>OY728140.1:1857013064-1862013064 GCA_963277665.1 Viscum album
GGAACCCCAAGAGCTCCAACAACTTCCACATCCAAGGAGCTCCACTCAAGAAGCTTGGGAGAGCACGCCCATCAACTCCATCATCCATTGGCGCCCGAGTCTTCCCAATTACGGGTTTTATTGCATTTATTTATTTTGAGCTTAAAATTGGGTTTGTGCCTACAAACCCCAACCCTTTTCTCTTCCCCCCTTCTTTTGGGTTTCACACCACCACTAAGGTGTGAAGAGGTTGTCAAGCCTTACCTTGTAAAAGGCTTGAGATCGGTGAGCTAGTCTTCACCCGTAAAAAGACTAGTGGGTTATTGCTTAACCATTAAAAGCATTGGGTTCTTTCTAAACCAATAAAAGCAAGCTGTAATAGGTCCTAGTGCTACCTCAAAGCCTAGTGGGTTTCTTGCTAAAACCATTGAAAAGCAAGCGGTAGGAATCTCTCAACGGTTGAGTTGGGAGCGGAGACGTAGGCCGGGTTTTTGGCCGAACTCCGTTATCAATTTGCGTGTCTTGCCTCTTTATTTCCGCTGCACTTTGATATTTGTTTTTAATTTGTCAATCTTTTTTTAAAAGGCAATTCACCCCCCCTCTTGCCATCATTCCTCCCTCCTTGGGGTGTTCTTCCGACCCAACAATTGGTATCAGAGGGTGGTTGGTCTCGGGACCGGTGTGGGCTTGGGGGGGGGGATGTTGTGTCCTGGGCCTGTGAGCCCCCGCCAGGATTGTTGGCGCCTGTGCCCCGGTAACCAATCCCACATCGGTTGTGGAGGGAGATTGGTGGGTGCTTGAAATTCCCGTGCCTACCTTCCCCTCAGCAACGCGTTTTAAAGCCGTGAGGCCTGGGATAACAACTGGGCCAGAGCGGACAATATTGCTGGGCCGAGGGATCCGATCCATCAATTGGTATCAGAGGGACAACTCTTCCTTCTCTTTGAGAAGTTGTTCTTTTTCGGAAGAGAGTTTTTTGAAAGACTTTTTTAAAGCAACAAATTTTGAAGAAAGCTCATGAAAACCATTTTCTAGTTGATCTCTAGCATGAGAGAGTATCTAGAACCACCAATGGACTTGGCTACACCAACCGAGCCTCCTCCTCCCATGCTCAAACTGTTTTTGTAAGGGGGAGCTCCGATTACAAATTTTGTAATTATTGCAAGAAAACCGGGCATCTCATTTATGAGTGTAATTGTAAAAACGCCCGGTATGGCCAACCCAAGTCTATTTTCTATAGTGACGAGTTTTATAGGAGAAGACCCGCCATGAGACAAGTTTGGATTGAAAAATCCCTCCTTGCGAGTCTCTCCGGGCCTAAAATTGTTTCTTTTCAAAATCCCACTCCCCGGTGATTCATTATTTTTATTTAGGGGGAGAACTTTCTCATTTTTAATTCAAAAATTACATTTGGTTTCAAATTTCAATTTTCAATTCTTTTTCAAATCAATTTAGAATTTTCAATTTTCAATTGGTTTCCAACAGTTGGTATCGAATTTGTTTTTGTTTCAAAACTTTCAATTCAAACTGTTATTCAAATTTTCATTTCAATTTCAAAAATCTCAATTGATTTTCAAATCTCAAATCTTGTTTTAAAATCTCAATTTCCCTCAATCAAGTTTTATGCCCCATTCTATTTTGATAATCACAAAGGGGGAGAAATTTCTTGATTGATTGGGGGAGAATCCTTTTTCATCATGCTTTGCATTTCCTTTTAATTTCATTTTTACTTTAATTGTTTTGGTGATTGTGATCATCAAAATAGGGGGAGATTGTTGTACATCTCGAACCTCTCGTTGTTTGATTTTCATGATCACAATCACTTTCATTTTTATCTAACATTGTGTTTTAAGTGTTTGTGTTGATAGGCATTTGATTGCCAAGAAGTTGACCAAGGAAGAGGCAGAAATGGACTGAAATTCAGTCCACCGGCCGACCGGTGGCTTCACCACCGGCCAGCCGGTGGCACCCAGACTCAAGGGGTAGCTACTGCCTCCCCACCGGTCGACCGGTGGCTCTGCCACCGGTCGACCTGTGGCACCCAGCACAAATAGTGAGACCTACTGTCTTTCCACCGGCCAGCCGGTGGCTCCTCACCGGTCGACCGGTGGAGCCTGGATCAAGACTCTTCTTCTCTATCAAGGCACCGGCCAGCCGGTGGAGATGTACCCGGTCAGCCGGTGGCCCCTGGACAAGAATCCTATGCCTTTTTGCACACACCGGCCAGCCGGTGGGACTGTACCGGCCAGCCGGTGGACACAGTCAAACTAGCCGTTGGGCTGTTGACCAGCCTGTCCACTTGACTCTCAACGGCTCCGAAGACCTCTCCAACGGCTCCGAAGCCTCCCCAAGGGTTCCTAGCCTATAAATAAAGGCTGAGGAAGCCCCGGACAATACCTGGAACACTTGTGAAGCCAACGGACATATTTTGGATCAATTGGCCAACCTCCGGCGACTTCCTTCAAAGGAACCCCAAGAGCTCCAACAACTTCCACATCCAAGGAGCTCCACTCAAGAAGCTTGGGAGAGCACGCCCATCAACTCCATCATCCATTGGCGCCCGAGTCTTCCCAATTACGAGTTTTATTGCATTTATTTATTTTGAGCTTAAAATTGGGTTTGTGCCTACAAACCCCAACCCTTTTCTCTTCCCCCCTTCTTTTGGGTTTCACACCACCACTAAGGTGTGAAGAGGTTGTCAAGCCTTACCTTGTAAAAGGCTTGAGATCGGTGAGCTAGTCTTCACCCGTAAAAAGACTAGTGGGTTATTGCTTAACCATTAAAAGCATTGGGTTCTTGCTAAACCAATAAAAGCAAGCTGTAATAGGTCCTAGTGCTACCTCAAAGCCTAGTGGGTTTCTTGCTAAAACCATTGAAAAGCAAGCGGTAGGAATCTCTCAACGGTTGAGTTGGGAGCGGAGACGTAGGCCGGGTTTTTGGCCGAACTCCGTTATCAATTTGCGTGTCTTGCCTCTTTATTTCCGCTGCACTTTGATATTTGTTTTTAATTTGTCAATCTTTTTTTAAAAGGCAATTCACCCCCCCTCTTGCCATCATTCCTCCCTCCTTGGGGTGTTCTTCCGACCCAACACGTACAACCCCCCCGCACCCCCGTACTGCCCCCCCCCGCCACCCCCCGTACAGGCCCCAGCCACCCCCGTACAGCCCCCCGCACCCCCGTACCAAGCCCCCCCCCCCCCCCCCGCACCCCCGTACAGCCCCCCGCACCCCCGTACAGCCCCCCCGCACCCCCGTACAACCCCCCGCACCCCCGTACACCCCCCGCACCCCCGTACTGCCCCCCGCCACCCCCGTACACCCCCCCCGCCACCCCCGTACAGCCCCCCCGATACCCCCGTACAGCCCCCCGCACCCCCGTACAGCCCCCCGCCACCCCCGTACAGCCCCCCGCACCCCCGTACAGCCCCCCGATTGTGTCGTTTTCAGCAGCGCGACGCGCGCTGAAATGCTGGGTTGGGCGGTCAAAACCACCCGAACGACCTCCGAATTCCACGAAACCGTACGACAACATCCGGGGCGTGAATTGTGAAATGGTCGGCAAGACGGCACCTCATTCGGAGGTGCCGTGTGACCGCGGCGGCCGGAAACGCGTTTTCGGCGCCGTTAAACACCAAAACGGCGTGCGACAGTCCGATTCGGAGAAAACGTGCTCCGAACGACCTGAAACCGCACGGGAACGATAGAAATATTATTCCTGAGATGCAGGAGGAGGCCGCACGTCCATCGGACGTGCGGTGCGCGCGGCACGTCCGATTGTGTCGTTTTCAGCAGCGCGGCGCGCGCTGAAATGGCGCGTTGGGGGGTCAAAACCACCCGAACGACCTCCGAATGCCACGAAACCGTACGACAACATCCGGGGCGTGAATTGTGAAATGGTCGGCCAGACGGCACCTCATTCGGAGGTGCCGTGTGACCGCGGCGGCCGGAAACGCGTTTCCGGCGCCGTTAAACACCAAAACGGCGTGCGGCGGTCCGATTCGGAGCAAACGTGCTCCGAACGACCTGAAACCGCACGGGAACGATAGAAATATTATTCCTGAGATGCAGGAGGAGGCCGCACGTCCATCGGACGTGCGGTGCGCGCGGCACGTCCGATTGTGTCGTTTTCAGCAGCGCGGCGCGCGCTGAAATGGCGCGTTGGGGGGTCAAAACCACCCGAACGACCTCCGAATGCCACGAAACCGTACGACAACATCCGGGGCGTGAATTGTGAAATGGTCGGCCAGACGGCACCTCATTCGGAGGTGCCGTGTTACCGCGGCGGCCGGAAACGCGTTTCCGGCGCCGTTAAACACCAAAACGGCGTGCGGCGGTCCGATTCGGAGCAAACGTGCTCCGAACGACCTGAAACCGCACGGGAACGATAGAAATATTATTCCTGAGATGCAGGAGGAGGCCGCACGTCCATCGGACGTGCGGTGCGCGCGGCACGTCCGATTGTGTCGTTTTCAGCAGCGCGACGCGCGCTGAAATGGCGCATTGGGGGGTCAAAACCACCCGAACGACCTCCGAATGCCACGAAACCGTACGACAACATCCGGGGCGTGATTTGTGAAATGGTCGGCCAGACGGCACCTCATTCGGAGGTGCCGTGTGACCGCGGCGGCCGGAAACGCGTTTCCGGCGCCGTTAAACACCAAAACGGCGTGCAGCGGTCCGATTCGGAGCAAACGTGCTCCGAACGACCTGAAACCGCACGGGAACGATAGAAATATTATTCCTGAGATGCAGGAGGAGACCACACGTCAATCGGACGTGCGGTGCGCGCGGCACGTCCGATTGTGTCGTTTTCAGCAGCGCGGCGCGCGCTGAAATGGCGCATTGGGGGGTCAAAACCACCCGAACGACCTCCGAATGCCACGAAACCGTACGACAACATCCGGGGCGTGAATTGTGAAATGGTCGGCCAGACGGCAACTCATTCGGAGGTGCCGTGTGACCGCGGCGGCCGGAAACGCGTTTCCGGCGCCGTTAAACACAAAAACGGCGTGCGGCGGTCCGATTCGGAGCAAACGTGCTCCGAACGACCTGAAACCGCACGGGAACGATAGAAATATTATTCCTGAGATGCAGGAGGAGGCCGCACGTCCATCGGACGTGCGGTACGCGCGGCACGTCTGATTGTGTCGTTTTCAGCAGCGCGGCGCGCGCTGAAATGGCGCGTTGGGGGGTCAAAACCACCCGAACGACCTCCGAATTCCACGAAACCGTACGACAACATCCGGGGCGTGAATTGTGAAATGGTCGGCCAGACGGCACCTCATTCGGAGGTGTCGTGTGACCGCGGCGGCTGGAAACGCGTTTCCGGCGCCGTTAAACACCAAAACGGCGTGCGGCGGTCCGATTCGGAGCAAACGTGCTCCGAACGACCTGAAACCGCACGGGGAACGATAAAAATATTATTCCTGAGATGCAGGAAGAGGCCGCACGTCCATCGGACGTGCGGTGCGCGCGGCACGTCCGATTGTGTCGTTTTCAGCAGCGCGGCGCGCGCTGAAATGGCGCGTTGGGAGGTCAAAACCACCCGAACGACCTCCGAATGCCACGAAACCGTACGACAACATCCGGGGGGTGAATTGGGAAATGGTCGGCCAGACGGCACCTCATTCGGAGGTGCCGTGTGACCGCGGCGGCCGGAAACGCGTTTCCGGCGCCGTTAAACACCAAAACGGCGTGCGGCGGTCCGATTCGTAGCAAACGTGCTCCGAACGACCTGAAACCGCACGAGAACGATAGAAATATTATTCCTGAGATGCAGGAGTAGGCCGCACGTCCATCGGACGTGCGGTGCGCACGGCACGTCCGATTGTGTCGTTTTCAGCAGCGCGACGCGCGCTGAAATGGCGCGTTGGGGGGTCAAAACCACCCGAACGACCTCCGAATGCCACGAAACCGTACGACAACATCCGGGGCGTGAATTGTAAAATGGTCGGCCAGACGGCACCTCATTCGGAGGTGCCGTGTGACCGCGGCGGCCGGAAACGCGTTTCCGGCGCCGTTAAACACCAAAACGGCGTGCGGCGGTCCGATTCGGAGCAAACGTGCTCCGAACGACCTGAAACCGCACGGGAACGATAGAAATATTATTCCTGAGATGCAGGAGGAGACCGAACGCCCATCGGACGTGCGGTGCGCGCGGCACGTCCGATTGTGTCGTTTTCAGCAGCGCGGCGCGCGCTGAAATGGCGCGTTGGGGGGTCAAAACCACCCGAACGACCTCCGAATGCCACGAAACCGTACGACAACATCCGGGGCGTGAATTTTGAAATGGTCGGCCAGACGGCACCTCATTCGGAGGTGCCGTGTGACCGCGGTGGCCGGAAACGCGTTTCCGGCGCCGTTAAACACCAAAACGGCGTGCGGCGGTCTGATTCGGAGCAAACGTGCTCCGAACGACCTGAAACCGCACGGGAACGATAGAAATATTATTCCTGAGATGCAGGAGGAGGCCGCACGTCCATCGGACGTGCGGTGCGCGCGGCACGTCCGATTGTGTCGTTTTCAGCAGCGCGGCGCGCGCTGAAATGGCGCGTTGGGGGGTCAAAACCACCCGAACGACCTCCGAATGCCACGAAACCGTACGACAACATCCGGGACGTGAATTGTGAAATGTTCGGCCAGACGGCACCTCATTCGGAGGTGCCGTGTGACCGCGGCGGCCGGAAACGCGTTTCCGGTGCCGTTAAACACCAAAACGGCGTGCGGCGGTCCGATTCGGAGCAAACGTGCTCCGAACGACCTGAAACCGCACGAGAACGATAGAAATATTATTCCTGAGATGCAGGAGGAGGCCGCACGTCCATCGGACGTGCGGTGCGCGCGGCACGTCCGATTGTGTCGTTTTCAGCAGCGCGGCGCGCGCTGAAATGGCGCGTTGGGGGGTCAAAACCACCCGAACGACCTCCGAATGCCACGAAACCGTACGACAACATCCGAGGCGTGAATTGTGAAATGGTCGGCCAGACGGCACCTCATTCGGAGGTTCCGTGTGACCGCGGCGGCCGGAAACGCGTTTCCGGCGCCGTTAAACACCAAAACGGCGTGCGGCGGTCCGATTCGGAGCAAACGTGCTCCGAACGACCTGAAACCGCACGAGAACGATAAAAATATTATTCCTGAGATGCAAGAGGAGGCCGCAGGTCCATCGGACGTGCGGTGCGCGCGGCACGTCCGATTGTGTCGTTTTCAGCAGCGCGGCGCGCGCTGAAATGGCGCGTTGGGAGGTCAAAACCACCCGAACGACCTCCGAATGCTACGAAACCGTACGACAACATCCAGGGCGTGAATTGTAAAATGGTCGGCCAGACGGCACCTCATTCGGAGGTGCCGTGTGACCGCGGCGGCCGGAAACGCGTTTCCGGCGCCGTTAAACACCAAAACGGCGTGCGGCGGTCCGATTCGGAGCAAACGTGCTCCGAACGACCTGAAACCGCACGGGAACGATATAAATATTATTCCTGAGATGCAGGAGGAGGCCGCACGTCCATCGGACGTGCGGTGCGCGCGACACGTGCGATTGTGTCGTTTTCAGCAGCGCGGCGCGCGCTGAAATGGCGCGTTGGGGGGTCAAAACCACCCGAACGACCTTTGAATGCCACGAAACCGTACGACAACATCCGGGGCGTGAATTGTGAAATGGTCGACCAGACGGCACCTCATTCGGAGGTGCCGTGTGACCGCGGCGGCCGGAAACGCGTTTCGGGCTCCGTTAAACACCAAAACGGCGTGCGGCGGTCCGATTCGGAGCAAACGTGCTCCGAACGACCTGAAACCGCACGGGAACGATAGAAATATTATTCCTGAGATGCAGGAGGAGGCCGCACATCCATCGGACGTGCGGTGCGCGTGGCACGTCTGATTGTGTCGTTTTCAGCAGCGCGGCGCGCGCTGAAATGACGCGTTGGGGGGTCGAAACCACCCGAACGACCTCCGAATGCCACGAAACCGTACGAGAACATCCGGGGCGTGAATTGTGAAATGGTCGGCCAGACGGAACCTCATTCGGAGGTGCCGTGTGACCGCGGCGGCCGGAAACGCGTTTCCGGCGCCGTTAAACACCAAAACGGCGTGCGGCGGTCCGATTCGGAGCAAACGTGCTCCGAACGACCTGAAACCGCACGGGAACGATAGAAATATTATTCCTGAGATGCAGGAGGAGGCCGCACGTCCATCGGACGTGCGGTGCGCGCGGCACGTCCGATTGTGTCGTTTTCAGCAGCGCGGCGCGCGCTGAAATGACGCGTTGGGGGGTCAAAACCACCCGAACGACCTCCGAATGCCACGAAACCGTACGACAACATCCGGGGCGTGAATTGTGAAATGGTCGGCCAGACGGCACCTCATTCGGAGGTGCCGTGTGACCGCGGCGGCCGGAAATGCGTTTCCGGCGCCGTTAAACACCAAAACGGCGTGCGACGGTCCGATTCGGAGCAAACGTGCTCCGAACGACCTGAAACCGCACGGGAACGATAGAAATATTATTCCTGAGATGAAGGAGGAGGCCGCACGTCCATCGGACGTGCGGTGCGCGCGGCACGTCCGATTGTGTCGTTTTCAGCAGCGCGGCGCGCGCTGAAATGACGCGTTGGGGGGTCAAAACCACCCGAACGACCTCCGAATGCCACGAAACCGTACGAAAACATCCGGGGCGTGAATTGTGAAATGGTCGGCCAGACGGCACCTCATTCGGAGGTGCCGTGTGACCGCGGCAGCCGGAAACGCGTTTCCGGCGCCGTTAAACACCAAAACGGCGTGCGACGGTCCGATTCGGAGCAAACGTGCTCCGAACGACCTGAAACCGCACGGGAATGATAGAAATATTATTTCTGAGATGCAGGAGGAGGCCGCACGTCCATCGGACGTGCAGTGCGCGCGACACGTCCGATTGTGTCGTTTTCAGCAGCGCGGCGCGCGCTGAAATGGCGCGTTGGGGGGTCAAAACCACCCGAACGACCTCCGAATGCCACAAAACCGTACGAAAACATCCGGGGCGTGAATTGTGAAATGGTCGGCCAGACGACACCTCATTCGGAGGTGCCGTGTGACCGCGGCGGCCGGAAACGCGTTTCCGGCGCCGTTAAACACCAAAACGGCGTGCGGCGGTCCGATTCGGAGCAAACGTGTTCCGAACGACCTGAAACCGCACGGGAACGATAGAAATATTATTCCTGAGATGCAGGAGGAGGCCGCACGTCCATCGGACGTGCGGTGCGCGCGGCACGTCCGATTGTGTCGTTTTCAGCAGCGCGGCGCGCGCTGAAATGGCGCGTTGGGGGGTTAAAACCACCCGAACGACCTCCGAATGCCACGAAACCGTACGACAACATCCGGGGCGTGAATTGTGAAATGGTCGGCCAGACGGCACCTCATTCGGAGGTGCCGTGTGACCGCGGCGGCCGGAAACGCGTTTCCGGCGCCGTTAAACACCAAAACGGCGTGCGGCGGTCCGATTCAGAGCAAACGTGCTCCGAACGACCTGAAACCGCACGGGAACGATAGGAATATTATTCCTGAGATGCAGGAGGAGGCCGCACGTCCATCGGACGTGCGGTGCGCGCGACACGTCCGATTGTGTCGTTTTCAGCAGCGCGGCGCGCGCTGAAATGGCGCGTTGGGGGGTCAAAACCACCCGAACGACCTCCGAATGCCACGAAACCGTACGACAACATCCGGGGCGTGAATTGTGAAATGGTCGGCCAGACGGCACCTCATTCGGAGGTGCCGTGTGACCGCGGAGGCCGGAAACGCGTTTCCGGCATTGTTAAACACCAAAACGGCGTGCGGCGGTCCGATTCGGAGCAAACGTGCTCCGAACGACCTGAAACCGCACGGGAACGATAGAAATATTATTCTTGAGATGCATGAGGAGGCCGCACGTCCATCGGACGTGCGGTGCGCGCGGCACGTCCGATTGTGTCGTTTTCAGCATCGCGGCGCGCGCTGAAATGGCGCGTTGGGGGGTCAAAACCACCCGAACGACCTCCGAATGCCACGAAACCGTATGACAACATCCGGGGCGTGAATTTTGAAATGGTCGGACAGACGGCACCTTATTCGGAGGTGCTGTGTGACCGTGGCGGCCGGAAACGCGTTTCCGGCGCCGTTAAACACCAAAACGGCGTGCGGCGGTCCGATTCGGAGCAAACGTGCTCCGAACGACCTGAAACCGCACGGGAACGATAGAAATATTATTCCTGAGATGCAGGAGGAGGCCGCACGTCCATCGGACGTGCGGTGCGCGCGGCACGTCTGATTGTGTCGTTTTCAGCAGCGCGGCGCGCGCTGAAATGGCGCGTTGGGGGGTCAAAACCACTCGAACGACCTCCGAATGCCACGAAACCGTACGACAACATCCGGGGCGTGAATTGTGAAATGGTCGGTCAGACGGCACCTCATTCGGATGTGCCGTGTGACCGCGGCGGCCGGAAACGCGTTTCCGGCGCCGTTAAACACCAAAACGGCGTGCGGCGGTCCGATTCGGAGCAAACGTGCTCCGAACGACCTGAAATGAGATTATTTCTTGAATCGAAGTTTTTAAATTATTATAGCACAATGATTTGATATTATATATATATTAAATATAGATTAAATATATATTAAAACATTTAAAATATATTATTTATATATATATATATATATATTTAAAATATTGTATTTAATAGTATAAATATGAATATTTTTACACACATATATATATATATATTTATTTATATTCAATTCAATAAAAAAATTTGTTTAATTTTTTTTTTATAATAGCGACCGCCATTGGCGGTCGCTAAAGGCCTCTAGCGACGAGGCAACAGCGGCCGCCAATGGCGGTCGCTGCGCGGCCGCTAGAGCCCTTTAGCGACCGCCAATGGCGGTCGCTAATGGCCTTATTTATAGTAGTGTTCTAACCATTTCCCCTTTTTGATTAAAACCTTGAGCACTTGAATGTTTTCAATTAATTTTTTTATATCGTTTCATTTCTGTTGTGTTTATGAAAAGCATCTGACATAGTTATATTTTTGTTTTAAATATCTAAAAGTGGCTTTTGATTTTGGTTTATATGAAATGCATAGGTTCATGGTAAAGTTAAATTGAGTGCCTTGTGATGTGTTTGGTTGTAACTGATAGTGATTGTGTTTTGGAAATGTAAGATTTGGTTTGGTGTGTTTTTTTTACAAAATGATGAACCAATAGGTTGTTTTAGAATTTTTTTGGAAATGGTGATTGGTTTGAAAGATGCATTTTGCTTTGGTAAAGTGTTGAGAAAGAATTGGGTTTGGTTTCAATGCTAAGTGTTTTATAAAAATGGTTTCTAAGGTGATTATTCTAAAAACTAGATGTGTCGTTGGGTGTTGGCACATCCATGGGAGCACTAGGTTCTCGCATGGATGTGCCTCCAAATGGAAATGACACATAAAAACTATATTTTCTTAAAAATAGGTTTTTGATGGAATGGTTTGGTATTTCAAAGAGGGATGAAAAGAAGTTGGCCCGATTGGCCTTTGCTGTGAGTTGAATGGTTGTTCGTTTTGAAGGCCTGTTTGGTATTGGGTTTTGAATGGTGTGTTTGTACTATCTTTTGGGAAAAGTGTGTGTGCCCGATTGGCAACTTAACTCATTTACAAAATGTTTTGAAACTATACATGATGTGAAGGCCAGGTTGGAACCTTGTTGAATGTGAAAGAATTTCATAGATACATATTTGTGGGCATCTCTACAGGGGGACTTCCCTTTGAGGGTTGTCGTGTAGTGGTGTCTGTGTAAGGGGTTGGCAAGTGCGGTGAGATGAGTCACGCGTGAGAGGGAATCCTATTTACACAGTATTATCGAAATCACCATGGGTTCCTAGGAGTCTTATATATTATCGAGTGACGGTTGCTTGCTAGCCCGGATTAGACGGGTTAGTACCCCCTGGAGTCATGGACAGGACAAGAGGGATGTTCCACTGGTTGGCTATTAGGGCCGCCAGTTGGTTATTGACTATGGAGTACCACGCCGACAGGTAGTCTGAAACCGAGTACGTCCGGGGGTTTTTAGGGATGTTTAGGATCACCCATGGTTATTTCTTATATCTTCTTGTTTACTTTTACTTGCACTTGGTTTCCAGCATTTACTTATTACCTGTTCTTCTTTTGCACAAATGTGATAAACATGGATTAGAAATTCAGTTTTCAAGAAATGCATTGTTTTGGGGAAAACGGGTTGTGGCGTGTGTTGGTTTTTGAAATGGTAAATCCAGGATCCTTTTTCCTTTAAAATATGAAAACCTTATTTTCTTTCTCTCTACGTGCAAACTAGTGTTTTTTGGGATTGTTTCTGTAAAGTGGTCTTGGATGGATTTTGTGGTTTACTTTGGCATCTCTACTGAGCATTTTTAATGATCATGCCTATTTTATCATTTCAGTCGTAGGTTTCCCATGTTCGATTTTACTTGTTTGAGTTGCTCATTTTGGGAGCAATGTTGGCCTTGGTTGGGAGGTGACCGAAGGGTCACATGGAGGTACATCTACTTTTTGGTTTTATTTCTTTCCGCTGATAGAGTTTAGTGCTTTTGAACTGTTTATTATTATTTACTTATTTATCTTTTATGGGCCAAATAGTTCCCAACGTTTTAACTTTGATGCCCGGGGGGATCGGGAACGCCCCTCGGGACTTGCCGCGATCCGGCTCAGGTGACTGGTTCTAGTTCGCCTCAGGCTGGTTCGTGACAAAATGGTATCAATGGGAGGTTCTTGTTATTTGGGATGTCTGGTAGAAGGAGATTAGTATTTTTCAGGACTTAGGAGGTAGGTTATGGGTTGGTGCTTGATCAACACTGCCCATGACGAGACCTGAGTTACCAGGGGTAGTCTGGGTTTTGAGTCTTTTGCCTTTGGTTATTCTGGTTTAGGAATGATAATGAAGGTGAACGGGTTCAGGTTGTGGCCTCACATGGAGTGGTGACCCATGTTGAGTCCAAGTGTCCAGTTCAAGGTCCTTTTAGTGATATACCTTACTTGGGATATGACTCACCACCATGTCACCGAGTTATTCATATGAACCAGTTCCTCATTCCGGTGGTTTTTTGCTGGTTGTGTTTCATTTTCATCTTGGTCGATGTGAGCATGTGTTAAAAATGAAAATGGTTTCAAAATGGAAAAGTGTTTCCTTTAAATTGTTTTGAAATTGGTGAACTTGGTTTTTTTAAGTGGGAGTGTTTTGATTTGGAATGTTTGACTACGTGTTTGGATTTGATAAGGGAAAGAAGTGTTCGAACCTTGGTAGTCCTTATAGAGGATCACATGAGCATCTATATGTGTAGAGAGTGCATGGGAGAACTTTTCCACAAGCGATGTAGCTGGGATTGGGTGAACGCACATGTGACAGTCCATAAGGGGCCATAGGTGAGTTTTAAAATTTAAAATAAATAATGGGTTTTGGAAAATTAATTTTTACTTCTGTTTGTATATGTTAGGTTTATGTGCCTATTGGATTTGACTTGGGCTATTTCTTTGATTGAGGTTTTTCATGATGCTGGCCGTAATTGTGTTTTTTTATGCTGTTTTAAGTATTCCATCCAGAAAGTTCTCTAAGGTTGCTAATGAGTCATGCCCTATTTTCAGTTATTTTCGTGTGTTGTATCTATTAAGGTAATCAATGTCTGTTAGAGGCAGTTGTGTGGTTATGGAATTAGTACGGGCCTTCGGGTTGGGAACTCCCAAGGTTGTTAGGGTTCGTACCGTCTCAGGTTTAATTGAGGGTCCAGTTCTGGACTATTAAAGATGGATGTCTCACTAGCGTTGAAGATTGGGGTGTGTTTAATGGTAATTGGCTCTGGTGTTGGTTCCCCATCTGGAAAGGAGTGTATGCCGGAGGAACCTATCTCAAAGACACCATCTTCATCGGTGATGACTTCCTGTTGTCTAACCGTTCTCTTATGTGCCACCAGTATGGACAATTTGGGCATTCTAAGCCACCATCTTGCATCCCTTTGACAACGTGCCACCATTTTGGTCATTTGAATCGTCGAGAAGAGGAAGAAGTTTGGGCCTGGAGAATGCAAATTCCAGACTATGAGGCATGGGATGCTTCATCCATCAGAGCCCCAACCAAAGGTCTCGGGGTGAAGCTCGCGCACAGTAGGAGTTACCGAGGGTGCGTAGAACCTCTCTTCAAATTATGTTTTCAACTTTCTTAAGGAAAATATCCAAAGTTTTCTTGTCCTATTCTTGTCGTCGTTTTAATCTCATCCTTGTTGTGGTCGCGCAATGAGCTTGTTCTGCCGTAATCCAAGTGGACTCATTTTCTCTTGGTATAGTTTCTAAATCGTTCAGATTCTTTGAAAGGCGTAGGGTCCGTGACTAAACGAACCAGTTCTGATCTTGAGGATGGTCTCACCTGCGTACATTAGGGGGATTTTTGGTTCTACGAAATTAATGGGTGTCATTTCTGGGCTTTTATTAGGCCAGACGCCTCTCCGTGAGTTTTCATTTAGTGTGTTTGAGTTTTGTAGTGGATTCCTCCTTCCCAGTGTCTCGGTGTGTTGGTTTCTTCCTAGAATAGTTTTAATCCTAGTGGTGGAGTTGTTCCGTTTGCTTTGATAAGGTAGGGTGAGTTCAGTTGGGGAGTTCCCGCGTTGCCCCCCTTGGGGTGGTGTGTTCGAGTTTCAAGGTTTCCATGTTAGTACATTTCTGTGGTGGGGAGAACCCTCCCATGTTCTCCCCTCAACCTCATACAATGATTGTACTCGAGTTGGTCGGGTGTGACTTGTGTTGGTAGTGGTCACCCTGAGCCTCACAGTTTCTTCTGGTTTGTCCTAGGCACGGACTCTAGTTATGCTAACTGTTGGCTTGGTGACTTTCTGGGGGCAGAAAGTGTTTGTGGTTGGGAGAATTATCACACCTGTTTTTTTTGTTATTTTATTTATATTCTTTCTCTTGTCATTAGGTGATTTTTCATAAGCGCGGGTGAGTCACAGTATAAAATTTTGATGTTAGGATGAGTTTATGGTTTGGGTTAGTGCACGAACACCGTACGTTTAAGACGCGATGTTCGCTTGGGTACCGTACGGTGCGCAAATACCGCATGTTCATCTAGTTTTAACGTTATGTGTGTAGATATATGTATATATATGTATATATGTTTATATATGTGTATTTATATATGTATCTACATTTGTATATGTTTATGTTTTAAAATTATGTGTATATATATGTATGTGTATATATGTTTATAGGTGTATATATAAACACATATGTTTATAAATAAATATGTTTTAACGTTATATGATTATGTGTATATATGTTTATATATATGTTCATATATGTTTATATATATTTATATATGTATATATGTTTATAATAACTATTATTATTATTATTATTATTAGAATAAAAATGAAAAAATAGAAGGGTTAGGGTCGCGCCGCTGCCCCCCCTTTCTCCCTCCTTCCCCACGCGAGCCCCCTCCCCATCCGGCCTCCTAGGCTCCTCCTCGACGCAAGCCGTCATCGGCCTCCCAGTCTCCCAGGCCACGCGACCCTGCCTCCACCGACCTACCATGCCACCCCCCCCCCCCACATCAGCGCTGCTCCCGAACACCGCGTCGGCCCGCCTCTGGCTCCCCGGCTCCGGATCCCCGTCCGGCTCCCTATCCCGCTGCCCGGAAACCACCGCCTCCGGACCTATCCCGGAGCCACCCCGCTGGTCTTGTCCCGATGCCTCCTCCTTCTCCGTGCGCTGCAACTCCGCAAAAATGGTGTGCAATAGATTCTCGGACAACCGGATCTCTCAGGAAGATTCTGTGCGGTGTGTTTCCACTTTTCAGATGTTCCACCTGTGGGCATTTTCTCCTGTTTTCTTACTCAGTTGGGTTAGATTTGTCAAGGTATGAACTCCCTTGATATTTTTGATCATCACAACTGTGATTTAGGTTTGTTTCCTCATCCGATTTGGTTATGTCGAAGCCCACAATTCGGGTTTAATGCGTTGACGTGTTTATATGTTCAAGGTTGTGCGAGAAGCTTGTCAGGACCGTTGGACCACACTCCGACAACTGCGGGTGAGCGCGACTGCGTTTATCGCTGATATTTGAGTAAGGATATATTTATACATTTTTATATATTCTTACACCAATTTAAATGTGAAATTGAGTTGCGGACCCTTGAGGTCTTTATCTGGTCCAGAGTCGTCTTTACCTGAATTATTAATTTAGCAATGTCCCACTTTTTGCTTTGCAGGATATATATACCTATGGTATATAGGTGTATGGTGTATATATGTGTATATATATATTTGTGTGTTTATATATGCACATCAAAGACACGTGCGCATGACTGTGTGATGTGTGAAGATGGTCGCCGCTGGAAGAGCGTGCGTTTTGGACATGGGTTAACCGAGGTAGGTGTTTCCAACCATTTCCCCTTTTTGATTCAAACTTTGAGAACTTGAATGCTTTCAATTAATTCTTTTATATCATTTCATTTCTTTTGTGTTTATGAAAAGCATCTTAAATAGTTATATTATTGTTTTAAATTTCTGAAGGTGGCTTTTGATGTTGGTTTATATGAAATGCATAGGTTCTTGGTAAAGTTAAATTAAGTGCCTTGTGATGTGTTTTGTTGTAACTGATAGTGATTGTGTTTTGGAAATGTAAGATTTGGTTTGGTGTGTTTGTTTGATAAAATTATGAACCAATAGGTTGTTTTAGAAAAGTTTTGGAAATGGTTGTTGGTTTGAAAGATGTATTTTGCTTTGATAAAGTGTTGAGAAATAATTGGGTTTGGTTTCAATGCTAATTGTTTTATGAAAATGGTTTCTAAGGTGATTCTTCTAAAAACCATATGTGTCCTTGGGTGTTGGCACATCCATGTGAGCAGTAGGTGCTCACATGGATGTGCCTCCAAATGGAAATGACACATAAAAACTATATCTTCATAAAACTAGGTTTTTGATGGAATGGTTTGGTATTTCAAAGAGGGATGAAAAGAAGTTGGCCTGGTTGGCCTTTGGTGTGAGTTGAATGGTTGTTTGGTTTGAAGGCTCATTTGGTATTGGGTTTTGAATGGGGTGTTTGTAATGAATTTTGGTAAAAGTGTGTGTGCCCGATTGGCAACTTAACTCATTTACGAAATGTTTTGAAACTGCACATGCTGTGAAGACCCGACCGGCACCTTGTTGAATGTGAAATAATTTCATACATACATATTTGTGGGCATCTCTACAGGGGGACTTTCCTTAGAGGGTTGTCGTGTAGTGGTGTCCGTGTAAGGGGTTGGCAAGTGCGGTGAGATGAGTCATGTGTGTGAGGGCCTCCTACTTACACAGTATTATCGAAATCACCATGGGTTCTTGGGTGTCTTATAGATTATCGAGTGACGGTTGCTTTCTAGCCCTTATTAGATGAGTTAGTACCCCCTGGAGTCATGTCCAGGACAGGAGGGATGTTCCACTGGTTGGCTATTAGGGCAACTAGTTGGTTATTGACTATGGAGTACCACGCTGGCAGGTAGTCTGAAACCGAGTACATCCAGGGGTTTTCTTGGGATATTTAGGATCACCCATGGTTATTGCTTATATATTCTTGTTTACTTTTACTTGAACTTGGTTTCCAGCATTTACTTATTACCTGTTCTTCTTTTGCACAAATGTGATAAACATGGATTAGAAATTCAGTTTTCAAGAAATGCATTGTTTTGTGGAAAATGGGTTGTGGCATGTGTTGGTTTTTGAAATGGTAAATCCAGGATCCTTTTTCCTTTAAAATATGAAAACCCTATTTTCTTTCTTTGTATGTGAAAACTAGTGTTTTCGTGGGATTGTTTCTGGAAAGTGGTCTTGGTTGGATTCTGTTGATTACTTTGGCATCCCTACTGAGCATTTTTAATTCTCAAACCCATTTTATCATTTCAGTTGTAGGTTTCCCTTATTCAAGTTTTCTTGGCCGAGTTTCTCATTTTGGGAGCAATGTTGGCCTTGGTTGGTAGGTTACCGAAGGGTCACATGGAGGTATGTCTACTTTTTGGTTTTATTTATTTCCGCTGCTAGAGTTTAGTGATTTTTTACCATTTATTCTTATTTACTTATTTATATTTTATGGGCCAAATCATTCCCAACGTTTTAACTTTGATGCCCGACACTAGTTACCATCCCGGGGGGATCGGGAATGCCCCTCAAGACTTGTCGCGAGCCGGCTCGGGTGACTGGTTCTGGTTCTCCTTGGGCTGGTTCATGACAATATTCTACGATTAGACAATCTCATCAAAATGGATCTAATTCTCAGAACCAGGTGATCCACTATGGATATCTTATCACAAAAAAACCTCATCAAAAATCATATCCACACTAGAGAAACAATGATTTTTTTGGTTCACCTAGTAAGCATATATATAGTGTAGAGCATATGATCCTAGGGGATTAATCTGATCCTTTAAAAGTGTGGGGTACTATTATCTAGAATTCTACTCCCAATAAGTATTTTTTGATACTATCATGTCTCATTATTTTATTTCTTCACATTTTTTGGATCATATGCGATTTCATATTGAATTGATACCTCATGTATTTAAAATTTTAAAAAAATTACTGGACAACAAGTGTATCACGAAAGTAATTGTGTAGTGTTGTCTATAACAATCATTGAGGTTGTATTTTTTTCTTCTGATTTCTCTATTTATGAGATATAATTCTATTACCTACTATTTTGAATGGATTTCTTGACATCCATCAAGACAACAATGAATATTAATCTCGATGAGTTAGTTTTCAATCCTTTCATGTTATCAAATATATCATTAATGGGGAATAGGATGTTAATGAAAGTAGATAAGGAAGATTGGTACCGATGTCTAAGAGTATCACTTACTAGTTAAAAGTAGTTACATTGGAAACTATTTATGAAATACAAAATTGTGATTTCTTAACTATCATGGATCAATTTAAAAATGTATTTCAAGGAAATTTCCCTTAGTTACCACCTTACAGAGACGTTGTATTTATGATTTATCACCTACCAGGTTCAGGTACTTTTCCACTTCTATCCAATAGAATGGATCCAAAAAAATTTATAGAATTGATGATTCAAACACTACTGGAAATATGATCTATACCAATAGTTTTGGGAAAATCATTGGTAAAGGTCACTTATATTGACCTATACCAACAGTTTTGGACAAACCGTTGGTATAGGTCCCAAAATCAAAGATCACATACCAACAGTTCTCAAAAACGTTTGGATAGGTATATGTATTTTTAATTGAATATTATTATAGAGGAAATTAAATAAATCAAAATTTAAAACACTTATGATAATAAATATATATATTCATGAAATTATGTTCACAAAAGTAAGTTAGGTTAGTGGTTAGGACATTCAATCACAAACCGGAGGTGCTGGGATCAAAACCAACCGAATGATTATTTTTTTAATTACATATACCAACATGTTTATGGAACCGTTGGTATATATTTTCATATTACCTATACCAATGGTTTTCAAAACTATTGGTATAGACCTATCCTCAAGGATTACTTGGAAACAGTTCTCCAAAATGTTGGTATAGGCCATACCAATGGTTTGGAGGCCTATACCAACGGTTCCAAATCGTTGGTATAAGGTATTTTTCCAGTAGTGAAATGTATGTGTTGTAAATAAAAAAATCAGTTGAACTAATATATCTCCATGTGAAGAACATATTTTTTTTATCATGAAAGTGGAAGAAACACAATATAATTTTTTGGATTATCATTAGTTAAAATCAGGTTATAATAAAGAATTAATAACCTATTACATGAATCAATGATCTGTTTGATCAATTGAGGGTATCCAAATGGTTCTATAAGATTTATTTATGATTGTGATATCACAAACATTGAGTTTAGAAGTAGAATATTATGAAGATAGATTTCATGAGTCATTATAACAATTATAAATATGTTTTAGTGTGATTTAGTGTTATGAATGCACTTGCAGTGACTATGGAATTATTGAATAAAATATATTAGATGCATCTTTAATCATTTATTGTGGTTTTCATTGATGATATTATGGTGTATATTAAGTCATGGGATAATCCTGAACAACACTTAGATGTAGTGATTATTATCTTAAATGAACATCACATTTATACAATGTTTTCAAATTATAATTTATTGATACAAGAAGTATATTTCCTTGGCCACATCATTTCTCAAAGATGAGTATTAAGAGATATTAAAAATGTAGGATATTTTATATCTGGAAAACCATAGACTAATTACATTGAGATATACAATTTATTTGACATGGTAGGGTATTAATGAATTTTTTATAATGATTTTTCATGAATTAATTCTCCAATGAAAATTTTAAAAAGGAATGGAATTACTTTTCAAAGAGTGAAGAGTTCCAAAAATATTTTCAACAGAATGTGGTTTTTATTACATCAGAACCTATATTATGTTTCTATATTTAGGATAAGGAAATTAATTCCATTTTGATGCATACAGATTTGGTATGGGATTTTTTTTTCATAAAGGGAGATTAATTTGTGGCTTATGGGTCACATAAATTATGTGTTTATGAGATGAATTACCAAACACACAATCTAGAAATTGAAAATGTAGTTCATTACATGAAAAAATTATGTCATTATCTCTTTCTTGAGACGTTCATAACATTCATGGGTTATGAAATCTTGAGAAACAATTTCACACATATAGATTTGAATCAATAGAAATTAAAATAGATGGAATGGAGTGAAATGTTTATCATTGACATGATGTATACACCGGCCGATATAAATTTTATGGCTGATGAATTGAATAGATAGTCATATAGATAGTTCAATAAAGAGGAATTAGATCAGTTTTAGGTAAATATAGTTAATGTTGATATCTATCGGGATTATTTTGGGGATGGTGAAGTTTTGGTTTTCATTATTGTTTCTCTTATTCCTTATTTTTTTGAGTTGTTTAAAGGTTCTTAGAAATCCATTACTGAATTTGTAACCCTGAGTTAAAAAATAAATTTTGGGGAGTCCATTGATGGATGAATTCTTGATGGGTGATCTATGTTGTGTTTTAGATATCAGATTATGGTTCCTCCATCACATCAATAATAACTTAATTTATCCTAAAATCACTCAAGATGGGTTGTACATCATGGTATTCAAAAGGTGTATAAGGTTATCAGTACATTGTTTTAGTGATATGGATTGAAAAGTAGGGTCTTAGAGTATGCCTTGAGATACATCATATTTAATAGCACATAAGAACACTAATGTCCATACGATATGTTTTGATCATTTTCTATACCCATATCAAAATGGGATAAAATAAATATGGAATTTTTATAAATCTACTAAGAATATTATAGAATCATGATTCCGTATGTGTGATTATGGATCAACTCAAATGTTGGATCACATCAACCCCATTCATTAATCTGATATGGTGGAAGGATTTTCAGAACTCTATATTAGGGAAGTTGTAATGTTTTACAGTGTACAGACTTTGATTGTGTTTAACCAGTCCCATAAGTTTACATCTCATTTTTTTAGAAATACTTATAGTAACCCCTTGGATCCTAGTTTACCATGATCACAACATATCACTCCCAAATGTATATCCAATCCAAATAGAGAATTAAAATGTTGTCACAAATGATAATATCTTATGTTTTGTATTTTAGAGGCTCATGGGAGGATCATATACCATTGGTGGTGCTACCATACAATAACTACTACCAGACCTTGAAAAATAATTTTCCTTTTGAATCCTTTTTGGAATCCATTTTCATTATCAACTTTGTTGGGTTTTGACTACTGATTCATCACTTTTCAAGAATATATGTGTGCAGAAGATGATAGAGAAGATTCAAATGATCATAAAAATAATGGAAACAACACATTTTTATTAGAAATCATTTTTGGATTATCATCGATGATAATTATCAATTTATGTGTATTGTCATGTTTTCTTAATATTATCTATGAGGATAGGGCATCATCATTAGTGTATTAAAGGAAAATTATCACATTGGTATAATGATGTTTTTGAGATAATAGAATGAATCAATTATTTGGATTAACTATTAGATTCACCAAAAATGTTATGCTAAGTGAATATTGTATTTCATGTTTCTCAATTAAAGATGTACTAGCCTAATCCTGATTATTTTAATCGATGGTACCATGTTGATCCTATTCTCGATTCCATATGGGTTAATGTGCCAATACATATTTTTGATAGGAAATATAAGTTGTTTTGTGAGAAAAACGTTGGTTTAGTGTGGGAATTATGGTATCATGGTCATACTCAAGATGATACATGGTAATGTGAGAATAAAGTGCTAGGAAAGTGGCCATAGATATTGTGAAGAAGTTCCATTCTTCAACATTCAATTGAAACAAGACCACTAGATGGAGAATGTAACAACCTTGGTTATAAGTACATTACCATTTTATTATCTATAATTAAGTTATATAGTTCATGAGTCGATTTTGAGGGGTTCTTTTATGGTTTTAGAGTTATTATGAAGGTTTTTAAGGGTAAATGGTATAATCACGGTTATGGAAAACCATTTAATATCTCTTGGAAACCATGAAATGGTTTTTAGGAGTCATGGAGTAGATTTTTTTTGTCAAAATATATAGGTTTCCAATAAGAACCATGTCTAATGAGAGTGTTTGGATAGTAACTATACAATGATGGTGTATAGTTTACCAAACCATGAATCATAACCATGTGACTTCTTGGTAATGTCTATTGGCATGTTCATTGTTCATGCATAGTTTTCTGAACACTATGGAACAACTGTTCATCCTTTTTGTTTATAGATAACACCATGTGCATGGTTTGAATATATTTTGAAAAACCATGTGTCCTAACAATATGACATGTATTAAATGATCTTAAAATTATTATTTATCTTAGATTTAAACCCTGATATTCTAACTTTTATAATATTTTACTGGGATCCCAAACTCAACTCATTCAGTAAGAATCTTCTGAGATTCTATTTGATCTAGAAGGTGATTTTGGTGATTAAATGTGTGTTTGATCTCTAGAACAATCTAAAAGTCCTTATTCTTTCTTTTTATCTCTATATATACTAATCATCTCTCTCTTAAATAGTTAGATCTATTCTCCTATGGATATATCTATGATATATGATGTGTTTTGAGGATATATTGTATAGATATTTTGAATAGAAAATGTTTCCATATTTAATATGCAGGTTTCATGTTTTGTTTATCATTCTCTTCAATTGATTTACAGTAGGTTTATTCTCTTCCATTATACTCGCTCTAGAGCATGATGGTTTATTGTGTTAATCTTCCTCCCATTTAATGAACAAACATCATTAGTTTTAGAACCTACATTATTTATTTTTTAATTATTAAGATTATTTTTTCAGTAAATTGTTTGATGGAAAATGGTTTTCACATAAATGTTTTGTATTGGGATATTATCATATGTGGTTGGTATGAGATCATGAAATATCCATTGGCAGTTTCTTTTTGGGTTAAAATTAGGGTCAGTTTCCTAATAGAACATGGTATTCTATTAGGTGATGAATTTGTGATGGGATTAACCACCACTACCGAGTATTGAGACTATGATTATGAATGTGTGGGAGTTTCTATAATATAATGATGATTCCATGTTGAAGGAATTAGACAAAAAATTGATTTAGATCAATTTTATTCATTAAATTTTTTTCGGTAAACCATTTTGATACTCTCAGCCTCTATTTTATATAAATTTGAGATAAATTTTTCTTGTACTTAGTGTAGTGTGTTTTTTATTTCTTTTGGGATTACCTACTGAGTTTTATAATTAAAACATGTTTGGGCTATTTGGTGCATTAGTAGATGTTTTGTATCAATAAAAATTTTAAGGACCATTTTCATACTACTATATTAATTCAACATGATGAAGTGGGCATGAGACTCGGTGTTGGGGTTCAGATATTGGTTTGGATGGTGCTTTGGATTATTCCACTTTGGTGTCATTGAATTTTATTTCCCTTATCGTGTCAATATTCCACTTCATTTATTACATTTGATACTCTAATATTACTTTTTATTTTGAGTTGTATTGTATTAAATTACATGCATCACATATTGATGTTTTTCTTATTTTATCTTCTACATGTTTTTCTTCTCTCAGGAATAATCACTCCTTATGATCTTGTACTCCCATGGGACCTATTTACAATATCTGTTGTCTTTAGGAACCAACCTAAGTTTAGTAGAGCTTATTGTACTTTTCAATCCAATCAGTGAGGTGCGGGATGTTACACTATTTTAGTTATGTCAAAACGTGGTGTCATTTTTGATGATTTATGTGGTATCCAATAATTTTTTTATTCAAAATCATGTAACTAACATTATTTTAATTTAAATAATACAACACAAAAACAATATAAAAATGTCTCTTTCCATGATCTATTTTAATTCATATTATTATGTATGGACTAACCATTTTTAGTTATGTAAAGTAAAATAAGAATAGTTACATGAAAATAATGGATACATACATTATATTAGGTAGAATTTTAAATTATTTTTTGAATAAATGTATACGTCCCAAGTGAATAAACTATTAAATATACCAAAACTAGTGGTGGAAGAAGTATCCCCACAATTTTTTCATGTTGATGAACCTGAGGAGTTTCATAAAGAATTACTTGATGATACATTTGACCTTTCTCATCCATTACATGAATAAGTTCTTAAATAGAACATTCAAGATGATGTACTTGTGTAAGATTAAGATAATTTGTATGAGTATTTGTCAGATTTTATTAAACACAAAAAGTTATGTGATTCTATAATATATGATAATGAAAAATACCACTGTTCTACATCACTATTTCTCTAGAAGATGATGATGAAAATGCACTTTACAAGACTGAGTTTATATTGGTTCTCTGAGAAGTGATCATATTAAAAGATGAATTACTTAAAAAGGATCATTTTTATATTTATTATCAATTATTTAATGTTATTTATTCCCATTTTATTTCTTATATATCCTTTTCTGGATTTATAACAATATACACCTGAATAATTCTCAGAAAATTAAACATATGGAAGAATAAGTTCATGTAGTTTAAGAATAAAACGATCTCAAGGAACATGTGATGATGAAATAACCTCTTCAGCTCCAGAATTTATACACAATGGCATATGAAAACATGAAAGTCAATATGGATCACCTCTATATTTTATTCCCCCCCCTTATGAACATATATTTATTTATTTAATTATTCATGGGGGTTAGGTAATTATTCCTTTATTTTAGTATTTTCACTATAGGAATGCACCTAATGATTTTGGGGAAAATAACACATGGTGATTCATATCAAAGAACCCACACCCTCCATAAAATTATGGATTTACCACTAGAACTGCCTATTAGAGGTGGCCAAAAACTAGTATCCACTTATGGGTTCAAACCATGTTATATCCTTCATTTCCATTTTTAATTCATTTTATTTTTATATTACCTTTACTTCTCTGTTTATGAGAAATAATGTTTTAGCATACCTAATATATTACACTAAAGAATAAACTCATTTTATATCTTTCTTTCCCATTTTTATTCCACCAATATTTCTAAATTATATTTATGTAGGAATAAAAAGGTATCTTAACATTAATTTTGTGCTTGGGGTGCGGATGTCAAATTAATTTTACAATTTTTTTTGTCTTTTTCCTTTTTTCATATGTTTTTTTAAAACACTCATCTCATGTAATTCATGTTATTTTTTTGGTGTGTTTTTTAGATCATCATCCTAAATTGAATGATTTGATAAATTCAAACCACCATTTGTATTTTTTTCACACCATGTTTTCTAAATGTTTTAGGATTTAAATGTTTAATGAATGGACTTTGATTCCTAATTCCAAATCATTTCATTTAAAGATAATTGATTTATTATAAAACTATTGTTCATGGGATTATATATCCTTGTATTTCCATGTAAAAATTTGTAATATTCCAAGGAATATTTTTAGAGGTAGGCATCGAGACGAAGTTCGATTCCAAGGCCCGATGAGACCAAAATTAATTTTATAAAAATATTAAATATATTTTATATCATATGCATTAATTTTCCCAAAAAAGTGGAATAACTCACAAATGGAGTATCAGATAATAGATACGAGACCATGTTTGAATTTGAAGTGTGAAGTTTACCCTAAGTGTGACCTAAAGTTGGTCGGTGTGGGATGTTCGGATGAGGTAAACGTTGGAGGGTATGTTTAAATAAAATAAAAAAAATTATTTATTTGGTCAATTAAATGAACTAATTAAAAAATCTATAAATACCCAATATTAATGGTATTAAAAGGGTTAGCTGCGTAACCATTTCTAGATTTAAAAGGATGAGGAGAACATTCTTCTTTGGTGGATCAACATCCAATGATGAACAATGATCCTATCAAGGATAATCGTGAGACATAAAATGAATGTAGTGAGATCATAAAATTTATCTATTGAAGATTCATTATTCACCAATGATCGATCCACATTTGAGTTAGGTATCATCATTTGAATTTTCTGACATTTTTATTAAAATATTGAGCATGGATTTTATTATCTTTTGATCTACGATAATTGTTCTTCACATGAGCCCCACAATTTTACTGATTATATTGATCTGGTATAATTATTCACTTGATTAACATGTTATCACCCAATTTATATAATGTTTTTCCAAGAACTCTAGGGAAATGATTGTTTATTTTGTTCCTGTTCTTTTTTCTTCCATTTTTCATGTTCTTCACTATTTTCCAATGAGTCAATGGTGTGAATTTTCTAGGGTGGATTTGAGCATAGTAAAATCCCAATATTTATCGAAGTATCATGAAAAACAAACCAATCAATAGTTTTTGTAAGGATTTAAGAATAAGAGGGATGGTGTTTTGTGAATGGATTAGATTGGTACCAAGGGTGTGGGTTCAAAATTGAGGTTTAATGAGAATGACGTGTGACCAAAGGTGGTTGAACATCAGTTCAATGAACCCCTTTTACCGGTTTAAGTGTGATGATGATGTGGGGTGTGATGGGATTAGTTTGATAAGAGTCCACACATGGAGACTCATGGAGGATGATTCTGAGTGTGTAAATGATGGTGTCCAGACATAGATCTCTGATGAGGTGGTCGGATGTGGTCAACATAGTGGTTGTTATTATTATTTTTCTTAATAATTATAAGATTAAAAGAAAATCAATTTATGTTTGAATTTTTTAAGGGATATTAATGTGTTTTTTTATTAAAAAAGTATCTAACAGCACACCACCATGGGCATAAAATTATTTTTCCAATGTGAATCCCTATTTCATGTATTCAATTATTATATTATTAAAATTATAATTATAAAAATGATTTAATATAAAAAAATAAAACAAGGATGGTGGGGGTGAACTGGGAGAAACGCATGAAGGGGAGGGGATTCAAACACCTCACCTTTCTTATAATAATAATAATAATAATAATATAATAATAATAATAATAATAATATTATTATTATTATCATAACCTCATTTCAGTCGAAAATTCTCTGTGCGTTATTGAAATGATGCACTATTGGCAGCATCATGATCCTGAATTAGAAATAGTTATTTCATGATTGATGTTGGATACCTTTTTCTAACTCATGACATGGGTCCCTGAAACACCCAATAATAATATTAATAATTATATTGTTATTATTATTATTATGAAATCTGGTATCTGATATATCTATTTCTTATAATGTTATAATGAGGAACTATCATTGACATTGCAACCATGATATTGAGATGATCATTTCAAAACCAACATCGGGTTTTCAATTTGGACCCATGGATCAGGCCTAGGAATCACCATTCAATCATGATGTAGAAAAATTCATTTTTCCTAGGTTGTAATATTTGGGAAAATGAAAATCCTATCCTATGCTTTTTTCCACGAGGATCACAACAGTGTGATCTGTTTTTCCATTTGAGATTGAATATTGGTGGTTTGACATTTTAACCCATGAGACTGACGATGCGCCTCATTCATTTGTTAGGATTTTGGCTATGACACGCCATGTTGTAAAATAAGACACAATCTAGTACTATATGGACAGAAATCCATGTGATGTCCAGAACATGACCATCCAGGGGTGTGGGGCCACATTCCATGTGGATCCCTTACACTCAATTTACTTCTTGAGAATATTCTACCTCTTATATATTCTTCATCTAAACTCATATTTTGCCCTGCGAGTCGCATGTACTGAGTGTATTTCATTTTAGATTGTGATATATGCCTTCTTAGTGGATTTTGAGATATGATGTGATATTTTTAGATTGAGAAAAGTATTTAGGTTACACTCAATGATGGAAGTTAATAGGTAGGATCATTAGTGAGTCTAGGTAGAGGTGGAAACCCCCTAATGCACTAGGGTGTGGTCCCATTATCTAGGGATACAGTACTCTTCTATCTCATTATGGAACAAGTCCTCCATACTCATTATGCAGATAAAGATGGTATTCTCTTGATTCACCTGGGCGTAGGTCCTCTAACCATAGATACAATACTCCCTTAACCCATCAGGTCATGAGTAATCCATACTCATTATGCAGATAGGGAGGTTAATCCCCTGATGCACTAGGGCACATGTACTCCATCCTTGGAGATGGTACTCCCCTTTCACATTAGCACACATGCTTTCCATACTCATTGTATAGATAGAGATGATACTCCCCTAATGCACTAGGGCACATACCCTCTATACTTAGAGATGGTACTCCACTATCGCATCAGCATGAATGTCCTCTATACTGATTGTGAAGATAGAGACAATACTCCCTTATTTCACTAACGCATGGGTCATGTATCCATGGAGATAATACTCCACTATCACATCAGGGCGCATGTCATCCATATTTATTGTACCGATAGAGACGGTACTCCCTTATCGCACTAGGTCACATACCCTCTATTTATGGAGATGATACTCCTCTATCATATCAAATCATGGTACCTCCATACTCACTATGAAGATAAATATGGTAATCCCTTATCTAACTAGGGAACTAGTCCACTATCTATGAAGATTATATCACCATGTCACATTAGGGAGCGGGTTTTCCATACTCATTGTGACGATAGATATGGTACTCCCAAGATGCATTATGGAATGAATACTCTATCAATGGATATAGTAAAATCCTATCAAATTAGGGTGTAGGTCCTCCATACATGTCATATAGATAAAGATGATACTTCTCTATTGCACCAGGGCGCAGATCTAATATCAATGGAGACAGTACTCCCCTGTTGCACTAGGGTTTGAGTCCTCCCTACACTAAGTGGAATCCCCTATAATAATAGGGTGCAGATACCCTATCTACTAAGTGGTACCCCTATCACGGTATGTCACGGTCCTCCATAACTTGGAGATTGTTCCCCCTCTACTATGTGGAACAATTGAGTGGTGTGGTTCCGCCATAAGGTTACTTATTTGGAGAGACATGGGAGATTCTATGTAGTGATGATGGTCAAATTTTAGTGATGTAGATAGAATCATTCTTCTTAGTAGGGATATGGAGATGGAGATCTTATTTATCCGTCATTTTGGATTCTTGTTGAGCATACCAATGTTTTATTTATGGTTGTTTTTGTCTCATATACTATTTGGAATACCTTCTTTATAATGAATTGAATAATTATATCATGTCTTCTATCACTTCATAATCATTTTTGGATGTCCTATTGTGTATGTATATACTCATCCCTATATAGGATTTTATTACATGTTTGGTATCTTATGTAGATGATGTACATGTCAGAGGTGATTTCAGAGGAGCATAGGGATTCTCAGGTGTATAGACTATATACAGTGGCCAGAATTAGAGATTTGGAGCTGGGATCTCTCAGTATTTCTTTTTCCAGTTATTGTCATGTTGGGGATTTTTTATGGTTGGGCTTGTATTTTTTACCCTTTAAATTTATGATTACCTTTATGTACTCTTTTTTATTCCCTAGAGGTTATTAAATGAATCGTTTTTAATCTATATGTTATAGTATTTTATTATTATCCATCTACACATCTGCGTGAAGATTTATGGGTGTGTGTGTAAAAGTATATTAGAAAATAGTTACCCATATTATTAATGCCTTTCAGTTCTTGTCACTAGTCCTCAGTCTTGGGAGGTAGTCTTGGGAGGTGGTCTTGGGGTAGTTACAGATCGGCCTTCCACTGGCCAGGTTGGCCATGGTGGGTTAGTTCATGACAGATTGGTATCAATAGTAGTTTGACCTCAAGACCATGTTTTGATTTTTTCCCATATGAGGTTTGGTTGGGAACTTAGGGAAATTTATTTAAAGTATATTTGGTGCGGCTTTTGGGCTAGTGAACCCAGTCATGGTGTGGAAACCAATTTGTCCATATAACAAGACTCATAATACCTGCTTATTGACTTGTAATACTAAGAAATCAGTTTTAGGGATCAATGGTACATGCATCATATAGGATTGAGTCCTTAGACCATCCTTTTTGAGTCAGATCCCTAGATATTCTCTTTGACCATGGCTTGTCCTGACAACTTTCTTGATGACTCTACAATGACAACTAGCTAGGATTTTTATATGGCATCATGATGACTACTGTTTGAGAGATGAGACCTTAGTTCAGAGACCCACCCATGAGTTGTTATCTACAGGTTATCACTTTGAATTTCTAATGACCATTGATTAGTGGATGGATCCTTTTATGGACTAGGAGGATGATCGTCCAATTGTTGATCACTCAATTACCCTAGCTGTGTTGGACAATTGTACACATAGTATTAACACATTTTTTTAGTTCTAATGACCTATAATGTTGAGGTTTTGTGATGAGAAGCACCCTCAATAATTAGCGGTTTTACTCGATGAAGTGGTATGACTTTTCTTGACTTTTCATACCACAACTGGTCAGATGGTTATATCGGTGACCCTTTATTCCAATAGAGTATATTTTTTCTTTGGAGGTACTCACGGATGGAAGAAAATGACTTTTCTAGCATATTAGATGAACCCATGTTGTTGTGAGAGATGAAGGTGTGGTGTTAGTAGTCTATAGAGTTGGGGGGGGGGAGATTGATATGACCCATTTTGTTTTCTTGAGTATCCCAATGTTGTTTTTATTTGAGGGGGGGGGGGGTGGAGGAGATGATAGGTGTGGATTTACATCAATCGAGCTAGGTTATTTTCATAGAGGAGTATCCACCCCAAAAAATAGATGACTTCTTTGACCTGTGGATTAGGGTTAATTGGTTCTTATACTTTGATCTCTGTATGGGTTATCACCATCTTTAGGTTCAAGAGGTGGATATACCGATCATGGATTCCTAGAGAAATTATGGTTTAATTGTGTTATAGTGATACCCTTTGTCATGTTAAACCCCCTAGAAAATTTCTCAAGACTTATTAGATGGATTCATGACCAATATTGGATTAGTTTTTGGTTTAATTCTGTGATGGTTCCCTCATGTCCTCTATATTAGAGTTGGAACACATGAGAAATAGAAGAATGGTTCTATACATCCTCCATGATTGCTAGTCATAGGAAATCTATCATGGATTCAGTTCTATATTTGAAGGACCACATCTTTGGATATTTATTCTAACACATATGAGACACAATGGATCATATAGACGTTGATGTGATGTGATCTTCAGAGCCAACTAGGGTGTATCTATGATAGAAAATTCTCACAACAATTTTTTACATCCACTTTTTTTGAGTGAGGTGATAGAGAAGTTAACTACTTTGTAGTTAGAATGAGTGATTGGTGTTCTCCACATTCCACAGCTGAGAAGGAATGTTCACAACTTATTGAAAAATACCTCCCTATTTAAGTTGGTCTATGAGAGTGGAGTTTCCTTTTTCAATTATTTGGTGTCATTGAGAATTAAAAATGAAATACCCATCTAGAGAATGTATTTTCATTTGGTATGTGCTCTTTTTAGTATAATAAACAATTAGGGGAGCTCATGGGAGTGGGAGACCCAAATGAGATCTCAGTATCCCCACCTTTTCATTGGTTTTCATTTTTCAGTGAAGAAAAACATTGAAGAAGTCAATAATGTAGAGACTCTAGTTTTACCATGTATGACTTTGGAATATTCATAATAATATTTTTGGATCTAAGAGCTAATATGGAACTTGAATTTTAAATTCAGTGATCCCATGATTAATTTTATAAAAATACTAAATGTATTTATCTCTCATGTGATTTTTTGGGAAAAACTATAATAAATCACAAACAGAGTATCAGATCAGAAATCTGAGACCATGGTTGAATTTGTAGCATGGAAATTACCCTAGTCATGGCCTATAGTTGGCCGATGTTGGAAATTCAGACGAGGTATCCATTGGAAGGTACGTTTAATTAAAATAAATTTATATTTTTTTGTTAAATAACCTAGAAAAACCCTCTATAAATTCCCCCTTATTGCAGTTTTTCAATGGTTATCCACATAACCCTTTCTAGATCTATGAGGAGTAAGATAAAAATATTTGTTGTCATATCGGCATCGAATGACGAACAATGATCGTATTGAGGATAATCGTGAGATGAATGAAGAACACATTGATATCATCACCTTCTACGCTTAAATATGTGTTTTTCACAAATGATTGATCCATAATCAAGGTATAAATCATCATTTGTTGTCTTCAAATTTTTTATCAAAATATTGATCATGGATTTTATTTTTATTTTATTGGTGATAATTTTTCTTCGCATGATCCACACATTTTTTTCAATTATATTTATTTGGTATAATTATTACCTTATTTAACATTTTATCTCCCCGTTTTTATAATTATTGGCCAATAAATCTTAGAAAATTATAGTTCACTTTTTTCTTGTACATTTTCTCTCTCTATTCATTATGTTCTTCAATGTTGGCCAATAGTTCCATAATTTAACTTTTTCTGGGTGGGTTCGAGCATGGTCTAACCTATGGATTCATTATGATAGGATGAATGACATGCATATTGACATTTTTTATATATATTGACGAATGATAATGATGTTTTTTTGAATGGATCTTATTGGTATCATGAGTGTGGGTTCTTGATTGAGGTGAAATGAGAATGATAGGTGATCTAAGGTGGTACGACATCAGGTCAGTAATCCCCATTTTTTAGTCAACGAATAACAATGATGTGCAGTGTGACGAGATTGGTTCTGAGTTGAGGCCATGCACCGGGACTCATGGAAGATTTTTTTTAGCATGGACATGATAGAGTTTGTATATATATATATATATATATATCTGATGAAGTGGTCGGATGCAGTCAACATAGTGGGTGTCAATATATTTTTAATAATTATAATAACATTAAAATATAAATTCTCTGATCTTTTAAAATGATAAGAACCCATTTTAGTTCTTTTTATGGAATAAAAATTAATTGATTTTTTTAAATTAAATTAATATGTTTTTTTTAAAAAAAATTTATAATGGCGTACCACCATTTTTTTGAAAAGAGTATTCGAGCACGAATCTATATTTCATTAATTTTATTTTTATATTATAATAATTATAATTATATTATTTATTTTACATAAATACATGAAACAAGAATGGTGAGGTTGAGATGAGAACACTGCGTGATGGAGGAGGGGAGGCTAATGCCTCACATTCCTTATGATAATAATGTTAGAACCTCCTTGTATTGATTGTGTTTGAAACTCTCTTATTTTAATGTTCACAAACCATGATCCTTTTAGTACTAATGTTTCAAATGTTTTATGATAGAATTTTATATGATAAGACTTCTTATATGAGCTACCTCTAGACCAATTCACCATCATTGCTGACAAGAGCTATCACCAGAATGAGCTACCTCTAGATACGAGTCACCATTACCGCTATTTTAGTAACCACTAGAGGCAAGTCACTGCTAACTTTTTTTTACCATTTTTGTGTAAGGACTTTGGTGAGAATGAATCAACAAGTAATTGTATTCCTAGATAGTTTGACTAATTACTCAAGAAAATGTTAAATTTGGTCCATGGATTGTGGATCTCCTCTAACCGATGATGCTATATATTCAAAAAGGATCTATCTCTCAGTTATAAAAAAAAATTCTACAATTGATACCTGATATAATCTCTTACTGATGAAAAAACCTACAGTGGATTGTGTGACGAAATTTGTGAATTATAATTAACATGATGATTCACATTATATGAAGATCAATGAAATAGAATCATCAAACCCATTACCAAGATTTATTGAGACATCATATATAGATCAACTGAAACATAAATAAAGATTTCTACGGTCCTCTATTCTGCTTCAATTTTTATATAACAAAGAATAAACTCTTAACCAATGATGATTTGAGGACTACAAACATATAGAACATATTATACCGAGCCTTTTAAATTCTTATTTATTATTTATATTTTATAATTTAGCATTGTATTATTTTTTTTATCCAACACACACTGTCTCATACATATTCTGGGAGAATACTTGTCATTCTATTCTTCCTCATTTTTTTCCCACTGTGTTTGTGTAATAAGTCGTTGTGTGACCCGTGATATTCTTATGCCCCCTGAATAAATGTGGAAGAATATTTTTATCCTATACATCATGTCTATATTGATTGTATACCAAATACTAGTTGTGGATTTATTTTATCATATTTATAATCTTTATAGAAGTGGGTTATTTCCAAGAGGAGGGGATTAAGTCTCACCTTGAGACTGAACCTCTAGTCTATTCTGTTGTGTCACTGTGTTATTTTTTTGTTTTATTATTATATTCAATACAATTTTTTATTAACATAAATAAAAATTTATTTGATAATTAATCATAACTTGTGTTGATATTTTTTTTGTCTAATAAATTGATTTCAAAAGTTAAGGTATTTCTAAAAAATATTTTAATGAAGACTTAATCATTCTTTTAAAAATATTTTAAATGGATAAATCTTATGTTGATCTACTATTTTGGTTAATGATGTAATTTGTTTTAATTAAGGTGATTTTTACTTTAACCTAATCTAAAATAGAAATTTTTATTTGGAACTGAATTCACCTCCTCTTGAGTTACTCACTCAGACCAACATTTGGTATCAGAGGCTTATTTTAAATTAAAATTTTAATTGTGATTTTAGTTGTAATATAATGATCTAAAATTTATGTCATTTATAAATATTATTTACTTATGGATAATAGAAAAATGGATCTTCTACAATTGACCACTTTATTTTAATGGTTCCAACTATGATTAATGGAAAATGAGAATGAAAACGCATTTAGAAAGTATATGTTTTGACATATGGATAGTAATAGAAGTTAAATATCAAAAACAACAAAATATTAGAAGTTAAAGGAGTAATTATACAAAAACTACTAACAAAAAATAATTTTAAAGCTATGAATTCTTTATTTTATGCTTTGGGAGATGATAAATTCAATAGAATATCTAATTGAAAAACTACCTCTCAAATATTGGATACATTATCTATCTCAAAAGAAGGAATATAAAATGTCAAAGAAATGAGATTAAATACATAAAAAATCAAGTATGGTACATTTAAAATGAAATCTAATAAACCTATTTCTGATATGGATCTCAGGTTCAATGAAATAATTCATATTATGCACACTATTGTAAAACACATTAAGGGAAAAGATAAAGTAATGATACTACTAAGATGCTTACCGAATAGATGGTGATGCACAATTGTATAAACTAGAGAATAATGTGATGTATGTAAACTACTTATCAAGGAACTGATAAGAAATATGATGATGTGTCAAGAAAATCATTAAGTAAAAAAAGGGATTGATGAAGATAAACCAAAAAGAAAATTATTTTCCTTAAAATCTAATACCTCCAGACAAATACAAAAAGTACAAACAAAAGATTCCAATGAAGAAGAGTCTCCTGATGATAGTGATGATGAAATTTCTCACATGAACATAATATTCAAGATATTCTATATGAAAAATATGTTTTTCAAAAAAAAAATGAAAGGAGATAATGATAAAAAAGGAAAATAAAGAAGGGATTAAAAAAATGATTGGAAAAGGGATGACACTCAAAATGAAGTCACTTGTTATGAATGCAAGAGGAAAAGTCACATTGAAGCTGAATTTCCAAAATTTAAATATAAAAACAAGTATGAGGACAAGGAAAGAAGATACAAAAAATCCATGAAAGAAACATGGAGTACCTCCAAAGATAGCTCAAGTGACTCAAATGCTAATCACAAATATATGTCTGAAGAAGCCAGTATGTGCTTTACAACTATCATATCAAAGGTACAAAATATTTTTCCTATTTTTCCTACTAATGATTCATACATTTCAAAAAATTATGAAAATAATGAAAATGAGGAAAACATGACAAGAAAAGATCTGTATGATTAATATAACACGATGGAAGAAACTTTTCATGAGAAGAAAGATAAATATAAGTTGTATAAGAAACAACATGCCTTAATAGTAAATGATCAAAATAACCTTACTATTGAAAAGGAGAATAATGATCAACTATTGAAATAAAAAAAGTGTTAATATTTTCAAATGAATAGTCAAATAAATACATAGAAAAATTTACCAATGGAAAGAAAACATTAATTAAAATAGTAGAAAATCAATTATCTCCCAAGTATATAATTGGAATAGGTTACGAATGAGGAATGAGAAAAATTACCTAACTAGTTTTACACCAAGTACCAGGTTTAAAAGTTCATATAATACCAATACTTACTCAACCGTACCTAATAAAATTTCGATATCTAGAAGTATTCAATCTATTTATAAGAAACATGTTATGAAAATATGCTTTCCAAAATCTCTTATTACTAACATAACTAGACCCAAGAGGATATGGGTACTAAAATAATTGTTGTTATAAACATTTTGTTATAGGAAACCTATTTTAAATCCTACAAAAAATTCCTATTGTATCTAGATAGGGGAAGTTCTTGAAACATGTTTGGTGAGTATTCAATGATCAAGAAAAAGATCAAAGTTGATGGTGGACATGTAACCTTTTGTGATGATTTTAAAAGGAAAATCATCATCCTTTTCCAAATTGGTAATTATAATTAATTATTTATTTACAAATTTTTATATTTAAAAGATTTAAAATAAAATCTTCTTATCACATCCCATTTATGTGATGATGGTTTTTATGTAAAATTTGAAAACAATTCCTGTCATGTTTTTAATGATAAAAATGATTTAATTTTTACTCCTTTGAGAAATGATAATATTTATTCTATCCATTTAAATTATTTATCTTCTAAAAACATTTCTTACTTAAGTGAATTTCATTAAGAATCTTGGCTTTGGAATAATAGACTTGGAAATTTAATTATTCACTCACTTAGAAAGATAACTGTGAAAGGTTTAGTTTGAGACCTACCAAAAGCATGAATTATCAAATGATATAGTCTGTAATCCTTGTCAAAAATAAAAAATTCATAATATTTAATTTAAAACATAGAAATAGTTTACAAACTATCAACCTTTATAGTTAATCCATATGGACATATTTGGACTTTCTATAGTCTCCAGTCTAAAAAGAAAACATTATGTCTATGTATTTGTAGATGACTTCTCTAGATACACTTGGGTATACTTTCTACCTCACAAAAGAGAAGCTTGTTATTACATTATTATGTATACAAAATCAATTTAAAACCATAGTGGACTTAGGATTATGACCTCAAATAGTGATCATGGTATAAAATTTGAAAATCAAGACTTTGAATCATTTTTTCACAAAATGGTTATAATCCCAACTTTTTGACACCTAGGAAACCATAAAAAATGGCATGGTAGAAAGAATATATAGGAATATTCAAGAGATATCCCAAACTATGTTAAATGAGTATGACCTACCTATATAAGTTTTGGATGAATCTATTAATACAACATGTTATACTATAATCATAGTATTAATTATACCAATTTTAAAGAGAACACCTCATGAGTTATGGAATAATAGAAATCCAAAGGTTAGTTACTTTAGAGTTTTTGGTTGAAAAGTTTTTATTCTAAATACAAAGGATAATTTGGACACATTTGATTCCATGAGTGATGAAAGAATTTTCCTTAGGTATTAAAAATATAGTAAATATTATCAAGTGTTTAATAAGAGAACCCAAATAATGGAAGAATATGTTCACTTTAAGTTTGATGAATCTAATCCCAATGAAGCTAAGATTATCTTAGAAGACCCTAAGGATGATCCGTCAACTCTAAATCTCAATTCTAAACCTTATGAAAGTTTTATTAAACAAACAGATAGTTCAGCTAGTAAAATTCAAGAACCTAAAGAAGAAGAATACCTTTGGTCTACCAGTCCCTCTTATCAGAGACCCATTAGGACTTATAGAAGTCACCCTTTATATATAATAATATGAAACATAGATATAGGTACACAGAACAGATCTTACCTAAGAAATAAAATTGAACATCAAGCCTTCTTATCATATTTTAAACCTAATAACATCAAGGATTCCATCAATAATGTATTCTGGGTAATATCTATGTAAGAATAACATAATCAGTTTGAAAGAAATAATGTTTTGGAACTTGTTAACCGACCTAAAGACACCTTAACTATTGACACCAAGTGGGTGTTTAGAAACAAGGTTGATGAGTCTGGAACAATAGTAAGAAATAAAGCTAGACTATTTGAACAAGGTTATAATCAAGAATAAGGTATTTATTATGAAGAAGTTTTTCCACATATAGAAAGAATTGAAGCTATTAGGATACTGCTTTCATATGTAGAAAATTTGGACTTCAAACTATATCAAACTTAAGTTAAAAGTGAATTATTAAATGGATGTATAATTGAAGATGTTTTTTTTGAACAACCTTTGGGATTTCAAAATATGAAATTTCAAAATCATGTTTTTAAACTAAAAAATTCTTTGAATGGTGTAAAACAGGATCATAGAGCTTGGTATGATAGGTTTACCATTTTAATTATTTAAAAAGGTATAGTTGATCCAAATATCTTTATAAAATCAATTTTAAAATATATTTTAACAGTTCAAATATATTTAGATGATATAATATCTGGATGTAATAAATATTTATTATATACTAATTTTTCAAAATTGATGTGAAATGATTTTAAAATGAGTTTAATGGGTGAACTCAAATTATTTATTGGATTTCATATTTTTGAAAATAAATAAAGAATTATCGTAAATCAATGTAAATATACTAAATATATTTTAAGCCTTTTTTTCTAAAAAATTACCAAAAGTTGTGATACTTCCATGAGTACCACCTGTAAACATGACCTTGATGAAGCTATGAAATCAGCAGATCAGACTAGTTACAGAGATATGATTGGATGTCTTTTGTACTTAACTGTTAGTCAGCCTAATATTATGTTTAGTGTGTGTATGTGTGCTCACTTTCAAAAAAATCCAAAAGACTCACATTTATTAGATGTCAATATAAATTTTCAGTACCTCAAATATACATCCTATTTAGGATTTTTCTATCTAAGAGGAAATTATTTTGATTTAGTAAGCTATTCAAATGATGATTTTGGTGGTTGTAATTTAGATAGAAAAAGTACATTAGGAACATGTCATTATTTAGGAAAATATCTAGTATCATGATATAATAAGAAATATAATTCTATTGCACTATCTACTACTGAAGTTGAATACATATTTTTAGGATGATATTGTGCACAAATCATGTGGATGAAACATACTTTACTAGAATTTGGATACCAATTTAGACAAGTACCTATAAATGTGATAAAGAAATTATAATAAAAATTTTCAAAAAATATAGTATCTCACTTTAGAACAAAATACATTGATGTAAGACATCACTTTTTGAGAGATCATTATAAAAACAATGATATAAAATTATAATTTAATGTAAATGAACATTATCCGACTGATATATTCACAAAGCCTTTGAATTATGAAATGTTAAACTATATAAAACATGAATTATGAATGATAAATTTTTGTTGATGATTCATCATTGATGAGTCATAATTGATGAGTCGCTGTTGATGACGAATCAATAATGAGTCACCATTTATGAGAAATAGTTGATGAGTCACCATTTATGGATCATCGTTGATGAGTTACCATTGATGATTCACTATTGTTGAGTCACCATTTATGAGTTATAATTTATGAGTCACCATTAATGATTTATAATTGATGATTCATTGTTGATGAATCACCATTGATGAGTCACCATTGATGAGTCACCATTGAAAGATTCATTGTTCTTTTTTATGTTACCATTGCTATATTTCCATTTATATTTTTCTTTAGTGATTTAAATTTTTTTATTTTAATTTTATTATCATTTATTTAGAATCCATAAATGATAAAACCATTAAGATAACTCTTAATTGATTCACTACCTTTAACCCTTGTTCTCCCAAACCTTTTTCTACTTCTCGTACTAATCTCCCCCCTTACCTGTTCCTCTTGGACCTTCAACTGATCCAAATGGCCCTCATGATGTGATTTTTAGAATTGACTCTAGAAGAGATGATGCTTTCCAAGAAACAAATAGTATCCACAAGCAGTTTGGAAATTATTTCTCTAAACCCATATCTGAGAAATCATGTAGTCAAAGTAGAAAAAGAAATTGATTCACCGTGGCATACAACTAACAATATGCTAGTGTTAAAGGTAATATAAAACTAGAAGTGGATGAATTGGTTTACCTCAAATCATCAAGTGTATTATATGAGGTTAGTATTTTAATTTTATCAAAATGAGAGATTTATTTTTGTGAAGAAAGATGGTATAATTAGAAAAAGCATAGATAGAAAATATATTTTATTCTCTTGAAGATAATGGAAAAAATGTTTAAAGGATCAAAATAAAAGATTATATGAGGATTTACAAGGGATTATACCATGTGATAGTGAAAATTTCAATAATTAAAGAGCTCTCCTACAATTAACTAGAGATGAAACAATATGAATACCTATTGATTACGAGATTGACAGTGAATGTAAGTTTCATTTCAAATTTTTATATCTTGTTTTATGTCCAAGTATAAGGGACTTCAATACAACAAGGTATCAAGATGTGTAATTTCTGTATATGAGGAAGAAAGAGAAGAGAATAAATCCTTGTAGATTTTTAATGGTTCATATGCATGGAATGTGTAAGATGAGATCAAGGTAAAACTCTTTAATTTATCCCAAAATGATTACATCCATTTTAGATACAAAGGGATATGTTAAATATAGAGAATATGATGAAGAATAAATTAGTGGTTTCTTTTTATCAAAAACAATTTTCAAAAGAGTTAAAGTGAGTCGGAATCCCTGTAAGGGATGTTGGGTGAGAGATAATGATTTTTTTATGATGAGTTCAAACCTATTGATTAGATGAATAGACCTAAAGAACATAGTGGATCCATGTATTGAATCTAATGAGATAGCTAAGTACTATGATAATGATGCTATTGCTGAAAGAGATGAGATGGTAGTGGAGGAAGCTGAAGTAGAAGAAGTAGAAGAAGAAGCTATTTCAGTTGAAGAAAGGAGTGATCTGGAGATCATTAAATCTCCACATAGAGTATCAAGTGGTCATGTCAGTTCATTGAGATCTATTCATACTATAGAAACTCTCTCACTTGAAAATGATGAGAAAGAAGATACCTAAGTATTTGGAGAAGGTCAATTTAAATTTTCTACCTATAATAATTTATGTTAATAGAATTATACCAGAGGTAATGATATTGTTTCTAAAGAAGCAGATAAAGAGATTTTATATCTTGAAAATTCTAATGAATCTTCCTGTCAGGATGATGAAGATCAGAATGATGAAACTCGTGTTGATAAGGATTCTGATGATGGAAACAAAAATGGTACCCCTAATCATAAAAATTATAAAAAATGTGGTACTATTCATAATGGAAGTTATGAGAAGAGAAATTATATCGATCCTGAACAAGATATAGTTCAACATCAATCCTCTTCACCTATGGTATCTAGTTCTCATAGAGATGAAAATCAATAAATGTATACCATGATCCCTGATGTTCCAACAGTTCCTACTAAAGGTATGGAAGGTTCAAATGAGGGGTAGTAGACTCTAAATTCTAATGATCAAATGGATCAATTATAACCAAAAAAAACATGGAAACTAATTAGACAGAAGTTATATCATCTATGAGTTAGGGGGAGTTGACTACCATTCAAGTTAATCAATTAGTCCCACTGGATTGCTATCCACATACAGCCAACTTGCAACTACAAAATACAACACATGTGGTCTCAACAATAGAAATTGGTTAAAGTTATCAACTTCCTAGTGACTCACCCAAACTTCGATATATGAGATATTTAGTTATCTCCATTAAAGAATGAGAAAAGTATCCCTGTTTTTTTGTACTTGGACTTACTCATACTGACTCATATGATGAGCCTAAAAATTATATCAGAATAGGAGGATACCTAGTGGATTAGATCAATCAAGATGGAGAGTTACAACATTTTATCCCCATGAAAAAATAGACCAAATTTTCTACCTTTTTTACCTCCTGATTTAGTGACACAAGATGATTTGAATTATTTTTAGAGGATTTTGAATTCTAATTTGTACACATCGATAAAGAATTTGGTTTTAGAATTTACTCATGTCTTGAACTATCAACCATCACCAAATGCTCATATCAATGGAGAAAGTGTTGTATATTTGGTTGAATTATTGATTTAATATATCCAACCTTTAATGAGGTTTCATATTCAGGAAATGGATATTGAAAATAAGACCTTATAAAAATAAGTTGATTCTTTGAGAAATACAATAGAGGGTCTGACATCCTCTCTTTTTGAGTTTATGAACTCTCTATCTCAGAAGTTGGACAATATGAATTCTACTACCTCTACATTATTTGAAAATCCTCTTACTCTAGTACAACATGATAGAGATCTATTGTAATAGCAGGGAAGAAATCATAAATTCTGTTGTTGATGTGAGCACTCATGTAGAGAATATTTGGAAGATACATCTTCATAGAGAACATATAATTGATTTCATAAGAGGCTCTGGTGGAGATATTAGACGAAACAAGGAATTCATAAAGAATTATTTTAAGTATTACATGTCATGGATATATACTAAGCATGAAATGGATGATAAGTTAAAATTTCGTACTGAGAACTATAGCATACCTCCAGTGATAAGAGCCTTCAAAGAACTGATGATTCAACTAAAGGTTCTCACACCATCTCTTCAAAGATTTATGGATGAGAAGGAAGACTTCTTTAATGCAATGAAAATGGGAGGTTAAATAATTATGGACTTTATCAATATTTTGAAACCCTAACTTCATGTCCGTCAAACAACTGTAATTGCTCGAGAACCATTTATGGTTTCAATAATTCTTTCAACCACATCTACAGACTCAGTTAAATACAAGACTTCCCTAATCACTCAATCGGAAAATTTTATGCCTCAACCATATTAGACTCTAATATTTTCACCATTGGAATCAATTAGACAACTCATACCGGTTATTTTTTGAGACCCACTTCTTTCAGCTAACACACTACCATTCATTACAACCTTTCCCCCAATATACACATCTGTAGTCTCATCACATAAAAATGATAGAAATAAATAAAAATAATAAGGGATTTATAATGTTGATTAAAGCCCATATTCTACATAGTGAATCTATTTTGATGTTACTTTTTGATAGGGATCATTTTGTATTTTCCCTTTCATTGTTATATTTTTGTACTCATATCTTTTTGGAACCTAGATAATACAAAATCCTTGTGTTTTTCTATTTTTCACTTTAAGTTTAAAATCACTTTTTATTTTTTTTATAATATAAAAAGGGGAGATAATTTGGGATTTTAGTTTTATATTGGTAAATAGGTTGGTTTTCAAACTTATTTTTACTCATTTAGTACATGGTTTATAAAATTTTATGTTTTGTGATCATCAGAAAGGGGGATAATGTTGGCACCTCCTTGTATAGAGTGTTTTTGACACTATTTTATTTTAATGACCACAAACCATGATTCTTTTAGTAATAATGTTTCACTTGTTATGTGATATCATTTTGTATGATATGACTAGTTATATGATATTTATGCTAATTATTATGGAAAGTCACTATTGGTTTAGAGTCACGGTTACCACTAGGATGAGAAACCACCACACGAGAGTCACTGTTACCACTAGGAGGAGATACCAATAGACATGAGCCAACATTACCGCTAGGATGAGATACCTTTAGACCGAGTCACCATCACCACCAACATGAGATACCACCAGGATGAGCTACTGCCAGAGGTGATTCACTATTACCACCTGTAGAGTCACCTCCTGAGTCGAGTCACCCCCAACTTCTTATTACCTTTGTTGCCTGAGGACTTTGGTGTGAATGGATCAATGACCAAATCTACTATTGGATAATTTTACCAAGAATTCAAGACATATTAAAATCCAATCTAAGGATTTCAGATCTCCTCAAACTGAAACTAATATATATTTTCAAAGGATATCTCTCTCAGTTTTAGAAAAATAGATAGAATAGAGACATGGTATGATCTCTTACTAAAGAAAAAACTTTCAGAGGATTTTGTGACAAAATTTTTGAATTATCAATAACATGATGATTCACATTATATGAAGATAAAAAACACAGAAGAAAAGAACCCATTACTGAGATTGATTGATAAATCAGACAAAGATCTACTGAAACATAACTATAGATTTATACGGTCCTGTATTATGCTTCAATTTTATAGAACAAATAAAAAAATCTTAACCAATGATGATATGTGGACTATGAACATACAGAACATATTAGATTGATATTTTTATATTCTTATTTTTTCTATCTGTTTTACTTTTTATCATTGTGTTTTTTTGGTTATCCAACACACATTGCCTTCTACTCATTCCTAGAGAATACTTGTTATTCACTTCTTCCTCAATTTAATTCCCAATATGTTTGTGTAAGAGGTCCATGTATGACCTGGGATATTCATATATCCCACGAATTACTATGGGAGAGGCTTTTTAGCATGAACATCTTGTTTTTTTGACTGTATACCTAATCCATGTTGTGGATTTATTTGATTATATTTATAATACACTTGGAAGTGGGTGACTTCCAAGTGGAGGGGTTCAAGTCTCACCTTGAGACTAAACCTTTTGTTTATTCTATTGTGTCTCTATGTTATTTTTTTGTTTTACTATCATAAGATAAATTTTTATTAACAAAAAAAATTATTTGATAATTAATCTTAACTAGTGTTGATATTTTTTTTGTATAAGTAAATTGATATCAAAAGTTAAGGAATTTACAAACAATATTTTAACTGATACTTACTCTTTCATTACTAATTTTTTTAAAAGGATATATCTTATTTTGATCTTCTATTTTGGTTAATTGGATAGTTTATTTTTATTAAGTGGATTTCTACTTTAACCTATTCTTGAACAAAATTTTTTATCATGGAATTAATTCACCCTCTCTTGAGTTACACACTCTGAACAAAAAATAATATAATATAAAAATAATAACAAGAATTAATATAATTAATATTATTTTCAAAAACTCATTTTGGTTGTAAATTCTATATGCAGTATTGAAATGATGCACTGTTAGTGGAATAGTGATCCTAACTTTGAAACGGTCATTTTAAGACCAATGTTGGATACATTTTTATGGTTCGAGACTTGGGTCCACAAAATGCCCAATAATAATAATAATAATAATAATATTATTATTATTATTATTAGAAAATTTGGTATCTGACATATCTTTTTCATACGATGTTGGAATGATTAACCTTATATGACATTACAACCTAGATATTGAGGTGAATGTTTTAGGATTAATATCAGTTTTTTAATTTAGACTTTTGGATCAAGACCATAAAAGTCCATTCAATCATGATGCAGTGAAATTCATTTTTTTACTAGGTGTCTAATTTTTGAATGTGAATATCCTATCTTGAGTGTTTTTATGTGAGGATGAAAAAATTGTGATCTATTTTTTCATTCATGGTTGTTCGAGATGAAATATTGGTGGTTTGATGTTTTTGAATGTCAGACCAATAATGAGCCTCATGCGTTCATCAATATTTTGGCTGAGACACACTGTTTAGTAACCTTACATGTCGTGTATTACTACATGGCAAGAAAGCCATGTTCCTGTGAGGACATGACCATGCATGGGTGTGGGGACATAGGTTTTGTAGATCCCTTACACACTGGATACTTCTTTAGAATCTTCTACATCTCATATCATCTTTGTATTAACTCTTATATTTTCCCGTAAGTAGCATATCCTAATTATTTTTTCAGATAGAATGTAATGGTAGAATTTATAGTAGATTTTGAGATATGATGTGTGATGTTCTAGGTGTAAATCATCTTGAGGTGACACTTGATGATGGAAGTGATCATGTATGATCAATAAAGAGTCCTATTAGAGGAGGAACTCCCTTGATACACCATGGTACAGGTACTCTATCCATGGAGATAGTACTCCCCTATCACATCATGGTGTGGGTCCTCCATTCTTATTGTGAAGATAAAGACAATACTACCACAACACACCATGGGGTAGGTCCTCTATCCAGGGAGATGATACTACCTTGTCGTAGTAGGGTGCAAGCCCTCCATAATCCTTATGAAGATAGAGATGGTAATCCCTTGATGAACTAGGGCTCAGGTCCTCTATCCATAGATATTGTACTCCCCTATATCATCATGGTGAGTTTCCTCCATAATCCTGATAAATATAGAGATGGTACAACCAGATGCACTATGGAATAGGTTCTCTATCCATGGAGACATTACTACCCTATCATATTAGTGCGTGAGTCTACTATACTCATTGTGTAGATAGAGATGGTGTACCCCTGACACATCAAGGCATATTAAATCCATCCATGGAGATGGTACTCCCCAATCACATTATGGTGTGGGTCCTCCATATTCATTGTGCAGATAGATATGGTACCCCCTTTAAAACTAAGGCACATGTCCTCTATCCATGGAGATAGTACTCCCCTATTGCAATAGGAGGGAATCATCCATTCTCATTACGCGGATAGAGATGGTACTCCCTTGTCATACTAGATAATTGTCCTCTATCCTAGATTTGTGTGTTATTTTATTTTGTACTCAAAAAAACTATATCCTTTTATTAGTGAAGTGATTATAATTAAAATGATATAGGTGGGTTTCAACTGTTATATTACTGTTGGTCAATATGATCATTGAAAACTATACTCTTAATTTTATGAGTATTGTTTATAAATAAAAATGATCATATTTAATTAATACAGAAAGAATATTTGATGGCCTCATCTAGTAGACTTGAAAAATACAAATTCTATTTATCAGATCATGTAAAATAGGTAGCATCACTGAGAATTTCTCTAGACCAAGCCCAAGTCACGCTTCAACATATTAATATTGAACGTAATTTCCTTCAAGAGAAGTTCAAGCTGATAGAAATCACAGCTTGGGCAATGTTGTCCAAGAAACACCAATAATATATCACCATTTCACAAATTACTCTTAGGTCCTATGTAGGTATTATAAGGGGAAATTTAATGAAGCCTTAGTTACTTTGTGTAATCCTTCTATATAAATAAAATTGTTATTTCTTATTATAGATTTTTTCTTAAATTTAAAACGTCAAAATAAATATAGGATGAGTTTTTATAACTATAATATTATTGATGAATATTGAAAAAATTAGTATTTTGAAATATTTTTTATACTTTAAATAATTAATATTGTGTAGTGATTTTAAAAAATGGACATATAATGTTGTGATTAGTATGAAATTTAGAGTCTGATTATATCAACTTATTTTTTGGTGAATAGTAAATTATAAATAGTAATATTACCCTTATGAATACTAATATGAAAAATGGAATAGTAACCTCACTTAAGAATGTATAAATATAATTTAGGCATCTTGAATGGTAATGTGATATAATAGCATAAGTAAATAACTATTTCCGAAATGTTTAGTTAAGTATTAGTATTTTTTGGGTAAATAGTGATTTTACTTAAAAATTAAATATCTCATATTTAGAAAATTAATTTCATAAAATGGAGATAATTTTTGAATTCTAAACATATATATTCAGTTAGGGTGAATTTATGATATTTTTATAAAATGTATAGTTTTTCGATGAATAGTAAAAATACAGTTTTTGAGTGTTCTATGTGTTTTACGACATCATAATAATTTAATATGTAATTTAAAAATTTGTTAGACTAATTTGGATTAAAATATTATATAAGGTGTCCCATGTTGCCAAAACCATGGGTAAATACCATGGGGAGGCCCATGGTTTTCAAATACCACTAATAAGGTGTCCCTTGGAAATAGATAAAACATTCCCTCCCTTATTCTATAAATACCAACCCATTCCTTCATTCCATTCATTCCAAAATCCACATAAACAATGATATGGTCTTTTTTACACCCAATTATTCCTCCCAAGGATCCCTAAATCCCCATAAGGTTCCAAACTTCGTGTTTTTTATGTTACTCTTCAAGGTAAGAGAACCTTTCACCAACCTCTTTTAGTCAAGACTTCTTTTATGTTTTGTATTTAAATATCCATTTTCTTATTTTAGAGTATGTTATTTTGTATCCTAATTTATTTAAATTTCTTCCAGATGATGATATTCTATTTTCACACTCATCAACCGATTTTCAGAATTTTTAAGTGACTCCATTATGCTGTTAAATTTTTGTAAGGAAATTTGCAACTTCTCTTTTTCTTTCAAATTCACTTTTATGTGGTATGTCTTGAAAATTTAAATAAAACGTTCTTATCTCTATGATTTTATATCCTTATAATGTATTATTAATCTCTTACAAATTGATGACCCCTTTCCCCTCTCTTTTGAATGTTTTCTAAAACCATGTTGCAAAGTTGTTATGCTGCAAAATTTTCATCTCAAAATCTCTATCTTTTTCTAAAGAAATTCTATTATTTTATTTATGTGAATAAAAAAACCTATATAATTTCCTAGGGAATTCATAAATAAATAACAATGATATATTTTATTCTTAAATTGACATAAATAAAACCATAATTCCTTTTCCATGTGTTATAAATGATATAATGATCATGTTTTTAAGAACTTTTTAAAACACCATGATTTTGATATAAAACCCATATATTTTATTCTATATAGGTTAATTATGAAATGTTTTATTATGATATATTAGGATAATGTGAAAATTAACAAATATTAAGGGTGTGCTCGGATAACGCTCCAATTCATTGGTTAAAGATATTAATCTCTAGAGATGACAAGTTTTATGATACCTTGGTGAATAACCTTGGTAATTTTTATGACACCTTGAGGATAGACAATGGTTAAATGCTTATGAATTTCTAAACTAAATGTTTTAGCCACATTTTGAAGTTATGTTTCATGTTATTATTATTATTATATTCTTCTTTATCGTGCCTTTATGATATTCCACATTTTCTTTTTGATATCGCTCAAGTTCACATGTAAACTGTTTCACCTTTTTCTCTTACTAGGCCTTCTCACCCTTTCCTTTGACGTTTGTATCCCAGTTATGAGATTAATTAATTGTGATTAGGATAAAATTATCAAGAATCATTTCAAGGGGATTAAAATAATTTTATTTGTTTTCAGGTATTTTGTACCTTTTTTCCAACACACTAGACTTTAAATATCCGTTGTATGTAAAATAAAAGGAAAAGTTATATAATAAAAAGGCGGGATGATATAGTTGGTATCAAAGGATAGTTTTGTTATTTTTGGACGTTAGGATATTAAAACCTTTGGTATAAACCTATATATAAGTTTAGATATAGGAAAATACCTGGTATTTTGGTGAAATATTAAGTAAGTGGTTTCCAAACAAATAGATCCCTATCTAGATATGAACAAGTGGATGTGGATTTGGAACAAATGTATCTGGGGGTAAAAACTGAAAACACTGCTTTGAGATAGACTTGAATGGGAACTGGTGGATAAAAATGGGCCTTGTTGCACTCCTAGTTTGAAACTCCCGGGGATATATTGTTGGTTAATCGTAAGATTTTTATGAATCATTATGAAGGATTTATAGAAAAATGTCATAGTTGTTAAAGAATAATATGTTTAGGCATTAAGTTTTAAGACTTAAAAAATTTTTATAGTTAAAATATTCATAAATGAAATAAGATTCTCACTAAGGTTTTATTATTTCATAAAATGGATGGAAATAGGAGGAACTGTGAAAATGGTGACCGCAATGGACCATGCACTGACATCCCTCCGATAGAAACTAGAATAGAAACATTCATGAGAATGATGAACCAACTGACTCATGTTATGGGAAATAACTTGAATCAATATGAGAGACCAATTTCAACACTAAGGGAACAAATTTATTTTGAGTCCTTTATACATCAATGACCACCAACCTTCAGTGGATCTACTGACCCATTGATTGTTGAAGAGTGGATTAGCTCTATCGAGAGGATCTTTTTTGTACACTGCTATTCAAAACAAGAGAAGGTCACCCTAGCTATTTACTGCATAGAGGTAGGAGATGATCAGTGATGGTAAATGATTAGAAATATGAGGCTAAGAGTGGAGGTTGATGTTATGGATTGGGAATAGTTCAGAGGGATCTTTTTCAATAAGTGTTTCCCTCGTTCTGTGAGAAAAAAATGGAGAAAGTGATTCTTTAAGTTAAAGAAAAAGGAAAAAGAATTTATTGGAAGCTACGAGATTAAATTCACAAGTATTTCCTATTACACCTCAATATTTTTCATAGATCCTAATGGGAAGTTTGATATATTCTTTGGTGGACTAAGACCTCATCTATGGAAGAATCAATCCAACCAAGACTATGATAGATATGAGGAGATCGTGAAGAGTTCTATGAAAGTCTAACTATTGTTCAGTGAGATGCAATGGTCAAATAAATCCAATGACAAGAATAGATCAATGGATACATTCTTGTAGAGAATATTTGATCATGGAATAGGTGAAAATAAAATGAAACATCCCATGTTTAATAAATGTGGGAAGAAGCATTCGGGGAAGTACCTTCTTGAAAGAGAGAAGTGATAAAATTTTGGAAGAGATATCCATATTCAATAGAATTATCGTAGTGAGGTGAAGACATAACTTCCCAACGCTGAAGACAAAGGGAAGATGGTTTAGGCCCTTACTAAAGTCCAATTATTCAAGTGTAGATAGCTTGGGCACTTTGTTAATCAATTTCTAAATCCAAGGGCATTGGAGGGGAATAACCATCAGCCTTAGTAAAGGACAAGGAACAAAGGTCGTGTTTTCCTATCATGATAGCTTATGTTGAAGCTCTAAATGATGTTGGGGTAGGTACTCTTGTTTCTCTCTCAAATCTAGAAGGATTTTTTTTATTCTGGTTCTACATATTCTTTTATTTCCTCTATGTTTGAAAATAATTTAGAATCAACACCTGAATTTCTAAAAGTAGAGTCATCAGTCAAGAATCTTGGAGGGATTATCCAAGCATCAATATTACTTCGAAACTATAGAATTTAGTTTTAGGATAAAATTCATATTTCAAATCTAGTAGTCATTCCCATGTTTTAATTTTACAGTATACTTGGGATGGAATGGATCTCAAAGTATAATTCTAAGATCAAATGGATAAGTAAGGAAATCATAGTAGTCTTGAATGAGAAACAAACAGTTATCTTCCAAGGAGATATTTCTCAACCAGATCTTTTTCTAGAAGAACCTATTATAGCCTACCATATAGAGTTGATCTATTAAGAAGAAGAAGGAAATGAGAGTATAAGTATATAAATTTTCCCCATCATCCAAGAATAAATTACCGTATTTCTTAAAGAGTTACCCATACCTCCCCCAGAAAGAGAGATAGAGTTATCCAATGAACTCATACTTGGATCTCATCCGATATCAAAGACCCCGTATAGGATTAAAAATGTTGATTTGGAGGAATTAAAGAAACAAGTCCATGATATTTTGAAGGAGGGTTTTATCTGATCAAGTGTGTTTCCTTGGGGAGAACCTATTCTCTTTGTAAAGAAGAAGGATGGATAAATGCGGTTATGCATTGATTATAGAGAACTTAATGGGATCACAATGAATAAAAAATACCATCTTCCAAGAATTTATGACTTATTTGACCAACTTCGTGGGGATCAATTATTCTCCAAGATTGATCTTAGATCTAGTTATCATTAATTGTGGGTTAAGAAAGAAGATATTTTAAAAACTACCTTCCTATCAAGATATGGGCATTATGAGTTTGTTGTTGTGACCTTCTAACTGAATAATACACCTACTATTTTTTTAGATTTGATGAATATTGTCTTTAAGGAATACCATGATTATTTTGAGGAAGTTTTTATTGATGATATTTTAATAAATTCCAATAGTAGGGAGGATAATGAAGATCATATAAGGGTTATATTACAAACTCTGAGGAAGGAAGGGTTATTTGGAAAGTTTATAAATGGTTAGTTTGGTTTACAAAAATTTTCTTTCTTGGGGAAAATTTTCACCAATAAAGGAATCACAATTGACCCTAGAAAGATAATGGTTATCAAGGATTGGCCTCAGCCTAAATAAATAACTAGGATTCATAGTTTTGTAGGATTATCATGATATTATAGGAAGTTTGTGAAAAACTTTTCATAACTTTCTAATACATTAACCATGTTAACTCGAAAATGGGTCATGTTCATCTGGAAAAAGGAGTGTGATGAAAGTTTCAAAGATTTGAATAAGAGATTGGTTACTGAACCCATGTTAACTCTATCATCAAGTGGAGAAGGATTTGTAATTTTTAGTGATGCATCTTTGAAAGTTCATTGGTGAGTTTTCATGAAAAATGAAAAAGTCATTGCATATGCATCTTGACAGTTGAAGAATCATGAGCAGAAATATCCTACACATGAATTGGAGCTATCTGCGATTGTTTTTACTCTAAAGATATGGAGGTACCATATTTATGGGAAGAAGTGTGATATAGACACAAACTATCAATTTTTAAAGTATATTTTCACACAAAAGGAATTGAACATGAGATATAGGAGATGGTTGAAACTTCTTAAAGAATATGATTTTTCAATTCATTATCATCTCGGAAGAGAAAAAAATTTGTTGATGCATTAATTAGGAGAGACCTAGTTGTACTGTCCATGATTAGGATTCAAATATATCCTTTCATCAATTACTTAGTAAAGATGAAAAAGGGAATTATAAGGGAAGGGACATCATCAACCCTATCCCAAATGATTTCTGAACTGTCATTACTAGACAAGATCAAGAAAGCTCAGAAAGAAGATCCTTTGTTACAGAATAAGTTTCAGGCTATGAAGGATGGGAAGTTTCTTGAGTTCAATATTGAGCAATAAGGCATACTGAAATTTCATAAAATACTATGTATTCTATATATTCCATAAATAAAGAAGGAGCTAATGGATAAAGCTCATAACTCTACTCTGTATATACATCATGGAAGCACGAAGATATATATGGACCTTCGTGATCATTATTGGTGGTATAATATGAAAAGAGAGATTGCTGAATACACTACAAGGTTCCCGACATGTCAACAAGTGATGGATGTAGGACAAATTCATAAAGGGGTATTACCACTACTACCCATACCAGCATGGAAGTGGGATAATACGACTATAGAATTTTTCACTGGTCTCCCGAGAACATCCAAAGGAAACAATGCGATATGGATTATAGTGGATAGTCTCACCATGACTGGCCATTTTATCTCTAATCAGGAAGATGTCTCTCTTGATTAAATTTCTAGGATTTACATGAAGGAAGTGGGAAGGCTGCATGGAGTTCCACTTTCTATCATATCTAATCATGATCTGAGGTTCACATCAAAATTATGGAGAAATATTCAATATGCTATGTGTACCAAATTGAATTTTAGTATAACTTATCACCCCCAAACTGATAGCCAATCTGAAAGGGCTATTCAAACTCTTGAGGACATGATAAGAACATTATAAATAGAATTTAAAGGTGGATAAGATCAATATCTCCCATTGGTTGAGTTATCTTACAAAAATACTTCCCACTCGGGCATTCAAGTGGCACACTATGAAGCTCTATATAGGAAGTGATGTTGAAATCCTACTTGTTTGTATGAATTTGGTGAGAGAAATCTTCTTGTTCATGATCTTGTGAATGAGATGAAAAAAAATGTTCATGTCATCCAACAACACATTGAGGTTGCTCAGAGTCAGAAAAATAGCTATTCTGACAACTGTCAAAGGGATTTGGAGTTTGATGTTGGTGACAAAGTCTTAATTAAAATTTCAACTTGGAAGAGAGTAATAAGGTTTGGTAAGAATGGGAAGCTCAACCCTAGGTACATTGGTCCCTATGAAATCCTTGATTGTGTAGGTGTAGTGGCCTATCATCTTGCACTTACTTCAAATATAGAGAAAGTTCCCGTTGTATTCCATGTATCCCTATTAAAAAAGAACACACCTAACCCTTCACATATACTAAATCCAGTGGTGGTACAACTATAACATGACCTCTCTTATGAGGAGCAGCTAGTGGAGATCTTGGATCATAGAGACAAGGTTCTATGCAACAGGACTACCCTACTTGTTAAAGTGTTGTAGAGGAACCAAAAATATGAAGAAGCCACATAGAAACTTGAGGAGTCTATGAGGCAGAAGTACCCACACCTTTTCATTTATGAGGGTATGAGTTGAAATTTCTGGGATGAAATTTCTTAAGAGGGAAGAATGTAACGACCTGAACTTTTGAATAATATTTTTCCCTAAATGTGTGTGTGATTTTATTTTGTAATCAACAAAACAATATCCTTTTATTAATGAAGTGAGTATAATTAAAATGAGACATTCGGTTTCGATTGTTATATGACTGTTGTTCAATATGGCCATTGGAAACTATACTCTTAATGTTATGATTATTGTTTACAAATAGAAATGATCATTGTTAATTAATACAGAAAGAAGAGTAAATGGCATCATCTAGTAGACTCGGGCCATAAAAATACTATTTATCAGAGCATGGGAAGGAGGTAGCATCACTGAGATTTGCTTTGGACCAATCCCAAGCTGAGCTTTGACATGTTAATCTTGAACGTACTTTACTTCAAGAGAAGTTAAAGATGATAGAAATCAGCACTCGGGTTATGTTTTCGGACCTGCCCCAAGATTCTATCACCATTGTACACCTTACTCTTTGGTCCTATGCATGTGTTATAAGGTTTTATGAAACAAATCCTTAGTTACTTTATGTAATCAATTTGTATAAATAAAATTGTTAATTCTTATTATGGTAATATTTTTGAATTTAAAATGTCAAAATAAATATAGGATGAATTTTTAAAATTTTTATATTATTGATAAATATTGAAAAAAGTTTATTTTAAAATATTTTTTATACTTTAAATAATTAATAATTTGAAATTATCTTCAAAAAATGGCCATATGAAGTTGTGATTAGTAATAAATTTAGAGTTTGATAAGATCAACTTAAATTTTTGTGGATAATAAATTATGAATAGTAATATAACCCTTAGGAATTGCAATGTGACCAATGGAATAGTAACCTTACTTAAGAAAGTATAAATATAATATAGGTATCTTGAATAGTAATGTGATATACCATCATAAGTAAATAAATATTTTAGAAATTATTAGTTAAGTATTAGTATTTTTTAGGGTAAATAGTGATTTTATATAAAAATTAAATATATCATATTTAGAAAATTATTTTCATAAAATGGAGTTCATTGTTAAATTAATAACATTGATATTAGGTTTGGGTTTTTTTAATAAAATGTTTTGTTTTTCCGTGAATAGAAAAAATACAATTTTTGAGTTTTCAGTGTGTTTTATGACATCATAATGATGTAATATGTAATTTAAAATGTTGTTAGACTAATTTGAATTAAAATATTAAATGAGGTGTCCCAAGTGGCCAAAACTATGGGCAAAAAACATGGGCAAGCCCATTGTTTTTCAAATACTACTAATGCGGTGTCCCTTGAAAATTAATAAAATATTCCCTCACTTTTTCTATAAATACCAACCCATTTCTTCATTCTAATCATTCCAAATTCAACATAAATGAAGATCTGGTATTTTTACCACCCAAGGAGTCCATTCAAGGTTCCCTTAAGCCCCCCATGTTCATAACTTTCATGTTTTTGAAGTTACTTTTCAAGGTACACTAGTGCAGAAAACATTATTTACGTCAGTTATTTTTCATTTTTTTACATTGGTTTTTTTACAATTTTATTAATGGATTTGTTATAAATATTATTTTCTAAGTCAGTTATTTCAAAACTGACGTAAAAAAGTAAATCTGAATCATTTTTCATGTCAGTTCTTAAATAACTGATGTGGAAAACTCTTCAGAGGATCGATTTATTAAATTGATTATTTAATAACCGATGTGGTATATAGTTTAATACATCGATTATTACATAACTGATGTAATATATCATGCCTCCGAAGTGTTTTTCACATCAGTTATACAATATCCTACGTGAAAGATGTTATACAACGTCTGTTATTAAACAACTGACGTAAAAGCACATGCCCTAGGAATTTATTATATCGGTTATTTCATAACCGACATAAAATAACCATCCCCCAGGTATTTATTATGTTGGTTATAAAATAATATACGTAAAAACAACTCTTTGATTTTTTTTTTCACATCAGTTATACAATAACCTATGTGAAAAATGATATATGATGTTGTTTATTTAATTACCGATGTAAAAACCATTCCCCAGGAATTTATTACATCTATTATTAAATAGCCAACGTAAAAAACAATTCCCCATGAATTTATTAAATTGGTTATTTTATAACTGACGTAAATCCAATTTATTTAATTAAACCGTGAAACCATTACTATGCTCTGTCAAAGTAGACCTGAAAAAAGAAGAAACTAGACCAAAATCAGACCTGAATCCATACTAGAAAAGCATCATAACTATACCAAAACAAGAAGAACCATAAAAAATTAAACATTCAAATTTATAACATTAAAAACATACAATTTCAACTAAAAAAACCTAAATCCATCCAAAAAACTACCAAAGACACAATTACAATTATAATATTCAAAAATTACATTTTACACTTCAAAAAAACTAAAATCTAATCAAAACTGTAAAACAATTTGACCATTCCACATTTAATTGTTTTACCATTTGATCACTATAGGTTTAAGGGTAATAAAATAGATACAATTTAAAAGGAAATTATTTAACATGTATAATTAATAAATCAAATGAAATATTATGGAAAATTTTATAAGGTAATCTAACCTGGTAAAACTTCAAAAGTATTCCAGTTGTAATTATTTCATACATAAATCTTAACATATAATATCCGCATTCGATGCTTCCTTGTTTTTCATGACAATTCTATTTAAATGAGTTTCAATTAAAAATATGATTTTTATGTAGTACAATGAAAAGTTCAAATTATAAATGGATATTTACATTTACTTTTACATATTTGATCTTATAACTCTTTCTATTTGTGTTTTTTCAAAAGTAGACCCATCCCCTATTGGAAATTAATATGAATGGGATAAATTTAAAACATCCCTGCACATCTCCATGGATAGAGCATATCCAATAATGTTTTTTCTCCCTTTAAAAAAACTCCTAAAATCCAATGATCACTGATATAAAAGAAAATTTATGGTTTGTGGTTTTTTTATATTAATAGATAAAGAGTACCTTTCCTAATATATGTTTCATACTTCTCACAAAAAGGCATCATCCAACACTGTGTGATTAAATTTTATTCCAATCTTTTAGCATTATAATGTATTCTTGGTTCCTCATACAATGCATGTGCTTCAGGGGAAATCATATATTGGTCCATGAATCCATATACTTATTTCTGCTCATTCTTGTCACACATGTTATAAAGATACCTAATACAAAACAGAAATAAGTATACATTTTTAATAAATATAACATAGGGAAATGTGTTAAGACTTACATGGAAAAAATATGCACCACATTGATTCCAAACTTATCTCCAATAACAAGCTACATGATATCATTTTTCATAATCCCTACATTTATTAAATTTCAACAAACATGAGATTCCATTAGAAATGAATAATGGACCGCCAAAAAATTTGAATATCTTGACGATTTGTCAAGAATATTAGAATCTATATCTGATGTCATAGCCATTTTTCTTTGTTGTAGTCTATACAATATTTCTTTACATTTGAATTATTCATATAAATAAATAGAAAAATATATTAGTTTTCAAATATTAAAAAAACTTTAATAAAAAATAAAATAAAATATATAACATACATACCTCTATGGTAATGAGTCACATAAGTCTAGATGGCCAAACTAAAAATTGGTCGATACTATGTCCAACTATCATCACCACGTATATAGGTAATGGTACTCGAGCTGATCTTTCTATAATATCTTGTATAATGACCCTATGATGCTCTACCTATAACTATTGATGATTAATCGTATCTCCTATACAATATACCACCCCATATGAAACTATATGATGGTGATGATAATAAAAATACAACTCATAATAAGTAGGAAGCTGTGGTGGGGGTGTAGGATAAAAAATGGGGTCTGTAGGCTAATGTGGGGGAGTGGGAGCTACTGGTGGAGGTGGAGAATAAATAATGGGATCTGCAGGGGGTGGAGGAGTGGGAGCTACAGTCTGAAATTGTCTTTTCATGTCTGCAAACATAGACTGTATCGATACTCTAATCTTTTCATATATCATCACATTAATATTATGACCTTTATCCTACAAGAATTGTTTTTGATAAACACCCTCAATGGAAGAAGTTGAAGAATGTGGCTATAGCTTTCATACTGATACACCCATCAGGTGTCCTCGTATAGGACCAGGGTGTTCAGAATTTCCCAATGCTACTGATAAAATATCTTGCCTTATAACAGTTGTAAATACCCCATGTGTTCTCTACTCCTCAAGAGAATCTTGTATTAATTAATAGAAAATTTCTGTAATGATTCAAAGTATATAAAGAATATATTTAACTTAAATAAATAACATAAATATCTCAAAATCATCTCATCTTTGATTCTCAATTCTTTCAAAAGATATTTCCCTTTTTTCTCATCTGAGCTCTCTTCAATTTTTCATGTCTAGATGAAGGGGATGGAGGGGCATCCTCTCCAGAGTTTGAAGACTAATCTCTAAGTTTTTGTAATTTTCCTCCATCATTTGTTCTTCCAATAAATTATACCCTCCCCAAGATAAACTACAAGGGTATACATTTTTATATCAGATATCCTGATGATATGTCCTTTTTTTCTATAAATTAAGTATAATAAATCATTAATAAAACATTAATAAGATCATTTATATAATAAATATTATAAAATTTTACATTAACCTTACAAAAAAATGATTCTTTTCTTATAATTTCAAAAAATTGTGTCCATGCGTTTTCATCTATGAAAAGATATATATGACATATATTGTCAAGATTCCTATAACAAAAAAGGAAATTATATGTGTGGGTTGATTTGAAATACCTCCATCTCCTAATAGTCATCGATAAACATTTCCTCCTTACTTTTCTAGTGTCAGGAATATGAAATGTCATCTGATAAATAAGAGGTAAAACATATTATACTATAAAAATTTAAATATTAGTCAAACAACAGAAAAAGATCTTACCAAAGATATCTCCTACAACCGAGGTATTATAACTTTTTCAACACTTCTCCAATTATTATACAAAATTATTACTTTTATTTTACCCTGATTTGATACAAAAATCTTAAAATATTTTTCATTTGGACCTCTAGGAATATCATTCTCATCAAACTCAATGAGTATCCTCTGATCTTGGCTATGGGAAAGTTATAATTTTGTTAAATGTGTGCAGCCATGTATACCAACTATTGAACTCTTCTTTGTCGTTATGGGAGCAAATGAGGAAGATTGGGGAACATCAAGAGGAGCATGTGAATGTTCCTCCCCAAATGTATGATCATGACACTCATCTCCAGAATCATGTGATTGATCAACTAATTGATCTATCATTATCCTTCAAATAAAAAAAGAAAACATTGGTTCACAAATATAAAAATTCAAATATTACAATACTAATGTAAACAAAAGATGAAAAACTGAACTAAGTTACATAATAATAAACATGGTAAATATGGTAAGCATGTTAAACAATGGTAAAGATAGTAAACATGGAAAACATGGTAAACATAGTGGTGTAATTTTAATTCATCAAAATCAATAAATATATAATTTATGTAAAGGTAAACAATGGTAAACTATGGTAAACTATGTTAAACATGGTAAACATGGTAAACATGGTAAACATGGTAAAGTAATTGTCATTCAAAAAATCAATAGATATAAAAATTATGTAATCGTAAACACAATAAACTAAACTAAACAAAAATAAAATAAACAAACATTTATACTTATTTGTTTTAATACACGTTTTAATAATGAAAAATATTACAACATCTAACATTTTATGAAAATAATAAATGTAAACAATAAATAAAAATATGTTAACTGTAATATTAGGAATTTAAAAATGGATTGTTTTTCCAAATTCCTTCATCATGATTGTTTCTTATGGCATAAACCAAGTCTTCAACATGCTCATCATTATTTTCTTCTAACCTTTCCATGGAACTAGGGATCTCACATAAATCAGCATCTTTATCAAGATTATCCTCACCAACATATTGTTTTTTCCATGAAAAAAAATATACCACTACATATCTGATTGGTAAACTATAAATAAAAATCTATTTTCAAGTGTTTCCATTATAAAAGAATCTATTGTGTATTCCAATCTATTCAGATTAACAACAGTCATTCCAAATTCATTTTTTCTGAAACTATTGTTACCAATAAACCATTTTTCAGTTAAAAATATGAACTTTAATTTTAAATTAATCAACCTACCATATTTCTTCAATGAATACATAATATACACTTGATGAATAAATTGGGTTTTTTCAATTAGAACTCGAAAAATGGATTGCTTATGCAAACACTAATACACCACTATTCTGAACTGCACTTTTGTTGTCCTAATCTTTTGTATGAAATGTATAGCCACTAATGTCATACCTGAACCATGTTATCACATTTAAACTTGGACCACCCACTAACCATCTTAATGTATCTAATATATATGATCTACCAATCAATGTATTTTTAAACCATTGATTTTTTGTTGTTGTGTTCATTCAAAATACACATTTCTTTCTTCTTTGGATGACATTATTTTAACTCAATAGTATGCAATGTGATATATGGTTGAGCATTATCTACGTCATTCTAGATGTATAAATGTAACTTCTTTATCTGTTCAGCTGACAATGATTTGACTTTCAAGCCAAGAATCCCCTTTCCATCATTATTAACTCGTTCATGGCAAGATGGAGGCAAACCTATGTGCTCTGCAGCATCCTAGTAGCTCAAACAAAACTTCGAAGCCTCCATAGAAATATACTTTTCAATAATGGAGGCTTCAGGTTGATATGGATTCTTAACATACCCCTTCAATATTTTCATATACCTTTCAAAAGTATACATCCAATGAAGATATATAGGTCCACAACACTTTATTTATCAAACCAGATGAACCCTTAAATGCACCATTATATCAAAAAAGATAGAGGAAAATACATTTCGAATTGAAAAAGTATAGAAATTTCATCATTTTGAAAAAATTCTAATGCATTCACATCAATATGATTATTACAAATTTAATTAAAAAAACAACACACCTTCATTATAGTCTTTCTAACATAGATGGGAAATATTACACAAAATGAAACTGGTATAAGTTGTTGTATCATGACGTGATAATCATGAGATTTCATACCTATCAACTTCAAATCCTTAAAAGAGACAAAATTATTTACATTTGAAAAATAACCTTGTGGCACTTTGATATCATGAAGACTCTGAAAAAAGATAATTTTCTCTCTCTTGAATAATGTATGACAAGTCGGGGGAAGAAATGTTTGTCTTCCATTAAGAGTGGGAGCTCACTCCAAACATATTCCCATTGATAGTACGTCTAATATTGCATTCAACCCATCTTTATTCTTTCCTTTAATATCTAACAATGCTCCAATCTAACTGTCATATATATTCTTCTCCACATTCATGACATCAATATTATGTTTCACTTCATGATATCTCCAATATGGTAGCTCAAAAAAATTTAACCTTTTCTTATAAATATGTCTATCATTACCTGATTTATGTGCCTTTCCCAATTTCACATCAAGGATTAGCACCCTCTCAAAATACACCTAAGGGGATAAAGGTTTTGGAGAAATATCAAATTATTTTGATCCATTGAATACCTTTTTTAGTCTTCTATAAGAGAAATCTATAGGAAAAAACATTCGACGACCCATGTATACTATTTTCCTCCCATGATGCAATTGATAATTTGAAGTCTATTGTTCACAAAATGGACATGATTTATGCACTATAACATTGTATCCAGACAAATTTCCATATACTGGGAAGTCATTTATAGTGAAAATAAGCACTACATGCTGTTGAAAATATTCTATTTTATAAGAATCATACACCCTAATATCATCCTCCCATAGAAGTTTCGAATCATCAATCAATGGTGATAAGAAACCATCAATATCATTTTTGGGTTTCTTTAGACCAGAGATCATTATACTCAACATGACATATATGTTCTTCATACAAACATCAGGAGAGAGGTTGTAAATTACTAGTAAAACTGTCCATGAACTATGTGTGCTATTGAGGCTTTGATATGGATTCATTCCATTAGTGCACATCCCAAGTATGATAATTCTAATTTCATTTACAAATATAGGATACTGCTTATCAATGTTCTTCCATTGTGGGAAATTAGATGGATGATGTATTTTTTCATAACATATCTGCTCATCCGCAATCTATTTTAACCTTTTTGCATCATGTGAATTAGAAAATAAACATTTCAAATGATGAATTACAGGAAGATACCAAAATAACTTGGTAGGGATCTTTGTAATCTTTACATCAACCTATGATTTTTCTTTCAACTTATACCATGATGTCTCACATTTAGGAAACTCTGACATAAATTCATGTTCCTTCTTATATATCATACAATCATTCAGAGAGGCATGTATTTTCTTATATCTCAATACCAATGGGCATAATTTATTCTTGGCCTTATAATGTGAATCTAGAATATTGTTGTGTTTTGAAATAATGTCTTTCAAAAATTATAGCAGCATTGAAAATTAATTCACTCCATTAATGTTTCTCCTTCAGGTCAATCAATCTTAACATCACTGAAAAAATCATAAAATCCATAAAACCCTGATATAATGTTTTTTCAGCATCACCATATAGATGCATAGCTGTCGGTTCTATCTCAATTTACTCTACTGCAATATCATGAATCATTTCCTTAATTCCATTAGAGTTACCATAATGAAAATCATCTTTATCAGTAAATCTAATAGTCTATCTAGTTTCACCCTGCCAAATCAAAGGGTTGTAAATCGAATTAAAACCATGACAAATAAAAGGATCTTTTATCTCTCTACTTTTTGACTTATTCATATTCAAACATTTCAGGCATGGATAGAAACAAATGTGGTTGCTTAGAACATTTTTTTTATCAAATTCCAAAAAGGAATCAACACCTTCCTCATATTCATTACTCATTCAATGTGCCGTAATCCAACTTAGACTCATTATTACCTATAACAAATACAAAATTATAGATCTTGTTAAGATAATTAAATTTTACATTTATATGAAAAATATCACAATTTGAAATTAAAAAAATTTTGAAATATAAAACAAATATATGCATATTTGTAAAAGATATGCCTGGAAATAATTTTAAAAAGAATATATAGTTAGATATAACAGTTTTATACTTATATGAAATATTGACATAATTTTAAAGTAAAAAAATTCTGAAAAAGAAATTGGGAATAGATGTGTTACTAATTAGGGATTGCGGAACATTCAAAGGAAATATTCTACTCGATTTCTATTGATATAGAAAAGTTAGTCATCTCATAGAAAAGTTTCCAATGAAATTATTATATAATTATTATAAAAACCCAAGAAACAATTGTCAAAGGGTGTGAAAGGAATGTTTAATTTAGAATGGAAATCCTTTATAAAGAAGAAATTTCTTTCCCAAGAAGATGTTATATCCAAATAAGTTGAAGTGGAGGAATTTAAAAACTATAAAGACTTCTAGTAATAATTTATTACCTCTATAATAATAAAAAAATCCTTCAATAAATTAATTATGAAATCACTGATGCTGATTGAGGATTAACTTTATTGTTAAATTAAAATATTCTGTTGAATAGATCCATGTTTGGAGGGATAATATGAAAATAATTTTAGGATTACATATCTATCTCATACAGATCATGATATAATAGTATAAATTCATCATTGATCCTTCCTTATTAAGGTACACAAATAATACATCCTGGTGAAACTGAATACCAAATTCACCCTTCCATAAACATGAAATATGAAGAATAAATATTAAAATATGTATAAATTCACCATATTGATCCAAAACAATAGGTATTCAAGGATTAACATCTCTTGTGATCTCACGAAGAGCTTCCTCAATAATAATCCTTGTATATACAATAAGGTAATAACCATGTAAATCTTCATATACTCCTTAATGAGGAATTTAAAATAAACCAACCTGTTCATTCGATGATATTATGATCTATTATCCACAAAAAATACATTATTGAAGTCTTTAATTTATCTAAAATCATAATAAACATGTAAATAGAAGTAAAAAATAGTCTAAGATATATTGGGATATCATTATTATAGAAAAATATACATATCCTTATCATTGAATGACTACCCACATAAGCAATATTTACAATCATTCACTTTCAATTTATTTTTCTTTAATAACTCCTAGAGACAACAATAGAGGATTATATAGCTCAATATGATGACTATATTCACCTTTATATCTCTTGTGTCTGACCATGTTTATTTTTAAAAATAATGGTAGAGAAAGTTATTTTATATTCAAACACTTAATAAGGATGTTTATCATATAAGGAAAAATAAAATATTGAATATAATGGAAACATTAATTTGAATATATTACAAAAATTAAGAATTAAAGAATGATACAATTGTTGATAGTAAAAAAATTTATTTAATAACTTATTTGGTTGTAAGTTTTTTGGGAACAAATTACAAGATAATGATTTCATGGTAGCATACACATGGAAGTACACACACACACATGACTGAACACCCATAGTAGCAACAAAAATCATAGAACTTTCATGATATCACTCCCATGGATTATTTTACTAGAAAAGAACTTAGCATGGTATAAAAGAACACTATGAAACTTACCACGATATCAAGAACAATGACAGAAAAATAATACTTCAAAACAAAAATTTAGGGAAACACAAAAAATAAAGAATGAAAATGAGGTCTGTGAGGCTCACTTGAGTGTTGCGAGTCAACCTGATAGATCCGATGATAATAAAGATGTTGAATGATGTTTAAAAAACAAGGTTGTAGGGAACAAATTTAAATAATCTTATTTAGGTTTTTTGTGTGAGAGATATGAGTCGCAAGTCACCTAATCAAAGAAAATAGAATGACAGAATATGGGGCCAAATAAATCATTTAAAAGATTTATCACATCACTTATTAAATAACCGACGTGATAAACTATTTTTTTATTTTATAAAGTTGGTTATTTAATAAATGAAATGATAAATCACCAAGATTTAATTTATCACGTGGGTTATTTTATAACTGACATGATAAATCACCAATATTTTCTTTATCGCGTTAGTTATAAAATAACTGACATGATAAATTGCCGATATTTGATATATCACGTCGGTTATAAATTAACTGACATTATAAATCGATTATCTATATTTATGACATAAATTAAAAAATAACCAACATGATAAACAAATTTTTACAACTTTTCACATTGGTTATATATAACCGACGTAAAAAACGCCGATGTGGTAAACGTTTTCTACTCTAGTGGTAAAGGAACCTTTCACCCTCTTCTTTTAGTCAAGTCTTCTTTTATGTTATATCGTTAAATTTAAATTTTCTTATGTTGGGGTATTCTATTATGTATCCTTATAAATTTTCATTTTATTTCCAATTAATGAGATACCCTTTTCTCTCTCATCAACTGATTTTCTGAATTTCTAAGCAATGTCGTTAGGCTTCCGAATTCTCAGTAGGGAATTTGCAACATAACTTTTTCTTTCAAATTAACTTTTATGTGTATGTATAAAATATTTCAATACCATATTCTTATCTCCATTTTATTATTTCCTTATAATATATTATGACTCTCTTATGAATGGGTGACCCATTTACCCTCTCTTTTTAATGTTTTCTAAATCCATTTTGCAAAGTTGTTATGCTGTAGAATTTTCGTCTCAAAATATCTCTCTTTTTCTAAATAAATTCTCTTTTATTATTCATATGAATACCTAAAACTATTTAATTTTATGGGGTATTTATCAAGACATAATAATGATCTATTTTATTATATAATTTACTTACATAAGTCCCTCATTCCCTTTTTACGGGTTATAAATGATATAATGATCATGTTTTTAAGTATTTTTTTTAAAACACTATTATTTTGATATAAAACCCATATCTTTTATTCTATATGAGTTATTTATTAAATGTTTGATTATGATCTATGTGGATCAAATTAATATAAATTAATGTTAAGGTTTCTCCATAATATCACTCTAATGCATTGGGTAATGAAATTAATCTATAGAGATGGAAATTTTTATGATACCATAGTGAATAACCTTGGTAATTTTTATGTCACCTTGGTGATGGAACTTGGTTATATGCTTATGAATGTATAAATTAAATGTTGCACCCAAATTTTCAAGTATGTTTCAAGATATTATTATTATGAGATGACTCTTTATCATGATATTCACTATGTTCTTATTGATATCGCTCAAGTTCATATGTAAATTGTTCAACTTGGTTTCCTTACTAGGCCTTCTGCTCACCCTTTCCTTTGTTGTATGTCTCTAGTTTATGAGATGATATAATTGTATTTAGGATGAAAATTTCAATAAACATTTTAATAGGATTAAAATAATGTTATATGTTTTCATGTATTATGTACCTTTTTTTTCCAGTAACTATACTTTAAAGATTCTCTATATGTAAAATGAAATGAAAGGTTATGTAATAAAAAGGCGGGATGATATGGTTGGAAATTGGAGTTACTCATTTAATATTTGTAGGGAGGGATTATGATGTTATAATATTATTATAAATTTTATATATAATAGTAATATTTTTCTCACACTCTTTTTTCACTTTTGTGTTCTCCCATTGTACCACTCTAATATTCATGACAGCAGGTAATTATGTAATGCCCAAGATATTCGAATCATCATTTCATTTTAAAAAATTTTATTGGATGATTTGTTTTATAAATTTATATAAAATATTACCATTATGGGTATGTATATTTATTCTTTTATATTGGTTATTACTTAAATATACTTATGATTATTTTAATATTATTATAATTAAATAATTTACTTTAGACACATGTTTTAATTATAAGATAATTTAAGATATAGTTTTTTATTAGACACAATAAAAGAGACTTATCAATAATAATATCTTGTTAAAATAACTACGATACATTAAAACTCAGTAGAAATACACCTCTTTATACTAAAGAATTGATAACTTTAAGTATACAACAACCATTATGAATAGAAGTGGAAAAATTAAAACAAACAAGCCAATTGAGATATTTTAGCTTGCATCTTTTAGATCCATCATCAGTAGGAGCCCTCTGAAGATGATGATGATAAAAATAAAAATAAGTGGAAAAAAGCATCATGTTCAGGAGCAGTGTACTGATATTTTTAGAGTTAAAAAAACTAAAATTTATTTTAAGTGATATATTTATAGGAAAACATGTTTTTCGGACCATTAGGTTGTAAACGTTGAGGTTAAAAAAATGCAATGATGAAATGAGGATATAGTCATTCAAATAATTTTATAAAGTATACATATATATGAATATTTGATTTGAAAATATGTTTCATTATTAAATTTAATAAAAAGAATAAATATTTAAATGACAAGATGTTGATATTATAATAATTAAAAGTATTGGACAATATCTTTAGACACAAGTTTTTTTTTGGTTTTCAAAATTTATATTAAAAGCTATCATGAAAAATGAAACATTATGGTAGTAATATTGTTTTATCATATAAATATAATTTATAATTTTTAATAAATATTAAAATAATAAAAAAATATTTTCTTAAAAATATATTTTATAAATATAAAAATTGAATTTGTTAATATATATATTTATATAAGCATAAACAATATAATAATAAATAATAAATCAGTTGAATGAATATTAATTTTGATTATAATTAGAAAATTTTTTAATATTAAAAATGTATAATTATGTTATATTTCTATAAATCTAATATATATATATATATATATATCTCTGTGTGTGTGTGTAATATATATATATATATATATGTCGTACAAAAAATGAAAAAAATTTAAACTGATAAAAAGAGACTATAAAATGAAAAATCAATAAAAAAAGAAAGAAATAAGAAAAAAATGGGATTGTCTTCTTCCTTGGGTACAAATAAACCACCATCCAGAACAAGACCTTTCCATCGGCCAAATCCCCTTCATCGGTTGGCCTTGCTCGACCTTTCCCCAGTCACTGTCAAAAATCTCATGACGTCACAACCTTACGATTGAAATGTCATGGCCTCTCAATTCCTCCATGTTTCTTCTTCTTCCTCTCACCCTCACCATATGGAAGGCTTCATGGGAATTACATGTCGACCAATCGATCCCAATACTGTATATTGGAATCACTTAAAATCAATGCTGAAGACAATAAAAAATCCAACCTTGTCATCTTCTCATACCCCTTCCACCCCATATAATTAATAGAATGAAAACATGTATATAAACATGATTTTGCACAAGGAGGACCACTATTTGGGGAGACTAAACCAAACTACCATACTATGTTTTCCTCCCTGATTATTTTCATCCAAATTGATCCAAATCAACCAAGGAATAAGGCAAGTACCATCCCCTAGTTTGACTTATGTAATTCAGTTTTTAGTAAAGGAAATTAAAAATTTTCTTTTTATATATGTCTATATATATTAAGATACTATTATAAGTAATATATTCATGTTCATATACGCATAATAATACATGTGTTAATTTCAAATCGCAATTATTAGTCATCAATTTATAAAAGTATTATTTTTTATATATTTTATGTAAGTGTGTATTACGTTATAATTCCAAATTTTCATTTTTTCTAAGTCTATAAGTAAAGAAAAACATACACACATATATATAATATTGTTTATAATTTCATTTTTTTAAACACACACACAAACATATATATATTATATTCATGTATATGATATTCAATTTCTTCAGGTTCATGTTTCAGAATTTAAATATATGATTTATATATTTATCTATACAATCCTGTCATTTCATTTTTATCAACAAAATATATTAATGTGGTTATGATAATATAATTTATATGATATAATTATTATTCATAGTTATGTTTAAGAAATTGTTTTGTGCATGTGATACTTTATTCTTAAAAATTCCATGTTTATATTTATTATTTTTATATATACTACTTTACATCATTACATGTTTTTAAATGAAAAAATAATTCATTTTAATGAATGAAAACATTTAACTTAATATCTTTAAAATAAGAAAAGAAGAATAATTTATTTTGATAATATTACTTTTATATTTATTATATGTGTTACATAGTTTTGCTTTTAACGTTATAAGTTAAGGGTATATTTACTTTTACTTATAATTGTTCATGAGAGAAAAATTATATATATTCATATATTTTTAATGGGATTATTTTATGAAAATAGTAATTTTACAATTACTATTATACATGTCACTATTTTAAATTCTTATATTTATGTTTTCATGAGAATTCTAAGAAAGTGAAATTAAATACCTATTATTTCATATGACTTTCAATTTAAAATATCTATAATTTTATGTGAAGTATTTATATATTATTTAATGTATTTTTATTCAAGAAAATGAGTATTTAATTCTTTCATCTAAGGAAAAGTTTTAAAATATAATTTTTCAATGAAAATTATTTTATCGAATATTTTAATTACATGGATGTTAATTATTCTATTGACATCTCCTAAAAAATAGCATGATATTGTAGTTCCAAATATAAAATGTGATTTACCTAAGAAAATAAATATTTATATATTTATAAATGTTTATGTTTATTCAATCAATATTATGTTTTTAAATCAAAAACCCCACTATAAAATGTGTATATGTAAAGTAAGTTTAAAATGTTTTATTACAAAATGGAACCTAGAAATTGTAAAAAAGAAGGGTATGAGGGGTGAAATCATTCCAAAACATGTGTAGAGGCCCAAGACATCATTCAATGTTTAATTGGAACTATTGTTTTATTTTCAAAATCATCTATAATATTTTCAAAAAAACCACAGGATTATTTTAAAATGTTTTCAAAGTATAAGTAGTTTCAAAAGAAATATAATTTTTTCTATTGCATAGCTTTTTTCATAGGATTTAAATAATTTCAAAAAGTGTAAGTATTTTCAAGTAATATAGTTATATGTTTTAAAATTCATAAGTATTTTGAATAAAATTTTTGAAATCATGTTTCAAAGGATTTTAAAAAGATTTTTCAAAAAGCAATTCTATTTGGAAAAGTGTTTTCAAAATTATAAGTATTTTCTAAAGGATTTCTAAAGTTTTTTAAAAATATATATATAAAATTAATTTTCAAAGGTATTTTCAAAATATATTTTTAATAGTATTTAACAAATGTATTTTCAAAATGTATTTTCCAAAGTTTTTAATTTTTTTCAAATGTTATAAGTATTTGCAAAAAGTATTTTCACTAAATTTTTAAAAAAACCCTTACTGGGAAATTTTTTTCACCCTATCATTTTATAAAATGTTTTTAGTTTCATGTATAATTTTCATGGATTATATCTATATAATAATATAGTGCATAAAAATTTTCATCACTTCTGTTTATTTACTATTCTAACTCTGATTATTTGTAAAAATGGTCTTTTTCCTCCAAACCCTAATCTAGAAAAGGTCCTAAGTTGTAAATGTCTTTATATATTTTGGATACTTAATAAATCATTTTTTGTACTAGATTCGGAAGCATGGGTCTGGGGATCCAAAAATTAACACTTGGCTTGTCCTTGGGTGAGTTTTCATGGTGTTCCATAATTCATTCTCTTTAAATTATACTTTTTTTGTTTTGTTTTTGTTCAGGGAGATATATAATATGGGTGTTTAGTGATCTTTTTCCAAGTATTGGAATGACTCTTGATCTCATTCTATTATCTCTAAAATAATCAATTAATTATTTTATATTATAAATTTTCTTTATAAAATGGAGATGAGTGTGTTTTTCAGATGCAACATAATAAGATGAATCCAAGACTTGGAAGTTTCCACCCTCTTGGTTGAGGTCTATTAATAATTATTTATCATTATAGAAGGTGAGGTTTGAAGAGCTGAAGCCATCTCATTGTCATAATAAATTTCAAATTCAATGCTATGAGTAGTGGTCCTTGTATAATGAGAGATAATATAAAAAATAATTTGGATAATATTGTTGAAAAATTGGGGAACCCATGTAGCCAATCCTATGACTATGTTCTTCATTTTTAATAGCATACATTCTATCAGAATTTTATTTTCATGTATATTTTTCATTCTATAATCAAATTAAAATATTTCACATGATATTAAAAATATAAAACACAAAAAAATAACAATTAAATTTTGATTAATTAGTTATTTAATGAAAATATCCTCAATTAAGATTGCATTGGTTACCACTATGATGTTTGAGGAAAACAAATAGCATATTTTTCACTACCCTTTGATAGCTATTCAATTACCTCAATAATTTATTGTTAGCCATTATAGATAATTTTTTCATATTTTCACAAATAAAGACACAACATATTAGTATTTTTATGAATGTGTTAACGTCCTTGAGAAATGAGTATTTTTTATTATTTTTCAAATATGAATTTCTAATGTATAAGGAATCATTTTTGGTCATATAATAAAAATCAAGGTTATAAATATACATTCTTTAAATATATATATGTTGGATGAATATTTCAAGCTACCCACTATAAAAGATATCCAAATTTTTTATATATTAACAAGATAATATATATTATATGTGGGAATATTATCACATATTTCTAATCCACTATCCATTTAAACTCAAAATGGAGTCAAGTACCTCTAGATATGTTAATGTGAAGAACACTTTAGGGAGAACAAGATAATATTGGTCATTGAACCATCACTCACACTACCATGTAGTAGATAATTGTTTGTCAAATATAGTGTTTCATAAATAAAGGGATTGGGATATTTCATCATGTATAACAACATGGTGATTTATTATTACAAACATCAAGTAATGATTCATATCATAATTACCTGACTCATGATTTTGATCTTGGAGTTGTGATATTCTCATTTTTATATGGAGGAGTTATATATTTGTTAAAATGTTTGAAAAAAATAATTAACATATAAAACGAAATTACATATTATAATTATATTATTTACTTATGCACTGAAGGAGATTGTTTTTTTGATCAATGACTATGGTTGCTCAATTAATTACTACACTACGATGGAAATCGTGGTGACTAATACTATAATGAGGACCGATCATGGTACCATATACATCACTAGGATTTAAATAGTCCCATTATTTATGTAATTTAAAAGGATTTAACTAGAAATCATGAGGGGAGGTGACAAATCCTAACCATTCCAAATAAAATATCAACCATCTTTCAATGTAATTATTAAATAGGAATAAGGGGATGGTAATGGTCATACCATGAAGGTATATAATTTTCCCAAATTTAAATTATATAATAATGGAATTATAAGTTTAAGGAAATAAATATTTGTTCTATTGATACATAAATTGATGGAGCTGTTGGATGATGCACATAGCTAAACATTTATTATCTATCATAGAATTACAAAGACATATAGATTTATTACGAATCATTTTTTGGGGGACTATATAAAGGGATCTATTATAAAGTATATATGTAGATACATGGCATTACATCATTTAAATTCTAAAAATAAAAATAAAAGGCAATGAATTAAATATTTTCTATACCATTATTGAAATGGGTGAACATCACCTAGGATTTCACTATGGGTCTTCCAAAGGCTTCTAAAAGATATTATACCATTGGGGATATAGTTGATCTCCATAATAAATCATCGTATTTTAATATAATTCAAGAATATATTTCAATGAAGCATAATTATTGGATATTATTAAAGGACTATATAACTTTATTGTGTTACAAAATTCTAGTTTCATTTGATCAAGATCAAAGGATTTCCTCATTGATTTGGAGAAGTATTCAATAGGCATTGGAAACTATGATGATCTAGAACACTGCATATCATCCTCAGACATATGGAAAACCTAAATAGAATATTCAAACATTATAAGATATGTATACATCCTATGAAATGGATTTTAAAGGTGGTTGGGATCAACACCTTCCCCTTATAGAGTTCTCATATAAATACAACTTCAATTCTTATATTCAAATGGAACTATTTGATGTGGGAATATTTGTAGAATTATAACATATCGGGTTAAAGTTAGTGAGAATAAGTGTGGGTATCACTTAGTGATGGCCACAATGAGAGGGTTGGTGAATCAATATGGGGTGAATTTTTATCATATTAAAACTTTTATCCCATTGTTTTCCTCTTTTACTTACTTAGTAGATATACCTCTCATCTTCTTCTCATATGGTTATCATGAATTGACAAAAATATTATAATGAACATTGGGATATTTAATGTGGTTTTCATCCAGTGTGGATGACTATATATTTGATGAATGTGGGTTATTTTACCACATGAACAATGATTTTTTTTATTTTAAAATAAATCACAGGAAATGGAATTTCTTTAGACCTCTTTTAATAGAACCTACATGGTATAAGGAAAGACTTGCCTTTAAAGCCTAAGAACACAGGATATCAACATGTACCTTATGAAGTGATCAAAAATGTGAAACGTGTCAGTTTGAATTGAATCCAATGAATATTACCAATGTCCTTGAAATGATGAAATCAATTAGGCTAACTAAAATATAGTAATTAGTGGGATGTCTAAAATATATAGTAATCATGTAGGCTAACTCTTCTTTCTATTATTTAGTATAAATAATATCAATATATCATAGAGATAAGATATCTTATAATTCTTCCAAACCCAAATTATAATCAACTAAATTCAGATTGACCACTCTCTTCTACATCTGTCAATCATTAGAAAACAAATATGATTTATTAATGTAATGTTTCATATTCTCTTTCCTTGATAGACAAAATAAAAAATCTAAAGTATGTCAGTTCTACTATATAAATTTTTTATTTATCATCGGGATTCATGAAACATGATATATTTGATTATTTATTTTTATTATATATTTAATATCATATAAACTATCATTATGTAATCAAAATTTGAGTATCACAATGCTTATGTATAAACATCGCGGTTACATAGATACACTATTAAGTAAATCATTTTCAAATGTTCATGTATAAGTTCTTATTTATTCTTAAAAATATTTAATATCTTCTTTTTAAAAAATATAAAAATCAATGAATAACCCATGTTCTACTGCATTATGAAATCTTTGTGGATTTTGGTGTCTCAATGACATCGCACAAGCCTGGAGTGATTCACTGAATTCTGATTTACTATTTTATTCATTTAATAGTGTAAATATAATTACAAATTATTATTTTGTTCTCTATATAAAACATGACTATTAATTTGATAGGAAAAAGGATTAATATTTTCCCAAAACTAATGAATTTATGAAACTTAATCATCGCGTAGATATGTGGCTTAGAAAACCTCTCTTACTCAATCTTATTATTTGTGGATAATCTATTCTCACAATAGGAAAAGTGATCTCTCAAGGTTTTAGTAGGAGCTCTCAACTTGGGTACCTTGGTATTTTTATATGATGTTCAATTAATCGATCCCATGTATTCTATAACTCAAATTTCATGAAAAATATTTCATTTCATTAATTGATTATTAATTACCTCTAATTTCAAAATTTAAAAAATATTACACAGTGGTAGTTTCCATCTATATAATTTCATGATAGTGAAAAACAATGTGCCTCTTATTACATGATATTGAGTTATTCATTCATAATGAATCACTGAATCAAATTTTAGAAGATCAAATGGATCATATCTTTCACCCAAACCAACTTAAATGATCTACATGTAACCACCTATATTCGGAATAATATATAAATATCAAATAATTTCTTGCATGAATAACAATAATTTTATGCAATACAATTAATTATTTTCATATCAATAGTTCATCCATTCTATATTGGAATGTTAGTCACATGATATTCAAAGATATAGGATGTCACAAACTATAATTTCATCAAAAAAATGAGCGAGGGTTTCCCCAAGATTTAAGATGGGGCATGATATCATCATAAATGTCAAAATAGCTAAATCAAATGACTACTTTATATGTGTAACCTTTTAATGAAGGATGAAACACACTGTGGGATCCCACATTGAACATCAACTAATCTTTTCCAGATATAATAACACTATTTATTTCATCTACCTATTAATCCATCACTAGGGTCAGTACCTAAATAAACATACACGTACATGCCCACATAGTCTATTTCACACCATTTCATGGTTTATCAAGCCTTAACATGTGAACCAGGTGTGCATGCTCTGCATGCACCACCTTCACTCATTGTGGGTGAAATAAAAGCCCTATATGTCATCATAGATATCCGGCTTGGTTGTATCTTCCACATGGTTGAGCTTTCTCCCACATGTTTTGGATTTAGTTAAAACATCTTAGAAGTTATTGTTGGAAAATGTTTTATATTTTTCCCACAATATACCTTCAAATTAATAATTGTGAAAATTCCAATCCAACTAAATGCCTTATTCAAAAATAAATAATAATGAGAAAAATATATTTTAAATTTTTGAAAGACATTAAAAATATTACACAATGAATGTGTATTATATTAAAATCATCATGAAATAAATGGGATATATCATGCCTTCATCTAAATATTTTTTAATATTTGTTAATATTTTTATGGTTATCACCATTTTAAAAACATAAATAAAATACTCACCCTCATAGTGAAATTGGTAAACTTCATTGGACATTAAAAATTATTCAAATTTTTTTAGAATTAATTCATTTCATCCACAAATGTTACACATGACCATTGAAATTATTGTGGATGAATATTCTTAAAAACATTAAATTATTCTAAATTATTGATGAAATTATGATCCTTATTAGAACATTAATAATGAAATGTAAATATTTTATTTAGTACCTCAACCTTGATACATTACCAATCTTGAAAACACAAAAAAAAAACTTTTAAGTTAATCATAAACATTAATACATATGACATACAGTTCTTCATCACTTACTGACCTATTGAAAAAATACATCACATCCAAAAACTAGAATCAATAATCACTACCTTTTTTGTCAATAACAATGTATAAAATATGAATTAGATATGTTATATTCATTTCTTCACCCCCCTCATTTTCATTTTTATTCACTCCCCATTATTTATAACAAATATATATAACCATATAGAGGATGATATCATTTATTTCTAGAGATATGTGACATCAATTTTTCCTCTATAAATCTATGTAAGACATGCTCAATGTAGAAAACTATAGGGTATAATTTTAAAAAATATGTTGTCCATGTTAAAATTATAATATGTTACCCACCGATATAGAACATCAGTTATCCTCTATCAGATATTCTTCAGTTATTTCTCAGGATGATAGTAATAAACATATTCTAATTGATACAATCCTAGTGGGAATTATAGGATAAAATTTTTGTGGAAAATTTTGAAGATACCTTTAACATGAATTTCCTAAACTCATTTTAGCACACAGACTAATTTTTTTTATTTAAAATAGGTAGGTACTATTAATGACATCAGTCCTAGAACACCTTAAATATTAATTTGATCACGTAATTGATTAAATTATATAATCCCCATTAAAATCATAATTTATTTTATTATTTTGTGAATACGTATATTAGAGTCTTCCCACAAACCACATCAATGAGATTTTGAACATGTACATTTTGTAAATATCAGTTATGAATGATATATAATGATTGTCAAACATCTTTCGAAACTCCCCCCATAAGTGTATACCTCCAGTTTCACTTTATCATGATAGATACTTTCATTAATTGTTCTTTTGAATGTCTGTTAATGTGAGTACTGATTGTTATGATCTAATCTATGATGGTCATATTGAATTTTTCAATAATATATGGTACTTTTACCATCTTCATCAAGGTTTATCTTGACTCTTTTTCATCAAATAAGGTTACATATATTTTTATATAGATCAAAATAGTATGGTAACTTCCATAAATCTAGAAATAAATATCCATTCTTATAGATATAAAAATATAATAACCATTTCAGTTCTCCAACTAAAAATATGTATCACATTCAATTCCATGTAAATAAAGAAAAAACACAAAGTAGATGGGAATATGGTTGATATCCATTGTTTTTGAAAATTAAAAATAGTGATGATTTTCTTATCAACCATTAAAATCATTTATTTTCTGCACCATGTGAATGTGAACTCTTCATGCTGAATTTTATGGATTTTGTGGATGATTTGGGTAGCACGGTATCTTAACATTCATTATAAATAACTTGGTAATTCTCTAAGGGTCACTTGTACACTTTAGTTATAACTTGGATTATCTTTGGGACATTCTAGAGTTTTTAGGGATTTGGAGGTTTAAAAAATTTATATTTAGAGGAAACAATCTAGGTGAATAGTTTAGTAACCTGATTTTTACTAACCATTTGAAATATTTATAGTGTGTCACTATGATACTCCAGAAAAATTTCCATAGTTTAATAACGGTTAGTCAAACCAAGTTGTATACCAAGGTGACTATGTATGTGTATGGGTGGTTGTATAGTCAAGTTACATGAATTGATCATGATTTTACCAAAACATTCATCTCATCTCCAAGAAACTATGGGCCATTGTTTTCAAGGGATATAGGCCATACACAGTTTGTATAACTATGTGGTCTAACCATGATCCATCCAAACCTCTAAAAATGTTTAAAATTCCTCAATTTCCATTACCGTTTTTATTCTCAATCACCCTAATCACAATTTGGATAAAACTAAACATTTCTTAAAGCTCTAGAGGCTTCCCCTCATATTCTTGAAGGGTTTCCATCATTCTTTATAGATCTCTTCTATATATGATTCTTTTTTGAACTAGTTTTCTTTCTTATTCATAGATCCTCATTAGATATATTTTTTTTTTCAAATTGGAACCTAATTGAGCTATGGATACTGGATCTAATGGGTTTGTAATATGTTTAATGTTTTCTCATTTGTATCTTTATTCATGAGGACCCATTTGATTCATTTACAGTTTCTGTTTTTGATGGTTGCTATTTTCTCACCATTCACGAGGTAGGTGTCCTAATGAATTTTTTTTTAATTCATAAATTTTAAATTGTTTTTTTAGAATTTATTTTCTTTATTTTGTTAAAATTATATATTTGTTTCTATGGTGTATTTTATTCATGAAATATACGTTTTAAAAGATGTTTCCACACACTATGTGTTTGATAAACTACCTCTATGGTGAATTTAACATCATAATGGGATTTTCAATAACAAAATACCTAATTTTTTTTGGTAAAAAAATTTAATAAATAGTTAAAAAGGGTTTATAATGGTTTTGGAAAACATAGAATAGTTAGAACCATGGGTGTGTCAGGAAAGTGACGTGTCACATTAGTGTGTGTAATACCACTATAGGAATGATTTCAAAAAACTCAGATAACACTCATTATCAATTAAATTCATGTGATTCAAGGGTTATTGTTTTCATTGTATGTAAGAGTACATATTTCCATAGTATAGAGCCCAAATTTTATACTTTGCCATTTATGTTTTGTTGTACACATTATAATATATTTCAAATTTAATTGCTAACTTTCTTAAATTATGGTGTATCCATGGTTGGTTTTCCAAATAATACCACTATTTGTATCATGTACTTGACATGTTTTTTGTTATTGTGAATATGAAAGGAATTTAAAAAAAATATGTTTTAGAATATGATCTTGTTTGAAACTTCATTGTAAACACGTTTCTTTAATGCTAGATATAATGTTTTCGTGGTATTAGACTTAGTATAGATTATTTGGGGAAATATTATTGGGATTTTTTTTCTCACACCCTAAATTCACCTTTTGGGATTTTTAGATGATATATATAGGCCTCAGTTAAAGTTATTGGTATCATGTTGTTCAGTGACATCTCTTAGTCATCATTTCATTCATAGTAGAACATTTTACGGGTGATTGATGGCCACATTGAGATTTTACATATGAATTGTCTTATTTTAAATTTATGTTACCACTTGGGGCTTGGAATTTCATGTATCATGGATGTATACACATCCTCCAGTTTATAAATTTTTTTTTTCATAAATTATAAATGATACATGTTTGGTTTTTTTATGCTTTCTATTGCAAGGAGGGCCTACTTGGGTGAAATGTCATGTTGACTAGGGTTGATTCATTACAAAATAGTATCAGTGAAATTAACAGGCATGACGTGTTATTATACTTACTGGGTTTGGTTAGAGCTATTTAGTAGAAAATATTTAGAACCATTACAATTGGTGTAACAAGTGAAAAAGGGTTCTTGGACCACATAATTTTGTGACATAATTAATGATACCATGGGTCATCCAATAATTTTCACCAATATTAAGACTTAGTATATGATTTTATTTCAATAAAATGTATTCAATGTTTATAAAAATGAAAATTTTCCTTTTATGGAGTTTTTTTTCATTCATAGAATCTATTTTTTCATTAAATTATTATTTTTTAATGTCATTGATATGAATTATTGATGTTTAAAATTGATTCTAGAATTTATCTCAAAATGAACAGTGATTGAAGTTGTGTGTGTTGGACAATTATTCTTAGATGAAATATTTCAAATATGAGTGAGGAAGAAATAAGATATTTTCCACAAGAAAATCATCCAGCAGACCATTCTTTGGTGGAGGTTTTAATTTTCACTATTAAAACTCTATGACAAGTGGGAATTGGGATGTATGGATGCCCAATCAATCATGGAAAGAAATTTATCAACTAGGATCCATTTATCTTCCAAGGTATTAAAGGACCCTAGGAATATGAAGAGTATCTTGAACAGATCCAAATAAATAAAATATTCAAAAAAAAATCAGAGGACATTTTTGTGGGGTTTTCAACGTATATTCTTGAATGACTAGGATGATAAATTTGGGGCTCTATCATGTATACTAAATTTCTTAAAGATCTTACCTGAATATCATTCAAGAAGATTTGCATCCCGTAGTTTTACCTTGAAATGTTTCATGTGATAAAGACCCTATAATTTCTGACCTTAGAGTAAAGAGAGGATAAATTATTATAGTATTATACCCATTTCACTAAGCTGGTAAACCAAGTATACAATCATGTTACTAATGTGTAACTTAATTATTATATTTTTGTAAAGTTTTAATGGACAAAATTTGGTCAATTATGATTCTTTTATTCCTTAATACATTCATAGAGGAATTTGATAAAGAAGGTATAGATGAGGAAGACATAGAAAAGAAGAAAGATATAGGAAGATCTACAGTTTCTATAGTTTTTTATACAGGGTGTCTTCTAGAAAAAAATTAAATGAAAAGGTGATTAGTTTTCTTTATGACATTTTTATAGAGATTCCTTAAAAAATAGTGGATTGTTTCCTATTAGTGGGAAATACCTAATGATACAAAGCCTAACTTCATAGAATATCCACACAACTTGTCATCATTGTGGAGAATCTCTTTATCTGATTAATTTTTTGGGGGTCAGTTTCATAAGGCAGAAATGTAACAATCCAAAATTTTAGTAATGTAATTTCCCTTATTATAATTGTGTCATGTAGTATAATGAACATACATCACATAGATAAAACATCAAAAAATTATTCTTATAAATGAAGAATGATACATCACTACTAATCTAAACCAATAATAATCCCAAATATTATATTGGAATAAAAAAATATAAAATAAGATAAGTAATATTTGAATATTCAAATATGATGTTTCCACTAGAATAACCACACTCAAAAACAATATGGTAGAATTAAAACATAATGTGTGTAATAGAATATTAATTTTGAAGATGAAATTATATATAACGCTGAGATAAAATATATTTGAATGGATAATGTATTAAAAATGTTATATTTATATAAAATAGTCAACCTTTATGGCAAGTTAAAATTTGATAACTTGAATAGTAATATAGAAATTGGAATAGTGACCAAAACATCTGAATAGTAACATACATATTAGAATAATAACATGACCATTAAGAATAATAATCCGATCATTAGACTAGTAACCTCACCTATGGAAATTGGAAACATTATTTAGGTATCTTATAAAATGAAAAGATTATATATTTATGTCATTGTACAAATAAATATATGTTTTAGAAATTAAAAATAATGCTTTAGTATTTTTGAAAACCATTACTCTTTTAATTGAAATTTTATAATGAATATAATGAATTAAAATAAAATTCATTTTATTAAAATTGATTCATAAATTAATATTATGTTGTGTTGTAATGGTAAAATAATTTTATGAAAACATAAATGAATTCTCAAAGGGTTATAAAATTGATTATAATATTAAAATAAGTATTTTTTTAATAAATAAGGAATTTATATACAAATAATTTTTTTATATTTATTAAAAAAATTCAAAAATGAATTTAATTTTTGAAATATACATTTCAAAAAATGGTTCCGGAGAATATTTGGTATTTATAGAAATTATTTTAATTTTTAGTAAATAATGAAATATAATAATTTACATTATTTAACATTATAAGAAAAAAAACATGAATTTTTGATTCATAGATAATTTTTTAACCCATTAGTTCAAACTCATATGTATTGTTCGCATCAGATAGACACAAGAATCAATAATATTGATATTCTTGTTTTGAAATAATAAACTAATGAATATAATAATTAAAAAAATACATCTCCACCCCTTAAATATTCCTACCCTCACCACGCCTTATCCTCACACTACAAGAAATTCATCGAATAGGGGCAGTTTTTTTTGTTATGGTTGTAACACCCGAGACTTTTATGTTATATAAATCATCAAAGGAATCTTTTTCTACACACAACATTTTCTTGGCTTGCTTTACACGAAATCGCGACCTTCCTCGATAGCTTGCGTCGTACGCAATACCGAGTTTCACTAAACAATGATATGCTATTAAAATATTATTAAAACTAGCCGTTATGAATAGTAATAACCACTTTTTGAAATTTTATAAATTTTATTTTTCAAAATGGACTTCATTTTTGGATTCGGAATATCGAAATTAGCCTAGGGTGAAATTTTGGTATTTTTCTGAAAACTTTCAATTTTTGATGAATAGTGAAACCACTAAGTGGTAGTTAAAAAAACTGAATTTTTCATAAAACATAATTTTACCGCTTCTGTGAGTGGAATTTTGAAAATCCGAGAGACACGGTTGATGTCAGTAAGTAAAATGTGGTTCAATGAGATGAAAATAATTTTTTGGTGAATAATAACTTTTTACTTTTTTACCACAGTTAAAAGTAAATAGGGTAATTAAGGGTAAAAATGATATTATTATTACCCTAACACATGTCCTAATTCTATTGGACAAATGTAATTCTACCAAAAAAAACCTTAGGAATAAAATATGACCATTTAGGCCCACTTGTATTAGATTAGGACATTTATTATTAATTTATTTAAAGAAGGGTTAAAATAGTTAAAATCAACATTTAATAAGTAAATAATTTTTAATATAAGGCTATACATAAGATAAATTCGACTATAAATATTCAATAGAAAGATAAAAATATTTCCTACAAAATGGTATTTTATTTGTAATTTTTAGACATTAAATAGTTTAATTTATTTATGACACAAAGATGATGCAGTAATTATCTTTTTAATGAAATATTGACATAATTAATGTTATAAAAACCAAAATAAATGTAATTTGATACTTTTTATGAATTCCACTAATTTTATAGGTTAATAAGACATGTTAGTATTGATTTAATTAACTCTTTTCGAACTAATAATTCTGTTATGATTTTCACAAAAATCAATTACTAAATAGTGTCAAAATTGACATAAAATAGTTTTTAAAACAAATATTATATTAGTAATTGTTATTTTATTCCTAAAAATATAAGGTTCTGCCAAATGACTTAGATAATGTTATATATATTAATAATAAACAACTAGGGGTTCATTTGGCTGCTTATAGTAAGTTTATTAACCTTATAGTATAAGAACACAAGAAGACACGGTAAAAGTAAAATTATTTAACTTAATGTTAAATCTAAATGATAAGGTTAAAATAGGAACCTAAACTTGTCTAAATTATATTGTATGAGATTATTTCTACCCATCCCCACCTTAGCTTCGAAATATATCAATTTGGAGCTATTTAAAACCGAACTTGACTTTATAATAAAATAATATTTTTAGTTTTCCCAAAGGAGCCCCTCTCCTCCCTTATAAAAGGGCACCTCCTCCCCCGCTTCCTCACACCACTTTGAGCCTCAAGATCATCCTAACCCTGAAAAGTACTCCTCTCCACTTCCCTAGAGACATCATAGAGGTCCTGGTATTCTTCAAAGACCAATTTTAGATCCCTAAAATAAGGTCTCAAAGAAGCACTTCAAAGAAGAGGTAATGTCCGTTACTGATTCTTTAATCTTTATTTCTTCTTCCACTTCTTCTTCTTTACTTGTTTCATTATGAAGTAATAACATCAGTATCACTCATATACGGATATGTTATTATAATTATTAAACAACCCTATTTCACCATCTATCCATCCTACGGAAAAAGAAATCACCGCGTGTGCGTACGTACGGAATACCGCCTCTACGCCGTGGTGTAATCTATTTTCCACCACCACCTTACTTGGATGGGTATAATGGTGTAAATAATGACTATATATGACTATTATAAAGTGATACTGATTCTGAAATAGTATACATACACTCCAATACAATTCCACGATCATAGGAACGATATCATCACTCGTGCGTACGTACGGAATACCGTCTCCACAATGTGATGCGACTCGTTCTACATGATCTTCATTTCATAATGATTATATAAATAAATTGAATGAATGAATATGATATATATTACACTAATACCATTCTGGAAATGAGGTATCTATAACCTAAAGAGATGAATAAGAATTTATTCGACAAAACACGCATAAGAACAAAAAGTTATAAACACCCGAATAACAAGTAGCAATGAAATATTACTACTAAGAAGCTAAGAATATGACCATATATGATATCATAAAAATAAGTATGATTCTGGAATAAGTCAATAACATTATTTAAATCATTATACAGGAGGTTCGAACACGTACAAATCATATCAAACCTAAGGTAAGGGAAATATCACAATCTCATTTTTATCCGAGATTTTTTATACTTTGGTATTTACTGGGGTGTATTTTATCATCCACATCCATGTTTCCTCAATATGTAATATTATTTCTATCCACCTACAATTTTTTAAATCCAATTTTACCCTTCAGTGAGTTTTTAGCAAAAGATATGAAAGGAATCTTTTGTCGTTTTTCATACGAGGTACTTTTTGACTTTTCCGAAAAAAGTACGAGAAGAATGTTTTTTTAACTTATACGGCCTGAATGGATTTTTAAAACATTATTTCCAAGAAGATTCATTTACAAGTTTTCAAGTTTATTTTTAATCAACTTCTTTTAGTTTAGAATTTTATGACATGTTAATAAAAGAAAAGTGTTTTTGAAGTAGAAAAGATATTTTCCTCAAGAATGGAGTTCAAGTGTTTTATCAAAATTATTTTCCATCTAAGATAATATAGGGTTCTTTTTCTATCCCTATTATTACATGGATTTGATTATGTTGTGATGGAAATATTTTTATGAATTCCTTTATCTTATATGAATTGTTTTATGATGTCATGTTGTTTAAGAATCCTATTTTTATTACATGGGTTATGTTATGATGTATGGTTTATGATTTTGTGGCACACATAAAAATGGTATAATTATGAGATGGGTGGGACCTATATATCCCTACAATTCATTGGGTAAGGATTTTATATCTCATGATATAGACATGGCTGGAACGGTAGGTTATACCGGTTCAGTGAAACACGACTGAAACGAGGAGTGAACTCGGTTCAGAAATGGAGTTTGTCCACTAAGATAATCTTGGCAATGAATCTTGACTAAAAAGAAATGATTCTCTATGATTATGTGTGTATGCCACAAAGTTTCATGTTTTAAGTTATGATTATTGGGATCACATTTCACTACTATGATTTATCCCATGTTATGAAATTATGATCTCTTTTGCAGGTTAATATTTCCAAAAGTTATGTGCTTATGTATATGATGTGATTGATATTTCTTTTGTTTACCCTTACTAAGGATTTGAGCTCACCCTTTTGTATGTTTTATTTCCCCAGGTCAGGAAGAAGGTTATTAAGTAGATTATTCCTAAAAGGGACTCTAGATATGATGAAATAAATGGGAGGCAATGTAGATGCTTTATGAACCAGTTGTTTATGTTTCTCAGTTTCTAAAGACACTATACCTATACGGCCCTTTATTGGTTTTGTTATATATTGTAATAAGTGTGCTTCAATTCTGAAGTAATAAAAATGTATGTAAAGTATGGGTCATTATAATGGTAGTTGTTTAAAACACCGCCTTATTATTCTACAGTGGTTTCAAAAAACTGCTACTAAATTTAGTGTCGGTGTTCAATACGCGGTGGTTTCAAGAAACTATATTAGTAAAAACATTCAGTGGCAGTTGGTGTGGTTTTCATGGTGGTTTGGACCGGAAAAACTGAAACCTTTTTTAGCAGCAGTTTAAACCACCCCTAAAAAATACTGACGTTTTCTTGGGGAAACACTATGAAAACCACACCAACCGCCGCTAAATAATAACAGAAAATGAGTATCCTTTAGCTTCAGTTTTAACCGCCACTAAAAAATATCAATTTTTTCAATAAAATAACTGTTAAGGCACAAAAACTGCTGATAAATATGGACCATTTATTTAGTGTTAGTTTAAAACACTACTAAAGGTAGATTTACTATTAAAAAAAGTTTTTAAGTATTCTGCATCAGTACTATTACCCTAAAAAACATGTGTAAAATTCATATAACACCTAGTAGGGGGGGGGGGGGTACATATAGAAATAAAAGGATACATACAATGCACATGTATACATATATCCACATACATTCCCATATTTTTATTTCACAACAAGAGTGAAAATTTACATCCACCATTTTTATAACCACCACTAAATTCATAACACCATAAAAGTAATCCAAGAGAAAAAAATTACATCCACCTTTCTTTTCAAGTTGACATCACTACACAATCTCCAATCATCATATGTAATCAGAAGGGAAACAAAATCCTTGGCATGATGGCCTAAAATTAGGCCAATTAATCATGCGACGTCATCCGTCGGGACCCCATAAGAATCAAATAAGGAAACTATATTCTCTCCGATCAGATTCCATACATCTGAACTTTTCATATTTTTTCCATACTTGAATTGTTTCCATATTTTATGAACAAACAGTTAGTATAAAAAGAGTGCAATAAATTTATTCATATTAAAATTTGTATCTACAATAGTCACCCTCTAGTATGCCCACAAGGAACTAGAAGTTTCATCATGCTTCCTCCTTGACATTATTGTTATTTAATCAAATAAAATTAAGTTTAGAACATATATTTCAAAAAAATTATGCAGAAAAAAATAAAAAAGATAACAGATGCACAATACTAACAAGAAAAATATACATAACAATGATAATTAATAACTACACAATTTAAATAAGTATTTTATAAATGAACGTATAACTGTACATACAATAATTTTACCCTTAAATCATTTCAGTTTACTACTCCATTACTTCATCCACTTCATCCACCCTTGCTTGAATAATATTTCCAATATCATGATGGACAAATAATTCCACTTCTTTCTATTGATGAGATTCAATGTAAGAGGTCAAATCTTCCATTTCATCACCTATATCATACAAATCTCTTTGTTTTACGTGAGAAACTACACTCCACCATTCATCCAAAAAATCTTTCACATAATATACAATTTTTTCTTCTGATGATAAAATATATGGATCATGCAGTTCACGATCATGAACATCCATCAAGTGAGAGAAATTCACAGAAGAAAATTGCAATGAATCTCTTTTAACACCTATGATAAAATTGACCCATTTTCATTTGAATAAAACAACTAAAAATTTACCATGGTAGTTTAATAAGATAACATAATTAAACTTTCCATAGAATACCACTTCATAAAATGTAAATATATAACTATTCTATGTTTTCTAACCCTCTTCTCGATCGACTGTACAAAATCTAAATCCATTCACGTTGAAAGTGTTGAACATTCTAAACTGTTTTAGAGGACCTCAAGCCAAAAAAATCAAATCTTCTAACAAATCTACTCGAGTATCAGTATTCATGATATAAAAAAAGAAATATAAATTATTATATTTACAAAATATATGTGTCCAACAAATATCCATATTTATTGCAATATTTATGAACTTACACATTGTGAAAACCATTCTACAAGCTCTTTATTAACATCTTTCTTTATATATTTATCATTTCATGTTAGAACTCTCATTCTACTCTTTTTTTATATCATAAACTCTTCAATAAATGGATATACAATTTCAGTATTCAGTAGCACATATCTATCTGCCTGTGATAATTCAATTTATGTATGTGTAACATTTGAGTTCATCCTAACTGATCGGCCCATAACACAAAATATTTGTAATTTCCCTTGTATTTAAACCTGATTAGATTTATCATCAACACATAAAAATTGATTAAATCTTGTCTCAATATCAACAATGTATATAGAACAAAAGGTAATACACTCCTCTGCCAAATAGCCTTCAAAAATAGAGCCTTCAGGTTGAGCTTTATTTCTCACATATTATTTCAAATTCCCAAGAAATCTGTGAAATAAAATAAAAAAAACATAATTATTTATTTAATTAAGAGACAATATTTTTTTACTTAAATGAAAAATATATAAATATTGTATCTATCAATTGTATACATCCATCGATAATGTACGATGCCTTTTAATTTAGCTTCCTCAACCAAATACATAGTTAAATGCATCATGATTGTAAAAAATGATGGAGGAAAGATCATCTACATTGAACAAAGTGTCAATAAAAATATCTCCTGAAGTTTTTTAAGCATAAATGGATATAGAGATTTCTCAAATAGTTTTCTAAATAATGTTCAAAATTGGGGTACAATTGTAATAACCTTTTTAGGTAATAATGTATGCAATGAAAATGGTAGTAACTTCTATAAAAAAATATGTGAATCGTGACTTTTCAACCCATGTAACCTATGATGCTTTAAGTCAAAAAACCTTTATTTGTTTCTTGAATACCCATCATATACCTTCAAATTCTTTAAAATTTGAAGGAATGTATCTTTATCACTATTTTCATTGAAAAAATTGTCGTATTATACTTTTCATTCTCATCTTGCTGGAGATCACGTTTTATGTTCACTTCCTATAAGTCTTTCTGAGCATTGAGATAATCCTTTGACTTTCCATGCTCATTAAGCAATGTGAAGGTCTAATTATCACAAAAATTATTCTCAATATGCATCACATAGAGATTATGCCACAACAAATTAAATTCCCAATACGAAAGTTTGAAGAATATATTTTTTTCTTCCATTTTTGTGTGCCGATTTCACTTGACGATGCACTTTGAACTCATTTCCCACTATCATTCAAATCATGCACCTTCCCAAATTCTGTTTCAACATTTCCAAGTTGTGCCAATATTTCAGAACTAGTCAATAACTTTGGAGGTGGTCTACGATTAATACAACCATTGAATTATGATCTATTCATCCAAAATTTATGACATGCATTGAGAAATCATTGATGGAACATGAAGCACCATTTTCAACTGTGAGGTAGCCATTTGGGCTCAAAATCAATGTTATAAATAAGACAAGCCAAAACCATGTAATTGTTCTAACCAGATAAATTCTCAAGTCCAGGGAAGTCACTAATGGTCCACATTAGAGCAACATGCATGTTGAAAATTATTTTAGAAGAAGCATCATATGTCTCAATATTGTTTCTCCATATGTCCTGAAATTCCTCAAGTAAAGGTTTTAAGTATACATCAATATCATTTATAGGCATTTATTTTCATGTAATAATCATCAAAATGATAAAATACTTTTTTTTATACACATCCACAAAGGCATATTGTAAGGGATAAAAAACTATCCAAATGCTATAATTGGTACTCAAAGTCCTAAATAGGTTGAATCCATTAGAAGGCAATCCCAATCGAATATTCCTAGGATCATATGAGAAATATGGATGTAATGAATCAAATGTATCCCACAATTTTTAATCTCATGGATGTCACATTAACCCATCATTGTTATTATATATAGAATTTCAATTCATGTGTTCGGAGGTTTTTGATGACATGAATAATCTTTGAAACAAGGATTTAAGGAACCTAATGAAAAATATTTGCAACTATGTTCATTTTATTCTTATTAATGGGAGTATGTTGATTCATACTTCCAACATCACACTTTGACTACCATCTTGAAGAATAATATTTTTTTCAACCCTATCTTCTTGAATACTCTCACCAATAAAGCATACAATCATTGGGACATGCCTGTATTTTTGTATAATTCAGAGCAAGCTTGTTAACAAATTTTTTCATATCATAAAAATACTCAAGCATGTTTTCTTCATGAAATGCATCACACAATAATTCCAATATCATGGACACTGCCTTATTTATAATTCCACATTGGAATTTGATATGGTACAACTTTAGCAGAAAAGAATGTTTTGAATATTTCAAAAATCCACTATAAAACTCTTGATTTTTATTATCAACTAAACCATGAAACATTTTTTTCTCATTGAAATTTTCTCTTACATCAGTATCCATAGAATAAAGAGGAGTATCCAATGATATGTTACAATCTTGATATAGTTGTCCTATAGTCTTCAAAAAACCAGTTGTCGCGTTTCTATTTTTAGCACCCTCAACTGGTTATTTTGATATTTTTTGATGTTGATGTTGGAGTCTTGCAATGCCTAATACATCATTTATAGGGTTTTAAATTTCATTTTACATTGTCGATGAAGTTGGATGCTCATTCCGTGGATTGATATCACTGCTCAACCTTTTTGTAACATTATATTATCCGTGCCTATCCCAACACAAATATTGAGCTGGGAATTTGTTCAATATCAAGTGTTTATAAACTTTATATATCCTCAAGGATCTTATAAATTTACATTTATGACATTTACATATTATTCTCCCTTCAAAGGATCAATTGGAAATTGAAAAATATAAAAACTCCTCCAAACACATAGCATACTGAGGTGTGTTCCTTGGTAATGTGATCCAGATTTTATCCATGTATATCAAAATGTTCTTACACTATATTAAAAAAAATTAAAACACATAACTGTTACTAAATACGTAAATATATTCATATATACTAGTTGAAAAAAATATGTTAAGTAAGATTTTTCTTATATAAATACATACGGTGAATAATGAAGTATTTTAAATAAGATTTTATATTGTCTTCTCGCTAAAATCAGTTGTATATACTTCTCTTGAGGATTCCATCCAAATATTTTTTGTATTTTTAAAATATCCACAAATTAAATAAATTTTTTCCTATGTCTAAAATGAAGCATCAAAAAAGGTTTTGGTCAACATGTTTATATATAGTTTAAAAATACTAAAAAAATACATGACACCCATGGTAAATAATGTAATGGTTAATAGGTGGAGTAACATATAAAAATGGTCAAATCGAAAATAACTATTCCCATGGTGTGAGGAAATTTTAAGGCCTAACATTCAGTTATTCAACAAAATATAATGGTGAAATCCATGTCAAAGAGGTTGATTCAATTATAAGCATTTTCATGATGTTTTATCTTGGATGACTCAAGGGATATCAAAATTATACTACAATGATGGTCATTATGTCATGGTGTTTATGTTTTATTAGATTAAATTTGGGTGTTTGAGGAAATCACACCATAACCATGGTGTTTTTCTATAAATGATACTTGAGGAGAATGTGTCACATTAAAACCAAATGGTTTAATCCTAAAGGTTTCTTTGGTTGAGTTTTATCAAGTTTCCCTTATGTGGTTTGTTGTTCCTTGATTCCATTGTCATGATGAAATGTGTGGTTATGATGTTATGGGTGTTTTTATAGGGTTTATTCTAATTCCATGATCCATTGGGTCATTCTACAACAAAATCTTATAAGTTTGGAATAAATCCATTCCCCTATGGGAAATGTTTAAATGGATATTCAGTCCTTTTTTTGGAAGGGTCGAACTTGTTTCTTGAGGGTTGATTATTATTTCTTCAATTAGGTAGGTTCTTTGAATTGGTACTTTTTTTAGCCCACTCCCCCATTTCCCCCCTATTTGGATCCCCCCTTACTCTTTATTGGAGGTTGATTATATGTTTTTTTCACCATACTAAAGCTATGTAATATTCTCCACCCATTTTATCTCTTTCTCTTTGTGGTTATTCCCCTAATTTTGGATGGTTTCATCTTTGGATTTAATCAAAATTCCACCAAATCATTGTGGTATTATCATTGATTCATGGGGATTTATGGTATTGTGGATAGAGGATTCCTAAGGAGGATAAATGATGCTTGTTTCTTATCATTTAAAAAAGTTCTTCCCAAATTATGTTTTTGGGAATTCAACTAGATTAGTCTGGAATTGATGGTGAATTCATGGGGATTTTGGTAAACAAATTTATAGAGGAATGATATAAGGCTTTCACACTTCATTGGACAATATTTTTATGTCGTGATGATTCTTAGTGATTTATTTATGGTTATTCCATATTGTATTATGTTGGATAATTATTTATAATTTTTTATAATTAACTATTAGAGTCTTGAGGTATGAGAAAGGGGATCAAGATCATAGTGATTCTTACTCTGATCTTGGATAGAGATAGTAAACTAGCTATTAAATGAGGTAAATATAAGATCAAGTTAGGTATCCCATTTAATACATAGAAATATTCATGAATGAATGTGCATGTGTGTGAATGATAGGGGACTGTGTTCAGGAATGTGGGAAGGGATTAGTTGGGCTCAAAGTGCCTCAAGTGTCTTGGGTTGATCCATATAAAATAAATTTGGGTATTTCATGCTCGTTCCATGAATTTTAAAAATACCCAATGGCTATACCATTAGGTATATTGGAGTCATAAACAAATTGATGTACCTCTCTTTTGTCTTTATTGGTGTGATGAGTTATGTTTGGAATGGGAAGAGCCTTAGTGAGCTAGTTTATGGGCATCCAAGTGTTTAAACCTTTAGTAATGGACTAGTTTCCATTAGAGATTCGGATTTGTCTAGGAACATATACAAGAAATGACATAGAACATAAAAACACCTTAATTGAGGGGGGTGGGATATTGTTAAAGAGTCTAGTAGCTTGTGATAAGTAGTTGGTCTTGGATGATCATGGGATTAGATGGTAAAGGTGATTAACCACTCCCTATAATGTTTCTATAGTAAATTAGTGATAATGAAGTTGATGCTTAGGATTACTTATCCTCATGGTTCCTGAGGGAATCAGATGGAATCTATGTAACTAGTTAGACACCTTAGTTTGTGGTTGGATCCTAGTGTTTCTCTAGAGGTGGGAGTTAGTGATTAAATATACTCCATGCTTACCTTTGAGGGGGTGTATGGAATCCAAGAGTCTTAATGTTTAGTGTGGATAGATATGACCTATTATTCATGATTTTTAGTTGGGTAATGACTAAGTGCTCGGAATTTTATTGAGATATTTTGTACCTATATTTTACGATTATGATGGTTGTGTGGTTGATATTGGTCATGGTGGAAGATCAAAATACACATATAGAATATATTCCCACATTCACATATGGATATGCACACATCTAATGGAACGCCCTTAAGTTATATCAAAAACATATAAGACTCTATTTTAGAAATGATATAGAACATTGTAACAATTTATAAGAATTAAAAAATAGTCCTAAAACCAGTAAAAGGAAACCAAATCACTCACCCAACTCAATTTCACATGCGAACTAACTAAAAAAATCCAATCAAGGTTAAAATAATCTAAAAAACCCTCAATTACACTTTAGAAGCTAAATTGAAATTTTATCAAACTCTTTAGATACACACATATATAGGCTTACTAAATGAAATCCTTCGTAGCCCATTTTTTCATAAAAAATATAACATGAAGACACCACTATAATCCATAAAAACACACCATAATCATGAGAAACTCATTATGAATTTAATTTGGAATGATCAATAATTTAAATATTATTCTAGAAAGGTACATAATAAAGAAACCTACCTCAATGGTGTGAGAATATAATAAAACTCTCATATAAGGAAGAACAAGGATTTATTAACAATATACACAACAAAAAATCTAATAAAATTAAACCAAACACCAAGAAATACCCCCTCCAAGAGATATCCATGACAAGAAATAAGAAAGAACCAAGGGAGGGAAAAGGAGAAGATGAAAATAACCTTAAAACTAAGAAAAAAATTCCAAAGAACCTTGAAAAGGCTTCAATGGAGGATTTAGAGTAAGGGAGACATGATGAAACGAAGAGGTGAAATGAAATGGTGAGGCATAAAGAGGGCGGAAAGGCGCAACGAGGGATGTGAGGTGCGGTGAGGTTGGTGAGGCACGACGAGGGGCAGTGGCAAGGTGAAGTGAGAGGCGAAGGGGTTGATAGGGCTTCGAAGAGTTGGGGGGGGGGGGGGTTAGGGGTTCGGAGGTGTCGACGGAGGGGGAGAGTGTCTTCTATTAAAAAAAATTACTGGTTTAACATCAGATTTTTAAAAACCTCCACTAAATTATTTAAAAAAAAATAATGATGGTTTAATAAACTGCTGCTAAACTGTTAGTTTGGTGTAGTGCCAAAACTTTTAATACTTTAAGAGTGAATGATAAATGAAAAACCCTATCATCCCCACTGCTAACCATGTAGAAGTTCTATTTTTTCCTCTAAAAAATTCCAAGTTCCATAAGGGGTCATCCACATTGGCTATATTTAAGAGGTAACTTTCTCAAACCACCGATTTTAATTAATTTTCTTCTTATAAATTTACCTAACCCCCTTCACCCAACATAGAATAATAATTATTATATCATTTATGTACTTAAATTTTATATTTATAATATAATATATTATATCCACTCCTTTTCTCATCTCCACATATTCAAGGAGAAATGAAATCATTGTTCATTTTATGTCAGTTAATTGCCTTCATGGGTGATAAGATTTCATTTTCCACTAATACCTTCATGGAAGGATTAAATTCAATTATAATGGTATAAAATGAACTAATTATGTATATTATACTTTTTTCACGTTTTTTAAATATTATATGTCTATATCATTAAATAAAATGAAACTAGTTTTAGATGGTCAGAAAAACCTCCATAAAAAACTGAGCATTTATCCTTAAAGTTTTATTAAAAGGATCATCTACATGTTAGAAAAAAATGATATATAATAATATTTTACCTTATATAAGTACACACATACCATTTAATAAAACCTATATAGTCTCATTCTGATTTGATTATAATATCCATAGTTATACAAAAGTTACATGACCATGAAACCATGAAACAAACGCACCTAGAAAAATGATATTGAACATTATAACTAATTAAAATAGATATAAATGAACATAATAAAATTATAATAAATAAAATATATATTTCATTTTATCCAAATTAACTAATTAATTAAAAATAATTTGATTATCGAGGACATTAATTTCCAGTGAAGAATGCATTTTGACATATGGTAAGGGATCCCTTTGAACCTCCATATTTCCTTTTGGTTAAGTTTTTTATCCCATTTCCTCAATATATATCTTAATTATTGTTATATAATTATCCTATATTTTTTATATATGTTCCAAAAATATATATATAGTTCAATTAATCTTTCTTTAACGTAGTAACACGTGATTTAAAAGGTTTCCTTCTCAATTCCTCTTGATAAGCAAGATCAATTAAAGGAAACATCACTATTTCTTACCTTTTTTTATGTACAATACATTGAGGATTTAATAAAACTGAAACATAATATTACTATTTTTATGTTCTCCCCAACCCATATTTTAATCACTAATTGTTTGGGTCTCTTTTAGGGGTACATTGATTGTAGATTTTGAAAATTTTGGGACTTTCTAGGTTGTGCATGGCTGACACACAGTTTTCCCAAACTGTGTTCCCACCTAGGGTATACCGTGAATACCTAGGAAGTTGGGGTTTTTATAGTTGGTGCATATTTTGAGAAAAAAAATTCCCACTAAGGATAAACCATTCCCCATAGCAGGGGTTTATGGTTAGGGAACATAGTTTGACAATCCATGAGGCCCTCCCCAACTAACCATTCAAACCGTATTTTAAATTCTGAAAATTTGTTTTAAAATCCCAAAACCCCCAGTTTAAGAGAGAAAAAAGACCCTTTGAACTTAAATCTATTTCTTCTTCCTTGGAGTTTACCTAGAGGTTCTTTTGGATCCTCTAAATCCTTTCCAAAGTGTATGGATGCTAGGAAAATTTCATTTGATATCTCCTCGATTATAGTTCTTCCCTTATTTATTCTCTCCTACTTTATTCATCTCTCATCCCTAGTATCTTTTGGATCTCATTATTTTTGGGAGATATAAACTCCTTTTTTAGATCCTGTATACAGGATTGATTCAAGGATCTCCATTACCAATGTTCTTCTTTGGAGTTTCCTATTGTCGGTGTTTTGTTACGTTGTCCCAATATATAAGTGAGGTGGTCTATATGAGTTTTTCCCATTAGTTTAACCTCAAATTACTTGATTGTTTTATTTTTCATTCAATTCAATTTTCAAAATACAATTCAGTGTGAATTTAGATATTAATTAGATTTAGAATGAAATTTGGGGAAAACCCCCAATTACAATTAATTGGGGTGTGATTTAAATTTGATTGAAATTGTGGAAATTGAATAGTGAAATTGAGTTTAAAAAAATTGATTAAATTGTTTTTATAAGAAAAATGTATTATTCTTATTCCAAAAAAATGTATGAAATGATTAAAAACCACTTTTTAGAATTTTAAAAATAAATTGGCACATTGAGATGGTAAATGGGGAAATTTTATTTTGAATAGTTTTGAAATAATTTCCCCATCATTGATTTTTGTTTGAGAACATTCTAACCGAGGTAGTTAGATAGTTATATGGGACAAGCACACTAGGTTGGGATTTCCCTAGCACTTGATTAATGCTTTAAAAAAATAGACCTAGATAGATCTTATCCTTAGTATGATGTTGATTATTCTTCATTGACTTGTGTCTGAGGGATGTCTGTGAATATTGTTGTTATCATTATATGAGTGTGTGAGGAACCCAAAACTTGGAAGTATCGAACTCTTGGAATATAACCATTTTTCTTGTTTTTGAATTGATATACATATATTTCGTTGTTTTTAAAATTGATTCACATATTCCTTTTTAATTTAAATAAACTGTTTTATATAAATTTTTTATTAAGCCAATGTTTTGAAATATTTCCATCATCTGAAATGAAAGAATGTTTTTATTTAAATATTCTCTTGTACTACCATTCCAGTTTTATTTACTGGTGAATGAATTACTTGGTTAATTATTGTTTCATCTTATTATAGAACACTTTGTAAGACCCTGTCGGGATTTTAGCACACACCATAACTTTTTGTTTGGGTATATATAGTTTTTATTCTATGCTGTTCAAGAAAAGGGAAGGAACCACTTAGAGGTGGTGGTTTTTAGACTTTTGGGATTGGAGTGCTTTGTCTATTGGGAATTGGGCTATTTGTATTATCTTTCTGTTACTTTTTTGATGTACTTTTTCGGTTTTTTTATAATTTTTTGACTTCTGGTACTATATCTTTTGGGAGTTATCTTCGATCATGCTACTATGTATATGTTTCTTCCATTATGTTTATGTGGAAAAACCATTCCCGATATATATTATATGATGCTAAGTTCTAGTCACCAACCAGTGGGGATCATGAATTCCCTTTGTGCTATGTTAGTTTCAGATCAGTTATTAGGGTACTAGGGTATCATACCTGCTTTGTGAAAAAGTGGCATTAGAGCTCTAGGTTGAGATTTTTTCTTTGATGCCAGTATCAAGTTGTTTAATCTTTTCAAGACATTAGAGTTAGTTGTGAGTAAGTGCCTACCATTCCCCTTAGCATTGGTCCTTAAGTCACAGGAGGTAGTTTGGGAAATAATTTCTGAGGATTAGTTCTAGTATTTTCACCGCTTTTGATATGGATAGATCAAGATAATAATCATGTTTATCTATTTTATGGGATTAATTTTCCATGTGTATTATTCTTTACTGTTGGTATGGGTAATATTCTACATTCTTAAATGTATTATACTGATGTTTTGTTGCACAAATCCTCTAATAATACATGATAATATAGTTCAGGAGGAAAAATATAATGAATCATGTTGAGAAAATCCTCTCCATGACCAGAATCTAGTTGTGGTTGTTGTGCATTCTATCCAAGCTCTGGGATAAGAAACTGCACCCATTATCATTTAGGAACCAATTATGGATCCTTATAGGAACGAATTTATGATTCATTCTCATGATTTAGTTTTACAAGATCCACCAAAATTCCAAGTCTCAAATGATTCTCAAGAGGGTGAGGATTGGTTGAGAAGGGTGGTTATTTTATTTGAGTTCATAGAAAGCCCCGGTTCAATCAAGGTAAAATGCGCCACCTTAAAGTTATAGGGACATCGTAGGAGACTATTATAGGAAATGGTGATGGAAAATAATCGCGATTCCTTAGAGTGGAATGAATTTAGATCTATTTTCATTAACCAATTCTATCCAAAGTCTATGGTGTTGGATAATGATATTGAGTTTTTAAAACTAGATAAGGCTGAAAGGACCATGAAAGATTATAATTTTTTTTGATTAGTATGTGCAGTTTTATCCTAAGATTGTGTAACGAACTAACCCGAGTTTCCCTCAACTCAACATTTGACATGATCTGTCACAAACCCGAAGGGTATTCCCGATCCACATGGGCTGGCGATAAGAACCCGGACATTAAATGACAAAACCGAGGGAACAATTTCTCCCAACCTGAATGAACACGCATCGTATTTATAGATCAAAGAAGAAACATCAGAATACTACCAAATATATATATATACACCATAACTATAAGGAAAAAAGAAGAAACAGAAAAACTAAAAAAGTATCTAAAAACTCTAAAAGACAAGTCCAACTACAAGGGAACTAGAACCAAACAACTACTCCAACGATGGAATGGACGAACTCCAACTATCTCACCACCAGCTACCCATCTCAGCTGACATGAACCTCACTTCCTCACTATGGTGCCTTGACTTTCCCAACACTAGAATACAAACAAAGGTCTATGCACCACTGAATTAGTCTGCATGGTGTGAGTTAATAGGCACAATAATATCCCACCTAGGTGTTCCATAATAAGTCTCTATATAAAAAATATTGTATGCTCATTTTTAAAATAAAACATGCAATGATAAGCAACAAAGAAGTTTTCAAGAAAACATGGTAAACATTTCCCTTTTTCATAATTCTATAAAGGAGGTATATCGGTTTAAAAGCACATTTTCCATATAATTCCCCAGAATAATAAACATGCATATCTAAGATAACTCAAAAATCCAAGAAATAAAAAAAATAGAAAAACATGTATCACACAAAAAGGAATACTATAGGTCAAGGCACTAGACTACTCATACCATAATAATCAATTGAAAAAAACTTATCCTAGAACAACGGGCCATGGTTGTAGAAGAAAACCCCAGGAGTAAACCCCCCAAAAATTTCAATACTAGTCTCATAGAACAAAGGTACTAGGGAATAGAGTAAATCCCCAAGACATACCTCCATGATAATCACAAAGTAGTGGATGTTGGCCTGAAGCTAATCCTTCCACCTATGAACCCAAGGTAACCCATGTGCTCTTTTTTGAAAAACTCATTTCAATGCCTTGAAAAACATTCAAAAACATTTTAGAAATTATTTTATCAAAATCTAGGGAATTTTTTTATTTCAAACCCTTTTTTCAATACACACAACAATCATGCCGATTTTATAAATCAATTTATAAAGTAATTTTCAAACAAAAACAAGAAGTTTCATTATCATAGGCTATATACAGAACCACCTAGCTCAAATTTTGGGTTGCACACACCCAAAAAGGAATCCAAAAGCAATGAAAGCAAACAACTCTATCAATAAAGGACCTAGAAACAATCTTGCTCCTCAAAGGATTGATTCAAAATTGAAGAAAATGGGTGGAAGATAGAATAAATCTCACGTACCTCAAAAACGAATGTCCGCTTCACCACAACTAGACATAGAATAGTGTTCGAGACAAGATTTAACAAAGGATATAGATGATGACAATAAGAAACATCCAACTTGTATCAACGGATCTGAAATTTCATGTCTAGTGCGCTATCACGATCAATCACAAGGAATAATCAGAGAGAACACATATGCGGAGAGATGCACCACAAACACAATGAAGATACAACACCGATCAGATTGATACAAAAGGTGTTGAGTCTCTAAAAAATGCACCAAAACTACCTTAGGTCTAGAGACACAATGTTTGGTGAGAAAAGTATTTATAAAAAAAACAAATGCATGAATTTAAATTAGGCATGGGCCGAGTAATGACGTATACCCCTTGGTCACGACGTATAGGCCTAAATGGATAAGTATGTCGAAAAACCCATCACCTTGGGTTAAAAATCCTCTATTTATACCCTACAATATGTGTATCTTAGGTGAAAGAAATGTAATAGATAACGTTATGATCTCCTCATTCATGAAATGATCTCCTAGACCATGACATGCAACCAGTACCAAGTACACGACCTGTACTTCAGGTACAAAACATATACCTGTTTCGCAGTCTTCAGTAAGACTAGAAAAATTGCATAAAAGGATTTTAAAACTAGAAAAGAACTTAGTAAAAGGGAACTGATACCTAATCAAGGTATCATTATGTTATAATCTCCCCAGCATAAGGACCTTCCATCCCCAGAAATTCATGTGGAAGATGTACTCCCTGGAAAAAGATGAGGCCACTGCTCCCTCATCAATGAATTGCATTCCCAAGTCTCATGAGAATCCAATACTTGTTTCCATTGAACTATGACCAAAAAATCAACTTCCTATGCAAGAATTTATCTTGATAGTCAACAATCTCCACTAGTTTTTACAAAACATAAGCATCTGGTTCTAACTCAATTTCCTTCCAACTTAGAATGTGAGTGGGATCAGGGTGATACTTCCTGAGATGATATATGTGCAAAACTTCATGAATCCTTGTAAATTAATCTAGAAATTCTAACTGATAAGAAACTTTTCCAATCCTTTCAGTGATCTCAAATAGTCCAACATATCCTGGAGCCAACTTTTCATATTTTATATGTCAATTGTGACCCAATCAAGGAGAATCTTTCAAGAAAACCCAGTCACCAATAGAAAACTCCAAAGGATGACGATGTCGATATGCATATGACTTTTGTTGACTCTGGGCTATAACCAGACTTCATCACACCTCGTGAATTTTTTCCAACATCTCTTAAACTAGACTTTGTCCAACCATATCTATTTCACCCACCTATTCCCAAAAAATGGGTGATCTACACGGGCGACCATTAAACGCATCAAAAGGATCCATTCTGATTGAAGAATGTTAATTTTTGTTGTAAATAAAATCAACTAGTTGCAGATAGCTATCCATTGATCCATTGAAATCCAAGACACAAGAACAAAGAATATTCTCTAGGATTTCAATTACACACTACGTCTGGCCATCTGTATTTGGATGGTAATTTGTGCTCAAATTGACACGAGTCCCCATTACCTCTTCAAAAATCCTCCAGAACCTTGAGGTAAACCTAGGATCCCTATCTAAAAAAATAGCAGAAGGAATCTCATGTAACCTTATGATATCCTACACACACATATTACCTAGATATTTAACTTTAGTTTTGTCTTTAATTAGAATTAAATGATCAGACTTAGTCAACCAATCAACAACCTCCCAAATAATTTTTTTCCCTCGAGGCGTCTGTGGAAACCCAATAATAAAGTCCATGGACATGTTGTCCCACTTCAAAATTGGCATTGGAATGGGCTGAAGCAATCCATAAGGTTTCAAGTGCTCTACCATTATCCATTGGACGGTGCAATAGTAGGAAACATAATCTACAATGTCACACTTCATAACCGGCCACCAAAACCATATTCTCATGTCATAATACATATTTGTAGAGCCTGGATGATAGGAACATTAAGAACAATGATAATCAATAAAGAATAAACTTCTAATAGGTGTTGGGATGAAAAATATCCTTTTGAAGTGAAGTATTCAATATAAAGAAAGAGGTCAACTAGGAACTGTCTCCCCACCATAATGGTTTTCATGAATCTTCTAAAACTCATCATCCTACTAATGACGTTGCAAGATAGACTCCAGGAGAGATGATGATAACCAAACATTGGTCAGAATCATCCCTAAAACATCCTCCTAAGCATCCAAGTAGAACTAATCAAAAATCCCCATAATATTCATCTCCTCCTTCAATTCCAGAATAGCCCGTGATGGTACCTTCCCTATTAAAGTGTCTGCAACTACGTTCCCTTTCCCCCGAGTGTAGGCGATGTCACAGTAAAATATTTTAAGGTATTCTAACCATCATCTCTGTTAGAGATTCTTGTCTTTTTGGGAAAAGATATATATCAGACTCTTATAATCTGAGAAAACTGTGAACGCCTCAAAAAAGAGATAGTGCCTCCAAAATTTAAGTTCATGCATCACTGCAACAAGCTCTAAATCATGAGTAGGGTAGTTTGACTCCTATGGTCAGAGTTCATGAGATCTATAAGATACCACATGATCATACTGCATGAGAACACATCCCAAACCAACACCTAATGCATAAATGAACACAAAAAAACCCTTATCAGGCTCATGTAAGATCCGAACAGGTGCAGATATCAGATTTCATTTCAGTTCATCAAAGGAATACTGACACTTTTCATCCCATGAGAATTTCACCACATTCTTGATAATATAATTCAAAGGCGATGTTAACTTATAAAAATCCTTGATGAACTGTTAGTAGTATCTAGAAATACCAAGGAACATTCATATCTCAAAGAAATTATATGGTTCCTTCCAGGACAAAACAACCATTACCTTCTCTATATCAATTGATAAGTTGTGATGAGAAATTCGGTTCCCTAAGAACTTCACTTCTAGAATATAGAAACTACATTTTGAAATAATTCCATATAGAAAAGTGATTTTTTCAGAACCTCGAGGACCGAACTCAGATGGTTCTTGTGGTCATGATCAGGAATTTAATAAACTAGAATATCATCCACTAAAACTTTCACAAAAGTGTCAAGATATTGGTGTAATATCTGATTCATCAAGTCCATAAAAACTACCAGAGATTTAGTTAGACTAAAAGGCATCCTTAGATATTCATAACGGCTGTACCTTATTTTAAAGGCTATCTTTGGTATATTAGACTCCTGGAATCTGAGATGATGAAAACTTAACTAAAGATTGATATTTTAAAACCACTATTCTACCTTCAACTGATTGAACAAATCATCCACATGAGGAAAAGGGTATCTGTTCTTAATAATTACACTATTCATCTTTTGATATTCCACACATAACTAATGTGAACTATCCGCTTTATTGTAAAAGAGAACAGGGGATGCCCATGGTGAAACACTAGGGTGAAAAAAAAAGATTTTCTAATAGGTTTTCCAAATGAATCTTGAGTTCGTTCAACTCCACTAATGTTATACGATAAGAATTCATCGATATCAGCTTTGTACCTAGAACCAGGTCATTTATGAACTCTACCTCTCTCTTTGGTAGAAGACAAAAGAATTACTCTTGTAAAACATTAAGAAAGTATCAGAAAACAACAAGAAGAACCTCAACAGAATAAAAATCATTAGGATCAAATGAAAAAGAAACCATAAAACTCCTGATCTCTGGGCGGGATAGTCCCGAACGACCTGACCTTGGGTCCCACTCTCCCCGAATCATACAAGATGTCCCATCAGCAGTAAGAAATGAAACACACCGATGATAAAAACCAACCTCAGATCGATGAGAGATAATCCAGTCCATACAGATGATGACGTCAACTAGATCTAGATCAAGAATTAGAAAATACTATACCAACTCTATGTCACTTATCATAAACAAACAAGAAGGTCACCAGAACCCATACTCTTTCTTCTTGATAAGAGGTGTCACTAACTCCATTGTGAAGGGAATAAGTTCCATTTGAAATTTAAGCATATTAATAAAACATGCAAATATAAATGAGTTAAAGGAACCGGTATCAAACAAAGCAGTAACTAATAAAGGTGCAATAAGGAAAATACCTCTCACTACTACCAGACTGACATCAACTTTCGTTGGACACTCATCGAATGCATGTAAATGCTTCACTCTTCAGGCCTGTGGATGGATCCCTATAGTCTTTTAAGCTTATAACTGCATCGTAGTATCCTTTGGATAAGACAAACCCTGAACATAAAGAGTTGTATTCAAATCCTAAAATAAAAATTGTAGATGACCAATACATCCACAACTATTGCACATCTTCATAGGTATAGGACATGAACGTCTGGTGTGACCCACCTTTCTGCACTGGTAGCAAGTCATAGGCACACTTCCTCCTACAACGAATGGGGTAGAGAAGGCTCACCACTGAGACCCACCTCCACCACTCATGCACTGGTCCTGCCACTTCCTCTACTTCCCATGCATACCACTGAAGCTACCAACAGTTGGAATAGAATAGGTGGTAAATCCGACCTTGCATTCCATGTCCATCTATGCCATAATTTCTCTATACAATGTATCTGCATAGGTAGAAATCATCAACATGAACACTTGTGATCTAATATCCAAAAAAACCCTATAGGTACTCATACACCTTCATCTAGTCATTCTTTACCACATCCAAATCAAAACAGACAAGCTCAGAAAACCCATTGGTGTAGGTTGATGCCGAAAAATATATCTATTGCAATGATATGAAATCAAAATATTTTTCCGACATATGATAATTTAGAAAAAACTACTCAAATAATAGTGGTTTGAAACCCTTCCAATATAAGCCCACATGTATATCTTCTTGGACCATAGAGTCCCACCAACGCTTACCAAAACCCTTGAGTCTTAACACTACGTACTTCACCCATATATTATCATGTGTCTCTAATAATTAAAAGATTTTGTCGAACCTATGCATCCAATCCTCTTCCTCTTAAGGTTTAGTTTTCACTTTAAAAAGAAATTGGATTCTCGTACAAGAACTCCCGCAATCGATCTCTTCCTCCTCCAGCTCCTGGTTATACTTCATCCACATTATTTTGAACTCATGGAACATACTGATCAATAAAAAAGACTTCCCATACAGTAGTCTCGATGAGATTCTGATCCATGGGTGGATTTCCCTAAGGAGCATCAGCTGCACATTCTTGAAGAACCAGTGGAAGACGTCTCAGAGGTATACTGCTGCACACAGAAACATAAGAATTATTAGACACCAAACAAATATCAGTTCAAAATAGAAAAACCATAATAAAAAACCGATATTTTTAAAATAAAATACAACATTAGAGACACACATTCTGACATCCCATGGTAAATTGAGTCTCGTTACGACAAGAGATATCCATGAACTCATCGAAACATACCTTTCATGTCCCAAAAATTCTATCTCCGGTCTAAAAGACTTTCCACGAAATGATTATTGAGGAAAAACCTACCTTTGATTCCAAACTGTATGGAACTAACCCGGGTTTCCCTCAAACCTAACTCCTGACCCAATCTATCACATACCCAAAGGGAGTTCCCGATCCCCACGGGCTGGAGACAAGCACTTGAGCATCAAATGAAAAAACTGAGGGAATAATTTCTCCCAACCTGAATGACCACAAAACATATATATATATATATATATATATATATATATATATATATATATATATATATATCAAAGAATAAATAGAGGAGGACTAACAAATATATTTACCATAATTTTAAGGAAAAAAATAGAAACAGAACAACTGAAAAAGTAGTTAAAAACTCCAAAAGACAAGTCTGACTACAAGGCACTCATAACAAAACAACTACTCTAATGATGGCATAGAAGAACTCTAACCATATCAGCAGCAACTACCCAACCCATTTGACATGAACCTCATTGGTTCACTACGGTGCCTTGCCTTTCCCTACACAGGAAGAAAAAAAAGGTCCATACACCACCGAAGCAGTGCACATGGAATGAGGTAACAGGCTCAGCAGGATCCTACCTAGGTGTTCCCTAAAAATCCTCTGTATAAAAAATACTGCATGCTCAAATTTAAAATAAAACATGGAATGATAAGCTGTAAAGTAGTTTTCAAGAAAACATGGTAAAAATTTCCCTTCATAGTTAAAAAAAGGAGTTATATCTGTTTCAAAGTACATTTTCCATATAAATTTCCACAAGTATAAAAATGCATATCCAGACTAACTCAGATTTCCAAGCAATACAAAATATAAGCACATGTATCACACACCAAGGAATACTATAGGTCTTAGAAGAAGACTACTCGTAACATAATAATCAAGTGCACAAAACTGATCCTAGAATAATGGTCCTAGTAAGCAGAGGAGAACCCCAATATTAGTCCCCCTAAAATTTGAGCATGAGTCTCCAAGAACAATGGGCCTAGGGAACTTAGGAAATCCCCTAGACAAACCTCCTTGATAATCACAAAGCAATGAACGATGGCTTCAAGCTAAACCTTCCACCTATGTACCCAAGGTTACCCATGTTATCTTTTTCACAAACTCATTTCAATACCTTAAAAACAATTCAAAACCATTTCAAAAATCTATCTATCAAAATCCAAGGAAACCCCATTTTTCTTTCGAAACCCATTTTCAACACACACAATAATCAGAACAATTTCATAAATAAATTTTAAAAAAAAATTCAAATCAAAACAAGCAGGTTCATTATCATAGGCTATATATAGAACCACCAACATCAATGTTCAGGTCACACAAGCCCACAATAGAATCCAAAATCAACAAAACCCAACAATGCCATTAACCAAGGCCCTAGAATCAAACCCACTCCTCCAAGGATTGATTCAAAAATTAAAGACAAGGGGTTTGTGGATATAAGAAATTATACATAAAGAACGAACATATTCTTCACCAAAACTAGTTAAACAATGAACTTCATGACAATATATAGCAATGGATCTAGTTAAGGAAAACAAGAAAAATATAAATTGGATCATCAGATCAGATAATGCAATGTTAGGGCGCTATTGCGATCAATCACATGGAAGAATTGGAGATAACACTTACTCGGAGAGACACACCACAAACAAAATGAAGATATAACACCGATTGGATCAATTTAGAATGTGTTGAGTCTCTCAAAAATTCCCCAGAACTGCCTTAGGTCGAGAGTCACGATGTTTGGAGAGAAAAATACTGATTAAAACTCCTGAATGCATGACTTTAAATGGGGTGTGGGCCGAGTCATGACATGTACCCCTTGGTCACGACGTGTAGGCCACACTGGATAAGTATTCCAAAAAACCCACCACCTTGGGTTAAAAATACACAATTTAACCCCTACATGACGTGTACCTCTAGTACATGATGGGTACCAGCTCGCAACATGATCTACCCATTCACGACATGATCTCCCAATCCATCACATGAAACCAACACCAAGTACACAATGTTAGGTACATAGTGTATACCTGTTATGTAGTCTCTAGTAAGCCCATACAAATCACATAAAAGGGGTTTAAAACTAGAAAGAGACTTAGAAAAGGAGAAAACATACCTAATCATGGTATCTAGATGTTACAAATTGTATCAATTGAGAAGATAATGACTCGATGGTTCAAGATGGGGATTTTATCTGATATTCATTGATATGTTTTATTTGAAGCTCTCTTATTATGATGATGTGATGGATAGAGAGTTGATGGTTTATATGTGACTAGATGGCAAGTTAGGGTCGATGGGAGTTCTTTTTTCTCTCCTAGTATCATCTATATGATTTCAGTCAAAGGAAAGGTGAAGCATAATTAATCTCATAGTGGTTATTGATAGTAGGGTTATTCGAGACCTCTTGTGAGGTCCAAAAGAGGCCCTTTGATTTGATACTAGTGTGGTAATTCTAGGACCTATAATTTTCTTTTCACTAAGTAAACCAATGTATATTGTTTCTACAGACCCTTAGGTCCCCTGAATATATTCTGTCATGTTTATTAAGCTCCACATAGTGTCACAAGATCATCATCACCTAAAAGTTCTGCAGTGAAATCATAGCTTCCACGAACTAAGGGGTTTCTAAAAATAGGCATGTGGAAAAAATCCGTCTTTATGTATTGGAAGTGCTTATAAATGAATTAGATACATGTCTAGTGACCATGATAGGTACCATCACTATAAAATCATCTTCAATGACGGGTTTATTTGATACCGGTGCATCTCATTTTTACATTCAACACGTGTTTTGAATCTACAAAATATTTCTGTGAATCTTTTCTATTATATGAAGGATATTACTACACCCCTCAGAATGAACAGATAATAGGGTATTCATTGTCCTTCTTATGTCCTTAATTTATCATAGAATTATCTTTCTTGGGATTTTATAGTTCACGACATGAAACCTCTTGATGACATATTTAGGATGGATTTGATCATTACTAATAATTCTTAAATTGATTTATATCTTAAATGGGTCCCATTTACTACAACCTATGGGGCATTCCATGCCTTTCAAAAAAATGGGATCTAAGGTTGAGAATTGAAGGACTATTTTACCCAAATTTTGGTAATGTAATGTCATTGTTCAATTTTTACATGGAGTGAGCATACTTGAGTGATGATTTCCCTCTTATTTTCATTGAGTATCCAAAATTTTTTCCTTACTACTTCACTGAGTTTTTGCTGGAAAGGGAGAGATTGTTTTCTATTGATTTAGTTTTTGACACTCAAAAATTTTCTATACCTTATTAATGAATGGAGCCTTCTAAAATAAATGAATTGAAAATTCAGTTGGATAATATTTTGTAGTTGTATTTATACAATTGATGTGTCACCATGGGTGGTGCCCGATCTCTTCGATAATAAAGTTGGTGTGTTACATGGCCTTTTTGATGATTAGAATTATCTCAATCAAGTTATCCTAGAAGAAAAATATCTATTTACATGGATTGATTATGTATTTTACAAGTAGAAATGGGAAAAGTGGTTCAAGAAGATTGATATTCGATCTGGTTATCACCAGTTTAGAATAATAGAATATAAAACTCATAAAAATGCCTTTTCATAGAATGTATGGAATTTATGAGTACTGTTTCTGGCCTTTAGGTCTAACTAATCCCCCTACAGTGTTTATATATTTAATGAAAAATACATTCCACGAGTATCTTCAATCATTCATGGAAATCTTTGGGGGATGACATCCTTATTTACTCTATGTTTGGGAAGGATCATGTGTGTAATTTGAGTGTAGTTCTAGAATTTTGGAGAAATCACCATGTTTTTGCCGAGATATCAAAATGTAGTTTTTTGATTTGGGAAGTAATGTTATTGGGACATGTGGTGTCAAAAATCAACATTCCAGATGATCCTGATAAGGTGATAACTTTTATGACATGGGAAACCCCATGATTTTTTTTAAAGATTTAAATATTGATGGGTTTATCTAGATATTATCTATGGTTCATAAATGACATCTCAAAGTTGGATTCACTGATGAATTCACTAACTCATAGGGGATTAAAGTCTTCATAGGATGATAAATGTCAGAGTTATTTTGTTAAGTTGAAATTACTTTTGACTAATACTCTTATGTTGACTCTTAAAGAGGTCTAGAAAGTATATGTGGTTTTAGGTGATACATTAGGTTTGAGATTGGGTTGTGTTCTTATGCAGGGTGATATTGTAATTTCCTATGGATATCAATATCTTAGGCCATAATAGAAGAATTATCTTACCCATGAATTTGAACACGTAGTGATGATGCATGAACTTATGATTTGGAATAATTCTCCCTTTATAGATATGATTACTAAGTATTCTTACCATAAGAGCTTGAGTTATATCTTCTATAAAATGATTTTAATCTATTCCATAGGATTTGGGTAGAGTTCCTAAAATCTTTTTAACTTGATATCACCTATACCCTGGGGAAAGGGAATTTCATCAATGATTCTTTGACTTGGAAACTTCTAGTATAGGCCATGAATGAATCATCATAAGAGTCGAACATGATGAATATTTTTTAAAAGTTGCATAATAAGGTCTGGGAAATAGGGGACATAGTTTCCTTTTCCAATGTTCATTTGACCTCTACTCTTCTCGGGATGATTCTTCCGGATCAATAGGTTGATAGTGAATTCCATATCATTATAGACTCTATTTACGGTGGGGAAACTATAATTGAGTTTTCAATCTCTTTAGAGGTTATTCTATGTTTCTGAAGACTATAGGTTATACTTTTTCCTATAAAAAAATGTTTTATGGGGGGATTTCCATAATTTTTAGTGTCCAATGGGGAGTGCACCATGGAATCATGAAAATGTTATTTAAAATGTGGAAATGATTCTAGTGGATATGTGTGAGATATGGAATTTATGATATTTTTATTGATTAATATACATACTAATATGTCAAATCTGAGGACCATAGACCTTTGGGTTTACTTCAACCACTAAGAGTACCTAAATGGAAGTGGGATGAGATTTTTAGGGACTTTTTGGTTGGGTCACCATGTACCCAAAAAAATAAGAATGTGATATGGGTTTTGATCGATAGGCTAACCAAATAATCTCACATTATACAAATTTTTGATACAACTAATGTTAATGAGATGGGAAATATCTATGTAAGAGAGATTTTTTGTTTTCACAGAGTTGCATCTATTATAGTTCCTGATAGAGATCATTGTTTTACATATTTCTTTTAGAGTGGCCTTTATAATGCACTGTGATATCGAGTCCATTTGAGTACGAAATCTCATTCGATATCATATTTCCAGACAGAAATAGCTATACAAATTCCTAACGATATGATTTTTTCATGCATCCTTGATTTTGGTGGGGACTTGGGATGACTATTTGGGACCAGTTTAGTTTTTTATAATATATTTTTCATCCTATTATCATGATATCTCATTTTAAGTCCTTGTATGGATATCCTTGTAAGTAGACATTGTGTTGGTAAGAGATCATTGAATTTTTCTTGGATGGACCAAGCTTGGTTCAAGAGAAGACAAAAACACTTAGTTAATTTGATAAATAACATTTATGGTGTCGATCTAGAATAAGTCTTATACTGATCATCACTGTATACCGTTGGAATTTTCTATTGGTGATCAGGTCTACTTGAATGTTTCACCTTATTTAGGCCATCAATGGCTTGGGTTGAAAGGGATGATTGCTCCTCATTTTGTGTGACACTTTAAGGTTGTTTAGCAGGTGTGGAAATTTTATTATATTTTATAGTATCCTCCATAGTTAAATTATATTTTTAATGTGTTTCATGTATCGTAGCTAGGAAAGTATCTTTCTAATCCATCTTGTTCTCTGAGATGGAGTGATATTGACATTGATTTTGATTTATCTATGACTAAGCATCCAGTTAGTATTTCTAATTCTGAAATAAAGTAACTTACTGGTAGGATGATACATTGGGAATGGGTTCCATGGATTAATGGTTCTGATACTCATAATACTTGGAAGAGATAGGAACTGATGAGAGAACAATGACCTCATATTGTTGGCATGGAGACTTCTTAACAGGATTTATGGTGACTGAATGTTTCTATGATGGGGTAGTTGAAAATCCTATTAATATATTCAGGTACTAATTGAAACCTCTTTTAAACATGAAATTTTTGGGTCTCATTTTGGGTTTCTTTTGAAAATAATTTGAAAAATTTTGGACCTTTTTGTGATGTGCATGGTTGGAACACAACTTATCCAAACCATATGCACACCCAGGGGAAACCATGCAAACCCAGGAAGTGGGGTTTGCATGGTTGGCACACATTTTTGAAAAACCATGCTCCCACCAAGTAGAAATTGTGTTCCCCACACTTGAGTCACATGGCTAGGGTGCATAGTTTGAAAAACCATACTTCCATACCCAGCTAACAGTGTTAATAGTAATTTTTAATTCATATTTTGTTTTAAATTCCCAAAACCCCCATTTTCAGTACTCGATGATCCCATTCGACCCTAACTTGATTTATTCATTATTTTAGGCTAAATATCGGTGATTTTTTTCTATAAACCCTTTCCTTATCAGATTGAATCTAGGTGAAAATCATCTAATATCTCATCGGTAAGAGCTCTCCCCATGTTCCATCTATCCTCTCTTCTTCTCTCATCCATATGGTTTGCTAGATCATTTTTTATGGATATATCTAAACTTATTATTTTTTGTCTTAAATCTAGGTTTCATTCTTGGATCTACATTACAGACATTATTCAATGGAGTTTCTCATTGTGGGTGTTTTCATATGTGATCCCGTGATCTAAGGTAGGTGGTTCCGTATGAGTATAGAAAATTAATTTTACCATGAGTTACTAGATGTTTTATTTTTATTTCAATTTAATTGTGATCAAATAATTTGGTGTGAATTGTGATTTTAAATTTTTTTTCCATGGAATTTGGGGAAAAATATAATTCCAATGAATTGGGGTGTGATTTATATTTCATGAAAATTGTTGAAATGGAATTTTAAAATTGATTTTTAGAAAATATATTAAATTGTTTTATTAATAACCTTGTATTGGTTTTATCCAAAATAATGATTCAATTGATTAAAAATGCATGTTTTTGGTATTAAATATAAATTGTCATATTGATATGGTAAATCAGGAAATTGTATTTTGAACAATTTTGAAATACTTTTAACATTATTGATTTTTGTTTGAGAACATACAAGCCCATATAGTTTGTGATTTATTTGAGACAATCACACTTGGTTTGGGTTTACCTAGCACTATATTGATGTTTTATAACTCTAAAAACATACCTAAGTAGATCTTATCCTTATTAGGATATTGATTAGTCCCATATGACCAAATTTTGGGGGATGTGTGTTCACATTTTTATTATCATTATATGAGAGTGTGAGGATCCCATAACCTGTAACTACCATAAAACATGATAGATGATCATGTTTCTAATTTTTTAATTCTTGTGATATACATATATTCCATTATTTTAAATCTTATTTATATTTTCCTTGTGAATTTATATAAACTATTTTATATAAAATGCTTATTTGGCCATTTTTTTTAAATGTTTCCATCTGTTAAAATGGAAACATGTTTTGTTATAAATATTCTCTTGTACTTCCAGGCATGTTTTATTTAAAATTGAAATAATTTTTTGGTTAATTATTGTGGAATCTTAATATGGAACACTTAGTGAGACCCTAATGGGTTTTTAGCTCAGACCCTACCTTTTCCTTCAGTTTTTTTTAAAATTCATTCTTCTAGATTTGAATAAGGGTAGAGAACCACTTGATGTTGGTTGTTGTTGATATCTTTGGATTAGAGTGATTTGTCTTTTGGGACATGACCTATTTTTTTGTCTTCCTGATACTTTTTTGACTTACTGTTCAGGTATATTTATACCTGTTTGACTTCTTGTACTATATTTTTAGGGATTTTAACTGATTATGTTGTTATGTATCTATTTATTCTACTATTTTGATGTGAAAAAACCATTCCCACATTAATTTATATGATTCCAGGTTTTATTCAATAAGCCATGGGTATAGGGAAGGCCCTTCAGGATATGTCAGTAATAGATTGGTTGTCAGGTTGTCAGGGTATCCTAGAAGGTTTATGACGCACCCACATTTTTTTAAATCATTCACCTTATCATTAAAACCCACATTAATTGATTTTTATTAAAATGTAATTTTTTATCCCTTTATCCTCTTTAAATACTATGTTCCTTTCCCTAAAACTGCACTTAAGTGGCATATTTTTAAAGTTACCTTACCATTCATTTTTCATTCTTATCACCTTAGATGTACACAATTATTCATGATCTATTCTTTTTTCCTTTTATGAATGTCCATGAATGATATAAGTCCATTAGTTTATAGATAAAATTATAATAACCCTATTGTTTATTTCATATAAAATGATTATGAAACCCATTTGTTCTCATGGGTAAACCTTATGTTTATTCACTATGTTTAATTCATTTATATGGAATAGATATTCTTGTATATGTTATTATAGCTGTACCTAGATAGTGATCTAATGCATTGGGTATGGTATTAGTATAATTAGATCTTATGTACGGGATTGGGGAGTAAACCTAATCCATTATGAGAGTTTATCCACCATATGATATCATCTTGGCCATTAGCCTTGAATCATGTTTATGTCATGATATTTTTTTTCCAAATTCCTATGTTTCCCTGATCTTATGATTTCGTGTTATATATGGTATTCCTACATGTGTTTATTTTTTATCAACCCTTTTTGTTTTATCATTTCATTCCATTTTAATCATGTTTTATTCTTCATTTCCTTGTTTATTATCTCACTGTACTTTTTAGCTCACCCCTTTTGTCTATGTATTCCCCATGTTATCCTATGTAGTTTTAAGATACTACATGTAGTTAAGATTTCATTATATAGATTAATAATTTTCTTTCTAGTTTCATGTTTACTAATTATGTACCTTGTCATTGAAAGATTATATTTTTCAACCATTAGATTTTATTTAATGGGTATTTATGTTAAATTGCATATAACAATATGTGGAAAGGGTTCAATAACTAAAATTGGTTTCAGAAAATGATCTAGCTATTTTTTTTGGATTGGGAGTAGAAAACATTAGTGGGGATCCTAGAGATAAGTCTATATATAGAACGAATTACCATAGATAACATAGATTGAAACATATGGACTCATAAGTTAGTATATACATTTCATTTATAAATTATTCATTATATGTTCATAGTTGAATTTTTAAATGCTCATTGTCTAAGTATTCAATCAACCTATTTTTTTTTATTTTTCAGTCAATGGGTGGAAATGAGAGAACTCGTTCCAATAAACAATGTGATAGGCAATTTGATGATTTCCCTAATGCGATTCCCAACTTGATTGGGATGGGATAGCATAACATTATTAAAATATTGGTTCAACTAGCTCATGTTATGAATAATAACATGAATCATGGGGAACTACCTTCTTCTCATATGAGATAGAAAGTTGTGGTTGAATCCTTTATGTAACAATTTCCTCCTATCTTTAGTGGATCCTCTGATCCCATCAACATGGAATAGTTGGTTAACACCATTGAGAAGATATTATCTTTCCTCTAATCCTCAAAATAGGTGAATATCATACAAGCGGTTTATATTTTTGATGGAGAATATGAATAGTGATGAACATTAATCAAGAACTCCAATTATAAAGAGGTAATAGATTCCATGGAGTGGGAGGAATTTATTTTTTTCAATAAATTCCCCCCCAAACTCTTCACCTTATGATGGAGAGATATTTATTCATACTGTAGAAAAAAAATATGAGTCAGTTAGGGTGCATGCAGAAAAATTTCAAGGCATGCACGACATGCCTCCACACATTTAATTAATGCTGATAGCAAGTCAGGTATCTTAATTAGTGTATTAAATCTATACTATCTCTGTATTTAAAAACATATATATTATATATATTTTTTAAAATATTAATTACAATAAAAAATAAATTCATGAGGATCATAAAGGTATAGTTCCAATTGAAACATGGACACGTAAACAACTAGTCCATAAGTGAGATATTTAATCCCCCGCTTTATCTTTATAAATATCACCTTTCTTATAAATATTATATATAATACCTTTCCTCATATCCCAGGGAATGGAATCACATGAAATGGTGAGATCAGAAGCTTAATAGATGTAAAAAAGTGAGATATCAATATAACATGAGCATATGGGTATAAGAACATGATATTAACACATGAAGACCATACCCGGAATATCATAGACAATAAAAAATATTCTTATAATAAATATTGTTAGTTCATAATATATTAATAATAATGTAATTAATCATTGTGAGCTATGAGAGAATAACATTGGAATAAGTCAATGTTTTTTGGAAAATACGTAATCATAGAAAATCTTATGTCAAGGATACCCACCAAAACATTCATAACATGTTAGTCTTGGCCTAACCACCCATGCAACTACTTTGGGATTGGTATAAACTCCCTTTTACCCTATTTTGGTATTGATATAACCTTTTTTTACCCTATTTTCGTCTTGGTATAACCTCCAGTGTACCCTCTTTCGGGCTTGGGATAATGTCCCCCATGTACCCTCTAATCACATATAACATTAATCATTGCCCAATTCATTTAAGGAAGATATAGGTACCACATATCAAATGATGAATATAATATATACATGTTCCAAAAGATCATGAAAAATTCATCATATCAAAACCCATAAAAATAAATGGGCCTCATAATCATTTCACCATTTCCCCCAATGAATAGCCCATGGAAAAGAAACGGGTTTCATAATCATTTTTTCAAGGTATATCCCATTAAAGAGAAATTGGATTAATAAATATATTTTCATTATAAACATAAAAATTAAAAAATTACAAATATATAATCATATATTTATCCATAGTTCATATACACAGTAAATCATATGAAACATAAAAGGATATAATCTAAGATGGAAATTGATTTTGAATGAAAAATCTCTTGTAACTTTTCTCAAGAAAAGTAACATTAATTTGAAAATAATTTTTTTTAAAATTTAAAAAGTCATAAAATATTTGGGAAATACCTTTATTTTTAAATAAACATGGAAACATATATAGGAAGAATTAAAACAATGAGTGTTCATGATGGTGGAAAATATTGTTCATGTCGTACACTGTAAAACAAAGATTCATTTCGCAATTTCTGTAAAAGCCAAATTGGAATCATTTGAAAAACTACCTATAGATTCTAATAATTGTTTTAAAAAAATTTAAATCACGGGTGAAAATGTATTTAATAAATCATTTTGAAAATTTTAAAATAATTTTTGAAAACAAATTTTTAATACATCATTTTATAATAAAATGGATTTTATACTAAAGAGATAAATAAAGTTGGTTTTCTTTAATAGCATTTTCTTGAACTCTTAAGTATAGAATGAGATGGAAATTAAGAAAACATGTATTCTCATGAAATAAATATATGATAATAAAAATTATTTTTTTCTTAATATTTAGATAATAATATTTCATCATTGAATTCATAATCATAAACAATCCTGATAAACGATCTGATATTATCCTAAAACCATTACCACATTGGTATATTTTTATTATAAGAAAAATGAAAGAATAATATTGAATGAAACATTAAATATATTGAGAATATATAAATTCATGATATTAAAATTAATATGTGATTTATATATACCACATAAAAGATTAATGGCTCATAACACAACATATGTCTCTTGGATAAAAAATGAGACAAAAATCTATTACCATATTACTAACATTGAATCGATAAACACTATGAATGATAGACACTAAAATAGAAATTTAAATAACAATAATTTTAATCATATTCATCATAATTTAAATTAATGGGTAGTCTATACACCACATAAAATAAATAGTTGTCCAATTTGGCTTGTGTCACATAGAAGTAAAAAGGTGTGACAAAAATCTCTTACCGTAAGTCTCAAATTAAATCGTACACATTTGAAATTAATATATAATAAATATATTTACATTATATAAATATAATATATCCACATATATATATATATATATATATATATCATAACATTTATTCATTAATTATGAAAATTTATAACCAGTTTCATAACAATTCCATGTTAGAGTGTCATTTCAGGGAATAACTGCATTATTTTTTGAGTTTGATTTGATTTGATATTTTTATAGTCATATTAAATTTACAATTTTTTCATAATATATATAATTTTAACCATTATATAAATACCATATATATTCTTTATATGTTTTTTTGATAATTCCATAAAATTTAGTGATAGAAAATTAAATACACCATCCTGGAGACGGTAGGCCATACATATGCATAGACATTGTATCCATTTTCTTTAAGGATTAAATGAAATAAATATAAATAATAGATTAAATTAAATATTAATTTTATGTAATATATATAACATTTTTTATTTAATTTCACATATAATACCTTCTATGTAAAGAGTACGTGAAGAACGAATCACATTGCTTTGTGGGGAAGTAGTCCACTGTACAGACAAACGACATTATCATTTTTGCACAGAATAGAAAGGAAAAAAATAACATGTGATATCATGAATAAATAAGAATAATAATATCATATATATCATATATATATATATATATATACAATAAATTTTGTATTATATCCATTCATGATAGGTGGTAATGGGAAAACAAATGACATTGGTTTGTGAGGTGGTAGTCAGTCGTACACATGAATGATGACTCATAACCTATTTTATGGAACTGGAGAAGGTTTTATGTTATTAAATTAACATAAAATATTATTATTATATTTTAAATACTAATTTAATTATATCATCAAGGTTTAAAAAAATTGGATGGTGTGGAAGAATAAATAAAATAATAATGCTCGTTGAAGAAAGTTACCACTTGTTTGGTTCATGTCCTTATGTTTTCACCAAAAGTCTTCATGGGATGGTTTTATGAACAAAATAAGGCTTATAATTTTGGAATAGTGTATTAAAGAAGTTATTTTAGAAGTTATTGTATAAAATATAGGGATTTTAAATTTTAAATATGATTTAAGAAGTGGTGTCCTTTTATAAGTGATGTGCGTGGTACACTTCTAATTGTTTGAAAAGAAAAAGTTGTACCCACGTTTTACTCTTCAAAAAAGGCTCCCAAATGTATAATTATATGTAATATAAGTTATAAAGTATAAATATTTTCATAAAAAGGTTGTTGGAAACGGTTTGGGTCATTTTAACCCTTATCTGTTTAGTTTAACCCCCAATAAACACATTTTCACCTTAATAACGGTAAATATTATTTTGTATTTTTACTAATTAGTGTGATAAAAAATTAATTTATCCATATTATATAATAATAATATTTATGATTCAAATAATGGATTCAATTTTCCAAAATTACAATCCGAAAAATTGAAAACAATAATAAAAAATTAATTCTTCAGACGTGATGAGAAACTGGGGTTTAAAAGAGAAATGGTTCAAAAGAATAAAAAATTATTATATAAAAATTCAATATGAAATATATTAAAATGAGATAAGTGGATATATATATATATATATTTATAATTAAAATAATTATTCTTTTAAAACCATATTAACTTTTTTTATGTTTTAAAAATAATTAAAAAATTACATTTCTTAAAAGAAATCATTATTTTGACTATTCATCAAAAAATTTAACTTCTCAGAAAATTTATAAAAACACACCATAAGAAAAATTGGACATTATGATTTAATAAATGAACATTACTTTTTCATATATTTTTATCTAAAAAATTCAAAATTTAGTTTTAAAATAATTATGCGATAGGCGACAAATTGTTTTAAAAAAAATGCAGTTTTTATGGATAAAATTAGATTTATTCATATAGATTGTATAAGAAGCGCATAACATGAATGATAAAAATTTTATTGAATATATATGATGTAAATTTAATTAATATAATTCACTAAAATTAGTTTTTTTAATTTATTAAAATAATACATGTTTTTCTGTATAAAAATATTTTCTTCAGAAAAACATTTCCTTTATTTTCAAATAGTTTTATATTCGATTATAAGTAATTGGTCGCCAAATAATTCATTTTATATACATGTGTAAACAATATATTTTCATAATTTAGTTAAAACTATTAATAACTTCCATTCCAATGACTATGTGATAAGTATCATATTAAATAATAATAGTTTTATAGTGTGTCACATTTCGTTTAAACACAATAATGCATGTAATGCAAGATAAAATTGATGTTTCATGCAACAAAAAATATCAAAAAAATGAAATTTACTTCAGAAAAGTATTTCACAAATCCTTGGAGTGTTACAAGAGCTGGTTTTATGAAAATCATTGGGAATTATATAATTTGATAGCTATACAGATATTTTTCATCGTTCCCTTAAGATTGATATAGAGAATTATGACTCTCGGTGGAATTATGGTCTTGGAGGTAAAAACTAAGAAAATGGAGTTCAATAAGGGAGGATCAATAGATAAATCACATCACATAATGAAATTTTAACAACTAATGTGTCAAAAATTTTGTAAAAGCATCCTAGAAGTTGTCTCAAGGGAATGAGAAGATGTTTCAAATGTGGACTGTAAGGGAATCAGGATAATAATTGATGAATGGATTTAATAAGTCCACTAATACAAAATAATAATGGAAGGTTCATATGAATAGTCATCCCATATTATAGATTTTCAATGTAAATGAACTCATAAATTATTTGTTCCAATTCTCTAAGCCCAAGTTCTTCAAAGATAATTAATGACAAAAACATCCATGAAAGAAATGATGGGCATATGTTTTCAAAAATATTAAGGTTAATTCTAAAAATGATGTGGTAATAGTTACGATGGTTATTCATTTAGGAATTGAGAATTTACTATATTATTCTGGTTCTACATTTTATTTTATATCTTCCAAGCTAAATATAACTATTAAAATACAACATTTAAATCTGGTGGTTGAGTTATCTATGAGAACATCAAATGGTAAAATTATTATATCTCAAGTATATAACTCATCCTAAACCAATGTTTATGTACTGAAACTCTCATTGGTACTCATATTACTAATTTTATTATTGTCTTATTCCATATTAGGTGAGGATTGTATATAATTATATAAAGAAAACATCATCTTTCATGAGAGGGGGATCACTTTTCACATCCTGAGTCATCCTCTAATTATATACAAGTGTAAGTAGGAGGATGATACTCTTTTTTAATCATTATTTAATGTGTGGATATTAGTTCCTTATGTTAAATAATATTAATATCAAATGATTAATAAAAAGGATAATATTATGCTTGAATACATGTCTATTGTGAGGGACTACACTGATGTGTTCCCTGAACAATTGCATAAATATCCTCTTGACTAACAGGTTGGGTTCTCAATAAAACTTATTATTGGATCTATGGTCATATCCAAGACTCCCTATAGAAAAACCACCATTGATTTTTAATAACTAAATAATACGTCACAAGAGAATCTGGAAAAGCATTTTATATGCTTTAGTGCATTACTATGGGTTACACTATTCCTTGTTTTCAAGATAAAGGATGGGTCAATGTGCTTATTCATTTATTATCATGAGCTCAGAAAATCATGATAAAGAAGGTGTATCCACTTCCATTGATAGATGATTTTTTTGATTAATAATATGGGGAAAAGTATTTCTTGAAGGCGGGCCTTCAGTTGAGATATCCCTAATTATTGTTGAATAATGAAGATATTTTATAAACTTCCTTTTGAATGAGATACAGACACTATGAGTTGATAGTGGTTCCATTAAAGCTCACTAATTCTATAATAATTTTCAAGGAAAAAATGAATACTTTCATTAAGGTTTAACTCAAAAAATATTCAGTAGTCATTATAGATGATATTATGATATTCTCCAATGGAAAGAAGGGGCATGAAGATCATTTGAGTAATGTGATAATGACTTTGTAGAGTGAAAAAAATATAAAAACTAAAGAAAATATGAGTTCTAGATGGAGGGGGTATCGTTATTAGGACATTTTATCACCATAAAATGGATATATGTGGACCCTTAAAAGGTAATGAGAATTAAATAGTGGCATGGGAAAACATCTATAAGGGTGATATTTATTTTCCCTTGACTTACTGGGTATTACTAGTGATTTTTAAGTAACTTTTATGTGATTGTAAAACCCACTAACTAAGATGAATTGGAATTGAGTAATGTTTTTTACCAGTGAATGTGAAAACAACATCAAATAGTTGAAAATGACGTATATCACAAAACTTGTAGACACGCTACCAATAAGTGGGGAACTCATTATGTTATATAATTATACATAAAAGAAGGGATAATTCAATTTACTAATGGAAAATGATAAAGTGATATCGTACACCTCAAGGAAGATGGATTTTCAAGAGAGAAAAATATCATATGCATGATCTGGAGTTGGCGGTTATGATCTTCACAGTGAAAATATGGAGGAATAATCTCTATGTGAGAAACATTGATATTTATACTTATCAAAAGAGCCTTGTATATATATTCACATATAAAGAACATAAAATGAACTAGCGAAGATGGTTAGATATCATCAAGGATTATGACTGATCATTCCACACCATCATAGTAAAGTGAATAATGTGGAAGATTCTTTATGTAGAAAGGATCTTGAAAATTTTTCAATGGTGAGAATTTATAAGGATCCAATATTCTTAGACTCTCAAAGGATACACATGGGAATCATAATACAAAGAACATCATCATTCCTATATCAAATGATTCTCATCTATACCTTTTTTATAATATAGAGGATACTCAAAGAGGTGATGTTGAAATTAAGATGAAGGTTAAAGCTATCAGAAATGGGGAATCCTCAAAGATCAAAATTCATGAGGATTAAGTCTTACGATTTGGGTCATGAAAATGTGTAACATAATATATATATATATATATATAAATAAAGATATTTTTAATGATTCACATAGCTCGTCCTTCTCTATCTACACTGGGAGAAAAATGAAATATCAAGATCTCTATGAACACTATAGGTGGGATAATATGATAAAGGAGAACAAAGAATATACATAACCTTTCATAAGTTATTATAAATTTTAGGATGAAATAAAATAGTCTAATGGGATGATGAAACCATTACTATTACCTACATGGAAATGTGAAAACATCACTGTGGGATTTATCATAGGACTTTTAAAGACATCCAGAGGAAATATTTCTATATGGGTAGTTGTGGGTCATATTAGAAAGACTTCCAACTTCATTGAAATTATATATGGCTTATCACTCAATAAAAATGTAAGAATATACTTTAGAGAAGTGGTAAAGTTTCATGGGACAACACCGTAAATTGTATCCAATTGATATATGATATTTACATCCATATTCCTTAAGAGTCTCCAATATACTATAAAAAGAATGATTAACTTCAGTATGGATCATCACCCCTTTACTGATTGAAAATATAAGCAGAATATTTTGACAGTATAATACATGGTAAGAGAATTATCGATGGACTTCAATAGAGGATGAGACCAAAATCTTCCTCTAATCATGTTCTGTTAAAAAAATAGTTTCCGCTCATGAATAAAATGTATAAATATGAAGTACATCATTGGGAAATATATTAAACACCTGCATTATATAATTAAGTTGGTGAATTCAAGCTTATGGGGCCTAAAATAGTGTAGGAAATGTTAGAAAATGAGATGATCATTCAATAACACTTCAAGTACACCAAAGGTTGACAGAACAAATATTCATATAATCATTGATGAGCCCTAGATTTTTAGGTTATAAAAAAGGTATTCCTATACATATCTCCTTAGAATGGATTCATGATATTTTGAGAGAAATCGAAGCCCTGGTTACATTTCCCCCTTTAAGATTCTTTATCATGTCAGAGTTCTGGCCTATTTACTAGAACATTCACTAACCATGCCTTAAGTACATTATGTATTACACATATCCCCCGCAAAAAATTACATGGAAGATTCATCACATGTACTAAATTTAGAGGTGGAAAAATTGGGATGCAATATCTCTTATGATGAGTAACTAGTGATGATATTGGACCGTAGAGATAATATTCTACAAAATAAGACCACTAACCCATTCAACGTACTATGGTTGAACCATAAGTATGAGAAGGTGACATGAGAAGTGGAGGAAATGATGATGGAGAAGTACCCTGAACTTTTTTCATAATTTTATGTAAAATGATATAATTATAGTAGAATTACTTAAGGTGGTAAGAATGTAACAACCTATAATTTTATTAATGAAATTTCCATTCATATAATTATTTCATGTTGTATAAATAACATACAACACATAGAGAAACCGAAAAAAATTATACGTATAAATTAAGAATAATACATTATTTAGAAAATAAACAAATAAGAATTCCAAATCTTATAATGGAAAAAATATAAGTTAAGAGCCGTAATATATGAAAATTTGGTACTTCTCGATCCACTAGAATGAATGCACTCATAAAGATGTAGAAATATATAATATTGTTTGTAATAAAATATTCATTGAGAAGATGAAATTATAATTAACCTTGAGATGAAATATAAGAGAATAAATAATTAATGAAATAATTGGTACTTATAGAAATTAAAGAAAACTTCATGACCCTTAAAAATATGACCATTTTAATAGTAATATGGTCATTGGAATAATATCCTAACTATTACAATAGTAACATGACTGTTGGAATAGTAATATGGAGCTTAGGAATATTAACCTGACTATTAGAATATTAACCTCAGCTATGGAAATTTAAAAGGATATTTATATATCTTATAAAATTAAAATATGATATATTTATATAATGGTACAAGTAAATTAGTTTTTTAAAAATGAGAAATTAAGTGTTTTTTTGTAAAACAATAATGTCTTGATTACAAATTTATAATGAATATAATGATTTAAAATAAAATTAATCTTTATAAAATGTAATAATAAATTAATATTATGTTTTATTATTATTGTAATATAATTTTATGAGAATATAAGTTATTTTTCAAGGTGTCATAAAATTGATTATAATATTAAATTTTTTATTTTTTGAATAAATGAGGATTTTATTTAAGAATTAAATTTCTCATATTCAAAAATACATTTTCCTAAAGTTGTTTTCATTTTTTAAATATAGAAATAAAAGAATTTTTTAGGGTTAACTATTGATATTCTTCTAAAATAGTTGAATTTTTTTTGAACATTGAAACACTGTAATTAACTATATTTAACAGTACATTCCAAATACGTGGATTTTTGATTCAATGTTGTTGTAACCACCCACTAGTTAAAATTCACATGCACCATTTACAATATATGGTCCCAATAATCAGTATTATTGATAAGCATGATCTTAAATAATCAACTAAATAATATAATAATAAAAAACACCCATCTACTCCCCTTATAAATACCACCCCTTATCACAACATTATATGACTTGAATCATGAAAACTCACTACCAAACACTATCCTTAAAAATATTACTCTTGTAAAAGTGAAATCTATATCACTAGTGACCAATTGTAACTTCTATATTAGGTCCTTCAAAGAGGATATATTAAAGATGTAACATTCTCAAAAGACCTCTTTTAATTTATTTTCTTCTTCTACGTTCCCCATGTATACTTAATCCAATACAAAATAATAATTTCAGTATCATGTATATACTATAATTTTATATTTCTAATGGAATATATATATTCCACACATTTTCTTGTCTCCTCTTCTTCAATGAAAAATTAAACCATTGACTACATTATATCGGTTAACCCTATTCATAAATGATGCGATTTCATTTTCCACTAATGTCTTAATGGAATGTTTTACTGAACATATAATTATTTAAAATGAACTATTTATGTATATTATATATGTTTCACGTTTTTTAATGATTATATGGACATAATATTAAACAAAACTAAACTACTTTGTAATGCTATGAAAAATAGCCAAATAAATTAAACATTTATCATTAACATTTTTAAATAAATCTTCCACGTGTTGAAAAACATACTGATTAGTGTGGAATTGAAACTTCTTGAAGTACAATAATAAAATTTAATTTCACTTATGTAATTTAATTCCAATTTGAAAATAACATCCATAATTATACACAAGTGAACCCTAGAATAATGTAATTGAACTTTTTAACTCATTAAAATGGCCATAAAAAATAAAAAATAAATTAAAATAAATCAACTATATATAAAATAGGTTCTTAATTAATTAATTAATTAATATAAATTTATTATCCATGACATTTTTTTCAAGTGAATAATTTATTTAGACATTAGTTAAGGAATCTCTCTAAACATCTAGATTTCTTTTAGGTTATGCTTTCTCTAAATTTTCCTCAATTTATCTCTTAATTAATCATATATACTTGTCATATTTTATGTATATATGTTCCAAACATATATATACAACTCAATTTATCTTTCTTTTATATAAAAATGCATGTTTTCAAAGAACTACGATCAATTTCTCTTGATAAGAAAACTACATTAAAGGGAACTTATCTATTACACTCCAAGAAATGTTTTAAGTAAACCATATTTTCTAAAATAATTCATTTTATTGAGGAAAACTATTTTTATTCATCTATGGTTTTATGTAAATAATCATGTCTTTATACTCTTTAAGTGATCTTTATTATTTTTCCTAAAAATGTTCTTAAGTGGCACATTTCTAATGTTACCTAACCAATATTTTTTATTATATACACTTCAGTTGGAATATTTATTCATGATATATATTTAATTTTTCCATTAAAACATCCAATAATGATATAAAAACCTTATTTTATGGATACCATTATGATACACCCCTTCATTATGAATTATGAAAAGATTATGAAACCCATTCATATCCATGGATTGCCCTTATATTTAGTCCCAATGTTTGATATATTTATGTGGGAAAAAATGCATGTATATGTTATGATGGGTGTACCCAGATATTTATCAAATTAATTAATTAATTATTTAGACTCATGAGTTGTTATGTGTGGGATTATGTAGTAAAACTAATCCATTATGGTAATTTTTCCACTATGTGATACTGTTTGGTAGTTAGACTAGAATCAAGTTTATGTCATGATATATGGTGATGAATAATTATTATCTTTCTAGGATATTATGATTCCATGTTATATATATTATGCCTCTATTTTTTGTTATCAATTAATTCCTTTTATGATACCATCTTATGCCATTTGACTCATGTGTTATGCTTTATTTTCATTTTTATTACCTTATTGGGATTTTTAGCTCACCCCATTGGTCTATGTATTCCCTAAATTATCCAATATAGTCATAAGACCTTAAAGGGAGTTATGAGTTCATTATAGAGATTAATAAAATGATGTTTTGTTCTACTTTAATTTTTCTAATTATGTTCCTCATCTTTAAAAACACTATACTTCTTGATAATCAGTTTGTCTTAAAATGAAAATTATGTTAAAATTCATGAAATAATATGTTTAAAAGGATTGGATATACATAAGTATGGTTGGACCAATTCTCACCAAGGGTATATAGGATATTTCCAATTCATCCAATGGTGGTGGGTCTCATCCTCTATAAAAGGGGGAAATTAATATGGCCAAGAAGTATTAGGTAGGAACTTAGATCAGACATATTTATGTAATGGGGTATGTTTCATAGGAATCTGAAGTAGGGATGACTACAGTTATAAGTATAGTTTTTATTCCATATTTTATGGTACGAGATTAGTTTAATAGAGGTGATACTCATTGTTTTATATCTTCAATTTAATTGATGTAATGGTATTATGTTTGGAATATAGACTATTCATGTTGGATATTTCTATGCCTTTGGGAAAGTAGTCTGAGCATGTCTTTTAATGTCCCACATGTTTGGCGGTGATAGCTGAAATTGATGTGGTATGGGATTTTACATTTATTTAACATGACATCATTTTCCAGATCATTGTTTTGAATTGGATAACCAACATTAATTCCCAAATTTACCAATATCACCAAGAACAATTTATCCCTCTAGAGAGAGTCTCTCTTATCTTTTAGGGTTAGTGGGATTATAGATCAAGAAGAGTGGATAATTTTATTTCTTATACTGGGGTGATTTCATTCTAATTTTTGGTGATGTTTCTCGATGTTTAGAGTCTTTCTTGAGTAGTACACTTCCAACTTTGGTCAGTGTGTATCTTGAGGTATAACCTGATTATTTTAATTGTTTACCTCCATTAATACGAGATAGGTTTACTATTGACCTTATCCCTTATACAATGATCATTTGTATTCCATTATACACATGTAATATATTGATTTAATGGAACATAAATCCTAACTTGTGGACCATGAGTCCATGGGATTTATTTATCCATGAAAGTCACCTTCGGATTTTCATTTCCTCTTTGATAAAAATGAAAAGAGAAGTCTTAAAATTATTTTTGTTTATTGAAATAAAAAAATTGGGTCATTAATAATCGGTAAATATTTCAATTAATTGATAATATCATTTATCAACATAGAGGGGATCATTTTTTTCAATAAACTAACATAGGTTGGGGTACCACCAGTTGATTTTCTAAGAATAGGATATACCTAAGACATCATTTAGGTTATTGTGTGAATTTTTAGTTCTTGTTTATGTAATTTGGTCTCACTAGATCCCATGTATTATTAATGGAATTGATAAAAGAAATCATTCACCTATTTTGAACTCTTTTTTATTATGTATTTGGATGATATTTTGGTGTTCTCCATGTTAGAGGAGGAGAACCAAGATCATTTGGATGTCATACTCAGAATCTTGATATATATTATCTTCTATGGAAATATTTGCAACTGTTGACTTTTGATCCATGATATGATGATTTTAGAGGAATGTTATATCATAGATACAAATATCATTAGATATTAAATGGATTAAATAGTTAATGTCTTGGGATAATCTAAATAATGTTTTTGAGATATAATGTTTCCTAGGAAAATCAAGTTATTATATGGTTCTTGTTTAGGGAATTTTTATGGTTTAATATTTGGCGACATGTTTGATATAAAAGGACATAAAGTTTTAGTGGACAAAATAATTTTATAGATATTTTTTGGAACTGATGGTAAGTTTGAATTTAACTCTATTTATCATTCTTACATATCAAGGATTAGGTTATGATGTTTTCTATGATATTTCTAGTACGGGTTTCAGGTGTTTATTAATTTAAAGAAATAAGGTTTCAGAATATGGATCTTGAGAACTATTCCTTCACATGAAGAACTACCCTTTCCATGATCATTATTTTTCATGGGTTATTCATGCACTGAAAACATATTTCTAAATTATTTTGGGTTAGTTTTTATAATAAATTCTAACAATAACATCCCAATGTATGTTTGTACTTAGAGATATATGAACTTGTTACAAAGATTGTAGGTTTAGTATCTCTATTATTTTTGTTATTATATATCTTATAGTCTTAGAAAATGGAAAGTCTCCATCGATTCATTGATCAAGAAATCACTGACAGAATCCTTGAAGTAATTAATGGAGGAATGCCCTTTGATGATTTTTTTTTACAGAGATCATATTTGGAGTAGAAGAGTATGGGTGAAGGTTTTAATATCATATATGAAGGGGAATCTAATTTTTATGATTCACTTTGGAATTAATAGGTAATAGCCACTTATTTCCATATCTATTGTAAAATAAAAAATGGTACAGAGACCTTGGGTGACTGGTCTCTGTGTCTCATTGGTGCTTTGTGTTTTCTATGAAAACCAATATTTTTTAATACACATTATTTAACTATTTTTTATATATTTATGCACCTAATATAACCCTATAAGGCTATGAATCCTATTTTCAGTGGGTAATTAGGTATGTATAATAAATATTTTCAATAGAAATACAAATTCATAGACTAAAACTTTTTAACATGGCCTTAAGTTCCCTTGATCTTCTAAATGTGAGTGATATATCATAGGGGTGTTCAAAATAAATGGGTGATATATAAAGGCATGTATGTTAATAACAATAACAACATAACATGATTAGTGTAATACATGTGAGTTAGAATGAATATAAGGGTAGCATAATATGTGTTCAAATCATTAAATTGAACATCAAAACAAGATATAAAATTATAACATAAAAGCAATATGGGACTTTTTCAACAAAATAAAAACATGAAATCATGAACATATGTAACGGATAAACACTGATACATCATAATATAATGTGCATATAATATGATATAGTTTACCTTACATGGTATATCAGGGGATAAAAAAATTACCCAATTCATTTTAAGGCAATATAATCCTGACACCACCCTTCACATTTATATCATGTACTAGAAAAAGTGTTCTAATTAGATCTTACAACAAAAGGAATCCTATAATCAATTTAAATACCATTATTAAGGAGGGTTTGATACATAAATGGAATCCCCTAATCAATTTTTTATATGTATATCATGATTAATACCCTTGAGTTGAAATGGTAATGGGTATTTACAACCCACATTTTTATCTTTCAAAATCATATGATAATTTAAAAATCCTAACTTGGGTACATATAGGTTCATGGAAGTTTTTAAAAAGATTTAAATGGTTCTCCCATCACATGGAAATCATAAGTATTGTAGGTGGTTTAAAAAAATATCCCCACATGAAAAATCAGAAATCGAAATCCATAATACAAATAAGGTTGTTGAATAAAGAGAATAATGAGGGGATCCCTTACCTTGGGTTTTCGGGTATAAAGGATTGGGAGAAGCCTCTTCGGAGATTGGTAACACCTTGGGAGTTTTTTGGGGATGGAAATATAGAGAATTATCATGCTCAAAATGATTTGATTTTATAGAAATGGGAGGCTTGGTGGGTTGTTTTATAGAAAATAAGAGTGGAATTAATTAATAATTTCTAAACATTAGCTATGGAATATATATGGTAAATTAATCCAAACCACAATTAATCCAAAGGTTTTTTACAATGGTTTCAACCAAAGTGAGTTGGGGTTAATTTATTTATACATAAAATAACTAAACGCATTAAAATAATACTCTAGGTGATGTGGATTTAAATTATGTTATTAATGAATTAATTTTAAAACATTAAAGTATAATATATCTTCTAGAGGATTCATTAAAGGTTTTTAGAAATATAATATCAAAATAACAGTATTTTAAATAAGAAACATAATTGTGGTCATAGATACTCATTATGGTATTTATTACATCAATTGTTTTCTTTTATGATATCATGATAATGAGAGGAGCTCTGATTGAAAAACACATTAAAAATGAACGCTCTCCACGTGCTGCCTGGAAATTTAAATTTTCTTCTAATTGAGTCCACTCCTGTCGATCCCCCAGACACTTAGCTGCTTGTGCCTAGCTGAAGATCCAATTCTAGCTTCCCCACACCTACTCCCGTGCCTGGCCATCTGGCATTTTTCATTGGATCTTTGGTCGGGCCTCCATGCTCCCCCACTGCCCATCCTTCACTGCTGATGACAACTTTTCCCATGTTCTCCCAGCATGGTTCCTTTAGATACTCACTTGGTGGTTCTATGGTTTCCCCACTACTTTTACCTGAGGTCTGCTTAACAGCCACAACTTCTTCGCATGGTGATTCTTGCATCTCCATGGTCTTCCTTGTGCCAGCTTTCATGGAGGCAAAGCCATGCCTCAAGTTAACCCTGGTAGCCCAATTTGGTTATGAAAAACCTCCCCTGTCCATCTTTCAGTGCATTGTCACCTCTTGGGGTCTTCATCTCCTAATGTAGATATCACCCATGCACTAAAATTCATGATGTCTCTTTCTTTCCTCAGAGGAAGAATTCATGTCTGATTGGTGAAAGACTCAAAAATATCATGGTAGATGGAGCTTCAGCCTGTCCGATTGGTCCATGGACGTCCACAATGGAAAGGAAATATTGCACTCTACTGTTTGGATCAATCTACCTGGGATTTCCCTTCCCTTTCAGAATAGGGGGTTTCTCAATGTGATCAGAGACTCTTTGGGGGGGTTTCCTTTGTGTTGATGATAGGGTGACGTGTGGTGTGGATGCCTCCTCAGCTTGCCTATGCGTAGAGATGGATCTCTCCCTACCCATCCCGGATTGGCTCTCCCTCCAGGAGTAGGATGGTCTCTCTTGGGATCAAGAAATATCCTAACTTGTATTCCCAAGGTATTTCTCCTTCTATCTGCTCCAGGGGAATTGTCTCAATGTTTTTAGATGATGCCATCATAATAAGACACTCCCCCTCACTAAGGATAGGCCCCAACAACCTCCTCTGGGTACTCATGTTATTCTTGGTGCATCCCCTATTGCAGACGATTCCCTTGTTGACAGGCTGGGGTGGATCTCCCTACTATCTCAACAAGGTATGAGGTTAGATTTTCATCTCCATATGGAATCATGCTTTCCTGCTTGGACCTGACCCCATTCATTCCTAGGGTTGTGTCTGTCTCCCCGACTGGCATCATCCCTCCTCCTCTTATCCTTGTAGGGCTGTACCAGGATCCTTTTGTAGGTGGGTGGCCTATGGTCAAGATGACTAGAAACTCTAGCCTACTAGCTCTACCACCCCCTCATGCTATGGTAAATTCTTGTTCTATGGTAGCTCTTGCCTTGTTGGCTATAATTTCCCTCCCTCAATGAGCATTTCTCAGGGGGAATAATTCCTTGGATGCAGCCCCCCTTCAGGGTGCTTCCTTTAAGAGATCATCATAATCCCCTATTCTAGATCCGTTGCTACTCTTGAAGGAAGGCTCCCCCTGCCACAACCCCAAGGGACAGGGGTAAAGATATAGATCAATGTCCCCTTCCAATACAAGGGATATCTATCTTCCATATCTAATGAGGCTTCAACCCCAGTTTCCTCACTTTCCCCAAGACTATTGGAGCTTGCACCCATTCTCGATCAAGTAATCAACAGAAGCATAAGTAGTCTTCCACCCACTTTGATAGGGCCTTGAATTTTGGTGCCAATTCCAGAATATTTTTTTTAAATGATTCTTGTAATCTTTTAGAATTCCTATGGAATTGAAGCCTGGGATAAGGAGAGCTTCTTCTCCAAAAAAATTTGAACTCAAAAGGCCTCTGTTTTCACTATCCTTGAGCATAAACAGAGCCCTAACAACATCATAGACCTCTCCAGTAAGATCAACCTGTATGGGTGCATGCATGTAGATCCCACTAATAGACATATTTGGATTCTTTGAAATAGGAGCCTCTCTGTGGACCGGGTCCAGGCCAACAACCAGTGTATTACTATGAGGGGGGGGGGGGTTGGGCAACAAGTCTCTTTTCATTTCCTTCATTTATGGAAGTTGTGATGCCCAACAAATTCCATCCTTATGAAGTGACCTTAACTCATTTGAGATATTAAACCTTCCTTTTATTGTTGCGGGGGACATTAATGTGGTTTGTGCCCCAAAGGAGAGGATGGGATGCGACCCCTTCCAGAGGAGCGTGATCTTAGACTTTGTTTACTTCATATATGGGAAAGGACTCTTTGATCTTGGATTCATGGGCAACCGATTCATGTGGTGAAATAACAATAGAGGAAGGAATCACTCATGGAATTGTTTGGATCACTTCATGTATAACATGAAATAAACCCCCATGTTCTCTGACACTAAGATAAGTCACTTTGTACGAGGTCTATCCAATCACTCCCCTATTCTGGTTTCCTTATCCTCAGGACATGACTAGTCTACAAGGTTCTGCTACCAACATCATTGGGATAGTCTTCCGGGGTTCCATGGCCTTGTGTATGACTCATGGGCCAAGTACGCCCAGATAAATTCACTGATGGTTGTCCACAAAAAGCATCTAAGGCTCAAGACAAGGCTCCAACCATGGGTGGACACTTCTTCCCCCACTGACAGTGATATTTTGGGCGGCATTCATGACATGGATTGCCTGGAGAAAATCCTAGAAGAGGTCTAGGATGATTGGGTGTTTGATGATATCTCTAACAAGAAGACTACCCTGGTAGATATGCTTCTTAGACATAAATTAATGGTGAGGGAAAAGTCAAAAATCAAGTGGCTTGGGAAGGGAGACCATACAATGACTTTCTTCTATGGATTTATCAAGGAGAGTAAATGGATGGTGAATCCAAATATTCTGTTGGATGATGGAATGAACACAGATAGTAGAGATAATGTGGGGGCTAAGGCTCTGACCTCCATGCAAGACATCCTCATCAGTCCTAATCCTTGAATGCTAAATAGATACCTAAGGGAGGACAAGGGTTTGTTTTTATGTGATTCAAAACTAGCTCTAGATCTAGGACAATGATGAGATAAGATCCATATCGTATGTCAAGGAGATACAAGAGGCCATGATGAGCCTCAACCCTAAAAGCACACCTAGTCCCGATGGATTCTTGGGTTCATTTTACAGGGAAGTGTGTAAATTCATCAAGATAGATGTTTCATCTTCTATTCGTGACATAATCTGGGGGGGAATCTTCCCAGGGCTATCTGTGCCACAACCGTTGTCATCCTCCCCGAGATCAATAACCCATCCTTCATTAATCACTACAGGCTGGTGATCCTATGCAATTTTTTGTATAAGATCCTACCCATCCTTATCAATGAGAGGATGTCCCCCCACATCCCCCAAAGGGTGTCGATTTAACAACATGGGTTTTTGAAGGGATGGTCAATTCAGGGGGCTATTTACCTGGACCAAGAGATCATAAGAGATATTAACTTCAAGTCTTGAGGCTCCAACTTGGACATCAAGATAGACATGAATAGAGCATATGACCGAGTGGAGTTGGGTTTCATCCACAAGGTGCTAAAAAATATGGGATTCTCCTCGTAGAATGTTGACATCCTATTTAGGTGTTTCATCTCGGCCTGGCTAGCCATATCTTTTTTTGAGAAAAGTTGTGGGTTATTCAAGGCTAGCCGCCAACTGAGGTAGGGTGATTATCTCTCCTCAAACCTCTTCATTCTATCGCAGGATTTCCTTAGTCGCTTATTGCACAGGGGTATCACTGGTAGGGAGGTAATGGAATAATTTAAAAAAATGAGAGCACCCTTGGTATCTCACTTTATGTTCATGTATGACACCTTCATTTTAACGAATGCTTGTATGCAGTCCATTAGTGGCCTCGACAAGATTATGCAGGAGTACTGTCGTTGGAGAATACATTCTATCAATAAGGTAAAGAGTAACATCTATATCTCTAACAGAGAAATGACCATCCAGATTCCCTCTATTTAGTGTAGCCTGGACATTCACAGGGGGATGTTCCCTATGGAGTACCTGGGTGCCCCCATATCCCTAGGGAGGCTTCGTGTATGTGACTTCGACACCATCATCAATAGAATCACGAACCAGATACTCAACTGGAAGAACATATACCTCTCGTTTGAGGGCCAGATAACACTGGTTAACAGTGTTCTCCTCACCACCCCTTCCACACTCTTTCATCCATTAAATCCCCGGTGATCATCATAAATAATATAGAAAATATCCTTGCATGCTTCATTTGGGACCCACGTTTGTATGGAAGGTGTTGTCGGGCTTCCTAGAAAAGTGTGGCGAGAATAGCTAGAGAGGGAGACATCAATGTACTCTGGCTTGATGAAACTCTCCTATGAAAGCATTAAAAGATTTCCTAGGAAGTTATCCTATACGGCACTCTATGGGATATCACTATGAACAACTCCATTTCTGGTTCTAAGGATAATACCTCTAGCCAATCCTCTCCATTCTAGTCTGTTATTTCTCCTCTTATCACTACATTGAAACCCCACTCTATATGGATCATAGGGATGGGGAGGTATCTTTCTGGCATCACAACTAGGCCGAGACTATCCTTGGTTTCCCTAGGTGCCTGGCCACTTCGATCTCTTTTAGAGAGGATAGCTCCCATCTGACTTTCATCATTGCAATCTTGGACAGGGACCAGGAGGACATCTTCAATCTCATTGATCTCAACACTGAACTAGAGAGATGCATTTTCTCTCCCTCTTCCTTAGGGACCTTCTATTAAATTTAATTATGGAACACTATTTCCACTCAAGTATAGATCAACCCATGAGATGAGATCCTCTAGTCCAAAGGGAATCCCCTTAAATTGAACATTCTTACCTGGAGGTTTCAGAACAAAGCCATTCCCACTGAGGATAACATCAAATGTTGTGGAATCCTGATAGCTTCAAGATGTCATTACAATATGAACCACTAGGAGAAGAGTACGAAGAACCTATTTTTTTAAGGAGATTGGGTATGGGAGGTGTGGCAGTGTTTTCACAAGTTTGCTGGTATTAACGATAACCACTTGGCTGGTATGACCTTTCTCGATCAATGGTTCCATGGTGCAGGGGAAAGGGGTCCAGAGAAGAAGGCACGCGTCGTGGTCTTCCATGCCAATTTATGGTCGATCTGGAAGGTGATGAATAGGGACAGACATGAAGGGACCCTTTCCTTGATCCAGGGTCCCATTCACCGAACTAAATTTCCCTTTCTAGATAAGGTCAGATCTGTTGAAAATTTGAAGGAAGCGCCTACCCTTCAAAGTCTTCAAGTCTGCAATAATTATACTACTCTGGGTAGTAGGTTGACTCTAGGTAACTGGGCATGTTGGGAACCTCCACGTAGGGGAATCAAACTTATTACTTACGAGTCTTGCAATAGGAGGCTTATGTGTGAAGGAGTGGTGGTGCGTAATATCTCAGGATCAGTTATCATGGCATTCTCGGCGTGCTTGGGTCACAGATCATTCCATTAGGTAGAGGCCAAGGTGATATTTTTTTCCTCCCTTTAGGTTATCAGAAGGGGATCACTTTATCGATGGTTTAAACAAACTCCCAAATTCTTCACAACACCATGAAATTCAATGGTTCTATCCCTTGGTCTATTCTTTACATAATCCGAAAGTGCAGGGGCATGATTAGCACAAACACTAGTGTGATCCATATGTGGCGTGAGGAGAACAAGGTCGCGGACCACCTAGCCTCCCTTGATGTTCCTGGTCCAGATCCTATTTATATTCATAATGTTTCCACCATGAAAGAAGAGGGAGTCAATCTGGTTAGAGGGTATGTCCTAGGCGTCCACTACTTTCGACCACCATAGGACTCTCATCCAAGGCTTTTGGGCTTGTCCTTTCTTGTCACACTTTTCCTTGTTTCCTTGAATAAAAATTTACATTATGATGATGATGATGATAATATCATGATACATACTCTATATTTATATCATATTTATTTTTTTACTCCAAAATTTGACTGTCTCAAAAAATTATGAATAATTCACCATTGGATAATTTTAATGTAAAAATTTCAAAAAAAATATTTACTTTATCAAAATATTACATTAAATATGTAAAATTAATATTTTAAATCAAAAATAACCATTTACTAAAAAATATAGGTATTTAAGATGATAACTATTTCAAAACATTATAAAAATTTCATTTTACATCATAAAATTATTTTATCAATTATATATAAATAAATATTATTTAATAAGAATAATTTAATAAAATAACCTTTATTCCAAAAAATATGGAGGTCAACAAATATATTTTTTTTCTTTTAAAGTATATTTTTTAAAAAACAATACATTTTTTGTTCCTTGTTTCAGAATATCCTCTTTATAAAAATCATTATTTAATAATTTATAAAGTAATAATAAAATACAAAAATATAATAATTAATTTATTAAAAAGAATATATATATATATATATATATTCATTCTCTTAGGGTATAGATACATAACCTATTATTACACCACTATATGCCTTAAGGGAAATATGGGTTATGGTAACATTTTCTTAGGGTGGTTCAGTGAACATTATTTTGGTTGGAATGTCGATAAGCTTGAACATCTCACATAGACAGTTTCACCCGTGCTTCAGTTATTGAATATCTTCTTTGGCATGGTCAATTAAAAATCCTAGTGACTCTACTACCTTGAAATCCTCAATAAAGTTTGTTAATAGAGTATTATCAAACTGTTAGAGGACATCGCTTCTTCTGTCGATCCCTTAATATATACTAATCCTAACAGAAACATTACAAAGGTTATATTTTCAGTGGTTAATATTCTTAATGGTATTTCAAATTCAAAATAATATAACTATAAATAATATCCTATGTAGTGTACGTATTTCTATAACAATATTACTTGATAAGGAATTCATTTATTCCAAATATAATTTCATGTTTAAATGTTCATGTGCTTACATTCTTTACAACTTCAGAAGATTTCCCTACAAATTTCCATTTAATAAACTAAAAATAATAATTGATCTTTTTTTCATACCATCTACCAGTTACCATGTTTCTTCCATAGAATTTTGGTTCAACAATAGCACTTTTACCATGTGAGTTTTCTTTTTTCATATAACTTTGGCTCTATGGCATATGATCGTCACCATCTTCTCCTAATAGGGAATATCATTATCCAAGGGTACCACATCTAGATTAATTACATGTGAGGAGTCTTGTATGTATTTACTCAATAAGGATATTTGGATCAAAACATATACTTGAGATATTTTTGATGTGAGTTATATTTTATAGCTAATAACTCTAATAATATCGATGTTCTCAATGGGGATGATGTATCTTGAACTATGGTTACCCTTCTTCCCATACCTTCTAACATCCTACCATTCTGAAAAATAATGGAATAACTTATCTCCAACCTCAAACTCCATGTCTCATAGATGAATTTTTAGATATCTTATCTATCAATATTTTGTGGATTTCATATAATGTTGAATGGTTTGAACTATCTGTATTGTATCCTTGATATAACCATGCCCCATCAACTTCTTCTTTACAAAATTATCCAATCCTACCAGTGTTTCAAACTGATTACAATATAGTTCTCATAAGATGCCATTTAAATTCTAGAATGGATACATATTTTATATGGAAACTTAAATAGGGTACGGTGTCAACCCTAACATTACTCTAAATCCATTGAACATAATATCAACATATCCTCTAGAGTTTGAGTGGATCTTTCAGGATGATCATCTGTCTAAGGGTGATAAATATTACTAAAACCTAGTTTTATATTCAATGATTATGGAAGGATTCTCCAAAACCTCAATTCATTCCTTGGATATCATTCAGATATAATGTAATTTGGAACTCCATGAATTGTTACCACATTCAGTATGTATATCTTCATGAGTTGGTGAAGGGAGAAACCATCCATGATAATAATGAAATATAGCAATCTTGTATGATGAACAACTACCAATAAGTTGGTGTTATTTACATTTGTATTCCTAGGTAGTCCTAGTATAAAATAAGTTGTAATGTTTTCCGATTTCTATAATAGTATGGGAAATTGTTTTTTCATACCCTAGACTTGTGTTATTTCCCCTTGACTTATTAGTATACTAAGCATCGAGATATAAACTCTACAATCTAACTCTTCATGTTATCCCATACAAAATTTTTATTTAGATCATTATACATCATACTACATCTTAGATGAATATAAAAGGAATATTTATTCCCATCATCCACAATTTCCATTTTCAGCACCAGTTTTGATGGGACAGATATCTAGGCTCATATACTTATAACTGCATAATTGAAAAAGTTGAATTCTAGAATATTCTTTTTCTGTTTCTATTTCACCTCATAAATATTCTAGATATCCTTGATCCTCTAAATAATATATTACTGAAATATTATTAGATGAATCTAAGGTGAATTTCTTTCTATTTTTCAAATTTCCATCTTTTTCATGCGAATGAAGATTAGATCCCTTGCAATCCTCATCGTTGATAGTGTTTCATGATCCTTTTTACTCAATGTGACTGCCACTTTTTCTATTTCCTAGTATAGTAATGGATTGAAAAATATTAATCATAGATTAAATCTATCCACCTTCATTGAAAAATATTGATCCCATTTTTTGTGAATATATGATTTTGTATTTTATGTTACGTATATATTTCACACTTGTCCACATAGAGATAATGCTTCCAGATATTCAACAGAAAGATCACTATAGCCAATTTTAAATCCTATATTCGGTATTTTTTCTCATGGATATTTAATTGGATAGAGACATAGGCTATTACAATTTAATATTTCATGATTAAAAAACCCATTCCATTCTTGGATATATAGTTGTATATCAAAATTCCTTCCCCACTAATGGTAAATGTGAGAACATGTGTAGTTATTAGAAACTTCTTAAAAAAATTAATGAAATCATCACATTCATTAGTCCATAAAAACATGAATCCATTTCAATATAACATGGTTAATGGGAATGAAAATTATGAGATATATCATGAAAAACAATGATAGTACCCAACTTATATTAGGATGGTCTAGAATTATATCACGGATGATAGTATGGGACATCCTTCAATTATCTTTGTTCTAGATGTGTTGATCCCCATGCTAGATTAGTTTCCATTGATATGTGGGTGAATAAGTGGTACAAATGTTTTATAAATTATTTTAATTTTGAATTCATTATATTGAAAATGTTAAAGTTCTTAGTCCACTCATTTTTTTCTTATAGTCTCACCTAATATAAAAGAATAGTAATAGTGAGAACAAAATGAAATATTTACAATGTTTAACTAAAAGTCCTACTCCTTTAAATGTTGGTTATACCACCAAAAATTCATTCTTCATAATAAACATTTTTTATCCAATATAATTGATGATACAAAATAACACTATATCGTAAATCCTGAATCCACAAAGGAGGTTAATTATAGTACATCCCAAAATTCTACCAAAATCCAATTTATATTTCTATTAAATAACATAAGGAACATATCCTACTTACCTCTCTAAAAGAAAGACATATTCTACTTCTGATCTAACTGAGAGACTCCTTCTAATCCTAGAACCAACCAGAGGACTTCAACTAATCTCAACACTAGCTAGAATACATCACCTTTCTTCTAGGATTAATCCACTATAAGATTATCTTTTTTATCTTCCTCATTGATCTTACTGAATCTCTATTTCTCTTAAACTCTTCAAGTACCTTTTCAAAGATTATGGTCATGCTAAATAATTATAATCACCTAGGTTTAATCTATTTCTTTTATGAAACTATGTTTGTGATGATTCTTCATTATTCTTCATTGAATTCCAAGACATACTTGATTTGTGAATGAGATTATATGGAATTATTCTATAGATTTTTTTATAAGATAATTCCCTCAAAACAAAAATCTTTTCATTCATGTACACTTCAGGTATGAATAAATTGCACATGTATTCTCATACAATACCCTGACACACATATTATTTATTTTTTGATTTTTGTGGTCATGTAGGGATCTAAATAATTAATTATCTTCTAAAACTATTATATAATCACATTTTCATGAATTCAAGTATGCGTGCACATTAAATTTGTTGTCTTTGTATCTTTTCACACACTGATATTTTCACGAGGACTCACTCATGATTTTGTTTATTTTCATAAACTGCATTATTGCTTATAGATTTAATTTATTTTTCAAAAACCTCAAAAAAAAATTCAATATATCCAAAAAATACTTCCACTCTAAACCATAATGAATGTGGTGATACCAAACATGACAAAGTTTATATGATTCCTCATGGTTACAATCTACTACCTTCTTCTAAGGGTAGATGATATCTCAATCCCTTTGTATAAGGGTATCCTGAAAAACCAATGGCATGGTGTAAGAGTATTGTGTAATCCCAAATGAATTAATAGAATAGTTTCTTCCTGAATAACATAGAGTGTTCTTGGTAAATGTAGAATTCTTAAAGTTTTCTCATCTTCATCTTGCAAGAAGAACCATCATGGAATGTCTTCTTTAGAGAATAATAGTTTCATAAAAAATCAGTTTTTTTGGGATCCTAGAGATTATCCCAAATGTAAAAAAATTCTCATCTTAGAGGTTTAGTATTTATAAACCTTAATCACTTAAAATCTTCCATGTTTTATTCCAAATCAGATATCCCACAAAATATTCTATGTCATGGAAATTTAAATTAACCAAAATTTTCATCTTATCTGATATAAAATTATTCCAAAAAACATGGTGTATACTCTAACACTAGATTAGTTTGTAGTGAAGAACACATATGAATTATATGAAAATAAAATTCTTCTATTAAATTTAAATTTCATGACCCACCTTCACCAAGATGAAATAATGGACATAAAAATGCTATACCCTTTATTCTTGAAGTTGAAGGAGAGATAATGACCTCTGAGTCCCACCTTCAATAGGCCCTAGAGTAGAGAATAGTGCCAAGGGTATAAAATATCACATAAAATGGAAGGCATTACACTTTTTATTTAATAAGATCAGAATATTAGATGGTAAATACCAAAAAAACTCCAAAAAACTAAAAGTAAAAGTAAAGACAATAATCCATTACCATATGCATGTTCAAACTGATAAAAGGTAAAAGGCAACTCCGATTAAAAATACCAAAAGAAAGAAAAGAATCAACGCCAACTCTAAAAGCCTGAGCTAGTAAGGTTTGGCACAGTACTCAAAGTCCTCCTAGAAACCTAAAAGCAGTTTTATATATGTTGGGTGAGTATACAAGTATACTCAGTAGAGAAAACCAAAAGCTCTCGTGCATAAGTGGGGAGTCATTCTAATGCCCCATGAGAGAACAGAGATAACCCAAGCACCTAGAAAGGAAATTATCCACCCATCATCGCCAAGGCACACTCCCCAAATAACTCATGTTAGGTAAAGTATTAGTAATAGCACATCGATGTTTGGGTACCCCACACAACTTTTCTACTGGTTATTTAGGACATCCTACGCGTCAAACCTCCCCCTTAAGTTCAACTATAGTCTAACTGCCTCCCTAATAACAACCTTATGGGATATCACAACCATGAATCTTGTCCACAGACACTTGGGCCACCAAAACCACACACATCCCCAACTATAGACACCTAGGATACAACAATCACTGCAATGCCTGAAGACACTTGGGACAGAACAACCACTACTACGCCCGAAGACACCATAGAATCATCTTAAAGACAATTGGGAACCAATCCTTCCCGCACACACCTAGGCCAACCACCAGAACACACATTCCCCGAAGAGTCTTGGGACATAATAGAACTTAGTCCATCACAAAATTCGCAAAGAGTCTTGGGCTACCTGAAAGAGGGACCAGAAATGAGCTAATTACTAGCCACTCATAAGAATGTTGGAAAAAACACCCTCCCCCCATGAAATGTGGGTGTTCAGCATGAGGTGCTCAACTTGGGTGGGGTACGAATAAGAAACAAAAGAACTAAATTTATACATATAGGTAAACAAGCCCTCATCCCATCCTAAGGGTCCAGAAACCAACCCATACATAAACACTCTTGTTACTATTCTTACATGCATAAATGCACAACACCCATAAAAAGAGAACCACCCATTTCTAAAGAACAATTTCCCATTGAACCCATTGTTCTTATCATGTTCAAGTGATTTTGTTAGAAATAATTCTCCACTACTAAGAAACTAATAGGCACATCCACAAGTCAAAACAACTCTAAACTGAAGAAGAAAATATCTAAACAGCCATTTAAGTATTCACACCCAATTCTCTTATAAAGACACAAAATCAAAAGGGATATGTGAGATCCCTCAAAGTACTATAACCAAACAATTCCCCAAAATATGGCCCCACATTACCTTAGATCTAGAAACAAACAACTGAACAATAGGGGATCCCATCCCAATCCACATCACCCCACAAACATCAAGTAGAACAACCGTGTTTATTATAATAAAAGGGCTAGGGAGTTTCCATATTTAACTATACCATTTATCAAGTTCTTTATTTATCTTTAGTTAACTAGGGTTATCACAAAAGGATTATTATTCATTGGGAATACATTTAATCAACCAAGTTTACATGATTAAGCAGTTTTCATGTTTCACCAATTCAATCACAAGACTATCCAGAAAAACAGAGGTGCATTAGTGCACTAGAAAGGACCACCAAAGACCATGATTTTCAGGTAATAATAAGCCCATATAGTTCAAAACATATAAACAAAGACAAAAGAGTACAACAACAACATCATTAAACACACCCCTTCATTCATTAAAAAAATCCATTTATTATCTTCGTTATGGTTCGGTTTCATCCACGCCCCAAGGAAGCATCAACATACCCACCCCACATGATACTCAGTAAAGAGAGATAAAGGAAAACCCTACCCGAATGATCAAGGATTGATGTTTCTCTGCTCGCGCAAAGAACTAGGGATGTACAAATTTCAGAAGAGGAACTCTAGGGACTCCAAGAGTTAGTAGGAAAGGCGCCAGCACAGGCGCATGTTTTGTCTCTAGAAGAGAGACTCCAAATTCACCAAGGAAAGGAAAGAGATCATGGAAGAAGAAGATATCTGGTGATAAAATGCCCAATCATAGAGTTACGGTATGTGAAATCTCAAATTTCATAAAAATAAAATCACGGTTTAACCATGAAGAAGGGTGGTTTAACAAGATAGAATTAATTTAGATTCAATAATTCCACTCTAAGATGGTGAAGATATACCCGTAGACAGGTGTGAGTTTTTGGATGCCATTTAAATAGAGAAAACATATAAGAGGGGCTAAGCTGGAAACGCGACAAGGGTGTGACATAGGGTCACTCCATCATCAAGGAATTTAAGATACCATTTTTTGGATTAAATGTACTCAAAACAATTTAAAAGAGGAAATAAAACTTAAAAGATGAATTATGGGAAAACTAGGGGAATGAACCCCGACACTCCATTTTGGTACCATTCAGATGCGACACCAATCAGTGAGACTAATCGGTGAGACCAGTCAGGGATACACCGATCAGAGGCACAACGATCGGTGAGACTGATCGGTGGCACACCGATCAGTAAGACCGATCGAGGACACCCTGATCTATGGGACTGATTGGAGACACACTAATCGGTGAGACCAATCGGTGACACAGCAATTGGTGAGACTGATCAGCCACACACCGACCGGTGACACCGATTGGCAATACACTGATAAGACACACAACGGTGAAACCATTCCACTAACACTAACGCCCTCCTAACTCGTCAATGGGGCCCGGAACACCCCAAAAACCAGAATTTGATAAAGTAAAGGTTAAGGATGGTCTGATCCTTTAAATTAAATCTTAATAAAAATGCAAATATGGATTTCCAACTAAAATTTTGTCTACATTCAACCACCTTGACTACTTTGTGTTTTATGAATTCATGCATGATATAGCTTTTTTGAATTATGGAATGAAGACTCATGTCTTCATAATGTCAGTCTCATAATAACCATGGAAATATCAGGTTTGAAAATGGAAGTCATTCATTGATTACTCCAGTGTACAATAACCCTCTGGTGTCGAGAGGTTGAATGTGTTCTATCGATTTGATCGAACACACATGATCAATCAAATCAGATAGAAAGAATTATATCTATATCTTGTTAATGGTGGATGAATAATTCCATGTATCTCCTATAACACATCAGATAGTGGAGTAGTTGAGTGATTATTAATAAAGTATTCCATGATGATGATAACTCATGATATATCATCTGTATATCAACACCCACAACACACCACACATGCATCATGGGCTACACCATACCTACACTAGCCCACTAGAATCCAGAACCATCAACATGTGTGCTCAACTCCACATCCTAATAATCATAATATATGCTGAATCTTCTTTCAATCATGAAGTCTTTATGGATATCCTATCCCATGTGGTTTAGGTCAACCACCCAATGTGTTGGATTAGGTTGGCCAGTTGGCTAGGTTGGTTGTTCAACTGTTTTTCCAAAAATATACTATTATAAAGTCCAAAATATAAATTCATTTCGAAAACCAATCATTGTATTATTCTTCATATAATTTTCATAAAATACTCTTCATGTGAAATGTAAATAAAGTTTATATGTCCATATTTTTATTCCTCATGCAAAAAAATATTTGACAAACTTTACATGTTGTAAAAAATGCGTCCACATTGATACAAGTCTTTATCTTGAATGAATAATAAAAAATAATAACATTTATGTAAGGATAATTGTTTATTCATTAAATTAAATGTAATTATGCGAATCTGTTACAATTTTCCATGAATTAAAACATCATAATCATTTTCCCAAACACATATTAACACATCATTAACAATAAATGAAATATTAGGCCCATAAAAATGTGCCTCGATATATTTTTTTCAATATATCTTCATATATTCAATAGTCAATATGGGTGCTCAAATATTTTCTCCACTTATTGGAAATCTACTAAAAATGATATGTTGAACTATCTCATCTCCTGAATTTCCTCAAAACAAGTTATCCTTTATAAGAAACATATTTAATGAACACTTATTATATATGTATTGTAAAAACATCAACTTACTGATCATATAAACACCCCACTATATCATATACACTAATTCCTAGCCCTCTAGGCACCACTAGTTTCCCCACGGACACATGGTCCCCTACATAGGGCCCACCCATTCAACCTAAAAGATCATTTTCTTAATGAATTTACTCATATTCCAATACATGTTCTTTGTGATGTGCTTGTTTCTCACTCACACACACCCTAGAAATCTTCACAGAAGGTCACCCATCTTGATCACTAATCCAGCCCAAGCATTCCTATTTTTAGAGTTCTAATTAGGTTGTCTCTTGAAAATAATAGCAAACCTTATTTTCATGAGTCATATGATTTATCCTTTCAATACTTTCAAATTCTATGGTGTTACATTCACCCCTTTAGGGAACAATTTCCTCATTACGGACCCAATATGTCAACCTAGGTAGTGCCACAACACTTCCATCTAGGTTCCACCACTAATTCTAACTATAGAAAATGGGCCTCGCTGATAGAACATACACCCCACTTTGACATTGTAATCGGATCCTATATCAAATTTAACCAACAATTTCTCCAAATACATGGAATACCCTATGGGGCCCACCCACAAGGCTTAATGGATCATCAAATTAATGAATGTACATAAAAGTTGACATATTTTCTTTCCAATGTTCCTTTTCCTCACATGCACACACCCTATGAAACTTAACAGAAGGTCACCCAACCTGATCACTAATCTAGGTCAATCATACTTAATTATGGATTTATAATATGGTAGGCTCCCAATAATATTGTTTCACATTGTTTACATGAGTCATTGCATTTATCCTATAACCCTTTAACAATATGGGGTGTTATAAGTATGAAATCACATGGTTTTCTAAATCACGGAGCCTTAAATTAACCAAATATTTATCTATGTGAGCTAGAATAGTGTATAAATCAATATAAATAGAACCAATGTTTTCTATGTGGTCCATAAAATACTATTCATGTGACCTCATTCTCATAAATTGTCAATTCTCATTTAAGGGTATGTAAGTAGTAAGATTTATCAACAAAATACTAAATCAAGTGCATAACTAAACAAACACATCGCAATGTTCTGATGAAAAAGACATAACTTTCCATTTTTTCATCATGACATGAACGAAGAACTCAAACTTAATTAAAATGATGAATATAATTAAGAATTATGGGTGAAGGTTTGATTAGAGTTCATCATCTTTAAATTTTAGAAATATATTTAGAAATACCATATTCAATGTGAGGTGAAGATTTAATAGCATCATCTCATCAACTCAACCCTTAAGGGATGAAATCATATCCTGAAATTACATTAATGTTAAGTATATATATATATAATTGGGAAGAAAGAGGAACCATGTTGTTTTTCTAAAGTAAAATTCAGGACGAGAATGACATTTTAACCTAGGTATTTATTTTCAAATTATCTAAATCAACATCTCATCATTATTGTTGGGAATAACTTATTCCACCTTTTTTATATTGAAACATGCATTCCTTTGTATTTAACATGTCTTTCATCTACAACATGTTTCTTAGTCAATTTCAGTTGACTCAGTAAAACTAATAGACATTTTTATGACATTTCAATACTTTAAAATCTTCACATGACATTACATTGTTATTATATCAAATCCCAATAACATTCTTATCATAGGGAAAGTATCTTGGATGTATTTTCATGTTTCTATCAACTGTGGAAATGTTCTGAAAACATCTACCAGAAAAATATTTTAGGAATTTATATCTATTTTTTCTTGGAAGTTTGAATGGATTTTGCGATCAACATTATTTATTAGAGAACTTGTTCTCATATATTCAAAACATCTTTCACTTGAATCATGTATATTTCCAATAATTTACATGCTATAATTCCATTAATAGGATTTTTTCCAATACATTTCACAACACCAAACAAAACCAGTGTATATGAACCTTCTACCTTATTATGAATTCTTTCTATATATTTGTCCAAACTGAGCATTATTTTAGCTAGGGGAAATAATTTTATGGAAATATTCAATTCCCCATTTGATTCAAGGGAGGATATATAACATTTAGTCCTGGTCATAACTGATTTATATTTATGTTTATTACCTGAACTTTTAAAAAAACAAAAAAAATTTAGAGTAATTAGATACATATCCAGTTTTCCAATTTAGACCATTCATTTTAATATAATTTAAAGATTCTCCTTTAAACTTATTTGACATCGTTAAATATTATATACTTATTTTATCTTCATCATTACTCCCCCTAAATGTTGTACTTATAATATTTTCACAAATAAGAATTTTTTTCAAACAATCCAATGCCTTAGGACCAAATTTTTATCAACACTAACCATAGCCTACGAATCTTCTCTTATTATTTTCTGGTGTAGACTATATTGATTTCAATTTTTCTGAAATTTTTTATTTTTGAGTGGGATGACAAAAAATTTGGTCATTTTTGTGGAACAACTCTTTATTTTTATTTTCACATATACTATTGATGTGGTGTCTTTATCAAGAATTTTCATCATCCATACATTCCCAAAATTTAGATTAAATCCATTAATAATACATGAATACACATTTTTATATATAATAATTTACGGAATATGAGATACCTTTTTCTTGGAAGAAGTTTCCCTTTGGATTGAGGATAATCTCAATCTATTTTTAGATTCATGAATCTCAATGATAACTTGTGTGGAAAAACGTATTCTTACAGTAATTTGGAATGTTTTAGGTTATTGTAATTCTATAAACCTCAATCTCACATAAAAAATTAAATAGATCATATTGAGATATTTATTCTAATGCTCAATAATTTTTATTGTGTCTTTTAAATACTCCTTTAGCTTCATTATTTTCACTCGATGCATGTTTCATGATTATTTATATGAATTTTCTTGCTTCTTTACCTTATTTTATTTAACCTCTAATTGATAATATTTAAAAACCATAGATAATCTATGCAATTTTATTAAGTCCCTATAAATATTCCACAAAAAAATCTATAAGATATATTTCTCACAAACATTTCTTTGTAATTCATCAACAACTCAAACATATCATTCATTTAAAAAAGAATTTGTTTCATCTTTTTCTTTCAAATGATTTTTGAGAGTGTTGTAAATTTCATCCTTTTTATCCAATTACTCTTAAAAATCATCATCTTCTTTTTATAGCTATAACTTTTCATCTTGAAGTCCCTTAAAAATTTCATCAATACGACATATCACTTATTTGGGATCTTTATTCGGAAAATTTCTCAAATTCAGAATAAATATCACTAAATTATTGATCATTATCACAACATGAGTATGATTCAAAAGAATAATCATAATCAAAAACATTTATTTCAACATAAACAACCATGAATACCTACAATAAGTGGTATTTCTATTTCCACTATAAGATTATTTTTCAACTTCTAAACCCATTTTTTTCCTTGTATTTTGTTTCTTTGTAGAAAATTTCATACTAGTATCCTATAGAATAAGCACCATTTTCTCCAAAAGATGTATCTCACTAATTTAATAAAATATTCACATTCATAAAGACACACTTGTAACATTTGATAGAACCTTCCTTCTACCACTACTTGTAGAGACCTAAATGGATTATGTTCTACTAAGAGGTGGGTGAATTAGTGGTACACTCATTTTATCATGTATGTTAATCTTCAATTGTTAATTTTGAACTTTTTATGGTTCCCAATCCACCTAGTTATGTCTCAAAGTATAATATCATATGTTTTAATGATAAGAGAGAGCACAACACATGATATTCATAAGGATCGACTTAAAGGTTGACTCCTTTTCTTATTGGTTATACAAACCAACATGAATTCTCCACTATAATATTGTTGCCAATTAAAATGGTCAATAAAGAATCACAATACCTTAAATCCTAAATGTAACATCCCAGGTAAATAAAGAATAAAGAATTTTCATATTTATTAATATTTACGAATTAAATATTAATTTTAATTAAAAGGGGTTTCTACGTTCGATAGCGTACTCGGTATGCAATGATGAGTTTCTTTGAAAACTTACGTTGCACACAAGTAATAAAATAATATTATTTTAAATGTTAGTTAACGAGTAGCCGTTGTACTGGCGGGAATGGATAGAAATAACTAAAATATGATTATATATGTTTTTAAATGTTTTTACATTTACCCAATAAAAGATAAAGGCTTAAAATACGGAAAGAGTTCAATTTTAGGCATTTATACCCTAATTTTCACGAAAGGTCCACTTATCACCTTTTGACGGAGAACCATCACTAAATATAGTTTTGATCGATCTTATAAATTCTTTTGGACCAAATATAACTCTTCTTTAGAATCAGGACATCAAAATTTACTTTGTGTAAATTTTTGGTACCTTTCTGATAAAGTTCATTTTTTTAATGAATAGTGTAAAATGTTGTATTTTAATTCAAAACCTCTTTTTAATCTAATTTATTTATATGATTAGATTATCTTTTGAATTGGTTTTAAAGTGAAATTAGAAAATATTTTTACCATTAAATCCAATAGTGGTCGTTGGAATTAATTTCACTTTGAAATCGGACTTAAACTAGTGTCAATCTTTTAATACTTATTGTTTCATAAAAACAGGCTATTTGCTCTGACAGCGGGAATTAATTATTAAATTAATTAATGTGACTTATATGTTTTGAATTTTGTAAAATAGACTTCACTTTTGAATTCTTAATATCAAATATAGCTTAGGGTTAATTTTTGGTAATTTTCTGAAAAACATCAATTTTTGATGAATAGTGAAACCACTAAGTGGTACTTATAAAGACTGATTTTCCGTTTAAATGAAATTTTGCCATCATTGTGTTTTGAATTTCAAAAATCCGACATACATGGTTGTAATTAAGAAGTAAAATTTTGTTCAATGAGATTATAATAATTTTTTGGTGAATAGTAACTTATTAAGTTCTTAATCGCGATTAGTGGTAATTAGTGTAGTTTAAGGTAAAAATAATGCTTTAATAAAATAAGATGAGCTTGACACATGTCCTACCCTCATTGCTTGTGTCATGGCCGACCAAGACAAGCCATGGGTCAACTTGGGGACCCCATGGAGACATTTTGGTTGGGAAATGACATAAATAACTTTTTATTTAATGTAGAAGTAAAAATGACACAAACATGATATGTTTTACTAAAACAATTTTTAAATGGGGTTATAAAAGTCTGATTTTTGATTATAAAAAGTAATTGGAAAGCTAAAAATATTTCCTACATCATAGTATTTTTTTATAATTTTTAGACCTTAAATAAATTAAATTATTTATGACATAATAATGATGCAGCGATGACATCATTATTTGACGATTTAAATAAAATGGAAAGATAATGAAAAATCTAAAACCTACACATGTCCAAAACCAATTGGATGAGTGGATTTAGAACCCTTATCACCTTATCCACGAATTATATCAATGTGGGACCTTTTAAAACCGAAACACATTTTCAAATGAAGTAATATTTCTTTACTTTCCAAAAGTGCCCCTCCTCTCCTCTTATAAAAGGCCCCCACCTCTACCTCATTTCACACACTCCTCAAGCCTTTGGGTCGGACAAACCCTGCCTATTTACTCTCTACAAATCTCTCTCCTCATCCTAGAGGATTACCTTTGGGCATAATCCTTTCAAAGGAAGCGTTTAGGCTCAAATCAAAAGGAGTTACACTTTTAAAGGTAATTCATTCTCTCTTGTTCATTTGTTTTATTTTGCTTCTCCAACCCTCTAAACTCTTTTTATTTACTTCTTTTGTAACAACACCAGTATCTTCAATATACTAGGATGTTGTTATAAGATTTATTCAAGCTACACTCTCACACAACTACATCAAATGGTTAAAGAACATACAGTTTCCGTGGATGGCGAAATTCTACCTCCCGAAACGATGATTGTTCAATACTCATTTAACACCTTCAAAGGTGGACATTATGATGTCACTATTTTTATATATGATATATAATATGTTTATTTTTTCTTTAAGCTTCTGTATTTTTCATTTTGGGCATACCTTTATGGTTTCCATTATGGGTAAACACGATATCTTCATTTAAGGAAGTGCGGACTACCGCCCCCTCAAAGTGATGTGATTCGTTAATGCCATATGTGGGACGTGTAAAGGATGGATTTAAAGTTATTATATATGATGTTATACTGGAATTATAATATACCTCTATACGATTATTATTTCTTTCCATTAAAGTATGAGATATAAGTGAAAGTAGCGTTCATGCGTACGTACGGCTTACCGTCTCTATGAACGGTGCATTTCATTTCTTATCCCCAAATGTAATGTACTATTAAAAGTACATGTATATAATGGATATATATAATTAATGATATATCTAAATGATGAATATAATTCTGGAATTAAAATATAAATACCTCTCATTTAGTTTTAATTCCATTAATATGACAAAGAAATGAAAGTAGCGTTCATGCGTACGTACGGCTTACCGTCTCCATGAACGGTGCATTTCATTTATTACCTATAAATGATTATGTAATATTATAAATACATGTATATTCTGGATATATATGATACATATTATATCCAAATCGGGAATTTCATTCTTGATATAAAGAAGCTTTGACCACACGAACAACATGTAATTGTAAGAAGTCCACTTTCGACTTAAGAAACAAATATTGAAAAAACAAACATTATTAACTTTGATGGTTACATAATGTTTATAACATTGCAATAAGTGATATAAAAGGAATAATTAACTTTAAAAAGGTTCTTAATCAAGTATAAATTAACTCAAGTTTATTATTCAGGACGTTAAAGAACGATCAAGTCAAGTCGGACCCGAGGTAAGGGACTTCGTATCAATCTCCTTTCATTGAGGCATATTTCGTTTTATACACAACTTTATTTTATACGGTGTATAAACCCCTTTGAATTTTACTTTTATACAAACGGAATATTTTTCTACGAAGCGTTTTACAAAACGACAAAAAAGAATGTTTCTTTTAACGTACGCGGTGACAAAGACCTTTTCCGCCACCGCGAGTATTGTTTGGTCTTTGGCTTTCTCAACAAGCCGTAATGTTTTTAAAATAAAATAAATACCATATACTCTTTTATGTATTTTGGTATTGAAAATGGTTTTGATAAAGGATTCTATTATGTCAATATATTTATGATATATTGTGATTGAAATGTGGAAATGTTATCTTTCCTTTATATTGGTTTTATGTTTTATGATTTTATATTGGTACTTGGACATTTTAACGGGTGGTTACGTTATAAACCATATGACGGGTGGTGCCGTGAATACCAGGACGGGTGGTTACGTTATAACCTCCAATGCATTGGGTATGGAAGTCGGCCGTATGGCTATTCCATTAAGTATGTATGGAAATTGGCCGTATGGCTATTCCATTAGGTGATATGTGTGGAAGTCGACCGTATGGTTATTCCACTTAAGTATGTTTATGTCCCAAGTTACCATTATATATGTTATGTGTTCTTTATATGGGTTTTATGGTAATACTTTGGTTACAAAAAGGTAAGTAATGATACTTTATTCAGTGAAGAGTTTTTACTACTTCATGAAGGTGAAGGTATTACTTTGATAGAGTATACATGGTTTACTTGATTTTGAAAAACTAACAGTTTTCATTCTTTGTGTATCCCTTACTGAGCTTTTTATGCTCATCCCAAGTTTTTTTTGAAATGTTTTTCACAGGACTTAATGTAGAATAAGGTCAAGGATGGGATCAAGGGAATGTCATGCTATATAAAACATGGAACTTGACATGTTTCTTTTAAGAGTTTTTTTATTTATTTATGGAAACTTAGTAGAAGTGACTACTTTGTAATCTTTTGAGATGTAATAGTTATGTTCTAATTCTATAAAACTCTAAACCTGAAAAGATCCTCAACGTGAATTATTCTTTTAACTCAAGATTAAGTAAGGTTTAAGGCTGGGACCTTATAGTTGGTATCAAAGGTCGGTTTAGACAACTGTAGGAGTTAGAAAAGTGTTAAATTATAATATGATTGAAATGATATAGCATTTACGGATTACCATGTTGCTTTGCCTAAGATATTTCTGTGTTCAGAATGGTTTTCCACAGAGGAAACAAAGCAGCTATGTTGGGACGACATCAGGAGGAAGATAACCTTCCAAATCAGCAACCTGATATGGTCGGAATCGGAACTGAACAGTTTGTTGCAGTGATGGCACATTTGACTCAGGCTATAAATGGTGGTGGTATCCATGCACGAGATCAGCCAGATCAACCGAAGAGGAACATGTCAGTGGTGAAACATTTCATGAGTCAACATCCCCCATCATTCAGAGGATCATCTGACCCTGTGCAAGCTGAAGGGTGGATTAAAGCACTGGAGAAGATTTTTTATGTCATGGGGTGGTCAGAACATCAAAATGTAAGTCTTGATATTTACCGTTTTGAAGGTGAAGCTGATCAGTGGTGGTCGATGGTGAAAAATATAAGGGATAGTGATGATATTTAGGATCTTCACTAGGACGAATTCAAAGGTATGTTTCTTGAGAAATATTTTCCTAAGGTGGTTCGTCTTAGGATGGAAAAACAGTTCCTTGAATTGAGGCAGGAGGATGATTCAGTGGCTGATGCTTTGAGTTGAAAAAGTAATGCTTCATTAACAATGTTGCGTTTAGAACGTGATCCTTTGGTTAAGGATTTGATGAAATTTGGCATAGAAGTTGTTGGTGCAGGAAGTCCTTCTGTTTTGTTTCAGGTATCAGTGAGATCTTCTCTATCAGATAGAATCAAGCAAGCACAGAAGCAAGACAGTGAGTTACAGAAAAAGGTAGAGCTGGTTCAAAAAGGTAAGTTTCCTGAATTCAACATTGATAACGATTGTGTTTTGAGATTTGGGAAGAGATTGTGTGTGTATTGTGATTCACAGTTGAAGAGAGAGTTGTTATGTGAAGCTCATAGTTCCTCGTTTTCAGTTCATCCTGGCAGTACTAAGATGTACAGAGATCTGCGGGAGTATTACTGGTGGGATGGAATGAAAAGAGACATTGCTGATTTTACTGTGAAGTATTTGACATGTCAACAGGTTAAAGCAGAGCGGAAGTTACCGAAAGGGATACTTCAACCTTTAACAGTGCCAGAGTGGAAATGGGAAAACATATCCATGGACTTTGTTGTGGGATTACCGAGGACATCTTGAGGTAATAATGCAATCTGGGTTATTGTTAATCGCTTGACCAAATCTGCTCATTTCCTTTCTATACGAGATACTTTCTCTCTAGATCAACTTTCCCGTTTGTATCTTAAAGAAATAGTCAGGTTACATGGAGGTCCTCTCTCCATTGTATCAGATCGTGATCCCAGGTTTACTTCTAACTTTTGGAAAGGCCTTCAGAAGTCGTTGGGTACGGAATTAAATTTTAGTACATCTTTTCATCCTCAATTAGATGGGCAGTCAGAACGAACAATCCAGACATTGGAGGATATGCTATGAGCTTGTTCGATGGATTATTAGAGAAGTTTTGACCAACATCTTTCTTTGGTTGCGTTTTCTTATAATAACAGCTTTCATTCCAGTATACAGATGGCACCGTTTGAGGCATTATATGGGAAGCGGTGTCAAACTTCAGCATTTTGGGATGAAGTGGGTGAAAGGAAGCTGATGGGACAAGAATTGGTAGAAGAAATGGCAGAAAAAGTTCAGTTGATTCAGAAGCACATGAGAATAGCTCAGAGCAGGCAGAAGAGTTATGCGGATAACCGAAGGAAGGATCTATCTTTTGAGGAAGGTGATCATGTTTTTCTCAAGGTTTCTCCTTGGAAAAGTGTGATGAGATTTGGTAAGAAAGGAAAGCTGAGTCCAAGGTTTATTAGACCATATGAAATTCTGGAGAGATTTGGATCAGTTGCATACCGGGTGGCTTTACCTCCGAGTTTATCTCAGGTACACAATTTTTTTCATGTTTCAATGTTGAGAAAGTATATTCCAGATCCATCTCATGTTTTGAGTCCAGAGGTAGTTCAACTGGAAGAGAACCTATCTTATGAGGAACAACCGGTCCAGATTCTTGACCACAAGGAGCAGGTGTTACGGAATAAGCTGATTCATCAGGTAAAGGTTTTGTGGAAAAACCATGTGATTGAAGAGGCAACGTGGGAATCTGAAAATTCTATGAGGGATAAATACCCACACTTATTTTGATAAGTGAATAAAATTGCGAGGACGCAATTCCCAAAAGGGGGGAAGGATGTAACATCCCAGGTAAATAAAGAATAAAGAATTTTCATATTTATTAATATTTACGAATTAAATATTAATTTTAATTAAAAGGGGTTTCTACGTTCGATAGCGTACTCGGTACGCAACGATGAGTTTCTTTGAAAACTTACGTTGCACACAAGTAATAAAATAATATTATTTTAAATGTTAGTTAACGAGTAGCCGTTGTACTGGCGGGAATGGATAGAAATAACTAAAATATGATTATATATGTTTTTAACTGTTTTTACATTTACCCAATAAAAGATAAAGGCTTAAAATACGGAAAGAGTTCAATTTTAGGCATTTATACCCTAATTTTCACGAAATGTCCACTTATCAGCTTTTGACGGAGAACCGTCATTAAATATAGTTTTTATCGATCTTATAAATTATTTTGGACCAAATATAACTCTTCTTTAGAATCAGGACATCAAAATTTACTTTGTGTAAATTTTTGGTACCTTTCTGATAAAGTTCATTTTTTTAATGAATAGTGTAAAATGTTGTATTTTAATTCAAAACATCTTTTTAATCTAATTTATTTATATGATTAGATTATCTTTTGAATTGGTTTTAAAGTGAAATTAGAAAATATTTTTACCATTAAATCCAATAGTGGTCGTTGGAATTAATTTCACTTTGAAATCAGACTTAAACTAGTGTCAATCTTTTAATACTTATTGTTTCATAAAAACACGCTATTTGCTCTGACAGCGGGAATTAATTATTAAATTAATTAATGTGACTTATATGTTTTAAATTTTGTAAAATAGACTTCATTTTTGAATTCTTAATATCAAATATAGCTTAGGGTTAATGTTTGGTAATTTTCTGAAAAACTTCAATTTTTGATGAATAGTGAAACCACTAAGTGGTACTTATAAAGACTGATTTTCCGTTTAAATGAAATTTTGCCATCATTGTGTTTTGAATTTCAAAAATCCGACATACATGGTTGTCATTAAGAAGTAAAATGTGGTTCAATGAGATTATAATAATTTTTTGGTGAATAGTAACTTATTAAGTTCTTAATCGCGATTAGTGGTAATTAGTGTAGTTTAAGGTAAAAATAATGCTTTAATAAAATAAGATGAGCTTGACACATGTCCTACCCTCATTGGTTGTGTCATGGACGACCAAGACAAGCCATGGGTCAACTTGGGGACCCCATGGAGACATTTTGTTTGGGAAATGACATAAATAACTTTTTATTTAATGTAAAAGTAAAAATGACACAAACATGATATGTTTTACTAAAACAATTTTTAAATGGGGTTATACAAGTCTGATTTTTGATTATAAATAGTAATTTGAAATCTAAAAAGAGTTCCTACATCATAGTATTTTTTTTATAATTTTTAGACCTTAAATAAATTAAATTATTTATGACATAATAATGATGCAGCGATGACATCATTATTTGACGATTTAAATAAAATGGAAAGATAATGAAAAATATAAAACCTACACATGTCCAAAACCAATTGGATGAGTGTATTTCGAACCCTTATCACCTTATCCACGAATTATATCAATATGGGAACTTTTAAAACCCAAACACATTTTCAAATAAAGTAATATTTCTTTACTTTCCAAAAGTGCCCCTCCTCTCCTCTTATAAAAGGCCCCCACCTCTACCTCATTTCACACACTTCTCAAGCCTTTGGATCGGCAAACCCCTGCCCATTTAATCTTTCCAAATCTCTCTCCTCATCCTAGAGGATTACCTTTGGGCAGAATCCTTTCAAAGGAAGCCTTTAGGCTCAAATCAAAAGGAGTTACACTTTTAAAGGTAATTCATTCTCTCTTGTTCATTTGTTTTATTTTGCTTCTCTAACCCTCTAAACTCTTTTTATTTACATCTTTTGTAACAACACCAGTGTATTAAATATAATAGGATGTTTTTATAAGATTTATTCAAGCTACACTCTCACACAACTACATCAAATGGTTAAAGAACATACGGTTTCTGTGGATGGCGAAATTCTGCCTCCCGAAACGATGACTGTTCAATACTCATTTAACACCTTCAAAGGTGGACATTATGATGTCACTATTTTTATATATGATATATAATATGTTTATTTTTTCTTTAAGCTTCTGTATTTTTCATTTTGGGCATACCTTTATGGTTTCCATTATGGGTAAACACGATATCTTCATTTAAGGAAGTGCGGACTACCGCCCCCTCAAAGTGATGTGATTCGTTAATGCCATATGTGGGACGTGTAAAGGATGGATTTAAAGTTATTATATATGATGTTATACTAGAATTATAATATACCTCTATATCATTATTATTTCTTTCCATTAAAGTATGAGATAGAAATGAAAGTAGCGTTCATGCGTACGTACGGCTTACCGTCTCCATGAACGGTGCATTTCATTTCTTATCCCCAAATGTAATGTACTATTAAAATTACATGTATATAATGGATATATATAATTAATGATATATCTAAATTATGAATATAATTCTGGAATTAAAATATACATACCTATCATTTAGTTTTAATTCCATTAATATGACAAAGAAATGAAAGTAGCTTTCATGCGTACGTACGGCTTACCGTCTCCATGAACGGTGCATTTCATTTCTTACCTATAAATGATTATGTAATATTATAAATACATGTATATTCTGGATATATATGATACATATTATATCCAAATAGGTAATTTCATTCTGGATATAAAGAACCTTTGACCACACGAACAACATGTAATTGTAAGAAGTCCACTTTCGACTTAAGAACCAAATATTGAAAAAACAAACATTATTAACATAAATGGTTACATAATGTTTATAACATTGCAATAAGTGATATAAAAGGAATAATGAAATTTAAAAAGGTTCTTAATCAAGTATAAATTAACTCAAGTTTATTATTCAGGACGTTAAAGAACGATTGAGTCAAGTCGGACCCGAGTTAAGGGACTTCGTCTCAATCTCCTTTCATTGAGGCATATTTCATTTTATACACAACTTTATTTTATACGGTGTATAAACCCCTTTGACTTTTAATTTTATACAAAAGGAATATTTTTCTACGAAGCGTTTTACAAAACGACAAAAAAGAATGTTTCTTTTAACATACGCGACGACAAAGACCTTTTCCGCCACCGCGAGTATTATTTGGTCTTTGACTTTCTCAACAAGCCGTAATGTTTTTAAAATAAAATAAATACCATATACTCTTTTATGTATTTTGGTATTGAAAATGGTTTTGATAAAGGATTCTATTATGTCAATATATTTATGATATATTGTGATTGAAATGTGGAAATGTTATCTTTCCTTTATATTGGTTTTATGTTTTATGATTTTATATTGGTACTTGGACATTTTAACGGGTGGTTACGTTATAAACTATATGATGGGTGGTGCCGTGAATACCAGGACGGGTGGTTACGTTATAACCTCCAATGCATTGGGTATGGAAGTCGGCCGTATGGCTATTCCATTAAGTATGTATGGAAATTGGCCGTATGGCTATTCCATTAAGTGATATGTGTGGAAGTCAACCGTATGGTTATTCCACTTAAGTATGTTTATGTCCTAAGTTACCTTTATATATGTTATGTGTTATTTATATGGGTTTTATGGTAATACTTTGGTTACAAAAAGGTATGTAATGATACTTTATTCAGTGAAGAGTTTTTACTACTTCATGAAGGTGAAGGTATTACTTTGATAGAGTATACATGGTTTACTTGATTTTGAAAAACTAACAGTTTTCATTCTTTGTGTATCCCTTACTGAGCTTTTTATGCTCACCCCAAGTTTTTTTTGAAATATTTTTCACAGGACTTAATGTGGAATAAGGTCAAGGATGGGATCAAGGGAATGTCATGCTATATAAAACATGGAACTAGACATGTTTCTTTTAAGAGTTTTTTTATTTATTTATGGAAACTTAGTAGAAGTGACTACTTTGTAATCTTTTGAGATGTAATAGTTATGTTCTAATTCTCTAAAACTCTAAACCTGAAAAGATCCTCAACGTGAATTATTCTTTTAACTCAAGATTAAGTAAGGTTTAAGGCTGGGTCCTTATACTAAATCCATATAGAAGGCCCTTTATATTTTATCATATAGTTTTACTATATTCCACACAGGCATGTTCCTAAATCACATAAGAGAGATATCAAACTTTTCCCTATAATAAAACAAGTTATTATACTCCATATCTAACCAAGAGTTTCACACCTCTAACTTGGAAATTCCATTATTTTATTCTTTTCATGGTTTCAGATCTTTTGATTGAGGTTACAGTTGAGTCTCAGTTTGAATTTTTGAGCTTTTGGTTGAGAAATTATGTTTCTAGATTGGTAGAAAGGGCTGCACAGGTAGCACACGGTTAATGGAAATCATGTGTCTTATCCTAGGTAACCATGCATGTAACACCCCAACCTCAGTTACCCAGAGTCGGTGCATTATTTCATAATATTGGCCTGATATAAGGAATCATGTTCTGAAAGACCGATCGGTTTCATAGCCTTCAAATTTCTACATATATACATATGTTTTACATTACATTATGAATAAAAAACAACATTGTGTCTCTATAAAACACACTAATATCCCTTATCCTATCCCTGAAGGTCATTAATAATTTACTTCTTCACATCTTGGGAAAAATAAAACATAATAAAGGGGTGAGCTCTGATGCTCAGTAAGGATAATAATATAGTATAAACTATCATAATTAAGCATAAACATTTAAGGAAATGTATAAGACTAAAACAAAATAATTTTAAACATAAAATTCAGAATAATATGGAAAAGATAAATCAAATAATTTCATTTAATTAATAATATATATATTCTACTCGTTGAATAATTACATGTAACATCAATAGAAAATTTAATAATGATGGAATGCATAATGTCAGACATCAAAACCACATAATCAAGGCCTCGCACCAAGACTAAAAATAATATTTTTTCAAGGGCTTATCCCAAGACACTAGTTTGTCTCATGCGACCTACCGATGCATCGATGAGCTATAGTGGGCTCCACCCATCACTTAATAATTCCAATGCATTCCTCATATGAAAAGGTTGAAACATAACATAAATATTTGTATTAAAACTAACATACAAAATGTTAATACTTTAACCATAAGTCATTAATGGAATAAAAATAACAAATCCATAGTGAAACATTTAAAAAAACCTTCAATACAATATGGAATATTATATCATAATAAATAAACTTCAAACAAGTGTAAAATCCATCAAAGGATGTTGACATAGATGAAATCAAAACTATTTGAGAGAAATATCTCTTTCTATATTGAAATAATTTAGAAGTCACATAATTATAAATGAAAAAATTTATTTTGAAAATATTTTTATAAGCTTTTAGGGGAATCTTAGAAGGTGTTATAATGGTGGAAAATAGCCTCACCCACCATATAAGTTAAAAAAACATTCTTACCTTAATTGGGCGAAAAGTTCATAAAGCACCTTGTTCGGAAAAAAACAAAAAGATTCCTTTCAAAATATTTTATAAAAATTCAAACAAGTTTATAAATAAAATTAACCCATATTATATGAAATAGTAATTTTTTATTAAAATATAGTTTTTAAAAACATGAATGTGGATGATAATGATGTCCTAGTAGATACTTACATATAAACAACCTCAGATAATAAAAATATTGTAAAATTAACCCTTACCATGTAATTTAACTTGGTCGTGGGTATGTTAATATACTGTATAATAGTTAAATCATTATTATTAAATTATACAAGAACCGCATACATAAATATGATATCATATATGATCTTCTAATATTTCTTTGTTAATAATTGTTCAGTAATATCATTGTATCGGGTGTTAACTGATTCATTTTTCTTTATATGTTTTGTTATGTAAGTAATGTTTGTTAAAAATAGGATTTATTTAATTCTTATATAGAATGATATTATATTCTTAAACATTATTTTTAATCATAAAATGAAAATTATTCTTGAATGAGTATGATGGGGAAATAAATCTTATCGCATTCGTGGACATGGTAATCTATACGTACGCACGAGCAAAAATACCATTCTATTAATGGTGAAATTTTATGTAATTATATGGTATATCATATATAAATAATAATTAACATGTTATATTTATTATTAAATTAAATTATACTCATTAGTATACCCATCAAACTAATGAAGTGTTGAATAACAAACTGCACCATGATGTGGAGACGGTAAGCCATACGTATGCACGTATGGTGACTTTGTCAATCATAGGATGGGTATAAAAATGAATATGGTTGTAGCATATTTATAATAAAATAAAATTATATATAAGGTAATGGAGTTAATATTTTGGTATGGAAACAACAATGAAAGTGAAATTTGAATAAGAAAAGAACATTGAAAGAGGTGATAAAATAATTACCTCTTCTTCAGGTTCTTCCTTTTGAGTTGATCAAAAGGGATCTTTAGGTTGGATTAATGAACAATGCAAGGCCTATAGGTGGAATTGAGGGTATTTGGGAGGACATTTGAGTATGTTTTTTTCTGAGAAAAATGGATTTTTAGTTGTGATTTTGAGAGAAGGGGAAGTACCCTTTTATAACAAAGGTGCGGGTCACTTTAGGAGAAGCTAAAAATTAAATTTTATTATAAAATAATATTCATTTTATAATGACTCAAAATGAATTTATTTAAATAAAAAGGTGAGTATGGGTCGAAATACTCTCAACCAATATAATTTAGACAAGTTTAGGTCACCATATTAACCTTATCTTTTAGATTTAACTCTTAGTGAAATAGTTTAACTTTTACAATTTATTCTTGTATTTGTATATTACATGGTTAATAAACTTACTATAAAATGAAAAGATAAACCCAAGTGTTTCACTAATGACATACATATCATTATTTAAGTCATTTTTCTGAACCTTAGTTTTTTAGGAATATTATATCATTTAATAATATTTTATTTGTTTTAAAAACACATTTATCTCAATTTTGACACTATTTGTTTTTTTATGAAAGTCATAACAACTTTATCACTTAGAAAAACATTTATTTAATCAACCCTAAAATTTAATATTAACCTATATAATTATTTTAATGCATCAAAATTCTCAATTCACATTTATTTGGATATTTATAATATAATTTATTTTAATCTTTCATTAATAAGGAAATTACTGCATCATCATTGTGTCATAAATAAATTTAATTATTTAATGTCTAAAAATTATAAATAAAATACCATTATGTATAAAATCTTTTTATCTTCCTAATTAATAACTATATTATAATTTATTTTATGTATAACCATATATTAAAAATTTATTAGAATTTAAATTTAACACTTTTAACTATTCTTTAAATAAAATATTAATAAATGTCCGAATATAATATAAGTCGATCAAAGAGGATAATATTTTAATCATAAGGTTTATTTTGGTCTAAGTACACTTATCCTATAGAATTAATACATTATTTAGGCTAATTATAATATCATTTTTACCATTAATTAACCAATTTACTTTTAACTATGGTAAATAAAACTCAAAAGTTACTATTCACCAAAAATTATTTTTTTCTTATTGAACCAAATTTTAATTACTGATTTCAACCATGTCTCTTGGAATTTTAAAATTCAATTCACAGAAGTCGTAAAATTATGTTTTATGCAAATTTTCAAATGTGCCTCGAATTGGGTAAAAGACGGTAAAAAGTTCAATAATATTTTATATATCTAATATTATTTTAAAATGACTTCAAAAAATTACATTGGACTTATATAGGTATTATGTATCTATTTTTACATTAAAATAAATTGAAATAAAAATTATAATTATTTAAATAAATGTCGATTTTAAACAATAATGCCGTGTTTTTCGCTATTCATCAAAATTGAAAGTTTTTAGAAAAATACCAAAAATTCACCCTAAGCTAATTTTGATATTCTGAATCTAAAAATGAAGAACATTTTAAAAAATAAAATTTATAAAATTTCAAAAGGTGGGTGTCACTATTTATAACTACTTTAAAAATGGCTAGTTTGATTTGTCGTGGTGTGCTAGAACTCAAAGTTGCATTCAACGCAAGATATTGTATTATTTAAAGAGAAACATACTGTGGAAGCTTGGGGTGTTACATTATTTCCTCCTTAAAATAATTTCATCCTTGAAATTTATAGAATATTACTGCATAAAAAGATTTATGTGGTTCTTCATCATATGTTCCTCAGGTTCCCACGTTGTGTCTTCCATTTTATGGTTTCTTCAAAGAACTTTTACCAGGCAAGCCGTTTGGTTTCTCAACACCTATTCTTTGGTATCAATAATTTTGATAGGCTCTTTGCAATAAGACAGATCAGGTTCCAATTATATTTTCTCATAGGTGATTACATGCATTGGGTCAGGCATGTATTTTCTCAATAGTGATACATGTAACACATCATGAACTTTAGAGAGACTTTGCAACATTACCGAACGGTAATCTAAAACTCCAAATCCTTCTTGAATTTCAAAAGGTCCGATGTACCTAGGACTTAATTTACCCTTCTTACCCAACCTTATAACACCCTAACATGGAGATACCTTCAAGAAAACATGATTTCCTACATGAAATTATAAATTTTTCCTTTGGTTATCGGCATAGAACTTTTGCCTACTTTGATCTGATTTGATGTGAGTTTGGATAATATTTACCTTTTCCATTGTTTCCTCAACAAGTTCTAGGCCTATGTGTTTTATTTGACCAACATCATCCCAACAAGTTGTTGTGTGACATCTCTTCCCATATAATGCTTTATATGGTGCCATATTAATACTTAAATGGAAGCTATTGTTGTAGGAAAATTCTACTAGAGGTAAATAATGATCCCACATACCTTGAAAGTCAAGTGAGAAAGATCTCAACATGTATTCAAAGGTTTGAATAGTCCATTCTGATTGTCCATTAGTTTGAGGGTGGTAGGCAGTGATCAAAAAAATTTCAGTATCTAGGAATTTCTGAAGACTTTCCAGAATACTGATGTGACATGGGGATCACAATCAGAAACAATTGATAGGGGTACACCATGAATAATTACAACTTCATTAATATAGAGTCTTTTTAAACGTTTATGTGGTAAATCTTCTCTTATAGCAATAAAATCTGCAGACTTGGTAAGATGATCAACAATAACCCATATTTCATCAATCCTTCTAGGACTATTTGGTATCCCCATGACAAAGCCCATCGTAATATCATCTCATTTCCACTCAGGTATAGGAATATGTTTTATGACTCCTCTGGGATGTTGTCTTCCAGCATTAAATTGTTGTCAAACTATACATCTTGACACATAATCAGCAATCTCTCTCTTTATGTTGTCCCACCAAAAAAATTCCTTGAAATCTCTATACATCTTAGTGCTACTAGGGTGCATAGAGAAATTAGAGCTATGAGCATCATCAAACAATTCCCTTTTTAGATCAAGTATGTTAGGAACAGAAAGTATCTTCCTAAATTTCAAAATTCCATCTTCATACACCAAGTCAATCAATCTCCCATCATTCACAACTTTAATTTTCTTTTAAAACTCCTCATCATCTATTTGAGAACTTTTTATTCTTTCTAGTCAAGATGAATTTGAAACCATTTGAAAAAGTATCGATGTTTCACCTTCCATTATTATTCATATATCCATTTTTACTAGATACATGTACATTATATCCCTTTAAACTCTCATCTTATTCAAAAATCCATGATCCTTTCTGGTGAAAGAATATGTCACCTCATTTTCCTTCCCTGGGTGGTTGCGTGTAGTGAAATCATAATCTTTGAGTAGTTCAAGAAATCACCTTTTCCTCAAGTTGATTTCTTTCTTTGAGAAAATATAACTCAAACTCTTGTGATCTGTATATATCTCACATTTTTCACCATAGAGATAGTGTCTTCATATCTTCAATGTAAATATTACAGCTTCTAACTCAAGATCATGTGTGGGATAGTTTTGTTCATGAATTTTTAACAACTGTGATGCATAGAAAATAACTCTATAATTCTGTATAAGGACACAACACATTCCATTCTTTTAAGAATCACTGTAAATAAAAAACCCATCATTCCTCGATTGTAGAGTCAAGATAAGAGCATTTAATAATCTTCTCTTAAATTCTTCAAAACATTCTTCACACTCTTTTGTCCAAACAAATTTAACACATTTGCGTGTGAGCTTGGTAAATGGGTTAGCCAATCAGGTAAAATTTTGGATGAAGCACTGATAATAACCTGTTAATCCAATAAAACTACATACCTTAGTTATACTCGTTGGTGCTGGCCATTCTTGGATTGATCTTGACTTAGAAGGATCAACAGATATTCTATCTTTAGAGAGAATATGTCCAAGAAAATAAATCTCTTGAAGCCAGAATTCACACTTGCTAAACTTCCCATATAATTAATTTGTTCTAAGAGTCTTTAGAATAGTGCGCAAGTAATTTTCATGATATTTTTAGATTTAGGAGTATATCAAAATATCATCAATAAATACCACTATAAATTCATCATGATATTCCTTGAAAACTCTATTAATTAGATCCATAAAGACAGAGGGTGCTTTAGTCAGTCCAAAATGCATTACTGTAAACTATTAATTCCCATACCTGGTACGAAATGTTTTCTATGGAATGTCTTCCTTCATCAAACACAACTGATTATATGTAGATTAAAGTTAAATCTTTGAAAAATATTGAGCTCCATGAAGTTGATAAAATAAATAATCAATGCGAGGTAGGGGATAATTGTTCTTTATTGTTTTATCATTGATCTCTCTATAGTCAATGCACAACCTCATAGATCCATCTTTCTTCTTAACAAAAAGAACATGGGATCCCCATGGAGAAATACTAGGGTGAATAAATCCTTTATTACTCAATTCTTCTAGTTGTTTCTTTAGTTACACTAATTCCACATTTTCCATTCTATAAGGGGTATTTTATATTGGGCTTGAACCATGAATTAAATCAATGGAAAACTCAATTTATCATTCTAGAGGATGTCCAGGTAAGTCCTCTGGAAACAAATCAACATATTCTTGCACAATATATACATCCTCTATTTGATCATTCTTTTCCTCACACATAGTTATTTCACTCCCTTCCTCCCTAATAATTGAATTTAGTAGAGCTATTGGGGTTGGATCTAGATAAGAATCAGATGGTGACATTTATTCTCTAAAGATAATGTACTCCTTATCATCATCAAAAATTGTAACCTCCTTATTCTTAAAATAAATTTTCACATCATTTTCTGAAATCCAATCCATGCCTTGGATTATATCAAATTGAATCATGGGTATGATGATTAGGTCAGTAGATAAAAAACATTTATATGCCTTAATGGGAACTGATTCACAAAAATTTGTTACAATGATACTTTCCTTATGTGTTTTGACTGAAAACTCCATTTTTAAATCAAAATGAAAATATCTAATTTTTTAGAAAACTAGGAAGATATGACATAATGTGATGATCCAGAATCAAAAAAAGCATTGGATAAATTTGAGGAAACCATTAAATTACCTTCCACCACGCCATTCAGAGCTTCAATCTCCGCAGTAGTGATCGCTTAATCTTGGACTTTCTCCTTTGGCCTTTTGAAGGTAAGTTTCCTTGGCACTTAGGAAATTCATTTTCATAATGCCCCATTTCTCTACAATTGTAGCATTCAACATTGATAGCCTCCTTCTTTCCCTTGCAATCACGATCTTGGTGGCCTTTTTCACCACACTTGTAATAGACTCTAATTCCCTTCAGGAAAGTACCAGGGTGTTTCTTCACACATTTATTATAGGATGGAAATTAAACTTTTCCCATCTTTCCCTTATTTCCATTTTGAGAGTGTTCAACAGATCTCTTCTTCTCTTTCTTTGCTTTAAAGTCATAGGACATAGAGAATTCCTTTTCTATCTTGATAGAATATGAGCCAATATCTTCATACGATGAGAAGGATTGTGAGACTAATTCTCAATGAAGAAATGGTTTTAACCCATCAAAGTATCAATTAATCTTAATCCTTGGGTTATGTATATAATCTACAGCATGCCTTTCTAACCTTGTAATGTTTGCCTCAAGCATTGTGACATTATCTTCTTCCTTTTTCCATAGACTCATAAATTGTATTTCCATATCTACTTGATGTTCCTGAGGAAAGTATTTTTCTAATAAAAGATATTTAAACTCCCCCATTCCATATTTGATATTTCTTTATCCTCATTTGTGTTTTGAATTAATGACCACCATTGATCTGCATCGCCCATGACGGGATAAACTACCATGGTAACTTTTTCGATTTAGCTACTCCCCAAAGCATGAAATATTTTTTTTATAAGGAACTTATCCATTTCTCATCTACAAATAGATTTGTAGTTCCATTGAATGTTGGTGGTTATTTCCTCATGAAGTGGTCTAACATCGATCCTCAATGTTGTGGATCAGGGTGCTCCATATGGGTAAGGTTATTATTCATAACCTAAGTGAGTTATCCTACTATGGTTATAAGTTATTCAGCACCAGTTGCATCACCAGATCCACTATAATTATCATGAGTAGAAGGGAAATCCATACATGAATTACGTGTGTTGATATGGTTTCCATTCCTTCCACCAGGCACCATTTCTAAATAATGTAATACACTAGATGTGTTTATGAATCGCAATACATAATTCCAAACTACTAAAATACCTAACATAAATTGATATGTTTATGCGTATAATCTATAATAATAATAAACACGTTTTTTCGAGGAGGTATTTACGCATAAATCATTTATAATATTTTGTAAGTAAAATATGAATTATCCTAAGCATATCCCTCAAGAGTGTGATAACTAAGAGTACAGTGAAGCTCGTTTTCGTGTACTAGGATACCATAGGTCAAGTCCAAAACTCCTTGTCAATGTTTTCAATCCTAGGTACATCTATTCCAGATCCACATCTACCTACTTGTATTCAGACAGGGATGCATTTCTTGGAAAAATCACAAAATATCTCCATTACCAAAATTTTAGGAAGTTATTCTATACTAATCCTCAAAGTCTATGTTAGGTTAATGTTATATAATCAATTTTTTTTAAATATAGTTTCTAATGTTTGTACTAAACATCCTCTGATACCAACTGTAACGCCCTAAACCCATTTACCTAGAGTTGGTTCATTTTTAAATAAAATTGGAATGATTTTTGGAACCAAAAATATTCAAAGAAAGGAAAGAAGAAAGAGGCCCCGCGTGCTACCTCGCGAAGCCCCGACGTGAAGCCCCCCGAGCAACGCGGCCGCTGTGAAGCACAAGAGGCGGTAACGCTCCGCGAAAGCCTCGATGTTCATGAGACCGCCTCGAAGTACCCAAGGTGGTAAGGCTCCATGAATCCAGCTGACGTTCACAACCCTCCACGAAGCAGAGGAGGCGGTACCCCTCCGTGAATCCAGTTGACATTTGCGACCCGCCGCGAAGACACAGAATCTCCCATCGCGCTGTGTGAGCTCTGATTCATGGCTCCCCTTTCCTATAAATACTGAGCTCCCCTTGATCTCTCTAGATGGACAATCCGACCTTTCAGCTTCTCAAATCCCAAATCATGAAGCACTCTTCACTCTGGGAATCATGAGCTCCGTGAGGTATTTTTGCTTCGCGAGAGGCCTTCGCCTTGTCTCGTTTTGATCCCCTCTTCCAAGAGGGATTCCCTTCATGAAGACTAAGGGAATTCATGAAGGAAGGGGATCCCCAAGAGGACCCGAGCAGTCACGGAGAGTTTATCCTTCACGAAACACCCATCCTGTACAAGTGATCCACATGCCAAGGCAGGGTCACTGTGCTTCGCGAAGTACCTTGCTTCACAGCACCTTGCTTCGCGAGGCACCTCTGCTTCACGAGGAAGTGCTTTGCGAAAACCCTTCCACTTCACGAAGAACCTCCCACTCACACCTCTACCCCATGCTTAAGGCCAAGGCACTCCACTTTGCGAAGCACGACCCTTCACAACTGCTCTCCACTATGCAAAGCAACTGAGCTCCGTAAGGTCCCTGCCTGCGGACCCCTTTTCATAGAAATTCCTCTTCCCGTGCGACCCTCCAGGTTTGCACGATGTGATTTCAAAGTCCCCTGGATGACACCACCCATAGCGTTGCTTCGCCTAATGATTCTTCGCATATGCATGATAACGATCATTGCTTCTTCGCATAACCATGCTAACATGGACCCCTCGATGGTTCGCTCTGCGACCCCCCTTCACCACGGCCTTGCCTGTACCTTCCCTCCCACCAGGAGAAGAGGGTACTGGTTATGTAAGTCCTAGGGGTGTGGATTAATCCCACATCGTCCGAGCTGCAGGATGTTAAACTGCTAAGCACCTCGTCCTAAAAACATGACGTTAAACTGTGATCTGACCTCGTGCCTCGCACGCAGGGTCCCCCCGACTCGGATATTATTTACGCCACACGTCTCTACGGGAATGGAATCACCCCCACATGGGATGATATCCTCCCTCTCGGAGTGACGTTTTTCTATGGGGGAAGGGCTTCCCCAAAGCATAATCCCCTAGCCCCTCTTGCGGAAGGTAGCACCCATGCACCTCCGTACTTCCCCACTACCAAGGCCAGCGGAGGGTGTGATAAAGAAAGAGGCACCTCCCATATTTAGTCCCAAATCCCTCTCCCTCTATTCTTTTTCGCAATTCGGGTCTTCATGCTGGAGTAGGTCCCAGCACCATGGGCCGCCTAACACGTACGGCCCTATTCGCTTCTCATGGACGCACCCTTCGCGACATGATCGTCAGGTCTTTGCTGCCTCTTGTTTCTCACACCAAGAATGAATCATGTGGGCTTAGAGTAAGCATCGACCATGGAAATGCCCCCGTCCAGCATGACGTTAAACTGTATGCCCCTGTCCTCCATGACGTTAAACTGTATGCCCGAACTACAAGGACTTTGATTCATGTTAAGGTATGATACGTAGGAAGCCTCATGAGGTTCAACACCACCACCAGTGGACCCACAGGTTCACCTTCACATCAGTTTTCAAGTAGAAACCCCACCTAAACTACATGGACTTTGATCCATGTCATGGCATGGTACGTAGGAAGCCTCCCTGAGGTTCAAGCCTGTCACTCATCGGACCAAGGTCCTTCTTCACGTCGGTTCGCCGACACCCACATTCATATCTGAACTACGGGGACTTTGATCCATGTCAAGGCATGGTACGTAGGAAGCCTCTCTGAGGTTCAAGCCCATCATCCCCTGGACTAAGGTCTTTCTTCACATCGGTTCGCCGACACCCACCACCCGGTTGTTTCTTTACGTCGGGTTCCACCCTCATCCCGCATGACGTTAAACTACATTTTAGTCCAGCGGTAATCCTTTGTGACTAACCTGAACTATGTGGTCTTTGATCCATGTCAAGGCATGGTACGTAGGAAGCCTCTTTGAGGTTCAAGCCCATCACCCATTGGACCAAGGTCCTCATTCACGTTGGTTTTCCGGCGTCCCACCCGAACTATATGGTCTTTGATCTGTGCTAAGGCATGGTACGTAGGAATAATCACGAGGTTCAAGCCCAACACCACCTAGTCATTCTGACCTCATTCATGTCGGTTGTTCCAACACCTTGGGAAACCTAGAGTGTAATCCCCACACATCCATCCCGAACTATGTGGACTTTGATTCCCTTCCATAGGGATACGTAGGAATTATCTTCGAGACTCAAGCCCATCACCACTATTGTCTCCACGACGGATCCATTTCATTCCTCCTTCACTCCATGCAATTCTCCATCCTCCATCCTGATCCTTACCCGGTCCGCCACATCCCGGTGAGATCATGCCACCCCATTCCCCTCCACAGCATTCGAAAATCCACCCACCCGCTGGCTCTGACATCGTCATTCCCTCAAGGGGGATTCCTCGATCTGATCCACTCCAGTTGGTGTTCTGATCAGGTCGATCCTTCTCTACTGGATGTTAAACTTGCGGCATACCTTGTGTTAAACATGGGAAGCTGAGGAAAACCTCAAATACATGCCTATGGAATATGATTCCTCGCATTCAATATGAGATGCCTTGGGCTTCCACGCCCCAGAGATTCCTAATAATAAGGGACAAAAGATAGACACACCAATTTCCCAGCATTCAAACACGTTAATGATGCCTCGATGTGACTACTCCCCCAACTGAAGGTTACTTCCCTGACTAGACCCTTTGGAATGTCCTGATAGAAGCAGTGTAATTAACCGACGTCCATGGAAATATGCACTGGGAAGAGTTTCATGAACTATGTATTAAATCTATGAGGGAGACCCAGATTAGGTAATGATTTCCCAGGAGGAATCCACGGAGGGAAGAACCGACATCCCATCACCCCGTTTCGATCAAGGAGCAGACGCCCCGAAATAAGGACTAAATGCCACCCGCCTTTGGAAGGCTGGAATGCGTGGTAAAAAAACCGTGCCTATCGCGCCCACAAGCTTACGGACGCGCACACCCCAGCAGAAGCGTTGGAAACAAAAATGGTGAACCCGATGTGAAGGTATTCTCCTCAATGTGGAGATTAGTAGCGCTTGAAACATCAGTAGATTGACTTTTCACCAGATCCAGATATCCGGTGTCGGGTCCTGCCAAGAAAATGGCGGGCCTGGCGTGAAACTCACCAAAAGTTGGGGAAGTAGAACGTGGGTCATTCCGTTCTACAACATTGTCGGCATGGATCCCTCTTACTGGCCACAGAAGACAGAATGGCGTTGGGGCATCGATTGTCAATTTCTTTTCCTCGCAGTACTGATGAGTTGATCTCCCTGCTTCTCAAGAATCAGGTTGCTGCTATAGGAACATGATTGTAGCCCACCCACCTACGTAGGGGTAGGGGAAATACCAGCACAACTACTCCATGTGGCTCCACCGCTGCTACAACGACGTCTGCATCCACGAGCGTGGGGCGCCCACGCCCCCTCTCCCCATCGGAAGTCATCCAACGAAGGGTGATTAACGACCTCATACGTCGTTATGAGGAGGAGGGCATAATCCCAACTCAGGATATGGACCGCCTGGACTTGGAGACATCCAGGCCCCACCATCAATGCCGCCCTCGAGGGCCGCGCAGGGAGCCCCTGCTCCCCACCCCAACATTAAATCATTTCAGGAGCCTGTCCCCGGAAGGCCTTGACGACTCCCTGCCTAACACTGATGAGGTGGGTGATGTCCGGATTAGCCCAGTCAGATTCCCGATCCAAGGACTCCAAGAAAGGGCCCCCACTCATCCATTCTAGCACTGTCATCCAGCCTTTCCATAGGAGTAGGTAGGCTATGCCGCTGCACCACTTGCACTGGCTTGGCTGACCTGACGCCAGCGTTGGGCCCTAGTTGTGGGCGCCCTCCAAGGGGAATCGACATTGATAGAAAATGTGGCCCGATCCACCGACGACGTATACCAATAAGCCCCTGCACACACTGAGGAGGAACACTCCTACGACCAACCAGGATCGAGGCCCCAACCGCCCCGCAGGCAGGCTGGGTTGACTCTCTGGGTCGCAGGCCCGAGTGGTGATCACCGCGAACCAATATGCGGTGATATCACCCCATACGGAGGCCCTCCCCTTACCACCACTCCACAGAGCGTGGGCCTTCCCCTCTCTAAAGTTCGTCATGGAGGTATGACCCACGCTACCCCCAACCTGAATGAAGACCTTCCCCACGACAGTGACACTCAGCGTGAAAGTCTTTCCTGTGCCCACCACACTGGGTATGGAATTCCTCCTCCTACCCCCGACCGTCGATGTGAAATCATTTCCCATCTGGTCCCTCTCCAACGTGGGGATCCTCCATACGTTCTCCATGTAGTCGGCAAAGGTCAACCTCGCCCTTGCAACCAAAGGAGTGAAGGTGTTGTTCATGGAGGTCCTCCCTATGTTCCCTTCGACATTTGCCCTGGTGCCCCTCACACCCCGGTCGTCTCAAGAGGAAGTCATCCCTGCCATGGCGCCAGCACATGACCGAGAATACATGTCGAGAATCAGCCTTTCCCCAAATAGTCATCTAGGGGTAGGAGGACGGGTCGTTTCCTCCACAAGAAGAATCCTAGGAAGGCCCGGATGGAGATCAAACTAGCCCGCTTCTCGGATTCCGAAGTAGAATGCGACTCGAAATTGGAATCCTCCCCTCGTTCCTCTGCATTAAGGACCGGTGCAGGAACAAGGTGTGTTAGCCTCATCCTTATAGAATGTGAAGTCCATTGGATTCCTGGCACTCTTCACAGGTACATCCAAGAGGAGGAAATTGTGGGAATCCTGCAGGTTCCGACCTTACAGTCACCACCATTATCACCAGAAGCGCCCTCTAGCTCAACCATAGATCACAGAGAGCTATTTTGGGGGACAGTGGCAGTTGAGAAGCAAGGTGACCCATCGCTGGTAACTGCGATCCCTACGACAGAGGTTGTGTCTATCGGCCGATCGTATCATGACATTGTGTTCAGGTCACCGCACTCTTTAGAGGATGACCCAGAATTTGGCGGCCAGTCGGCTCATTTTCCATATTCTCTGCCGCCTAGTTTACTGTCCCAGTAGTCCACCTCAGTACCTCTACCTGTTCCTCTGCCACCTCTGGTTGATGAGTGTGGAAATATGGAGCCGGACCCTGAATCCGGGCCCAGGAGCTTCTGGACCATTCTCGCAGCAGATCATTTCCCGGAGAAGTTATGGCCGGTGGCGGAGTCGAACTTTTGTGCGCTGGAATCTCTCACCCCAGAGGAAGTAGAGTGCTTCCGTCAAACCCTATGGGCGACACACTTTCGTCCTCTCTATCAATGGGTTCTGTACCCTAGGAACCAAGTGCACTTTGAGGAAATCGGCAAGTAATGTCGTCTGGTTGATTTGGCTGCACTCCCCTTGTCCTAGTGCCCTGAGTCACCAGGTCGTAAGAGTGCACTCCAACAAAAATGCGTTCAAATTTTCAAGGTACTGCACAAAATTATCAGGGAAGCTATCCTCCATGTGCAAGTCTGTGGCTGGGGATAGTATGTCGCCCTCTTCTTCAGTCCCATTCAGCGGAAACCCGATTCGTTATGCGACATTGAGGACATGCCCCCAAGAAGGGTTGCAGTCCACATGGCTGACATAGTGGATAAGGAAGATGAGATGGAGTTTCTCGATGGAGACTTACCCCCTGAGGGTTTACCACCATTGCTGGACCCGTCAGGGAGGATTACTCATCAGCAGAGGAACCTTCTAGGCCTCCCTGCACCCACCGAGTCACTGGTACTCAGTCGCAATGCTGGTAAGGGTAAAAACATGTCGGAACTATCAAGCACTCCGACCCATCCGCCTCAGTGCAGAAGACGAATGAAGACCCCGAGAAGACCGCGTTTTGCTAGCAAAATGCCAAACAGAAGAGTCTGGTCGACAAACTCTTAGCCGAGAGAACTATAGAGAGGTGACCCGACTATGGTGATCCTAAGCCGGGGCAACAGGGGTAGGAACAAATTCCCCCTGGTGAGATGCCTCTAGGAATCCCTGATCATGCTACTCCCGCAGACAGGACAGAAGCCAGAACTCATGGCAAGAGGGCGCAATACGTCTCGCCGAACCCTCCTGAACGGCGAGGCAATCCAATGAATCCAACCCGGGTTCCCCCAGCCGCCCCAAGGGCTGTTCCGTCAGTTTCTCCACGAGCCATGGAAGTCATTTACCATGCCGAAGAGCTCGACAATGCACTCTTAGTTAGGGATCCCCGTCAAGACAGGGACCCCCACCCGGATGATCCTATAGTGGTAATCATCACCCGCCTCGAGGCGTTGGAGACGTAGTAGGTGGAAGTCCCACCAGATGGCAAGCCATATCCCGTATGGGGTGGATGATATTCCTGCACCTCAAGGTTTTGGGAATCCCACTTTCTCACCCTTTAATGGGACTGGGGACCCGCCACAGCACTTGGCTCATTTTTCTTCCAGGCGTGGCCCCATGTTTGGGACCCCGGCACAGCAGGAAGCCGCCAAGATCTGATGTTTTGTGCAGATATTGGAGGGTCCGACATTCTTCTGGTACAGGCAGCTCCCGATCGGATCGGTGACCGGCTGGGAGGATCTCAGTCGGATGTTCTTATACCATTTCATCTCCACCACGTGAAATACCAGCATCGCAGACCTCTTCAAGTGAAAACAAAGACCTTATGAGCGAGTCACATACTTCATCACCCAGTGGAAGGGGCTTACATACTCCCTAGACATGCCACTAACTTAAGAGAAATTATTGACGCTGTGCATAGGGAATGTTAAAAGAGAACTGGTTCCTTCCCTGATCACCCAGAACTACCCCAGAGGGTTCCAGGACTTCTGAAATAAGGATCATCGCCTCAAAGAAGCTCTGCAACAGGCTAGTCAGGCACATCTGCTGCCCCCTATGATCCCATCCAGGAGGACTGCCAGAGTCGAACCCGCTACGGTGGCCCAAATAGAAGCCCCCAGGAAGCTAGAATTGCTGTCAGTGGCACTGACCCCACAACCCTACAGAGGCCCTCCACCTCAGGCACAGGCTCCTGCCTAGCAGCAACCGCCTCAGAACCGACAGGTTCCCCCATGCAATGCGCCGCCACCGCCTAGGCGGGACAATCAGGCTCCGCCTCCTCGGCAGGCCCCTCCATCCCCTCATCAGGGACAGGCTCCTAGAGCCCCTTATTTGGAAAGAAGGCACCAGAATTACTCGTTAAATGAGAATCAGGTCCCTGGCTACTTCCGAAGTGCCATAGAAAAGGGATTGTATGCTTACCCGAGTGCAGAAGGCCGGCAGAAGCAAATATCACCGATCTCCCCAACTACTGCCCCTATCATCGGATTCTAGGGAACACCCTCAAGCAGTACTATGTGTTTACAGACTGGATCCAAGACTAGGTCGACAAAAACATAGTTAGGTTGGGCCTGGACCCGACACAAGTGGTGGGTGTCTTTGTAGGGTCAGAGAGTGGTAACGACAATGAAGGCGGGTGGTAGTAGGTTCCCAGCCGTGGGTCACAGAAGTATGATGACCGGATGGCCCGTAAAACCGTCACCCGTGCCCGTGGTATCATTTGGGCATGCCTGAATCAACCAGAGCCTTTAGAAGATGTGACCAGTACCTCTACATCATCATCTCAACCGACCTCTTCCCAAAAGGGCAAGCAGTGACGATGTAAGAAGAAGCAACACGCTCCACCACTACCATCTTCATCCCGCACTCTGGGTGATTTCATGCCCCCTGAGATGGGGATTTCTCCCAGAATCCACCCAGTGGTGGATGAATCTTCAAGAAACAGTCAGGTGTATTTTTTGGCTAATACCGTGGAGCTGGTAAATCCGTATATGACTCCCGAAGAGGGGGAACTCTAGGAGAACCTCCCCAATGTCACCATGCAACATTAACGTCAACAAAACCATGACCACAAAGGTCATCAAGGAATGTCAGTGGGTGCTTTCAGTCAGGCTGTGCACACTACTGAAACTAGAAAATAGGCCCAACGCAGAGCTCAGCATGCACAACCTCATCTGGTGCCTCAGATCTACCTCCACTGCAGTTCATGATTCTAGATCAGGCGGAGAAGTCTCGTCTATATCGCGACCAGTCTTGCCCTGCTGTAGGCCAATCTCAGTTGTCAGGTATTCATCCGGAAGCTACTCTTCAAGAATCAACTAGCAGACAGCGGGATGTACCCAGTACCAGCCAGTCGCCAGTCCAGCTGGCAGGGCCCGCCATGCTTCCAACTACAGAACGACCTCTTGTAAGCAGATGCTCACATTTGGCACGAAAGTATGATGTCCTGAAACACCTTGGTGGCATTCCAACAAGGCTTTCTATCCTTGAGGCTCTTCTTCTATCATCCAAAATGCGTGAGGCACTTTCTGAGGCCCTAAGGAACCCCCTCTAGTTTGAGACGGAGTTAACAGCTGCAGAGGCCTTCCATGTTGAGACAATTGAGAATGAATAATGTCAGGAAGTTATCTCATTCTACGGTGAAGATTAAGAACCTCCCATACATGGGAATATACGCCCATTGTACTTCACTGGATAGTTTAATAGCGTAGAAGTCCACTGCTACCTGGTTGAAACGGGTTCTGGGATTAACCTAATCCTAAGTCAGACACTGTGAAAGCTGGGTTTGTCTGAGGATGATTTAACTCCCTCCGACCTCAAAATCCAGGGATACGAAAGGACTGAGCTATCCCTAGTAAGAAAGATCCACTTGAAGACCCAGTTCGGTGGCCTAATTGCTAGCATCAAGTTTATGATCGTCTCCTAGGACTCCACGTACAACGCATTGATGGGCGGGCCATGGCTCCATCTGCATGCAGCGGTCCCTTCATCATATCACCAATGCCTCAAATACTCCCTTAATGGTCAAGTAGGCATGCTCCAAGGAGATGCGTCTCCTTTTGCCTCTTGTGAAGCTCGCTATCTGGACGCTGACTATTACAAGAGCAAGGATAAGCAAATCTTGGCAAGTGAGGATGAACCCGCCCCTGTCACAAGTGATCCCTGGGCAGGCTTGGACAACACCTACATCTTACCAATCCATCGGTTAGAGGCCATGACCCCAACATGGGGAAATGTTTTGTTGTTTTCGGTAAAAGAGGAAGGCATGTTCCCATGTCCAAGCGACGGTGGAAAATCACCTCGTAATCCTACACCAACCAGGCTCAGGTGATCCCGGAACCTCCTACCCCTGTGCGATATCGGGATGTCAGGCTCATAGAAACAAAGATACATCATACATGTCTCTTCCGCTGGGCTAGAATCAACCGGCTCAGGCCGATGCATCACTACTACTTTGATTTCATCAAGTGTGGTTCCTTGGGCCAAAGACCAGATGAGATTGGATCGACTGCCTTCATCGCTATTCTCTCAGTGGCGCATGAGTCTCCTGATGTGATGACCACTGCCGCCCAAGCCAGCACCAGCCACCCATCAGGGTTTGATAACTCAAAAGAAGCTCCCCCCGCGGAAGATCCCTCCACAGGTGGAGAAGAGGATCTGGAGGATGCTCCCCTGCCTTTGAAGAAGGCATCTCTACCACTGTCGATGAACTGGTACAGGTGAACCTTGGTAGCGAGGTAGATCTAAGACCCACATTGATAGTGCCACCATGCCCCTTGAGGAGCAGCAACAATATGTGGAATTTCTCAAACAACACCGTGATGTGTTTTCCTGGTGTTACGACAAGATGCCAGGACTAGATCCCCAGGTAGTCTTCCACCATCTTGGTCTCCCGACAAACCATCACTGGTTCAAACAACCTCCTAGAAAGATGCACCCTTCTCAAGGTGCCATGGTTGAGGCTGAAGTTGACAAGCTTATCAAATCCAACTTTGTCAAGGAAGTCCAGTACCCCAGGTAGCTTGCCAACATTGTTCTAGTCAGGAAGAAGAATGAGCAGATCAGTGTCTGTATTGACTTTCAAGAACTCAACCGATACTGCCCAAAGGATGAATTTCCCCTCTCAGTGATAGAGTAGTTGATTGATGCCAAGGCCGGGTTCCAAGACCTCTCCTTCATGGATGGGTATTCTGGGTACAACCAGATCTGGATGGTCCCCAAGGATGAAGAGTCCACTGCCTTCAGTGCTCCCCAAGGTACTTTCTGTTACCAGGTCATGCCTTTCAGCCTGAAGAATGTAGGTGCCACCTATCAGCTGGAAATGGACCACATATTTAAGCCTATTCTCATGACACTGGTGGAATGATACATGGATGATCTGGTTGTCAAATCTCGCCAGTGCCAGGACCATCTCAAGGACCTTGAGAAAGTGTTCAACTTCCTCAATTCCCGCCACATGAAGATGAACCTGCTAAAGTGTGCTTTCAGGGTCACCTCCTGGATGTTTCTTGGCTTTTCTATTAGATAATGAGGCATTGAGATCAACCAGAAGAAGATAAAGGCCATCATCCAAATGCCTCCCCTGAGTAATATTCAGGAGCTTCGAGGTCTCCAAGGCCACTTAGCCTATATACGCCGATTCATTCCGAATCTGGCTGACAAGTGAAAGCCCTTTTCTCAGATCATGAAGAAAGGATCCTCCTATCAATGGGATGAAGTGTGTTAGACTGACTTTGAGGAAATCAAGTAGTATCTACTGCAACCTCCGGTCTTGATGCCACCCGTCCCCGGAAAGCCGCTGGTCCTTTACGTGACCGCCTTGGAACGGTCCCTCGGCGCACTTCTCGCCCAGAAGAACAATGAGGGAATAGAGGACAATATCTACTACCTCAGCCCTATACTCCTCGATACGGAGACCAGATACTCCCCCATCTAAAAGAGCTACCTGGTGCTCGTGTTTTCCATACAGAAATTTCGACATTACCTGCAGCACCATGAGGTACAATTGGTCTCTCAGGTAGACCCACTGAAGTACATCTTGAACCGCCCTATGTTGACTAGGCGACTATCACGGTTGGTGGTGATCCTCCAGCAGTTCGACATCAGGTTCGTGCCTAAGAAGGCTATCAAGGGACATGCATTGGCAGACTTCCTAGCTACCCATCCAACCTCTGCAGATCAATTCCTAGATCTAGATTTTCTTGATGAGGCAATCCTCTAAGTTGATCATGCCGTCTCATGCTGGCATATGTACTTGGACGGTGCCTCCCAAAGCCCCACCGGTAGGAGGCTCAATGATCCAAAGCTCAACAGAGTAGGTTTGGGTATCATCTTCATCACCCCAGCGCAATCCATTCTGCTATACTCATTCTTGTTTTCAGAAGACTGCACCAACAACGAGGCAGAATAACAGGCTCTCATAACTAGCCTCAAGCTGACCCTTGAGATTGATGTTCATCATTTTCATGTGAATGGGGATTCCGAACTAGTCATCAAGCAGGTCAATGGTGACTAAGTTGTCATGAATCTGAAGCTTCTGCCATTGCTGGAGTGCACCCTCCATCTAATGGCCCAGTTCTCTTTTGACCAGAGGTTACCCATGTCCCTCGGTCATAGAACGGTCGAGAAGACGCTTTGGCCAGCTTAGTTGCATCACTCACAGAACTCGATAAAGATGATTTGATCATACATGTAGAACACCAGAGAGTCATCGCCCCCGTTACCCCATAGGATGACGACGGCCTGCGGGTAAGTCACCTTACCGCTGGACCCTCAACGTCAGGGGTCCCAGGTTCTTTAGATGCAGTGGTTGAGGCCACTTCTGACTAGAGGGAACTTTTTGTCGTGTATCTCCAAAATGGTTGCCTCTTGGATGATCGGGCCGAGTGTGAGTGAATCCGACACTGTGTACTCCAATTTACCCTCCAGAGTGGTCCCAGTTGTAACACCCCGAGATTTTATGAAAAAATATTATTTTTAATGTCTTGTGTTGTACGCTACACCAAAAGAAGCTTGAACAACACACATCCTTGACTTGCCTTGCATTACACGCAATCGCAACCTTCCTCGATAGCATGTGTAGTACGTAATACTGAGTTTCACGAAACAATGATATGCTATTAAAATATTATTAAAACTAGCCGTTATGAATAGTAATAACCACTTTTTAAATTTTAGAAATTTTAGCTCTCAAAATGGACTTCATTTTTGGATTCGGAGTATCAAATTTAGCCTAAGGTGAAATTTTGGTACTTTTCGGATAACTTTCATATTCTGATGAATAGTGAAAATTACTAAATTATAATTAAAAACAACTTTTTTAATCGAAATAATTAATAGTGATAAATCATTAATTTGAGTTGTTTTAAAGTATATTTAGAATATATTTTTACAATTTAATACAATGTTGGTCATTGGATGTAATTTCACATTTAAACCAGACATAATCAAGTGTCAATCTTTTGATAGATATTGTTTCTTAAAAACACTCTATTTGTTTTAACAGCGGGATTTAATTATAAAATTAATTAATGCAACTTTTATGTTATGAATTTGGTAAAATAGACTTCATTTTTGAATTCGGAATATGAAATATAGCTTAGGATGAAATTTTGGCATTGTTCTGAAAAACATCAATTTTTGATGAATAGTGAAACTACTAAGTGGTAGTTAAAAAACTGAATTTTTCATAAAACTTAATTTTACCGCTTCTGTGAATGGAATTTCAAAAATCCGAGAGACACGGTTGATGTTAGTAAGTAAAATGTGGTTCAATGAGATGAAAATAATTTTTGGTGAATAGAAACTTTTTACTTTTATTTACCACGGTTAAAAGTAAATAGGGTAATTAAGGGTAAGAATGATATTAATATTACCCTAACACATGTCCTAATTCTATTGGATAAGTTTATCTCGACCAAAAACAACCTTAAGTGTAAAATATTATCATTTAGGCCCACTTGGATTAGATTATGACATTTATTATTATTTAATTCAAAGAAGAGTTAAAAGAGTTAAAATCAAAGTTTATTTACTAAAACATTTTTAATATAGGGTTATACATAAGATAAATTCGATTGTAAATATTCATTAGAAATCTAAAAAGATTTCCTAAATAATGGTATTTTATTTGTAATTTTTAGACATCAAATAATTTAATTTATTTATGACACAAAGATGATGCAGTAATTATCTTATTAATGAAATATTGACATAATTGATGTTATAAACACAAATATAAATGTAATTTTAGACTTTTTATGAATTACACTAATTTTCTAGGTTACTATGATATATTAGTGTTGATTTAATCAACTTGGTTCGAACATATAATTCTGTTATGACTTTCACAAAAATCATATATCAAATAGTGTCAAAATTGACACAAAATAGTTTTTAAATCAAATATTATATTATTAATTGTTATTTTATTCCTAAAAATCTAAGGTTCGGCCAAATGACTTAGATAAGGATATATATATTAATAATAAACAATTTGGGGTTCGTTTGGCATGTTATAGTAAGTGTATTAACCATATAGTGAAAGCAAACAAAAAGACACGATAAAAGTTAAATTATTTAACTTAGAGTTAAATCTAATTGATAAGGTTAAAATAATACCCTAAACTTGTCTAAATCTTATTGGTTGATAGGATTTCGACCCAACCCCACTTTAGCTTCGAAATAAGACCCTTTAGAACCATTATAAACCGATTTTGACATTAATATAAAATAATATTTTGAGGTATTCCTAAGGTGCCCCTCTCCTCCCTTATAAAAGGACACCTCCTCCCCCTCCTCCTCACACCAATTTGAGCACTCAAGCTCGGCCAACCCCTGCCAAAATCTCTTCTCCACTTCCCTAGAAACATCCTAGAGGTTCTGGTCTTCCTCAAATACCAATTTTATTGCCCTAAGAGGAGGTCTCAAAGAGGCGCTTCAAAGAAGAGGTAATTACCGTTACCAATTCTTTCATCTTTATTTCTTCTTCCACTTCTTCTTCTTAGGTTGTTTCATTATGAAGTAATAACATCAGTATCACTCATATACTGATATGTTATTATAAGTATGAAACAACCCTATTTCACCATCTATCCATCCTACGGAAAAAGAAATCACCGCGTGTGCGTACGTACGGAATACCGTCTCCACGCCGTGGTGTAATCTATTTTCCACCACCACCTTACATGGATGGGTATAATGGTGTAAAGAATAACTATACATAGTTATTACAACATCATATTTATTCTGATATATTTTATAATCCACTCCAATTCAATTCAATATTTATAGAAATGATATCATCGCTCGTGCGTACGTATGGACTACCGTCTCCACGACGCGATGAGATTCATTCTCCATGTTAACCATTTAAGAATGATTATAAAGTATATATAAGAAATAATAATGAAATATATGACATTATAAAGCTACTGGATTTATTTATATATATATATGTATGTCATCTACTTACTTCCATTTCAAGACAATAAGGAAAGGAAAACAGCGTTCATGCGTACGTACGGACTACCGTCTCCATGAACGGTGTTTTTCATTTTATTTATCTATCTATTATATATTTATATAATGAATATATATGATATATAAATCATGTTTTATATTCTGGAAGTAAGTAAATCATGATATAAGTAATAATTATGTCAAGAACAACAAGTCAAAACACCTACGATAAATGAAACGATTTTACCCAAAACGCTTCTTTAACATGGAATTTACAAAAGAACGGGTAATATAATGTCATAAGTGAACCATATATGATATCATAACAATGAATATGATTCTTTAATAAGTCAATGAAATTATTTAAATCATTATACAGGAGGTTCGGACACATATGAAGCAAATCGGACCTAAGGTAAGGAAAATATCACAATCTCATTTTTATCTGAGATTGTTTATTCGTAAGTATTTACTGGGGCGTATTTTATCATCCACATCCATGTTCCCTCAATATGTAATATTGTTTCCATACACTTGCAATAGTTTAAATCCAATTTTACCCTTAGGTGAGTTTTTAGTAAAGAATATGAAAGAAATCTTTTGTCGTTTTTCCGTACGAGGTACTTTTTGACTTTTCCGACAAAAGTACGAAGAATGTTTTTTTTAACTTATACGGCATGAATGGATTTTTAAAACATTACTTCAAAGAAGCTTCCTTTACAAGTATTCAAGTTTATTTTTAATCAACTTCTTTTATTTTAAGGTTGTATGACATGTTATGAAAGGAAAAATGTTTTTGAAGAAGAAAGGATATTTTCCTCAAGAATGGAGTTCAAGTGTTTTATCAAAATTATTTTCCATCTAAGATAATAAAGGGTTATATTTTTATCCCTATTATTACATTGATTTGATCATGTTGTGATGGAATTATTTTTATGAATTCCTTTATCTTTTATGAATTGATTTATGATGTCATGATGTTTCAAGAATCCCATTTTTGTTACTTGTGTTATGCGATGATGTATGTTTTATGATTATGTGGCACACATAAGAAAGGATTCATTATAAGATGGGTGGGACCTATATCTCCCTACAATGAATTGGGTAAAGATTTTATATCTCATGAGATAGACATGGCTGGAACGGAAGGTTATTTCGGTTCAGTGATACAGGACTGAAACGAGGAGTGAACTCGGTTCAGAAAGGGACTTTGTCCACTAAGATAGTCTTGGCAATGAGTCATGACTAACAAGAAATGATTTTCCATGATTATGTGTGCATGCCACAAAGTTTCAAGTTTTATGTTATGATTATGGGGATCTCATTTTCACTTCTATGATTTATCCCATGATATGATATTATGAGCTCTTTTGCAGGTTAAGATTTCCAAAAGCTATGTTCTTATGTATATGATGTGATTGATATTTCTTTTGTTTACCCTTACTGAGCATTTGAGCTCACCCTTTTATGTTTTCTTTTCCCCAGGATATAAAGAAAGGTTTTAGGTATAAAAAAAAGGGAAGATCTTTATGGGAGATATTGAAGATCTTTCACCACGATTAGAAGATTACGTTCCGAGTTTCCAAAGACACTAAACTATTACGATCCTTGTGTGTGTATTTTTGTTATGTGCTAAGTATTCCGCAAATTTAATGTAATGTCCATGTACGTCAAGATACGGGTCTCTACAGTTGGTATCAGAGGAAAGGTTTAGTCAACCTTTGGAAACTAGGATGCGAAAACGTTAGTGAGATCCCTAGAGATATTTCTAAGGTATGTCTAGGGATGCCCCTAAGGATAAGTATACATATAGGATATAGTCTTAGAACTATGGTAACGATATTAGATTAAACTAAAGATGATAGATATTTAAGTTACTCCCCCTTTATTATGATTTTTGCATCTAACACTATTCTGTTTGGGTTTTAGAAAATGACTGGAAACAAGATGATTCACAATAATGGAGGATATGATGGACAATGGAATGATATTCTTCATGAGAAACCAAATGAAATGGGATTTGGATGTCCAAACATCATTATTATGCCAAATCAGCAATCTCACAATATGATCAATAAAGTAAAATTTGGTAAGTTTCCTGACTCGACTAATAAGAGAAAGATGGACTTCCATGATGATCATAGAGGAAAGAAAGTTTAATTTCCCCTATGTAAATCATGTGGGAAGAGGCATCAAGGAGAATGTTTCAAGGGAACTGGAAGATGCTTTGGGTGTAGAAAATAAGGACACAAAGCAAGTAAGTGCAAAGGAAAAGGGTCGGTTAACACCATGGATGAGGATAATGGTATTGCTACGACATCAAAAATGGTTAAGTGTTTTAAATGTGGAATGTATGGGAATTATTCAAACAAATGCCCTAAGGGAAAGACTCATGAAGAGAATCAGTATGGTCATATGGGTAGTATTTATGTGGATGATGATGAAGAGACTACAAATGATATGTGAGATGAAAGAATTTTTGAAGCTCGGTCAATGGTTTGAGAATGTAGTGGAATGATTACATGTTTATCATGTGTAATTTTGGAATAAAGAGACATATATGGATTGTTACACTGTTGTCTTTCCTTGTGTTTTGAAAGTGTATGATTAATGTTACCAGTATCCATGAAAGGTTATTCAGATATTTTTGGAATGTAGATGATATGCGCATAATGAAGGGATAAGGAGAAAATTAAATGTTTGATAGTATTCATGAGCTCATGATTGATATAAGGACTAAGTGATATCATGGTTTGAGTATATAGAATTTTGAGGATTTCGGTATGTGAAAAGTGTTAACTTTTAACTGCATTCAAGTTTTCACTAAGGTTCAATGGGTATTCAAGAGAGTACAAGATTAAGGCCTTTGAATGTTTGGAATGTGACCAACAAGATATATCTTATGATATATGGGGATCAACGATGGTATTAAATCTCTGGTAATCGTTTTCACTATGTTATGAGAATGGACTGTAGTATTATGGATAAGCCTAAAGATTGGAATGGATTATGTTGGACATAAGTTAGTATTGTTTAAGGATAGAAGTTTTTTCGATATTATTGATGGGATGTTATAGTAATATAGTTTTATAAAAAGGACAACCTGCAGGACGGGCGACAACCCATCGCTTCGGACAAGGCTGTGGGAATCGAACCCACAACCGAAGTGCGATTGGCCTTTATCGCCTACCACTGGCCTACAGGAAGTCCCTATTTAGTAGAAACTAGTTTTATTATATTAAGCAGTATGATATATGAAGTATAAGTCCATTTTAGGAACCATATATGATTAATCTCACTATAGAATGACTTATGTATATTTAATAACTTTTGCTAACCTTTTGTTTGAGACAGATGGAATGAACAGTCATTCTATCACATGATCTGCTAACACTTCACGAATAACAAATTCAACTTCATTTATTTAAGAGATGAAGTGGAAATTGTTCAAGGCACGAACAACAGTGAGATTGTACCAAAATAAAGTAAGTATTTATTCTAATTCAAATTTTCAACTTTAGGGAAATGATCTTGAAAACCAAAAATGTTGTCCTAGTGATCTTATACCTGATGAATCATATGGTACCTTATATCATCACAAATCTATGGATTTGTGATTACTGGCTTTTCCATAGCCATGTTCTCTACCACTCTCCATCAGAACATGATGGTTAGATTTCTCTTTCATATCCATATTTTCACCTATGTGGAAACCCAGTGATTAGTTTATTTGGGTAATCGTTACATTTCATACTTTAGTTTTTAAAGCCAAGTTTTGGTATTCCTTTTTACGATGTGGGTTTCTATTAAAGAAACTTTCGAATAGTAAACCATTTATAACCCCGACGAATTTCGAGGGCGAAATTCATTTTAAGGGGGGTAGAATGTAACACCCCGAGATTTTATGAAAAAATATTATTTTTAATGTCTTGTGTTGTACGCTACACCAAAAGAAGCTTGCACAACACACATCCTTGACTTGGCTTGCATTACACGCAATCGCAACCTTCCTCGATAGCGTGTGTAGTACGTAATACTGAGTTTCACGAAACAATGATATGCTATTAAAATATTATTAAAACTAGCCGTTATGAATAGTAATAACCACTTTTTAAATTTTAGAAATTTTAGCTCTCAAAATGGACTTCATTTTTGGATTCGGAGTATCGAATTTAGCCTAAGGTGAAATTTTGGTACTTTTCGGATAACTTTCATATTCTGATGAATAGTGAAAATTACTAAATTATAATTAAAAACAACTTTTTTAATCGAAATAATTAATAGTGATAAATCATTAATTTGAGTGGTTTTAAAGTATATTTAGAATATATTTTTACAATTTAATACAATGTTGGTCATTGGATGTAATTTCACATTTAAACCAGACATAATCAAGTGTCAATCTTTTGATAGATATTGTTTCTTAAAAACACGCTATTTGTTTTAACAGCGGGATTTAATTATAAAATTAATTAATGCAACTTTTATGTTATGAATTTGGTAAAATAGACTTCATTTTTGAATTCGGAATATGAAATATATCTTAGGATGAAATTTTGGCATTGTTCTGAAAAACATCAATTTTTGATGAATAGTGAAACTACTAAGTGGTAGTTAAAAAACTGAATTTTTCATAAAACTTAATTTTACCGCTTCTGTGAATGGAATTTCAAAAATCCGAGAGACACGGTTGATGTCAGTAAGTAAAATGTGGTTCAATGAGATGAAAATAATTTTTGGTGAATAGTAACTTTTTACTTTTATTTACCACGGTTAAAAGTAAATAGGGTAATTAAGGGTAAGAATGATATTAATATTACCCTAACACATGTCCTAATTCTATTGGAAAAGTGTATCTCGACCAAAAACAACCTTAAGTGTAAAATATTATCATTTAGGCCCACTTGGATTAGATTAGGACATTTATTATTATTTAATTCAAAGAAGAGTTAAAAGAGTTAAAATCAAAGTTTATTTACTAAAACATTTTTAATATAGGGTTATACATAAGATAAATTCAATTGTAAATATTCATTAGAAAGCTAAAAAGATTTCATACATAATGGTATTTTATTTTTAATTTTTAGACATCAAATAATTTAATTTATTTATGACACAAAGATGATGCAGTAATTATCTTATTAATGAAATATTGACATAATTGATGTTATAAACACCAAACTAAATGTAATTTTAGACTTTTTATGAATTACACTAATTTTATAGGTTACTATGATATATTAGTGTTGATTTAATCAACTTGGTTCGAACATATAATTCTGTTATGACTTTCACAAAAATCATATATCAAATAGTGTCAAAATTGACACAAAATAGTTTTTAAATCAAATATTATATTATTAATTGTTATTTTATTCCTAAAAATCTAAGGTTAGGCCAAATGACTTAGATAAGGATATATATATTAATAATAAACAATTTGGGGTTCGTTTGGCATGTTATAGTAAGTGTATTAACCATATAGTGAAAGAAAAAAAAAAGACACGGTAAAAGTTAAATTATTTAACTTAGAGTTAAATCTAATTGATAAGGTTAAAATAATACCCTAAACTTGTCTAAATCTTATTGGTTGATAGGATTTCGACCCAACCCCACTTTATATTCGAAATAAGACCCTTTGTAACCATTATAAACCGATTTTGACATTAATATAAAATAATATTTTGAGGTATTCCTAAGGTGCCCCTCTCCTCCCTTATAAAAGGACACCTCCTCCCCCTCCTCCTCACACCAATTTGAGCACTCAAGCTCGGACAACCCCTGCCAAAATCTCTTCTCCACTTCCCTAGAAACATCCTAGAGGTTCTGGTCTTCCTCAAAGACCAATTTTAGTGCCCTAAGAGGAGGTCTCAAAGAGGCGCTTCAAAGAAGAGGTAATTACCGTTACCAATTCTTTCATCTTTATTTCTTCTTCCACTTCTTCTTCTTAGGTTGTTTCATTATGAAGTAATAACATCAGTATCACTCATATACTGATATGTTATTATAAGTATGAAACAACCCTATTTCACCATCTATCCATCCTACGGAAAAATAAATCACCGCGCGTGCGTACGTACGGAATACCGTCTCCACGCCGTGGTGTAATCTATTTTCCACCACCACCTTACATGGATGGGTATAATGGTGTAAAGAATAACTATACATAGTTATTACAACATCATATTGATTCTGATATATTTTATAATCCACTCCAATTCAATTCAATATTTATAGAAATGATATCATCGCTCGTGCGTACGTACGGACTACCGTCTCCACGACGCGATGAGATTCATTCTCCATGTTAACCATTTAAGAATGATTATAAAGTATATATAAGAAATAATAATGAAATATATGAAATTATAAAGCTACAGGATTTATGTATATATATATATATGTATGTCATCTACTTACTTCCATTTCAAGACAATAAGGAAAGGAAAACAGCTTTCATGCGTACGTACGGACTACCGTCTCCATGAACGGTGTTTTTCATTTTATTTATCTATATATTATATATTTATATACTGAATATATATGATATATAAATCATGTTTTAAATTCTGGAAGTAAGTAAATAATGATATAAGTAATAATGATTTCAAGAACAACAAGTCAAAACACCTACGATAAATGAAACGATTTTACCCAAAACGCTTCTTTAACATGGAATTTACAAAAGAACGGGTAATATAATGTCATAAGTGAACCATATATGATATCATAACAATGAATATGATTCTGTAATAAGTCAATGACATTATTTAAATCATTATACAGGAGGTTCGGACACATACGAAGCAAATCGGACCTAAGGTAAGGAAAATATCACAATCTCATTTTTATCCGAGATTGTTTATTCGTAAGTATTTACTAGGGCGTATTTTATCATCCACATCCATGTTCCCTAAATATGTAATATTGTTTCCATCCACTTGAAATAGTTTAAATCCAATTTTACCCTTAGGTGAGTTTTTAGTAAAGAATATGAAAGAAATCTTTTTTCGTTTTTCCGTACGAGGTACTTTTTGACTTTTCCGACAAAAGTACGAAGAATGTTTTTTTTAACTTATACGGCATGATTGGATTTTTAAAACATTACTTCAAAGAAGCTTCCTTTACAAGTATTCAAGTTTATTTTTAATCAACTTCTTTTATTTTAAAGTTGTATGACATGTTATGAAAGGAAAAATGTTTTTGAAGAAGAAAGGATATTTTCCTCAAGAATGGAGTTCAAGTGTTTTATCAAAATTATTTTCCATCTAAGATAATAAAGGGTTATATTTTTATCCCTATTATTACATTTATTTGATCATGTTGTGATGGAGTTATTTTTATGAATTCCTCTATCTTATATGAATTGATTTATGATGTCATGATGTTTCAAGAATCCCATTTTTGTTACTTGTGTTATGCGATGATGTATGTTTTATGATTATGTGGCACACATAAGAAAGGATTCATTATAAGATGGGTGGGACCTATATCTCCCTCCAATGCATTGGGTAAAGATTTTATATCTCATGAGATAGACATGGCTGGAACGGAAGGTTATTTCGGTTCAGTGATACAGGACTGAAACGAGGAGTGAACTCGGTTCAGAAAGGGACTTTGTCCACTAAGATAGTCTTGGCAATGAGTCATGACTAAAAAGAAATGATTTTCCATGATTATGTGTGCATGCCACAAAGTTTCAAGTTTTATGTTATGATTATGGGGATCTCATTTTCACTTCTATGATTTCCCATGATATGATATTATGAGCTCTTTTGCAGGTTAAGATTTCCAAAAGCTATGTTCTTATGTATATGATGTGATTGATATTTCTTTTGTTTACCCTTACTGAGCATTTGAGCTCACCCTTTTATGTTTTCTTTTCCCCAGGATATAAAGAAAGGTTTTAGGTATAAAAAAAAGGGAAGATCTTTATGGGAGATATTGAAGATCTTTCACCACGATTAGAAGATTACGTTCCGAGTTTCCAAAGACACTAAACTATTACGATCCTTGTGTGTGTATTTTTGTTATGTGCTAAGTATTCCGCAAATGTAATGTAATGTCCATGTACGTCAAGATACGGGTCTCTACACCAGTCTTGAGTGGATCCTCAATAAGAGGAGCTTTGATGGTGTTATCCTCCATTTCATTCAACGAGTCGAGATTTCTTAGGTCATACAAGAGGTTCATTCCGGTTCCTGTGGTGCCCACCAGGCTAGGGCCAAGTTGTCCCATCAGATCTGGAGATTGGGACTGGACCTCTATGATCCATGATTGTATTGAGTTTTCCAAGAGATGCCATGCATGCCAAGTTCATGCTAATTTTTTGCATCGGCCGCCAGAGCCTCTCCACTCCACCAAGTACTCTTGGCCATTTGCGGTGTGGGGAATTGATGTCGTGGGACCATATCCACCGACGACAGCTCGTCAGTGTAGATTCATCTTGACTACTACAGATTTATTCTCCAAGTGGGCAGAGGATATTCCACTCAAATAGGTCAAGGCATGTTCCATCGTCGACTTTGTGAGTTCCAATATCATCCACCGGTTTGGAGTCCCTCATGTTGTCCTCACCGACAATGACACCAACTTCTGAGCAGTCGAGCTAAAGAAATTGTATGCCAGGTACAATATCTGTTCGAACCATACCTCTCGCTATCAATCATAGGCAAATGGACAGATCGATACATTCAATAAAACCCTCTCTAACATTCTGAAAAAGATGGTTGGTCAGAACAAAAAAAGTTGGCCGGAAAAGCTCCCCAACGCCCTCTGGGCTTATCGGACGATGACTCACAATTCCACCTAGGTGACCCCATATTCCCTGGTGTATGGGGCTGAGGCCGTACTGCCCATTGAGATCTATCTTCCATCATTACACACTTCAGTCTATGACCAGTAGGCACCAGATAATGTGGCTGAAATCCGTCTAGCTGAATTGGAAGCACTGGACGAGAACAGGCTCCGTGCCCTGCACAATCTGGAAAGGCATCAGAATAAGAAATCTATAGCTTTCAACAAGAAGGTCTTCCTTCAATCTTTTCTCCAAGGTGACCTGGTGTTGGCCCTCCGAGCGCCAATGATCCCTAGAAGGAAACCACCCAAGCTTGAGCCCAAATGGGAAGGACCTTACGTCATTCATGAGGTTTACCCCAATGGAGCATACTCCCTGGCGACCACAGACAGTGAGTGCGTAAATCCTCCCACCAACGCCAAGTTCCTCAAGAAATAATTTTCCTAAGCCCCTTGGTCCTGTACGACCTTAAACTATATGGTCCCGCATGACCCTAAACTGCATCACAGCCCTGCATTACATTAAACTGCTCGTCATCGTCCTTCATGATGTTAAACTGTACATTATGGTCCCGCATGACCCTAAACTACAACATCATCCTACATGACAATAAATAGCAAAATGGTCCGAGCTCTATGACCTTAAACTAAGATCACCCTCATCCTCACTGCAAGACGTTAAACTACAAGCCAGTCAGGCCTCCCTGACTGGGGCTTAGCCTCAGGCCCCTTGGCCTCTTCGGTCCCCTGGCCCTCGTCCTCACTGCAAGAAGTTAAATTGCAATCCAGTCAGGCCTTCCTAACCGAGGCCCAACCTCAGGCCCCTTTCCCTTCCCTGAATCAGACTCTCTTGTGGGATTGTATGGTGTGGTGTGTGATTACGTTCTCATTCATGTCGAGTTACTCGTCGTATCGTACATACCCCTAGATGAGATGTGTCCCCCATCCCGCATGATGTTAAACTGCTTCTCATCCCGCATGACGTTAAACTGTTCTTCTAGAACTACGTATGGCTTGATTCCCATCCTAATGGGATACACAGGAACTCTCATATGTCTTGTCTTGAGCCCAGAACCATGCTCTTCTCTTTGACTATTCTCCCTGAGGATAGTTTCCTCGGAGGGTCCTTTCATGATGAAGAGTAGGCTTCCTTATCCCCACTCAGACAAGGATTATAATGGTCACACCATGTTCCCACTCCCATTCTTCTATCCTCCCACTTCTTCACCGCACAACGTTAAATTGCATGGACTTCACGAACTACATATGTCTTGATTCCCATCCTCATGGGATACATAGGAACGTCCAGAAATTTTGTCTGTTGGCCCAGCCCAAAAGCGAAATTCTTCCCCTCTGGTCAAGATATATGGAAGGGTGCACGCTTTTGCCCCAAATTATGTTGAGCAAGCCTCGACCCAGCTGTACATCCCCTCCCCTAGATATGTTCGCCTCTTTCGTAGATGGGTAAAACTATGCTTCACCCACTCCATGACTGGGATTCCATCACTTTCCTCATCTGGAAGGGCCCATGAATGTTATGGATGCTTGGCCTAAGGGACCTCTTACCACTTCGGGCCAACGCCCTCGAGGATCTCAAGCAACAAGATGATACAAGTCCCACGTTTCGAACGTGGTCAGTAGTCGATGCTCATTTGTTGCTCCAATGTCAGGTCACCATAAGGACGTTGGGTTTCAAACATGGTCAACAGTGTCTCAGATCTTTGGGTCCACCCCAAGATGTCCCAAACATCAAGTACAATGATTCGTTCTACCCCATCCTGAAGCAAAAAACATCCCTCTGGGTGGTGCCAACGGTCGGGTGCACGACCCGGATTCTTTTATAAGTAGTGTATGGCGTGGTGCGGGATTATGTATTCATTCACGTCAGGTCACTTTCCATATGCATTCCCTTACCGAGGCCCAGCCTCAAGCCTCTTGGATTTTTCAGGCCCTAGCCCAAGTTCTTACCTGGAGTATACGGTGTGGTGAGGGATTATGTCCACACTCATGACGTTTTGTTCACCATACCACACACCTCCTCTGTCCAGGGAGCCAGATTCCCTAACCATCATCCTCACTGCAAGACTTTAAACTGTGAGTAGGTCCGGCTTTCCGGACCGAAACCCCACTATCAGGCCCCTTTGTCTTTTTGGGCCCCCTGGCACAAGTTCTTTCTTACAGAACTGTGCGGTGTGATGCAGGATTATGTCCTCATTAACGTCAGGTTACTCGTCACATTGTACACAACCTCGTTAGGGTATCCTACCCCTGGGTATCTTTTAGAACTATGTATGGCTTGATTCCCATCCTTATGGTATACGTAGGACCACCTGAATATCTATGCTTCGGGTCCAGCCCCATCTTTCAAAAATCTCTATCCCACCATGACCCCTTGGCCTACCTATCCCTCCTGAACAACTTTGTCAACCCTTTTCGGTGGTTCACCAATGTGACTAAGGGTACTCTGGTTTAGTTACCTGGAATGTCGGACTCTACTTGGACATATCTGCACCCTATTTTCAGTCATCATGTTACCCTTCATCAGGGATTTCATTACCTTTCACACCCAGAGGGACCCCCAAGAACGACCTGGATACAATTCCCAAGGGCTCTCCTACCGTTATGGGCCAATGCCCCTGAGGGTTTCAGACAAAAAATTGATAAAAATCCCGCATTGCGAATATGGTCAACGGTTGATGCTCGTTTGATGTTCCCATTTCAGTCTAATGCAATGTAGATACTGATTTTTCACTACGGTCATCATTAATCCTCCATCGCCATGCCAACCCCATTAAGCCAAAAATGTCGGTAACATGATTCACATCCTTCTCCATTCATATCATGTCCATGTAGAGTTTTGAAACTCTTGGTACTATTCCGCAGTGCGCATCTGCGCGTTAGGGGAGCAAAGTCCCGTTAAAGGTGTCCTTCGGGGATCTACACCGAATTCCCCTCGATGGATGTTTTAGGTATTGAGATAAGGATCTTCCCCCCTTGTGTCCCACACTGAGTTTAACTCACGTGGGATTAGGGATCGGGTCAAGGTCTATGCGTACTTGGAAAGTGCCATCCATCCATGGTTTGAGATCTAATACCATAAACTAAGATCTCTTAAGAACTATGTCTGGCTTGATTCCCATCCTCATTGGATACGTAGTAACACCCAAACCTCATGTCTTTGGGTCCAGCTTGAGTTCAGATAATTTGTCTCTTCTATCATGACTTCGGGACCCTGACTACGGGACTGCGTGGTGTGATGCATGATTACGTCCCCATCCACGTCAGGTTTGCAATAGTCACTCCATGCACACCTAGTTTTATGAATTAGACCTTCTATTTCCTGTCCCACACGACATTAAAAGGAAACCTCATGAACTATGTGTGGCTTGATTCCCATCCTCATGCGATACGTAGGACCACTCGAATGTCTAGACTTCAGGCCCATCCCCACATATTAGAGATCTCTCGATCTCTCGATCACCTAGGCCCCTTGGCCTATCCCTCTCTAAGTGGGGGATATATAGGAATGATACGAGGTTTTTGGCACTATCCCCCTTTTCTCGAGTATCCTCCATCTCTTGTCCTCCCTCATGTTGAGTCCCTCGACCCCTTGTTGTGGTTCGCCCATGTGCTAAGAGTACTCTGGTCTAGCACCAGGAGTGTCAGATTCAAGTTGGTCAAGTTCCTTCCACTTTTCAAGCTTTGTGTTCCCCTTCATTCAGGAAGCCATCATCTTTGACACTCAGAGGGACCCCCATGAACGGCTTGGATACAACACCCAAGGGCTCTCCTACCATTACGGGCCAACGCCCCCGAGGGTTTCAGACAACAAATTGATACAAATCCCGCATTGCGAATATGGTCAGCGGACGATGCTCATTTGTTTGTCTCCATTCCAGGATAACACGACGGGATGCTGTGTTGCGAACATTGTCAGCAGTAATCCTCCATCGTCACGCCAGCCCATTCGGGCCTTGAATGTTGGTTGCATGATTCATGTTATGTTCCACCCCATTGTGTCCAGGTGGAATCTTGACACCCTTGGCACTATCCCTCAGGGAACCTCTGCACGTCAAGGGGACAAAACTGTAATATGGTGTCCTTCGTGGCTCCCACGGTCTGAGCTCTTAGACCACAAACTAAGATCTTCATTAAGGGCTATGTGAAGCTCAATCCTCATCCCTACGGGATACGTAGGACCACCCGAACATCTAATTTTCGGGTCCATCTTAGTTGGGAGACAGTTTCTCTTGCCCCCTTTCCTTCATACCCCCATTTGGGCCCCTTGGCCCAAGGTTGCTATCTCAGAATTGTGTACGGTGTGATGTGGGATCATGTCCCCAATCCATGTCAGTTATGTCGCACGACACCATAAACATTCCCCACCTAGCATCATCTCTGCTACATTTGTGCTGCATGACGTTAAAATGAATGCTTAGTCCTATCGCACGACCCTAAAGTTTGACATTATCATCCTGGCTGCATGACAAAAAATGGCACTGCATTATGATGACCCCATCATAGAGGACATCACGTTGGGTATTGGTCACGAGCCATACCATTTGTCAATGCATATCACGACTTGATTCTTGTGGAGACAACAGGGATTACTACCCTAGGCCTATCACTTCACAAAAAAACCACTTACCTTAAAGGAAAAACAAGATTTATCATATTCTACTTCTTTTGGTGCAAGGGCTACGCCCGCACTCCCCCTTTTCTCCGGCACTGGTACCTTACTGTGTCACTCTTCAGAACTACGTATGGCTTGATTCTCATCCTTATGAGAAATATAGGAATGCCTTTGCACTTCACTCAGTCCCAGCTCAACTCTCATTTTCGGTCCCTTGACCTAAAACCTCACTCAAGGGGGTTGTGCGGTGTGATATGGGATTATGTTCCCACCCACGTCGGGTTTTCGTAATTACCCACCAAGTGCCTCCTGTGTTTCCTTCCATCCATGGTCTGAATTATACGACCCTAAACTAAGATCTCCCTATGGGAAGAGACCCGAATCCCCTATCTAATAATTTTCATTAACGTATTTGGATGCGTTTTGAAAAAAAGTCTGGAGTGTGGAATTTTCATGGAGACATTCTCTCGTTCCATGACCACGCTTCATGAGCTCGCTATTTGGATCCTCATCCTCTTTCACATCCAAAAGGACCCTTGAATGACATGGATGCTATATTTAATGGATCTCCATGGATGCTGGGCCTAAGGGCTCTACAATCGTTTTGGGACAACGTCCCTTCAGATCCCGGAGAGCATTTGCGACATGGTCTCGTGTTTCGAACATGGTCAATGGTCGACCCTCATTTCTTTGTCCCCATTCTAGGCTAACACGATATAGATACTTCATTTACTCCAAATTCAACAGTTATCCTCTATCGTCATGCCGCCATCATTGTGATCCAAATCTCGAGCGTCATGATTCACACATTTCCATTTCCTCGTGTTCAAGTGGAATTCCAACATACTCGACTCTACCTCTTCACGCATCTAGATGCACCACATGGATGTGTTAGTGTCATTTGGCTGGTATTTACTGAGCGTCCCTTCGCCCTAACCTACCCTTTCCTGTGTCGGGAAAGTCCCCCATTACTTCTTATTTCCCACATCGAGCACGAATCACGTGAGATTAGTAGTTTTGGTGGAATATGTACTGGAACAACCAGACTTCTCTTCATCCTACATGACGTTAAACTGTGTTTCCAGAACTAAGTGTGGCTTGCTTCCCATCCTCATGGTATATGTAGGGACACCCTGGTATTTTACCTAGGGTCCATCCCACAGGTATCATAAATCCTATTCTCCCCCTTTCCGGCCCCCTGGTCAGACCCCTCGTAGGGGACCGTGTAACTATGACTCTACCATGAACAAGTTTAGGATGCCCCAAGATTACATTGGGAAGCAACATACCCCCTCACCAAAGAGGCCCTGTCTGAAAGAAGGAATTATCCATGATCAAAATGATGCGCCCATCTGGCGTACTCCCACCATGGTAGTGTAATTGCATGAGTGTTGGATTTTTTTCGGACAAACCATCACTCCACATTCCATTCTTTGCATGCCCCTCATTCGGACCCCCATCCCCTTTCATGTCTGGAGGAACCCCCTAAAAGTATGGATGCTCGAACAATGGTCCACTTGCTGTCATGGGCCAACGTTCTGGAAGACTGGTCATTTTTCAAGGGAGCCCCTAACAGTATTGGTGCCCGACCTATGGTCCGCCTATTTTCCTGGGCCAATGTCCTGGAAGACTGATCGATGATATTTGAGTTAGGCCCCATGTTGTGAACATGGTCAACGGTCGGCCGTCAATTATTTTCCTCATTTCAGGATAACGCAGTAAGGATGCCGTTTTTTCTTCCATGGTTAATGGTTGTCCTTTATTGTCACGCCACCCTCACAGTGTTCTGAATTTTGGGTATCGTGATTTACACTTCCCATTATCATCCATTCTGAACAATTTCAGTGCCCCTGACATTGCATCGTTCGTGCACAAGAGCACGCTGAAAAAACAGTAATTCAGCTATTTTGGGAACTTCCTTCTCTGGCTAGGTCTCTCCTATTTCCCAGAAATCTGGACCAGTTATCCCAACCCCGGATTCACGAATCTTGGTTTCCACTCATCTGTTTGGATTGGATGATGATGCGACTATCTCTTGTTTCTCACATCGAGCCTAACCCACGTGAGATTAGGGAATTGTCGCCGAAAGTCCCACAAATATTGTAAGGGTGAAAAATGAACCAGTGAAAATAACGGAAATCGTGCATGCTATGACATTCACAAAAATTTAAAGTAAGAATGTATGTTTAAGGGTTAGTAATCTTTAAAGTACCTGAGGGTAAACTCCCCCCATGGATGGATTGACCCCGTTAAAAGAGTGGTGCATCTCCACCACCCTTTGACTTGTGGTGTCCATGAATTGCTACCCTCCGACCCCGACCTTGGGGTAGGGGAGGCCTGCCATCACCAGCCCAAACGGTTGGCTGATTCAACATTTCCCCAAGATAAGCCACCTCCCAACTAATGGAATACTCTTTCACCAGTCTAAAGGTGACAGTGGATGGAGGCAATGCAATTCGCATTTTACCTTCTTCCCGTGTGAACATGAGCCACAACTGCCTCATTACACACAGGTGCTCCTCATGAAGCACCTCCTAGTAGACCTGTGGGGTCAGCTACTGCATGCATTAGAATTCCCTCGCAAACCAGTGCGGGGTGTATGGCTCAAAGAGAAGCTCACGGTCCACCCGTGCCACCAAAACTCCACCTCGAAAGGCCAGGAGATAAGCACAGTGCTCTTTCGTTCCCTAACCGTCATTGGTGAGTACTCTCGTTGGCAATGTAAAAGGGTGGAAGTTAAATTCACCTGCCTTCCACACTCGGTTTAGCACCATCGGTATGGTTAGTTTGAATGGGAATCGCCTGGCCGCATTTAGATTGGAGGGGCGGAAGTTTGACCCCGGCGGCGAGATGGGGTTTGGATATTCGTAAACCCCCCTGATGTGCGCCGCAACCCACCCATACAGAATGTGGAAGGGCCCACATATCCTTACTGGCTTCTTTCCCTTGCTAATGTGCCATAGCATCCTGTACAATCTGGCGAGCATCAGAATTCCCAGATTGACCCACCTTACCATGGCCAGTATGGATGCCTTGATGAACAAGATAGGCCACACCCCCATGTCGGTATCCCTCACCGGTAGGATCTAACCACAGATAAGGGCCGCGATAAATGCCGATAGCCTGACTATCGGCTTCTGTTCAGTGCTGACACTGAAACCCCAAGTCATCCATTGGCTGTCCTCCAAGAGCCACCAATACGAGTGCTCCTTTCCCCGTTGAGCCACCTTTAGACAAGTTCGAGGCCTCGGAGGGAACTCGCGGTTCACCGGGAAGTTCATAAATTTCTTGAACCACTTCTTAAAGTGGACATCTCTCACCGCCTCCTTGTCCTCTCCGGGGACCAGTTCCATCAATGCCAGCGCTAGCTAGAACATCTACTCCAGATCCTCCCACGCTCCCATGACGGGGAGGAACTCATCATACATGGCCCCTAAAATTGGGACCCCTGAGATCTAATGGATATCCCACAGACTGATTCCAACCTCCCCATGGTGCAGGTGAAAAGTGTTGGTCCTAGACAACCATCTGCTTAGCAGCTCCGACATCAGCTATTTCAGTTGATATATGTTGAATTACGAGTCCCATGCCGCCTCATACAATCCCACTCTCCTTAGGTCGGCCCCAAACTCCTCTCATGAGGCACCTACCTAGTAGGCCCAGTCCCAATCATTGGTGATGTTGCTGCCCTGGCACAGGTCCCACTCATCAGACCACCCCTTCTTTGAATCCTACAAATCCACCTTCAGTATGGTGTGATACATGGGAGGGGACATCTCCAGTTGTAGTGGCTTTCCATCGATTTTATTCACATGGTTGTACAGATAGTTGGCAGTGATAGGTGTGAAGTCCTCCCATGCGTGACCATCGGCCACCCTAAACAATTAACGCTGGCATGGTGTGCTCCTGAACCAGCAAGCTAGTTCATCCCTACTCACGTCAGGAATGAAGACGTCATCCCTTAGCCCAAAGCCATACAAGGGTAGCTTCTTACACATTGGATAGTTCTTTTGGCCCTCTGATAGAAGGTATGTCAAAGAACTATGGTCCGAGTGGCTTCGGACCAGATCCCCTAGGCCCAGAATGTTGGCCATCTCATCCCTCCGGGCGGCGTCCGCAAGCACCCCCAACGCAGCTTCTGGATGGGCCATCGGGTTTTAGAACTTGAAAAAGTTTTAGGTCTAGCCGCAAAGCTCATTCGCGGAGTCTGTTTGCAGAGCTTGGGCGCAAAGCCAAGATGCGGAGCCTAATCCCGACTTGCAAGCAGATGTTTTCTTGGTGCAGTCACGGAGTCAGAGACTTGCGGTTCGTCACGAAGCTCGGTTCGCGGTGAGCAGACGCGGAGGACGCGGAGCTTCGCGAATTTAGAGTTCAAGAGGACAAAGCTGAAATGAAGGAAAAATACAAGAGGTCAACCCCCTATTTATAGGCGGCGACCCCCAGAGCTTTGCGTCACGTCCAACCTGCTTGAATTCCAACGGCAAGTTTGGATCTCACGACCCCTGGCTGCCTCGCGATCCCTCTTCGCGATCCCTCATCGTGACCGGTTGAGAATTTTGGCAATTTCCCTCAGACTCTGACCCTTGATCCCTCCACGGCTGCAAGTCTGAGGGGTGGCATTTGTTGGCGCCAAAAATATTTGAAGAAATTAAAGAAGAAATAGGCCTTGTGCACTGCCTCGTGAAGCCCCGACGCGAAGCCCCGGTGCGAATCCCCTTGAGCAACTTGGCCACCGCAAAGCACAGGAGGCGGTAATGCTCTGCAAACGCCTCGACGTTCGTGAGCCCGCCACAAAGTACATGAGGCAATAAAGCTCCATGAATCCGGTTGACGTTCGTGAACCGCCGCGAAGTGGAGGAGGTGGTACCCCTCCGCGAATATGGTTGACGTTCGCGACCCGCCGCAAAGCCATCGAAGCCCCCTTCATGCCATGTGAGCTGTGCTTCACGGCGCCCCTTGCCTATAAATACCAGGATCCCCCTAAGCTCTCTATATGGACAATCTGACCTTTCGTCTTCTCAACTCCCAAATCGTGAATCACTCTTCGCTATGGGAATCATGAGCTCTGCGAGGTATTTTTGCTTCGCGAGAGGCCTTCATCTTGTCTCGTTTTGAGACCCTCTTCTGAGAGGGATTCCCTTCATGAAGAATAAGGGCATTCGCAAAAGAAGGGGATCCCCAAGAGGACTCGGGCTGTCGTGGAGCGTTTCTGCTTCACGAAACACCGATCCTGTACAAGTTATCCACATTCCAAGGCAGGGTCACTGTGCTTCACGAAGTACCCTGCTTCACAAAACCTTGCTTCGCGAGGCACCTCTGCTTCACGAGGCAGTGCTTCGTGAACACCCTTCCACTTCGCAAAGCACCTCCCACTCGCAGCTTTTCCCCGTGCTAAGGCCAAGGCACTCCACATCACAAAGCACACCCCTTCACAAGTGCTCTCCACTATGAAAAGCAACTGACCTCCGCAAGGTCCCTGCCTACAGACCCCTTTGCTTGGAAATTCCTCTTCCTGTGCGACCCTCCAGGTTTGCATGATGTGATTTCAAAGTCCCCTGAACGACACCAACCGTAGAATTTCTTCGCCTAATTCTTCTTCTCATAGGCACGCTAACGAATATTGCTTCTTTACATAGCCACGCTAACGTGGACCCATCAATGGTTCTCTCTGTGACCCCCCTTCACCACGGCCTTGCCGGTACCTTCCCTCCCATAAGGAGTAGAGGGTACCGGTTATGTAAGTCCTCGGGGTTCAGAGAAAGCCAACCTCATCCGAGATGCATGAATTTAAACTACCAAGCACCTCATTCTCAAAAAATGACATTAAACCATGATCTGACCTCGTGCCTCGCATGAAGGGTCCCCCGGCTCGAACATTCTTTAGGCAACTCATCTCCACGGGAATGGAATCACCCTCACATGGGATTATATCCTCCCTCTTGGAGTGACGTTTGTCCATGGGGGAAGGGCTTCCCCAGAGCGTAAGCCCCTATACCCTCTTGCGGAAGGTAGAACCCATGCACCTCTGTACTTCCCCACTGCCAAGGCCAGTGGAGGGCGCGATAGGGAAAGAGGCACCTCCCATATTCGGTCCCAAATCCCTCTCTCGCTGCGCTTTGTCACAATTCGGGTCTCCATCCTGGAGTAAGTCCCAACACAATGGGTCTCCTAACGCATAATCCCTTCTTCGCTTCTCACGGATGCACCCTTCATGATGTGATCATCAGGTCTATGCTGCCTCTTGTTTCTCACACTGAGCATGACTCACACGGGCTTAGAGTAAGAATCGACCATGGAAATGCCCCCATACAGCATGACGTTAAACTGTATTCCCCCGTCCAGCATGAATTTAAACTATACGCCCGAAATACGAGGACTTTGATTGATGTCAAGGCATGATACGTAGGAAGCCTCATGAGGTTCAATACCACCACCAGTAGACCCACAGGTTCACCTTTACGTCGGTTCGCTGGCAGAAACCCCACCTGAACTACGTGGACTTTGATCCATGTCATGGCATGGTACGTAGGAAGCCTCCCTGAGGTTCAAGCCTGTCAATCATCGGACCAAGTTCCTTCTTCATGTCGGTTCTCCGACACCCACATTCATACCCGAACTACGAGGAATTTGATCCATGTCAAGGCATGGTACGTAGGAAGCCTCTCTAAGGTTCAAGCCCATCATCCCCCGGACCAAGGCCCTTCTTCACGTCGGTTCGCCGACACCCACCACCTGGTTGTTTCTTTACGGTGGGTTCCACCCTCATCCCGCATGACGCTAAACTACATTTAAGTCTAGCAATAAGCCATTGTGACTAACCTGAACTACATGGTTTTTGATCCATGCCAAGGCATGGTACATAAGAAGCCTCCCTAAGGTTCAATCCCATCACCCATCGGACCAAGGGACTCATTCACGTCGGTTCTCCGACGTCCCACCTGAACTATGTGGTCTTTGATCTGTGCTAAGACATGGTACGTAGGAAGCCTCACGAGGTTCAAGACCACCACCACCTGGTCATTCCGACCCTATTCACGTCGGTTCTTCCAACACCTTGGGCAGCCTAGAGTGTAAGCCCCACACATCCATCCCAAACTACGCGGACTTTGATTCCCTGCCACGGGGATACGTAGGAAGTCTCTTCAAGACTCAAGCCCATCACCACTGCTGTCTCCACAATGGCTCCATTTCATTCCTCCTTCACTCCATACAATTATCCATCCTCCATCCTGATCCTTACCTGGGCCGCCACATCCCGGTGAGATCATGCCACCCCATTCCCCTCCACAGCATTTGGGAAGCCACCCATGGGATGGCTCTGACATTGTCATTCCCTCAAGAGGGATTCGTCGATCTGATCCACTCCAGTTGGTGTTCTGATCAGGATGATCCGTCTCCACTGGACGTTAAACTTGCGGCATACCCTGTGTTAAACATGGGAAGCTAAGGAAAACCTCATATAAATTCCTATGTCATATGATTCCCCACATTCGATGTGGGATGCCTCGGGCTTCCGCACCCTCAAGAAGCCATATAATAAGGGACAAAAGACAGACACGCCAATTTCCCAACGTTCAGACATGTTAATGATGCCTCAATGTGACTACTCCCCCAACTGAAGGTTGCTACCCTGACTGGACCCTTTGGAATGTCCTAGAAGAAGCAGTGTAATTAACCGGCATCCATGGAAATATGGAACTGGGAAGAGTTTCATGAACTACATATTAAATATATGAGGGACACCCGGATTAGGTAACGAGTTCCGAGGAGGAATCCATGAAGGGCAGAACCGACATCCCATCATCCCGTTTCGATCAAGGAGCAGACGTCCCTGAATAAGGACCACATGCCGCCCACCTTTGGAAAGAGGGAATACGGGGTAACAAAAGCCGCGCTTATCGCTCCCCCAAGCAGACGGACGCACGTGCCCCAATGAAAGTGTCGGAAACAATGATACAAGGAATCATGTCCCAAAAGACGGATCAGTTTAGTAGCCTTGGAAGTACTAGATACATACATAATTTTTACATTACATTATGAATATAAAAACATTGTGTCTCCTTATAACACACTCATATCCTTTATCCTATCCCTGCAGGTTAGTCATAATATACATTGTCACATCCTAGGAAAAATAAAACATAAGAAAGGGGAGATCTCAAATGCTCAGTAAGGATAAAAATATAGAAGAAACTATCATAAATAAGCATAAAAATTTAAATCCAATGTATAAGACTAAAATAAAATCATTTTAAACTTAAACTTCAGCATAATATGTCAAAGATAAATAAAATCATTCTATTTACTTATTCACATGGATATTATAATAGTTGAATAATCAAATGTAATATCAATATTTAATTTCATAATAATGGAATGCATAATGTCGGACATCATAACCACATAGTTAAGGCCTTGTGCCAAGACTACAAATAAGATTTCGTCAAGGCCTTATGCGAAGACACTAGTTTTTATCACGATACCTACCGATGCATCGAGGAGCTATAACAGGCTTCACTCATCACTTAGTAAGTCCAATGCATTTCTCATATGAAATGGTTGAAGCATAACATAAACATTCATATTAAAACTAGCATAAAAAATGTTAATACTTTAATAATAATACATGTATGGTATAAAAATAAAACATACATAGTAAAACCTATCACAAAACCATCAATTAAAAATGGAATATTGTATCATAATAAATCAACTTCAAACAAGTGTAAAATCCATCAAAGGATGTTGACAAAGATGAAATCAAAACTATTTGAGAGAAATATCTCTTTATATTTTGAAATTATTTAAAAGTCACATAATTTTAAATGAAAACATTTATTTTGAAAATATTCTTATAAGCTTGGAAGGGATGATTTTAAGGTGTTATAACAATAGAAAATAGCCGCACCCACAGTATAAGTTAAGAAAACATTCTTACCTTAATTCATCGAAAATGTCATACAATACCTTGTTTGCAAAAAGATGGAAAGATTCATTTAAATATATTTTATAAAAATTCAAAAAGGGTATAAATGAATTTAACCAATATTATAGGAAATAGTAAAAAAATTTTGAAATACATTTCTAAGAAACACGGATGTGGATGATAAATAATTCTTAGTAGATATTTAGGTATAAACAACCTCATATAATATAGAGATTGTAAAATTAACCTTTACCATGTACATTTCCTTGGACAAGGGTACGTTAACCTCCTGTATAATAGTCAAATAGTTTTTATTAAATTATAAATGAACCACCAAAATAAATATGATATCATATATGATCTTCTAATATTTAATTGTTAATAATATTTCAGTAGTATCATTGTTTCAGGTGTTAACTGATTCATTTTTCATTATATATTTTGTTACATAAGTCATGTTTATTAGGTATATTATGTATTTGATTCATATCCATAATGATATTAAGTTATTAAATATTATTTTTAATCATAAAATGAAAATTATTCTAAAATGGTTATGATGGGGAAATGAATCTTATCACGTTCATGGTGACAGTAATCTGTACGTACGCATGATCAACAATACCATTCTATTAATGGTGAAATAGTATGTAATGGGATGGTATATCATATATTAAGAATAATTGACATGTTATATTTATTATTAACATCAATTAAATGCATTATTATACCCATACAAATAATGAAGTGTTGAATAACAAACTACACCACGATGTAGAGACGGTAAGCTATACGTATGCAAATATGGTGACTTTTTCATTCATAGGATGGATAGAATAATGAATATTGTTGTACCTTATTTATAATAACATCACATTATGTAGAAGTTAATGGATTTGTTATTTTGGTATGGAAACAACAACGAAAGAGGAAGTTGAAGAAGAAAAAAACTTTTAAAGATGTGAAGAAATAATTACCTCTTATTTGGGTGCTTCCTTTTGATTTGATCAAAAGGGATTCATAGGGTGGAATTATGAACAATGTAAGGCCTCTAGATTGAATTGACGGTAGTTGGGAGGATATTTGAGCAGGTTTTGGATTATCCAAATGGATTTTCAAGAGTGATTTTGAGAGAAGGAGATGTACCCCTTTATAAGAGAGGCAAGGGTCACTTTAGAAAAATATTAAAATATAATTTTATTATAAAATCATATTCGGTTTATAATGGAACCAAATGGATTTATTTCGAGGATAAGTAAGGGATGGGTCGAAATACTCTCAACCAATAGGTTTTAGGCACGTTTATTTCACCATATTAACCTTATCTTTTATATTTAACTTTTAGTTAAATAGTTTAACTTTTACAATTTATTCTTGTATTTTTAAATTATATGGTTAATAAAATTTATATAAAATGACAAGCTAACCCAAAGTGGTCTAGTAATGACATATATATCATTATGTAATTACTTTTTCCAAACCTTATATTTTTATGAATATTATATCATTTAATAATATAGTTTTTTTAAACTCATTTATATCAATTTTGACACTATTTGGTATTTAGTTTTTGTGAAAGATAGAACAAATTTATCACTTCGAAAAAAATTATTTAATCAACCCTAACATGTCATATTAACCTAGAAAATTAGTTTATGGAATTGAAATTCTCAATTTACATTTATTTGGATATTTATAATATCAATTATTTTAATCATTTGTTAATAAGGTAACTACTACATCATCATTGTGTCATAAATAAATTTAATTATTTAATGTCTAAAAATTATAAAAAAAATACGATTAATTAGGAAATCTATTTATATTTATAATGACTAATTATAGTCTAATTGATATTATGTATAATGCTATATTAAATGTAAGAACCTGGTTCTTATTCTAAGGTATGAGCTTCTTCTTTCTCTTTTCCTTAAGTGTTTTTGAGAAAAATATGGAAAATGGGGAAAATCATAAATTTTGGAAGTAAATGTCGTGTACTTTTGGCCGTGTGGGATGGGTACACGGGGAGTGTGGCCATGCCGGGGATGAAGGGTGTAGGAACAAACTACACGCCGTGTAGTGGTCCTTTACATGCTGTGTAGTCAGTCGGCATGCCAAAACAGTAAGGCGGTGGAGCATCCACCAGCTGGGCAACAGTACACACCATGTAGTTGGGAGTACATGTCATGTTCTCATGTTGACAGATGAAGGCGGTGCCGCCAGGGAAATAGTTAAATGAAGGAAGTACATGTCGTGTACTTGGAAATACATGCCGTGTACTTTGTTTTTTTTTCTCTCTTAAAATGGGAAGTAGCCTCCCCTGTTCACAGGGAAGGCTTAGAACCAGAGGAAGGAGCGGGAGGGGACGGTTGAACCTTTGAAGATCCGCCGAGTGTTCGTCTGGAATCCGTTTCCACCTCGGACGATCTCGTTGGAACCGCACAGGTAATCCCTCTGCTCTCCTTAATCCATTCATATCAATTCCTTCCCTAACAGAAGTTATTTATGTTCAAGTGGGTTTTATTCTTCATCAGATCTATGTCGTTCTTGGGCGTTTCTGGAACTGACGTTCGTGTATAGTGCTTGTTGGCATATAAGGTAGGTGGATTGGTGTTTAGTTTTCCAGCTTCCGTGTGTTTTGTGCGTTTTCGTGCCACGAACCCATGTTGGGGTGTCGTGTGGCTGAGGCCATCACTATTTTAACAACCTAGAACTGTATAGGTAATTGAATAAATTGTAAAACTGCTGTTTGGGATTGTTTCTTGGATCCAGAACCACCTCAGGGGTGTGTTCCACTGTTTAGCTATTTTTTCAGGATACCCGAGGGTATGACTTTAAAGTAGTAATTGTAGAATTGCCTTGATAGGAATTTCTTGTTACTACTTGTTTACCTATTGGGCATGGCCCAGTTACTAGTTTGGCCTGAGGGTGTTGTTGTGATTAGCCTGTGGGCAGTGCACTATTTAGCCTGAGGGATGTAGTTATTTCTCCTGAGGGCAACCTTTCATGCCTGAGGGCTTTACTTCTGTGCCTGAGGGAAACACTTCCTACACCTGAGGGGAAAATCGGTTACGCCTGAGGGAAATACCTGCGGGTTGGATTCTGCTTACTTGAGGGTAAGGTTTTGCTTGTCCGAGGATGTGGACTGTTTACTTAGAAATGAACTGTGGTGATTTCTAATATTTAATGTATTTAATGAATAATAAAATTGAAATTTAATTGTTAAGTTAGTTACTTTTCAGTACTTCTTACTTTATTGCATTTTACTATTGCATCCTGTTGTTTCATGCTTATATGCAGTTGGTCACGGGCCTTTGGTGGGTGCCTACTGAGATATATTTCTCAAACCCTGTTTGGGTCATGCTTTTAGGCCCAAACAGATTACATTTCTGCACGTATGGATAGGGGAAAGAGTCCCTACACAGGTACTTGACTATTGCTGAGGAGGAGGAGGGCATGGGACCGAGCCTAGGATTGCGATGCCGCTGCTAGATGTTTTGTTCTATTTAGTTGTACTCTGCATTTTGTTGTAGTGTATTGAAGTATAAATATTTTCTGAATGTTTTCATAGAACTTGAGACATGTTTAATAATAATTTATATACAGTTGGTTATATCTACTATAGTTGTTTACTTCAATTTTTTATGGTTTACTGCTTCCGCTGTCGTTATATATTTTATTGGTATTCCACTGCGCTACACTTTGATAAATAAGGGCATAGTATCCCCACTATCAGACCTGGTCCCTCCCTGCTAGTCGGCAGCCTCTGGCGTTTCAGGAAATGCGCTTGAGGTCACGTGGCGAACTGGGTTCGGGGCACCCGTTGCATGGCACCCAGAACCAGGACGTTACAATAAAAATGTTTTAATTTATAAAATTTGAATTTAACACTTTTAACACTTCTTTAAATAAAATAATAATAAACGTCCTAATATAATCCATGTGGATCAAATAGGATAATATTTTATTCCTAAGGTTGATTTTGGTCTAAGTCCACTTATCTAATAGAATTATGACATGTGTTAGGTTAAATATAATATCATTTTTACCTTTAATTACCCTATTTACTTTTAACCGTGGTAAATAAAATCCAAAATTTACTATTCACTAAAAAATATTTTCAACTTATTGAACCACATTTTACATACTGATGTCCATCGTGTCTCTCGGATTTTTTAAATTCAATTCACAGAAGTGGTAAAATTATGTTTTATGAAATTTTAAAAATATGCCTAGAAAGTGGGTAAAAGACGGTAAAAAGTTTAATAATATTTTATATATCTACTCTTATTATAAAATTACCTCACTGAATTAAATTTGACTAATTTCGGTATTATGTATCTATTTTTTCTTTAAAATTAATTGAAATAATAATAATAATTATTTAAATAAAATTCTATTATAAACAATAACGTAGTGTTTTTCACTATTCATCAAAAAATTGAAAGTGTTCAAAAAAATACAAAAAATTCACCCTAAGCTAATTTTGATATTCTGAATCTCAAAATTAAGTCCATTCTGAAAAATAAAATTTATAAAATTTCAAAAATTGGGTATTACTATTCATAACTTCTTCTAAAATGGTTAGTTTGATTTGTCTTAGTGTGCTGGAACTCGAAGTTACGTACAATGAAAGATATTGTATTATTCAAAGGGAAACATACCATGGCAGTTTGGGGTGTTACAATTAAGATTTTATTAGGGTCTAGTAATAAGGAAAATGAGTTTCCATGATTGAGGAAATATTACGATAACTGCACGACAACCATGTGAGAGGTTCTGTCCATTTGGAAAGTGTCGAGCAAGCGGTTTACAAACGCTTTGGAAAACTATGTGGACAAATCGTTTGAGCTACCCAGATTTTTAAAATCCTAAAATCTCTATTCTACCCTCCCCTATTTTTATCCCCTTTCAAAATTTCCCAACCTTTTTCAGTTTTTTCACATGAATTTGTCCCAAACCCCCGATCACATTGGTTCTCCACCCTCCAAGGATGCCCCTCGAATATTCTAATGTGAGTTTCATAAGTTTTTGGGCTACTATTCTCCTCTTCATCTTCTCCACTGTTTTTTCATGGTTTATCCTTGGTGAGTTGTTGTTTGGATTAACCCCAGATATCAGGGTTGATGTGTTGGGTTGTTTTTTCTTTGGATCTAGGGTGTTCGGATTGTTCCTCAGGGAATATTATTCCTTATCTAAAAATTTAATTACATATTCACTTCATTGATATGAGTGTTTCCATATATATCGTTTCACAATGAAATCAACTTTCTACATGGGTATTTTTTAAACAATTTATAAATGTTATTCACATGATTTTGGTGTGATTATTTGTCTTATTATGGTATTTTTATGTTAGAAAAAATTGGTGGAATTTGGATTAAATAGATTTCTTTAAACATGATATATAGTTTTGCACACATTTTATTTTTCAAATTTTCAATTGCACCTTCAAGTTGTAATTTTCTATTTTTAGTAGTTTTAACCTTTTTTATGTTATGATATTATTATTGGATTATAAATTTGACATTATGTGTCAGGTTTGGTAATTTTTATCATTTGGAACTTATGTACAACTTGTCATGTTAGTGGTGGAACATGTGTTGTTACATTGAAAATGGTTTTGGGTGACTTTATGGATACTAGGGTGTGACAATGGATGTAGGCACATCCATATGTTAATAGGGTGCACGTATGGATGTTCCAACAAATGATAATGTCCTTATTTAATATAAATACATGGTTTTCAAAAACTCAACCTTTCACCATCCCCTTTTCTAAATTTCCCTAGATCCTACATTTTTTCAAAATGGTTCATGGTTTCAAAGTGGATTGACTGTGGTTTTAAATGTTATGTTTAAAATTATGGCATGCTTGGTACCTTGGAAAAGATCTTTGATTACTAAATTATATGAAATCCTATTTTGTATCTTTATGTATGTTGTGTGTTTTCACTTTATCTTAAAGTAGTGTTATAAATGGAATCAGATTTGAAATATAAGGGCATGTTTGGAATTGTGAAAAATAAAGTGATGTTCTATGTTTTTTTGAATGTGGTTAAGAATTTTTTTTTGTAATTTATCATACTTTTTATTGATTAAGTTCCGGTTGGAAGTTTATAATGTATTATAAATGTATTCTGGTTTTCGATGTGTAAATGCCTGGTTGGCACCATAAACAATTTTTAGGAATATTTTAAAATATCAAATCGTGTGATGGACTAGTTAGCACTTGTTAATGGATTATTACATGATGGTCGCCCCAATAAAGGAATTCCCCAATGTGGTTTATCACATAGGTGGTCTCGGTGTTCAGGGTAGGCAATTGCGGTGGCAGAAGGTAAGGCGAGTCACTCATGTGAGGGCCTCCTCCTTTCATCATGTACTATTACCATGGTTTTTCAGGGTGTATTTTGAGGGTCGAGTGATGGTTTCTTGTTAACCCTGATTAGTCAGGTTGGTACCCCTTATATGTTTAAAGGTCGGGTGGTATTGTGCCAATCTTTTGGAATTTATAACAACCAGTGAGTTATTGACAATGGAGCTGCACCATATGCTAATATGTGAGTCCAATAAGAGTATGTATAGGGATCATTCTAGGGATTTTTTGGAAATTCCTATGGTTTCTATCTATGTGTTCTTATTTATATTTTGTTTCACTTGGTTTCTGTTTATACTTCTCATTTATCATTAGCATAACCTTGTATTTATTTGCTTGTATTTTGTTTTGGGATTTGGTTTTAAAATGGTAATTCGTTTTGAAAATGGAGGTTTGGGGTGTGTTGTTTTGAAAAAGGGAAAGATGTGTTTTTTTGTTAAAATGAGAAAAACCTATTTTTATATATGTATTTCTAACTATTGGTTGTGGATTGTTTTTGGAAAGGAAATTTATGGATTCTATGGTGGTTACCTACTAAGATGTGAGGCTCACACCCATCTAGTACAATTCATTTTCAGTAGACCTATTTTGTTTTTCTAGGTTCAGGTCTCTGGTTAATTTCCCACCTTTAGATAATGTCGTTCGTAGGTTTAGTAGTGACCAAAAGGTCACATCAAGATCTTATTGGCATGGTCTGTTTTTTGTTTTTTATTCAGTTTTTTTGGTTTCTGCAGTTTTTTGTAAATGAATTAGTTGGTACATCTATTGATAATTATTTATTATTGATTCCAGTTCTTGTTTAATTTATTTTATTTGAACTTGGTTTATTGAGTAAAATAATTCCTGTAATGATTAATTTGATATCTGAAGATAATTCTTATCACATGGGGATCATGAATTCCCTTTGATCCTTATCTCGGTTCAAGTTGGATGTTGGGTTTGATGGAATTCCAGCTTGGTTTGGAATAAATGGTATCAAAGGAGGCACTTTTTTATTCAGGGTGTCAGTTATATTGGAGATTAAGGTTGTTGAGACTTGATAGGTAGGTATGAGAAGAGCGCCCCAAACTATCTATCGTTTCGATCCTCGAGTTTATAGGGGTAGTCTTGGTTTTGAGTATTTATTTATGATTTTAGTATTTTTTGGGTGAGGAAGGACAATAGAGGTGATCCAGTGTTATGTCATGATCTCACATGGTGTAGTAACTCATGTGGATTCTAAGTATAGGGTTCAAGCTCCCCCTAGTTGTCGATTTATACTTGGGAAATGTACCACTAACCATGTCACCATGTTATGCATGGATACTAGTTCCTCCCTTTGATAGTTTTGAATTAATTATGTTTTGTTTCAGTCTCATTTGATGTGAGTAATCCTTTAAAATGAAATTGTATTTTTGAAATGGAAAATATTTTGTTTAAGTGGTTTTCAAATAGGAAATAATGGGTTTTAAAGGAAAGTTTTTTGGATTTATATTTTTGTAAATTATTGGGTTTGATGGTAAAATAGAAAGTGCAGACATTGGTATTCCTTGTGAACATTCTCATATTTGTGGGTATGTTTGAGAATTTCTTATTGGAACATGTTCATTGAATAAGGTAAAGGGGATGTGAATATATTTTCAGGTTAAAAGGATACCATGGGTGAGTATTTGAAATTAAAGGTTTGGATTGATTTTTCCGAGAGGGGTCTTTAAATGAAAAATGATTTTGGAAAATTTTTCAATAAAATGGATTTTAGTTTTTAAAAAGTGGTCTTGAAAGAAGTTAGTTTTAAAATTGAAATGAGATGGTGGTTGACCGTGGTTCATCAAAGGCTGTGGAATGGATTGAAGAAGTTGAGAGTGTCTTTAGATCATTGGTAACTCCCATAGCTATGAGAGTGCATACTTATTTGGGTTCATTTTAGGTTCTATCATTGGATTAGTGGGCAATGATTATCCCATAATCAGAAAAAGTTGGGATGACTTGGGAAATCATTAAGATAATTTTTTCCATAAGGTCCATACCTCAGGAGGTGAAGACGAGGAAGGTGGCAGAGCTGCAGGGTGTTCAGTAGGTCCAGTAAAAAGTGACAGATTATGTGGACCACTTCAAAGATTTTGTTTCCTTCTATCTAGAGGTAGAATCATAAGATCAGTTGAAATCCACTCTTTTCATTTTGGTTCTTCATCTAGAGAATTAATAAAAAGTTCTCTCATTTGATGCATTCAATTTTGATAAGTTGGTGGATGAGGAATTTTCAGCTGATCTGGTTCTCTAGATGAAGTCAGTGGAGGTTGGATCTCATGAAGGCTCCCCATTTTGTGATAGGGGTGTGCCAAAGGAGACTATTTCTAAAAAGAATCATTTGTTGGTTCTGGATTCCATCTTGTCAGGCCATTCACTCATGTGATTCTAGTTCATTCAGTTTGGACATTAGAAGCCATCATGTGGAAATCCTCCAAAGACTTTCCATTGTTATGGTAGTCTGGGTCATCTGGAGAAGTTTTTTTAGGAAGGATTGAGTAATATGTCTTGAATCAAGGATGTTCGTTCCTGACTATGAGGAAGTTAATGCTTTAGTCATCAGGCCTCTAGCTATAGGCATCAGAGTGAAGCTCACACATAGTCAGAAATTGATGAGGGAATGTGAGGGAACCATGGACTAGTTTTTCCCATAGTTGGGGTGGAGATTCATGGAGTTTCCTTGTTTTATTTTTTATACTACAATAAGCTCATCATTTCATTGTAAAAGTGTGATGAACTTGTTCTATCAAAATCTGAGTAATTATTTTATCTAAATGTGGGTATCAAATTGGTTATTTATTATTGGGTGTTCTTACCCATTTAATGTATTAGTTATGGTATAATATTTTTATCATTTGGAAATGTTTAATCTTATAAGGTTTTTTGTCTCACGTGAAGAAGTTCAGGTTAGTTGGGATGGGAGTTCCCTCATTTTTCTGATCTGAAGTCATGCCAATGTGGTTTTTGAGTTCTTATAGTGGGGAGAACCCTCTCATGTTATCCTGTTAATTTGTGTAAAGGTTTTCACTATAATTGGTTGGGTGTGACTTTTTAAGTGAAAGGTCACCACAAGCTTAGTGGTTTTGTTCAGATTGTTCTTGATTTGGGACCATGTTTTTTTAATTTTCAGTTGGCTGAATTTTTTGGTGTATAAAGTGTTTTTGGTGGAAGGAACTGTCAAACTATGACCTTGTAAATTCAATTATTTTATTTTTTTCATAGTTTTATATCTTTTGGTTGAGGTTAGGGTTGAGTCCTGATTTGAATTTTTCATATTTCGAATGAAAATTGTTTTTTATTGGTATAAAGGGGCTCATGAGTATAACAAATTTATGGGAAAACATGAAACATAGCTTAAGTAACCATACAGATTATCCCTAGCAACTTTGTGGCTTGTTTTGGGGTCCAAGAGTAGGGTGCACAGGTTTCACATAGTTCGAGAAACCATGTTGAAACTATGCGAGGGGTTCATTCAATTTGGATTGTGGCGACCACATGGTTTGCACACGATTTGGAAAACCATGCGAGCTACCTAGTTTAAAAAAAAAAATTTAAATTCCTATTCTACCCACCTATTTTTACCCCTTTTATGATTTCCCCCCTCTTGGTTGTTTTTTGGCACATAAAGGTGTCCCAAAACCCCCTTCCCTTTGGTTCTTCTCCCTCCTTGGACGCTCCTCTAATATTCTATAGTGAGTTTATTAGTGTTTTATCGACTTTTATCCTCTTTATATTCTCCTCACTTGGTTTACAGGTGTTTCCTTTTTCTGTTCTTATTTTTTTTGAACCCCATAGATTAGGGTAGATGTGTTTGGTTTTTTCTTTGGATCCTAGGTGCGTAGATTATTCTTTGGGGCCTATTCATCACTCCCTTGATGTTTCATCACATCCGCACTCTATTAAGGTAGTTTTTTTCATCATTTTCCTTTCCTATGTAATCCATTTTATGATGGGTTATTTCGAAATAATATATAAATTTATTTCACATGCTTGTGGTATGATTTTTGGGCTTAGTATGGTATTTTCGTGTTGGAAAATATTAGTGGAAGTGGTTTAAAATAGGTTTCTTTAAACATGTTTTATATTTATGAAAATAAGGTATTTGTTGGATTGTCAATTGTTCCTTCAAAATGAGATTGTGTGTTTTGGGTATTGTTTATCCTTGGTTTGTTATGATATCATTGTTGGATCATGAATTTTACATTATGTGTGTGTTTTGGTTACTTTTATGGTTTGGAACTTATGTATGGCCTATTGTGTCTATAGTGGAACATGTTTTGTTACATTTAAAATGGATTTGGTTAACTTCACAGATACTTGAGTGTTCCATTGGATGTTGACACATCAATATGTACATAGGGTTCATGTATGGATGTTCCAACAAATGATAATGGCCTTATTTAACTTAAAGACCCATTTTTCAAACACTCAACTTTTCTTATTCCCCTTTTTCTCAATTTCCATCAAGTATACATGTTTTTTAAATGAATCATGTTTTCAAACTAGATTTAATGTGGTTTTAAATTTTATAGATGAACTTATGACCTGTTTAGTACCTTGAAAAAGATGGTTGGTTCCTAAATGATATGAAATACCATTTGTCATCTTTATATATGATGTGTGCTTTCACTTTGGATTCAATTGGTGTTGGAAATAGAATCTGATTTGAAATATAAGGTCCCATTTGGCATTGTGAACAAGAAGGTGATGTTTTATGTTGTTATGAAAATTTTTAGGAAACAATTTTCTAATGTATCAGAATTTTTAATGTTGAAGGTCCGATTAGAACTTTATAATGTTTTGGGACTGAATTGTAGTTTTGTAAGCGTAAATGCTTGGATGGTACCCTATCCTATTATTAGAAATATTATAAAAGATCATGTGATGTGATGTCCTTATTACCACCCGATTCTTGTGTGATGGTAAACCATATAGATGATTTCCCTGATGTGGGATATCGCATGGGTGTTGTCAGTGTTTGGGGTAGGAAAGTGTGGTGATGATAGGTAAGGTTAGTCACGTGGGCGATGGCATCCTCCTTTAACCATGTACAATTCACATTAGTTTCCTAGGAATCTTTAGAGGGATGAGTGATGGTTTCTTATAAACATATATTTGCTGGGTTGTTACCCCTTGGATGTTTAGAGTCCAAGTGGTATTGTTCCACCCGATTGGAAATTAGAACGTACAATGTGTTATTGACTATGGAGTTTCACCATACAATAGAAGGTGAGTCCAATCTGAGTATATGCCAGGATCTTTCTAGGTATTTTTAGGAAATACCCATGGTTCCTATCTATGTGTTGTTGTTTATATTTAGTTTTAATTTTTTTGGTATTTATACTTATTGTTTATCTTCAGCATAGCCTGGTATTTCATTTTTTTTATTTTGGATTGGGTTCTTTCTTTAAAATGGTACCCCATTTTGAAAATGGAGGTTTGGTGTGTGTTGTTTTGAAAAAGGGAAAGATGTGTTTGTTTATTAAAATGAGAAAAATCTATTAATATATATGTATTTCAAAATAGTTTTTATAGACAATTTAGGGAAAGGAAATGCATGTATTCTATGGTGGTTACCTGCTGAACTTTGAGGATCACACCCAAGTTGTGTTATTTGGTATGGGTAGACCCAAGCTATTTTAGAAGTGTAGGTTTGTAGATATTTTCCCATATTTGGAGTAGGTCGGTTATATAGTTTATGGTGACCAAGAGATCATGTAGAGATCTTGTTAGTTTAGTCATTTTTTGGTTTTGTATTTAGTTTTTTTTGTAGTTGTTGTAATTGAATTATTCGTTACATTTATTGAGATTCTGTTATTTTTGGTTCCTCTGGATGTTTAGTTTATTTTATTTGATCTCATTTTATTTGGAAAAGTCATTCCCATAATCATTACATTGATACCCAGTTCTAGTCTCTAGCCTGTGGGGATTAGAAACGCCCTTCATGCATTGTATTGGATCGGGTAAGATTTTGGGTTGGATGGAATCCACAAGATCACTGAATCAAACATTATTATGTACCCTTCAAGTAACATTGCAGAGATGCTGGTCTTTCTCAATAATTTTTATCACCTATGTTTGATTGGTTGGATTAGTTTAATTACACTCAGGATGATTCTTCCTTATACTGTAATGATGTCCCAACATCAATTGATTTGTTCATGAAATGTAAACAAATTATTCTTTATTATTTTATAAAAGATAAAATTTTCACAATTAAATTCTCTTTTTTCAATGACACGTCAAGCATGGATAACATGCATAGGTCTTCATATCCAAAATATACCACACTTATAATTTAATGTTATATTATTTCCTCACATTGGATTCTTTTATTTTTTTATATTCTAAAATTATTATGCAATCATGTGTGAATTCGTTCAAGAATTCAGGGGCATGCACTGTGTCTTATTTGATTCTTCACACACATTGACATATTAATAGGATCACATGCATGTATGTGTTTATTTGATTCACTATATTCTTGATCTTGGTTACAATATCCTTTAAGAAAACCAAAACCAATGTTCATTAAATCATTAAACTACTTCCTCACTCAAAATCATCATGCAAGGGATATTCTTAAGTGTGAAACAGTGTGTGTGAATACTCAAGGGTAAGGTTTAATTCCATCACATATGGTTATATGATATCTTATTCCCTATGTGTAAGAGTACTTTGTACACCAATCTAGATTGGAATAATAGTATCACACAATCCCAAAGGTCTTTATATAATATATTCTTCATGAGTAAAATTGAGTGTTCTTTTCGTAATTCAAAATATTGATGATTTACCCTCTTCATTATGTAAAAATATTCTTAATTGTATCTCCTCTTCATGAAAAAATAGTTTCATAGATGCCTTATTTCTCTAGAAACTGATATCTTCTCTGAAATGGAAGAAAATTTTATTGACATAGAATATTGGTATTTATTAACCTTTTGAATGGCCTCTCTTTTAATTTTCTTACTACATCATATCTTCTAGAAAATATTCCATTTAACTCAAATTAATATACATTGAATGATTTGGTATTTCTCAAATAAAATTACACTGAAAATTGGATGGATCTTTTAATAAGAGACTTAATTGTGATGAATTACTAACATGAATATGATGAATATTGTGAAAATCTCATAATTCTAATTCTTGAACAAATTGCATATCAGAATTGTGTACTGTGAAATCATTTTAATTCATCCATGTAGACTTCTTAGAGATAGCTACATGCATGCAAGACATAGATTTTATGAATAGAGGTTCAAAGAATTATCTCCTCATAATATCTATCCTAAAATAACTATGGGTATCATGGGATTTATGATGGTATTAGATCATCAATTAGTCAATCATACTAGAGAAATATATCATCATGATGTTAAAGGTGATCTCCCAAGTTGACTAGATATCTTCAATCAATCAAATCAGATGGATAATGTTTTATCTGTATCTCATTAATGGAGGATGAACAATGTTGTATATCATGTTTCCCACATCTAACATTTGAGTGGTTAAGGTGTTCTTAATATTCAATTATATGTTAATGACTAATTTTGCCAAGGAAATAGTGGATCAATAATCTCAACACACCATATACACCTCACAGACCACACCACACCTCATCTATCCCATTGGAATCCCATCCCATATGTAGGCCCACTAACCTTTAGATCCCAATGGCTGTAATATAGTCCCACTCATATTTTTTTAATAAGTAATTCTTGTACCTCCTCTTCCAAGTGGTTGAGGTCCTATACTCATTATTGTAGGATTGATTTTTTCCATTAGCATTCTTGGATGACAATTTTTTTTCTAAGAACTTAAATATGTACCTACCGAAATATAATATAAGAGACAAAAAACAATACATGATTATTCTTTATCTTATCTTCATCAAGTTATATTAATGTAAAATGAAAATAAATCCTTCATGGACTTCTTTTAAATCCCCATGAAATAAATAAACATGTCTTTTAATTTACTCCTTCTTCACTGTTACATGAAAATATCATGATCAAAGATCCAACTGAGAGAAGAACTGGACTCCACACTGCTGACCAAAATAAGTCACTAGTATATAGAAGTGGATTCATTTGTTTTTCTAATATAGACGAGTACACAATAATCAATATAGAGGCACATGAACCTATCTTTCTTCAAGATGAAAAGTACTGGCACACCCCATGGTAAAGCAATAGGGTATATAAACCCTTTATCTATATTTTTCTATAGTTTCATTATCATATATTCATGTTCAATAATAGATATTATATATGGATTCTTGGATATTAGAAATGTTTCACATAAAATCTTTATTGAGAACTCGTCCTCATGACGTATTGGAAGACCAATCAACTCTTTGGGAAACACATCATCATATTCCCTTAAAATAGGTATATCACCATAGTTTTTCTTTTTATTTTCTATAATAATTTGTTCTATTTATGATTTCTCAAAGCTCAATAATATACATGATTGAGAGGATGATTTTTATGGAGATTCATCCTCCTCAAACCTGTATAGAACTTGAGAGTGATTTGCGATACATAGGGTGATTTTCTTCTCTTGGAGATTTATGTTTTCTCTATATAGTGACTTCTAGTCCATGCCCATAATATAATCCAATTTCCTAAAAGGGTGTATCAAAAATTTCACTTGAAAATTCATCCCATTACTTTTTATATAGGAGGAATATATGCTTGGGTTTCAATAATTAAACCATTTACCATGTTCACTGATAACTCGACATCCAAGTCTTAGGGTGGTGTTTGAATAATTCTACTAAAATTACATGATAGGAAGGTTTGTTTAGAACAAGAATCATGTATTAATTTTTCTATAATTTAATGAATAACTAGTTTACCTTTCACCAAATTATTGTCAGGATCCACCGTATCAATTGTTATTTCATAATACCTCCCATTATATCTTAGTCTTGAAGGTTGTTCTCATCTATCAATGTCGTAAAACCATGAATTGGTGCATTGGTTGGAATAGTAGTAAATTTCTATATAGTTATATCATTGGAAAGTATAACAAGGATTGATAAGAGAATTAATTTCTTCCATCACATTCATGTATTTTTCCTAATGACATTCACTAACTAGGTTCCCTTCTTTCCCGCACCTAAATCATTGCTATTTATCATCAGGAAATTTTTTGGATGGTTCTACCCACACTTTTGAAAAGTTGGATATTGTGTATTCTCACCACAATGATATTTCTCCATTTCACTACTAGTATTAAATTCTTTTGTCCACATCCTATATTTTGACCCTTAAGAACCATAAGATTCAACAATCAATATTTCAATTTTTTGGTCATATCAGATAATTTTCTCATATCTATTAAATTCTCGAATTAAAAAATATTTTCATAAACGCAGCTTTAGGACACCAATGATGTAGTAATGTTTACTTTCATGGGAAATGAAAAACAAAAAGGAATACCATTAATGTCCTATGAATATTTCCATGTATGAATCAGTGGATCCATATTCTTTTTTAATGAGGATATATAAATATTTCTCTATTTTTTGATGGAGAGTATGAGAAAAATATATATTGAAAAAAATTCCAGATTTCTTTCCACAATGTTTCATTGATCACTTCCCTGGGATTTTTTTTATCAACATCCACCATTCATCAACGTTTCTCTAAATATGATAAGTAGTCAACATGAACATCTTTTTTAGAGAAATAAATAATGGAGAATATATTTTCAATGGATTCGATCCATTTTCGAGTGATTAAGTGGTCAAATGATCAAATGAAAGTCAGTATCCTCTATCACATGAAGGCTTAAATTATAACTTCCAGTTTATCATGGGGGTGTGGGCTTCCCCTTGATACCTGTATCTATTAAAAACAATAGTCAATAAAGAATTTTTTTCATGAATTTATTTAATCTAACTCACATCAGGTTGGGCATCTTGTTTTTGTAGACATTACATATCTCCTCACATTAGTTGTTGACTCATTTTCTACTATTTATATCCACTACCTAAAATAAATGAAAATTTAGGGAGGAGAATATTAAAATACCTAAATATATACAATAGAAACTAAGAGAATTGAATAAATAACTTACAAATTAAATAAAATCCATAACCAATTAATTTCATGGTTTCAATCTAGGTAATCCATGATATATATACTAATATAAAATAATATTGGAAATTTTGTTCCCTTCATAGTGGTCTGTAAAGAGCATGTGAATATACTAAAATATACCCCCATGAGTATGAAACTAGGTGTTCAACAATTCCATTTCTTTGTGCACTAGGTGATGACTATGTCAAGCCCAATGCTCCCTTTTATAGGTTAATACCCATATGTAAAACAGTTCTAGAACTACATAAACTTTATGTTTACAAACATAGATATATAAGATAGAAACCAATTACTCTATATACTTATAAAATTTAGAGCATTTTTCAAAGGTTTAGTATTATCCTAAAGGATTTGACAAGGGCATTATAATCAAATCCCAATAAAGAATGTACTTTTCTATGAGACCGTTTATGAGTACCCATTAATTTTGAAATAATTTATTTCAAATTTTTTTAAATAAGGATACACATAAGACAACCCCAAATAATTATGAGGCCTATTTCTAGTGGGTAATTAGAAACATTTCATCTACAATTATTTTCATGATGAAGTTTTAATTCCATTGTATATTATTTTTCATAATCGAAGAAGTAATATCCTTCTTAATAGTCGAGTGGAGGTGATTCATACCTGGATTGAGGGAATTTTTTTTGATTTCTTTGCTTCTTATGATTCATAGGATACATATTATATTTGGTTTTATATGTTAATATTTTCCCCCTCTGAATATAAAGTTAAAGTTAGGGCCGATTACCTTTGGCGTAATTAATTTTTCCACCATAAATTTGTTTGGATTACTGGGGTTTTTACTCTAATGAAATTATACACATGATGATGATATACTAACACTCTATAACATTCTCCTAAATTCCATAAATATTCTAAAATACCACCAGATAACCTAGGGACATACATAATAATGAGGGGAGATATAATTCCTTAGTATAGGAATAATCAAAACATAACATGATAATCATAATACATGAAAGTAAATAATAAAATGAAGGTAACATAATCTGGATGAGAATCATAAACATGAACATAGAAACATGATATAATGTGATAATATAAAGGCAACATGGGAATGTGGTGATAACATAAAACATGATTTCATAAACAGAATACAAGGAGAACTGCCAAGACGATATACCAGTGTTCATAGGATAACCTCCCTTGGATTATTCAAGATATCACATGAGATAAAAAAATTACACAATGCATTTGAGGGAATTTAATTCATATCCTACCCATAATACTCATATCAAGTTCATCCATAAGCATGACACAAATATCATACAACATAAGAATGTATTTTAACCCATTTAATAACATGATTAAAGAGTGTAATTGCTCAGAAATTTATGCATTTAATATTTTTTTATTTAATGATTTATTAGATAATTAAAATAAAATAAATTATATTTTAACATGAAATTAAAGTTTTTACTTAATAAATTTTTTTATTGTTTATAATTTTAGATAAAATATTCCCTTCATTTTATTTTGGAATATGTAAGTGTATATTCATTCTTTTATATTATTTATAATTTAAATCTAACTGATAAATAATTTAATCTTATCTTTTATAAATTTAAATCATAACATGATAGATAAAAGAGTATATAAAACAATTTTTGAATTATGAAAAATTAATTAATGGTAAATATAACCTTTTACAAAATAATGTGAATAAATGTTCTTAGAGTTATAAAATATAAACTTTATGAAAAATGAAATAAATAATTATATAAATATTATGAACATTTCTAGAAATATATAAATTGATATAAAAATAATATAAATTATGAACAATAAGATGTTAATCTAAAATAAAAATATACAGTGACATAAACTAATTCGATTGCGACACATTAATTGTTATTTTAATGTTAATATAATTGTAAAAAAAATTAAAATTGATAGTGGGATTAAAATTTTTATGATGAATAGTTTTTTATATATATAATCATAAAAATAATAAATTAGTTAAATAATTATTTATGATGAATTGATTATTAAATAATAAGAAAACACATGTGTAAAATATATATATTAACTTATATCAAGTATATATGAATGTATATAAATGAACTATTAAAAAATTGTATGATTTATATTTTATAAGTGTTATATATATAATAAATAGAATATGTTTATCTATATAAATACTTATGTAAAACATAAAAAAATAGTAACAAATCAATAATAAAAAGATGAAAACCAGAATGGGGTTGTCATTTTTCCCAAGCCGCCTACTGACCCTCCCCTAGTCCACCGAACACCCTATAACTCCCAAAACTGTGCCCCACCATCAGCTACGCGACCTCACCATTTTCTCTACATTTATAGTAGATTAAACCACCTATGTAATCCATCTCCTTCATCTAAAATGAACCCAACTGACCCCTTAATTTGTGCTTCAAGTCAACCCCCACTAGTAAGGTTCAGTCTACATATGTGTTCTGTTCAATCTGTATCATTATCTTTATCCCTAAAATAAGGACTACTTTATTTCTTCACTATACATCAACCCCTCCCACAAGACCCACCCTAGATAATAAAAAATGAAAATATTGTTGTCATCCATACTCTTCCTCCGAACCACCACAACATCAACACAAGGACCTGTGGAACATTTTTTCACACAAATCCACATAAAAGATCAAGACACCTAAATATATGGGTAAACTGACCGGTCACTCATTCATTAGAAAACCTAACCAAAGTTTAATACTTTAATTTCCATCCTCTTCTTACCCAATAGTTTGAATACACCATATGAGAAATCCATTTATTCACCTGGTGAAAAAGGACCCCCATTCCCCCCTACTTCTTCTGAGCCTTCAGTGCACATTAGGTAAGTAGAATTATTTTATTTTATATATATAATGATATATATATAATAATAATATCATCTTTAAAGCATAAACATGTATTTATATATGTTATTTTTCATTTATTCAAGTATTATTATACAAGTATTAAATTTATGTTACACTTATTTTTTTGTAATCATGAAATTGAATCTTCAAATTAACATGTAATTGAAATTTTTTATTTTAAAACTATTATTTCAAAATTATTATTTTATGTATATAAATATATTATATTGTTGTTTTCAAATTAAAAGGTTATTTTATACACATCCTTATTTATTAATTCAACTATAACACAATGATCCTTGAGTTCTAGTTTCAAATTTATTATCATGTAAGGTTGTTTCATGACATCATTTAAAATTTACATTTTTAAGTATATAAGTACATGCATATATATATATATATAATTTCATGTTTTAAAACATATATATTTATATTATATTCATGTATATGATTTTAAATTCCTTTATGTTCAGGTTTTAAAATTAAATATATATATATATATACATGCATGTTGTTGCATTTTTATCAACCAAATATAAATAAGTACTTATGAGAATATACCTCATATGATATATATAATTTTCCTACTTATGTGTAAGAAATTATGGTGCACATGTGATACTTTATTATCAAAATCATCCATGTTTATATTGAATATATATATATATATATATATATATATATCTATGTGGGTGTGTTCCTTGATATCATTACATGTTTCTAAATGGATATATAATTCATGTCAAAGCATGAAAACATCTAACTTAATGTTTTTAAATTAATTAATGAAGAATTTTTTATTTTGATAATATTACCTTTATATTTATTACATGTGTTACATAGTTTTTATTTTAAAGTTATAAGTTATGGGTATATTTACATTTACCTATTATTGTTAATGAGAGTAAAATTATATATATTAGTATATTTTTAATGGGATTATTTTTTGAAAATATTAATTTTATAGTTAATATTATGCATGTCGTTATTTTAAATTCTTATATTTATGTGCTCATGATAATTCAAAGAAAGTGAAATTAAATTTCTATTATTTCATGTGACTTTCAATTTACAATAGATATCATTTTATGTAAAATATTCATATATTATTTAATTTATTATGATTTAAAAAAATGATTATTTCAAACTTTTATGTATGGATTGGTTTTAAAAGCTAGTGTTTTTAATGGGAAGTAATTTATTAGATATTTTAATTACATGGATGTTTATTATGTTATTAACAGAACATGCTAAAGAAAGATGAAAAGAGATTTAGAAATACTAAATCTAACAAGTGATTTCCTAATAAAGATAATATTAATACATTAATAAATGTGCATGTATATTTTATGAATTTTTATGTTTTTAAATAAAAAACCCTTGTGGATAATGTATATATTTAAAGAAAGCTAGAAATGTTTTTATAAAAAATGGAACTTGGACATTTAAAAAAACAAGGGGATGGGGGTGAACTCATTCCTAAACAAGTTGGTAGGCCCAATACAACCTTTAATGTTTAAATGGACCTACTATTTTCATTTTAAAATCTTGCTTAACATTTCTTAAGAATAACATTCGATTATTTTAAAGCATTTTGAAACGTAAATATTTTCAAAATGAATTATAATGTCTTAAAAAACACAACTATTTTAATAGACTTTATAGAATTTACAAAAGTGTATTTATTTTTATAAGAGTATATTTATATGATTTCAAAGGCATAATTATTTTAAAATTTATTTTCAAAATCATATTTTCAAAGTATTTTCAAAAAGGTTTCAAAGGATGTTATATTTTGAAAGGTGTTTTCAAAATAAGTTGTATTTTAAAAAGGATTTCAATTTTTTTTTTCAATTATATTTCCAAAAGTATTCTAGAAGATTTTTTTTCAAAATTTATAAGTATTTTTAAAATGTTTTTCCAAGGATTTTCAAGAAAAAAACCCTTACTAGGGAATTTTTCTCATCCTATGTTTTTATAATATGTTTTTAGGTTAATATAGTGCTTTTATGGACTTTAGATCAAGAAAAATCTAGCATAAAAAAAGTTTCATCATTTACTTTTATTTACTATTTTAACAATTTTAATATGTTAAACTGATCCTTATTATCCAAAGTCTACATCAGAAAATATCCTCAGTTGTAAATGTCTGTATATTTTTCAGCTACATTTTATTAACAAAAACTATACAACATTTTTTATACCAAATCCAGAAGAACTAGTCTTGGGATTTACTATTGGTATAAAAGGAAAAAAATTTATAACTTTGGAGATAATGATATTTATTTAATATAAGTTTAGTTTCTAAGTATACTATTTCAATGAAACTTCTGTTTTCATACCATTTAGATTGAGGAAAAATCTAAGAGTTAGAAATCAAATTTTCAACTACTAAAAGTATAGTAACCTTTAAGAATATATAATTCTAGTAATTATAGTTCTCTAAATTCTAAAATTAGAATTTCAGAATTTTTCATTAAGTATGGAAAACGAAATTTGAGGATGAAATTATGTTTAAGGGGTGTAGAATGTAACATCCCACAAATTTATGCTTTTAATATGTGTTTTTTTAATTATTTATTAGATAATTAAATCAAAATAATGTATAATGTAACATGAACTTAAATGTTTTTCTTAAAAATATTTTTTTATAAATTTAGATAAAATATTCCCTTAATTTTATTTTGTAATATGTAAGTGTATATTCATTCTTTTATATTGTTTATAATTTAAAACTAACTGAGAAATAATTTAATCCTATCTTTTATAAATTTATATTATACGATGATATCTATAATATATAATTAATTTTACGAATTCTAAAATATTAATTTATTTTATATATAACCTTTTACATAATAAAGTGAAACAAATATACTAAGAGTTGCAAAATATAAAATTTGTTAAATAAGAAGTAAATAAATATATAAATATTATAAACATTTATATATATGAATAAATTGATATAAAAATAATATAAATTATGAAGGATAAGATTCTAATATAAAATAAACATATACTGTGACAAAAATAAAATTTGATAGTGATTAATTAATTATTATTTTACAATTAACATAATTGTGAAAATTTAAATTGATAATTTAATTAAAATTATGGTGATGACTAGTAGGTGATATATATATATAATCATAATAAAAATAGTTAATCATTTAAATAATTATTTATGATGAATTGACTCTAAAATAATAAGAAAACACTTTTGGTAAATATATATATTAACTTACATTAAGTGTATATGAATGCATATAAATGAAACATTAAAAAAATGGTGTGAATTATATTTTATAAGTGTTATATATATATATATAAATAGAATATGTTTATCTATATAAATATTTATGTACAACATAACAAAAAAAGAGTAATGAATCAACATTTTAAAAAAAAACCTAAATGTGGTTGTCGTCTTCCCCAAGCCACCTACTAACACCTCCCCCCACTAGGCCACCAGACACCTTGTAGCCATCGAAAATGATCACCACCATCAGTTTCTAGACCTCCCCATTTTCTCACCATCGATATCAAACCAAACCACCATAATAAGCCATTGTATCTATCTAAAACGAACCCAACTGACCCCTTGATTTTCGATTTGAGTCTCCCCCACTAGCAAAGTCGAGCCGTCATAAGTGTTTCTTTCAATTATTATCATCATCTTCCTCCCTCCACTCACAACCACTTGATTTGTTCACTATATAGAAAACCCTCAAACAATCCATACCCTAGCTGATAAAAATGAAAATTCCATCATCTTATCTACTCTCCCTCTGAACCAAGACAACAATAGTACAAAGGCCGGTGGCAATTTTTTCCTCATTAACACACTTAGAAGCTTAAGTCAGCTATATATATTAGTAAATCAACTCGTCATTCCGTTATTAGACAACCTTCCCCAAGATGATGCCTTCTCTTTATATATATATATTGATATATATGTATATATATATAAATTGATATATATATATATATATATAATATTTTCGTATTTTAAGCATAAACATGTTTATACATATGATATTTTAAATTTTTTCACGTATGATTATACTAGTATTAAATTTAAGCTACACTTCTTTTAATTAAATCATGAGGGTGTGTTTTTAAATTAACATGTAAGGGGAAAATTTTATTTTAAAAATATTACTTAAAATTTCCTAGTTTATGTATATATATATACATATTCTTATGTTGGATAAAAATTACAAGTTTATTTTATATGCATACATATTTATAAATTTCAGTATAACAAATTTATCCTTGATCTCAATTTTAAAATTAATTATCATGTAATGGTGTGCCATGCCATCATTTCAAATTTAATTTTTTTTGTATATAAGTATATGCATATATATATATATATATATATTTTTATAATTTCATGTCTTCAAACATTTTTATATATATATATATTATACATGTATATTATTTTTAATTTCATCATCTTCATGTTTTAGAATTTAAATCTATGATATATATATATACATGCATATTATTTCATTTTTTTAAATGAAATAAAATTAATTACTTATGAGAATATACCTCATATGATATAATTAATTTTCCTACTTATGTTCAAGAAATTGTGGTGTTCATGTGATACATTATTCTCAAATTCTTCCATGTATATATTCATTATACACACGCACACACATGCACAAAAACATATATATCTACGTGTATATATATATATATTCTTTTCCATCATTACATGTTTCAAAATGAATATACAATTAATTTCAAATCATGAAAACATCCAACCTAATACTTTTAAATTAACTAATGAAGAATTGTTTTTTTGATAATATTACTTTTATATTTCCTATATGTGTTATATAGTTTTGATTTTAATATTACACATTAAAGGTGTATTTAATTTTAATTATAATTTATCATGAGTAAAATTCTATATATTCTTATATTTTTAATGATATTATTTTGTAAAATTAGTAATTTTATAGTTATTATTATGCATACTGTTATTCTAAATTATTATATTTATTTCCTCATGATAATTCTAAAAAATAAAAATTAAATGTCTATTATTTCATGTGACTTTTAATTTAAAATATATATCATTTCATGTGAAATATTTATATATTATTTAATGTACTTCGATTTAAGAAAATGGGTATTTCATTATTTAATCTAGGGATGAGTTTTAAAATATAAAGTTTTTAATGAAAAGTAATTTATCAGAGATATTAATTTCATGGATGTTAATTATTTTATTGACAGACCATGGAAAAGAAAAATGACAACAGATTTGGTAATACAAAATATAACAAGTGATTTTCTAATAAAGTTAATATTTATACATTAATAAATATGCATGGGTATTTAATTCATTTTCATGATTTTAAATCAAAAAACCATGTGTAAAATGTATATATGTCAAGTATGCTAAATATTTTTTATAAAAAAATTGGAAGTTGGACATTAGAAACAAGAAGGGGATGAGAGGTGAACTCATTCAAAAAATAGCAGGTAGTCTTAGGATAGCCTTCAATGTTTTTGTTTCCCAATTGTTTTATTTTCAAAATCATGCTTAATATATTCAAAAAAACCATTTGATTATTTTAATGAATTTTCAAATGTAAGTATTTTCAAAATGTATTATAATGTTTTTAAAAGTGTAACTATATTCACAGGATTTATTGAATTTCCAAAGGCATATTTATTTTCAAAGTAGTATTATTATATGTTTTCAAAGGAACATTATTTTTCAATGGCATTTTCAAAATCATGTTTTCAATGTGTTTTCAAAAAAATTCAAAATATATTATATTTTGAACGGTATTTTAAAAATTATATTTTAAACATTATATGAATTTTGAAAAGGATTCAAAAGTATTTTTTTCATTTGAATTTTCAAAATTATTTTGAAAAGTAATTCCCAAAGAATTTTTTCAAAATTTATAAGTATTTTCAAAAAGGGGTTTCACGGGATTTTCAAAAAACCCCTTACGGGCTATTTTACTCACCCTATGTTTTTATAAAATTATTCTAGATTTATTTACAACTTTTGTGGAGTTTATCTCGATAATAAGAAAGAAAAAGAAAGTTTCATCACTGCCTTTTATTTACTATTTTGACATTGTTAATATGTAAAGGTGGTCCTTTTACTCCAAAAACTAAGTCAAAAAATATCCTCATTTGTAAATCTCTGTAAATTTTTCAGCTACGTTTTATTAAAAAAATATACAACAATATTTGTACCGAATCTGGAAGGACGGGTATAAAGAATTATAAAGAGTGTGAGTAAGATATATGGAATCCACTAATCAATTATGGATTTTCACATTTATCTGAATACCATTGAGTGGAATTAAGAATTGGTATATGCTACATAAATGTTTTTCATGGAAAATCATTGGATAATTCCAATATCATAACAATGGTACATAAATATTCATGGAAGGGTTTAATAAGAGTGAAAGGTTTCTTCAGTCCCAGGTAGACTATAATAATTGTATTTAGGATGTGTAAAAACCTATCAAAACATAATAAATTGGAAATAAATGACATTATATAATGATTGTGCTTTAATTAATAGGAGAAGGAGAGAATCCCTTACCTTAAGAGGGAACCTCAAAAATCTTGGGAAAACTTCTTAAGAGTGTGGGAACACCCTGGGATGGCTCTATGGAGGGAAATAAAAAGTAAATGCATGATCAAAGTGTTTTTAGTGAATAAAAATGAGAGGTTTGGTGGGTTATTATAGAATAATAGAGGGAAATTATCTAATAATTTCTAAACCTAGGTTTTGGAATTTATGTGGTAAAATAATCCAAACTACAAAACATTCCATGTTTTTGCATGGATTCTAATAATTTTTATTGTGACTCATTAAATTATATGGATATTAACAGAACTCATTAATTTTTTTTGGTGATATGTAAGTAATTTATGATTGTAAAGAATTTATATTAAAAATATAACAAATAGTATAGGTTATGAAGGATTCAGAAAGGGTTTATATATTTAAAAAAATAACATCAAAAACACATTATTTTAAATAGGAAATATAATTTCTATCATGGATAATATTTATCATATTTATTACATCACATTTTTTATTTTATGATGTCATAATAAATACCATATATTTATTTTGTATTTAAGTTTTACCCACAAAAATAGAATATCTTAGAAAATTATGAAAATTTCACCATTATATAATATTAATGTGGTAATTTGAAAAATAATATTAATTTTATAAAAATAGTTCTTTAAATATGAAAATATACTGTTTTAAATAAAAAAGTATCATTTACTAAAAATATGAGTTTTTAGACTGATAACTATTTTCAACCCTTAAAAATTTATTGTTTAATTTATATATTTATTTTATAATTTATAATTAATAAATATTATTTCATAAAAATATTTTGTTAAAAAATGGTGTTTTAAAAATTCTTGAATTCATCAAGAAAGTGTCCTGTTTGGAACTATATATTTCCAAAAATTTCAATTTTTTGTTTGATCATATCAAAATCAAATTTTTATCAAACTCATTATGTAATCATATGTAATTAAATAATTAAAACAGATAATTATAAAAATTATTTTTTTATAAATAAAAAATATAAAAATTCATACTGTTAGGGTCTATATACGTAGCACCTTATTTCAATAGCATACACCTTAAGGGTATGTTTTGTGATATTGACACTTTCTTTGGGTTTTTTAGAGAACATGGTTTGGTTCATTATTTCAATAAGCTGGAACTTCTCTTATAAAAAAAATTTATTGATGATTTAGATGTTTAATATCATATGGGTATAATTAGAGGGAAAATAGAAATGATTTCATATCACTTGGAATCTCTGATAATTTGGATTCATAGGATATGCTCAATCTGTTCGGGGTCATCGCTTATTCGGCTGGTGTCAATTCTAAATAATCACAACCCTTAATATATTGAAATATGAAATGTGACTATACAATGGATATATTATTAAAACTTATCATCCTCAATGCTATTTTAAATATATCCCTATAGATTTTTCAAAATCGACAAATTAGTGCATGCGTTTTCTATGACTACACCACATGATAATGAATTGATTAATTTCATAGGTAATTATATATATATATATATATATATATATATATAAGTTTATGTCATTACAATTTGAGGTGGAGTGGTTGTTCCTATATCTATGAGAATAGAATTTATTATTTATGGAAATCGATCTCGTTGGTACATAAAACATGGGACTGATAATATGTATCATGGTTTGAGATGTTGGTATTGTTGGCTTGGGATGAGGCTTTTGATTGCAGACTTCATGACATGGTGCATAACTTATTAGAGGATTAAGGAAGAGCACCATATAAAAATCAGTTACCTGAAACCTTACCCATTTCAAAATGTAATTTGGATGACATTTCCAAATACTTCATCATTGATTTTCCACTAAATCCTTTTTTAAAGGATATGATTTGGGTGATCATTGATCAACTATCAAAATTGCCTCATTTCCTCCATATCAAAGAGTCGATGAAGGTACATCAGCTCAGGAACTTGTATGTCTGAGAGGTAATGAAGCATAATGGGTTTACCTCTATTATAGATTTCAAATGGGATAAATGGTTTACATCTAGGTATTTTAAAATTTTATAATGTGTGATGGGTTTCTAGATGAAATTTAGTATGACATATTGTAACCCCATGAAATTTTTTGAAATATATTTTTTTCCATTAAATTTTATATTTTTGATATTCTACATTAAATTAAAAAATATTTTTATATTTCATTATATTAAATAACAAGTTTATCTTATTTTACCCAAAACATAGAGATTATCCCGCATTACATGAAAAATCTAGTTTAAACGAAATGTGAAATATTATTAAAATATTATTATATAATAGTTTCCACCAATATATTACATTGAAGGGTATGAATATGATTAATTAAATTAAAAAAATAAATGGTTTTAACATTTATAAAAAACAAATTCTATGGTGACCAATTAATTAAAACAAATATTTACAAATAATGGAAATCTTTTTTGGACAAAAAAATTACGAAAAAAAATTCATTCATCTAAAATAAATTAAAAAAATCAATATTGGTGAATTATTTTCGATGAAATATATATATAAAATATCCAAAAAACCTTTTGAAATTAATATTATGTTTTTTATAGATAGGATATAAGAATAATTTAGATTTTATACATAATAACTATATTTTTCTTAAAAAAGAGGTTTTTATCACCTTTTCTAGATTACATATTTTAAATAAAAAATTTTAAACATTTAGAAAATTTATTTTATAAAATAAAATTCATATTATAAATAATTATATCAAAAAAATATTAGGTATAATTTTTTAAAATTTTCAGTAAAAAAATGAATTTCATTTGAATAGTGAAAAATACAAAATTTTAATTTCTAATGCCTTTTCAATTAAATTATTTATAAAGTGAAATTATATTTTAAAATTAGTTTAAAGTAAAACCACTTAAATTATATAGTTATATTAATATAATTTAGTTCATTTAAATCAATTTTAAATTGAAATTTTATATAACAAATTTTCAAACTTGTGAACATTTTCTCTAAGATAACTTGCCTTCTCATTGCATCAACGAGATTAATATTAAATTAAGATTTTCTAAAAATGTGAATTGAATTTTTAAAAATGGATTAAATATTTTCAATTATCATAATTTATATTATCTAATATGAATAGCCTGATTTTTTACACAAATTAATAGTACAAATAGTAAATATTATTTACCACTGTTAAGATAAAAATGGGTTACCCTGTGGTTGAACATAAAAGATATGGTTTAAGAATAAAAAAACTTTTATAAAGAAACTTTTATGGAAATATTTCTACCATATACCTTCTATGATATATAATGGTTCATTATTTCATCCTTTTTATATTAAAGAAATGTTGGTGGAAGTCATTATTTAAAAAATTAAATTTGTGTCACTAACCTCACTTATAAAAAGACACCTCTTCTCCTCTCTTGTTAAAACCTTAAAATTATTTTTATCACCTCTATATTTCCCAAATATAATTCCAACTTCAATAAAATCATCCTATATGACTTATTATTGAAATAAATCCATCCAAGTAAGTCTATTAGTGCAAACCTAAGGAGAATACCCATAGAAGAAGAAACATTCATCAACAAGTGTTTTTGTTTTATTTATTTCTTCCACATACTTAAATTATTATTATAAAATTATTGAAAAATAACCTAAGTATATTACATATAATTATATTTTTTATGTTAAGGTCACAAACTAAAAATATATCCACTTCCATAAAATGGGTTACAAAATAATCATTCATGTGTACGACGGACTACCGCCTCGTGAACTGATGTCATTAATTTTTCCATTACCACCCCTCAAAGTTAGAGATAAGGATGGATTTATTATTTATAAATGATATATATGATATTATTATGATTTTTATTTATTATATCAGACATATCTTCATTATTTCAATTTTTTTGGAATACGATAACGTCACTCGTGTGTATGGTGGAACACTGCCTCATGAAGCGATGTGATTCATTCACGCTTTACATAAATGGAAATAAGGATATGTTTAATGAAAATATGTGATATATATGATATTAAAATGTTTTTAAAATGATAATATGTCATTAACCATTATTTTATTCAATAATTAGTGAAAATGGAAACAATATTCAATAATACATACAACCTACCATCTCCATGAATGATGTATATAATTTTCTATCTATATATTTTATAGAATAAAATAAGTACATATATAATGAGTAAATATTTTATTTATATCATGGTTAAAATTATTGATATTATGGAATGATTATTAATGTAAGTGATCCAAAAATAAATAATCAAAACATACACAAAGAACAAAGTATTCATTGCCCTAAACAATACATTAACATGGAATTGTTGGTAAATGGGTTAAAAAGTTCAGAAGTAAATCATATATGGTATGATGTATATATTTTTTGGTCCTTTAATAGATTAATAATAATTTTTTATTTATTATAATGTAATTTTTAATGTGTATTAAGGAAGATGATACAAAAGTTAAGGGATTTCTAGTCTCTTAATTATTTTTGGGAGACACATGAAAATTCAACACTAGTTTCTTATGTGTGTGGTATATACTACCCATTTTATATGTTGTATCATTAGTATTGTTTTTTTATTACATTAAATTTTCCATTTTATTTCATTTTTTAATTGGGCGTACGATTCAAAATATTACTAACACGGTAAGGGTTTTCTGTTTCACTTTTTACTTATATGAGTTACATTCTGTATTCACCACCAATTTCGTTTATGTGGTTTATAAACAGAACATGAATTCATATTTTGATACCTATATAGATATTATTTTTGTTTAATTATCCATTTTATGTTATATATTTCATGGGGGTTTCTACTAAAAAAATATCAAACCGATAGATGACTTTTGTCTCAATTTTCCCTCTTTGAGAGATATGTTTTTCCTTGAACCTGTATTATTATACATGGTGTATATACTACCCATGAAATGTTATAATAGAAATATATATAATTTAATGAAACTAAAAGTTTCATTTAATTTTATTATTTCACGGGGATTATAATTCAAAGTTACCAAAGTTGTAAATATTTTATGTAACAATCTCATCATTTATCAGGATTGTTTATGATTATGTATCTAATTATTGAATGTTATGATCCATATGTCATGAAACACATTGATTTTCTTATCATATATTTATTTTTTTGAGAATACATGTTTTCCATTCTTTTTTCACTCTCTATGTATTACAGAGTTCAAAAATAATGTTTTTATTGAAATTCATCATTTCAGTTGAAAATAATTTTTCTTCCAAAACCATGTTTTCTAAAAACATTTTCAAAAACATTTTTAACATTATCATAAAAAATTATTTCTTAAATATATTTTCACCCATTTTTTAATTTTTTAATTTTTTTTGAAAGGATTATTCATGTAATTTCCCAAAATAATTCATATTTGGATTTTTCAAAAAATGTAAAATGAATCTATGTTTTAAAGTTTATAGAATGAATGAAATTACCACCATCATTAAAATTATTTAATTTCAAGAATTTTATGTCATGACCCGTCTCCCAGGGCCCGCGTCGTAACTACCCCAAGCCTGTCTTCCATTGTCCAGGGGCTGGCGACTAGCACCAAAGGAATAAGTCGCTATAACTGGGAAGGCATTACCTTTATTAAACTCACACAACCAGAGATCAAGCGGAATAAAACAGTAAGTAAAGCAGTAAAACAAATGTGCTGAAAGTAAAAAGGGGTCGGAAATAAAAGCCCAAAAAAAGGTACACCTACAACTGAATGAAAAGTACAACTGAAAAGACAATAGCTAAATGGTGAAGCAGCTCCTAGATTGTTCTCCAGGTTCCTACTAGAAAGGTAGGTAAAAACGTCCTCTTAAACACTCTGCGTATATTTCTCTGCTCCATGTGATGTTATGCCGTGTTTCCACCTCCAGTTTCCATCCAGTCCTCATACACTCTGCATCGGTCAGCGCTGTCTGTCGTCTGCATCCAGCATAACGAGGTGCAGGCATAACCCATGAAGGGGTGAGTATAATGATACCCAGTAGGGACCCCAAGACCCTCAAGGTCTCACTAAATACAACATGGATAAAACACAAAGAAATATCTCAATAGATAACCTTTACTTAGGTATATTCCCATACATATACCTAAGTTATCAAGTAACTCATCTCAATCATGAGGAAAACACAAAGGTCATTGACTCAGCTCAAACCAGGATTTTCATTATCGAAACAACAACTGCTGGAGAACTCCCCCTCTGTCAAGTACAGTGGCCCTGTCATGACTCTGAGGTGCTACTCTCTAAACTTAGACTTCTGAAGTACTCCTCCTGTCAAGTACTGCGGGTCTGCTATCAAATACCGGGCGCTCCGTCTGCTGTGGGTCTGCCGCCAAATACTGGGCGCTCCCCCTAATAGCCTACAGAGGTACTCCTACTGTCAAGTACCGCGGGTCTGCTTCCAACTACCAGGCGCTCCGTCTGCCGTGAGTCTTCCGCGAAATACCGGGCCCTACATCCACTAGGTTAATCGAATCACTTCGAGTCAAATCGGTCAAGCAGTCGTCAGGTCCACAGCTACTAGGTCTCCGCACTCCGTACACTCATCTCTGGGAGGGTCTGCTCCACAATCTACTGTTTGATACTTCCAAGTGTCACGTAATCTCATTTGGAAGTATATCAATGTACCACCTCATCATAGGGGTCTCTATGAAACAGACGGCGCGTCAATCGGATTCCCGGACTGTGAGTTATTAGCATTTCTGTTCCAGGGGCCTGGTTGGATTTCAGGTACAATCAAATCTGGCCATGCTCAAACCATATCTTAATCCTCTATAGAGTATTCCAAAAGAAACTTCTCATCAAGAAGAATCCAACATAGTCGACGACACGTCAATCGGATGTCTGGTCCTTAATTTATAATCATTTCCGCTCCGAGGGCCCGGTTGGTTTCGGGTTCAAACCAACTAGGCTATACACAAACATTACCGAAACCTTGATTTTAATACACCTAAATGACCTTCTTAATCCAAGGAATCCTACTCAACTGACGGTGCATCGATCCAAGGTCCGTAGCTCAAGATATGGTTGTTTAATCGAAAATGGTCCGAAAATTGGGGGTCTGGGCCCGGTCTGACTCGGTCCAACAGCCCCTGGGTCGGCCCGAACCGGGTTGACCCGACTCGGGTCCAGGTCCATCCTGATAGAGTGAGGACCGACCCAGATGGTGCGGCCTGGCCCTGCCGGTGCGGCCCTGCACGGTCCACATGGCCCGCCCCGGCCCGGTCGGGGGAGGCTGGCTCGACTAGTCGGCCGAGCGTGTGGAGCCGAGCGGGGGGCGCGACCCCCGCTGATTGATACCGGTGGTACCTATTGGCGCTGCCCCGACACTCGGATCCCACGCGGCCATGGGATCTATCGCACCGCCACCGCGGCTGTTGCCGCGGCGGGTTCCGTCCGGCGGTGCGCCGGTGCCGCCGTGCCGGCGTGGCGCGCCGGCAGCGGCTTCCACGGACCACCCGACATGCTCTGGTGGTCCAATTCGCCCACTACTTGCGCCTATGGCTCTCCTAGGACCCAATCTTCACTACAAAGGCTTCTAAACTTCATTGCGGTCCCATTTCATCGTCGCCAATCAATCTGTGCATAGACAAACAATATGTGGAGGTTCGTTAGGCCGTGTTTGTTCGGACCACGCCCTCCGCGTTACTCGATAGCAATAGGTCGGACAACAATGATGTTCAACGACAAACGAGGCACACTTTTAATTAATTAAAATTTAACTTAATTTCCAACAATTCCCCCACAAACAATTATTCCCAACCCACAAATAAAATCATTTGCGGATCAACTTGATAATTAATTGACCCGCGTTCTTTGTTCTAGAAGGGAAAAATCATGGGAATATAAACATACTCAAGTTAAACCCCTACCTCGAGAAAGATCCACAGTAGACGAGCAGTGTGGATGATGGTGTCGCGAAAGGGAGGACGTCGGCTCGTTGATGAATTCCCCACGTTAGTGTATCCTTCCTTGTCACGAAGAAAGAAGATGATGGATACCCGTTGTTTCCAAGTCATTCTACCTTGAAGGGTCGATGTTCTTCGTCGGAGAAGAACCATCCTTCATTGAGGATGAAGTTATTCAAAAACTCTAAATTTCTCCCAATTACTCCTCACCAAACAATTGCCAACCCAAATAAAATAAGGATTCTCCTTTTTTATTATTTAATCTTTCCATTCATTCAATATTTAAAATTCAAACACTTAATTAATTTAATTGAAGAGGTTCAATCAATTAATTAAGGTGTGTGTTGGAAAGAATTAAAGAGGGAGAGAGGGGAGAGGAAGGGTTACTCAATTAAAGGAGAGTAAACAATTAATAAGGGGGTTTAAAAAGAGTTTAGGGAATGTGAAAGGTTGTGGCTCGTGTGTTCCCCACCTCAAAAATATCCTCACATGGGTAGTTAAGTGCTTATGGGTCCCACCCCAACTCCCCCATGTAGGATATAACTACATTACTTATAAAATAAAAAAGTTCCACAATTTTATTCACTTCTTATTTAATCAACAAATTTTAACTTCTCCTCTCTTGCAAATGCATCTGTGGTAAAGGTCCCCTTAAGCAATTACCGGCGTTGCGAGTTCATCGGTGCCCTCGAATTTCAATTTTGAGCACCGGTTCAAAAGATATAAAAACATGATCGTTCGTTTTCTGAACATACACAAGCTAAACATAAGAAATTGATTCCGGGCACACCGGGCCTCATAATTAGGTGTTGTCAGAATCCAGAGACTCATAAAATTCCATAGAAATTAAGAAAAAAATTTCCTTGAAATTTAAAGGTATTTACATTACTGCCACCTTAGGGATTTACATCCCCGTAAAGCTACAACACAAACTAGGGAAACTAAAGGAGGTACCGAGCATGCATCTGAGCCTCCCACTCCCATGTGCCCTCCTAGAGGTTTCTGTGCTACCAGCGAAAGCACACAAGGGGAATTGACTATCCTCGTAGGACCCACTCCTGTCGATCCTCAACCTCTACTAGAACCTGTGAATGTCACCCCATCATCGATGTCCAGCTCTCCGTGGTCGATGATGACGGATAGGTCTTGCACACATCTCCTCAGCTAAGACACATGGATAAAGTCGTTCACCTGGTGCATCTGAGGTGGAAAGGCCAGGCGGTAAGCCACCTTGCCTACTCTGCTGGGAACCTGGAAAGGTCCGATGAATCATGGAGATAACTTGCTGCCCTAACCAAAACTCCATAGACCCCGTTGAAGTGAGACCCGTAAGAAGATGTGGTCGTCACCCTCGAACTCTAGTGGTCTCTTCTTCTATCTGCATAGGAATTTTGTTTGCTCTGTGTAGTCTTCATCCACTCCTAGATGATCTGCACCTTCTCTTGTAGCCTCAAGATGGGAGCACTGGTCAACCTATGCCTCAACTCTTGTAAACCTCTGCTGGCATCTCTCTGACCCCACGAAGAGTTTCCGCTTCTTCGTCAATTCTAAAAGCGGTGCAACAACTCTGGAGAAGTCTGGCACAAATCTAGGTCTGGACGACTCATGAGTGATCGACTTCACCTAATTATGCATGATTCCATCCTTTTCCGCATGTGGTTTCCTTTTCTTTGACCAAGGAAAAACCCATCCCAATGTTGTAGGTAAAACAAAACCTTTTTGCCTAATACAGTCAATTTGTGTATGAACTGTGGTTGCCCAGTCCATACCCAAACTAACTTCGTAAGGCCTCGACGCTGCCACCAAGAGGTTCCAACCGAAACTCTCGCCTCAAGGGTCAGATCACACCATAGACATAAGAGTGATTATAGAGTCTCCTCCCAAAGGTATCTCCAGACGCGGGGGTCAAGTCAACGGCATAACCATAAACTCTAGGTCTGGGACAAGATTCGTTGAAGGAAGTAATGATTCGTATCAATGCCTATTGTTACGGTATCTAGTAGTAGAGATAGACCGTACATCAAATCATTCCTAGAGCCCTTAGGTCACACTCCTTGACCAAATGCAGCTACTCTCTTCCCTTGCCCTCCTGCTCCCTAAGCCTAGCGGGGAATACAAAGGCGGGTGGTTGTAACATGTCAAAATTTACATCACCATATGATGCTCTCCTAGCTTTGCTTCCATGTCTGCTGCTTTGAAGATTCATCTGTCCTTAACACTCCCTCTTCTTAAAACATTTTACACGCCCAAGTCTCCGAGACTGGATCCAGTTTCCTGCTTTCCCACTGCTAACCTTCACTGGCTGTATCCACTCATCCAAAGAATTATCAACCACAAAGGTTCTCTCTAGCACCCTAACATAAGTAGGAATGCATAGAAGAAAGGTGCTAGATCGGGTGTCCTTAAACACACATCGCTCTGAAGTATGAGCCCTAGAGCACTAATCCTATCGTATTCATCATGTGCCAGGAATGATCAGTACGCCATGATGATTACTTAGCTACCGACATATCGTCCTGTCGAAGCTGTATAAGCTCTAGAAAACTCTCAGCCACCTCCTCAAGCCTGTCCTCAGTCGTCTGTGAGTCGGGCTCGCCTAGGAACCTAAGGGGATCTGATGCTGAAACATGTGTAAGGAAATAAGCCTACATATGTCATCTACCAATACCACCGGTTGAAACTACTGACCAATAGGTAGTGATATAGCTGGAACACTACCTAAAGGTACTCTCTCAGACATCGGTCCACATACTGAAGTACCATCACTATACCGACCATCCACATGGTCACTCACTGGGAAACACCAGTAAATAAGATCACCATCTTGTCTACTAGTGTCTAAACTAGGTGTAGAACTCTAGAAATTGCCTCCATCCAGTCCACTTATGCCTGGGAATCTGTCTCGCCTCGTAACCTCGGAGGCCTCTGCTGTTGGAGCTCGTACAACGCGCTCTGTCAGCGTGCACCATCCGCTAGTACAACTAGTGGCATCTGCTGCCCAATGGGTGGTCGTGCTACTGGTACACCACCCGAAGGTGCCAACATAGTAAGAGGGCTCTGCACCGGACCTCGTCGCTCGGTGGGTCGTCATTGGGTACTCTCTTGGAACTCCAACTGACTGTCTGTGTGGAGGCATCCTGAACAGATGCGACACGGTCAAACAATTTAAACCTCGTGAGATGATCTGGTTGAGCTGACTTAAAGAAAACATTTAGAAACACACATGCAATCAGTTTTTTCATGCACTGAGTCGGAAATCAGTAGTCAGGGTCCTGGTGTATAGATATGTCAGCCACCGCACCAACACTGGACTCCCTGAACTGAAAACCACACTCGGTACCCTTTACACTATTACTTCACAGAAAGAAAATATCAGATTCCTAAGTTCTGAAATAGAACCAACCTCCCTCTAATACCAATTTGTCATGACCCGTCCCCCGGGGATCGTGGCGTAACTACCCCAAACCCGCCGTCCATAGGCCAGGGGCTGGAGACTAGCACCAAAGGAGTAAATCACTATAAATGGGAAGACATTGCCTTTATAAAACTCACACAAACAGAGAAAAATCAGAAGAAAACACTAAGTAAGGAAGTAAAACAAGTGTGCTGAAAGTACAAAGGGGCTGGAAATACAATCCCAAAAGAAAGGTACAGCTACAACTGAAAGAAAAGTACAACTGAAAAGACAACAGCTGAATGGTGAAGCAGCTCTTGGATCTTCCTCTGGGTTACTACCTGAAGGGTAGGTACAAACGTCCTCCTCAGCACTCCGCATCTATTGGTCCACTCTGTGTGTCTTCATGCCGAGTGTCCACCTCCGGTTTCCGCCCATTCCTCATACACTCTGCCTCGGTCAGCGTTTTCCGTCGTCTGCATCCAACATAATGAGGTGCGAGTATAACCCGTGTAGGGGTGAGTATAACGATACTTAGTAGGGAACCTGAGACCCCCAAGGTCTCACTAAATCCAACAAGTATAAACAACAAAGAAAGATCTCAACAGATAACCTTTACTTAGGTATATGCCCATTCATATACCTAAGTTTTCAAGTAACCCATCTCAATCATGAGGAAAACACAAAGGTCATTGACTCAGCTCAATCCGGGATTTTCATTATTGAAACCACAACTGCTGGAAAACTCCTCCTCTATCGAGTACAGTGGCCTTGTCATGATTCTGAGGCGCTACTCACTAACCTTAGACTGCTGAGGTACTCCTCCTGTCGAGTACCACAGTTTTGCTTCGAAATACCAGGTGCTCCGTCCGCTGTGGGTTTGCCGCCAAATATCGGGCGCTCACCCTATTAGCTTACAAAGGTACTCCTCCTGTAGAGTACCGCAGGTCTGCTACCAAATACCAGGCACTCCGTATGTCATGGGTCTCTCGTCAAATACAGGGCGCTCCGTCCACTGGGCTAATCAAATCACTCCGAGTCGAATTGGTCAAGCAGTCGCCAGGTCTACAGCTACTAGGTCTCCGCACTCCATACGCTCATCTTCGGGAGGGTCCGCTCCATGAGCTACTCATAGATACTTACAAGTGTCACGTAATCTCACATGGAAGTATCTCAAAGGACCACCTCATCATAGGGGTCTCAACGTAACAGATGACGCGTCAATCCGACGCCCGGTCTGTGAGTTATTAACATTTCTGTTCGAGGGGCCCGGTTGGATTTCAGGTACAATCCAATCCGGACATGCTCAAACCACATTCAAATCATGTGTATACTATTCCAAAAGAACCATCTCATCAAGAGGAATCCAACATAGTCAACGACACATCAATCGGACGTCCTATCCTTATTTTATAAGAATTTCCGCTCTGAGAGCCCGGTTGGTTTCGGGTTCAAACCAACCCGGCCATACCAAAACATCACCAAAAACATAAGTATAATATACCAAAACAACCATATCGATCCAAGGAATCCTACGAAACTGACGGTGCATCAATCGGAGGTCCGTAGCTAATGATATGGCCGCTTAACAAAAAACGGTCCGAAAATAGGGGGTATGGGCCCGGTCCGACCAAGCCCCACACCCCCAGGGTTGGCCCGAACTGGGTCGACCCAACTCGGGTCGAGGTCCAGACCGGTTGGGCGCAGCCTGAACCTACTGGCGCGGCCTGGCCCGGCCTGGTCTGCAAGGCCCGCCCCGGCCCGGCCGGGGGAGGCTGGCTCGACCAGTCAGCCAAGCGTGTTGCGCCGAGCGGGGGGCGCGACCCCCGCTGATTGATACCGGCGGCGCCCACTGGCACCGCCCCGCCTCCCAGAGCCTCTATGGCTGCGAGATCCATCACACGGCCGCCGCGTCCGTTACCGTGGCGGGTTCCCTCCGGTGACGTGCCGGCACCACCGTGCCGGCGGGGCGCGCCGGCAGCGGCTTCTGTGGACCACCGAGCGCGCTCCGGTGGTCCGATTCACCCACTGATTGATCCTATGGCTCTCCCAGGACCCGATCTTCACTGCGAAGACTTACAAACATCGTTGCGGTCCCATTTCATCATCGCCCATCAATCCGCGTATAGACAAACAATATACGGAGGGTTTTCGGGCCGTGTTTGTTCGGACCGCGCCCTCCGCGTTTGTCGATAGAAATAGTTCAGACAATAATGATGTTCAACGAAAAATGAGGCACAACTTTAATCAATTAAAATTGAACTTGATTTACAACAATTCCACCACAAACAATTATTCCCAACCCGCAAATAAAATCTTTTGCGGATCAACTTGATAATGAATTGATCGACGTTCATTGTTCTAGAAGGGAAAAATCATGGGAATATAAACATACTCAAATTAAACCCCTACCTCGAGAAAGATCCACAGTAGCCGAGCATCGTGGATGACGGTGCGAAAGGGTGGACGTCAGGTTGTTGATGAATTTCCCACGTCGGTGTCTCCTTCCTTGTCGTGAAGAAAGAAGAGGATGGAGAACCGTGGTTTCCAAGTCATTCTACATTGAAGGGTCGATGTTCTTCGTCATAGAAGAACTGTCCTTCGTTGAGGATGAAGTTCTTCAAAAACTCTAATGTTCTCCCAATTCCTCCTCACACAACAATTTTCAACCCAAATAAAATAAGGCTTCCCCTTATTTTATTTAATATTTCCATGCATTGAAAATTTAAAATTCAAACACATAATTTATTTAATTGAAGAGGTTCAATAAATTAATTAAGGTGTGTGTTGGAAAGAATTAAAGAGGGAGAGAGTGGAGTGGAAGAGTTACTCAATTAAAGGAGCATAAACAATTAAGAAGGGGGTTTAAAAAGAGTTTAGGGAATGTGAAAGGTTGGGGCTCGTGTGGACCCCACCTCACAAATATCCTCACATGGGTAGTTAGGTGCTTATGGGTCCCACCCCAACTCCCCCATGTAGGATATAACCACATTAGTTATAAAATAAATTTTTTCCACAATTTTATTCACTTCTTATTTAATCCACAAATTTTAACTTCTCCTCCCGTGCAAACACATCTGCGGTAAAGGTCCCCTTAATCAATTACTGGTGTTGCGAGTTCATCGGTGCCCTCAGATTTCAATTCCGAGCACTGGTTCAAAAGATAAAAAAACCCACTCGTTCGTTTACTGAACGTACCCGAGCTAAACTTTGGAAATTCATTCCAGGCACACCGGGCCTTGGAATTAAGTGCCATCAAAATCCACAGACTCGTAAAATTCCAATGAAATTTACAAAAAAATTTCCTTGAAATTTACAGGTCTTTACATTTTATATAATAATTCAAGGTTAATTTCAATGAAAAGGATTTCAAAAATTAATTTAAAAGTATTTTTCAAAGCATAAAGGCTATTTTCCTCAAGAAATGTTTTAAATAGTTCTTTAATATTTCCTTATAAGTTTTCAAGGTTATTTTAAAATTAAATTATTTTTAAATTGATTTAAATATTGTTTTTAAATAGTAAATGTTGTTTTCGTAATGGAATGTTTTAAATTTTTTTTTATATCAGATATTCTAAATGTTAAAGTTTATTTTTCAATGAATAAAATTTAAAAAATAGTTTATAATGTTTCGTTTAATAATATTATTTTCCAAGAAGGTTATTTTATTTAAAATACATTCCAAGTGATTTATATTTGAATTTTTTTCCATAGATGATTAAATCCTTTTATGATAATTATTATTTAATGGGTATATGATCCAAGGATACCATTTTTATTATTTCTCTAAATGGTTTATTAAGGAATGATGTTCATGAAACCTATTTCTCTTCAATAGGTTATACCATAATAGAATTATTATGAAACTTGATTCCTTGTCATGGGTTATGCTATGATAAAATGATGAAATCATTATGAAACATTTCTCTTTTTCATAGTCTTTGATATAATGAAATGTTTATGCAACCCATTTTTTTCATGGGTTATGATATGATTAATTATTTATGATATGGTGGAACACATATATATAATTTTAATTATGTGATGGGTGGGACCTATATCACTATCTAATGAACTAGGTAATGATAAATGTTCTATGTTCTTAGATAGTATTTGGGTGGTTATCATAATTCTTAATTAGGTACATGTGCTGTTAGCTGAAGAACAAATTTGGTATATGGGAAGTTATCCCCATAATAACATGTTATGAATGTCTTGGTTGATATCCTTGAAAAATAGTTTTCTATGATTATGTGTTTTACACATATCTATGTATTATTAGAAATTTATGAAATAATGGATCATGTTCTTTAATTTCCTTATGATTCATGTATTATAAACAGAAAATATTTATTCCATGGAACAAGATTATGATCTTTAATATGTATGGTATGGGTTTAAAATCTTATTCCCATGTTCCTATACCCTTATGTTCATGTTCGGATTATATATCCTCATTTTTTACCCACACTGAGCATTCGAGATCACCCTCTAATATATTTTATTTTTCTAGGTTATGAATAAAGCATTTAAGTTGGGTTTGTATATAAAGACTGCTTCATGTTAAGATTTTTATGGGAGACATTGAATCTCTTTTAAGAATTAAGTATATTGTGTTCCATATTTCCAAATTCACTAAACTGTTACGAACCTCAATCATGTGTTTGTGTAATGAAATTAATATTCCTCTAGAAGGATATAATATCCTTTTATAAACAACCTGGGTCACTATAGGTTGTATTAGAGGGAAGGTTTAGTTACAATTTATAAAATAGTATGATAAAATGTTAGTGAGATCCCTAGATATATTTCTAAGGATATTTTTGTGGATGTCTATAATGACAAGTCTAAGGATGAGTTAATGTATAGAAAAATATCATTGAATTTTTATAAGGGATAGAGTGAGTTGTTTCCAAGGAATTAAATACCTATATGAATATTACAAGGGGACATGGATTTAGAACATAGGTACCTAGGGGTAATATCTCTAAAAAGGGTGAATTGAGATGGACTAAATTGTCAAATGTTGCAAAAAAACAGGACTTCCTACACATTTGGGTTGACATTCCCTAGAGATAGTAATTAAAAATCCACAAACTCTTTATGATCCACCATGAAGGATATATAAATATTATGATCATGGATAAAATTGGTTAAGCCTAAGGTTTCATATATTTAAAATAATTCCTCATTATTTAGACATTCTATAAGTGAATTCTTATTACTATGTGGGTTTTGACAATAATTTTCATTTCTCACACCATGTTTTTTGGTTTTAGTCAATGGTGGGAACTAGAAGGAAGTGGATTAAAATTGTATATGATAGAAAATATATTAATGAGAAAATGGGTGGGATGATTACTAGAGATAATGATATTTTTGTTATTCCCACGATATATGATTAATAATGAACACCATAACCCACTCTTCTACTCACCAATGAAGACAAGGATAGAGTTTTTTGAGAGTTTCGGTACTAAAAACCTTGGAGGAAACAAAGAATAGTTTCTTATATCTCAATAATGTGGAAAAAAATCCCTCAAGGGAATGTATTAGAGGAAAAAAGTTGTTTTGATTGTGGAAAATAAGAACACAAAATAAGTAACTACAAAGGAAAAAATGAAAAGTTTGATTAACACAATGGATAAGAATAATGGTCTCCCTTAGGTATCATCAACTGTTAAATGTTTTAAATACGGAAATTAAGGTCATTATTAAAATTTATGTCTAAAAAGAAAATATCCTGAATGGAATCAACACGGTTTTACATATAATGGATATATTTATGACTATGAAGATAATACAAATGACATATAAAAGGAACTTAGTGTTATAGAATAAGGTGATGAAGCCTAGTTAATGGGTTGAGAGTAAAGTTTTATGATTATCGTATTTATGTTTTGGAATTAAAGGATTTTTATATGAACAATGAAATATAAAAGGATTGTTTATTTTGATTTTTTCATTAATGATTTTAAAAATTTAAAGGTATTGATGGACTATGAGTTTTTTTAATGAAAATGTGATATTTTTATTATGGGAAGAGAAAAATTAATATGTTCCACAGGTTAAGAAATTGGTATTCAGTTTTGATAAAGAGATAATTTATTTGGATATAGTAAACTTGATACTTTTGGTGACCTATGAACTGATAAATGATCTATTGAAAAAAATATGTTATAATTGATTGAGTTTACCACATTATTGGATCTATGTATTATGTTCAATAATATATGGTTTTATTCATGGAATGAGGATGAATTCATGTTTTAATTGGGGTTTTATGATAATTATGGTTTTTACTAAGCATTATGAGAATATATGTCCATGGTTTTCACATATTTGGAATTTGACCATTAGTATATGCTTAATCATATTTTTTAGGATTAATAACATATATATTTTGAGAGATTTAGTGGCCTTATTTTGAAATTTTTAATTATGGAAGTTTTATAGGGTTATATAATTATGGAATGGATTGATTTGATCTATGGATGAGGTTTTAGTGACTAAAATATTACTTCACCATATTCAAAATCATCTATATTAGATAACAAGTGTTAAATTTTTTGTTTAAATAGATATGGAAGGAATTAATTATCATTATTTTATGGATATCAGTTACTATATCATACTTGAAAAATGAATCTCAAATAATAACATATGAAGTGGAAATTAATGAAGACACAACAAAATGATGGTATTTTTTCTATGAAATAAAGAGATATCAAGTAATTAAATTTTAATATTTTTATATTCTAAATGGAAAAAAATTCTAATTTTTTTAAAATGGACCATGAAAGAATATGTAGTCTTGATTTCAACATTTTTATGATATCAATGTCATTGTTCACTCCACTCTTGTTTATGGATATGCAGTTATAGACATCCTATGCACCATGTTATCTATAACTCTCAATCAGTATTTGGGTGTTAGTTTTATCATTTATTACCATGTTTTCAAATCCTACCTATTTTTACTATTTATAGTCATTATATGTTTTATTCCAGATGACCTTCCCAAATTACTTTCTCATTTTGAATAATATGTTTTATTAACCTTATTATTGATGTGGGTTTAAATGAAGTAATTTTAAAATGATTTACCTTTGATGACTGATTATACTTCCATGGGTGAAATTAATTTTAGACAATATATCTTTTATTTTTGGATAATGTTTCATTATTGGAGCATTATGACCTGAAACAATTGTGTGTAGGAATATTTCAAAAAATTACAAGTGTGCCACTCCTCTCACTTTTAAAAGGAAACCTCTTATACTCTCTAATTTACACCTTAAAACCCATTTGGTTCTTCTAATATCTTCATAAATCCATTCCTAAATCCCTCATATCATCCTAGAATCTATATCGTTCATATAAATCCCACTATAGTAGTATTTTGGTGCAAACCTATAGAGGATACTTGATTAAGAGATAATGATCATTAATGATCATTTTTTATTTATTCGACAACCACATTAAAGTATTATTATAACATTATGATATATAACCTCAATATATTACATTTACTAAGGGTTTTTATGTTAATGGAATGTACTACAACTATATCCACTTCAATTTAATGGGTTATAAAATCAAAGTTTGTGCGTTCGGAGGACTACTGCCTCCCAATATGATGTCATTAATTTTTACATCACCGCCTCTAAATGTTAGACATAATGATGGATATATAGTTTATATATGATATTTATGATATTATTATGACTTTTGGAATTATTATATCATAGCTAACATTATGATTATCTTTTTTGGGAATATGATTATATCACTCATGTATAAGGCGGACTACTGCCTTGCAAAGCGATGTGATTCATTCATGCTTTACATGGAAGGTAATAAGAACGGTTTTAATGAAAATATTTCATATATGTAAAATAAAAATTATTATATAATGATAATATATAATTTAAAAGTATTTCATTTAAGATGTAGAGAAAATGGAATCATCAGTCATCTGTAAGTATGGCCTACTGTCTACATCAATAGTGTATTTCAATATATATATATATATATATGTTTCATGTATTAATATAAATACTTATATAATAAATATATATTCTATTTATATAATGGTTAAAATTATAGATATTATGTAATAATAATAAATTTAATTAGGATAAAAATATATATTTAAAACATACTAGAAGAACACAACAGTTATTGCCAGAAACGTGACATTACCATGGAATTACTAATCAACTATTTATAAAAGGTCATAAGTAAATAATATATGCTATGATATACATATTTATTGTTCTAAAAAAATTAATAATAAACATTTATTTATTATACATGATGTTTGAACATGTACGAAAGGAAGTCAAGATTTAGGGTATGGCAGTTCCAGTCTCTTTTATTTCTCAGAGATATATGAAGAACCACCATTCATTTATTTTGTGTGGTTTATATACATACCATTTTAAAATTTATATAATTAATATTATTATTTTAATTATATTTAAAGTTTTATTTTATTTTATTATTTATTGGAACTTATGATTCAAAATATTAAAAAAAAATTGTAAGGGACTTCTGTCTCACTATTTACTTATGTGAGACACATGCCATATTCACCACCTTTTTCTTTTATGTGGTGTATATACTTCCCATTAATGTGTCTTATTATTAATATCATGAAAATTATTGGGTTTTACCTATCCATTTTAGGAAATCCATTTCATGGGTTTTTATCTCAAAAGTTAATAAGTCAATAAGGGACTTTTGTCTCAATTTTCGTTCTTTGGACATAAGTTATTATATGAACCTATATTCTTCTATGAGGTGTATATACTTCCCCTTGAAATGTTATATAATGAATATTAATATTTTAATTAAATTTTATTTTTCATTTAATGTTATTTATTCATACATATTATGATTCAATGTTACCAAGGGTCTAATGATGTTATGTTATAATATCATCATCTATTGTGATTGTTTATGAGAATGTTTCTGAGGATAGAATGATATTATCCTTCACTCAAGAAACTAAAGTATTTTACACTCCTATGTTTATTTATGAATAATACATTTTCACTTAACATTTCACTCTTTATGTACTCAAGAGTTCTAAAATAACGTTTTTATGAAAAAACACCTTTTCGATTAAAAACCTTTTTGATTCTAAAATAATGTTTTCTAAAAAATAATTACCAAATGATTTTAAATTTTTTTTTAAATATTATTCATTTAATAAATTTATCCATTTTGGAATCTTTTTAAATTTTTTTGAAAGGAATGTTAATGTATTTTTCCAAAATAATTATCATTTTGATTTTACCAAAAATGTGAAAGGAATCTTTGTTTTAACTTCTATTGTATGAATGCAATTTCAAACCTTCATGAAAATTATTTTCATTAAATCATTATTTATATGTTTTAAAGTTTATTTTCAAAGAAAATATCATTCAAAATGTTTTATTTTTTTTAAATGTAAAAATATTTTCTTCAATAAATGTTTTAAATAATTTTTAAAGGATCTTTTATAAGTTTTCATGTTTATTTTCAAATAAAAGGATTTAAAATGTTTTAAAAAGAGTTTTTCAATGAATATGGATATTTCTATCAATAAATGATTTAAATTATTTTAAAATATATGTTTCTATGTTTTTTATTTTATTATAAAAGAATATAATTTCCAAGATATTTTATAAAATTTCGTCTTAAAAAAAAATTGTCCAAGAAAGGATATTTTCCTTAAGAATTTTTCTAAGTGATTTATATTTCAAAATAATTTTCTATTTAAGATGACATATTTTGAGGATACTTATACTTTACAGGGTATATAATCCAGGGATACCTTTTTTATAATTTCTATGATGTTTTTTTTATGGAATGATGATTATGATACCTATTTATCTTCCATGAGTTATACCATAATAGAATTAGTATGAAACCCACTTCTTTATAATCAGTTATTCTATGATGAGATGCTGAAATAATTATGAAACCTATCTATCTTCTATAATTTATGATATGATGAAATGTTTATGAAACCCATTTCATTTCCCGTGTTACGATATGAAGAATGTTTTATGATCTTGTGGAACACATAATTTCAATTCTAATTATGTGAAGTGTGAGACCTATATATGTAATGCCCTGACCCTAGTTACCCAGAGTTTATGCATTATTACATAACATTGGAATGATACAAGTAATCATGTCCTGAAAGACTGATCAATTTAGTAGACTTGGAAGTACTATATACATACATAATTTTTATATTACATTATGAATAAAAAACATTGTGTCTCCTTATAACACACTCATATTCCTTAGCCTATCCCAATAGGAAAATAATAATATACTTCTTCAGATCTTAGAAAAAATAAAACATAAGAAAGTGGTGAGCTCAGATGCTCAGTAAAGATAAAAACATCGCATAAACTATCATAAATAAGCACAAAAATTTAAGGCAATGTATAAGACAAAAAAATCCATTTAAACTTAAACTTTAGAATAATATGGAAAAGATAAATCAAATAAATCTATTTACATATTCACGTAGATATTTTACTAGTCGAATAATCTCTGGTAATATCAATAACTAATTTTATAATGATGGAATGCATAATGTCAGACATCATAACCACATAGTCAAGGTCTCGTGCCAAGACTGCAAAAAAGATTTTATCATGGCCTTGTGCCAAGACACTTGTTTGTCTCATGAGGCCTACCAATGCATCGAGGAGATATAGAGAGCCCCACCCATCACTTACTAAGTCCAATTCATTCCACATATGAAAAGGTTGAAACATAACATAAACACTCGTATTAATACTACCATATGAAATGTTAATATTATAACCATAAGACATGAATGGTATAAAAATAACACATCCACATTGAAACATATCACAAAACCTACAATAGAATATGGAAGATTGTATCATAATAAATCAACTTCAAACAAGTGTAAAATCCATCAATGTATGTTGACATAGATGAAATCAATACTATTTGAGAGAAATATCTCTTTATATTTTGAAATCATTTAAAAGTCACATAATTATAAATAAAAACATTTATTTTGAAAATATTATTATAATAATGTAAGGGAAGCTTATAAGGTGTTATAATGATAGAAAATAGATGCACCCACCTTATAAGATAAAATACATTCTTACCATAATTCATCAAAAAGGTCATAAAGCACCTTGTTTGGAAAAAAAAGGAAGGATTACTTTCAATTTTTTTTTACAAATTCAAACACGAGTATAAATGAATGTAATCTATATTATAGGAAATAGTAAAAATGTTTTGAAATAAATTTTTATAAAACACGGATGTGGATGATAAAGAAGTCCCAGTAGATACTTCTGTATAAACAACCTCAGATAATAAAGAGATTATAAAATTAACCATTACCATGTACTTTTCCTTAGTTGAGGGTAGGTTAACATAATTTATAATGATGAAATCATTGTTATTACATTATTCAATAACCACATACATAAATATTATATCATATATGATCTTCTAATATTGATTTCTTAATAATATTTTAGTAGTATAATTGTTTCGGGTGTTTACTGATTCATTTTATTTTATATGTTTTGTTACATAAGTCATGTTTGTTATGGATAGGATGTATTTTATTCATATCTAGAATGATATTAAGTTTTTAAACATTATATTTTAATTATGAAAGTAAATTAATTCTTGAATGGTTACGATGGGGAATGAATCTCATCGTGTTCATGGAGATGGTAATCCGTACGTACGCATGAGCGACAATACCTTTCTATTGATGGTGGAATCGTATGTAATTTGATGGTGTATCATATATAAAGAATAAATAAAATTTTATATTTATTATTTACATCAATTATACTCATTATTATACACATAAAAAAGATTAAGTGTTTAATAACAAACTACACCACAACGTGGAGACGGTAAGCCGTATGTAAGCATGTATGGTGAGTTTGTCATTCATAGGATGGATATAGTAATGAATATGGATGTACCATATTTATAACAACATCACAGTATGTATAAGGTACATGAGTTATTATATTGTTAAGGAAACAAGAAAGAAAGGGGATGTGGAAGAAGAAAACAACTTTGAAAGAGGTGATGAAATTATTACCTCTTCTTTGGGTTCTTCCTTTTGATTTGATCAAAAGGTCTCCTTAAATTTCCTTTATGATTAAAGTAAGGCCTCTAGGTTTAAGTGAGGGTAGTTTGATGGATATTTGAGCATGGTTTGGCCGAGCCAAATGGATTTGGAGGTGTGATTTTGAGAGAAGGGGAAGTACAATTTTTTAAGAGAGGTGAGGGTCACTTTAGGAAAAATCATTAAATATTAATTTATTATACAATCATATTCAGCTTATAATGGATCAAAAAGGATTTATCTATAGGATAAGGAGAGGCTGGGTCAAAAACCTCTCAACCAATAGTTTTTATATAGGTGTGTGTCACCATATTAACCTTGTCTTTCATATTTAACTATTAGTTAAATAGTTTAACCTTTACAATGTATTATTGTATTATTATAATAAATGGTTAATAAAATTACTATAAATATCCAAGAGAAACCCAAGTGATTTATTATTGATATATATAACCTTATATAAGTCCTTTTTATGAACCATATATTTTTAGGAATATTCTATCAATTAATAATATAGTTTTTGTCTTAAAAACTCATTTATGTCAATTTTGACACAATTTATTATTTGGTTTTTGTGAATGTAAAAAATAATAATTAAAAAAAATTAAATCAATCCTAACAGGTCGTATTAACCTATAAAATTATTTTAATGCATCAAAAATATTAATTTAAATTTATTTGGATATTTATAATATCAATTATTCTAATCTTTCATTAATAAGGAAATCAATGCATCAACATCGTGTCATAAATAAATTTTATTATTTAATGTATTAAAATGATAAATAAACACCATTATGTAGGAAATATTTTTATATTTCTAATGATACTAATATTGGAATGTATCATATGTATAACCCTATATTAAAAAAAATTTAGTTATTAAAATTTGAATTTAACCCTTTTAACTCTTCTTTAAATAAAATAATAATAAATATCCTAATCTAATCCAAGTGGATCAAAGAGGACCATATTTTATTACTAATGTTAATTTTGGTCAAAATACACATATTAAATAGAATTAGTACATGTGTTAGGGTAATTATAATATCATTTTTACCTTTAATTACCCTATTTACTTTTAACCATGGCAATTAAAATTCAAATGTTACTATTCATAAAAAAATTATTTTCATCTTATTGAACCAAATTTTACTTACTCATGTAAACTGAGTCTCTTTGATTTTTTAAATTCAATTCACAGAAGCGGTAAAATTATGTTTTATGAAAATTTTCAAATGTGCCTAGAAGGTGGGTAAAATATGGTAAAAAGTTCAAGAAAATTTTATATATCTAATTTTATTATAAAATGACTTCAAAAAATTACATTGGACAAATATATATATTTTGTATCTATTTTGACTTTAAAATAAATTTAAATAATAATAATTATTATTTAAATAAATTTTGATTTTAAACAATAAATCAGTGTTCTTCACTATTCATCCAAAATTAAAAGTTTTCATAAAAATACCAAAAATTCACCCTAAAATAATTTTGATATTCCGAATCTAAAAATGAAGTGAATTTTAAAAAATAAAAATTTTAACATTTTAAAAATTTGGTATTACCATTCAAAACTAATTTTAAAATGGATAGTTTGATTTGTCGTGGTGTTCTATAACTCGAAGTTGCGTACAGTGCAAGATATTGTATTATTTAAAGGGAAATGTACCATGGAAGCTTGGGGTGTTACATTCTTCCCTACTTAAAGTAATTTATTCCTCTAAATTTCTAGATTACTACTGCATAAAAATATTTAGGTGGTTCTTCATCATAAGTTCTTAGGGTTCCCATGTTTCCTCTTCCATATTATGGTTTCTCCAGAGGCTGTTTACCAGACAAGTTGTTTGGTTTCTCAACACTTGTTCTCTGGTATAATGAATCCTGAAAAAATATTCACAATAAGACAGATTAGGTTTCAGTTCTATTTCTTCATAGGTGAGTACATGTGTTGGGTCATGCATGTATTTTCTCAACTATGATACGTGGAACACATCATGAACTTTGGAGATACATGGAGGCATTTCCAAATGGTAAGCTACAACTCCAATTTATTCTACAATTTAGAAAGGTTCGATGTACCTTGGACATAATTTAACCTTCTTATTGAAAAGTATAACACCCTTCCATGGAGATTCCTTCAAGAAAACATGATCTCCTACATTAAATTCTAAATCCTTCCTTTAGTTATCAGCATAGTGATTTTTACTACTTTGAGCTTTTTTGATGTGGGTTTGGATAATCTTCACCTTTTCCATTGTTTCCTCAATATGTTCTGGGCCTATGAGTTTTCTTTCACCAACATCATCCCAACAAGTTGGTGTGCGAAATCCCTTTCCATATAACGCTTATTATGGTGCTATCTAAATACTTTAATGGAAGCTATTGTTATAGGAAAATTCTACCAGAGGTAGATATTGATCCCACATACCATGAAAGTCAAGTGAGTAAGATCTCAACATTTCTTCTAAGGTTTGAATTTCCCATTCTAATTGTCCATCATTTTGAGGGTGGTTGGCAGTCCTCAAACTAAGTTTAGTATCCAAGTCCTTCTAAATACTTTTCCAGAATCTTGATGTAAAATGGGGATCACGATCATAAATAATCGATTGGGGTACTCCATGAAGTCTTAGAAATTCATTAATATATATTCTTTCTAAATGTTCAAGTGGTAAATCTTCTCCTTTTTTTGATATCATCTTCAAAGTTAAATTTTTATTCAAAAGTAAAGGAATAAGGGAAAAAGGGGGAAACCTGGATAGGGGTGCCGAAAGTAGTGGAGACCAAGGGAATCCCCTCGAATCAGATTCAATCCCTATAGTTTGAGGGAAGAAACATTATAGAAGCATGTGACATTGGAGCCTCGATCGGCCAGAGAGGCCATGTGGTCTACCACTTTGTTCCCCTCGCGCCAAGTTTGAGTGACCTCAACATTTCTATTTAGAAGAATCTTGCATTTCTTTAGGATGTATGAAATATACCAAGGTAAGGAACATTTATCATGGATGGATTCATAAATGATCTTGGAGTTGGTTTCAACATGGGATAGATGTATGATTTTATTATTATAAATGATGAGACCAGTAATAATAGATTTTTCCTCTGCTAGAATGGAGGTACCATTTCAATAATACATTGTGAAGGCCATCCACACACTTCCCATGCAACCCCACACAACTCCTCCACCTCGAATGATCCCAAAGCTACAAGAACCATCAGTGTTCATCTTAAGGCCAGAATCTGGGGGAGACCACCGCACCCAGTGACCCTGAAGCCTGGGGACTAGAGGATGCAATAAATGATAAGTGGCCTACAACACCCGAAGGGAGGGAGCTTCATGCCAATTGGTAATCAGCGACACTATGTCCACCAGGTGATTCCTCACCTTCATAATGATTGACCTCCTAGGAGTAGGACACCCCTCATACCAAGCCCAGTTGCGGGCCTGCCATAAACACCAGCACCCAACAATGAGTATCATAGTTCTCAAAGTATTTTCCAGGACTTCTTCCACTGAACCTTTGTCCCAACATTCCAGGAAGGGAGTGTTGCTCAGATCACTTTAATAGTAAGTAGTAAGATCATCGGAGGCCCTCTAGACATCCTACGCTCAATACCTTCGAAAAATATGTGGTTTTTCATCTCTTCCTTCATTTTCTTACAATAGTGGAAGCATGAAACAAGGCTGATCCCCATCCTCTTAACGTTCTCATCTAAAGTTAAGTCTTGGTTATGGATCCTCCAAGTAAGAAAACTATACTTTGTTGTGATTTTATGGCACCTAACCCAAGAGTTCCATTGGTCACGCTAAAGAAAAGTATTGTAAGACCTTCAGAAGTCCTTTAAGTTGAACCTACTAGTTTTGGAAGGGGTGAAGACACATCTATCAGGATCCGAGTTTATGGAAATGAGATCAAACACCTCTTTTTGATTCTAGTGTAGAACTGTACTGAAAAAGGATGGATGAAGGCCCACCTCCTTGAACGAGATGGTGGGATCAGGGCATCCTGGTTAACCAACAATATTTCCTTCCCAGTTATGCGACCATAAAAGGATCCTGCCCTCCCCAATAATCCAAAGAGAGTTCTTCTTGAGAGATGGAAGGAGTGAACCAAGCTCAGATGAGAGGTGAGAGTTGGGGCCAAAAAAGTCTGCATTTTCATCCCAGACGTCAGGCATGGTTTTCCCCAACAACGTTCGACCCTAGATTATTTCCCATGCAAGTTTCACATTCATGTAGTGAATGGTCTCAACAAGGCTCTTTATGTTCATCCCTCCTTCGATAATGGGCCTTTACATTTTTCCCCAGGCAACCTAGTGGTGCTTCCCCTTCGAGAGTGTGTCACATATGAAGCTTGAAAGCACTCTGTCAATGACTTTGATAACATATTTTAGTACCAAGGTGGAGGCCAGGGCCTAGATCGACATGGATGAGAGAATGTTGTTCACCAAAGAGATTCATCCCCCAAAAGATAAGAAATGATTCTTCTAGTTGAGGACGCATCCTACAATCATGCTCACCACATGATCGAAGTCGCGAATAAGGAGTCTTATTGAAGATATAAGAGCGCCGAGATACTCTAGGGGGAAGGAACCACACTGCATGCCCAGACTAAGACTAATATTTGCAACTCTATTTTCAACACATCATTTTGAAATGAAGAAGTTTCTATTATCCTCATTGATCGTTTGGACACTCCAGTGACAATAGTTATTGAGAATATTAGTGAGTCCTCATTGAGACCTCCTTCCAGCATTCATGGATATGAATGTGTCATCTGTAGACAATAAATGAGAGATGAAGGTTTGGTTCCATTTCTGTTGGTATGGGATAATGTCACCATTCACCATGCCCCTATTAAGCATGCGACTGAGAGTGTCTTGAATTAAAATAATGATACTAAGGGATAAAGGATCTCCTTATCACAGCCCCCTTACTGCTTTAAAAAACCAATGAGATTGGCCCATGAAGGAGACCTCCATCCAAGAAGAACAAAAACACCTGAAGATGAAGTTTCATGCCCATGCAGATAATCCCTTTCTATTAAACACTCTATAGATGAAACCCCATTAGACCTTGTCAAAATAATTGTTCATATCCAATTTGACGTCAACATTAGATCCATGGGACTTTGTATTTAAATATCTCAACATTTCCATAGACAACGCAATCACTCCTTGAATCGAGAGGCCCTTGATGAAATTCCATCGTAATATCATCCCATTTCCACTCAGGTATTGGAAGAGGTACCATGAATCCTCTAGGATGTTGTCTTCCTGCCTTCAATTATTGAAAAACTATACATCTTAACACATAATCAGCAATCTCCCTCTTCATTTTGTCCCACCAAAATTATTCCTTCAAATATATATACATCTTAGTGATACCATGGTGTATAGAGAAATTGTAGCAATAAGCATCATCCAACCAATTCCTTTTGTTGATTAGGTATGTCAGGAAAACAAAGTCTCTTCCCAAATTTTAATATTACGTCTTCATATACGAATTCAATCAATCACCCATCATTCACAACTTTAATTTTCTTTTGAAACGCTTCATCATCATTATAAGAACTTTTTATCTTTTATAGTAATGATGGTTTGACAACAATTTGAAAAAATATTGATGTTTCACCTTCCATGATTATTCCCATATCCGTCTTTACAAGATCCATGAAAATAGAATCCCTTTCAACTCTCATCTTGTTCAAATATCTATGATCATTTCTGGTCAAAGCATTTACCACCTTATTTTCTATCCCTGGGTGGTAGTGTATAGTTCAATCATTATCTTTGAGTAGTTCAAGCCATTGTCTTTGCCTCCTATTGAGTTCTTTCTATGAGAAAATATACTTCAAACTCTTGTGATCGGTATATATATCACATTTTTGACCATTGAGATAGTGTCTGCATATCTTCAAAGAAAATATTATAGCTTCTATCTCAAGATCATGAGTGGGATATTTTTGTTCATGAATTTTTAGCTTCTATGATGCATAGAAAATAACTCTATCATTCCTGATAAGGACACAACCAATTCATTTCATTGAAGAATCACAATAAATAACAACCCCATTATTCCTTGATGGCAGAGTCAAAATAAGAGAATTGAATAATCTTCTCTTCAATTCTTCAAAAAATTCTTCACACTCTTTCTTCCAAAAAAATTTAACACCTTTGCGTGTGAGGTTGGTAAATGGGTTAGCCAATTGGGTAAAATTCTGGACAAAATGCCGATAATGACATGCTAAACCAATAAAACTATGTACGTTAATTATACTCATTGGTTCTGGCCATTATTGTATTCATCTTGTCTTAAAAGGATCAATAGAGATTCCATCCTGATAGGGAATATGGCCATGAAAAGAAATCTCCTAAAGCTAGAATTCACACATTCCAAACTTCCCATATAATTCATTTCTTCTAAGAGTATATAGAATAATGTGCAAGTGATTTTCATGATCTTAGTAGCTTTTTTATTATACCAAGATATCATCAATAAATAACACTACAAAGTCATCAATATATTCCTTGAATACTCTATTCACTAGATCCATAAAAACATGGGGCACATTAGTTAGTCCAAAAGTAATTACGGTAAACTCATAACGCCTATACCTGGTACGAAATGTTGTCTTTGTAATTTCTTCCTTCTTCACACAAAACTGATGATATCCAGATCAAAGGTCAATCTTGGAAAAATATTGAGCTCCATGAAGTTTATCCAATAAATCATCAATGTGAGGTAGGAGATACATGTTCTTTATTGTTATAGGATTGATCTCCCTGTAGTCAATGCACAACCTCATAGATCCATGCTTCTTCTTAACAGAAAAGGGGATCCCCTTGGAGAAACACCAGGGTGAGTAAATCATTTATTACTCAATTAATCTAGTTGTTTCTTTAGTTCCACTACTCTATAGTGGCCATTATATAAGGGGTCTTCGATATGGGCCTTGAACTAGGAACTAAATCAATGGAAAACCCAATTTATCATTATAGAGGATGTCTAGGTAAATCCTCTAGAAAAAACCAACTTATTCTTGCAAAAGAGGTGCTTCCTCTATTTGAACATTCCTTTCCTCACTCGTAGTTATTTCACTCTCTTCCTCCCCAATAATTGAATTTAGTAATGTTACTGGGGTGGATCTAGATTAGAATGAGATGGTGATGTTTTTTCTCTAAAGATAAGGTACTATTTATCATCATCAAAAATTGTAAACATATTCTTATTAAAATAAATTTTTGCATCGTGGTCTGAAATCCAATCCATAAAAAAAATTATATAAAATTCAATCATGGGTATGATGATGAGATCATTAGATAAAGAAATTATATATGCTCTAATAGAAACTGAATCACAAAACTTTGTTGCAATGATACTTCCCTTAGGAGTTTTTACTGAAAACTCCCTTGATAAATCAAATTTTAAATATCTAATTTTCTTAGAAAATAGGGAAAATATGAAACAATGCGATGATACAGAATAAAATAAAGCATTGGATAAATTTGAGGAAACCATTAAATTTTCTGCCACCACATCATTAAAAGATTCAAACTTAGTAGTAGTGATCACATAAGCTTGGCCATTCTCCATTGGCATTTTCTAAGGTAAGTTTTTTTGGCGCTTAGGACTTTTATTTACATAATTCCCCATTTCTCTACAATTTTTTCAATCAACATTAATAACATCTTTCTCTCCCTTGTAATCAGAAGTTTGGTGGAATTTTTCACCACACATGAAACAGATTCTCATTCCCTTCAGGAAAGTATCAGGGTGTTTCTTCCCACATTTAATACAGGATAGAAATTCAACTTTTCCCTTCTTCCCCTAATTTCCATTTCAAGAGTGTTTAGAAGTTCTCTTCTTATCTTGTTTTTATTTAATGTCATAAGACATAGATAATTAATTTTCTGTCTTGATAGAACATCAGAAAATATCTTCGTACGATGAGAAGGATTATGAGACTAATTCTCAATGGAAAAATGGTTTTAACCCATCAAGGAATCGATAAATAGTTCTCCTTGGGTTATGTATATAATCTGCTACATGTCTTTCTAACTTTGTAAAGCTATCCTCATACTTTGCGACATTCTCATCCTCTTTTTTCCTCAAACATAGAAATTGTCTATCCATATACGCTCGATGGTCACAAGGAAAGTATTTTTCTAAGAAAACCTCTTTAAAATCCCTCCATTCCATATTTGACACTTCATCATCCTCCATTTTTTTGAATTAATGACCACCATCGATTTTCATCTCACGTTAGGTGATAAAATGACATGAAAACCTTTCCCCTTTTTCTACTCCCCAAAGCATGAAATATTTTTTCTAAGGAAGTTATACAAATTTATTTGTAGTCCCATTGAATGTTGGTGTTTGTTGCCTCGTGAAGCAGTCCAACATTGATCCTCTGTATTGTGGATCATGGTGCTCCATATGGGTAAGGTTATTTTTCATAACATGGGTGAGTTGTCCCAGTATGGTGATATGATGATCAAAACCAGTTGCCTCACCAGCTCCACTATAATTATATTGATTAGGAGGACAATACCTATATAGATTAAGTGCATTGATACAGTTTCCATTCCTTCCACTAGGTGCCATTTCTAAACAATGGCATACACAAAATTAGTTTATGAATCGCAATACATAATTCCAAACTTGTAAAAAACTTAAAAAAAATTGAACAGTTTATGGATATAATATATATTCATAAATTTTTTTTGGGAAGGTATATACTCCTAAATCATTATTAATGTTGTGTAAAGAAAATGTGAATTATCTTAAACATATCCCCTGGGAATGTTGTAACAAAGAGTGTAGCATGGCCCGTTGTTGTGTACCAGGATTCCCCAGGTCAAGACCGAAAGTCCTTGTTGGAGTTTTCACTCTAAGGTACATTTGTTCCAGAGCTACCTCTACCATCATGAATCCATACAGGGAATTATTTCTTGTAAAACTCACAAAATATCTACATTTCCAAAATTCTAGTAAGTTCTTCTATACTAATCCTCAAGGTTTATCTTATGGTAATGTTCTCTAATAAGATTTTTTATAAATCTAGTTTCCACAGTTTGTATTAAACTTCCTCTGATACCAACTGTAATGCCCCAACCCTAGTTACCTAGAGTCGGTGCATTATTAAATAACATTGGCATGATATAATGAATCATTTCATAAAATACCGATCAGTTTAGTAACCTTGGAAGTACAAGATACATACATAAGTTTTACATTACATTATGAATAAAAAAACAAAAATGTGTCTCCATAGAACACACTCATATCCCTTATACTATATGTAGGTCTGTCATAATATACTTCTTCACATCCTGGGAAAAATAAAAATAATAAAGGGGTGATGTCAGATTCTCACTAAGGATAACAATATAGCAGAAACTATCATAAATAAGCATAAAAATTTAAGGCAATGTATAAGACTAAAAAATCATTTTAAAATCAAAATTCAGAATAATATGGGAAAGATAAATCAAATAATTCCATTTACTTATTCACATGGATATTATACTAGTCGAATAATCACAAGTAATATCAATATCTAATTTCATAATGATGCAATGCATAACACTGGACATTATAACCATATAGTCAAGGCCTCATGCCAAGACTACAAATAAGATATTGTCAAGGACTTGTGCCAAGAAAATAGTTTTTCTCATGAGACCTACTGATGCATCGAGGAGCTATAGCAGGCTCCACCCGTCACTTACTAAGTCCAATGCATTCCTCATATGAAAAGGTTGAAACATTACATAAACATTCATATTTAAACTAGCATATGAAATGTTAATACATTAACCATAAGACATGAATGGTATAAAAATAACACATCCACATTCTAACAGATTAGAAAACCTTCCAAACAATATAGAAGATTGTATCATAATAAATAAACTTCAAACAAGTGTAAAATCTATCAAAGGATTTTGACATAGATGAAATAAAATCTATTTGAGAGAAATATCTCTTTCTATTTTGAAATCATTTAAAAGTAAAATAATTATAAATGAAAAAAATTATTTTAAAACTATTCTTATAAGATTATAAGGGAAGATTAAAATGTGTTATAACGGTGAAAAATAGGTGCACCTATCATATAAGGTAAACAAACATTCTTACCATAATTCATCGGAAAAGTCATAAAGTACCCTGTGTGGAAAACGACAGAAATATTCCTTTCAAAAAAATTTATAAAAAGTAAAACAAGGGTATAAATTAATTTAAACCATATTATATGAAATATTAAAAAAGTTTTGAAATACATTTTTTAAAAACATGGGTGTGGATGATAAAGAAGTCCCAGTAGACACTTACGTATAAACAACCTTAGATAATAAAGATATTATAAAATTAACCCTCACTATAAACTTTTCCTTAGTCGAGGGTAGGTTAACCTAATTTATAATTGTGAAATAATTGTTATTAAATTATATAAGAACCACATACATAAATATGATACCATATATGATCTTCTAATATTTCTTTGTTAACTATATTTCAGTAGTGTCATCGTTTGGGGTGTTTACTGATTCGTTCTCTTTTATATGTTTCGTTACGTAGGTCATGTTTGTTAGGGATTAGATGTATATGATTCATATCCAAAATGATATTATGTTCTTAAAAAAATATTCATAAAATGAAATTTATCCATGAATGGTTATGATGGGAAATGAATCTCATCGCGTTCATGGAGACAGAAATCCGTACGTATGCACGAGAGAAAATACAATTCTATTGATGGTGGAATCATTTGTAATTGGATGTTATATCGTACATAAATAATAATTAACCTGTTATATTTATTATTTAAATCAATTATAATCATTATTATACCCATCAAAATGATTAAGTGTTGAATAATAAACTACACCACAACATGGAGACGGTATGCCGTACGTATGCACGTATGATGAAATTGTCATTCATAGGATGGATAGACTAATGAATATGGTTTTACCATATCTATAATAACATCCCAGTACGTATAATTTGATAGATTTTTTATTTTGGTATGGAAACAACAAAGAAATAGGAAGTGGAAGATGAAATGAACTTTGAAAGAGGTGATGAAATTATTACCTCTTCTTCGGGTGCTTCTTTTTGATTTGACAAAAGGGCTCCATAGGTTGCCTTTTTGATCAAAGTAAGGCAACTAGGTTTAAGTGAGGTTAGTTGGGAGGATATTTGAGTAGGGTTTGTCTGAGCCAAATGGGTTTTGAGGTGTAATTTTTAGAGAAGGGGAAGTACCCTTTTATAAGAGAGGTGAGGGTCATTTTAGGAAAAGCTTGAAATATTAATTTATTATACAAAAATCTTCAATTTATAATGGCTCCAAAAGAATTTATTTCAAGCCTAAGGTGGGTTTGGGTCGAAAAAATTTCAACCAATATGTTTTAGATAGGTTTAGGATTCAATATTAACCTTATATTGTAGATTTAACTCTTAGTTAAATAGTTTAACTTTTACAATGTATTCTTGTATTATTATAATAAACAGTTAATAAACTTACTATAAAAATTCTAGAGAATCCCAAGTGGTTAATTGTTGAAATATAAAACCTTATCTAAGTAATTTGGTGTATCCTTATATTTTAAGGAATATTATATCAATTAATAATATAGTATTTGTTTTAAAACTCATTTATATCAATTTTGACACTATTTAGTATTTGGTTTTTGTAAAAGTAAAAGAAACATGATTAATTCGAAGAAAATAAATTGAATCAATAATAACATGTCACATTAACCTAGAAAATTAGTGTAATTCATCAATAGTCTCAATTTAAATTGATTTGGATATTTATAATATCAATTATTTTAATCTTTCATTAATAAGGTAATTACTGCATCATAATTGTGCCATAAATAAATTTAATTATTTAATGTCTAAAAATTATAAATAAAATACCATTTTGTAGGTTATAATTTTATATTTGTAATTAACATTTATAGTCGAATTTATCTTATGTATAACCCTATATTAAAAATGTTTTTGTTTTGAAAATTTGAATTTAACACTTTTAACTCTTCTTTAAATAAAAAATAATAAATGTCCTAATCTAATCCAAGTGGATCAAAGAGGATCATATTTTATTCATAAGGTTGATTTTTATTGAAATACACTTGTCTAGTAGAATTAGGATATGTGTTAAGGAAATTATAATATCATTTTAACCTGTAATTACCCTATTTACTTTTAACCGTTGTAAATAAAATTCAAAAATTACTATTCACCAAAAATTATTTTCATCCTATTGAACAAAATTTTACTTATTGATTTCAAATGTGTCTCTTGGATTTTTAAAATTTAATTCATAGAAGCGGTAAAATTATGTTTTATGCAAATTTTCAAATGTCCTTAGAAGGTGGGTAAAAGATGGTAAAAAGTTCAATAAAATTATATATATATAATCTAATTATAAAATGACTTCAATTAATAACATTAAACTAATATTGGTATTATGTATATATTTTGAATTTAAAATAAATTTTAAAAAAATAATAACTATTTATAGAAAAGTCGATTTAAAACAATAAAGTAGTATTTTTCACTATTCATCAAAAATTGAATGTTTTCAGAAAAATACCAAAAATTCACCCTAAGATAATTTTGATATTCCAAATCTAAAAATGAATTCCATTTTGAGAAAAAATTTTTATAAAATTTCAAAAATTGGGTATTACTATTCATAAATGCTTTTAAAACGGCTAGTTTGATTTGTCGTGGTGTGCTAGAACTCGAAGTTGCGTACAACAAAAGCTATTGTATTATTCAAAGGAAAACATACCATGGAAGCTTGGGGTGTTACAATATATACCTAAAATGAATTGGGTTGTGAAAAATGTTCTATGATCTTGTAGGGTACATGGGTTGTTAGACCTATCCTAAAAATGAGGGAAATTGAGTGGTTAACCTAAGCCTAAGAAATAGGGTGCATGGGTTGTTATCTCACACCAGATATGGGTACATAGGTGGATAGGCCAAGCCTAAAAATTTTATGAATTTCTTCGTCAGTTTCCTTATAATTTGGTTTTCTATGATTATGTGTTGGCTAAATATATATTTATTATGCAAATTTTATTCACTCATGAATCATGTTTTTTTATTTCTCTATGATTAATGTCTTATGAACTACCAATATGTATACCATGAATCATGATTACATTTAGTGATCTGATGCATATTGTAACGTCTCAATTCTAGAAGCCGCCCAAAGGTGCCTCGTACCTGGTTAGCCACATGGCCTCAGGCGCATTTCCCCGAATGCCAGAGGCTGCCGACTAGCAGTGAGGGACTTCAGTGTGATAGTGGGGAAACTATTCCCTCATTTGAAGATTAACACAATGGATGTAAAACAAATAGCAATAGCGGAAGCTGTAAAACATGCAATAGGTAAACAACTGAAGTAATAAACAACTGGAGCACACACACACACACACATATATATATTATGCATGATACATATGTATAGCAAAGAAGCCAAACAATTCACAATACTAAAATACAATACTAAACCAAAGTAGAACAGAAAACATATAAAATGCTTCACAGCATCGCAAGCCTCAGCTTGGTCCCATGCTCCCCAACTCCGCAACAATTATGTACCTGAAGTAGAAGGGCACTTTACCTTATCCATAACTATAACAATATAATATGTTTGGGCCTAAAAGTATAACCCAAATAGGGTGTGAGACTAAATCCTAGTAGGAAACCACCCAAAGATCTATGCATAACAGTCAGTGAATATATGGGGCAGACAATAAGCAAAGAGAAGCAGTAAACAATTAAGTACTAAAAAGTAAAGAATCATACAGTTTCAAAGCATTCAAACACCACATATCACGTAAGAATATAATCACAAAAATGTAACCCTCTAGGTTGTACTCATAGACTAATCCCCTTTGGTCCTACCTATAAAGCACAATCAACCCTCTAGGTAGTACACACACTGTAACCCCTCTAGTTCAGCTTCAGGACAAACTCCCTGAGGAAGCACTCATCGTCAATTCCCCCTATAGTCTCGTATCAGTAAATAAAATACGCTATAGGGAATCACATACGTATCATTCCCCCTATGGCCCATATTAAGGAACTATAGACACTCTAAGGAAGATCTTACGTCAATTCCCCCTATGGTCTTGTACCGTAATAGTAAAAACAGACCCTCTAGAGAAGCCCTAACGTCCATTCTCCCTATGGTCTACTACATCAGGTTCTCAGAGCCCTGTGTAAGTCAAACAAGCATAGAAATAAATGTCAACCAATATAAACCTCAAACACTACTTGGTTAAACAGTCTAAAACATAACAACATGTTGGATAAAATAATATTACTGCATCCTACCAGCACTAGGAATGGAAAGCAAGCAGCCTAACAGGAAAACCAGACAAAATAGTCAAAACAAGAAAACATTCATGGGGAAATAGTTATAAAGCCTATAAATTAACCATACTCACATTAAATTAACCTATACTCGAGTATACATTCATTGCATGAAATTAACAGGGCTAAAACTATAAACAAGCAACACACCGATCAAGGGTATTAGGAACTTTTGCACATATAACTGAAAGACTATCTACAGAAAGGCACAAACAACCTACCTCGGTGTTGTAGGATCATTATACGTGAACTTGAAACATTGAATTTCACTAGAAATATGAATATCTACAAAAATATATAAAACGATCAACCCACGATATCTCATAAGAGAGAAATAATCATAAAAAGGTATTCAAGAAGAATAGAGAACTCACTGATGGGATTCCAAAGCAACCAACAGAGTTCTATTTGGAGAACGGACGCTCGATCAGGGGCTCGATGAAGATCCATATCGTATGGACACTCTCGGATGAACTAGGTCTATGAGGGATGTGTTTTTCCATCAAATGTGATCCCGGTCTGTTTAATGAAAAAAGAATGTACATTGTGTATAGTTTCCCTTACTGACCCCCACATTTAGCGGTCTCTAGGTCACCACACATAGCTGTGTGCTCGGTCGTTACACGAACATCACAAGGCTATGTGTGACAAAAGAGTACACAACCTGTACATATAAGTACACAAAATGTACTTCAAAAATTTCTAGAAACACCACTTTTTATCAAAAACACTAGAGAAGAGAAAAACAAACCTGAAAAGTAGATCCAGGTTCTTACAAACTTACCCCTTAAAGGAATTCATCCTTGAATTTCCCTAGCAAGGCGGTGTAGAAGAAGAATCCTCAAAACTCTCTGGCCACTGTAATCATACATCGGCCTCCCTCTCCTAGGTCACATCCTATACTCCTTTGCGCTGCCATAACACTCATACTAGATGAACAAACTCTCCATGAAGAACTTTATTACTTCCATCAACAATATGAATAAGATGCTCCTCAAATGAGGCGTCCACCTCTAACTCAACCTCCTCTAGTTGAAAAACATGATATGGGTCTGATAAATAACGTAAAATATGAGAAACATGGAAGATTTCATGCATTGACCGATACCTCTGAGGTAACTACAACTGATAGGCAACTGGCCCAGCTCTCTCCAAAACCTCAAATGGCCCGACGTACCTCGACAAAGCATACCCTGTCTCCTAATCCTTCTGTGTCTCAACATCGGTGTGACATGTAGGAAAACCTAATCCTTGTCCTCAAACTCTAGAGGTCATCTCTATCGATCAACATAAGACTTCTACTGAGATTGTGAAATAGACATCCTCTTCTGAATCAACTATATCTGCTTAGTGGTCTCCTAGACAAGATGAGGTCCTAGTATTCCTGCCTCTCCTACCTCTAGCCAGCATAAGGTTGATCAGAATATCCTATTGTACAAATCCTCATAAGGTTCCATCTAAAGAGTCACTTGAAAACTATTATTGTAAGAAAACTCCACAAGAGGTATGCGCTTCTCCCATGAACCTCCAAAATCCAGGATGCATGCTCGAAGCATGTCCTCAAGAACCTAAATTGTACCCTTAGATTGGACATCTGTCTGGGGATGGTATGCCATAATTAGAAGTACCTATGTACCAAAATCCATCTGTAATCCCTACCAGAACCAAGAAGTAAAATAGGCATCTCTGTTAGAAAAAATGGAGTGTGGAACTCCATGTAAACATACAATCTCTCGGATGTACAACCTTCCCATCTCATCAGCACTGAAGGTCTCCTTGATCAGAAAGAAGTGATAAACCTTCATGATTCTGTCAATGACAACCCAAACTACATCATTTCCTTGAGGCGAACTTGTCAAAACTATCATGAAATACATCGCGACATCATTCCACTTCCACTCAGGAATGAGTAACTACTGAAAAATTCATGCCGGTCGCTTATGCTCTGCCTTTACCTGCTGACAGGTGGAACACCTCATGAAGAAACCAGTAACATCTATCTTCATATATGGCCACCAATATTGCTAGTGTAGATCACAATACATCTTGGTGACACCAGGATTAACTACCCAAACTGAGGAATTAAAGTCCCGCATTAGCTCCTCGCGTATGTCTGCTGAAACCCATATGTGACCATGAAAACACAAGATCTCATCGTCGCCAACTATCCAACTAGGAATAGGGTCCTCTCCTGAAACACTCTCCCGTAGTACTAGGCCTTCAGAATCTGATAGCTACCTCATTCACACTCAATTAAGAAGAGTATAGGTAACAACTATAAAAGATAGAAATGTCTACCCCAGATTTTTTTCCACCTCCAAATGCATCTCAAAGAAAAAAGACATAATCCGCCACTCACTGTTGGCCTCATGAACTGCATGTACCTGAGTCCTCTTGCTCAATGCATCATCCACTATGCTGCCCTTACTAGGCATGTAGACAAGCTGATAGTCAAAGGACTGAAGGTACTCAACCCACCTTTACTGTCTCAAATTTAGGTCACACTAAGTGAAGATATATCTGAGACTCTTGTGGTCAGTGAAAACCACAAAATGCTCTCCCAACAGGTAGTGTCTCCAATAGTGTAAACATGAAAAACTATATCCAGATCGAGATCGTGCATCAGGTAGTTCCTCTCATGTGACCTCAAATGAAGAGACCTGTATGCAACAACCCCTTCTCCATGCATAAGAACTACTCCTAGCCTGATACCTAATGCATCACAGTATATAGTATAGATTTTTCCCGGCTCAGGAAGTACTATTATCGGTGGAGAAGTCAACCTCCCTTTCAGCTTCTGAAAGGCTGACTCACAAGAATCTGACCACAAGTACTTCACACCCTTATTTGTTAGGCTCGTCAGTGGAATTTCTATGCATGAAAAGTCCTGTATAAAATGTCTGTAGTAACCAGCCATCCCTAGAAAGCTTCATACCTCAAAAACATTTTTCAGCTGCTCCCAGGATACTACTGCTCTCACTTTCTTTGGGTCTATTGATACTTCTCCCTATGAGATAACATGATCCAAGAAGTGAATTTAGTCCATCCAACAATTGCATTTTGGGAGCTTACCCTATAACTGATGCTCCCTCAGTATTCTCAAAATGATATCAAGATGTGTGGCATGGTCGTGTCGAGTGTGAGAGTACACCAAGATATCATCAACGAAGAACACCATGAAGGAATCCAAGTATGGATGGAAAACTCGGTTCATCAGTGCCATGAAAATTAAAGGTGAGTTTGTGGGACCGAATGGCATAACAACGTATTCGTATAGACTATAACTACTTTGGAAGGCTGTAAAAGGTATATCAGATGGGCTAACATGCAACTGATGATAACCAGATTTCAAGTTAATCTTCGAGAACACCCGGGCTCCTCGAAGCTGACCAAAGAGGTCATCAATCCTCTGAAAGGGATATCAGTTCTTGACCAACAACTGGTTCAACTTCTGATAATCCACACAAATTAGGAGGGTACCATCCACCTTCTTCACAAATAGGGCAGGCGAACCCCAAAGAGAAGTACTGGGTTGGATGAAACCCTTTTCCTACAACTCATCCAACTGCTTCTTGAGCTCCTTAAACTCTAGTGTATCCATCCTATAAAGAGGAAAAGACACCGGTGCTTCTCCTGGAACGAGCTCAATATAAACTTCTACCTCTCAATATGAAGGAAAACATGAAAAGTCCTCTAGAAATACATCTCCGAAAAGATCCACCACTAGAGGAACGTCTATCTATGAAGTCCCCTGGTCATCCAGTTAAAGACTAGAAATATAGGCTATAACTCCTCCCAACCCATGATGCTTGGGTCCCGCTCTTCTCACCTAGACATCCCATTCTCCCTTATAAATAAAATATCCACCCTCTGGTGATGTTAAACTCATCCTACGATGATAGCAGTCGAAAACTTCCTGGAATGGAACTAACCAGTCCGTTCTGAGAATGACATCATATCCTATCATCTCTAGGATATAAAGTTCCCACAAGAAGTGACACCCACCAACCTATAGAGGGGACTCCTTGCACTGTTGTACACTAGCCGTTCTTGTCCCCAACGGTGCGTCTAGAATCAATATATTATCATTAGAAAAGATATAGATCCCAAGACTCTCCACAGTAGAAACATATATAAAGCTATTGGAATCCCTTGTATCAAAACGAACATAAGATAAAACTGAGGAAACTAAGATTGTACCTAGAACTGTAGAGGGTTCAGTGTCCTGCTCTTACTGGGTCTTCTCCACAACAAATTTCTGACCTACACTACAGCCCTGTGACCCTACCTGACCACTCTGAGCTGATCCACCCTTTTGTCGCTGAAATCCTAGTGACTGACTACCATGGTCATGACCTCCACCTCAGCCTCAACGGCAGGAAGAAATCCAGTTCCTAGACTGGTGAGAAACTGGTGGTGTTTCTCTTAAATCAGGAGTCATAGAAGAACCCCTGTTACCTGCTTCATGTGAGAAAAACTAACTTAAATGCTGAAGATGACCTATCTTTCCACAAGATCATCACTCCATTGGGTATCTCGGGCAATGTGGCCTCGTATTCCCACTCTTTCCATACTAATAACACACCACTTGGCTACCAGAAGAAGCGTCCCTCCACCTCATATCCACACGTGAACACCCCCTATGGAGCTTCCTGCTATCGGTAGGAGGGATACTAACTCCGGATGTCGAACCGCCTTGGCTCACAACTCTGGAATTCCTCAAATTACGCTACGAGATCAGTGCCTAGTTGATGATAGAAGTGATGGAAGTTAACCTAATGATGTTCACCTATGATTAGATGTCATGCCTTATACCATCCTCAAACTTCCTTGCTAGGAATAACTCATCACCTCCTAGAATAGGAATGAAGGGCTGAAGATCAGTGAAGTGAGAAGAATACTCCATAACGGAAAGAGTAACCTGCTTCAGACTCATGAAATATCAGGATCAATCAGCCCTCATGGTCTCTGGGTAGAAGTAGTCATAAAAGTAAAGCTGGAACTCATACAACACCATAACCTACTGGCATCCCGCCTGTGAGATCACATCCCACCATCTCTTGGCGGAGTCCTGAAGCATATACATAGCAAGCTTGACCCTCCTATCTGGAGGCACCTCCAGATGAATTAATATAGAAAGTAGGGCTTCTAACCATGACTCTACAACCTGAGGTCCTCTGTCCCCTGTGAAAGTGGGAGGATTATACTATTGAAAGACCCATGTCAGCTCTGATATAGATGGGGCAGGAAGTGGTACTCCACGGAAGGTATGCATGAACCTCATAAATACCTCTTGGAACTGTGCATCAACACCTATGTTCAGAATGATGGATGGTTCCAAGACTAGAAAAACTGGTGGATCTCATGGAAGTCCTTGATTAGCCATGTTCGATGTCTGATTGTTTCCCTGTAACTAGCATAAAACTAGAGGACGTATTAGTGGCATGACTCTGTAAGGTCTAGCGCACACCTTTGATCAAGATTAATAGGGAATGGAACTTAGAAGTTTGAGAAGTGAATAAGAGAAAGAAATCATTCATGTTTTTTAAAACATGGATACACAGTGTGTATAATGTCTAAAAAATGAGTTTCCTTAAGCCTTCACATGGGCATGTACTTCTGCCAACCCAGGTCGTGTAACACCCCATACACATGGCATGTTGTCCAAACCCATGGAATGTACTTGAATCCTCTTTCACCCCATACACATGGAATTTCATGTTACACGACATGTTAGTGCCAGACACGGCGTGTACTAGATGAACTTCACCAACCCATGTTGTTAGTCACACGGCCGGTTACACGGATCACTCTACACAACATGTTTCATCAAGACACAGTGTGTTCTAAATGATTTCACTGACCTGTGTTGTTCACTACACGGATGGATACCAAGTCTACACTACACGACATGTTTAAACATTACACAGTGTGTATGAATTAAGCATTATACATCCATGTCGTTAGTCATACGGGCATACACATGATCAAAACATACTTCTAGTTCACGGCCTGTCCCTCCAAGATTTCTCATCCCTGTGTCTCTTCCCACACTGTCAGTGACACGGTTAGAGAATTCATGGCATGTACATACAGTACACAATGTTTACTCAAGAAAAACAGTTCCTTCCCAAATATAAGGACACAAGGCATGTATTCATCATTACACGTCATTTATTCTAGGTTTTTCTGGATAGTAAGCCTCAAAAACTACTCCGGAAGCCGATAAAAATACTAAAACAAACATTAATGTGACAAATTACGATCTGTGAGGGCCCATAATCCCTACAGATCAAATCTTGGAATCTTATACATATCACATATAACATAACAGAACAATGATCCACCAAATTCCGGTCCATGAGGGCCCATAACACCTCAAGAAGCAAAGTATGACATTCCTTTAAAAGAAACCTTACACAATTCAATACCCTATCAAAAGCAGGTATTATATCAAGGCATCTATCACAATAGAATGCATATCTAGCACAAAATCTATCACAACAACATATAATTACTAATTCACCCTAAATGGAATGGTAGGAATACATGACATGAGATTTTTAATAAGTTATTATATGATTCATGAGATGGAATACCCTCATCTAATCATGTTACAACAGAAATAGAACATAAGTAATATGAACAATAACAGTATAAAATATGTCAATCACTCAATGGTGAAATCAAATCAACTGTAAAATTGAAAAACCAGAAAAATTTCAATAACGAGGTAAATTGGATTTTCCCTGTATACATGTTAGCTACTCTCAGGCACAACTTATTACCAAGTACCTATTTCTTTCATATCCCTAGATATAGGCTCCAAAAATTGAGTCAAGAAGAAAGAATTCCTCTAATACCACTTTGTAATGTTCTGGTTCCAGAAGCCGCTTAGAGGTTCCCCGTACCCGGTTGGTCACATGGCCTCAAGCGCATTTCCCCGAATGTAAGAGGCGGCCAACTAGATGCGAGGGCCTTGGGTGTGATAGTGGGGAAACTATACCCCCATTGGTAGAGTAACATAGTGGAAGTAAAACAAATAGCAACAACAGAAGTAGTAAAACATGCAATAGGTAAACAGTGGAAGTAAAAAATCAACTACAGAACACACACACACACATATATATATATGATGCATGGTACATATGCCTAGAAAAGTAGACAAACAAGTCATAATGCTGGAATACAATACTAATCCAAAGTAAAATATAAAATAGATAAAATTCCAAATAGCATCACAAGCCTCATCATGGTCATATGCTCCCCAGCTCCATATCAATCAATTATCTGAAGTAGAAGGGATATTTCCCTTATCTATACCTACAAAAATATAATCTATTTGGGCCCAAAATCTTGACCCAAACAGGGTGTGAGACTAAATATCAGTGGGAAACCACCCAAAGATCTGTTCCTAACAGTCAGTGAATATATATGGCAGACAATTACGAAAGAGAATTAGTAATCAAGGATGTACTAAAAAGTAAACAATCCTATAGTTTCAAAGCAATAAAACACCACATATCAAGTAATTAGATAATCCAAAATAGGTAACCCTCAGTGATATACTCACAGCCTAATCCTCTTTGGTCTTAAATAGTGAGCACAAGCAACCCTCTGGGAAGTACACACAGTCTAACCCCTCTGGTTCAACTTTAGCACGGACTCTCTGAGGAACCACTCACCGTCAATTCCTCCTATAGTCTCATATCAGTAACAAAAAGGATATCTGGAGAAGAACTTACATCTCATTCCCCATGTGTCCCATTTCAAGTAACTACAAACCATTTGAGGAAGAACTTACGTTAATTCCCCCTATGGTCTCACATCGTAATAGTAAAAACAGACCCTATGGAGAAGCCCTCACGTACATTATTCCTATGGTGTACTACACCAGGTTCTCATGGCCATGTGTAAGTCAAACGATCATAGAAATACATGACAAAAAAAATTAAACCTCAAGAACTATTTGGATAAATAGTCAACAACATAACAACATGTCAGATAAAATAATATTACCCCATCCTATCAGCACTACGATTGGAAAGCAAGTAGCCTAACAGGAAAAACTAGACCAAATAGTCAAAACAAGAAAATATGCATGGGAAAACACTTACATATCATATTAATTAACACTACTCACATTTAATTAACCTCTACTCAAGCATACAAGCATAACAAGAAATTAACAGGGCTAAAACCATAAACACTAAATACCCCGATCAAGGGTATTGGGAACTTTTGAACATATAACTCAAATACTATCTACATAAAGGAAAAAACCACCTACCTCAGTTTTGTTGGATCATTATACATGAATCTCAAGCCTTTAATCTCCTTATAATGCCGAAGTTCTAAAAAACATCTGAAACATTCAACCCATGATATCCCATGAGATAGAAGGAGTCAGAAGAAGGTGATCAAGAAGAAGAGAGAACTCACCGATGTGATTCCAACTCAACCGACATAGTTAGATTTGGAGAATGGATTCTTGATCAGGGGCTCGGATAATATCTGTGCCATACAGACACTCTCGGATGAACTAGGTCAAAAATAGATTTGTTCTGTCTGTTAGACGTGACCCCAATCTTTTTAATAAAAAAAAATTACACAGAGTGTACTTTAGAAGTACATGGTGTCTAATTTTTCTTATCTTACCCCAAATTAGGTGGTCTCCAGGTCACCACACATGGTTGTGTGCTTGACTGTTACATGACCAGCACACAACTACATGCGGCAAAAGAGTACACGACGTGTACATACAAGTACACGACATGTACTAATTTTTTTTCCAGAAACTCCCTTTTTTTCTCAAAATCACCAGAGAATAGAAAAACATACCTAAAAATAAGATCTTGGTTCTTACATATATGGTTTTCAAATGTTATTCTTAGGTTCACATACCCTTAGGTTCAGGATATGATTATGTGTCTCCCTTTATTACCCTTACAAAACATCTGATATCACACTTTCTTATGTTTACTTTCAATTTTTTATGAATATAAGGATTATGTAGGGAATGTTTATAAAAAGTATATAATGGGAATATATTTATTTAATATATTAAATGTAATTCATGAATTAAGTAGATTATGTTCCATTTCTCCATAGGAACTAAGCTAATATGGCCACCAGGTGTGTGTTTGTGTAATGAAATGAATATTCATATAAAAATATGTAACATCCATGTTTTAGAATCCTGAATAAGTATACATATCCTTTGTATAAGGATAGGAATATAGAAATATATATTTAAACTTTTGAGGATATGATCTAAGAATGTCTACTAGATTTTGGTGGTTCATGGGAAAAGAATCTTTCTCTAGTTTATTTTTCCTATAACAATAGTTATCAGTATTAAATTATGAGTACTCAATTTGAAGAGTCCCATGAGTGTCCAGGTGTATATATTTTTTGGAGGGTAGACTTGGGGGAAAAGTCATTGATAGGATCTATCCATGTTCGTGATATGGTGGAAAAGTTACAATTGAACCGAGATAGAATGGTCACAAAAAAAATTCATCAGAAATCCTATGTGGTACACCATCATTAGCTGCTAGAGTTTATTCTTTGTGATCTTTATATTATTGTAGTTTCACATTTCTTAGGAAACCATCAATTTTGTAATTTGGTTATATTGGCACTAAGTGTTTTTAACCTCTTTTTTATCATTCTATGAATTAGAAATTTGGTGCATCAATTGCACTTTTCATCTCTCTTAAAATTGATATATAAAATGTTTCTTATTTCCCAACTGAATATGTATCAACTAAAACCTTACAATGTAATATAATCTGAAGATGTTTATCATGATCCTAAAACCACTGTGTCTAAGAAACTATTTTAGTTTATAGATTTCAATTACAAGGTACTATGTGGAAATACAATTCAATTTGTTCATGTATTATCTCATTGTAGATGGGTTATCCCTAATAAGTGGGAGTTAGAATTATTGACGAGGTAGTAGCGACCTTTTCTTTTAACGATATCATAATCATGATCACATTCTATGGGAATAAATATGTTATAGTTGGGATAATTTTTGAGCAATCTGGTTCATAGGTATTCTTCATTTTGATCTTGATTTTTCCTTGGGGTCATTATAGAGGTTTTCGTGAATCAGTGGTTAAAATAATTGATTTTTGGAGGAAACAGGCCAAAAAAAACTATTTAGAATCCCAAATAGTACTAACGGTGTGGTAACCATATATTATGGAACCATGAGTCTCATGTTTTGAGAATAGTTAGTCAAACCATGTAGCTTAACCTAGAAACCTTTCAAGTATCTATGAGGCTGTCCATGGGTGTTTCACATCCTGAGAATTTTTTTACCAAATCATGGGTCTTATCTCTAGAAAACCATGTGCTCGATTTTTCAATGGATATAGGCCACGCATGCTTGCACATATTTTGTCAAATAATACATAATAATCATGAACCTCGATTCAAACCTCCAAAAATATGGAAATTAACACTTTTTCCTTACTCCTTTAAATCCATAAACTCCTAGTAATCATTATTTGGAATGAAATAAACCTTCCAAAATTATTTATAGGCTTATTCCCTTGGATTCATGATGGTATTCAATCATTATTCAAGGTTCACTTCATGGAAGGCATATTTTTTATCAATATTTCTTTGTTTATCATATATCCTCAATATATCACTTATCCCCATCTCTCATTGGTTCCCAATTAAAATGTGTATGATTAATCTAATTATATTGAATGACAATTGATGTTATTTACTAGTGGATCTATGATCATGAGAACGTGATCTACTAACTTCTAATCTACGTTCTCGAATTCAATTCGTCTCTCACCATTTTTTTGGAATGTGTCTCTATACAAAGGTTTTAATTCATGAATTTCATAATGTTCTTCTAAAATTCAATTGGTCTATAATATAAAAATTATCAGTTTTTTATGATAATGATTTGGTTTGTAAAATAAATTTTTTCAAATGGGGTTTTAATTAAAAATGCATTTCCACACACTATGTGATTGATAAATACCTCGATGTTGAATTTGAAATTTAAAAAGTATTTTCCAAATCGTATGTGTTAAAGAAATTACTATAAAATCGTTTTATAAATAGTGAATGTGTTTTTTAAATTTTTTGACAATCATGGCACATTGTGATACTAAGGAGAATTTTGAAATGGACTTACCACATTTGTGTGGGTAATACCATTGAAGGTTTGATATTGATAGTATATAATAATACACTATATTGGTTGGATTCATATGTTTCCTAAAATAGTGTTTTTTTATTATGTATGTGTATGTATTCACATAGGCGAGACCCAAAACCTTGTTCTTATTCATTTATGAGGGATTTTACACATGATGGTATATTTCATGAATGATTTCTCACTTTCTTATATTATGGGGTATCCATGGATGAGATATCATATAACCCCTTTCATCATTCCTTGTAATTGTCATATTCATTGTTTGTGCGTATGCGAAATGATTTTATGTGATCCAAATAATGTTTCAAAAAAATATTTTCTTTGGGAATAATTCATAAATTGGTTTTATTATAATTATTGAGAAAAATATTTCCTGGAATTAGACAATTTATATATTCTTCAGTAAAATCCCACTATTCTTTTTTATCCCACTATACTTTTTCCTTTTAGAATATATTGATGTGGTTTTTCTAGACTCTGGTGAAGGGATGGAATTCATGTAGTTTGCTAGATTTTATTTTATATCATTACCTTTTTATTTGGATTGTTTTGTGGTGATAGATGGTTATATAGAAAATTGAATTATCGAATGCCTTGTTTTACATTTATTTTTAGCCCTTCAGGATTGATGTTATTAGTCGCATAGATGTACAATATACTAATATTTTGTAATGTATTTGTAATTTATTTATATAATATATTTTTGTGGTTGTTTTTTACTCTCTTCTATGTTGTGGGACTACTCAAGTGACTTGTCAGGTAGACTCAGGCTGGCCCATTACAAAAAGTTTGTGGAATTTTATTGATAACACTAGCCATCATGGAACATTCATCACTTGGTCATTTCTGGATATTTTTGTACATATCATATTGATATGTAGTTGTGAAAAAAAATTATACTATAAGTCTACAGACTTTTGGTACCTTCCATATAGAACATCTAAGATTATATAGTCATCTTTTTTATCCTCTTATGAAATTAAATTTCTTCATGTGGCATTGTTTCTTTCCTTTAACATCTTTTTTCATCTTTTTTTATTCTATTTTATTTCCTCTCAAAAAATCAGTTAACCAAATTACTATTATATAATTTCTAATGTGTACAAGATTCATAATAGATTCACATGGGAATTAAGGAGTGTTTTTCACCACAAAGGTCTCTTTATATTTCTCATAGACTTGTTCTTTTATTTGTTTATTAGGTTTCCATCCTTCCACTATGATATTTGGGGAATGTTTGTAGTGACCAATGATGGGACCTATTATCCCACTAAATAATCATCTTATTCTATTTTTTGTAACAACCTTAATTATTATGTTTTTTTTGTGAGTATCATTCTTCAGTTTTTCTGTCACACTAACTTAACATAAATTTATTCTTTATTGACATTATAGGAATGTTTTTTCACTTGATCCTTCAAAAGGATGACTTATATTTATTATAAAAAATATTTATTATTTTATCCTTACTTTTTTAAATCTTGATAGATTTATACTTTCATGCCTTTTCACTATGACCATAACCATTAAAAATACCATAGAGGTTCCTAAACATAAAAAATATGTTTATAATAGTTATACTCTTCCCTTTAATCTATGGAATTTTATTCTTCAATTAATTACCCCCTAATTTATAGGAATACTTTGTTTTTTAGATACTAAAATTTTATACTAACAATTATATTATATGTTCCCAAACCATTCACAACACCGACAGTTCTGAAAAAACCATGATATCTATATTTGAATTACAATATAACTAGATTTCTGTGCTGGATTTTTTTTCTATTTATAATTTAGTGAGGCTTAATTAGGGTAACATGTTCTTTTACTTGTATCTTTAGTCACCAAAATTATTTTGGTGGTCTCTTAATTTTTCTTCTTCACCCACTTTTTTAAAGGTTTTTATTTTGAAGTTATAGTTTTTATAAAACAAATAAAAACATCAACAACGTCATTTCAAGTGGATTTTACCTTCCTCTAAAATCCTAATTGATGTTGGTCATTAAATTATCTTGATCTTTTATTTTCCAAAATAAGGAGGACTATTAGTATAAGATTTATCCATAGAATCTTGTTTGGTTGATGTTCTTGAGTTGAAAGTTCTTAGTTAAAATTATTTTGATAACTCAACTCAAACATTTTCTATATTTTCCAGTTCGAATCCATGTTCAATAAAATTCATATTTAGTAATATCATTTTACCCTTAGCTAAATTTAATTGATTATTCACATTATTTCTTGATCTTCATAACTTCTATATCACACATTTTATTTTTCTTCTGCATCAATGTGTCATGCACCTTGATCTTATCTTCTTTGATTTCAATTTTACCATTCCTAACATCAATGATATACTTTTTGTCACTAATTCATTGAACATTTTGTTGAATTATAGAGTGGTATTATTATTTTAATGAATTTTATTTATTGATTGATATTAAAAATTGGAGAAACATTATTCAATTTCAACATTAGTTATTTCTTTCAATTGAATTTTCATGTATGTCTTATTATTATCTTGTATCATGTCTTCAAAATCATTCTCCATGTTATCTAGATTTTCATATGGCATATAATCACTATAAATCATGGAATTGAATTATTTAGTAAAATAAATACATGCTATGACAATTTGTACCAATTCACTCTCTTTTTTCATATATTATTATTTTTGATGGATGATCTCCTCTTGAGAGGTCTTCCACTAAACTATACAACTTTAATTTTAAAATGATTTTTCATCCCCACATTTTCTAGTTTTTTTTTTGTGTTAAAAAATCATGACATAAGTTATAAGCTACATATTTCTCATCATATGTTGTATAATTATATATATATATATATATTAGAATAAACTATAATATCAATGAGTCTCACACATGACTTGTATTGACTACAATTAATTCATTTTTAATTTGATTTATCATCATTTTTGTAAAATGTGGTGTTCCTCACTCAATTTTTCAATTCTTTCTTATTCATTATCTTCACCATCTTGGATGAGATAGAGTTACAATCAAAATTAGATACAACTCATCTATGTTACCAATCCATTCTTAATTGATAAGTTATATCAAAACCAAATAACCTTCAAATAATAGAATCCTAAAAGAGGTGTGACCCACTATGATACCAATTGTTAGGTTCATTTTGGAATAAACACTCTTATAGGGTGTGAATTAGTTTGGGAAGAATTATTATCAATTTAAGAATTTATCCCCTTCCTTACCACTTTTTATTATTCAGTAGATGAATCTCTTATTGTCTTCACATGTGGTTTTTATGAATTTAAAAAAACCACAAAGACTAAAGAAATCCAGGATTTTTAATGAGGTTTAAATCCAATGTAGATTACTATATCCATAGTGTACGGTGATTATTATCCAACATGTACACTAATTAATATTAATTATCAATGAAATCACGGGTAATTGTATTTAATGTGGACCCATTCTCCTGGCCTCACCATGTACAACACAATTATTATCTTTAAAGTATATGATTACAAGATAACAACATGTCCCTTAAAAAGTGATAAGTAATATTTAAAAATTATTATTTAATTTACTCCAATGAATATGATCAACCTCTTAAAAATAAAGAAATTAATTATGATGCCTCAAATTCAAAAATCAATTTATTGTCTAAATTATACAGCACTCATGTAAGTCTCCTCTTATCTTCATTCTTTAGTCAGAATAATATTAATATATTATAGTGACTATATATATAAAAAATCTTCTTAATAAAAAAGATAGTATACTAAAATCAGATTTGACACTCTCTAGATCATATTTCAATCTTTTAAAAGAAATATTAAATATTGAATGAATGTGTTACATTATATTTCATTTATACACAGTATTAGAAATTTTAATTTCATCATTTCAGCTCCATTCAATTTAATACATAAATTCATTATTCATGAAACTAGGTATATTTGATGGGTTATTCTTCATGAATGTGTACTATCATACATGCTATCATAAATAAATCAATTTATGAGTATCAAAATTTTTATTTATATACTTCATTGTTAAATTCAAGTACTATTTATTATAACATTGTGGAGATTTACAAAAATGAGTTCTTATTTATTCTTAAAATTATTTAATATCTCCATTTTGAATCATTATAAATATCATAGACTCACCCTAGTTCAAATTAATTTTAATATAATCCATGTGTTTTTTGGTTTCTGAGTGTATTTTCACATCCCGGAGGTCTTAAATGAACACTAATATAATACATTATTATTGTAATAGTGAAAATTCAATGATAAATTATTATTATTTTATTTCAATAACCCTCAAGTGTTCTTTTATTATGATAGAGGATGGGGATACTTCTGATCATTAATTAAATCCTGGAAAATATTCAAAACGTATCTGAGGAGCTCATGAAAATTTGATTATTATTAATTATTCTTAAAGGATAATCTGGTTCCATGATAGAGAAAAAGTGATCTCAAGGTTTTAGAAGTGGATTTCAACATAAGTGCCTCATTATTTGTAGATCAGGTTCTCCATCTCTTCCTAATGTATTCACCATGATAATTTCCCTGATAAATATGTCATCTTAATCATTGACTTTGAATTCTTAAAGATATCGGAATTAAAAAAAATTTCCTTTGAATAATGTCTCAATCTGTATAATTTTATGACACCTAAAAACATATTGACTCTTTTTATGTGATATCAGACTATTAATGCATTATGAATCACTCATATTCATGTAGGAAGATCAAAAACATCATCTAATATACACATAATAACTTGAATAATCTACACATCATCATCTTCATTAAGCATAAATCCATATTTTAAACCATTTCTTACTGCAAACAAGTAGATTTCATGCAAAAGATTTTATATGTTTCATATTGAGAATTCAGATATTCAATCCCATATTTTTAGTCACAAAATATTTGGAAATGCGTTAAATCACATCTAAAAATACCACAACTAGTTGAACTATGGATTCCATGAGGTTCAATATATGACAAGATATGATCAGATGACCCAAATTAGTCTGATCAAATGGCTATGTTATATTCATACCTATTTATGTATGTGTGAATAATACATTCACTACTTGATCCCACACCTAACATCATCCCATCAATTTTCATATTAATAAAACCCTCTATTATATCCACCTCCCAAGCCAACACCAGGATCTACACTTGGAAACACATACACACACTTTCCCACAGGGGATGCACCACACCATTGCACTATCCATGGAGCCATAAGCCATGATCCTTGTGCACATGCTCTGAACACACCTATCACAACCCATCCTATAGGGTCCAATATAGTGACTCTCCAAGCCCACCACCAACATTCTATGGGATGGAGAATAGTTTCGAGTTGGCATATCACTAAAATGTGAGGCATTATCCTAAGCACTTATAAATATGAACACATATCTAATCCTATAATATACTAAAATATAAAAACAACTAAACAACCATGCATGCATACATCTAAATTCCACAACCATAGTATGATATAAATTAAAGTAAAGTAAATAGGTATAAATACATTACCACCAAAAAGAGTATTAAAAGAAATCTGAGTTGAAAGTAATTACTAGGACTGCTTTAGAAACGTTGTAGGAACACACCTTAGTCTGTCTTCTCTCACTAAGAAATGTATGGTCTTGGTTTGTCTAGGACTCTTTCAAAAGGTAAATCATTTTCACAAGACAAGATATGTGCATGAAAATCTTATGCATAAGTGAGTATATAAATACTTTGTAGGACACCCTAAAATCATAGATCATATAATAAAGGAAATGTTTTTATCTTTATATAGGTATATGTCTAAAAAATATATAAAATGAATATCCATATGTACTCAACAAAGACACATAGTCTAAATTAATGTAACTACCATAGTATGCCAACCTAGGATTCAAGCTTAATGATTCCAAGAAGCACTCATCTAGGAGAAAATAATCCTAATTCTGATAGCACTAATGACATCCATCTAAGAGTTAGTGCTCATTGGTAAATTTCATTATAATTACATAATTAAGGTCTAAGGATAATTAATTAAAAAGATGAGGATCATTGCCAAGGACATGATGAGATACTAACAACTCAATTTGTAATTAACACTATAAGTATAGGATTGACACCTTCATAGTGTTGGTCATGATGATACCAAGAACTCCACCTTGGGAAGAAAAATGAATAAAGGATTTCACTTTGAACCTCTAAGAGAGATTACAACGATTCTATCCAATAAGTCCCACTAAAGGGATCATAGTACAGAAGTAGTATATGATTCCATACCAACCCCTAGGGAAAGAATTAGGGGAACACAACCTAAAAAAAATTATAAGATACAAAGTAACAGAGAACTAATCTATGTATAAAAAGGAACATGATGTGTAGTAGGGGCCACACTCTATGTCTCTTGACCCTCGATTATGTCTATGTAGATGGTATGTATCACTTACCCATGTCCTTGTAGAATTAAATTTTGTTTAGGATTCTCATGTGGCCTACATGTGTGCCGGTACATGACTTTAGCGAGTGTACATGGGCATGTGTGCCAATACATGTATTATCCTATGTACTTGGTCCATGTCGTGTCTGTGTGGGGGACTACATGGAATGTAGTATTCTCATATAGTTTATCCGGTGTCCGTGTACATCAGAGGTACACACTGAGTCTCCAAGGAGGGTCACACATCATGTGATGGGGTCACATGTCATGTGACTGGGTCACACATCATGTGATCCTTAACTCCTACCCAAAACCCAATCTACAATAAAGGGGGGCAATCCATGACATATAAATCCAGTTTATATTCCATCTAACATATTACTTTATAGAATCTCGGATCCATGATATGCACATCTTCTCAAATGCTCTGATATCCGAACTGACTAGGTCTCACCTGGAAAATCATTAATTAGGTCCCGACGAACCTATCCATTACCAATAAAAAAAATTCTCATCCATATATTTAATTGGAAGCAATATTATTATTCATTTTTTCTTTCAAATCAAAGAACAATAAAATTAGGTATCTACATATTTTTGATTTATTGTGTCCTCCATCATTACACCAACACCATGCCATGTTGAACCCATATATAATACTTCATATCATTGTGCCATGAAATGGGAGCACAACTATCAATTAATCAACATATGTCAAACCCCAAGCCAAATAAATAATTATCAGGGTTGAATGAAGAATTGAGGGAGAAAATCATAAAAACAAAATACAGTAACAAATGTTGATCAGTGTTATTTTTTATCTCGATTCATCACTATGATAATAACAATGAAGAAATCATCAATTTAATGTAATTCCCCCAACATCACCTTGTAATAAACCCATCCTACAAATAAACATGATCCATAGATCAATATGTTTGTCGATTGATTCAGGTTTTTCATAAGAATAAATAATGGATTAAGGAAACAAATCAAACAACCTCCCTATGACATTTTGGATCAATTTATAATGAATAATGAAGTTGTGTCACATTCATTGGTGTGATCCTTTGATTTTGTCCCATACTAGTCATTGGGCTTTGATGTAGTCATCGTCTCCCAATGGGATTTCCTCCAACAGATCCATTGCATCATTCCAATTAATAGGATTGTACAACTAACCGAAAAAAATCATAAGCGCATATTTAAATTGGGAAGTTTGGTCACTATGTCATTAATGAAATAAAAGGGTCCATTCAATTATTTTATATGTTTTACTGTCGTGATAATTTTTTTACTAGAATCCTGTGCTGACCAAGGGTATGTTGTGCCTTGGATAAAGCATAAATTCAAAACTATTAGATTTATTATTTAGGGACCTATTTAGATGTTATTGTAGTCTTTTAAGAAAACATCACATGCATACTATTTAATATAACTAATATATTTCAAAAATTTATTCCAGGCACACCGAGCCTCATAATCGCAGACAGTCTCAGCACATGATCTCAAAAATAATCCATATAATATCCAAAAATAATACATGTAGAAATAAAATTTAAAAAATTCCCCCCACCTTTGGGATTTACATCTCCGAAAATCCAAAATAAGGGCTTCAAAAAAAGATGTGGGTACTGAGCATGAATTTTAGCCTTCTACTCCCATGTTCTCTCCTAAAGATTCAAGAGCTTCCACTAAACACACACTAAAAAAATTTCTCACCCACATAGAATCCCCTCCAACCTATCCTCAATCTTTATTTGGTACTATGAAAGGTAGAATGATCCTTGATCCTCATATCACCCTAGTTGATAACTTGTGACGGGTCATGCACGTACCTCCTTAGTTACGAGATGTAGAACATGTCATGTACCGAGTTTATATATAGAGGAAGAGCTAACTAGTATGCCACATTTACATCTATACTTAGTATGGGATATTAAACCTCATATATAGCTTGCCACACTGACCAAATCTATGTAATCCCTGTTGAGGTGAAACCCATAGGAAGACATTGTCTCCTTCCTCAAACTCCAAATGCCTCCTTTACCTACCTGTATAAGACTTATAATGGATCTATGTATCCACTCCTAGATGACATGAATCTTCATGGTAGTTCCTATTTCCATCTCTAGGACCATGAGTGATGAATCTACTAGGTTGAACCATCAAATTGGTGACCAATATGTCTGCTAATAAAATGTATCAAATGGTTTCATACTTATGGTGGAATGGTAGATGTTATTATACAAAAACTCCACTAGTGGTAGATGATCCTCCTAACTATGTACAAGGTCAAACACACAAGCTCACAACATGTACTCTAGAATATGAATGGTCCACTCTGTATGGACATATATCTAGTGGTGAAATATTGTGCTCAAGTGTAACAAAGTCTCAAATACCTCATGCAATCCTCTCCACAACTGGGATGTAGAGGGAGAATCATGATCAGAAACAATCATCAATGTAACCTCATGGAGTAAAACTATCTCCTCAACTTATAAGCATCACAATATCTCTACTAAACTTAGCTCTAAAATAGATAGAAAGTGGGACGACTTGATAAGTTATTTTATGATCACCTATATGGAATCGTGTCCCCTAGACATATGTGGTAAAATTTTCATGAATTTCATGGATATCACATCCCACTTCCACTTTAGAACCACAAGGTGTTGAGAAAAAACCCTCTGGAACTTAGTGCTCAGCCTTCACTTGATGAAATGCAAGGCATTGAGAGACAAACTCTACCACTCCATTATTCATACCTAGTAACCAAAAATAACATTGTAGGTCCTATTATATATTTTCCATACATGGATGTAACACCAAATTAGATGCATGAACATCTTTTAGAAAATACTTCTTGAATGTCCCTGGTTCAATCGTGTGTCCTCTGAAAAGAAATATGTTCACCCCACCTTTAGAAAATAAATTAGGGGCATGACCCAGTGGTATCTAAGTATATAGGGTCTCCAAATATATTTCCCTAAGTTCTTCCTCTCTTACTCATTGTAGGAGAAGAGGGTTGATGAAAATAGACTAGAGGTAAGCTGATCCATCTCCATCCACAAAGGATAACTGTAATGAGACCAAATTCTATGATTCCTTGTTCAACAACTATGAATAAGATCTCTTGGAGAAAGAATATTCTACCATGTTCCCTTTCCTAGGAGTGTATAAAATTTTGAAGTCATGGTCCAAGAGGAACTTTAGAAATCTCCTCTATATATAGATAAGATCCTTCTGAGAGAAGATGTACTTAAGACTATTGTGATCAGAGTAGATGATAAACCACTAGCCCATTAAGTAGTGTCACCACATCATTAGTTAAAAAACTAATGTAGCTAACTCAAGATCGTGAGTCGTGTAGTTCTACATGTGTGGTCTAAACTATCATGAATCATAGGAAATCACCACTTGACTCTGCATCAAAAAACAACCAAGACTAGTTCCTGAAGCATCATATAACACTAAATACTTGACACCCTCCTATGGATATCTAAATATGGAAGCACTCATCAAACACTACCTCATCTTCTTAAAATAATATTTTCACCTCTATTTCCATACAAAATGATTATTATTTTGAGTCGAAGCTATCTTGGTTGTTGATATCATGGAGAAATCAGGTATTAATCTTTGATAATAACTTTCCAACCCAAGGAAGTTCTATAATTCCACCACACTCTTGGGTGGCACCCATGTTAACATAACCTTGACCTTGTCTAGGTCCAATGCCACTCTATCTGCTGATTTAACATGTCCAAAAACTTAAACCACCTAAATCCCGAAATGGTACTTAGATAGCTTTCCATAAATATGGTTCTCTTGGAGTATGTCTAGAACTATACAAAAGTGTGTCACATTCTTCTTCTCAGATGCTGAGTACACAAGGACATCGTTAATGAAGAATACCATGAATTAGTTTAAGAAGGGATGAAAGATCTTTTTCATAAGTCCCGTGAACACTAATAGGGAATTTTTCATGAAAAAGGGAATCACAAAGAAGTCATAGTAACCATCATGACATTTGAATGTTTTCATCCATATATCATCATCATGTACTCAAAACTTATGGTAGCCTGACCTGAGGTCAACCTTTGAGAACATCCATGCCCCTCTAAACTGATCAAAGAGGTCATGAATCCTTGGTAGTGTTTACATTTTCTTGACAGTCACCTAGTTCAAGCACTGGTATTCTTCACACAACCGCATGCTCTCATCCAACTTCATAGAAAACAAAACTTGGGCTGCCTAGGATGAAACAATGGGTCAAACAAAGCCCTTACTTTCAAATTCCTACAACTGGAACCTCATCTCGTGAAGCTCTGTGGGAACCATCCAATATGCTGGAAAACATATTGGTTCCATACTGAGGTTTATATCAATGCATAATTCCATCAATAAGTGGGGTGGTAAACCTGGAACATCCACATGGAAGACAACGTGAAGCCCTACCACCACTATAAGACTCTTGGAATCATAAAATCCACTTCACCAAGAGTTAAGATAGACAACAAATGATTAATTGGCTGCACAATCCTATGCATGAGTCCATCTTGTGCTTCTTGGGTTTACTTTTCATGGAAAAATGGAAAGGTGGCTCCATCCCTACGGACACATCATATCTATAACCTAAAACAGTCAATCTGGGCATGAACTATAGATAACTAATCAATACCAAGAATGAAGTCACAAGTCCTTGATTATACTACCAAGATATCTAAAAAACTCTTAACCCCAAGAGTAAGGTCCCATTGTCGACAGAAGTGTGTGATCACTATGTCTTCTCCATTATGAGTCTCCACGTGTAAGGGTCAAGTCAAAGGTTCAACCAGAATCTCTACATCTCGTACAAGGTCTATGATATTATAGGAATGGAAACCTCATGTTTCTATTAGTACTACAACTAATGTATAAAACACAGAGATCAAACATTGAATCATTTTCAGATCCTCTGGGTCATAATCTTTGACCACCTATAGTTATACTTTCCCTTCCCCCCCCCCCCCAACACCCTGATCGTGGTGTGGATCACTAGTGGGTGGTGGTGGTAACAAATCAATGTGTCAACCACCTCCTTCTACTCTATCAGCCTCAATCCATGTCATCCACTTAGAAAACCTATCTTCTCATGCTACTGGCTCCTCCTTGGTGGCCTATCTACAGTATCTCTGTCAGCTATACAACAGATCGAACAATCGTGTTAATGATTTCCCCTACCATCACATGAGTGGAAACTCCTCTCTCTGGGATGAATGGAACCTCCTTGTGAGCCCTGAACCACAAACCCTCTATCCTAGGAACTCCTCCTGAAATGTCCCACAAGTCCATGTCCTAAAAACAATCATTGACACCCTGATATCGAGGTCTCTACTCCATATTGCACATTGCCAGCAACCACTAGTTGTATTTTCTCTGCCAAGAAACTCTCTACCACCAAAGATTTCTCTATCACCCCATCATAGGTAGGAATGAAAATAGGGATAAATTTCATCTTATTTATCTATGCAGACCTTGCTCGAAAGTCTAATCCCTAAAATACAAGTCACATACCATACTAATAGAGTACTGGGATAGGTTGGTAAACCTCAATGAATACTAAACTATTGTTTTTCTTCCCTGATGAAGCTGCAGAAGCTCCTAGATACGCACATCCTTATGTTTAAATGGTGAGTAATCTGCTATGGAAAGGAACTCAAACTCTTTCCACGAAAGAGTCACCTCATCATAAGACTGTATCACCAAACCCCACCATAGCCTTTCCGAGCAAGGAAAAAGGCTCAATACTATGACCACCATATGATTTACAGGTCTCCTAACCAAATGGAAAACTCAAGTCACTGCATCAAGATTATCCTTAGCCCCATATGGTTTGGGCTCATCTAAAAACCTGAGGAGTCTCTGTTGCTGAATCTCAAGAAGTACGCTCGGCCTGTGCACCTCATCCGCTGGTACCGATGGTACCACATGTTGTTATACGGGTGGTGGTATATCTTGAGCACCACCAGGGAATAACGTGTTATGAACTACTACCTCTATCTATGCCTTATCATCTAGGGGATCATCCGTGCATTCATGTTTAATCATAGTGGGCATACACTACGGGGAAAACTGCTTTTTGAGATGAGAATAAATCCTATCACAAATAGTCTGTCGAAAAGGTTATTTACGATAGGAACATCAACCCGTCACAAAATGTAAGGTGCATTTTGGCGCGGTTTGCCAGACAAACCATGGGAAGGGTATTTGCAACGGGGAGGCACCTCCCATCGCAAATACTGGGAGGAGGTAAATACTATTTGCGATGGGGGAATTCCCTCATCGCAAATAGTGCATCTTCCGGAGGGTATTTGCAATGAGACCAATCGAAATTACTCAATGGCGGTAAATAATATTTGCGACGGGATGTTGTTCCATCACAAAAAGGGTGTCGGCATGTCACTTTTTGTGACGAGACCTTTCGCAAATACCCTTTTAACCGCCGACAGTAATTAATGTAGCCGAAGGTATTTGCGACGGGATACCCATAGCAAATAGAACCTTCGCAACTAATCTAACCTATATATACCCACATCAATCTTTTCATTCCTTCACCTCAATTCCTACTTTCTTTCCCTCTCTAAAATCTTATTTTAGAGTGGAAGTTTTTCTGAGTTAGTTTTTTTACGAAGTTGTGAAGTCGTCAACATTTATAAAAGATCATGTTTAAAGATATTTATCTTTTATTTAGTTTAGTATTTATTTCATCTTTTATATTAATTTTAATTATTGTTGATTAGTTGTAATTAATAATTATTAACGATAATTAGTAATGTATAGAAATAATTAGCGGTAATTAGTAATTAGTAGCTATAATTTGCAGTAATTAATATTATTAACGCTAATTAGTAATAATTAGGGGTAATTAGTAATAATGAGAGGTAAATAGTAATAATTAGTGGTAAATAGTAATAATTAAGAAATAACAGTAATAATTAGGATGAAATAGTAATAATTAGAAAAAAATAGTAATAAATATTTACAATTAGTAATAAATATTTAAAAATATTAATAAATATTTACAATTAGTAATAAATTGTAATAATTAGAAACAAATAGTAATAATTAGTAATAAATAGTAATAATTATTAATAAATAGTAATAATTAATAATAAATAGTAATAAATAGTAATAAATAATAGTAATAAATCATAATAATAAATAATAGTAATAAATAATAGTAATTAATAGTAATAATTAGTAATAATGAGTAATAAATAGTAATAATTAGTTATAAATAGTAATAAATAGTAATAATTAGAAATAATTAGTAATAAATAGTAATAAATAGTAATAAATAGTAATAAATAGTAATAAATAATAATAAATTGTAATAATTAGTAATAATTAGTAATAATTAATAATAATTAGTAATAATTATTAATAATTTGTTATAATTTGTAATAAATAGTAATAAATAGTAATAAATAGTACTAATAATTACTAATAATTATTAATAATTTTTAATAATAAGTTATAAATGTTAATAAATAATAATAAATAGTAATAAATAGTAATAATTAGTAATATTATAAATAATTAGTAATAATTAGTAATAATTAGTAATAATTAGTAATAATTAGTAATAATTAAGAATAATTATTAATAAATAGTGATAAATAGTACTAAATAGTAATAAATAGTATTAAATAGTAATAAATAAAAACAATTAGTAATAATTAGTAATAATTAGTAATAATTAGTAATAATTAGTAATAATTAGTAATAATAAGTAATAATTTGTAATAATTAGCGATAAATAGAAATAAATAGGAATAAATAGGAATAGTTAGGAATAATTAAGAATAATTAGGAATAAAAAAGAATAATTAGGAATAATTAAAAATAATTAGGAATAATTTGGAATGATTAGGAAAAAATAGTTATAATTAGGAATAATTCAGAATAATTCAGAATAATTAGTAATAATTATGATAATTAGAAATAATTAAAAATAATTAGGAATAATAAAGAATAATTAGGAATAAAATCAATTGTAATAAATTGTAATAACATGAGAAAATTTTCTGTGGATTGGAGGCACTCCATTTACTTGATGACTCTTTTCCATTCAACTCACTCTGACTCAAAAAATTATCAAAATATGATTCTACATATACATATCCAATCTCGTATATAGAAGTTTGGATATGAATTTATAGGACCACTTTTTTATAATTTTTGCTGGTGGTGACAATTACAAGAAGATGATTCATCGACAAAAACAAGGCTCTTTTGTTTAATGGCTCATTTACTTGCATCTTTCTAACACTGAAATCACAATGAATAATCTGATCACAGGTACGCTTATACATTCTCCTATGCATGAGAATGGATACATGTACCTCTAAGAAAATTTTTCATCATGATTTCAGTGTGAGAATGTTTCAAGTAAATGAGCCATAAAAAAAGAGTAGTCTTCAATCAACTAAAAATTGTGTCTCCCATAGTTAATAATAATTATTAATAAGTAGTTGTAATTACTTATCATATTTTTTGAACAATGTTTTTATAATTTAAAATTTATTCAAAAACAGTAATGATATTATATTTTCTAGAAAAATATAAAACAAGGAAGTCGACAAAATTCATTATTAGATGATAACGCTTGGATAAATCAGTACAGAAATCCAAATGATTCTAGTTTAAATTATGTACATATTTAGGGTGTTAAATCTTTCTTATCATTTGGATCATCAAAACTAGAAGTTGTTTCAGAAGGCACAATTATGTGTCCTTGTAAAAAATGTTCTCTGAGAACATTTGACTCATTTAACAAGGTTGGGGGACATCTCTTGAATTTTTGTTTTCAACCAGATTATGTTTTTTGTTAACAACATGGCAAACACAGTTACAAAGAATATACTAATAATTTGATTTTGTAACATCATGGTTAAAATATTTAGTACATGATGTTAAAGGTCCATCTACTAAAAAAACTGAAAATCAAGATGATATTTATTTAACTCCTGAGTTGGAACCATCTGAATTTATAAGTTGTTGAGGGGTACTGAGGATGAATTATATCCTAGTTGCAAGATAAGAAAATGAGAAGCGGTTGAAAAATTTATGGCTATTAAATCAGACATTGCATTGTCAAATGACTATTTTTTTAGATATTTCATTTAGTTAAAACACTATTACCTGAAATAAATGTGTTTCCTACTAATTACTATAAGATCAAGAGGCTGGTTCATAATCTAGGCCTTAGTTATCTGTAGATTCATGCATGTGCAAATGATTGCATCTTATATTCTAGTGAAAATGAGTCATTGGATAGTTGTCCCACATCTGGACAATCGAGGTATAAATAAGCTCAACCAGGGAAGTCTGGATCGATTCTAGTAAAATAATTGGGATATTTCCTACTTACACCCAGGTTATAGTGTTTATTTATATCTCAGAACACAGCGTAAATGATGTCATGGCACAAAAATAATATTTAAACTGGTAAAAGCTTGAATCATCCATCTGATGGTGATTCATGGAAACATTTTGACCGATTGCATTCGTATTATCCTTTAGATGCGCAGAAAGTGCGATTGGGTCTTTCTACTAAAGATTTCTATCCATTTGGTTTTTAGGGTAGTAAGTATTCATGTTGGCCTTTCTTTATTACTCCATACAATTTACCCTTATAGATGTTGATGAAGGAGACCTATATCTTTTGGGACTTATTAATCCTAGGACATCTGAAATAAATATTGATGTTTATTTGAAACTATATATTGATGAGTTAAATTCATTTTGGAGTAATGGTGATAGTATATATGATGTTTCTGTGAAAAAAAATTCATATTAAAAGCTGCATTGATGTGGAAAATTAGTGACTTCTCGACATATGGCATGTTATCTGGCTGAAGTACACATTGTTTGAAATCATGTCTTTACTGTATTAAAGACAATAAATAATTTATTATTGTTAATTGAAAAAAAACCTTGCTATTTTGACAGTTATCACAGATTTCTTCAAACTGATCATCCTTTTCGGAAGAACAAATCCCATTTTAGAAAAGGAACAATTGAAAGGGATGAAAATCCAAAAAAATTCTCCGGTACAGAGTTGAAATAAATTGTATTTTTGTTACCTACCATCACATTTGGGCCAACGGTAAACCAATAGAAAATTCATGGCTTTGGGAAAGAATGTAATTGGATAAAACAGAGAATTTTTTGGGATCTTCCATATTGGTCTGATTTGTTAGTCTGCCACATGTTGGATGTCATGCATATTGAGAAGAACTATTTTGATAATTTATTTCATATATTTTTGGATACACTAGGTAAGACCAAAGATAAAGTAAAGGCATGATTAGATATTGCCCAAATTTGCAGGCGACCGGAACTTGAACTGTTTCAAAATGACAAATCACAGAGGTAAATGAAGCCAAAAGTATCTTATACACTGTACAAATAGAGTTGCTTATTATTTTGTTATTTTATTGCAAATTTGAGACTTCCAGATGGCTATGCTTCTATTTTGGGAACATGTGTTATGAATGGTCATATTACCGGATCAAAAAGTCTTGATTGTCATGTTATAATGGAAATATTTCTGACGATTGGATTCAAATGTTTGTTGAATTTTATGATTTGGCATTTGATAACAGACATATTATATTCTTTTCAAGAAATTTGTGCGGCGACAATAGACTATGATACACTAAGAAAACTATAATAACATGTTGTTTTAATTCTATGTAAACTAGAAAAAATCTTCTTGCCAGCTTTCTTTGACTCAAAATAACATCTGATATTACATTTTCCACATAAATCTATATGTGGATGTCTGATACAGTTTCTATGGATGTACCCAATCAAAATATGCATGCATAAATAGAAGAAAAATGTATGTAACAAAGAATTAGTTGAAGGCTCAATTGCTGAATCTTATTTGCAACAGGAAATTTCTTTTTTCTGCTCTCATTATTTTGAATCTGAATATCCCTCCAAACAAAAATGCATGTGACAAAATAAGGGTAATTTTGATGATGTAATGAATAATCAATTATCATTTTTAATCAACCGGATCTTGGCTTCGTTGGAGTTCATGAACGATGGTTTTCAGATGATGAACATTACAGAGCTCAAATATATGTTCTGCTCAACTGTGAATAAATGACATCATTTGTACTGTGAGTGATTCTATCACTTATTCTATAATTTATGTTACATTAAGTAAACTTATTTTATTTTTAGGTTATATGATAATCATATCAAGAAACAAATTCCACAAATTACAACACCTACTCTTAAAGAATGCCAAAAAATTTTCTCAATGGTTTAAAAAACAGATAACATAAATTATTTATGGTTAAACATATCAATTCGGTTTATTATTTATTATATTGATAATTTTTTTTACAAATTTTGAGGTTTCTCAACATTCTAATAAAATTTGATAAGTGACTGTGTATATTGAGTAACCCACCATTCAAAATGGTTAAATAATATAATATATATGTGGAGAATGGTTTTCGATTTCATACATGTGCATATGGGGAATCAAAAAAGCAATGAACAATGGAGTTTTATTGAGAAGATATTATCATAGAGAAACTGAAGTTGAATTTTAGGTCATGCTGAATGAAATTATTGAACTATGTTATCTAGTGAAAAATTACATAATAATTTTTAAATGTCAGTGGTTGGATACTGAGAGAGTCTTATGTGTTCATCAGATTCATGAAATATTCTATATTAAATATAAAAGTATTCTAGTAGTAAATGAACCATTATTAATAGCTCAAAAGTCACATCAAATATGTTACACAAAGTAATGTGACACTTCAAGAGACCTAAGTTCTTCGTGGTGCATAATAAAAATGAAATGTTGGGAAAATCAGTTTACTCAAACTGAATGTGGTTTCACTGAAGTGAAAGGAATTGAAATGTTTTCAAGTGACTACTCAAAATCCATCGTTTTCACAAAGAGGCATGAATGTTGATGATGACACCCCACAATTAAGGGTTGATAGTGAAAATGATGTTAATGATGTTAAAAATGAATTTGAAATGGAAAGAGATGATGAAACTGAAACTCATATGGATATTTATGATGCCAAGGATTAATATGAATACATTAACATCATCAAATATGAAGATGATGAAGGTGAAAATTGAAACAGTTAAATGATCGTTATAATCATAACTAATTTATATCTATATATAATAGTTATTTTCAACTATCTGCTAAACATAATCATTTTGTGTTTCAGATGGACTCTGATATACTTAGTGAGTTGTAAGAGGTTGATCTACCTTTGGATGAGGAGGATTTGGGATCATCTAACCCATAACCTATTGGCGGTTCAGGGGGTAAAAATAGGGGGCATGGTCTTACGTGACAGATGATTTCTGACCCTATCCCCGAGCGACGTCCACGTCTTGTCTTATATCCACACACACAAAAGTATGGTAACTTATGTATTTTAGTTAGATTTCATTAATTTATTTATATAATAATTTTTTGATTATTTATTCTTTTTTCCTAGTTTTGTGCATGTAGTTGTTGGACAGGGGAATGCTATCTTGGACAATTATTTTTCTCATCCATGGATCACATGGGAAAATATTATCATTGATGTGCAACTTGAAATGTTCAATCATTGGATGATACGTAAATAAATTATATTTATTTTTAAATTCATTTCATTAATAACATGATATTATAAATTATTTGTAGGTTTTATGGAATCCCCTCGATGATAGCATGTGTGGTGCTATCCACACTCCGTGGGAGGTGTCTATGAATGACCATTTCCATCAGGTTTTTCACATTTGAGGACGACCATTAAGAAAGCAGGAGTGACATTATTTGATGAGTTGTGTATAACCTACCAACCATAGTTCATTTTATCTAACATTTGGGATAGATTATGTTTACACTAGTTGAGTGGTGGATTTCAGAGGAGATCTTCATTGGGCCGGCAGAACTGGGGGAGACAAGAGATGACACATCGAACTGGTAGTCATACATTCAGTACGCATAGAGAGCATCTGCTAAGTATCTTTTTTAAATATTTTATATAACATTAAATATAAAAAGTTTATTTTATATTTATATTGGCAGTAGAGGATCCCGATATTATGAAGTATGGCCTTTATTAGAGGATGTACAGTGATCCAACCACTTCAGAGATTAAAAGTGATCATTGGTGTCAGATTGTGGTCAGTATTATTTATTTTTCTGTTTTAAAATTAACTGCATATAATATTTTCACTATTTAAATTTCAAATTGGAACTGAAGGATTCATATGAGGCCGCTAACTCTCAGACAAAGGCTGAGAGTCAGGCTGAGACAGCTGATCAAACTAGTTCCCACCATTTCGATGAGGCATCATGGATGTAGGCGACCCAGTATACCTTCAAGAAGGGCTGAGTAGTTGGTATCAGATCTCATTTGAATCATGTGACTTGTTATGATACTGTTACGATGTCAGTGTCCATCTTGAGAGGAGATCGTGGAGAGGCATCATCTTCTAGATCACATTATGAGGAGCAGTTGTGAGCTCAGAATGATATTATAGATAGTTTGCAGAAGCAGCAGGAAAAGATGAGTTAGTAGTAGCAACAGTAGTAGCACAAGGAGGATATGTGTCGATGGAAGCAGCAACTGCAGCAGCTGTAGCAGCAGCATGAAGAGGAGATACTTCGATGGCAACAACAGCAGTACGAGCAGATGGAGTACATGCACCGTATGACTCGTATTTTGGGGATGAAGTTTCCTCCACCATCTCCTCCCACTCCTCCACCTCCTCCAGAATACTATCTCCCCAGTGATTTTTTCATTATCTTAAAAACATTTAAATCTAAGATTTGTTGTAATATGAACTATTTATAGTTTTTTTCCTTTATATTGGTTTGAATATTTCATAATTTAATTTTTTCTGTTTTTATTATTTTATTATTTATTATTAGTATTATATTTTTTAATGTTTGTTTATTTTACTGATAATAATAATAAAAATAGTTTATTATATTTTTATGTTTTTTTGTGAATATTGAGAATTTTAATATTTAATATTTTATTAATATTTTTATAATATTAATATTATTTCTTCATTAATCATAATTTTAATAAATATATATATTTTTATTTTATTCAGTATTTGCGACAGGACATTTTGCGACGGGACCAGTCAAAAATATTATATATATATATATATATATATATTAAAAACATAATTGCAAAGGTAAAAGGACCCACCAAAAATACCTTTCTGCAACAGGCCCATCGCAATAGGTTTTGGTATATATAACATATATAAATAAAGAACTATTTGTGATGGGATGAAGGTCCCATCAAAAATACTTTTTATAACGGGACCATCGCAACGTGTTTATATATATATAATGTATATAATCAAAGATCTATTTGTGATGGGACGGTTTCCCGTGGCAAAAAATACTATTTGCGATGCCGTTTTCAGCAACAGGCTATTTGTGACTCGACCTCATCACAAAAGCTCATTTGAAACGGGACCCCGTCTCAAATAGATCATTGAAAATACCTCAAATTCCAGTAGTGATACATCATGGGGGAATCCAAAGAGTGAACAAGATGTACCACAATCAATGATTATATCTACAAAGATGACCCATTAAGGAAATTAAAACCAAAATCCATTTCTATATGATGTATGTACTGTTGTTTTATCTGAAAACAGTTTTCTCAAGTACCGAGTCAAAAATCAGGTGATTAGAGTCCTGATGCATGGATATGTAATTCATTTCCCCAACACTGGAGCCCATGGCATAAAATTCAAACTTGAAACACAAACATTGTTTCCAAAAACTAATCTTACAAACTTTGTGTAGCAAGAAGCTCACCTGATCGGTTGTTCTTGGTGTCTCTATTTTTGGAGCTAGTGCTTCTGTTCCTCCATTATTAATCATCTATATTTTATAGGAATCCATTGTTTCTCAGGGTGCATGATGGATCTTTATGAGGTATAGTTTCCTCATTATAGTTTCAAGGTTACATTATCTCAGCTGCTCCTATCCAAAACTCCACACACTCTCCCAATAAGCTCTAGGTATATGTATTTTTGGACATGTCCATAATCGAGAAGGTTACCCCTTCCCCCATGTATCTTTCAAAGATAAAATTTAATCACAAATTGTTTGAAAATTTCTTTATTATGAGATCAATATCATATGAGGATTCTTTTGGTAACCCATCTTCAAAAATAGGTACCTCCAGCTTCAAGGCCACACCATCTTGACTATTATGACTTCACATTTTATCTATAATGTTAGGGGATTGGGGGATCTTGTTAAAATTACATTCATTTATATAAAATCTCATTGCATTCATGTTTTTATTTTGGCTATTTTGGATCCAAAACATAAGGTATACCATATTCCTTACTTTTTCAAGAGTATGGGGTTTAGTAATTAGCTACATGCAAACCCATGTAATATGTATGTATGGATATTCTATTATCATGTATTTTTGATGGACCTTATTTCATCATCATCTAAACATTTAACAACAAAAATAATCTCTGGAGTTATTAAGTTATTATTTTATTTTGGTTATGATAGCTGTGAATCCTAGGACATGATAAGTATATCACATATACATTTTTTCTTTTTAATATAGATAATTTTCCATGGTATATTGGGGTAATTTTAATATGATTATTTAAATTTATGAGAATATAGGAGGATCTAAATTCTCTATAAATGATATGAATAATTTTAATGAGTTTATAGTGGAAAAAAGTTTAATTGGATTTGGATTTGAGGAAAACAATTCTTGTTGTGTAACAATAGAAAGGGGAACAGGATAATCTGGTGCAGGTTGGGTTTGTGTTTGGAAAATTTTTATGGCTTGGAATATTTCTCAAGGGCTACTATCACCCATCTCTCTATAATTATGTTGGACCAATCACCTCTTTTTTGTTTCACTAAAGAAGAAGGATACAAGGGGAAAATGAATTTTTTATTCAATAAGTTGGAATAGGGTGGATGAATTCATATAGATGAAAAAACATTCATGGGAGAAGATGGAGCATGGTGTTTCTTGAGAGGACCTCATGCATTGCCTTTAATGATTGAAATATGACTTGTAGGTTTGTAGCTCAAACCGTATGGCCAGAAATAATTTCTTGGATGTGATAAGTGGAGAAATTATCCAACTTTGAGAAAGGCTATAAGAAAATAAGAATGATTACACCTTTTGAATTCTAGTTTAAAAATAATGTTTTCTATCAGAGAAGTTCCTATAGAATGAGAGAGTTTATACGGAGAAATCAAGAGATTTTTGGCTCAAGGAATGGGACTAGAATACAACATTTTTCAATAATTCTTGAAGGAAAAAAATGTTGTTCAAAATATAGTTTTTAAACTAGAGGACGATTACTACACAACTGATATGAATACTGTTATAAGTGTAGCATTGGACCTTTTTAAGGACTTATTTTTAGTGAATAAATCATTCATTGAAGCCAGGAAGAACAAGTATGACATTGAGGATATATTCATGGGATTTTTAACAAATATTTCGGAGGGTAGGAATTATTACATCTTGGAAGAAATTATAGAGGATGAAGAAAATTAAAGGCACATATTTCAGTATGAAACATGAAAGTGAATTGGTGTATAATGGGTTTCTAGGTTCTTTTTATGTTCCATATTGGGATATTATTGAGGACCATGTGGGAGATTCAGTGTGTTATTTTTTCATAGGGGGTTCAATTAATAGGGAGGTAAGTGCATCCAAGGTGATTCGGGTTTCCAAGGGGAAGGACACCTTGTGTTTAAATCAGTGCAGACCAATATGTCACTGCAACTTTGCTTACAAAAGTTTCACCAATTTAATCAACGTGAGACTCTCTAATATTATTCCTAGACTAAAATAAATTTAAAAACAATGTTTTCTTCAGTGGATGAATATCTAGGGGTTCAATCATCCTCACATGTGAAATTGCGGAGGATCATAATAAAAGAACAATAGGATCTAATGTGATGATTAAGGTGGACATGTATAAATCATATGGTCGGGTTGGATAAAGTTTAATATTAATATCCATGAGGGATTTTGTTTTTTTTGAATGGTTTTGTGATCTATGTTTTCACTTCACTACTTCCCTATGTATCTCTATATCCTTAATGTAGAGGATTGTATGTTTTTTCATGATGGTGTGGGGTATCAGTCATGGTGATCCCTTATCCCCAAGTCCCTTTATTCTATCTCAAGAGGACCTCATGGGAAATGTCAAACTCAACTTGGAGGGGGGATATAAAGCCATTTTATAATATTTTATGTGATAATATGGTGCATCACCTCTTGTTTGTTGGTGATATATTGTTTTCCATTAATGGAAGAAAAAGTTCACTTGAAGGATTTTATAAATCTATTGAGAACTATGGACTATTAAGTGGTGAGTGGATTACCTAAAGTAAAAGCAACATATTAATCTCCAAAAAAATTTCAAGTAGGCATAGAAGGATTATACAAAATATTCTTGACATGGAGAAGAGCCACCTTCCGATAACTTATTTAGGAGATCCTATTTAAAATGGATGGATTAAAAAGTATCACTTGGATAATATTATTAGATGAATCACCTCTAAGATATGCAATTAGATGAATATATTTTTTTGTTTTTTTAGTTAGGTTTACTTTAATCAATTCTGTACTTACCTCAATACTGATGCATATACTACCAATTATCAAATCACTGAAATAAACCATTGAGAAGCTGGAAAAGATGATGAATGTGTTATTATCGGATGTAAACCATATAGGATGATTTCACTGGGCATAGTGGAAGATAATGGAACTCCCAGTCAATAAAGGTGGAATTTCTTTATGTGGTGTGGTAGAGTCCATACAGGCTATGAAAGAGAAGTTGGCATGGGATATTATTGTTGGAAACTCTCTTTGGGCGAGATTTATAAGGAGTAGATATGGTTTCAATTGGATGTATTGGAACAACCACACTAGGCATGCAACTAGTCTTATGTGGTGAATGTCAGATCATCTTTAGGTGCTATGATATGATACTCAATGGGTGTTTGGTTGGGGAATATATGATTCTTGAAGTATAATTGGGTGGGAATACCCTAATTTTTTACAGGCTTCCGGATTCTGAACCTTCTATATAGGGTGGATTGCCGATTCTCATAGTTTCATGGCATTGTAATGAAAAATGACCAAATGGAGTTGAAATGAAACATAATCTTGATAGATGATGTGGATAGGTGTGTTTACATGGGGTCTACGTCCGGTAGTTTCAACCCTCAGGTTTTCATGAAAATGATACATGCGACCAACGAGGCTAAAGAATGGGTGTCTATTCTCTAGTCAATGTGATTCCATCTAAAATGAATTTCCTTGTTTGAAGAATGAGGAGACAATCCATTCTAATGAATTATAATGTGAAAGGTAGGGGGATGTCTTGGAATCCAAATTTCATTGTTATTCACAGATACAACATGCGATGATGTGGAATGTTTTCTTTAAAAGTTAGCGGGTATCAAAAATTTGGAATCCTATAGAAAACTTGAATGACACAAGTGTTGGAGGATATTCTATTTTGAACTTCATAGAAACATGATTTTAGGGGGTCTAACATAACATTTATAAGGTGAATACAAAGAGCTTGATTTTTAAAGCAGTGTGTTAGTTGTTGTGATAGGCAAGGAACAAGGCGCATGAAATAAGGTATCTTTCCCCTCTATTTTTACAGGTCCAGGTGAAATTCATAGTGGTGGATATTGGATTCTTTATATATGGTGAGGATTATTTTCTATCCATCTAAGGGATTATATGAGGGATAAATTCTTTAATGGATGGAAAAAGAAGAACAAAAAATAGGACATGGTTTAAATGGAATACACCAACCTCTAGACATAAATTGAATGTTGATGGATCATGTATATTAGGTATCCTACATGGATTTGGTTTAGTAAGGGACAATATGGGTCAGTTTATCTAGGATTCAGTTATTTTTTAGGGAAAGAAAGTAACATTTAATCTAAAACTAGAGAAATGGTCACTGAACTCTTTCTATGTAACTTCTTCAACACCCAAATAGTGGAGGCTGAGTCTGATTCAATATTTATGGTTGGTTTACATCAAAAGAGGCTCAATATAACATGAGAGATTTTTGTCTTATTAGAAATATCAGGATACCACTCAATAAGACTAATTATATGGGCCACACCTAGAGAGAAGGGAAGAGAGCATAAGACGTGCTATCCAAAAAGGAGATTCTATATGAGTATCTTACTTTATATACATGTATGGGGTCCCTCTCTAATTAATATAATCTTTTCTTTTCAGAGGAATTTCCATATGAATTCATCATTTTCATCCCCTATGATTTGGGTGGAACTGTGTCTTATCTTTTTCTCCCCTTTTAAATAAAAACTCAAATTTTCAGTCAATATAAAGTAGGAATAGCCACTCTGAAATCACTCATTCATGACTCATCCTAGAGGGGACCATTTCATGACTCTCTAATTCCACCTACAATAGGACAAGGTATGGATACTAGATCCGATTAGGAATATCAAAAACAATAGAGGAATTATCCTTAAGTGTCTGTACACACACACACATTTCCAAGCCTATACAATGATGAAATATAAAAATAACTTAACAAACATGCATGCATATATCTAAATCCCACAAACGAGTATTAGAAGATGTAAAGGAATGTGAATAGGGATAAATAGAAGACCACCACAAATAGTCTGAAAACAAAAGACCGTCATGAATGTAAGTACTAGGAATTTCATAAAAAAATTATAGGAACACACCTTGGTCTTTCTAGTATCACAAAGAATCATCTAGTCTTAGTCCATCTAGGAAACTATTAAAAGGTCGATCATATTCAAAAGATATGACACCTGTGGGAAAATCCCCTATAGCGATGAGTATAACAATACCCAGTAGGACACCCCAAAACAAAAAATCAAATAAAAGTGGGAACACAATCATCTCTACAAAGGTAATTTCTACAACACATATAACAAGAATATCCATATATAATCATCAAAGACACATAGTATAAAGGTAAGTGATGACCATAATATGCCAACCATGGATTCCAGATCAACGAATTCATAAACCACTCACATGGGAAAACACACTTCTGATCCTAATAGTACTGATGATGTCTATCTGAGAGGTAGTTCTTGTCGGGTCCCATTATTAGATGCACACACTAAAGGTATAAAGAGAATATGATACACAAATGAGGATCACTACCAATGCCATGAGGTGATACCAACAACACAATCTAGATTAACCGGCTAAGTAGAGGATCGATGCCCGTGTAGTCTTGGTCATGAAGATACCATGTATTACAACTGGGGAATGAAGATGAATACAAGATCTCACTCCATAACTCTTAAAGGAATTCTAGCATCTCTATCCAAGATTCCCTAATGAATGAATCACAGTTCATTGAGTAGGATATTATTCTTTACCAACCCTTAAGGAAATGATAAAGGGAACAAAACCTAGAGAAAATTGTCTAAGATACATACAAGAAGGTATCTAAGACATGTATAAAAATGTACACAGTGTGTAGTAAGTGTCACACACTATGTCCAACGACCCCAGTTTCACCCAGTGTAAATGGACAGTTTCTCTTGCTCATTTACATATAGAAGTAAGAGGCATGTAGGATACCCGTATAGTCTACCATTATGTCAGTACAAGGCTTCAACCCATGTATATGTGTATGTCTACTAGTACACAGCTAGGCCTATGTACCTAGTCCATGTCGTGTCCATGTGGGGGAGTACATGGTGTGTAGGCTACCCATGTAGGCCTCCTAATGTCCGTGTACCTCCAAGGCACATGATGAGTCTCCATAGATGGTTCACATGTTGTGGGATAGGGTGAAACACTATGTGATCCTTAACTCCTACTTGAATCCCTAACTACTATAAAGGGGTCCACACATAGTGTGTAGATCCATTTTATACACTGTTTAACACATGAATTTCTAGAATCCTAGATCAATGTTATGTGTGTATTCTCTGCCACTCTAGCCTCTAATCCATTTGTGCCTCAAATGTAATGTCATGAATTAGAACCCAAAGAACCTATCCATAACTGATAAATAACTTTCGGTCCCCAAATCCACTTGTAAATGAGATTATTCATTGATCATCATTGCATGATAAAGAACACAAAAATTGGGTTTCTAGATCATCTGATTCTCTATTGTCTTCATCGTCACACTACTTCCATGTTGTGCCAATCATAGATTTATAATTTTGGATCATTGTGCTGAGAGACAAGTGTGTAACGATCGATTGATCTGGAAATGTTGAAATAATTTCCAAATGAAGAATTCCCATGGGATAATGAAGAACCAAGGGAGAAAATCACAAGAAAAAAGTGTGGAATAAAACTCTATTTATTTCTATATTGATACTGATTCCTCTCCTTGTGAATAAAAACAAACAAATCATCAATTCAAATTAATTCCCCCAAAATATCCTAGCAACAAACCCATCCCGAAAATAGGTACAATCCATGTATCAATCTATTAGGAAATTGATTTATGTTCATTGTAGGAATCAATAACATGGTAATGAAACAAATCAAACAACCTCCGCAACTCAATTTGGATCAGTCACAAACAAAGAATGAAGTTGCATCAAATTTTTTGGTGAGATGCTTTGATTCTATTTTGAATTGGTCACTGACATCTGATCTGCTTATCATCTACTAATTGGATATCCTCTAATGGATCTAATATTTATTTCTAATTCGTAGGGTTATGTGGCCAACCTTGAAAATTTCCCAGAAGTGAATATTTAAAGAGGGATGTTAGGTCAATAAATTTTTTAACAAATAAATTATTTATAAAATTATTTTTTCTATTTTAGTTCTAAGATGAATTTTCCATGAGCACCATAAACCAAACAGGGTTATGTCTCACCTATAAAAAATTCATGTTCTAAAATCAATGGTGCCCATTTATTTATGATATAGGCACCCATTAATAAGTTATTCCGCTTTTTTAGGAAAACTGCATATGCATGATATTTAATATATTTTGAAAATTTTTTCTCGGAACATGAGGCCTTAGAATATCACGTTGTCTCAGGGACTAATCCTAAAAATAATCCATTCAATATCCAAAAGTAATACATGGAAAAATTAAATTCACTACAAAACCCCACGATCTCTCTATGGGAAATATGAAATCCCTCTATAAAGGAACATCTAGATAGCCTGACCAACTCTCCTAAATGGTTTAGCCTACTCCCACATGTGTCCGATTGAGCTATCCAAGCTTATCTGGCTTGGTTGACCAGTTTTTTTAGTCAAATCCAAAAACATAAATGGAAATTACCATTAATAAAAATTCTGGGAAATCCAAATTTCTTCTCTAAAAATGAATCATCATGAAAAAATATAAATGTATGTTCCACTTTGAATGGCCTCCAAAAATTCTATACAACCAATTTTCATTGCTTCAATATCCTCATATAATAATAGAGATATTACATACCATCATCTAAACATTTTTTCATGAAAATGAATATTTTCATGGACATCACTTTTTTAAAATTTTTAGACAATGTCCACTCTCTTAGTGCAATTAGAAAATTTAATTGGACGGTAAGAAATGTTAACATATTTATAGAATTAATTCACTTGGTCGCAAAATATAATATATATCCTTTGAACTTATTTTTTATGTATCTTCTTCAAAACATCATCTACATCCATTCTTCTTGATGAAAATTTTATCTTAATAAATACATTTTCATGGAAATGCGCATAATTTCACAAGAACGTCAATCTACAGACAATACCAAGCATGATAACACCATAAAAAGCCTACAAGATAGTCTTATTCTTCAATACATGTTGAAATAAAGTGGTTCATCACTTAATAATCTATTGAAAATAATTTCAGTGTAAACAACAAGTTGGATCATCAGTAAAAAAGCTAATACAAACTATTTTCCATGAGTTTTCTACGAAGATTCAAACCATTTTATGGATTATTAAACCTACACAGAGTCAATAAAAGAGGGAAAATAATACATATTTATGAAATATGATTTTTGAAGCTGGGAACAAGGTATTCCAATGAATATCACTGTTAATAAGGTCATTGAAATCTGGTAAGAAGGTTAAGTTATTCCCCTGATATATTAGCCACATCAAGATCCATGCCCATGTGGGGAATTACCACATATCAACATTCACTTCCATCAATGCTCTATAATGTTCATGAAGGTTTTCATTTACCACTTTTAACAATGTATATACCTTACACTATACATGAACTAAACTATGATGTTTTATAACTTGAACATGATCTATCTTATGAGGAATAACAGAGAGAAAGCTTGGACCATTGAGATAATGTACTATGAAAGAAGACCACACACCTGGTTAATGATTTATATTGGAATCATAAGATTGGGAAAGAGACATGGGAACATGAATATGTGATGAAGTAAAATTACCTTCATTTGTTTTTTTCAGTTTAATAACATCTCAAGGCATAAATTCATCCATGGGGTAGAATGTAACATCACATGATTTGAATATGTATTCTACCTTTAAATAATACGGTTAATATATTGATTCGTGCACTACACCAAACTAAAATGAACTCCAAAAACTTATATTGAGAGAAAACAAGACCATGTAAGATAAATTTTAATACATTATTGGAATAAAATATAAAAAATATTTGTGATTAATCCATGTGGAATATGTATGAATGTAAATGAAAATGGTATGAACACTAAATCTTTATCATCATAGTATTATGTAATTTTTATAATCTTAATTGAAAATATATAAATATAGAAAAGAGTTATAAATATTATAAACATGTTAAGAGAGAGGTGAAGTACAATAAATAGATATCCTAGTAATGTGTGAATGGTTATATATCAAAATGGAATCTAACTAATATATATATATATATAGTTGTTGATAATATAGTCCCTCATATACGGTTGAAGGAAATAAGGGTTTTGGATATAGTTTCCTTAGTTATTACCAATGGGTTTTTTCATGAAATTTAAAATAATATAACACATAAATAATAATCAATTCATTAATTGACTTAAGTGATATGTCATAACTAAAATATTTTATTACAAAAAAAATTCTTTCTATGTTACATTTTATTATTTTTATTATTATTACTATTTGATTTTTTATTATCAAAGATCCACTTAATATATTAATTAAATTTAAATAACATTTTTAATAAAAATGTATTAATAAAATTAAATAGAACATGAATAATAAATTTTAATAGGATGTGGTTAAAATCATTTTACTGCAAAAAATTTTCAAAGAAGTGTTTCTTCTTATATTTATAATACAAAATTAATTTAATCTCTTTTAAATGAATAATATAATTTAATTTAAAGAAAAATTATTAATGATCATTTAATTAGTAATTGATATGTAAAAATATTAACAATACTTAATGATTGAAAATTTATTTTTCAATAAAAAATATTTTTTTATATTTATTATATTTCGAACTAGAAACATAATTTATTATATTCAGACAGTGAATTTGATAAAATCAAGTCTGGATTTTTAAGAATCACCTAAAAATTAGTTAAATATATCGATTTCATTTTGGTTCATAAATAGATGTTATAGAGGAAAAAATATAATACACCACTATAAAGGTTAAATAAGGTAAAAAATGGTGAAACTAAGTGATGAAAAAATAAAATATGATTACACTATGTATCTCAACTGTGTGGATAAGGGGATTCATGACCCATTTTAATTATTTATCCACTTATTATCCATATTCCTTTTTAATTGATAACCATGTACCTTAAGAAATTAATATATTCTAAAACTCCACTAACAACTAACTTAAAAAATCTCTCTCCTCCCCTTTAAAACTAATCAAACCATTCAATTATCTCTTGAACATGTTCAAAATTTCCCTTCTACCAAATTATTTATGATATTGGATTGAATGTAGTACCTATAAGGAACCTTAAATCCTTAATTCTAATGGAGCCCATGTCAAGATGGAACAGGTTCATCATATAAATACCTATTATCTTCTTTAACGTTTTCAATTAATATATCATCTACATTACTTATAAATATAATTTCTTTTCTATAAATATGTTATATTAACATATTTATGTTTTTATGAAATTTATAATATTACTATATATCACTAAATTTTTAATCATTTATTGGTATAACATTTTCTTGTTTCAATCGGCCCAACCATCTATATGAATGATGTTATTCCACCATCACAACTTTAACCATTGAATCAATATCATGAAGTTAATAATGATAATATATGATTTTATGGATTAATTTATTTCATAAATACTATTCTTTAAGGATGAAATGGATATAAAAGAGCATTATATTATATCTTGTGGTTGTCAGTAAATAACCAAAAACATGCTCAGTATGGATCCCATTCGCTCTAACCATACCCATCCTTTAATGGTCGAAACTCTCACATCATTTAATTATAGGAAATATGAAGGTTGGGGTGTTCGGTTAATGTTTATTGGTGTTGGGTGAAGGAAGGGAGGAGATTTGTGGAATTTTAGATAAAAATGAGATGTTTTAGAGGATGATGGTTGATTCTAGTGGAAGATCACAACTGGTAGATCTCTGGTACCAGACAACCAATGCTAGATCATCCTGGTGTTAAGTTATGAATGGTACATCTTTGGATGTAGATCACCAATAGAAGATATCTAAAATGGAAATTTATCATTTAACTAGAGGTATATTAACAAACTGGTGGTAGATCAATGCACTTGTATTAGATCACGAAATTGGCAGTAGATTACTGTACTGGAGGTAAATTATTGAACTAGAGATAGATTATTGAGCTCATGGTAGATCATTGAATTGGTTGTAGAGCACCAATGGTAGGTTACAAAACATGAAGTAAATCATTGAATACGAGGTATATCACTAAACTGGAGGTAGGTCACTAAACTAGTGGTAGATCACTATACTATTGGTAGATCATTGTACAAGATGTAGATCCCTAAACTAGAAGTAGATCACTGAACTAGAGGTAGATCACCAATGGTACATCAGTAAACTGGAAATAGATAATAAAACTAGCATTATATCTTTAAATTTGTGATATATCACTGAACTATAAATATACCCCAATGGTTGGTCACTAGAGGTAGATCTACATTGAAGCCTATTTTTTAAATAATTTCTTGTTTTTTCCTTTTTGACATATTTTTTTATGAGAAATGGTTTTAATGCCTTAATAAATGGAATTTTAAGCCATTTTAAAGTTGGATAACTATATATTCTATTAATTAAATGTTTAGATATTTTTAAATGATTATACCATGTGTGATTAATGAGATCTTCCTATAATGGTCATCTAAACGATATCAAATCCCATTGGTTTCAAATATGATCATTCAAAAGTATCTATCCTTCATTTATTCCTTCATGGACTATGTTCTCTTGATATGGGAGGTTCCCAATCCAATTTCCCTTGGAGTTGTGGTTTATGGATTGTTTTGTGGTTTTATGCCTTTATAGTGACTAGTAATGTGAGGGAAATCCACGTGTCAATTGATAATCTTGTTGTAAACCCATAGGTTGGGATTATGTGTTTGATAATATATATATACCATTTTATATTCCATGTAATTTTTTTATGTTCCCCACACATGTCTAGCACCATGTTCCGACACCCATATATATATATATATTTGAGGGATGTTTTCTGAACACCTCAGTGGGGGGATAGATGGCTAGACTCCCGCTCTTCCCCACTGCCACTTTTAGGGATTGGTTAGGTGAATGGGAAGTGATTTCCAGATATCAAAAGTGATAATGTATAGTTGTGATGTGATGAGATGTGTAAGACTATGTGTCTTCAGGGGAGACGTGATGGGGTTTCCTATGGTGGGGGTCGTGTAAGGTAGAAGGAGGGTGCACGGTTGTTGTCATTCATGTTCATGACACCCTAGAAAAATAGTTACGTGATGTGTTGGATGCGATGGCCAAGGTGATTGTAGGTTCGATGTGATGTGATGTGATATGATGTTATACAAAATTAGTGGGAGTTCCATGATGTTTGTCATTAGGGTGTGAGAGTGTATAATCAGTTTGAAATTAGTTCGGCGTTCCCTTTATCGATATGATTCATTATATTTTATTATACATAGATGTGCTATTTGGTTTTTCATCTATGGTGGGAATGGGTTTGGCTGGTATACCATTATATTCTCTATTTGGTTATGTTGTTTTCTCATGGGTGGATTAGTATGGTCCTTCCATGTGGTCAAGAGAGACTTGGGTTTTCCTACTTATTATACTTTGATGCTCAAGCTATAAATATATAACTATTATCAAGTTTCTAGGGGGTCTTTGTGGACTGTGCTATACATTACTAGCTCAGATATTTGGATAGTTTCTGTGTTTCTAATTTTTCTTTATGTTTTGGTATTCACTTTGGATAATTTTATCAGTGTCGTTTTTTTAACATGGATTGTGGGATGATTTTTTGATTTATTTAATATTATGTACTAGATTTTCTATGCTTGATTCATCTTATCTAAAAATCCTATTTATATTATAGAGAATAATTCCAACTATACATGTTATTTTTAAACCCTCAGTGCAAGTCGCCAACCTAGGGCCTACTAGAGGAGGGAATCAAGGGTCATTTCCCATCTCCCTTTATTGTGGTATCTATGGTGGGATGGGGTTACGATAGAGTGGTATTAGAGGCTAGTGGTTGATAAATAGGACTTATTTTGGATTTAGAAAAAGTAAGGACTTCATAGTTTGGTATGGAAACAATTTTAGTTGACATTCATTCATTAAATAGGCTAGGGAGACTAGATAAGACAATGGATTTTAGTTCCCACTCTGATCTAGTTAATAGAATAAGATATTATTAAAAGACCAATTGTATTAGATATATTTTCAGGGTAGAGACCTTAGATAGGAACATCTATCATGATGACTTTTTTTCTTACTTGAGTTGGGTTTTTAGGGATGGGTAAAATGAATAATGTAAATAAAAATAAAAATAAATGAAATTCCATAGTAGATGGAATAGTAAATCATTCTTTCCCTTTTCGGTTATGGATCCTGGTCATCGTTATTGTGTGAATATGGAAGTGGAAGTTTAATAGAAGTTGATCACCCGAGGTTTTTCCCTTTTAAGTATTATGATTAGTGGTATAAGACGTTATAATATTTTTTATGATAGTATTTGAAGAATTACAGGGGAAATATTTCTTGATTTGAAGATAGAGATATGTATAGAGGATTTGTAGACACATTTAGTTTAATCAAGGCCACGAAGGAGTATTGAGTCCCCTTAGAAGATAGTTAGATGTGTGGATCTGAGCATTAGTGGTGGACAATGTACCATGATGAGAAGAAGAAGACAAATGTTTCATGGATTGAATTTCTGAATGAGTTTCTGGTAGCGTTCATTTCATTGAAAAAATTGTTCTAAATGGGTAGGAGATACTCTCTTGTTAGCAGGGGAATTTGTATTTGTGGTAGATCAGGATCAAGTTTGAGGACCTTCTACATTTTCCCTAGATCTTTTTTCTAATGAGGATTCTCCTCCGACGTGTATTGAGGTGGAACTCTGTCATTCATCCCTATATACAGTTACTCCTTTTATATTTCCATCATATATAGATGCTCATAATAAGGAATGAGTGATTGATATAATGAACTAATGAGGAGGTTTACCAAGAGAGGAGAACCAAAATGGTTCCTTGAAGAGTATATTTTTCAATGGAAGGTCTCAGGTTCCAGGGCCTTTCAGGTTTTGACTAGCAGCGATTCGAACTTAGAAGCTTCCCTTCCAGACTTCAGGAATCAAAAGTTTCTTTTCTCTACCTAGGAACATTATAATTGTATGTTTTGTCTTTGGGGATCATGGACACTGTCTGGATCAGGGACCAGTGGTTTCATGAGATCTATTTTGAAGGGGTGAATCAGTTCAATGTTAGCCTATGTAATAGTTACGAGAATGGCCATTTCAGTAGTAGGGTCACTGGTTTAATGATCCAAACTGAGTAGATATGTTAGTTATAGGATGATATGAGTATGTTCCTAAAGTCTAGGGACAAGAAATTTATCATTTTCATGGATGTATCCATCAACACAGAGGAAGAGGATATGTCCATGGCCAGATGCATGCATCAGAGGTTGTAGCACTAGAGGGTTCAGGGATCATTAGGGGTATGATCGGTTTATCCTTTTACTAGGTATAATAATGGTTTGATTTGGGATATTCACACTCCATTGTTACACCCAATCTAATATATTATTTGTAACTGGGCATAAAGAGGCTTCTACTTACCTTGGTATTGACTACACCAGTCCGTGGCTAAACTAACTAGTTTGATATGTTTCAGTGGTTTATACTACTGATGGGGCCACATAATTCCTGTGGGGATCATTTCATACCATATATACATTCATATTATGTCATCCTAGAAATATATAGGTTATAATATGTACATTGTTTAATCAAGTGCTTCTAGATGAGAGTCATGTTCTATGATGTGGATGACCAGTGTGTGATTTTTTTGGCAAGCAGTACTGTCAGGTGGGATTTCCCATGTGGATTCCCTTATTTCATGAATGTCGAATATTTTAGTGGAATCTCATGTTGGGGGTGTTCCTAGGGTCATGTAGGAGTTCCTAGATTTTTCCCAGATAGGGTTATGACAATACCTCCTTAATGTGATGTTGAGTTTAGGATAGACTTCAAACATGGTGCTTCTCCAATTTTGATGGATCTACATCAGATGACACCTTTTGAGTAGTGGTATTTATGTATATTGATATATGATCTTATGGAGAAAAATTTCATATAGCCTAGTGTGTCACAGTGTGGTTCTACAGTGTTACTCTCTAATAAAGAGAATGGTAGTCTAAAGTTGTTTGCATACAATAGGAGGTTGAACTTAGTAATGATCCTGAATCACTATCCTCTTTAAAGTATCTATTATCTTTTTGACCAGTTGAGGGGAGCTAGTTTGATCTCCATGATTGCTCTATATTCTAGATACCATTTATTGAGGGTGAATGATGGATATATTCAGATGACTACCTCTAGATGTAGGTATGGGGACTTTGAGTTAGTCATCATGACCTTAAATGTCTCTAACACACAATTTATGTACTTAGGGATCATGAGCTATGTGTTACATTAATTCCTAGTCTATTTGAAGGTTAATTAAATCAATGAAATATTAATCTAGCAAATTTTTTAGGAGGAGAATTTCGATCATCTCCAAGATGTTTTAAAGGTATTTTTTTGTAACCAACTATATATAAAGTTATCCAAGTGAATGTTTTGGAAATGAGAGGAAAATTTACATGGTAATGTGGTGGAACAGTAGGTTCTGGAACTAGACACATTGAATGTTGAGGTTGTTTTTTCATGGGATGATCCCAAGAACATGGTAGAGGTTCATAGCTTCATTAGTTGTCACATTGTATATTATTACATATTTGTTCCCAATTTCTCTCAAGTTGATAACCTAATGAGAACATAGACTAGAAATTAACATGCTTTTGTGCGGAATGATCAGTGTTAGGTAGTTTTCGTTTACCTGCAGTGGAATTTGGTTAGTGCTCCATTTATTTAATTTCTTTAGGAGAGTGTGATGTTTGAGGTGTTTTTTGATGCTTATTGTCTAGGAATTGAATGTGTTCTGATGTAGTAGAAGGGGGTAATCACATATAGATCTAGGCAATGCACCCCCATGATTGTAACTATTCCATCCATGATATCAAGATATAAGTATTTTTGTTAATGGTGATTTTTTGGTAGGATTATCTCATTGGGGAGTCCTTTGTGGAATTCACAGATTAGAAGAGTGTAAGGTAAATATATATTTTTAGATTGATCTAAATGTGAAATAGTTGAGGTGGATGGGGTTCCTTCATGACTATGATTTTTATATCACACCAAACTGAACAAAAGTGATTTTTTGGTTGAGTATTTGAGAAAAAAGATATCGAAGGATGTTGTTTGGGTGTCTAGGGAGGCTTAGAGAGTGATGGAGGAGTTGTAATCCCTACACTTAGATGCAATAGTGGATGATGGAGGAGGTTTACTATTTAAAAGGAAAGTGTAATATTCTCTGGTGTAGTAGGCGAATAAGTCTTTGTGGGGAGACTTAGAGGAATAAGTAATACACAATCATGATGGACACAATGATTTTATAAAGGGATGATTAGAGAATTTTTTAAACTAGATGATGTTTCATGGGAGGTTATTTTTTATGGAAATGATGCATGAGGGAGTCCTTAGGGGGTTATATATCTAACCTTGAACGGTACACCCAAGAGTTTACAAGATGTACCATGGAATGAGGGAATAATTTTTGTAAACCAATATGAAATTATAGTGGTGAAGTTTATGGTTTGATGTTTGGTTTCCCAGTAAGTAAAGGCTGATCAATGTGTTCCTGGAGAGTTTTTGTAGCTATTGTATATTCATGAGTAAAAATGGGATGAAATATCAATGGAATACTTCATAGGGTTACATTAATCTTAAAGAGGTTGTCATGAGATAAGGGTAATAATGGATTTTTTGATGAAATCATCTCACTTACTATCAATCAAGAAGTGAGGAATAGTTAATGTTTTGGAAAATAAGTATGTGGATGAGGTGGTGTGGATGCATGGTGTACATAGGTCCATTGTCATGGATCAGGATACATGTTTTACTATGTGAGTATGGAGGGGATTGAAAAATGATTTTATCACTCAATTATTCCTCAACACTTCTCTGTCCCTTCATATGGATGGGAAAATAAATCAATCTATCCAGATGTTGCAGGAAATGTTCCTAGCTTGAATCTTGGACATTATTGGATTGTTTTAATGACATGTGATCTTGGTTTAGTTTTTTTAAAATAAATTATATCACTCAACTATTATCAAGGACCCATTTTAGGATTTCTAAGGGCATTTATACCATTCTCCATTGCACTAGGCTGATAATGGGAAGTCTTTTTTTTCCTCCTTAATGTGTTGCAGAGAAAGAAAAAACATTTGGTTGGTTTGAGAGAAGATTAAAGAAGCAAATGACAAGAATAAGCCTTTTTTTGATCGTAGGAGGAGGCCCTTGGAGTTTGATATTGGAGACTATATGTTCTTTATATTTTCCCCACGACATGGGTAGTTGATGATTAGAAAAGGTTGAAATATATCACCCAATTATTTTGGGCCCTTCGAGGTATTGGGGTATATTGGTGAGGTTTCTTAAAATTTGGAAATTCCTCCTTGACTAGACCATATACATGTTGTCTTCCATGTTTCTTAGATCCATTAGTATCTTCACAAAAAACATCACTTCATTGACTGTGTATAGTTGGATATATAAGATGAACTAATGTTCATTGAGTAGCCAATGGAGATCCAGGATCATTGAGATAATTTATTACAAGGATGCCCAATTCATTTTTTCTATGTGCTATGGAGGTATGGATTCGTATAGGAGAGTACTTTGAAGTGTGAAATGAAGAAGTGTTCTAATCACTCAGATTTGTTTGGATTTATTATGATTTGTATTTCCTTTTTATAAATTGATATGATGTTGGGATCGTGATATATAATATTCCAAGTTCTTCTTTATTTATGTTTGTTGTGTGATAAGGAATCCAACATATGAAATTGAGAGGTCCTGATCCCTAATTAACATACATTGTATTATGATGCAATTAAACCCATGATGGTGAGTGAATATTTCCAATAGTGGATTTTATGTTGACATTGAGGATGTAATTTACTGATTCATATGTTTTTGGATGTAGAGTATGTTGGAATATTTTGGGCACTTCGGTTGGAATGTTCGATTGGTTCCATTGTTTAAGATGTAATGAGATCCTTGAGAGGTATCTCAATGGATGATTTTTATATAGTTTCTATCCTTCCATCATGTTTGTATTTTAATTATTTAGTTGAATATTAGTTTTATAGGTATCTAATGTAATGTTTTAGAAATTATGGACCATTAATTTTTAGGAAATCTGGTGGTTGAGGTGTCTGGGAAAGTATAGAGGTGTTGGGTGATAGGGGAGAGGATTTTTGAGGTATTTTGGAGGGAAAAGGGGTGTTTTAGAGGGTGATGATATATCTTGGTAGTAGATCACCAAAATTAAATGTATTTTAGTACATCACCAATGGCAGATGATTCGGGTGGAAGATCACAAACAATATATCTATGGGGGTAGATCACCAATGGTAGATCACTAAACTCGAATTAGATTACTGAACATGATGTAGATCACCAAACTGTTGGTAGATCACTGAACTAGAGGTGGGTTACTAAAATGGTGGTAGATCACCAAACTGGTGGTAGATTACTTAACTTATGGTAGATCACTAAACTTATGGAAGACCACTAATCTTGTGTTTGATCACTGAACTATTGATAGATCACCAACATCTAATCACTGAATTGGTGGTAGATCACAAAACTGGTTGTAGATCACTAAACTAGAAGTATATTAATGTACTGATGGTATACCACAGAGTTAGAGGTAGATCACTAAACTATAGATAGATCATTTAATTGAGGTTAGATCACTGAACTAGTGGTAGATCACAGAACTGGTGGTAGATCACTGAAATGACAATACATCAACAATGGTAGATTACTAAACTGGAAGAAGATCACTGATCTGGAAGTAGATCAATGAACTGGAAGTATATCACTAAAATGGTTGTATATCCCAATGGTATACCACAGGTAGTAGATCTACAGTGGATCCAGTTATTTTATAGATTTTATAGTATTTCCTTTTTGATGTATTTTTAAGAGAAATTTTATTAATGCCTTAATTACTGTAAATTAAAACCATTTTATAGGGGGTAATTATATATTCTATTAGTTTAAATTATAGATACTTTTTAAATGATTATAACATGTGAAATTGATGAGATCAACCATTATTAGTGTACAGTCCTATCCTCGGTTCTACACACCAATGCCCCAATCTGGACTGCCACATGACCTTAGACGTGCCTCCCCATATGGTAGAGGCTACTAACTAACACCAAGGCTATGGTAACTCAGTCATAGAGACATAATGAAATATTTATCATAGTAAAACACCAACAAAATTAAACACAAAATATAGGAATTATATCTAATCTTAACAATTCAATGTCTATGAATAACTAAGACAGGAAATGTAATACGAAACTAAAAGGAAAAAATGCAATTCCCATATAGGTATCAAGTGTCTAAAAACTAAAATATAATAAAAGATTCCAGTGACTCCCAAGCCGGTCCTGAATCATGTCTAGTTCCCTCAAGAAATATCCATCCTAATTCAGCAATCTAAACCATAACCCCTACCCTTAACCTGTCCTACAACAACAATGTCTATTTGGTTACCAATTAGGCAACCCGAGTAGGGTATGAGTACAACTTAGTAGGCCACCACTGGTGTTGTCTAAAACAATCTAGTCAAAATATAGTGTATGTAATTATAAAAATAAATAAATAAAATGTGTAAATAAAAAGTTGTCACATTACAATTTAATCTTTATTTTATCATTTTAAATCTAGCGTTCCCATGGAAACCCATACCTCGATACTTACTTCATCTCATACAAATCATGAAGTCTTCCATAGCAAATATCATATCGTAATACATGATCCAACTTGTGTCTTAGATCTATGTATTTGATGGTGATATGATATATCAACGCCTGATTCGAGTTATTTTGGAGTTCAAAATTATTTTCATGTGTGGCCATAACTCAAAGTACACTATGTCATAAGGCTCGCATTGTCTGTCAGAAATCATTCATAAATGTATATCATGGGAATATAAAATCATTTATATAACACCAAAACCCATTTTTTCACACACAGTCACTAGTGTATACATACATCTGGTGTAGAATTCCTTGTCTAAAACCTAAAAACCATTTTTGCACATGCAGTTACTAGTGTATAACATCAGGTCTAACACGCAAAAAACCCTGATAGATATGTCACTAAAATCTTCCTCTCATTTAACCATGTGGGTATATCATCATCGGCCTATAACATCATGTATAGAACCCAATCCATTGCAACCATTAATTAATTCTAAAATTATTATTCTAATCCCAATAATTAACTAATTAATTAATTAAATAACCAGATCACCTTTTCCATTAACAAATTCAGTATTTGATTAACCATTCACATAATTTACATATATTAATTAATCTTCCAATTAATTATTACCAACCTAAAATTCATGTTTTGATAATTAACATGTCACGTAATTTTCCTAAATCTACAACTCTAAATATTAAATCAAAACCAAAATTCCATAATTCAAGTCTTTTTCAAGTAAATACCCATGTCAAAAATTCCCAACAAAATGTCATAATTAATTATCAAATTATTTTTCTTGTTCATTTGTTCCAAATTTTCAAAATTTGATAACAATCTATAATTAATTAATTTTATTTTGAAATCCAATTGCTAAATAGGTTTAGAAAATTATATAGCTTGCATTAACAAAAAAATCATAACTATGGGAATTGTATTTGGACTACCTACCTTATTCCAAAGATAGTAAACACATCAGAAATTGAGGTATGGTAAAACCTAGTTTGATCGGAAATGAAGAATAGACGAACACCCTAAAAAACACATGTTATCCACTGAAAAATATCTTATAATAATATCATATATAATTATCATGAGATAATCCTATAGTATTACTTTTTAATTACATTTTATATTATTTCACAATTATTATTTAACAAGATGGCATAATGATAATTATTATAAGATATTCTCATCAAATTATCCTTTGATAATTTCTTTTAAATTGCACGAAATTTTCATTTTAAAGAAAGAAAAAAATCAATTATCATTTTATAAAACCAATCTTCATTTCTTCTTTTTCCATTACACTCCTTTTTTTAAATTAATTATTAAAAAGAAGATAATTGATATAATAAAATAAATAATAAAAAAAATAAAAAAAAGGAGAACCTATTTGTGGATTAGATTAGGTTAAGCAGTAGGAATGGGTCACACATCAGTATTGTGGGAAGAGGAGAAGGATACCCAACCTACCCAAGAGATAACTAAAGATATTCGAACTCAACCCAATCTACCTCAAAATACAAAAACATGTGTGTTTATGTATAACAAAACCGAAACTGTGACCATAAAGAACCCTAAATTAAACCTCCACTTTTTGGTCTGTTTCAAGTGTTCTTTATGGATGAGTGATTTAATTCACCCCTAAAAGGAATTTCTTGTCTCTTTGTTGTAAAAATAGGCCATAAATGAAGCTTCCATAATAATTTGGCTGTTAAAAATGGTGAAACCCATTAGAGAAGAAGATTGAATAGTAACTCTATTTTATTAATTATTTAATTGAATAAAACAATTTTAAATGGTGACCTCGTTAATACGCCCATTTTGAATAACAATTATACCTTGCATAGGGTAAACCTCCCATTATGTACCCATCATTTGTCTCATATTTCTTGTTCGACGCATGGTTTGTGAGATATTAGTTTTTTTGAATAAAAATAAATAAATAAAAGAGATATTTAATAACGTTAAGTCACGAGAGAGGTGTCTGAACATCTTATTCCTACATATGTCATACCATGTATATGGTAAACACCACATTTAATATCTAATTGTAATCTCATACTTTTCATACGATGTGCCATTTTGGAGTTCTTCTTTTATTTTTACTATATTTTCTGTGTCTACTATAAAATAATTAATATTTTTATTTCACCTTCTCCAAGGCTCTTCAGAACTCAGAATCTCACACTACTCTGTGTCTAAATCCAAAAACATTATATTAAATATTATGTGTTAACTATAAATTTTCTCTTACATAATGACCTTAATACATTTATTAATGTAATTAAATAATAAAGAATTTAAGGAAAAAACATACCTCGAAAAAGAGTGCAATATTACAATCTCCCAACCTTATAACATCTCATCCTAGAGCTGCACTCTCAAGCCTCACTAAGATTTTGAGACAAATATATTGGAAAACTGAGCCCATATATCTTCCTCCCTTTCCCATGTCTCTTCTGAAACACATCCATGTATTCATAATATACAAACTAATGGTACAACCTTATCCCTCAACACTTTCTCACTGTGATCCATAACACATAACAATTGCTCCTCAAAAGAGGTAGGTTTCTCAATTTTGACATCATACACATATTTCATATGAATAGGGTCGGGGTGATACCACAGTTGTTGTGATATGTACAAAACATCATAAATAGAATTTTATTTCAATGGAAGAGCCAATCGATATGCCACCAGACTAATCCTATCATCAATCTCAAAAGCTCTAAAAAAACTTGGGCACTACATTTCCCTATCTTTGTATCATGTGGTGAAATATCCTTGGAGACACCTAAAGGAATACATGATCACCCACTATAAACTCTAGGGACCATTTTTGTCTGTCAGAGTACAACTTCAACCAACTTAGAGCTATTTCCAAACATTTCTAAATTAGCTGAACCTGCTATATCGTCTCATGTACGAGACTCAGTCCCAACAACTCTGACTCGCCTACTTCAATCCAACATAGCGGTGATCTTTATTGATGTCCATAAATATAATTTCATGATTATATGTGAAAATTTTCTATATAATAGTTGTTATAGGAAAACTCCACTAAAGACAAGTGCTTTTCCCATGACCCACCGAAGTAAAGAACACATTCTCTCAATATACCCTCAATCACATGTATAGTATGCCCTAAATTTCCATCTGTTTATGGGTGGAAATCCGTACTCAATAATACATGTGAACCATGTGCATTTTTAAAGCCCTTCTAGAAGCATGAATTAAATCATGAATAATGATCTAAAACTATAGTCCCTATAACCCTATTAAAATGAACTATCTACCATACATAAAGCTCTCCCAAAATCACTATTGTAAATGTTTCCCTTATTTAAAATAAATGAGCTACATTTTTTAGTCGATCCACAATGACCCAAATAGTGTCATTCTTCCTAAGTGTGTTTATAAGGCCTACCACAGTGTCATTCTTCACGTCATCCCACTTCCATTTTGGAATATCCAAAGGTTCTAGTAAGCCTCAAGGTCATTGATGCTCCACCTTCACCTACTGATTTTTGTAACATCATGTCATTAAACCTTCTATATCCTTTTTCATGCTTGGTCACCCAAACTATTATTGTTGGTCACTATACGTCTTGGTCACACCTAGATGAACCGCCCAATTTGGGGCATGAAATACCTACACAATCTCCTCTTGCATGATCATAGGAACAAAAATATTATTATTTACATAAATAATATCATCCTTATCTATCATCCAGTCTGAAGGTGTCTCCCCACCTTTAAATCTTTCCGTCAGGGCTAAGCACTTAGGGTCCTCATATTTCATATCCCTGATCCATCTCAAAAGTGTATACTCCACTAAAAATGACATGGCTGTCATCTCTTCCTATCTATCCTGAACAACAATGTACATATCAGATAGAAACGTCATCATCTTCCACTAAACACTAGATTCATGAAACATCTGATTTTGAGTTTTCCTACTCAAACTATCATCCATATTATTTCATTTCCCATGTGTATATTCCATCTCAAAATCATATGACTATATATAGTCAACCCATCTTCACTACTGAAGATTCAAATCTTTCTGTGAAAATATATACATAAATCTCTTATGGATATTATAAAATGTAAACTTTTCTCCCAAGAGGTAGTTCCACCCACACTTAAAACCATAAACCACTACTTCTAACACGAGGTCTTGCGTATGGTAATTAATTTAATTTGGCCTTATCTACCAAGACCTATACACCACAACATTATCCCTTTGCATCAACACATCTCCAATTCATATCCTAGAAGCATCACAATACACCGTTTACTCTTCACTTGACTCAGGTAGGACCAAAATTGGTCCCGATGTCAAATGATTCATCAAATACAAAAAGATTTATCACAAGCCTCCGACCATTAAATCTTTACTCCCTTTTTGGTCAAGCCTGAATGTATCATTTTCAAATAGAAAAAGTATTAGATGAATCTACTATAATATCTAACTAATCCTAGAAATCTTTTAATATTGAATACATTCTTAGTTTTCTCCTAAGAAACCACTGCCAACACCTTCTCTGGGTCCATTGACACACCTTTCTCTGAGATGATGTTCACAAATAAGTATAACTGGTCAATCCAAAACAGAATCTTTGATAGCATGGAATATATTATATGCTCTATAAGTGTACATAAGATGATTTCAAGATGTTGGGAATGATTTTCATGAGTCTTAGTGTACACCAAGATGTATTCCAAAAACACCACCACAAACTGATCTGGGTACACAGATGGATGAACCTACTTATGAAGCCCATAAACACTTCTAGTGCATTTTTTAACCCAAAAATAATTAAAAAAACACATAAATCCCATAACTTATCCTATAATTATTCCTTAGTATATCAGAAGTACGAACTATCAACTGATGAAACCCGAATCTCAATTATATCATTGTGAAAACACAAGCTCCCTCCAACTGGTCAAACAAATAATCAATACGCAGAAGAAGATATAAGTTCTTCACTGTCATCTGGTATAAATTTTGGTAATGGGAACATTGAAATAATCCCCATCAGCCTTATTTGAAAATAGAACATGTGATCCCCAAGATGACGTACTTGGATGGATGAATCACTACTAAAAATATGGCCTTTATCAGTGCTAAAAATGTGCATTAACAGCGCAAAAAACACACTGTTAATCGAGGTGAAGATAGGGGAGAGTCCCTTTTATCAGTTCTTAGAAAAGTGCTGATAAAGGAACCTTTTATAAGTGCTAAAAAAGTGCTGATTAAAGGGGTCCTTTAGGAGTGATTTTTTTAGCACTGATAAAAGTCAAAAATAAAAATAAAAATAAAAATAAAAAATTATATAATTTTGGGGGGCAGATTTTAATAGCACTGGACCCCCCTTTATCAGTGCTAGGTGAAACCCCAGCCTCACACTCTCTCGTGCACTACCCTTCCGGCGCATCCCTCCCACATAGGCACCTTCTTGCTTCCAACCAAACTCGTACCCGCGACCTCCCCCTTGCGCGCCTACACCTTTACCACTAAGCCATTTCATTTTTTACTCTATTTAATGATATATCTATTTATTTATATATATATTTATATTTATTCGTATATTAATATATATTCATATTAATATAAATATATTCAGTAATATTAATACATATATATTTATTCGTATATTAATATATATATAGTTATATTTATTCGTATATTAATATAGATTCATATTAATATAAATATATTTAGTTATATTAATACATATATATTAATTCATATATTAGTATATATATATATATATTCATTTTTATATTAATATATATTTATATTTATTTATATATATACATATATTTAGTTATAATTTTTTGTCAATATATTTATTTGTATATTAATATATATTTATAAAAATAGTTTTAAATGCATTTCTAAAATATGTTTTTTTATGTGTTATTATAAATAAATAAATAATTACATATATACATATATACAACACACACACACACACACATATTTACGAATAAATACATATATATGTATATTTAAAAATCCATAGAATGTTAAAACGACAATAACATCTAATCCAGAAGAATGTTTTAACTCCACAACCAGTAAAATCGAAGAAAAATAAACAATATTCGATATGATATGTGGTATAGTCCTAAAAGACATCTAGATCAGAAGTTATATTTGTTTGAATGTTAACAAATCAAGGTATCCCGACTAAAAACTCGGTTTGGGAGGCCTTTTGGGCCTTTTTAAGCTCTAAAAATGTGACAGAAGGTTCCCTTCAATCACTAGCGTGTAGATCTTGTCGCAGGATTCGATTTGATATATTGTAGAGCTCAAAGAGATACCCGGAGAAAAAGTTATGGTCATTTGAAGTTTGAGTTACATTTTTAACTTATTTTAGATCTTTTGATATTATTTTTATTTTTTGTGTCTTCTAATTGTTATTAAATGATTACTAATCGATGATATTTAGAAAATGATTAATTAATAATTTTTTTTAAAATATTATAAATCCATTTTCACTATGTTTATTATATATTAAATTTAATACATTATTTATCTTATCTAAAAACTATTTAAAAAATATATATTATATTTATATCAATATAAATATAATCATATAACAATATATTTTTTCATGATTTTTTTTTGAAACATAAAATTTATCAGTGCTAGGAAAAAGTACTGATAAAGCCCCCCTTTATTAGTGCTACTAAAAAATCTCTAATAAAGGTTGGTGCTGCGGAAACCCAATTTTGTGATAGTGAATCATTTATCCTTCATGTTACCCAATTGAGATTTGAGTTCTTAATGCTATTTTAGTGTCATTTTGTAAGGCGGAATAGATACATTCCCATCCCCTAACATGAGATAAATAGTAAATTCCACATATCTAATAGGTGGAATCCCTAAGAAGTCTTCCAGAATGACTTCCTAAAATAGTTTCAACAATGGGGGAAAGAAATATTTCTTAACACCTTCTTCATCTTGTAAAAAACAAGAAACTTGGGTTCTGATCTCTTCTAGTTGCTGAGTAATTGGCCTGGCTTCTCTTGTCTTGATATCTCACTCCGCATAGTGAATGTAATGGTCACCCACAGAAGATGTAAATGTTACCCTCTTATAGTATTAATGAATGTAAGAATAGTTTGCAACTATCCAGCCCATAACAAGAACTATGTCGAATCCTATCATGTTAAGGGTATAGAGATCCCATTGAAAATGGTACTCCCATATCTCAAGAGAACATACCTTGCACATACAGATGTCTCTAGACCATACTCCCAAAGGTGTATCCATAACCATAACCCCTATCACAAACTCCACCTCTAGGATCAAACCATTAACAACTTTTGTATATATAAAATAATGAGTGGAACCATTATCAAATAAAGAACTAACTATGGTAGGATCCAAAAGAATAATAGATTTCACTGTCAATAGTCCAACCTTTCTATCCAAAAGTGTAGGTCGTATCACATGAAACTATGTTCCCTATCTCCCCTATGATTCCATCTGAATCCCATTACTTTCATCACTCTATTGATATGGGCGTTGTTTCCCAGAAGCACTACATATGTTACCTCTACTACCTCAGCCAGTATAACTCTAACACTGGGAATGGTAAGGTGTAGAATATCCATTTCCCACACTCTAACTTGATCTAGTTACTCCATCGCTGACCATCTATCATGGGTTTCTTCAGAACCTCTATAGATGTCCAAACCTACGACAATATCAACACTCCACTGGGGGTTGAGTAAAATTGTTGTGATTGTGTCCCAACCTACCACACTGGTGTAAAATCACATGATTAATATACTGTGCAATTGATCCCCCTAATTTCTGACCAATACTTCCAATTCCTTGACAATTCTTGTAAGAAAACATCCTACTATCTGAAGACACACCTCTTGATTGTCCAGTAGAAACCAGATATCCACCACTAGAAGCCACCTTCATGTTCCCCTCCAAAATGAGATCCTAATTTACCACTTTTGATAACTTCTTCATTCTGAAGATATTCACTTTGGGCTTAATTTTACATCTAAGTCCATTCTGAAATTATTTTGTAGATGTCACGAACCTACCCATGTCAACCATGAACCAGTCGCCCAAGCTGATCTATGGCATATCCCGAAGGGTGTTCACGGTCCCCAAAGGTTGGAAAATAGTGTCGAGCATCAACAGAGTACAATAAGTGAACAGTTTTTTCTAATAAATAAACAAATAACTAAGCATCAGAAGAGGAGAAAACAAACCAATTAATACATATAAACTGTGCTGATCATCTTTTATACAAGAATATAAAAGAAGTATCAATTTCATATTTGAACTAAAATATATCAAATTATACTTTTCTACAAATTTTACATAAAATATGTTCAACTCATTTCCCTTAATCATTTCCAAAACGAGGTTCATTCCATTAGTGCGCATTGGTATTTTCAACAGGCAAGTGATTTCTAATTTTTTCAGATTGTAAAAAGGGGGTTAAAACACTTTTCTTTGATTTTTTTTCATAATACTAATAAAATAAACACATCAATTTCTATGAAAATCATTACACATGAAGGCACTATAGTAATCACACAACATGGGCAATGTAAATAATCATTCATGTGTCACATTCATCACTGCAAGTGACTGAGATCCAATAGACATGAGTGACCAAAGAGATCAAGAATAATCTAGAAGATACTAATACATGATAACTCATCCATAGTATCATTATAAACATGTTGAAATCAAATTTTTCGATACACTCAACCACACTAACTTTGGACAGGCTGAGGGAAACTCCTATAGCAATAAACCGAAATATATCCACCTACTATAGTCCATTGGATAGTATGTCAACTACCAGTTCAACAATCATTCTGAGAAAATTATCTCAAAATCATAGCTTCCCATGACTCATGTATATAAAGGGGATGATATAAATAATTCTATCCAAGAATCCCATCACATGTACATGTAATAATAATAAATAATATGCATCACCCTCAGCCGCTCGAAGGACCAATCTCATGCCATAGAATTAATCGAACATAAAATGTCCAAACAAAGGTACTCTGATAATGTATCACAAGGATTCCACAATAAGGATATCCCATCCATTATACAAAAACAAAGCATGAGAAACACCCAAAGGATGTTTTCATAATAAACACATTCATCATTTTCAAAAAGTTTCCAAATAGGCCATTATGCATTTTACCAAACAAACACTTATCAATGACAAAAAATATAATTTTTTTAATAAGTGTAATCACAATATTTTACAAATGAAATAATTTATAGGCTCCTTTAAAATATTCAAATTAAACATTAAAATCATAACCGCTTTTATAAAAATTCCAAATGGGCCATTCATGGGAAAAACATGCCAACATACCATAAAACATCAAAACTCATTTATTTATAAAACCTAAAGCACTTGGGAAACCATATAAAGAACCCAAAATACCATTTTTCATGATTCTAGAACATTTAAAATTCCATAAAAGCCATTTTATATCACAACTAGCCCATTAAAACCAACCAAGCAATTAATCAGACACTTTGCATGAAATATTTCACAAAACAATTTCATTTATCACCAAACAAGGTATAAAACACCAATTATCATGCCCTAAATTTATTAAAGATGATAAAAAATGATTAAAATATCATAAACCATAAGTGAAAGATATCTGAAAATTTTATCAAATACTTGGTGTGCAGACTTTATCCAAAATAACACTATTTTTCGCAAAACAAGGCATAAACCGGTAATTTGAATACTATTAAATTAATAAAAGGATCATATATCAATATTAATAGTATAAAAATGATAGAAAACCCATGAAATAAAGGATTCTGAAATTACAAGGGAATGTTCTTGGTAAACCTACCTTAAAACAATGGCAGAATGTAGACGCACACCTGAAATTAGCCCTCAAGGGTTCCAAACCCATAGATTTATGTGGTACAAACATAGATGAAAAAACCACCCATAAAAACTTGAGAAAATAGTACCCTAGGTCAAGCATGACTAGTGGAAAATTAAATCCATGAAGAATGAAAGTATAAGGGAGAGGGAGGAGAAAATAGAAGAGATTACCTAGAAAAAACATTCCCTAACTTGAAGATCTCTTTGATCTACAACAAAGGAGGAGGAGGAATGGATTTGGAGGAAAGGGAGATGACTCCCAGGTCTGAAATAACTAGGTGGGGGTGTCTTGGGTATATGTAGGTCTGGAAATTGTGATGGGGAATAGTTAGAAAATGAAAGTTTTTAATTCAGGGAAGATTCACATGGTTAGGCTGCACGATTTATTAAACCGTCCACCAAACCATGCAGTAGACATAGAACCAACTGCACAGTCACTCATAATCAAGAACATAGTCACTCTAATAAAATGCACAACCATGTTCCAACCATCAGGTATCTTTTATACCTATCACATGGTTAAAGGGTTTGGATGCACGATTCATCAATCTTTACATTAACCATGTACATGGCCTATTTTAAGCTAAATGTCCATGTTTTCTCCAAAAACTCCTAAAATAACCAAGGATAATCCATGGTGAAAATAATTGAAAAATAAAACACATCAAAACTCAACCCCGATCACACCCAGAACCTAAGAAAAGACAAGGATTCCCAATCAACTGGAATATAAACCAAAACATCAAAAAACCACGTCTGACAATTCTCCCCACCATTAATGCTTTTCATCCACGAAAATACATTACACATTCTAGTTGGTTGATCAATTCCTAAGTATTCCACATCAACAAGATCCAAACTCTTAAACCACAATCATTTAACTCACAAAAATGGAACTTAAGACTTTTTTTTGAAGCAAAAGAACAACCCAAAACTACTTCCTGAGACTCAACGGAAGAATACAACCACCACATTCACAGAAAATCCAAAACCAAACCATTGGGCCATATCCCATGAAACCCAATGTTCACTAAAACCAAAAAGGAATCCTAGAAATAAAAAAAATTAAATAATCCACATCAATCAGATCAATCAAACCAAGCCTGAATTAATTCACTGACAAAGGGGAGGCTCGAAAAGAATACCCACCTTTAGAAATCAACTAGCACCCAACAAACTTTTAAAAGAAAACCCAACGTCGGCCATGGTGGGTTTCCCCAAAATTAAAAACCAATTAACCCTGACAAAATAAGTATTCCCTAAAAACTAATATCAGGCCTTCCCATACATTCTAAAAAATTTTCCTATACAATGAATTACCATCTCTGACCAAGAAGAATGCAACAAGAACACTAAAACCACCCACCCCCGAATGAAGGGAATAAATTTGAGCCAATAATTCCCTCATGAACAAAAACCTACACCATAAGGGGAGGGGAGGTAAGGGACCCATTTATTGGATCACTGAAACCATAACCAATAACCACCCACCACTCTTCACCAATGGATGGAAAAAAAACCAAGAACACACATGATTCACATGGTTGGTCCACACTCTGAAAATTTCTGAATATGCACTATATTTACTCCAAGACCTATAACTTGAGCACTAATGGTTGGTGCATCTTCTTTCATCATAGTCAGGTTTTGATAATCCCAAGAAGAATCATTCATAACTATTTTATAAATAAGAACAACCAATATTCTTATAATGAAACCCACACATTCATTTAATAATAGGATTTCATAAGGAGACTCACAAAATCCCTTACATTAAAAAAAACCAGAACACTACCGAAACAACTTCAAAAACAAAAAATTCATACACTAAAAGGACACTTAAGAAAGTAAACTTTAATTTACTCTCCAAGAGAACAACACTTCTGACAATTTTCTTCCCTGATGCTTCCTAGAAACACCCCGACAAAATTTCTTCATGTGACCCATGTGTCTATAAGCATGGAAGAGATTAGGAAAATTAAAACATGATGAATTCTAATGAACTATATTTCAATATTGATATCATATAATGTCTTCATGACTAGAAGGGGTTGATGAAAGGACTCTAGGACTTTTATATGATGGACCGCTCCATCAACATCCAACCACTTTCTTATCTCCTTACAAGAATCATCCCCACTGCTCCTAGGGATAGAAGGAGGCTATAATACCTCGATCAATCCTGCCATTATGACTTCGACATGAAAAGATCGCCTTACCACGTTGAAAAAATAGGTGAGGTTGGAATCTGACTCCTTCTATTTCAGATCGGTACTAAGTCTAACCTCAAAACACTAAGACTTTATAGAATCATTTTTAGAATACCCTAAATTATAATGGTCTAGATCTAAAAAGTTTTCGAAATAATCCAACATTGATCCATCACCCTACTACAAAAACACCATCTCTATCCCCTTTCTCACCCATTATTTCTCATAGAAATACAAACGAATGAACAAAGCCTTGAAAAACACCCAAGTAATATCTTCATGGGGCTTGTTCCGAGATACCAACTACCACCACCTCCACAGTGAACCTTCTAAAATGAAAGATGAAAACATAATGTTCAGAAACTTGGGAAAATCAATGACACTAAAGTTCTATTTTATATTTCGCATCCACTCCTCTAGCTCGAGAGGATTGTCTTGACTATGAAAGAGAGGTGGATATTGCTTCTGAAACTCAAGAATGAAATCCATAATTTGTTCAACCAGAAATCCTGATAACATAGAATCACCTATAGCTGCACTACAATAACCCATTTATGATCCATAGAGAAAACCACTTGACAAGGAAAAACCAATAACTAGATCAAGGCCAAATCAAAAAAATCCTCAAGAACAACCACCACACCGGGGACAATATTTGAACATAAGAAATCAATCCATTATAGAATCAAAACATTTCTTTTGAAAACATACTTTATTTAAAACAAATGTGGTTGGTTGATCACTCAACAATAGTATTCCATAGAGTCTCACTCATATGCATGTTTTCATACCACTCAAGGAACCAATCCACCATTCTATACCGAGAATCCATTCACATTCCAATTTACCACCATACATGTAATAACACATAATAAAACAAAGGATAAAATAAAGTATTCTCATTTTCTAAAAAAACCATTCAATACATTTCAAAAATTATGAGCTTTCCAAAGTCTCACTAACCCCCAAGTCAAAAGAAATTTTCATATTCACATATCAAACCAGTTCACTATATTTGAAAAAGAATCCCCATAGATTTACATCACAAATCCATTTCAACTTTTTAATGAAATTTTCTATCAGATCAATAAACCACATTTTATCAAACCATTTTATTAAAAAATAAATCCTTTTTCATTTAAAAAAACATCTGAAAAATCCATTCACATTCCATAAACCACCAAAGGTCATATTATAAAAACTCATTCTCCAAGATCTTCAAAAAATTGAATTCTAAAAATCAATTTTCCCACTTTACAAAATCCAACTATTACCGTTAAAATAAAAATTTCCACAAATCCCAAACAAGGGTTTCTCAAAAAAATTCTTCAAAATTCAATGGAGACCCAAAAAATTTAAAAATGGAACTAGTTTAAGTGGGTAACTTGACCATATGGTTGGAAGCCATATTCCAGACACAACACCAACATAGAGAGCCTTCTAAGACCAAGTCCCGAACTCCACATGGCTTTCTCGGCCCTATGAGCTCACGAAGACCACTATCCTAACTCACTCTTCATATCCCAATCACCAAACAATACCTACAGTCCAAGAAAATAACAAAACCAGACTTCCCATGAAATCCTATGGATAAAAATGAGAAAGAGTTCATGACTCTCTACCCGCAACTACCCCTCGATTCTCGAACATCATACTCCATCTACCTTGAAATCCCCAAATAACAAAGAGAGCCATGAAAATAATGGTCTAATAAGATCCAACCTCCATTCATACCATTTTGTCATGAACTGACATTGGTCAACCCAGAACCGGTCACCTGAGATGATCTATGGCATGGTCCAAAGGGCATTCCCGATCCCCACCAAATAGTAACTACTGTAAGAATAAAGATATTACAACAACAGAATTATTACACCCAATAAATAAACTAATAAATAAGTGGTAGAAATATACCAAATGACCCAATAAATACAAATAAACTAATCTAAACATTTTTTATACAAGAATATGAAAAGTGAAACAAAACTGCACAACAAGACCAACTGAAACTGAAAACCGCACTATCTCCATGTTACCTTGCAGGTCACTCTCCCACAAGAAGATCAACAACCACTAAAGGAAAATGAACTCAAGATGGAACCGTCATAAGTGATAAAAACAGAAAAGAACTATAGGTGAGAGTACTAAAACTCAGTAGGGTAGCCTAAAAATTTATTACCAATGCACTTCATTTAAAATAATAGAACCATAAATTTCAAATTTGAACTACAATATATAAAATTATGATTTTCTAAAAAATTTACTTAAAAAAGGTACAACTCGTTGCTCGTAATAATTTCCAAAACTAGGTTAATTCCACAAGTGGAACACTAGTATTCTCTAGAGGAAAGTGATGTCTAAATATTTTATATTCTATGATGGGGGTTAAAACTATTTTCATTGAAAATTTTTTTATAAGGATTATTAAAATCAACACATCATGTTCAAAGAAAAAAATTACACAAGAATAAACTATAGTAATAAAACATCATGGGAAATGTAAATAATCATATAAGTATCACATTATTCAATATAAGAAGTTAAGAGCAAATAGACATGGGTGAACCTTGGAGATCAAAAATAATCCAAAAGATGATAATACATGAGACACTATCCTTGGTAGCTTGCCACACATGATGAAATCAAAATTCTCAATATGCTCATCCACCCTAACTCTAGACTGGCTAAGGGAAACTCCCATAGAAATAAACACAAATATATCCACCTATTATTGGCCACTGGTCAGTATATCAACTAATAGGGAAACATTAATTCATAGAAAATTCTCTCATCATGCCAGGTTCTCATGTCTCATATATATAAATGGGGTCAGAAAATAGATACCATCCAAGCATAAAATCACAATTAAATATAATTATAATCAACAACAACATCACCTTGAGCCAATCCAAGGACCGATCTCATGCCATAGAATTAATCGAACATAAATAGTAAAATCCAAGGAACTCTGATAAATGATTGAGAAGATTCAACAGTGAGTAAATCCCATCCGTTATAAATAAATAAAGAATTGGAAACATCCAAAGGAGGATTTTATAATAAACACTTTCATCATTATCACAATGTTTCCAAACGGGCCTTTATGAATTTTACCAAACCAATACTTATCGATGACACAAAATCTAATTTTTAAAAAGAGTTATAAACATACCATTTTCCACATGAAAAATTTATAATATCTTTTAAAATATTCACATTACACATTCAAAGAAGAACAATTTTTATAAAAATTCCAAACCTAAAATTCATTGGAAACACATGCCAAAACACCTTGAAAACCAAAAAAAAATCATTATAAACCCAAATAAACCTAGAAACCATATAAGAACCCCCCCCCAAATACCATTTCCCAAATTGAAAAAACATTTATAAATCTGAATAAACCATTTTATATCACAACTAACACATAACCATCTACTTGGAAATTAATCAAACACATGGCATGCAATATTTAACAAAATAGGTTCATTTATCACTAAAAACTGTATAAATAAACCAATTTTCATGCCCTAAATTTATTCAATAAGATAAATAATGATTAAAATATCACAAACCACATGTGAAATATAACAGAACTTTTTATCAAATACTTCGTGTTCACACTTTAACCAAAACAAAACTAATTTTTAAAAAACGGGGCATTAACTGATACTTTACACACTAAGATATTAATCCAAAGAACATATAAAAATATTAAGAAAATAAAAATGTTTTGGAAACCATGAAATCAAATATTATAAAATTATAAAGGCATGTTCTCAATAAACCTACCTCAAAACCATTCTAGAATAGAAATGCACACAAAAAATCACCCGCCGAGGGTTCCAAAACCCTAGATTTATGAATCACAACCCTTAACAACCATAACCCCCATAAAAACATGGGAAAGTAGTACAATAATTATATTATGACCAGGGGAAAAGGAAATCTAAGAAAAATGAAAGAAGAAGGGAGAGGGAGGAGAAATGATAAGATATTCCCATGAAGAAACTTTCCCCAACATGAAGATATCTTACATATACACAAAAGGAGGAGGTGAAATGGCTTAGTAGGAAAGGGAGAGTTCAACCTAGGTTAGGAATAACTATGTGGTGGTTTTTTGTGTGTATTTAGGTCCAAAACTCCCAATGGGGAAAATTTGGAAAATGATTTTTTTTTAATTTTTGGTAGACTGACACAGTTATCCCGCATTGTTTATTAAACTGTTTTCCAAACCATGAAGAAGACATAGGCGTGACCAAACCATCAGTCCTAAGAGACTTGATACCCATGTTCCAACCATGAGGTATGTTTTATACCTATTACACAGTTACCCAGGTTTGGATGTATGGTTTATCAAACTGTGCACCAACCATGTGCAAGGCCTATTTAAGTCAAACTTCCATGCTTTCTCCAAAAAATCCAAAATTATCAAAGTATAAACAATGGGAAAAATGCCAGACAAATAAAACACATTAAAACAAACACCCATCACACCCGAATCCTGAGAAATGATTAGTATTCCCAATGAAATAGAACATAATCCAAAACATGAAAATCATGGTGTGACAGATGAATTAGTGTCATATGCCACCAACACTAGAGAAAAGTGATGTAAATCAGTAAAGAATCTAGAATATTCTATCACTGACATGTTCCCCTAAGTCAATATCATGAACTAGATTGTTCTTTCATTTCTTAGAATCTCTGGGTAAAAGTGATCTATGAACTTCTCCAAGAAGTCCCTCCATAGAATACCATTAGTATTTCTAATCTACACCTAGATATCCCACCAATGCATCACTGATCCCTATAGCATGTAACCAGCCAACTTGATTCTCTTCTCCATAGGAGTCTCTAAATGTTCAAGTATCATCTCGATCTATTGAACCCAAAACTCTACTACTTCCGGTACACCATCTCTAGTAAATGTTGGAGGGTGCTGAAATTAAAATTTCCTCATCCGATTAGATATTATTTTTACATCCCACCCTGGGTCTCTATCCATGAATTGCATGAAGTGAGAGATGTTCTCTTGAAACTTTTCCCTAGCTTCCTCCCCCATCACTATCGGTGCATCAGGTCCAACTAGTGGAGGAAATTCCCCAGCCATGCCCCCCATTATTCCTCTCAACATGCATTTTAGGGGAATATTTATACAAATACAAACATACACTTTAGGGAATTTTCACAATGTTAAAATGATTATGTAAGATGAAAACATAAAAAGCTACAACAATTATCTTCTCCAAGTCACACCATATGGTCAAAATCGAGGTGTTATAACTATCTTTAACTATCCTACACCTAGGTCTATTTTATAAAGGGTAAACACATTCAATTTACTCATTTATATAGAAAATTTTCTATATTCAATATTTTTCAATATTTTTCAATTTCATGTTAGGAAGCATTTTCATTTCAATTTCACAGTAAAGTAAAATAGATAATGTTCAACAAATTACCCATAACCTATTTTCTTGTGTCTGCCTAAAATGATGCATATCATAGTAATCATGGGTTCCCAGAATGGTGTATATGGGCTCAAAACTTGTGCCATTATGGTCCATGAATCAATAATAAAACAAATATAGGAATAATAATCATATCACACAACAAGTTCATCACCCATGGTGAAATAATATTCAACTGTAACAAAAAAACAATAATAACAATAATTCCCTCATGAGTACTTGGGTTTTCCCCTGTACATGGGTTTGAAACTCCCATGAAAAAGCTAATTACCAAGCAACAACTCTTCCTAGTATCATGTATAACTTTCCCCAAATAGTAATACCAAAGAATAATAAAGAAAATTGGCCTTATGAAACAACTTTGTAACATCTTGACTTGTGTTTTATTCACTAGTGCCTCGAGCTGGACCACTAGATGACCTCAAGTACACCTCCCCATACTCTATAGGGTTCCGAATAGTAGTGAGGGTCTCATAAGTCAGTCTTGGGGAGACTATACCCTATTTTATTAAATTAAAACACTAGTAGAAGTAAAAAATAAATAGTGGAGGCCTATATAATCATAATAGTACAATGTCACAATAATAACCAAGATAGGAAATACAAAAATGAACTGAAATAGAAATATGAAATTCCCATATAGGTACCAAGTGTTTGAAAATGAAACTTAATGAAAAGATTCTATCGGCTCCCAAGAGGGTCCCAAATCATGTTTGGTTCCCCTAACCATGCTCAATCCCCAATCAGAAATCTAACTAGGGCCCTTACACTTAACCTGTCATGCAATAACAAAGTCTATTTAGGTACCGATCAGGTAGCCCGAGTAGGGTGTAATTAAAAATCAGTAGGCCACCACCAATGGTGTCTAAGACAATCCAGTCAAAAGATAGTGTATGCACGTATATAAAGAAAGAAATAAAATGTGTAAATAAAAAGCTGTCACATTATCATTTATTCTTTATTTTATAATATTTTCTCAATGGTTCTCATGGACACCCGTACCTAAATATTAAATTAATCTCATACCAGAGCCTCAAGTGTTCACTAGGTAATATCATAACTTAATTCTTGATTCAACTCATTTTAGAGCTTTAAGTATTCAAAGTTGATATGATATCTCAACACCTCATTAGACTCATGTTGGAGTTCAAATTCTTCTCATCTGAGGCCATAACTCGGAGTACTCTGTGGCATAAGGCTCGCACAGTCCATTATAAATCAATCATACATATATATCATGGGTATAAAATGTCATGTCTATAAATACAAAATAAATTTGTGTTCACAAATTCACTATTGTATACATACATCAGGTTTAGAACACTTTGTCTAACACCCAAAACCCATTTGTGAACATGTAGTCACTAGTGTAGAACATCATGTCTAAAACCCCAAAAACCCGATAGGTATATCACTAGAATATATCCCTCATTTAACCATGTATTTATATCATCATCATCTTAGAATGTCAGGTTAAGATCCCAATCCATCAAAAAAATTAGTTAATTCACAAATAAATTAATCCAATAATAATAATTAATTTAACAAATAATTAATTAACCACATAAAATTTTTCCATTAACCAATTCAGAAATTGATTAACCTTTCACATAATTGAAATATATTAATTAATCATTCAATTAATTATTACCAACATACAATTCATCATTTGATAATTATGATTTCAGGTAATTATCCTAAATCCACAATTATCAATATTAAATCAAAACCACATTTCTCCAATTCAAGTCTTTATCAATTAAATATTGAAGTCAACAATTCCCAAAAATAATACAATAATTAATTATCAAATTAATTATATTTTTCATTGGTTCCAAATTTTCACAATTCCATAAAAATCCTTAATTTATTAATTTTCCAAATTAATTAGTTATATTTATAAATACAATTGCTAAACAGGTGTTGCAAATTATATAGATTTCATAATCCAAATCAAATCATGAGTATAGGAGTTATATATAGACCACCTACCTTATTACAAATATGGTCAACACATAAATGATTGAGCTATGGTACGGTCTTGTTCGAGCAGAAATGATGAATTGACGAACACCCTAAAAATGCATGTTATCTGCTAATAAATATCTTATAATAATATCATAAAAAATTATCATACGATAATGACATAGTATTACATTATAATTATATTTGATATTATTGGAAAATTATTATTTAACAAGACGATATAATGATAGTTATTAAAAGACAATCTCATAAAATTATCCTTAGATAATTTCTTTTAAATTCCATGAAAATAACGTTTGAACGAAAGAAAATAGAGAATTGTCATTTTATAAAACCAAACTATATATTTTTTTTATATTCCACCTTTTTATTAAAAATAAATTATTAAAAGTCTTATAATTGAGATGATAAAATATTAAATTTATTTTTTTAAAAATGTGGAGAACCTTATTGTGGCGCACAACAAGTCATGCACTAGGGAGGGGTCATACACTGGTCTCATAGGAAAAGGAGAAGAACACCTAGGCTACCCAAGAGAGAACAAATGATGTCTGCACTAAACCTGATCTACCCTAAAACATAATGATCCGTCCATTTATGTAGAAAAAAACTCAAACCTTGACCATAAATAACCCTAAATTAAACATCCCCATTATTTTCTTTTTCAACCATTCTTTATGGTGGAGTACACTTAACTCACCCCTAAAAGACGATTCAAGTTTCTTTGTATTGAAAATGGTCCATAAATAAATCTTCCTCAATCTTTCGATGGTCAATAATGGTAAGACCTATTGGAGAAGAAGATTAAATTGTAACTATATTTTATTAATTATTTAATTTAATTGTTTAATTTAACAAAAAAAATTAAATGGTGACCTCATTAATAACTCATTTCATATAACAATTATACCATATCTAGGGTAAACCCCCAATTATAGACCCATCGATGGTCTTATACTTCTCATATGATGAACTGTTTGTGAGATATTAATTTTTTTAATAAAAATAAATAATTTGAAAAAATATTTAATTACCGAAAATTGAGAGTGAGGAATCCAAACATATGACACCTACATATTTCATACCCTATCTAGGGTAAAATCCATTTTTCATATCTAATCATGATCTTAGATTCTTTATACAATTCACCATTTTGGAGTAATTCAATTATTTTGAAAAAATTGTCTGCGTTTACTATAATATAGTTAATATTGTTTTCACCTTTGCTGAATATTTTTAAACATCAGGATCTCACACTAATCTATATTTGACTTTGAAAAAATTCTATTAAATATTCATTTTTAACTGATCATTTTCTCTTATAAAATCCCTTTAACACATTTATCAAGCTAATTAGATGATAAAAAATTTAAGGAAAAAACATACATGTAAAAGGATGGATTCTTACAAGTGTTCATCTAAACCATATCTAATATTTCATGTTTTAGATATGATCATTCAAAAGAAAATAAACTTACTTCATTCCATTGTAGATTACATTCTCTTAATATGGGTTGTTCCTAATCCTTCTCCCCTTGGAGTTGTAGAACCTTATCACTGTATTTGGAATGAGTACCCCATAGATGGTTTCCTCTAGTGCACCCACCCCATGTTTATGGTGCCACAATTTTTTAAGTCTTATCTCCTCCATTTATGGAAGTCTCATTAATTTTTCCTTATTTTTTATCATATTGGGATGATTTTTTAATTCTATATAGTGATGGTTGTACCAAAATAAATAAATATAAATTAATTTCTTAAATGAATTTATATAGATGAAGGGGAATATGAATCATATGTTTTTAAATGCTTTATTATTTTTATTATTGATATTGTGATTGTATAAGCATAATTCCATAATAAAAATTGGTCCCCTATTGGCTTGTTTTCACTATTGAGGTGATGTTATGGAACCCATGTTTTGTGATTATTTTATAAAACTCAAAATGTAATTGGTTAATCACATATATTCAGCTACTGGAATCATTTTACATAGATATATGTCTTATTTGAGAATACCCCTAAAATAAGTGTAATTCTCTAAACGATTATGGTTGGGGTGAGGTTATGTATTGGGTATGTGATAGTTTTTGTGATGTGAGGGATTGTGGAAGTGGATGTGGTTGTTGTTTTTTTGAGATATGAAACCTGTTGTGTGAAGTGTTTTAATAGTTTCTTGAGTATTATTTAAATTAACATGGTTTGGGTAACATAAGAGTAAAATATAATAGGATTAGTGATTTACATTGTGGGATGTTAAATATAAATTAATTGGATAAAAAGTGTTCAATGAATTGGTTGTTTTAATTTAAATGGGTCAATAATGGATAATATAGAAATTGGATATAATTGAGAAGGAATATAGTTTGTGGATCTTGTCTTGTTGTGTGGTTTTACACATTTAGATTGAGATAAAAAGAGAGGTAAAGTCGTGAGTTAGTTGATACTCTTGTTGTAACCCCAAAGGTAGGGATTGTGTGTTTGATATTATGTATTCCTTTTGATTTTCATATCCTCCCCACCAACATCGATCACCATGTACCGAAACCCACATATATATATATATTTGGGGTTGTTTTTCCTGATATCATGGTGGGACGATGGATGGATGTAAACCCAATCTTCCTTGATCCATCTTCCAGGAATTTTTTACATTCACCTGTTGTGATGGTCATATGTCAAATTTTCTACTAACTAGTTGTGATTTGATGAGATATTATATCGTATGTGTATTCAGGTGAGATGTGATGGGATATCTTATAGTGGGGGTTGGTCATGGCTAGAGGAGGGTATGAGTTTGATGTCCTTCGTGAACATGTTACCCTAAAATATTGGTTGTGAGTTGTGATATGATGTGATTGCCCAGGTGTCTATGGGAGAGAAGTGACGTGATGTGCTGTGATGTTATTAAAAATGGGTGGGAGAGCCAATATAGGTTTTTTATTGGGGTGTGCCTGTAGATAAATAGTCGGAAAGTGGTATAGGGTACCCATTATCGAAATGCGTCATATTATGTTATTATAATTGGATGATTTATTTGGTGAGTGAGACATAGAGATGATTTTTTATGTTATGATACCTGTATAGGTGCTGCTTGGTTCTATTGTTTTCTTATGGGTGCATTAGTATTCTCCTTTCACATGTACACGAGAGACATTGGTTTTCCTACTGAGTATCCTTGTATGATCACCCTACATATATAAAACCATTTTAATATTTCCAAGAGGACTTCATGGACCATGCTAAAAATTACTATCTTAGATCATTGGATAGTTTCTATGTTGCTACTTTATCTTTACTTTAGGGTATTTACATTGGATACGTTTATCTATATCTGTTTTATTTATACATTCTTTGTGGGATGTTTTTTTTATTTAATTTATATTATATCAGGGATTTTATATGGATGATTCATCTTATATATTGATGTTATTCGTATTATATAGGTTAATTCCTCCCATATATTAGTTTTTTGTAACCATGGTTTTAGTCACCAACCTAGGGCCAACAGGAGGAGGGACTCGATAGTCATTATACCTTTCCCTTTATTATGGTATCTTTTGTGGGAGGGGGTTTAGATTAATTCCATCCATAAAATTAAAATGGGACTAAAAAAACCACCAAAGGACAATTATTTTAGTACATTTAATTATATAAGAGTTATGAACTTGGTATCAATGAAATGGGACCGTCATTTCCATTAATAAACTTATATGAAACAACAAAATATTATAACATCTGATGATGAAAATAAAAAACATGTAATTAATATATGTTTATTTAATGATTATAAATGAAGTATATAAAAGTTTAAGTATGACATTAAATGTAAAAAATAAATTAATAAAGTGATTATGTTTATTATACCTGATTTAGTATCACATTCACGTAAGTTAAGAGTAAATTTAAGGGGTTCCTTACCAATCTAATTTTGATTTCTATATTATCTATTTTTTAAGATCATTATGATGAAATTATGTGTTCATTTATATATAACCCATAAATTATCTTATCCTCTAGTTATTATTGGGTTCTACATGTATTCATACCATTTTACCTTCCTTTGGATTATGATTAATAAAAATCAGTAGAGTTGGCCTTCTCTCCTTTTTTGGATGGGAATATTTGTATTCCATATCCACATTCATTATATTGTATTAAAAATATCCTCAACTATAATTAAATTATATATTACTATTTATTTACTATACATGACCTTATTTATAAAAGTAAAAATCCATTAACATTTCTAGTATGGATGTTCTCTATAAAAATTGACTCTCTTTACAAAAATCTGAAAACAATTATCCTTTATTAATGTTTTCTCCATGAATCCCTTTACCAACACTTAATTTGTATTTTTATATTAGTGTATAAACTCTATATTTTCATGGAATTCAAATTTAATTTTTTTAAAAAATATATTCTTGGTTTTTTGTTTTAAAATTAAAATTTCAGAAATAATAGGTCATTTCTTCATGTTTTTCAATGAAATTTTCTAGTTGTCATATAAAAGGCTTTCCTAACTATGTCCTCATATCAGGATTCTTATTATACATTATTATAGATATTTTCTATTTATACCATCCAACTTCTATCTATGGGTTTATTTTTATCATGTTATGTAAATGTTTTTATTATAACCAATTCATTCCCACAAGTTAAATAAGATATGATGGAATACATAATGTTTTCATCTTCAAGAGTCCAAAATATATATGGTTTATGATTATGTAAGGGGTTTATCTATTATATATCTCCAATTCAATATGTAATGTGTTATGTCTCATGATAATAAGATAGGACTGATGTGGTTAGACTAAGTTCAAAAATGTTATGGGACATGGTGGTTAGTATACATTTATTATAATATTTTCACGTGGGTATTTGATTCCATTATGATATGAATATCATAGTTATTAGCCACAATATAATTTATGATTTCAATGAAAATGTTTTCCATGTTCTTAAAACCATGTTACATTTTTCTAACTCATGACTATTAACTAATTTACTCTCAGCCTTGTTACTTGTGTATTATTTTGTGCCAAAATCTTATCCCATGACTCATGATTTAGGATATATTTGTAATTAGGTATGTTTTTATTTGTTATGAAAATTTACCTTGGTTATATGCTCATAAACACATGATCATATTATTTTTTCCAATTTTTTTATTGATATAACTTATGTTAACCCTTTCATATAATATATGCGCTCACATTCTTCTGTTTTCATTTATTATGTTATAATGAAGTGTATTAAGTATGATGTGTCAAAAAGGTTATCATATTAAGAAGAATAATTCTAGGAGTTTTTGACATTGTTTTAAAATAAGATTATTTTTTTAATATATTAATAAACTAAAAAAATGGTTCTATGTTTTTATTATTAGGAGATGTAAAGAATAATCATGTGAAATGTTGTGATATGTATATGCACTCACATTCTTATGTTTTTATTTATTTTTTATAGGGATTATGTTATAATGAATAAAGGAATGAAACCAAAAATAATCTTTGGTGAATAAAAAGTGATGTAGGAAGTACCTAAATTGGGAATGGTTTAACTAAATGTGTCATAATTTTAAACTTCATAAGATTGGTTATCCTTATCATATAATAGAATAATATGATCATTTATTAATAATCATGCTAGAAATTTCGTTTTAGTTATGGATAAATGGAAGTATCATGAAATAGGGGGGTGAAAGTCATGATCAATATTAAAAAAAATTATTATTTGGGCCATGTTCTATGAATTACTCTATATCATGAATATTCCTAATGATTATTTTTTTTATCTTGAATAGTTACATAACGATCCTATAAATAATATAATTATCATTTTGGTGTAACTTGAGGTAATTTTGCTTTTGAGTGGCTCTTTGTGCACAAAGCCCATATTACTAATTTGGAATGGGACGTCATGTTTCAAATACCAAATCAACCTATGATCATATATTTATTTAAAGATAACTATAAACTCTATATAGATATCACCTTTAATACACGGGTCATAATACACATACTTGAGTTGTATTTAGTTCAGATGGTGGAGGATAAAATCATTATTTAATATACACCATTTTAAATGAATATGTTGATTTAATTTTCTTATGACTTGTTGGGAATTTACAGAAATCATGATGTTGAAATTGATATAAAACTCTTTCATGGTGTAATGCCAATATTAATTAAACCATATAGAATGCTCCCTATTGAATTAGACATAATAAATAAGAAAATCGAAGAGAATTTGGAAAAGGGTTCTATACTCCCAAGCACATCACTGTGGGGTAAATAGGCCTTTTATTATGAATAAATTTGAATCATTTCATATTTACATTGAATATATTGAACTTAATAAAATCATGATCAATAGAAAGTATCTTATACACCATAATGATAGATTTTTAAATAATATACGAGGGGCTATATAACATGATATTACTACTTTAAGGCACACCTCAACCCTATTTTTAATCATTCCATTTGTTGGGTGTCATTTATGGGGGCATCATGTGAAATGTTTAGAACTCTATAAGGATTTTTGGATATACATGATTGTCATATAGTTTTACCAAACAGTGAAGTCTGCAAGTGAAAACCATGAAAACCTTGGTAGTGTGGATTTTAATAGTTGGTACACGGGTTAAAAAACAACGTTCCCACTTAGGGGAGACCTTGAAACCCCAATAGAAAGGTAAAAAGTTTGTGCACATAGTTTTGGAAAACCATGCGGCCCTTCCCAGCTAACCATGCACAGAGTGTTAAATTATTATTATTTTAATTCCAGGAACCCTATTATGGACCCCCTCTAAACTCTAACATGGTATTTGATATTATCCTATGGGTTTGGAACTATCAAGGACATACTTTGGTTCCCCAAAACCTTTTTTATGTGTGTTGAATCTAGGATAATATTCCTCGACCTCTCCCATTAAGAGTTTTTCTCCTGTTATTTATCTCAGGCTCTCTTATTATCTCTTCCTTAGGGTCTGTTAGATCCCCATGTTGTTAGAGGATACAATTTCTATTGTTCTAGATCATAAATCTATGTTTGATTCTACTATATTCATTACTGGTGTTCTTTGTTGGAGTTTCCCATTGTGGGCATTGTGAGTTGTGATCCCATGATCTCAAGACAGGTGGTTCTGTATAAATTTGGCCAATTTATTTGACCCTAAATTTTTTATTTTAAATTAATTTGCCTTTAATTGGATTATGAATGGCCCGATTTTCATACTATTGGGATTTTAATTATCATTGTCATGAAAATTGGGGGAACCCAAAGTTTCGGTGAATTAGGGTGTGATTTATATTTTATTGAAATTGTTGAATTAATTTTGAAAAATTGAGTTTTAAAATAGATTTTCATAAATTGAATTAAAATGTTTTGATATTAACCCATTGGTTTTATCATAAAAAAGTTTGAATTTTATGAAAACCCATGTATTAGTTTTTATAAAACAATTGGAATATTGATATAGAAAAATAGGGCAATTGTATTTTAAACTGTTTGGAAATAATTTTACCATTTATTGATTATTGATTGAGAACATGAAATACTTGGTAGTTCATGAGTTATTATGGACAAACATGCTGGAATGGGATTTCCCTACTAATGTAATGAAAATTTACAACTCAAACATAAAATTATTAGAATTTCTTATTAAAATATCACTACATAAGTGTGTGGGAATCGCATAACCTAAAACTATCGTATATCTTGGAAAATGACTATGTTTTTTGTTTTTTATTATCATGATATATATTCCACTTTTTGTAAAACTACTTTACATATGACTTATGAATTTATATAAACTATTTTATATAAATTTTTTATTAAGATATCTATCTTGAAATATTTCCTTCAATTGAAGTGAGAAGCATGTTTTGTTTTTTATATCCTCTTGTATCAACATGTCTGTTTTATTCAAAAGTAAAAAATGTATTGGTTTATTTTACAGGAATCTTGTTATGGAATCCTTAGTGAGACCCTACCAGGATTTTATATCACACCCTACTTGTGCCATAGGGTGTTTTTAGATTTACTTTTACCAGGTTTGAGCAATGTAAATTAACCACTTGGAGGCATTGGTCATTGATTGTTGGGCTTGGAGTGTAATTTCCATTGGGACATGGGTTGTTTAACTTTTAATTTATGGTATAGTTTTTCCTATGGAGTTTTATTTTCAGAATATTGATTATATCTATTTTTTACACTATTTAGCATGGGAAAATTGTTCCCACCTTTGTCATGTATGATGCTAGTTTTTGGTTACCAACCCATAGGGATCAGGAATTCCTTTAAGGCCATGTCAGTGTTAGTTTGAGTATAGAGATACCTGGGTATCTAGGATAGTTCATGAAAGGATTATTATTTTTTAATGATTAAACTCTCGTTTGGATATTCTCAATTATGGGAGAAAATAGAGTATGTACCAAAAAATAGTTTATATAAGATATGATCACTGTGAATTCATAATGATCTCATTTATACTAAAAAATAACCACGGTATCTTCATGGATATGATAAATATAATATTTAATTATTACATAAATAAATTATTTTTAGTATTTAAAGAGGATATTATTATATATTCTAAGATTAAGTAATAGGATGAATATCACTAAGGAATGTGTTAAAGATATTTAAAAAATATAACTAATATGAGAAATTTAGCATGTGTGAATCCTAGATATAGAAGGTATCATTAATGGGTCATGTAACTTGAATAAAGGGTATATATATATATCAATCAAAGATAAGGCTCATTAAATAATAGAAATAGACAACCACTTTAATAGGGATCTATAGTTTTCTTCTATTTTTAGTCACTTTAAATTCATTGTGTGAAATACCTCATGAATATCATAACAAAAATAAGTTAAATTTCAAGGGAGTAAAGTTCCATTATATTTATTAATACAATTAGAATTTCATGAAGTATAATATAAGGTTATTTATTACACCAATATTTACACTAACATGTATTGAAAATTGGTTTTTCATATATAGTGATACATTAATGAATTAATTGTATGTGTTCCTATTTAGAATAACACAGTGACAACTTATACATCATGATAATTAATGATTCAGGAGAAAAAATTACCTGATGAATTATTTGGATCTAACAGTTGTAATATTTTCATTATAGATATTGATGCATTATATCTGTGGTGAAAATTAGGAAACATATAATGATCATAATTGAATAATGTATATAATCACATAGAAGGAGTAAAACCTTTACCAAATGTGGTGGTTGTAGTTGAATAAGGACTAAAAGTTCTTGATACATTACCATATTAGAAAGGAAAACAATGTTGCTACTACTTTGAGTAGGAATTATCATGCTACTAAATAACTAATTATGATTTAAAGAGACTAAATAATCATGTATTTGTATAGGTTGTTCCTTGTAAACATTTGGGAAGTGGAAAATTCTATCTTTACGAAATTTATGCCCAACCATCCATCCATGTAATGATTGAAGATGAAAAAAAGGGGGATCTTGAGAGAATGAATAAACTAATAAGTATTCAAGAGTTCAACATTAATTACGATTTAATTATAAAATACAATAAAATATCATGTGTTCTATCAATAATGGAAATGAAGGAGTTATAGGAAGATACACATTGATCATTATTCACTATCTATTCGTGAAGTATAATGACGCATACAAATCCTATGAATCATTCCTAGTAGAACTATATGAACTGAGAGATTGTAGAGTATGTATCTTGTTCCATGGTAGACCATAAAGTAAAGGTTTAAGATAAAAAATAATCATGGACGATGAAACCAATACCTATACTAGTATATTAATTGGAGAAAATTGCCATGGATTTCATAATGGGTGGGCCAATATGTCGAAAGGTTATAATTCACTTTGGTTTGTGGTTTATTCATTAATAAATAAGGACATATCTATTATAATCCTAAATATTCTTACTTTATCAATATTCAAATATATATATAAATGAAGTGGTAAGGCTTCATAGGGTACCATTCTCAATTTTTTTGATAATGATATGAGGTTTACCTTTATGTTTTGGGAAAGTATTCAACACGAATTGGATACAATTTTAATCTTATTCACATCCTATCATCCTCAAAATGATGGAAATATGAAAATATAATTCAAAATTATGAATATATGATGATATCTTATGTAATTTATTTCAATGGAGGTTATTATTAATGCCCTTCCATGTTAGGGTTCTAAAAACACAATCATTTCCACTATAACATTAAAATAGAACCATATGAGGATTTTTATGGGAAGAGGTGTATAAATCCGTCATTTAGGGATGATATTAGAGACTGTAAGCTACCTGAAGGAGATATTTCTTGAGAGATTACTGAAAATATTCAAAAAATTGAGTGACATATTAAAACCACATAATTTCATTAGAATAGGTATGTTGAGAATCATCACCGAATTATGGATTCTAATGTTCGAGAAAATATATTTATTTAAGAATCATAATGGAAGAGTGTTATGAGATCTGGGTAGAAGGGATATTTTATCCCTAGATATACTATCCCCTTCAAAATCCATGATTTTATTGGAATGCTAGCTTGGAAACATCCACTTCCACTAATCCTCTCAAAAGATCATGTTGTGTTCCATGGATCAATTTTGAGATAATACACACATGACCCTTAACATGTACAAAACATAGATTTAGTAAAACTAGAACATGACCTATATTATGAGGGAGAATACTTAATAGTCCAAGATTATAAATGTTATTTTTTATGAAGCATGACCACCAACATGGTCAAAGTTACATGGAGGAATAATTTTTTTAATGAAGTTACATGGGAACCCACTAATGTAATAAGGTATAAGAAGGCTCATTTATTTCATCAGTGTAATAAGAATTCATGGGTGAAATTAATTTAGGGATTTTGAAAGTAAAACCCCATGATTTTACTATGTTTTTTCCTTAAATTAAATATTAAATAGCCTCTTTCACAAGCAACATCGAACCAAGGTAAACCGTGATACATTTTATTTGGATGAAATACTACAGTACAAGATATAAATTAATTAATTATTATATTACAATATGAAACTTCATAATAAATTTTCAATGTGGAATAAATATTCAAGTAAATAAAAATACACAAACATCATATCATTACCAACAATGTTTTCCTTGAATATAAAAACCTTGATTACTACTATAGGAATAATAAAATAATTATAAATATAATAGATATATTTAGTGGTAAGTAAATGACTAGAATTAATGATTTTAGTAAATTATAAAAGGGTATATATAGGAATGAAAATTTTCAAATATATATGGTTGTTGGTAATATGGTCAGTAGATATATAATCATTCAAAATATGGAAATTTTTTGTATTATAATTGGGTATATCCAATGGATATTTTTTTCAATTAAAAATAATGTAATTGTAAAATAATAAGTAGCTATGGAATAAAATAAAATGATAACATTTAATTATATTATTTTTAAAAAAATATGTTTTTATACATAACATATTGTTTTATTATTGCTATTATAAAAATATCATTTGATATATTCATTATATACAAAGATTATTTTTAATTCTAGTGGAATGATAAAATTTAATAGAAGAAGAATAACTAATTTTAGTGGTATGTGATAAAAATTATTTCAGTGGTAAAATTCATATTTTCAAAATAACATTTTTTATGTTTTTTTATTTTTATAATTATAAATTTATTTGATCACTTTCAATAGATTAATATAATTTAATTTTGAAAAACATTATTAACACTAATTTAACTACTAAGAGACTTAAAATTTGAATAAGAAAACTTAATAGTTAAAAATCATTTTCAAATAATTTATTTCTATATATAATACATTTTCAATCCAAAAATTAATTTTACATATATAGAAATGAAACAAAATTAAATGGATTCAATTTTATTAATAACAATTTTATAATTAGGTATATAAGAAAATTTAATATTTGGGAATAATAAAAATGTTACCAAGATTAAAAAATATGTTACCGTATAAAATATATTGTTAGGTAAAATGGAAGAAAATAAGAGAAAAACTATAAAATATCATGAAATATTATCTCTAAATTTTTTCATTAGGGGGTTAATGATCCATCTTTATTATTTAATAATTTTTACCTACATACATTTTAAAATGAAAATCATATATCTTTGGGAATGAATATTCATGAAAATTACACTCAAAATTAATAAAAAAGGAGCACTCTTATTCCCCATCATAACAACTCAAACCATTCAGTTACGTATAGAATCTCTACCCGTTTTGTTATGGAATGAAGTTTTAATTGGAAAAAGAAATATGGGTGACTTTTATTTTCATAAAATTATCATAGTTATTAAAAATATTAATGGGATTTGGTTGTTTTAAAGTATTAAACAATCATTTCTTAAATAGATAACAATAAAGGATGTATGAAGACCAATTCTATAAAATCAAAGATATGATACCAATATATTTTTTAGTGGTATAGACCAACCAACATAGTCCACTATTCACACCCTAACATATGGTTTATGGATCCAACTAAGATATGAGAGAGAGTTTTAAGTGGGAACAACTTAAACCAAGACTTCTTAAATAAAATCAATCCCATCCTAGGGATTTTACATAAGAGCATCCCCAAATCTGACAAGATTTTGTGAGTGTAGTCAAAAATGAGACTCTTCTAAAGGAATCATCCCTAACATAAGTTTTTCTCTATTTTATCAGGTGATATCACCCAAATAATACTTTTTATCAGTGGTATTACATGTTGTGTGAAATTATTAACTTTAGACAATCCATCCCAACACATAATAATAAAATATATCAAAAAAGAAAAATTAAATATTTTTTGAATGAAATTATTCTGTAGAAAATTTTTTCTTGGACCATATAATGTATTTTAACGATGATATTTGGTTTTTCTAGCAATGTACATCAACTAGTGATGAATAATTATAATGTTTTTTTATTTTTAATGTTTTGTTTTACACTTCAAATGAATCTAGGGTTCATGCATTATTACTTCTATTTTTTATGGAATTGATGTGTATATTTAAAAATATATTTTCCACAATATCTATTGCATTGAAACATCATTCAATTTAAATAAAAATACCTCAATATATCTATTTAGTTCATTAGGAAATTAAAATAATATTCTGACATTATTGTTGAGATAGAGAGGGAAGCAAATTATATTTTTAATTTAGATTCATTTATATAAATCAAAACATATTGACATTATTCATTTATATAGTTCAAAACACTTCATAAATAATAGTTCAAAGATATCTAAAAATGTCTCGAAGTTTCATTCTATAATTTTAGAAATTGAAATTATATATATATATATTTCCATATCTAACATGTGATAATATCAATATATATATATATTACATTAAAAAATCAGAAAAGTTTGTGAAACATTATTAGAAATAAATATAAATTAGGAAGAATTAAAATTAATGGAATCAAATCAAAATTTTAATATCAAATATTTTGAGTTTCATGCTCTAAATATTTATGAATGAAGAAAAAAATTGATCTATATATATATCGTTTTAAATCATTGTAATAATAATCCACATAGATTTTACATTACTAAAAATATTTAAAGAATTATAAAAATAATTGAAACATACGTATATAAAATAAAAATATAATAAATACAAACTAAAAATGTAATATAGATAAACCATGTATTTAATTGCAACAGAATGCTCAAATACCATGTTTTGTTAAGGTAACTATAAAAATGAATAGGTTACTAAAATATAAACAATAAAATGTATTGAATTTATATGGGTAAAACAAAATTTCATGTGTTTTGTAAGGGTAAACATTATATAGTATTGGTTTCAAAAAGGTAGATTCACATTTTGTGTAAGGCTAAGAAAAATTTTATATAGCTTATGTAAGGTGAAAAAATACAAGTATTGTGTAATAATATGATATAATTTTATAAGGCTAAGCTATAATTCCATAAGGGCTCAGACCAATTTTTTTGAATTCAATGTGAATATCAATATTCTTACATAAGTGTAGATTAGAAGCCATATATGTGTAAAACAAAAAATATAAATAAAAAGATAAATTTAAAATACACTTATGTAAAGTTAAACAACACATTAAGAGGGTTGTGTAACTATAAGGCCCCATCCTTAAACCTTACTTAATCTTGAGTTAATACAAGATTACACATTGAAGATCTTTTCAGGATTAGAGTTTTAGAGAATTAGATCATAAAACTTTCATTACATTCCACATTTAAACAATGTGGTTACATAAAAGACATGATTCATTCTTCCCATCAACAGAAACATATTTAAAATAAAACTTGGATTCTTTCTTGACACATCATTGACACTATCATCACATCACATACCTTTCCCTTGACCTGTGAAAAACATTTCAAAAACTTGGGATGAGCATAACAAGCTCAGTAAGGGATATAAAAATATGGAAAGGAAAAATGAGTTCATATATACATAAGAATGAAATCATACTTTACCTATAAAACATAGGCACTTTAACATACCTCATCAAATCATGAATACATCATAGAAATCATAAGACATAAAGGTAATTTGAGGCATTCATAACATTCTTACGTAGGGAGTAACCCTCTTGGTGACGTTTGGAATACCCATCACAGTATATTCCCTAAATCTCTTCGGAGAAACCTTAACGTTTCACTCCTTCGCGTTACCCAATGAATTGGAGAGCTATATCGGGCTCACCCTCCCTTAGTTTATCACAGAACCACCTGTCTTCATAATAATGCCCAAGAACCTCAACATAATCGTATCACATAAAACATACATAAAGGAAACATAACATTTCCACCTTTCAATCACAAGATATCAATACAACGCATTGATATAAAAACATTATGAAAACCATTTTCAATACCAAAACAAAAGAAAATTAAAACATGGTATTTATTTTTCTTTTAAAAAGAAGGTATGGCTTGTAGAGGAATCCGAAACTCAAATAATGGTCACGGCGGCGGAGAAGTTGTTGTCGCCGCATACGTATGACAAAAACATTCCCTTTTGTCGTTTAGTAAACGCTTCGTAGAAAAAAGATTCCTTTTGAATAAACGTAAAAGTCAAAGGGGTTTATACACCATATAAAAGAAGGTTGTGTATAAAACAAAATATGCCTCAATGAAAGGATATTGAGACGAAGTCCTATACAAAGACGGTATCCTTGGATTAAGGATAAATCAGTTACATAACTATGTGTGACAAACGAATACACAAAATATAAGTGGGTATTAAGTGTAAAACAATCAGAGGACATTCACACATAATCATAGAACGACATATTCAAGGTGTACAAGTTTATCCCAAAGAATCGAAATTGGGTTAAGAAGTTCCCTTGCAATAATTAGACAGCCTAATGGCGTCACTTCAAAATTCAGAAAAAGAGTTGATGAGAGATAAAAAGGGTATCTCATCACTTGGACATAAAATTAACATCAATAAGGATATAGAAGAACATATCCCAAAATAATATTATGTGAATTAAAAGACATAACAAAATAAGCCTTTTAAAAAGAGGAGGGTGAAAGGTTCCCTTACCGACATGGGTATCTTTCAAAACATACACCTCGTGAAAGAAGGACAATACAACATTGATGTAAATACTCATAAAAGAAAGTATATTACACAATGAGTAAAATAATGGGCATTACATACACCACTCAAAGTAAATTGTGGAAAATTTAGCATAAATCTCACGGGTATAAAAGTGAGATGAAAAATCCCTTACGAAAACTCGGCAGCCTAACGACGCCACTTAAAACTTCCAAAAATGGATTGATGAGATAAAATAGGGTATCTCATCACATTAAAATAAAATGTACAGCAATAGGAATATAAAATAACATCCCCCCATCATAACAAAGAGGATCTTAAAAGAAGTGGCATAAGGAGAGTACTTAAAAAGAAAGAGAGAGGTTAGATCTCTTACGAAAATTCGGCAGCCTAACGGCGCCACTTAAAACTTCCAAAATGGATTGATGAGAGAGAATAGGGTCTCTCATCACATGAACATAAAAATTACAGTATGATTAATATAAAATAACATCCCAATAACAAGAAAGATTAGCTTTAAAAGGAATGACATAAAAGAGTGTACTTAAAAAGAAAGAGTGGAGTATGATCCCTTACCTCGGGTCCGACTTGACTCGATCATTCTTTAACGTCCTGAATAATAAACTTGAGTTAATTTCAACTTTATTAAGAACCTTTTTATGGTTCATTATTCCTTTTAGATCACTTATTTTAATGTTTTAAACATTATTTAATCATTTAAGTTAATAATGTTTGTTTTGTCGATATTTGGTTCTTAAGTCGAAAGTGGACTTCTTACAATTACATGTTGTTCGTGTGGTAAAATGTTCATTATATCCAGAATTATATTCATGATTTGGATATCATATATATCATATATATCCAGAATATACATGTATTTATAATATTATATAATCATTTAGAGGTAAGAAATGAAATACACCGTTAATGGAGACGGTAAGTCGTACGTACGCATGAACACTACTTTCATTTCTTTGTCATATTAATGGAATTAAAACTAAATGAGCGGTATGTATATTTTAATTCCATAATTATATTCATCATTTATATGTATCATTCATAATATATAATAACATTAAATCCATCCTTTATACGTCCCACGTATGTCATTAACGAATCACATCACTTTGAGGGGGCGGTAGTCCACACTTCCTAAAATGAAGATATCGCGTATACCCATAATGGAAGCCATAAAGGTAAGCCATAAATGAAAAATACAGAAGCTTAAGTAAAACATAAACATATTATATATCATATATAAATATAGTGACATCTTAATGGACACCTTTGAAGGTGTTAAAAGAATGTTGAACAATCATCGTTTCGAGAGGCATAAATTCGCCATCCACGGAAACAGTATGTTCGTTAACCATTTGATGTAGGTGTGTGTAAGTGTAGCTCTAATACTTATTATAACAACATCCTAGTATATTTAGGATACTGGAGTTTTTACAAAAGAAAAGAATAAAAAGAGTTTAGGGGGTTGGAGAAGCAAAATAAAACAAAAGGACTCAAAAGAAGACATTACCTTAAAATCGGGTAACTCCCTTTGGTTTGAGATAAAAGGCTTCCTTGGGAAGACTTATGACCAATGTGAGGCTTAAAGGAGTAAGAGAGGGAAGTGGAGAGACAAAATGGGTAGGGTTTGGCCGAGCCAAAGGCTTTGGGAGTGTGGGTAAGGAGGTAGAGGTGGGGGCCTTTTATAAGAGGAGAGGAGGGGCACTCTTGGAAAGTAAAGATAGGTTACTTTATTTTAAAATGAGTTTCGGATTCAAAAGGTCCCAAATTGATATAATTCTAGGATAAGGTGATAAGGGTTCGAAATAAAATCATCCAATTGGTTTTGGCCATGTGTAGGTCTTAGAGTTTACATTATCTTTCCATTTTATTTAAATCCTTTATTAATGAGGTAATCGCTGCATCATCATGATGTCATAAATAATTTAATTTATTTAAAGTCTAAAAATTATAAAAAAAATAATATGATGTAGGAAATATTTTTATATTTCCAATGACTATTTATAATCAAATATCTGACTTGTATAACCTCATATAAAAATTGTTTTAGTAAAACATCTCATGTGTGTGTCATTTTTTACTTTAACATTAAATAAAAAGTTATTTATGTCATTTCCCAACCAAAGTGGCTCCATGGGGTCCCCAAGTTGACCCATGGCTTTTCATGGTCGGCCATGACACATCAAATGAGTTTAGGACATGTGTAAAGTTCATTTCATATTATTAAAACATTATTTTTACCTTAAACTACACTAATTACCTCTAATCGCGATTAAAAACTTAATAAGTTACTATTCACCAAAAAATTATTTTAATCCCATTGAACCACATTTTACTTATTAATGAAAACCATGTATGTTGGATTTTTGAAATTCAAAACACAAAGGTGGCAAAATTTCATTTAAACAAAAAATCAGTTTTTAAAAGTACCACTTAGTGGTTTCACTATTCATCAAAAATTGAAGTTTTTCAGAAAATTACCAAAAATTCACCCTAAGCTATATTTGATATTCCGAATTCAAAAATGAAGTCTATTTTAAAAAATTCAAAACATATAAGTCACATTAATTAATTTAATAATTAATTCCCACTGTCATGACAAATAACGTGTTTTTATGAAACAATAAGTATCAAAAGAGTGACACTAGTTTATGTCCGATTTCAAAGTGAAATAAATTCCAATGACCACTATTGGATTTAATGGTAAAAATATATTCTAATTTCACTTTAAAACCAATTCAAAAGATAATCTAATCATATAAATAAATTAGATTAAAAGGAGGTTTTGAATTAAAATACAACATTTTACACTATTCATTAAAAAATGAACTTTATCGGAAAGATACCAAAAATTTACACAAAGTAAATTTTGATGTCCTGATTCTAAAGAAGATTTTTATTTGGTCCAAAAGGATGTATAAGAGTGAAAATAACTATATTTAATGACGGTTCTCCATCAAAAGGCGATAAGTGAACCTTTACTGAAAAATAGGGCATATACGCCTAAAATTGAATTCTTTCCATATTTTAAGCCTTTATCTTTTATTGGATAAAAGTAAAAACATTTAAAAACATATATAATCATATTTTAGTTATTTCTATCCATTCCCGCCAATACAACGGCTACATGTTAACTTCCATTTAAAATAATATTATTTTATTATTAGAGTGCAACGTAAGATTCCCAAGAAACTCGTTGATGCGTGTTGGGTACGCCATCGAGCATAGCGTCCCCTTTAACGTCATATTAATATTTTATTCACAATTATGGATAAATATGAAAATTTCATATTCTTTATCTACCTGGGGTGTTACATCCTTCCCCCCTTTTGGGAATTGCATCCTCGCAATTTTTAAAATTGAGCTGGGAAACATCCTTGAAAGTCCCACATCGGAACAAGAGTCGGTAAAACAATCAATTTAAAATAAAGAAAGATAAGTACAAAGGTCACCCGAGTTAACCCATACTAGGATTCCATGTAGAAAAATATGGACCTGGAGGAGAAAACATAGGGTCATGTTCTGATGGAGAGTGATAGAAAACATGTTTAGGAGAAAGTTAACCACAAGAAAATCACAAACTTGTGATGGGTTAAACGGTATTCGATTCCCCAGTAGGAAAAGTTAATAGACAACATTTTTGTTTTAAGTTACTTTTTATTGAGGAATTTATTCATAAGGAAAAATAATCACTTATCATGTTGACTTTCAACTTTTAATAGATTCCTTAATCAAACTCATATTTTCTCCAAAAGACGAGTATTTGGGAAGACTTGTTCGCATTAAGAGTACTATAATCAATTTCTAGAGAATCACCTAATCCACAATAGAGAACTATATACTTCCCAGGTCTTTAGACTCTAACCAAAACCAAAACCAAAAAGGTTAGTACATGATCAGATAATCTAGAAAAGGATAACCCTTTATAAAAAGAAAATCTATTCTTAATTTCCAAAATTTGTCCAACAAAACCCAAAGTTCAACGAAGACCATTCGATAAACAAATTGTCCATAAAATTCTTCAAAGTAAACCAAACTAAGATTGAAACCCAAATATTTGAAGGATTTAGTCACATATTCTTCCATGTTAAATCGTAACATTTATCTCCAAACAACATGAGTTGCTCCTAAAGTCTCATATTGAAAAGTAATTAATCTAATCACATATCCTCCATGATAGGTTAATCATTTTCATAAATAACCCAAAATCAACTTACTCTTAATTCATGAAATCATATAACTAAAAGAATCAGTCAAACTAACTAGGGACTTTACGTAGTCCAGTGGTAGGCGATAAATACCAGTCGCACATTGGTTGTGGGTTCGATTCCCAAAGCTTTGTCCCACTCGATGGGTTGTCACATGGTCTACGTGTTGTCCTTTTTCCAAAACTATATAATTCTCAAATCATTCCCCAAAAAGGGATAAAATCATCAAAAATAACCATGACATAATTTAACCTCAATTTTATCTCATGCCTTTCACTTCCATCATAACATATAGTAACCCATAATTACCTCAAAAGTAAGGATCATATAAACTCTAATGGTTACCTTTATAATTATTACCTGAACTTCCACATCTATTGGTCATCTCGTACATGATGCATTAAAGATCATACCAAGGTTCAAGTTGTTGATCATGAATCCTTGATAGTTGGTTTAGAACAACCACGAGTTTCCTCATTGAATCCCCCATTTTATCTAGTATCTTAATCATAGAACCACTACAGTTTCCTTCAAACCTATCGTCTCTTTGGTTCCTGCTAGATCCATCCATTCACTAAAAACAGAAATGTCAGTGTGAGTATATCAACAAAACCATCATGTACTAATGAGGAAGGTAAACACTAAGATATACTTACTCATTCACTTTATTTGAAACTAGGACACTTTCTGAAATCCTAACCATTATGGTAATGTCACTTATGCTTAAAGAATACCCTAACCTCTAAAGTTATCTAAACCGACCTCTAATAACAACTATAAGGCCCCATCCTTAAACCTTACTTAATCTTGAGTTAATACAATATTACACATTGAGGATCTTTTCAGGTTTAGAGTTTTAGAGAATTAGATCATAAAACTTGCATTACATTCCACATTTAAACAAAGTGGTTACATAAAAGACATGATTCATTCTTCCCATCAACGGAAACATATTTAAAAAACTTGGGATGAGCATAACAAGCTCAGTAAGGGATATAAAAATATGGAAAGGAAACATGAGTTCATATATACATAAGAATGAAATCATACTTTACCCATAAAACATATGCACTTTAACATACCTCATCAAATCATGAATAGATCATAGAAATCATAAGACATAAAGGTAACTTGAGGCATTCATAACATTCTTACGTAGGGAGTAACCCTCTTGGTTATGTTTGGAATACCCATCACAGTATATTCCATAAATCTCTTCGGAGAAACCTTAACGTTTCACTCCTTCGGGTTACCCAATGCATTAGAGAGCTATATCGGGCTCACCTGCCCTTAGTTTATCACGGAACCACCCGTCTTCATAATAATTCCCAAGAAGCTCAACATAATTATATCACATAAAACATACATAAAGGAAACATAACATTTCCACCTTTCAATCACAAGATATCAATACAACACATTGATATAAAAACATTATGAAAACCATTTTCAATACCAAAACAAAAGAAAATTAAAACATGGTATTTATTTTTCTTTTAAAAAGAAGGTATGGCTTGTAGAGGAAGCTGAAACTCAAATAATGGTCACAGCGGCAGAGAAGTCGTTGTCGCCGCATACGTACGACAAAAACATTCCCTTTTGTCGTTTAGTAAACGCTTCGTATAAAAAAGATTCCTTTTGAATAAACGTAAAAGTCAAAGGGGTTTATACACCATATAAAAGAAGGTTGTGTATAAAACAAAATATGCCTCAATGAAAGGAGATTGAGACGAAGTCCCATACAAAGATGGTATCCTTGGATTAAGGATAAATCAGTTACATAACTATGTGTGACAAACGAATACACAAAATATAAGTGGGTATTAAGTGTAAAACAATCAGAGGACATTCACACATAATCATAGAACGTCATATTCAAGGTGTACAAGTTTATCCCAAAGAATCTTAATTGGGTTAAGAAGTTCCCTTGCAATAATTAGACAGCCTAATGGCGTCACTTCAAAATTCAGAAAAGGAGTTGATGAGATATAAAAAGGGTATATCATCACTTGGACATAAAATTCACATCAATAAGGACATAGAATAACAGATCCCAAAATAATATTATGTGAATTAAAAGACATAACAAAATAAGTCTTTTAAAAAGAGGAGGGTGAAAGGTTCCCTTACCGACATGGGTATCTTTCGAAACATACACCTCATGAAAGAAGTACAATAAAACATTGATGTAAATACTCATAAAAGAAAGTATATTACACAATGAGTAAAATAATGGGCAGTACATACACCACTCAAAGGAAATTGTGGCAAATGTAGCATAAATCTCACAGGTATAAAAGTGAGATGAAAAATCTCTTACGAAAACTCGGCAGCCTAACGGCGCCACTTAAAACTTCAAAAAATGGATTGATGAGATCAAATAGGGTATCTCATAACATTACAATAAAATGTACATCAAGATTAATATAAAATAACATCCCCCATCATAAAAAATAGGATCTTAAAAGAAGTGGCATAAGGAGAGTACTTAAAAAGAAAGAGAGAGGTTAGATCTCTTACGAAAATTCGGCAGCCTAACGGCGCCACTTAAAACATCAAAAATGGATTGATGAGAGAGAATAGGGTCTCTCATCACATGAACATAAAAATTACAGTAAGATTAATATAAAATAACATCCTAATAACAAGAAATATGAGCTTTAAAATGAATGACATAAAAGAGTGTACTTAAAAAGAAAGAGTGGAGTAGGATCCCTTACCTCGGGTCCGACTTGACTCGATCGTTCTTTAACATCCTGAATAATAAACTTGAGGTAATTTAAACTTTATTAAGAACCTTTTTCTAGTTCATTATTCCTTTTATATCACTTATTTCAATGTTATAAACATTATTTAATCATTTATGTTAATAATGATTGTTTTGTCGATATTTGGTTCTTAAGTCGAAAGTGGACATCTTACAATTACATGTTGTTCGTGTGGTCAAATGTTCATTATATACAGAATTATATTCATGATTTGGATATCATATATATCATATATATCCAGAATATACATGTATTTATAATATTACATAATCATTTAGAGGTAAGAAATTAAATGCACCGTTCATGGAGACGGTAAGCCGTACGTACGCATGAACGCTACTTTCATTTCATTGTCATATTAATGGAATTAAAACTAAATGAGAGGTATGTATATTTTAATTACATAATTATATTCATCATTTATATGTATCATTCATCATATATAATAACATTAAATCCATCCTTTATACGTCCCACGTATGGCATTAACGAATCACATCACTTTGAGGGGCGGTAGTCCGCACTTCCTAAAATGAAGATATCGCGTATACCCATAATGGAAGCCATAAAGGTAAGACACGAATGAAAAATACATAAGCTTAAGTAAAACATAATAATATTATATATCATATATAAATATAGTGACATCTTAATGGCCACCTTTTAAGGTGTTAAAAGAATGTTGAAAATCATCGTTTCGGGAGGCATAAATTCGCCATCCACGGAAACAGTATGTTCGTTAACCATTAGACGTAGGTGTGTGTAAGTTTAGCTCGGATACTTATTATAAAAACATCCTAGTATATTGAGGATACTGTAGTTGTTACAAAAGAAAAGAATAAAAAGAGTTTAGGGGGTTTGAGAAGCAAAATAAAACAAAAGGACTCAAAAGAAGACATTACCTTAAAATCGGGTAACTCCCTTTGGTTTGAGCTCAAAGGCTTCCTTGGGAATACTTCTTCCCAAAGTGAGGATTCAAGGAGTAAGATAGGTAAGTGGAGAGACAAAATGGGCAGGTTTTGGCCGAGACAAAGGCTTTGGGAGTGTGAGTAAGGAGGTAGAGGTTGGGGGCTTTTATAAGGGGAGAGGAGGGGCACTCTTGGAATGCAATGATAGGTTACTTTATTTTAAAATGAGTTTCTGATTCAAAAGGTCCCACATTGATATAATTTGAGGATAAGGTGATAAGGGTTCGAAATCAAATCATACAATTGGTTTTTTCCATGTGTAGGTCTTAGATTTTACAATATCTTTCCATTTGATTTAAATCCTTTATTAATGAGGTAATCGCTGCATCATCATGATGTCATAAATACATTAATTTATTTAAAATCTAAAATTTATAAAAAAAATACTATGATGTAGGAAATCGTTTTATCTTTCCAATTACTATTTATAATAAAATATCTGACTTGTATACCCCAATGTAAAAATTGTTTTAGTAAAACATCTCATGTGTGTGTCATTTTTACTTTAACATTAAATAAAAAGTTATTTATGTCATTTCCCAACAAAAGTGGCTACATGGGGTCCCAAAGTTGACCCATGGCTTTTCTTGGTCTGCCATGACACATCCAATGATGTTAGGACATGTGTCATGTTCATTTCATATTATTAAAAAATTATTTTTACCTTAAACTACACTAATTACCTCTAATCGCGATTAAAAACTTAATAAGTTACTATTCACCAAAAAATTATTTTAATCCCATTGAACAACATTTTATTTATTAATGACAACCATGTATGTCGGATTTTTGAAATTAAAAACACAAAGGTGGCAAAATTTAATTTAAATGGAAAATCAGTTTTTATAAGTACCACTTAGTGGTTTCACTATTCATCAAAAATTGAAGTTTTTTAGAAAATTACCAAAAATTCACCCTAAGATATATTTGATATTACGAATTAAAAAATGAAGTCTATTTTACAAAATTCAAAACATATAAGTCACATTAATTAATTTAATAATTAATACCCGCTGTCATGACAAATAGCGTGTTTTTATGAAACAATAAGTATCAGAAGATTGACACTAGTTTAAGTCTGATTTCAAAGTGAAATTAATTCCAACGACCACTATTGGATTTAATGGTAAAAATATATTATAATTTCACTTTAAAACCAATTCAAAATATAATCTAATCATATAAATAAATTAGATTAAAAAGAGTTTTTGAATTAAAATACAACATTTTACACTATTCATTAAAAAAATGAACTTTATCGGAATGATACCAAAAATTTACACAAAGTAAATTTTGATGTCCCGATTCTAAAGAAGAGTTTTATTTGGTCCAAAAGGATGTATAAGAGTGAACTAAACTATATTTAATGACGGTTCTCCATTAAAAGGCGATAAGTGGACCTTTAGTGAAAACTAGGGAATATACGCCTAAAATTGAATTCTTTCCGTATTTTAAGCCTTTATCTTTTATTGGATAAAAGTAAAAACATTTAAAAACATATATAATAATATTTTATTTATTTCTATCCATTCCTGCCAATACAACGGTTACATGTTAACTGCCATTTAAAATAATTTTATTTTATTATTAGAGTGCAACGTAAGATTCCCAAGAAACTCGTTGTTGCGTGTTGGGTACGCCATCGAGCATAGCGTCCCCTTTAAAGTCATATTAATATTTTATTCACAATTAAGGATAAATATGAAAATTTCATATTCTTTATTTACCTGGGGTGTTACAGTAACGGTAAGAATAATATTTCTTATGTGTAAAGAGAACTTACACAAGGGTAAACAGACACTTACAAAATTCAAATAAGGGTAAAACTAGAATATACATAATTGAAATAAAAACATTAGGAAATAATTTTTTCTTAAAATAAAATTTAAATTAATTATATAGAGTAATAATAAAATTAAAATTATTAAATAACTAATAAAATATTACTTTCAACGAAATTATTATTATAATTAAAAACAATAGAATTTTTATTTTAAAAAATAATAAGTAAGTAAATTATCATGGAGCCTGTCACAACCCCCTCCCCACAAGGTGTACCCCTCCTGGGCCAGCAATGAGAGAAGGTAGATAATGACCCACGAGTCTCGCCTCTAGTAGGCCTCGGATTGGCGACTAGCACCGAGGGTATAGTAAACACACAAATGGAAGGCAATACCCTCTAAGAGAACACATGAGAAAGAGATAGATAAGATAGACACAAATAAAATCCAAATCAGACTGAAATATAAATGAAAACCCAAGTGAAAATATGTAATGTCATGCAAAGATACTATAAATGTAAGAGGAAAACTGCACATACCCAAAAAAAAAAGAAAAAAATAGTAGCAACCACAAGCTCAAACAGCTCCTGCAACCCCAAGCTAGTAAAAGCTGGCTTTATCTCCAACCTACTCAATGTGACCTGAAAATATTTTATATATACATTGGGTGAGTATAACAGTATACTTAGTAAGATCCTCTCCGGAGCCTCTCTTGAAAAAGTAAATAAAGAATGTTAAAGCACAATGAACAAAAAGTGAAACTAACTTATCACCTAAATAGGTATACTACGTTCCCAGCCTCACCATGGATACTCTCACCAAGTAATGCATACAAGAGTATATATTATAATAAAGATTATCAAGGGTACCCTGCTACTACTTCCCCACTAGGTTGCCACTTTACCCCAATGTTGCACGTCCTAAGCATATCTCTCCAAAAAGGCTTGCCTGCAGACACCTAGGCGAAGCACCACAATATGCACCTCATGCAAAAAAACCACCACGTCCACGCAAGAAGTAACCAGGTAGTTTTTGAGATCCTCCACAACTCATATAACATGTATCATACATTGGGTATTAAACCTAAAGTCATTACAGCCCATACACCGAGTAAGGATCCTCATTCCATCACATCCTATACACATTACACCTATAGTAGTCTATAAGATACTATATCCAGAAAATATGTGTGTGAATAACCAAAATCCATTATGGCCCTCTACACACATATATGGAGAAAACTAACCACTGTGCCTACCAGCACAAGTAACTACCAAGAGAAGAGAGTGGGGCCAAATGGGGTAGTCAGCCATCTATCCTCCCACCGGAATGTTGGGGAAAACACCCCCAGGGATTAAAATCCCCGGGGTGTCAGTTTCCCTAAATGACATGGTGAAGTAGAATATAGAAACACAAAATGTAAAAAATATAAAATATCTCACAAACACACTATGGGCATAGCCTAGTCTTAGACTCAACTGCAGCTAACGTCTCTCAGACTCCCAGCTGCCACTTCTAAGATAGGGTATCCATAAGCACACAACCATTTAAAGAGATTTATTGACTTAATTAATTTCCTTTTTATCAGTTCCAATTTACTTTAATTAATTATTTAAACATTTATTAACCATTACAAATTCCATATTAAATTTCATTATCATCACACCCAATGTTCATTGTCCCTTAAAAATTGTAACCTCAACATTTTGTTCCAGATAACTCTAACCCCATGGGTTGACATCATTTATTTAATTATTTATCTACAACATTACTTTCCCATATTACCAAGAAGTATAGAAAAACATTCTATGATTCTAAACACACGAGGGCTCAACACGGTGAGTAGATAACTACCTATTGAGTCTTTGCCGCCTATAGTAAGAGCGTAGACCCATCCTCCCTTGAGAAGCTAGACACATAAAACACATTGCATACCCTGTGTGTCTTCACCCCTTTCGAAAGAAGGGTAAGAAAGACCAACTATCTTGAGCAGTGGGGAATGTAAAGCCGATAAACAAATAATAAGAATCAGCCAGCATCCAAACATTCACATCTAACCCGTTCCATCATCCACGATGTCCTCCCCAACACCCACATGCATAAAACAATACATCTCTCCACTCTAGGCATCAAATTCTAACACAACCAGTAGGCCTCCCTGCCCCCACATATTACAACAGCCATCCAGGCTCACATCACAACATAAGAAGTAGGAAAATAAAACATCTTATAAATTGGTCTCTTGACCCTCAAACAAGAAAGACGGTAACTCAGAACCCTAAAATTATTATCTTTTATCAAACCACAAGTTCATTAATCAATATGTATTATCCGATTTATTATTTATAGGTTCCAACTTTGAGAAACCTAAATAGTAAGATATCACAAATAATTAAACATGCTTGATACACCAATTTGATTAACATAAAATTACAACAACATCAATCAGATTCATTCACATGACTCTTTCTCTTTAGACAAACGATTATCAATTAATTCCGGCTTTATGTTCTTTACCAATTTCCATCAAGATTGAAAATCTAAACAAGAAAGATTTGAAATCACACTATATAGAAAAACAAGAGGTAATATCATACAGTCGATATCAATTTATTTATTAGGTTAAAATATTTATTATGTCAATTCCATTGTGATCCAGTGGGATAAAACATGCTAACAATATAGTTCCATGAAAAAGAAGAGAAAAGCAAAAAATCCCCTACCTTAAACAGTTCTTGAAGTTATTTATACAAGAATGAGCCACACAACGGGGTAAGATATCTTACCCTGTTACAACTATATCCACCTGAGGATGTAGAGACACCCCCACATTGGCCAACCCCCAAGAAAATCCCATTAGGAACATGGGGTAAAAATTTAATTAAAAGGTCAAGGGGAAAGAAGGAGATGAACCAGAAATAATGAAGATAGATTATACCTTATATCGAAGACCGGTCGGTATTTCTTGGTTGCATCAAAACAGATAGGATCAAATCCTATGAGGAATGTTTGATTGCAAAAATCCTATAGGAAGGAATGGGATGTTTGAGCATCTCACACCGCAGAATAAGAAGGAAGAACTAGGGAGGAATATATCTCGTTCCTTTAGAATATTTTATAGAGTAGTGGTTTAAGATACACTAGGCTTTCCATTAAAAGTTGATCACATTAAACCACGCGGTTTGACCAAGTAAAACCATCTTGAGCCTTGAGATAAATTAATATAGCATTTACGACCTTTGATTCAGCCTTAGAGTCCTTAAAACAAGGCTTTAAATGCATTTTATGTCAAAGGAAATGTTAAAGCGGTGAAACTGTAGGAAGTTGGAAACACTTTTCATAAACTCAAATTTTTGCAAGGAAAAACAATATTCATGAACCTCACCATTGGAACCTCACTGTTAGAACCTTACTGTTCTGGAAATGCTATTTATGAAATCAAAATTTGGAAAAGGAAAAAGGTCACCGTTGGAACCTCATCATTCCAGAAACATTGTTCATGAACCTCACCATTCAGAAAAAAATGTTCATGAACCTCACTGTAGGAACCATACCATTCTAGAAACACTATTGATGGACTCAAAAATTTGGCAAAGGAAAGAAGTCACCGTTGGAACCTCACTGTTTTGGAAACACTATTCATGAACTCAAAATTTGGCAAAGGAAAAAGGTCACCATTGGAACCTAACTATTCTAGAAACACTGCTCATGAACTCAAAATTTGGCAAAGGAAAGAGGCCATCGTTGGAACCTCACCATTCTAGAAACACTATTCATGAACTCAAAATTTGGAAAAGGAAAGAGGTCATCGTTGGAACCTTACTGTTGCACAGTTCACATAAGATTACCAATGACACTATTCACAGAAGGTCACTAATGACACTCTTCACATAAGGTCACCGATGACATTGTTCCCATAAGGTCACCAATGTCACTATTCACATAAGGTCACTATTGAATTGTTCACATAAGGTTACCGATGACACTGTTCATAGAAGGTCACTGATGACACTATTTACATAAGGTCACTGATTTCACTGTTCACATAAGGTCACCACTGATAGTGTTCAAAAAAGTTGAAATTTGGAAATGTTTTGGGGATAAGTCACATTGACCTCCTGAAACACCTCATACACATGATTTTCACTAATGAATAGACTAGATAGGTCCAAGCCATTACATCAGATACCTCTTAAAACATTCTCCTCCTTGATAATTCAAAACCCACCTAAAGGAAAAATGAAACGGGGTCTGAACAACCACCCATCAAGATACCTCTCAAAATAGTGCAAGCCATAAGAAGTAAGAAAATGAAATCCATATTATAAACATGAATGATCTATAACCACAAAGGATACATCGATACATAAAAATATTTAAACATCAAACAACTCTGGGTACTGAGAACATATCTATGACTCATGTTCCCAGGTACTCTCCTCCATGCCACCTTGTCGCCACAAGACACGAACCAAGGGGATAGAATGACCATGTAACACCTTCTCTTTATAGTCTTGGATCTCTACAGGTCACTCCTCAATGGTCACATCATCATCAACATCAATATCTCCCCAATCAATGATGTGAGGGTCATCATGAAGATAACGATGGAGCTAGGATATATGGAAAACATCATGTATCTGACTCATCTATGGGGGAAGTGCTACTCGATACGCCATAGCTCCAACATGAGATAACACCTCAAAAGGCCCAAAAAACTGGTGAGAGAGCTTACTCTAATGACCAAACCTTCGCTTCCCACAATGGGGAGTCACCATAAGAAGCACATGATCCCCAACATCAAACTCTAAGGGTATCCTCCTTTGATCTGCACATGATTTTTGATGATCTTGCATTTTCTTCATCCTCTCATTAATCACTGAACCATATCTGTTGTAATCTGCACTATTTCTGGTCAATGAATTGCTGACTCTCTAACCCCAGTCCAGCATAACGGAGAATGACAAGGTCATCCATACAAGGCTTCAAATGGTGCCATACCTATGGTGGAGTAAAAACTATTATTGAAAGAAAACTCCACCAAGGGTAAGTGCCTCATCCATGAACCTCCAAAATCCAGGACACAAGAGCGAAATATGTCTTCAAGAGTCTGGATGGTTCGCTATGTCTGACCGTCTGTTTGAGGATGAAAAGCAGTGCTAAGGCATAGCTGATAACCAAAAGCATGTTGGAGACCTCTCCACACCCTAGAGGTAAAATGAGGATCTTGATCAGAAATGATCATCTTTGGGACTCCATGAAGTCTCACCACCTCCTCCAGATACTACCTCGATAAAACTTCTACTGATCTTGACTCCTTGATTGCTATAAAGTGGGAAAATTTTGTTAAATGATACATTAACACCCACATAGCTTCATGTCCTCCCAAATATCTAGGTAAAATAGTAAAAAAGTTCATTGAGATGTCCTCCCACTTCCACTAAGGAACATCTAATAGCTGGATCCTACCACTAGGAACACAGTGTTTAGCCTTCAACTTCTGGAAGACCAAACATCAAGACACAAACTCCGCAAATGCATGATTCAACCTAGGCCACCAAATATTTCTCCTCAAGGCTTGGTACAACTTTGTCACACCATGATGCACTGCTAAAAAAACTATGGATCTATCTGAGAACTGTCTCCTACATCATCAAAGGGACAAAAAGACTTCCATGATACAACATTCAGTATTGTTCATCCTCAGACCAACCATAAGGGGTCTCATCCCAAAAAACTCGGTCTCTCCAGACCTACACCTCAAGATCCCCCAACTGGGACTCTTCCACCTTTTACACTAGAGATGACTGCACCATCATCTGAAAAAAGACAACCTCTTCCCCCAACTTCTTCCATATCAAGATATAATGCTGACAGTTGTTCCATTACTCTCTAAAAGTCACTAGATTCATGTACTACATCACTACATGACTCATGACTTAGTGTATTAGCTACATAATTCCCCTTACCTGGTGTATACAATATTTTGAAGTCATATTACTATAATAAATCCATCCGCCCAAATTGTCGTAAGTTCAAGTCACACTGGGAGAATACATACCTCAGGATATTATGATCAGTGAAAACCACAAAGCGCTCACCAATGAGGTAATGTATTTACAAATTTATAGCAAAAACCATGGCTACCAACTCAAGATCATGGGTGGCATAGTTACGGCCATGAGGACACAACTTCCGAGACCCATAAGAAACAACTGATCTCGGCTCCATCAGGACACAACCTAACCCTAGATGAGAAGCATCACAGAAAACATCAAACTGAACTCCCTCTACTGGAAGACAAGGAACTAGAGCACTTACCAACTTCTCCTTTAGATACTCTAAAGCTGCCTAACACTGATTAGTCCATATGAATGCCTGATCCTTCCTAGTTAATGTTCTCAGAGGAGTTTCAACTCAAGAGAAATCATCTATGAACCCCCTGTAGTAGCCTGAGAGACCAAGGAAACTTCACACCTTTGACACAGTATTGGGGGCTGACCAAGACACAAATGATTCTATCTTAAATGGATCCACATCTAATCCCTACTGGGAGACCACATTCCAAAAGAGACAGACTTCTCAATCCCAAAACTCACACTTCGAAAACATCCCAAATAGTTGATGTTGATGAAGAACTCCCAAAACATCGTGTAGATGTTATGCATGCTCTTCTTCAGACGTAGAGTACACAAGGATGTCGTTGATAAAAACTATAATGAACTTGTTGAGGAACTCATATAACACAACATTCATCAATCCCATGAACATAGCTGAAGCATTTTTCATTCCTAATGACATTACAACGAACTCATAATGCCCATGATGACAACAGAAAGAAGTCTTCGGGATATCCTCATCCTTCACACGCATCAGATGATATCTTGTCCGCAAGTCGATATTTGAGAACCAACTTGAACCCTTCAGTTGAACGAATAAATCATCAATCCATGGAAGAGGATAGAGATTATTTATTTTCACTTTGTTCAAGTGATGATAATCGACACACAACCTCAAACTGTCATCATCCTTCTTCATGAAAAAAACTGGTGCACCCCACGGTGACACACTCGGCCAAGAAAAACCACACCGTAACAAACCATAAAGCTATATACATAGCTCTCGTAACTCAAAAGGGTCCATCCTATACAGAGACAAAAAGATAGGAGATGCTATTGGTGGTAGCTCGATCCCAAACTCAATCTCTCATTGAATGGTTAATGCTAAAAAATATTATAGAAATACATCAGGGTACTCTTCTATGACCCTAGGAAATGCCAACTACTAAACCTCTGATGAACTCAACATCATCTCATCCATCATGGATGATAAGGACAAAGCGTGCCTATGACCCATCTGAGGATCTCCCTAACCAACAATAACCACCAGATCTCCATCTGAATTGAGGAAAACAACCTTCTTCCTAAAGTAATCCATGATAGCTTGCACCTAATAAAACCAATCCATGCTGTGGATGACATAATATGGTTGTATTCGTAATCATAGGAAATCTCCCCAAGAGCGGTGCTACCCCAACACTAGGTCACAGTCTCTACATACATAAAACAGGTTATCTCAGCCTCTAACTATCATAGTCAACACCAAGGGAACTAGAAGACACTCTACCACAAGTCCCAAAGCATGGACAAGGGTAGGTGATTTGAAGGAGTGTGTCACTCCTGAATCAAACAAGGCATACACTAAGGTAGAAAACAAGCAAGGGGTACCTCAAATGATATATGGCTCGCCTGAAGCTGGCAATGCTAAAGAATGAAGCATACCACAACCTCCTCCAAGACCTCTATGACCCTGATGAAAACAACCACCATGACCATGCTCTGCTCTCTAAGGACATGGAGAGTGACATGGCAATCCTTTTCCTGCACCATCTACCCTCTATTTTTCTAAAGCTAGTGCAACCTGCTACTACTGCCTCTACTGGAACTGTCTGAATGGAGGAACCTGAAGTGGAACACCTAGTGCATGATGACTTCTCTAGAAGGTCGGGAACTCACGCTACTTATTACCTCAACCACCATAAGAAAAGAAAGTGTTTGATTCCTTAGAATAGCCCTGAGAGCGACTGCCCCCAGAGAAACGAGATGATGAGGGCTAGGACCTACCCCTGGCCTAACAAAAACTCTTATTCCCTAAAAACCGAGAATCCCAGACCACAACTCTTCTTCATGAGGAATCATGAATACTCCCCTCTTATGATGATCTCATTCTGGCCAATGTCCTATCGACAACCCTTTCCCTCACAAGCACCTCAAGATATATCTTTAGCATAAATGGGGTGACCTGGTGCTGGATCTCTGGACGAAAATCCTCCTAAAAATTCCTCGCCATAGCCTCCTCATCTGTAAATAGGTCCAAATCATATCATTAATGGTTCTTGAAATAGATTCCAAACACTCACACACTGGAGCTCCACTGTCGAAGGGTAAGAAGCTCCTGGAGACTAGACGCCTTCATGATCGACGGGTAAGAAGCTCCTGGAGATTGGACACCTTCATGGTTGAAGAAAGAAACTCAACTCTAAAGTTGTCTCGGAACTCCTCCCATGAGATTTTTTGACTCCTAGAGATCCTCAAGGAACAAAACCACCACTACCTCACTACTCCACGCAGCATCGTTGCAACCAAGGACACCCAATGCTTCTTCGAGAATGGATCAAACTGAATCCTATCTTAACCTCCTCCAACCAGTATTCTATGACAACATATGAAAAGAATCCCTCGTACTTCTGCTGACTCTAGTGCTTAAACTCTCAAAGTATCCTCCTCGAAGTGTAGTCGTCGTCAACCTCTACCTGACGACGATCTGTTGGCACAACCTACTGGAAATCTTCTATGCATCCCTGAAGAGGACGTCAACCTGCAGCCATAACTACAAAATAACAAAAAATTAGATCTCCTAAATATATAATATGGAATACCAATCATTAATTAATTAATTGTTTTCCTTTTTCCATTTTAGTTTAACTTATCCCAAGGTTTACCCGTTCAAACATTGGCACAATGAAAAATTATGCATGATCCTTCCCTAGGTCTCTACCCTACAACTTGTATCACCCCATTTAAGAGCCATTACAAACTTAAAGTTCTGTACATCAGATTATAGGGGGCCCTAAATTCCTATGTCTCAGTCGGTCTCCAGTGTTTATAACACTTGATAAACTTGACTGACACTATTTCCCTACCAACCCATGCAACCTCACCTATTCCTAACTCCAAACTCCATTCTGTCCCTCAACTTCCCTTTGATACCACTCTATAGGCCCCGGGTTGGCGACAAGCACTGAGGGTATAGTAAAGACAAAGATGAGAGGCATTACCCTCTAAGAGAACACATGCAAAAGAGAGAGATAAGATAGACATCAAACTACTAAAACTCAGACTGAAATATAAATGAAAACCCAAGTGCACATATGTAATTTCATGAAAAACTGCTATAACTGGAAGGGGAAAACTGTAAGTACCCAAAAGAACGAAAAAAATAGCAACAACCACAAGACCAAACAATTCCTTCAACCCCAAGCTAGTAGAAACTAGGCTGATCTCCATCCTGTTCTAAGTGACCTGAAAAAAAGTTTATATACTCATAGGGTGAGTATAATAGTATAATTAGTAGGATCCTCCCCGGATCCTCTCATTAAAAAGTAAAGAAAGCATGCTAAAGAACAGTAAAAAACAAGTGAAACTAACTCATCACTTAAACATGTATACTAAGTTCCTAGCCTAACCATGGATACTCTCACCCAATAACACATACAAGAGTATATAAAATAATAAATATTATCAAGGGTACCCCACTACTACTTCCCCACTGGTTTTCCACTTTTCCCCAACGTCACATGTCCTAATAATCTCTCTCCAAAGAGGATTTCCTGAAGACACATGGGTGAAGCACCACAATATGCACCTCATGCAATAAAACCACCATGTCTACACAAGAAGTAACTAGGTAGTTTCCAGGAGCCACCACAGCTCGTATAATGTGTATCATACAGCGAGTATTATACGTCTATCCATTACATCCCATACACCGAGTAAGGATCCTCAATCCATCACAACCTATTCACGTTACACCAATAGTAGTCCATAGGATACTATATCCAGAATATATGTGTGTGAATAACCAGAAGACATTACAACCCTCTACAAACATATATGGGGAAAACTGACCACTGTTCCCACCAGAACAAGTAACTACCAAGAGAAGAGAGTGGGGCCAAAGGGGGTAGTCATCTATCCATTCTCCCACAGGAATATTGGGGAAAACACCCCTAGGGCTCAAAATCCATGGGGTGTTAGTTTCCCTAACTAACAGGGTGGAGTAGCATATAGAAACACAAAATGTACAGAATATACTATATCTCACAACAACACTATGGTAATAACCTAGTCTTAGACTCAACTATATCTAACATCTCTCGGACTCCCAACTTCCACTTATAAGACTAGGTGTCCTATAATCACACAACCATTTAAAGAGATTTATTACCTTACTTCATTCCCTTTTTATCAGTTTCACATTACATAAATTAATTATTTAAACATTAACTATCCGTTAACAATTCCACATTAAATTTAATTAGCATCACACCCAAAGTCCACTGTCCCTTTATAATTGTATCCTCAACGTTTTGTTCCAGCAAGTTCTAACCCCATGGGATATCATCATTTATTAAATTATTTATTTATAGAATTACTTTCCCATATTCTCTGGAATTCTAGAAAAAAATTATATGCTACTAAACACAAGGGAGATCAACATGGTGAATAGATAACTACCCATCGAGTCTTTGCCCCCTATAGTAAAAGAGTAGTCCCATCCTCCCTTGAGATTCTAGACACAGAAAGCACGTGGAATACCCCGTGTGTCTTCACCCCTTTCGGAAGAAGGGTAAGAAAGACCATATGCCTTGAGTAGTCGGGAATGTAAATAAGATAAACAACTAATAAGAATCAGCCAGCATCCAAACATTCACATCCAACCCGTTCCATTATCCAGGATGTCCTCCCTGATACCCACATGCATAAACTGATGCATCTCACCACTCTAGGTGTCAACTACTGCCACAACCAATAGGCATCCTTTCCCCCACATATCACATCATCCAGGCAGGCTCATATCACAACACAAGCAGTAGGAAAAAACATATTATTAATTGGGATCGTGACCCTCAAACCAGTTAGTGGGTAACTCAGAACCCTACAAGTATTATATTTTATCAAACAACCAGTTCATTAATTCATCTCGGATAAAAAGATTTATTTTTCATAGGTTCCAACTTTGGGAAAACTAAATAGTAAGCTATCACAAATAATTAAAAAGGCTTACTCCACCAATTTTACTAACATCAAATTACAAAAACATCAATCAGATTCATTCACATGCCTCTTTATCTTTAGCCAAGCGATTATCAATTAATTATGGCTTTACGTCCTTAACCAATTTCCATCATGAATGAAAAGATAAATAATCAAGCTTTAAAATCACACTATCTAGAAAAACAAGAGGTAATATCATACAATCGATATCAATTTATTTATCGGGTTCAAATATTAATTATGTCAATTCCATTGTGATCCAATTGTATAAAACATGCTAACAATATAGATGCACGTAAAAATAGGAGAGAAGTCATGAATCCCCTACCCCAAACAGTTCTTGACGTTCTTTATACGAGAATGAGCCACACAATGGGTTACGATCTCCTCCCCTGTGACAACTGTATCCACCCGAGGATGCAGAGACTCCACCACATCGGCCAACACCCAAGAAAATCCCATTAGGAACATGGGGTAAAAATTCAATAAAAAGGGAAAGGAGAAAGAAGGAGATGAACCATAAATAATGAAGATAGATCATACCATATATCAAAGACTGATTGATATTGCTTGGATACATCAAAATAGAGTGGAAAAACTCCTTGGATGAATTTTTGATTGCACAAATATTAATGGAAGGAATGTGATGTTTGAGCGTCTCACACCCGAGAACAAGGAGGAAGAACTAGGAAGAAAGATATCTCATCCATTTAGAAGATTTAATGGAGCATTGGTTTAAGATATGCTAGGTTTTCCATTAAAAGCGGATCGCATTATACCACATAGTTTGACCAAGTAAAAACATCCAGAGCCTTAGGAGAAATTAATATAGGAGTTAAAACCATTGAATCAACCTTAGAGTCCTTAAAACAAGGCTTTAAATTCATTTTTCATCAAAGGAAACGTTAAAGAGGTGAAAATGTAGAAAGATGGAAACATTATTCATGAACTCGAAATTTTCCAAGGAAAAACATTGTTCATGAACCTCACCATTATAAACTCATCGTTGGAACCTTACCATCCAGGAAACATTGTTCATAAACTCAAAATTTGGTAAAGGAAAAAGGTTACCGTTGGAACCTCACCATTCTGGAAGCACTATTCATGAACCTCACTATTGGAACCTTACATTCTGGAAACACTGTTCATGGACTAAAAAATTTGTCAAAGGAGAGAGGTCACCATTGGAACCTCACCATCCTAGAAAAACTGTTAATGAACTCAAAATTTAGAAAAGGAAAAAGGTCACTGTTGGAACCTCACCATTCTGGAAACACTGTTCATGAACTCAAAATATGACAAAAGAAAGAGGTCACCATTGAAAACTCACCATTATAGAAACACTATTCATGAACTCAAATTTTGGAAAAGGAAAGAACTCACCATTGGAACCTCACCATTGCACTATTCACATAAGGTTACCGATGGCAGTGTTTACAGAAGGTCATCGATGACATTGTTCACATAAGGTCACCGATGACACTGTTCACAGAAGGTCACCGTTGAGATTGTTTACATAAGGTTACCTATGTCTATGTTCACATAAGGTCACCAATGACACTGTTCACATAAGTGGAAATTTGGAAAAGTGTTGGGGATAAGTCACCTTGACCTCTTGAAACACCTCATACACTTGATTTTCACAAAGGAATAGACCAGATAGGTCTGGGCCATTATAGAGCCGGTCCAACATTGTCTCATTTTTTAATAATTAAAATAAATAAATTTCAAAATCTCTGACCCTCATTGAAATTTGTCAAAAATATATAATTATAATTCTGAAATATAATTTCCATCGACGTTTTGAAACGAAGAAGCCCAAATTATCATATTTTCATACTCAATTTTCTCTATAAAATAAAATATTCAAAAAAATAAAAAATATAATTCCCAAAAATTAAATAAATATATAAAAATAGTTACCTCCACCTAAATTGATTCATCCAAAAACAATTCTAAAATTATCCATCAAAATAATTAATATTATATTCAAGACATTTTTAAAAGATATGAAAGGAGTTTCAAAAATAACTATTAGATAGATAATTACATAAAACCAATAAATATAAAACATAGAATAAATTCTCACTAGCCAAAAATTAAGTAATTTTTAAAGCAATACCTACATACCATATAATAAAAATGAATATTATTATTGGCCATAAAATAAAAAAATTCTCAGTACTCCATACTAGTTTTTATACAATAGTTTTTAAAATAGTACTTCTAGGTACCCTTATATTTTGAATTTATAGAACATTAAATCTCATATAAGATGAATAAATATATATATTTTTGGTACCAATTTTTTTTTCAAAACCATTGACCATATTTAATTTTATAATTTCCTCAAAATCACATTTATATAAAATAAACACGAACAACCAATCATCTAATTAAAATCACATTTCATAAAATGAACATGACGATCAGGGCTTGATCCTATAGAAAACAAGTGTTTAAAAAAAAACTAATCCTTATTAACATTAGTTTAGAAATCATTTAATTTAATATCCTTGAAAACATTATAATTACTACACTGAGATGATTTTCTCAAATTTTATTCTATTTCTTGAGTTTCCAAAATTTTTCATTAATTTGAAAAAAACACCTAACCAAAAAATAAATTCTTTTCTTTATCCTTATTTTTTTATCAATAAAATAATTAAACATATTATTATTATAATTGAGCTTCAATATTTCATGATCCAAAATTCTTAACAATTCAACATCTACATATAACTTTATATTTTCTTCAATATTGATCTTAAAATTTGAATCATGAGATTAATGTAATTCCATAATTTTTGTATGTTTTTATTGATAATACTCATGTAACTTATGTATTATTTTTTTAATAAAAAGAAAATATTCATAATCACTAACCTCTGATGATTTAACCATTTTCTAAACATTTACAAAATAGTCCTTTCCATATGAGGATTTAGGCATACATCCCCAATTGAATTTCATTTTCCTAAAATGTTTCTTCTTCCATTTATCCATTAATAAAACATATCATTTTAGTAATCATTTTACATACTATGATACATGTTTACTAAAAAATACAAAATTAAGGAAAAATCCCAAAGGAAATGGCTCTGATATGAACTGTTAGGTCCCCAAAAGTTTGATATAAATAGACAAGAGGGAGTGATTTCCATTTTTTAAAATTATCATAATATTAAGAAAATTATGGTACATGATTGTTTAATAATATTAAACAATTGTTTCTTAAAAAAATAAAAAATTGGGAATGCAAAGACTATGTTAATAAAACTATAGATACGAACACATGGAATTTTATTATGATTCATTCTAATAAAAATATTCCTCTATTTACAACACAAATGATAGAGTATAAAACCCACATAGATATGAGAGAGACTATAATGATGAAAGATCATAAGCCTGGAATTTTACAATTCGATCAATCCTATACTAGTACGTTTACATAAGAGTGGCACCATACCTTATGTAACATCCCAGGTAAATAAAGAATAATACATTTTAATATTTATTAATATTTGATAATTGAATATTAATTTTACTTTAATGGGGTTGATGTGTTCGATAGCGTACCTGATACGCAACAAAGAGTTTCTTTGAAATCTTACATTGCACACTAGTAATAAAATAATATTATTTTAAATGGTAGTTAACAGATAGCCATTTTATTGGAGGGAATGGATAGAAATAACTAAAATATGATTATATATGTTTTTAGATGTTTTTACATTTATCCAACAAAATATAAAGGCTTAAAATACGAAAAGAATTCAATTTTAGGCATTTATACCCTAATTTTAACTAAAGGTTCACTTATCGCCTTTTGATGGAGAACCGTCATTAAATATAGTTTTGGTCACTTTTATAAATTCTATTGGACCAAATAAAACTTTTTTTTAGAATCGGGACATCAAAATTTACTTTGTGTAATTTTTTGGTATTTTTTCGATAAAGTTCATTTTTTAATGAATAGCGAAAAATGTTGTATCTTAATTCAAAACCTCTTTTTAGTCTAATTTATTTATATGATTACATTACCGTTTGAATTGGTTTTAAAGTAAAATTAGAATATGTTTTTACCATTTAATCCAATACTGGTCTTTGGAATTAATTTCACTTTGAAATCAGACTTAAACTAGTGTCAATCTTTTGATACCTATTGTTTCATAAAAACATGCTATTTTCTCTGACAGCGGGAATTAATTATTAAATTAATTAATGCAACATATATGTTTTGAATTTTGTAAAATAGAGTTCATTTTTGAATTCAGAATATCAAATATATCTTAGGGTGAATTTTTGGTATTTTTCTGAAAAACTTCAATTTTTGATGAATAGTGAAACCACTAAGTGGTACTTAAAAAATCTGATTTCTCATTTAAATAAAATTTTACCACCTATGTGTTTTGAATTTCAAAAATCCGACATACATGGTTGTCATTAATAAGTAAAATGTGGTTCAATGGGATTAAAATAATTTTTTGGTGAATAGAAACTTTTAAGTTTTTAATCGCGATTAGAGCTAATTAGTGTAGTTTAAGGTAAAAATAATGTTTTAATAATATTAAATGAACTTGACACATGTCCTACCCTTATTGGATATATCATGGCCGATCCAGACAATCCATGGGTTATCTTGGGGACCCCATGGATCCACTTTGGTAGGAAAATGACATTAAAAACTTTTTATTTAATGTTAAAATTAAAATGTCACAAACATGAGTTGTTTTACTAAAACAATTCTTAAATGGGGTTATAAAAGTCATATTTTATACTATAAATATTAATTAGAAAGCTAAAACGATTTACTACATCATGATATTTTTTTATAATTTTTAGATATTAAATAAATTAAATTATTTATGACACCATGATGATGCAGCGATGACCTCATTATTTAACGATTTAAATAAAATGAAAATATAATGTAACATATAAGACCTAAACTTGTCAAAAACCTATTGGATTGGTGGATTTAGAACCCGTATCACCTTAGCATCGAATTATATCAATGTGGGACCTTTTAAATCCGAAACTCATTTTAAAATAAAGTAACATTTCCTTACTTTCCAAGAGTGCCCCTCCTCTCCTCTTATAAAAGGCCCCCACCTCTACCACCTTACCCACACTTCCAAAGCCTTTGACTCGGCCAACCCCTGCCCATTTTGTCTCTACACATCCCTATATTAATCCTAGAAGCCTCACATTGGGCATAAGTCTTCCCAAGGAAGCCTTTGAGCTCAAATCTAAGAGACTTACCTGATTTTAAGGTAATGTCTTCACTTGTGTTCTTTTGTTTTATTTTTCTTTTCCAACCCCCTAAACACTTTTTATTCATTTCTTTTGTAAACAATAAAGTATATTAAATATACTAGGATGTTGTTATAAGAAGGATTTGAGATACACCTACACACACCTTCTTCTAATGGTTAAATAACATACTGTTTCTGTGGTTGGCGAATTTCTGCCTCACGAAACGATGATTGTTCAATCTTCTTTTAACACCTTTAATGGTGGCCATTAAGATTTCACTCTATTTATCTATGATATATAATATTTTTATGTTTTCCTTAAGATTCTGTATTTTTCATTTATGGAATACATTTATGGATTCCATTATGGGTAGACGCGATATCTACATTTTAGGAAGTACGGACTACCGCCCCCTCAAAGTGATTTGATTCGTTAATGCCATATGTGGGACGTATAGAGGATGGATTTAAAATTATTATATATGATGTTTTCTACATATAAATTATGAATATAATTCTTGAATTAAAATATACATGCCTCTCATTTAGTTTTAATTCCATTAATATGACATAGAAATTAAAGTAGCATTCATGTGTACGCACGGCTTACCGTCTCCATGAACGGTGCATTTCATTTCTTACCTATAAATGAATATGTAATATTATAATTACATGTTTATTCTGGATATATATGATATATACGATGTCCAAATAATGAATATCATTCTGGATATAATGAACCTTTGACCACACGAACAACATGTAATTCTACGAAGTCCACTTTCGAATTAAGAACCAAATATCGAAAAAACAAAAATTATTAACTTAAATGATTACATAATGTTTATAACATGTTAATAAGTGATATAAAAGGAATAATTAACTTGAAAAGGGTTCTTAAGCAAGTCAAAATTAACTCAAGTTTATTATTCAAGACGTTAAAGAACGACCGAGTCAAGTTGAACCCGAGGTAAGGGACTTCGTCTCAATCTCCTTTCATTGAGGAATATATTGTTTTATACAAAACTTTCTTTTATACGGTGTACAAACCCCATTGAATTTTAATTTAATTCAAAAAGAATATTTTTATATGAATCATTTTACTAAACGAAAAAACGGAATGTTTCTTTTATCGTACGCGGTGACAACGACCTTTTCCGCCGCCGTGAGTATTATTTGGTCTTTGGCTTCCTCAACAAGTCGTAATGTTTTTTAAAATGAAATGAATACCATATACTCTTTTATGTATTTTGGTATTGAAAATGGTTTTTAATAATGGATTTGTTATTTCAATATATTTAAGTTATATATTATGATCAAAGTGTGGAAATGTTTTCTTTCCATTATATTTGTTCTATGTCTTATGATTTTATAATGGTACTTGGACATTTGAAGGGTGGTTACGTGATAAACCATATGACGGGTGGTGTCGTGAATACTAGGATGGGTGGTTATGTTATAACCTCCAATGCATTGGGTATGGAAGTCATCCGTATGGCTATTCCATTAAGTGATATGTGTGGAAGTCGACCGTATGGTTATTCCATTTAATTATGTTTATGTCCCAAGTTACCTTTATATGTTATGTGAACTTTATATGGGTTTTATGGTAATATTTTGGTTACAAAAGGGTAAGTGATGATTTTTTATTCAGTGAAAAGTTTTTACTACTTCATAAAGGTGAATGTATTACTTTGATAAAGTATACATGGTTTACTTGTTGTTTTGATAAACTAACAGTTTTCATTCATTGTGTATCCCTTACTGAGCTTTTTATGCTCACCCCATGTTTTTTTTGAAATGTTTTTCACAGGACTTAATGTGGAATAGGGTCAAGGATGGGATCAAGGGAAAGTAATGGTATATAAAACATGGAACTAGACATGTTTCGTTTTAAGTGTTTTTATTCTATGGAAACTTATTAGAAGTTTCTACTTTGTAATCTTTTGAGATGTAATAGTTATGTCCAAATTATCTAAAACTCTAATCCTAAAAAGATCCTCAATGTGAATTATTCATTTAATTCAATATTAAGTAAGGTTTAGGGTCGGATCCTTATAGTTGGTATCAGAGGTCGGTTTAGACAACTTTAGGAGTTAGAAAAGTGTTAAATTATAAGTTAATTTACGGTATGATTGAAATGATATAGCATTTAAGGATTACCATGTTTCTTCGCCTAAGATATTTTTGTGTTCAGAATGGTTTTCCGTAGAGGAAACAAAGAAGCTATGTTGGGACGACATCAAGAGGAAGACAACCTTCCAAATCAGTAACCTAAGATGGCCGGAATTGGAACTGAACAGTTTATTGCAGTGATGGCACAGTTGACTCAGGCTATAAATGGTGGTGGAATCCATGCATGAGATCAGCCAGATCAACCACAGAGGAACATGTCAGTGGTGGAACATTTAATGAGGAAACATCCCCCATCATTCAGAGGATCATCTGACCCTGTTCTAGCTGAAGGGTGGATTAAAACACTGGAAAATATTTTTGATGTCATGGGGTGTTTAGAACATCAAAAGGTTAGTCTTGCTGTTTACCGTTTTGAAGGTGAAGCTGATCAGTGGTGGTCGATGGTGAAAAATATCAGGGATAGTGATGAGATTTATGATCTTCATTGGGACGAATTCAAAGGTATTTTTCTTGAGAAATATTTTCCTAAGGTGGTTCGTCATAGGATGGAAAATAAATTTCTAGAATTGAGGCAGGAGGATGACTCAGTGGCTGCTTATGAAGCAAAGTTCACTCGACTGGCAAGGTATGCTCCAAACTTCATACGAGATCTTGATAGTAAAATAAACCATTTTTACTCAGGGTTAAAGCCAAAGTATCAAAGGGCTTTAGCTTCTCGTGAGTTCAAAAGTTATGAAAAACTTGTTTGATGTGCGGAGAAGTTGGAAATGGAGTTTGCCGATGATCAGGTGTTCTGTCAGAAACAACATAATAAGAGGTCCAATTGGCAGGAAAAGGGGGAGAATTCATCAAAGAAGCATGGAGGTAAGAAAACCAAATATCCATCCTATGAGAAGTGTGGTAAAATGCATCTTGGAGAATGTTTATCCAAGTCTAGTAAGTGCTTTCGGTGTGGTAAGTCTGGTCGTATTGCTCGTAACTGTAAGAAAGGTGATCAAGAGGGAAATGAAAAGCCAGCGGTAAGATGTTTTAAGTGTAATGAAATGGGTAATTATGCAAATGAGTGTCTAATGAAGAACTCAACTGGGGAAAAGCAGCCAGGCTACAAGCAGAAAGGGGTGGTGAAATCCTTTGCAACTACTTCAGCAGATGTTGGGCCATCGAATGAAGTAGTATCAGGTACACTGTATGTTTGTTCAGATTATGCCAATGTGTTTTTTGATTCAGGGTCTACACATTCTTTCATTTCTGAGAAGTTTTATAGTAAATTCGAAATTCCATATCAGGATATGAATCCCGAACTTATGGTAAAAACACCCGGAGGGAACGTTGATACAAAAAGGAATTATAAGAACCTTCATATCCGTGTGTGCAGAAAGAATCTAGCAGAAAACCTTATTGTTTTGCCTCTAGTAGAGTTTGATGTTATTTTGGGCATGGATTCGCTTTCTGTTTATCATGCTAAGATTGACTGCAGAGCTAAAATGGTTTCTTTTCAGAAATATTTTCAGTTTGTGTACAAGAATGAACCCTTGATTTTGATAACATATCAAGAAGTTGAGAAACTAGTAAAATATGGAAATGAATGTTATCTTGCACATATCGTTGAAAACAAGGGAACTGTTCAGATTAATGATGTGCCAGTGGTAAATGAGTATCTTGATGTTTTTCCTGATGAGTTGCTTGGTATTAATCATGATCAAGAAGTTGAATTTAATGTTGACTTAGTTCCTGATTCTAATACAATTTCGAAACCCCCTTATCGAATGGCTCAAGTTGAACTTTTAGAGTTAAAGAAACAATTACAGGAGTTATTAGATAAAGGTTTCATTTGACCTAGCACTTCACCATGGGGTGCTCCTGTCTTGTTTGTTAAAAAGAAAGATATTTCAATGAGACTTTTCATTGATTATAGAGCCTTGAATAAAATTACTATTAAGAACAAGTATCATTTGCCTCATATCTATGATTTGTTTGATCAGCTCCAGGGAGCTCAGTATTTTTCAAAGATTTACTTGAGGTTAGGGTACCATCAGTTGAAAGTAAAAGAAGCAGACGTTCCGAAGACTGCGTTCCGTACTAGATATGGCCATTATGAATTTGTAGTTATGCCTTTTGGGTTAACCAATGCACCTGCTATATTCATGGACCTGATGAATAGAATTTTCCATGAGTTCTTGGATAAGTTTGTAGTTGTTTTCATTGATGATATTTTTGTGTTTTCTAAAAGTAAAGAGGAGCATGAAAGTCATTTAAGGGTTATCTTGCAAACCTTAAAAGAAATGAAACTGTATGGAAAGTTCAGCAAGTGTGAGTTTTGGTTACAACAAATTTCTTTCCTGGATCACATTGTTTCAAAAGATGGCATAACTGTTGATCATGCTAAAACAAAATTTGTTGATGAATGGCCATGACCCCCAAATTTAACCGAGATCCATAGTTCTCTTGGTTTGGAAGGTTACTACAGAAGGTTTCTTGAAAATTTTTCACGATTATCCAATCCAATGACTAAGCTAACTTGGAAGGGTGTTAAGTATATCTGGACAAAAGAATGTGATGATTGTTTTCAGGAGTTGAAAAGAAGATTGGTGAATGCTCCAGTTTTGGAACTTCCTTCCAGGAAAGGTGAGTTTGTTATCTACAGTGATGCTTCGTTGAAGGTACTTGGCTGTGTCCTTATGAAAAATGATCAGGTAATTGCTTATGCTTCATGTCAGTTGAAAAATCATGAGGTAAATTATCCTACACATGATTTGGAATTAGCTACTGTTGTTTTTGCTCTAAAAATTTGGAGGCATCATTTGTATGGAGTAAAGTGTGAAATATATACTAATCACAAAATTTTAAAGTATATATTCACTCAGAAAGAATTTAACATGAGACAGAGGAGATGGATGGAATTAATCATGGATTATGATTGTACAATTCATTATATCCGGGAAAATAAAATAAAGTGGCTGATGCTTTGATTCGAAAAAGTAATGCTTCATTAACCATGCTATGATTGGAACGAGATCCTTTGATTTTTGATTTGATGAAATTTGGCATGGAAGTTGTTTGTGCAGGAAGTCCTTCTATTTTTTTCAGGTATCAGTGACATCTTCTCTATCAGACAGAATCAAGAATGCACAGAAGAAAAACAGTGAGTTGCAGAAAAAGGTAGAGCTGGTTCAGAAGGGTAAGTTTTTTGAATTCAACATTGATAATGATTGTGTTTTCAGATTTGGGAAGAGATTGTGTGTGCCTTGTGATTCATAGTTGAAGAGAGAGTTGTTATGTGAAGCTCATAGTTCTCCGTTTTTAGTTCATCCTGGCAGTACTAAGATGTACAAAGATCTGCGGGAGTATTACTGGTGGGATGGAATGAAAAGAGATATTGCTGATTTTACTGTAAATTGTTTGACTTGTCAGCAGGTTAAAGCAGAGCGGCAGTTACCGAAAGGGATGCTTCAGCCTTTACCAGTTCCAGAGTGGAAATGGGAAAACATATCCATGGACTTTTTTGTGGTATTACTGAAGACATCTCGAGGTAATAATGCAATCTGGGTTATTGTTGATTTCGTGACTAAATCTTCTTATTTCCTTCCTATTCGAGATACTTTCTCTCTAGATCAACTTTCTCGATTGTATCTTATTGAGATAGTCAGGTTACATGGAGATCCCCTCTCTATTGTATCTGATCGTGATCCCAGGTTTACTTCTAACTTTTGGAAAGGCCTTGAGAAGTCGTTGGGTATTGAATTAAATTTTAGTACAGCTTTTCATCCTCAATCAGATGGGCAGTTAGAACGAAAAATTCAGACCTTGGAGGATATGCTACGTTCTTGTTCGATAGATTATCAGGGAAGTTGGGACCAACATCTTTCTTTGGTTGAGTTTTCTTATAATAACAGTTTTCATTCCAGTATACAGATGGCACCATTTGAGGCATTATACGGGAAGTAGTGTTGAACTCCAGCATTTTGGGATGAAGTGGGTGAAAGGAAGCTGATGGGACCAGAATTGGTAGAAGAGATGGAAGAAAAAGTTCAGTTGATTCAAAAACACATGAGAACAGCTCAGAGCAGGCAGAAGAGTTATGCGGATAACCGGAGGAAGGATCTATCTTTCTAGGTATGTGATCATGTTTTTCTCAAAGTTTCACCATGGAAAAGTGTGATGCGATTTGGTAAGAAAGGAAAGCTGAGTCCAAGGTTCATTGGACCATATGAAATTCTGGAGAAAGTTGGATCAGTTGCTTACTGAGTGGCTTTACCTCCGAGTTTATCTCAGGTACACAATGTTTTTCATGTTTCTATGCTGAGAAAGTATATGCCAGATTCATCTCATGTTTTGAGCCCAGAGGTAGTTCAGTTGGAAGAGAATCTCTCTTATGAAGAACAACCAGTCCAGTTTCTTGACCAAAGAGAGCAAGTGTTTCGAAATAAGGTAATTCACAAGGTAAAGGTTTTGTGGAAAACCCATATGGTTGAAGAGGCAACGTGGGAATCTGAAAATGCTATGAGAGATAAATACCCCCACATATTTTGATAAGTGAATAAAATTGCGAGGATGCAATTCCCAAAAGGGGGGAAGGATGTAACATCCCAGGTAAATAAAGAATAATACATTTTTATATTTATTAATATTTGATAATTGAATATTAATTTTACTTTAAAGGGGTTTCTATGTTCGATAGCGTACCCGATACGCAACAAAGAGTTTCTTTGAAATCTTACGTTGCACACTAGTAATAAAATAATATTATTTTAAATGGTAGTTAACACATAGCCATTGTATTGGTGGGAATAGATATAAATAACTAAAATATGATTATATATGTTTTTAAATGTTTTTACATTTATCCAACAAAAGATAAAGGCTTAAAATACGAAAAGAATTCAATTTTAGGAATTTATACCCTAATTTTCACTAAAGGTTCACTTATCGCCTTTTGATGGAGAACCATAATTAAATATAGTATTGGTAACTTTTATACATTCTATTGGACCAAATAAAACACTTTTTTAGAATCGGGACATCAAAATTTACTTTGTGTAAATTATTGGTATTTTTTCGATAAAGTTCATTTTTTAATGAATAGTGAAAAATGTTGTATCTTAATTCAAAACCTCTTTTTAATATAATTTATTTATATGATTAGATTACCATTTTAATTGGTTTTAAAGTGAAATTAGAATATATTTTTACCATTTAATCCAATAGTGGTCGTTGGAATTAATTTCACTTTGAAATCGGACTTAAACTAGTGTCAATCTTTTGATACTTATTGTTTCATAAAAACACGCTATTTTCTCTGACAGCGGGAATTAATTATTAAATTAATTAATGAAAATTATATGCTTTGAATTTTGTAAAATAGACTTCATTTTTGAATTCGGGATATCAAATATAGCTTAGGGTGAATTTTTGGTATTTTTCTGAAAAACTTCAATTTATGATGAATAGTGAAACCACTAAGTGGTACTTAAAAAAACTGATTTTTCGTTTAAATGAAATTTTACCACCTATGTGTTTTGAATTTAAAAAATCCGACATACGTGGTTGTCATTAAGAAGTAAAATGTGGTTCAATGGGATTAAAATAATTTTTTGGTGAATAGTAACTTTTATGTTTTTAATCGCGATTAGAGGTAATTAGTGTAGTTTAAGGTAAAAATAATGTTTTAATAATATGAAATTAACTTGACACATGTCCTACTTTTATTGGATGTGTCATGTCCGACCAAGACAATCCATGTGACATCATGGGGACCCCATGGAGACACTTTGGTAGGAAAATGACATTAAAAACGTTTTATTTAATGTTAAAATTAAAATGTCACAAACATGAGTTGTTTTACTAAAACAATTTTTAAATAGGGTTAAACAAGTCATATGTTTTACTATAAATATTCAGTAGAAAGCTAAAAATATTTAATACATCATGATATTTTTTTTATAATTTTTATAAATTAAATAAATTAAATTATTTATGACACCATGATGAGGCAGCGATGACCTCATTATTTAACGATTTAAATAAAATGAAAATAAAATGTAAAATATAAGACCTACACTTGTAAAAAGCCTATTGGATGGGTGGATTTCGAACCCTTATCACCTTATACTCGAATTATATCAATGTGGTACCTTTTAAATCCGAAACTCATTTTAAAATAAAGTAACATTTCTTTACTTTCCAAGAGTGCCCCTCCTCTCCTCTTATAAAAGGCCCCCACCACTACCACCTTACCCACACTTCCAAAGCCATTGGATCGGCCAACCCCTGCACATTTTGTCTCTCCAAATCCCTTTCTTACTTTTAGAAGCATCACTTTGGGCAGAAGTCTTCCCAAGGAAGCCTTTGAGCTCAAATCTAAGAGAGTTACCCGATTTTAAGGTAATGTCTTCACTTGTATTATTTTGTTTTATTTTGCTTCTCCAACCCCCTAAACTCTTTTTATTCATTTCTTTTGTAACAACTCCAGAATATTCAATATACTATGATTTTGTTATATTAAGTATTCGAGCTACACCTACACACACCTCCATCTAATGGTTAAAAAACATATTGTTTCTGTGGTTGACGAATTTCTGCCTCACGAAACGATGATTGTTCAATCTTCTTTTAACACCTTTAATGGTGGCCATTAAGATGTCACTATATTTATATATGATATATAATATGTTTATTTTTTCCTTAAGCTTCTTTATTTTTCATTTATGGCATACCATTATGGCTTCCATTATGGGTATACGCGATATCTTCATTTTAGGAAGTGAGGACTACCGCCCCCTCAAAGTGATTTGATTCGTTAATGCCATATGTAGGATGTATAAAGGTTGGATTTAAAATTATTATATATGATTTTTTCTACATATAAATGATGAATATAATTATGGAATTAAAATATACATACCTCTCATTTAGTTTTAATTCCATTAATATGACATAGAAATGAAAGTAGCGTTCATGCGTACGTACGGCTTACCGTCTCCATGAACAGTGCATTTCATTTCTTACCTATAAATGAATATGTAATATTATAATTGCATGTATATTCTATATATATATGATATATATGATTTCCAAATAATGAATATCATTTTGGATATAATGAACCTTTGACCACACGAACAACATGTAATTCCAAGAAGTCCACTTTCGACTTAAGAACCAAATATCGACAAAATAAACATTATTAACTTAAATGATTAAAAAATGTTTATAACTTGTCAATAAGTGATATAAAAGGAATAATGAACTTTAAAAAGGTTATTAATAAATTATAAATTAACTAAAGTGTATTATTCAGGACGTTAAAGAACGATCGAGTCAAGTCAGACCCGAGGTAAGGGACTTCGTCTCAATCTCCTTTCATTGAGGCATATTTTGTTTTATACACAACTTTCTTTTATATGGTTTATAAACCCCTTTGAATTTTAATTTTATTCAAAAGGAATATTTTTATAAGAAGAATTTTACTAAATGACAAAAAGGAATGTTTCTTCTATCGTACGCGGTGACAACGACCTTTTCCGCCGCCGCGAGTATTATTTGGTCTTTGGCTTCATCAACAAGCCGTAATGTTTTTTAAAATGAAATGAATACCATATACTCTTTTATGTATTTTGGTATCTAAAATGGTTTTTTATAATGGATTTTTTATGTCAATATATTTAAGTGATATATTGTGATCAAAGTGTGGAAATGTTTTCTTTCCATTTTATTTTTTCTATGTCTTATGATTTTAAAATGGTACTTGGACATTTGATGGGTGGTTACGTGATAAACCATATGATAGGTGGTGCCTTGAATACCAAGACGGGTGGTTACGTTATAACCACCAATGCATTGGGTATGGAAGTCGGCCGTATGGCTATTCCATTAAGTGATATGTGTGGAAGTCGACCGTATGGTTATTCCATTTAAGTATGTTTATGTCCCAAGTTACATTTATATGTTATGCGATCTTTATATGGGTTTTATGATAATCTTTTGGTTACAAAAGGGTAAGTGATGATCTTTTATTCAGTGAAGAGTTTTTACTACTTCATAAAGGTGAAAGTATTACTTTTATAAAGTATACATGGTTTACTTGTTGTTTTGATAAACTAACAGTTTTCATTCTTTGTGTATCCCTTACTGAGCTTTTTATGCTCACCCATAGTTTTTTTGAAAAGTTTTTCACATGACTTAAAGTGGAATAGGGTCAAGGATGGGATCAAGGGAAAGTCATGCTATATAAAACATGGAACTAGACATGTTTCTTTTTAAGAGTTTTTATTTTATGGAAACTTAGTAGAAGTGTTTACTTTGTAATCTTTTGAGATGTAATAGTTATGTCCTAATTCTCTAAAACTCTAAACATGAAAAGATACTCAATGTGAATTATTCATTTAATTCAATATTAAGTAAGGTTTAAGGCCAAGGCCTTATACCTAACTATCCTTTTATAGGTGAAGAAAAAACAAATGATTTTCTACAATGATCATCATGAACCCATTTGAATTACTTTCATATCAGGCGATAATAACCAAATAATGATTTTTATAGGTTTTATAACCTATTAAGATAAATGATTATTTGAAAACAGACATACAATATCTAGAAGAAATATATAAAATAGTGAATGAATATGTGGAGTTGTACACAAAATTCTTTTGTATGGAAATTCATCATGTCCCTTAAAATTTATTTGAATGTTAAAGTATGGTGGTTCTTGAAACATACATCAACAAATGAGGATAAATGATAATTATTTTCTCTTTTGAATATTTCTTGTATCACTTCACATGATTATATAGTTCATGTTGTGTGCCTTTTATTCCTTTATTGGATTATAGTGTATATTCAACAGTTTATTTTCCACCATATCTATTTCATGAATACCAGAAGTCTACTAAATAATAATATCTTGACACTACTAATTGATCTATTATCAAATCAATAATAATAAAAATAATAATAATCCAAAACAACCGAGTAATATAGATAGATATAAATAGGATATCCATTGATTTTAAAACCATATGAACAATTTAGAATTATTTGAAATTAATTTTTTAATGAGTTCAATATACTTAAAATAGAATATTCCTATGATATCAAAAAATATTGTTTGGTTTCATTATATAATATTCAAAATTAGAATTTTAAATTTCTATCATTATTTAACAAGTTATACTCAAAATCTATAAATATATTACATTATATAAATTCACATAGGTTTGAATATATTATTTTTTTACCTAGTCATTTATTTAGAAAATCAAAATAAATTAAATCAACTCAAAATAATGAAATCTTTTTTTTGAGTTTCATGCTGTAAATATACATCTAAATGAATAAAATAATTAATCTAAATTTAAATCCATTGAAACCATTAAAAAAATTCATAGATTATATATAATTAATAATAATTTATAGAATAATTAAACAAATTAAAACAATTGAATGAAACATTTGATAAATTAAAATACTATAAATATCATGAAACTGAGTAACCTATAGTAAATCGTGTTTTTAATATCATCATGGGAAAAAATAACTTGTTCATGTAACCTCCCATTATAGTATTTCATATATCTCCCATCTCTATACTTTTTTTCTTCTTTAATTGGGAACATCATGGGACTCTTGATGATGGAGATTATTTTTTGGGAAAAAATTAACTAATGCTCGGGGATGTATGTTGGTTGGAGTTAATAGAGTCCTGGTATAAATATGCAATGGATTCGTGTGGGTCTCCCCAAGTTTGTAGAATACACAAGGTGGTTTTTGTTTTTTGGTATGAATCTACATTTTTCATTGTTTGATGGAAATTTACAAGCTATGTAATGGGAGTACAGTATGTGTAATATTTTATAGGATCATATCTTGAACTGAGTACACATAGTGAAATGATTACACGTTGTGCTAGGATTACATGCTGTGTAATGTTAAAAATTTGGTTATTAATAAATAAGTGATAGGGTTCTAATCATAAGAGGTATTTGTGGATTACATGGCATGTAAATAAGTTTTAAACCTTGTAAATGTCACATATATGGATTTTAGGGCACCGTACGAGTGATGTTTTTATTCTTTCAACACAAAAACTTTCTTTCTCTCAACCTAGATATCTTTTACTATGATTTTGTGTACCTATCCTCTATTTGGATCACTTATTTAATCGATTTATGACTATTACACTTGATTTTTATCTATTATAGTGATTAATACATTCCACTTCATAAATTCCTTTGATCATGGTAGCATTGGGGTGTTCTGTTATTAGATCCTTTGATCTGTATTGATAGTTATTCTTAATTATATCTAGATCCATTGTGTGATCTTGTTACGAGGGTTTTTTCTTTGTTAGTTGTGATGAGACCAGTGTATGTTATAAAGGTATGTTGTGATCCTTTATATTCATTGCCCCATTTATTAAATTGAATAAATTATTAGATTTATGGATTGGTTCAAGGGCCTCTGTTATCTTTGTGTGTTCTTCCTTATTCGTGGATCTTATTGAAGGCATGCACACCCTAAGTTATGAGGTAGGTTGGTCTGTATCTATAATATTTTGGTTAAATCCATGATTCTGGTAATTTTATAAACTAGTTTATAAAAGGGATTTCATGATTTAGTACTGCGATTTTTGTGTGTGGAAAATGGTTTTTGATAAAATATTATTTCCCCTAGTTTTTGGTAAATGAAAAGGGATTTTCAATTCATTGTGAAATTAGTTTCAAATAATGGTTTCATAAAAATCGTTTTATTAATTTATGTGTAATATATATCACATGGGAATCCTTGCGTACTTAGGTGGAAGGTGTATTAATTTTCCTCTTCCACTATAAGGGGGTGATCACAAGGCATTCATTTTATCCCTAGGATTTTTATTCTAGGGATTTGTTAGACCTAGGGGTCCAAATTCTATGGTGTTACTCTTCTCTCTATAATTGATGCATATATATAAAGGCTTGATGAGTGTTCAATTTTCAATGTTAATTTTGAGGGTCCTAGCTTTCTAGACCTAGTGTGATCCTTGGCATGTTGTTACCCAGTTTTTTGGGTGATTTTTACTATTTTTGATTGTATTGTTCTAGTTTTACTACGATAGATTTGATAAGACTTTTGATACATGATTTATTTTGATTCGATATATATATAAGTTTTTATATATGTATATGAAATGACATGAAACAGACTAACCTTATTTATTTAAAAATGTGGAAAATGTGAAATTAAATTTTTTTCCAGGATTTTGATATGAAACTACTAAACTGTATATCATTCCATGTTTTAATTAAAGTTGAAAATTCTCATATTATTTTAAATATAATTTTTATAGAACACCTAGGTGAGATCCTATTAATAATGTTAGCTCACATTCTACACACCCCATTGGTGGGGTGTAGACCTTGTTGTGTATTTAAATGAAGGGAAAGGAAATGTGACATAGTGAGGGGGTGGAATTTGTTTCAATTGGTTTTTTGGTAGCTGGTGGAAATTAGTGGGATAATTCCCACACAATCGCATGGATCTCAAGGAGTAGCTATTTTAATTTTGTCCGTCCTTCCAATTGGATGTTCATCTTAGAGATTTTTTGGTTCCCTTTAGTTGTATATATTCTATTTCCCTTTATCTATTTTTTTATATATTTACCTATTCTACTATTTCTATCTTCTATGTGTATATATATGCATTGTTTTTTCTTTTTAGGTTGGGTGAAATTGTTACCTCCAGTTGTTTTTTATAATTCACGGGTCCTAGTCGCCTGCACATGGGGATCAGTAAAACCCTTTTGGTTTGGAAAGAATCTGTTCTGGTGCTAGTATTGAGAGGGTATCTGGGTTAGTTCACTACAAAATGGTATCAAAAGTCTTGTGTATTCCCTTAAAAGTATTTTTTTGGGCCTTTGATAGACTGTATATTGGATTGTCAGGACATTAGAGGTAGGTTGTATTGAGTTCCTGGCTAGCTCTTTCCATGAAGTGACTGAAGTTACTATGGGTTGTTGGGATGAGGTCTCATATTCTATGTTTTAACCTTAATCACATTTTTCTAGTATGGGTTTTCTATTTTGGACTGATATTATTCTGTGTGATATTTTTTTTCTATTTTAGTGTGCAATAGTATTACTTATATATTTTTTCCATGAATTCCACAAGATAGTGTATCTATTGATCCTTAGTGGATTACATACCTTGATTATAATTTTATCATGGATATTATGAATGAAATTCATTCTATACATTCGAATTAACTACATGTTCAGAATGTAGTTTTGGTGGTATGACCATGAGCTGTGGGAAATAGTGATTGATCACAGAATTTCTTGCATGAGAAGCCACCATCCTTTAAAGGTATAAATGAACCTCCAGAGGTGGTGGGATAACTTGATAAAATTGAAAGGATCTTTTACTTGTTGGATACACCTAAGAGTATCAAGGTGAAATTCGTATTGTTCAGACTTATGGGTCCCATCAAACATTGGTGGGATTCCATGGTATAGGTAGATATGAAAATGGTCTTATATAAGATGGGATTAAAGACCCTCTTCTTCAAGTAGTTTTATGTAGATTCACTAATGATAGATAAGTCTCGAGATTTACTCTATTATAAGTAGGAAGAGAATTTGGTATCAACGTACACCAATCAGTTTGCTGAGATAGTTAATTTAACACCATAGGTTATAAAGAATGACCAACTAAAAGCTCATAAGTACCTTAAGGGTGTCTGACTAGATATCAGATCATAGGTAATTATGTGGAATATTTAGACCTATTAAAAGAAAGTGGATATGTCTATGATGTATGAGATGAATATGGAATTCATGGTTGGATATTATGCCTCTTATCTTACTCCTAAAGGATGTTTCAGTGGCGTTATGGGGAAATAGTGGAATTTCTAGGATCATTATAGGAGTGGTGGATTTAGTTCTCAGTTGATGGAATATTCAGACCTCAAGTTGTGGAAAGAATTGTGCCTATGAATTTTTATCCGGATGTAATGTTTAGACACATATGAAATTCTTTTCCTTTGCCGTCAATTATGTGAAATAGTTATTGATTTTATGGGAATCATCATAATTTCAAATCAGGATATGTATACAAATCAGTAAGGGCATAGATCATCAGCTCCAAATACTATTGTGGTGTAGTCAGATACTTTAAAGACTACTCATCTCTAGCCACAATCCCCAGGTGTGAAGCACTTTCACATAGTGGATGGGTTTCAAATAGAGGTAGATGTGGGTCCAACCATAGTGAGAGGCACCATATTTTTTTTATCCTCATTATTGATTTATTTATTTGATATTGTTTCTTCAAACTCATTTATATCTATCCATTTTTTTGATATGATTAATCTTCCAACATAGCAAATGTCATTTTTTACTGAGATTGTGACACCTCTTGGGAAGCTGAAAGAGAAGGGGTTTTAGTTTCATTCTTGTGCGTTATTGACTATTGATATATAGTAATCTATGATTGTATTTTTCTCGATATAGATATGTTAGATTTCATCATTAGGATGGACTATACTGTTTCTCATATTCCTGATGTTTATTGTTATCATCACTGTGAATTGTTTATTATATTTGATTGGATCTTGGTGGGTGTTTCAGGGAGAGTGGGATTAAAGATCTCTTCATGAATGACCTTCCTAACATGAGATCAGAAGTTTGTTTCCCACTATAAAAGTAGTGCTCAATTATTTTTCTCCAGTTTTTGATCTTCCAGCTGTTGTTCAGGACCATCATAATTTTTCCCAAATTATTTCTCTGATCTTCCTCCATAGAGGGTGGTTGAATTTATGAATGACCCAGTGTGAGGTACATACATGATTATGATACCTTCTTATTGTATGGGACCTATGGAGATAAAATAGATCAATATTCAATTGGATGTTCTGGTTCTAAATTTTTTTCTTCACCCAATATTTTATCTTTATGTGCCCCAGTGATCTTTTCATAGAAGTCGGATGGTTCACTTCGATTGTGCATGGGATATCAGAAGTTTAACCAGGTGAAATTTATGAATAATTATATTTTTTATCATGTGTATGATTTGTTTGATTAGTTTTATGGTGGAAGATACTTTTTGAATATTGACATTCAGTTGGGTTTCATTATTATAGATTTCAGGAGTGTGATATACCAAAGATGAAATTTTTGAGAAGGCATGGCCATTTCAAATATCTTGTGATTTTATTTGGTATAACTAATTATCCTATATCTTTTATGGATTTTATGAATCAAATATTCCATACGTATCTAAATAATTTCTTGATAGGGGTTTTTGATGATATTTTTTTATTTGAGATATGAGAATGAGCATGGGGACCAACTGAGTTTGATTATAGTAATCCTGAGGAGTCACCGTTTATATTGAAACCTTTAAAAATGAATTTTTGGATTCAAGAAGTAATGTTCTTGGGGATTATGATTTTTGATACCGAGTTATATGTTTATCCAAAGGAGTATAAGGTTGTTTTGTTATGGGAAGGACCATGACATGTCTTTGAGATTCATAACTCTCTTGATATTTCTGGAAACTTTTGACAGTTCGATAAGGATCACTCAAAGTTGGAAACACATTCGAATGATTTTAACAAGAAAGTGGATACATTCACAAGGGATGAAATCTATTAGTATTCTTTCAATGAACTGAAATTACTTCTTATATTGTCTCAAATTCTGGTCTTACCTATGCCTAGGAATGGGTATGTAGTAATTTGTGATTATTCTAGTGTCGGTTTGGGTAGTGTTATCATACAAGATTATCATTTTGTGGATTACGAATATAAATAGCTTTGAGATCATGAGAAAAATTATTCCCATCATGATCTATAATTTTTCTAATTTATTCATGTGCTTATGTGTTGGAAAAAATATCTTTTTTTGGAGACGATTATAGTATTTTCTTCCCATAAGAGTTTGAGCTATATATTTTATATTGAAGACCTAAATCTAAGACAGTGGTAGTGGGTAGAATACCCTCAAACATTTTACATCAACTTATCTTACAACACTGGTATGAGGAATGTTATTGTAGATGCTCCTAGTAGGAAATTTTCATCACAATATCTTTTGGAATCGAAGGAGGATTGGAACCTTATGAGTAATTTTAACTAATTTCCATTTTGATTCTTGTGAGGATGTTATAGGAATGATTATAAATACTGTTTAATTATAATTATATATCCTTGAGTATTGTAAACAAATATATTATTTGGATGATGAGTTAATAGGAATTCCGGAAACCCTATATGGTGAGGAGACCATTTATGGTGGGTCTCTCTCTTCAGATGGTATTCTCACTTATAGGGATTAGTTTATCACCCTATAATCTACGAGAGGATCTATTTTTATTATCTTTGTTTATGGGATATTCATTTGATCACTATAAAGATGTATTATAACATGAGATAGAGATTATGTTGGTTGAGTATTAAGATTGACATTGCTGATTAAGTCTCCCATTGTTAAACTTTCCAATAAATAAAGGCATACCATCTAAAGCCTTCTAGTATGCTCTTGACTTTTTTATTCTAATTTTTAAATGTGATGAGTTATTTGTGGATTTTTTTCTAGTATTACCTTGGAATATCCTGGGGATAAATGTTATCTTGGGGTTGATTGATCGGTTTAAAAACATATCTCATTTATTTTCTATCAAAGGCACTGCTAAAGTTGATGATATGTATAAGATGAATTTGAAGGTTATTGTAAAATTACATGGGGTACATTATACCATTTTTTCAAAAAGGGGTGATTGATTTACTTTTAGGTTTTGTAGGAGTCTCCAAGATGAGTCTCCAAGTTGAGTAAAGTATATCAACCACATACAGACAACAAGATTGGGCTTGCTATTCAGATCATAGAGGATATTATCTATTCTCGTGTCTTGGATTCTGGTGGATCTTGTGATATTAATCTTGGAATTTCTGTGTTTGATTATAACAATAGTTACCAATCTTCGATTAGAATGTATCCATTCAAGGAATTGTATTATCACCAATGCAGATCACCTCCTTGCATGGAAGATGTGGGTGAAGCTTCTTTAGTGGAACTGAGATTGGTTTATGAGACATCTTCAAGGATTCAAGATATATGTTGGAACATGGTTAAAACTTATAATCAACATAAATATTATACATTTCATCAGTGCTTTTCTTTTTTGTTTTCAATATGTGACCTGATTTTCTTGAAATTTTATCCTTGGCTGGGTCAATACCGACATGGAAAATTAGGAAATTTGTATCCCAGATATGCTGGACCCTTTTAGGTCACCAAAAAACATGGGAAGGTTTCTTATCAGTTGTAATTAATGGTATATTTGATAGGAATTCCTAATTTTTTCCACATATCATAGATTAGAAAGTACCATAATGACCCCTCTCACATTCTTAGTTTGGAAGAGATTGAGTTAGCACCAGATGATTTTGTTGTGTAACATCCAGTAGAGATCATTGAATCCCAATTGAAAGTCCTGATTGGGAAGTCAATTATGTTGGTTATAGTGTTGTGGAAGTATGGATCAGATCCTTTTGATACATGGAGAATGAATACTTAATGAGTTAGTAGTGTCCTAACCTCTTTACCAAACATCATTCTTCCACATTACTTCATGAAGATGCAAAGTCTAATGGTTGGGAGTTTGTAAAATACCATTAACATATTTTAGGTCTTTTCCATATTTCTATTTCTTTTCCTCTTTAATTTTGTGCCTCTTGGGAATCTTGAGGAAAATCAGTTTTTTGGGGAAAATAACTTAAATTTTAGGGTTGTATGTTTCTTTGAATTAATGGAGTTCGAGTATAAATTTGTAATGGAATAGAGGGGCTCTCTCTATGTTTGAAGAATGACCAATATGGTTTGGTTTTTTGTTTAATATTTTTTAGTTTTCTCTTTATATTAGGAATTAAAATTCCATGTAGTGGGATTACATGACATGAAATGTTCTCTAGGATCATTTTGGGAAGTGAGTATACAACTTAAAAGGATTACACACCATGTAAGGATTACATGTCATGCAATGTCAAAATCATGTTTTTAATATAAAGGCAATGCTTTTTTGGTAAATATAGGTTTTTTGGATTAAAAACATGTAAATAAGATACACAACATGTAAATGTAATGAAAAAGTCTTTTGGGTAACTGTAATAGAGATTTTATTATTCATTCAACACGCACCCTTCTTGTTCTTGTCCAAGAGGTCTTCACTGATAAATTTGGGGATATTTTCTCCATCTGAATTGCTTAGTTTAGTAATTTATCTCTATTTCATTTCGGTTTCATTTATTTGGGTGATTAATCCAACCATATTCTACATTAGATTTAACCATGATAAATTTTTTTCATTGTGCTATTGGATCTTTTGATTTTTATTTTTAATTCTTCTTAATTTAATCTAGATTCATTATGTCATATCACTACGATGGTTGATTCATTACTAGTCATAGTGAAAAGGGTGTTAATTCTAGAGGTATGTTGTGATATTTCCTATTTTCTGGTCATTTTGTTAAATTAAAACAATTGTGATATGTTCTGATTGATTATAGGGCCTCCATAATCATTGTTTTTTCTTCCTTGTTGGTGGATGATATTGTGGGCCTGTGTAACCTGAGTTTTAAGGTAGGTGGTTCCATATCATGATTCTATAGTTGAACTATATTTCATTGGTTATTTGATAAAAAAATATAAATTAAATGGGATGATTTAATAATGGGATTTGTGTGTGTGGAAATGGTTTCTGATAAATGATGGGTTTTCTTTGGTTTTGGTAAATGAAAATGGGTTTTCAAAGTATTGTAAAATGGTTTTTGGAAATGTTTTTCAAATCATGGTTTGATTAAAATTATTTTATGTACTAATTTGAAAAATATAGGACATGGTATTCCTTGGTTATACTGGTGGAAGCGGTAGTAAGATTCCTTATCAACTATTATGGGGTTCCCTAGGCCTGTTATACTAGGTACGTGTTAGACCTATTGGGGGGTTCACTATCTAAGGTGTTCATTTTCTCTCTATAAATGATGCATATGTCTAGAGTATTGATGTACTTGTTATTGTGTATATTATATATGAGTTTCTTATCTATCTGGACCTAGTGTGATCCTTGGCGTGATGATACCTATGGTTTTTGATGATTTGGGCTATTTTGGTTTTTATTATTTGTATTGTACTGCCATGAATTATATAAGACAATTCAGTGCTTATTTGTTTTTATTAAATATATATATATTTTGATATATTTATATGATATTATTTGTAACTTCTTTAACTCTAGAAATGTCGAAAAGGGGAAATCATATTTTTTTACCCACGATTTTGACAAAACATTGATAAATTATATATCATGACTTGTTTTCATTATGTTTGAACACCCATGGATTATTTTATAGAGCCTTGTTATATAACACCATGGTGAGGTCATAGTAATCCTACAATCTCGCACCTTGTGTTCCCCTTTGGTTGTGGATTGACCTTATTATATCTTTCGATGATGGGAATTGAAGACCACCATAGTGAGGTAACAAGGCTTTCCATTAGCATGGTGTTGGGTAGAAGGTGGTGATATAATGGGAGTATGCCCATGCTATAACATAGAGTTGTTGGAGTGGTTGTTTTAGTTTTTTCCACATTTGTAGTTGGAATTTATTATTGGATATTGTTTTTCTAAATTTTAGTTGTATAAATTATGTTGTTTTTTATCTGTTATAAAATATATTTAATTCTTTCATTGTTTCTATTTTATATGATTATATGTATATATTCCATGTTTTTTTGCTTTAGTTTGGGTGAAATTTTTCCCTATGGTTGTTTTTTATGTCTTGGTTCTAGTCACCAACCCATGGGGATCGGGAATTCCCATCAGGTATGTGGATGATCGGGTCATGTGCCTGTATTGATAGGGTATCTAGGTTAGTTCATTAAAATCCATAATGGTATGATATAAAAAAATTGGTTATTTAAAGGTAATGGAAGAAATATTTATTATTTTAAGAATAACATGTAATTCCATGCACTGCATAAGGGAAACACTAATTTGTATAGGTCAAATAAAGGATGACTCACATTCAATGTAAGGGTAACAAACATATTATATAGCTCATGTATGGGTAAACAAAAAATAAATTGGATTTGTATGGGTATGTTAGATTTTCATTTGGGTAAGATAGACTTATGTAAGTACATCCCGATTTTCTATAAGGTGGACATAATATCGAACATCATGTATAAGTACCGACAAGATTTCACATAAGGGTAAACCTAAAATTATAAACATTGTGTAAAGGAAATATTAACTTACTTATTGGTAATAAATACATTAAATGGGTTGTGTAAGGGTAACCATAAGCATTATAAGTTTAAATATAACTTACCTAATGGTAAAATAATACTTTAAAAACCCACATACGGGTAAAACCAAATGTTTTTTAAGTGTTCTGATAAAGTAAATAAACTTCTATAAGGGAAAAACACGTAAAAATTTAATTTTTTCATAATATATAACCAAAAATAATTTTATATAATAATTATAATATTAAAAATATATGATGAAATAATTAATAAACAATAAAATTCAACAAAATAAGTGTTATAAATTGAAAAATATTTTTAATTATTAAAATAATATATAAAGAAAGTGTAAAGTATCAACTCCAACACATTTTACCCCTTATAATCCCCTCATAGATTCTAAGTAGCCTCTAGTTCAATGAAGGAACCCATAATATATCAATATAAAGGAACCCATTTTGATAATGTGAGAATTCAATAGATATGTACATAGGATCTTCTATAAATTTCTCAATTACATTATAATATCCATTATCTTGAAATAACATTACACACTATAATGATATTATATTTTAATCATTATACTTTGGGGAAATTGATACTAATATTAAATAACTTGAATCTCCAAATCCTTTATTCGTATAGTGTGTTCTTGTTTGGGTTGGTTCAATAACATATAAGAATGTTGCAATACCAGCTTCACCATTTTCAACACAGATAAGTGTTAATACATTAATACCAGCAATATATGTTTTTATGATTAATATACATCTAGAATATGTTTTTAAGGATAAGATATATATTTATAGTGATTATATAGTAATTCATGTTTATTGGTAAATTACCCCAAACACGTTCACTAAAAATTCAATTCCTATGAAACATACCCATAATTTACATAAATTAAAATTCATAATACATGAATAATTTAATGAAATTTATTCCACTACCTTTCCTAAATCGATAATGATGAACTTTATCTTGACAAATGTGGGCCAACATCACCATTTGAAACTTATGTGCGACAAAAAATTTCTATCTTTTGGCGAAGAAAATTTAAAATTATTAATATATATTTAATGATTAATTTTATTATATGTTTATAAACGGAAATAGATCTCAAAATGTTCTAAAATAAAAAATTATATTTATAATGATTTTTATATATGATCTTAGATCATTTCTATATAATTTATCAGTAAATGTAAAGGTTTTATAAAAATTTCATTTAGAAATCAATATTTAATACATTTGAATGCCAATGTGAACAAATAATTGTCTATTCTCTATAAAAATCATCTATTTTTTAAATTTGTTTATTCATGATGTTTACATGTATTTTTACCATTTTAAATTGCTTTTTTCATTATCTTACATAAAAAATCTAGTTTAGAGAGCCAATGTTATTTCTTGTTTTCAGTTATGAATCATTCTCCTCCATGTCTATATTCATTATAATATTTATAGATATAATACTGTATAATTATATTATTGGTTAGGTTTTCTTTATGTTATTCAACATAGATAAGTAATTTATGTTTATTGGTAAATTACCCCAAACATGTTCACTATAAAGTAATTCATGTTTATTATTTATAAATAATATAATTTTAAAGAAAATGATATTTTCTCAATTTTGGTGAAATTTTATAATATCTTATAAAATAGGTTTTTATATTTGTCAAAATCCATTAATTATTATTATCCTTAATTAAGTGTGTGACATAATGATAACATCCACCTTCAATATATTAATACCTTATGATCTTGTTATATCAATATTTTCATGATATTAATTTATTTATCAAGGGTTAATTATTGTATGATTGAATTAAGAATGTTTTCATTTTCCAGTTTCACACATATGTATGGATTATCATTTTGTGATGGGTGGGTCCACTATAGCACTTTAATTTATTATATCATGTTTAATATATTATGTTATTTGGATATAAAATTGGTATTTATAGAAGCTATAATATTGTTATGGGACACTAGTGGTTAGAATAAATCTACTATGTTTTTGGGATGGAGATTTTCTCATACCATTATGATATTAATATCCTGGTAATTATCGTTGAAATATGATATTATTTCAATTATTATGATTATTTCAAATTTTTATTCCTATGTTATATTTTTATATCTCATGACTACTTAATCATGTTTTCTCACTCTTGTTACTAATGTCTTATGTTTTACCAAATCATTGTTCAATTACTCATGATTTTTGATCTATGTGTTATTGGATAATATTTCCTGATGCTATGATCGTGAACCTTGATCATATTATCTTACCCACATTATCATATTTTTTTTAACTTATGATATGTCATTAATATCTATTTTTTTTATCTTACTATGAATATGAACTCACCATTTATGATGACTCCATTTCCTATGTTATGAATATGTGTTTTATATACGTTGTGTCTAAAATGGTTTATTTGAGAAGACTATTTGGGGGAGATACAAAATTATTTGTAAAATTTGTTTTTTTTTATTTATCTAATATCCAATGGAATTGAACATATTTGTGTTGGGGTGTAATTTATTATAATATTTATGGGATAGTCATGTAAAATGATGTAATTTATATATATGAAAGTCCTATTAATACTCATCTAGATCTAAGATCAAACATTGAGAATACTATAGTTATTCTATATTTGATGAAGAAATCCCATAATATGTGGTAATAGTTAATTGTTCTTCACTCTCATCAATTTATAAATATGATATTTGAAATAGTACTATAAAATAATATCATATATTATCACTAATAAGACATTGGTAGTCCTTTGAGAAATTCTAGTTTGTAGGAATCCCCTTAAAAGTAAATTATAATCCTTCACAAACAACTTATAGAGATTATGTACTATCATCTCATATCATGTCATATAAATAACACTAAAAACATAACATAGAAGATGTTGAATAAAATATATCACTAAGTAGGTAAGTTATCTATATACTTAAAGAATATGTTATCATAATCCATCACTATAGGTGTATTATCTATAAAATCTATAATCGTAATTCAAAAGTCTAGAGTCTGTAATTGGGTGGTGATAATATATCTTCATTAAGAAATTATTCCAAAGATATGATCTTTATCTTTTGTACACATCATTCGATCTATAATTTAACTATTCTATATAACTCCCAATATAAAATAATTTAAATAATCTTAATATAATTATTATAAAGAAAAACCATGAATGAAACCCTTTGGTTTCATATCTAATTGCATAAGGCCCCACACAATCTTTTAATTACTTATAACTAAGACATAACCTAGGTAAACATATAACAAGATAAAACTCCCACCAACTATAGTCTATAGAGTTAGTGATTACTTGATTAATTTCACATGAATATTCAATTCCCTCCTAAGGATCATGGTAATAAATTATATTAAATATCTAGTATTTATCAAAATATATTTTATGGTATAAAACTCACTAACATTACCTCTAAGAACCAAAATGCAAGATTTCTCTTTTGACTCTATTACCTAAACTATGTATAGTTGAACATAATATACCTATCCTCAAACCAATCTATGTTATATCACCTCATCATTGCAACACCCCAAGCTTACACGATACGCTTCTCTTTGAATAATACAATGGTGTGTGTTGTACGCAACTTCGAGTTCTAACACACCACAACCAATCAAATTAGCCATTATGAATAGTAATACCCAATTTTTAAATTTTTTAAATTTTATCTTTTATAATGGAATTCATTTTCGGATTTGGAATATCAAAATTAGCTTAGGGTGAATTTTTGGTATTTTTCTAGAAACTTTCAATTTTTGATGAATAGTGAAAAACACTGAGTTATAGTTTAAGACTGAATTTTTATACAAATAATTATTTATTTTATTTAAATTTATTTTATGCCAAAATATATATGTAATAACTATATAAGTTTAATTTAATTCATTGGATTTAGTTTATAACAATTTTAGATATATATAAAATTTATTGAACTTTTTACCGTCTTGTACCCACCTCCTAGGAGCATTTGCAAATTTAAATAAAACTTAATTTTACTGCTTCTATGAGTTGAATTTAAAAAATACAAGAGACATGGTTGAGATAATTAAGTAAAATGTGGTTCCATAAGATGAAAATAATTTTTGTTGAATAGTAACTTTTTACTTTTATTTACCACGGTTAAAAGTAAATAGGGCAATTACGGGTAAAAATGATATTATTATTACCCTAACACATGTCCTAATTCTATTGGATAAATGTAATTCGACCAAAAACAGCCTTATGAATAAAATATTATCCTTTAGGTCCACTTGGATTAGATTAAGACATTTATTATTATTTAATTCAATGAAGAGTTAAAAGTGTTAAATTCAAAGTTTAATAACTAAACCATTTTTAATATAGGGTTACACATAAGATAAATTCATATATAAATATTAATTAGAAATATAAAAATATTTCCTACATAATGGTATTTTATTTATATTTTTTTAGACATTAAATAATTAATTTATTTATGACACAATGATGATGCAGTAATTACCTATTTAACAAAATATTAAAATAATTGATATTATAAATATCCAAATAAATGTAATTTGTGACATTTTATGAATTACATTAATTTTATATGTTAATATGACATGTTAGGGTTGGTTAGATGAATTTTTTTCGAAGTAATAATGCTGTTATGAATTTAGAAAAAACAAATACCAAATAGTGTCAAAATTGACATAAAAGCGTTTTTAAAACAAATATTATATTATTAATTGATATTCTATTCCTAAAAATCTAAGGGTAAGCCAAAATACTTATATAATGATATTTGTGTCATTAATGAACCACTTGGGGTTCTCTTGGAAGTTTATATTTAGTTTATTAACCATATAATATAAAAATACAAAGAGACATCGTAAATGTCAAAGTATTTAACTAAGAGTTAAATCTAAAAGATAAAGTTAATATAGAGGCCCAAACCTATCTAAAACCTATTGGTTGAGTGGTTTTCTACCCATACCCACCTTATAATTTAAATAATTAATTTTGGAGCCATTAGAAACCGAAAATGATTTAATTAGAAAACAATATTTCTAGATTTTCCTAAGGTGCCCTCACCCCTCTTATAAAAGGGCACTTCCCCTTATCTCTAATTCACACCTTAAAAGCCATTTGGATCGGCCAAACCCTGCCCAAATACCTTATCAACTTTCCTCCCTTGATTTTATAGGCCTTACTTTAGTCATAAATCCAACCTATGGATCCCTTTTGATCAAATCAGAAGGAAGAACCCAAAGAAGAGGTAAATATTTTATCACCACTTTCAAGTTCCTTTCTTCTTCCGCTTTCTCTTTATTTGTTGTTTCCATTCTAAAATAATATCTCCAGTATGTTATATATACTTTTATGTTATTATAAATATGTTACAGCCATATTCATTATTCTATCCATTCTTTTAATGACATGTCACCATAGGTGCGTGCGTACGGCTTACCGTCTCCACGTCGTGGTGTAATTGTTATTCAATACATTATTATTTGGATGAGTATAATAATAATGTGTGATTAATGTAAATAATAAATATAACATGATAATTATTCTGTATATATGATATACCATCCAATTATATATTATTTTAATATCAAAAAAATGATATTGTCACTCGTGCGTATGTACGGATTACCGTCTCCACGAACGTGATGAGATTCATTCCCCATCGTATCCATTGAAGACTAATTTTGATTAGATGATTAAAAATAATGTTTAAAAACATTATATAATTCTAAGTATAAATACGATACATCCTATCCATAACAATCATTACTTACATAACAAAGCATATAAAGGAAAACGATTCAATTATCACTCGGAACGACAATAATACTCAGATATTATTAACAAAGAAATGTTAAAATATCATATATGATATCATATTAATGTATATGATTATTCTATAATTTAATAAAAATTATTTCACAATTATACAAGAGTTTAACCTACCCTCAACAAAGGAAAAGTACAAGGTAAGGGTTAATTTCACAATCTCTTTATTATCTAAGGTTTTTTATATGTAATTATCTATTAGGGCCTCTTTATCATCCACATACATGTTTGTTAAAAATGTATTTCAGAAAATTCTAAATATTTAAACCTTTTCATATGAGGAATGCATTGGACTTAGTAAGTGACGGGTGGATCCTGCTATAGCTCCTCAATGAATAGGTAGGTCTCATGAAAAAAACATGCGTCTTGGAACAAGGCCTTGAGAAAATCTTATTTGTAGTCTTGTCACAAGGCCTTGACAATGTGTTTATGAAAGTTTGGCATTATGCACTCCATCAATATGAAAGTGGCTATTGATATTGCATGTGATTATTAGACTAGTATAATATCCATGTGAGAAAGTATATCGAATTATTTTGATTTATATTTACCATATTATGAGGAAGTTTATGTTTATAATGCTTTTGTTTTAGTTCAATACATTGCCTTAAATGTTTATGCTTATTTATCAATGTTTTCGCTATATTATTATCCTTACTGAGCATATGATCACACCCATTTCTATGTTTTATTTTTTCCAAGATGTGAAGAATTATATTATGAATGACCTACATGGATAGTCTATGGGATCTCAGTGTTTTCTACAGAAACAATTTTGTTGTAGTTTTCCATTTTATGATGTAATGTAAACCCTAAAAATATATCTAGTACTTCCAAGGCTACTAAAATAATCGGTCTTTTGAGAGTTGATCTTTTGTGATCATGCCAATGATATGTAATAATGCACCAACTCTAGGCTTCTGGGGTCGAGGCGTTACAATTGGTATCAGAGGAATTTTAATACAATCCTTGGAAACTAGATTTAGATAAACTCTGATTAGAGAACATATCCCTAAGATAGACTTGAAGATTAGTATAGAATAACTAAATAGAATTTTGGTATTTTAGAAATTTTGCGAGTTTTCCTATAAATACATCCCTGTCTAGATACGAGAAGGTAGATGCGGCTCTGGCATAGATATACTGATATGTAAAACTCGAAAATACCGCTTTGAGATAAGATCAAACGAGAACTGGTGCACAAAAACAGGACTTGCTGCACTCTTGATTACGACACTCCTAGGGGATATGCTTAGGATAATTATATTTTTTATTTACAAAACATTTTGAAGGTTTTATGAGTATATACTTCCTCAAATTAAATATTTTTATGATAATGGATTATATCCAAAAACTGTTCAATTTATGTTAAGTGTTTTACATGTTTAGATTTATGTATTGTGATTAATAAACTAATCTAGTGTATGTCGTTCTTTAGAAATGGATCCTAGTGAAAGGAATGTAAACCATATAAATGCACACACTCCATGTAGGGATTTCCCTCCTACTCAAGATAATTATAGTGGAGCTGGTGATACAACTGGTGCGGATCAGCATATCACTATACTGGGACGACTCACTCAGGTTATGAATAATAAAGTTACCCGTATGGAGCACCCTGCTCCGCAATGTGAAGGATCAATATTAGATCTCCTAACGAGGAAACAACCACCATCATTAAATGGGGGTAAAAATCTACTAGTTGATGAGCAATGGATAAATTCCATAGAGAAAATATTCCACGTCTTGGGGAGTAGTGAAAGGGAAAAAAATTTCAGGGCATTTTACCGCCTCACTGGAGATGCTGATCAATGATGGACATTGATTCAAAACACGAAGGAAGATGTTGAATTATCAAATGTGGAATGGAGGGAGTTTAAAAAAATGTTCTTAGAAAAATACTTTCCTAATGACCATCAAGCATATATGGAAAGTCATTTTCTGAGTCTCAGGAAAAAGGAGGATGAGAATGTTGAAAAGTATAAAGCTAACTATACAAGGTTAGTGAGGAATTCTGTAGATTATATACTTAATCTAAGAATTAATATTGATCATTTCATTGATGGGTTAAAACCATTTCTTCGTTGAGCATTATTATGACAATCCTTCTCGTTGTATGAAGATATTGTCTCATGTGCTATCAAGATATAAAAATAATTCTCTAAGTCTTACAACTGTAAAGAAATGTAAGAGAAGAATAGATATATTGAACACTTTGGAAATGTAAATAAGGGGAAGAAGAGAAAAGTTGAATATCTATCTTGTAGTAAATGTGGGAAGAAAAACCCTGGTACTTTCCTGAAGGGAATGAGAGTCCATCACAAGTGTGGTGAAAAAGGCCATCAAGCTCGTGATTGCAAGGGGAAGAAAGAGGCTGTCAATGTAGAATGATACAATTGTATAGAAAGGGGGAATTATTCAAATTAATGTCCTAATCATTAGGGGAACTTACCTCAGAAAAGGCCAAGGGATCAAGGCCAAGCTTATGATATCACTACTACTATGGTTGAAGCTCCAAAAAACATAGTGGCGGGTAATTTAATAGTTTCCTCAAGTTTAATTAATGCATTATTTGATTCTGGATCATCGCATTATTTCATATATTCCAAGTTTTCTATGAAAATTAGATATTACTAATTTGATTTAAAAAGGGAGTTGTCAGTAAAAAATACTAAGGGGAGTATCATTGCAAAAAATGTTTTGTGAATCAGTCCCCATTAGGGAATATAAATGTTCTTTATCTGCTGATCTCATCATCATACCCATGATTGAATTTTATATAATCCTTGGAATGGATTCTCTTTCTAACCATGATGCAAAAATTTATGGTAAGAAGAAGGAGATTACTATTTTTGATGATGATGATAAAGAACACCTTATCTTTAGAGTAGAATCGTCACCACCTAATTCTTATTTATATCCACCCCAATAGCTCAACTAAATTCAATTATTGGGGAGGGAGAAAATAAAATAACTATGGGTGTGGAAGGTAATGTTCAAATATAGGATGTACCTATTGTAAAATAATATGTTGATGTGTTTCTAGAAGATTTACCCAGACATCTTCCAGAACGAGAAATTGTGTTTTCCATTGATTTAATTCTTGGATCAAGGCCCATATTTAAGACCCCTTATAGAATGGCCACTATGGAATTAGTGGAACTAATGAAACAACTAGAATAATTGAGTAATAACATATTTATTCACCCTAGTATTTCTCCATGGGGAGCCCCTATCCTTTTTCTTAAGAATAAAGATGGATCTATGTGGGTGTACATTGACTACAGGGAGATCAATGCTATAATAATAAAGAACAAGTATCCCATACCTCGCATTAATTATTTATTTTACCAACTTCTTAGAGCTCAATACTTTTCAAATATTTACCCTTGATCTGGATATCATCAGTTGTGTGTGAAGATGGAAGGAATTCCAAAAATCGCATTTCGAACCAGGTATGGGCATTAGGAGTTTACAGTAATGCCTTTTGGATTGACTAATGCACCCTCTATCTTCATGAATATAATGAATAGAGATTTCAAGGAATATCATGATGACTTTGTAGTGTTATTTATTGATGATATCTTGGTATACTCCAAAATCTTCAAAGATCATGAAAATCACTTGCGCATTATTATAAAAACTCTTAGAAGATCGGAATTATATGAAAAGTTTAGCAAGTGTGAATTGTGGCTTAAAGATATTTATTTTATAGGTGATATTGTCTCTAAGGATGGAACTTCTATTGATCCTTCTAAGACCAAGGAAATCCACGAATGGCTAGCACCAATGATTATAACTGAGGTACACAGTTTTATTGGATTAGAAGGTTATTCTCGACATTTCGTCCAGAATTTTTCCCGTTTGGCTAACCCATTAACAAAGATCACACATAAAGGGGTTAAATTTTTTTGGACAAAAGAGTGGGAAGAATGTTATGAATAATTGAAGATAATATTAGTCAATGATCCTATCTTGACTCTACCATCAGGGAATGATGGGTTTTTTATTTATATGGATTCTTCAAATAAAGGAATTGGTTGTGTCCTTATGAAAAATGATAGGGTTATTTCCTATGCATCACGAAAACTAAAAATTCCCGAGTAAAACTATCCCACTCTTGATCTTGAGTTAGCTGCTATAATCTTTTCTTTGAATATTTGGAGACACTAATTCTATGGTGAAAATTGCGAGATATATACTGATCAAAAGAGTTTGAAGTATATTTTCTCACAGAAAGAACTCAACATGAGGCAAAGGAGATGGCTTGGACTACTCAAGGATTACGATTGCACTATACACTACCACCATGGGAAGTAAAATAAGGTGGAATATGCTTTGAGTAGAAAGGATCATGGAGTTTTGAACAAGGGGATATTTGAAAAGGATCCTATATACATGGATCTAGTAAAGATGGATATGGGAATCAACATGGAAGGTGAAATGTCAATACTTTTTCAAATGGTTACCAAAACATCTTTAAAATAAAGGATAAAGAGTTCTTAGACCTATGATGAAGAGTTTCAAAAGAATATTAAAGCTGTAAATGATGGGATATTGAGTGACTTTGTGTGTGAATATGAAATTTTTAAATTTGGGAAGAGATATTGAGTTCCTGATATATGTGATCTAAAAAGGGAATTATTGGATGATTCTCATAGTTCAAATTTCTCTATACACCCTGGGAGCACCAAAATTTTTAGAGATCTGGAAGAACATTTTTGGTAGGACAACATAAAATGGGAGATTGTTGATTTTGTGTCAAGATGTATTATTTTTCAACAAGTGAAAGCTGGAAGGTAACATCTTGGAGGAGTCATGCAACCTCTTCCCATACCTGAATGGAAATGGGATTATATCACGATGGACTTTATCACGGGGATACCAAGGACACCTAGAAGGAACGATTCAATATGGGTCATTGTTGATCATCTTACCAAGTCAGCAAAATTTCTTACTATAAGGGAAGATTTACCACTTGAATGTTTAGCAAGACTATATATTAATGGAGTTTTAATACTTAATGGAGTACCACTATCGATTGTTTCTGATCGTGATCCCCATTTTACTTCAAGATTCTGGAAAATTCATCAGAAATCCCAGGATACTGAACTTCGTTTGAGTACTGCCTACCTCCCCTAAAGTGATAGACAATTAGAACAGACTATTCAAACCTTAGAAGACATGTTGAGATCATGTTCACATGACTTTCAAGGTATGTGTGATCAATACATACCTATGGTAGAATTTACCTATAACAATAGATCCTATTAAAGTATTCATATGGCACCATATGAAGCGTTATATGGAATGAGATGTCACACACCAACCTGTTGGGATGATTCTAGTGAAAGAAAACTCATAGGCCCAGAACTTGTGGAGGAAACATTGGAAAAGGTGAAGGTAATCCAAACCGACATCAAAGCAGCTCAAAGTTGGCAGAAGAGCTATGCCGATAACCAAAGAAAGGATTTGGAATTTCAGGTAGGAGATCATGTTTTCTTGAAGGTATCTCTATGGAAGGGTGTTATTCATTTTGGTAAGAAGGGATAATTGAGTCCCAGGTACATCGGACCTTTCTAAATTCTAGAACGAATTGGGGCTATAGCTTACCATTTGATAATGCCACCAAGTCTCTCCAAAGTTCACGATGTATTCCACGTATCACTATTGAGAAAATACATGCATGGCCCAACTCATGTACTCACCTATGTTGAATTAGAACTGTAACCCAATCTATCTTATTGCGAAGAACCTATCATGGTTCTTGATACAAGAGAACAAGTGCTGAGAAACAAGACACCTCGTCTGGTAAAAGTTATATGGAGAATTCATAAGATGGAGGAGGCAACATGGGAACCCAAGGAACTTATGATGAAAAACCACCCAAGTATTTTTATGTAGAAATATTCTAGAAATTTTGAGGATGAAACAATTTGAAGGAGAGGATAATGTAACACCCCAAGCTTCCATGGTACACTTCTCTTTGAATAAAACAATGACATGTGTTGTATGCAACTTTGAGTTCTAACACACCATAACCAATCAAACTAGCCATTATGACTAGTAATACCCAATTTTTAAAATTTTATAAATTTTTTTCTTTTATAATGGACTTCATTTTTGGATTTAGAATATCGAAAATAGCTTAGGGTGAATTTTTGGTATTTTTCTGAAAACATTCAATTTTTGATGATTAGTGAAAAACACCGAGTTATAATTTTAAAACTTAATTTTTATTTAAATAATTATTTATTTTATTAAAATTTATTTTAGGACAAAATAGATACTTAATACCTATATAAGTTCAATTTAATTTATTGGAGTTAGTTTATAATAATTTTTATATATATAAATTTTATTGAACTTTTTACCGTCTTTTACCCACCTCCTAGAAGCATTTCCAAATTTACATAAAACTTAATTTTACCGCTTCTATGAGCTAAATTTCAAAAATCCAAGAGACACGGTTGATATCAGTAAGTAAAATATGGTTCAATAAGATGAAAATAATTTTTGGTGAGTAGTAACATTTTACTTTTATTTACCACGGTTAAAAATTAAATAGGGTAATTAAAGGTAAAAATGATATTATTATTAATCTAACACATGTCCAAATTCTATTGGATAAGTTTAATTAGATGAAACAAAACCTTATGAATAAAATATAATCCTATAGGTCCACTTATATTAGATTAGGATAGTTATTATTATTTAATTCAAAGAAGAGTTAAAAGTGTTAAATTCAATGTTTAATTAATAATCCATTTCTAATATAGGGTTACACATAATATAAATTAGTTTACAAATATTCATTATAAATCTAAAAATATTTCCTACATAATGGTATTTTATTTATATTTTTTTAGACATTAAATAATTTAATTTATTTATGACACAATGTTGATTAAGTAATTACCAAATTAATGAAATATTAAAATAATTGATATTATAAATATACAAATAAATGTAATTTGATACTTTTTATGAATTAAAATAATTTTCTAGGTTAATATTACATGTTAGGTTTGGTTAGATGAATTTTTATTGAAGTAATAATGCTGTTATAAATTTAGCAAAAACAAACTACCAAATAGTGTCAAAATTGACATAAAAGAGTTTATAAAACAAATATTATATTATTAATTCATATTCTATTCCTAAAAATATATGGTTCGGCCAAAAGACTTATATAATTATAGTTGTATCATTAATGAACCACTTGGGGTTCACTTTGAGGTTTATAGTAAGTTTATTAACCATATAATAAAAAAATACAAAGAGACATGGTAAATGTTAAACTATTTAACTAAGAGTTAAATCTAAAAGATAAAGTTAATATAGTGACCCAAACATATCTAAATCCTATTTTATGAGTGGTTTTTAACCCATACCCACATTATCCTTTAAATAATTAATTTTTCAACCATTAGAAACCGAAAATGATTTTATTATAAAATAATATTTCTAGTGTTTCCTAAGGTGCCCCTCACCCTCTTATAAAAAGGAACTTCCATTTCTCTCTAATTAACACATTCAAATCCATTTTTCTTGGCTAAAACCTACCCAAATACCCTCTAAACTATCCTTCCTTAATCCTAGAGGCCTTCCTTTAGTCATAAATCAAAACTAAGGAGCCCTTTTTATCAAATCAAAAGGAAGAACCCAAAGAAGAGGTAAATATTTCATCACCTCTGTCAAGTTCACTTCTTCTTCCAATTCCTATTTCTTTGTTGTTTCAATTCATAAATTATAACTTCGGTATCTTCTGTATACTGTGATGTAATTATAAATATTTTACAACCATATTCATTATTCTATCCATCCTTTGAATGACATGTCACCATACGTGCGTACGTACGGATTACCGTCTCCACGTCGTAGTGTAATTGTTATTCAATACATTATTATTTGTATGGATATAATAATGATGTGTAATTGATGTAAATAACAAATATAACATGATAATGATTCTGTATATAAGATATAACATCCAATTATATATTATTTTAATATAAAAATAATGATATTGTCACTCGTGCGTACGTATAGATTACCATCTCCACGAACGCGATGAGAGTCATTCCCCATCGTATCCATTCAAGACTGATTTTCATTTGATGATTAAAAATAATGTTTAAATATTTAATATCATTATTAATATGAATATGATACATCCTATCCATAACAAACATTACTTACATAACAAACCATATAATGGAAAATGAATGAGTTAACACCCAAAACGACGATGATACTAATATATTATTAATAAATCAATGTTAAAAGATCATATATGATATCATATTAGTGTATATGTTTCTTGAATAATTTAGTAAAAATTATTTAACCATTATACATAAGGTTAACCTACCCTTGACCAAGTAAAAGTACAAGGTAAGGGTTAATTTTACAATCTCTTCATTATCTAAGGTTGTTTATATTTAATTATCTACTAGGACATCTTTATCATCCACATCCATGTTTCTTAAATATGTATTTCAAAAAATTATTACTATTTTATATACTATGGTTTAATGTAATTATACCCTTTTTGAATTTTATAAGATATTTATAAAGGAATATTTCCATATTTTTCCAAACAAGGTAGTTTATGACCTTTTCAATGAAATTAAGGTAAGAATGCGTTTTTAACTTATACGGTGGGTGCGGCTATTTTCCTCCATTATAACATCTTCAAAGCTTCCCTTAAAAGCTTATAAGAATATTTTCAATTGTAAATGTTTTATTTTATAATTATATGACTTTTAAATTATTTCAAAATAGAAAGAGTTATTTCTCAAAAAAATTTGATTTCATCTATGTCAACATGCTTTGATGGATTGTAAGCTTATTTGAGGATGATTTATTATGATACAAAACATTCATATTGTATCGAAGGATTTGTGATATGTTTGACTGTGGATGTTCTATTTTTATACCATTCATGGTTTATGGATAAAGTATTGAAATTTCTTATGCTAGTTTTAATACGAATATTTATGTTATGTTTAAACCTTTTAATATGAGGAATGATTTGGACTTAGTAAGTGACGGGTGGAGCCTGCTATAGCTCCAAGATGTATCGGTAGGTCTCATGAGACAAAATAGTGTCTCAGAATAAGGACTTGAAAAATATTATTTTCAGCCTTGGCACAAGGCCTTGACTATGTGGTTATGAAAGTCTAGCATTATGAATTCCATCATTATGAAAGCCGATATTGATGTTGAATGTGATTATTCAACTAATAGAATATCCATGTGAGTAAGTAAATGGAATTATTTTGATTTATATTTTCCATATTATGATGAATTTTATGTTGACAAGGATTTTTTTTGGTTCTATACATTGTCTTAAATGTTTATGCATATTTATGAATGTTTCCGCTATATTGTTATCCTTACTGACCATATGAGCTCACCCCTTTTTATGTTTTATTTTTCTCAGGATGTGAAGAATTATATTATAACTGACCTCTAGGGATAGTCTATGGGAACTCAGTGTTGTCTTTGGAAACAATTTTGTTTTAGTTTTTTATTTTATGTTGTAATGTAAACGTTATGAATGTATCTAGTACTTCCAAGTCTACTAAACTAATCGGTCTTTCGAGACTTGATCTTTTATGATCATGCCAATGATACCTAATAATGCACTGACTCTGGGCTTCTAGGGTTGGGGCATTACAATCATCATCTTTGTCCACCAACTCTCATCCACTAGCCTCAATAGGTAATGTTGAATATGAAGAAACAAATTGTTTGAAACTTTTTACTCTAGACTACTCTTACTACTTGATTTATTGACCATCACCAGTTCATATAGTATGATGTCGACATCTAAAATATTGATCTAATCTTTGAGGATTATAAATTGTAATAGGTAATAGTTCTATTTAACAGTTTATACAAACATTGGGGGTACTTATTATATCTAGGACCTTTGACACAACATGATAATATTAATAAAATCGTATATTCTAATGCATTAGGAGGATGATAAATTCTATACCTTGATACCTAATATGGAGTATGGTAGAAATTAAAATAAAACTATAATCTCTTTCAATCCCTATGTCATACTTTTATTGGTAGATAATTTCCTCTAGCTCCATTTATAAAACAACCTTTATTGGGTTTTCTAATGGTATCCCTCTTATCTCTTCTTTGAAACTCCCATATCCTCAGTAATACACTCTATATTACAAGCACACTCTCTATCAACTCTAAATTTTTTAAAAGTTAAATAATGAAAAATAGAATTTAATATCTATTCTTCTGGGTTCTTTAAATTTATTTTACTTAGTTATTTTTGCTACTCCATATTGGGGGAATATAAAACTAGTATTTTTAAATGAAAGTAATTTTTTTTATTATAGAACCTCGATAGACTATAATAATAGGCCATTTTACTACTATTTTTTAAACATGATGAAATGATAATCATTTTATAAGTTTTTATATAAAACCTAAAATATGTATGTAAAATCTTATGGATCATTTTACAATATTATTAACTACTAGACGGATATATAATAGAGTGTTCTATTTACTAAGATCAAACAGTAATGTGATAGCGTGTGAACCAAAAATGTTATCCTTAACTACTTTAAAAGTTATCTACCATATTGTCTGATTATGTGCCAATTATTCATGAAATATATCTCCTCTAAAAGTTTTTGTGAAATATATATTAAGAAATTCTATTATACTCTACATTTTTATCCCTCAATAAATACTTTTCTCAAGTAAAAAAAGAACCATTCCCTGTCATTATGTTCCACTACCTCAAGTTCTTGTTGGACCTCAATATCCTCTATCGTGAAGAAAACACTCCATACCTAATGTATATTGATCTCATCCCTCATTAATATACAACAAGTACGTTTTATAAAGGCTCAGACTCCTTATGAACACCATTATGTCTTCATGGTGGCCCAATAATAGATTTACAAAATTATTATGACAATACAAGGTTAAATGTTAGGGTATATCATATGAAAAAAGATAGGTATGTATTCCTAAAAGTTTTACAAATATAAATTTTTTTCAAAAAAATCACTCATATAAAAAAATCATAAATATATATAATTAACTCTACCGTATTGTTTTGTATCACCCTTATATTTTAAGAAATAATATTTTCTATTAAATTAAATTTCATTAATAGATTACGTTATAATAAAAATTGAGTTTAAATGAATGATGATATACTGTTAAAATATTATTTAATGTGATTATTACAACCCAATCATTAAATTATTAGGTATTAATATATTAAATAATTCATTAAATATATATATATAAATACATAGTAAATAATCACCTTATTATTAGTAGGAATTTTATTCTTCAAAAATTTGTTTTCATCAAAATTCATTTTAATGGTTTTTATGAGAGAATATTATGATTACGTTTTATAACATATATATATTTTTTATATTAGGAAAATAATTATTTAGATAATAATATTAAACTTATCATACAATGATATTTTTTAGGAATTCTCTGAAATGAATGATTTTCTAGTGAATATTGAAAAATATATTGAGTTTTATTAAAAAAATATGTTTTTGTTTTACGCCTGTAAAAAGTTAAATTTTATTTCAAATTGGTTTTATTTTAGTATTAGTTTTATAATATTTTAAAAAACCCTATTTAATTTATTCGAATAAATTTTATGCTTGAATTTATTATAAAACCATTTTTATACGTAAAAATGCTTTTTCCAGAAAAATTGATTATATAAGAACATTTTGTTTTTATCTTAATAAATTAAATCGATCATAATTGGGGACTGATTTTAATAATATATATATTAGATACTAAATAAATTGTTTTAACATTCAAAAAATAATTTTCTATGAATATTATAAGATTAAAACTAGTTTAATGCTTAAAAAAGTTTTTTATTAAAAAAGGTTTTCATCTATCACAGAAACAGGTTTGGAAAATAATTTCTTCAAATTATAGAATTTTTTTTAAAAAAATCTATTTAAAAACATGGGATCAAGATTCTCATTTTTTAAATAGTACCCTCTTATTTTGGGTGAAAATGAAAAACAACCGTGGAAAATTTTATCACCTCAGTAAAGGATAAATCAGGTAAATATATGTAAAAAATAATCGATAAGGTCATAATTGTTCATCAATATTCTTATTGGGTGGTTTTAATTTCAACCTTATTATGTTAGGATTGGTATTGAGCCTTTTAATGTACATATTTTTATGACAATGTCCTATATAATATTTATTGCAATGAATGCTAAAAATAAAAATCTCTAAGTTTTAAATATATATTTTATGTCCACATGTGGAGAAAAAATTATAAACAAATAATGTATATTTTTATATAAAAAACAATTTTCATGATGGAAATATATTTATAATGTTTAAAAATTCTATAATTAACATAAATTCTTGGAAAACACTAATATAATATTTATTCAATTAATATAAAATTAACATAATTGATTTTAAAAATATTAAATACAATATAATTTTAATGATTCAATATGTACCATTATTTTTCTAGATATCTATTAAATATTATGTAATTTTTAAATAATTATATTCTAAATATATCTCTTTATTGATGTATATAATTCAAAATTAATTGAATAGTGTTAAAAATGAAAATAATGATATTTTATATTAATTAATATTTTATTAAATCATATAAAATTTATAAAAAGTATTATATTGTAAAAATTAATGGTATAAAATATTCCAATTTCCATTTATGGGACTTTGTTCATTTTATAGTAACTATATTATCCATAGACTGTAGATAACATTAATGTTGCACTATTTTTCAAAATTATTACTAAGGGGTTAAAACAACAATATAAGTGTAAAATGCGATAAAAAAGTTTCAATTTTTTTGAAAGAGTGGATTTTCAATCACCATAATATTATATTCTGATTTTATATTTTTTAAATATGGACAAAAAATTTAATTTATATTAATTTAATATTTAATGAAGCTCTAAGAGTGCCCTTCCCCTCAATTATAAGAGGGCTCTTCTCATTTCTCTTCATCACACAAACTTAATCCTTATTTATGAACAATAACATATAAAAATACACTATATATTTCCTTATCTAGATAAAATAGTTTATAGTGTTTCCAAAAGACCAACCCTAGATCCCTTAAGTGGAGATATAAAATAGTTATTTCAAAGAAGTGGTAATTGCCTTAATTGATCACTTACTTTTTAATTATTTTTTAACACCCATAAATCTCAGATATTATTCATAAATTAATATATTAATTATCCTCGATTTAGTGAATTTTTTTATGTATATGATACCACCATTATTCACTCTCTCTCAATCAAATGGGAATTGAAAATATCACTCATAAATATGTATGACTTATCATCACCACGTAGCGGTACAATTGACTTCTCATCACAACCATTTATGGATGGGTATTATGATGGTATTACTATATATATGATACATATGAAATAATTATAATTTTTTAATTATAATATCATATCTATCGTCTTACCTTCCAAATCATTTTAATTAATAATGTCGAACATACATACGTTTGGACTACCAACCCCACAAAGTGATGTGATTTGTTTTATATTTATAATTTATATGTATGGTAATAAATATGTATTTTATGAATATATATTATATAAATTATATAACAATGTTTCTAAAAATTCGAGTTATTGTTTACCTTTCTTTCATTCCATCCATTGAAAAATGATAACAACATTCATGCGTATATTCGACCTACCATCTCATTGAATGGTGTAATTCATTTTTTATCGCTATATTTTATGAATAAATCTAAAAATGTATGTAATTAATATATATTATATTTATATTATGATTTAATTTATGAATATTGTGGAACTATAATCAAAATAATAGGACCAAAACTACCGAACAAAAACATTCATGATATACAAAGTAGAAATCACTTGGAATAATGATTCTAATATAGAAGTGTTTACGAACTATTGAAAAAGGGATAAAAGTAAATAATATATTATATTCTATATATTAATATATATCTCTAATTTATGTATTATAAATATATATTTATTATATAGGAGGTTCAAATGAATATGAACGATTTTAGGCCTATGGTAATGGATTTTCATTCAATTTTTATTTTTGTTGTAATATGCCATATACACCACTTATTACTTTTGTGAGGTGTATATACTACCCATGAGATTCCTTTTATAATTCATATAATTAATATTATAATATATACATATCCATATATATTTATTTCTTTCATGGGTCTTATGATTCAAGTGTTACCAAATTGGTAAGGGTTTTATATTACAATCTAATTGTTTATAGGAATTATTTATGTTTATATTTATGATGATGAAATCATATGTTGTTAATATGACGAATTTCATGAATTTTATTACCCTATTTTTATGAAATAAAAATTATTTTTTTTCCTAAATTTTATACAACTAAAATTCTCAAGAAATAGAAAATATTTTTAAAGGAAAAACATTTTTATTTATATCTTTGATCTAAAACAATTTTTATTCTACATTTTTTCTAAATTTTTTTAAAACAGGTTCTTTATTATTAAAATATGATTTTTTAAAATAATTATTACGTATAGTTTAAATTTTAAAATTATTTTATAACGAATCTTCATCTTATTTTTGGTATGAAGATCTTTTTAAAATGTTTAAAGGGGATATTTTTCTGTTAACTTATAGGGCATGAAAAAATTTCCCACCATCCAAACCGATCGGTTCTTGATTATTCATTTACATGTTTCAATGATTATTTTAAATGAAAATTATTTCCATAATATTTTGGAAATTTTTATAATTTAATGAAGTGATTTCAAAATGGAAGAAATTTTTTCTCAGAAATGTTTATTGATATTTAAATTTTATTTCTATTCATCAAAAACAATAACACTTGTATTAAATTATAATTTATTATAGATATGATACAAGTATACCATCCTTATTATTTCTATATATGTTTTAGTTAATTTTAAAAATATTGGTATGAAATCCATTCCATTCTAGTGGGTTATGATATGGTGAAATTATTGAATTTTTATGAATCCTATTTATTTTCCATGGGTTATGATAGGATGAGATGTTTATGAAACACATTTATTTTCATTTTAAATTTTTTTTGAATGTTATATGATACCCTAGTATACATAATTAGTAATTTCATATTGTGACGGTAGTTATGTTATAACCAAGGATAGTAGTAACATTATAACCCAGGAATGTGGTAACATTATAAACAAGAATGGTTGTGAGGCAATAACCAAAGACAGTTCTCATGTTATAACCAATTATGGGTGGGACCCATATAACTCTCTCAATCTTTGGATAAAGATATAAATCACATGAGATAAACAATATTGGAATATGGATTGACCCTAGTTCAGTAACAGATGTTGTCCAATTTTATAGTACTGGGAGTAATCCTTAACTACTAAGATTGTTTGAGGAGTGAACTCATTCCGCAATACTTGTCATGGAAATTAGACTTGACTATTATGTAAATAATTTTATATGTGAATGTATATTAAATAATTTATGTATTATGCCAATTATATGTTCCCATGGATATTGTTATTTTTTCCATTTATGATTCATATCTTATAAACTACAAATATTTATGTTAGGACTCATGATTATGAACTATTGTTTACAAGGTATGATTTTAAAATATTATTCTAATATTCTCACATCCTTATGTTCTTTTTATTATCATATTATTAATGATAGCACCATTTTCTACCCATAATGAGTATCTGATCTCCCATGTTCTTATAATTCATTTCTTGATGTTTTAAGAAAATGTACTAAGTATTATATTTCTAATAATGGAGATAGTTATGAAGAATATAGTGAGAGATGATATAGATATTTTATTATCATTTTGATTATATGTCCATTTCTCCAACGGTATAAAACTATATGTTTTTGGTGTGCATCATTATGTTTTGTAATGAATATTCATCTATTACAATGTGATATCTATGTATTAATATATGGTTCACTATAGTTATTATTATAAAAGGGTTAATTAAACATTGTAAAATATAATGATAAACCATTAGTGGTAACCCTAGAGATAAGTTTATGTATAGGATATCATCCATTTCTTTAAATGATCACAGATAACCTTGTAAAACTAAATGTGTCATAGATTAAAATTTAGTTTTCATGATTTATAAATCCTATAAATTATTTTCCACAATTCCTCACTATAACTATTATTTCTCATGTAATTATTTTTGGTTTTAGTCAATTGTTGGATTTCTAGGATTAATGTAAATATAGAAAAATAATTGAATGGTTTTCCTTATGAGAAACCAAATGAAACATTAGTTGGAATGAAAAAACATGGAGATTACTCTTAATTAGTTTTCATGATATATGATTAAAAAAATTATCCTTAAACAACTCTTCTAATCATTAAAAAATAGAAGGATGGAGTTCACTAAGATCTGAGGTGGTGGAAAATATTAATTTATAAAGATTCAACATAATATATGTTGGGAATGAGGGAAGACTCTCTCAATTGAATGTCTTAGAAGAAAAATTGAGATGATTTCTATAAGTAAATGAAGGTATTGATAAGATAATTAACAATAAAAAATGATTAGTAAGATGTATGTAAAATAATATCATAATAAGGTACCATTTATAATTCATTTTCCAATATGTGGGTAGTATGGGCATTTTCAAAGATAATGACATAATCCAAGGTTTAGATCATATACCAAAGAAATATCATTGAACTTAATGGGTTTAAGTGTTTATATATTATGGTTTGAGAATTTTGGAAGTGTTATATCAATGGTATTTTAGACAAAAGAACCATGAAAGATCATTGAATTGTTTTATTATAGAATTTTAAGACATGTGTCTATTGGGATAAAGAGATTATTGAAATTGGTAGGATAGTATTTTAAACATTGAAATTGATTAGTTGTTGAAAATTTTATTTAGGTCATATGTGATGATGTCTATATCATTTATGTATTTATTTAATATTTTCAATAGTTTGTGAAAATATTTTAGGAATAATAATTGTGTTAATTTTTGGAAGAATATATTTTTTTAAAATGAGTTTAACCGAAAATTTATAGATATTGTAATGGTTTTATAAGTTTAAGGTTGATCATATGTTCAAAATACTCAACACCACTTTTTGAAATTTTATGTGATTGGATTTTGAATTTATTTAAATTTTTTCTATAAGAATACTCAATTGACATTCAAATAAAAATTTTGTTTAGTATGTGATTTGAAGTTAAGTTAATTATTTTGTATTGGGTAGAGGGATATAGATAATTTTGATGGTTTAAAAGAGATTCAGTGACCAAATAATTATTTTTAGAGATAATTATTTTCATTATAAGGATTAAATTTTACATTAGTATCTAAATATTATTCATGATATTTTGGGTCAAATTCCATGAATTATAATATTATATAGTGGTTTTTCAAGATGATTAATGATGTTTTTGTAAATGTTTCTTTGGGTAGTGGTTTAATAAGTGATTTAACATAAAATTATTTTTGGGATGAATGTAATAGATTTTTAGACGACGTATGTTGAGGGTTATAAAATAGGATTTGATGATGAAACATTCTTAAATGTAGATGTTTTTTAATTAGATTTTGATTTGAGATTATTTATTAAGTTAAATATTTGTTGTTATCATTAACAATTTAGAGATTAATGTTTTGTTTATTCATAATGATTTTTATACAATAGGAGAATTATATTACCTTCATCTATCTATTTATTGTATTGATAAATGCCTAAATTCAGGATAAATATCTTCATATTCTTTTTATCAAATGGTATAAGTTGATTTCAGTTCCTTAGGGATATTTTTTTATCTTGAATAGTCATCATTTTGGAGAAGCAAAATAATTTGTTGTGAATATTGATTAAATGATTAAATCATACTTGTCAAGTAATAAATTTTTTTATGTTCATAGCATATATGGTAATGATATTCCAAAACTCTATGAATAAGATATTGAAACAATATAGTTTCCCTATTACATTAATTTATAATAAATCAATGGCATTTTCACCCATAATAGATTTGTGGTTTTATTTATTTTAATATTATTTTGAACATGTTCTATATCACTTTATATTTTCCATGGGTGTTATTTTTCTCTTGAACATCCATGTTTTCACTTCCCACTAATATTCTCTAACATAGAGGCCTAGTTCTGTGTTCTTCCAGACAACCTTCATATTTTTTTATTCTCTCTTATCAAGAAAAAGTTTTATAAACCCATTTTTTGATATCAGGTTTCAAGAAAGGAATATTAAAATACAAAACCCTCAATTACTGAGAATAAGTTCAAATTTTGAGGTCTCAATTTATTAATTAGAGGAGTGTAACACCCTAATATTTTGAAATATTTTTTCAAATTTTATTTTAATTTCATCAATATCATACTTTACACGCAACACTGAGTATAAAAACACATTATATTATTAAAACCTTTTTTGATGTGATAATTATAACATAGTAAATAAATTATAGGGTATTAATTGTAATAAGTAATTTTTTAAATATATATAATTTTATTGATAAATTATTTGTAAGTAATCACCAATTTTTTATAGTAATTTTATTTTATTCCCCAATAATAACGATTCGCCTAAAAATATTTTTACTGATGTTTCAAGAAAACCTTATGATTAATTTATATACTTTTTAGAAATTTTAAAAAATAAAAACCATTTTAAAAATCATCATATAAAAATTATCTTAAGAGTATTTTTTTTATAATAAACTTAAAATATTGATTTTCTTCTGAATGTCAAAAATATATTTATTTTCATTGGAATCTATATTTGTATTTCAAGATGGAAAAAGGAAAAAAATATTTAAATGGGTTGAATGTAAAATTAGTTACTTTATATTTTTTTAATAAATCAATTTATGTTTACTTGAATCAATTTTATGATTGAATTTTGTATAAAAACTTTTAATTCATAAAAAGGAATTTTCCTAAATAATTATTTTTATACACACAATGTTTTTTATATTAATAAATTAAAATTTTAAATTATATACTAAATGAAATTTTCTAACATATATCTAATATTTCTATAGGAATAGTATAAGAAAATATCTCTTTGTATGCTTAAAAACTGTTTTTTTCTAAAATCTTTTTTGATCATTTTTTCAAACCTATTTTAAAATTAATTTCTACAAATTAGAGGTGATGAATTTGTTAAAATTTATTACATATTTGGAATCAAGAGGTTAATATTTGGTAAATATACCACTTTTATTTTTATTGAAAATAAATTCTAACTATTATAAAATTTATCACATCGATATATGGTAAATCTGGTAAACCTAGGTTAAAACTTAATGATAAGACACTATTTTTTCACACTAATTATTATTTTATATAGGTAATTATACCATTATAATATTTAGTTTAAAATGGATATTTTTAGTGGATACTTGTCTATGAAAATGACCTATATAATATTTAATGCAATGAAAGTTATAAAATGTCACTCTACTTGTATTAAATATCTCTTATATGTCCACATAGGAACAAAATCAGGTAATTAATTAATATAAATGTTTTTATTGATATTAATGAATTTATTTTCATAATATAAATTTATTTAGAATTTTTATAAATTAAATTATTGCTTTAGATGATCCTTCAATGCTAATATATTATTTATTTAATTAACAGAAAAATTCAATAACTATTTTTAAAAATATTAAAATAGATATAATTTGAATTAATTAATATGTCCCATGTTTTTTATTGATCTATATTACCTATTTTGGGGTTTTGAAATAATTATAGTCTTAATCCCCCATTGTATTGATGTATCAAAAGTCATGTTAATTGAATAGTTTTAAAAGGGAAAATAATGATATTTTATATGAAACTAACATATATTAAATGGTATAAAATAAAACACAAATCTTATATTCATAAATATTAATGGTAAATGGTTTTAAACATCAACTATTGTCCATTTATGGGTCTTTTTCATTTTTTAGTAACATTATTTCCCCTTAAATTATAGACTACATTAATATTACTGTATTTTTTAAAAGAGTTAACGAAGGGCTAAAATATAAAGATAAGGGTATGAATGTGATACTAACTATTAAAAATTTTATTGGATAACATGATATCAACTAATCTTCATATAATATTCTAATATAAAATATTTATAGTCATTTATAATTAAAAATTAATTTTAATTAATTTAATATTTATTAAATTCCAAGATTTTTCCCCTCAATAATAAAAGGAACCCCCAAACATCACTTCTTCACATAACCCCAAGCCTTATAGATTGAAAATTCCGTAAAAATAACAATTTTAGACTAAATTAGTCACATTATAGAGGTTTGTTTCTTCCCAAAAGGCTAAACCTATATCCATTGAGTGGGGATCTAAAAGAGTTATTCCAAAGAAGAGGTAATAACATTAACCGATCACATTCATTTTAATTATTATATAAACTCACATAAATATGTTATATTATTTTTAAAATAATAAAACAAATATATTAAATATAACTAAATGTTATCATGATTATTAATCCACCCCTATCTATCAAATGGGATGTGAAAATATCGTTGTTGTGTATGTATGGACAACTATCTCCATGTAGAGATATAATTCATTTCTCATTGCCATATTTTATGCATGGGTATTAACATGGGTTTAATGTTTATATATGATAATTATGAAATATTTATAATTATTTAAAAATAATATAATATCTACTTTCTTAGATTCCAATCCATTGGTAAACAAGAACGTCAATTGTGCATACATGTTGACTAGAATCTCTACGAAGTTATGTGATTCATTTTTAATTGATGTTTCACTAGAATTATAATAAGGATGGATTTAATGAATATATATGTGATATTTATGATATAAAAATTATCGTATAAATAATATTTATTATGTACCTTTATTTTTTTCATCCATTGGGAAAAATTAAAATAGGTTTCTTTTGTACGTATGACTCACTATCTGCATGAATGATGTAATTCATTATTCTATATAGATATTTTATAAATGAACAAAACATCATTTATAATGAAAATATATTATATTTATATAATTATTAACTTTTTTGTATTATAGAAGCATTATTGAGTTCAAATTACAAAAAACCACTTGATAAGAATATACATGACATATAAAACTGATATCACTTGGAATAATGATTTAAAAAAAGAAGTGTTAGAAAAAGAGTGATAAATTCTTATAATAAAATCATATATGTTATGATATATATGAATATATAATAGTAATAGGTTTATAATTAATCAATATTTATTATATATATTGTTCCAATGTAGATGAAGGAATTCATACCTAAGGTAAGCGATTTTCATTTTACTTTTATTTATGTGAAACACATTCCCTAAAGACCACTTGTTTTTTTGTGGTGTATATACTTTCCATGAGTAAAATTTGTTATTATTATCATAAAAATTAATCCATTTAAGTTTATATCCTTCTTCGTTCTTACGATTCAAATTTTACCCAGGTGGAAATGGTTTTATGTTACAATCTCATTATTTTTAGGGATTTTATATGATTATGTTTTCTACTATAAAATATTTTTATATAACTATCAATAAAATAATAAATATTATTATCCTATATTATTTATTTAAAATACATGTTTCCTTTCATTTTTCTCAAATTATGTGATCAGGAAATATAAAATATATTTTTATTGAAAATCATATTGGTTTCTCCCTTCAGTCAAAAATAATTTTTCTTCCTTATATGTGGTTTCCAAAAATGTTTTCAAGATGGGTTTAATTATATTATATGAGTGTCTAAATAAATTTTTATACATGTTTGAATTTTTAATTTTTTTTAAAAGGAATATTCTTTTCATTTTCCAAATTGGTTACTTTTTAAAAAATTATAAAAATAATTTATTTCTTTGAACTTATAAGGAACGAATGGAATTACCCACCTTTATAGAAACTCAATGCATTGAGTATTAATTTAAAATATTACATGGTTATTCTATACAAAATTATTTTCCAAAAATACCTTCTTTATTTTTATACATTTAATATGTTATCTCAAAAATATAAAGGACATTTTCATCTAGATGGGTAATGAACTTTTAGTGGTATTTCTATCCATCAATTAATAAACCATAGATTTCACTTATTATTTTTGGGGGATATGATATACCAATTCAATCATTATTATTTATATGGACAGATTATGTTATGATGAAAAGATTGTTATGAAATTGTTTCCATTAAAATGAGTTATGCTACGATGAAATGATTGATATTGTTTGAAACCCATTTCATTTCCAAGGATTATTATAGGTTGAAATGTTATGAATATCATTTATTTTCATGATTTATGATATCAGTAATGTTTCATAATATCATGGAACACATGTGTCTACTTATCATTATGTGATGGTGGTTACCAAACAACCAAAGATGGTGGTTATGTTATAACCATGGAATTTGGTTATAATGTCCCCGACCCACCTTCCACTATAAATGATGCCCCTAGAGGGGTCATCATATTAAATCAGGTGTGCCTCTCTATATGAAAAACCTCATTCCCAAAAAAACTAGGTACATGTTCACAAAAAAATATTATTTATGTTGTTTCATTTGACATAGTTCCATGTATCAATAAAAACAAAAAAAATAAAGAATCTCTGAAATTGGTCTTGACTCCAAGTATGGTTCCCTTATCCATATAAATCCCTAAACCCCAAACCAATCATTTAGAATAATTCCCTTTCCCTTTTCTTGAACAGTAACTATAAAGTCAACTTGGGAAACCAATGGTGGCATGAGCTTGGTGTTAGTACAACTCATTAGGCTACCACAAATGATGTTTATAAGATATCCAGTCTAAAATAGTACCTATAAAATTAATTTAATCAACGAGATAAACATTGGGTAAACCAGATTCTTTTAATTAAACAGATTTACATTAGCCACATTCATCATTAGTTCCATGTGTTACCCATGTTCATCAAACACACTTTAGCCTTTTCTAGTTAACTATACAACATATGTCGACCACACTATGAATACGGGGATTCATGTTCTCTAATTCATGAGGATAATAATTTCACAAAAAAAATATGCATAAATATAAACTTACCTCAGAGCCTTAGTGAATTCATTAGGGAAATAGAGCATTAGTATTACATCCTAACCAATGCAGTACATGGGTGGGGCCTAGAGGATCAATCCTTCTTGGCCTATGGGAGTAGTACCATATTCTAATACCCTACTCAAACCACTTGTTCACATGAGAATGATTCATTAACCATTTAACACACTTACCATTTTCAAACTATAACTCATCTCACACATTCAATATTGGACAAAATCCCCCTTATGAAATTTTAACAAACTAAAAAAAATTATCATTGGTTTCATTTCATATACCCATGTTAAAATTATAATAAAAATTCCCATAGATTATATTTCATTACCCGTAAATCCATTATTTATCAAGATGATTCCATGTTCAAGGATTTGGCGCACCCCATGGTGGTCTTTAACCCGGTCTATTAAACCTCAACGGATCCTATAGAGATCATGGGGGGTTAAATTTGTTATTTAAATAACCCATTTATCATTCCCTACCATGAATAAAAAATTGAAAACATATTAGTATCCAATCAAAACCACATACACATAAATCAAACATCAAGACTATTAGATATAACTTGTAGACCACCTACATTGATTTAAAAGATTATCACTCTCTTAAAATTATCAATAAATTTGAAATCAAACAACCTTCAAATTCCAAACATATAATATTCTAATAAAAATGTTTTTGGGCTTGAGAAGAAATATAATGATATAATATTATCTATATTAAAAAATATAGGTAAGAGGGGTGTTAGAATTACCTAGTGGTTCATTCCTCACCCTACTACTCTTTAAACAACCTGGAATCAAAGGATAATCATATCTAAGAATATTTGGTGGAAATGGTTCATAACCAATGATACTATAAGGATAATGGGGAATAAAATCATGTTATATACCTTAAACCCTATGTGGGAATATTAGAAATTGAATCTTTTATTGAGGCGTGTGGTTTAGCCACAAGGTTGGAAAAAATGTTCTCCAACCATTCAGCACCTTCAGTCCAAGAGGATTCATAGGTCACATGGTTTCCTAGAATCTTACACTATTTGATAAATTAGGTGGTGTATATGGAGAATATATATTTTCAAATCCACATGATTTCAGGTTTCCTCCTTGCATGGTTTCTCAACCATTCACTAATCTCCCTCATCCTGCGTGAATATGGTGCACAATTACTAATAACCTCTGCAATAGTTTTTTTTATGAATGACTCCAGATTCTTTCATTTCCATGTAAAGAACATTTCCTTCATGAGTAAGTTCACCCACTCCGCCAAATACAGATACGCCCCCATGAGCTTTAGCAATATTATTGATCAATTCCATATTGAGTACTATTTTACCCACTCCCACTTAACTCTACAACATAAACTGGATGTGTAACATCCAAGGTAAATAAAGAATATTCTATTTTCATATTTATTAATATTTTTGAATTAAATATTAATTTTACTTTAAAGGGGATTCTATGTTAGTTAGTTTACCTGACACACAATAATGAGTTTCTCCGAAATATTATGTTTTACACAAGACTGAGTCATGCTGAAAATAATAATAATAATATAATACTATTATTTAAAATGGTAGTTAAAACCTAGCTTTTTTATTGGCGGGAATGAATAGAACTAACCATATTACAATTAAATATAATTGTTAAATGATTTTAAATTTATCCAATAAAAGTTAGAGGCTTAAAATTAGAATAAATCCAAATTTTAAGCATAAATACAATAATATTTTTAAAAGGTTGTTTTACTTACATTTGATAGAGAACCCATTTTAAATCTAGTTTTTTTCACTTTTATATTATCTATATAAAAAAATTAACTTTTTCATTAGAAGTGGGACATAAAAATTTACTTTGGGTAAATTTTTGGTATTTTTTTGACAATGTTTATTTTTTAAAGATTAGTGAAAAGTAATGCATTTTAAGTGAAAAATATATTTTCATCTAATTTATTTTTATTATATTGTCCTTTTAATTATTTTCGAAGTTTAATTAGATTATATTTTTATCATTCAATCAAATTTTGGTCAATGAAAATAATTTAAATTTTAAATTGGGCATAAACCAATGTCAATATATTGGTAGTTTTTACTTTTTAAAAACACACTTTTTTAGTTTTCACAACATGAATTAATTTTAAATTAATTTCTGCAACTTCTAGGTTTTGAATTTGGAAAAATTGATTCCATATGAGTAATAAATATGTCCAAAATTTTTAAATAGATAAATTTTATTTTTAGACATTATAAACTGTAACTTCAGTAAATATTTTATTTACCATGGTTAAAAGGTAAATCTGGTAAATAAGGGTAACAAATAATATTATAATAATATTATAATAAATTAAATTAACTTAACACATGTCACAACCCTGTTGTATGAGATATTTCTGACCATGGTCATCCTTGGATCGTTTTTAAGACCCCATGGAGCCACATGAATTTGAAAATGACATTTAATTACTCTTAATTTAATGATAAGGAAAATATAACTTAAACATATAAATTTTACTAAAACAATTTTAATATGGGGTTATATAAGTGATCTTATGGCATCCCAACCTTTTTATTACATAACTGTTCATTACATTTTACAAATAGAGGATCTTTAAAGTCTGGTGTCTTGGAAAATGAAAACATAATACATGAAAACAACATAAAACATTCTTCTAAACCACTCTTAAGGCTTCATCATAGGTTCATAATATGTACAAATACTATGCCTCATATCCTGGAGACATACATCAAAGTAAAGGGTGAGTATAAGTTCTCGTAATAGGTAAACAAGGGAATCTGTTTCCTTGTGATATCAATAAGAAATTGATGAAAAATATGAAGACATGAGAAATGGATGAAAGAGGCTTATCATAATAACAATAACATGAATCATAACTTGAATATATAGCGAAATCATTTCATTTATACATTCACGAACATACCACAAAGGTACATTCCCAAGGTGTCATAAAAATTACCAAGATTATTCTCCAAGGTATCGTGAAACTTGTCATCTCTAGAGATTAATTATTTACCCAATGCATTGAAGCGCTTTCAGGGTGCACCCTTAATATGTATTTAATTTTATGATATCCACATAGATCATAATCAAATATTTCATAAATAACCCATGGAGAATAAAAGAAATGGGTTTCATTTCAATATCGTGACGTTTTAAAATTTCATTAAAATAAGATCATTATGTCATTTATAACCCATGTAAAGGGAGTGAGGGTTATATGTATGTCAATTACAGAATCAAATATATAATATTTATATATTTATAAACACCCATAGAAACGAAATAGGTCTTGGTATTCACATAATAAAACAATAGAATTTCTGGAGAGAAAGAGATATGAATTTTGAGGAGAAATTTCTGCAGCATAACTGCTATATAACATGGTTTTAAAAAACATTGGAAAGAGAGGGGGAAAGGGTCACACACTCATAAATAATTCATAATAAAGTATGGGTACATAATAAGATCATGGTATGGATATTTGAATGACATAACACATGAAAAGAAAACATGAAAGAAAAGAGAAGATGTGATTTCTTTTACGAGAAATTTGACATCCTAACAACGTCACTTAAAAATTCCAAAAAAAAATGAAGAGAGCGGAAAGGGTATCTCAACAATTTTACATAAAATTGAATTTAATGAGAACATATAAGAACATACCCTCAAAATAAATAGATGGAAACTAGAAGACACAACATAAAGGAAGTCATGGCTTAAAAGAGGAGGGTAAAAGATTCCCTTACCTTGAAGAGTAACTTCAAAATCATGAAGGTGGGGACCTTAAGAGGCTTGAGGAAACCTTGGGAGGACTCCTTGGGAGGTAAAAATACCTGAACATCATTGGAGAGGATTTTTAAATGAAATGAATGAGGGAATGTCTTGGTATTTATAGGATTAGTGAGGGGACAAGTCATTAATTTTCAAGGGACACCTCATCGGTGGTATTGGAAAAACCATGGGCATTCCCATGGTATTTTCCCATGGTATTGGCCCCTTGGGACACCTCATAGAATATATTATTTTTCATAAGTTGACCAGAATGATTACATAATTATTACATCCTTAATGATGTCATTAAACACCTGAAACATAAAACTATATTTTCACTATTCACTGAAAATTTAACTATTTCCAAAAAATTCCAAAAATTCACCTTAACCAAATATCTATGATTTAAATTCAAAAAGGAACTCCATTTTATGAAAATAATTTTTTAATTATGAGATATTTAATTTTTGAGTAAAAATTTTATTCACTGAAAATTCAACTATTTCCGAAAAATCCTTAAAATTCACCTTAACCTAATATCGTTTCTCTAATTTCAAAAATGAACTCCATTTTATGAAAATAATTTTCGAAATAATATGTATTTAATTTTTAAATAAAACACTATTCACCCAAAAAAACTAAAACCTAACTAATAATTTCTAAAATAGTTATTTACTTATTTTATTGAATCACGTTAACTAATCAAGGTGCCTAAACTATATTAATACTTTTTTAAGTGATAATACTAATCCTTTTGGTCATATTACTATTCATAAGAGTAAAATTACTATTCATAATTTACTATTCATCAATAATTAAGTTGATCTTATTAGACTCCAAATTTCATACTGAACATAACTGTAGAAGACAATTTTTTGAAAATCATTACACATTATTAATTATTTATGGTTTACATAAATATTTTAAAATATCCTTTTTCCAAAATTCATCAATAATATACATCATATAGTTATCCGGACATTTGAGAATCACAAACATTACCATGATAAGAAATAACAATTTTTATTTATATCAACGGATTATATAAAGCAGCTAAGGTCTCATTACATATCCCCTTATAACAAAAGCATATGACCTAAGTGTAAGGTGTGATAAGGTGATAGAATCATGGGGAGGCTCAGCCAACATTTCCCGAGTGGTGATTTCTATTAGCTTGAACTTTTACTGTAGGTGATTCTGTTCCAGATTCACACGATGAAGTTCGGCTTGAGTTTTCTCCAGAGCAAAGCCCAGTGGTGCTATCTGCTTCCCAAGTTCCATCAAATGGGCTTCGAATGGCCCAAGACTACTAGATGAGGCTATCAAATATTCTTTCTGTAACCATGATCACTTGTATTTATAAACAATAATCACAACATTAAGATTTTAGTTTCTAATGGTTATATTGACCAACGATCATATAAAAGTTGAAACCTAATGGTATCATTTTAATTATACTCATTTCATTAAATAAATGAAATATTTTTGTTGCGTATAAAATAAAATAACACACAAAAATAAGAAACAAAAATTAATCAAAATTTCGGGTCATTACAGACCTCTAAGACTATAAATTTTCATTAAAAATCTAAAAATATTTCCTACATCCTGATATTTTATTTATAATTTTTGGACATTAAATAAGTAAATTTATTAATGACATAATTGTGATGTAGGTATTACCTTATTAATGAATTATTTAAGTAAATGATATTATAAATATTAAAATAAATTCATTTTGAATCTTTTTATTCCATACAAATATTTTATGGATGCATATGACTTGTTATTGTTGAATTGATGAATTCTTTTCGAATGAATCAAGTTTTTATGGATTTTGTTAAATTTCATGATATGAATATTATATAAATTGACATAAATTAATTTTTAAAACAAATACTATATTATTAAATGATATAATAGTCCTAAAAATCTAAGATTTGGAAAAATGACATATATAAGGTTTAAAATGTCATTAATGAACCACTTGAGGTTTCGTTGGCATTTTATTATAATTATATTAACCATATAGTATAAAAATTATTTATTTTGATTTCAAATGAAATTTTTATGATTGAAATGATTATATTTTTAATATTTATGTGTGATAATTATATATTGTTACATGGACATTTGACAGGTGGTTACGTGATAAACCAAATGATGGGTGGTTCCATGATAAACCAAGGATGGGCGATTACGTTATAACCTACAATTCATTGGGTATGGAAGTTGTCTGTATGGCTATTTCATTTGTAAGAATGATTTGTGGAAGCTAAAAATATGGTTATTCCATTTAAGTATGATTATGTCATAGGTTTACCTTTTATATTTTATGTGTGATTTCAATGGATTTTATGGTAATATTTTGGTTATAAAATAAGGGTAAGTAATGAGATTATATTGAGTGAAGTGTTTTTGCTACTTATTTAAGGTGAAAAGTGTTACATTATGATAAAGTATTCATGGTTTAATTTTTTTTAAAAAAAACAAACAGTTTTACTTATTTGTGTATCCCTTGTTGAGCTTTTTATGCTCATACAAAGTTTTTGAAATATTTTTCACAGGACTTAAAGTGGAATAGGGTCTAGGATGGGATCAAGGAAAAGCCATGCGGTATAAATCATGGAACTATACATGTTTATTTTTTTAATGGTTTTTATTTTATGAAAAAATGGATACTGAGTATAAGTGTCTACATGTAATATTCATGTTCATATATATAATTTATAAACTAATTCTCTAAAGGTATAAACCTAAAAATATCCTCAATGTGAATTATTAACTTAATTCAAGATTATGTAATTTTTAAGTCTAGGGCCTTATAGTTGGTATCATAGGTTTGTTTAGATAACTTCAGTAGTTAGAATTTTTTTAATAGAATATTCATATATTTTTATGTTATGGTCAAATTTAAAGGATATAGAATTTAAAAATTACCATGTTGATTCTTCTAAGAAATGTTTGTTCAGAATGGTTTTTCGTTGAAAAAATAGGGAAGCAGTGCCGGGGCGGAATACATTGGAGAATAAACTTCTAAATCTGCATCCTAAGATGGTTGGAATCAGAACTGAACAAGATTTTATAGTAATAGTGTTGTTGACTCAAGCTATAAATGGTGGTGTTATACATGAACGAGATCAACCAAATCAACCCCAGAGGAACATGTCTATAGTAGAGAATTTCATGAGGAAAATCCCCTATCATTCAAAGGATCATATGACCCTATTCAAGATTAAGGTTGGATCAAAGTACTAGAAAAGATTTTGATGTCATGGGTTGTACAGACAATCAAAAGATTAGTCTTTCTATTTATCATTTTGAAGGAGAAGGTAATCAATGGTGGGTGATGCTTAAAAATATCAGGGACAATGAGGATATTGATGCTCTTGGTTGGGACGTATTCAAAGGTATGTTTCTTGGGAAATATTTTCTAATGGAGGTTCGGCTTAGGATAGAAAAAAAATTATCAGAATTAAGGTAGGAGGATGACTCAATAACTGCTTACAAAGAAAAGTTCACTCAACTGGAATGGTTTACTCTAAATTTCATCTAAAATCATAATAGTAAGATAAATCAATTTTACTCAGGACTGAATATATGATATCGAAGAGCATTAGCCTACCGTGAATTAAAAATATATGAGAAACTTGTTAGATGTGATGAGAATGTAGAAATGGAGTTTTCTGATGATCAGGTGTGCCACGAGAGCAAGAAAAATAAGAGGGCCAATTGGAAGGAAAAGGGAAAGTATTCATCAAAGAAGCCTGGAGGTAAGATAATTAAATTTCCATCTTGTAATAAGTGTGGTAAAAATCATCCTAGAGAATGTCTCTCGAAATATGGAAAGTAGTTCCTATAGCCATAACTGTAGCAGGCACTATTTGGCAATGTATCAGCTGAGAATTTGCCCCCATTTGGGCCTTCAGGCCACCAATTTGGTCCCCGAGTCCTTTAAGGCCTTCAGTCCACCCAATCCATCAGGCCAGAAAGGCATTTGGGCCACCTCAAGGCCTTCGGGCTACCTTTTGTTCCGATGAAAACCAGACAACCTACAAGGAACAAGCTCTATATGAGGATGAGCAAGGAGGTTTCACCATAGCAGAAGATACACGGATTGCAAGAATGAGAGGGTATGGAACCTGCCATCGGGACAAGCATGTGCTTGCATGGGATAGCATAGCCAAACAACCATGAAAAGGTAGAGAGCTGATTTCACAACGAAGATGCTGGGAGAGGCAGTTCCAAGTAGTTAGTCTGGGTTGTATGGAATATTTAAATCCTATAGGCAACGAATTCCTCTAAGGCCTACAGGGAAATGTAATACTTACACCTACGGGCATTGTAAGGGTTCCACCTCATCCCTTGAAAGATAGATTATAAAAAATAAATAAAAAATGAAGGCCTTCAGGCCATTGGATGGATGGATAGATCCAAAGCAAAAGGGTGGGGAAAAATATTTTTCTAATACTACGGTTTATGTCAGGCCATAAAATGAAGTGGTATTAGGTAATTTATTTGTTTTTTAGATTATTCCAATGTGTTCTTTGATTCAGGATATACACATTCTTTCATTTATAAGAAATTTTCTAGTAAATTGGGAATTCTATCTCAAGATATGAATCCTAAACTTGTGGTAAAAACATATGTGGGAAATGTTGAGGAAAAATGAAATTATAATAATATTTTTATCCTTATTTATTGAATGAATTTACCAACAAATATTGTTGTTTTTCTCTAGTAGAGTTTGATGTTATTTTGGGAATGGATTGGATTTCAATTTACCATGATAAGATTAATATAGAGAAAAATAGGTTTCTTTTCATAAATACTTTCAGTTTATGTATAAGAATGAAAAATTATCTCTGATAACATATCAGGAAGTTGAGAAACTAGTGAAATATTGAAATGAATGTTACCTTGCACATATTTCTGAAAAAAGAACTATTTATATTAATGATGTAACAATTATAAATGAGTATCTTTATGTTTTTTTCTGATGAGTTTCATGGTATTATACCTAATCAAGAAGTTGAATTTACTATTTACTAAGTTTCTGATGCTAAAACAATTTCCAAAACCCCTTATTGATTGGCTCAAATAGATCTTTTATAGTTAAATAAACAATTGCAGGAGTTTCTAGACAAAGTTTTCATTCGACCTAGCACATCACCATGTGGTGCTTCAATCTTGTTTGTTAAAAACAAAGATGGTTCAATGAGACATTTCATTGATTATAGTGCCATGAATAATATCACTATTAAGAAAAAGAATCCTTTGACTCATATAAATGATTTGTTTGATCATCTCCAGGGAGATTAGTATTTTTTTATGATTGAATTGAGGTTGGGGTACCATCAGTTGAATGTAAAGGAAGTAGACAATAATAAGACTTCGTTTTGTACTAGATATGGACATTAAGAATTTGTAGTTATGCCTTTTGGGTTAACCGATGCACTTACTATATTCATGGATCTTATGAATATATTTTTTTGTGAGTTATTGGATAAAATTTTTGTTGTGTTTATTTATGATATTTTGGTATATTATAAAAGTAAAGAGGAACATGAAAGTTATTTAAGGATTGTTTTAAAACCCTTAAATGAAAATAAATTGAATGGGAAATTTATAAAGTGTGAGTTTTGGTTACAAAAAAATTCATTCATTTGTCACATTGTTTCAAAAAATGGCATAACTGTTGATCCTTCTAAAAAAAGTTGTCGAAGAATTGCCAAGACCCACAAATATAACTGAGATTATTATTTTTCTTGGTTTAATAGGCTATTATTGAAGGTTTGTTGAGATTTTTTCATAGTTATCTATCCCAATGACTAATTTAACACGAAAAGATGTTAATTTCATATGGAAAAAATAATATAATGATTATTTTCAAGAATGGAAAATAAGATTGGTGAATGATCCAGTTTTTTCTTTACCTTCCAGATACAATGAATTTTTTATCTACGGTGATGATTTGTTGAAAGGGAGTGGTTGTGTCCCAATTCCAAATGATCAGGTAATTTCTTATGCTTCACATTAGTTGAAACCTCATGAGTTAAATTACCCTATACATGATTTGTAATTAGCTGATGTTATTTTTGCTTAAAAAATTTGAGGCACCATCTGTATAGATTGAAATGTAAAATATAAAATGAACATAAATTTTCTGAAGTATATATTCACCCAGAAATAATTGAACATGAGACTAAGGAGATTGCTATAATTAATCAAGGGTTATAATTTCACGATTCATTACCATCGAGGAAAATGAAATAATGTGGTTGATTCTTTGAGTCAAAAAAGTAATTCTATATTAACCATGTCACATTTGGAACAAAATCTTTTGATTAATGATTTGATAAACCTTTTCATAGATGTTTTTGGTGCAGAAAATTCCTCTATTTTGTTTCAGGTGCCAGTGAAATCATCTCTCTCTAACAAAATTAAGCAAGCATAGAAGGAAGATAGTGAGTTGTATAAAAATATTGACTTGGTTCTGATGGGTAAGTTGCCTAAATTTAACAATGATAATGATTTTATTTTGAGATTTGGGAAGATATTATGTCTGCATTGTGATTCAAAGTTGAAGAAATATTTGTTATGTGAAATTCATAGTTCTCCATTTTCAATTCATCCCAGTAGTACTAAGAGGTACCAAGATCTTTAGGAGTATTACAGGTGGGATGGAATGAAAAGTGATATTACTGACTTCACTGTGAAGTGTTTGACCTATCAACTGGTTAAAAAAGATTGGTAGTATAAGGCCCCAGCCTTAAACCTTACTTAATCTTGAGTTATTACAAGATTACACATTGAGGATCTTTTCGGGTTTAGAGTTTTAGAGAATTAGATCATAAAACTTGCATTACATTCCACATATAAACAAAGTGGTTACAGAAAGATAGTATTCTTAATTCCCATCAATGGAAACACATTAAAAATAAAACATGGATTATTTCTTGACACATCCTTGACTCTATCATCTTATCATGTACCTTTCCCTTGACCTGTGAAAAACATTTCAAAAACTTGGGATGAGTATAAAAACTCAGTATGGGTTATAAAAACATGGAAAGGAAACATGGGTACATACATACATAAGAGTGAAATCATACTTTACCCATAAAACATAATCACTTTAACATACCTCATCAAATCATGAATAAATCATAGAAATCATAATACATAAAGGTAACTTGAGGCATTCATAACATTCTTACGTAGGGAGTAACCCTCTTGGTTACGTTTGGAATACCCATCACAGTATATTCCCTAAAATCTATTCGGAGAAACCTTAACGTTTCACTCCTTCGCGTTACCCAATGCATTGGAGAGCTATAACGGGCTCACCCGCCCTTAGTTTATCACGGAACCACCCGTCTTCATAATAATGCCCAAGAACCATAACATAATCGTATCACATAAAACACGCATAAAGGAAACATAAAATTTCCACATTTCAATCACGAGATATCAATACAACACATTGATATAAAAACATTATGAAAACCATTTTCAATACTAAAATAAAAGAAAAGTAAAACATGGTATTTATTTTTCTTTTAAAAAGAAGGTATGGCTTGTAGAGGAAGCCGAAACTCAAATAACGGTCACGACGGCGGAGAAGTCGTTGTCGCCGCATACGTACGACAAAAACATTCCCTTTTGTCGTTTAGTAAATGCTTCGTATAAAAAAGATTCCGTTTGAATAAACGTAAAAGTCAAAGGGGTTTATACACCGTATAAAAGAAAGTTGTGTATAAAATAAAATATGCCTCAACGAAAGGAGATTGAGACGAAGTCCCATACCTCGTATCCGACTTGACTCGACCGTTCTTTAATCTCCTGAATAATAAACTTGAGTTAATCTCTACTTGATTATGATTCTTTTTCAAGTTCATTATTCCTTTTATACCATGTTATGAACATCATGTAATCAGTTAAGTTAATAATGTTCATTTTGTCGGTATTTGGTTCATAAGTCAAAAATAGACTTCTTACACTTACATGTAGTTAATTTGGTCAAAGGTTCATTATATCCAGAATGGTATTCATGATGTAGATATCATATATGTCATATATATCCAGTACATACATGCATTTATAATATTACATAATTTAGAGGTAAGAAATGAAATGCACCGTTCACGGAGACGGTAAGCCGTACGTACGCATGAACGCTACTTCCATTTCTATTTCATATTTTCTGGAATGGAATCATAATGATATAAGAGTGTATTATAATTCCAGTATAATAACATATATAATATCATTAAATTTGTCCTTTACACATCCCCCATATGGTATTAACGAATCAAATCACTTTTAGGGGGCGGTAGTCCGCACTTCCTAAAATGAAGATATCGTGTTTTACCCATAATGGAAACCATAAAGGTATGTCCAAAATGAAAAAAAAGAAGCTTAAGGAAAACATAAACATATTATATATCATATATGAAAATAGTGACATCATAATGGCCACCTTTGAAGGTGTTAAATGAGTGTTGAACAATCATCGTTTCGGGAGGCAGAATTTCGCCATCCACGGAAACCGTATGTTCTTTAACCATTTGATGTAGTTGAGTGAGATTTTAGATCAAATAAATCATATAACAACATACTAGTATATTGAAGATACTGGTGTTGTTACAAAAGAAGTAAATAAAAAGAGTTTAGGGGGTTGGAGAAGCAAAATAAAACAAATGAGCATGAGAGAACGAATTACCTTAAAAAGTGTAACTCCTTTTGATTTGAGCCTAAAGGCTTCCTTTGAAAGGATTATTCCCAAAGGGAATCCTCTAGGATGAGTAGAGGGATGTGGAGAGAGTAAATGGGCAGGGGTTGGCCGAGCCAAAGGCTTGAGAAGTGTGTGAAATGAGGTAGAGGTGGGGGCCTTTTATAAGAGGAGAGGAGGGGCACTTTTGGAAAGTAAAGAAATATTACATTATTTGAAAATGCGTTTCGGTTTTAAAAGGTCCCACATTGATATAATTCGTGGCTAAGGTGATAGGGGTTCGAAATACACTCATCCAATTGGTTTTGGCCATGTTTAGGTTTTAGATTTATCATTATCATTCCATTTTATTTAAATCGTCAAATAATGATGTCATCGCTGCATCATTATTATGTCATAAATAATTTAATTTATTTAATGTCTAAAAATTATAAAAAAATACTATGATGTTGGAAATCCTTTTAGCTTTCCAATGACTATTTATAATCAAAATTCGGACTTGTATAACCCCACTTAAAAATTGTTTTCGTAAAACATATTATGTTTGTGTCATTTTCACTTTAACATTAAATAAAAAGTAATTTATGTCATTTCCCAACAAAAGTGGATCCATGGGGTCCCCAAGTTTACCCATGGAATTTCATGGTCGGCCATGACACAACCAATGAGGTTGGGACATGTGTCTAGGTCATTTCATTTTATTAAAGTATTATTTATACCTTAAACTACCCTAATTACCACTAATCGCGATTAAAAACTTAATAAGTTACTATTCACCAAAAAATTATTATAATATCATTGAACCACATTTTACATACTAATGACAACCATGTATGTCGGATTTTCAAAGTTCAAAACACAATGATGGAAAAATTTCATTTAAACGGAAAATCAGTCTTTATAAGTACCACTTAGTGGTTTCACTATTCATCAAAAATTGAAGTTTTTCAGAAAATTACCAAAAATTCACCCTAAGCTATATTTGATATTCCGAATTCAAAAATGAAGTCTATTTTACAAAATTCAAATCATATAAGTCACATTAATTAATTTAATAATTAATTCCCGCTGCCATAGCAAATAGCGTGTTTTTACAAAACAATAAGTATCAAAAGATTGACACCAGTTTAAGTCTAATTTCAAAGTGAAATTGATTCCAATGAACACCATTGGATTAAATGGTAAAAATATATTCATATTACACATTAAGACCAATTCAAAAGATAATCTAATCATATAAATAAATTAGGTTAAAAAGAAGTTTTGATGTAAAATGCAGTATTTTTCACTATTCATTAAAAAATGAACATTGTCAGAAAAATACCAAAAATTCACACAAGGTAAATTTTGATGTCCCAATCATAAAGGATAAGTTTATTTTGACAAAAATAGTTTATAAAATTGTCAAAATATAGATTCAAAAATGGTTTTCCATCAAAAGGCAGTAAAACAATCTTTTAAGAATATTAGTGTATTACATGCATAAGATTGTATTTATTTTCATTTTAAGCCTCTATAACACTATCTTAATCATTAATAGACATAGATAAAAATATCTATTATTCATTACTTACTTGGGATGTTACATCCTTCCCCCCTTTAGAAAATTGCGTCCCCGCAATTTATTTACTTATCGAATAAATGGGGGTACTTATCCCTCATTGCATTTTCAGATTCCCATGTTGCCTCTTCAATCATGTGGTTTTTCCACAAAACCTTTACCTGATGAATCACTTTATTCCGTAACACTTTCTCCCTGTGGTCAAGAATCTGGACCGGTTGTTCCTCATAAGATAGGTTCTCTTCCAGCTGAACTACCTCTGGACTCAAAACATGAGATGGATCTGGCATATACTTTCTCAACATCGAAACGTGAAAAAAATTGTGTACCTGAGATAAACTCGGAGGTAAAGCCACTCGGTATGCAACTGATCCAACTCTCTCCAGAATTTCATATGGTCCAACAAACCTTGGACTCAACATTCCTTTCTTACCAAATCTCATCACGCTTTTCCAAGGAGAAACCTTGAGAAAAACATGATCACCTACCTCGAAAGATAGATCCTTCCTCCGGTTATCCGCATAACTCTTCTGCCTGCTCTGAGCTGTTCTCATGTGTTTCTGAATCAGCTGAACTTTTTCTGCCATCTCTTCTACCAATTCTGGTCCCATCAACTTCCTTTCACCCACTTCATCCCAGAAAGCTGGAGTTCGACACCGCTTCCCATATAATGCCTGAAATGGTGCCATCTGTATACTGGAATGAAAACTGTTATTATATGAAAACTCAACCAAAGAAAGATGTTGGTCCCAACTTCCCTGATAATCCATAGAACAAGCTCGTAGCATATCCTCCAATGTCTGAATTGTTCGTTCTGACTGCCCATCTGATTGAGGATGAAAAGCTGTACTAAAATTTAATTCCGTACCCAACGACTTCTGAAGGACTTTCCAAAAGTTATAAGTAAACCTGGGATCACGATCCGATACAATGGAGAGAGGAACTCCATGTAACCTGACTATCTCTTTAAGATACAAACGGGAAAGTTGATCAAGAGAGAAAGTATCTCGTATAGCAAGGAAATGAGCAGATTTTGTCAAGCGATCAACAATAACCCAGATTGCATTATTACCTCAAGATGTCTTCGGTAATCCTACAACAAAGTCCATGGATATATTCTCCCATTTCCACTCTGGCACTGGTAAAGGCTGAAGCATCCCTTTCGGTAACTGCCGCTCTGCTTTAACCTGCTGACAAGTCAAACACTTCACAGTAAAATCAGCAATGTCTCTTTTCATTCCATCCCACCAGTAATACTCCCGCAGATCTCTATACATCTTAGTACTGCCCGGATGAACTGAAAACGGAGAACTATGAGCTTCACATAACAACTCTCTCTTCAACTGTGAATCACAAGGCACACACAATCTCTTCCCAAATCTCAAAACGCAATCATTATCAATGTTGAATTCAGGCAACTTACCTTTATGAACCAGCTCTACCCTTTTCTGCAACTCACTGTCTCGCTTCTGTGCTTGCTTGATTCTATATGATAGAGAAGATCTCACTGATACATGAAACAAAACAGAAGGACTTCCTGCACCAACAACTTCTATGCCAAAGTTCATCAAATCGTTAACCAAAGGATCATGTTCCAAACGCAACATTGTTAATGAAGCATTACTTTTTCGACTCAAAGCATCATCCACTTTATTTGCTTTTCCCAGATGGTAATGAATTGTACAATCATAATCTTTGATTAATTCCAGCCATCTCTTTTGTCTCATGTTTAACTCTTTCTGAGTGAATATATACTTTAAACTTTTGTGATCGGTATATATTTCACACTTTACTCCATACAAATGATGCCTCCAAATTTTTAAAGCAAAAACAACAGCAGATAGTTCCAAATCATGTGTAGGGTAATTTACCTCATGAGTTTTCAACTGTCGCGAAGCATAAGCAATTACCTGATCATTCTGCATTAGGACGCAACCAATTCCTTTCAATGAAGCATCACTGTATATAACAAACTCACCATTCCTGGAAGGTAGTGCCAAAACTGGATCATTCACCAATCTTCTTTTCAATTCCAGAAAACAATCATCACATTCTTTTGTCCAGATAAACTTAACACCCTTCTGAGTTAGCTTAGTCATTGGACTAGATAACCGTGAAAAATTTCTAACAAACCTTCGGTAATAGCCCGCCAAACCAAGGAGGCTACGAATCTCGGTTACATTTGTGGGTCTTGGCCATTATTCCACAACATTTGTTTTTGCAGGATCAACAGTTGTTCCGTCTTTAGAAACAATGTGACCAAGGAAAGAAATTTGTTGCAACCAAAACTCACACTTGCTGAATTTCCCATACAGTTTCTTTTCTTTTAAGGTTTTCAAGATAACCCTTAAATGTCTTTCATGCTCCTCTTTACTTTTAGAAAACACCAAAATATCATCAATGGAAACCACCACAAACTTATCCAAGAACTCATAGAAAATTCTATTCATTAAGTCCATGAATACAGCAGGTGCATTGGTTAGCCCAAAAGGCATTACTACAAATTCATAATGGCCATATCTCGTACGGAACGCGGTCTTCGGAATATCTGCCTCCTTTAACTTCAGCTGATGGTACCCCGATCTCAGGTCAATCTTTGAAAAAAAACTGAGCTCCCTGGAGCTGATCAAACAAATCATCGATATGAGGCAAAGGATATTTGTTCTTAACAGTGATACTATTCAAGGCTCTATAATCAATGAAAAGTCTCATAGAACCATCTTTCTTTTTAACAAATAAAACAGGAGCACCCCATGGTGATGTGCTAGGTCTAATGAAACCTTTCTCTAATAAATCTTGCAATTGATCCTTCAACTCTAAAAGTTCAATTTGTGCCATTCGATAATGGGGTTTTGAAATTGGCTTAGCATCAGGAACTAAGTCAATAATAAACTCAACTTCCCGATCTGGTATTATTCTAGGCAACTCCTCAGGAAAAACATCAGGATACTCATTTTCCACTGGCACATCATTAATCTGAATAGTTTCTTTATTTTCAACGACGTGTGCAAGGTAACATTCATTTCCATCTTTTACAAGTTTCTCGGCCTCTTGATATGTTATCAAAAGTAAGGGTTCATTCTTGTAAACAAACTGAAAGTCTTTCTGAAAAGAAACTTCTTTAGCTCTACAGTCAATCTTAGCATGGTAAATAGAGAGCCAATCCATACCCAGGATAACATCAAACTCTAATAGAGGTAGAACAATAAGGTTTGCAAGTAGGTTCTTTCCACAGATAAGGATAGAAAGATTCTTATAAATTCTTTTTTCCTTGACACTTCCCCCAGGTGTTTTTACCAAAATTTCAGGAGTCATTTCTTGAGATGATATTCCCAATTTACTAGAAAAGGTTTCAGAGATGAAAGAATGTGTAGACCCCGAATCAAACAACACACTGGCATAATCTGAAAAAACAAACAAAGTACCTGATACAACCTCATTTGATGGACCGACATCTTCTGAAGTAGTTTCAAAGGATTTCACCACCCCTTTCTGCTTGTAGTCTAACTGCTTCCCATCACCCAAGCTCCTTGTCGGACACTCGTTTGCATAGTGACCCATCTCATTGCACTTATAACATTTCACTAATTGTAAATCAAATTTGTTCTTACCTTCACCTTGATCCTTTTCAGTGCAATCACAAGCCTTATGTCCCATCTTACCACATCAGTAGCACTTCCCAGAATTCAGAAGACATTCCCCAGCATGCCTTTTTCCACATTTATCACAAACTAGAAACTTAGTTCTCTTACCATCAGACTTTTTTGAAGAATTATTACCTTTCTCCTGCCACCTCGGTATCTTCTTCTGCTGGTTGTTATAGAACACTTGGTCATCGGCAAACTCCATTTCCACCTTCTCAGCACATCGAACAAGCTTTTCATAACTTTTAAACTCACGAGAAGCTAATTCCCTTTGATATTTTGGCTTTAATCCTGAGTAAAAACGATTGATTTTACTATCAAGGTCTCGAATAAAATTTGGAGCATACCTTGCCAATCGAGTGAACCTTTCTTCATAAGCAACCACTGAGTCTTCCTCTTGCCTCAATTCCAAGAATTGCTTTTCCATCCTAAGTCGAACAGCCTTAGGAAAATACTTTTCAAGAAACATACCTTTGAATTCATCCCAGTCAAGAGCATCTATCTCATCGGCATCCCTGATATTTTTAACCATAGACCACCACTGATCTGCTTCACCCTCCAAACGATAAATAGTAAGACTGACCTTTTGATTGTCTGAACACCCCATGACATCAAAAATCTTCTCCAGTGCTTTAATCCACCCTTCAGCTAGTACAGGGTCAGATGATCCTCTGAATGATGGGGGATGTTGCCTCATGAAATGTTCCACCACTGACATGTTCCTCTGCAGTTGGTCTGCCTGATCTCGTGCATGGATACCACCACCATTTATCGCTTGAGTCAACTGCGCCATTACTGCCACAAACTATTCAGTTCCAATTCCGACCATTTCTGGATGATGATTCGGAAGGTTATGTCCTTCTGTATGCCTTCCTAGCACTGCTTCCATGTTTCCTCTGCGGAAAACCATTCTGAACAAACATGTCTTAGATGAAGCAACATGGTAATCTTTAAATGCTATATCATTTTGAAAAAAAATATTTTTGGATAATCATTTAATAGAATTCTAACTCCTAAAGTTATCTAAACCGACCTCTGATACCAACTATAAGGCCCCAGCCTTAAACCTTACTTAATCTTGAGTTATTACAAGATTACACATTGAGGATCTTTTCGGGTTTAGAGTTTTAGAGAATTAGATCATAAAACTTGCATTACATTCCACATATAAACAAAGTGGTTACATAAAGATAGTATTCTTAATTCCCATCAATGGAAACACATTAAAAATAAAACATTGATTATTTCTTGACACATCCTTGACTCTATCATCTTATCATGTACCTTTCCCTTGACCTGTGAAAAACATTTCAAAAACATGGGATGAGCATAAAAACTCAGTATGGGTTATAAAAACATGGAAAGGAAACATGGGTACATACATACATAAGAGTGAAATCATACTTTACCCATAAAACATAATCACTTTAACATACCTCATCAAATCATGAATAAATCATAGAAATCATAAGACATAAAGGTAACTTGAGGCATTCATGACATTCTTACGTAGGGAGTAACCCTCTTGGTTAAGTTTGGAATACCCATCACAGTATATTCCCTAAAATATCTTCGGAGAAACCTTAACGTTTCACTCCTTCACGTTACCCAATGCATTGGAGAGCTATAACGGGCTCACCCGCCCTTAGTTTATCACGGAACCACCCGTCTTCATAATAATGCCCAAGAACCATAACATAATCGTATCACATAAAACATGCATAAAGGAAACATAAAATTTCCACATTTCAATCACGAGATATCAATACAACACATTGATATAAAAACATTATGAAAACCATTTTCAATACTAAAATAAAAGAAAAGTAAAACATGGTATTTATTTTTCTTTTAAAAAGAAGGTATGGCTTGTAGAGGAATCCGAAACTCAAATAACGGTCACGACGGCGGAGAAGTCGTTGTCGCCTCATACGTACGACAAAAACATTCCCTTTTGTCGTTTAGTAAACGCTTCGTATAAAAAATATTCCTTTTGAATAAACGTAAAAGTCAAAGGGGTTTATACACCATATAAAAGAAAGTTGTGTATAAAATAAAATATGTCTCAACGAAAGGAGATTGAGACGAAGTCCCATACCTCGTATCCGACTTGACTCGACCGTTCTTTAATCTCCTGAATAATAAACTTGAGTTAATCTCTACTTGATTATGAATCTTTTTCAAGTTCATTATTCCTTTTATACCATGTTATGAACATCATGTAATCAGTTAAGTTAATAATGTTCATTTTGTCGGTATTTGGTTCTTAAGTCAAAAATAGACTTCTTACACTTACATGTTGTTAATTTGGTAAAAGGTTCATTATATCCAGAATGGTATTCATGATGTAGATATCATATATGTCATATATATCCAGTACATACATGCATTTATAATATTACATAATTTAGAGGTAAGAAATGAAATGCACCATTCATGGAGACGGTAAGCCGTACGTACGCATGAACGCTACTTCCATTTCTATTTCATATTTTCTGGAATGGAATCATAATGATATAAGAGTGTATTATAATTCCAGTATAATAACATATATAATATCATTAACTTTATCCTTTACACATCCCACATATGGTATTAACGAATCAAATCACTTTTAGGGGGCGGTAGTCCGCACTTCCTAAAATGAAGATATCGTGTTTTACCCATAATGAAAACCATAAAGGTATGTCAAAAATGAAAAAAACAGAAGCTTAAGGAAAACATAAACATATTATATATCATATATGAAAATAGTGACATCATAATGGCCACCTTTGAAGGTGTTAAATGAGTGTTGAACAATCATCGTTTCGGGAGGCAGAATTTCGCCATCCACGGAAACCGTATGTTCTTTAACCATTTGATGTACTTGTGTGAGAGTGTAGCTAAAATAAATCATATAAAAACATACTAGTATATTGAAGATACTGGTGTTGTTACAAAAGAAGTAAATAAAAAGAGTTTAGGTGGTTGGAGAAGCAAAATAAAACAAATGAGCATGAGAGAACGAATTACCTTAAAAAGTGTAACTCCTTTTGATTTGAGCCTAAAGGCTTCCTTTGAAAGGATTCTGCCCAAAGGGAATCCTCTAGGATGAGTAGAGGGATGTGTAGAGAGTAAATGGGCAGGGGTTGGCCGATCCAAAGGCTTGAGAAGTGTGTGAAATGAGGTAGAGGTGGGGGCCTTTTATAAGAGGAGAGGAGGGGCACTTTTGGAAAGTAAAGAAATATTACATTATTTGAAAATTTGTTTCGGTTTTAAAAGGTCCCACATTGATATAATTCGTGGATAAGGTGATAAGGGTTCTAAATCCACTCATCCAATTGGTTTTTTCCATGTGTAGGTTTTAGATTTTTCATTATCATTCCATTTTATTTAAATCGTCAAATAATGATGTCATCGCTGCATCATTATTATGTCATAATTAATTTAATTTATTTAATGTCTAAAAATTATAAACCAAATACTATGATGTAGGAAATCTTTTTATCTTTCCAATGACTATTTATAATCAAAATTTGGACTTATATAACCCCACTTAAAAATTGTTTTCGTAAAACATATTATGTTTGTGTCATTTTCACTTTAACATTAAATAAAAAGTAATTTATGTCATTTCCCAACAAAGGTGGATCCATGGGGTCCCCAAGTTTACCCATGGCATGTCATGGTCGGCCATGACACAACCAATGAGGTTGGGACATGTGTCTAGGTCATTTCATTTTATTAAAGTATTATTTATACCTTAAACTACCCTAATTACCACTAATCGCGATTAAAAACTTAATAAGTTACTATTCACCAAAAAATTATTATAATCTCATTGAACCACATTTTACATACTAATGACAACCATATATGTCGGATTTTCAAAATTCAAAACACAATGATGGCAAAATTTCATTTAAACGGAAAATCAGTCTTTATAAGTACCACTTAGTGGTTTCACTATTCATCAAAAATTGATGTTTTTCAGAAAATTACCAAAAATTCACCCTAAGCTATATTTGATATTCCGAATTCAAAAATGAAGTCTATTTTACAAAATTCAAATCATATAAGTCACATTAATTAATTTAATAATTAATTCCCGCTGCCAGAGCAAATAGCGTGTTTTTACAAAACAATAAGTATCAAAAGATTGACACCAGTTTAAGTCTAATTTCAAAGTGAAATTGATTCCAATGACCACCATTGGATTAAATGGTAAAAATATATTCATATTACACATTAAGACCAATTCAAAAGATAATCTAATAATATAAATAAATTAGGTTAAAAAGCAGTTTTGATGTAAAATGCAGTATTTTTCACTATTCATTAAAAAATGAACATTGTCAGAAAAATACCAAAAATTCACACAAGGTAAATTTTGATGTCCCAATCATAAAGGATAAGTTTATTTTGACAAAAATAGTTTATAAAATTGTCAAAATATAGATTCAAAAATGGTTTTCCATCAAAAGGCAGTAAAACAATCTTTTAAGAATATTAGTGTATTCCATGCATAAGATTGTATTTATTTTCATTTTAAGCCTCTATAACACTATCTTTATCATTAATAGACATAGATAAAAATATCTATTATCCATTACTTACTTGGGATGTTACAGGTAGTTACTTAAAGGGATGCTTCAGCCTTTACCGCTACCAGAGTGGAAATGGGAAAAAATATCAATTGACTTAGTTGTGGGATTACTGAAGATATCTCGAGGTAATAATGCAATCTGGTTTATTGTTGATTGATTGACTAAATCTTCTCTTTTACTTCCTATTTGAGATACTTTGTCTCGAGGTCAACTTTCTATGTCGTATGTTAAAGAGATAGCCAGGTTACATGGAGTTCACCTCTCTATTGTATCTAATTGTTATCCTAGGATCACTTCTAATTTTTGGAAAGGTCTTCAAAAGTCATTAGGTAATGAATTAAATTTTAGTGTATCTTTTAATCTGCAATTAGATGGTTAGTCAGAATGAACAATTCCGACATTGGAAAATATGCTACGTGCTTGGTCAATGGATTACTGGGGAATTTGGGACCAACATATTTCTTCGGTTGAGTTTACTTATAATAATAGGTTTCATTCCATTATACATATGGCTCCATTTTAGGTATTATATGGGAAGCGGTGTCGAAATCCAGCTTTATGGGATGAAGTAGGGGAAATGAAACCGTTGGTACCAGAATTTGTAGAAGAGATGGCTTATAAAGTTTAGTTGATATACAAACACGTGAGGATAGTTCAGAGAAGATAGAGAATTTATGCAAATAACTGAAGGAAAGATCTTTCTTTTGAAGTAGGTGATCATGTCTTTCTCAATGTTTCTCCATGGAAAAGAGTGATGTGTTTTGGTAAAAAGGGAAAGATGAGTTTGAGGTTCATTGGACCCTATGAAATCCTAGAGAAAGTTGGATCTGTTTCCTGTAGAGTGGATTTAACTCTATGTTTATCCCAGGTACACAATGTTTTTCAGGTTTTAATGTTGATAAAGTATATGTCGGATCCATCTCATGTTTTGAGTACATTGGTAGTTCAGTTGGAAAAGAATAATTCTTATGAGGAACAACCATTCTAGATTTTTGACCATAGAGATCATGTATTGCATAAAAAGATAATTCATCAGGTAATTTTTTTGTGGAATATCCATATGGTTGAAGAGGCAACATGGGATTATGAAAATGTTATGAGGGATAAATACCCAACTTATTTTATAAGTGAATAAAATTGTGAGGACGCAATTTCCAAAAGGGGGGAAGGATTTAACATCCCAAGTAAAGAAATAATATGAAAGTTTAATATTTATTAATTTTTTTGAATTAAATGTTAATTTTACTCTAAATAGGATGCTATGTTCGATGGTGTACCCGACCCACAAAAATGGGTTTCTCCGAAATTTTATGTTTCACACAAGGCTCAGTCATACTGACAAAAATAATAATATTATTAAATTATTATTTTAAATGGTAGTTAACGCCTAGCCGTTGTATTGGCGGGAATGAAGAGAACTAAAAATATTATGACTAAACATATTTTTTAAATTTTTTTACATTTATCCAATAATAGTTAATGTCTTTAAATGATAATGAATCCAATTTTAAGCATTATTACTATAATATTTTTAAAAGGTAGTTTTACTACCTTTTGATGGTGAACCCTTTTTAAATATAGTTTGTGCCACTTTTAAATCTTACATCTATCAAAATAAACTTGTTCTTTATAAGTGGGACATTAAAATTTACTTGGGTTATGTTTTTGGTATTTTTTTGATAAAGTTTATTTTTTAATGAATAGTGCAAAATACTGCATTTTAAGTCAAAACTATATTTTCATCTAATTTATTTATATGATTAGATTGTCCTTTGAATTGGTTTTAAAGATCAGTTAGATTATATTTTTATTATTTAATCCAATTTTTGTCATTAGAATTAATTTCACTTTGAAATTGTACTTAATCACAAGTCAATATTTTGGTAGTTTTTACTACTTAAAAACACGCTTTTTGGTTTTGACAGTGGAAATTAATTTTAAATTAATTTTTGCAACTTATGTGTTTTTAATTTGGAAAAATGGATTCTATATTTGGAATATTGAGGTCAAAATTGTATAAATAGGTACCTTTTTATAGACAATATGAATAGTAACATCATTAAATATTTTATTTACCATGGTTAAAGGGTAAATCTAATAAATAAGAGTAAAAAAATAATATTATAATAATATTAAATTATCCAAACACATGTCCTAACCCTATTTTACGGTATATTCTAGGAAATTGACATATTTGGATCAATTTTATGACCCCATGGAGCCACCTGTGTGTGAAAATAACATTTAATTACTTTTAATTTAACGTTAAGGAAAATATAACATAAACATATATCTTTTACTAAAAAAACTTTATATGGGGTAATATAAGTGATATATTTGATTATAAATATTAATTAAGAATAAAAAATGATTAAATATATCATGTTATTTTTATTATTATTTTTAGATATTAAATATATATATATATATATATATGGCACAATGGTGATGTAGTGATTACCTTATTGATGAATGATTTAAATAAATGAGATTATATATATATAAAAAATTCATTTTGAAACTTTTTATGCCATCCACGAATTTTATGGTTGATTATGACTTGTTATCTTTGAATTAATGAAGTTTTTTTGAATGAATTGAGTTGTTATATATATTTTTAAAAGTCATGATATGAATAGTATATAAATTTACATAAATGAGTTTTTAAAACAAATACTATATTATTAAATGATATGATAGTCCTAAAAATATAAGATTCTGAAAAATTACTTCTATGAGGTTGAAAATTTCATTACTGAACCACTTGAGGTTCTATTGTCGTTTTATAGTTATTATATTAACCATATAGTATGAATAGACAAGAAGACATGGTAAAAGTTAAATAAGTTTACTAAGGGTTAAAGCTAAAAGATAAGGTTAATTTTATGACCTAAACTTGTCTAAAACCCATTATCTGAAATTATTTAGACCTATAATCATATTATATTAGAAAAATATCACTTTTTTGTTATTATAATTCGAAAATAAATTAATAATAAAATAATACTTTCAATCTGTCTTAAAGTGCCCCTCCTCTCTCTTATAAATGGGAACCACCTCTAACCCTTACTCACAACTATTAACCCTATAGGATCATCCAAACTCTGTAAAATAATCTCCCAACACCCCTATCTTCCTCTTAGATCATTCCACTAGGTAGAAGTCAATTCAAGAAATCCCTTTGGCTCAAATCAAAAGAAGTTACCCGCTTTGAGGTAATATCTTCTCTCAAGTTCCTTTCCATTATTTTTCCTTCTCCAATTCCTATTCTCCTTTTATCATTTGTTTATATAAAAAATCTGTTATCCTCAATATACTAGGTTTTTTTATGATAAGTATCTGAACTACACTTACACACACCTTCATCTAATGGATACGAACATACCGTTTCTTTGTACGGTGAACTGATGCCTCACAAAACGATGATTGTTCAATTTTTCCCTACATCCTCTTATAGTGAAAATTATGATGGAACTGTCATTATATATGATATATATAATATTTATATTATATCTATGATACTTTAATTCTCATTTATAAGAAACCTTTATTCTTTTCATGTTGTATAAATACAATAATTTCATTTAAGGAAGTGCGGACTACCGCCCCCTCAAAGTTATATAACTCATTCATGCTATACAAGGAACGCATAAATGATAGAATTAATGAACGTATTTAACTTATATAACATAGATATTATAATAGACTTATAATATACCAATGTATTATTTATTTTTCATTCTTTTAAATATGAAAAAGAAATGGAAGTATTGTTCATGGTTACGTACAGCTTACTGTCTCCAAGAATGGTGCATTTAATTTCTTATATACAAATGCTTTGGAGTATTATAAATACATATATAATGGATATATATGATATATATGATATCTAAATTATTAATATAATTATGGAGATAATATAATTTTGACCACATGTAAAATTTATAAGTATAACAAGTTCATTTTTTACTCAAGTTCTGAACATCGACAAAATATCCGATATGAAATCAAATAATTAACTAATTGTTATATCAAGGTAATAGGTGATATAAAAGGAATAATAAACTTGAAAAATATTCTTAATCAAGTATCAATTATCTTAATATTATTATTCATGAAATTAAAGAACGAATGATTCAAGTCAGAAATGAGGTAAGTGACTTTGTCTCAATCTCTTTTCTTTGAGGCATATTTTGATTTATACATGACTTGATTTTATACAGTGTATAAATGACTTTTAATTTTAATTTAATTCAAAGGGAATCCTTTTTTAAGTATAATTTTACTAACTAATAAAGGTAATGTTTCTTTTTAACACATGTGGTGACAACGACCTTTCTGCTGCCGTGAGAAGTATTTGATATTTGGATTTCTTAAAAAGATCTAATGTTTTTAAATGGAAAATAAATAATGTATACTCTTATTACATATTTTAGAATTGAAAATGGGTTTTAATGTGGATTAAATATTTAATTATCTGGAAATTATTTCTTGTGATTGTAAATGAAATTTTTAAGATTGAAATGATGATATTTTAAATCTTTTATGTGTGATAATTTTATAATGGTACTTTGAAATTTGACGGTTGGTTATGTGATAAACCAAGTGAAGGTTGGTTCCCTAGAAAGCCAAGTATTGGTGGTTACGATATAAGCTCCAATGAAATGGGAATAGAAGTTGTTCATATGGTTATTTTATTTGTAAGAATGGTTTTTGGAAGTCGATTGTATGGTTATTCCATTTAAGTATGATTACATCCCATGTTTACCTTTTATATTTTATGTGTGCTTACTATGGGTTTTAGGGTAATATTTTGGTTACAAAATAAGGGCAGGAAATGAGATTATATTAATTTATGTGTTTCTTCTTCTTCCTAGATGTGAAAATTATTACTTTATGATAAAGAATTCATGGTTTACTTGTTGTTTTGAAAACTAATAGGTTTCCTTCTTTGTGTATCCCATACTGATCTTTTTATGCTTATCCCATGTTTTTGAAATGTTTTTCATGGAAATTAAAGTGGAATAAGGTCAAGTATGGGATCATGGAAAAGTCATGTTTTTTTAAACATTGATCTAAACATGTTTATTTTCTTAAGATTTTTTATTTTATAAAAAAATGGATACTGAGTAGAAGTGTCTACATGTAATACTCAAGTTGTTATGTTTAATTTATGACCTAATTCTCTAATTCTCTAAACTTGAAATGATACTCACTTTGAATTATTAATGTAATTTAAGATTATGTAATTTTTAAGGTTGGGGACATATAGTATGACCCTTTTCCCCCTTTTTATGCCCCAAAATCCTTGAGACACCTGCAAGAATCCTCGATCTTTTGAGAACCATTACATAATCAAGATAACATGAGCTTAACCAAAAAATAAAAAGGAATATACATCATTAGATGTTTGAGATATTCAAGACTTAAAAACTTTTAATGTCTAAACCACGATCCACACTCCCATAAATTTTTAAGACTCTAAGGTAAGAATATTGGGCTAATGTCCTCATATATCTGCCTCCCTCCTGCATGTTTCCTTCAGAACCTTATCATGCTACCAAAACACAATTACTAATGGAATAGTCTTATCTTGAAATACTTTCTCACTATGATAAACAATATGAACCATATGTTCCTCAAAGGATTCACTAGCCTCAATCTCAACATCATCTACATCAATCAAATAAGAAGGTTCAGTGTGATACTATTGAATATGGGACCCATAAAAACGTCATGCATTAAATTATACTATTCAAGAAGATCCAATAAATTTTCCACTGATATGATCCAATCCACTATCTCAAACAACCCCTTGTACCTGGGCACCAACTTTCCCTTTTTCCAAATCCATTAGTGAACTAAACTTGGAAACACATGGTGGAACACATGATAACCCATTATAAACTGAATAGGGTTAAAATGTTGATCAACATATTAATTCTTCATACTCTAAGTCATAATCATGTATTTTTGAATCAACTAAACCCACTCTGATGTATCCTACATGAGACTCACTCCCAATAACATTGATTCTATCTCATCCATCCAATTGAACCGAGATCAACATAACCTAAAATTGAGAGACTCTTATGGTTCCATATTAATATCTTCCAGTTAACTATTTTTATAGGAGAACTCCATAAGAACTAAGTGTTTCTCTCAAGATCCACCAACTTCTAGGGAACATTCCCTTAACATGTCCTCTGTAAGATTAATAGTAATCCATGACTTCCCGTCTTTCTATCGGTGAAATGTCATACTCAAAAACACTTGGGCAACAAGAATCTTTTTAACCATGAATGAATTTCGTTGTAAAATAAATATCATGATATAAAATATACTCTGTGATACCCCATAAAAACAAAATATATCACAAACATACAAGTCACACTACTGGTCCATGGTTATAGTATCCCATATCGGTAAGAAATGTTCTACCTTAGTCAATTGATTGAATACCACCCATGTCACATCATTCATCTAAGCCATTCTTAGGATAACCATGAGAAAATACACAGTTACATCATCCCACTTCTATTTCATAATGGGATGTGGGTATCAAAACCACATAATCACTAAAGCTTAGAATTCACCTGTTGATAGGTGTAGCATCATCTCACAAAACCAAAATCCACTTTCTTCAACCTTGTCCACCAATACCATCAATTAAGATCATGATACATTTTGGTTAACTTAGGATACACTAAACACTTCAATTCACAAAAATCACACATAATCTATTCTTGTATACTTGTGAACACAAAAACAAACCCAAGAACTTATACGATCTCATCATCATCGATAGTATATTTAGAAGATGACTCCCCAACTACAATGATTTATCTCAAGGATATATGATTCATATCATCATAATTAATGTCATTTACCCATATCATATGTATGGAATAAACTAAAAAAAGATATAGGGGTCTTCTGTCCCTATCCTTATAGATCCTATATATGCAAATTAGTTAACAAAGCCATCATCTCCCTCCCTTAACTTGACTCCTATACTACTTGATCATTTGTTTTCCTACCTAAAGAGTCTTAAACTCTATTTCCCTTCACTAGAATATAATTTATCTCAAAATAGAAAGACTTTATGTTTTTAACCCACTTAAGATTCCATATATTTAAATATCACCGTGAAAAGATACAATTTACAATTTTATGGTCGATATACTCAAAAAACATTTCACCCATTAGATGATGATTCAATCATTTCAAGTCATAATCCACTATGACTAAATAAATATCATGTGTGGGATAGTTCCATTCATGATACAAAAACTATTGAGATCCACACACTATAACTTGATCTACCTACATCAACACCTCCCTATTTCTAATACCAAATTAATCATAAAACATTGAATATTCTATTACAAACATGGGTATGATCAAGATTGGTGTAGTAGTAAAATGTTTCTTTAACTCCTGGAAATAATTCTCACAAGATCCAAACCACTTGATCATGAAAACTTTCTTGATAAGACTAAGAGTGGTGCTTCCAAGAGGTAGAATTCCCTGGTAAACCTTCTATAAGAGAATGATAAACCCAAAAATCATGTGATATCAAAAACATTCTCAGGATACTCCCAATATACCACTAATTGAACATTATCTGTTACCACTAATACACCTTCCTCTGAGATGATGTGACCTAAAGAATGTTCCATGTTGATCCATAACCGAGAATTATATAGCTTGGCATATAGCCAATGCTCTCTTAGTGTACTGGAGACAATGTCATTATGTTTTGAATGATAATCATGAGTTTTGTAGTACATGAAGGCTTAATCCACAAAAATAACTACAATATAATCCAGCTACTAATGGAAGATTCAATTAATCAAGACCATAAAAACTAATTGAGTGTTTTTTAACCCAAAAAATATAATAATGAACTCATAATGGTTGTAATTGCTCCTATAATAATTGTACGGTATATCAGAAGGTCTCACCATCAGCTAATGACCACCTAACCTCAAATATATTTTTGACAAAATAGAAGTAACTTTCAGTTGGTCCAAAATTTCATTGATACATGGAAGAGGATGGTAGTTATTAACTATCAACTGATTAAACTTAAAGTAATAGACACATAGCCACAATGTCCCATTAATATTCATATAAAACAAAATTGGAGAACCCTTTTTTGACATACATGGACATATGGACCCTTTATTCTCAAATTCCTATAACTGAGTTTAAAGCTCATAAATATCTTCTAGTTCCATCCTAAATAGCTGAATGTATAACTTCTTAGATCTAGGTACTAACTCAATAATAAAATAAAACACTATCTTAGGTGGAAACCTTGAGATATAATTGGGAAAAATCTTAAAAACTATCTACCACAGGAGGGAATACATCATGCTTCCCTCCTCCATCATCAAGAAAAAGACATGCCACTTGGGTAGTGATCTCACCTAACTACTGATGAACTAGCCATGCATAGCCTACTAGGATATTCTATTCCCATGAGTGAACATAACTGTCATCCTCAAGTGATTTAAACCGTACCCTTAAGTTATATCTGTCAATATGGTCTTGAAACAAAACTATCTAATCCATTGCCAAAATCAGATCAAAACATGTAATCTCAAGCACAGACAAGTCTTAATGGAAAACTTACCTACAAAAATTTATGGCACAATCCTTAAATTTCTATATATTTTTGTCTTGTACTCAAAATGGTGTTTCATTCAACATTACCCCACACATACTTTCCAACACTTGGTAGCAGACATTCATAAAATGAATAGATATAAAATAATGTGACTCCCCTATATCAAATAAAGTAATCTTAAGCGTGGAAGATAAAATAATTATACCTAAAAAATTAGATGCTCTAACATCACCACCACCTAGTGAAAGATTAACTACATGAAACTGAACTACCCCTCTACCATGGGCTTTGGTCTAATTTCTTGGTGCTGCACTATCCTGCTGATAAGGATTCTGTTGTCCTAAAGCACTATATTCCCCACCCTGGCTAGTACAGCCAGTAGAACTCCATATGCCTACCTAGTATGGGGTAGTAGAACCCCTTCCTAAACTCTAAATATTCACTGATACTATATCATACCCACATATCAATGGTTCTTACAGAACCTCATTACATGTCCCATCCTACTGTATAGTTGGAACTCTACTAGTGGTTGGGGGAACTGACAATGTATGTGTCTCAGCCTGCTACACTGATAGCAAGACACCTGATCACTACACTAAGAGTTCAAACCTCTTCGCAATCTACCTTAGGGAAACCCTCTCTAGCTAATGTCTAAGGGTTCTTTAAAATGAAACTCTCTAGTCAAGTCAAACATACTCATCACATCCTTCTTTGGGTCTCGTTCCATCATCTTTAAAAATGAGAAATGTTCTCAGAGAAACACTCTTACCCTCTAATACTCGAAACCATTTTGGTTTCCTTAACCAATAATGGGGGAGAATTATTGGTTATGTCCTCATGTCACCAAATAAGAAAGTTTCATCATGTTGGAATATCCATACAATACCAAGTACTCATCTCAAAATACATAACATAAGGTTTCTATAGTTTAAACAAATGAGGTCGCACTACTAGACATAACCAACCCATTATGAATACAATGTCCCAATATATATAATCATAACCCCATGAATATTCTCAACCACCCATACCTTAGTCGATGGTTATCCATGTTTAAACCCAAACATACTAAAATAAATGTATTTCATTAGACACCATTTCAAAAAAATTCACTTAAAAAAACTTTTCATCATTTATGAACTAAATCGACCATTTCACAACCATCCTTCAATTATATTTACAACTATAATATTTTTATTCTGAATTTTTAAAAAAACATAAAATATAATCATGATGCATTATCAATTCCCATACACAACCGTAACCCATTTCCCCATGTGTTCATAACATGATGCATGTCACATGTATCCCTAAGTGCCTAATATTTGGCAAAAATATACAAACTTCATACCATGTTAGTCCAAAAATAAAATCCCAAATATTAGTAACATCAAATGATAAGTGCATGACCTAAGGTTAAATAACATACAAATATAACATACGTAATCAAGAATAACAATCCCACCCTAGTTACTCAGGGTTTCTACTATACATGGGTAAGATAATCTCATGAATAAGAAAATTTACTAGGATTTACACCTCATATACTTTGATAAACCTTCCCCAAAATAAAATAAATAAATTAATAAAGAAAACTTCTCTAATTCCACTTTGTAACATCCCTGGACCAGGTAACATTATAACTGGTTCCCTGAGCCTGGTTTCCACATGAAATCAGGTGCGCCTCCCTATTTACCAGAGGTTTTAGACTAGAAGTGAGGGTTTAATTTGAAATATGGGAAGACTATACCCTCTTGACTAGAGTAATCTACATCTCAAAAATGAAAAATAATAGAAATATTATAAACTATAAACATGTATCACAAATGATTTCCCAAAACTAGGTACATGCCCACAAAAAAATAGTAAATTTTCAGGTCATGTCATAAAGCTCCAATTTTTAGAGAAAATACAAAATAAATTCATGGCAATAAATCCCCAAATTGGGTCCCAACACTATGTATGGTTCCCTCATCAAAGAAAATCCCTAATCCCCAAATCAACCATATATAATAGGCCCTTTCCCCTATCATGACCTTAAACCATGATGTATTCTCAAGTACCCAATAGAATCCCACCTAGGGTGTGAGTAAAAATTAGTAGTCCATCACCAACGGTGTCTATAAAATATCCAACATAAAATAGTGTATGAATAAGTATGGTAATCAACATGTTAAGAAACATGTAAACCAGGTTTACTTAATTAATGTGGTTTACAAAGCCACATTCATCATTAGTTCCATGTGTTACCCATATTCATTAAACACAGTTTGGCATATTCCATTAAACTAAACAACACATGTCATCTACACTATGAATAAGGGGAGTCAATTCCCCTAATTCATAGGGAAAACCATTTCACAAAAAATATGCATACATATCAACTTACCTAAGGGCCTTTGTCTAGATAATCATATCATATGTATTTTTTAGAGGCATATAGCCTTAGACTAACACCATTACTCATGCAATATATGGGTAATAATTATATCCCATGTATATCTTGATCCATGGGAGTAGTGCCTTAGTCTAATACCCCAATCAAACAACTTATTTACTTGAGAATGATTCTTTAACCATTTAACATGTTTACCATTAACATACCATAACACATTTAACACGCTCAAGCTAGGACAGACATCCCCTTATTACATGTTAACAAACAAAACACAACTATAAAGGGTTTTATTTCAAAAAGAAAATTTATCACACGAAACAAAATTTTCATAGGAAATACATCATAACCCATAAATCCATTATTTATCGAGCCGATTCAATATTCAAGGATGTAGGAAAACCCTTTGGTGGACTTTATCTCGGTCTATTCAACCTCAAAGAATTCCTCGGGGACCATGAGGGGTTAAATTCATCATTAAATTGACCCATTTAGATTTTTCCAATCAAGGAGATCAAATGTAAAACATATCAATATCCAAGAACAAACATATATATATAAATAAAGAATTATGACTATATGATATAACTTGTTTACCATCCATGTCATGTTCATAGATGAATGATCACTTTAAAAATGTCTTTAAATCAAACTCAAACAACCTTAAAACATCCAATGTAGATTCTAAGGAAAAAGTGTGTTTTTGGACTTCATAAGAAGAATAACAATTTGGCAAGACCTGTTCTAGAAAACAGATTTTAAAGGAGTGTTGGAATCACCTAGAGCTTCAATCCACACACTATGGTTCCATAAATGGATGAGATTCAATGGTTAAATGTCCATTGGAATCTTGGGACGATATGGTTCGTCACTTAGGATATTGGAAGGAGAATGGGAAAAAATCGGGTTACAAACCTTAAAACTTGATGGGGTGAAATTAAAAATTCATCATTTTAATGAGGCACCCAGTTTGGTCACATGGTTTGAAAAACCTTACTTTAACCATGTTCCACCCACTATCGAAGAGGATTCTTGAGTATCACAGTTTCTTGGAATCCCATAAGGTTTCAAAAATCATGTAGTGGCAATACAGAATGGATATTTCCAATTTTGAAAAGATTTGTATTTCCCCCTTGCATGGTTTCTCAAATGGGCACCTTCCACACATGTACTTCTTGTTTATTTAATGTATTTAACACTGACCATGAACCAAATATGAAAAATGAACTGGATAGACCTTCTTTTCCATTTTTCATGCCCCAAATCCCTAGGAAACCCCCGTGAATTCTCATACACCTAAGAACCATTCCATAATAAAAATAAAGAGACTTTATCCTAAACATAAAAAAATTATATACCTCATTATAAGTGTTGGATCATACAATTGTTACATTATAACCATAGATGGTGGTTATGTTATAACCAAGGATGATGTTTATGTTATAACCATGGATGAGTGGGACCTATATATCCCTATTATGAATCATGTAAAAGGTTGATATCTCATGAGATAAATATAAATGGAACATTTAAAGAACCCATTTCAGTAAGGAAAATTATCCACTATTGTAGTCTTGTGGTTGAAATGTTTTTGATATGATGGTTTAGGGAGTGAACCCATTCCACCGTGATAGTCTTAGAAATGATCCTTGAGTTGTAAGGAAATTATTTTCTGTACATATGTCTATGACACAAAATTATGTCTCTTTTCAATGTAATGATAGCATGTATCATGTTATTTGATTCCATTATGACTATTTTATTATAATTTACAAAGATTTATTACATGACTCAATATTATTTTCTATGATATATAGGTTATGGTTTTCCAATGTTATTCTCATGTTCACAGAGCTTTATGTATATGTTAAGATCAATTTATAATTGATTTCTTTGTTTATACTCTTATATAACATTTTTTTCACCCATTATTATGCTTACTTTCCCCATGATATAATGAATCGTACTAAGTATGAAATGTATTATAATGGTACTATTTATGATGGTAATAGTGGTAGATGCTTTAGATCTTTTATGAACCAATTTTTTATGTTTCCATGTTTTCAAAGACATTATACCTATATGATTTTGGTGTGGAACATTTTTTATGTAATAAATATTTATTAATTAGGATATGATATATATTTATAAAAGGTATGGGTCACTAAATGTATACAAAACATATTTAATAGTAATTTTAAATTATTAAAAATCATCAATGAAAGTATAACTAAATAATACCTCAGTTTCCCAAATCCTTTACCAAGTCTTATATTATGGAGAAATAAAAAATTATTAATTGGTTTTATTAAATTATGTCACTCAAACCAAATATCACAATGTGACTACACTAACCTTAATAATATAATCTAACACTAATATATGAAATCATTCCCTATTGGTACATTTAATTTTATTACCCACCACCTCTAAGAAACATGCTATAGACAAACATTGATGTATCCACACATTAATGTGAGGTATTACATTTATTTATAACTCCAATGAAACTAAATAACTCATCCAAGGATAATTTATATAACAAATAAATCCATTTATATATAATGTGATATAAAGGGAATAAAAACCCTATAATACAATGAAATAAATTATCACATATATTATCTAGAAAATATATTAATAATTCAATAAATGAACACCAAAAAATTCTCAACATAGGAAATATAAATTCATGAAACCATAAATAAATTTGTATCCTAATTTACCTCACAGGGGACCCAAAAATTAGTATAAAAAATAGAAAAAATGAAAAAGTGTGCATGAAAGCTTGAGTAGTAATAGTATATATAGACATTTTATCCAATGTGTAACATCCCACTACCTCATACAACTGAACAATGTTGGGATAGTAGTCACAAAAGAACTTAGGCATACATCCCCATAAAACAAAGGCATCTGAATTATGGAGAGGGTCTATAATAATATAGTGGGGAGAATATACCCTCTAATCAATGTTACAATTTTATTGGTAGTAATATACACATATAAACCATGATAGATAACAAATGAATATAAAACACATAAGTTCCTAAAAAACATTAGAATGCTATTAGGTGTAGAGTATTCCATACATTTCATAATGGATCCCCCAAGGGTGGATCTTATATTCATGATACTAAAATAAAAAAAAAATTAAAAGAAATAAAAACTCATACCTAATGGATCTCGAGTCCTACTTGGGACAATCATCTCTACCCCATCCTAGCATTCCACCCAAAACCTCATGTATTAGGCCATTAATATAGAATTGTCCCTATAAAAAATAAATATGTCTACTCAAGTATGTAATAGTCATAGCATCTCAAGAAGGGTGTGTGTAGAACTTATCATGCCACCACAAATGAAATCACACAAATAAATAGTCTATGAACCATGTGCATAGATTAGTGCACAGGATAAAAAATTACAAATAAAACCATTTAAATAAATAAATTTAAATGAATAAAAAATACTATGAACCAAGGAATCAGGATGACACCTGGAAGGGGTACATACAAGTTTCATATAGTACCTGGGTGTGACTGAGAATATCCTGATGAATGTTCCAACTAAACTTTAACTAGTGGTAATATATGAAAGATATATAAAAAATTGACTTATGGGGGAAATATATCCATCCATGGAGCCAAACTGAATGCTCCCAAGGGCTACATTCATCTAGGTTTTAATGAGAACAAGGGATTGATCTAGGAAAAGGTTTTACGTGGGTCCATCATGTATGGAAAAGTCCACCAAAGGTCTAGGTTAACCCTGATTTAAACATTCACAACCTACCCATCAGGGGGTAATTTTAAATTTATGTTATAATGACATGTACAACTCATATGGGGTTTTTAAATTTCTTTTAAACCATTTTAAAATACAAAACATCATTATTAATTAGAAAATACTGATATATTCAACTCAAATTAAAAACATTGTCTTTCCACAACCCATTTTTATCCACAACACTTACCAAAAGTTTCATTCCATAAGGCCATATACTTTTCATAAAACAATCTATACCAAATTTGATAATCAATTCCGCCACATCATTCCACAATCCATTTCAAAAACAATACCAAGAGATAAAATTTTCCAAAACTAATGTCTAATTTTAATAACATTGAAACACTATTTTAGAATTTACAAAATAAATTCTTAAACGAGGAAATAATTGTTCCTAATAATTTATTCCATTCCAACCACAAATCATAATTTTATAGACCACATAAACATTTCAAAAAGTTTCATTTTAGGATTCAAATCTATTTAAATACTCATATTTTTGTGGAATTCGATTTCTAAATCATCATTTTGAAAAAATAACGTTTAAATTTTGGAATTATGGTAATATGGATTCATATTATAAATAAAATTAGCCAAGAAACGTATAACTATTTTAATTTGGGATTTAAATTATGGAAAATCTAAGGTAATACTATTTAAATAAATTATATGAAAACATATGATAGTTGGTGTGACTATACAATCTATGAACATAAATGATTTAGAGAAACTATCAGTTTGGATTAAGGAAAACTTACATTAAGCATAGTGAACCCCACACTTAAAATATTGGTAGCTGAATTAGACCGAATCAGTTGAAAAATAAGTAAACAAACAGCCTATAAAATCATCACACTCTTTTAAAAAGTTACAACAATGCCTTACAGTAGATAAAAACTAATATATAAGGTACAAGAAGGGAAAACTAACCCCAAGATCTCTAACACAAAAGAAAAATAATCAATTTCTATGCTAGATTAATGATATCCCTCCAAGAGGATTTGAATGGGAGGAAGAAACATATGGGTGATTCAACTAGATTCCATGTGGTCAAAAAACTAAATAAGGAGAAAAGTGAGATTCTTGGGTGAAATTACCTAGCTTACCACAATTAAATTTTTTATTAAGAGGGTACCAGTTGGATGATAACCTCTACTGGAAAGATGTACATAGGCCACCTATTGGATCATGGATCTGGGAAGAAACTTGGGATCTTTTTCATTGATACCAATAAGTTGGTGTTACTGAAACATTTTTCTAAATCCCAGGATCTAGGTCTAGAGTCCCTAGTTTTATAGTGTGAGACCCACTAAATCCCCCAATACTTCAACCCTAGTATAGAAATGCCTATTTGAGATGTTTATAGTCTATGAATTTAATCCTATAACCATTTTTTATTTTGTCCCATAAAATAATTTTAAATTAATTCTCCTCCTCAAAGATAGTGTTCCCATGTAGACCTGGGCATTAAAAACTACCCATAATAACAATTATCATCTCCAATAAGTTTCTTTATGTATCCATTTATACAACCTAACTTAGTAGGGTCATTGGTTCAACATCCCTTAGCCAATGTTCTATACTGAAATTCTCAACGCACACATCAACAAAAACTCCACATAGAAGCCACAAAAATACCTGATTCCAAGATAATGGTCATATTTTTTATTAAAACACCAAGAAAACACTCATCCACATCTTCCATTATAGAGACAATCACAAGTAAATTTCTAGTTTATTACACGACAAATATATCTCCTTAAAATATGAAGTACATATCCCCATGCCATATCATTATTGTAATGAGGTGTGTGATGCATTTTCCAATACACCATAACTAAACCAACCAATGACATTGACCAAACACAGGTAATAACCCCATCATACATTTACAAATTAAACCATAATGTTCCTAAATCCTAGTGAAAACATTAAAAAACCATGTATTACAGAATCCTATAAAAAAAATAAACCTCTTATGTCCAAAATGACATGCATGATGGCGTTCTTAATCACCCATATCGAGTCTCTTATAAGATAGTTCATTGGAACTCCATACATCATCATTCAATAATATTTCTCATCTCCCAATAATGATGCACCATTAAATTACTAGATCATATTGACTTGAACACCAAAGGAATCCCATGTTGACCTTGACAAACCTAGGTCTAACCCAACCCTTGACATGCTTCCACAATCAAATCACTGACTACCCACACTATTCACCCTACCCTTCTTTGAGAACTAACATTGTATCACACTGAACCATTAATGTATAACATCATTTATTCCAAGAATGGAACAATCACTTATAATCCAATTGTAACCTCACTTTTATTTATCTACAATCATTCCCTATTTATTCTTAGTTACGTAGATATTTTAAGGATACCCACACCAGGTGACATCATGACCATCTGAAGACCCATCTGATGACTGATTCACATAAACAATGGCCCTTTTAACCCTAAGGGATAAAATAAATGACTAAATTGTCACTAAAAAACTAGTAGTGTCATTTCATCATTTAATATATCAAAAAAATAATCTTAGTTATCCATATCATCTATCTTTTAGGTAATAACTGCCCTGTTTTTATAAGTGTTTTTCCTTGTTATTCTTGGTCCTACAACTTACATAATGATTTAATTTTTTACAAAATGTAAAAAAAATGATATAAATATCATATATATGTAGCATATATGTATTTACAATAATATATATAAGAAATAAATAGGAAATAAAATACATCATTCATGGATATGGTATGTCATACATACACATGAATGATGTTTCCATTTTCTTATCATATTAAAAGAAAGAAAAATAACTGATATATATATATATATAATAATTATAGTACCATTATTATTTAATATATAACACATATTTACGTTAATCCCATTTTTAATAAATTCTATGTAATGTGTGAACGAATCACATCACTTCGTGATGCGACTGTCTGTCATACACACGAACGACATCATCATAGTCCCACTAAATTGAAATTATGAAGGTATGTGTTATATAATAATTATATTTTAATTAATAAATCATAAATATCATATATATAATATATAAACTATAAATCTATCATTATTCCCAACCTTGGAGGGTGGAAATGGAATAATGAACTATATTAGTTTAGGAGGAGTACTCTACTGTACACATGAATGATGATTGTGTATCTCATTTGATTGAAGTGTATGAGGTTGTAGGTAATAAAAATAACATTACAAAATATCATCAAATAAAATATATTGAGATATTATATAATCATAAAATTATAATATTTTAAGGGGGTGAATAAGGAAACAAGAAAATTTACATTGGTGAACAATACCTATTCCTCAGGTAAATCATTTTGATTTTACCAAGGAAAGTAATTAGTTGGATTTATATCCAATATATGGATTCTAAGATTAAGTTAGGGAGGTATATAAGTTATTTTATTATTGGTTTTCTAAGTGAAATTTTTTTATATGTGAGAATAAGTGAGGGGGTGAGTACACTTTTATATGGAGGAGGAGTGACGTTCTTGTAAATATAAAAAGGTGAACACTATTGGTAGGTATGCCTCACATAAAAAGACTTCAATAATGAACCATATTCAATAAAATATGTAATATAATGAAAATATGGCCCCAATGAGGTTTGGATGGTTTTCTAAGACATTTAACCTATATGTTTAATGTTTAGTACCATGGTAAACTTGTTTTTTCCTTAATCACCTTGATTAATTTTAATTTTTTCCACTAATCATTATGGTCAAAAATTTCGTTGGACTTACTCGAAATTAAAAATTATTATAATTACAAATATTTAATACATTTTTCCAAATTCTATTCATAGAATTGGTAGAAATTAATTTAAAATTAATCCTACATATGTAAGGATAGAATGAGTTTTTAAAGTGAACAAGTTCAGAAGCCTAGAATGAATTTATATCCAATTTAAATGATAAATTGATTAAAATGACATATATTTTATTAATTTAATTAAAAATTATCTAATTATAATTTTAATACAATTTAAAATATAATTTAACTATATAAAGTATTTATATTAATGTATGTTTTCAATTAAAATTTAATAATTTTAACTATTAATCAAAAAATGAAATATTTGAGTAGAATGAATGAAATTAAACCTTAGATAATTCTAACGTTAAACATAAAAAAATGAATTTCATTTTTTAAAATTAAAATTATGAAATATTCACAAATTAGTTTTAAAAAAATCTTTCCATTAAAAGGCGGAAAAATTGTCTTTTATAAAAAATATAGTATTGTTTATATAAAATTAGACTTGTTCTTATTTTCTACCTATAAAACATTTTTAATGAATATATAAATTTTATATTAAATATATAATATATATATTTCACTAAATATCCCAATAATAATTAATAATTTAATTTATTAAGATAAAACAGCATCGTGGGAATAAAAATAGTTTTTAATAAATACACATCCTTTATACTCAATTGGTTTTTATTTTCATTTCTAATGAATTGATAATAAAATAATTAATTTTATAAAAATTATTAAATCATATTTTAATAATTTATTTAATATTATTCATATATTTCATTCCAATGGCTAGGTGATAATAATAATAATATTTTTATTATAATATTAATAGAATATTGTAGATTGGTAAAACTCAGTCTTGAGTGTGATTCATGTTGTCTAATGAACATGATATTGTGTGTAACATAAGACAAACTTAGTTTTGAGTGTATCTCAAGATAATCTTAGTGTTGTGAATGACATAATCTAATCTCCATGTTTCGTGTAGCACACACTTAACTTGGAGTTGCATTTGAAGAAAACTTAACTATGTGTAGTGTGAAATGAAATCCACCAAAGAATTTTAATTTATTAAGTATAATATATCATAAAAACTCACGTGTTACATTATTCCCCTTTAAAATGAATATACCCCTTTAAATTAATTTGGTTCATCAAAGGTTTAATACATGAATGTTCCCTTCATAGAAACAAATATCACAAAAAAGAATACATAGACTTCCTTGAAAATAGTAATGTTGGAAACATATCAGTTACCCAAAATAACTCATAAATAGGTTCCACATAATAGAACATAGGTTATGATTTGTAAATAGAAGAAAAGCATAAATAATTATAGAGAGTGATAAAGATCATTGATCAAGAGATTAGAGTGATTCGTGAGTAGACTCGATAGCAGAAGGATGGCCCCTCACTCTCCCGGGAGTAGCACTCCCTCCTCTCTCGGAGTTTTCTAGGGTTCCATCTTCATCTTTCTTCCACCGAGTTTCTTTATCCTCTTTTCGGTCTCACGTTCTTGGCCAGAGTTTCGAATCCTGAACCCCATTCCTTCTCCCCGATGCCTTCATAGATGACTTCCTCATTCCTATTTTAACTTTTCCTCCTCCTTTCCCTTCCCCCCATTTCTACTCTCCTTGAGTCAGGGACCTCTCTGGTTTTTCTGTCTCTCTAGTGCTCCATGGATGGAACCTGTGGTTTCCTTCAAGGTGGTACTATTATTATCGTTTGTTTTCTATAGGGTTGTTTTGATTGTCCCATCGTGAGTGTTTTCTCCAGAGGACTCTGTGTAACGACCCAATCTTTTTGAGTAGTATATTAACTTACTCTTATTTATTTAATAAGATGTTAATGGTTAATGCAGAAAGAGGAGTCGATGGCTTCATCCAGTAGACTCAACCCTTACGAAGCCCACTTATCAGAGCTTGGGAAGGAGGTAGCATCTGTGGGCTTCGCTTTGGACCAAGCCCAATCCGAGCTCCAGCGTGTCAAGCTTGAACGAAAACGCTTGCAGGAGAAGTTCAAGTTAGTGGAGATTGCTACTAGGGCAATGTTATCTGAGACTCCCTCAGATTCTCTCACCATAGCATACCTTACACTTAGGTCTTATGCCAGTGTTATAAGGGGCTATGTGATGAGACCCTAGTTTCCTTGTGTAATCCTTTCGGGTGAATAAATTGAGATTTCTTCCTTTAGTGATGTTTGTGAAATTTCAAATGTCTAGATAATTTTAGAATGTATTTTATTGATGAATTTTGAAAAAGGGATATTTTAAAATATTTATGTAAACCCTAAATAACTAATGATGTGTAATGATTTTCAAAAAATGGTCTTCTACAAAAGTGTTCATTAAGGAATTTGGAGTCTAATAAGATCAACATAATTTTTGATGAATAGTAAATTATGAATAGTGATTTTACGCTTAGGATTAGTAATGTGACCAAATGGATTAGTAATTTTCACTTAAAGAAAGTTTTAATATAATTTAGACACCTTGGTTAAGTAATGTGATTCAATAAAATGGGTAAATAACGGTTTCATAAATTATTAATCAAGTATTAGTTTTTTTCGGATGAATAGTGTTTTTTAATTAAAAATTTAATTAAAAATAATTAGAAAATTATTTTTATAAAAATGACTTTATTTTTGAACTCAGAGCATCGATATTATGTTAAGGTAATTTTTGGGGATTTTTCTGAAAAAAATGAATTTTCGATGAATAGTGTTTTTATTTAAAAATTAAATTAAAAATATTTAGAAAATTATTTTTATAAAATGGATTTCATTTTTGAAATCAGAGCATTGATATTTGATTAAGGTGAAATTTTGGGTTTATTCTGAGAAAGTTGAATTTTTAGTGAATAGTAAAAATACAGTTTTAGGGTTTCGGTATGTTTAATGACATCATAACTATGTCATGATGATGTCATGAGTTTTTTCAAGGGTTGGCCGGACAAGGGTGATGAATTATTGTTTTGGGGGCCCCATGTGGCCTAACTCCATGATAAGTGCCAAGGGAGAGCACATGGGTTTGAGAAAAGCAAATGTGAGGTGTCCCTTGGCCATTAATGCTTTGTCCCCTCACTTTCCCTATAAATACCCACCCTTTCCTCCCTTAGTTTTCACTCCCAACTCTTCCCCAATGAAGTTATGGTCTTCTTACCTTCCAAGGAGTCCTCCCAAGGTGCCCCCAAGCCCTCAAGGTCCAATCCTTTGAGTTTCAAGAGTCACATTTTAAGGTAAGGGATCCGACCCCTCTCTTTCTTTTCATGAAATCTCTTTTATGTCATTCCTTTTATGCTCCATGTTTTTATGTGAGAGGATGTTCTTTTATATTCCTCTTACTGCCCTTTCATGTTTATATGATGAGAGATCCCCTCTTACTCTCATCATTTCGTTTTATGAAAGTTTAAGCGACGCCGTTAGGCTGCCGAATTTTTAAGGGATTCTTTCACCCTTCTCATTTTTCAAGTTCAATTTTCATGTCAAGTCTTTCAAGTTCCTTTTTATTATGTTGGGGTATGATCTCTATATCAATCATACTGATCTCTTATGATCATATGATGAGGGACCCTTTTTGATCTTGTCAAATCATTTTCTTTTGAAGTTAAGTGACGCCGTAAGGCTGCCGAATTTTCATAAGAGAAATCTAATCTTTTTCCTTCCATGTTTTTCATTTCAAATGGTATGTCCCTAAAATTTCGTTACCATGTCCATATGTCCTTCTTATTCTTTCACTCTACTGTATTATGGGTCATTTATGAATGTTTGACCCATGTCCCCTCTTTTCTCAATGTTTTCTAAAACCTTGTAACATAGCCGTTATGCTGCAGAATTTTCCCCTCAAAATGTCTCTCTCTTTTCTCAAAAATTATTTTATGTTATAAAGTGAATACTCAAAGCTCTTATTTCTACAAGGGTATTCACATATATATCAAAATGTTCCATTTTAAATTCTGGGATTTACATACATGAGACCCGCTTCCCTTTCCGTGGGTTTAAAGTGCCGTAAAGATCATGTCATTAAAGCAGTTTTTAAAATGTTATGATTATGAAATGAAACCCATTTATTTTATGCTATATGGGTTATTTATGAAATGTTTGATGATGATATATGTGGCTCACATGATAATAAAGGCAAATTTAAGGGTGCGCCCTGATAGCGCTCCAATGCATTGGGTAATGATGTAACCACTAGAGATTACAATTTTCACGATACCTCGGTGAATAACCTTGGTAATTTTCAAATGACACCTTGGGGATGGACCTTGGTGATATGTTCATGATTGTCTATGTTAAATGATGTAGCCACATCTTCAAGTTATGAAAAATGTTATTTTTATTATGAAATGCCTCATGATTTCTTTCTTATGCCTTAAAGTTCTTTTCATGTCCTTATTGAAGTATCTCAAGTTCACATGTGAAATGTTCCTCTTATTTCCCTTACTGGGCCTTCTGCTCACCCTTTCTTTTGATGTATGTCCCCAGGTTATGAGATGCATAATGAACATAGGATGAACTAAAGGATAAGCCCTTCAAGTGTTTAAGAAGAATGTTTTTATGTTTTTTTATGTATTTTGTTCCTGGTTTCCAAGACACTAGACCTTAAAGATCCTCAGTTATGTGTAATGTAATGAAAGTTTATGTTATAAAATGGCGGGATGCTATAGTTGGTATCAAAGGATGGTTTAGTTATTTGTGGAAATTAGGATATAAAAAACTTTAGGAAGAACCCTATAGAAAAGTTTAAATATAGGAAAACTTCCTGGTATTTTGGTAAGTATTAAGTAAGTGGTCTATCAAACAAATACATCCCTGTCTGGATACGAGCAGGTAGAGGCGGCTCTGGCACAGATGTACATAGGGGTAAAACCCGAAAACACCGCTTTGAGCTAGACTCGAACGGGAACTGGTGCACGATAACGGGCCTTGCTGCACTCTTGGTTACGACACTCCCGGGGGATATGTTTGGTTAATCACATGCTTTTTATGAATCATTATGAAGGAATTATAGAGAACTATAATTGTCTAAGCACGAAGTCTTAGTTAAAAGATTCATAAATGAAATAAGTTTCTCACTAAGGTTTTATTCTTTTAGAAAATGGCGGGCAATAGGAGAAACCGTGCCGATGGTGACCGCAATGCACCATGTGCTGACGGCCCTCCGATGGAAGCCGGAATGGAAACATTCATGCGGATGATGAACCAACTGACTCAAGTTATGAGTAATAACTTGAATCAAGCTGAGAGGCCAACCTCACCACGAAGGGAACAACTTTCTGTTGAGTCCTTCATGCGTCAACGACCGCCAACATTCAGTGGATCTACTGACCCATTGGTTGCGGAACAATGGATAAGCTCCATTGAAAAGATCTTTTCTGTACTTCATTGTTCGGAACAAGAAAAAGTCACCCTTGCTGTTTACCGCCTAGAGGGAGAAGCTGATCAGTGGTGGTCACTGATCAAAAACACGAAGCCACGAGGAGAGATGGAAGCTATGGAGTGGGAAGAATTTCGGGGGATTTTCTTTAACAAGTATTTCCCTCGTTCCATGAGAACGAAAATGGAGAAAGAGTTTCTCGAGCTGAAGCAGAAGGAGAACGAATCTGTCGGAAGCTATGAGATGAACTTCACAAGGCTTTCCCGTTATACCTCAAGCTTTGTCATGGACCCTAATGGGAAGGTTGATAGATTCTTTGGCGGACTACGACCACATCTGCGGAAGAATCTAGCCAATAGGGACTACGATAGCTATGAAGAAATAGTTCGAAGTGCTATGAAAGTTGAACTAGAGTTTGGAGAGACACAGTGGTCTCACAAATCTAATGAGAAGAAGAGAACTCTAGAACCAAGCCTGGGAAGAAGTTTTGATCAGGAAAGAGGTGGAAAGCATATGCAACATGCCACATGCAATAAATGTGGGAAGAAGCATCCGGGGAACTGCTTGATCGGAAGTGGCAAGTGCTATAGGTGTGGAAAAGAAGGCCATATTTCTCGGAATTTTCGTGGTGATGTGAAGCCTCAACTTCCCAACACTAACGACAGAGGAAAGATGGTTCTGGCCCTACCCGAAGTCACATGCTTCAAGTGTGGACAGCTTGGGCACTTTGCTAATCAATGTCCAAATCCGAGGGCGGTGGAGGGGAATCACCATCAACCTCAGCAGAGGCCAAGGGAGCAAGGTCGTGCTTTCGCTATCACAACAACTGAAGTTGAAGTTCCGAACGATGTGGTAGCAGGTACTCTTGTTGTCCTCTCAAAACTAGCAAGTGCTTTATTTGATTCTGGTTCTACGCATTCCTTTATTTCTTCCAAGTTTGCAAAGAATATAGAATCAATCCCCGAATTGCTTGAGGTAGAGTTGTCAGTCAAGAATCCAAGTGGGATTATCCATGCATCAACAGTGTTTAGAGACTCTAGTGTTTACTTTGGTGAGCACAATCTTATTGCAAATCTAGTAGTCATTCCCATGATGGAATTTGACATTATACTAGGGATGGACTGGCTCTCAAAGTATAATGCTAAGATCAAATGCAGAAGTAAGGAAATCTCAGTAGTATTGAATGAACGACCTACAGTTATCTTCCGAGGAGAGATATCCCGAACTGATCCCTATCTAGAAGCACCTCCTATAGCTTTCTTTATGGAGTTAATCGGTGATGAGGAAGAAGGGAAAGGGAGCATACAAATTGAAGATGTTCCGATTGTTCAAGAATACATGGATGTATTTCCTGAGGAGTTACCTGGACATCCCCCAGAAAGAGAGGTAGAGTTCTCCATTGAACTCGTACCTGGGTCTCAACCGATATCAAAGACTCCGTATAGAATGGCAAATGTGGAGCTAGAGGAGCTAAAGAAACAACTCCAAGACTTGTTGGAGAAGGGGTTTATCCGACCGAGTGTGTCTCCTTGGGGAGCACCAGTTCTCTTTGTGAAGAAGAAGGATGGATCAATGCGGCTATGCATTGATTATAGAGAACTGAACGGGATCACAGTGAAGAACAGATACCCTCTTCCAAGAATTGATGATTTATTTGACCAACTTCGTGGGGCTCAATTCTTCTCTAAGATTGACCTTCGATCTGGTTATCATCAATTGAGGGTAAAGAAGGAAGATATTCCAAAGACTGCCTTCCGATCAAGATATGGGCATTATGAGTTTACTGTTATGCCCTTCGGCTTGACTAATGCTCCTGCTATTTTCATGGATTTGATGAATAGAGTCTTTAAGGACTACCTTGATAACTTTGTGGTAGTTTTTATTGATGATATTTTGATATATTCAAAAAGTCGGGAGGAGCATGAAGATCATCTGAGGGTTATTTTGAAAACTCTACGGAAGGAGAGGCTCTTTGGGAAGTTCAGCAAGTGTGAGTTTTGGTTACAACAAGTGGCTTTCTTGGGGCACATCGTAACCAATGAAGGAATCTCGGTTGACCCTGCAAAGACAATGGTTGTGGAGGAGTGGCCTCAACCCACAACAGTAACTGAGATTCGTAGTTTCCTTGGTTTAGCGGGATATTATAGGAGGTTTGTGAAAAACTTTTCACGGATTTCTAATCCACTAACCAAGTTGACTCGAAAAGGGGTTAAGTTCATCTGGACAAAGGAATGCGAGGAAAGTTTCCAAGAGCTGAAGAAGAGATTGGTTACTGCACTTGTGTTAACACTACCCTCTATCGGAGAAGGATTCGTTATTTTTAGCGATGCATCTCTGAAAGGGCTTGGGTGCGTCCTCATGCAAAATGACAAAGTAATTGCTTATGCATCTCGACAGTTGAAGATTCATGAGCAGAATTATCCTACGCATGATCTAGAGCTGGCGGCAGTTGTTTTTGCTCTAAAGATATGGAGGCACTATCTTTATGGGGAGAAATGTGATATATACACTGACCACCAAAGTCTAAAGTATATTTTCACTCAGAAAGAATTGAACATGAGACAAAGGAGATGGTTGGAGCTTATTAAAGACTATGATTGTTCAATTCAATATCACCCTGGAAGAGCAAACAAAGTCGCGGATGCGTTAAGCAGGAAAGATCCTGTTGTTCTGGCAACAATGAGGATCCTGGGAGATCCCTTGATTAAAGATCTAGTAAAACTGGACATGGGAATTATAAGGAAAGGGACATCATCAACCCTATCCCAAATGATTTCTCAACCTTCATTACTAGAGAAGATCAAGAAGGCTCAAAAAGAAGATCCTTTGCTGCAGGAGAAGTTCGAGGCTGTAAAGGATGGGAAGTTCCCTGATTTCAATATTGATCAAGAAGGCGTGTTGAAATTTCGTACCAGACTATGTGTTCCATCTATTCCGGAGATAAAGAAAGAACTGATGGATGAAGCTCATAGCTCTACTTTCTCTATACATCCGGGAAGCACTAAGATGTATAGAGACCTTCGTGATCATTATTGGTGGGATAACATGAAGAGGGAGATTGCCGATTACACTACAAGGTGCCTGGTGTGTCAGCAAGTAAAGGCAGAAAGACAACTTCTTAAGGGGGTATTACAACCGCTACCCATACCAGTATGGAAGTGGGATAATATCACCATGGACTTTGTAACTGGTCTCCCAAAAACATCCAAAGGAAACAATGAGATATGGGTTATTGTGGACCGTCTCACCAAGACAGCCCATTTTATCTCTATTCGGGAAGATTTCTCTCTGGATCAGCTTGCCAAGATATACGTGAAGGAAGTGGTAAGGCTGCATGGGGTACCACTATCCATCGTATCTGATCGTGACCCAAGATTCACATCAAAATTCTGGAGAAGTCTTCAGCATGCTCTGAATACTGAATTGAATTTTAGTACGGCCTATCATCCTCAAACTGATGGCCAATCTGAAAGGACTATTCAGACACTCGAAGACATGTTGAGATTATGCTCAATGGAATTTAAAGGTGGATGGGATCAACACCTCCCATTAGTGGAGTTCTCCTATAACAACAGCTTCCATGCGAGTATTCAGATGGCACCCTATGAAGCTCTATATGGAAAGCGGTGTAGAACTCCTACTTGTTGGGATGAAACTGGTGAGAGGAAGCTTCTTGGGCCTGATCTCGTGCAAGAGATGACAGAACAGGTTCTTGCCATCCAACAACACATAAGGGCTGCTCAGAGTCGGCAGAAGAGCTATGCTGACAATCGTCGAAGAGACTTGGAGTTTGGGGTGGGTGACAAAGTCTTCCTTCGAATCTCTCCATGGAAGAGAGTCATGCGGTTTGGGAAGAAAGGGAAGCTCAGCCCTAGGTACATTGGCCCCTATGAAATCCTTGATCTCATAGGAGCAGTGGCCTATCGTCTAGCACTTCCACCGAACCTAGCTCAAGTTCATGATGTCTTCCATGTATCTCTCTTGAGGAAGTACATACCCGACCCTTCGCATGTACTGAACCCAGAGGTGGTACAACTTGAACATGACCTCTCTTATGAGGAGCAGCCAGTGGAGATCTTGGACCGTAGAGACAAGGTCCTACGAAACAAGACTACCCACCTTGTGAAAGTGTTGTGGAGGAATCATAAATATGAAGAAGCGACTTGGGAGCCTGAGGAAACGATGAAGCAAAAGTACCCTCACCTTTTCAACTAGGCCTCAAGTATAAATTTCGGGGACGAAATTTCTTAAGGGGGGAAGAATGTAACGACCCAATCTTTTTGAGTAGTATATTAACTTACTCTTATTTATTTAATAAGATGTTAATGGTTAATGCAGAAAGAGGAGTCGATGGCTTCATCCAGTAGACTCAACCCTTACGAATCCCACTTATCAGAGCTTGGGAAGGAGGTAGCATCTATGGGCTTCGCTTTGGACCAAGCCCAATCCGAGCTCCAGCGTGTCAAGCTTGAACGAAAACGCTTGCAGGAGAAGTTCAAGTTAGTGGAGATTGCTACTAGGGCAATGTTATCTGAGACTCCCTCAGATTCTCTCACCATAGCATACCTTACACTTAGGTCTTATGCCAGTGTTATAAGGGGCTATGTGATGAGACCCTAGTTTCCTTGTGTAATCCTTTCGGGTGAATAAATTGAGATTTCTTCCTTTAGTGATGTTTGTGAAATTTCAAATGTCTAGATAATTTTAGAATGTATTTTATTGATGAATTTTGAAAAAGGGATATTTTAAAATATTTATGTAAACCCTAAATAACTAATGATGTGTAATGATTTTCAAAAAATGGTCTTCTACAAAAGTGTTCATTAAGGAATTTGGAGTCTAATAAGATCAACATAATTTTTGATGAATAGTAAATTATGAATAGTGATTTTACGCTTAGGATTAGTAATGTGACCAAATGGATTAGTAATTTTCACTTAAAGAAAGTTTTAATATAATTTAGACACCTTGGTTAAGTAATGTGATTCAATAAAATGGGTAAATAACGGTTTCATAAATTATTAATCAAGTATTAGTTTTTTTTCGGATGAATAGTGTTTTTTAATTAAAAATTTAATTAAAAATAATTAGAAAATTATTTTTATAAAAATGACTTTATTTTTGAACTCAGAGCATCGATATTATGTTAAGGTAATTTTTGGGGATTTTTCTGAAAAAAATGAATTTTCGATGAATAGTGTTTTTATTTAAAAATTAAATTAAAAATATTTAGAAAATTATTTTTTTAAAATGGATTTCATTTTTGAAATCAGAGCATTGATATTTGATTAAGGTGAAATTTTGGGTTTATTCTGAGAAAGTTGAATTTTTAGTGAATAGTAAAAATACAGTTTTAGGGTTTCGGTATGTTTAATGACATCATAACTGTGTCATGATGATGTCATGAGTTTTTTCAAGGGTTGTCCGGCCAAGGGTGATGAATTATTGTTTTGGGGGCCCCATGTGGCCTAACTCCATGATAAGTGCCAAGGGAGAGCACATGGGTTTGAGAAAAGCAAATGTGAGGTGTCCCTTGGCCATTAATGCTTTGTCCCCTCACTTTCCCTATAAATACCCACCCTTTCCTCCCTTAGTTTTCACTCCCAACTCTTCCCCAACGAAGTTCTGGTCTTCTTACCTTCCAAGGAGTCCTCCCAAGGTGCCCCCAAGCCCTCAAGGTCCAATCCTTTGAGTTTCAAGAGTCACATTTTAAGGTAAGGGATCTGACCCCTCTCTTTCTTTTCATGAAATCTCTTTTATGTCATTCCTTTTATGCTCCATGTTTTTATGTGAGAGGATGTTATTTTATATTCCTCTTACTTCCCTTTCATGTTTATATGATGAGAGATCCCCTCTTACTCTCATCATTTCGTTTTATGAAAGTTTAAGTGACGCCGTTAGGCTGCCGAATTTTTAAGGGATTCTTTCACCCTTCTCATTTTTCAAGTTCAATTTTCATGTCAAGTCTTTCAAGTTCCTTTTTATTATGTTGGGGTATGATCTCTATATCAATCATACTGATCTCTTATGATCATATGATGAGGGACCCTTTTTGATCTTGTCAAATCATTTTCTTTTGAAGTTAAGTGACGCCGTAAGGCTGCCGAATTTTCATAAGAGAAATCTAATCTTTTTCCTTCCATGTTTTTCATTTCAAATGGTATGTCCCTAAAATTTCGTTACCATGTTCATATGTCCTTCTTATTCTTTCACTCTACTGTATTATGGGTCATTTATGAATGTTTGACCCATGTCCCCTCTTTTCTCAATGTTTTCTAAAACCTTGTAACATAGCCGTTATGCTGCAGAATTTTCCCCTCAAAATGTCTCTCTCTTTTCTCAAAAATTATTTTATGTTATAAAGTGAATACTCAAAGCTCTTATTTCTACAAGGGTATTCACATATATATCAAAATGTTCCATTTTAAATTCTGGGATTTACATACATGAGACCCGCTTCCCTTTCCGTGGGTTTAAAGTGCCGTAAAGATCATGTCATTAAAGTAGTTTTTAAAATGTTATGATTATGAAATGAAACCCATTTATTTTATGCTATATGGGTTATTTATGAAATGTTTGATGATGATATATGTGGCTCACATGATAATAAAGGCAAATTTAAGGGTGCGCCCTGATAGCGCTCCAATGCATTGGGTAATGATGTAACCACTAGAGATTACAATTTTCACGATACCTCGGTGAATAACCTTGGTAATTTTCAAATGAAACCTTGGGGATGGACCTTGGTGATATGTTCATGATTGTCTATGTTAAATGATGTAGCCACATCTTCAAGTTATGAAAAATGTTATTTTTATTATGAAATGCCTCATGATTTCTTTCTTATGCCTTAAAGTTCTTTTCATGTCCTTATTGAAGTATCTCAAGTTCACATGTGAAATGTTCCTCTTATTTCCCTTACTGGGCCTTCTGCTCACCCTTTCTTTTGATGTATGTCCCCAGGTTATGAGAGGCATAATGAACATAGGATGAACTAAAGGAGAAGCCCTTCAAGTGTTTAAGAAGAATGTTTTTATGTTTTTTTTATGTATTTTGTTCCTGGTTTCCAAGACACTAGACCTTAAAGATCCTTAGTTATGTGTAATGTAATGAAAGTTTATGTTATAAAATGGCGGGATGCTATACTCTGGCTGTTAAAACTTGCTCTGACCTCACGTTCCTCCACGCCTCTCCATGTCGGATCAAGAGCAGGGTTGAAAAAGTGGTTTTGGGATATGCGGTTCATCGGTCAGCGGTTTTTCAAGGTGCCCTCACGTCAGATTTCTCTTGTTCTGATTCAAATTCTAGTTTAGTCATAATCTGGAGACCTCTGCCATTCATGTTCCTGCTTTGGTATGAAGTTATTCTCCTCCTCTCCCTGTCAGATCTGGAGCGGTGGTATCAAAGAGATTTTGGGAAGTGGGATTTGGTGTCCGATGGTGTTCCTTGCGTGACCGGAGTCAGTTCTCCTATGAAGAAGATATGGTTTCCTTCATCTTCAACTTTGGTGACGTTCAAAGATGGAAACGACATTGAAATTTTTTTTGGTCGGTGTTCCCCCCTCAAGTCAGTATTAAAGTCTTCTCTGTTTATTTTGACTCGTGTTTGTTCTCGATGATTTTTGGTGAAGGGTTTGTTTTTTGACTCTGGTTTTGGTATTCTACATTTCTAGTTATGGAGGTTGTCAATGTTGTTCAAGAAGGTATGTTAGGATGGAGTTTTTTTTTACGGGAAGCTTGCTCTGCGATTCGTTTAATGTTGTGGTAGAAGATGACCGGTGTTCTAATGTGTTGGTGTTTTACAGTGGTGAGAATGAACTCCGGCAGTCAGCCGGTGATTGGTGGTGTGATATATTGGCAATGATGTTGTCAGTGATAGGACGAATCTACCGATGGTGGGTCTCATGATGATAGAAGGCGCAATGGTGTGACTCCGACTGAAGGACTCCTTGGAATTTGTGTGTGTTTGAAATTTGAACTTCGTTTGGCTTCTTGAATCTGTATCCCACATAGGATTTGGTTACCTCTCACCCATAAAGAGGTCATTTAAAAATCAAAAAAGATACTTTTCGGGATAAAGATCATTGATCACAAGAAAGTGGGTGATTCAGAGAAAGTTAATGATCACAAAACCATAAATCTATGATGATCTAAGGTACCATTTGATTCATCAAAAATAAGGTACTAGGATAATACTTTTTTAGTATCATTTTAAAAATGTTCAATAATTTTCACAAAGATATATACTTACCTGATTTCATTAAATTACACAAGAACAATCTCACATGTTGGTTATGCCTTGATTAATTTCCACTTAATCTCTTACTCTATGAAATTAAGGTGAATTTTTTATCCTCAAAGAACTATTGTATCACAAGATCTATAAATATACTAATATATCATATTTTCTATATTTAGGTATTATCAAATCAAAATGTTTTTCAAAGGTTATTCAATATGAATAAATCATAAAATTGTGAAACATTAATCTCTAAAAACTCATTCAAATTACAAAATAAAGATGATGATAAATGGTAATTACTTTTTACCCATCTGAAATATAAAAATCCAAATCATTATAAAGGAGGTAATTATTTACTAAAAATCATCTTAACATTCATTCCCCATATATCATAAAGTACCTATTTATTTTCACATTCCAAATATGTGAATGTCTTCATTATGTATTATCATGAAAAATGGTTGTAACTTTAATTTCCATAATCCCATATTGAAATAATAAATTTTTATTTCATTACTTATGTAGAACAAACATTATTGTATATATTACATAAATCCAAAATATGTTGAAAATTCCATCCATGATAGCATAGACAACTTTTTCAACAAAATCATTTATCATTTTTGAGTTCATCAATACTATCCAATTTACATTATTCTTATCCACATCATTTTATCCATACTATACACAATTTTATAAACATTAGAAAAATATTGAGGGATAACTTCCCATAATCATGTATTTTCTATAAAATAAAACCTTTTCATTAAATCACTTTTATTGGTCACCATTTAAAATTATCATTCAAATACCAAATGAAAGCATTATACTAAAAAATCCTTAACAATTTATAAGTCTTGATTCCAAATACATAAATAAATAAATCCTCAAATTCAATGATTAGTGTTGAATATATCCTTACTTTTTTCAGTAGAAAATTATAAGTTTAGGGAGTTGATTTGGGTAATTCCCAGGTAATCCATGGATAAGACATTGATATACTCAATATTGTTACAGTCTATGACCTGTTTTTCAACACAGATAACTTCTTCTCATCCATTTGAGGTATTCCTACATGTTCTTATTCCATTATTTTTGACATTTTGGAAGCAAAATGTTTTTTCCTATATGTTCATTACCATTTTTACTTTCATAAACTCTATCATACTCTTATTTTATGTGTTAGTAACATCACTAATGTATACATTATATGTCATATATCACAATAGTTGATTCATCATAATCACCATATCTTTATCACTAGTCATCATACTATTTTTTTTCTCATAGTCAGCAAATTTTAATTAAGATTTAATTTTAACATAATTTCTTCTTGTTCCAACCATCAACTAAAACCAAAAGCATTGTTTGAGAAACACTAAGCATAGTGTCAAAATATATAACCAAGAAAAAATAATTCTAGGATGTATAAATCATTACACATTCATATTTAATCTATGAAACCATTGGTTTATCCTAGTATATATATGATGATAATCTATTTAAATCCCTTGTGATGGTTTTTGAAGAGTTTTGGAATTTCCAAAGTGTATCCCCCATGAGGGTCAAACTAGGTGTGTAATATGGGTCATTGTCATGAATCAGTTCCCAATTGAGTTTAGCTCAATATTTTTTTTCAAGGATTCTATCTCTATGTACAACTTTACTAGAGCCACATCCACTTTTAGTATCTATACATGGATGTATTTATAGGAAACCACTCACTCCATCCTTTACCAAAATTTCAAATCATTTCATTATACATTAACTTATCTATATAATTATCGTTAGAGATATCCATATATATCTCTTTAGAAATATCCCTCGGGACCTCACTAATGTTTTTCCATAATAGTTTCTTAATGATGACTAAACCTTTCCTTTGATACCGAATACATAGAACCCGGATTAACATAAGTGGATATTATATCTTTTTATATGAATATTGAACACATTAGAAAAGTACAAGCCTAAGGCCTATAAGAGTTTGGTGTCTTTGGAAACATGGAACAAAGTCTTCTAACTTGGTGAATGATATTAAATGTTTCACACAAAGATATACCCATTTATTACTCCTATATAAAACATTTATTCATAACTTAATGAAATTAAACATAACAAAGGGTTATCTTTGATGCTTAGTAAGTGTAATGAAAGAAGATATATAATAATAACATTAAAATAAGGGTAATAGAATATGATAATAACATTTTAAGAGCATAACAATCAAATCAAAGAGCATAAACAAGAGTCATGGAATTAATAATAGTATATCATAATACAAAAATCATAAGGTAATTTTTTTTTAAATTCATGAGACCATAGCATAGGAATAAGATATAGAAGTTTGGTAAAAATATAAACATAAAAAAAATCCAAAATCACTACCTTGGAAATCTTATTGGAGTTGGTTCACTTCCAAAACCATATTTGTTATCAAGGATCACTCCCAATACCATTATAGTTGTCAAGGTTCACTCCCAATTAAATATTTGAAAACAATATCCTTTACTAAAGTGGGTTCACTCCCCATTTCATGCATGTCTATATAATTAGATTAAAATCATTAACTAATTAATTGGAGTGATATATTGGTCACACCCATCACATAATTAAATAATTCATATGTGTGCACAAGAAACTAAAACATTCATTATATCATGACCTTTAAAATGATATTGGTTTCATAAAAATCATATCATAACCCATGAAATGAAATGGGTATCAAAACTGTTTCATCATATTAAATACTATTGAAAGTAGATGTTTTTAAAAATAATTTAATCATAGAATAACCTGATAATTAAAGTGGGTTTCATAATCATTTTATCAGGGAATAACTTGTGTAATAGAGACTGGTTTCATAAAAAACTATTCATCATAAGCATAATGAATTCAATGAAATAAGAAAAATGGATACCTTATATCATATCAGTTGTAAATAATAAACTATATAAATAGGTATCATAACATATGGAGAAGTATTTCTAAATACCACTAAGAAAATTTCATCATCAAAAATAAAATTTTGTAGAAAATTATTATCTTAAGACGGAAAACATTTTTAAAATCTTTTTTTAAACCACTTTGAAAACATATGAATTAAGAATTAAAAATCATTGAAAACATTTCTTGTGTAAAACATACTTTCCACTTTGAAAAAAAAACATTTTAAATAATTAAGTATTATAAAAAACATTTTCTTTGAAAATAACAATTAAAAAATTATAAAGAAAGATTTGAAAATAATTTTAAACACCTTTTAAGACATAAAAGATTTTTAAAATTACTTTATTTGAATACCAATTTAAAATTAAAATATATTTTAAATATTAAATAAAACATTTTGTTTTGAAAATATTCTTTAAAACCTATGTTTTAACCTTCAGTGAATGGAGTGTTTGTGACAGAATAGAATTATATACTTGTTGTATATGTAAAACATAATTCCTTTAATATTTTCAGTAGAAGTAAAAAGGGCCTTGATAGGAAAATGAAAATAGTACACCTTTTAAAATCATTTTTTTAAAAGGTAAAATATGGGTAAAAATTTATTTTAAAAATAATTCGATAACATTATAAAATTTTGAAAACATGGTGTTCAATGAAAATGAAATTCCGACTGAAGAAAGAAATAAACTACTATTTCCATAAAAAAAATTTCTTAAATATCTTATGAAACAAAGAGTGAAAAAAGGTTATATTAATTTAATATATCATGAATAATCAGAGGATAAGAAAATTAAAGATAATTCTTCATGATGCATAATAAAATTTCATTAATGGAATCATAAAAATAAATTATTCTGATAGATGATGTGATTGTAGCAATAAATCTTACCATATTGGGAACATTGAATTATAATTCACATAAAATAATGAAAAAAATAGATTATAAAATATCTTTTAAATAATGATATTCATTTTAAAACACAACAATGGGTCAGTATATACACCTTCAAAAATAATATAGGTGCATAACATAACACGTGTCTTAATGAAAGAAAAATTTAGACAAAATGCCAATAATGATTTGGTAAATTTTGAACTATAAAACCACATTAAAGGGAGATCATAAATTTGATATGTAAATAAAACTTAAATTTTTATGAAACAATATAAAATAAATTCATATTCAATATATAAAGTACACAGAAGAAATGTGTGGTGAATTTATCATGTGTCTCGCAAAATTATAATGTGAGAAAGAAATCCATTACTATAAGAGTAACTTTATAATATTGAGCCCTGTGAAAGAATAACATCAATTTAAAATTTTAATATCATTAAATAATGCAAATTCATGATATAAATTTTTTAGGTAATTATATACAAAACACAAAATAAACCAGTGATGAATATGACATAAGTCTCGCAGAAATAAAAGTGAGACTAGATATCCCCTTACCTTAAGTCTAGAATCTCATCGTACTCATTAAAAAATCATGTATAATAAATATAATTTTAATATAAATATATAATATAACCATATTCATATATATAATATGATATATGATTTATTTACGATTTTATTTTACTCATTTATTAACAATTACAAATTAAAGTTTTGTTTCTATTAATTATCTCATTTTTATTCATACATGGATTGAATTTTTATTCTTGGTACTATTACTTAGATCATGGATTACTTATTTCTTTAATTTAGTCCATTATATAATTATCATATATATTTATTATATATGTACTTATAAAAATGAATAAAATATAGAAATCGAAAATTAATCACACCGTTAATGGGGATGGTAGGCCATATGTACACATCTAAACTACTTTCATTTTCTTGTTGTATTAAGAGAAAAAAATTAAATGATATATATTTATATATAATCAATCAATTAGAATTAATTTTTCATATATAACACATATTTTCATCAAAACCATCCTTAATACACTCAATGTATTGTGTGAATGAATCACATTGCTTCGCGAGACGGTAGTCCGACGTACACATGAACGATGTTATTGTGTTCCCAAAAAAAATAGAAGTCTTAGAGGTATATGTTATAAAATAATTCAATACGCATAAAGAGATCATAAATATCATATATATCCCATATATACTATAAATCCATCATTATTACCTACCTTGGAAGGTGGTAATGGATGAATAAATGACATCAATTGATGAGGTGGTTTTCCAACATACACAAGGACAATGATTGAGTATCCCAATTTATGGAAGTGTGTGAAGTTTATAGTAATAACAGTAATATTATAATACATAAATATATTTATTATACTATTTTTTTATATAATAGAAGTATAATAATAATTCATGGGGGTGAAGAAGGAAACAAAAAAAATTCTCGATGATGAACATTGCCTCTTTTTCAAGAAACGCTTTTTGGTTTGAACAAAAAGACTTCCTTGGATTGATTTTTTTCAATTTTATGGCTTCTAGGATAAAGGGATGGAGGTTTTTAAGTGGTTTTTTTCAGTTTTGAATTCTAAGTGGCTTGTTAGGTTTGAATAAGTGGTGGGGGAATGGGTTCCCTTTTATAGTGGAGGAGGTGCGACATTCTTGTAAATACCTAAAGGAAAACACTTTTTGGAGGTATCCCTTACATCATTTGCCTCTAGTATTGAACCATTTTTAATTTAAGAGGTAATATAGTCAAAATGTTTCCATATAATGGTATTTTTACAAGTTTTTAGGTATAAGAACCCATTTTTTCGTACAAGGTATGTATCTTTTAATTCTCAGTTTAAATGATTTGTTATGGCCTTATGTATGTACCTCTCTTGATCATGGGAGTTCTAGAGGTGTCTAGGGCTTTTTTGGAGCCCAGAACCATGTTTTAGGATAAAAATGGCCTAGTGTATTATTTGTGCATGGCTTGCACATAGTTAGTCTAACCATGAATGAGGGGCAGTAAATTCTACACGGTTTGAGAAAACATATGGTAGAGGCCGCACAAATATGTGAATGTCTGAAGTTGTAAGTTTTTTACTGATAGTTTCACATGTTTACTGCACGGTTAGTCAGAATGTGCAAGGTAACCATGTGATTTTCCATTTTGGAGGTAGTGATCCTCACATGGTTTCTACGTAGTTTAGGAAACCATGCTGATAAATTGTGTGAGTTTATATATATTTTTAATTTAAACTTCACATTTTATTTTAAAACCATTTGGGTTTTACTTCAACACACCACATCCCTCCTCTGTTTGAGTTCTCCCTTTAGAACCTAAGGTAGGGATTGATTCTAACATTACATCTAATCTCTGTTTCGATCACTGTTCATCTCTACAGATCCGCATCAGTGAGGCCTACATTACTTTTTATAAATATTTTATTCTTCTGGAAATCGATTGCGCTATATGATTTTAGGCTCATATGCCCTAACATTCAATTATTCATTCGTTATTTTAATTTCTCCTAATCCAAGATGAATCAGGACGTGATATTGGATGAGTTCTCCACTACCGAGTCGAGGTTGGTGGTCTATAATTTCATTTGGATTTTCAGGTGCTTTTTAGGCCTTTATCCTTTTCACCATCCATCAGACTATCCGATGAGGCCTCATTTTTGAGTGAGCTTCTTACTGTAGTCTTAGTAAAACTAAGTGATGATTCCTGGAGGGTCTGTTTATGTGCGTTGGCACCCGTTTCTCCTTTCAAGGTCACCCAAGTGGTATATCTCTTTATTCTAACATGTTTATTCCTATTTGGACCACCCAAGGGGTGTGTGTTTTTTCTTTCCTGGTTATAGGAAGACCTTATATGCCTTTATGGGGTTTTTATACATTTTATGGAGATATACTACCTCCATGCATAGTGTTATCTTGATATGGCATGCTTATTATTGATTATATGGTACTGTTAAATGGATAATATGGCTAGGTACACCAATATAAATGATTAATGGCATGTTAAAATAGATTATATTGGAGGATAGGCCCATATTCATGGTGAATGCTAAATGGATTGCATTAGTGGGTATACTCATGGAATGTGCTTGGTGATGTGAATGGGTATATTCACAGGAAATTGAATGTTTAATTTTGAATGCTTGAATGAATGGTTTTATAGATTCCATGGAATTCTCTCCACGGGTCTAGAATTCGGTATTGGATGCCTTAAGTTGACTATGAACCATGGGTATTGATTCTATGGGATACCTTAGGCCTTTCTACCCCATGGATCCAGCTTTCTTGGGCTCATGTAGGACATTCCATTGTCATGATCCTAGGACCCAAACTAGTTCCTAGACCATGTTTCCATTGTGATTCCCATGGGACTCTATGTGGATTGCATGGATGATCTCCTTTGATCTGACCCTTCATGGTATAGATATAATATATAGACACCCTGGTATGTGACACCTTGTATCTGGTCATCGGGGTCTAAATTTCACTATACGGCATGGCAATGGGATTCTACTTTTCAATATATGGTGTGGTCACGAGACTCTTAACTTCTATATATAGCATGGTTATGGATTTATTGGTATTGATGGATGTATAGTGTGGATATGTGAATTTTTTAGTTGTTATAAATTCCTTGTTAGGATATGACTATTTTTTAAGTAGCCTTAAGAGTTTGTTTAGTATTAGTTGTAATAGTAGACTTATTCCATGGGAATACACACTTACATTACTATTTTATTTACAATTTTTATCACTTTCAATATTATTATTAGAACTGTATAGACCTGGGTGGTTTCCTACTTGAATTTTTATCTCACACCCTATTTGAGATTCCTCAAGGGCACAAAAAAATTATATGGTTGTGGGTGAGGATTGGAGAAATCACCATGGTTCAGGTTGTTGACTGTGGATTTAGAGTAGGGTAGTAGAGGACCAATCTGAGGCTTGTGATGCTAAGATAGATTTTCATCTTCTGTTCATGTTGGGACTTTTATTGTATTACATTTCCATGTACCTTCTCGACTTCTTTTTAGATACATGTATTTTTTGCATCATTTTGTATATGAGACACTTTTGGTTATTGATATATATTCATGTTTTATCTTGCATCCAGTTGACTAATTTTTTATTTTGCCTCCACTATTTATTATATGTTTGAATTCCACTGTGATACTCTAGTAATGAGGGCATAGTCTCCCATAGTGAATCACCTAGGCCCTCACTGCTACTCTCTAGCCTCTGGATTTTGGGGAGATTCACATGTGGCCACATAGCCAAATAGTCTTGAGGCACTGCAATGTGGTATCCGGTACCAGGATGTTACAAAGTTGTATCAAAGGAGGTTTTCTTTTCTGGTTTTACTTATTTTTTGGTGAAAATAGGCAGGTATAAAATGGAAATGAGATTTGGTAATAAACTATTCCTGAGAGTAGATACACCTTGTATAGGGAAAATCCAAATGGCCTCGAATGGATTTCTATTTTCGTGAATTTGATGGTTATAGTTGATTTGATTTCACCATTGGGTGACACACTAGATTTATAATATTACTATTGATGGAGTTATGGGTTTTATTTTATTTGTAACTTTATGGGAAGAGGGGATTAAATCTCATTGATCATATAAACACTTGTTGGAATCGTATTCCATGAATTTTTCCTTGAAATTTAGGATTCATTAGATATTAAATGTTGTTGTGATATTTGATGTGATATATGTTCCTTTTTTTGTGTTTGTCTAAGTATAGTATATATAAATGGTGACGTCGTCTTTTAATTCATAAGGAGTATGGGCCCATATGAATTGTGAAGTGATCCACTAATGGAATTTAAATTCTAAATGAAATATTTATATATGTGGTTTGAATGGGAACCAATTTTTTGTTTTTGAGGTGTTATGGGCCCTCATTGATCTAGAATTGGTAAAACATGGTGGAATTTCATAAATAACTAAATTTGAAATGAAAATGGAAACTGTAAATGATAGATAGAGACTTAACCTAAACTCAGCTTCTAAGTTGGTAAGAGGCTTAGTTTCTAGTGTTACGATGTTTGTTCTTTATAAAGTCTTGTCTCTAGGAGTAGGTTGTAGGTTTGACTTGGTTTCTAGGAGGGTTTTGAAATGTCCTTTTCTTTTGTGTTGTGTGCATTGATGTTGTTATTTTCTAGGGTGTGTGTTTGGCATTTTAGAGACATTCCACCACCAAGACCTCCACTGGTACACCACGAAGGGGGTGATGACCATATTGTAGATATGGTGGGACACTGTATACCGATTGATACTCATTTAGTTCTAGCTCTGACACCATATTTTGTTCCAGACTCCTATATTTATGTATAGTTTTACAAGGGTTTCTTTAATTATATGCAGACTTTCCAGTGAGCATCGCATCCTTCCATATCCATTTCTAAGCTGACGTAGGTGTTCCAGCAGTAGAATATTCTTACATTTCTGGGGCATGGTGGTGCAAAATATGTATAGCTATGGATAGATACCAATTTAGAAATTTCTAAGTATCTAAATATTCCTCCTAAGCAGAGGGTCAAACTCCTGACTTCTATGCTATGTGTAGCGACAAAGCAATGGTGCGATGTTTTGAACCTAGATGATGAGCTACAAAATAAGGGTTGGATGTATTTATTATCCTATTTATTTAATTAATTTTACCCTGCAATGTTGATAGCAGAGCGGTATAGTGATTTCATGTGTCTAGAGAAGGGAGTGAGGTCATTTATGGAATACTAGGTACGCTCTACTCAAATATAGCATTTTTCACTGATGTATCTTACTAATGAGTTTTCAAGGGCGAGACACATTGAGGAAGGTCTCATACATGATATCAAATCTCAGTTGAATGTGTTCAAGTCGAATTCTATCACCGATACTATGAATCATGTGCTGATCATAGTGCAGAACATGAGGGAATTTGGGGATATAGAACAAGGGAGTGATGTTTCTTTCCCCTGTGGATATTCTCCTTCAAACAGGAAGCACCATTTTGAGACTTCTCACAAGTTTAGTGCTATTCAATCTATGGATGTCTGCATCTTTGTGTATTGACATCAGTGTGGTATGTGAGGACACATGAAGAATCAATACGACTATAACCCAGTCGAGTGCTGATCTTTTATCGGGATGGGGAACATACAATGGATTTGTAGGACCTTCCCTACAGCTATGAGTGTTAGGGGTCATCTTCAATGTCAGGATCCAGAGTAGGTTAGTTAGCTCCACTTCAGGCTTGGATATGGATAAATGGAGGCTAGTCAGGGAAAGGTAGTTTTGGTCATGACCATGGTTGATAGAAACCATATTCTTATAGATGGTAGGGTGGATCATCTCAGGGTAGCCAAGCGGTGTCACAGGGTCATGGTATAGGCCAAACCTATGATGTGAAACAGAACCACCAAGAGAAGGATCCCAGAACTTCTATAGTGATAGGTATGATCTTAGTATATTCTATTGTTTCATCTTCTATTTCCAATATAGGTTCCTCTTATAATTTTATTTCTACCCAAGTGGATAAAATCCTCAAACTTCTTGTTTTTATTTTTGAGGTAGTTTTGACACTAGACACATCGTTGGGAGTTATAACAGGTGGTGTGCGTCATATAATGGAGTGTACCCTTGAGTTTGGAGGGTGTCAATGCATTTGGGATTTATATGTCCTCGAGATGACAGTGTTTGATGTCATTCTTGGAATGGATTGAATGGTAGCTTATCAAGTGTGTGTTGACTACTATCACCGGAGGGTGACTTCCACATCACCAGAGGATGTAGTTTTTTTTCACAAGGGTGAATGTAATGCTCAGGAGCGTCGAGATAGACTCGATAACCATGGAATAGGATGGATGATTGCCTAGATCACTAGTTTTTTTTGGATGATCAGCAAGTGAGTCAAGCGGACTTACCTCTACTTTTTGAGTATTTCTGGTACATATTCCAGATGAATTTTTAGGGTTACATCTTGAAAGAGATGTGGAGTTCTCCATCGAACTACTTCTATGAGATTCACAAGTATCCATTCCCCTTTACATGATGGCTATGACAGAGTTACAGGAGCTCAAGAGGAAACTAGAGGGTTTGGAGGCAAAGGGGTTTATCAGACCCAATACTTCTCTGTGGGGTTTTACAGTCCTTTTTGAAAAAAAGGTAGATGAAAGTATTAGGATATGCATGGACTATCAGAAACTGACCCAATTGATGGTTAAAAACTGATATCCCGTTCCATGGATATATGATATGTTTGATTTTCATCGAGGAGATCAAGTATTCTTGATGATCGACATGAGGTCTAGATATCCCAAGGTGCATATTCGACCTTCAGACATACCTTGTACAATCTTTAAGAGTATGTATGGTTTATAAGATTATTTTTTTATTTCATTCGGTCACATGAACATGCTATCAGTTTACATGGTGTTGATGAATAGTGTGTTCTATCATTACTTGGATTCTTTTGTTGTGGTTTTCATAGATGATATCTTGGTGTATTATCATAATTTACACGACCATGCTTGCCATCTTGATATTGTTTTGAATACACTAAGAGAGAATCAGTTATATTCTAATCTCACAGAGTGCCACTTTTGGATAGATTAGATTCACTTCCTAGGATACATCAACTCAGAGACATGAGTGTTAGTGGACCTAGAGAATGTGAGAGTAATAATTTATTTTGGAACAACCCAAGAATGTTTTTGACATACATCGTTTCTAAGGGCTAGTTTGTTACTAAATAAATTTTATCCAATACTTATGACACATTACAGCACCATTGATGGGATTTACTAAAAAGGGTGTGATGTTCATCTGCTCAGAGTCTTGTGAGACAACCTTTCAAGAGCTGAAAGGAAGGTTGAAATCAACACTAGTCCTGATAATTAAAGAGTAGGGAATGAGTTATATGGTGTACTATGATGCACTAGGTATTGGGTTTTTGGAAATGTGAATGAAGAGATATCAAGTCATGGAATATGGTTATCTGCAGTTGAGGCCTCATGAATGGAATTTCCCTATGCATGATCTCAAGTTAGCTACATTTCTTCATGATTTACACTGTTAGAGGAACTATTTTCTAGGAGAGTGTTTTTTGGTGTAAAAAATTCAGAAAATCCTAAACTACATCCTTTGGTATCATGATCATAATTTGAGGCAGTGAAGGAGGGTAGAGTAACTACAATCCTTTGATTCAAGCTTTCTTATATGACTGATAAGGGAAATGTAGTGGTCGGTGCACTGAATAAGAGGACTTAGATATAGGTATCCTAGTAGGCCAATGGTGAGTGGTAGAATATGGCATTATTATTTGAGATGCATTTTAAGGATCGTGATATATTGGGACAAAATTTTCTATTATCCTTATTGTGACCTCTACCCTACTGGGAAAAGTTAGGATGAGCCATCTATCAGATTTTAAAGGGCTATTTCTACAGGATTGTGTGGAAGGTGAGGAACCTCTTCCTGGTTTGATGGTAGGTGATGATTCTATCCTACATATCCATAAATGTGATTGGGTTCTAGTGGATATACATGAGGAGTTGATGTGGAAATTTCATGCTTTAGCTTCAGCTTGGGAAGTGCATCCCGAAGTCACCAAAATATATCGTGACTTATGTCGCTAGTATTTGGTGGATGGGTATGGAGTGCGAATTAGCTAGTTTTGTTATGATTTGTTCCACCCGTTAGTAGGTTAAGGAATAACATAAGCGGTCGACTAGTCTTTTACAATAGTTACCTATTCCGGAGTGCAAATGAGATCATTTCATGATCGATTTTGTTTCTGGTTTGTCGAGATCGCCTTGAGGAAATGATGTTGTGTGGGTTGTTGTTGATAGGCTAGAGAAGGCCGCTCACTTTTTACCAATCTAGGAGACCTTTAGTATTTATGATATTGGAAGGTTTTATATACGATAGGTGGTACAACTACATGGGGTCCCATTCACTATCATTTAAGATAATGAAACTCGCATTACATCTCATTTCTGGATAAGTTTTCTAAGAGCACTGGATACACGACTGTATTTGAGCATAGCATACCACCCTCAAACTGACTGTCAGCCATAGTGTGCAATACAGGTCCTAGAGGGCATGTTGTGAGCATGCTTCCTTGATTTTGGGGGCTCTTGGAAGAGGCATATTCCCCTAGTTTATTTCTCCTACAACAACAATTATCAGAAGACAATACAAATAGAACCCTATAAGGCTTTATATGGTAGGCCATGTCGTTCTCCCCAATCTAGGTTAGAGGCAGGTGAGTCAACTTTTCTGGGACAACGTCTCGTGCAGGAAACATCCGAGAAGGTCCATGTAGTACCCTCGGTTTCTGGTACGTAACCACTTATTTGTGTTTTTATGGATATATGTTATAAGGGGGAAAGTTTCTAAAGTTTTCTAACCATTCACTAAAATTTGAGGACAAAAGGATAGGTGCACGGGTTGCAAACAATTCATCCAAATGATGTGAAATTCTTAATAGAAAGCGTGCGCAAGAGTGTATTTGAGGTAGAGATATATGGAACAGTGGTAAAGACCCGTAAATTTCACGGGATTTTTTTTATTAATTTCTTTGAAATTTTACGAGTACGTAGTTTCTGACAGAACCTGATTTTGAGGCCCGGTGTGCCCGAAATCAATTTCTGAAGTTTAGCTCGGGTACGTTCAGTGAACGATTGATCGGGTTTTTCTAACTTTTGAACCGGTGCTCGGAATCAAAATCTGAGGACACTGATGAAACTGCAGCACTGGTAATTGCTTAGGAAGACTTTTTCTAGAGTTGCGTTTGCTCGGGAGGAGATGATAGAAATGTGAGGAATAAAAATATAATTGTTTTACAATTTTATTTTTATTTCTTTACTGATGGTTTAAGTGTTGTGGGAAAGGAAGTTGTGAGGAAGTTGGGGTGGGTCCCACATGATCCCCCACCTCCTTCAATTTCCCTAACACCCCATAAACCCCCCCCCCCTCTAGCAATTAATTTTGTAACTCTCCCACTCTTCCACATTAAAATACATCCCAATAAAATGCCTAACTAATTGGAAAACGTGACTTAATTAATTTGGTGAATTCATTTGGAATTTTGAAAAAGGTTGGCATGAGTAATAAAATCAGGTAAAGCCTTATTTTATTATGGTTGAATCATTGTGTGTAGATTTTTGGAGAGGAGGGCTCTAGTCTTGAAGAACGTCGTCTTCCACGTTGAAGAACGCGAAGAACGTCAAGACCTCGACGAAGAACGCCGTCACCACAAGGAGTGATCGTTGTGCCTTTTTTCTCCTCTCTGCAGCCGGTGTGAGATGCTGCTCTACCTCGAAGGTTCTCCATCATGTATGTATGGAGCTTTACCTCGCGACGTCGTTTTCCGCTACAATATTATTTCGACAACTACTTGAAGGTAGGGGTGTGTTTTTATGATGTGATTATTCTTTGCGTTCATCGTTAAATATTTGGCCACCTGTTATCAAATTAACGGGGGGAGGTCGGACCGCATGAACACGGCTGATCCTCCTCCCCCTTTTTTGATGTTCACTGTTGTGGTTTGGGATGAAGGCGGCGTGATGCAACGTAACCGCGTGGGAACGAGGAATATCACCGCGGTGAAGGACCGAGGCGCCGTCGCGCCACCCCATTGAGGTCGAAAGAGGCCGTGGCCAGAGCAGGGCTGCGAAGGAGGGGTGCGGCGCCATCACGCCCTTGCGCCAGAGAACCATGGAGGGTCGCGGCTGGGGCGGGCTGCAGCGGAGAGGCGCAACGCCGTCGCGCCATGCCTGTCAGACAAAGGTCGCGGCATTTTTCCACGACAGAGCAGCGGAGGGCGGCTGGAACCGCCGGCCGCCGGTGCTACAGGAGGCGGGACCAACTGGTCACACGTGACACAACTGGCCGGCCGTTACAACTGGACAGATCCGAAAAAACTGGGGGTTTGTACCCCCGTTTAGCGCATTCGGGTGGACCCCCGTGGGTCCGCCGATCGGTTTGAAGGGGGTGGCGGCTTCCCCCCCTTCCGCGCTCACGTGGCGCGCGACCTCCACACCGGGCCGGGTCCCCGCGCCGGCTGGGTCGGGTCGTGCCAGCCGGGCTGGGCCGCGCCCTAGTGGGATGGACCCGGACCCAGTTCAGGTCGACCTGGTTCTGGCCGACCCTGGGGGTCTCGGGCCGGGTCGGTCCAGGCCCCAAACCCCCTAAAATCGGGCAGCTTCGTACATAGGCCCATAACATGGGCTACAGACCTCTGATCGACACACCGTAAGTTTCGATGCAATACTTGGATCGAGACGGTTTTTTCCGCATATTACACTCAAGATTTTGGAGAACATTGTGTATGGTCGGGTTGGATCGAACATCAAACTAACTGGGCCCTCAGAGCAGAAATGCTTATAACTTGAGCTTCGGATATCCAATTGACGTTCCGTTAACTTTGTTGGATTCCTCTTAATGAGAAGGTTCTTTTGGTTTACTTCGCTAGAGTTTTGGAAGTAGTTGGAGTACATTCGTGTTGGTTTTGACTTAAAACCCAACCGGGCCCCTAGGACGAAAAAACAATAACTTTCAGACTGGGCGTCCGATTGATGCGCCATCTGTCGCGTTGAGTTACTTTTGATGAGACAGAACATTGGGATACATCAACTCCAGACTACGTGTCAGTTGATGTATCGACCCCCCTTGGATTTTGGAGTGGACCCTCCCAGAATCGAGCATGCTGTGTGCGGGAACCCTAAAGGTGGCTACGACTACGACGATGATGACGATTGTACTGGGATCATCCGTGGGTTCGGTAGCGAAGACAACTGTACTGGAATCCTCTGTGGCTTTGACGGTGATGACTACTATTCTTGCATCCTATGTGGGTCCGGTAGTATGTGACTACTGTTCTTGTATCCTACGTGGGTCCGACAGTATTTGACTCTGTACTTGTATGCTACGTGGGTCCGGCAGAGTGGCTGGTCTTGTATCCTTTGTGGGTCTGACAGCTTAGCGGGTCTTGTATCCTATGTGGGTCTGACAACATAGATGAATCAGTAGCTACATCTGATCATCAACGTCGTCTTACGAAGAAGTATACCTGTGTGAGCTGAGTTTTGACTTTCAATCATTATCTTTGATATGATTGACTTGCCTTCCTATATGGATTGGGTTGTGCTTTCCTATGTTGATTGGGTTGTACTATCCTATGTGGACATGATCGAACTTGGGCTCAGATTTTGGAGCCGAACTGGAATTGATGACTTAGGTATATGTATGGGCATATACCTAAGTAGAGTGGGTTGTTACTTCGTGATTGTATCTTTCCTTTGTGGATTATCCTTCGTGGATTCTAGGAGACCTTCGGGGTCTTGTGGTGCCAACTGAGTAGCATATACACACCCTTGCATGGGCTATGCCCGCACTACGTTGTGTTGGATGCAGATGACAGACAGTGCTGATTGAGGTAGGAGCTCATGGAGCTGGACAATACCTGGAGGTGGATCACTAGGCGAGACGTTCACTAAGCAGAGGGATGGACCCGAGGAGCTGAGGAGACTATATGTACCCACCCTTCTGATGGGATTCCAGTTGATGGCTTGGCATTGCTGCTTTATTTTTCAGTTGGTGTAATTTCATTCAGTTGTACTTTACTTCAGTTGGGTTTGTATTCTGACCCATTTACTTTCCATCACTTACTGTTGTAGTCAGTTTACTTAGTGTTTACTTTTTCTTGCTTACTCTGTGGTGTTTGTTTACTTTTTAAAGGAAATGCCTTCCCTTTTTTTATCAGGATTTACTCCTTTGGTGCTAGTCACCATCCCATGTCCTATGGAAGGCGGTCTTGGGGTAGTCACGACACGGGCCCTGAGGACGGGTCGTGACAAATTGGTATCAGAGGAGTTTTGTTCTACCGTAGAACTCAGGACTCTGATATTTCTTCTATGTGAAGCAATAGTGTTAAGTTTATTGAGTGTGGTTATCAGTTCAGGGAGTCCAGTGTTGGTGCGGCGGCCGACGTATCCATACACCAGGACCCTGACTTCTGATTTCCGACTCAGTACATGAAAACATTGATTGCATGTGTGTTTCAAAAGTTTTCTTTGTGATTAAATGTGTCAGCTCACCAGGTATACTGTATTGACCGTGGTTCACCTACTTCTTTTCAGGATGGCCCCACGACGGCAGCCATCTAGTGTTCAGAGCTTTGTATGGGACGACATCCCACTGAGCGACGAGGCCTCATTACAGGGCCCTATTACAGTGGTGGCACCAGCGGTACCTCTACCTTCCGAGCCACCGATGCCACCAGCCCCAGCCGCTGAGAGTGCATGTATCCTTAGTGCACTGCACGAGTTTCAGCATCAGAGACCGCCTAGGTTCTGTTGGGAGACGGACCCTCAGGCAGCCGAGGATTGGCTGGAGGTTTTTGTACGAGTTTTCAGTTTAGTGGGGACACCAGCTGACCTCATGGCGATCCATGCAGCGAGTCTCTTGCACGCGGCAGCAGGAAGATGTTGGAGCCTGATGCCATAGGTGCACAACGAGGCATCTCTTCTTTGGATGGACTTTCAGAGCCTCTTCTGCTTAGAGTTATTTCCAGCCACCCTCCATACGGTGTGCATTCAGGAGCTACTACAGCTGCTGTAGGGAAACATGAAGGTAGCCCAGTACTCTGCGAGGTTTACTTATCTCTTGTGCTACTCTACAGACATGGTATGGGACCCATTCTTCTAGGCCTAAACCTTTGAGCAGGGACTGAGGCATGAGATCAGGGCATTGATGATTAACCTTAGCATTCCGATACAGGCAGGAGTACTGGAGAAACCCCTTCTCGTATGGAGCTTTCTTTCTAAGCCTACACCAGCAGCGAGACTTACCGCAGGGCGGCACGTAGCTGAGTCATCTGCAGCTGGCAGTCGACGGACGTCACAGGGCTCCAGGCGGACCAGACCTTCAGGTGGACGACCTCAGGACACTAGCTTAGAGGTGCGGAGCACACGGCGCAAAGCCAGTCTTACGAGGAGTAGACAGTGTTATCAATGCGGCAGGCAGGGCCACATGGATCGTGACTGCCTAGCCCTTCATGCAGAGGAGCAGTAGACGGTTGAGGGACCACCCAGGAAAAGCTAGAGGTTCAACCATGGCGATCCATAGGGAGCAGGAGGACGAGGCAGAGGAGCTGGCTGAGCAGCAGGTGGTGGGCGACGCTTTGAGGCTTTACCCCACCACCACCAAAAGGTCCACCCCGACGATAGGGAGCTGGAGGACAGAGGTAGGCTCAGCTTCAGCCAGCATAGGCCTATGACCACGGCGCACCAGAGATGATTCAAGGTAGTATTTGTGTCTACTCCACCATTGCTGCAGTTCTTATAGACAAAGGAGCGAGTCATTCTTTCATTGCTGCTGCCCTTGTTCGGAGCTCGGAGATTCCAACGGAGCTGTTGGCTCGATCCTTACTGCTAGAGACTCCAATGGGAGCAGACTCGATGACTACGCACTAGTGCCGATAGTGTGAGATTACTCTAGGAGGTGAGAGCTTCAGCTGGGATTTTTTTGTAGCGGCGTCTAGGCCTTAAGATGTCATTTCGGGAATTGATTGGTTATCTACAGTCCATGCTCAGATCGACTGTATTAGGAGCATGGTGTGGTGTGTCCGCACTGATGGGAGCAGGTTCACCTTCACCGACGATAAGGGAGCCTTTGCAGCGCATGATAGACTCATGCAGAGGAGAGGACATCTGATCACTCATCAATTGGCTAACCTCATTCTAGGAGCAGTTGATGTGCGTAGTCTGAGTTTTCCTGTAGTGGTGGATCAGTATGCGGATGTTTTTCCTAACGACGTTTTAGGACTACCTCCTCACATAGAGGTAGAATTTTATATTGACCTATACCCTGGGATAGCCCTGATATCCACTCCAGCATATCGGATGGCTCCCACTGAGCTTTGAGAGCTACGGGTACAACTGGAGGACTTGCAGGGAAAGGGATTCATCCGACCCAGTGTTTCACCCAGGGCTTCCCCGATTTTGTTCACCTAGAAGGCAAAAAGTAGCTTTCAACTGTGTGTTGACTATCATCTCCTGAACCAGGTGACCGTGAGGAACAAGTATCCTCTACCAAGGATTGAAGACCTCTTCAATTAGCTCAAGGGAGCATGGTGGTTCTCGATGATAGACCTCAGGTCAAGCTATCATCAGCTCAGAGTTCGGGACGAGGATGTGCATAAGATGGCCTTCATATGTCGATATGGCCACTATGAGTTCTTGGTTATGCCTTTCGGTGTAACCAATGCTCCAGTAGTGTTCATGAGTCTCATTAACAGGATATTCTGGCCTTACCTCGATCGATTTGTCATGGTCTTCATCGATGACATATTGATATACTCGACCACTGAGGAGGAGCACTCCTATCACTTGCGGGTTAAACTGGACACACTCCAAGAGCACCAGATTTTTGGTAATCTCTCAAAGTGTCAGTTCTAGATACGTGAGGTCCACTTCTTGGGACACATCATCTTTGAGGTGGGAGTTGCAGTGGATCCTATGAAGATCGAGGTAGTGCTAGCTTGGGAGCCACCCAGGAGCGTGACGGAGGTGCGGAGTTTCCTAGGTTTGGCTGGGTACTACCGGAGATTCGTGCCAGACTTCTCCAGAGTTGTGTAACCGCATTCAGCTTTGACGAAGAAGAGGAAACCCTTCATGTGGTCAGATAGATGTCAGTAGAGCTTCCAGGAGCTGAGACAGAGATTGACCAGTGCACCCATCTTGAGGCTACCGGAGGAGGGAGTAGGGTACGTAGTCTACTACGATGCATCAGGGACCAGACTCAGATGTGTCCTGATGTAGGAGTGGGTAGTGATCGCCTATGGATCATGACAGTTGAGGCAGCATGAGCATAACTACGCTACCCATGACCTAGAGTTAGAAGTAGTCGTCTTTGCTCTGAATATGTGGAGACACTATCTGATGGGCGAGGGATTTACAGTATATTCTGACCACCATAGTCTCAGGTACATCTTCTCACAGAAGGACCTGAACCTGAGACTACGGCGATGACTCGATTTCCTCCAGGACTATGACATTGAGATAGTCTATACTCCTAGAAAGGGGAACGCATTAGCCAATACTATCAGTAGGAGGACGGTCATTCAGCTACTTGGGGAGGCAATAGAGCAGCTAGCTGCTTTGCGGATATCCTTCATCGATAGAGATGGAGCAGCCTTTCTATAGTCACTCACAGTCACTCCTCCACTACTATAGAAGGTCCGAGAGGCACAATGTAGAGATGTTGACTGTGAGACATGGCGTGCACAGATATCCTCAGGAATGGCACATGAAGGATTTTCTATTGGAGGAGAGAACGATGTCCTTTTCAGAGGACGTACCATGGTACTATCTTCTTTATAGGAGGAGGTGTTGAGAGAGATTAAAACTTCACCTTTAGGGGTACATCTAGGAGTGGTGAAGATGTACCAGGATCTTAGACGACAGCACTGGTGGACGGGTATGAAGAAGGTTGTGGCAGATTTTGTTTCTCGATGTCTCACCTGCCAGCAGGTGAAGGCGGAGCACCAGGTACAATCAGGCTTGGTACAACCCTTGGAGGTCCCAGAGTGGAAGTGGTACGGGATATCTATTGATTTCGTGACTGGACTTCCACTTACTTCTAGAGTTCATGACTCCATTTGGGTGATTGTCAACCGACTCCCTAAGTCGGCCCCCTTTTTACCCATCAGAGAGCAGGGCTCAGTGGAGAGCTTGGGATGCCTCTATGTTCAGGAGATCGTACGGATTCATGGTGTACCATCATCTATTGTCTCCGATCAATATGATCTCTTTAATTCCTGGCTTTGGAAGGGGTTACAGGAGGCATTTGGGATGCAGTTGCATCTGAGCACCGCCTTTCACCCTCAGACGAATGGTCAGACGGAGAGTACTATTCAGACTCTCGAGGACAAGCCCCGTGCGTGTGTCCTCGACTTTAGTCGCAGCAGGGAGGAACACCTACCTTGGTGGAGTTTTCCTACAACAACAGCTACCACTCCACCATCGGGATGGAACCATACGAGGAATTGTACGACCGACCTTGCAGATCACCTCTGTGCTGGACTGACCCTGGGGAGTCAGCACTTGTGGGACCAGAGATGGTCTAGGCCATGATAGAGAAGGTCCAGGTCATCCAGGAGCTGATGAGGACAGTTCAGAGCAGATAGAAGTCTTATGCTGATAGGAGGTGAAGACCACTAGAGTTTGAGGATGGAGACCACGTTTTCTTCCGAGTCTCACCTCGATGTGGATTACGGAGATTTGGTCGGGGCAACAAGTTATCTCCGTGCTTCATCGGACCATTGCAGGTTCTCAGCAGGATAGGTGAGGTGGCTTATCGCCTGGATCTACCACCTCAGTTGCACCGGGTGCACGACGTCTTCCACGTATCTCAACTGAGGAGATACGTGCACGACCCGACGCATATCATCAACCATGGGGAGCTGGACATTGATGATGGGGAGACTTTTGTAGAGGTCTCAATGGAGATTGAGGATCAACAGGAGCAGGTCCTACGTGGGAGGTCGATTCCTCTAGTGTGCATCAGGTGGAAGCACGGGAACCTGTAGGAGAGCACTTGGGAGAGGGAGGCTCAGATGCATGCTCAGTACCCTCATTTGTTCCCCTAGTTTGTGATGAATCTTTATGGGGACGTAAATCCCTGTGGTGAGAGTAATGTAAAGACCCATAAATTTAAAGGAAATTTGTTTTCATAATTTCTTTGGGATTTTACGAGTATGATGTTTCTGAGGGCACCTGATTCTGAGGCCCGGTCTGCCCGGAATCAATTTCTGAAGTTTAGCTCGGGTACGTTCAGTGAACGAGCGAGCTGGTTTTTATAACTTTTGAACCGGTGCTTGGAATCGAAATCTGAGGACATCGATGAAACCTCAGCGCTGGTAATTGATTAGGAAGACTTTTTCTGGAGTTGTGTTTTCTTGGGAGGAGATGTTAGAAATGTGAGGAATAAAAATATAATTGTTTTACAATTTTATTTTTACTTCTTTACCAATGGTTTAAGTGTTGTGGGAAAGGAAGATGTGAGGAAGTTGGGGTGGGGCCCACACGAGCCCCCACCTCCTTCAATTTCCCTAACACCCCATTAACCCCCCCTAAAGAAATTAATTTTTTAACTCTTCCACTCTTCCATATTAAAATACATGCCAATAAAATGCCTAATTAATTGGACAACGTGAGTTAATTAATTTGGTGAATTCAATTGGAATTTTGAAAAAGGTTGGCATGAGTAATAAAATCAGGCAATGCCTTATTTTATTATGGTTGAATCGTTGTGTGGAGATTTTATGGAGAGGAGGGATCTAGTCTTGAAGAACGTCGTCTTCCATGTTGAAGAACGCGAAGAATGTCAAGACCTCGACGAAGAACGCCGTCACCGCAAGGAGTGATCGTCGTGCCTTTCTTCTCCTCTCTGCAGCCGGTGTGAGACAAAGCTCCACCTCAGATGTTCTCTTTCAAGCACGTATGGATCTTTACCTCGCGACGTCGTTTTCTGCGAAAATCTTCTTTCGACAACTACTTCAAGTTAGGGGTGTGTTTTTACAATGTGATTATTCTTTCTGTTCATCGTTAAATATTTGGCCACCTGTTATCAAATTAATTGGGGAAGGTCGAACCACACGAACATAGTCGATCCTCCTCCCCCTTTGATGATGTTCACTATTGCGGTTTGGGATGAAGGCGGCGTGGTGCAATGGCACCGCGCGGGAACGAGGAATATCACCACGGTGAAGGAGCACAACGCCATCACGCCACGCCGTTGAGGCCGAAAGAGGCCGCGGCTGGGTGACGTGCCGGTCGGACCAAGGCTGCGGAAGAGCAGGGGAGGGCGGCCGGAATCGCCAGCTGCCGATGTTACAGGAGGCGGGACCAACCGGTCCCGCGTGGCACAACTGTCTAGCCGTTATGGCCGGCCAGATCTAGAAAAACTGGATGTTTGATCCCCTGGTCAGCGTAGCAGGGTGGACCCCCCGCGGGTCTGCCGATCGGTTCGAAGGGGGTGGCGGCTTCCCCCCCTTCCGCGTTCACATGGCGCACGATGCCCGCACCGGGCCGACCGGCCGCGCCGGCTGGGACGGGCCACACCAGCCGGGACGGGCCGCGCCTTAGTGGGCCGGACCCGGTTTGGGCCATCCCAGGGGTCTCTGGCCGGGTCGGTCTTGGGCCCCAAACCCCCTAAAATCGGACAGCTTCGTACAAAGGCCCATAACATGGGCTACAGTCCTCCGATCGATGCACCATTAGTTGTGATGCGATCCTTAGATCTAGATGTTCATTTTTGTTTATTACACTCAAGGTTTCAGAGAACATTGGGTATGGCCGGGTTGGTTCGAACACGAAACCAACCGGGCCCTCGGAGCGGAAATACTTATAACATGAGTTTCGGATGTCTGATTGATGTGATGTCGACTTTGTTGGACTCCTATTAGTGAGATGGTTCTTTTGGTTTACTCTGCTCGAGGTTTGGATGTAGTTGGAGTACGGTCGGGTTGGTTTTGACTTAAAAACCAACCGGGCCCCTTGGACGAAAAAACCAATAACTTTCAGACCGGGCGTCCGATTGATGCGCCGTCTGTCGCGTTGAGTTCCTTTTGATGAGAAGGAACTTTGGGATACATCAACTCCAGAATATGTGTCAGTTGATGTATTTACCCCCCTTGGCTCTTGGAGCGGACCCTCCTAGAATCGAGCATACTGTGTGCGGGAACCCTAGAGATGGATGCGACTACAACGACGATGACGACTGTACTGGGATCCTTCGTGGGTTCGGTAGCGACGATGACCGTACTAGAATCCTCTGTGGGTTCAATGATGATGACTACTGTTCTTGTATCCTATGTGGGTCCAGTAGTATGTGATTACTGTTCCTGTATCCTACGTGGGTCCGACAGTATTTGACTCTGTACTTGTATCCTACGTGGGTCCGGAAGAGTGGCTGGTCTTGTATCCTTTGTGGGTCCGACAACTTAGCTTGTCTTGTATCCTAAGTGGGACCGATAGCTTAGATGAATCAGTAGCTACATCTGATCATCACTATCGTCTTATGAAGATGTATACCAATGTGAGCTGAGTTTTGACTTACAATCATTATCTTCGATATGATTGACTTGCTTTCCTATGTGGATTGGGTTGTGTTTTCCTGTGTGGATTGGGTTGTACTATCCTGTGTGGAAGTGATCGAACTTGGGATCGGATGTTGGAGCCGAATTGGAATTGATGACTTATGTATATGTATGGGAATATACCTAAGTAGAGTTGGTTGTTACTTCGTGATTGTATCTTTCCATTGTGGATTATACTTCATGGATTCTGGGAGACCTTCAGGGGTCTCAGGGTCCCTACTGAGTAGCGTATACTCACCCCTGCATGGGTTATGCCCTCACTACGTTGTGTTAGATGTAAAAGATAGACATCACCGATCGAGGTAGGTGCTCGTGGAGCTGGACAGTACCTGGCGGTGGATCACTGGACGAGACGTACACGGAGCGGACGACTGGACCCGTGGTGCTGAAGAGACTATCTGTACCCACCCTTCAAGTGGGATTCTAGTGGACAACTTGGCATTTCTGCTTTAATTTCTAGTTGTTGTACATTCTTTCAGTTGTACTTTACTTCAATTGGGTTTGTATTCTGACCCATTTACTTTCCATCACTTACTGTTGTACTCAGTTTACTTAGTGTTTACTTATTCTTTCTTACTATGTGGTGTTTCTTTACTTTTTAAAGGCAATTCCTTCCCTTTTTTATCGGGATTTACGCCATCGGTGCTACTCGCCATCCCCTGGCCTATGGAAGGCGGGCTTGGGGTAGTCACAACACGGGCCCCAATGACGGGTCGTGACAACAGTGTACAAAATATTAGGGATAATTTTTGAAGAGGTCGTGTAAGGATATTCTAGGAAGTAGCTAATTTACATTTAGTGCATGGTTTGACTAACTCTGTGAACTAACCATGCACATGGTTTAAAAGAGATCCTAAAAAATTGGATCTGACACGTTTTTGCCTCTAGAAAGAATGACCCAAAGACCTTATTTTTTATTTTATTATGTATATACCCCCATTTTAAGGGTTGAAGGGGAATCCGTACATGACCTGTAGACTCAAGGCACAAGGCCCAACTAACCTGCAATACATGACCTGAAGGCCCAGAGGCATACCATGCCCATTACATGACTCGTAGGCCCAACCCACTAGAACTGCTGTTCCCCAGCTTCTGCTTCATTGATCACCTAGCTTCCCACCATGCATTGCTGATCGCCAGTATTTCCCCATACAAAGTTGTATGGTTCCTGGTCCCGATGGTGGTTGCCATACCCTCTCATTCTTTCAAACCGTTTAGCTCTACTTCTGGTGGATGCTACTCTTGTTACTCTGATCCTCTTATGGGGCATGTTATGTATAAACTAGGCTACTTCATGGTCTCATATATAAAACCGTTATGGGTATATCAATGAGTTTGGATTCCAAATAAGTTTATATTTGGTCTTTATCTTGTTAGGATAATAAATCTAAGGAGGTTCTGTGAAAAATCGACCTGATTTTCTTATGCGTTCTTCGTCCGTTGTCAAGTTTCATCAAAACCGTAGAGGTAGGTTGCTTCCCACTCAACTCCACTTACTAGAACTGATGGGAATAATTTCAAATTGAATATCTTGTTTTTAATTGGTTTTTATTTCGTTGTTTATCACTCATTGGAAATCCTTCAATGAGATGGTTTGGAGAATTGGGGAAATTTGGAAAATTGAGTATTTTGAATGAAGTACTTGTATTATTAAGTTTAAAATAATTATTTTAAAATGGTGATTTTTTGAAATTTTTAAAAATGATTTGGATTATATATTTTCAATAAAATGGAATTTTTTATTTAAATTAAATGATGACTTTGAAATTGGTTTGTTATTTAGTTTTCAATAAAAATGCAGTTTTATTGAAATGGTTTGTTTTGGTGATTTGAAATGGTTTTTCATACATGGGGTTGTGTGATTTTATGTTTGAAACATGCATGAATTAGAGACGTGTACCATTGGGGTACAAGGTTCATGACCATTGATCGAGGGTGTGTTTCATTGGGACACAAGGTAATTGCACAAGAGACTGATCGTGAGTATAGGACTGTCGAACAAAGCATTCATGCGTGGGTGTGTTGTGAACTATGGAATGGGTATTCCAAAATAGTAAATAAGGATCTGTTTATAAGCCTTGATTAGTTATTTTCTGGAAAATAACTTTATGAAAATTGGTTTCATTTACATTTGTTTCACTTGGTTATAATTGATTTTTGAAATGTTTATATTTGATTATAAAACATTGTGGTAAGTTATTTTATATTAACTATTTTATATAATGTGCTAACCATTCTATCCTTGTGGTGTTAGTAGGGAAGTCATTTGGGAAAACCTTGTGAACTTTATACTCATCCCTTCTTTATCACTTTGGTACTTTTGTAGATGCTACCTTCTGGGACTTGGGAAAAGGTAAATCATCACACTTATTTAGCACCATTTCGTGATAGTTTGGACTACTCGGTGATGTTGGATCATAGATCTTGTGAAGCATGAAGCCTTGTTGTCATCTTGGAGTTTATTCTTTGTATTTCTGATGTTGACTAGGATGTTGGGTTTCCTTCTGTTGTAGCATTCCTTGGTTGGTTGTTTTAAAGAAAATGATTTGAAATGTCATAGTTTATTTAATGCATCATATTGTGAGCTGTTTGTGGATGGTTTGTTAAGTTGTTGTCGTTATACAATAAATATTAAACAGTCCCCCACTTGCTTTGAAACTCTTTGGCATTTATTTCCAACCATTTCTATCTTGGGGATGTCGCTTAAGGCCCAACAATGACTCATTGTACTCTAAAGACTATGGGAATTAGTGGGTCATTACAAATGGTATCAACTTGATCAGACCTTTCTTAACAAGTAGTCATCAGTGTTCTTGGTATTTGATTTGAAATTCCTTTTTTCTATTCCTTGGGTTGGAATCTTAGAAAGAAGTATGATTGTTGGAAATTGAAATATAGAGAATAAAAGGATGTATCTAACCTTTTTATGTTGAACTTCATGTTATGAGGGAGTTGAGTACATAAGTGTTTGGAGACACTTCTTGGATTTTGAAACCTCATTGTCATGGGTTTAGCCAATGAGACGAGCCTGACATGCATTGTAGAGGAATGACTTCCCACTATGAGTGCATACATCATTTCGAGTAATGATTCAGGTTGTGAAAAAAAGTGTTTATTTTTGAAAAATAATGAAACAATTTTAAATTGAAATAATTTCAAAATAGATGGTTGATATATTTTGAAAATTGTTTGATTTTCAAAAACAAGAATGAGTTTTTTTTGAAAATGGTTGAACATTGAAAAATCTAGTTTTTGAGAAAAAGTAGTTGTTATAGTTGATATTGTTGAATTTGAAATGATAAACCATCCATTTCTAGAGAGTGATATTGATAGAGTTTGTCTTCTTTTAGAAAGTGGCACCTGGTAGGCATCGTAGGGACAAACCGGAGGAAGCTGCGAAGAATGTGGTTTCCCCTGAGACACTCTTGAACCAAGAGATGGTCCAGAGCATTGGTCAAGCATTCCATTCTATGGACACTAGGAACTGGTGGGTTGATCCAAGGCACTTAGATCAATCCATTCAGTTCATGAAGAAGCATCCACCCATCTTCAGGGGTAATTCTGAACCTGAAAAGGTGGAGGTGTGACTAAGTAGGACGAATCACATCATTGAATTCCTCGGCACACCGAATGACCTTAATGGAAATCTAGCAACATACATGCTTGAGATTTTTTCACATCAGTGGTGGGAATTGGTACTTCATTCTAAAGGGGATCAAGCCCTTATATGTGAGAATTTTGAAGAGTTTTTTAATAAAAAATTCTATCACCATACATTAAAAATCCAGAAAATGAAGAATTTATTTATCCTAAAGTAATATAATGTATCGGTCATAGAATATGCAGAAAAATTCATGATATTAGTGTGCTTTTCACCAGAGGTTGCGACAAGTGTATCCTTGAAGGCACACATCTTTGAATTAGGGCAATGGGAGGAGATTCAATCGAAGATTGCTGTGCTATGTATTACTGATTATACATAGACAGTGAATAGAGTGACTGTGGCTGAACATGATATCTCAGGATATCTGGGAGGAGGTATGATTATAACTATAGGGAATGGTGGGAACTCGAATGCTGGGATCAAGCGGAAAAAGGACAAAAAAATTCCAAGGTGGAAGTGGAACGAAGAATTAGATGGCTGGATCAGTGAACCTTCCTCTATGAACTAAGATCAAATCAGGATGTTTTCAATGTGGTTCACTTGAACACATAAAGCGAGAGTTTATGAAAAATCCAAGATCATTCTATAACTACACGAATATTGGGAATCTTCAGTGCTATTACTGTAGTGCTCCAAGGTCAGGTGCTCAAGACACTTCTCAAGGTTCCCAAGCATTGTATACTTCAACAGGGATAGGACAAAACAATTAGTATCGTCAGCCGATCACATCTAGACATGGTGATTCTATAAATACCATGACCCCTCAAGAAGGGAAATCTCATCAATAAGACAAGGAGAATAGTGAATTAATGAATACATTGTATAGAGCTGATTAAATGATTTATTATGATCAGGCTAGAACATCCACAGTGATAGGTATGATTCTTTTTAATTCTACCCTTGTGAAACTTCTCTTCAATATTGTTGCATCACATTCTTTCATTTCTTCCTGTGCAATTTATTTTCTATCTTTAAAGTTGGAAATGATTCCTTCTATTTTAAAACTGAAAACTCCTCTTGGGGAAAGAGAAGGTCAAGCCTTTTTGTGCAGAGCATGTTCTATAACTGTCGATGGATCTTAGCTGGAATGGGACTTCTCAGACTTGGACACGGATGTCTATGTTGTAATCATGTTTAAGGATTGGTTGAAAAAAATTATCGCTCACGTTGACTTTTATAGGATAACAGTTAGTTTCATGAATGAGTATGACATCAAGTATCTCTTTAGTGGAGAGAGGATGGTAAAGAAATGTGAAAAGAGCTTGTTGGCACCAATGGTTGGAAGGATCTCTTACTATTTGGTGGCATTATCATTGGAACCCATGGAAGATATCGAGGATGTAAATTTTCTAGTAGTTGTGGATTAATTTTCAGATATATTTCCCAAGAACTTTTTGGGATTACCATCTACAAGAAAAGTGGATTTTACAGTTGATATCCTTCTGGGGACCAGTATTGTTTCCCTTCCGTCTTATAGGATGGCACCAACAGAGTTATAAGAATTTAAATATCACTTGGAGGATCTAGAATTCAACAGTTTCATTTGGAAAAGTACATATCCCTGGGCTACACTAGTATTCTTTGTAAAGAAATTATTTGGAACTCTTCAGTTGGGTGTTGATTATCATAAGCTGAACCAAGATACAATAAATAATAGATACCCACTTCCACACATTGATGTTCTATTCAATCAATTAAGGGGAGCTCAATGGTTCTATAAAATTGACTTGCGATCAGGATATCACCAATTGTGAGTTCAAAAGAAAGATATTAAAAATACAGATTTCAAAAGAAGATATAGACACTACAAATATGTAGTCATATCTTTTGGTCTGACGAATTCTCTAGCGGTATTCATAGTTTTGATGAATCAGGTATTTTAGCAATATATGTATTATTTTTTTGTGGTGTATGTGGATGATATCTTGGTGTATTCATAGACAAGGGTTTACCATTAGGAACAACTACCAATAAAGTTAAAAAATCTTTGAGATCACTGTTTGTATGAAAAATTATCAATGTGTGATTTTTGGATACAGAAAGTATGTTTTCTTGGCCATGTCATTTTGAGAAAGTTGTTTTTTTATCCTGAAAATATGGGAGATGTTATCTCATCAAAACCACCATAGAATGTCTTCAAGATATGAACTTTTCTTGACCTAGTTGGCTACTACTGATGCTTTGTGTATTATTTATCATGACTAGCCTCACCAATGATAGCTTTGAAAAAGAATAATGATCCACTCCAATGGATAGCGGAATGCCATAAGTCTTTCTAAGAACAAAAATTTCATCTTTCCTCGGCACCAATCTTTATTTTTCTAGAATCATGATAGGGGTATGTGGTGTGTTTTAATGCTTCGAGATCAGGGTTGGGTTGTGTTCTCATGCATGGAGACCATTTCTTATCTTATGGTTCAATGCAGTTGAAGGTTTATGATAATAATTACCCAACACATGATTTGGAGTTAGCTGGATTGGTCCATGACTTGAAAACATGGTGTCATTATCTCTTTGGAGAGAAATTTACTATGTTCACGGACCAAAAAATCTTGAAACTCATTTTATCATAGCGAGATTTGAATCTCATGAAAAGGATATGGATGGAGTATCTCCAGATGTTTGAATTTGACATGATGTATACACCATGAAAAGGGAATTCAGTGGTAAATGCATTGAGGAAAAAGTCATATGCTCAGTTGGAAAAAGAAAAATTAGATGAATGGTAGTTGATGTCAGTCCTAGACAACATGCATATGAAAGGTGGAGACTAAGGTGATGTTGTTGTTTTCTTTTCAACTATTATTATTCCTGATTAGGTAAATATGGTTAAAGAGGCAAAAACACCTGATGCGGAAAGTCTGGTTATGAGTTCAAAACTCAATGGTGAGGAGACCATTAAGGGATGAAAACTTGATGGGAATTCAATTTTGTATTTTAGAGATTGTATGAAGGTACCTATGGATTGTTAAGAATAACTCCTCAATGCATACCACCATTAGATATGGGTTGTACATCTAGGCACACAGACGATGTATAAGGAATTGAAGGTGCAGTTTTGGTGGAGCAGAATGAAAATAAAGGTGGCCTAGTTGGTCTTGCGGTGCTTAACTTGTCAGTAGGTTAAAGCAGATAATCAGAGACCAAATGGTATGTTTCAATCTTTACCAATCCTAGTGTGGAAATTAGAGTAGTTAGTGATGGATTTTGTTACAGTTCATCCAAGAAAGGTCCATAAACATGATTTCATATGGGTGATAGTGGATCATCTTACCAGGTTGTCCTATTTCATTCTAACCCTTGAAACTCATACGAAGGAAAATATATCCAAAATCAATATCCAAGAAGTGGAAAAGAGACATGGCATATCGGTTTAAATAATATTATACATATATATGAGGTTCATGTCTCATTTATTAATATCCTTACAAAAATCCCTTGGCATTGATTTGAATATGAGCATGGTGAATCATCCTCAGATGGATAAGAAATCCAAATGGATGATATATACACTGGAATACATGATACAGGCTTGTGTAATGGACTTTGGTGGCTCATGGGAGGATTACTTACCCTTAATGGAGTTATCGTATAATAATAGTTATCAATCCTCAATATATATGGCTCCATTTGAATCTTGTATGGGTGTCCTTTTCCTTTTCAACTATACTGGGTGGAAATAGGTGAAACTTCACTAGTTGGGCTGAGCCTTGTCCAAGAAACAATAGAGAAGAATCAGTTAATTAGAAAGAGGATGGAGACGGCTCAAAGTTTTCAGAAATCCTTTGTGGATCATCGTCAAACTCCATTGTTGTTTTTCGTGAGTGGTCATGTGTTCTTTAGGATATGTCCAATACTTGGAAATATTCTTTTTGGGATTTAGGGAAAGTTATCTCTTAGATAAGTTGGCCATTTATAGATGTTGGAATAGGTCGAAGAGGTGGAATATTTGTTGTCATTACCTCCATGGTTTAGTTCGGTGCATAATGTGTTCTACGTATCTCAGTTGAAAAAGTATCAGCCTGATCCTAACCAGGTGATCATATAGGATCACGTTGACCTAGAACCGGATGCATCATTAATACATATCTCCGTACAGATTGTGGATTGGAAAGGGAAATTATTGCATGAAAAAAATCATTATTCTGGTGTTGGTTTTATAGCATCATTTTCATATTTGGGAAGAGACTTGGGAACCTAATATGGAAATAAAAGAGCAATTTCCAGAACTCTTTCAGAGCATCAATGGTTTTCTAATTTTTTAGGATTTAAAGACAGATGGTGGGGAGAATGTAGTACCCCTATTTTCTTATACATAACCTTTTATTTGTTTTTATAATGATATAAGGTAAAAGTAATAATTTTGGTAGAGTTTGGAAATATTTCATTAAGAATTGGGGACAAAAGGATAGGCACACAGGCTACGCATGATTCATCCAAACCGTTGGGAATTCCTTGTAGAAAAGGTCTGCAAGAGCATATTTGAGTTAGAGAGATTTGGAGAGGTGTGTGAATGGTTAGGGATACTATTCAAGAAGGCCATGTGAGGGTCTTATTAGGTATTATCTAATGTGCAGTTAGCGTACGGTTTGTCTAACCATGAAAACTAATTGATCCCATGGTTTGAAAGAAATCCTAAAATATTGGATCTCACATGTTTTTCCTCTAAGATGCTAGTTTTTGCTTATAAAAATCCATAACTCGATATTAATCTTCCTTGAAGGTAAAAGAACCTCTAACAAGTGATTTGGAGTCAATACTAAGGCTTCCCTGGGCATTTCAAACCATGATTCTTGAGGTATGTGTTCATTATCCATCGGTCTTGATCGGTTTCTCAGATCTAAGAAGATCTACTTCTTCTATATTATTTTTTTATCAGATATGAACCCATTATGGGTATATATATGATTTTTGATTCTAAATAAGTTTATATTTGGTATTTATCATTCTAGGAGAAGAGATCTAAGGAGGATTCATAAATAATTGACCTTGTTTTCATAAGCATTCATTGTCCGTTTTCAAGTTTCATCCAAACCATTGAGGTGGGTGGATTCTCTCTAGACTACACTAAGTATAAATTATGGAAATACCATAAAAATTAATATCTTGTGTTTAATTGGTTGTGATTTGTCTTTTTATAAATCATTTGAAACCCTTCTTTGAGATGGTTTGGAAAATTGGGGAAATCTAGAAAATTGGGTATATTGAATAAAGTGCTTGTGTTCTTAATTTTACAATAGAGACATAAAATGGGGATTTTATTTTAATTGTGTAACATGGTTTGGATTACATGTTTTCAATAAAAGGTAATGTTTTATTTAAATTAAATGATGGATTTTAAATTGGTATATTCTTTGGTTTTCAATAAAAATGCAGTTTTGTTGAAACATTTTGTTTTGGTGATTTGAAAGGTTTTAATATACATGGGGTTGTGCGAGTTCATGTTCAAAATTCCCCAGATTAAGGTACATGTACCATTGGAGTACAAGGTGTATGACACTGGATTTGGGGCATGTTTCATTAGGACACATGGGAATTAGACAAGAGACAACTCGTGAGTGTGGAACTGTCGAATGAAGCTTGCATGTGTGGGTGTGTTGTGAACTATTGAATGGGTATTCCAAAATAATAAAACCAATTTTTGTATAAGCCTTGATTAGTTATTTTTTGGAAAATAACATGATGAAAATTGGTTTCATTTATATATGTATTCACTTGGTTATAATTGGATTTCGGACTTATTTATATTTGATTATAAACAGTTGTAGTACATTTTTTATATAAAATATTTCATATAATGTGTTAACCATTCTATCCTAGTGCAATGAGTAGGGTAGTAATTGGGGAAAACCTATTGAATTTTATACTCACCACTGCTTTGGCACAATGGTGATTTTGAAGATGCTACCTTTCAGGACTTGGGAAAAGATAAAACATCACACTTCTTTAGCACCATGTTGTGATACTTTAGACTACTTGGTGATGTTGGAGCATGGAGCTTGTGGAGCATGGAGTCTTTTTGTCCTCTTGGAGTTTATTCATTTTCATTACATTGTTTATGTTGATGTTGGCTTTCCTTTTGTTATAGTATACCTTGGTTGGTTTTTTTAGAGAATGATTTGAAATGTTTTAGTTTATTTCATGCATCATATTGAGATCTATTTGTGGATGGTTTGTCGAGTTTTTGTCTTTATACATTAAAGGGTGAATCTTCCCCCACTTTATTTGAATCTCATTGGAATTTATTTCCAGACTTTGGAATCTTGGGGATGTTTATTAAGGCTCTATAATGACTCATTGTACTCTCAATCCAATGGGAATTAGAGGTTCATTATAGTCCAATTTATTTAGAAGAGGATGGATATAAAACAGTCTCTTTAGAAGTCTTACGCTGATCTTTGTAGACAACCTCTAGAGTTTGAGGTTGGGGATTGGGTTTTCTTGCCTGTTTAATCGAGGATGGGACGCAATAAAATCAGGAAATAGGGTAATATTTTTCCATGATATTTCCGACCAATTTAGATTCTGGGGAGAGTCAATTAAGTTGCCTATCGGTTGAAGTTACCTCATATTTATAGGGCCAAACATGACATCTTATATGTATCTCAATTGTGACTCTATCACTTGGAACTATCTCTTGTCTTTCACCCCTAAGAGTTTGAGCTTCAGGTTGATGTGTCCTTTGAGGAGTATCTGATTCATATCATTGATAGGAGCAAAAAGATTCTCTAAGGCTGGTCAGTTCATCTAGTATGGGTGTTATGGAAGAACATCCATTTACAGAACAAGAACTGGGAGGGGGAGGCCGACGTATGTGCTCAGAGGCTAGAGTTGTTCTCATATGAATATTGACCACCCTTTAGAGTGAAATTTGGGGACACATTGCTATAAGGGGGGAAGATTTTAAGAAACCAGATTTTCATATGAGGCACATATATTTTCCTTCTTAGTTTAATTGATTTTTTATGGCCTTACATATGTACCCCCCTTGATCATGGGTGTCTTGTATTTGTCTCGATATTGTTCGGAGTCTGGAACCATGTTTGGGGCTGAAAATGGCATGGAAAATGGATTCTGCATGGCTTGGGAATGGTTAGTCTAACCATGAGAGGGTAGGAAGTAGCTTCCACATGGTTTGAGAAACTATGTTGTAGAGTCCGCATGACCATACAAAAGTCTGAACAATTTTCATTCTTTTTCCAAAAAAATTTCACACTATTACTGTACAGCTAGTCAGACCATGAAGGGTAACCATGAAATGCGACCTTTTGGATGTAGTGAGCCTCGCACAATTGCTTCACAGTTTGGGAAATTGTGTGGGTAAACCGTGTGATCCTATATTGTGGGTTTATTTAAATTTTTTATTTAATGATTGAGTTTTATTTTAATGCCATTTGGGGTTTCTTTAAATTCATAGAATCCCTCTTATATTGGAGCTCTCCCTTTGGCACCTAATGTTAGGATTGATCCCTACTCTCTGTCTGATCTCCATTTCAACCACTGATCATCTCTACAGAACCGCATCAGTAACGACTACATTCCTCTTTAACCATATTTGATTATTCTGTAAATTGATTAAGTTATATTATTTTAGGCTCATATTCCCTACAATTCCATTCTTCATCTATTCCTAAAATTTATCCTAAACTACGATGAATCAAGACTTGATACTAGATGAGGTCTCTAATACCTAGTCGAGGTAGGTGGTCTATACATTCTTTCTACTTTTGGGTGCTTTTCGGGTCTTTGTACATCTCTCCACTGGTTGTACTTTCCGGAGAGGCCTCATTTTTGAGCGAGCAGCTAGCCGTAGGCTTAGTCAGACCTAGTGAGCATGAATGTAGGTTCTTGTTAGGTGTGATGGCACCCATTTATCATTTCAAAGTCACCCAATACTTCTTTGTTACAATTTTTACATATTTAGGCATATTTGAACCACCCAAGGGGTGTGTGATTTTTCTTTCCTAGTTAGAGGAAGCCCTTAGATTCCTTAATGGGGTTTTTTTCCAATTTATGAGATATACTACCTCATTTATTAGTGTAATATTGTTATGTCTTTATTATTATTGATTAACTGGTATTGTTAAATATATAATATGAGTGGGTATACCTATATAAATTATTAATGGTATGTTAAAATAGATTATATGAGAGGGTCAACCAATATTCTTGGTGAACAATAAATGGATTGAATGAGTGGGTATAATCATGGTTGTGGTTGGTGATGTGAATGGGTATATTAACATGAAATTTAATGTTTAATTTTTAATTCTTGAAGGAATGGTTTGATAGATGCAATGGAATGCTCTCCATGGGTCTGGAATGCAGTAGTGGATGTCTAGGGTTGACTTTGCCTTTTCGGACTTGACTATGTGGGATTCCTCAGGCCTTGCTACCCTGTGTACTAAGATTTATTAGGCTGGCATAGGATATGCCATTTCCATTTTCCTAGGACCCCAACCAGTGCCTAGACTGAGTTTCCACTGAGACACCCATGGGGCTCGATGTGGATTCCTTGGACGAGCTCCTTGGATTCGGACCTTCATGGTCTAATATACTATATGGATACCCTGGAATATGACACCTTGGATCCTACCCTTGGGTTATACCATTCACTATACATATGGTCATGGGATTATACTTTTCACTATATGGTGTTTCCATGGGACTCTTGACTTCTTTATATAGTGTCATTGTGGCTTTTCTGGTGTTGATGGTGTACGGTGTGGCCATGTGACTTGTTTACTTTTTATAGTTTGCATGTTAAGAGATAACTCTATTACCGGTAGCCCTGAGAGGCTGTTAAGTACTAATTATAATAGTATACATATTCCATGTGCATATACACTTACTTTAATGTTTTATTTTCACTTTCTATAACTTTCTATATTACTATTAGAACTATATAGACCTGGGTGGTTTCCTACTAGGATGTTTATCTCACATCATATTTGGGCCTCCTCGGGGACCCAAATAGATTATATGGTTGAAGGTGATTATAGGGGAGTGTTCCTTGATTATGGTTGTTGATTTTGGCCTTAGATAAGGGGAGTAGAGGACCACACATAGGCATGTGATGCTGGGATACATTTTGGTCTTTTGTTATTTTTGGGACTTGTACTGTATAACATTCCCATGTACCTTGTCAGATGATCTCTAGATACATGTATTATCTGCATCATTTTGTATATTAGACACTTCTAGTTATTGATATGTATTCTTGTATTGTATTACTCCCATTTAAATATTATTTATTTATCTTCTACTATTTTTTGTTTTTTTGACTTTTGCTGTGATACTCTAGTAATGAGGACATAGTCTCCCCACTGACTCACCTAGGCTCTTACTACTAGTCAGAATCCTCTTTCATTTTTAGAGATGTGCTTGAAACTAAGAAGCCAACAGGGATCAGGGCACTATGGAGTGGAATCTGGGTCTGGGACATTACATTAGGTCATTTTTTCTATAAGATTAATGTTTAGTCCCATGGTAATCTCATTTTTCTCTTATTCACCCTGATTAATTTTAGTTGGTTTCACTAAACATTATATTCAGAAATTATGTTTGAATAAGTATAAATTAAAAATTATTCTAATTCCATATATAGATTCCATTTTTCCAAATTCAACTCTAATAAGTGAATGAAGTCAATTTAAATTTAATCCCACTAACAGGATGAGATAATGAGATTTTAAAGTGAACATGTTCAGATGATTGAAATATTTTTATATCCAATTTCAATGTGAAATTGATTAAAATGACCTAAATTGAATTAATAGATAAAAAATTCATATAATTTGACATTAAATTCAATTTAAAATATAATGCATCTATATAAATCATTTATATGAAAAGTAAACTTTAATTAAAATTCAATTTTTTCACTATTCGTAAAAATTGAAATATTTGAGAAAAATTCCAAATATTCACACTAAGATAATTGTGATGTTAAAATATCAATAATAGTTTTTATATAGTAAAAGTAAAAAATTATAAAATTGTGATAAATTAGTTTTAATAAAAGTATTTCATTAAAAGGTGACAAAACTGCCTTTTAGAAAAATACAACATTTTATTCTCAAAGTTAGATTTGTTCTTATTTTATTCCTATATAAATTATTGAATGAATGCTTTTTTTATGAATATGTAATATATATGTTTCGTTATGGTATCTTACTAATAGTTGCTAATATAATTTATTGAGATAGAATTCCTTTATTGGCTTAAATTTTTTTCCATAAAAACACATCCTTTATATTTATTTGGTTTTAATTTTAATTTAAAATTAATTGACACCAAAACAATAAAATTTATAAACATTTTTAAACCATTGTTTTATATATTATTTAATCCCATTCATATATTCCAATCCAATGAATAGGTGATAACTATAATAAAATTGTAATAACATTATTATTTGTATATTTTCAATTAGTAAAACTCATTCTTGTATGTAACACAAGATGTCAAAGGAACGTGATATTATTTGTAACAAAATCCAGAGATAGTGATAAATTTAACACAGGGTAAGCTCGGTGTTGTTTTTAATGAAATATTATCCCAAGGATTAATGTATAAAATTCTTAACATGGTATTTCATTTTATGATTGCATAACTTGGTTTAGCGTGTAATTCTATCCATTAATGAGTTTTAATTTATTCAAAAATAACATTTCCTAAAAAAATAGGGTGTTACACTCTAACTATCTACAAAACATATAACATCAAGACAATATCAATGGTTTTTGGACCTCCTCCAAACCACATGATATTGGTGGTTTTGTTAAAGAAATACAAAATGATTATGAAATAATATCCCATATACCATCATGAATCCCACATTAAATAAACTACCTATGGTAAAATATTATCCCATACTTGATAAATACCCCTACTATTGGTCTACCTAAAATCCATATATGCGGGTAAGAAAATTATATAATCAATTTCATCTACTTATACATTAATGAGACAACTATTATAAGAGACAATGTGTGTACACACATGGGGGTTTCATAATATAACATGATATTAGAATATTGGGTATGTTTTTAAATGAAAATTGATGTATGATAAGATACCAAGAACCCAAATTTATTTTCATTAATAAGAATATAAACTCAAATGTGTCATAATCTATCATTAAAGCATAATATTTAATAAGAGTATAATATATTATTACATGTCATCATCAATATCGAGACTGGGTCAATGGTACGTTTGAGATTAGATAAAATAATATACTGTTATTATTCACATCCAACAACCACAATATTTTACCACTTTTATAAAGTAAATTCCTAATGATAATTAATGATATGATTATCTAAAAATAATTACATATAATGAAAATATTTGTTTCAATGTTCATTGTATTCACAATATTCATCAAAAAATTATTTAGAGTCTAGTCATCTGTAATGTCTGGATTGGGTTCAAGTTATATATCTGAATCACATGTAATGAAATTATGTTTATAATAAATCTATATGAATTACATGTCAGGAGAATAAATCCTTATAATCCTTAGTTGTTCATGTAATCAATAAATATCCATGACATTGGTAGGTATCAATATTATGGAATTCTATATCATTGGCATAAAAGTACATGTGAATCAAAATAAAATGATATAATTTTCTCAGGAACTCTTATTTATCTCTGCAATCCATTCTGGATACCCTAATTTTAATATCACAAACACCATCATAAGTATATAATCTCATTGAGCAATCCAATGAATAATATTGAGATTATTTCAAATTAAAATGATTTGTATCATCTTTAGGCAGTTTAAGTCTTCAAAAAAAATAATCATGGATTAATAACTTTCTTAATAAATAATAGAGATTTTTCATCAACAATCAATCTTTTCACCCCACCAATTTGAGAATTCAACATCAACATTTTATAAAGGCTAAAGAATTAGATGGAATCCTTCTTTCATAGGTGAACATGAGAATAAATTGACAAGAGTTCATGGGCCTTTCGACTAAACAAAACAAAAATTATATTACCAAATATAAGAAAAATGTTCCAAAAAGTATTTTTCTAGGTCTTAGAGTTCAAAATTAGTCAATATAAGTTTTTATTGTTAATATTAAATCATTCAAACACCCCACAACTTAAGTCACCATTCTCTACAAATTATAGGGTTTCCAATCGAACAAACATAAGCACCAGATGTCTGCCACACCCCAAATTTGTATATCTTGTGTCTCTTCATTTATAACTATCCAATTATAATGGATATTTAAATTTGAATCTATATTTTGTAATGTTTTTTCTCATTTGTGTCATTCCTCCAACAACACTCCTAGATGTTTTATCTCGTTAATTGGATGTGCATGATTTCTCGATTCCTAAGGCTAGGGATGTGCCCTATTGAACCAAGAAAAATACCTCATAAACTTGTCCCATACATTGTATCATGAATTATATAGTCGAAAATCAACTATAAAATATCAATCATACAACACCATATTGATCAGAACATTTCATCATCCCCAATGGTGAAAATCCACATAGATAAAGTTATATATCCCATGAAACATTACATATTTTTCCCGGATAACTATAAGGATCACATAAAGGTAATTGTTTTATCCATGAAACAAATGAAAAATTGAATAAAAACTCAGGTAAGATGAAAAAATTCATACATTTTTCTGATCATTAAAAAAATTCCTCACTAAGATATCTCCAAAACATTAATTTATTTTTTCCCAAAAATTTACGACAATTAAATCATTTATAGATATGTAATTAAATAATTTATATGATATGCATCATGAATATAATGTTCTAGGATTTATATAGTATATAAAAGTTTAACAGATTCTAAAAATCCTTAATGAGTAACCAAAATCTATAAGTTGTCTCGATGTTAATTCTTGTCCTTAATCAAATATCTAGTTTCCATTAAAAATATATTAACTTCATCACATAAATAAAATAATAGAGGATAGGGGAGATTTTTAATTTAAAGGTTATAAAAATAAATAAGGTTCTAAAAATTCATTGGTTTGTATATTGTACCACGTCTTTCTCCACATATCAAATGGAAATCCACACACCCTTAGATAACTCTATCTAGAAATTTAATTGGTTCTTTGGATTACGTCAAATAAACTCCAAAAAAATAGATTATATATGTTCATATACATGATGTTATTCAATAATAATAATAATAATAGTTTTATTCTTATTTATTCAAATATATTTATAAAAAAAATTCTTGGAATTAGAGTAAACTAAAAGCCTTTAAAAACACCCAATTTTAGATTTAATAGTTTAATTATTGAACCTATTATTCCAAATTTACTATTAAATTTGAATACTATAGACTTAAAGAGTGTTTGTGGTCACAATAGGTTATTATAAGTTCTAATTGAATTAGAAAAACTAGTTTGAAATTGTTTCACCCAAGATAAAATTAAAACAATTCAATTATTTCCTATATGGAATCCAAAATGATTCATATATACATTGGACTAATCACACAAGTGAATATGAATTTATAAAATTAATTCACACAAAAAAATTAAAAACCAACACATAATATATAAACCCCAAGAAAATATCCTGAAACATAAAAAAATATGGGAATATCCAAACACTATGGAATCAAAAAATATAAAAAGATATTATATAAGATTTCCTAAAATATAAAATTTAACCAAAGTCAGAGGGAAAGACTAATGGGGCCCATTTTCGATATATAATTTAATATAAGAAAAAAATATCCAAGATATTAAAAAGCTGAAACATTATCTCTATGTGACACATATAAACCTCACATATATCATCGTCACTATAGCACCATCAATGTAACTATGGTATACAAATAAAAGATTTATTTTCAATTCCTTTTCATGTATCATATGTAAAAACCTTTAAATAAATAGAATACTATATATATATTGAATGAGTTTAAAACATGTTGGGTACATCTACATATATTTTCCATTTCATTTAATAAGAAAAGACTTACTTTCTACTTTTAAAACATGTAATAAATGTACTTATATATTTACAAGTGATTGCTGAAATCAATAATGGGTATTAACTATTTTACTTATAAATAATTTTTTTTCAAAACCATAAAAAATGAATCCAAAATATCTAAACAAAAACCATACATACCTCCAAACATCATGGGACTACTCCGAAGGTTGTAAGGATAAAATTTATTGCAGGATTATCGTAGAACCATCTATTTACCATTTAAATGTGATCTTACCAGAACACACATGATTTTTTAGCACCTAATCTACCTAGGATGTATTCTCAAAAAATCATAGTGATATCATATAGACGAGTACCTTACAATTTATAATCATAGGTAATATAAAAACTATTACTAGAGTTACCACTTATATAATCAAGGATTCCCATGAAGTTTTCTACGTCTAGATATCAAAATTTAAAGAAACAAATTATAACATCACTAGTTCTATCACATATATACTATTACATAGAAACAACTAATTTCACATCAATTTATTATCATTACAAAGGATAATTTTTTTAAATTACACATATAATATCAAGGGGAATATCAATATGGTTTCATAAGAATAATACCTTATTTATTTCATATCTAATCAATATATTACTATTGAAAACTATATTTAAAATGTTATAATTATCATTCAAAAAATATAACATATCATCACATATGAATTCTAATTTTTGAATAATAAATTTAAATTATAATTTTTGATAATCAATAAAATTTAATTAATTTATTCAATGAATAAAAGAAAAAAAATCTCAAAAAATGTTGGATATTTCATTTATTTTACATATAAATGGGAAAATGTTTTTAAATAATATAACATATATAATTTAATATATGATAATATTGAAAATAAAAGAAAATATAAAACACATGTGAACCTATTTTTATATCAATGAAATTTGAAGTTATAAAATCACATGTCTTGTGCATGTAAAAAATAACATGTTTCCTTCTAATAAGAGTGAATTAGGGTTAAATAGGGATTCTATACACCCTAAATATAAAAAAATTGAATTTAGATATCCAATAATCATTAAATTATCCAACAATGGATATTTTGATAATAAAGTGACAAGAAAAAGAATGGATAAGAAAATAGAAGGGGAAAGAGCATGATTAGGTATCTCACCATAGGATTTCATAGAGAACCCATTAATTATCAAGAGTGGTAGAAAGGGATAGTGTTGGAATTGAGTGGAATATCTAAAGTTGACCAATATATCTTGGAATATTTTTATATTTTTTTAAAAACATTTTAGATCATTATCAAAGAAAAACGTTAAGAAACACGTGACTAACCTATATTAATTTAAATGTTCATGTGATATGATTTATGTAATATTTGGGATAAATTTTTAATCATCATCAATATTTTCAATATCATAGTTATTTTCTCTGTATTTTATACTATAATACTTTGCCATAATAATTAAGATTCACCAACTTCATAAAAAATTAAGGACATCAAAATTTTCAACCATAATGAGCACTAAAATTTTCTTTTTTTATTATATATTGGAATATTTTATTACAATGGAAATCAATCAATTATAAATGGTTTCAATATGAAACTCCAAAATTTAAAACATAATCATTAATAAAAAAATTATAAATCTAAATATCTCATTTTTTAGACATCAATATATTTTTGATATGCCATTCTAAATTTTATTTTAGTTCCCATTGGATATTAAATATTATTCAAGAATATAGAGGTAGAAAATAGATATCAGATATAAAATATGGTATAAGACAGTTCATTTGTGTCCATAATCACTCTCATATAATGAGTTACAGGATCATCAACAGTCAACCTCTCTTTTATGGGATAGATTTGTGATAAATAACTCATACAATTAATAATATCCTATATTTCATTCATTTTAACAAAAATTCAATGTATCCTTGTCAAAAATTATATGTATTCCCCATACCACTTCCATATATGATATTAAATGGGTTAAAATAAAACAATGGGTTTTCATTCAAAAAAATTAATTTATAATAAGTGGGGAAACAATACATAAAATAAATAATTTCATTAATGATTATATGAAAAAATAATCTTGTTAGAACTTAGAATACATTCATTACGATTTATATTCATTTAGACTATTTACTTATGGTTCATATTTATCAAATAAATTTCAGAATTTTATTTAAAAAATGGATTTTTATATTTGGGAGAATAAATAGATTATTTATTAGTTTTATAAAAAATAATAATTTATTTTTAAATTATGTGTTTCTTGAAAATTTTGGTCATATATTTTAAAATTATTTAAATTTTTGATAGTCATTTCAATTGAAATTTCTTGGAATAATGTTTTCAGAGAAATAAATTGATTCTGATAATTAAATTATTTGGGGTTTTTAAAATGACAAGGATGTTTTGAGAACATGGGAAAAGGTTGGGTAATTTTATTATATGGGATGATCTGAAATTTGTGACATGAATTGGTTGGTATCATAGTTTCGTGAAAACAATTAGGTAGGGGATGATCCATTGGAGGTGTATATTATGAACACAATTATGTATTTTGTGGTATATATACCATATTGTTAATTAATCCTAAAATTTTTATAGAAAAAAGTAGTTTTATTTTTTTGGTGAATTAGAAAGGGATAATCTAGTTCTGTTTAAAAAAAATTCACCCCAAAGGGGAATTTGTTTTTCATATTTTCATAATCCCATGATCAATAGAACCATTTTGAAATTCATATAGTCTTTAATTTAACCATTTATTGTAACTTTATACTATGAGTGGATACTAATCGGTCTACTCAAATTAATCAATTACCAAGTCATCAAGTTTATATAATAATGTTTTTTAAGTGATAGTCTATTGGAGTCATTGATGACTGATTAGTGACAACTCGAAGTCATACTTTTGGAGGATAATTATCATTTCATTCATTGAAATATAAAATAGTCATGAATGAATGATATATTAGATATTCATTTTGTTGTAAAAATATACATTTTTTATATTCCTAATTTTCATTAGGAATGATAATAAAATAACTTTTAAGTAACAATATTTATCATTTTCAATATGAAATATCCTAAATAACCATATTTATATTTCATTATATTATTATTAATCATGTTATATCTCCATGTAAAATATTATATATCACTATGTAACACATAGCACAACACAATGTATCAATTAGATAAAATAATTCATCTAACCTTCATTAGTGAGATAAAATATATGATGAGAAATAATTTTAATAATCATCAAATTTATGATTCATAATCATTATGTAAAACACTTGAATTTTAATTTAGGAATTTTTTCTTAAAAACTTGTAATATTATGATGTTAATAAAATTTTGGTACTAAATTTATGAATATTATTTAATATCTATACACTCATCATATTGAAACATTTCTATAAATCAAAAATGATTCTTCATGATCATTTTCTAACAAAATAATATGAAAATATTAATTTTAATATAATTATTTTCAATATATCATAAACAATTTTACAATATAAATGGAATTTTATATTTAATTATATTCATAGAATTATCTACTTCAATTTTTTTGAAATTATCCATGTTCAGTTATATTCCCACTAATAACTAAAAAAAGTAATTTCCAAAAAAATATTTAATACACATGAAGCTTTGGGTAAAGAAAATGACAAATATTTCCTTTAGTGATTATATTTTAAAAGTAACCTAATAATAGTCATATATCATAGGTAATATTTTTGTTGAGTAAAATATCATTTAAAAAATAATATTTATTAAAATATATCTCTAATGGGTTGTTTTAATTATCTCCTTCATATTTGAATGAATAATAAAGATAAAATAGTATTATTCATCAAAATATTATATTTATAATATATTTTAAGACATATTTTTAATGTGAATTAAAATATAAACAATATGTAAAAACAAATCACCCCATTTATTGATAATGATGATTTTTTATGAAAATAATTATATTATCCCATTAAAAAAAATTATATGAAAATACATATAACTATATGTAATTCCATAATCCTTTATCTTTAATCTAATTTGTTACATATAAATACTATATATCATCTATTCATTTAAATTCGTTTAAAAGAAAACCTCAACCTTCACTAATCCATCATTTAAATTTTACTTTATTAAATATTTATAGAAATTATTCAATGTATATTTATAATTGTATATTCATTAAAATAAAATAATTTATGTTACAAATATGATATCATATTTTGGTACAAAACACATATTCTATAATACAATATCTTTATTCTTTCATTAAGTGAACTTTTCATCTGAAAGTTCTAGAAAATGATACATACTGTTTAATTCATGGTTGGTGAATGGTTATAAGTAACCATGTGAAAACCATTCAAAACCCACAGTTTTATATATATATAGTTATTTTAAGCATTTTTACATATTTGTTTTAATCTTTTTCCCAATCGTGTGAGTTTTTAAAGTGTGTCCAATGCCACCAGCATGGTTTAATAAATTTTATAGGGAAATAATGTGGTCTTTCCAAAAACAATAAACTTTGATACACCTAAAATAATACTTCTATAAATAAAAATCCCAACCCTTCTTTCTCTCTCCCTCATGAACCACAATTTTTTCCTCTCACATGAACAAAATCCACCCCACTCTTGGGGCTTGATTTTGGAAGTCATTCTTGTAATGACATAAACAGTTATAAATAAAATTACATTTTGATTTAATTAAATGTCATACTATGTAATATGGTTACAGAAAACTCATTCATTTATATGGTTTTATTATATCTTATCATATTTAAATGACTAGTAAGCATCATTACCATTGATGAAATAGTCATAGAACACTGATCACATGATTAGTATAAATATAGGGAATTAAAAAATGAAATTGACAAGGAAAAAGGTAGTGATGACCTCAAAAATTAGGATCATACCCTATGATGTCCATTTATCGAAGATTTCATGCGAGATATCATCTCGAGAATTTGACCTTGACCAACTCCAAACTGAGATTCAACAACATAAGCATTAGTGAAACTATTTATGGGAAAAGTTTTATCTCATAGAGATCATGTCCAAAATTATTTATACTGATCTACCACTTGAATGTATCACAATCACACATCTTAATCTTAATGAGTTTTCTGGTGTATTATAGGTGTATGTATCAAGACCCAGCAATATGAGCTTGTACATTACTTTTTATAGAATAATGAATATATTTTCGTTCTATTGTTGTTAATTTATAAATGTTTTTTATTTCTATACAATAAAACTAAAATAATATTTTCGGTAACACTCAAATTCAATTAAGGAATTTATTTTGATGAAATTATTTATTTTTAAAATAAATAATATTTTAATAAAATATTATCATTAGGGTTTATTAGATATAAATGATCATATAATTTTTATGATGTCAAATGTAATTTTTATAATGGTTCGAAGACTGTTATTGTAAAAAAAACCCAACAATTTAAATAAATATCAGTTATTATATTAAAAGTAAAAATTTAAAAATTTATAGATTGATTTTTTATAAAATGAATATTATTTTTTAATAATAATGTCAATGTTTTCCAATGGTGAATTTTTCATAATTTACTTAGATGATTTAATTTTTAGGTAAAAAACTGAATATTGTATAAATATACTTTGTGTATTATGACATCATAATGACTCAAATGTTATGTAACAAAAACAATAAAAGGGGTCTATTATAAAATATATGTTTTACCATTAAATTAATTTAAATATTATTTAATTTATTTTGTAATGCCTTTATGAATACTCCAAAACCATTAGTTTATTTTATGGTATTGAAATCATTTCATTAAGAGTATGAAACACTTCTACATAATAAATAAAATTATTTTATAAATTTAGGACCTTTGACTTATAAGATAATGAAAAAAACATCCATTTGGAAGAAATCATGGGCAAAAACCATGGTAGTTTTTGTGGTTTTGGTTCTTTAATTATATAGTCCAAACATATGTATGAGAAATAATAAAGAAATCCCAACTCATTTCCATTATATAACCACCAATGATCCCATTTATATTCACTAAAAATTATTTGAGCATGTCCATACTATGACCGTACCATTCTAGAGTCCCATATGGTGCCCCAAATCCATCAATAAACTCCTCCCATTAATTTGGAGTCACACACTTAAGTTAGGGATCCTCACCTTGTCTTATTTATTCAAGATTTTTTATTATCTTAGGCCTTCTATTTCCAATTAATAATTTTGGAATACATCTTTCCATGTCCTTGTTACTTTCCATATTCTTTAAAAATTAATAGAGAACTATTTCACCCTCATCTACACATTTTCTAATTTTTTAAGTGACATCATTATTCTTCTGATATTTTACCAGGATTTTCCATGCCAAAAAAATTATTTAGTGAATACCATACCAATTTTCTATCATGGTTGTGTATATTTATACACTTATACTTAATTTATATGTCACTTACAGGTATGTTTTATGATTATTAATCATTCCATTTTGTATGATCCATGTGGCACACTTCAACATGAGAATGAAATGGAATTGATAGGTTCTCCTAGAATTATATAGCTCTCTAATGCATTGAATGATGTTTAGTCTCATGAGACATAATTTAGGGAAAGGGGTGAACCTTATTCTTTTATGGGACTTTTTCTATCAGGATTTCAAGGATGTTAACCTTGACTAATGTTTGTGATGCAGTGTTTTAAGTTGTCGCCACATTTACCTTGTCTCTTTTATGACTATCATGCTATATCATGTCTCATTGTTCATATTTATGATTTATACTCTTTTTATGTGTAGTTTATATACCTATATACTAACTTTTTTTATTCTCTTCATTTTAATCCATGATTATTCCCTTATTGGTATTTATAGATCACCCCTTTCTTATGTATGTCTCCATGTTATCCCATGCAGTTTTAATTTTGAGGAAATATTATGATCATGTTAAAAAAATAAATGAAGATAATGTATTTCCCATTTTAGATTTTATTGTAATGTACCTAATTACCAAATATAATAGGATTAATTATATTCCTAGTTTTATTAAGTGTAATCTTATATAGTAAATCATGAACTGTTGTGAAATAAAAAATAGGGTTGTTATAGTTGGTATAAAAAGAAGAGTTTAGTTATTTTTGAGGTTAGGATTAGAAAACTAAATCTAAATCCCTCTGGACAAGATTATGTATAAGAAAACATCATTAAATTTTGGTATGTATATATTAATTTTATAATCAATAAAATACATCTTTGTTTGGATACTACAAGTGGATGTGGTTCTGGCACAGATGTACTTAGGTGTAACAACTTCGGAAAGGCGTGTTGGTCCTAAATCGATGTGACCTCGTAAAAGAGAACATGACTTACTACACAACAATTTTTATACTCCTAGAGGATATTAAATGGTAAATTCAGTTTCATTAGGAATAATTATTTTGGGAACAAAAAATACCAATAATAATATATTTTAGTTAATAGATAACGAATAACATAGATTGAAGCATAGATATTCATTAAATAAGGAAATAATTTTAATTCATAAGTAATTCCTTAAATATAACAGGATTATCTTTTGTATTTTTTAGAGTTTAATAATAATAATCCTTAATTTTACTATTATTCTATCCATTGGATGAAAATATGAAGAATCAGGTAAACAAGCAATGTGAGGTATAATGTAATGACTGACTCAACGAGATAACCAACCTGATGGGAGTGGGAATAAAAATCATTGTGATGATACTTTCTATGTTTAATTAGGTTTTTAATTGAAACATCGATTAGGAGGTGAATAAAAATCCCCATAATAATTAAGAATATGCAATTATGAGTTTTATGTGACAAAGGCCCCTGATTTTTAATGGATCATTTATTCCCTTAATCAATTAATAATGTATCAACTCTATTTAGAATATATTATCAATCCTTCAATGTTCTTAGTAAGAGAAGTTTCTACTATCTATTTATCATATGGAGGGAGAATTTGATCAGTGGTATAAATTGATCAAGAATACAAATCCAAAAGAAGAGATCTATATAATGGGGTGGAAGGAATTTTGGAATTTTTTCAATAAATATTTTCCTCACACTCTCTAACTTAAAATGGATAGGTATTTCCTTTCCCTCAAGGAAAAATTAGAGGACACTATTTGGGTGTAAGAGGAAAACACTACCAGAAATGCTTGATATGCCTTCAACATTAGTGTTACCCCCAAATATAAGGTTGACTACTTATTTGGTGGGATAAAAACTAGTCAATAGAAATCCCTGGAGATCTGTGAATTTGATATCTATGAGTAAATTTTCTGATGTGTCCTCAAATTCAAAATGAAGATCATAAAATCTCAAGTTTATCATGGGGATAATAATATGAAAGTAGATTTTAATTCTTCTATTCTAATGTATAAATATAACGATTCTAAGAAATTTCAAAATCCTAATTTTTAATGTTACAATAAAGAAGCACCTAGGAAATTTCCTAAGGGTAATAAGAAAATTACATAGGTGTGGGAAGTAAGGGAACCTAACTAGTGATTGTCGATAGGAGAATCCCACTAATGAGATTAAGGAACATAATTATCTAGTCAGCCCTCAGCACATTGTTTATTGCTTTAACTACAAGGAACCATGGCACTTTTCAAACCAATGACCTAATCTAAGGGGTTTTTTTTGAGAAAACCAACAACCTCCAAGGTAGTAAGGGTAATATTTTTCATCACAACCACTGAGTTGCATCCTTACAATGAAGTTGTGACATGTACGATGGTTATTCATTCAATGATATAAAACATAATTTTTTTATTCCTGTTATATGCATTACTTCATCTTAGAAAAGTGTAGTAGAACTATTGAAATGCCACCAAAATAATGGAAGTGGAGTTATCAGTGAAAATATAAAATGGGATAATTATTGAATCTTAAGTATATACCTCCTCCCCTGTCAAAATTTGTTGGTAAAATTCCCAATGAACCTTGTCATAATCCCTTTGGTTTAATTTTATGTAATTATGGGCACGGATTAGCATTCCCAATATAGAGCCAACAAAAATTTCCATGAGAAAGAAATCACTTATCAAATTGAGAATCGACCCCTGATTCTGTACAAGTAAATGAATTGTGATGTGTCTTCTTTAACACCATCAACTCAAGAATATATATTATTGAACTCTGATAAAGTATATCTATCTTAAATGATTGATTATAGGGAATGAATCATCCTCAAATACGTGTATATTTTTAGGGAAAATTTTTATGTGTTTCATAAGTAATTTTATGGTCTTCCTCTTTTCTGAGAGGTTGAATTTTCAATCTATATTATAGTTGTGGACTTACCATTATACAAGACTCTATATATAATGGTTTTTGTGCAACTTGAGAAACTGATAAATCAACTACATGAGAATTTGGATAAAGGTTTCATACCCCTATGTGCTTCTCCATGGGGTGCACCAATCATATTCATCAAGAAGAAGGATGAGTCTATGCACCTTTTCATTTATTAACATACGTTCAACATGATCATGATAAATAGAAAGTATCTTATGTTGTATATTGATTACTTATTTGATCATATACATGGTGAAAAATACTTTTCCAGTGGTGGTTCTACATTTGGGATTTTACCCAGTTAGTGTGGAGAAGGAGGATATCCCCAATACCACTTTCTATATAAGGTATGAGCACTAAGAGTTCATGGTGATTCATTTAGATCTCATTAATGCTCCAACAAACATCATGGACTTGATGAATAAAGTGTTTATATATTCCATCAATAAATTTATTATAGTATTTACTGTTGATATTCTAATATACTCAGAAAAAAAGGATCAATATTAATAGAATCTAAGAATTATGAAAAAGACTTCACACATGGAGAAACTTCATTCCAAAATAAAAAAATTAATTTTGGTTAAAGGAATGATCACTATTTGGGAATATCATCCTATGAAATCAAATGTATATGGACCCTTCGAAGACAGATGAAACTGATAGATGAATGAAGCTAACATCTGTTATAGATATCCGTAGTTTCCTTGGATTAGTTGGGAATTATCATCGATTTTTGGGAAATTGTCACCATTTTCAACCCCTCTAACCAATGTAACTCAAAAGAGTGTCATGTTTTCTTTGTAGGTTCCAATCGCAGTGGAAGCGTGGTTGGAATGCTGCCCAACCTAGATTTTTACCATGATCAATGATTATTTTGGGATCAATACAACAATGAACGATGATCTCCATTGAATAGAATCAAAGATTTAGATAAAGAAGGAAGAGTCCTGAAACCTTTAAAGATGATCTTTCACATCATGTTTACTATTAATTTAATTAATTTCATAAAGAAAATAATATCTAGATATTTAATACTTTATTCTTTGATGATATTTATCACTAGGAATTCTCCTTCTATATCGTCTCGTTCTGCTTGTGACTATCCAAACCAAAATCCCTTTAGGAGTGATCCACATGTGCTCTGATGGCCTCTGATCGACACCAATCATTCCTTGGGTGCTAGTGTGGTGAAGTGAGTGTCTTCTGTCAGTCATTCTTGATCCCTTATTATTTGGTCTTGAAGAATTTCTCTCATTCTTTAGAGGGGTAGGAAGAGGATTTGAGAGAAAAATCATTTAGCTCAACAATTGTCAATTCGTCGAGCATAAAATTTTGCACATGGCACAATAGATGTACATGTCTATTTTTTAACATGGGGCTTAAGTTACAATATTTAATTGAGTAACAAAAATTAAATTCATTAATTACCTTGGATAAAACCCATGCTTTTAATAATAATACCATGTCATTATTTATGGTTCACAATCTTGCTCAAAATGTAATTATAAATAAAATTATACGTCACAAAAATAATAGTAGTGTTAATATTATTTTAACTTGTTTCAATTAGTTAAATAAATTTTTACCATCTTACAAATAATTATTTTACTATTGGACATGCCTTGATCCACTAAAAATCCACTACCATTTATTGAACACTATAATAAATAAATAATTTATTCTCTTAGATAAATATTTTATTTAAAACTAGTAAAAAAATATTTATTAAATGATAAATAAAATAAATATATATATTTTACCCAAAATTCAGTGAAAAATATATCTTTAATTTATGAAATTATTTTAACTTGAATAAAATCATCCCACTTTCTTAAGAATAAGATTTATTCCATTACTTATTTTCAAATATAATTTAACCAAGACCACCAGAAAAACTTAGTGTGTGACCCTCTAGGATTTTTTCTCTTTGGCATTAGACCAGATTGCCTAAAGTCCAAGAGTACTATCTAGAAATGGCTCAAGGCACCCTAGAGAAATAACTTAAAGTCACAACAATTAAATACACATATGAAATCTCACTATTTAATATAATACCTATATCTAAATATCTCATCAAGCGGGTTTCTTGATAGTTTCATCAACCTATATACATGATATTTCTTTCTTTGAATACATAAAATAAACTCTTGGTTACACCATATCCATGGAATTTCATGCGATAGTTATATTTCAATCAAAGTGATGAGATATCAACTTCTAAAAATGGAAGGGACAAATCTTTCCTCAACTTATCCATTAATAACATTTCATTCATGACACACCTAATGTACCATACTTCCCACCAATTTTCTACATGGTGGTTTTTGTCAGCAAATAAAAGTATGTCATTCATGACACGTATTAATGGTAATATAAAATTATATGGATCATTACACACAATCATAGATAGGAATATATAATGACACCAAAACATAAATAATTCATAATGGTGAGTATGTTCTCATAATCTTTCATCTTGGAGATTACCAAGTGGGAACTTCAAGAGAATAAGCCTCATCTTCTTATGAGTACTCATATAAGGCCCCTACCTTAAGCATTAATTAATATTGAATTAAATGAATAATTCACATTGATTATCTTTTCAGGTTAAGAGTTTTATAGAATTAGGACATAACTATTACATCGCAAGTAGACACTTCTACTAAGTTTCCATAAATAAATAAAAAACTCTTAAAAGAAACATGTCTAGTTCCATGTTTTAGATAGCATGTCTTTCCTTGATCCCATCCTTGACCCTATTCATCTTTAAGTCCTGTGTAAAACATTTCAAAAACATGGGATGAGCATAAAAAGCTCAGTAAGGGATATAAAAATATGGAAAGGAAACATGAGTACATGTATACATAAGAATCAATGAAATCATACTTTACTCATAAAACATAATCACTTTAATATACCTCATCAAATCATGAATAAAAAATAGAAATAATAAGGCATAAAGGTAACTTGGGGCATTCATAACATTCTTACGTAGGGAGTAACCCTCTTGGTTACGTTTGGAATACCCATCACAATATATTCCCAAAATCTCTTCAGAGAAACCTTAACGTTTAACTCCTTTGCATTACCCAATGCATTGGAGAGCTATATTGGGCTCACCCACCCTTAGTTTATCACGAAACCACCCATATTCATAATCAATGCCCAAGAACCATAACATAATAATAGCATATAACTTAAGCATAAAGGAAAGATAACATTCCCACATTGGAATAACAATATAACATTCTAAGACAATTAATCCATTCTAAAAACCATTTTCAAAACCATTTAAAACATTTAATAAGGAGATTTTTGAATCAAAGTGTCCCATACCACTTTTAAGTTTTTAACAGTTTAAACAATTAATATCCATATAATTAAATCCTTAAAAACATTTTTAAAACATGGATATTAATGAGAAATATTTATAATAATAAATCTTTAAAACATTTAAAACGATATTTTAGTTAAAGGGTTTTTAACAAAATTAGAGACACTTGAATACCATAATTGAGGAATAACATTTAATAAAAACTTTATAATATCATGAGAATAAATGGATTCATGATATAATATTCCAAGGGACAGTATATACACCATATAAGAGTGAATTGGTGCATAACAACAATGAAGTCTCAATAGAAATGTAAAATGAGATGAAATCCCTTATAAAGAAGGTATCCTTAAATTAAGGATAAATCAATCTCATAATTATGTGTGAAAAATATAAATACACCCAATATAAGTGGATATTAAGTGTAAAAAAATCAAAGGTCATTCACACATATTCGAAGGATGACATATTAAATAACTACATGTTGAACCCAAAGAAATTGAAATTGGGTTAAGAAGTTCCGTTTGTAAAATTCGACAGCCTAACAACGTCACTTTAAAATTTATAAAATTAGTTGATGATAGAGAAAATTGTATCTCATCACTTGGAAATAAAATTTACATCAATTAGGATATAGAATAACATATCCCTACATAAAAATATGTAAATTAAAAGATATAACAAAAGATGTCTTTTAAAAAGAGGAGGGTGAAAGGTTCCCTTACCGATTTGGGCAACTTTCGAAACATACACCCCAGGAAAAAAGGTTCATACAATAAAGATGTAACTACCCATAAATGAGAGTATATTATACAAATAGTAAAATAATGGGCAGTACATACACCACACAAAAGGAAATAGTGGCCTATGTAGCATGAATCTCACAGGAATAAAAAGTGACATGAAAATCCTCTTATGAAAATTCGGCAGCCTAACGACGCCACATAAAACTTAAAAAAATGGATTGATGAGATAAAATATGGTCTCTCATCATATTAACATAAACTTTACAGAAAGTGTAATATAAAAAAACTTCCCCCAACATAAGAAAGAAGATATTAAAGTAAGTTTCATAAAAAGAGTACTTAAAAAAAGAGAGAGGTAGGACCCCTTACGAAAATTCGGCAGCCTAACGGCGCCAATCAAAACATCCAAAATAGATTGATGAGAGAAAATAGGGTCTCTAATCATATAAAACGTAAATTAAGAGTAATATAAAATAACATACCAATCATAAGAAAGATGATATTAAAAGGAATGACATAAAAGAGTTTGCTTGAAAAGAAAGAGAGGGGTAGGTTCCCTTACATCGTGTCCGACATGACTCGATCGTTCTTTAATCTCGTGAATAATAAAATTTGGTCAATTTATAATTTCTTAAGGAACTCCTTTAAATATTATTATTCAGTTAATATCACATATTATAATGTCATAATAATTGGTTAATAAAGTGAGTTCATATCAGATGTTTTTGTCGATGTTCGTTACATGAGTAAAAATTGAACTTGTTGGAAAAGAATTTTCCATGTAGTTATAGGTACATCATATCCAGAATAGTATTGATGTTTTAAATATCACATATATCCAGTATATATTAATTTTATACTTTTCCATAACAGTTGGAGATAAAAAATTAAAATCACCGTTCATGGAGACGGTAGGTCATACGTACGCATGAATGCTACTTTCATTTTTTGTCATATTAATGGAATTAAAACAAAATGAGAGAGATATATATTATAATTCCAGAATGATATAAATAATTTATATGTAATATATTACATATATATCTATTATATATATGTACTTATAATAGTACATAACATTTGGAGATAAGAAATGAAATGTATCGTTCATGGAGACAGTAAGTCGTACGTACGCATGAATTCTACTTTCATTTCTTTTTTTTGTATTAAATTGAATGAAATAATAATTATTTAAAGGTATATTATAATTCCAGTAGTATATCATATGTAATACAATTAATTACATCCTTTATACATCCCACATATGGCATTAACGAATCAAATCACTTTGAGGGGGCGGTAGTCCGCACTTCCTAAAATGAAGATATCACGTTTACCCATAATGGAAACCATAAATGTATGCCATAAATGAAAAATACATAAGCTTAAGGATAACATAAACATATTATATATCATATATAAATATAGTGACATCTTTATGGCAACCTTTGAAGGTGTTAAAAGAATATTGAACAATCATCGTTTCGTGAGGCAGTAATTTGACATCCACAGAAACAGTACGTTCTTTAACTGTTAGACGGATGTGTGTGTAAATGTAGCTAGAATCCTTCTTATAACAAAATCCTAGTATATTTAATATACTGGTGTTGTTACAAAATAAAGGAATAAAAAGAGTTTATGGGGTTGGAGAAGCAAAATAAAACATAAGAACACAAGAGAATACACTACCTTTAAATCAGGTAACTCTTTTTGATTTGAACTCAAAGGCTTCCTTGGAAAGACTTATGCCCACAGTGAGGCTTCTATGAGTAAGATAGGGATGTGTATATACAAAATGGGCAGGGTTTGTCTGAGACAAAGGCTTGAGAGATGTGGGTAAGGTGGTAGAGGTGGGGGCCATTTATAAGAGGAGAGGAGGGGCACTCTTGGAAAGTCTTGAAAAGTAACATTATTATAAAATGTTTTTCGGATTTTAAAGGTCCCACAATTATATATTTCGAGGATAATGTGATAATAGTTCGAAATCCACCCATTAAATAGGTTTTTGACAGGTTTATGTCTTAGAGTTTACATTATATTTTCATTTTATTTAAATCGTTAAATATTGAAGTAATCGCTGCATCATCATGGTGTCATAAATAATATAATTTATTTAATGTCTAAAAATTATAAAAAAATATCATGATGTAGTTAAGATTTTTATATTTATAATGAATATTTATAGTCTAAAATATGACTTGTATTACCCCATGTAAAAATTGTTTTAGTAAAACAACACATGTTTGTGACATTTTAATTTTAACTTTAAATAAAAAGTTATTAATGTAATTTTCCTACAAAAGTGGCTCCATGGGGTCCCCAAGTTGACCCATGGATTTTCTTGGTCGTCCATGACACATAAAATAAGGGTAGTACATGTGTCAAGGTCATTTCATATTATTAAAACATTATTTTTACCTTAAACTACACTAATTTCCTCTAATCGCGAATAAAACATAAAAGTTACTATTCACCCAAAAAAAATTATTTTAAACCCATTAAACCAAATTTTACATACTAATGACAACCATGTATGTAAGAATTTTGAAATTAAAAACACAAAAATGGTAAAGTTTCATTTAAACGAAAAAATCAGTTTTTAAACTACCACTTAGTGGTTTCACTATTCACAAAAATTAAAGTTTTTCCGAAAAATACCAAATATTCACCCTAAGCTATTTATGATATTCTGAATTCAAAAATGATTTCTGTTTTAAAAAATTCAAAACATATATGTTGAATTTATTAATTTAATAATTAATTCCCATTGTCAAAACAAATATCGTATTTTTAAGAAACAATATCTATTGAAAGATTGACACTAGTTTAAGTCCAGTTTCAAAGTGAAATTAATTCCAATGACCACTATTGGATTAAATGGTAAAAATATATTATAATTTCACTTTAAAACCAATTCAAAATATAATCTAATCATATAAATAAATTATACTAAAAAGTGTTTTTGAATTAAAATACAATAGTTTCCACTATTCATTAAAAAATGAACTTTATCGGAAAAATACCAAAAATTTACACAAAGTAAATTTTGATGTCTCGATTCTAAAGAAGAATTTTATTTTGTAAAATATAACACATGAAATTTTCAACAAGTGGATTTAAAAGATGCTTGCCATTAAAAGGCGGTTAATCGACCTTTCAAAGAATATTAAAATGTTTACGCTTAAAGTTGGATTCATTCGCATTTTTAATCCTCTAACATTTATTGTAAAATGTAAAAATATTTGACAACCATATGTAATCACTTTGTAGTTAGTTTTGTTCATTCCTTCCATTACAACGGCTAGGTGTTAACTACCATTTTAAATAAAATTATTTTATTATTAGAGTGCAACGTAAGATTTCAAAGGAACTTGTTGTTGCGTATTGGGTAAGCCATCGAGCATAGCGTTCCCTTTAAATTAATATTAACATTTTATTCACAAATAGGGATAAATATGAAAATGTCATATTCTTTATTTACCCGGGGTGTTAAATCCTTCCCCCCTTTTGGGAATTACGTCCTCTCAATTTTAAAATTGGGCTTGGATACTTCATTGAAATTCCCACATCGGAACAAGAGTCGGTAAAACAATCAATTTAAAAGAAAGAAAGAGAAGTACAGAGGTCACCCGAGTTAACCCATACTAGGATTCCATGTAGGAAAACATGGACATGGAGGAGAAAACAAAGGTTCATGTTCTGATGGAGATTGATCAAAAACATTTTTAGGAGAAAGTTAACTACAAGAAAATCACAAACTTGTGATTGGTTAATCGGTATTTGATTCCCCAGAAGGAAAAATTAATAGACAACATTTTTTTTAAGTTACTTTTCATTGAAAAATTTATTTATGAGCTTAAATAAAACATAAGGAAACATACTTACTTGTCATGTTGACTTTCAACTTTTACTAGATTTCTTACACGAACTCATATTTTCTCCAAAAGATGAGTATTTAGGATGACTTGTTCACATTAAGAGAGCTATAATCAAATTATAGAGAATCACCTAATCCACAAAAGAAAACTATATATTTCCCATGTCTTTAGACCCTTACCAAAACCAAAATTGTTAGAACAAGATCAGATAATCCAGAAAAGGATAACCCTTTATAAAAAGAAAACCTATTCTTAATATCCAAAATTTGTCCAACAAAACCCAAATTTCAACGAGGACCATTCGATAAACAATTTGTCCATAAAATTCTTCAAAGTAAACGAAACTGAGATTCAAATCCAAATATTTGAAGGATTTAGTCACATAGTATTCCAAGGTACAAATTAACACTTATCTTCAAATAACATCTGTTTCTCTAAAAGTCTCATATTGAAATGTAATTAACCTAATCACATATCCTCCATGATAGGTTAATAATTTACATAGATAAACCAAAATCAACATACCCTTAATTCATAAAATCATCTTACTAAAAAGAATAAGTCATACTAACCAGGGACTTCACGTAGTCCAGTGGTAGGCGATAAATACCAGTTGCACTTTGGTTGTGGGTTTGATTCCCTCAACTTTGTCTGACGCGACGTGTTGTCACACGGTCTACATGTTGTCCTTTTTATAAAACTCAAAAAATAACCCTAACATGTTTTAACCTCAAGTTTATCTCAATTCGTTCATATTCCATCATAACATATAGTAACCCATAATTACTTCAAAAGTAAGGATCATATTAACCCTAATGGTTACCTTTATAATTATTACCTGAACTTCGACATCGATTGTTCATCTCGTACATGATGCATTACAGAACATACCAAGTTTCAAGTGGTTGATCATGACCCCTTGATAGTTGGTTTATAACAACCATGAGTTTCCTTATTGAATACCCCATTTCATCCGGTCTCTTAATCAGAGAACCACCACAGTTTCCTTTAAACCCATTGTCACTTTGGTGCCTGCTAGATCCATTCATTTACTAAAACCAAAAATGTCAGTGTGAGTATATCAAAAAAATTGTCATGTACTAAGGAGTAAGATAAACACTAAGATATACTTACTCATTCACTTTATCAAAAAACTACGACTCTTTCTGAAATCCTAACCATTATGGTAATGTCACTTAGGCTTAGAGAATACACTAACCTCTAAGGTTATCTAAACCGACCTCTGATACCAACTATAAGGCCCCAGCCTTAAGCATTTCTTAATATTGAATTAAATGAATAATTCACATTGAGGATCTTTTCAAGTTTATAGTTTTAGAGAATTAGGACATAACTATTACATCTCAAAAGATTACAAAGTAGACACTTCTACTAAGTTTCCATAAATAAATAAAAAACTCTTAAAAGAAACATGTCTAGTTCCATGTTTTAGATATCATGTTTTTCCTTGATCCCATCCTTGACCCTATTGATCTTTAAGTCATGTGTAAAACATTTAAAAAACTTGGGATGAGCAAAAAAAGCTCAGTAAGGGATATAAAAATATGGAAAGGAAACATGAGTACATGCATACATAAGAATCAATGAAATCATACTTTACTCATAAAACATAATCACTTTAATATACCTCATCAAATCATGAATAAAACATAGAAATTATTAGGCATAAAGGTAACTTGAGGCATTCATAACATTCTTACATAGGGAGTAACCCTCTTGGTTACGTTTGGAAAACCCATCACAGTATATTCCCTAAATCGCTTTAGAAAAACCTTAACATTTAACTCCTTAGCATTACCCAATGCATTGGAGAGCTATATCGGGGTCACCCGCCCTTAGTTCATCACAGAACCACCCATCTTCATAAACAATGCCCAAGAACCATAACATTATCATAGCACATAACTTAAGCATAATGGAAAGATAACATTCCCACATTGGAATAACAATATAACATTCTAAGATAATGAATCCATTCTAAAAACCATTTTCAAACCCATTTAAAACATTTAATAAAGATATTTTTGAATCAAAGTGTCTCATACCACTTTGAAGTTTTTAAAATTTTAAACCATTAATATCCATATAATTAAATCCTTAAAACCATTTTTAAAACATGGATATTAATGAGAAATATTTATAAGAATAAATCATTAAAACATTTAAAACAATATTTTAGTTAAAGCATTTTTAACAAAATGAGAGACAATTTAATACCATAATTGAGGAATAAAATTTAATCAAAAATTTGCAATATCATGAGAATAAATGGATTCATGACATAATATTCCAAGGGACAGTATATACACTATATTAGAGTGAATTGTTTCATAACAACAATAAAGTCTTAATAGAAATATAAAATGAGATGAAATCCCTTATAAAGAAGGTATCCTTAAATTAAGGATAGATCAATCTCATAATTATGGGTGACAAATATAAATACACCCAATATAAGTGGATATTAAGTTTAAAAAAATCAAATTAATTCACACATATTCAAAGGATTACATATTCAATAACTACATGTTGAACCCAAAGAAATCGAAATTGCGTTAAGAAGTTCCCTTGGTAAAATTCGACAGCCTAACAACGTCACTTTAAAATTCATAAAATTAGTTGATGAGAGAGAAAATCGTGTCTCATAACTTGGACATAAAATTTACATCAATAAGGATATAGAAGAACATTTCCCAACATAAAAAGATGTAAATTAAAAGACATAACAAAATAAGTCTTTTAAAAAGAGGAGGGTGAAAGGTTCCCTTACCGATTTGGGCAACTTTCGAAACGTACACCCCATGAAATAAGGGTCATACAATGAAGATGTAACTACCAATAAATGAAATTATATTATACAAATAGTTAAATAATGGGCAGTACATACACCACAAAAAAAGTAAATAGTGGCCAATGTAGCATGAATCTCACAGGAATAAAAAGTGACATGAAAATCCCCTTATGAAAATTCGGCAGCCTAACGACGCCACATAAAACATACAAAAATGGATTGATGATATAAAATAGGGTCTCTAATCATATTAACATAAAATTTACAGCAAGAGGAATATAAAATAACATCCCCCAACATAAGAAATAGGAGCTTAAATTCAGTTACATAAAAAGAGTACTTAAAAATAAAGAGAGAGGTAGGATCCCTTACGAAAATTCGGCAGCCTAACGGCACCAATAAAAACTTCCAAAATGGATTGATGAGAGAAAATAGGGTCTCTCATCCTATAAAAAGTACATTAAGAGTAATATAAAAGAACATCCAAATCATAAGAAATATGAGCTTAAAAGGAATGACATAAAAGAGTGCGCTTAAAAAGAAAGAGAGGGGTAGGTTCCCTTACCTCGTGTCCGACATGACACGATCGTTCTTTAATCTCCTGAATAATAAAATTTGGTCAATTTATAATTTATTAATCACCTCCTATAAATATTATTATTCAGTTCATATCACATATTATAATGTTATAATAATTGGTTAATAAAGTGAGTTCATATCATAAGTTTTTGTCGATGTTCGGTACATGAGTAAAAATTGAACTTGTTGGAAAAGAATTTTCCATGTAGATATAGGTACATCATATCAAGAAAAGTATTGATGTTTTAAATATCATATATATCCAGTATATATTCATTTTATACTATTCCATAGAATTTGGAGATAAAAAATTAAAAGCACCATTCCTGGAGACGGTAGGCCGTACGTACGCATGAACACTACTTTCATTTTTTGTCATATTAATGGAATTAAAACAAAATGAGATATATATATATTATAATTCCAGAATTATATCCATAATTTAGATTTAATATATTACATATATATCCATTATATATATGTACTTATAATAGTACATAACATTTGGAGATAAGAAATGAAATGTACCGTTCATGGAGACGGTAAGCCGTACGTATGCATGAACGCTATATTCATTTCTTATTTTTTGTATTAAATGGAATGAAATAATAATTATATAAAGGTATATTATAATTCCAGTGGTATTTCATATGTAATACCATTAATTCCATCCTTTATACGTCCCACATATGGCATTAAAAAATCAAATCACTTTGAGGGGGCGGTAGTCCGCACTTCCTAAAATGAAGATATCGCGTTTACCCATAATGGAAACCATAATGGTATGCCATAAATGAAAAATAAAGAAGCTTAAGGAAAAAATAAACATAATATATATCATATATAAATATATTTACATATTAATGGCCACCTTTGAAGGTGTTAAAAGAATATTGAACAATCATCGTTTCGTGAGGCAGTAATTCACCATCCACAGAAACATTATGTTCTTTAACCATTAGACGGATGTGTGTGCAAGTGTAGCTCAAATACATATTATAACAAAATCCTATTATATTTACTATACAGGTTTTGTTAGAAAAGAAAGTAATAAAAAGAGTTTAGGGGGTTGGAGAACAAAATAAAACATAAGAACACAAGAGAAGACACTACCTTTAAATCAGGTAACTCTTTAAATCAGGTAACTCTTTTTGATTTGAGCTCAAAGGCTTCCATGGAAAGACTTATGCCCAATGTGAGGATTCAAGGAGTAAGAGAGGGATGTGGAGATACAAAATGGGTAGGGTTTGGCCGATCCAATGGCTGTATGGGTAAGGTGGTAGAGGTGGGGGCCTTTTATAAGAGGAGAGGAGGGGCACTCTTGGAAAGTCTTGAAAAGTAACATTATTATAATTTTTTTTCGGATTTTAAAGGTCCCAAAATTATATATTTCTAGGATAAGGTGATAATAGTTCGAAATAAACCCATAAAATAGGTTTTTGAAAAGTGTAGGGCTTATATTTTACATTATCTTTTCATTTTATTTAAATCGTTAAATAATGAGGTAATCGCTGCATCATCATGGTGTCATAAATAGTTGAATTTATTTAATGTCTAAAAATTATAAAAAAAATCATGATGTAGGAAATATTTTTATATTTATAATTTATATTTATAGTCAAAAATATGACTTGTACAACCCTATGTAAAAATTGGTTTAGTAAACCAACTGATGTTTGTGACATTTTAATTTTAACTTTAAATAAAAAGTTCTTAATGTCATTTTCCTACCAAAGTGGCTCCATGGGGTCCCCAAGTTGACCCATGGATTTTATTGGTCTACCATGACACATAAAATATGGTTAGGACATGTGTCACGGTCATTTCATATTATTAAAACATTATTTTTACCCTAAACTACACTAATTTCCTCTAATCGCGATTAAAACATAAAAGTTACTATTCACCAAAAAGATTATTTTAAACCCATTGAACCACATTTTACATACTAATGACAACCATGTATGTCAGATTTTTGAAATTCATAATAGATAAGTGGAAATGTTTTATTTAAACGAAAAAAATCAGTTTTTAAACTACCTAGTGGTTTCACTATTCACCAAAAATTGAAGTTTTTCAGAAAAATACCAAAAATTCACCCTAAGCTATTTTTGATATTCAGAATTCAAAAATGATTTCTATTTTACAAAATTCAAAACATATAAGTTGAATTAATTAATTTAATAATTAATTCCCGGTGTCAAAACAAATAGCGTGTTTTTAAGAAACAATATCTATTGTAAGATTGACACTAGTTTAAGTCCAATTTCAAAGTGAAATTAATTCCAACGACCACTATTGGATTAAATGGTAAAAATATATTATAATTTCACTTTAAAACCAATTCAAAAGATAATCTAATCATATAAATAAATTAGATTAAAAAGAGGTTTTGAATTAAAATACAACATTTTTCACTATTCATTAAAAAATGAACTTTATCGGAAAAATACAAAAAATTTACACAAAGTAAATTTTGATGTCCCGATTCTAAAAAAAATTATTTTGTCAAATATAACACATAAAATTTTCATCAAGTGGATTTAAAATAGGTTTCCTATTAAAAGGCGGTTAATTTACCTTTTAAAGAATATTAGAATGTTTACGCTTAATTTTGGATTCATTCGCATTTTTAATCCTCTAAAATTTATTGTAAAAAGTAAAAATATTTGACAAATATATATAATAACTTTGTAGTTAGTTCTGTTCATTCCCGCTATTACAACGACTAGGTGTTAACTACCATTTAAAATAAAATTATTTTATTATTAGAGTGCAACGTAAGATTTCAAAGGAACTCGTTGTTGCATATTGGGTAAGCCATCGAGCATAGAGTTACCTTTAAATTAATGTTATCATTTTATTCAAAATTAGGGATAAATATTAAAATGTCATATTCTTTATTTACCTGGGGTGTTACAACTCACACCTGATTGTCAGTATACTATGTGTCCCATTATAGTATGTCATCCAACTGCAGAACTACATTTAAGAATATTTTCATAGCACTTCAAGGTTCTCATTATAGAGGATAATTACTATGACCTTATCATGGTGAAAAATACTCCAGGACATTATTATACTATATTCATACAGAACAATGAACAATATATAATAAGATATTTAATATTTAAATATACTAAATTTTTATGTAATCAAAGTACAACTAGTTTGTTCTAGGACAACAGCTCTTACAAACTCCTACTTGGACTAGAGCCAACTACGTATGACTTTCAGTCCGCAAGACTTCACATCATGATCATGTTTTTTTGAGTCAAGGCATTAGTCAAGGGGTCTACCGTGTTGTCTTCCCTGGAAACATTGCTCCCTGAAACATCACCTCTATGAAAAATTCTTCAAGATATGATAATTTTAAAGTATGTGCTTCATCAGCTGATGTGACCTTGGTTCTTTTGAGAGAGCCACCACTATAGTATTATCATAGTACAATGTGATGGGATCTTTATTTATATGTATCACATCCTGATCTTGGTCGAAGCTCTGCATCCAAACTGCTTCTTTAGAAACCTCAAAAGCTGTGATATACTCAAAATCTACTATAGAAAATTCGACCATTCTCTACTTTGAGATCTTCCAGTTCAATTCACCTCAATTCAAAGTGAATATTTTTTCCATTTTTTGACTTCATGTCATCTGGATCAGTCTAGAAACTACCATCTGCATATCATCTGATTACTAGTTCCTCATCTCCTCCATAAAACAGAAATATATCCTTAGTATGCCTCTGATACTTTAGGATAGTATTGACTGTCATCCAATAGGGTTCACCTGGGTCAGCTTGATATCTTCCAACCGCACTCAATACATAGGTGGTATCTAGTATAGTATATAGCATGACATACATGACTGACCTAGTTGCTAATGCGTATGGAATACTTACCATTATCTTTCTTTCCTCATGTGTCTGAGCACACATTTTATTGGAAAGATGAATTCCATGTGACGATGGAAACAATACCCTCTTGGATTATTCCTACTGAATCTATTCAGTATCTTATCGATGTATGTACTTTGACATAGGCCCAAAAATCTCTTGGATCTTCCATGATGGATCTTGACCCTAAGAATATATGTTGCCTCTTCCAAGTTCTACATGTAGAACCATTGATTTAACTATGACTTAACAGACTGTAAGACTAATATCTTATTTCCAATAAGTAATATGTCATAAACATATACTACTAGGAAAATGACTTCACTCCCACTAAATCGTTTTTATACACAAGGCTTACATTGGTTTTTTATGAAAACAAATTTTATTATGGCTTCATCAAAAATAATTTTCCATGACCTGGATTCTTTCATTAATCCATAAATGGATTCATGTAATGTGAATACCTTATTGGAATCCTTTATAGTCATAAACCCTTTAGCCTGTGTCATGTAGACATATTCATGAAGTTTCCCATTAAGGAAGGCTATTTTGACATCCATTTTCCAAATATCATAGTCATGGTTTGCAACAATATCCAATTGAATTTTGATGGATTTTAGCATTGAAACTGGTGAAAAGGTTTCGTCATAGTCAATTCCTTGACTCTTATGGAACCCTTTTGTAACCAGTCGTGCCTTATAGGTATTGAATTTTCCTTTCATGTCCATTTTATTCTTGAATACTCATTTCTAACAAATATGATTTACATCAACGGGAGGATCTACCAAAATACAAACTTTGTTTTTGTACATGGAATCCAATTCAGAATTCATGGCTTTTACCACATGGAAACATCTGTGACACATACTAATTCCTTGTAGGTTATAGGATCATTATTATCGACTAATAATGATTCACCTACCTTGGTAACTATAAAACCTTACCATTCCAGTTCTCTAACCCCTCTTGCAATCCTACATAGTTCTTGTGTCTCTGGAATAATTTTTTCTTCCATAGGAATTTTTGGAATCTATTCCTCTACCAACACTTGTGTACCTTGAGCCTCGACTTCATCGAATTCTATCTCGCTCCCACTATTTCTTTTGGATATGTTCTCCCTTTCATGAAATATGGAATTTATTTCCACTATAACCACTTTTCTGAGGGGTTGTATAGGTAATATCCCATTGTTTCCTTATGGGTAGCCTAGAAAGGTGCACTTTGTGCCTCAGGGTGAATTTTTGTTACCTGGAGAGGCCTTACAAAATGAATATACTCCCCACACATGTAAATTTGATAATACTGATTTCTTTCCACTCTAGAACTTGTATAGAATACCATTTATCAATTTATTTGGTACGTGGTTTAGTATGTGCACCATTTTTTGTAACACGTATCCCCAAAAGGATTATGAATGACTCACATGACGCATTATTGATCTCACCATGTTTAACAACGTGAAATTCCTTTTTTATGTCACACCATTCCAGTATGGTGTGTAAAGAGGAGTGAGTTGGTATAGGATCCAAAACTCTTGTAAGTAATCAATGAAGTCTTGATTAAGATATTCTCCACCTCAGTCTAAATAGAGTTTCTTAATATTCTTACCAATATGGTTCTCAACTTCATTATTGTATTCTTTGAACTTTTCAAAAGAATCCAACGTACACATAATTATGTAGATATATACATATCTACTAAGATCATCAGTAAAAGTTATAAAGTATGAAAACCCTCCCCTTGATTCAACTAGAAATTATCCACACACATCGGTATGAACCAATTCAAGAAGCTCTTTAGCCCTTTCACCTTTCCCACTAAATGGGGATTTGGCCATTTTTCCTTGTAAACATGCATGACATATGCCAAGTGGTTTTAGTTTGAAATAATCTAAGTATCCATCTTGATGTAACTTGGTCAAGCATTTCTCATTTACATGACCTAGACAGTGATGGAAAAGTTGGGTGTGGTACGAGTCATGTGAAGTATATTTGTTATCAATTTCCAAAATTGGTTTGTGTAATCCAACACGTAAAGACTATTTTATAAATGTACCCTACCAAAAAAATGTACTCTTTTTAAAATAAGCAACATTAATTTCTAAAATTGAATAAAACCCACCTATATCTAATATAGATACATAAATAATGTTTTTAGTAACATATGGAACATAATAAAAACCCTTTAATACTGTGATCATATTTGTGGGAAATGTGAGGTGGTAGTTTCCAATAGCCACAATAGTAAGTATGGCTCTAATGGATACTCGTAGATCTACCTCCCTTGGGATAATCTTCTTGAATCTACTTGGTTGTTGTATTTGGATACACATGTGATCACCACATCTCTATCTAATAACCGATTTTTAGAAATAGATATATTACATTTGATAATAAAATCACATGAAGCTTCCCCTTCCTTCTTAGTATAGGTGTAGTTCTTCTTCCAGTGGCCCTTCTTGCCACATGTGAAACAAACAGCTTCCTATTATCTTTCCTTCCCTTTGATCTTCTTTTTCATGGAAGGGCGTGAAGAATATTTGGGATTAAATCTCTTCACCTTCCATTTCCTCTTATTCACCATAAGGATAGAAGGATTTTCACGCTTCATAAATTGTACACTTAGCGAATGAGGATAAGAATATCAGATAGAGAGTTCTCAATGTTGTTCATATTGAAATTAACAAAAAAGATAGCGAAGTTAAGAGGGGGTGATGAAAGAACGAGATCGGTACCTAGTTCTTTAGGGAATTTAAACCCCAAAACCTCTAAGTTCTTAATGTATCAAATGATCTTGACTACGTGAGGTCTAACTGGGGAACCCTCTACAAGCTTACTTTGAAAGAGATCCTTGGATGTCTCAAACCATTCTTGTATTTCTCTCTCCTGGTAAAGACCACAGAGGTGCTTCATCATGCTATAACAATCCATGTTTTCATGAGACTTTAGGATCTCACTAGACATTGATGATAGAATCCATTATTGAATGTTGACTATGTCATTAATATGTTTCTCATAGACCAAGAACTATTCTTCACTAACCTCTTGGGAAGGCAAATCAGGTAATGATTACTCCAGCACGTAAGACTTCCATTCAAAGAATTGAATAAGACAAAGGCATCTAAACCATTTCTAGAAGTTAATGCCAGTGAGGATGTTGTCTTTATCCTTAATTGATCACTGGGATAGTGTGGGTTAATATTTTGTCATTTAATTCTATAATTAAAAGAGCATAACATTATTACTTTTTTGATTACAATTTATGAGAAATAATAAATTAATTTTATTAATTATCACACTATTTTGTCAAGCCACAATGGCCCTCACCATTGAACTAAGAATGCCTAGTTTCCATGACATTTTAGTTTCAAGGATCCATATTCCCCTTTTCATAACCCCAAAATGGTTTGGTCAATCTATTTAATGGTATTTTGGTAGGCAGGTCTTTGCCAACTGCAGGCTTATAGCTCCTTGATCTGTTGACTGGACTCCCCAATCCTAAAATCCTTACTTTGGATTTCCTCAACTATTGCTTCCAATATTAAAACAAGTCTAGAAATGGATACTCATCTTGATGTAATATGGTTAATTCAACCTAGAACCTTTCATAAGGGATTTCTTTATAAAATTAAGTGTTCCAATAGAAGTTGGTCAAACATGTTGTTTTATAGATTTTTTCCCTTAATCATGTAACATAAGACTTGGTCTGAAATAATATTTTATTTTATTAATTTTTATCTATTATAAGTGAATTTATTATTATCATTATCACATGCTTGTTATTGACTATTCCTCTACAATTTGCAGGGATGGTTCGAGTATGCCGAGTCTTATTTATTTTTATGTATGGTATATATTATTACTTAGAATAGTATATTTTCTTTCCCATAAAGTATAGCCTCCCCACTTTAACTTTTTACACCCTCACTAATAGTCAACAACCATTTGAATTTTAGGATGTGCACCTAAGTCCAGTGGTACCTGGCACGACATCACTGTTTGGGTGGACAATCGGGTTAGAGATACTACATTAAAGGTTTAAATTTTAACAAATGTTTATAGTTTTTTTGTTAAATCGATGATTTCCAAGAGTGATATTTATACATATATATATATATATAACAAATATATAATGAATTTAAAAAGAGTGTTCCAAAAATTTATCATGAAAGGAATTTGATAAATTATTTCTAAGAATTATTTTGTGTAATAGATGTTTTTATAGAGGATTTCAATAGAATTTTTATATATGATGGGATTTGAAATTTAAATTTATGTAATGGTGGAATAAAAAAATATAATTCAATTATTATGGAGTTAAAATGATTTCAAGAATATATAAAATTATATTATTTATATGATCTTGTTTCTATAAATGGTTTTTTCTTATAATTATAATTAGATGAGGGGATCGCTATAGATTTTTTAAAAATGCATAATTTATAATTTTAGAATTCATAGTTGTTTCTTAGTTCATAATGAAATACAATACAATGATGTGAAACTTACATCAATATAATAATCACTGTGAATGTTTCATAGTTTTAACTAAGTGAAATATTATAGTAGAAACCATTTTGTTAATGGATTAACAGTTCTTTCTATGTATTCATGACCTTTGATTATTATTCTCTAGTCTATTACCCTAACACATATTATTCATTAGATTTATTATTATTTTTAAACTCTTAAAAGGATATATTCATTTAAATATTTTTTAGATATAAATATATTCTCTTGGGAAAATTGATATTTATTTTAGTCAAATTATTTTTATATTAATCTTTGAAAGAACACTGTCGTGGGTGCCCTCAAATGATTAGTGTGATTTTGGGGTACTTAGGTGCATCAGAGTGGCTAACCAAGGTCATCTCTCAAAGGAGGAAGTGAATTAAAACATCTTTTTAGAGGTATTATAGACATAAAAAAAAGAGAATAAAAAAACTACTTGAAAGGAGGGGGTGGTTGTTTATAGTTTATAAAACTTGAAGAAGTTTGCTGGAAAAAGATTGCATTTTTTTGTTTTTCATTTTGAAATGATGTTTGATTAAAAAGACACAACAAGAAGATGTTTTTTTGATAATATTTTAAATGGAATAATCGATCTAACTCTACCTCTTCACTCTATTATTAATCATTATCATTTAAATTAACATTCACTTAACTATGATCCCTTTATTTTTTAAATCCCAAACCCTATGAGAATTAACTTTTCCATGAAGATGAAGTGAATTTAACCCTGGGATAACTTCGGGACATGAAATCACCACACCCTACTTTGATTGATGTTCTAAGATTAGCTTCTGGTCAGTGGTAAATTAAGTCACATATCTATTTTGGAAATTAGGACTAATTGAGTTTAGGGATTATGTTTAAACTCTACAAATTAATCCCATGTGGTTTTGAATTACCGGTTAAGGTTGCGCTCTCACAGTTCACACAATTCCCGACCTCACGTGTTTTGTGTTAACTATTAAATTGCTTTATTAGTATCACTTAAATTAAAAACTCAATTAATAGATCTTAATATGTGAATTACAGTATCCCATTGATTCAAAATAAATGAATGAAGATGGATAGAGGTCGATCGATCACTAAAAAGAACTAGTCTTCCATGGGTGGCGTAATCATCGTAGAAGCGAATTGCATTTGCAAAGTTTATAATGGGTATAACCCAATAATGCTTCTACTCAACAATTCCAGACCAAATAATAAGATTAATAGAATAATAAATTTAAACAAAAGAGAATAAAAGAGAAGAAATTAAATAAGAACAAAGAAGTTTAAAACACAAATAAAAATATTACAACATGAAGAAGAGAAGGAGGCTTTGATGAGGGGATCCTTGCTTCAAGAGCTACCCCCTCTTACAATGTTTGGATAATTTGGGTGAAACCAATTCTCCTCTACCTAAAATATACTAATTCACGTCCCAACCCCACCAAATGATAAAAACACCAATTTATAGAGTGGTGGGGAGGATAGGTTCAAAGTGGTTTCAAGTGTGAATGGGGAATCTCAACCAAATATTTGATTCCAACTTCCACCACCCATTTGACCACCAAAACACGTGAATTGTCCAGCCTTACAGAAGGATAATATGGGCGGATATAGGTTCTATATCTCCTATAAAAATATGGTCTCAATAAAATCCTATATGAAATAGTTATGGCCTAAATACAGAAGCTTCTCCATTCTAGTGTGTCCAGCCCACCTTTCACTTTATGGACCAATTACTCCATCCAGATGCATTCTTTTTATCAAGTGTCCTGAATAAAAGTTGTATCTCATGAATTAGGAAACATATTTAAAAAATATTATGTTAAAATAATTCAAATAAAAATATTTATGATTGAAATACTACATTACATTTTAAAAGGGTAAACAAGAATTTTCATCAAATATTCAAATGAATGATAAAATCCCAAATACTTTCTAATTGAACATATTTAACACAATTTGAGGAAATTATATCATTTATTATCAAAACAATATTCAATAAAATAGTGTTTTATCAACTCCACCACACTTACCCTTTTGCACTCCAGAGAAAAATCTCATATCAAGTAAACATCAATATCAAATCAAAACCAATTTTAAAACACATATCCTTGAGATCAAACAATTACACACCAAGAAACAAAATATATCATGCATCATAAAAAAACCATTATTTCAAGTTCTTCATTTATATCATTCAATATATTTCCACTATATTTATCCTCCCATGCACAAAACACTTACCTCGCTTGAATTTTCTCTTATCACACAAATATCAATTTTTTTTGCAATGTCTTTCTCATCCAAACTCATACAAGGGTCACCATAGGCTTGATAAATTCCTACATCGCCACCCGATGTGAGTCAAGGACATATTTTTATCATGAGTACTTTTCAGGGTTGTTCTGTGGCTTTCGGTTGGTAGGATTTAGATGTGAAAATTTCTAAGGCTGAATGAGGAGGGCTTGACTCTTTTTGATGAAAAATTGCATTAATCTAACTTTCACTTAAATATGGTCTTCTCCTCAATCCCCATAGTATCAATTCATCTCCACAATCATTAGAAATAATGGAATTTGCACACCATTCAATATTTCCACAGTAAAAATGTCAATCTTCTCGAACATGATTTTCTTAAAAGCTCCAGATAGGCACAACTTTCTACATCAATTAGAAGCTCCAGAAAAGGAATAGATTCACTTATATTGAAATCTCCAGAAAAGGCACAAATTTGAATATAATGGTTTTCTTCAGCAGTAAAGACATCTCTTCATAATTTAATTTTCCACCCAAAGTATCACAGAATGTGGTAGCACAACACAAGACAGCTTCCCCCACACTTAAGCTCAACTAGATTATGCAATTTCAATTCAAGAGTTGGTTGGATAGGGAAAATTGGCACCTAATGTGGCTAACCTAACAGGTTGTGCATGGATTATATGGGATAAAAGCATTAAATTTTCAAGGTAAGCCATTATAAAAATGATTCTTTGAAATAGGGTCTTTAGTACCAAACAAATTCTTCAATCATTTAAACATAAGTACCTCAAACCCTAAAGTTTTGACAGAAATAAATCAAATTCTGGTTAAATCAAGCATGGTTTGGTTCCCTCAAGAAGTTAGGTGAATGTAAAGAATATGAAAATAATGATTTAGAAGCCTCACAAGAAACTAGTTTCAAATATAAAGATAGTGAGATGTGCCATGGGATTCAAAATTCTGTGTACTATTCATGAAATTTCTAAATATTTGAACTTAAAACAAAGTCATTTAAGCATTCATTTAAGCTCAGTTTCAAGGGATAAATTGTTTCACTCATTGATATGCATTTCAAAATTGTGATGAGAATCATTTCAGCTCAAAAATTTTAAAAACACAAAGAAAATTGAAAAATAAACACACAAAATTTGAAAAAGCACACAATTTTTTTTTGTTTTTAAATCAGGAAAACATTTGAAATAACTAAACTAAAAGGTTCCCTCCCCCACACATAAAATATTGCATTGTACTCAATGTGAACCCCTGAGATGATATATGCACATGAAATGTCGAATTTTTAAATTGGATAAATAATATAAAAGTGAAAGGGTTAGGAACAGCCTGATGTGCTCAAGTGATGATGGGGTCATGCAGTGTGATAAAATCCACTACATTAGTAGTAAGTCCCTGAATGTATCTCTTCAAACATTTCCCATTGACTGTAAATCTCTTTCTAGTGTCCTCTTGTGTGATCTCTACTGCACCATAAGGGAAAACATTAGATACAATATAATGAAATAACGATCTGGAATGCAACTTACCAGGCATCAGCTTCAGTCGTGAACTGTAGAGAAGGACTTTCTCTCCAACATAAAACTCCCTTTGTTGGATCATTCTATCATGAGATGATTTTTATTTTTACTTGTAGAGCCTTAAGTTCTCATATGAAGACAATCTAATCTCCTCAAGCTCTTGAATTTGTAGCTTCCTTTGGATTCCAACTTGGGCCAAATCCATGTTGCATTTCTTTATATCCCAATAAGCCCGATGATCAACTTCCACAGGGAGATGACACTCTTTACCAAAAACAATCCAAAATGGGGACATACCAATGGGTTTCTTGTATGCTATTCTATAAGCCCACATTGCATCATCCAAGTGCTTTCTCCAATCCTTTCTATTTTTCTGCACAGTTTTCTCCCAAATTTGTTTCAACTCACGACTTGGAACCTCAGCTTGTCCATTTGTTTGGGGGTGGTATGGTGTTGATGTTTTGTGTGTCACCCCATAATTCTGAAGAAGGGAAGCAAGATTATGATTTCAGAAATGTGTCCCTTGGTCACTTATGTTAGCCTTTGGTACTCCAAACCTCCAAAAAATATGTGCCTTCACGAAATCCACAACAACATGGGAATCATCAGTCCTGGTGGCCTTGGCCTCCACCCATTTTCTCACATAATCAATCGCAACCAAAATATACAAGAAACCATATGAACTTGGAAAAGGACCCATAAAATCAATTCCCCACACATCAAAAATCTCACATAATAGTATGGGTTGTTGGGGAATCTCATGTCTCCTAGAAATATTACCAATGTGTTGGAAACAAGAGCATGACTTACAAAACACATGGGCATCATGGAATAAACTAGGCCAATATAATCCAAAGTCCAAAACCTTCCTAGCTGTCTGTTGGGGTCCAAAGTGTCCACCACAAGAAAGTGTATGACAGAAATAAAAAACAGACTCAAACTCATGATCGGGAACACACCTCCAAATGACTTGGTCACAAAACATGTGTCAGAGGTAAGGATCATCCCACACATAAAATCTAGACACATTTTTTAATTTTTGGACTTGATACTTCTTCAAATTTACTAGGATTTTAAAGGAAACAATGTAATTAACTAAATCTACATACAAAGGATGCGTACCTGAGATGGTATAGAGATTCTCATCAGGGAAAGTGTCCCGAAGTGGTACCTGGTCCAAGGTGTCACCCTCTGGTGTGTGAGTAAGCCTACTCATGTGGTCCGCCACCAAGTTTTCTGACCCCTTCTTGTCCTTTATCTAGACGTAAAACTCTTAAAGAAGGAGCATCCAACAGATAATTCGTGGCTTTTCATCTGGCTTCTTTAGGAGGTACCTCAAAGCTACATGGTAAGAAAAAACAACTACTTTAGATCCCAATAAATATGAATGAAATTTATCTAAAGTAAATATAACAGCAACAAACTCCTTTTCTATTGTGGTGTTGTTTGATTGGGCAGAATCCAACGTCCTCGATGAATAAGAAATCACATGTGAACACCCCTCCTCCCTATGAGATAAGACATATCCAACCGCGAAGTTGGATGCATCACACATAAGATCAAATGGAAGGTCCCACCATGGGGGCTGTATGATCGGTGGAGTGGTCAGAAACTTCTTTATCTCATAAAATGACACCCTGCATGAATCATCAAAATTGAAGTCAACATCTTTTTGAAGCAATCAAGATAATGGTAGAGCGATCTTACTAAAATCTCTGATGAAGCGTCGATAAAATCCAACATGTCCAAGGAATGATCGAACATCACACACACATGTAGGATATGGCAGGGATGAAATAATGTCAAACATAGATTTATCAACTTCAATGCAATGTTGTGAGACTATATAACCTAAGACAATTCCCTTTTCGACCATGAAATGACATTTTTCAAAATTTAAGACCAGATTCATCTCAATACAACGATTCATCACATCACCCAAACTAGAGAGACATTCATCAAATTAGGATCCATAAATTGTAAAATCATCCATAAATACCTCCATGCACGTCTCAATGAAATCTGAGAAAATACTCACCATGCATCTCTGGAAGGTACCTGGGGAATTACAAAGTCCAAATGGAATCCTTCGGTAAGCAAAGGTATCGAATGGGCAGGTGAATGTCATCTTCTCCTGGTCCTCTGCTACAATGGGAACCTGAAAATAGCCAGAGAAACCATCCAAGAAGCAATAATGTGTCCTACCTGCAAGTCTCTCAAGCATCTGGTCAATGAATTGAAGTGGTAAATAGTCCTTACGAGTGTATTGATTTAGTTTCCTATAATCAATACACACTCACCAACTGTTTTGTACTCTCACAGGAACTAACTCATCATTTTCATTTTTTATAACAGTGAAACCAGTTTTCTTTGGTACAACCTAGATAGGGCTAACCCATTGTGAGTCAGAAATAGGGTAAATTATACCTGCCTCGAGAAATTTTTCAACCTCTTTTTTAACAACCTCTAAAAGGGTTGTATTGAGTCTCCTTTGTGGTTGCCTCACTGGTTTATCCCCATCCTCCTAAAGAATCCTATGCATGAAAATGCAGGGGCTAATACCTGATTTGTCTTCCAATTTCCAACCAATTTCCCTACTGTTATCTCTCAATAGATTCAAAAACATTTCTTCATGTTCAAAAGAGATATTGTTAGCAATGATAATAGGTAATCTATCACCACACAAAAAGTATGAATATTTATGATTTGGGGGAAATGGATTGAGTTCCAATGTATGGGGTGATGTATGGGTGGAGAAATTTATGCAACAGACATCTGCACAATGAACATCAGTATCAGAATAAAAATCCTGAAAATTAGAAAATAATGCATCAAATCCATCAGCATACTAAACAGATATGTCATAATCAGAGTTCACATGATCAAAATAAAAATATGATTCCATTTCAAAATCAAATATTAGAGAGTCTTGTTCCTTAGAAACAGGTGTGGAAGTACTCTTAGACATCAAACTAGAACCAATACTCATAATCTCCCTAAGCATAGGACAATCCAATTCCATGGTGTTTTTACTTGGTGGATCAAAATGGGAGATAAAAAATGCAGAATGATCCTCTGAGGGGTACTTCATGGAATCCATAACATTAAATATCACAACCTCATTGCCAAATTCCATGGAAAGTGTACCCTCATTGAAATTTATGATAGTTTTTACAGTTTTGAGGAAGGGACTACCTACGATAATGGGGGAATGAGAACTTACCTGATCCTCCTCTTTGTTAAGCATGTAGAAATCTATTGGAAAGATCATGTCTCTTACCTGGACAAGTACATCCTCCAGAGCTCCCGCTGGATATGCCGTAGTTCAATTCACCAATTGCACCACTACTCTCGTCAGTTTCATCTCACCAACCTGTAAAGAAGATAATACAGAGTGAGGCATCACATTTATTGAATCTCTTAAATCACAAAGAGAATCAGAGAAGTGAAACTCCCCTATGGTGCATGTGATGGTGAATGTCCCTTGATTCTTTCACTTTTTCGGCATTACTAGAGTTGCAGTAATGTGTGCTGACACATTCCTTCCAAGATTGATCCTCTCATTTACTTTGAGCCCTCTTCTATTGGTACAATGTTCTTTTAAAAATTTTGCATACCTTGGAATTTGTTTAATGGATTCAAGTAGAGGAATGTTGATCTCCACGCGCTTAAATGTGTCCAAAACCTCCTTTTGCATTTCTTCTTTAGCCATATTTTTAGTTGGAACAACCCTGTTTGGAAAAGGAAGGGGTTTAGAAGGAACATCATCAATATTTTTCTTAACTTTATCTTTATCCTTGGATTCCTCATCAGTTGGTATAGAATGGGGCTTCTCCGGAGTTAAGGTGAATCCCAGTGGAATGGTAGGTGCAGATGTATCATTCATTTGCTTCCCACTTCTCAATGTGATGGCACTGACATTACCCTTTGGATTTGGAGTGGGTTGGGAAGGTAGATTTACGTAATTCATACTTACAAGTTCATGAAGGGTGGTGGCAATATGACTCATTTGAGTATTCAACTCCCTCAACTCCGAACCTTGACTTTTAAGCTCATTCTGTTGATTAAAAACAATTTTATTCAAAAGGTCATCAGTGTTAGAGTCTACCTTGTGTTGGAGATTCCCTTGTTGGTGACTTGTTGATGTTTGAGCTTCAAATCCCCTTTCGGGTTGTTGGAAACCTTGTTGGTAAGGTGGAGGCTGCTGGAAGTTTGGTTGAAAAGGGGGCCTTTTTTGTTGTCCAGAGACATACCTCATGTCCGATTGATCCTTCCACCATTGTTTGTATGTTGGATCAAACTTCTTTTGGGGATATGGTTGTTCTTGTTGCTGATATGGTCTCCCAGGGAACACTGCTGTACAATCTTCTGTTTCTTGGAGTTGTGGGCAATAGTCAGTTGGGGGGCTAGACTCAGTGCAAATACCACAAGGCCTTGAAGGAGGGGGTTTGGGATTTATTTTGATCCAAAGCAATATACCCACCATAGTGGTCAATTCTTCCAACTTGGTATCAATAAAATGGCTTTCAAGAGAAGAAGGACTTACCTGATGTACTCCCCTGACATGTGGTGTACCTCTATCAGCAAACTGTTGGGAGTTTTGGGCAATCTTGTCGATCAATTCACGTGTGGCTACTGGTGTCTTGTCCACCAATTCCCCTCATACTGCGACATCTACCATGCTCCTTTTCATAGCTGTGAGTCCTTCATAGAAGTACTGAATGAGGAGTTTCTCATTGATTTGGTGATGTGGACATCTTGCACACAACTTCTTGAATCGCTCCCAATACTCATACATTGGCTCCCCTTAGGCTTTCTTGATCCCCGAGATATCCTTATGAATTTAAGTGGCCCTCGATTCTAGAAAAAATCTCTACATGAAAAGTAATTTCAAATCGTTCCAACAAGTTACATCTTCAAGTTGTAAATAATACATCCAGTCTTTCGCAGATCCATCAGGTGAGAATGGGAATGATCTTAGTTTGATTTGATCATTAGAGACATTTATAGGTTTTATGGTTGAGAAATCCACATTAAATTCTTTCAAATTTTTATTGGGATCCTCACCATAGAGGCCATGAATCTTTGGAAGTAAGTGAATTAACCCAGATTTTAGTTCAAAGTCTGATTCGAGATTTGGGTATGCAATACAATTTAGTTGATAGTTAACATCAGGTGCCGCCAATTCTCGAATGGTTATATTTATTTAATTTCCATTATTTTCATCCATTGGTTCTTGTTTTACGGTTGAATTTGAATTGATTCCAGTTTCAATGTTCTGATATTGGAGTAATTCTCCAACTGGTTGAATGTTGAAACATCCCGTAGACTGAGAATGTCTGATTCGTTCCCTAAGGCTGAATTCAATCTAAGGGTCAAGATCTAAGATATCTTCGGGATTAGTTCATGTCATAGATAAATTAAAGATTAAAATAAGGAAATTAGACCATAGTAAAATAAAAATTAGAAGTTTGAGTTGATGGTCTAAAAAGAAGTAGAAGAAAAAAAGAAATCAGATCAGGTAAAGAAAGAAGAAATAAGAGAGGAAGATAATAAAATGTAAAATAAAATAAATACCTCTAATTGGTTGAAATAATTACTGGCCTCCATGGAAAGGACGCTAATTTGAAAGATCACTATCGTGGGTGCCCTCAAATTATTAGTGTGATTTTGGGGTACTTAGGTGCAGTACAGTGGCTGACCAAGGTCGTCTCTCCAAGGAGGAAGTGAATTAAAACAACTTTTTAGGTGTATTATAGAAATGAAATAAAAGAGAATAAAAACACTAATTTAAAGGATGGGGGTGGTTGTTTATAGTTTATAAAACTTGAAGAAGTTTGCTGGAAGAAGACTGCATTTTTTTGCTTTTAATTTTGAAATGAAGTTTGATTAAAAAGACACAACAAGAAGATGTTTTTTTGAAAATATTTTAAAAGGTGTAATAGATCTAACTCTACCTCTTCACTCTATTATTAATCATTATCATTTAAATTAACATTAACTTATTTATTATCCCTTTATTTGTTAAATCCCAAACCCTATGAGAATTAACTTTACCACGAAGATGAAGTGAATTTAACCGTAGGCTAACTTCGGAACATGCAATCGCCACACCCTGATTTCATTGATGTTTTAAGATTTACTTATGGTCAGTGGTAAATTATGTCACATATATATTCTGGAAGTGAGGACTAAATGAGTTTAGGGATTTTTTTGAACTCTATAAATGAATCCCATGTGGTTTTGAATTACCGGTTAAGGTTGCGCTCTCACAGTTCACACAATTCCCAACCTCGCGTGTTTTGTGTTAACTATTCAATTGCTTGATTAGTTTCATTTAAATTAAAAAATCAATTAATATATCATAATATGTGAATTACAGTAGCTCATTGATTAAAAATAAATTAATGAAGATGGATATAGGTCGATCGATTACTAAAAAGAACTACTCTTCCATGGGTTGCGTAACCATCGTAGAAGCGAATTGCATTTGCGAAGGTTTATAATGGGTATAACCCAATAACACTTCTACTCAAGAATTCCAGAACAAAGTGGAAGATTAAGTGAAGAATAAATTTAAATAAAATAGAATAAAATAGAAGAAAAAAAAGAAGAAGAAAGAATTTTAAAACACAAATGAAAATATTACAACTTGAAGAAGATAAGGAGGCTTCGATGAGGAGATCCTTGCTTCAAGAGATACCCCTCTTACAATGGTTGGATAATTTGGGTGAAACCAATTCTCCCCTGCCTAAAATCTCCTAATTCACATCGTAACCCCACAAAATGAGAAAAAAACCAATTTATAGAGTGGCGGGGAGGCTAGGTTCAAAGTGGTTTCAAGTGTGAATGGGGTATCTCTAGAAAATATTTTATGCCAACGTTCACCTCCCATTTTACCACCAAAACGCAGGAATTGGCCACCCATAAAGAAGGATAATATGGGCGGATATAGGTTCTCTATATCCTCTAAAAAGTTGGGCTCAATACAATCCCATATGTAGGATTTATCTCTGCAATACAGAAGCTTCTCCCTTCTGGCATGTCCAGCCCATCTTTGACTTTATAGCCAAATTACTCCATCCAGATGCATTCTTTTTATCAAGTGTCTGGAATAAACATTATCTCCCATGAAGTAAGTAACATAGTTAAAAAATATTAAGTTAAAATAATTCATATAAAAATATTTATGATTGAAATACTACAGTACATTTTAAAAGGGTAAAACTGGAATTTTCATCATATATTCAAATGAATGATCTAATCCCAAATACTTTCTAATTGAATATATTTAACACAATGTGAGAAAATTATATAATTTATTATCAATAAAATATTCAATAAAATAGTGTTTTATCAATCTTATTTGAGTTTTTTAAATACCTTGATCAATTTTTTTTAAATGGGGTAAATATTTTTTAAGGAAACATGCTATAAATTTATAAATAGTGGGTTATTTTTAATCTAACTGGTTTAATTTAATGTATTTTTCTCTTTCTATAAGTTGTATGAAATATTTTTCTTACTATACCTTTCATCACTTTTGGGATTGATTTTATCCAATGAAATTTTTATTGGTTTCGAAATATGTATTAAATGTGATTTATTTATCATTTACTATGTATTTTATTTTTTATAACGTATTATAGGATCATTTTATTTTCAAAGAGTGATGTATCCTTTCTATAGTAATATATGGTATATAAAATTAATTTTTTATGTAAATTTTATGCATGATATTTTAAAATTTTATTCTAGTTGCATTGAAATATTTTACATTTGAAAATTTCTATTGAACTATTTTTAAAAAATGATTTATAAACTTTTTTTTTCCTTTTATTAGTTGTATGTTTTTTTGGAAGTATACATGGTATTTTATCTTATTGTGAGAAATTAATTAATGTTTAGCTCAACTATTTTCTTTGATTTTATGATTTATATTGGTTTTACTTGATTTTCTAAGTTTCTTAATTAATAATTATTACATAGGTAATAAAATAGTATTTCAATGTGGTTTTATATAAGAAAGTGGTTATGAGAATGAATGGAAAAGTATGACTATAAAATAGTTTAGTTTTAGTTTCGATCTATATATTATTGTTATTATTTAAATAATACTGAGTAATATAAAATAGAAGGCGGTCTTATATTTATGTTGATTCTATTTTTATTATCGTATGGGAATATTTATTAAATTTTACTATCATTTTGACATAAAAGTTGAACACATTATTAATTATATGGGATATCACTATCTGGATTTATTTTATTTTCTACTAATCATATTATCTAAACATAAATATTTATTTTTGAAAAAAAATTAACTTTTAAGCATTAAGATTAGAATATATAATTCAGTAGTATGATGTGTTATTTTACATGTTATTCTTAATTTTTATTCAATATCACTATTTTCCTATTTCATCATTGTATAAAAAATTCATAAAGGAATATGATTTAATCATAGTAATTTTGTTATTTTATTTCATACATGGTAAGATTTAGGTATGATTATGGGTCACATTTTGATAATGATACTGAATTTTTATATGTTTCCTTTAAATTCATTTTATTATTTTAAATATATCCCTATGAAATTTAATTTTTATTCATTGATTTTTAATTTACACAACTAACTCTTTTAATTATATTATTTGTTTAGGAAGGGTAATGGATAAAATGTTGGGATAACCCTACCTTAGAAGGATTATTAGATAAATGGTTCAATAAAGTTTCAATAAAAATTCCAAAAAACAAGATTATGTTTTTTGGTTTGAAAAGGATTATTTCGTTATTTCCACAAATTTTTTTTGAGGATTAACAACCTATTTTTTGGTTTAAGAATTAACTAATTCATTTTAAAAAAATCAATTTTTATTTTTTATTTTATTAATACCTAATGATTTTGTTATGTTTTAAAAAGGGGTATATTTAGGTTCTTAATATAGTTTACTTTCAATTTAACATTTGTTTTTTGTATTTAATGAAACTTTAGTCATTGATTTTTTATATGGTTCATTGATAAAAAATTTATTTGCGAACCATTGAATCATTAAAATTTTGGACTTAATGATGCATGATACGTGTGACGATATTTGTTCTACATCCCATAAAGTTATTAAATATAGTTTCTTTTTTTAGTTTTTTGATGTTGAGAATTGAGTTTTTTTACTGATATTTTCTTATGAAATGTGATTTGTCATTATAGAAAAATGGAAATATTTATTATGATTCCATTTTAGTTTGGTGGTCCCCAACTTTTAGTTCTTATTATTGTAATAATATTCTTAATATGGTGGTGAAAACCCGCATTGTATGATTTAAAGTGAGGGAATATATTTTCTTTTATACTTTATATAGTGTTTTAATTTAGAGTGATGTATGTGAGAAATTTGTAGGGTGGAAATTAATATGGTTGGAAAATATATTTACACCCTTGATGTGTTCTTTTATAAAAAATAGTTATTTTATGAAATTATTTTGATTCTTCCTTTTTGAGTATTTTGGTCTGAAAATTCTATAAAATAATGAATCTGACTATTGCACCATTGGTGTATGTTTAGAACCATCTGTAATGAAACCATGAAAACCATGTATTATTATATCAATGGTGATTTACAAGGGGTGATCAGGATTTTCATAATCAATTTTACATGAATAATAGTGTTTAGTCCCACCCATATGATTGGCACATTGCTTAGAAATATGTGTGACCAAAACCTACAATCTTCATGGAATTTTTAAATATGTTTTATATATTTGATATCCTTACATGAAATCTTCCTTGAACCCTAATTTTCTATATTAATCAAACTCTGACTCACTACTCTAAATGAATGAACAATCCCCCTCTCATAGGGATTTATTTCGGTGGGTATTCTCCAGAATTCATAATAGATATTACCTGATAACGGATTCCACTTCATTCTCATTGTTATAACCCCCCTTCGTGTTTTTTCATTTATTATAAGGGAATTATGGATTAGTGTTTATCTTAAAATAATTTAATGTATTAAATCTCAATGTTTAGGGATTCTCCAATCCTATTTTGGATTCATCATACCTTCGTATCTAGACATTTATTAATGAAATCTGTTTATAGTGGATTATATTAGAAGGTTTAATGTTACCCATTTAATAATTTAACCTTTAATGATTGGATTTTATACACTTAATTTTGAATTTGTTAGTAATTATTAAATGGTTTATTGAAGATATTTTTTATATGTAATACATATTTTTTTAGTTTACAAACATTTCATTGTTGAAGAGTATGTTTTTTCAAATACATTAAATGTATAGAATGTGACACCCTGGAATTTTAAAATAAGGACATTGTATTTGATAGCGTGTATAACACACAACACCAAGCCTATAAGGGAATATAATATCCCAAGACTCTACATTATATTTTTTTAAATATATTATATATATTATATATATTTCACTTCACACAACATCTATTTCAGCTTACGTTTCACACAATAAGTTTCTTCGATGGCTTATGTTACATGCAAGACCAAATCCTAGAGAATGTTTTTAATATTTTTATTTAAAATTAAAATTATCTCCGATTTTTTAATTTTTTATTATGAAAAGGATTAAATAACTATTGAAAATATATAATAGAAATAATTGGTTACCAATTAAATATAAATTTAAATAGAAACCAAATGAATATAAATGGAATGATTTTATAAAAAACAATTTTTATGCTCCAAAGGAATTTTATCTTGATAAATTAAATTGATTAATATTAATATTTTTTATAATCATAAAATATATTTTTATTTTTATAATACAAGAACAAAATCTATTTTGCACATTTAAATCCATATTTTTATAAAGTTTATTTTTCTGTATTTTAAGGGAGAAACTATTTTAAATCCAATTTTTGGAACTTTTATAAATTGTTTTATCAAAATAAACTAAATTTTTTAAATAGAAATGTCAAAAATAGGTTAGGATCATTTTTTTGTAGATGTTTCAAATTTTGATGAATAATGAAAACAAGAACTGAATTTTAAATGAATACTTCTTTTTCATCTAATTTATTGATATGGATAAATTTTATTTTAAATTAGTTATAAAGTATAGTTACATAAATCATAACTAAATTAATAGAATTTACTTCTTTGGAATAAATATAACTTTGAAATTGGATTTTAAAACCTACTAAACTATTTAATCTTTTAACTTCAAAACCAGCATTGTCGTCATGTATACGAGATTTATTTTAAATTAATTTCTACGACTTATGTGCATGGAATTTAGAAAACTATATTCCATTTTTTTAATCATAATAATTTATAATTTATAATAATTTTAGAATATTTTTTATCAAATATATTATTAAACATTAAATCAATAAAATAAATAATAATTTATAATGTCTCATAATTTCTTATATGGTCAACTTAATTACAATGATTAAGAAAAAATTATCCTTACAAAGGACTAAATCTTAAACATAAATCCTAAAATTACATAAAAACATGTATAAAAGCCTTTTGGTGTTCGTATTTTGACCTTGTCCTTCATTTCCTCTGATATGGTTTTTTATTGGCTCTACTTAACATGGTTAAAACATGAGTGGAATTCCCTTTTAAAAAATTTTCAAGAATGCCACTCCTCCTCCACAATAAAAAGGCACTCACCCCAACAAATTATTCACACTTTACACCATTTTTATCACCCAAAATCTACTCAAATAAGATACCATCATCCATCCCCTTATCCTAGATGCCTCAACATGGTCATAAAGTAATCCATGAAAGACTTCTATATAAACCAAAAATAGATACCTGAAAAAGAGGTAACATTCTTCAATGATCAATTTAAATTTATTTATTTCTAAAACCATTAAATTATTATTATTCCATGCTTATAAAATAAAATAATTATCCTAAATATACTGAGATGTTTTCATATTAAGGTTTTTATTTACACATACACACACATCAATCAAATGGGTAACAAATTTACCATTCTAGTGTATGGTAGATTAAATCCTCATGAAATGATGTTGTTTGTTTTTCCTTTACCACCTATCATGGTTGGGAATTATTATGTAAAAATTGTCTTTATATGATATATATATATATTATATTTACTATTACATTATTTTTCAATAATTTTTATAAAACACATATGTTTATGCTTTCCATTTATGTAAATACGATAACATCATTTATTGATGTTTGGACTACCGCATCCTCGGTGAAATGTAATACATTCACACATTATGGATTGTATTAAGGAAAATTTTAATAAAAATATGTAACATATATGAAAAAAAATATGATACATGAATATTATATATATATATATATCCTTTACTTTTCATTATTTTAATATGAAAAAAATAGAAGTATCATTCATGTGTATGTATGACCTACTATCTCCATGAACAATGAATTCAATTTTTGTGATGTCCCATTTTTTCATTGTCTTAATAATGAGGTGGAATGTTAATTGGCCTTAAACAACATCCACAAAATTCCAAAGGCTATAAATAAATTCTTAAGGGATTCAATACACATGAGGTTGATTTTACCTTTAAGAATAAAGAAACTAACCAAACAATCCATAACCAAGAAAACCACGATAAAATGCCTGATAAAAATGAAAGAAAACATAACATTTCCTTTATCAAAATCAAACTAAAACCAAGTACTATAGTATAAGACTACAATACCAATGTACATAGTGGAAGGCCACAAAACTCAATGACTCCATCAAAAACTGTGATCTAAAAACATCCTCCATGCTACCTCTCCACAAAACATCCCAAGTATAATGAAGTACTGTTAATGTTGTGTGATACTTTACCTTTTCCCATGTCTCCAAAAAAAAATATGCAGTAGCACCAAAGTGAATATCTAGGGGTGAGTACTAAAACTCAGTAGCTTTTCCCCAAATGAATTCTCTACTCATTACACTAGGATAGAACAAGTTACCCTAGTATACAAAATACTTTATTTAAAAAAATTATAAAATAGTTTATATCAGAATATAAAAAAGTACCATAGTAAACCAATTTTCTCAAGAGGATATCAATTTCAATAGAATGAAACCAATAAATTTTTAAAAACCATTTTATAAAATTCCACTTTTGAATAATCCATTCTATTCCACATATCCACACATCAACACATGTATGCTTCATTATGATAGTTCCATACTCTTGTGTGGTTTCTATTCAATCTCTGAATTCATCGTAAGGTAATTAAATACCATGTTCCTTACACATCTAGAACTGAGTACAAGGTCATATTACAACCAATCATCATAATAAAATATAAACCCATTCCACTAAGTATTCCCAACAACTATACCAATTCAATCATACCAATTTTATTCCAATACCAAATCAATTTAAATGAAAAAACCATTTCAATAAAACAAACGTTTTAATTAAAACATTTCCAACAAAACATAAAATCAATCATTCATTGAAAACCATTTCTCAGGTAATCAAAACCGAATAACCATTTTTAAAATAAATATTTTAAAACCATTTAACAGATAATCCTGTACAACAATTCACAATTAAAAAAATCCACAAACCTTGAATAAAGAAGTTTTACTACAATGTTTTCACACCAATTTCAAAATAAATTTCATTCCATTTAATCAATTTAAAACTATGACTTCATGTTCTAAATAGAGGAGTCGAGAGTGAAGCCACCTACATTGGGTATTGTGATGAAAATTAAGAATGACATGAAAATTCCAATGAAACCATGTTAAATCTCTAAAAAATTCATTAGATCTATTCCCCTATAAAAAAATACAAGTCTAATCATATTGCGAATCTACTATCATAGACAATAAACAGCAGACCTAGATCTAAGAACCAAGAGATATAGAAAATAATGTCTATGAAAATTCAACAATAAATGCCAAGAACGAATACATACAATGATAATCTGGATTCAAAACAGCAAGGAATGCCTCCAGATCACTTCCAAAATGATTGGTAGAGGTTCTCCAACATTTGTGGGGGAAAATCCAAAGTTAGGTCATTTTTGGAAAAAATGAGGTATTAAAAATTTAGAGCGACCTAGATAAACTTTTTTGGATATATTTTTTAAACATTGTATGAAAAGTTTCATGGTTTGAAAAATTTTTCCCTAACCGTGCACTAGCTACTACCTCAAGTGTTAAACCTTGAACGGTTGTCTCACATGATTTCAAAATCATGTTCCAATCATGGAAAATCCCACTATCTGACATGGAATGGTTTCTCATAGGCTTCTTCATGGTTTGGACAAACCATGTGCCACTCGTGCGCCTCCCATTTAGCCCATGTCTCATTGTGCATGGTTTCCTGTAAGTGTTTCATGACTTTTCCAAACTATGCACCAACCATGAACCTATAGGAAAGATCCAAAATGCTTGTAAAATTTCTCCAAACTCTCATAAAATTCACTCATATACTTTAAATACATAAAATAATATATAAATGTTTACATAACTGAAATTGGGGATACTAAATTCTCCTGAAAATTGGCTTTTACAACCCTAGAAATTAAAAAAAAAATCTTGTTGAAAGAGTTTTGGCCATTGATCTGTCATTTCTTTCTTGTGTTCCCATTTCTCTTCATAAATCTAATCATGTTTCCCCAAAACCCACACTAGTTCGATTATTTTTCCATGAAATACTTTCTCTATCATATCCACAAACTTCACTAGCATGTGCACAAACAAAGTATCTTGATCTATGTCAACATGATCCAGTTGAATCACATGGTCTGGATCATACTAATATTTTTAAATTGATATACGAGAAAAACAAAATTATCCTCAATGAACAATGGTGGAAATGCCAACCAATATTTCACATCAAAAACCCATTCCAATATCTCAAAAGGGCATATGTATCACCGGTATTACTTATCCTAAATTCCAAAACAATGATATACAAGCCTTGGAGAGACCATCAAGAACACATGATCACTTATCGTGCATGATAAAGTCCAATGATGAAGATCCACCTAAGATTTCATACAACATTGATCCATCTCCATTAGTCTTATGATTAACTGAATCTTCTCCATTATCTCATAGATAAGGCTTGACCCAACCCAAGAAGTATCACCTATTTCCACCTGAAAAAAGTGGATAATGACAAGGACACCCAAACAATGATTCAAATAGAGCCATTTTTATCAAGGCCTGATAGTTTTTGTTATATGAGAACTCCACTAACGGAACATTCTCTTCCCATGAGCCACCAATATACATTACCCAAGCCTCCAACATGTCTTTTAACATATACATCATCCTTTTAGATTTCTCATCCATATATGGATGATACACCGTACTCATATTCAAATGAGTCCTAAGGTCTTTTTATAATGACTTCTAGAAACGAGATATAAAACTCAAATAACTATCCGACACTACCAAAATGTGTATTCCATTCTGATTTACCAATTCTCACATATATATTTTGGATAATTCATCCACTATATGAGTTTCATGAATATGAATGAAATGATCGAACTTTGTGAGATGATACATTATCACCTATATAGAATCGTTTTTAATAACTATTCTTCGGATACCTTTTACAAAATCTAAAACTATCTACTTCCACTTCCAAATAGGAATAGGTAAATATTGCAACATGACTCCTGGTCAATGATAATCTGCCTTAACTTGATGACATGTTAATCATCTCGAAACAAAATCATCCACATTAATTTTCATACAATTCCACCAGAACTGTGATTTCAACAACTTATAAATATTATGTATTCTGGGATAAAAAACACATCTTGAATGGTGGTAAGCATGAATAAGTTTCTCCAAAAAATCCATCAGTAAAAACATCTTATTTCTGAACCACAAAACTATAATCTCATCCTCTATTCATTCCTCAAGGGTATCCCCACCATTGAGTTTAGACATAATCACCACACATTCTGAATCAGACATTTTCACCTCTTTAACCATATTTACCAAATGAAGAACCAATGAAACTACAAAGAAAACAACTACATCACCTTGGTATTCACATTCCATTTTTATATCTGTTATCACTGAAATCAACTTCCACTGATATGAGGACTCTTTTTCCAACTAATCATATGACTTTATTCTTAATGTATCTTCCACTAAATTGACTTTACTCAATATACCCTTAAAGTCAAAGTCAAACATTTCGAGATACTCCACCTATATTTTTTGTCTTAGGTTCAAATCCCAATATGAGAAAATATGCTTCAAGAATTTATGATCCATAAACATAGTAAATTTCACACAGAAGATATAATAACGCCATGTCATGAAATAATGGAGTATGATAGATGACTACAAATTGAGAGTTAGGTAGTTATTCTCATTCACTCGTAACTTCCTTCACCCATAGAAACAACATGATCTATTTGCATGAGAACACATCCCAACCCTTATACCAAATCATAAAAATACTCAATGTACCCTTGTCCTGGTTTTTGAAAAATCCATATCAATGAAGATGTAAGGAAAACATTAAGCTATTGAAAAGGCATATGATAGTCCTCATATCATTAGAATGAAACATTATTATTTTTCAAAGATATCATAAGTGAGGATAATCATGAAAAATCATGAACAAGGCATCGGTAATAAATAGACAATCAATGAAAAATGTGTATCTTGAAGATGTTCTTCAGTGGTTTCCATGAGATAACTACCTCTATATTTTCTAAATCCATAGAAACACCTTTTTTAGAGATCATATGGCCAAGAAAGCGTACCTATTATATCCAAAAATCACACTAAGATAATTTAGAATAAATACAATGATCGGTCATCCCTTGTCCTTGAATACACTAATATGTTATCCCCAAAAACCACTAAAATGAATCTATATATCGCTGAAACATCCAATTCATTAATTCCATAAATACCATTGGTGAGTTCACACTACCACAAAACTGGGCATTCCCGGCGCCAGCCTTTAGCAGCGCTAACGAAAAAGCACTAATAAAGGGGGGTACCTTTATCAGCACTAAAAAAATGCTGATAAAGGTTACCTTTATCAGCGCTAAAAAAAGCGCTGATAAATGTACCCCTTTATCACTGCTTTTTTTAGGAGCGCTAATAATGGGGGGTCTTTATCAGCGCTTTTAAAAAAAGCGCTGATAAAGGGTCTACATTCAAAAAAAATCATTAAAAATATATATAAATATTTAAATATATAAATATATTTATATTGATATAAATATAATATATAATTTTTAAATATATTTTATATAAGTATAAATATACATTTACACTTAATATACTTAATATATAATATATTTAGTGAAAATGGCTTATAAAAAAATATAAAAATATATTTTTAATTAATAATTTGATAATTATTATGGATTAATAGTCATTTAATAACAATTTGAAGAGTAAAAAATTAAAAAAAAATTAAAAAATGATCCAAAATATGTAGAAAACGCAACTCGAACATCAAACGGCCATAACTTCTGATCCAGGTGTCCGTTTGAGCTCTACCACATATCAAATCTAAGCCTGTGATGATCTCTATGTCGCTTTGATTGGGAAGACCATGATTAAGGTTTTTTATAGGCCAAAAGAGGCCTAGAAGGCCTCCAAAACTGAGTTTTTAGTCGGGGTACCCTGATTTTTAAACATTTTATAGATTTTCATCCTCATTTAAGGGGGTATTATTGGCTTTTTTTGGTGGGGACTGAATTTATTTCAAGGTATAACATTCATATTGATATTATGTTTTTGAAATTTCATCATTTTTTATAATGAACTTGATGTTATTAATATTTTAATGACTTATTATATTCCCCCTTTACTTATTTTATATGAAATGTGCATAATTTGTCTGAAATATTAATGTTTTAATATTAAGTATAATTTTTGAGCATTTTTAGAAGTATTCCAATTGAGTCAGTTTACTGTTTCAATAATAACTATCACTATAATGATCCAAATTGTGTGGTTCATGTTTTGTAGGATTACCCTTTAAATATAAAACATTTCATTAGAAGGTACCATGATCCAATTCTGCCATTTGAAGGGTCATATGGTCCTCACAAACAAGACCAAAGAATCTGTGAACAAACTGGACCAGCCTTGAAGATTGATTTACTGGGATCAATACAGAAGTCCAAAAACATTAACTCTCCACCATAATTCGGGGAACACTACATGTCATCTTGGATAATACTTTAAAGGCCCAAATCTAAGTACAAGGGGCCCAAATGAAGCTTTGAAGTCCAGCCCACCATTCTGGCCGAGAATTAAAATGAGTATAGTATTCATGATATATAACATGATTTAAGCATGAAATCGAGCTGAGAGTTTGCAGTGTGAAAGAGGAGATATAGGAGGCCGACTTTTTTGAAGAAGTCATTCGGATTTGAAGGCATCTTCTTGTTCCAAAATCCATTCACATTTTGGCCATCGAAAAACTATGGATAGAAATGGACAGTTTACATTTGTTTAATAAAACCTCCATAACGTTGGCTCCACTTGTCCAAATGCCTCCAACCTTTGAAATTATTCGGCCAACTTTATTATCTACAACTTTTAAGAATGAGATATTTGGTGATTCGGCTGTCTGAATAGCCAAATTGGCGATGGAATTGGAGGGACATATTGGGAAGGCAAACAGTCCACTCCTTGGGCTATAAATACTCTCCCCTTCTCTCCTTGAGAGGGGTTGGAATTTCTGAAGAGAGGATATCCTATTGGCACAACCAAAGCCTTGCCAAAGGCTTGAGAGGACCGTCCATACTCAAGTTTTCACTTGAGATACCTTTCATCCTCTCTTTGTTTTCACTAAATTTAGTGTTCTTCATTTTTGTAATTTTGTAAGTCTCTTTCTTTGTAATTCTGTTTTAATGCAAGTTACTTCTTCAATGTCTCTTATTCTCATCTACCTTCTGTAGTTTAATATTTATGTTCTTAAAATAGTTTAAATTCAGTTCAATCCCCTTCCCTTATTTAGCTTCCTCATTCAATCGAAAATCCGTTTTTAATTATCATCATCGTTCGTGTGTGTGTGTCGACGTACCACTCTTTTCTAATCCCTTTCTTTTTCTTCTATTCTTAATTTATCATCATAATTTTTATAACTAGAATATTAAACACCCAAATGTCTGAGTAAATATCTCATTGGGGTGAGTTATAATTTAGGGATGTTAAGTGTTTGAGAGTATTTACTCGATGAGTATTCGTTAATTTAACATTGTGTATGTTGGACTTAATTTGTCATGGATTAATGACATATTTTGTTTAGCATGTGGTTTCCATGGATTATTGGAACTACAAATAAACTACCATAAACATGTAATGATTGAGATTAAAATCCTAATTAAGTTAAGTCTTGTATTAAAGCTTTAACACTTTGTAATTCTAATCGATGTCAACTTGTGAAGTGGGTGTTAATTTAAATACAATATAAAGCAAAGATCAAGGATATCACAAGCATAACTCCCTAATAATGAACCCACCTCAATCTTTATCAAAATTTTAAATTAAACATAATCCATTAGTCATTTCAATTAAGCTCTGCAATCAAAACCCCCGTAATCAGAATACAATCAACTAAAAACAAACGACTATTTCAAAGTATCATCGTCGAGGATTCGACCCGAGTGCTGCTATACACATTAACAGAGCACCAGAACTTTGACCGGTCGATAGGCGACAATCGGCCGTGCGTTTCAAATGGCGTCGTTGCTGGGGATGGTGCTTTAAGTAGTCATTAGTTTCTGGTTATTGTAAAAAAACACCAAAAAAAAACAAATTTAAAAAAAAAAATCGAAAAAAAACACAAAGAAAAACCCGTCTTCCTCTTACAAATCATAAACTAAAAAAATACAAAGAAAAACTCACCCTAATAATCCTTTATAAATCTCTCTGAATTCCCCATATCCTCCCAAACAATCCCTCGGATTTGTTTGACCCTGAAATTGATAGAACTCTTCGTCGACTTAGGAGGACCATTAGGGATAACCAAATCACCCAAGAACCAATCATTGCCCTACCAATTGAATTTGATATGTCCAATCCTAGGGAACAAACATTGAAAGAACTTTCTTCCCCTGATATGAATTACCAACCCCTTGGTATTCAATATCCAAACATAGAGGCTGACTTCGATCTCAAATCGGGTTTGATTCATCTTCTTCCTTATTTCCACAGGCTAGCCGGTGAGGATATGCATCTACATCTCAAAGAGTTCCAGGTGGTGTGCTCTACCATGAACCCTCAAGGGGTTTCTGAAGAATAAATCAGACTCTGAGCATTCCCTTTCTCCCTAGCTGACTCTTTTAAGTCATGGATCTAATACCTCCCTCCTGGTTCCATAACTACATGGAATGATATGAAGCGTCTCTTTCTAGAAAAATTATTTCCTGCTTCTCGTACCGCTTCCATCCAAAAGGAAATAAGTGGTATCCGTAAATTCCCAAATGAATCACTCCATGATTACTGGGAGAGGTTCAAAAATCTTGTGGCAACCTGCCCACACCATCAAATCCCTGACCAACTCTTGATCCAATACTTCTATGAGGGGTTATTGGCTATGGACAGAACTCTCATTGATGCCGCAAGTGGCGGTGCTCTTGTTGATAAAACTCCTGCATCAGTAAGAGATCTCATAAGTAACATGGCTGCAAACACAAAACAATTCCATCCTCAAGCACATGCTCAAGTCAAACAAGCCCAAGATAATCAATCCATAGAGCCTAACAAGATGACTGAGTGGATGAGTGAACTTACAGGTCTTGTGCATCAACTAGCGGTGGCTACCAAATCCCCAACCTCATCTTCTCCTCAATCAATGTTTCCTGGACCAATCAAAAACTGTGGAATCTGTAACTCTCCATCTCATCCAACTGACACTTGTCCATAACTTCAAGAAAATCAATCCGATTCATCTGGACCAATGGTGCTCAATGCAACATATACTCAACGGAACAACAACCCTCAACTATCAGGTCAGTTTGTTAGAAACTTCAACCAACCTCCCTCTAAGCCCTTCTCCTCTAACTTTAACCAAGGATTGAGGTATGGTAATCTCGTCTCTAATCCCCCTCAATTCCCTCCTCAAAATCCAAACCAATTTCAATATAGTCAAGGTAGTGGTAACTTCCATCAACCTTATCCTTTTGTTCCTCAACCTCAAAGTAACAATCCTCCTCCAGGATTCCATTATCCTAGTGAGCCTTACCAATTCCAAAACCAATAAAATCGCTTTCCCAAGAACCAAAATCAAGGTATTCCCAATCCGGGACAAGCCTCTTCTTCCAAGAAACTATAGGAAAGTGCAGTGGAAGATCTTGCCTCCTTCACCCATTCTAGACTTAAAAACATTGAAACTCAAATAGGTCAACTTGCATCCCACCTGAGCCAGCAACAACAATCATATTCTTCCCAACTCCCAGCTCAACCATTACCCAACCTCAAGGGTAATGTAAGTGCAATTGCACTTAGATCGGGAAAGCACATTGTTATGCCTCAAGATAAGTCCTCTAGCCCTCCTTTGAATGTTGACCTAGAAAATGAAAAGAAAAAGAAAATTGAAAAGGAATCTGAATCCATTCCATCACCTCCTTCCATCCCACTTAAGAACCCAATTCCTTTTCCTCAAGATATTTCTAAGACAAGGAAGTCCTTTGAACCTGATCCTAAAATGCTCGACATGTTTAGACGTGTTGAAGTCAACATTCCTCTCTTAGATTCCATCAAAAAAATTCCTAAGTATGCAAAGTTTATCAAGGATTTGTGTACCCACAAGAGGAAACTTAGGACCTTTGAAAATGTTTCCACCCAGCAGTCCATACCCATTAAGTGCAAAGATCCAGGTACCTTTACAGTTACATGCCAAATTGGAAGTTCCAACTCTGATGATGCACTCATAGACCTAGGAGCCTCAATTAATTTCATGCCCAAATCCATATTCTCCAACCTTGGTCTAGGTCCCTTGCACCCAACGGGTGTTGTCATTCAGTTAGAAAATCGAAGCACATCCAGTCCTGAGGGAATAATTGAAGATGTCCTTGTTCGAGTAAATGATCTTATCTTCCCAGCTGACTTCTATGTCCTTGACATGGACGGTGAGACAACTTCTTGCAAATCTACTCTGATTCTAGGAAGACCATTCCTTATGACATCTAAAACCAAAATTGATGTCCACGCTAGCATCTTATCCATGGAATTTGGCGACCAATTGGTCAGGTTCAATATTTTTCAATCCATGCGATACCCATTAGAGAATCAATCTGTATTCTCTATCCATGTTTCTGAAACTCCCTCTGAGAGTGTGTTGAATCCTAATCCATCATGTTCTTTCTGTTCTACTAATAGAGGGGTTTGTGAATATTTCATCCTCATTAACCAAGTGATTAATGGTGAAATTGATGTTGACATTACAAATGCAAACTCCATTGATCTAAAGGATCTTGAAAACTATTTGGAATCTCATCTCACCTCTGACCTCCAATGCTCCAACATGGATGGTAATGAGGAAAATGAACTAGAATGTTCATTTGTTGATTCAGATCATATTATCCTGCATTCATCCTTTCCTATCCATGATTCTGAAAATTCTGTTATATGTGAAGTGAACCATGAACCAATGTGTTTATGTTGTCCTGATGGTAGTGATGTTTGTGATATTTTTACCCTAATTAATAAAGTGATCACTGGTGAGGTTGAAATTGACCATTCTTTGGCAAACAACATTGAAATAAAGGATATTGAAAATTGTATTCATTCTTATGACTCCACTGATCCTCATTACTCTACATCGGTAAGTGATGAAATAAATGAGTCAAAAACAATTGGGATATCATACTGTGGTTCTGTGTTATCTGATCCTTACAAAAATGAACCATCAGAATTGAGTCATCTTCCTGAATTTCCAAGTATAGAAAACCATCACTTTGTGGATAAAATCATTCCTCAGGTTGAAGACCAAAGTGAGGATAGAAATATTCTCTTTCCAACCCCATTGAATTGAAAGCACACCAACAAGGATGGGAAGAAATTATCCAATGAATCATCAAGCCTCCCAAAGAAAAATTTTTTCTGGAAGCACACTGGAGTTGAGAAAATACGATGGCCACCATCAGACTATGGGTAGTCCACTGCAACTGTCCAGCTATAGACAAATAAATGCAGCGATTCTTAGGAGGCAACCCATGTTTTCTTTTACTTTTATGAAATTTCAATTTCTTTTTAGTTTTTCATTACATGAATAATGAATTTTATTTTTCAGGTAACTTCCCATTGTCCTGGAACCACCTCGACTTCCACCGAATCCCCAAATTCTCTAGCCGACCCACCACTAGATGGAGATGGAAACCCACCAAATCCAAACCTGGGGGCACCTCTTTACCTTTAACTCTCTCTCTATCTCTTCATCTCTCTACCTCTTTCTTCTTCTTCTTCTTCTCTCCTTCATTTTCTTTCCACTTTCTTTATCAAAACCATTCTTTTTCACTTTCTCTTTTGTGTGGGTGTATCTTTATAAAAAAACAAAAAAAATAAAAACCTAAAAAACTAAAAAAAACCAAGAAAACAATCACTTAAAAAATTACAAAAAAAAGAGTCATGCTTACTCACCATCAAGTTTTGAAATTTTTTACAATCATTTTGGGGAGTTAACAGACATTTTTTTCATCTAAAAAATTTTGTATTTTCATTATGACTTTGGATAAAGAATTTTGTGTCAAAATTAACAAAATTTGAATGCTCAATTTTTGATTTGGAAAATGATTTTCCCAAACCGTGAGAACAAACAATTTCTTTCATTCCAAGGCCACCTATGGCCATCTTTTCAAAACGTGTGTTTTCACCCCCATTTGTGAGTCTTGAGTTTGTGGACCTTCGAGCTGAATTTCCTGCCTTAGTGTGCATTAATATGATAGAGGCATTTTCTGAACCACATGAGAATCACAATAGCCAAATAGCCTCTCATTACCCTTACAATAATCCTCCTTTTGAAAGCCCCTTCAAGCCTATAAAAACCTTTTCTTTGATATCCACATTACAATCCCAATACCTTATCCCACCCAATATCAACATCTATTTTCATTGCATAAGTTTTTGAAATTTAAGTGTGGGGGGGAATGGATTTCATTTTTGGGTATCATTTCCTTACTTTTTGGTGTGTTATCATCTTCTTGAGGGCAAGAATCCATTTTCGTGTGGGGGGGGGGAGGTTGTCATTCAGTGAATGTATTGTACAAATGATATTGAAAAGTGTGCAAAAAAATTCAAAAAAAAAATTCAAAACAAATCAAAAAAATGAAACAAATGGGTTGTGTCTTGGGTAGGTCAAAAATCACTCTTCCTAAAACATTGATCTTGTTATAACTATTACAATTATTGTCGTGAGGAGATCAAACATGGGTTGGGATATGAGTGTGAGATCTGTTTCAAGGTCAACTTTCGAAAAAACAAAGAAAAAAAAAAGAAAAAAAAGAACACTTGCATTATATTCTTATATCATTGGGAGAAGTTTTATGTCTTGTAAATATTCCATAATCTCATTACCTTCATATTTTATTCTCCTATTGTGTCTTTCTTCACACAATCATTCCCTTGTAAATATGTGTTTTCATTTCCTTCCATGTTTTATTTCAAAAAAAATGGCATTGCTTTTTCTATGTTGGTATTTTAACCCTCTTCTTCACTCTCTTGGAAATTATATTCCTACCGTCCCAAATCCACAGAAAAACCCCTTGAAAATACCTCTTGATTATTGTTCACTTTGGATAGGGATTTTAAGCTGATATCTCTTTTCAAACTCTATGATTTTCACTTTTGGTTGGTGAAAGAGTGAACCTCCACAAATGAATTTTATCATCTTGAGAGGTGTGAGTTTTGAGTGTCCACATTATCCATTTCTAAATTTGAGAATGGAAAAATGAATTAGTTTTGGAACATTTTTTCTATAACAACTTGTGGTGGATTTCAAAATGGTTGAGTGAAATAGTCTAAACCTCCCCTAATTGGAGAAAACAAAATTTTAATATTTGTTGGTGAGTGAAAATGATTTTGTCATGTTTTTATATTTGTTGCACATGAGGACATGCACAAAGCTAAGTGTTGGTGAGTTGATGTTATTAATATTTTCATGACTTATTATATTCACCCTTTGCTTATTTTATATAAAATGTGCATAATTTGTGTGAAATATTAATGTTTTAATATTAAGTATAATTTTTGAGCATTTTTAGAAGTAGTCCAATTGAGTCAGTTTAATGTTTTTATAATAAATGTCACTATACTGATCCAAATTGTGTGGTTCTTGTTTTATAGGATTGTCCTTTCCATATACAACATTTAATTAGAAGGTACCATGATCCAATTCGTCCATTTGAAGGGTCATACGGTCTTCATAAACAAGACCAAAGAATCTGTGAACAAACTGGACCAGCCATGAAGTTTGATTTACTGGGCTCAATACAGAAGTCCAAAAATATTAAATCTCCACCATACTTCTGGGGACACTACATGTCATCTTGGATAAAACTTTCAAGGCCCAAATCCAAGTAAAAGGGGCCCAAATGAAGCTTTGAAGTCCAGACCACCATTCTGGCCGAGAATTAAAATCAGTATAGTGTTCATGAAATATCTGATGATGTAAGCATGGAAGCTAGTTGAGATTTTTTAGTGTGAAAGAGGCGATATAGGCGGCCGACTTTTTTGAAGAAGTCATTCAGATTTTAAGGCATCTTCCTATTCCAAAATCCATTCACATTTTGGCCATCGAAAAATCATGGATAGAAATGGACAGTTTAGCTTTGTTTAATAAAACCGGCATAACTTTGGATCCACTTGTCCAAATGCCTCCAAATGTTGACCGTAGTCGGAAAACTTTATTATCTACAACTTTTAAGAAGGAGAAATTTGGATATTCGGCTGTATGAATAGCCAATGTGGCGATGAAAGTGGAGGGACATATTAGGAATGCAAACAGTCCACTGCTTGGGCTATAAATACTCTCCCCTTCTCTCCTTGAGAGGGGTTGGAATTTCAGAAGAGAGGATATCATATTGGAACGACCAAAGCCTTTCCAAAGGCTTGGGAGGACCTGCCATACTCAAGTTTTCACTTGAGAGACCTTTCATCCTCTCTTTGTTTTCACTTAATTTCGTGTTCTTCATTTTTGTATTTTGGTAAGTCTCTTTCTTTGTAATTCTGTTTTAATGAAAGTTACTTCTTCAATATCTCTTATTATCATACACATTCTGTAGTTTAATATTTATGTTCTTAAAATATTTTAAATTCAGTTCAATCCCGTTCCCTTCTTTAGCTTCCTCATTCAATCGAAAATCCGTTTTTAATTATCATCATCGTTCGTGTGTGTGTGTCGACGTACCACTCTTTTCTAATCCATTTCTTTTTCTTCTATTCTTAATTTATCATCATAATTTTTATAACCAGAATATTAAACACCCAAATGGATGAGTAAATATCTCATTGGGGTGAGTTATAATTTAGGGATGTTAAGTGATTGAGAGTATTTGCTCGATGAGTATTCGTTAATTTAACATTGTGTATGTTGGACTTAATTTGTCATGGATTAATGACGTATTTTGTTTAGCATGTGGTTTCTATGGATTATTGGAACTAAAAATACACTACCATAAACATGTACTGATTGAGATTAAAATCCCAATTAAGTTAAGGCTTGGATTAAATCTTTAACACTTAGGAATTCTAATCGATGTCAACTTGTGAAGTGGGTGTTAATTTAAATGCAATATAAAGAAAAGCTCAAGGATATCACAAACTTAACTCCCTAATAATGAAATCACCTCAATCTTTATCAACTTTTTAAATTAAACATCATCCATTAATCATTTCAATTAAGCTCTGCAATCAAAACCCCCCCAATCAGAATACAATCAACTAAAAACAAATGAACCCTTTATCTTCGCCGGCATTAATAGCACTTTTTAGCGCTGCTAAAGGCCTTTTATATTGCTGTTAAAGGCCATATTTTTAGTAGTTTCATAAGACAAAAAGGCATTACTACATATTCATAATGTTCATATATGCTTCTGAAATATATCTTTGGAATATCCTCCTGTCGTACGTGCAATTGGTGATATCCTGATTACAAGTAATTTTTTTAGAACCATTGAGCTCCCCTCAATTGATCCAAAAGATCATAAGTTTATAGATGTGGATATTTATTATTTATCGTAATTTGGTTAAGATTATAATAACAGACCCACAACCATAGAGTTCCATCACCTTTTTGATAAAGAAAATTTTAGCTTCCCATGGAGAAGTGCTAGGACAAATGAACCCTTTATTTTAGAACTCTTATAATTGAAATCTCATATACATTAATTATTTTGGTTACATTATATATTATATAAGGGTGATATGAATTTTTGTTGAAAGGATATCAATTGTAAACCCCACTTCTCTTATAGGTGGTAACCATATGAAATTTTTGGGAAATATATCTGAAAAATGATTCACCGCTGCTAGAAAAATTTTCTCCTCAATATCATCCATCAATTACAAAGAAAATTATACAATCTAGTATAAGATCATTCCAACTATTAGTGTCAATAATACCTTTTACCCTTCATTACATTTCTAGCTACTCAAAAGAGATTTCTGATGATATCTTCAGTCGTAAAACTTATTCATTGGATATAACAGTCTATGTAATCCTTGAACATTATCAACCAATCCATACCCAATAATATATCAAATACCTAAATCTCCAGTATATATAAATATAATTTCATCTCAAATCCATCAACGGTTATTGAACATGTTCTACACATAAAGGCTAGACACTCTCATTGACCAATAGGAGTGTGAATTTTTATCATAGAAGGCGTCATCTCAAATTTTAACCTCTGAAAATAAATATCATAAGAATAAATACATGAATGGGATGCACTTGTATTAAACAATACATTCATAAGGATATATTTCAAAAGAATCATACTTTTCACTGTTGATGGTCCAGACTAGTAATCCATAATAACATGTTCAACTCCTTATAATTTCTTCATTGCTACACTATGTTCCTTATTTCCCTACAAATGTTTCACTTCTTAAAGAGTCATAAAATTTCTAGAAAAAAAAGGCTAGATATGTTCTACTGATGAGATTTATTTTGTTTCCCGCACCCTGTCAAGGAATATGATGCATGTGACACATGAGAAGTGTCCAAAAAACCCAACCTCGGAGCACTTCAACAATAGCACTGAAGGTTCCCCATCTTGTTATAATTGTGTAATTCTCTCAATGGTGTTATAACCTATCAATTCATGTGTTCGATCGAAGCACATTGGAAACATCCATCTTTAGTCATGGGTCTCAAAGGAAGTTTCACTGATCTAACTATCCGATTTTGATTCATGCTCCCACCTTGGAAATAGGTGTTACTCACCCTCTTGCTCCTAAAATTAGAGTTTCCCTACATTTCCTGTGGGTATCAACATGATTCATCCTCCCATATCTCCTAATATATCCTTTTCAGTTACTGTCACATTATTGAATATCTCTTTAAAATATGTAATATAAAGTATATAGATATTATATATAATCTCATACCTCTTCACTTATTTATAGATGTCTTCCTTTACGGATGTACTAGTAGAAACCTTGGGTGAAAAAGCACTAAATTCATGAATTTCACTTCGTGTACTGTGACAGAAACATTTTTCTACATCAAGCTGAATAAGTTCATCACTAGTTGAATTTTAACATATGAGGATATAATTTTTTTACAATTCATCAAAATCATCTAATGATAGGCCTTTGTCTAATTTATCCTAAAAAACTAAATCCCACCACTAGAGTTCATGATCTTCTAACATGTAAGTTTCCATATTGACTTTCAGTTATGATGGTGTGCTGATGAAATAAAGATACATTTCATCCTATTCAGCCATACATTTTCCTTTTATGGATCTGTATCACCCTGAAAGATGGGTGGATTCTGCTTCTGGAATTGGACCGAATGATCCACTTGTATTGGATCATCCCTTTGGTTCCATGTATCCATAACTTGAAAAACATGGAATATATTATGATCTAGTTTTTGGTTCAATCATGCCTCAGGTGAAACCAAATTCTTAGTTTCCCTTCTGATTGGTTTCTATGACACCTACCAAGTACCATTTTCAATACAAACAACAAATTCCATAAGTCCCACTTTATATTAACTGAATGCTTCGCATTTCAAAATTTACCACATCACGATATCATAATATTTTTTCCAAAATTCAATATTTTATTTATACATACTTTTTTGAAAACATCACCATTATTTTAATAATTATACCATTTTCAAAATACTAATTTTATGTGTTTTCAATACCTATTATTTGAAAATAGTTGAAACAATTTTCCAAAAACAACACATTTTCACCAAATCATAAATCATTACTCAAAATGATTTATTAACTCGTAGTGGGATGTGATTCCACTAATGCGTGTCATGATCATCTCATTATCTAAAACCATGGAAGCAAGAATCCATTTCTTGTAAGTGTCTCTAAAACACATAAGTACCCGACTTCCCAGAAACATGAAGCTTAGCATAAAAGTATAGATACATCTTTTTATGCTCTACATTTCACGTTCTAACAATCCTACTCATTTTTATAATCCCCACTCAAAGAATATAATAGAATGAACTAAACTCCAAAATGATTTCCAATACAATTTCAAGGACCAGTACTATTTCCACTTATTCCACAAAAATATTCAAAAGGACAAACCTAATACCACTTGTCTCAATTTTATTTTTGGACTGAAAAAAAACTGACACCACTTGTAACTTCATTATTTTATCATTGTATTCAGAAGGATGTGACATGTTATTTGGAATTAATATAAATCTCCATGACAACAAATGGTTAGCAATAAATGTCGAAGGGCTTCAATACCTATGGGGGAAAATTTTCACTTTATGAATAAAACAACTATCCAAACAAGACATAACCAAACAAACCATAATATGATGCAAGATAATAATGAAAGAAAAATCAACATTTCATTTATCGCAATAAAACTAAAACCATGTACCAAATTGGAAGACTATAATATCAAATTACATTGAAAAATTCCAAATAACTCAAAGACTCCAAAGACAAATCTAAGCTCCAAACACGATTCAAGATCCATATCCACAAAACAGCCCAAGAATCACTATGTACTAATAAAGGTGTTTGATACTTTACCTATTACCATGTCTTGATAAACAAGATCTAAAAAAATAACTAAAGTTATAAAGAAGGGGTGTGTACTAAAAATCAGTAGGTTTTCCCCAAATGAATAACCTACTCAGGCCATTAGGATAGAACAAGTAATCTCAATATATAAAACAATTCATATAAAAAATATCAAAAATTGATTATATCAGAATACAAACTAGTGCCACAGTAAAACAATTTCCTCAAGTTGATATCATGTTCTAAGGAAAATAACCAAACAATTTTCTGAAACCATTTCATAAAATTCCACTTTAGAATAATCCATTCCATTCCATATATCGACATATCTATACATGCATGCTTCGTTATAAAATTGTCATACTCATGAATGGTTTCTTATCTATCTACCAAGACATCAAAATGTAATTAAATACCATCTTCCATTACACATTTGGAACTAAATAAAAGATCATATTTTGAAAAAGACTCAAAATGAAATACGAAAACACACCACTAGGTATTCCAAAAAATCATTCCAATACAATCAATCCAATTCCATTCCAATGCCAATTCCATTTTAATACCAAAACCATTTCAATAAAACAGACTCTATTACAATCATTTCGAAAAAACTATTCCAACATAAGAACACTTTTATTAAAAATCATAAATTAATAATTAAAAACCAAATAACCACTTTTAAAATCAATATTTTAAAACCATTTAACAATGAATCTTTCACAACAATTCACAGTTCGACAAAAATCCAAAAACCATCACTAAAGAAGGTTTCTATCATGATTTTCAGGACAATTTTAGTATAAATTTCAATAAATTTAATCAATTTGAAACTAATAAATCAGGTTATATATATAGTTTTCAATATTTAATCAACCTACCTTGGGTTTTATGATTAAAATTAAGAACAACATGAAAATTCCAATGAAATTGGGTTGAATCTCCAAAACACACCTTAGATCTCTTCCCATATCAACAAAAAATACAAAATATATTATATTTAGCATCCACTATCATATATATATCCATAATGGACATATATATAATAACCGTGAGAGATAGAGAATAAGATCTAAGAAAACTCAACAAGAACATCAATAAAAAGGAAGACATGCTACAATAATGTGGCTTCAAAATACCAAGGAACGCCTCAGAATTGCTTTCTAAACTGATATAGAGAGTCTATGAAACCTTTGAGTGTGAAAATCCCAATTTAGGTCCATTTTTTGTAGAAATGATTCATTAAAACATTAAACTACGATAGATTTACTTTTTTGGATATTTTTTAAACCATGCATGGTTAGTTGCATAGTTTGGCAAACTGCGTGCTAACCGTGTGCCGTTTACTTCTTCAAGGGTTAAACCTTGAATGGATGGCCCACAAAGTTTGTAAATCTTTCAAAAAATCATTTAAAATACCACAATTGAACATTTAATTATTTTTCCTAGGCTTCCAAATGGTTTGGACGAAATCTATGCCGCCTGTGTGCATTCCCTTTTACCCCTATCTCATTTTTCACAGTCTCCTATAAGTGTTGAATGTTTTTTCAAAAACATGCACAAAAAATAAACCTATAAGAAATCCAAAAAACCCTCAAAATTTTCTCAAAAATCTCCCAAACATCACCCATATAATTTACGTACATAAAAATCATAAATAAAGGGACAATTACTTAAAACTGGGGGTATTAAAAATTTCTCATCTCTAAATTTTGTGTACTGTTATAAATAAATAAATACTAAATATATATTTTATATACATCTTGTTTTATATTTTTGAGATGATGATAACATGATATAATTAATAGGAACAACATTTAACAAGTCAAAACATATTCAAAAAACAAAGCAATTATGCCCAAAGTTGTGAAAATAATAACATATTGTTAACAAATAGATAATGATATATTATTAAAATTTAATATTTTATATTATAAAAATAATATGGATTTGGTTTAAATTAATAACATTATTTAATCCATTATATTTGAGGTTAATGGACATTCACCAAAAAGGAAATGCAAGGTAAGATATTTTAATCTCACTTTTTACATCTGTGAGATAAATGCCATATTCACACTAAAGAAGGTTTCACTAGTTTGGGAATTATATATTATGTGACATAATGTTATTAACTAATTCACTATATTAAATTGATTATAAATAGTAAATTTAATGAAGAATGGTATCAATACTTATGGAAAACTTATAGGTTTCCCTTTTGATAATGCTGATATAGCTGGTTTTAGAATGAATAATGTATGGATATATTATGGTAGATTAATCAGGTTATGAAAAAAAACCTTTCCCAATTGGAGAAACCTATTCCAAAATAAGATTATCTGGTGTTGGGTCACTTTATGTGATAAATTTCCCCATAATTTAGTGGGACTACTAACCCGATGGTGGCTGGGCAATGGATTAAGTCTTTGGAGAATATATTTATGGAATAGGGATGTGGTGAATATGAAAATGCTACACTTAAATTGTATTGTCTCAATGGAAATTTTGATCAATGGTGGTTTTTGATCTAGAATACCTAGGATTAAGAAGAAATAAATCTCAAGGTATGGAGAACTATTAACAATACATTCTTCAATAAATACCCCCCTCATGAGAAACAAACTAAGATGAAGAGAAACATCCATAGTTTAAAACACAAATAGGAATAAATTTTTACGAAGTATGATGATAACATGGTATACTTAATAGGAACAAGGTGTAATAAGTCAAAAAATACTAAAAAAACTTGGAAATTACACCTAAAATAGTTCAAATAATGAATGATTGGTCACAAATGGGTAATAATATATTATAAGAAGTTAACATATGGTATTCTATAAATAATATTATTTTGGTATAAGTTAATAACACTATTAAATCCATTATACATGTGATGAAAGAAATTTCACCCAAAAGGAAATACAAGGTAAGATATTTTCATCTCATGGAAGGTGTTTTGATTTAAGATTACCAAGTGGTACAATTTCTCTTTACAAAATCACTTTATTTTGATTATTAACTTTCTCCTGAAACAATCGCACCGTTATGATCATTTTTAATGTACATTAAATTTATCTAAAATATCTATATTCTCGTGAAATGGATATTTTTATTTCATAAACCATGTACCATTTTTACATGTAGTGTTCACTTGGATTGTTATTTGATTAACTGTGTAATTATTGATTTCTCCATATCTTTTATTCAATAATAATATTTGATAAGGCACGTTGTTTATGAATTTAAACCAACCAATAGGTGTATGAATAATTATTGGAAAATTCAATACAGGAGTTGGGGACCATTTAATGCAATCCCAATGGGTTGGAGACTGGTTAATGCATTCCCCTTGATGAATCCATAGTCTCATGAGATGAATTAATTGGCCAAATTAATGTAGTTTATAATTTCATGAGAATAAATCTATAAGGTAATGGTATAATATTCCTTAGAAACATTACACCCAATATTTAAGCGTTAAATTTTTTTGGAATTAAATTATTATTACTATCCATGATATTTTTCCTTAAAATACCTATAGATGTATTTTATCATCATTTTATAGATTAAATAGAATTTGTTTCAGTTATCTACCATCCCATATTAATTATACCTTATATAGATATTTATATGAAATGTGTACTAAACAATTTACCTTTGCATTATTATTTTAATCATTTATTTATAATCGATTCTATTTAATTACCTTACTAAGAATATGATCTCACCCTTATAATGATTTATTTCCCCATGTTATAAAGAGGAATAATTTTAATGAGTTTTAAGGATGCTGAGATTTTATTTTCATTATACATTGTTTTATTTTCCCAATGTAATATGGGTATCATGTATACTATATGGCCTTCCAAAAATATTATACTATTTGGTCCTTTAGGGAATGATTTATTTTTATCCTTGATAATATAAAAAATTACTGAACTGACTATGGGCTTCTGGGGTTGGGGAATTATAGTGGGTATCAGGGCAAGTTCAGTAGAAACTTAGGAAACTAAATATAATTAAAAATAGATTAGAAAAATTTTTCCTATGGTATAATTTGGAGATAAGTATTGAATAACATTCAATGATTTTGGTTTTGTATAGATTATGTTGGTATTCATATCAATACATCTATTTATGGATAATACAAGTGGATGTGGTTCTGACACAGATGTACCTATGGGTAACAACACTAAAAAAGTCCATTATACCAAACTCGAGTGTAGCCTAGTACACAACAATGGGCCTTACTATGCACTTTTTTTACACTCTTGATGGATACACATATGATAATTTTCATTTTCATTACAAATAATTATGAAGTATTTTAAAGTAATGATATCCCCAAGGAAGCCGTGATTACTATTATGGGATTATTTATTGAAAAATTATTCAATTTATGATAAGTGTTTCATTAGTTTTGGGATTATACATTTTGTTACATAAAGTTATTATATAATATAATATATTTTATTATTTGAAAATGGTGAATGGAATGAAGAATATTACTAATACTCATGGAAAACTTAGAGGTTTCCCTACTGAGAAAATTGATATATCTAGGTTTAGAATGGATAATTTCTGGATATATTTGGGTATATTAATCAGGTTATGACACAAACCCTTTCCCAGATGGAGAAACTTGTCCCACAATGAGATTCTCAAATTTTTGATTGCTTATGTAATAGAGGTCCCCATAATTTAGTGGGACTACTAACCAAACAGTGATTCTGAAATGGATTAATTCTTTGGAGAAGATATTTATGGAATTAGGATATGGTGAAAAGGAAAATGTTACACATGTAGTGTATTTTCTCAATGGTGATGGGGATCAATGGTGGTATTTGATCGAGAATACTAGGGAGGAAGAAGAAATAAAACTCATGGACTGGTGATATTTTAAGAGGAAATTATTCGATAAATTCTCCCTAATGGGAAAAAATTATGATGAAGAGACATTTACTTAGTTTAAAACATAAATAGTAAGAAACTGTTATTGATTATGAAGTTACAATTTCTAGGTTAGCAATGTATGCTATAGAATTCATACGCAGCACAAAATGAAATATTTATCATTTATATGCAAGGAATTAAGAAAAGTATCTAAAGGGTGTTGGTGCCTCATATTTTTTCTTCATATGATGAAATGGTTTTATGTTATATGAAGGTATAGAAATAATTATGCATGTATTATGGATTCAAGGGAATGTAAGATAAGAATTAAAAGGAAGATAAAATAAAAGATAAAGGGAAGAAGGGAAAGGAGGATTTTTCTGAATATGATTACTGTGGAAATAATCACATTAGTAAATTATTAAAAGGAATGGGAATTTGTTATAAGTACAGAAAAAATGTTCACTAAGTAAATAAGAATGCAATGGAAAGAAAAAAACACTGATATTCAGTGTCAAAATAATAAAGAGATGGGGTACAATGAAAACAAATTTCCCAAGAATCTAAGGAATATACCTCAGAAGAAGCTAAGAGATCAAGGTCAAACATATGTTATTGACACAAATAAATTGGAATGATTAATATAGTTCTATATTTGTATCTATGAAATATGTTGTAAAAGTATTTTATTGAGTATTTTATCATCATATAAATTATGAAACATATAATCATTGTACTACAATAATTTTTCATTAAATATTCGAGATCATATGTCCAATGGTACCAAGAAATGTGATTCAATAAATAGTTAATTATTTTGGAAAATACATGTATTAGGGAATTATAAGTGTTAATATGTTTCAAATGTTGAGATAATGTCGTTTGGATAAAGAAATGATTGATTTAGATATGTGCTGACTACCTTGGAACTGATTTATGATTTTTTAACAAAATGGTTTATTCTATCATTGATAAAGTTCAAAACATGTTGGGATTTTTGTATTATATCCAATAACAAGTGTTTTAATTATAGAAATAATAATAACACATGTTTCCATTAATGTTTTGTATAAATCAATGTTATTACCATGTTTTTAAAGAATACATGATGAATTTTTTCACGTGTTCAGTATGTGATGATTAAAAATCTAATTCAGGATGATTGAAGGATAATGATAAGTTTTATTGGGAAATTCATTGACCTTCCTCATAATGTTTTGGATCCTAATATTTTGGAAAAGTTATATTTTTATGAAATGGTTTAAATGGATATATGGATGAGGTTTTAGAGGTTAATGTATTACAAAACCATATTATGAAACTTGTGCTAGGAAATATAGTATAAATGGTTCAAGGGAAAACCAAAGGATAATATTGGTCTTATGAAATAAAAATGTATAAAATAATTATATTTCATAATATTTTAATAGAGTGAAAGAATTACTCCACTATAGTATGATGTATTTTAATAAAGAATATTTTCCAATTATTATCTGTTATGATTATATTAATGACTTATTTCAATATATAGCTTATGGATTTTTGGTCATCAGATTTCATTTAAACATGTTATTTATCACTCCACATCAGAACATGAATGTTTTATTTTTCTTCCATGTACATGTTTTCACCAATGCTATCATATTTGAAATCCTAGTTTTGTGGTGACCTTCATGTTTCCTTTTCTCTATTACTAAGAAGATTTATTTTTAACCCTTTTTATGATGTGGGTTTTTCAAGAATATTATTTTCTAATATAAATCCATCAATTAGAAATATCATTTTTTTAATTGTGAGGATGTAATTTATTTAATGTTGGGAGAATGTAACACCTCAAAATTATAAATTAAGAATATTGTATTTGATAGTATGTATAACACACGACAACAAAAATGTAATTCAATATAATATCCCAATACTTTATAGTATATTTTTATATTTTAAGTAGATTAAATATATTATATATATATTTCAATGTACACAACATTGATTTCTTCATACATTGCATGCAGTGAGTTTCTTTGATGTATTTTGTTACACGCAAGACTGAATCTTACCGAATACTATGAATATTATTATTTAAAATGAAAATTATTTCCTAGTTGTTAAATTTATTTTATGAATAAGATTAAATAAGTTATGAAAATATTTAGTCAAATTCATTGGTTACAAATTAATTACAATTGAATATGGAAACCAACTAAATTTAAATGGAATTATTTTACAAAAAAAGTAATTTAATTATCCAATGTCATTTTATATTAATAAATTAAATTAATTATTATTAGTGAATGATATTAATAAAATATATATATATATATAATATTATATAAAATAGTTTTTATAATTGTCTAGTATATTTGATATGCATAATACAAGAACAACCCCAATATTACTTATAAAAAGTTATATTTTTTATAAAGGCACTTTTACAAATAAATTTATGAAGAACTTATTTTAAATAAAATAATTGGAACATTAATAAATATTATATGAAAAATATAAATTTAATTTTTGAAATAATAACATTAAAATGTTGTGACTAAGAATCTTTGATATTTTTCTGAGAAGACTTTTTGATGAATGGTGAAAAATACTAAATATTAATTGAAATATTCTTCTTCATATAATTTATTTATATTGATAAATTATATTTTAAACTGTAATTAAAGTCAAATTATACTTATTATAAATTAATTAACCCCATTTAGGTCATTATAATCATTTCACTTTGAAATTAGATATAAAAACTTAGAAAACTTTTAGACATTTTTACTTTAAAATCCCACATTGTCGTCTCGTCTGTGGGATAAATTTTGAATTAATTTATAACATATATGTTATTGGAATTTGAAAAAATGGATTAAATATTTTAAATAATAATAATTTCTAATTTATAATAATTTAAAATTATTTTTTGCAGAAAATATTAGTGAAAGTTGTTAAAATTAATTACAATGATTAAGAGAAAAACTATCCTAACAAAGGACAAAACCTTAAACATAAAGACCAAAATGAGCTATAAACTTACAAAAATCAATTTTATGTTATTATTTTCACCCTATAATTATTTTTTTCTACTTTGGTTCATTATTGGAGCCACTTGACCTGGGGAAAACCTCGGTTGAATTATCTATTCATAAATTTACAAGAATGCCACTCCTTAACTACAAAAAGACACTCACCCATACCACTTATTCACAACTCTAATGCCCCATGTATTTCCCAAAGTATACCCAAATAATCTCCTAACATAATTCCACATATTCTTAAATCCTCACATTGGGATGAAATGAAAACCATGGATGTCTTTTTGTATAAACTGAAAGAATTCAAATGAAAAAGATGTAACATTATTCAACGATCACTTTCATTTTATTTCTTTATCATACCATTAAATTAATTTTATTAAATAAAATAATTATAATCAATATGAATATATTTTTTATGTTAATTTTCTAACCTACACCTACACAAACTTCAATCAATTGGGTAATGAATTTACCATTCGTGTGTACGACAAACTACTACCTTACGAGATAATGTTGCTCGTTTTCCATTTACCACCTCTCATTTTTTGGAATTATGAATGAAACATTGTTTTTATATGATATATATGATATTTATTTATTTTTTATTCTTATGGTATTTTTATATAACCCATAACATTATGCTTTCCATTTTGTGTAAATATGATAACATCGTTTGTGGATGTGTAGACTATCGCCTCCTCAAACCGTTGTGATCTGTTCACACATTGCATGGAATGTATCATGGATGATTTTCATTAAAATATGTGACATATATGACATAAATATTATATTGTAATTAATATATATATATATATATCATTTAAATTTCATTATTTTAATATGTCAAAGAAATGGAAATAGCATTCATGCTTACATACAACCTATCATCTCCATGAACGGTGCATTCCATTTACTATCTACAAATTTTATGAATTCAAATAAATACATATATACTGAATATATATTCTATTTACATAATTTTTTACATTTTTTAGATGATTAAATCATGATCTAATAAATCTGATTAATATGTAACAAGTAAAAAAATACTCGAAAAACTAGGTAATTAAAACTTGGAATAGTGAAAATAATGAAATATTGTTAATAAACAGGTAATGGTTTATTATAAGTAATTAATATATGACATTTTAACAATTATTAAAGATATTTTATATTTTAATTACATTATTCAAACCATTATATGGGTGGTTAAAGTGATTTCTCTCAATATGAAATGCAATGTAAGAGATCTTCAACTCACTTTTTTACATCTGTGAGATAAATTTCATATTCACCGCTTACTTATTTTTTAGGGTGTATATAATACCCCTTTTTTATTTAATATTGTGATTCACTAATAATTCTTGGTATTTTATGTTTCACATTTAATTATCACATGCAATGGGTTTTGACTTGAAAATTACGATGTGGTAAAAGTTATCTTCGCAATCTCGCTTTCATTCAATTGTTAACTTTCTCTTGAAACAATCAATTCCTTATGATCATTTTTGTTATACATTGAATTTATCTTAAATTTAAATATTATAATTGAATTTATATTTTTAATACCTAAAATATATACATTTTTACATATGGTGTTCACTTTGATAACTATTTGATTAATTAGTGAATTTTTGGTAAATCTATATCTTTTATTAAATGAGGATATATGAAAAGGAAAAAATTTTATGAATTTAAATTGATTATTAGATTTATGGGGAATTACATGGACATGAAAGACCATGTTTTGGGACCATTTAATGGAAAACCTATGGGTTGGGGACCAGTTAATGCAAGCCCCATGTTGCATCAGAAGTCTCATGAGATGAATCAATTGTCCAAATCAGAGTAGTTTAAACATTATAGAGAACAAATATTTACATTAAAGGTATCATGTGCCTATTAACATGACATCCAATAATTAAGTATTTACTTTATTTATTATTTAGTAATTATTACTATCCATGATATTTTTTCTTTGAAATATTTATGGATGAATTTCATCCTTAGTTTGTTGGATAAATGGCTTGTGTTTCAATTATCTACAATTCTATATTGACTATTCCTTATTGATATATTTATATGGAATGTGTACTAAGTTATTTACATTTCCATAATTATTTTAAAAATTTATTAATTACAACTTCCATTTTACTTTCACATAATTATCATCCGAGAACAATGTTATTATGTTTCCTTTCTCCAGGTTATGTGGAAAAATCCTTTGAATGATTTTCAAGGATGCTATGATTTTATTTTCATTGTTCTTTATTTTGTTCTCTTAATATAATACGGGTATCATGTATGTAATATTATAATCCAAAAATACTTATCAATTTTTAAATTTGTAAAGTGATTTACTTGTATGTATTCTAATGTAATAATTTACTATATTGACTCCATGCTTCTAGGGTTGGGGATTTACATTGGATGATTACCTTGAGTTCTGATTCGTTGATGTTATAATAATTGTAACCACTTTTTTATTTTAAAAGCCCAACTAGGGGTAAAATACCATTTCATATAATATATTTATGTTGATAAAATAATTGTTAAATTTATTATTTATTTTTATGAAACAATTTAGGAATGATTTTAATGAAAATTGAAAATTTTAAATTAATCACACTTTATAGGAAACCCTTGGTGCTCAGGTAAGAGAATCTAAAATGAGAGAAGGTCCCTTACCACTAGTAACAAAACACAATTTTATTGAATATTTTATTTATAATAAATGATATAATTTCCTAAAATTGTGTTAACTATGTTTATTTATGGAATATTTTAGATTACATCATTCATTTGAAAATTTGATGAAAATTCCAGTATTACCCTTTAAAAATTCATTATAGTATTTCGAACATAAATAATTTCACTTGAATTTTTTGAACATAATATTTTATTAATGTGTTCCTGACATAATTTCTACAACATTCATTTAGGGCATTGGAGCTACATCATGAATTTGGTTGGTGAAAATGGGCCATGAATTCAAAGTTGGGATGAACTCACTAGATTGGACATGGGTTCTCTATTTGGGTCATAACTTTTTCATCCATGCTTGGATTAAGCCCAAATATTTATAGGAGATCGAGGAATCATTTTCACATGAATAATCCTTCTGGAAGGAAAACTTATTCACGCATTATGGTGATCAAATGGATGGTGAAAGTTGGAATAATATATTTATATGAGATTCCACATTCATACTTGAAACCACTTTGAACCTAGAATCCCCACCACTATATAAATTGGTGTTTTTATCATTTGGTGGGGTGGGTACGTGAATTAAGAAGTTTAGGAAAGAGTAGAATAGGTTCCACTACAATTATAAAAGAAATTAAATAAGGGTATCTCTTGAAGCAAGGATCCCTTCGTCGAAGCCCTCTCATTGTTCCTCATGTTGTAATGTTTGTGTTTTCATAATAAACTTCTTTGTTTTTATTTTATTTATTCCATTTCCTTCTATTTTGTTCAGTTTTATCCATCTATAAATCTTCCTAACTGGACTAGAATCAAGATTAGAAATTTGATTGTGTTCTTCCCTTTCTAAACCATTGCACATGCAAAACGTCTCAACGATGACTACACCGCCCATGGAAGAGTAGTTATTTTTTAGTAATCAATCTACCTCTAAACCTTTTCATTCATTTATTTTGAATAAATGAGATACTATAATTCACATAATTTGATCTATTAATTGTTTTTTAAATTTAAATGAAACTATGAAATAAATTGAACAATTTACCCAAAAACACATGAGGTTGGAAGTTGTGTAAATTGTGATAGTTTGATCGTAATCGGTAATAAAAGACCACACAGGATAAATTTGTAGAGTTAAAATATAATACATAAACTAAATTAATCCTTATTTACATATTGGATATGTGCTCTAATTAACAACTGACCATAAGCTAACCTAAGAACATCAATCACAGCAGGGTGCTGTGATTTTATGTTCCGAAACTAGCCTAGGGTTTAAGTAATTTCATCTTTCTGGTTTAGTTAAATCTCGTAGGGTTAGAGAGTTAAAAAATTAGAGTATTATAATTAATTGGATGTTAATTTATATGATAATGAAAAATAATTGACATAATAGGTAGAGTTAGATCGATTACGCCTTTTAAATAGTTTCTAAAAAACATCTACTTGTTATGTCATTTAAATCGAACTTCATTTCAAAACAAAAAAAAACAATCTTCTTCCAGAAAACTTCTTCGAAATTTACCAACTATAAACAACCACATCCTTTTAATTAATGTTATTATTTACTGTTATTTTACTTTCAAAATAACTTTAATATGTTGTTAAACTTACTTCTTCTTTTGAGATACAACCCTGGTCAGCCACTCTGCTGCACCTAAGTAACCAGCAATCACATATCACTTCAAAGCACCCAAAAAACACCATTTAAAATTGGTTCTATTTCTATGAAGGAAAGTAATTTATTAAACCAATTATAGGTATTTATTTTATTTTTCATTTAATTATTTTCTTCTCCCCTTTCGTTCATCATTCCCCTTTCTCAAGTTTTTTTCTCTTCTTTTACTCTCTTCTTTTATTTTTATCGGACCAACTCAAATTTTTTTCTTTTTATTATGGTCCACTATTCTACATTTATTTTTTTATATTTAATTGATTTATGTCACAAACTAATCCCGAAGATCTCTTAGATCTTGACTTTGATATTGGGCGTAGCCTTAGGGCTCGAATCAGACATTCTCAGTGTATGAGAAGTTTCAACATTAAACCAGTTGGAGATTTCCTCCACTCTCAGAACATTAAAATCGGAATAAATTAAAATTAAACCATAAAAAAATGAACCAATGGATGAAAATAATGGAAATTAACTTAATAGAACCATTCGAGAATTGGATGCACCTGATATTAAATATTAACTAATTTGTATTGAATACCCAAATCTCAAATCAGACATTGAACTGAAATCTGGATTAATTAACCTTCTTCCAAAATTTCATGGCCTCTCTAGTGAGGATCCCAATAAACATTTAAAATAGTTTAATGTGGTTTTCTCAACCCTAAATCTAATAAATTTTTCTGAATATCGCATCAAACTAATATTATTCCCATTCTCACTTGATGGAGCTGTCAAATATTGTATGTACTATTTACAAACTAAAGATGTAACATGTTAGAATGATTTGAAATGTATTTTATTGCATTTTTTCCCAAAATCATGGACCACTTCCACTCATAAGGAGATCTCAAGGATCAAGCAAGCACAAGGGGAATCAATGTTTGAGAACTGGGAACGATTGAAGAAGTTGTGTGCAAACTGCCCACATCACCAAATAAGTGAGAAAATCTTCATCCAATACATCTACAAAGGAATCACTCCTATGGAGAGGAGCATGGTGGATTTCGTAGCTGGAGGAGCATTGGTGGATAAGACACTAATGGCTGCACGTGCATTAATTGACAAGACGGCCCAAAACTCCCAACAATTTGTCGATCGACGTACACCACATGTTAGGGGAGTACATCAGGTAAGTCCTTGTTCTCTTGAGAATAATTTTATTGATACCATGTTAGATGAATTGACAAGTATAGTGAGGTAGATTGGTTTGGTACAAAAGAAATCCCAACCACCTCCTTCAAGGCCTTGTGGCATTTGCACTAAGACAAGCCACCCAACTGACGGTTTCCCCCAACTACAAGAAATAGAAGATTGTGAAGTAGTGTTTCATAGGAGACCATATCAGCAGCAAATAAAACCATATCCCCAAGAGAAGCTTGACTATTTTGCTAAAACATAAAACCAATGGTGGAAGGATCAATCATACAAGAGTTATGGATCTTTACAACAAAAAAGTCCCCCTTTTCAATAAAACTTCCAGCAGCCTCCACCTTACCAACAAGGTTTCCAACACCCCAAAAGATGATTTGAAGCTCGAGAATCAAAAATTCAACAAGGGAATTATCAACCAAAGGTAGATTATAACACTAATGATCTTGTGAAGAAAATTTTTCACAATCAATAGAATGAGATGAAGAGCCATGGTTCGAAGCTAGGGGATTTTAAGACTCAAATGATCCAGATTTCCACCTCCCTCCATGAACTGGTAAGTAAGAACTCCAGAAATATTATTTCCCAACCTACTCCAAATCTTAAGGGGAATTTCAGTGCCATCACATCAAGACGTGGGAAGAAAACGACTAATATATCTTCACCTATCATTCCACCGTGATTCACCTCAACTCCATAGAATCCTCATTCAAAATCGGCTGATGAGAAGCACTAGGAGAAAGATAAAGGTAAGACAAAGATTAATGATGTTCCTCATAAACCCATTCCTTTTCCAAACAGGGTTGTTCAAACCAAGAATATGGTTGTAGAGAAAAGGAAAAAGGAGGTTTTGGACACATTCAAGCATGTGGAGATAAAAATTCATCTACCTGAATCCATCAATCAAATCCCAAGGTATCAGAAATTCTTAAAAGAACTTTGTAAAAATAGAAGAGGGGTCAAGGGAAATGAGAGGATAAATCTTGGAAGGAATGTGTTAGCACCCATTACACTAACTCTAGTAATTCCAATAAAGTGCAAGGATCTAGGGACAATCACTATCCCATTCACCATAGGGGAGTTTCACTTTTTGGATGCTCTTTATGATTTGGGAGATTCTATAAATGTGATTCCTCACTCTGTATTCTCTTCTTTATAGGTTGGTGAGTCGAAGTCGACGAGAGTAGTGGTGCATTTGGAAAATAGAGATATAACATATCTAGTAGATCTCCTTCAGGATGTACTTTTCTGTGTAAGAGACATGATATTTCCAACAAATTATACATGCTTAACATGGAGGCTGATCAGGTAAGTTCTCATGATCCCATTATCATAGGTGGACCCTTCATCAAAGCTGAAAAAACTATAAAAAATGTCAATGAGGGTACACTTTACATGGAGTTTGGGGATGAAGTTGTGATATTTAATGTTATAGACTCCATGAAGTACCCCTCAGAGGACCATTCTACATTTTTTATCTCCCATTTTGAACCACCAAATAAAAACCCCATGGAATTTGATTGTCCTATGATTATGGAGATTATGAGTATTGGTTCTAGTTTAATGTCTAAGAGAACTTTCACACTCATCGCTAATGAATAAGTCTCTCTTAGATTTCATTTTGAACTAGATTCATATTCTGATTTTGATCTAGTGAACTTTGATTATGACATGGTTGTTGAGTATGCTAATGGGTTTGATGTTTAATTTTCTGATTTTGATGATTTCTATTATAATATTTATGCTCTTTGTGCACATATTTTAGTTCCTTCAATGTATCCATCCATACACCACCCCCCCTACACTAGAACTCAATCCATTGACACCAAATCTCAAATACTCATACTTGTTGAGTGGTGAGAAATTACCTATTATCATTGATAACAATCCCCCTTTTAAACATGAAGAAAAACTTTTGAATATTTTGAGGGAGAGCATCATGGAAATTGGGTGGACCTTGGATGACATATCTGGTATTAGCCCCTCAATTTGCATGCATATGATTCTTTTGAAGGATGCGGATAAACTGATTAGGCAGCCACAATGGATACTGAATCCAAGTCTTTTGGATGTTGTTAAAAAAGATGTTGAAAAATTTCTCGAGGCAGGTATAATCTTTCACATTTCATATTCTCATTGGGTTAGTCCTATTCAGGTTGTGCCTAAGAAAAGTGGTGTTACAGTAGTTAAAAAGGAGGAAGATGAGTTCATTCCAATGAGTGTACAAAATAGTTGGTGTGTGTTTATTGATTATAGGAAACTAAATCATTCCTTCCTCAAGGACCATTTTCCCCTAAAATTTATTGATCAAATTATTGAGAGACTAGCTGGGAAGACACATTATTTTTTCATAGATGGATTTTATGGATATTTTTAGGTTCATATTGCTCTGAAGGACCAGGGGAAGACAATATTCACTTGTCCATTCGATACATTTTCCTACCGAAGGATTCCATTTTGGACTTTGCAACTCCCCAGGTACCTTCCATAGATGCATGGTGAGTATTGTTTCTAATTTTATTGAGACCTTCATAGAGTAATTTATAGATTATTTATAGTTTATGGGTCCTCATTTTATGAATTTCTAAGTAGTTTGGGAAAGGTGTTGAATTGTTGTATTGAAAAGAATCTGGTATTGAACTTTGAAAGGGGTCATTTCATGGTAGGTCATGGAATTGTCTTAGGGAATGTGGTGTCAAGACATGGGATAGGGGTTGATAGATCTATGATAGATATTATTTCATCCTTACCCGATCCTTCATGTGTGCATGATCTTATATATTTTCTAGAGCATGCATGATTTTATCAGCACTTCATTAAAGATTTTAGTAAGATTTCACTTCCTATGTCGTGATTACATAAAAATGATTTTGATTTTATGATTGATGATTCTTCTAGGAATTCCATTGATGAGAAAAAAAATTTCTTACCACTCTACCTATCATAAAGCGCCCAAGGTGGGAGATTGCTTTTGAGCTTATGTGTGATGCCTCTAACTTCGTTGTTGGAGTTGTATTATCTCAGAGGGTGGAGGGACGTTCACATGGGATTTCATATGCATTTAGGACACTTGATTCAGCCCAATAAAACTACAAAACCATAGAAAATGAGTTTCTTATTGTTATATTTTTTTTAGATAAATTCTGTTCATATTTATTGGGCTCTAAAGTAGTTGTTTTTTCTAACCTTACAGCTCTGAGGTACCTCTTGAAGACACATGAAGCAAATCCCAGGATAATCTAATGGATGCTCTTTCATTAATAATTTGATATTGAGATAAAGGACAAGAAGGGGTCAGAAAACAAGGTGGCAGACCACATGAGTAGGCTTACTCACACACTAGAGGATGACACCTTGGACTAGGTTCCACTTCGAGACACTTTCCCTGATGAGCATATTTATTCCAACTCTAGTACGCATCATTGGTGTACTGATTTAGTGAACTACCATGTTGCCTTTGAAATCCCTAAAATTTTAAGGAAAAATCAAGTCCAAAAATTAAAGAGTTAGTTGAGATTTTTGGTTTGGGATGATCCATACTTATGGCGCATGTGTAGTGACCAAGTTATTAAGAGGTGTGTTCCTGATCATGAGTTTGAGTCTATTCTACAATAATGTCATACACTAGCTTACTGTGGAAACTTTATACCCCAATGGATATCTAGGAAAGTGTTAGAATCTAGATTATATTGGCCTAGATTATTGCATTATTCTCATTTATATTGTAAGTCGTGCTCATATTGCCAACACACGGGAAACATTTCTAGGATACATGAGATGTCTCAACAACCCATACTATTCTGTGAGATTTTTGATGTATGGGGAATCGATTTTATGGGTCCTTTTCTTAGTTCCTTTGGTTTTTTTATATTTTGGTTGTTTTTGATTATGCGAGCAAATGGGTGAAGGTTATGGCCACCAGGACTGATGATTCTCATGTTGTTGTGGACTTTGTCAAAGCACATATTTTTTGTTGGTTTGGAGTGCCAAAATCCATCATCAATGACTAAGGGAAACACTTTTTTAATCAAAATTTGGCTTATCTGCTTCAGAAGTATGGGGTGACAAACAAAATGTCAACACCATACCACCCTCTAAAAAATGGCTAGGTTGAGGTTTCAAATAGGGAGTTGAAACAAATTTTGGTGAAAATTGTGCAGCTGAATAAGAAGGATTGGAGAAAGTTCTTAGATGATGCATTGTGGGATTATAGGATAGCATAAAAAATCCATTGGTATGTCCCCATTTCAGATTGTTTTTGGGAAAGCATGTCATCTCCCCATGCAAGTTGAGCATCGAGCTTATTGGGCTATAAAGAAATACAACATGGGTTTGGCCCAAGCTGGAATCCAAAGGAAGCTTCCAATTGAAGAGCTTGAGGAGATTAGATTATCTTCATATGATAACTCAAGGCTCTATAAGGAAATATCAAAATATGTTTATGACAAAATGATCCCGAAAATAGAATTTAATGTTGGAGAGAAATTCCTTTTCTACAGTTCACAACTAAAGCTGATGCCTGGTAAGTTGCATTCCCGATGGTTAGGTCCTTATGTTGTAACTAATGTTTTCCTTTATGGTGTAGTGGAGATCACACAAGAGGACACGGGAAGGAGCTTTACATTCAATGGGAAATTTCTGAATAAATACATTGAGTTACTTCCTACTGATGTAGTGGATTTCATTACACTGCATGACCACATCATCACTTAAGTATATCAGGCTATTCCTAACCCTTTAACTACTTTATTCTTTGTCCTATTTAAAATTATACATTTTATGTGCATATATCATCTCATGGGTTCACATTGGGGACAATGAAATATTTTAAGTGTGAGGGAGGGAACCTTTTAGTTTTGTAATTTCAATTGTTTTTCTGTTTTTCAATAATTTTAAAAAAAACAAAAAAAAAATGTGTGTTTTTTAAAATTTGTGTGTTTATTTTTTAATTTTTTGTGTGTTTATGAAACTTTAGAGAACAAATGATTGGCATCACCCTTTTGAAATTCATATCAATAAGTGAAGCAATTTATCCCATGAAACTGAGCTTAAATGAATGTTTAAAATAACATTGTTTCATGTCCTAATATTTAGTAATTTCATGAAAAGTACTCTAAATTTTGAATCCCATGCCACATCTCACTGTCTATATTTGAAATCACTTCCATGTGAGGACTCCGAACCATTCATTTCATATTCTTTATATTTACCTCATTTCTTGATAGAACCAAACCATGCATGATTTAACCACAATTAGATTTGTTCCTGTCAAAACTTGATGGTTTGAGGTAGTTATATTTAATTTATTGACTCATTTTTTGGGTATTAAAGCCCCTATTTCAAAGAATATTTTCATATAATGGTATACCTTGAACACTTAATATTTTTATCCCTTATAATCAAAGAACAACATTCTAGGTCTTCTACATTACAAGCTAATTTTCCCTATCCAATGAACTCTTGATGTGAAATTGCATAATCTAGTTGAACTTAAGTGTGGGGGAAGTTGTCTTGTTTGGTGAAACCACATTTTGTGATATTTTGGGTGGAAAATTAAATTTTGAAGAGATTTTTTTGCTGCTGAAGAAAATAATTATATTGAAAGATGTTCCTTTTCTAGAGCTTTCATGATAAGTGAAGCTATGCCTTTCTGGAGTTTCTAATAGAGAGATAAATTTGTGCCTATATGGAGCTTTCATGAAAATCATGTATGAGAATATATACATTTTTACTACTGAAATGTTGAATTGTGTGAACATTCCTTTATTTTTCATGATGATGAACATGAATCGATGTTATGGGGATTTAGGAGGAGACTATATGTTTGTGAAAATTAGAATAATGCAATTTTTTTTCAAAAAGAGTCAAGACCTCCTCATTCATCCTTAGAGATTTTCATATCTAAATTCTACCAACTGAAAGCCATAGAACTACCCTGTAAAGTCCTCATGATAAAAATAAGTCCTTGACACACATAGGGTGTGGATGTAGGAATTTATCAACTCTATGGTGACCCTTGTACGATTTTGGATGAGAAAGACATTGGAGAAAAATTTACATTTGTGTGATAAGAGAAAATTCAAGTGAGGTAAGTGTTTTGTGCACGAGAGGATAAATGAAGTTAAAATATATTGAATGATATAAATGGAGAACTTTAAATAATAGTTTTTATGAGTCATTATAACTATTTTTCCTGGTGTGTAATTGTTAGATCTCAAGGATATTCATTTTAGAATTTGTTTTTATTTGATATTGATGTTTACTTATCCCAATTTTTCAGAATACGTGATATGAAGTTTTTCCCAGGAGTAAAAAAGGGTTAGTGTGGGGGAGTTGATAAAAAACAAATTTTTTGAATATTTTATTGAATATAAATAATATAATTTCCTCACATTTCATTTATGGAATATTTGGGATTAGATCGTTCATTTGAAAATTTGATGAAAATTCTAGTTTTACCTGTTAAAATTTCACTATAGTATTTCGATCATAAATAATTTTATTTGAATTATTTGAAATTTATAATTTTTAAATGTTTTCATGAAATAATTTTCTACAACTTTTATTTAGTACATCTGATGTAAATCATGTATTTGGTTGGTACAAATGAGCCATGAAATCAAAGTTGGGATGGACTTGATAGATTGGACATGGGTTCTATATTTTGGCCATAAATTCTTCATTATTACTTTGATTAGGCCCAAATTTTGAGAGGATCTCTAGGACGAATTTTCTCACTTATCATACTACTGTAAGGACAGATGATTCACACATTTTGGTGGTCAAATGGGTGGTTCAAGTTGGCATAACATATTTGGACGAGATTCCCCATTCACACTTGAAACCACTTCGAACATAGCCACCCCACCACTATATAAATTGGTTTTTTTTTCTCATTTGGTGGGGTGGGGACGTGAATTATAAAGTTTAGGGAAGAGGAGAAGAGGTTACACTCCAATTGTACAGGAAAGTAAATTAGGTGAGCCCTTGAATCAAGGATCCCTTCGTCGAAGCCCTCTTCTTCTTCCTCATATTGTAATGGTTGTGTTTTCATAATAAAATTCATTGTTCTTATTTTATTACTCCTCTTTTATTCTATTTTGTTCAAATTTCATCATCTATAAATCTTCCTAATTGGACTAGAATAAATAGTAAAAATTTTATTGGTTCCTTCTCTTTCTAAACATTTTCACATGCAAAATGTTTCAACGATGACTACACCGCCCATGGAAGAATAGTTATTTTTTACTAATCGATCTACCTATAAACTTCTTCATTAATTTATTTTGAATCAATGAGATACAGTAATTCAATTAATATGATCTATTAATTTAGTTTTTAATTTAAATGAAACTAATAAAGAAAATGAACAATTGACATAAAAACACATGAGGTTGGAAGTTGTGTAAATTGTGAGAGTTCGATCTTAATCGGTAATAAAATACCACACGGGATAAATTTGAAGAGTTCAAATATAATCCCTAAAATCAATTAACCCTTATTTATAGAGTGTATATGCTCTCTAATTAACCACTAATCATAATCTAACCTAAGAAAATCAATCAAAGCAGTGTGTTGTGGTTGCATTTTCCAAAGCTAGCCTAGGGTTTATGTAATTTCATATTTGTGGTTAAGTTAACTTTTGTAGGGTTTGAGGGTTAACTAATTAGAGGATTATTATTAAGTTGGTGTTAATTTATATGATAATGACAAATACTTGAGTGAATATGTATGGTTATATCGGTTATGTTTTTTAAATATTTTCCAAAAAAACATCTTCTTATTGTGTCATTTTAATCGAACTTCATTTCAATACTAAAAACAAAACAAAAATAAAATCTTTTTCCAAAAAACATATTCTAGATTTATAAACTATAAACAACTCCATCCTTTAAATAAATGTTCTTATCTAATTTTATTTTACTTTCAAAATACCTTTAATATGTTGTTAAATTTGCTTCCTCCTTTGAGCGATGACCTTGGTCAGCCACTCAATTACACCAAAGTAACCAACAATCACATATCACTTGGAAGCACCCATGAAAACATTCTTTCAACTAGTTATGTTTCTTGACATAAATAGTAATTTAATTTCATTAATATGCCCACTTTCCAATGAAAACTATTTATATCCATCCCACTAGGTTAGGGAGCTAACCCATGTAGTGAATTAATTTCACTGTGTGATCATGAATTTAGGGTATTTAGGGTGCACTCTAATGTTATTTTTTGAAAATGTAAATATTTATGATTACTTACATAGATATAATTAGTTATTGAGATATATAGTTTCTTTATTATTGAATATAAATATTTAAATTCTGATTTTATTATATTTATATTCAAACTGGCATGTTTTTTTCTAACAATGGTTATATATAAAACACTTAGTTAGTTCCTTCTGGGCATGATATACACACATCTACTATACCAAATGGGCACATAAATACCTTGTATTAATATATTTTTAGAAAAGTAAATGCAGTTCTTGGAGGTGATGGGTTTTTATATTCGACTTTTTTGGGTTTTTAGATGATACAACATGGGATGGTTTCCTATGTTACATGAAAATGGGCAACATTTTATTTTGTTATATTTTTTTTGTTTTTGTAGGTGTGCTCTGAGCATTTATTTCCTTTACATCTTCCCACATTATTTCTCTTATTTTGGAATTTTTGGATAAATTTTTGTATTTTTCTAATGTCTTCATGAGAATATGTTTTACAGAAGTTATATATATATATATATATATATAAATATATATTATGTGATGAGTTCATGATTTCATGATTTATTAAGTGTATGAACCATCGATATATGTTTAGTTCATGATATTTTCTTTTTCTGGGTGATCATAGTTTTTTATTATAGAATATAATTCCCAAATAGTTTTCTTTATTCCAAGTAAAAAGTTGTCTAACATTGGGGATCATGAACTCCCCTCAGGCAATGTCGCATAATAGACCAGGTTGTTAAGTTAGGAGGATTCTAGGCTGGTTCATGAAATTTTTGTCTCCAACATCAATGACATGATATTTTAGATATTATTTTTTTGTTTTTATGTATTTCAAACCTATCCTTCATTTATTAGTTTTTTTATTTTAATTATTTTATATTCCATTTTCTCTGTTTTGTTGTGTAAAATTGTATGTAAAATAAATTTAACTCAACAACCAAATATGTTTTCATGTTACTTAATTTAATTATATTTGTGTATGAAGATATAATGTATCATTTCATTATACACTTGTATATTGAATTATACATGATACATATAATTGTGATAATGGATGTGAATATAATTACATATATACTTTTTATTTTCAAATTTAATTTATTATTACAATATATGTTATCAAAAATGATCTATAGAAAAAGTGAAAAACCTAAAATTAAATGTAATTTTACACAATTTTTTAATCATTAAAATTTAAATAAGGGATCAATATATAGTTTTGTAACTCAATATTTTTAATGTAATATCATAACAAATTGTTTAGAAAAAACAATCTTGACAAACCTATGATGAAGGTGGAGAAAATTCCAAAATTTTGTGATTAGGTCTACCCTTTCATTAGTGACATTACAAAACATAAAGATTCAAAAAGAAATTCATCAAAGTATTAATGATATACACCGTGGTTCCCAATGAACATTATATTATTATCCAACTCCATTTGAGGTGATGTTTTTTTCTGTGAGTTCGAGTAAGCATATCATGGTCTAGGATTCTATGAAGATATTATATATTCTTCTTCATATTCATAAATTATATTTTGGTTAAAATATATACTACTATCATATGGGAAAATTTTTATGTTTTTAATTATTTTTTGATTAAAATCAATTGAACATCATTGAGGAAATGTGATCAAGATTATCATTCTTGATGAAATGTTTAATGTAGGAAATTCATAGTTCAATAATTAGTCTATGTAGTTTATTTTATACATGGAATAAGTTAAAAACACAACAATTATGTACCATAAAACTATGTATGATTTTCTTATGGCATAATATTTTTTGAATAAAGAATAAATAAAAACATGAAATTCATTTCTTAGAAAATACACAACATTTGAGGTTTCAGAAATAGATTTTAGAAGATTATACCCCCAAGATGTAAGTTGGTACAATAAAACATTGTGATTGTTTTCCATGTTTTCATTGTGGAAAACTATATGAATCATAAGAGATTTAACAAAATATTATAATCATAAGAAAACATTATCATCAACATAGTGAAATCACCTCATGATTTTAATTTCATCTTGGGTTTTTATGTATGATGTAGAAAGGATTCAATGTAATATTAAGAGGAAAAAATATAGAGAATACATGTGATCTTAATAAGTGAATGATAGTATGGAATAATTTATAAAAAATATGTTATTAATATTATTTGATCAATTTATACCATTATACATTTACTATGAAAAATTAAATATTTTTTGGTCATCATCATCCATGTCATGTTAATGAAAAATATTATTATCGTTTGTGTTATTCCATGACATATTGAAGTAATAAAGTGACTATATGAAATAAAAATCAGTGGAATAAACTATTGATAATGTTTTTATTCAAAGAATGTATAGGGGTATATTTTTCCATTTATAAGAATATATTTGAGGAAGACGGTGTATGTTACATTGTACATAGAGATTTACTATTCAATTTCAATGTTTTCTTTTTATAATATGGGATATTAAATTGATAGATTCAGAAGAACTCATTATTTTACAACTACATTGAAAGGAAAAAATATCTCTAAAACATCAAGGACTTCATATTTTTATATTCACTAGTTTTATCATTTCATTTTTTTTACTTTAATGGTCTGAGTTTAATGATTTTTAATCAAGATGTAATGCATAAATAACACTTAAGTTATGAATCCTTTTAAAGTTTTAGTTTATTCATACATGGATAAAAATATATAATGCCTATGGTTTTTCCACATCATACTAAAGTACATGGATGGTTATACCATCAATCCAAACGGTAGAGTATATTTTTCTTTCTGATGGGTTTAGGGAGATCATCTAATGATGTATCATAGTGGGATAAACCCAGGTAATGTTTAGATATTGCATTAATAGATTATCATGTAGTTAATGAACATAAAAAGAAAGTGTAAAAGTACTAAAATATAACAAATATTTTTCTCTTTTATTTATTCTTAATGAGGATTAAGATCGTAGCAACCAAATGAGTCATATCAAAAAGGAATAACATAGAAATATGGATCCATAATTAAATTAATAGGATTTTTATCCACAAAAGAGGTTCTAATTCCTTCTTCAAATTAAAAATATTGATTATATAATTAATAGAGTATTATGTGAGCTTATATCTATATAGATTTAACACTATAAGAGTGATTATATACCTTTTTATAAACATTCCTCATTTAATACAAATATTTGAGGTGTGGATACTTACTCAAGGAGTTACTTCCCATTGGGGTTAAATATTCACTGACATATTCAGCCAATTTACTTGGTATGAAAATCCATAAATGAATTAATCCTATATATGTATCAACCATGAATCTATAATGGTAAAATAATCTAAATTATTTAATGAAATATATTATATATCATTCGCATTGTACTCTATGATGCATGTAATAATAGGCTATGATATTTTCATCCATAATTATATATTTCATTATTATAATATTGGAACATCATAAAATATGATATCCTTGATTTTTTTGATTTCCGTTAATCTCTAAATTTCAAAAAAAAAATCATTTAAGTACATATTGAAAAACTTCACATCTCTTTTTGAATCTGTAATAATACATTTGATATTTTATATGTAAGACACATTATTTTGGAACAATATTTTTTAAAAATAATAATAAATATCTATGGTTCTAATGGTGTGACCATTTAATCCTTAGTATCATTTAAAACAAACATAAAATCATGATTCCAGAAATATAATAAAGGATAGTCATTTGGAAATTCATTTTTTGTACTCATGCAATTAAGGGGTTGGGTTTAATGTCCATCAAACATAGACATATGTGAATATTAATATATCCACCATAATATGTATTATATAAATAATTATAATACATATTTAAACCCTTTATCTATGAAATTTTTTATCCCACTAGGCATTGAAAATAGCAATATACTATAGGACTTCTTAAATTTTGTTGATTCTATAAAAAAATTCCAATTTAGTCGATGAATAATTCAAATTTCATTCATTTAGATTATGATCACACCACATTACCCTCATAAATATAGCTGAACCCAACATATGTAACCCAATAATTCACAATCATCCATTCTCTTAGTCTAATTAAATAAATTGAGATATTATTTTCCTCTTTATATGAGTTTATAAATCCTATATTGGTTGAAATCTAAATAATTACATGATTGGAAACATACCCAAAAACCACTAATTTGAAAATCCTCAAGTATTATTTGAGAAAGGAATCATTTTATAAATGTACTCATACAAGGAATCTCATTAAAGTTACGTAAAAATGATAAATCATTATCATACATCCATAATTACATCGATTACCAAAAGACATTATATTGGATATACTTTAAAAGGATAACCAAAAAAATGTCTATACTTACTATCCCATAAGTCAAATAATAATTCTAATATTAACATATCATTATAATCCATAATATATAATGATGATCATCGATTAGGGAAAATTGAATTCTATAATTTGATTGGATATTATCATTTCACTATTCATGTAAAATAAATTTCATCACACAAGAATAAATGATAAATAGTGATTTAATTTTTTTTTAAAATCATGATACATTGACATCCAATAATTCAATACCTTATGTTTCATATACATAGATATTAAACATTCCCCTCATGCTTTATTTTTTGTAATGGTTTCATTAATAGAACCACTATATTTTCCACTATAAACACCCATAAGTTATTAATTTGTACCCTCTTAATGATATCTTATATAAGATAGTATTTTTGAATGATGTGTACTGTCATTTTGTTAGACTAGAGTCTCTTGAAATGAGCAATGGATCCATCATCTTCAAAATAAAACCTTATTGGTCTGTCTATTCTAGTAACCACCTCATGTTCAAAAATGAAATTATGAATCCAAACAAATTCATTAAAAGTTTATGATGTGGTTATGTTCTTTTCCTCTATTGTAAAATCTTTGAAGGTATCTTAATTAGATATATTCTAAGGAATATCTCCATTATTTAGTCAAATAATGAATCTATATCTATATTTCATATCATTTTTTTAGATTGGAAACCATAAAATGTATAACCCATTACAAAGATCTTATCATATCCTCCAAAGACATAGAACATTTCCTATTTACTTCTCAAGTATTTCATGATGTTATTTAAACCAATCCAGTGATTTTCATAAGGATTTAGTTAGTATCGACTAGTTATGTTAAAATTATAGGTGATATCATAATGATTATATGATATATAATAAATCATAAATCATATAGAATATGCACATTTAATTGTATCCATCCATTCTAACTCTTTAGAAGGATCTTAAATATTACTAAGATCCATGCCATGAAAAAAATGAAAAATACACATATTTAGAGTTCTCTATTCTCAACCAATTTAGTTCTTTTCCAATGAATGTTCCCTAATTCCTTCCGATAAATCTATTTGATCTATATCTATAAATCTATATACTTATGATATAATTATCCTCACCCATTTCTTTTATTTAGAACCATTTACCCACTCACATAATTATATATTGTAATGTTGAGATTTCATTTATAATAATAATTATATCATCAACATACTATTAGGCCCAAAAGGGGCCTAGATACCCTGAGATGAGGGTGAATCAGGGTATGGAAATTATTTTAAAATTTATTCATATACCATTGGATCATTTTCCTTTTTATTATAAGGGTAAATGTTTTAGAAAATAAAGTGTTAATATGGATATTATTATTTCCTTTTTTCGAATGTTGATGCCTTTAATGTAATGCAAGAATTAAGGTAGACATACAGATAGTGTTAAATTTTGTTCACCCTCACTAGGCTACATTCAAGGATCATACAAGGAAAATGTGTCGATTTACCAAATCCACTAAGGATCACTGCCAAAATTTTGTTGGGATAGATCACTTATATGAACAGGTTCACTACCTTTACAAAATTTTGGTCTAGCTCACTACTTTCCTAAGGGTCACTCCATGTGTCTCTTTCTCTAGCACACTATTACTAGAAACAATCATTGTCTTGATATTTCTTTTCCCACTTCTCTAAAAGGTATCCACACATAGTTTATAGAATTTTAGGTCTCTTTATTTTCATTAATAAACACATCCTCAATTGTAGGTAGATGCTCTGTTGAAGTAAAAAAATTCATCCAATAAATGAATGCCTTTTTAACAAAGATTTATAAAGAAATTACTTATGAACACTTTTCATAATGCACATTGCCTTGATAAAGATCCTTATTTCATGAAGCTCAAATATCCTTCATGAATCATCCTTCTTTCGCAATGCTCAACCAGCCATCGTGAAGAAACCACCATTTGTGAAGATCACTTATTTCACTAAGCTCAACTATCATTTCTGAAGCTCACAACTTTTAGTTGTATTTTATAGCCTTCATGAACTCTAAGAATTTCATGATGATAAAGTATTTATATTGGCTTTCATATCCTTCCCAAACTCTCTTCGCCAATATTTTCACAATGACTACCTACGCAAACCACCATAATGAATCTAAAGCATTAGATTTTTTTTAAGCCTCACTACCTTTATAAAGGGTGTAGAGGCCTATTATAGGAATTTCCACAAATTCCAAAAACTTATGGACACTTCACCACCATTTAGAAATGATCCATCATTTGATTTTTGTTTCTCTTTTCTTTGTAGGAATCTAGAGAAATGTCTCATTTGTGACGCTTATGGTTGTCAGAGATCTCACTGTCAAAACCTTCACGCCTTCTCAAAACACCCTTCATGAACTTCAATATTCAAAAAACTCAATGCCTTTCCATATTTTGATAAATAGTTCAAGGAAACCCAATTTTTTCAATTATTTCCATCCCCAAAAATTGGGACCATAAAAATTTGGCAATCATTGGGAAATAACATCAACTTGTGTATGTAATTTTCTATACCACTTCCAGGGTAACCATTAAATTTTCTTGGATATTTGTCAACATAACATGTCATAAATCCCTCCAGACTCCACAAAAAACTATGGAAACTGACTTTTTCAATGAGAAAAATCAACAAAAAATAATTCAATGTTACCTTGAAGGATTTTCCCCATCAATATCCCCCTTTGGGTTCGTTGATAATTCTCCTCATTTTGATAACATGATGAATCTTCATATATCTTCTACTGCCATTCAGTTCATGTTTCTCTGATTGAAATGAACGATTTACTAAATAAATACTCTAATCCCACATGATCCATGATCAACGTGAGAAATAAGAGTATTATGAAAAGTTAATCAATGAATCACTTCATTCTAAAAACCACCCAACTCATTTAATCAATAAATTATCTATTGTGATATAAATCCTTTGATCGATCACCTTCATAATTGTCAGATTTAAAACTCCCCCTACTTCAATTCCCCCTACCAACTGCTCCCCCTATCTTTATTAAGTCATTTTATCCCTCTTTTATAGCCAAAACATCTCCCCATTTGACAAATAAAATAATTGTTACTTAGTTGTGGTCTAAAAGAGGGTAATGAAAACATATCAACACATTAGAAAAACAATTCATACCTCAGGGAGATGGGGTCCCACAAACAAAATTTTTCAATTTCAAGGATTTGACTAAAATCCTAGATCCATTCGTTGACTTTCAAAAACTCCTTTAGGAAAGGACTTTGTTATAATTTCCCCAACCTGTAGTTTTGTAGGCACATACTCCAACTTCAAAATCCTTTTATCCACCCCATCATTGATAAAATGATACTTTATTTCAATGTTATTTCTCCATGATTTGTGTATTAGATTTTAATAAGATTTATAAAACATGAATTATCGTAATGGATTATGATTATATACTTCACTTCAACTCCTATATCATCAAGCTTCTATTTCATCAATAATAAATGCATACATGATTGAGTAGCCACAATATATTAAGCTTTAACGGTTCTTAATGAAATGAAATATTATTTCTTTATCATCCATGAAATAAACAATCCACTAAGATATAATTCACCACCTGGTGTTTATTTTTTAACATATACTGAACTGGCCCAATATGCATATGTATTGACCACTAACTCTTACTAAGATTTATCATTATATAGCTATTGGAAGTCCATTATTCCCTTATATAAAAAAGTATTATTTTTACTGAAAGAAATTTAATTTCCTTGCGATTTCTTTGATACCATTTTACTTGACCCGTGGAAAAACCAATATTAGGTCTTTTCGCTATCATGTATAGTAGAATACCAATAATTTGACTTTATTCTATAACATTAAATATATTTACTTTATCCTCATGTGATAGTTTCATCTAGGTATCCACCAGAGATGTCACCACCTAGTAACTTTCCATTCCAAATCTTTTCAAAATCTCCATGAAAAATTTATATTGTGGAAATGAATGTTCCATTCTTTCCACTTTTTACCTTTAACCAAAGGAAAAATGTTAATTTAGTGATCATCGAAATTTAAAATTCACTCTTTATGAATTATGTGAATTTCTTGCATTGAGCTGCATCTGATCCACCAAATATTTTCTCATTTACATATATAAGCACTATCATCCTTAGATTACTTTCATTTTTTGACATATATATTGTAATCAACTACACTGTGCACAAAACTAAGCATCTCCAGAAACTGATCCATTCTTGAATACCATGGTCATGGTGCTTGCTTCAACCCATGTAAATCCATATTTAGTTATAAAACTCTATTATCATCTTCATTAATGAGAAAAAAATCTAGCTACTCTATATAAACTTCTTCTTCCAGAAACCCATTCAAAAAAGCTGACTTGATGTCCATCTTGAAAACATTTAATTTTCTTTGCAAAGTTATGGCCAAGAATTATTTGATTGTCTGTATCCTAGAAATAAGTGAAAATGTTTCATCAACATCAATACCCACTTTTTGGGAGTACACTTTTCAAACTATTCAATCTTTGTTTGGAATCACCAACCCATATTTATTAATTTTTTTGTGAAAACAAAAAATTACCCCCGATGAAATTTTTATCAATTGGCCTCAAAACAATATCTCATGTCTGATTCTTCTCATATTGGTTAATATATTCATTGATATATTTTAACCAATTTTAATCTCCAACTGCTTACTTGAAACATTTAGTCTCTTCCTATGATACGAACCATGTTTGGTGTAGATCCTTCATCCTCCTTGTCTTCACTGGTGCTATCAGATCACATATTATGTTCTGTCTATCAATTTCGCCTCTTCTCTTCTATATTTGTGAAAATACAGAATTATGATCATCTTTTTAATCATCAATATCTTCTTTTGAATAATCATTTTCCACTTATACTCACTATGTTTCTCTTTCCCCATCAGCACTTTCATCAGACAATGGGTTATTGTGTTGTTGATGATCCTATTCATTCTCTACTACAGTGACATCGTCACTTTTAACTACACTTCCCAGCTTCTTATTAAAAAACTTTTAATCATCTATTTCAGCTTCTTGGTATACTGAAAATAGGTATTTGATAGAATATTGTTAGAAAAGAAAGTACATAATCATGAAATGCATGAATGTTGCTACCTCTCCCGAAAGATGTCTTCTCTCAGTGGGAAACAAACACCTGAACTGAGGCATGATACTATTGATTATATATTCAATAAAAATTGGAACAACTGGATCATTCATATATAGATTGGAAAGATCCCCCGATTCGAATCAAAATCTTCATCATATCATCTCATTTTTACATAGTACACAATGTTTAGATATATTTTTTCAGTGGTTTTATTTACCATTTAGTAATGAGCCATCAAAAAAACTATTAAACCTAATGAGTTTGAACATGGTGTAGGAAATAAGAGAAAAAATTAATAACAAAATTATTATCCATTTTACTCAATCAATTCCAAGAATCTCAAGATTCTTTAGACCATTAACTCTATTCAATTAATTCTCTAATATTTCATCTCCTCCTCTATAAACTGATTTGTTGTGTTCAAATTCTAGATCACATCGCATAACCACTTTGAAAATTTTTATACAACTTCTCATTGGATTTTATCTCCCAGAAAACCCTAAAAACATAAATATCATGTAAAATAATTAATACACATATGTATATGTGTATCTCTATAATACTTTAAGAGAGGATTGTGGTAAATCCTGGTGGATCGACCCATTGATACTTTCTTGAAAATAATTATGAATAGAAAAAATATTCTCAATTATTTTATTATTAATATCAATTTTTTTAATCCCACCAATGTGTTATTTTAAGGGAAATTTACATATTTTATGTTTTAGGAGTATTCTTTAGCTTAATTGAGAAAATGGCATATTTTGTATTTTAACAGCTTTAATTTATTTCAATATTTCGACCATAACATTTTCTAAAATGATAAAAGTGAAAAATTATTATTTTACAGTTTCATATGTTCTATTGGATTCATTTTATCCTTTTGGACCCTAATACCAATCCACCATTTGAGGATCCAAATCTAGCTCACAAATCGGGCCTTGAAAAATTTATACAGATCTGGAAATTTATGAACATAAGCTTATATCTTGAATTGGGATGACACAAATGATCTTAAATTCAGTATGGATATGTAAAGTTAATTACTATAAAACATTTATTAAGGAATTAATGACATTATATTCCTGAAAAAATTTCATAATGGCATGGGAATTTGATGCTTTGGATTATGAAGAGTCAGTATGGAAGAATTATATATCCTAAGTAAAGTAGATGTATCTCTCTACAAACGTGTAAAATGAAGATTAAATTTTTTGGGTCCATTGAGTAGACATATTAGAACAACATTTAATAGGGATACATTCACAAATTAGTCCATTAAGTGTGTATACCACGCACATTCTTTCGAAAGATTATTTTTAGAGCCAATTTTTCATTCCCTTTGACTATAAAATTGTACTCTCTATTCATTCTAAATGGTTGGAAACATAGGGGTATCTTTTGTTGGAAATTTTTTTAGTTTAGTGTTTTATTTTATTTTCCTTTAATTTAATAATTTAATTACATATTTTAATTTTATTGTTCTCCTTTCTCTCCTTTTTCTTTCTCTATTTTGTTTTCTCCCCCCATTTTCTTCATCACTATGAACTCTTATGCTCGTGATCATGAGTTGCTAAACTGAGAATGTTCTCAGAGGAGTAATTTAGTGACGAACCCAAATCATTTCACAATAATTCATATGTTTTAGTATTTAATTATATTTATTCTAAGGGTATCTTAGTGGGAACAGATCCTCTATGTCTCCAGTTTCCAGCCATGGCTTAGCTTTCACTTATGTCATATTTTCTGTCGATTAAGGAAGTGGATGTGCGGTCTCTCACCGATCGTTGAGTGTACCATATATTCACAGTAATAGGAATAATTTGATATTCATTCATATTAGGGATAATTCTAATTAATTATATTTTATTCTAACAAAGATATGATTAAGGTTCACTCTGTATAATATCCTCTGGGGATCTCCTTTCTGTATAACATCATTCTGTTTGCATTCATTGTGCTTTCATAGCATCTTCATATTCAATTTTAGTGTTTAATTATCATTTTTAAAATATTAGTTTCATTTATTCTATTTCATATATATACAATTAAAAGGGGTTTGTTTTTTACCAGAACAGCTCCTCAGGAGATTGACATAGGTCAACCACTATGTTTCACTTTGTATAAATATTTTTGAGAGGGCGCACAACAATGCCTCCTAAATTGTTCAATTTCTATTATTGTTCCAACCACCTAGCCAACCTCAATTATTATGGCCATTTGAATAATAATTCATTACCACATTCAGACTCTTCTTCTAATATTTACGTTCTATAGGCTTTTACTTTTTCACAATTTGGGGTTTATACCTAGTAGTATAATTTCCCTTCCTTGAGGCTCAACCAATATGCCAATTTTCATGACTCCTTCCTTGAGTAGGAATCCTTCCACTTGTCATATTTAGAAGGATATTTCTTTATTGGAGATATATTTATTTTTCCTTAACTTCTCTCTGTGTGGCTGGACATGCAGGCTTGATGAGACGTTCTATATTAATTTTTATTTTATTAGTTATCCATGTCACATCACTCATTCTTATTGTGGATGAGTATTTGACTAATTTTACATTCTTCTTAATCACAATTGGAGAATCTCAACCCATTTACTTTTATGTTTGTTAAAATTATTTTCATGATATCACCTGTTAGTGTAATAGCGGAGGAGATTGATAATCCTTTCACTGAGATCCTTGTAAATAGGCTTTATCGTTATACACCACTATATTTGGGGACCTCTTTTTGAGTTCCTTTTCCTTCCCTAATTTATTCCAGATAAAATATATTTCTAAATGCTCATGATTATAACATATAAAACATCTCTCATTAGAAACATAACTCATGTCATATGTTCTCGATTGATATATTGATACAACTTGAATTTTTCTTCTGACTTTGATCTCTTGGGCTTTAAAACACAAACTCATGGGTCGTCACAATCATCCGAAATAATATCATTTCATGGATACATTCTTTTGAGAGACTCTTCTTTCATATTTTTTAATAAAGTTCTTATTATTCTAATATTTATAAATATTTATGTCTTCAAAACATGAAATATATTCCAAAGCCTCTAAATAAAAACATGATGTATGACAATTCATACCACAAAAATATCACTTGCTATCATTACTTCTTTTAAAAACCTTTTTAGGTATTTTTCGGTATCTATATGATTTTCCTTTTTTCTATAACTATTCATAACTCTCATCCTATCATTCATGGGAGATGATTCATTATATCTAATACCGTTTTTTTAAAAAAAATTCCTTTGAAATGAGAAAATCCTTTCATATTTTTCCTCTGAATTATGTTATTTTATTTTCATTTCATTATCACTAGCTAAAGTATAATCAAATAATAAATGAATTGCATCGTTTAATTTGGACTTTCCTTTGGCATCATATTTCTCCACTCTTTTTTTCACTGATTCTAGCCCTTCTCACAATTGTTTAATCTTTATGTCCCGTGATTCAAGTTTGGCATTAATTTATCTCTTTTCATACTTATGAATACTTGTATCATTTTTAAATTTTTCATGTGAGATTATACACCATGTCACATTTCTCATTTATTTTATGTTTTTCCTAAGCAACAGAATCAGTACAACATAAATTATACTGTTTTAGACTTCGGTTCTACTAAACTAGTTCAAATAGTTATCTAATAAGATCCTCATATATGGATTTTATATTCTGAATTACATTTGATTTTTGATTCTTTCCCTTGTCATTAGATTTGAATTCTTCTATCTTTTTAGAAATACATTGCAGTTTTTCATCTTGGGAATCAGACTTCCCCCTTATCGTTATGTCCACTTATAAAAGTATTTAACATAAACCATTCAACTTTTTGACTTCAATTTCCCTTACTTGGATTCAGATATCTTTATATTTATTTTCTTCAGCCATTTTTTGATTCAATTCTTCTTTTTTTGTGGAAAACTTTCAATTATGGTCTTTTTTCAATTTTTTCATTATCATTAGTACCAACATAACTAGGAATATTAGGTTCTTCACTCATTCCTTAAGCATCATTGAAGGATTGAAAAGTTTTATTGTTTGATTCATCCATGTATTTTTTTTAGTATATTGTTAGTTTCCTTCAACTGAATCATGATCTTTCAGTAGACACTTCCAAATTGACGATTTATAGTAACTTCTTCTTCTTATTTTTAGTTCTTCCATTTTCCATGTCACACCAAGATTATAAGAGGATAAATATTAAAATTTATCAATCGACTGAACCAATTCAGAGAAAAACAATCTGATAACATAAACCTCCTCTATGATACCAATTGTTAGATCAACAAGCGGCCTATATACCTTGAGGGGGGGGGGAATCATGTTATGGATATTCATTTCAAATTTAATTATTTCCTACTAGATCTTTACCTCATTATTATAAGGGTCAATTTGTTTTCATTTAAGAATTAAATATGGTTATATTTTTTACTTCTTTATCGGATGATGATTCTTTGAATGTAATGAAGGAACGAAAACATAATAAAACATATATTTTTACTTGGTTCAACCTCACTGGGCTACATCCAAGGACTATACAAAAAAAAATTCTAATATAATACATCCACTAAGGATCTCTGCCAAAATGTTTTTCAGTCAAGATCATGTCTATGCCTAGACTCATTGCATTTACAAGGTTTAGGGTTTGTTCACTACTCTCACAAGTGTCGCTCCCTGTGTCTATTTATCTACATCACTCCTGGTGTAATGGATCATCATCTTCCTCTAAATATTTTCAGTTCCCTAGAAGGGATCCATACACTTTTTATGGACTTGTAGGTTCCATTATTTGAATGAATGAATGCATCCTCAATTATAGGTAGATTCACTATTGAAGTCCCACTTTCATCCAATGGATGAATACCACATATTTATGATTAATTCCTTATAAATAATTTTTGTGATTAAAATTTCATTTTTTAAGCTCCCTATTTAAATAAGATCAAATATCCTTCAACAAGAAACCATCTTTATTAAAGAATAACCATCCTTCATGAAGCAGCCACATTTCATGAACCTCTCTTTTTTTACTAAGGTCAACTAGACTTAACAATGCTCAAAACTCTCAGGGTAATTTTTAGAATTTGTGAACTCCAATACACTCACGATTCTAAAATATTTCAATTGAAATTTATAGCCATTGTGAACTCTCTTCCTTTTTTATTTTTTTTTGTAAGGAAAACCTCCTTCATGAATCTGGAGCCTTATTATTTTTGTAAAGTATGGGTACTTTTTTGAAGGTATTAGAGGCCTATTTATAGGTATTTCCATTGATTCCATAAGCTTATAGAAACATCACCATCACTTAGTGATGCTATCTCATTTCATTCACGATTCTCCCTTCTTCGCAAGGATCTATAGAAATTTCGGGTTTGCAATGCTTATCGTAGTCACAGAGCTCACCATCAAAAAAATCTCACCTTTTAGAAGAACCCTTCATATACTCTAGTATTCTCAAAACTCTATACCTACTCATATTTTCATAAGGCCTTCAATGAAATCCATTTTTTGTGATTCTTTCCATCCTCTAATTTTTTTACCATAGAAATTTGGAAAACACTGGGAAATTGCATCACATTGTGTAAGTAATTTTATATACTGCTTCCAAGGTATCAATTCATTTTTACTGAATATTTTTCAACCTACCATGTCAACAACCTATTTGGAATCTCTATGTTACCACAGAAACATGATTTCTCAACAAAAAAAATAAAACAAAAAATGTTACAATGTTTCCTTGAGGGATTTTTTCCCAAAACATAAAATATAATTAAAAAGAACACTACCACTAATATTCTCATATAAATTATAATAAAACATGATTTTGATGAAACCAAACTCTATGATGGAAAAATAAATTAGATTATTATAACTTCTAGAAGTAGTATCCAATATATAAGTAGTAAATTTTGACTTTCTTAACTTATTAGATTCATTATACACTTTAAAACCTTTAAACTACCTTATGTTATTATCCTAGAAAACATTTGTAATAAGGGAAGAAGTTTTGACAGACACTTGATGTCACAAAATACAATTGATCAATTATAGAATGAAATATCTAATTGTATTATATTATCAAAACATGTGAAAAGGTTTCTTCATATTCAATATCATAAATTTATTTTTAATACTCTTCCAATAGTTATACTTTATATCTTGACAATATAACATCCATTTATGTTTTCTTGAGGGAAAACCACATTAAATTTGTGAGTAATACCCCTTTAGTTTAATCAAACATGTTCCAATCATGGTTAGTTTATATGGTACCCAATTCAAATTCAATGTACTTTTATCAATTTTTTGAATCATAATTCTCAATGGTATCCAGATTGATAGTGGGTACATCTCTTATTAACATTACATAATTTTTCTTTATATAAAATCCATATCTCCCCAAATATTGATGAATCCTACCCGACCGTTGAGGTTATTCTATAGAATTAGTCGGTTCTTCTTCGAAAAAAGATTGTGAATAAGAACAATTGAAACCTCAGTAACAATTAATATTTGTTGGAATTGAAAATTTCCATGTTTAATTTTTCTCCCTCTAAAACTTTGACATATAAAATCCTTATCAAATAATATATAAACTAAACAAAAAACACTTCATGTTATGAATTATTATTAAAATATTATCCTTGGTTTCCTTGAAATTTCTAATAAATAAGAAAATACAAGATATATGGTCATATTTTTTAATGAAAAAATTGCACATACGCTTCAGAAACCAAAATCATTATAAAAATATTATTTAAAAATTTATGAATCCACATCTCATATGGGGTATTTTTTAGATATATTAGATGGAATGAACTTATGTATGATTATTAATGTATCCATAGAATATCCCTAGAATATAATATAAAGGTCACATTAACTCATTATTGATCAAATCATGTCCAACAAGGTATGATTCCTCCTCTTGGACATTCCATTACAAAATGATTCTACAACAGGATTTAGTAGCTAAACAATTATACATTCCATAATATAAATAATTAGTTCCTTCTCATGTATTTACCTCCCATATTAGATCATAGAATCATAATATGTCATAAACAAATTCACCCCTCAAGATTAACCACCCTTTATCTATTTTTGGAGATCCGTTCATCTTTGATCCCCCATTATATTCTCTCCATGAGTTCCCCATCATCCGAGACATATATAGATGAAATCTATTGGAAAATTTATGGGATATAAATTATTCTTCTTAAAATATGACTTCCATATCCTCACGTTTTTGTGGATCAATTTTATAATCATCATGTATTATTATTCATGGTAATTGTAGACTTTGGGATAACATTATGTCTTAGTTCCCACTAAATTCTATATCTCCTTATCCATATTGATAAATAATGGACCTCTGGATTGATTTTTATTAGATAATTGGACGAAAATACTGAGACATATTAGTGTAATTTTACATGAATGATGGGTATTTAGATTATAATGGTTAGTGTATTTCCTATGATGATAAATATATATTTTTGATTGGAGTTTCATTGAAGGTATGTCCCCTGGTGTTTTCATCAAACGGTTATAAGTGGATTGAGTAGGAAAAATCATATTATCGTGGAATTGAATTAGGGTTTTTTCTAGAGAGATGTGGTAAGAGTCTTTTATACCTTCCATGGGTGGTTGGTTATGGTTCTGACTAGGTGGGAATACCCAACAAGTTATTGTTAAAGTATGCATTTCGCCTTTGGTTTTGAGTTTCATTGTAATAATTTAATTAATTATAATGTAGTTATTATTAATTTAATTTGAATTATATGGAATGAGTTAGAAAATTATGTAGATTTATGAAGTTAAAATAGACTTCAATAGACTCATACAAAAATTATTGGATTTTCTTAAATGGGATTTGGCTTTGTACTATAGTGGGGGGGGATAAGGTACTCTACAACATGGTATTATTCATAGTTCATTGGCAAGTGATCTATTATTTTCCACCATAGGATAATTGTGTTTAATTAATAAATGTGTTATAAAAAATATGTAATCATTAAATAATTAATGATATTTAATTCTTAAATAATTAAAATAACTATGCCTAATGTAACTCAACAATGTTCTAAGGGTCAAGAAAAAAACTTTTACACTGGCTTGATGTTTACCACCTATGGTAGGGGATTTAACAACTATTGAGTTACATATATTTCAAGGATCATATATTTTGTGTAATTATGGTGCATAATATGTAGTGACCATGATACCTATGCATGATGTGGATTGCATGTGGTGTGAATTTATTTCTTATGATATTAATGATTCATATGGATCAAATTTTGTGTGTATATCTCGGGAGACCATGGATAGGTTTTGGATTTTGTGTTCCATGGTATGTCACAAATTAAAAATGGTTATTTTATAATCATTGAAATGATTCATGTTCCATGTTTTTCCTTTCTATATTGTGTATTTCTTGTGTAATATTTCATATCATGTTGAATACATACTGTGATATATTTCTTTGTTGTTCATTATTATGTCGTTTATTACATGATTAAAAATTTATATCCTATAGAATGAATATTGTCATATATTGTCACGTGATATGTTATTACATACATTCTTATTTGTACATAAATGTTTGAATATCTATTTCAGTGTTCAGGTTGACAGGTGGTCATGATGGACCAATCCTGCTACTTAGAAGGGGAGAATATATGATATGGCTCATTAGTGATGGATATATGAAGAATAGTTACTTCCTTATCCTGGAATGCATAGTGGAACACCATGAACTATTGGAATAGAGTCCATATATACTAGTATGATCTATCGATGATGATGTTTATTTACAAATGAGATAGTTCTGTTTTGTGTAGTTCTCCGAGCATGCATACCATCATAGGAGAGTAGGTATCCATTAGTCAAGGGATAGACTTTCTCCTTAAAGGAGGCATGGAGTTGTTCCTCAATGGTGGAGTGTTTATTATGTTTATATGTGTCTGAAGTTAAATCAAGTGAACTGATTCACTTTATATTATTATGATATTTTATTAGTATATCCTCAAAGGAGGAATGACCATGGGTTCATGTAATCTTGGTTAGTGCACCACCACATGACATATGGTTTATTATTTCTTACCAATAAATTTGGTGATTACTTTATTTTCTTACCTAGTTTTTAGTTTTCTTATCTAGTAACTCTATAGATATTATGACACTCACATGAAGTATGTTTTACTTGTTATGTACTATAAAAGACCAACTTGTTCCAACTAGAAAAGCAACCTGAGTCACTCGTCACATGGTGAGGTATAATAAAAAAAATGATCAAAATTCATGAATATAACCAAACAGGGCATATAACCAAAGTAAAATGTAGAATAAGAAAATATATCCATGTTATGTGAAATCCAATCCAAACCCAATAAACCATAATGTATGACTAATATGACCAAAATTTCTCACTATTACTAATATTCACCTCCAAACCATTCTTAACCGAAGGTAGTGAAACAAGATAACAAAACATGCTAAAATATTTCATTCCCATTACCTTGATCTTGAAATACCACATCTAAAACCTCCCAAAGTCAGTAGTAAGATGTGAGGACACCACCCAGTAGGATACCACCATAGAGTGTATAAAAATTCTAATATAAAAAATGAAATAATTCTAGATTAAAAATAGATTAAAAATGAATTTTCATAAAAGGAAACCCATTTTTAAATAATTTTTCTTTTTTTCCCTATAAAATTCTTTTATATACATATATCTAGTAATTTGAAAAGTAGAAGTGATAAAAAACGGAGAACGTATCCATACACTATAAGGTATAAAATTAAACACACATCCATGACATAACCCATCATGAAAAACTATGTGATACAACCTCATGATAATCCAAAATGTAAGACACTATATATGAAAAAATAAATCTTTTGATATATATAAGATAAATGAAAAATCACTCCATATTGGGCTCAGGATTGTGGGAATAAGATCCAGGCCTAATAGAGCCTAAACTAGGCATAATTTGGGTACCTACTAATATCAAGTCATTCCCTACTCAATTGATATCCTGATAGAAACCCCTAGTAATGCACAAACACTAGGGTCACCTATGTCTCTTTCCAGATGCACCCAAGGATCCAAATGTTCCATTATACTAATCCATTTCAAAACTATGCAATCAATTTATATGACATTTTCAAATAAAATCCATTTCTTCAATAGTGTTTGAAAAACCATTTCTAATTCAAAACCTCCATTCAATAAATTAATCAAACACTTTTTCTGAAATACCCTTTTTTAAATAAAAATGCCTTTGAAAATATTTAACTTTCCATGAAATCACATAACATAAAAAATTAATCATATTAAATTAACAGCCCAAGGTAAATTTATACAAACAATATGCAATTCATATAATTAAAACTTCATGTAGAAACACCTACCTCAAAATAGAGGTTGCATAATCTGCCCCCAAAACAAAAACTATTGATGGATAGATCGGGTCATAATTATCCTAGATCTATAATGAACAATGTCAAGTACCTATAAAACTCTATAGATATATCATACACATCCCCTTCTGGTTCAACAATATGAGAGGAAAAGATATCTAATGAATAGCTATAAATAAGTGGAGAAACTAGATAAAAAATGAAACATACCTCACTGTGACCCTTCAGGAATGAATTAATTCCACCAAGAATCCATGTAGAGATGCCTCTAAGGAATTTGGTAAGGATAATGATGAGACAATACGAGATTGTGGGTTAGTTAGGCATTAAAATGGCCTTATAAAAAGGGTAAAGTCTTATTTTTAACGATTCAGAGGAGGGTTTCATGGTTTCCTAGAGGAGGCATCTTGGTTAAACAAACCATGCGCCTGAACTATAAAGCCCTAATTTCCATTATGAATGGGTTCATGGTATTTACCCATGGTTAGTTTAACTATGCACTAACCATGAAACCCCATATTTCTAAGGGGTTCCCAATTTTCACAAGAGGGAACATGGTTTCTATATGCACGTGTAACCTGAGAAAACTGCCATGGGAACCTCACAAAGGAATAATCCATGGTTACTAAAAGATAAAAATAACAATTCTCCATAACCTTTCACCTTTATAGTGTTCTAAAAACCAATTTTTTAAAAAAACAAAACCCCAAAAAATCCTACACTCCAAAAGAGAAGAACCAATGCACATCCAGGGAATACATGTGACTTAGAGGGTGTCACAATTCTCACAATCATAAGCACTTTCTATCCTTCTAAGTCCCTCAAGATTCTGGACGTAGAAAAATAGAAGTCCACTGATTATTTATCAATGATTCTTTCTCCCATACCTCATGGAAATTCCTTCCATGCTTCCATAGTACCCAGACCAATGGAACCATCTTACAGCATGTACCTTATCTTAGAAATCCATAATCAGAAATGGTAGAACAACAATAGTGGTATTATTCTCAATATCAACATCCTCCAACTCAATCACATTGAAAGGATATGGTTTATTCTTTATTGGTTGAGAAACATGCATCAAATTAGGGATCTAAGTCCAAGAATATCGTAAGCCCCACCAATATTCCACCTATCCCAGTCAATTCACAAAATTAAAGAGGGAAAAAAACCTTAGTAAAAATATACCTAGATTACCGAGTTGATGATGTCCCAACTGAGGTAAAACTGTAATAAAAACGTGATCATAATCCTCAAACTATAGAAACTGACGATGATGGTACACATCATATTATTGATGGATTTATGATATGAACAACCACATCTGGATAAACTACACCTTTTCTATCATCTGTTAAATGAGACTCAACCCAAAGAAGTTTCACTCTCCTAACACTGCCCAGTACCATGGAGATCTACATGGTTTCAAATCGAATTCCCCAATGTGGACCATATTTATCAATTACTGATAATTTATTATAGGAAAATTTAACTAAAAGAATATTATTTCCCCATAATCCTCCAAAATCAAGCACACAATGCTAGATCATATCCTCACAAACCTTGATATCTTTCAATATATGTCCATCCATCTTCAAATCATAATCCATTCTTAATTTAATATGGGAAACCATCGCCTCCTATAAGGATTTCCATAACCTTGATATCATCCTTGGGTACCTATAAAAAACAACCATATAAGTACCCCAATAAAGACTCACAATAGATTATACAAACAATTCTTCAAGATGTTCCACCTTAATAATCTCATTAATAGTAAATAAATCCACCAATTTTGGGACTCAATCAATTAAAAATAAAATAAAATCCTTCCTACTAAGATTCTATGGAAACAATGATGAAATATATGAAAATATCATCCCACTTACACACTAAAGTGGCCAATGGTTGTAGCAAAAAAGTAGGTCTCTAGTTTTACCCCATAATTTTAAGACATGTAAGACACCACAACACAGAAACTGCCACCGACCACCTCATCACTAGCCACCAATACCAACATAAAATTCATGATAAATCATGGTATCATCAAGTTGTATGGACCGAAATGAATTGTGTCCATTTTCTATCAACTCCTACGTTATATAAATTAGAACAAACAACCTTCTATTGAAGAAAAATTTCTATTGGGAGACTGAGACCAATCACCCATGGTCTCCCTATCATAAAGAAATTAACAAAATCATTATCACATTATTCATGTAACTTTCTTGTGCAAAAATATATCTCATAAAATATGATTCATCTTTTATTGTGGCTAAGAACACATGTTCACCAACCTCTTACACTCCCAAGCTCATATTAGCAAACAAATTCATCAGATAACACTCTTCAACTTATGCCTTTATGGATTGTTTTGGTAATATTCTGATCAACTAATTGGAAACTAGAATTCCATTCCCAAGAGTGTACAAAATATCTAAATCAAAACTGTAAATATACTCCACCTAGAATCTCCATGGCAAATTTAGATCCTTATACATAAAAATATATTTCTAGATTTTATTATTTGAATTTACTATAAAACACTATATAATGGGATATTGATGCCATATTTTGAGTGGATGCATAACTATTTACAAATAAATATCATTGTTAAGTTAGTTATTCTAATAAAAATATAATTAGAGATATCCATAGGCCTCCACATATTTTCCCTACATCAAGATATTTCCCATACCATATGAAAATCATTTTTGAAAACATCACAACTTGAACCTAGTTATGGAAGAATAAAAACTGGTTCATAAATCAACCACACATTCATCTCCCCAAAAGATATATAAAATTTTTCATTCCATTCAAACATTACACACTTACATGTTAAATATTCCCTAAAAATGTGAGTTTGGAGAAATATTTAAAAAACCCAACTATAGAAATCAGCCAAACCAAAGAATATCTAGATCTCAAACACATTTGTGGGCTCCTCCCGAGATATAACTCACTGTTTCATTTCAGGATATAGTAAGAAACCCCTATCAAATATAGCATGCCCCAAAAATCTAACTTCTCATATCCAAAACATAAATTTTGTAATCTTGTTATATAGATGATTTTCCTTAAAGGGTCAATAAATGATATCAAAATAGTACATGCACTCTTTATCCATCTTGTATTACACCATAATATCATACACAAATAAATCAACCAAATATTCCCTGAACCTATAAAATATTCAGTTCAATAATGAAATAAATAGCTTAGGTCCATTAGTTAGATCGAATGGAACAATTAGATAATAAAAATTACCATACTGTTTTCTAAATGATATCTTAGGTGTGTATTATTCTCGAAATTTCAACTAGTGGTAACCTGGCTGAAGTTCAATATTTTATAAACAACATGCCTCTCTATTATGGTCCTAGAGATCATCAATTATAGGAAAAAGGACTTTTATTCTTAACAGTCACCTGATTCAACTTTCTATAATCCAACCAATGTGTGATGCTATTACATTCTTTATTATAAAAGTGAACATTTAAATCCCATGGTGAAACTCCAGGGTGAATAAATCCATTTGTTTCTATATTCTCAAGTTAGAATCTATGTTCCCACACCTTAGTGGGTTTCATTCAACAAGATGGAATTCCCATGGGCATCGTACCATATAACATGTTAGTAGTCAACTCAACCTCTCCCTATGGAGGTATCCTAGAAAAGTTTTCTAGAAAGACCTTGTGGTATGTAAAACCACTATATGATGAAGACTAACCAAAAAATGGGAATCAAAAACGTGGAAAATCTTTGACAACTAGCATGAAATTACCCTAGTATAAGGAATAAAAAGACCCACCCTTCCCAGTATAGAGTCCGAATCACCTTGAGAAAAATGATTGAACCCATAATAAGATAAAATCTAACCTGGTGATGTTAAAAGTATATCTAGGCTTTATAATTGATGATTGAGTCTATTCTAATAATCAACTCAAAATTTTCAAGATCAATAAATAAAAATTCCAATATCACCATGTAGTTGGCTATAATCACTCGACATGTGGGAAAATTATAACCTTGTCCAAATCCCAATCCTAAAGGCATTGAAATATTCAACAAGTATGACATAAGTTACATATATAACCCTAACTGTTCAAATAACTTTATTGATAAAAAGGAATGGTAAGAACCATTTTAAGACAAATATAGATACATTGAATATGAAACAAACACTGTAACTCTAAGAGTCACTGGACATAAATTTTATTATTATTGTGTATACTTTTTTGAGTAATGTATTCTAGTATTTTCTACATGAACATACCTCGTGTCCATAGTATTAGACACACCACACTAATATCTATAGGTAAAAACCTGAAAACCCTTAGTGATATTGGATCATGCCTTACTAACCTAGGATAGATTTTCACGAAAACAATTTAGATGTCCCAATAGTCTACAACAATAAAAACACTCAAGAGGATTCATACAATTAGTCTTGGTATGACCACTCCTTCCACACATAAGGAAATAAAATCTACTATTATCTTGAAAAATCCATTATAATTTGTCCTAAAAAAACTCACCACCCTTTCACTTACTTTTTTGTCCATAAGATACACCCTAGCTTATAAATTCACCAATTGAAGATCCACCTAAACAAGTCTTCCCATTTCTGTCTACCTTAGATAATGATTCTTTATCAACTACCTCTATGATAGTTGGAAGGAACAATATAATAAAAAATGATCGAATATTATGCCTCAATCATAACTCAATCTTCTAAGACTTCAAATACTCATTAGTGATGAGCTTAAATTCCATATGATCCAACTCAGCAAATAGGGTATAATACTCCATAATGGTTCACCCCATAACTCCATGGTTGGAAACACCTAGATCTTCTCTACAGATAATGTCTCAGGGTAAAACTACAGGTTAATAATTTTCATGAAAGAAGTCCATCTAGTGGTCTTATTCAACATAAAATGAATGATGGAGTTACAGAATATTCTTTATGGTCGATAGATTATACATGAGGGTAAAACCACCTTAGAGTCCACAAGAGTCCTCAAGAAGTTTAGGATCGTCTAAATTTTCATAAGAAACTCCTAAAATCCATGGGTACCTTTCCAACACATAAGATAGATGGATGATGATTAGTGAACTCAATGCTACGGTCTAACACATATTTGAAGTTCCTGACACCCATGTGACCCATAGTTTGAATTATAAAAATTATAGCTTGAAACAATGTAGGGTCCACTAGTGGATTCGTGTGTAGGTATTTTCTCCCAACATCCACTCTCATATTTGGAATTTCTCTTCTCATATAGATATTTTATTAATAACATGAAAATGAAAAATAAGTTATTGATCATATTCCAAAATCTTAATCCCAACAAAAATAATTCATGTCCATTCTTTAAAGCATAAAATTTTGACAAATAATTAATTACATGAATGAAAAAACCATTAAGAAATAAAAATTACATTAAAATGAAAATACCATATAGTTTATTCATATGAACCCAAACACCATGTCTCAAACTAGGTAATAATCTTACAACCACCCCTGGTAACCTTAGTTTAAAGGCAAAAGTGAGCTAGCCAGGAGGTCTCCCACACATACTACAATAGTTATGACGGTCTTAACTCATATCTACCCATGAAACAGAACTACATTCTAGTTTTTTTAATACACATCACGTTGATTATACCTAAAATAAAAAAATGCAATAGACCAACTCGATCCAACTAAAAAAGCCACTTGATTCGGCCGATCACATGGTGAGGAATAATAGAAAAAAGTAACAAGATTACAAGTGTTGAATATTAAAAAATCAAGACATTTAACCCAATTACAACATGGAATAAAAAAATACATATACGTTACATGAAATCTAGACTAAACATGTTAAACTATAATATATTAATAATAAGTACAACAAGTCCCTATGTGATCAATAGTCATTGCCACACTGTCCTCAACCAAAGCCAGTGACAACAGAAGAACATGTCATACTATAACTTCCCTCCCTGTGACATAGATCCTACAACATAACATCTACTAAATCCCTAAAGAAATATTAATGTGAATGAAAAATCCTAGTAGGATACCACCAAATATTCTTCACAATGTCTAAAATAAAGAATGAAATAACTTTAGATTCTAAAACAAAAATAGTTTCACAAATAAGTTTCACAAAATCTGGCAAATTTATAAATAAATTTCATTCATTTTTTCATGAAATAATTTTGTATCCATAAATCTAGGAATATGAAGAGTATAAGTGATAAGACAAGGATATCATACACATAAACCATAATGCATGCATGTAAACACAAATCATTGACATAACACATCAATCAAAACCATTTTATATAAGCTCATGTGAGACCAAAATTTGAGAAATTATATATGATAAAATCAATCATGTAATAAATATATCATAAATAAAAAAACTCTTTATTGGGCCCTATCCCATAGTAATGCATACTAGATATAATAAATCAAAAACTATTCATAATTTTGTTAGCAACTAATATCGATTCCTACCACTATCCATCAATATCGTGAAATAATCTCCTAGTGTTGAAACATACAAAATGGTCATAGATGTCTCTTTCCTAATTCACCCATGGTTTCCAATGTTCCATTTTTCAAATTCTTTTCAAAAACATTCTCACATTTTACAAAACATCTTCAATTCTATTCCAATTCTACTACAATGTTTGAAAACCCCTTTCTGATTCAAAACTAGTTTCCATGCATTTAATCAAACACTTAGTGTGAAAAACCCATTTTTAAAGAATAACCCCTTTAAAAAATTTAATTTCAAATAAATACCTTAAAAAATGAATCAATATAATGAACAAGACAATTTAGTTTTATAAGAACAATATCAAATTCATATAATTAACCCTTCTTATAGAAACACATACCTAAAATGGTGGTAGAACAAGCCACCCTAGAAAATGAAGAATGGTGAAGAATATATCATGTCCTAACTATCAATGATCTATAATAATAAAAAGTATAAAAAACTCCAAACAAAAACTTTTTGGTATAAACATCCCCTTTGGGTTCTACAAGACCAGTGGAGAAGAGATCTAATCAACATCTACAAATAAGATAAGAGAATGGATTAAAATGCTACATACCTCGATGTGATCTATCAAGAATAGAGGAATTCCACCTTGAATCCAAGGGGAGAGACCTATATAGCACTGGTTAAGGATAATGATTAACCAAAATATGATTATTTGTTAATTATTCATAAAAAAGGCCTGGGGATAATGAGTAATTTTTAATTTTAAATTGTTTGGTGGAGGCTCACCCAATTTATTGTAGGACGTTATAAGATTAAACTAATATTTTGCATTAATTGTTCACCCATGTAGTTTATTCTATATGGGTTCACAATTTTACAGCATGGTTAGTTTAAACATGTGTTGAATGTGCAAACCCCTCAATCCAAATGGTGCCTAATTATGCAGTAGCGTTCTTATGGTTCCTCTAACCATGAGAAAACACAAAAACTACCACTAGATCAACCAAGAAGAATACCTCATAGTTACCACATGATTATATTAAACGTACACCTTAACTATTCCCCTTTTGATTATCCACATCAAGAGGATAATATTTATTATTTATATTATAATATTCATGTGCTGCATTATTCATAAACATCATTTTAGTAAATTTTATAATTTGAACATTATTTCACATTTTCATTGCAATTTTTTATTAAAATGCAATATTGCATGGTACATTATTGAAAACCTCACAAAACACCAAATGGACTTTATTTTATTTTCATATTTTATTTTCTGGTATCCTATGATATAATTAACAGTTCATGATTTTGGATCACTTAAAGATTCACATTGGAAGACCACAAAATAGGGCCTTGAACTGATAATATTCTGGGTCATGTGAACTGGAAAACATCCCAATAAAAGTATTATATTGGCCAATATAAAAGCCAAATAATTATGAACATTGAACTTAATATATATAAAATAAATTGAAACATTTAATAAAATAGTTAAAAGATCTAATTATGATGTTTTAATGGAGTTCTAGGAAGCACAAGTTAAAGATGAAATTCTGGACTAGATTCTACAGCCCAGAAAAATAGTCCACCATTTTGATCATATATTGAAAAATAAAATTACTTTTGGGATGAAATTTTATAGGATGTTAAGAGAAATCAAGAGATCCATTTTCTTCTTCTATGAACCACTCAAATTATTCCATATATAAAGTCATTTTGCCACCTCTTTTTGGTGGATGTAAGCTAGATTGCACTTTGGGTCAAGGGTGAATTAGTACATTCTCCCTTACTTCCTACCACCCTAGGCCTACCATACTCTAGTGGGATGCTTTGTAATTTTGGTAGTTCTACCAAGGCTTCAAAAATTAATATTTAGGGCAGTGGTGGTAAAGTATTTGATCATGATTTGTTTTATTTTCATGTGTAATGTTATGATGCCATTTTGTATTTCCGTGTTTGTGCTTCCACATGTAGGTTGTTCTAATTCAGCTTAGTTTCTTAATAAAATTTCTTCTTATCCTTTTATTTTTTTTCTTTTTAATATAACATTTATACTGTTGACTCAAGGTGTGAATTTATTCACACCATACCTTTTGAAATTTTTCACACAACGGTGGAATGATTGTTATCTAGTTTTTTTTACTTCTTCAATTACACCCTTATAAGTCTACTTTCCACTTCTGTTGATAACATGTCACCAATGGAGGGATAAATCTATTATATTTTTATCCAAGGGAGTATCAAGGGGATGGATTGGATATTATTTCTCACTCTCTAATTTTTTATTGATTTATTTTACTTGAGTTTCTTTTATTCAAGGATTTTCTCTCTTCCTCTTGATTATTGGATTTTGTCGCCCCACTTTTATGTGCTAATAAAATCCTTTACCTTGGAGTGCTCATGAAAATGGTCCTACAAGTGTATAGGTGATTATAATGTATTTTTTAGTTTTTTATCTAGTAATTGATGAGGTTAGTTTGAATTCATTGAATGAGTCATGCACAAGTTAATGAAATTGAAATTAATAAAAAAAGGAATTCATCCAATCCACCCCCAAGCGATAACCTAGGTTCAACTCATTCTCTTAATTTTAATTCAATTAATTCTATTAGTGATCCTTTAAACCCATATAATATCAACCTATATTTGTAAACTTCATATCGAAACATAATCTATATAATGTATGTGTCTATAGGTTTCTTCATAGGTCACTAAGGATTCGACAACCTAAGCTACATTACAAGTGACTAGCTAACATTAAAAACTTGGGTACATTTGGGTGAGTCCAAATTTTGGCACTATTTCCAGGGACCTAATTATGATATCTTTTACACTACCATAATTTTCTCACCCCACATCTCTATTATCATCCCCGATATCACTCCTATGGAAATTCCTTTTGAATAAATCCAAAAATGGGAAACCTCTTTCTACTTTTACTACCCCACACCAAGTGTGATGTACAATGAACATCCTAGTTTCTATTGGTGGGATAATCAAAAACCTAATCAAACATAATGTTTGAACCCATATTCTCCACAAAGAATTTCAACATATAATGAGTTTCCATACCCACAATGTCAATCTGAACATCCTCTAGTGAAATTACAAGAACATAATTATCCTCCTGGAATAAACTATTTATCTCAACCCCTTCCCCATCTGGATCCACAACCATTACATGAGAGATTGTGTCAAAAAATTGAGAGAATGACTTATAATGTTTCATCCGTGAGATTACAACTACAAATCATTGAAACGGTTATGAAACCCATTCACAGTCAGGTTGTCCATTCCTCGCCATTTATAGAATAATCATGTCACACACAAACAAATCATGAAAATGATAAAGAAGAATCCTTTGAATCTAAGAGACCTGAATAACATGAAAGAATTTTTTATGGGCATTTAAATCAAGATGAAACCAGTTTTATTTATTCTCAATAGAAAAATTTGACATCATGGATTGAGTGTCCTGAATATTGATCAATTGGTGATTTTTTTAGAAACAAAAATCACTAAACCATTTGGTGAAATAAAAAACATCAAGTCCATATCCATTCCTGAGACTGATATGTTCAATTTTGTGGTTTAATATTTTTTTCAATAGTAACTAAGTTTTTTGAGAAATTTTGAAAATAAAATTGAGTATGATTCAATGTACCAACCTGTGTTTGAATCTGTTAGGAATATGGATCTCAAATTCAAGGTCCATACATCCTCTCTCAAGTCTTCCATCATAGTGGATAACAAAAAAACATTCAATTTTCATTTCATAATCTCTCAATGATAATGATAATCAAATATTCCTTTATTTCTTAAAAAATATTGAAAAAGCAATTGGATAGAGCCTTTTCGATTTTCATGGGATTGGCATATTCACTGGGAGAAATACGATTTTTCTTGATTCAGTTTACAAAACTAACCACCAAATACAATGGAAATCCAATCAATATCTATTGGATGTGATGAAAAATAAAATCCTTTACATGGTAAAATTTGTTATTGGGTATGTTGGGTGGTTCATGTTGAGCTAAAGATAATAAACTGAGCACTTTTCGGGAGGCAACCCGACTTATGTATTGATTTTATTGTATGTTTTTTTTGTTATTTTTAATAAGGGAACCTCAAGGGGTTACCATTATGTTATAATTGTTTTTGCGTGTAAGATTCAGGGGATACTAAGTTTTATTTATTTTAAGGCAATCCATATTTTCCCCATGTGTACAAACAAAAACTATCATCATTAATAAGGATTCTCTGAGTGACATAGAGATCAAAGGAGTAATATAGAGCAACATGAACTTCAACTTCAAACACCATGTGACATTGTTCCATAACTCATTTTTAAATTTAAATTTTGTAACTGTTATCCTTTACCTATATCCCATTTCAATTTATCTTTTCTTCAAATACTGGGGACAATGTAATTTTAAGTTGGGGGGAGATGAAATAAAATAAAATTGATTTTTTGTGCATAAAAAATGTGTGGAAGGAAAGAATTTCTTTAACCTTGAACATGATAATACAAAATTCACACTTTGAAATTGAATATAAAATAATTTTTCATACCTTGATTCTGATTTAATTGCAATTTTATGTTCATGTGCATAGATTTTGGAAATTGCGGTTGTCCGAGGAGATTTTCCCCGTTTATATTTTTCATTAATTTAATTGCTAAAAAACAAAACGAATGTCCTTTGGATTGTGGGGTATTAGTTTGAGTTCATGAGGTCTCCCAAATAAATTTCATAGGTTTGGTGATCATTTTATTTCTAATATGATTTTTCAAAAAAATAAATAAAAAATAAAAAACAATAAATTTGCACGTAGAGAAATGAAATGACCTAATTCATGGATTTCAGCACATTGGGATCGTGACTCCAAAGTTTCTTGTCCTATATCTAGTAACATTATCTTAATTTGTGGTAATTTGACCTTGTTTTTTACTGAGTTAACTCGAGATGATTCTTGAGTATGTGGGCTTCACTTGGTGCCCTACAGTCTTTGAGCTTAAGAGTCATCGGCAAAGTCTCAGTGTATGGGTTGACTCTATTGATTTTAATTTCAATTACCATAAAAAAATTAAAACAATATATATATATATATATATAATGAATACACATCTTAATATTAAAATGCGATTCCACCTATCTCTTATATATTTTCTCCCAAGAATAAATATGAACCACCAGGTCTATTGTGATACACAACACTTCATTATAGTTAATTGAAATTCGATAAAATGTGGAGATGAATTTGAACAAAGGAATGAGCTTAGGCTTGAGATATGCCTCTAAAACTGTCTTGTTTTAAATTATTTTTATGGGTTTTATAATTTTTTGGTATGAGGACTTTTGGTGAGCATTGTGTATTAAAATGTTTTTAGAAAAGGGAATTCAAATTTCATATTTTTGAGATATATTTTTCTTAGTAATAGAAATACTCAAGTTGGGGGTGTGATTAGCCACTAAAAGAGGCAAATATTCATTTTTTATATTTTAGTATTCATTTACTTCATTATTCATAAACATTATTTTTAGTTCATTTTACAATTTGAACATTATTTTACATTATCATTGCAATTCATTATTAAAATGCACCGTTGCATGGTACATTCTTAAACACGTCATAAAACACAAAATGGACTTTATTTAATTTTCATATTTATTTTTATGGTCTCCCATGATATAATTAACAATTAATTCTTTTGGATTACTTGAAGATTCACATTGGAAGATCACCAAAGTGGTCCTTGAACTAACAACATTCTTGGTGAAGAGAACTGAATAACAGCCCAATAAAACTATTACAGTGGGCAAGATCCAAGCCCAATAATTATCAAAATAGAACTGATGATATAGGAAATCAAGGGAAATATTTCATCAAATAGTTACATAAGATAATTATGATGTATTAATTGAGTTCTAGGTATCCCTTGTTGAAGATGAAATTATGGGCCATATTCTATGGCCCAGAAAAATAGTCCACCATTTGGATCATATCTCGCAAAATAACTCCATCTGGGCCACAATTTTATATGATACTTAACGACATCAAGGGATCCATTTTATTCTTCTATTTACCACTCAGATTCAGCAATCTAGAAGGTCATTTCGGTGCCTCTATTCAGTGGATGCAAGCTGGCTTCCACTTCGGGTCAAGGGTGAAGAAGTCCACTCTCCCTTACTTTCCACCACCCCATGCCTACCATACTGAAGTGGGATTCTTTCTACTATTTATAGTCTGAACTAAGGCTTCAAAATTCCTATTTAAGGTAGTTTTGGTGAAGGATTTAAGCATGATTTTGTTTATTTTCAAGTGTAATGTCATGTTACTATTTTGTATTGCCATGTTTGTGCTTTCACATGTAAGTAGTTCTAATTCAAATTGGTTTCTTAATAAAAGTTTTTTTATCATTATATTTTGTTCTTACTCATATCACATTGATACTTTTTCCTCATGGTGTGAATTCATTCACACCAGACCTTGTGAAATTTATCACAAAACAGTGGATTGATCGTTATCTTGTTGTTTTTACTTCTTTAATTCCACCCTCGTAAGTCTACTTCCCACTTCTGATGAGAACATGCCATCAATGGAGGGATAAATATTTTATGGTTTGATCCAAGGGAGTAGAAATAGGCTAGATTAGATTTCATTTCTCACTCTCTAAATTGTTATTAATTTATTTTACTTGAGTTTCTTTTATACAAGTATTTTCTCTATTACTCTTCATTATTAAATTTAATCACCCCACTTTTAGGTGATAATAGGATCCTTTACCATGGAGTTATTAGGAAAATTATCCTACAAGTGTACAAGTGATTATCATGTGTTTGGGAATGTGTTTAACCAGTAATTGATGAGGTTAGATTCAATTAATTGAATAAATCCTGCTCAAGTTAAGGAAATTGAAATTGGTAAAAAAATGAATTCATCCAATCCACCCCCCAAAATATAACCTAAGATCAACTCATTATCTTAATTTGAATTCACTTAGATCTGTTTGTGATCCTTTAAAAGCATTTAGAATCAACCTAAATTTGGCAACTTCATAGCCAAAAATATTTCATAGAATTTATGTGTCTGTAGGTTTCTTCTTAATACTTTGAGGATTTGAAAACCCAAGCTACAATATAGGTGACCACATAACCCTAAAAACATGGATAAATTTGGGCGAGACCACCATTCATGTTTTCTCTAAAAAAAATTGTTTTTATTCCTTAATCCTCCAAAACATCATAGAATTCAAAATAGAAAACTAAAGTATCTTATAAATATTACATGTCACCTAGATGGAATCTCACGTATTATACCACATTAGTGGTGCAAAAATTATTTGTACTCAGACCCTTCTCAGGTGTGCATGGAACATTGGTACCTATGAATCTCCCACTAGTTGGAGGTATAGGTTGGGCTGATTCCCAAATTTTATCATCAATAATGAAATATCTCTACAATTTCAAATACCGGGAGGAGGCGAGGCTTATATTTAGTGTCAATCCTCATTTATAATTATAATTATTGTATATTATAAATGATATTGGCCAAAGGGAGGTTAGTTTCCTTATATTCAGTTTGAAGTTTTGATTTTTCATTCATTCATTACTAAAGTTATATTATTGGATTCTCTGTACTGTGTTTGTTTATTAATATTTTTTTATTTACTTTTTATTGTGGACTCTAATTGATGGTATAGTCTTCTAATGTTTTCAATATAGATCCTCACTAATATTTTTAAGCCTCTATCATATTAGAAGGTTTTTTTAAATTTAAGTGGAAAATAGACTAAGGCCTGATGAATTTGTTCAAAGTTTAAAAAAATGGTATCAAATTTTTTTCATTATTTTTATTGTGGGTAGATATTTGATATATGAATGTTTCTATGATTCTGAAGAAAATGATTCTAGTGCATAATGAACTCCCTTTCATGGGATGTCCCTATTACTAAGGCATGGTATTTTTGTTCCTGGTTATCACTTTTATAATCATATTATTTCACCTCAAGTGAAACACTAAGATTTTTTTGTTTTTTATTTCATATGAATTTTAATATTGTTTTCATTATCAGGTGGGGTTGAATGAAACATATTAGAAATATACCATTCACAAGATATATCACTTCTTGTGTGTGATTCTACTAATGACAGAGGATATGGATGCTTAAGTGTCAAAAAATTTTAATGGGTTTCCGAATATATGTTCAACATGAAATTTTATAATGTTTAACTTTTATGCATGTCTAAAAATAATGGTAGTTCATGTGGTACTAAAACATGTTACACAAGTTTGATGATGGTGGTGATACAGTTCCTTTTTATACCAAAGGTTTAGTGAACCATGGTTAGTATTTTTTTGGCATAAGTTGTCGATGTAGTGATATTGTAAAATTTTTTATGACATGGGTTAGATTAATTAATGGGGCATCTATATTTTATGTGGAGTTATCGATGAAGAACCCAATGGAATTTTTTTTAACTAAACTAGTTATCCATGACCCCTTGACATGGATTTTCATGGCCTATAGAATCATAGGTTTTCTTTGGATAAAACTGAATGATGTTTCATGAGCTATAAAAATTATTTTGACCTTTTTTTAGTTACTTAGAAGAACATTTTTCTAAAGAGATGTTGCTTTGTTTAATAGCGAGTCATTACCTCAAGTTGTACATGGGTTATTTGAGTGAGGATTTCTCAAATAATATACAGTATGGGATATTCAAGACTTATGGGTAAATCTAATTAATGAAAATACTCTATGTGTGTGGATAACCTTTGGATGGATTTGAAAACATCATGTATGTTTTTTTTGTAAAATTAGAGTATAGTGCAACTTGAGTTCTGGTACATGTAACACAAGTATTGGGTTAAATAGAAGGGTCATATAGATCCTCGACTTTTTTTTCATCAAGTGAATTCAAGTGGAAATGAAACACACGATATTCTTAGACATGAATGAGTTTACCAATTATGAAAATTATTTTCAACGTTGACCGAGAGTGTACGATCTCACCACTTGTAGAGCATGGAAAACTTTAGTGGCCCGTATGTCCAAGCTTAGTGGTTCATGAATCATGATAAATAAATATGTTTTGAGTAAATATTTATCTTATATTGTATTTTTTTGGAAGCCTTGATGTATGATTATTCATTCCTATATTTATGAGTAGGGTTGGTTGAATAAGTAAAAAAATTTGTGGTGAAAGAACTATCAAGAATAATTTAACTTATAATGATTATAATAGAAGAGGCTATGGTTAAACTTCACTATTTATTTTGAGTTAGTGTCACCCTTGGAGTTAGAAAGGGGAATTTTTAGCATGAACCTCATAAGTATTTACAACTGAGAGTTTTATGTGTTCATGTGTTTCTATGGTAGGAGATGGAATCAATAATTGATCACGGTATAGTTATATAGTTAACCAGTGTTTCTCATTGAAGGAGATGTATTGGTTCAGATTAATGGATTACATGAGGAAGAAATGCCTCTTTTTTTTGCTTGAAGTTTGTATCCCATGAATGGGCTGATAGAGTACATAAATTGAGTAAAGTATATATCATTTAATATTTGGAGTTTCATTGTAGATAGTCTAGATGTGTATTGTGAATTATGTTTTTCATGGATATCAAGTATGAATGGATGGTCACATTTATCCATTATGTTTTCTAATAAACTATTCATGTGTTGGGTGGCTTAATATTTTCATTTAAATGTGACAATAAGGATACTCATATGGTGACTATCATCGATAATTTTATGAGTGGATGTCCCTTTCAAGTAAAGGGTCATTGAATTGTGTATCATTGACCATTGAATGGTCAGATTATATCCATAATACTTATGTGTAATGAAACCTATACTATCATGTTCCATGAGGAATAGATAAATCATGATTTCAGTGTGGGGTTAAATGGAAACCAGAAGTGGGAATCTTACCCTACCCATATTCAGTTTAATCTAAGAATGAGTCTCGCCAATAGTGTGTTAGTGAATTGTTGAGATAGTTATGGTAGTTACGAGTGGTTGATAAACCAATTAGAAAAATATCTTTGGACTCAATTCAAATTTTCATATGGATTTTAAAAAAAATGTAATGATTACTTTGAGGCTTTCAGAATTATGACAGGTGTCATTATGTAGCATTAGTTATCAAAACCATTACCTTTATTGGAATATATCCAGAAGGGAATCCATTGGCGTTTCCACATAAAGATGAAATTTTTATATTGGAATATTTCTTATTATGTATGATAGAGGTATTAGAGGATCAGTTTGGCACTTCTTAGAAATATCACCATATTTGGTTGGCTTTTTTTAGTGGAGACTCATTAGTTCTATTTAGAACTGTGAATGATGTAATGGTATTGAATTTTAACCTATAATTTTCATTGATTGGGTGTGATGTAACTAAACCACACTAGGTATATTTTTAACATAATTCTATTGTTCTATAAAGAGATTCTAATACTTGGGAACACTACAATTCTTTAGGATGAGTTGATTGAAGACATTGTGTTGTATTGTGTTATAAAAATGTAGTGATTTTTCTCTCAATGATTTAAGATAGAGAGAATATAGAATGACCTTCATTGATTTATTCATGGGGTTTCATTAGAAGGAGGTTATGAGTTTTCTTCAATTTGTATGGATTTCATGAAGTGAGATGGAGTGTGAAGATAGAACATTATGTATTATTTATGTAACAACCCAAATTATTATAAATAAAATTTCCCTTTTGATTTAATTAAATTTCTTGTTATATAATATGGTTATAGAAAACAAATTCAATTTTTTTATTATATCCCATTGGATATAAAAGACTATTAAGTATCATTACCATTGATAATATAGACATTTAATAATGATAACATGATTAGTATAAATATTGGGTTTTAACAATTCTAATTTACATAGACAAAGGAAGTGATGGCCTCAACCAGTAGGATTGTACCCTATGATGATCATCGATATCCCAACCCAAACCATGTTCGTTGAACCACACAAGGAATGTCCCACCACCACACACCATACCCTTGGGGCGTTTTCTGGTGTATTAAAGGGATATGCATCCAGAACCTATAAATATGAGTATGAAAAATATTTTTTAGATAATAATGAATAAATTTTCATCATTTTAATCTTAATTTTCAGATTTTTTTTATTTTGAAACGATAAAACCAAAATAGTATTTGGGGTAATATTAAAATTCAATTAAATAGAATATTTTTATGAATTAATGGATTTTTTAAATAAATTATATTTTAATAAAATATTATTATTAAATAATTTTTATTAAATAAAAATGATCTTATAATTTTTATGAATCCAAAAAAATATTTTTATAAGGGATCAAATACTGTTATTATAAAAAACCCATCATTTCTTAATAAATGTAAATTTTATTTTAAAAGTAAAAAATTACATATTTAGAGAATTATTTAGATAAAATGAATATTATTTTTAGAATCACAATGTTTAAATTATCCAAAAACAAATTTTTTATAATTTTATGAGACATTTGAATTTTTTGGTTAAAATTATATACTGTATAAATATACATTGTCTATTATGACAACATAATGACCGAAAATTGAGGTAAAAAAATTATAAAGGGTATACAAAACCAAATATTTTTTCCGTTTAAAATTTCGTTTTATATTTATTTTAATAATTTTATATATCCTTTTATAGTCCTCCAAAACCATTATTATATATATTAAGGTTTAAAAATAATTTCATTAAGAGTATAACTCACCTCCACATAATCAACGGAAATAATTTTTTAATTTATGAAATTGGCCCTATAAAATAATTTTAACCACTCCCTTTTAGTAGAAATCATTCTAAAACCCAAGGGATGGTCTGTGGTTTTTCTTATTTTATTATGTAGATTCCAAAACCTAAATAATTATAAAAAATCCCCTTCATTTTCTGTATAATTCAACAGAATATGTCATTTATCTTTACTATAACACCTGGTATAATAAAAAAAATATATGTTCCACTCTCTATGGTCCTCCCAAGGGTGCCCCAAGGCTCTTATGAAGCCCCTCCCAAGAATTTGGAGTCACACTCTCAAGTAAAGGACCTTCCTCTCCTCCATTTAGCTCAAGAACCTTCTTTGAAATTACTTTTTTTGTATTAATTGTTTATATTTTCATTCATTTATAAAATTTAACTAATATATAATTTATATTATTTTAATTAGATACAATTCATCCTTTATCATTTTTACCCTTACCTAATCCATAACTATGACTAAATTTTATAATGGATTTCTCTCTTCTCAATTCTATTTCAAGCACTTCTTTTATGTTGTGTCTCTTTAATTCCATTTTATTATGTTGGGATATATCCTTTCATATTCCCATTACTTTCCATTTAATTTATAAATTATTGGATCCTCCTTTCACTCCCATTAATCCTCCCATGATCCTTTTTTTACACTCGTTACCATGAAAAAATATATTTAGGATTCATTTCATTATTCATGTTTCTTCACTAACTTATACATTTTGTTTCCAATTTATAATGTTGGGATATTTTTTCAATTTTCTTATTACTTACCATTTGATTTATATGTAATTATATACCCCTTTCTCTCCCATAAACACATTTTTATTAATCTTTAAGTGATATCACCATACTACTGAAATTTCACTATTATTTTCAATGCTAAAAAAATTATGTAGTGAATACCATACTCATTTCTTCTGATGGGTGTTCAAATTTATGAACATATAATTTTTTATAGGGGACTTAGATATATTTCTTCCACACTCATTTATCCTGAAATAAATTATGCTGATATATGTATCCATTTTGTATGATCCATGTGGAACACTTAAGCATGAAAATGAAATGAATGTAATGGGAGCACCAAAAATTATATATTTCTCTAATGAATTGGGTAATGTTTAGTATCATGATACATCATGTTGGGATAAGGAGTGAAGTTGGTTCCTTTATAATACATTGTTGACCATGATGTCTTGGCGGTTTATCCGTGACTTTTGTTTATGATTTAGTGTTTTAATTTGTTTCCACATTTCCCATGTTGTGATTATCATGTTATATCATGTCTCATTGTTAATGTTTATTATTCCTACTCTTTTTATACGCCATTTATATTACTATTGTCTAACATGTATCACCTTATTCCATGTTATTCCACTACCAGGATTTATATCTCACCCATTTCTTATGTTTTCCTCAGGTTATACGGTGTAGTTTTAAAAGACATCAAATTTTAGAAGCATGTCAAGGAAATTTTAAATGATGTGATTGTATCCCATTTTTAAGATGTTATTCTATGTACCCAATTCCCAAAGACACTATAATTATTGATATTTCATTTTTTATTAAGTTTAATATAATATATTAAATCATGAATTAATGTTTAATAAATAAAATGGTCATTGTACTTTATATATTGTTATTGAGGTAGATTGGGAAGCATTATTCACATGCTAACAAAACTTCTGGAGGATCAGAAGAGCTATGTTGGGGGGATTTAAAAAACTATTCTTTTATGTGGAATGAATTTTAGAGGGAATATTATCTTTTTATTAGGTGGATTATTTGTTCCAAAAACATGGTGCTTAAACAATATTATTTATGTTTAATCATATTTATGATGTTTTTTAGACTTGAATGGAAAATCTATTGGTGACATAGAACTCAAGTTAAGGCTAGATGCATGGTCATGGCGAGCTGGTCAGCTGCAATAGCACTTACTCACTGGTGTTATAGGAAGTAACCCGAGTGACTTAATTGGGGTACAAGAAATCCTATGAGAATTGGGTTTCTAGCAGGTAAGACACTTTCTATCGAATGAGACTCAAGCAACTATCCCAAGGGTACCTCTTTGTAGTTTTTTGGACGGAGAATCTCTATATTTTTTACACCAATCCTCCCTTGAGATTATTTATCCGTTATCTATTGTTACAAAGATAGTGAGGTTGGATCTCCTCTCTCCATAACCGATTAGTTACCATTTATGCATAATGGATCTATATGTTTTCCATTTGTGAATATGAGTGATTTGATTTTTCTATCATCAATCTTGTCTCTCACTTCATCATGTGGTGGTGGATCATTACACATTTATCATTTATAATTACTATTAGTATGTATATACTTTTTTATCTAATTATGCCTTAATTCTATTTTAATTATCTAAATTTTTGGTTATATTGATAAAAAATTTATCATTTCCTTGATTCTGATTATAGAATTTATTATAATTCCAAAAATCATGGTGACCCTATCAGATAAGGATAGGGATTTAAATTGGAATGGATAGAGGATTTGATGTGATAATGAATACATATTGTTCATAGGAGTTTCATTTAAGTAACAACCATTGGGTTTTGTTCAATAGTTTTTTCTGTCAAAATGAGTTTCACCAAACTTCGTATGAAGGAATTTAATTAGATCATATTCCAAAAACAATCAAAGGGTGTTGTGCACAATCCATGGATGGTTGGCCATAGTTATAGCTGGGAAATGATAAATCTTGATTAATTTATCTAATATTCATTTCCCCATATGTTTTCATATTGTTCAAAACCGATAATTAATTATAATTTTGATATAGTTTTTTAAATTGTAATGATCAAGCAATAGTTAGTTACTCAATGAAATTAATTGAGGTTGAATGTGATTTCAGGGACTCAGGAAAAGCTGTAGGCATTTTATTGGATGTGATTTGACTCAATATTGAGGTATGTGGATGTGCATACTCTACCCCATGGTATTATGCATAATATATTTGCATGGGATATAAGGTTTCCCACTATAGAAAAATTCCACTTAATTTGTAATCATTTTATGAAAAAAAAAATTACTTCCTAATTAGTTAATTATATTTAAGAATTAACTATCTACAGGAAACATGCCTAATGTACGTGAAAAAACTGTCATGGGCCATGACTTCTCCTTTTGACTATCTTGATCATGTTCACCAGTGGATGAGTCCTTGATAACTGATCAATTACATATATTACATACACCAACATTGGTTTTTAGTGGTGAAATAGGAGACATTGTGGTCTTAATAACAAGGAAATATGTGGATCATATGGGGTGTTCATTAGTATCTCGTGAGACATGCGATTGATGTGGATCACTTGTGGTATGTGTTTTTATAGCATGTGAGACTTTTTATTTCTTATGGAGTGTCTCTTCCCTACTATGTCATGCCATATATGTGGTTATTTTATACAAAGTGGAATGATTGATGTGACGTTTAATTCATAATTATATTTTGTATTACATGTGTAATTTTTCATAACCTATGGAATACTTATTGGGATATGTTTTCAGATTTTTCCTTTCTATGTCATTTCTTATATGTGTAACATTCCATATCATGTGGAATAATTATTATGATATATTGTTCCTATATATATTTCACCTTATATGTAGATTTATACATGCCTAATGGAATCTATGTTTTAGGGTTTGGGTTGATAGGTGGCCCAGATTGACTGATCCAAATCCATATAGGTGGAAAATGGATCACATCACTCATTGGTGATGTCTCTACAGAACATGGTTATCCCCTTAGATTAGAATGCATTAGGGAATTCCATATTCCATTGGAAGAGTGTCTATAAATTTCCTTATGATCTAATGATAGGGAACATACATTCATGTGATAGTGGTCCATTTAATATGGAATTTCATGAATTCATACCATTATAGGCAAGCAGGTGTCCATGATTATTGGGAGTGAATTGTCCCATAATGCAGGAACATATTTTATCCTTAAATTTGTAACTTTCACTACCCTAAAAGGAAAATGAACTTATATTGAATGATCTAAGTAACATGGGGATATTATGATATTCTAAATTCATGATGTTGATGCAGGTAAGGCCAAGGTTTTGTGGTGTATTTCTTAGAAAACATTCACTTGATGTATGATTGATTGTTTCATGGAAATTTGGTGATGAATTTTTATGCTTGAAATGTTTTTTTCTATCTACTTAAACTACTGAGTTTATAACATAAACATATAAATTCTTTCATCAGTTAGGTACTAGATAAAATTTTTTAGTGCCCTAATAAGTTATAATCATACCCTTATTGTTGTCTATGTATCTTTTTTAACACCACGTGATTTTAAAAAATATAAAACTATGTTCAATAGTGTATAAGACAAACAACACCAAGCCGAAACAAACCATCAAATATTATTGTATAAATATGAATATTATAACCTAGAAATTAAATAGTCATGTACCAATATAATATAATTCATTATGAAATATATATAAAGTTACTATTCAATATTGACAGATTTTTGTAAATAAAAACTTAATTTTTAGTAAAGTCATTTTATTCTCCAAAAATAATTTTTTCTGAAAAATAACAATAATTAATTTTTTTTAAAGAATATTATAAATAATTTTAGAAACATTTATTAACATTTTTAAAATATTATATAATTTTTTAAATAAGAATAATATTATTATCTTATGGTGATATTTTGAGATATTTTTTTTAAAAGTTTGACTTTTCATTTAATAGTGAAAAATAATAATTTTATTGAAAACTCTATATTGTTTTCCTATTTTAAAAAATTTGAATTAAATTTTGTATCTGTTTGAAAATTAAAATAGTTTATATTTATTAAAAATAATTTAATTATAGTGTTTTTAATGAATTTTATACATAGATATAGTATAAAAACATTTTTTGCTTAAAAGGATTTTTTCTAAAAAAACACTTTCATCGTGTATTATGGCTCTAATTTAAAATTAACATTTTCCACTTATATTAAATAAATAATAAATAATGGATTCCATATTAGTAATTAGTTTTTTGAAATTGGGTAAATATACCCCTATTATTTTAATTCATTATGAATAGTACCTCTATTAATTAATAATCAGCACAATATGTTTAAATAAGGTAATTAAGGATAAAAATAATATGAGAAAGTATAAAAATATGTACTAAAAAATTATTTAATCCCATTTAAGGAATTTAACTCAACCATTTCTATCAATATCTTTAATATATTTCTACTTAGTTCCATATTTCTTTGGTTTTGACCTTTATAGTGTTTAACTAAATGTTAAATAAAAAATGTCAATTTCTGGATATTAATAACTATTATATTTTTTTGATAGGAATAAAAACAAATTATTTTAAATTATAAATATTATTGTAAAGTATAATTTATTTTATTTTACAATGTTAATTTCATTCTAATTATTATCAATGAAATAATTTCATTAAATTATTATGCAACATTGAAAATGTATTTATTCAATATAAATAAAATTAGAAAAAATGATTTCCAAAATATTAAAAGTAATAAAACATTAAAGAATTATTATGTTACATGAATTTCATAAAAAAATATAACATATCATAGAGGTTTACATTTAATATACTATAATTCATTTTCTATCATGTTTTTTCGAAGACAAATTAAATTAATAGTTCTAAAAATGACATTAATTTAGTTTTATAATTAACATAATTTTATGAGATGATTAAAATTAATAAATATATTTTAATTATTCAATTTATTGTTATATGTTCAAAAATATAAACTATGGTCCATTAGTTGACCAATTTTATTTTTTTAGTTAGTACGTTGACCAATAAAAAGTTAAAACATCGTTTTAGCGTTAATTGTTAAAAAGGGTTTACACTAGTTAAAACAAAAATATAATTGTGAAAAAATCACTTAAAAATGGCCAAATATTACTTTATGATAGTATCTAGACCCATCCAAACATTATGTTCTAAATATATATTTGTGGATACATCTTTCCATGAATATTTCTTTATAATAATTTAATACATTAATAGTTCCCCTCCCTTCACTTATAAAAGGGTATCTCCTTTCCTATTTTCTGCGTACTTTAGAATAATTTTGGATTATATTATGCCTACCAAAATACTTTCCATATTTACATTAATAGTTCCTAGTGGAAATGTATTTTTTTGAGAACCCTCATTGGAAGGATTTTTATAGACCTAAATAGGCTATTATAGTAAGAGGTATCATTCTTAACCACTCATTTTTGTTTTATTACCTCTTCAACCTTAATCAAAAAATATTAAAACATTTTGATATAATAAAACCTATATATCCCACATAAATAATTGTTTTTATCTTAATTTAAAAACCTAGACCAATATTTTTATCCATAAAATAGGAAATGAATTTATCATTCTTGTGTATGGAAGACTATTTCCAGATGAACTAATGAAATTTGTTTTTCATCATCTCATATCACTAATATTTATGAATATAGAATAATTTTGTATATATGATATTCATGAAATGTTTAACATTATATAAATGTAATATATCATATATTTTCGTACCTTTTCATTCACTGAATTATTATAATGATGTTCGTGTGTACGTGTCCATTACCAACTGCCTGGAGCAATGTGGTTCATTTTTTATTATGTCATCACATGGATAATATATATTGGTGTATTTAAGAATTAAAATGATATTTATGATATAATTATCATTTTGAAACATTAAAATGACACTTAACTTCTTTCTATCAAGATTTTTGGGGCAACATTATACACCCATTTATTTCAATGTGTAATTTTTAAGATTATTACTTATGGTTGACAACCCTTTTAGGGAACACATAATATAGAACATGTTATGATGGGTGTACCCAGAAGGAAATCCAATAATTTAGTAATTTTTTAGTCTCATCATAAGTTTTGTATGAGATTGATAAGTAAACCTAATCCACAATGGGACTTTTTCTACCATGTAATGTTGTATTTATAGTTATCATTGACTTGTTCTTTTTTAATGTTTTGTGTTGCCATCATATTTCATATGTTAATATGATATTGTGATCACATGTTCATTTTGTTATTAATCCACGTACTTTTTCATGATCCTTTGACTAAATTAAAACATATTCTATATTATATGGGTGAAATATATGTCCTACTATGAAAAATATGTTTTTTTGTTTCCAATGATTTTAATGGAACTTTTGAGTTTTTTATGCCTTTAATATTTAATATGAAATTTTCTTATGAAATTAATTGAAAGAAAATGTTCATTTATGAGGTAATTAATTTTTCATTGTGATCCCAAAGTTTAATTTTGAAAAATAAAAATCTTATATAAGTATTTATAAACTAATATTTTTCTTACATTCTTTTTATATGTCCTTCACTAAGCTTTTTTACAAATCCCATGTTTTAAATTTTTTATCACATTGTTATATAGATGAGTTATGAAAATGATAAGTTCAAGATTATAATTTTGAATATATTTCATGAATAGAAAACTTCTTATATCCTAACTTTTTTGTTTTTTGGGAAATCCCACTTTTTGATTTAATGTTTACTTATATAAGGGTGATGGTATAATTCTATAAAACTCATAACAACAAAGATCCCCGAATTTAAAAAAATCCAATTCCTGATATAAAACTCAAAATTGTGTATGGTTTATGGTTGGGTCCTTATCATAAGTATAAAAGGGATGTTTAAGAGAATTTAGATATATGGTTTTTTCTTGTGATGTTAATATAAGTGTTTTGGATACTATCGCGATTTCATATATTTAGGGTTTATCATAAGCCCAATGGAAAAAATAAACATTTTTATTTTTTACAAGATGGTACATTAAGTTAATTAATGATATTTTGGGAGGTTTTATATTGGTTTGGGGCACATGTAAAACATAGGTTTAAGATGAAGGATTATTTTAGAATAATACTATTACATTTTTTGAAATTCCAGAAGAAAGTTAAGAGGTAACATTTGAGGTTAAAAAAATAATTAAATGATAAAGATATTAAAGTTATTTTTAAGGATTTTCAAAATAATTTTTTTTAATTTTGGGAATTAAATTAATAAAGTTCTAGAAAAACGACCAACTATGGGATGGATGATAAGCCACCACACCAGCCAAGGTCACGAGGCTTAAACCCACAACTTTAGTGTGATAATGGTTAAGTGCCTACCACTGGGCTATTTGATTTACTGATTTATATGTCGTTATTTCTTTCAATTAAAATATCTGATAGATAAAGATTAAATTTATTTTGGGAAAATTTATTTTATCATCTTGAAAAATATGGGATTGAAAAGTGATTTTGTGATTAAGTAAATTATTATTATAATGAATAAGTTTAGTAATGTGTAATCTTATATGATTAAGGTAAACGGAATATTGTGGTATTTTATTTGAGGAATAATGTTTTAACCATATTTTAAAAATATATATAATTTTACTAAGGATTTATAGGGACTCATATTACTTATATAAATAATTATTATTTATTATTTGGGAATATACTTTTCTGTATGAGACTTTAAGAGTGGTTGATTTTATTTTTTGATAAATATTATATTTATCATGGATTATTATGTGTTCAAATAATTGAAATATTTTGGATTCAACCATAGTTAAAAAAAATTGATGAATTTTCTGGTTAGTAATTTATGAAATGATTTATGTTTACTTTTGGTGTTGGTATAGAGGAATTATAGATTAATATTGTATTTTATCATATGATGGTCTATAAATTCTGGTAATTATATTTCATTATGTTAACCATTTTGGATTTGGAAAATTTCTAAAAAGAGGATGAATATATTTTTATCCTTTAATATATTATTTAATCTTTTAGAAGAGAATTTTAGTTCTTTATGGAAATAATTCACCATTAATACTCATCATTTTGAGAAAAATATGAGATTTTGGATGAAATTAATTAAAGGATAAAATTATTAATTTCAAGTAAGTATATTAATTTATTTTCTATAGTATAGATGATAATTAAATTCTATATGTCTAGTAAAATGATCTTGAAACTAAAATGTTATCCTATTACCTACGTTTTAGAGTATTCAATTCCCTTTTTAAAAACCACATCAACTTATGGTTTTTTAGTCATTATCATTTTATTGATCTTTATATTTCTTATAATAAATAGTCTCTATCACTCCAAATAATTATTTTCAAAATACATTTTTTCTCCATGTCAATATTTTACCTTACCATAAATTTTTTCCTATTTCAAATCCATGTGATGTGATAGAATTCTTCTTTCTTTTTCACTCTTTTCAAGTGGATGTTTTACTAAGACTTTCTACAATTCCGAATTTCAATAGATGTATTTTAATATATAAAACCATTGTTTACCAATCCTGATTTAAAATTTTGAGGATTACATTTCATAAATTGGGTAAATGTAATACCATAATATTTTTTAAAAATTATAATTATATTCTATATCATGTATGAAATAGAGTACTGAGCATAAATGAACCAAGAAATATTACTATCTAAATATGATAGTTATAACCAAGCTATTAAATTTATAGTTGTGAATATTATTAACTTCATTATTAAATATATATAGTTCTCTTTTAAATCTTTAGTACATTCTTGGTAAATAATCAACATTTTCTACCAAATTCATTTTATTATATAAAAATACCCTTATTCAAAAATGTATTTTATTTATTTTTGTGAGAAAATATTTTAGTTAATTTCTAGAATATTTAATATTTTATATGTTAATAAATATTTTATTTCTTAAATCATCATATATAAATTATTTTTTGGTGGGATTTTGATATTTTTCTAAAAAAAATTGAATTTTCAATGATAGTGAATAATACTGATTTTAATTAAAAACTACATTTCCATTTCATGCATATAAAAAGTAAAATTATATATTATATTTATTAAATTTTAATTAGTTAATTTTAATTAAATATAATCTAATTATGGTTTTTAGAATGAAATTTATAATTTTATATATCATAAATAAATTATACTTAGAAGGAAGTTTTCTAAAAACCCATTTTTTACTGTGTCTTTTGTGTCTAATTTTAAATAAAATTATTCCACTCATATATATTGAATATTTAAAAATAGATTCCATATTTAGGAAAAGGAGTTCATTATTTGGTATATAGTATCCTTTAATTTTTATTCACTATGAATAGTGACTATAATAAATATTTATCGCCACATAAAGGGTAAATCAAGTAGTTAAGGATAAAATAATATGATAAGGACTAAAAATTGACACTAAAAATTTCATTTATTCTATATGATGAGTGTAAACTGCTTATTTCCATCTAATTCTCAAATATATATCCACATGGTGCCATATTTTATTAATCTTGACCTTTATAATATTTAACTAAGAGATATAGATAACAATTTTCATTTAATTCCTTTTAATAGGTATGATATTTTTTAATATTGATAAAAACAAATTATGTTAAAATATAAATATAAATTTAAATTATAAATATTTTTTTATCAGGTAAATTTATTTCTAATTTTTATTAATGAAATAATTATCTCAATTTTTTACCCATCATTGAAACATTATTTATTAAATTAATAGGAAAATAAAATAAATGATTTGAAAATAATAAAAGTAATATAATTTCAGTGAAATATTTTCTTTCGTGAAATATTAAGATAAATATAACATGTTTGAGAATCTTGAAAGGATTGTATTTTAATTCCTTTAATATCATGTTATTTTCAATGTTAAATTAGTTGAATAGTTTCAAATTTGAAATTAATGTAATTTTATAATTAATAAATTTCATTAAATTATTTATTTCTCTAAAAATCCTATCATAATCAATGTGATTTTTATATGATTAAAAATATCATATATTTTTTATTTATAGAAAAATTTCTCTTTTATGGTAACTATATTGACCTCTAATGAGTTAAAAAATTATCAAAGTAATTGTTAAAATGGGTTAACACGGGTTAAAAATATGTATGGGTGAAAAATTCACCTACATGTAGTGACTCCGACCCCAATATCCCAAAGCTAATGACATCAATCATTACATTGGTATCGATATAATATTATGATCCCAAAGGGCTAATCAGTTTAATAGATTTAGAAAACCAGAACGAAACATGATAACCATTTTACATTTGGAATAGAAAATTAAAGGTAATACATAACAAAAAAATGAACTGCAGACTGGAAAAATCATTCAAATAAATCATATTCATACCCTAGGGAAAGTAAATAACATAGGGTGAGTTAAAATTCTCAGTAAGGATTAATTACAATGGATTAAATCATGAATCAATAAATAATAATCAACATGGTATGGTGAATTACTAAACACTCAATCCATTTAAATAATAACTTGATCATAATATAGTATGACTAAAATATGATCATGTAATTCAATATAAATAGTCAAATGATCTTGAAACATAACCATGGACATTATAACTAATTTAATAGTCACATGGAATATCAATAATGACAAAATGCATAATGTAGGACATCTTAACTATCAATATCTATCGTCATGAAAAATACAGTCTAAATCTATCCTCAAGCCAATTTATGTTTGTGGGTAGAAACCTATCTAATTTACACAAATGATTTCTCTCATGATATATGTTGATGCATCAGGGGGATTTCTATAAATATTTCCTACCCTATTTCATAAATATCCAAATAATTACTAATATATTGAATAATCGATATAATTCATAAACAATGTTCATTATCATTAAATATCTCTACTGTGTAGAGGATATATATTTTTCAATATTTCCCCAATAAATACAATAAAATTCAAAGTAAAAACTGTATGTAAAAAATAGTATATGGTTTTGGAAATAAAAAATATACACCATACAATAATATATACATTTAAAAGAAATATATTATAAGGGCCTGGATCCACGTGGATCGACCCTTTGCGTGTTTCTGAAGACCGAGGTGCTCGAAGAAGGCTCGGAGGAAGTATAGAAGAGTTTGGTCACAAGAATCTAGAAATAGGGGATACATGAAGTGACTAAGGGGGACACGACATATACCATTTGGGTTTCAGAAAAAAAATAGAGCGATAAAGAGACGTGTTTTTTAACGTAAGTCAGCCTCAAGGTGGTACACAACGTGACGAGGAGGTAGACGTCGTGTACTGCCCCACCCATAGGAATTTTAAAGACACCCATCCGCTCATGGTTTTCAAACCCTATAGCTTGAGCATACCCCCACTCAACCCAAGATGACCCTGATACCTCCCTCTTTAAAATTTGGGAATTCCTTCATCCTAGACTGGTTACCCTCTTCCATCTTTAATCCTTCTTCAGTCTGAGGTAAGATCTACCTTTGTTCTTTGGTTTTCTTTGATCTGTCTTGTATCATTTCACTTTTCCATGATACGGAATTTGATCTCCATGGTTTTAATGTTGTTTCGTTTGGTTTTTGTTGATGCGTTTGTGCCACGATATCCTTGGGTGGATGTAGTTTTCACGCGTGGAGGTGATCATGATCTGTTTCTTTGATCCGTTCTCGAGAAAATAATGTCTGAAAATTTTTGAGGTAGGGGATTTGTTGCTTCTATACTCTTTTACATGAAATAATAGAGTTATCATGTTTTAACCCTTTGAATCGAAATGTAATTGATCTAATTAAATATTTTTACTATATAAAAAGAAGTATTTTGATCGCATATTTTCACTTTGAATCATAATAACTGTTTGCCTCTTGATTTCATAGATAGTGTGATATCTATACATTTCCTGTTAGCATGTTGTTATTAATGAAATTGGAAAATAATTTGAAGTCTTAATTTGTTGATAATTTATGGGATAAAGATAAAGAGGCATGTAAATGAATCTTCTTGTTTTTTTTTTCATTTCATGTTAATCAAATTGATGTAGATGTTCATGTTTATTCTAGTTCATTTTCAAACCTGAAGAATTTTGTTTCTTGTTGTTTAAAAGAATGATAAATTATTTGTTTAATTAATTTTTGGAATTTAATATAGCTTGCGGTTTATTTTTCCCATAGTTAGAACCTACTAATAATGAATTGGTTATTTCATGATGGATTAAATAACTGGTTGTTTGATAAAAGATAATGATTGGTACGATTTAGAGTTACCCACTTTCTTGTAAAGGACATAGAGCTTTAGGCTTGGAGCTGTGAGAGTTCATTACTTGTAAAGGAATAATTCCTTCTTTTGGTCCAATATCCTAGTTGAATTATTGTTTCCTGCTTCTTGTGATGTGTTGTGAGCCTGTATGGCTATTGTGAGATGTGGGAGCAGAGAGACGCAGTGGTTGTGGTAGAATTTGATGCCTAGAGTAGAGAGATTCATCGTTTTATGTGGGAGGGTGTTGGGGAGGATACCATAGGTGATAAAATAAGTTTAAGTTTGTCTTACCCACTACTACGAATGCGGTTACATGTTGAATCACTTGTTTGTTTATCTTACTTACTTCCCACACTTCTTGAGATAATTGGTCTTTCTTACCCATCTTCCGAAATATGTAAACATGCATAGGGTATTCCTTGTGCTTTATGTGCTTAGAATATCATGGATGGATGGGTCTATGCTCCTTATATAAGTGGAAAATACATGAAAGGTAGTATATCTACTCACCGTGTTGAGCCCCTTGTGTTTGGTAGCTTAGTTTTTTTTTCTAGAATTCCTAGAATTATGGAAATTAATAATGATATTAATAAATGTTTGAATAAATTATGTTAACCCATGGGTTGGAACTTTATGGGATGAAATGATGAGATTGTGTTGGGAGGAACTATGGTCTCTATTTTGGGTATGCCTAGAGGGAATATAACTCTGTTAAGATGCTAATGAATGTAATGTAATAATGAAATTGGTGACTTAATGATTAATGAATTAATTAACATAAATTGAAACGTATAAAAAGGGAATGAAGTAATATAATTAAGTTCATTAAATGTTTGTGCGCTTATAAGATACCTAGTCTTAGAAATGGAAGTCAGAAGTCTGAGATATGTTTGCATCAGTTGATTCTAATACTAGGTTATACCCATATTGTGGTTGTGAGCTATATTATATTCCATAATATTTTTGTTTCTATAAGCTACTATACCATGTTAGTTAGGGAAACTGACACCCCAAGGATTATGAGCCTTGTGGGCTGCTTTCCTCTACATCCCCATGGGAGGATAGATGGATGACTACCTCCTTTGGTCCCCCTTTTCTTTTGGTAGTTACTTGTGATAGTAGGAACAACGGTAAGTTTCCCCATATATGTGTGTAGAGGTCTATAATGGTTGTGGTTATTCACACACATATATTCTAGATGTTGTTTCTTATGGACTACTACAGGTGTAACATGTGTAGGCTATGATGTCTTGAGGATCTCTACTTAATGTATGGGCTGTAATGGATTAAGTCTAAACACCTGACGTATGATACACATTATGCAGGTTGTAGTGGCTCCCAGAAACTACCTAGTTTCTTTTGGTTTTGTGGATGGTGTGGTTCTTCACCTAGGTGTTTATGGGAAATAATTGTGTTGGATGAGGTGTATGTAGTATTTCTCTCACAGGTATCTTTGGGCCATCCTTTTTGTAGAGAGATGTATTAGATGTGTGACATTAGGGAAAAGAGGCAAACTAGTGGGGAAGTGGTAGTGGGGTACCCTTGATATTCTTTATTATAATATATACTCTTGTATGTGAAACTTGGTTAGAGTAGACATGGTGAGGCTGGGAACATAGTATACATATTTAGGTGATGAGTTAGTTTTAATTATTGTTCACTGTGCTTGAACATGATTTCATCACTTTTGAATGAGAGACTCTAGGGAGGATCCTACTGAGTATACAGTTATACTCACCCTAAGCATATATAATTTTTTTTCAAGTCACTTGGAGAAGGACAGAGATCAGGTTGGTTACTACTAGCTTGTGGTTGAAGGAGCTATTCAGGCTTCGTGGTCACTGACAGTTTTACATTCTTTTGGTACTTATAGTTTTCTATTTCAGTTGTAGTAGATCATGAATTACATTGAATATGTATACATGGTATTTCTTTTATATTGCAGTATGAGTTAGAGTTGTTTATATTATATCTTATCTTTCTCTTCTACATGTGTTCTCTTAAAGGTAAATTCCTTCAATTTGTGTGTTTACTATACCCTCAGTGCTAGTCACCATCCTAGGGCCTACTGGAGGCAGGACTTGGGGGGTCATTATCTCCCTTCTCACATTGCCAGCCCAGGAGTGGTACACCTTGTGGTGAGGGTGCTGTGAAAAGGTGGTATCAAATGTCTGGTTATGGTTTAGGATGGAGTTTGGTGTGAGGCACTGGTGGGGTTGCATGGGTTGGTAAGGGAACAGTGTTAGTTAAGTTTAGAAAGTGTTTTAAGCACTGTATACTGGCTGAGATATAGGCATGTAGTCCACCATGTGATCTGATGTACGTACCATTAAATTTATTATGGATTCTAAATGAAGTAATACTGGATGAAGGGTAGAGACCTAGGAAATGATTATTCATCATTCTTATTTGTGCTTGTGTTTGAAAGGGTAGACATTATGATAGGTTAACCAAAAATGAATAAAAGAAAAAAAAATTATATATTATGAGTCTTCCATATTCTAGGTTTAGGAGAACTAAATAATTTTTATTTTTCATGTATGGCTTCAGGTCGACATCCTCATCAGTTTCATGCATAATTTGTCTTGCAGTTTGTGCCGGTAGATCACCTCAGGGTAGAGGTTGAAGATGACAAAACTTGGATGATGACACTCTGAGATTTTCAACATCTGATACTACAAGCGTACGAGGTGTTAGTTTAAAATGAAAACACATAAGACTGGTTGGAGGAGGTTGAGATAGCCTTCAGTTTGATCTGTGATCATAAGAATCACTAGGGTCTTTGATTGTGATGCTGTTTTTTGGGGTCACTAGGTAGTGGAGGTTATTGTTCCATGGGGATCATCAGGATTTGGCAATCTCATGGGAGGAGTTATGAGACAAGTTCATGGTCAAGTTTCTCTCTTTGATCGTGAAGGACTCCAGTCACCAGGAGCTACTTAGCCTTTGATAGAGGAGCTCCAGTTTTTTAGAGTTTGGAATCCATTTCATAAAACTTTTGAGATATTATTTGGACCAGTTTCTAGATGAGGTGGCTAGGGTGAGGCATTTTGAGGAGGCTTTGCATCCAGAGATCCAGCTCTAGGTCACCCAAATTATGATGAAGATATATCTTGAGGTTCTGTCGAGGAGAGAGTTCATCAAGAGAACATTAACTAGAACTAGATCATCACGAGAGGGGAGTCATCCGGATTCCTCACAGAGAAGATTTGTGGTCTGGGGTTCTCGGTTTTTAGGATAGAAGCATTTCTGTTCAGCCAGAGGTAAGTCTCATACCTTAGTATCTCATTTCTCTAGGGGCGGCAGCTCTTAGGCCTATGCCAAGGATCAAGTGCTTTTTTTCTTTTGAACACTGAGGTCATTTGTAGTGAGAGTGTTCGACCTTTCAGAGTTTTCGGAATGCCCAAGGTGATCCACTCTATGTTCCTCTGTTAAGGTAGTTCCATCCAAGGAAGTAATAGTAGGTTTCATCATATTTTTATTATAAAAGAGTAGATTGGGTCGGCAGAGGATGCCTTGTGATGCTCTCTATCCTCATAGAGCAGAGTGCAGCCATGGTGGTGGTTTTCCTCAGGGTCAGAGAAGTCGTGGAGCAGGTCGGGGCCAGCTTCATGATTTAGAGTTGCCAGTGCTAGGAGAGAAAGATGTCATTAGAGGTACCCTTTTCCTATTTTCCACTTGTATGTATGCATTTTTTTATTGAGGAGTGACTCACTCCTTCATATCACCTTCCCTTGTCCACTCTTTGGGACTTGAGGTATATAAGCTTTCAGTGCCCTTGGTGTTGACTACGTCAGTTGAAGGTTGAGATGACTTGTTTGATGTATGTAGAGATTGTGAACTAGTGTTAGGGAATCACTTGTCTTGGGGAGATTTCATATGTTTACGGATATAGCCATATGATGTCATCCTCACCATGGATTGGTTGTGTTTGGTGTAGAATATTGTAGATTGCTTCCATAGGTAGGTGGTGTTCATCAATTTGGATGGAGAGTTTGTAGTGTTTGTTGGCGAGCGAGACCCTACGATGGGTCAAAGGTGTGTTCCTTATTTTTCATCCTTTATGGATGATCTGGTATTGAGTTTGCATAAGGTTCAGTGGTTGGCGTTTTCCAGAGTCATAGAAGAGTACCCTGATGTCTTTATAGAACAGTTCATAGTGTTACCCCCTCGATGGGAGATCGAGTTCGGGATCCAGATACAGCTGGGTGTGTCTTATATCTCAATGTCTCTGTATAGGATCTCCCCTTATGGGTTACAAGAGTTGCACATACATCTCGATAGTCTATTACAGTGTGGCTTTGTTTGGCCTAGTGTGTCACCATGGGGTGCACCAGTTTTGTTCGTGATCAAGGATGACGACAGTTTGTGGTTTTGTATCGATTATCGTCACATAAAAAAAGTGATAGTGAAGAATCTCTATCCTATTCAGTGGATTGATTATTTGTTCAGTCAACTGAAGGTTGAAAGTTGGTTCTCAAAGATTGACATGCGGTCTGGGTATCATCAGAAGCATGTGAAGGGTGAGGATATCCTAAATAATACTTTCTTTTGTCGGCATAGTAATTATGAGTTCATTGAAATGTCGTTATGTGTGAAAAATTCTCTAGTTGTGTTCATGGGGTTGATGAACGCTGTGTTCCGTGAGTTCCTAGATAAGTTCATGGTGTTTTTCATCGATGATATCCTTGTGTACTCTGCATCTAATGAGGATCATGCAGAGCATCTACCTGACATTTTGGGAGTTCTTCATTGACAACATCTATTTGGGAAGTTTTTTAAGTATATTTTTTGGGATTGAGAGGTCAAATTATTAGGGAATTGTGTATCCTAGTACGAAGTAGCTATCGATCAATCAAAGATATAATTAGTTGGGTGTTGGGTATCCCCCAAGATAGTGGCAGAGGTGATATGTTTTCTGGGTCTTTTAGGCTATTTCATGAGGTTTGTAGTTGATTTCTCTCAGGTTTCAACACCTTTGACAACATTGACTAGGAAGGATTGGGTGTTGGTGTGGACTGATCAATGTCAAGAATATTTCGATTATCTGGATGAGAAGTTGGTTAGTGTTTCGGTTCTTTGTCTTACATTAAAGGGAGTTCAGTTTGGTGTTTTCTATGATGCTTCACATATGGGTCTAGGATGCTTTCTAATGTAGTAGAGATTAGTTGTTTCTTATGGGTCTTGGCAGTTTTATCCCCATGAATGTAACTATGCCGCACATAATCTTTAGTTGGCATCTGTGGTGTTTCCTATGATGTTTTGGATACATTACCTCATTGGAGAGATCTTTTGGGTTTCCACGATCACAAGATCCTAAGGTTTGTTTTATACTATTCTAACTTGAACTTGCGGCAGCATCGGTGGATGGATTTATTACAAGAATATGACTTCAAAATCTCATATACACCTGTAAAGGGGTATTTTTATCTGATGTGCTGAGGATGAATTCATGTAGTGATTCCGTGTGTAAATCTAGTGATTCCTAGAGAGTGATATAAGAACATTCAGCATTACATATCGATATGGGAGAAGTTGGGAGCATATGTTGTCTTTTTTAGATGATGGTGCAGCCATCTCTGGTGCAGTAGGTAGAAGAGTCCCAGTTGGGGGATCTTGAGGTAGAGGTCTGGATAGAACAAGTTTTTTGTGGAGAGGCCCTTGATGGTTGGTCTAAGGATGAACAAAATAAAGTGTTATTTTAGGGAATCCCTTTTTTCCTTTGTTGATGTGGGAGATTTTTATTATGGATTTCAATAGTTCACCTTTAGCAGTACATCCTGGTGTGATAAAGATGTACCTATCCTTGGGGAATTAGTTTTGGTGTCCTGGGTTGAAGAATGAAGTTTCAGAGTTTGTGTCTCAGTTTTTGGTCTGCCAGAAGGTAAAGGCTGAGCACTGTGTTCCCAGTGGTTCTCTCTATCCATTATATGTTCCTCAATTGAAGTTGGAGGACATCTCAATGGACTTTTTTACTGGGTTTCCTCAAGATTAGTGAGGCCATGATACTATTTGGGTGTTATTTTATTGTTTAACAAAATCATCCCACTTTATAGTGATCAAGGAGTCGAGCTCAATGGAGGTTTTGTCAAGGAAATATCTGGAGGAGATGGGGAGACTTGATGCTGTTCTGAGGATGATCATTTATGAATAAGATCCTCATTATACCTATAGGGTGTGAATAGTTCTCCATCATGATTTCAATTCTTAGTTATTTCTTAGCAATACTTTTCATCTTCAGACGAATGGTCTGATAGAGCGGACCATCCAAACTATTGAATACATGTTGTGCTATTGTGTCCTATATTTTGGAGGTTCATGGATGATGCACTTTACCTTGGTAGATTTTTCTTAAAATAGTTGTTTTCACTCCACTATAGGTATGGTTCCAATTTAATATTTGTATAGATGACCTTTCCATTCTCCATTTTGTTGGACTGAGGTCAGAGAGTTAGTAATTCTTGGGCCAAAACTAGTACATAATACAATATATATGATTCAAGTGATTCATTAGCATTGATGGAAGTGCAGGATCATTAGAAATCATATTCCAATTAAATAAGTATACCTTTTGAGTTTGATTTTGGGGATCATGTGTTTCTGATGGTGACTCCCCGATATGGGAAGCAAAGTTCTGTTCATGGGAGTAATCTTTCTCCCCCATTTTTTGGGCCTTTTGAGGTGTTGGTTCATGTTGGAGTTGTGGCGTATCATGTTGAAATCCCCCCCCCACACACACACACACAGATGAGTAGGGTGCATGATGTTTTTCATGTGTTTCAACTTCATCGTTAACTTCATGAAGACTCTCACATCATCGATTTTGGAGAGATCGATGTTGACGATGATGCGACCTTCTCGGAGCGGCCTCTGGAGATCCAATACCACGAAGACATGGTGTTTCATGAGCATTCTATCACCTTGGTTCATATCTTTTGTTGCCAGTGTGGAATGGAGGAGAGTACATGGGAATGTGAGTTGTATATATGTGCTCAGTATCCTGAGATATTTAATGTTTATCACTTTCCTAGTAATGATTTTCGTTTTGTGGTTGTAGACCTTTCCTTTCTATGAGATGGATTTATTTTGTTTCTTGTTGTGACTTTTTCTCTTTGAGAGGTATCTCCCCTCTGAGAGTGTTTAGGAGATGGATGTAGTTTTCTTGAGGTGTTGTGTATTTATTTTGATGTGGTTGAGCTCCTTTGGTGGTTAATTCCTTGAGAGGTATCTCGCAGGGTGGTTGTTTGGACAACCCCATTTATGTTTCCACTCTGGGGTGGTTTTGAATTCTCAAGGACAAGAATGTTTTTAGAGTTATTTGATGTAAGGTCATAGATCTGTGTGGATTGAACCTTTGCATGTTTTTAAAGACTGAGGTTATCAATAAATGATTAGAGGAATTATGGAGGAGTTTGTTCATGAGAAGCTTGAAACAGGGGGGATACACAATGTGACCAAGGGGGACATAACGTGTACAATTTAGGTTTCAAAAAAATAAAACAGAGCGCTAAGGAGATGTGTTTTTTTTGGTGTAAGTCATCCTTGAGGCAGTACATGACATGATGGAGAGGTATACGTCATGTATGGCCTTGCCAATGGGTATTTTAAAGAAACCCAACATCTTGGGTTTTTCAAAACCTATGGCTTGAGCGCACCCCCTCTCAACCCTAGAAAACCTATACACCTCCCTCTTCAACATTTGGGGATTCCTTCATCCTAGATCAGTTCCCTGCTTCCCTCTTCAGTCCATCTTCAATACTAAGTAAGATTTACCTCTGTTAACAGGTTTTATTTGATATGTATTCTCATGTCTCTATTTTCCATGATATGGCGTTTGATCTCCATGGTTCTAAGGGGGATTCTTTGAGTTTTTGTTGATGCAGTTGTTATATGACATCCTCAGGTGGATGCAGTTGTAATGGAGGGAGGAAATCATGATCTGTTTCTTTGATCATTCTCAAGTATAGAATTCCAAAAACATTTTGAGGTAAGGGATTCATTTCTTCTTTATTTATTTATGTGTTATTATAGTGTTAGGATGTTTTATCCCTTTTGATCACAATAAAATTGACCTAATTAAATAATTAAACTGGATGGAAAGAATTGGTTTGATCGCTTGATGTTGATTTGAACCATGATAATGGTTTTCCTATTTATTTTCTAGATAGTGTGATATCTATTATTTTCTTGTTATCATGTTGTTCTTGATGAAATTGGTAAAGCACATAAAGTAGAAATTAATTGATAATTAATTAGATAATGATAAAGAGGTGTATAAATGGATTTGGTTGTTGTTGTAATTTTATTTTAATCATATTGATGTAGAGGTTCATGTCTATTCTAGTTGGTTGTTAAACTTGAAGCATGTTGGTTCTTGTGGTTTTATGGCATGTCAAATTAATTTTTTAATTAATTTTTGGTAGTTAAGATAGATTTCATTTTGGGTTTCCCGTAGTTATAACTTACTAATAATTAATCAGTTAATTCAATATGGATTAAGGAACTGGTTTTTTTATAAATTATAATTCTTGGTAGGGTTCTTAGTTACCCTCTTGGTTGTAAAATCTAATGAGCCTTATTCTTTGAGCTATGAGAGCTCATTACTTGTGGGGTCATAATGCCTTGTTTAGGGCCAAGAACCTAGTTTCCTTATTGTTTCCTGCTGATTGTGATATGTTGTCATCTTGGATGGCTATTGTGAGATATAGGGGAAGAGAGTCTCAGTGTTTCTGGAAGTCATTGAAGCCTAGAGTGGTGAGATGCATCAGTTTATGCGGGTAGGTGTTGGGAGGACACCAGTGGTGATTAAATGGGTTGAAGCTAGGATTACCTGCTGTTGTGAATGTGGTTTCTTGTTGAATCTCATGTTTGTTTATATGCTTTGTATTCCCCAATTCTTGAGGCATATATTGTTTCATACCCTCTTTCCAAAGGAGGTGAAGACATGCACAATATTCCACGTGATTTCTATGTTTATATTCTCAATGATGAGTCTTTTATCCTACTATAAGTGGAAAATGCTTGATGGATAGTCCATCTACTCATCGTGTTGGTCCCCTTGTGTTTGGTATATTAGTTTTGATTTTATATAATGCCCGGAATTATTAAAAGTAGTAATGTTGTTAAAAATGGTTGAATAAATTATATTAACCCATGGGGTTGGATCTTTCTAGGATGAAATGATGAGGTTGTGCTGGGAGAAATTGTGGACTCGGTTTTCGGTATTCCAAGAGATAATGGAACTTTTTTGTTATGATAATGAATGTAATGTGAAAATGAAATTGGTTAAATAATGTTTAAGGAATTAATTAACATAAAGTGCAAATCATAAAAATAGAATTAAGTAATATAATAAATCTCTTTAAATGGTTGTGTAGTTATAGGATACCTAGTATTAGAAATGGCAGCTGGGAGTTCAAGATATATTAGTTGTAGTTGATTTTAAAACTAAGTTATTCCTATAGTGTGGTTGTGATATATAGTATATTCTGTACTTTTCATGTTTCTATACACCACTCCACCCCATTAGTTAGGGAAACTGACACCTCAGTGATTTTAAGCTCTTGGGGTGTTTTTATCAACATTCTGATCGGATGATGGATAGCTGACTACCCCCTTTGGTCCTGATCTCATCTCATGGTAGTTACTTGTGATGGTAGGCACACCGGTTAGTTTCCCCATATATGTGTGTAGAGGGCTTTAATGGCTTATGGTTATTCACACACATATATTCTCGATATAGTTTCCTATGGACTACTATAGGTGGAACGTGTATAGGTTTCTATGGTATGAGGATCATTACTTGGTTTATGGGTTGTAGTGGTTTGAGGCATAATACCTGACGTATGATACACATTATGTGGGATATGGTGGCTCCTGGAAACTACATGGTTACTTTTGGGTTTTTTTGAATGGTGTGTTGTTTCACCCAGGTGTCTGTGGGCAATCATTGTGTTGTATGAGGTGCATGTGGTAGTGCTCCCCCAGGTATCTTCAGGCTGACCTTTTTGGAGAGAGATGCTTAGGACGTGCGATATTGGGGAAAAGTAGCAAACCAGTGGGGAAGTGGTAGTGGGGTACGCTTGATATTATTTATTATATTATATAATCTTATATGAGATACTTGGTGAGAGTATCCATGGTGAGGTTTGGAACATATTATACCTATTTAGGTGATGAGTTAGTTTTACTTGTTGTTCACTATGATTTTTCATGCTTTCTTTACTTTTGAACAAGAGGCTTTGGGGAGGATCCTACTGAGTATACTTTTATACTCACCATGCACATATATAGACTATTTTTCAGGTCAGTTAGAGTAGGTTGGAGATCAGGATGGTTACTACTATCTTGGGGTTATAGGAGGTGTTCGGGCTTCATGGTCACTACCGTTTTTACTTTCTTTTAGTACATTCAATTTACCATTTCAATTGTGGTAGTTATTGAATGAAATTACATATGTGTACTTGGGATTTCATTTTGTATTGCAGTATGAGTTGCAGTTGGTTTTTATATGTCTTATATCTCTCTTATCCATGTGTTCTCTTTGAGGGTAATGCCTCCCATTTGTGTGTTTGTTATACCCTCGTTGCTAGTCTCCAAACCAGAGACTACTGGAGGTGGGATTCAGGGGTCACTATCCCCTTTATCCCATTTCAGGCCTAGGAGGGGTACAACTTGTAGGGATGGGGTTGTGACATATTCTTTCTAATGATATGTTATTATAAGAAAGTGATTGTTAAAATAGAAATTTAACAATCCTAAAAGAAAGTATGCTTTCATAACAACAGACACCACTTGGTAATTTTTAAGTCAAATACCCATCTGTGAAATAATTCAAATTGAAAGATAAAATACTATGAATAATTAAATATTCAAGATATTTCAAGTCAAAGGGGTTGGATATACACCTCATGAATGAAATTAGGTCCATAATACAATATATGTCTCAAATAAGGAAAATTGAGAAAGAAATCTCTTATCTTACTCTTTACTTTAGTTTAACATTCATTAACCTTTTTTATAACTTTTAATCAACATATTAACTTATAAAAGAAAAAAAATTCATATTTATAATATCATGCATAATCCTTTTATTACATTTTATCACCCTTTTTTTAATAATATTTTATTATTTTCATTGTTCTCGGTGTTAGCTACTTTATTTTTTAATATATGTTTTGTTATAAAATATCCAGTTCTTGCACATATTATATCATTATATAATATCCAAAATAATAATCATGATATTATTACCATATTTTTTAATCAATTTTACATTAAAAACCTATCATGATTGTGGGTTATGATAAATGATGTATGTTACGATCATAGAGACGGTATGTCGCATGTGTGTATGAGTAACGTTACCATTTTCCAATCATAATTATGGAAAGAAGATGAGAAATATTTTAAATTTAAATAATTATAATAATATAATTAATTATATTTAATATACTTATATATATATCATCTATGTAGTTTGGTGATAGAAAGAGAGTCAGATTGCTTCGTGAAGGCGGTAGTCCACACATACACAAACGATGTTATCATCTATATGTGTAAAAAATATATAATAAAATATTATCATTTCATAATTAGTAATACTTCATTAATATCAAAATTATTTAATTTATATCACAAATAAAAAATATCATTATTCCATATCACCATCAATGTAAAGAGCTATTGAAATATAAATCACATTGCTTCACGAGGTAGTAATACGTTGTACACACGAGCAACACTATCTTGTATCTTTTAGAATGGAATGTAATAAGTTAAATATATTGTATAATGAATTCATAGTTACAATAATTTTATATATCTTATATATATAATTTATATCCATTATCATACCCAACCATTATTGGTGTAAATGAAAAAAAACTACAACAATTCACGAGATCATAGTCTGCCATACACACGAATAATGGTTTCATAACCAATTTTATGGATGTTTTATATTGTTTAAGGTAATTAAAATACTCTAATAATATACCATTATATTTAATATACTTATTTTATTATATAATCATGTTTTAATATAAATTTATGGAGGTGGAGAAAGAAGTAAAATAATGATGCTCACTGATGGACGCTGCCTCTTCTTCGGGTATCTTCATTTAGTTTTCACTAAACACATTATAAGATGGATTTATGAACAAAAAAAGTATTATATAATGAGTTTAGGGAATTTTGGGAGTGATATTTTCAGTTTTTTGAAGATAAAAGTGGCTTTATAGGTGTGATTAATTGATAAGAGTGAGTTCCTTTTGTAGTTGAATAATATTGGCATTCATGTAAATATTCAATTGTAATCACTATTGGGAGGTCAATATTACCTAAAGTGGCACAAAAATGGATAACTAAAGGGTTAGATGGATTAAATTGTTCATAAAAATATACAATGTATAATTAATTACATGGTTTAAACATTTTTTTCATTAACTTCTACGTTTCCCTATTTTTAATATTTTTGGTTTTCACTACGGTATCTAATTTTTTAGCATAGGTAATTTATCCATTAATACAAAATTAATGTGAGATTTATTAGAAAGTATACATACAATGATAAATAAATCTGATTTATAATTTATAAAATCAAAATCCTCTATGTGTTGGAAATTAAATTTAATAGAAGTGCATATAATGTGAAGAAACACTACTAATAGATTTTTAACTGTTTAGTTGTCAATATATTCATTATAAAAGAATAATTGGTTTATAAATGGAATATAGTTTATATTTATTATAATTTGAAAATTCATTTTAAAAATATTAGGTTTTTATTAATTTTAAATCATTTAAAAAAATATAACATATCATAAAATAACATTAATCTTTACTTTGACATTAATAATTTAAATTGAATCTAAAAATATCAAGAAAATGATGGGATTCAAATTTTTTTTATTCAAAACTTCTTTACAAGATATGTTAACCAAAAAATAATAATTTAGCACTATAAATCATTAAATTTACTTCACTTTTAATATTGATAGTATCATTTATTTTATTTTATTGTTTACTAAATAATTACTATGATACCATTTCATAAGAATTCAACGTAACTATTTCATCTCGAAAAAATTGAAATAAGTTGTCATGATAAAAAAACTTCTTATTATTTCAAAAGGATATATATAACCAAATATATGATGTTTGTGTCCCAACCTAAAGTCATTATAGATATTAATAGAAAGAAAAGGTATTTTTTTCATTCTTCATTACTTAACTTATTATATTAGTCATATTCATAGGAAAGTGAAAACAAATTGACATATTCTAGACAAGTTTATGTTAAAAGTCAAAATGAACTCATTAAATAAAAATTAGATGATATTTTAGGGTATTTTCAGTCTTATTATTTTATTTTTTCCACTCAGTAAAACAATTTTAACCTTAACCACGCTAATTAAATTTTAAATCATTCATTATTCATTTTGATAAAAAATTTAGTTCAACTTATTATATGTTATAAATTAATTATACATCAAAACATGGAATCCATATATCCTAATTAAATTTACCTAATTATCAAAATTCAATTTCAAAGTACTCTCAGATACATGATGAGAAAACATGTTTTTTTAAAATAGAAAATGATCAATATTTTGAAATGTTTTCGCATTCAAATTCAATATAAAGTTGATCCAAGTGAACTTATCTGGAATAATTTATATATAATTTTAATAATTTAACTTTATAAAAAGTTCAAATAAATTTTTTCATTATTATAAATTTGAACCAAAAATAAATTTTCAACTAAAATTTAGTATCTTTCATTGTTCATTAAAAAAAATAAAACTTCACAGAAAAATACCATAAAGCCACCATAAGCTAAATTTAATATCTTTATTTTAAAAATAATTTTTATTTTAAAAATTAAATTATCTTAAATTAATAAAATGTAATTTTACGTTAATTTTTTAATGTGTGACTAAACATTGTTTTGTTTATACATGGGTATGTGTGCATCACAATCCATCGAGAAAATTAATTTTTTTCCAAAGGAAATATATTATTAAACAAAAAATGTAAAATGGTTAGTAAAATATCTAATTAATAAGAGAAAATTGGAAGTAAAAAGGTCATATGGAGTAATCACATAAATAGGATTTCATGTATGACAACATATATAGGAAATGAAAATATAGATATGGGAGAGAAGACTAACACTCAAATACTGATAGAGAGTGATAGAGATAATTGATCAGAAGAGATTATGTGATCCAAATAAGGTTATTTGCTAGAAAATCATTAACCAAATAGGTGTGAAAAAAGTCTTGATATCACGAGAAATGATGTTAATATGGTAAATTTTTTATCTCAAAATCATTTTCCTAAAGTTGATGAAATTTCTTAAGAATATATACTTACTTAATTTTATTCAATTCCATAATAACAATTTCATCCTTTGGATGTGATTCAATAAATTTATAATTCAAGACATACTCTAATAAATTAATATAAAAAATGATTTTTTTCATAAACCACAAAAATTCACTTTTAACATATTTTAAGACCCATAAAATAGTGTCAGGTCTTTCCATATGTCTCATTCTATTTTTCAAAACCAATATGGTTATCATAATTTTTCAAATATGAATATTTCTTAATATGGTGATGTAATACATTAATCTCTAAAATCACATTCAATGTTCAAAAAAATCATTTCCAAAATGGGTAACCTTATGAACATTCCAAAATATTAAGACCCAAATTTTAGAATGAAGTTCACTGAACATTCAAAATGATCATATCATTAAACCAAAAAAAAATTTGTTTATCTTAATCATAGTTTACCATACATGTGAAAACATACATTAAATATTTTATTGAAAAATGGTAATTACATTATTTACCATATAACCATATTGAAACATGTATGCTTCCATATTCCTTAAATAAAACATATATTATTAGATACATTCCTTAACTCTAAAAATATTATTAACTCCATCAATGATATTATAGGCCACTTTGTCAAAAAAATTATTAATCAGTTCAAAATTAGTTATTATTATACCATTTACATTATCTATATTAATTATGTCTTATACAAACAACATTATCACACTACTGAGAAAATATTAAGGGTCATATTTCCCTCAACTATTTATTTTCTAAAAAGTTAAACTAGCTATTGAATCACTTTTCATTCTACCATTTAACATATTCTCTCATGTCCTTAATGAAATAGTATTGTAGTACAATACTTATATATTTCATAATTCTTATGATAATAATATCATCAATAAAATTATTTTAAAATATATTTCACTAGTCCCAAATTCACAAGTATATAAACCATTCCACTTTGGTTGTATCAATAGAATAAGCTTGACTTTGACCCCTTTAGTTGTTCTGATTTATATTCCCTTGAATCTTATGGAATTCGTTTGCATGATTCCATATATACTTAAAGTTGAATCATTTAATAACGGTGTTTTCTTTCTTCCCTTTTCATAGTATTTACTGGTGATATTTATCTTCAAAATTATTATAGACTCCCAATACCTTCATGCATTTCCTAGGCTAATTCTATCCACCACTACGGAAAAAAAGCATTTAGCGGCGGTTTGGTTTTACGTTTCGCGGTGGTTTTGAAAAACCGCCATGAAATCGTGCGTCGGGAAACTATTCGCGGCGGTTTTTAAAACCATCGCGGAACGTTTCGCGGTGGTTTAAACTGCCTCTAAATGATTTAGCGGCGGTTTTTTAATTTTTTTAATTTTTTTTAATTTTTTTTTAATTTTTTTTTATTTCGTATTACTTTATTTACTTTATTTATCTATCCATGCACATGCCCATGCACATGCCCATGCAATATAAAGAAATACTGTGTTTGGTGATATTTGAACACCTAACCTCTTGCATATTTGCCAAAGACTTTACCACTCCAGCAAGCTCGTCATGTGGTTAATAAACAGAATTTAATATACATATATATATTAATTGAAAAAAATACATAAATAATAGATATAAACTCTATAATAATAAATAATAAATAATAAATAATAACTAATAACTAATAACTAATAACTAATAACTAGTAAATAATAAGTAATAAATAATAAATACTAAACAATAAATAATAAATAATAAAAAATAAAAAATAATAAATAAATAATAATAAATAACAAATAATAAATAATAAATAAAAAGTAATACATAAATAATAATAAATAATAAATAATAAATAATAAATAATAAATAATAAATAATAAATAATAAATAATAAATAATAAATAATAAATAATAAATAAATATAAATATAAATTAAAAATAAATATAAATAATAAATAATAAATAATAAATAAATATAAACAATAAATAATAACAAAATAAATAATAAATAATAATAAATAATAAATAATAAATAATAAATAATAAATAAAGATAAACAACAAATAATAAGCAATAAATATTAATAAATAATAAATAATAAATAATAAATAATAAATAATAAATAATAAATAATAAATGATAAATAATAAATAATAAAGAAATAATAAATAATAAATAATAAATAATAAATAATACATAATACATAATACATAATAAATAAATACAAATAATAAATAATAAATAATAAATAATAAATAATAAATAATAAATAATAAATAATAAATAAAAAAATAATAAATAATAAATAATAAATAATAAATAAATAATAAATAATAAATAACCAGTAACAATTATTATTATTATTATTATTTTATTATTAGTAATAATTAGTAATTAATAACATATAATAAATAAAAAATAAAAAATAAATATAAATAATAAATAAATATAAATAATAAATAATAAATAATAAATAAATATAAATAATAAATAGTAAATAATAAACAATAAGTAACAAGTAACAAATAATAGATAATAAATAAATTAAAGTATATAATAAATAATAAATAATAAAGGAAACACATGAAAAAGTATGAATATACGTGATAAGGGATGGAAAATCATGAAAACGCATGAAAACGGATGGAGAAGCACATGAAGAATGAAGCATTAGAAAGAATAAGAATGCATGAAAACTCATGACAACTCGGGAAAACCCCAGAATAATTCAACAGAATCATCATAATAACCCAAAAAAACAGTTGATATAGATAAAAAGTCATGGAAACCCAAATAAACAGTAATAAATGGAGAAACCGTTAAAACCCGTCAAAACGGTCATAAAGTGATAAAAACATTCGACTCACATTACCAGAGATAACTTATGATCCGAGAGTCTATTTCAGATCCATGACCTATCAAATAAAATATCCTGAAATGATCTTCGACCTGATAGGTGAAGGAGTCCGAATGGATAGGCGGATCAGAAGTTATGACCATTTAAAAAAAGCTGACGGGGAACGGGTGCTAGAAACGAGGCATCAAAAATCCTAACAAACCCAATACCCACTAAAAAGGCAATAAATTATGATCCATGAGTGCATGTGGGCACCGCGACCAGTCAAACTGAAGCTCATGGAATGAGAAATGATCTAGAAGGTGGAGGAGTCTGAACTGACATGCGGATCGAAAGTTAGGTATGTTTGAAGGAAAGTTCGACGAGACACCGGTGACAGAAATGGGGTTTTTGGGGACTTTTAAGGGGTTTTGGGGTCGAAATACAAGACAAAAGCTTGCTTCTATCAAACTAGTGCGTAGGTATTTTTGCTGTCTTTGATTTGATATGTGGTAGAGCCCAAACGGACACCCAGAGCGAATGTTATGGCCGTTTGAAGTTGGAGAACTTTTTTCAACTTTCTTATAACTCTCATATTTTCCACACCATAGACCATCTCATGGTTTTGATTATATGTGCCTATATATATCTTAATGATCTTTGATTTGACTAGTCGTGGGGCTCTAACGGACGCCTAGATCAAAAGTTATGGTCATTTTAATGATTTCGGGGTTTCTCGTGTTTTTTTATTTTTTTCCTTTCATTTCGCGGTAGTTTTACCCAAACTGCTGCTATTTCGCAGCAGTTTTTTAAAAAACCGCCGCTAATCCACGAAAAAAAATTTAAAAAAAATAAAAAAATAAGAAATATTTAAGGCATTTCGCGGCGGTTTTTAAACCGCTGCAAAATGGCGGCTCGATACACATTTAGCGGCGGTTTTTAAAACCGCCTCGAAAAAACCGCCACTAAACGACCGTTTTGTTGTAGTTCACCATTAACACTTGGGAGAAAATCTTTCTTCTCCTTCTCCCATTTACCTCTCATTTTTTATTTTTCCCTCATATTTTGCTTTTTCCCATTGAATCCATACGACTTGGAGTATTGATAACACGTAAAACAATTTCATTGTATAAAGAAAAATCTTGAGAGACCAACACAGTTAGGAGTCTCGGTTGGATCCCTTCAAAGAAGTGGTCAATATTGAACTATATGTTGTATATTTAATCCTTATCATACCTAGTTAACCTCATAAATTTATCATTGATAGAAATATATGATATAGAAACAGTTTTAAACCATTGGTATAGGTTAGATAACCGTTGGTATAATATATACCAATGATTTTCCAGACCGTTGGTAACTAAGCCACAGGGACAGACATATCCCAACAGTTATTCATAAACCATTGGTGTATGTCATGTTACAACACATTATACCAATGGTTTTCTATAACATTTGGTATAACGTCTTACCAATGGTTTCACACCATTGTAATAAAAATCATATTATATATATACCCATGGTTTTATGAAATGTTAGTAAATACTTTTAACAATTGTTTAAAGAAGCTGTTGGTAATTATTTTGTTAACAGGTCTATAACAACAGTTTTTAAATCATTGGTATAGAATTTTACTAATGGTTTGATGAAACTATTGGTATAGATTTGATTTTCACATCTATACTAACGGTTTTGAAATCGTTGGCATAGAGTTGGTGTAGGTCCAGCAGAAGTACCAGCCTCCCATTTTGAAATTACAGAATTAAGAATTAATTCTATATGGAATTCAAAATTAAAAAACCTATACATAAATTGTAATTAATTACCTTTAATAATAACAAACCAGTACAGAATTCAGAATTCAGCAGGCAGTACCAGCAAGCAATAACAACAAACCTATACATCCAATTACTTGTACAATTACCTGCAATTTCAGTACTCTAAACATAATTGAAAAAATAACACCAATGAAGAAAAAAGGGTGAGGTTGTGTCTAGGTAGGGGGGGGGGTTGTCCATGGGGGTGGGGTGTCTTGGGGCTGGGGGTGTCCAGGGGGTGGGGTGGTGTCTAGGGGGTGCGAGCTGTCCAGGGGGTTGGGGGCTGTGTAAGGGGGTGGGGGTGTCTAGGGGGTGGGGGTGTCCAGGGGTGGGGGTGTCTAGTTAGTGTGGTGGTTTCCCGGGGGTGGGGGTTATCCAGGGGGTTGGGGGTTGTCCAATGGGTAGGGGTGTCCAGGGGGTGGGGTCCAGGAGGTGGGGGGGATGTCCATGGGTGGGGCAGTCCATGGGGGTGGGGGTTTCTATGGGTTGGGGGTTTCCAGGAGTGGGGTGGTTTCCAGGGTAGTGGGGGTGTCCAAGGGGTTGTAGGGGGTGTCCATGGGTGGGGGTGTCCGGGGTGGGGAGTGTTTGGGGGGATCAGGAGTGTCCAAGGGGTCTTTCCGGGGGTGGGGGTTTGTCCATGGGGCGGGGGTGTCCAGGGGGTGGGGTGGTGTCTAGGGGGTGGGGATATTCAAGGGGTTAGGTGTCTATCCAAGGGGGGTATGGGGTGTCCAGGGTGGTGGGGGATGGGGGGGTGTCTAGGGGGTGGGCGGGCTATCTCAGGGGGTGGGAGGATGTCCATGGGGGTGGGGTGTCTAGAGGGTGGGGTTTTTTAGGGGTGGGGTGGTGTCCAATGGGGGTGGGGGCTATCCATGGGGTAGTTTATGTCTAGGGGGTGTGGGTGTCCAGGGGTGGGGGCTGTCTAGTTGGGGGGGGGTTGTCTATGGGGTTGTCCATGGGGTTGGGGGTGTCTAGGGAGGGTGGGGGTGTCCAAGGGGTGGGGTGGTGTCCTAGGGGGGCTGTCAAAACGAGTAGGGGTGTTCAGGGGGTGGGGCGTCTATGGGGGATGGAGGGGTTGTCCAGGGGGTTGGGATGTTCTTAGGGGGTTTTTAGGGGGTTGGGGTGGTGTCTAGGGGGTGGGGGTTGTCCAAGGGGTTTGGGGGGCGGGGGGTTATCCAAGTGGTGGGGGTGTCCAGGGGGTGGGGGATTCCAGGGGGCTGTCCAGGGGGTGGGGGGATGTCCATGGGGGTGGGTGTGTCTATGGGGTTGGGGGATGTCCTTGGGGGTGGGGGCTGTCCAGGGGGTTGGGGCTATCCAAGGGGGTAGGGGGAGGGGGTGTTCATGGGGTTTTTTCAAGGGTGTAGGGGGTGTCTATGGGGTAACGGTGGGGGGATTTCCATGGGGATGGGGTGTCCAGGGGTGGGGGTGTCCAGGGGGTGGGTGGTGTCCAGGGGGTGGGGAGTTGTTCCAAGGGTTGGGGGCTATCCAAGGGGGTGGGGGTGTCCGGGGTGATGGGGGGTGTCCATCGGGGTTGGGGTGTCCATGGGGGTGGGGGGCTGATTGGTGTGTGGGGGCAATCCATGTAGGTGGGGGTGTCGATGGGGTGGGGTATCCAGGGGTGGGGTGGTGTCAAGGGGGTGGGGGGATATCCAGGGGGTTGGTGGTTTGTCCAAGGGGTAGGGGGTTTCTATGGGGTGGGGGTGTCCAGGGGGTGGGGGCTACCCGGGGGGTGGGGGCACGCCATGGGGTTGGGGTGTCTCGGGGGTGGGGTTGTGTCTAGGGGTTGGGGTTTGTCTAGGGGTTTGGGGGGGCTGTCCATGGGAGTAAGGGGTGTCCAGGGGGTGGGGTGTCAGGTGGGGCTATCCAGGGGGTGGGGGGGATTTCCTTGGGGGTAGGGATGTCTAGGGGTGGGGGTGTCCAGGGGTGGGGTGCTGTCCAGGGGGTGGGGGGCTATCCAGGGGATTGGGGCTATCCAATTGGGTAGGGGTGTCCAGGGCGTAGGGGTGTCCAGGGGTTGGGGGTTGTCTAGGGGGGGTTAGAGGGGCTGTCTAGGGGGTTGGGGGTGTCCAGGGGGTGGGGGTGTCCAGGGCATGGGGGAGCTATCTAGGGGGTTAGGGGTTGTCCAAGGGGGGTAGGGGTGTTTAGGGGGTGGGTGTCCAGGGGGTGGGGGTGTCTAGGGGTGGGGGTATCTAGGGGTTTGGGGCTGTCTAAGGGGGTAGGGTGTGTCTAGAGGGTGGGGTGTCTTGGGGGTGGGGGGCTATCCAGGGGGTGTGGGGTTATCCAAGGGGGTGGGGGTGTCCAAGGGTGGGGGTGTCCAGGGGAGGGGTGAATCAGTCACAATAAATCATCAAGTAGTATTCAATCAAAATAACACTAATGAGGGAAAATATCAAACCTTTACAAAATTCAAAATCAATTACCTCCAATTACTTGTGAAATTACCTGCAATTTCAATACTCTGTACATAATTAAAAATAACACCAATGAAGAAAAATATCATCCAAATAGTATTCCATAAAAATAACACCAATGCAATTGCAGTACACTATACAGAATTCACAATAACCCCAATACACCAAACAAAATACACCACTGGAAACCAAAACCCCCCAAAACAAACATCTACATAAACACAACACTTAAAAATTTGATCCAAGGGGTTGTGGCTATCCAAGGGGGTGGGGTGGGGGTGTTTAGGGGGTGGGGGTGTCTAGGTGGTGGGGTTTGTCCAAGGGGGTGGGGGTGTCCAGGGGTGGGGGTTGTCCAAGGGGCGGGGGTGTTCAGGGGGTGGGGGTGTCTAAGGGTTGGGGGCTGTCCAAGGGGGTCGGGGTGGCCAGAGAGTGGGGGGATGTCTAGGGGGTGGGGCTTTCTAGGGGGATGGGGGTGTCCCGGGTGGTGGGGTGTCTAGGGGGTGGGGTGGTGTCCACAGGGGATCCAGGGGGTGGGGGTGTCCATGGGGGGGGGGGGGGTTGTTTAGGGGGTGGGTGTCCATGGGGTTGGGGTGATGTCCAAGGGGTTAGGGGATGCCCAAGGGGGTATGTGTGTCTAGGGGGTGGGGGGCTGTCAGTGGGGGGGACTATCCAGGGGTGGGGTGATTTGGTGGTGGGGGTGTCTAGGGAGGTGGGGGGCTATCCAGGGGGTTGGGGGCTGTCCATGGGGTTCGGGGTGTCTAGGGGGTGGGGGTGTCGAGGGGGTGGGGGTATGTACAAGTTGGTGGGGTTTCCAGGGGTGGTGGGTGCCAATGGTGGGGGTGTCCAGGGGTTGGGGGTGTCTAGGGGAGGGTTGAATCAGTCACACATATATTCAGTCACAGCAAATCATAAGTCAAGTTTTATTATTTATAGATAATAAAATGAAGATAATGTGACCTATCTAATCACACATATATTCAGGCACAAAAATTCATCATACATCAAATGTCAGTAATATCAGTAAAAAATGTAACATATCAATCTATCCCTCATCACCATCACTATCAACACCGCCATCATCAACCTCATCTCTGTTATCGTCATCATCCCCATCATCATCCCTTCCCTCTTCAAAGCTGAAAAAATCACCCATCTCTCATACCACCCCCCCTTATACGAACAGCCTTAGAACTATGAGCACTACTAGGCTACTCATCAAATAATTGTCACCTAATTGGTGGGTCAATTAAAGATGTTAAAAAAATAATCACATGACATTATATATTATATAAATATATATATTTGAAATAAAATACTCAATATAGGGACTAGTGGTGGAACACCCATCTCAACCATGCGATGATTGACGTCTATTTTTTTCCCTCTCTTCAATTGGTTTCACTTCCTGCATTTGAAAACAAATATGGAAGTAATTACGAAAGGACAACTGATGTGTAACCCAAGAATATGAGAGGGAAAACATGGATGTAAGTAATTAGAACATGAAGACATTTCTTATATTAGAAATATTGGTTTCATAGGTTTGAATACAGTTCAATTCCAAATTAGAAAATGAAATTCAAATAAAATTGCAACCAATAAACATTGAAAATTCAATAACGGTCATGTCAAATACAACATATTTGAAATCAATATTAAATAAATTGAATAGTATGAACCTTAACAACCCAAGTTGAGCTAAACCTAAATAATTGAGAACATGGAAGGATGATTATATATATTTCCAACCATAATATCAGGTTCATAGTCATATCTGACAATTGAGCTATTGGAGTCATCAAAAGTAATAAATGGATCGTTTCTAGTGGTAGTAGGAATAGTTTCAATTCTATCATCACCATCATAAAAAATATATCCTGAAATTACTTCAATAATGACACAAAAATCAGGTCAAAGATGGTCTTTCACATAAACAAAATTGTTTCTCCATTGATACTAATACATATGGTTGATCAATAGCTAGAGTGTGAGTCATAAAACTTACTCGAAATCCACAATCATCAATAACTGTTCCCTACCTCACCATCAAATCAAACCACTGGCATTTCATCATATTGACTTGTCCATGAGAGTATGAATCCAATATTATTATTTTTCCATTGACTCTATAATAACCTACATTTTGAATTCGCGGTCTTCTATCTAATGCATTGGAATAACTGTCTATTGTGGCAGTAACCATAACACCATCATGTTGTGTTCTAATGTTCTTTCCTCATTCAGTGGAAACATTCTTTCTATTTCCATATTTCATTTGACCCTTCCCTAATGAAAAATAATAAATTTTCAATTCATTAATAACATAATATCTAGAGATATACTGAGGTGGATCGTCGGTCTCCATGGTATTGTCAAATCATTAATGATTATTTATATATGGATGGTCCATTGGAAAGAATCATCTATGTCCCATAAAAAGGAATCTACACCAATTTTTTAGTCTTTGGGATTGTGTATTCTTCATTAAAATAAGACATAATAGTTTTCCCATCATGTTCCATCCAGAAATCATTGCATAAGTAGGAAAATCATTGATCACACACATAAGTGTAACACGCATATGAAATATGTCTTTTGAACATGAATTTTATGTGCACACACCAACATCCCAAATAAGTTTCAACTCTTTTATTAAAGGTTTCATGTATACATCTATATCATTTCCTAGATCATAAGGGCCAGATATGAGTATACTCATCAAAGTGAAAGGTTTTTTCATAGAAAACAATGGGGGAAGGTTATAAATGTGTATAAAAAATGTCCATGTACCGTGCAAAGTAAGAATTTTCCCAAACAATTTAAAACTATCACATGAAAGACCCATCCCCACATTACACACGTCGGTTGAAAAATTAGGATATCAGGAATAAAATATTTTTCATGCAAATCCATCTATAGGGTGAACAAACTCATCATTAGTCTTCTTTATTTGATATCATTTCAATCTTGGTTACATGTGACAGTTGTGGCCCAGGTGTTTGCGGGTGGGATTCGGCAGTGGGACTGCGTGTGGTTGTGGACCAGGTGTGTGCGGGCGGGTGTGGCAGTGGGACTGCGGTGAGAATGGAGGGATTGGTTCAATGCGTAGGATGTCTCAATAACTAGTGGGAAAGTGGAGTAGGGTACCCAAACATTAATGTGATCTTATTATATACATTACTTGACTTGCATTATTTGGGGAGTGTGCCTTGGTGAGGCTTGGGTGGATAGTTTACCTTGTTAGGTATTTGGTTTACTCCTTTTATCACGGGACTTTAGTACGTTCCCCCACTTGTGCACGAGAGTCTTTGGTTCTCCCTACTAAGTGTACTTGTATGCTCACCCTACATATATAAAAATGCTTTCAAGTTTCCAGGAGGACTTTGGGGATCGCGCAGGACCATACTAGCTCAGACCTTTGGGCCAGTTGCAGTTGCTGATTTTTTTCCATTCTTTGGTACTTACCTTTGTAGTCACTTATGTACTTTATGGCTTTAACTTTTTAAACATGAATGTGGTAATGGTTTTCTTTTGGCTTTACTTTTCTTTTAGTTTTGGTTTTTTTGGGTTTCATCATCTTATCTTCCGATCCTATAAAACAAAAGGGGGTAATGCCTTCCATTTGTGTGTAATTTCTATACCCATGGTGCTAGTCGCCACTCCGAGACCTATTGAGGGCGGGTCTTGAGGTCATTATCTCTCCTTCAACTTAAAGAAGGAAGGGCCCATCAATCTGCTGACCCATCCCCCCTTTTTGGTGAAGGCGGGTCATGATAGAATGGTTCATCCGATATAAAAAGATTCTGTAGTTTGGGGATCAATGGAAAGTTCCACATTACTTTCTGTGGCACATGGGATGGTGTTCCATCATATTTCAGCTTCCATAAAGATGTACCACATTTTAAACAATCATTTAATTTAGAAGTTTTATCCCAAAATAAATTGCACTCTTTCAGGAAAACAAGAATTTTATTTTTTGAAAATTCAAGTTCCTTAACTAACTTCCATGCCAGATAGTGGTTTGAGAGAATGTCTGCATCATCTAGAAGTAATTCCTTCAAGAAGGTATTAATGTAATTGATTACAGTATTAGAAATCACATAAATATTTTTCCCATGAAACAATCAGATTAAAAAATTCAACCTTTTTCATTTTACCACATTATTGATATACTGGAGTCATGGAAGCATCATTAAATTTTTTTCACCCTGACAACATCATAATTTTAATTAGACTCATCATGTGTGCTCATATATAAGTCTTCTTGGGATGGAATCCTTTATTTTTCATGATGACGAATAAACAAAAATTGGTCATATAACAAATTCTCTAATCGAGTCCTCTTATTTGGATCATCAGAAATTTGAGATTGCATTTTCTCCCAATTTTGATACCACACATATTAGTTTGATTGAAAACCATATTTAGTTATATGGTATTTGACTTCTTTATGGCTCAACCAAGTTCATCCAACACAATTTTAACATGGGAAGTGTATGAGACCACTATCTAAAGCATTGTGAAATGAAAAATCTAAAAATATCTCCAAATTGTTTTGAAAATCACTTGATATTCGATTGGTTTCATACATCCAAATTCTATCGATTATGTAAAATATTTTTTATAATTCATTTCATCAAAATAAATTCAATAAGAATGAAGTTTTGTTGAAAATATATTTATGTAAATGAGAATTGTTCACTTTACATGAAACCATAGCTGACACACTACTCTATATGAGAATCATAATATAAAAGACAACAAAATATTATATTTCTAAAAAAAATGATAAATTAATATAAATCCATGATATTGACTTAAATTATAAATATAATACCATGACATTTGTGCATATTGAGTGATCATATATAATCTACGGGAGAATTTTTAGAGTCCTGTACATCTTGTGTCAAAGAGAAGGAGAGATTTTGAATCCATTAGCCTTTGAAGTAGAAGAATCCCATTATTCTCAAGTATTCAATGAACTAAGTAATAACTTGATCACGTGATATTTAGAGAGTGTTTTGAGACCAAAAAAATTTGCAAGGAAGGTTTTGAATATCTTTGAAAAACTATACATCTGTGTTTAAGATCAAGTGCACTTGTGGAGGAGAATTATTCAGGGATTGAAACATCATGGTCATACATGTGGGTCATGATCCAGGAAAGATTAAATGGAACTAAGAAGATTGTGATGTCATAAGATGAAGGTTCCATGGGGATAAGAATCATGATTCCATGTACATGGAGATTTTAAATGATGAGATTGAATTTTTTTTTCCAAATGGGATAATTTATCCCCATTTTAGATATCCATAAAGGAAGGGGTTTCTAGTTTATGTAGTGAACTATTCCTGGGTTAATTCCTTATTATTAAAAAAATTTAAAGAAATACTAATTCAGTTATGTGTGCCTAAATTTGAGGTGAAATGTGTTTTGGAATTTTTTTCATTTATCACATACAAGAAGACACCATGGACCTGATAGAACATTTTTCTAGAAATTAAAAAGTGAATTATTTACATCAAAGATATAGAATGTATAAATAGAGTTTTTTAAATAAGTTATTAATGCTAAAAAATGGAAATATTTTGAGAATTTAGGAGATTTCATAACAACCAATACCTAAAGTTGAAGTATTCATTGTATGGGGGTTTTAAGGGGGGTGGGGTGGGTGGTCCAAGAAGGTGGGGTGTCTAGGGGGAGTGGGGTGGGGATTTTCCAAGGGGGTGGGGTTGTCCAGAGGGTGGGGGTGTCCATGGGGTGGGGGTGTACAGGGGGGCTGTCCAGGGGGGTGGGGGTTGTCCAATGGGGTGGGGGTGTCCAGGGGGTGGGGGGTTGTCCATGGGGGTGGGGTGTCTAGGGGTAGGGGGCTGCCGAGGGGGTGGGGGTGTCCAGGGGTGGGGGTGTCCAGGGGGTTGGGAGTTATCCATGGGGGTGGGGTTGTCCAGGGGTGGGGACTATCCAGGGGGTGGGGGGCTGTCTAGGGGTTGTGAGTTTTCCAGGGGGTGGGGGTGTCCAGGGGTGGGGTGGTTTCCACGGGGGGGATGTCTAGTGGGTGGGGTGTCCATGGGGTGGGGGTTTCCCAGGGGTGCGGTGGTGTACTAGGGGTGGGGGCTGGCCAGGGGGATTGGGGCTGTCTAGGAGGGGTGGGGGTGTCCAGGTGAGAGGGGATAGATTGGGGTCTACGGGGATATCTAAGGGGGCAGGGGATGTCCAGTGGGTGGGGTGGTGTGGAGTTCAGGGGTTGGGTGGTTGTCCATGGGGGTGGGGGTGTCCAAGGGGTGGGGGTGTCCAAGGGGTGGGGGTGTGTGGGTGGGTGGGGGTGTCCAGGGGGTGGGGTTATCAAAGGGGATGTCCAAGTGGGTGGGGGTGTGCGGGGGGGTGGGGGGGGTTATCTAATGGGGGTGTCCAGGGGGGTGTCCAAGGTGGTGGTGGGGGGGGGGATATCCAAGGGATGGTGGTTTCCAGGGTGTCGAGGTGTCTAGGGGGTGGGGGTGGGGGTGTTCAAGGGAGGCAGTACCCATCTAATACCTTGAAAATTATCTATACCCAATACAACCAACATTAAAATTCCAATACATCACCAAACTAATAGCTAATTCCTCCTCAACATCACTACCCTTCCCATTATTCTTTGAAAAAAAAACAATACATTCAAAATCTAAATCCAATTTTCAACTAAACTAAACTCTATAGAAACTACCATATCACCCCCCTAAAAAATGGAAAACCACCTACACCACTACCCCAACCATACTTAATCCCTTCACATGGACCATCCTTATATCCATTACCCACCTTGAGACCATATGACTAAACAAACCATTTACCATCTTTTAGTGGGGATACATCTCACCACCACCTCCATTAGTTCATATGGTTCATGAAATCTACATAGAAGGAGTGTCTATGAAGACTTAAAATAAATGTGATTCAAAAAACAATGAAACTTGAAGTGTGGAACAAAAACAGAAAACAAATTAAAGTATTCAGTATACCATGCCAAAGACCACACAAAACTCTTGTTTAGACCAAATCAAAATAGTAAAAACAAAAAATAGATGCATAACATTAAAAATAAGGTACCAATTACAAATTTGAACTATAGATCTAATAAATGTCTTGATTGCAGATGGATCTATCGAGTGGAAGGAGTGTCACAGGCTAGGGTAAATAGATATCTTCAAGAGAGCTTCAATTTAGGGTAGAAATCACGCGGATAGGAGAGCTAGATCTGCAATGTATTTGGGTGAAACATTTCCCAACAGTTTGTAGAAACCATTAGGAAATATATTATTTACCAATGATTCAAAAAAACCATTGGTATACATGATAGAATTTAAATATTTCCCAACAGTTTGAGTAAAAACTTGGTAAATCTTCATTCTAAAACCAACCTACCAACAGTTTCAACAAACTTTTGGGAAATATTGCTTTAAAAATAATATACCAACTATTTTTTCAAACATTTGGCATAAAAGCGTTGGGAAAACCTCCATTTACACTACTGTATATTTATACTCAAAAAAATTATTCTTATTTTTTCTAAAATATAAGGAAATTTCTCTTCATATGTGTTTGTTTCTAATGAGGTAAATATTTTTCATGGAATGATTCCTTAAAAGCATTCCATTCCATGAGTTATATTTCCTATTCCTGCCTATTATTTTGGTTCAGTGAAAACCATTTATCAGCATATTCATTGATACAATACACATAAAGTATATTATTTTCTTTTTCACCACATCCTAAGGCCATAAATTTCTTCTCCAAATACATTCATTTCTTAAAAAGTATTGGATTTATAGTCCCACAAAATTATTAGGGCCTCCTTTGTATAATGTGATATAGCATTGGAGAACCAATTTTTAGAATAGGTTGATCTATCTAGGGAAGGTTTTTTTCATATCTAATTAAGATAACCTAATATATTCATAACTTTCCTAGTGCCAATACTATATATATCGACTTCCTTATCATATAAACCTATACATTTCCCATGAATATTGATACCATTCTTCATTCAATGTGCCATTTCTAAATAATTTGAGTCACTAGATTATGTCATAACATTATTTTACATGATTTTTAATCCCAATAATATTTAAATACATATCATAAATTGAAACATTAAAGCATAATTAATCTCGTAATCATAGACATGGTTTATTTTGGGATATATTTACTGTTAAAACATTCATAATTGTTTGTAAAGTAAATTTGAATTATCCTATGAATATCTAACTGGCCTTTTGTGTTGATCTTGTTTTTTAGCCAAATTAAATTCCCTAACTTGGACTAGTATAGTAGGCAAGTACGGTATCATTCTAGAGGGAAATTATGTTGGCGTTTTATGTTTCATGGATTGAAGTCACTTTGTGAAGATGCTAAATTTAAATAAATTTGGGTTTGTTCATGATTTGGATATTAAAAGATGACTTGTTATTAGATCTTTCCTAATTCACTACCGATTACTTAAACCTGAAGATTGCTTAAACCAAATTTTTGATAAATAATAATGAGAATGTACTGGGGATGGACATTCATGTGGGACACTAAAACTATTTTCCTTATTGATTTGTATTGTTCATAATAACCCATATTTCTGGGTTTCATATGTTTTGGAACTCCCTTGGTCTGGAAAGTCCTGATAAAGTTGGTAGAAATCAATTCCTTGGTCCGGAAATTGATTTCTACTGACTTTTAAGTCAATAACTACCCTCTATAAATGACAAGGAAATCCAATGGTCATGGATACTCCTATCGTAATTCTCACAAAGATCCCTGGAAAATCCATTCTCGGTCCGACATGGATGTTTCTAGTGAAATAGTATATATAAATAATGGGATAATTAGATGTGAAAATATGAAAAAAATACAATAATAATGAAAATGGTTCTAACGAACCCACATTTCTCACAGCCCTAACACAAGGGAAGGGTTTAGCTACTCATGAATGAAAGATTCCGAACGTTACTATAATGCATCAAGTAGTTCATTACAATAGAAGTGAAAAAGAGTTATAAGCCCAAAACATACAAGAACTCCCCAGGTTTTTGCAGCACTAACCTCCCCCCGTTTCTTTTCTTTCCTATTGTGTTTTTTTTCTTCTCCTTGTGAGATCCCCCTTTTGTCCCCTTTACTCTCCAGAGTCTTCCAGGTCAAAAGAGCCTTTTTCTAGTTGTCTTATAGAGACCCAGAGCTTGACGTACATCGACATTAAATTACTTTTGCGGAATAATTAATACATAAAGAAAACATACACACAAGGACTATAATAGTTTAGTGTCTTTGGAAACTCATAAAATAATCTTCTAATCATGGTGAAAGATCTTCAACATCTCCCTTAAAGATATTCCCCTTTTTGTTTTCTTACCTAAAACCTTTATTTAAATCTTGGGGAAAAGAAAACATATAAAGGGTGAGCTCAAATGCACAGTAAAGGGTAAGCATAGAGAACATAAAACAATCCATAAACATTTGAATGCAAAAACATGAACATAAAATCTAAACATCAAAATCATGAGAAACGACATAAATCTTGGAAGTAAAATAGGCATAGATCATAAAGGAACAATAGTCATGATAAACTAGCATGGTAAAAAAACATGTAATTTTGGCATAAATTAAGCACATGTAATGATTTTCATAGTATCCAAGGCATGGCTGCCAAGACCATCTTAGTGGACAAAGTCCCATTCTGAATAGAGTTCACTCCTCATTCCAGTCCTGTAACACTGAACCAGATTAACTTACCATTCCAGCCATATACATCTCATGAGATATAAATATTTACCCAATGCATTGGAGGTATATATAGGTCCCACCCATCTCATAATGAAATCATTCTTACGTGTGCCACAAAATCATAAATCATACATCATAGCATAACCATTGTAATAAAAATGGGATTCTTAAACATCATGCCATCATAACATAATCCATATAAAACAAATGGATATCATTTCATCATAAGAAAAGTGAAACCATGTAAATCATAGATACATTATACTTGAAACATACACATATGAATTAATTTCATCTTAGATGGAAAATGGTTTTGATAAAACACTTGAAATGATTTACTGAGGAAAATTTCATTTCTTCTTCAAAATCATTTTCTTTTCACAAAATTCCATGCACTTTTAAAAGAAAAGTATTTTTTTGAAAATATCTATAAAATAGTACAGAGTAATATTCATGAAAATGATGCGTTATGAAACCGTAAAAATCTTTTCACTCTGTATAAGTTAAAAATAACATTCTTCTCATACTTTTGTCGGAAAAGTCAAAAAGTACCTCGTATGGTTTAAAAAAATATTCCTTACATACCATGTTGTAAAAGTCAAAAATGGGTAAAAAGGACTTTAAACATACATGAAAACATTTCTATAAATCTTGGATAGGGATGATAAATAAAATCCTAGTAAATACTTACGTATAAGCAATCTCGGATAGAAAACATTTGAGATTGCAACATTATCCCTTACCATATGATTGATATGCTTCCAATGTATCCAAACCTCATTTATAATGATTTAAATAATGTCATTTACTTATTAAAGAATCATATTCATTGTTATGGTATCATAAATGGTTTACTTATGACTTTATATTACCCTTTCTTTTGTAAATTCGATGTAAAATCAGCGATTTGGGTAAAATCATTTCATTTATTGTACGTGTTTCGACTTGTTGTTCTTGATATTATTACATATATCATGATTTACATAATTCCATAATGTAAAACATGATTTATATATAATATATATTCACAATATACACATATATATATATGATAGATTAATAAATGGAATGAAATACACCGTTCATGGAGACGGTAGGCCGTACGTACGCATGAACGCTGTTTTCATTTCCTTATTGAATTGAATGGAATTAAGTAGAAGAAATTAATATATATATATATATATATAAAGTATCATTATTATGTCATATATTTCATTATTATTCATTATATATACTTTATAATCATTCATGAATGGTTAACATGGAGAATGAATCTCATCGCGTCGTTGAGATGGTATTCCGTACGTACGCACGCGCGGTGATTTCATTTTCTGTAGGATGGATAGAAGGTGAAATAGGGTTGTTTCATATTTATAATAACATATTAGTATATGGGTGATACTGATGTTATTACTTAATAATTAAACAACTAAATAAGAAGAAGTAGAAGAAGAAATAAAGTTGAAATAATCGGTAACGGACATTACCTCTTCTTTAAAGCGCCTTTTCTTAACCTCCTCTTTGGGCACTAAATATGGTATTTGAAGAAGACCAGAACCTCTAGGATGTTTCTAGGGAAGTGGAGAGGATAAATTGTCAGGGTTTGGCCGAGCTTCAAGGCTCAAAGTGGTGTGAGGAAGAGAGGGAGGTGGTTCCCTTTTATAAGGGAGGAGAGGGGCACCTTTGGGAAAACTAAAAATATTATTTTATTATAAAGTCATATTCGGTTTTTAATAGCTCCAAATTGATTTATCTCGAAGATAAGGTGGGTATGGGTAAAAATCCTCTCATCCAATAGAATTTAGACAAGTTTAGGTTTCTATTTTAACCTTATCATTTAGATTTAACTTTAAGTTAAATAATTTTACTTTTACCGTGTCTTCTTGTTTTATTACACTATAAAGTTATAACGAACCCCAAGTTGTTTATTATTAATATATATAATCTTATATAAGTCCTTTGACCTAACCATATATCTTTTGGAATAAAATAACAATTAATAATATAATATTTGTTTTAAAAACTATTTTATGTCAATTTTGACACTATTTGGTAATTGATTTTTGTGAAAATCATAACTGCATGATTAGTTAGAAAAAAGTTAATTAAATCAATAATAACATGTCATATTAATCTAGAAAATTAGTGGAATTCATAAAAAGTCTCAAATTACATTTATTTGGGTATTTATAACATCAATTATGTCAATATTTCATTAATAACAAAATTACTGCATCATCATTGTGTCATAAATAAATAAAATTATATAATGTATAAAAATTACAAATAAAATACCATTATGTAAGAAATAATATTTTATTTCTAATGAATATTTATATTTGAATTTATCTTATGTATAACCCTATATTAAAAATGTTTTAGTTATTAAACTTTGATTTAAACTATTTAAACTATTCTTTAAATAAAATAATATTAAATGTCTTAATCTAATCCAAGTGGACCTCAATGGTCATATTTTATTACTGAGGTCGTTTTCGGTCTAATTACACTTATCCAATAGAATTAGGACACGTTTTAGGGTAATAATAATATCATTTTTTCCCTTAATTACCCAATTTTACTTTTAACCGTGGTAAATAAAAGAAAAAGTTACTATTCAAAAAAATTATTTTAATCCCATTGAACCACATTTTAGTCCTTGATATTAACCATGTCTCTCGGATTTTAGAAATTCCACTCACAGAAGAGGTAAAATTAAGTTTTATGTGAATTTCCAAATTCTCATAGGAGGTGGGTAAAAGACGGTGAAAAGTTCAACAAAATTTTTATATATCTAAAATGATTATAAAATGACTCCAATGAATTATATTAAACTTATATATTTATTATGTATCAGTTTTTACCTAAAATAAATTTAAATAAATAATTATTTAAATAAAAAGTCAGTTTTTAAATAGTAACCCTGTGTTTTCACTATTCATCAAAAATTGAATGTTTTCAGAAAAATACCAAAAATTCACCCTAGGATAATTTCGATATTCTGGATCCAAAAATGAAGTCAATTTCGAAAGATAAAATTTATAAAATTTTAAAATGTGGGTATTACTATTCATAACGGCTAGTTTATATAACATATCATTGTTTAGTGAAACTCGGTATTGCGTACAACACACGCTATCGTGGAAGGTCACGATTGTGTGTAATGTAAGCCAAGTCAGGGATGTGTGTAGTGAATGATCCTTTTGGTGTAGAGTAAAACACAAGACATAAATAAAATTAAAAAGAATATTTTTCATAAAATCTCGGGGTGTTACATTCTACCCCCCTTAAAATGAATTTCGCCCTCGAAATTCGCTAAGGTTATAAATGGTTTACTACTTGAAAGTTTCTTTAATAGAAACCCACATCGTTAAAAGAAATACCAAAACCAATCTTTAAAAACTAAAGTATTAAACGTAATGGTTACCCAAATTAACTAATCATTGGGTTTCCACATAGGAGAACATAGGTGAAAACATGGATATGGAAGAGAAATATAATCATCATGTTCTGATGGAGTGGTAGAGAACATGGCTATGAAAAAAGCCAATAGTCACAAAGCCATAGATTTGTGGTGATCTAAGGTACTATCTAATTCATCAGATATAAGGGCACTAGGACACCATTTTTGGTTTTCAAGATCATTTCCCTAAAGTTGAAGAAATTGGAATTAGAAGAAATACTTTCTTGATTTTGGTACATTCTCACCGTTGGCCATTCCTTGGACAATTTCCACTTCATATCTTAAAGAAATTAAGTTGAATTTTTCATTCATGAAGTGTTAGCAGATTATGTGATAGAATTATGGGTCATTCCATCTGTCTCAAACAAAAGGTTAGAAAATATTATAAAAAATACATAAGTCCATCTATAGTGAGAATAATCATATATGGTTCCTAAAATGGACTTATACATCATATATCATACTGCTTAATATAATAAAACTGGTTTTTACTAAACAGGGACTTCCTGTAGGCCAGTGGTAAGCGATAAAGGCCTGCCACACTTCAGTTGTGGGTTCGATTCCCACAGCCTTGTCTGACGCGACAAGTTTTCACCCGTCCTGCAGGTTGTCATTTTTCTAAAACTACATTATTATACCATTCCATAAATAATATCGAAAAAAAATTTATCCTTAAACAATTCTATCTGATGTCCAACTTAATCCATTCCAACCTTTAAGCTTATCGAAAATACTTCTATCCAATCTCATAGTGTAAAGAAAATGATTACTTGAGAGGTAACATAACAAGGATGTGAATCCCATCATTTATCCCCCATATATCATACGATGTATCCTGTTGGTCACATTCCAAACATTCAAAGGCCTTAATCATGTATTCTCTTGAAAAATGAATACCCATTGAACCTTAGTGAAAACATGAATGCTGTTAAAAAATAACACTTTCCACAAACCAAAATCCCCAAAATTATATATACTTAAACCATGATATCACTTAGTCTTTATATCAATCATGAGCTCATGAATACTATCAAACAATTTATTTTCTCTTTATCCCTTCATTATGCGCATATCATCTGCTTTTCAAAAAATTTGAATCACTTTTCATGGTTACCGGTACAATATTCTTAAAGAAAACCACAATGGACCAATACACAGATATTTCAAAATTCCACGATACTATAAATGAGATTCCATGATACTATTTTGAAATCCCATTACATAAAAAATTAATCATTACACAACATCATTGTCATACTCAACATCACAAATAGTGATCGCATACGACTTCCCTTTATCCTTTTCCTTAAGAGGTTTCTCACATTGATCATCATTAACCCTTGGATTAGGGCATTGATTAACATAATTCCCCATTTCCTTGCACTTGAACCATTGAAGTGTTGTTGGTGCATTCTCTGTAGTCTTTTAATTATTCACATCATTAGAAACCCTTTTTCCATTACTTCGATACTCAGCTGCTCGATGACCTTATTTTACACACCTAAAACATTTTCTAGTCCCTTTAAGACAATCTCCACCATGCATCTTTCCACACTTTGAGCATAAAGAAACATTCATCTTCTTTTCACCATTATTATGAGATTTATCCTTGAACTCCATTTTTCGTTTCTTGTCAAAACTATGAGATGGATATGTTACACCAACTTCGAGTTCTACCTTGATAGCACAACACACAATTTCTTCATAGCTACTGAAGTCTCTTATAGCTAATGCCCTTCGAAGACTTGGTTTTAAGCCACTAAAAAATCGATCAACTTTACTTTCAGGTTGGATGATAAAGCCAGATTCATACCTTTCAAGTATTGTAAAATTCGCTTCGTATATACCAACATATTCATCATCCTTCTGCTTAAGCTCAAGAAACTCTTTTTCCATCTTTGTTTGAAGAATATTAGGGAAGTACTTACTGAAAAACAAGTTCTTGAAATCATCTCATTCCATGGATTCAATTTCATCTTGGGGCCTTGTATTCTTAGTTAGATTCCACCACTGGTCTGTTTCACAATCTAAACAGTAAACAACTAAAATGAATTTTTCATGTTCTGAATAGAGAAATGTGGAAAGTATCTTTTCAATGGTACTGATCCATTGTTCAGCAACAAGTGGATCAGAAGACCCATTGAAAGATGGTGGATGTTGACTCATGAAGGACTCAATAGAATATTTTCCCTTCTCTGATTATTTGGAAATCCAGAATGATTCATAGCTTGTGTAAGTATAGCAATAAGATTTTTCACTCCATCTCCCATCAAATTTGGTTTCTCGGGAGGAAAATCATTGCATTGTCAATTACATTGATCGACACGGTTCCTTTGGGTTCCTGCCATCGTCTAAAACCCAAAAATAACTGTGTGAGAGGAAAAACTCATGCTAGGAAAACAACATAATAAAGGGGGAGTACCTTCAATATCTAACTTCTTAGGTTTAATTCTAATATCGTTACCATAATTCTAGAACTATAAACTATACTTATATCTAACCTTAGAGACATCCCTAGACATACCTTAGAACTATCTCAAGGGATCTCACTAAAGATTTCACATCCTAGTTTCCAAAGGTTAACTAAACCATTCCTCTAATACCAACTGTAAAGACCCAGAGCTTGACGTAAATGGACATTACATTACTTTTGTGGAATACATAATACATAACAAAAACAGACACACAAAGACCGTAATAGTTTAGTGTATTTGGAAACTTGGAAAATAATCTTCTAATCGTGGTGAAAGATCTTCAACATCTCCCATAAAGATCTTCCCCTTTTTGTTTTCTTACCTAAAAACTTTTTTTAAATCCTGGGGAAAAGAAAACATATAAAGGGTGAGCTCAAATGCTCAGTAAGTGTAAGAATAGAGAACATAAAACAATCCGTAAACATTTGAATACAAATACTTGAACATAAAATCTAAACATCAAAATAATGAGCAACAACATAAATCTTGGAAGTATGCAAGGAATAGATCATAAAGGAACAATAGTCATGATAAACTAGCATGGTAATAAAACATGTAATTGTGGCATAAATTAAGCACATGTTATGATTTCCATAGAAGCCAAGGCATTGCTGCCAAGACCATCTTAGTGGACAAAGTCCCATTCTGAATCGAGTTCACTCCTCGTTCCAGTCCTCTAACACTGAACCAGATTAACTTACCATTCCAACCATGTCTATCTCATGAGATATAAATCTTTACCTAATGAATTAGAGTGAGATATAGGTCCCACCCATCTAATAATGAAATCATTCTTACGTATTCCACAGAATCATAAATCATAGATCATAGCATAACCCATGTAATAAAAATGGGATTCTTAAACATCATTCCACCATAACATAATCCATATAAAACAAATGGATATCATTTCATCATAAGAAAAGTGAAACCGTGTAAATCATAGATACATTATACTTGAAACATACACATATGAAATAATTTCATCTTAGATGTAAAATGGTTTTGATAAAACACTTGAAATGAATTCCTGAGGAAAATATCATTTCTTCTTCAAAATCATTTTCTTTTCACAAAATGCCATGCACTTTTAAAAGAAAATTATTTTGTTGAAAATAGTCATAAAATCTTGTAGAGTAATATTTATGAAAATTAGGTGTTATGAAAATGTAAAAATATGTTCACGCTGTATAAGTTAAAAATAATATTCTTCTCGTACTTTTGTCGGAAAAGTCAAAAAGTACCTCGTATGGTAAAAAAAATATTCCTTACATACCATTTTGTAAAAGTAAAAAATAGGTAAAAGGGACTTTAAACATACATGAAAACATTTTTATAAAACTTGGACATGGATGATAAATATAACCCCAGTAAAAACTTACGTATAAGCAATCTCGGATAGAAAACATTTGAGATTGCAACATTATCCCTTACCTTATGTCTGATATGCTTCCTATGTATCCGAACTTCTTGTATAATGATTTAAATAATTTCATTGAATTATTAAAGAATCATATTAATTGTTATGATATCTTTTATGGTTTACTTATGACTTTATATTACCCGTTCTTTTGTAAATTCAATGTAAAAGCAGCGATTTGGGTAAAATTGTTTCATTTATTGTATGTGTTTCGACTTGTTGTTCTTGATATTATTACTTATATCCTGATTTAATTAATTTCATAATGTAAAACATGATTTATATATAATATATATTCAGAATATACAAATATATATGATATATCGATAAATGGTTTGAAATACACCGTTCACGAAGACGGTAGACAGTACGTACGCATGAACGCTATTTTTGTTTCCTTATTGAATTGAATGGAATGAAGTAGATGGAATACATATATATATACATAAATCCAGTATCATTATTATTTCATATATTTCATTATTATTCATTATATATACTTTATAATCATTCATGAATGGTTAACATGGAGAATGAATCTCATCGCGTCGTGTAGACGGTATTCCGTACGTATGAACGCGCGGTGATTTCATTTTCTGTAGGATGGATAGAAGGTGAAATAGGGTTGTTTCATATTTATAATAACATATCAGTATATGGGTGATACTTATTTTGTTAGTTCATAATTAAACAACTAAAGAAGAATAAGTAGAGGAAGAAATAAAGTTGAAAGACTCGGTAACGGACATTACCTCTTCTTTGAGACGCCTCTTCTTAACCTCTTCTTTGGGCACTAAATATGGTCATTGAAGAACAAAAGAACCTATATGATGTTTCTAGGGAAGTGGAGAGGAGAAATTGGCAGGGTTTGGACGATCTTGAAGGCTCAAAGTGGTGTGAGGAAGAAAGGGAGGAGGTGCCCTTTTATAAGGGAGGAGAGGGACACCTTTGAAAAAACTAAAAATATTATTTTATTGTATAGTCATATTCAGTTTTTAATAGCTCAAAATTGATTTATTTCAAATATAAGGTGGTTATGGGTCGAAATACTCTCATCCAATATAATTTAGACAAGTTTAGGTTTCTATTTTAACCTTATCATTTAGATTTAACTTTAAGTTAAATAACTTTACTTTTATCGTGTCTTCTTGTTTTCTTACACTATAAGGTTAATAAACTTACTATAACAAACCCCAAGTTGTTTATTATTAATATATATAACCTTATCTAAATAATTTGGCCGAACCTTATATTTTCAGGAATAAAATAACAATTAATAATATACTATTTGTTTTATAAACTATTTTATGTCAATGTTGACACTATTTGGTAATTGATTTTTGTGAAAATCATAACAACATGATATGTTCAACAAAAAGTTAATTAAATTAATAATAACATGTCATATTAACCTCAAAAATTAATGTAATTCATAAAAAAGTCTCAAATTATATTTATTTAGGTATTTATAACATCAATGATGTCAATATCTCATTAATAAGATAATTACTGCATCATCATTGTGTCATAAATAAATTAAATTATTTAATGTCTAAAAATTATAAATAAAATACCATTATATAGGAAATAGTTTTATACTTCTAATTAATATTTATAGTCAAATTTATCTTATGTATAACCCTATATTAAAAATGTTTTAGTTATTAAACTTTGATTTTAACTATTTTAACTATTTTTTAAATAAAATAATATTAAATGTCCTTATCTAATACAAGTGGACGTAATTGGTCTTATTTTATTCCTATGGTTGTTTTTGGTCTAATTAAACTTATTCAATAGAATTAGGACAAGTTTTAGGGTAATAATAATATCATTTTTACCCTTAATTACCCTATTTACTTTTAACCGTGGTAAATAAAAGTAAAAAAGTTACTATTCACCAAAAATTATTTTCATCTCATTGAACCAAATTTTAATCCTTGATATTAACCGTGTCTCTCGTATTTTAGAAATTCCACTCACAGAAGCGGTAAAATTATGTTTTATGTGAATTTCCAAATTCTCCTTGGAGGTGGGTATAAGACGGTGAAAAGTTCAATAAAATTTCTATATATCTAAAATTATTATAAAATGACTCAAATGAATTAAATTGCACTTATATAGGTATTATGTATCAATTTTGACCTAAAATAAATTTAAATAAATAATTATTTAAATAAAAACTCAGTTTTTTAATAGTAACCCAGTGTTTTCACTATTCATCAAAAATTGAATGTTTTCAGAAAAATACCAAAAATTCACCCTAGGATAATTTCGATATTAAAAATACAAAAATGAAGTCCATTTAGAGAGATAAAATTTTAAAAAAAATTAAAAGTGGTTATTACTATTCATAACAGCTAGTTTATATAACATATCATTGTTTAGTGAAACTCGGTATTGCGTACAACACACGCTATCGTGGAAGGTCGTGATTCTGTGTAATGCAAGCCAAGTAAGGGATGCGTGTAGTGAAAGATCCTTTTGGTGTAGCGTACAACACAAGACATCAATAAAATTAAAAAGAATATTTTTCATAAAATCTCGGGGTGTTCCATGTCTAAAGGCAAGTATCAAAGAAAATCCTGGGTCAAGGAGTTGTTGGAAATTAGAAAAGAAAAAAGAAAGAGCTGTAGTGGTGTGCATGGTTTGGGTACACAGTTTGGTAAATTGTACTCCAACCGTGCAATAGCTACTGTCTTGAATTCCTCAGTTGCACCATTTGGGCCCACGGTTTGGTAAACCGTGTGCCAACCGTTCCATAGCTACTGTCCAAAATTTGTTGAACCGCACAGTTTTTCTCTACAGGGCCCACACAGATTGGTAATCAGTGTGATAACTGTGCGGACCCTTTTATAAGGGGAATCTCCTCCCACACAGTTTGCACACAGTTTGTATAAACCGTGTGGAAATCGTGTGGGTCATTTTAGCCTTTGAAATCCCTTTGTTTTCTATCCTTCACATCAAGTGGTTGATCCAAATAGCTCTCGTCCAGCATCATCAGGGGGGAAAGGGTCCTTACGCCTCCAATTCCCTTCTGAATCTCCAAACTTCAAAGATTCCATGCTTTATCCTTTAATTACTGAATAACCTATCAAGATTGTTGGTCAAAAATCCCTCAATGTAACATTGCAGTATTTTTGGGTTGATTGTGATTGTTGAAAAAACAGGTTTCAATGGAGAATTTTCGAGTTCTAAATAATTTGTTGAAAATCCTTGTTGAAAAAGAATGATGACTAAGGAAAGGACGATCTGGATTCGGTACAAAAGAGCAGTACAAGGTGGCGTCGTTTCACAGTGTTTGCCAAATTTTTGGGGTCCAAAATTTGGAAGTTTGGTGAGCACCTCGAAAATAGGATATCCTTGAAGATCATATTTTAATATGGAAAAGGCATGTATTTAGCGAAGAGAGGATGCATGGATTAGATTTCGTGAAGATCAGAAAAATGGAGGCGGTGATGCTTCGCGATTACGTCAAAGCTTCGCAAATGGCAGAGTTGAAGCGCATCGCGGTGGTGAATGGATTTGCGAGGGAGCTTCACGAAGAAGGAGAGAAATAATGTTGACAGTGATGCTCCGCGATTACGATGAGCTCCGCGGTCCGAAAATTGCAGAGGTGCTTCACGATTTGGACAGAATTCCGGAGGAAACTTCAGAGCTTCGCGATTGGTGATGACGTGGCGTTGATTTCACACGGAAAGTTCCAGGGTCGGTGGAATCACCTATAATTAGAGGCCGACCCCCTCCAGAGAAGTTGAGAGAATTTTCAGAGAAAATCATTTTCTCTCGGTTCGTGAAGGTAGTTCGCGTTTTCCTGTGTGCTTCGCGAAAGAAGAGCTTCACGGCAGCTATTGTAGCTCCGCGAAAGTTGCGAGCTCCGTATTGGCTCATTGAGCTTCGCGAGGGAAGTTTCTCTGTAATGACTTGAGCTTTGCGGTAGTGCTTCGTGGTAGTGCTTCACGATAGTGCTTCGCAAAAAGGCAGAAGTTTCGCGAAGGATTTTTTGAGCTTCGTGAAATTGGGAGCCTCGTGAAGTAGGGTGCTTTGCGAAGGTGTTTCCAAAGGAATTGCCCAGTATTCAGAGTCAAAGTGGTATTCATCAGTGGATGAAATTTGGACTTTAACAGAGCATCTATCAAAAGTTGAGGATGCATTCTTTCATGCAAATGAAGAGACCTACAGGTCTATAAACTGTGAGTGGATCCCTTCCAAGTGCAGTGAGCATAGGAAGAGGAAAAAGGTGATCCTCTCCACCGGCAGTGAGCCAGAGAGAGAGAAACAGGGAGTGACCCTTGGGAAAGCAGTGAGCTAACCCTAAAGCCCATAAAGGCAGTGAGCTTGGGCATAGAAGTGATCTATCCCGAACACCGTAATCCCCAGCTAGTGAAGTTTAGTGGAATTTGGTATGACCGAAAACCTATCGGCATATGCTCCTTGGACGTAGCCCTTTGCGGTGAACCGAGTAAAATTGATGTGTCCTATGCATCCTTTACTTTCTATTTACTTTGTGCTACAGGAAAGAGAGAGAAGAGTGTTTTGCTTTATAGTGAAACAAGATCAGAACGGGCGTTAATTTTCAATTAGTCATACCCTGATTCACCCCCCCCCCTCTCATCATATTTAGCCTTATGGACCTAACAAAGATACATTGTGAATGTGAAAATCATGTATAAACCATCCAAAAAACGAATTTATAGATGTTAAACTAGGTGGAAATTCTTTATGCACATCAGTGAATCAATATCCCATAGGATTTTCAAACCAGGTGCACAATAAGGCCCATTTTTGGGTACTAGGTAATGATCAATTCAACCATGACAAGTCTTTTTCAGAGTTATTACCCCTAGGTACCCCTGTTTCAAAACCAAGGCTGCGTGTTGTATCCATATTGGGTTGCATTGTTAGGTAAACCTGCATAATGTCTACCCAACAAAACAAATTATGCTGTTCTTCTATAATTAACATAAAATTATATATTATTATTATATTCCCTAATATATGTTCTCCTAAATCTATTTTCAAATGTTTCTACTCAACTTGATCTGATACAAACTGTTACAACCCCTACCCCAGTAGCCTGGAGCCGGTGTTGTACTTTATTACATTAGAATATATACATGTTTCTAATCCCAAATAAACAATCAGATTAGAAGTTTCGAAAAAATAGAAAAATATATTATACTGATTTTATATTGGTAATAGAAAGTAAAATATAGTATATAAAAAACAAATGAACTATATCCATGAAAACTCAATCCAAGAATTCCAATGCATACCATGGGGAAAGGAAAAAAAATAATGGGGAGATTAGATGATCAGTAACGGTTAAGTATATCAGAATATATCAAAAATTAATAATCAATAATCCACGTGTTATGGTCAATGAATAAACACAAATCCCATTAACATAATAACATGAGCATAATATGGAATAAAAAAGATGATCAAATAATTCCATATAAATAAACACATGACATTAAAAATTACCATGAACAATATAACTAATAAAATAATCACATGTAATATCAACAATTATGGAATTAATAATGTTAAAAATATGAAATATCAATATTAATGTTTAATATAGTAACTATCGAGATCTGACCTCATGAATGTTTAATTCTGTGGTTGACTTGGCCCACTAATTTTTCTCTTGAGACATGTCGATGCATCAATGAGATTTATATAAATGGTCTCCAACCTATTACATACATATCCAAATCATTACTCAAATATCAAATAATCGGTTCACTTCATAAAAAATGTGTTGTACCCCCAAATATCTATATTTAGTAGAGGATGAAGATTTATCAATATTTCTCCAAAAAATAAAATAAATTTCAAATAAAAAAACCATTTTTAAAAATGGTATATTGTTTTGTAAATAATAATATCCATAATATAAGAATATGGATATTTAAAATAAATACAATTTTCAATGAAAATTTATTACAAGAAAGTGATTATTTCAAGAGAGAGTTAACAATCACAAAAGAAAGTGAGATTCCACAATAACTATTTACATTTGGTAATTTTAACGTAAAATCCCCATGGATGAAATAATACAAATTGAAACATAAAATATCTTGAATATTTAAATATTCATGATATTACATAAAAAAGGTACTATATATACACCTTGTGAAAGAATATAGGGGCACAATACAACGTACATATCAATAAACAAAAATTTAGGAAAACATCCCTTGCCTAAAACTTTTCATCAGTTAATCATTCTTTAACCTCGTGTATAACTTTTTTTATAAGTATATTAATTTTTAAATTAAAAAAAATTGATAATTATAATTTCATATGTAACCCATTTACTACATCTTATCACACACTCATAAATAATCTTTTATTATTTTCATTAATTTCATTGTTAACTTCTTTGCCTTATCATGCATGTTTTTTCATAAAAGATATCATTATTGAAACAAATATATAATTATGTCATATACAAAATAATAAACCTGATATAATTATCATATTTTCACATCAATTTTAATTTTAATTCAAATCATAAAAAAGGGTTATGAAAAATATTATATGTTACGATCATGGAGATAGTAGGTTGTACGTACCAATGAGTAATGTTTCCATTTTCCAATGATTATTATAGAAAAAAGGTAAGAAATAATTTAACAATCTATAATTATCATAATATCATTAAAAACATATTATATAATTATATATATATATATATATCATCCATGTGTTGTGGTGATGATAATAGAGTCACATTGCTTCCTAAAGGCCTTAGTCCACTTGTACACGAATAGTGTTATCATCATTAAGTGTAAAAATAATAAAATGATATATTATCTTTTTAGAATGATGAAAATGAAATTATTTTTATAATTATTTCATGTAGATGACATATAAAATTTAACACTATTCTTTAACACCTTCCATGTAAAGCATTACTGAAGTTTGAATCACATCATTTCACGAGGTGGTAGTTAGTCGTAGAAGTGAGCGACGATTTCTTGTCTCCTATTGAATAGAATGTAATAAGTTATATATGATATAATAAATATATAGGTAAGATTATATATAAATATAATACTTTATATCTATGATCATTCCAAAACATTATAGGTGGAAATGGAAAAATTAATGACATCCGTTCGCGATGCGGAAAACCCCGTACACACAAATGATGAATTTTGTAACGCATTTAGTGGAAATTTGATATTTTTTTAGGTCATAACCTTATTATAAAAAAAATCCAATTATATGTAATACACTAAATTTTTTTATATTCATGTTCTTATCAAAATTGAAGGAGGTGGATAAAGAAGTAAAATTAAGATGTTCGTTGAAGGACATTAACTCTTATTCGGTATCTTTCATTGGTTTGGAGTAAAACCAGTGTAGGTTGGATATCTGCCTAAATTAAGTGTTGTTGAATGAGGGTATGGATGTTGGGAAGTCACTACTAAATGTTGATTTATTTGTGATGGGGTCCTATCACAAATGTCCCGTTATAAAAAATTTCATCACAAATAGTTTTTTCAAATTTTTAGAAAACCCTGTTGTGGTAGGCTCGTTGAAAATAACTATTTTCAATGGGCCATCATAAAAAACATTAAAAATATTAAAAATATTATTACTAATAAAATTTAATAAAATAATAATAATAAAAATAATACAATAATATTAACTGATAATAATAATCATATTAATATAATAATATTAATAATATTCATATTAATTAAATTAATAATAATGATAATAATAAAATTATAAAAAATTATAAACTAATAAAAACCTCCAAAAAATGAACCATATAGAAAAAAGCACAATATTTTTAATAATATAAAAAATGAACCATAGAGAAATGTAAATATATAATATTAAAAAAATTACATTCAAATGTTTTATCATAAAAAGTAAAAAACATAAATATGGGGTCTTATAGAGGATCTTGAAGTGATAGTTGAGGGAACTCCATCCCAAAAACACAAGTCAGATGTTGCATGTACTACATTTATTCTCATACTACTGTTGTCGTTATCGATGCATTTCCTCCTCCTCCTAGTGCTGCTGCTATCAACGAAGATCTTCCTACTCCCTATGTATACTCTCTATAAGCACACCCTTAGATCACAGCTACTACTGACACAGTTTAGAAGATAATGATGACTCTCTATGACCTCCTCTTGAGCTGTACGCTGACATCGCAGTGGAACCATAATATCTATCAGGCGTCAATAAAGAGTTGATACTGACAAACTAGTCTTTATTGAAGGCATATTGGGTCTCCTGTATCTATACTACCTCATCTAATCATACTAAACTAGTTTCATACTCGGTCTTGACCTAAATCTCAGTCTATTTGTGAGATGTCATGACCTCACATGTCTCCTCTAATTTCAATTTAAAATTAAACTAGTTAAAATTTTATATGCAATTCATTTTAAAACTCAAAAAATTATACTAACCCCAATCTGATACTAGAGATCACCTCTAATCTATCTAGTGACATGATCATTGTACATCCTCCTATAAACATCAAACTCCATAATATTAGGATATTAAAATTCCTATATGAATATAAAAAAATAGTTTACATTTAATTTATATAAATTAAATAAAAAGAGGTACTTACCATATATTCCTTATGCATACTGAATGTACGACTACCAGATCAAAGTGTCGCATCCTACCTCCCATGATTTTCTCAACATACTGATGATCTCTTTTGAAATGACCACCCATCTAGTGTGAACTTAATCCATCCCAAACCTGAGATGAAATGTAATCATATTGGGGGAACCAAATGACTCATAAAACTCTATTAATATGGATTTATTTACTGTTTTTTCCTAAAATTATGCATAAACTAATAGAAATGATCACACATACATCCCTCACATGCCTACTAGATAGATTCATGCATGCACTCATTGATAAGATAACATAAACCCTACAAACAGTTAATAATATCATGTAATTAATTAATTATATTTCAAAATAAATATTATTTATTTACATACTAGCCAATGATCAAACATTAGGTGATGATCATCCATGGGAATCTGATCCCATGTAACCCATTCTCCAAAAAAATAATTTCACAATATAGAACTCCCCTATCTAATATCTATTTTCAAAAAGCTATTAGAAAAAGAACAAATAATCAAACAATTCATATATTAATAAATTAATGATAATTAATGAAAACTAACTAAAATAAAAAGGTAAAAAAACCTCTACATGCATTTATCGAAGCCAATATGTGGATGTCACCTAGGGATAGGGTCTGTAATCATCACTCTCGTAAGAGAATGACACCTAAAATTCCTTGTTGCACCGCTAGTAGTCTGAGGGTTAGATGATCCAACATCTTACTCGTAACTAGGTAGATCATCACCCACCAACTCACAAAATAGATATGAGTCCATATGAAATACAAAAATGACTACTATCAGCAAATACTTAAAAACAACTATTATATATAGATATATATTATATATTATTACAACTAGCATTTAAATATGTCAATATTCATCTGTATCCTCAAATTTAAATATTATGGGGTCAACATATTCACATCCCTCCTCAATATCATCAATTTCCATATGAGTTTTAGTTTTAACATCTCTTGACATTTCAAATTCATTTTTTTACATCAATAACATCATCGTCACCATTTAACCTTAATTGTGGGATGTCATCGTTGATATTCGTGTCTCTTCTTGGAAAATATGGATTCATAGTAGTCTTTTGAAAAATTTCAATTCCTTGAATTTTAGTGGAACCACATTCAATATGAATAAACTGATTTTCTTTAGATTTCATTTTTATTATGCTCCACCAATCACCCAAATCTCTTGAAGTAGCACAATAATTTGCATAATTTTTTTAGTGTTTGTAATGAGATAATAAAAATTGTTCTTTTAATAAAATAATTATTTTATATATAATATCAACGATTCCATGGATTCGATGAACACACAAGCCTCTCTCAGAATCCAACCGCTGACATTTGAACATCATTTTGTAATTCTGTCTGAGAAAACATAGTTCAACAATTTCTTTCGGCACTCCATAAAAGTAAACATCAATTTCTCTATGATGATTCCTCTCAATAAAACACCTCTATTCATTGTTTTTTTGATTCCCCATATGAATGTGTATGAAATTGAAAATCATTAACCACATATGCAATATAAGATTTAGCTATTTTGGATGGTGAGTTACTCAATACATACAATCAATAATCAATTTTATTAAAATTTTGATATACATGAAATTTTTTAAAATAATTATCAATGTAACAAAAAATAAACTCATTTTATATGTTAAACCACAAATAATTTTTGTTACCTCTTTTTGAAACCAGTAGGAAAAATTATTTTACTAATTTTTTCAAGAGAAGTTGTTATAATTTGTGGAAGTTGTTTCTTGACATTATTACCATATTACCTAAAAATAAAATGACATTAATTTAATGTAACAAAGATTATAGAATAATTTATAGGATAAATCATAGTACAAATGGTATCATTTCACAGTAACATCATATATATATATGTCATGATTACTCCATAATAAAGTTTACTTACCAATCAATGGCTTCAAATAAACATCAATATTTTTTTTCAATTATCCTAGAAAAAATAAGGTCAAAAAGTTATATTAATCATTCATAAAAATCCTAGGAGGTAAATTTTATAGACTTATAAAGATAGAACAATAAGAATATTAACTACCATAAGAACCAAATAGGCAGAAACTGCCATTAGAAATACTCAATCCCACATTTGAGGCTTTTAAAGAAAAAGACAGATGCACATAGTTAGAATGATTCCCTAATTCACCATCAAAAGTATGATTTAAGATTTTATCAGTTTAAATATTGGTTTTATTCTATAACTTCATTGAAACTATGTTTTGAGACATAAATAAATTTTCTAATCTAGGTGTCACCAAGAAATACCTCAACTATTTTTGAGAAATAAATCCATACTTCTCTTATTAAGCCCTTTTATACCTCGATTGTCCACATGCAATAAAACTATTCAAGGACTCATGTTTACCATAATATAAGATTCAATCATTTGAATATATATAAATCATTTGATAACCAAGACCCAGAATATGAACCAACCTCTTTCTCTCATAAAAAATTATAGAAAAAACATTTTCTTTAAGTAATAGTGTTTTAACCAAAGAGAATATCTAATCAAAAAAACTATTTGAAAATCCATTATCTGATTTAATAGAAAACAATTTTGCAACCACTACAAATTTTCTTATCTTACAACCAGGAAATATTACATCCTTAGTAGAGCTCAACAACTAATAAAATTGAGATGATTCCAAGGTTGGTGTTAAACTTATATCATCCCATGTTTCAATTTATTTAAAAGACAGATCTTTCACATCATGTACTAAATTTTGAAACCTTGATAGATCTAGAACCAAATTATTAGTATCTTATTTTGAAATACGTTTACCATGTTGATACCAAAAAACATAATCTATTTGAAAACCACAATGCAATATATGACCTCAAATGTTTTCAAATGTGTCGAACATCCTCATACCACATTTTTTATATGGAAAATTAATTTTCTCCTCTGAAACAAATTCTGGTTTTGATTATGAAAATGATAAAAAAAACTTTTAACACCTATAATATATACATGATTTATACCAGAACTGTTTGAATTCTGGCACCGATTTATCCAACTATGATCATCAAATAATGAATGTTGTTGACTTCCTTATTCCATATTTCCCTAAAAAATATAACATAATTAGTTTTTATGAATAATTTGATATAATAAAAACACGGGCCAAAAAAAGGAAACAATGTGTTAATTATTCCAAAGTATTCATAATTATTAGTAATTATACCTAAATATTTCTAATTATTTCTAATTATAGCTAATTATTGTTAACTGCTACTAATAATTTCTAATTATCTCTAATTACCACTAATTATTACTTATAATTCATAATTATTAATAATTGTTACAATTTATTACTATTTATTACTAATTATTACAATTTATTTCTAATTATTATAATTAATTAGTAATAATTCATAATTACTGCTATTTATGACTATTTCATAGTATTTATTACTATTTGTTACTAATTAACACTATTTTTTACTAATTACCGTTATTTATTACTAATTAAAACTATTTATTACTAATTACCATTATTTATTACTAATTACAACTAATTATTACTAATTACATCTAATTATTACTAATTACCGGTAATTATTACTAATTACATCTATTTATTACTAATGACCACTGTTTATTACTAATTATTACTATTTAATACTTATTATTAATATTTAATAATAATTATTACTATTTATTACTATTTATTAATATTTATTATGATTTATTAATATTTATTTATATTTATTACTATTGAATACAAATTATTACTAATTATCTCTCTTTGTTACTAATTATCTATATTTATTACTAATTATTAAATTTTTTAAAAATTACTTCTAATTATTACTAATTATTAATATTTATAACTATTTCTTACTATATATTACTATTTATTATTATTTATTACTATTTATTACTATTTATTTCTATTTATTTCTAAATATTACTAATTATTTCTATTTTTACTAATTATTACTAATTATTACAATTTATTACTATTTATCACTAATTATTACTAATAACCGCTATTTATTACTAATTATTACTAATTTTTTCTATTTGTTACTAATTATTACTAATTACTGCTAAATAATACTTATTACGGCTAATTATTACTAATTGCTACTAATTATTACTAATTATTACAAATTAAAACTAATTATTTCTAATTATTGTTATTTATTAATATTTATAACTAATTACTAATTGTTAATAATTACTAGTTATTACTAATTGTTACTAATTATTACTAATTATTACGGCTGATTACTAATTGTTACTATTTATTTATATTTATTACAAATTTTTACTATTTATTGCTATTTGTTACTAATTATTACTTATTATTACGAATTATTACTCTTTATTACTAATTGTTACTATTCACAACAATTTATTGTTATTTATTACTATTTATTACTAATTTCCACTATTTATTACTAATTGTTATTAATTACCACTAATTGTTGATATTTATTAATATTTATTACTAATTACTAATTATTACTAATTATTACTTTTTATTACTTTTTATTACTAATTATTACTAATTGTTAATATTTATTTCTATTTATTACTATTTATAAATATTTATTTCTACTTATTAATAACTACTGCTAATTTTTACTAATTACCGCTAACTATTGCTGATTATTATTAATTACCACTAATTATTAATCATTATTACTAATTACCACTAATTATTACTAATTATTACTAATTGCCGCTAATTGTTACTAATTAGAGCTAATTATTCTTAGTTAATTCTAATTATTCCTAATTACTACTAATTATTACAATTTAGTACATTTTATTACTACTTATATCTAATTAATACTAATTACTACTAATTAATAATAATTAATCATAATTACTACTAATTAATAATAATAAATACTAATTACACTTAATTATTATTAATTAATGATATTCGAAATAAATATTACAAATTAATACTATTTACTTGTAAATAAAAAATTAAATCCTAATGAAACAACATATTTGTAAATTTAAATATTTAAAAACAAAACTATCTATTTATAATTTAATTTAATTGTTACTAATTAAAAATAATTTTAACCAATATAATAAAAAATTAATAAACTAAAAAATAAAAACAATAGATAAATACCTTAAAACATAATCTTTCGTATGATGCATGGCATGAAAATCGCTCGAATGTAAAATTGTAATCTTTGATAAAATTTAGGAGAAAAATATGAGTTTGAAGTGGGAGAGAGGAGTTGGGAATGTTGTTAAATAGGAGAAAATCGGATGGGGTAAATATAGGTTCGATCATTTGCGATGAGATTTGGGTCTCAAATATGAACCCCCTTATTAATTAGTAGTGGCGGTTAAAAAGATATTTGCAACGGATCTCGTCGCAAATGCTAACCTCCTATTAATTAGGAGTGGTTAAAAAGGTATTTGGGATGGGTCCCATCGCAAATACTAACAACCATCGAATGATATTTGCGATGTGAATAGAGTCTCGTCACAAACAATACCTCCCAGTGGACTATTTGGAATGGGACCCTACCCCATCTCAAATAGACCATCGCAAATAACATTTTTTCCCATATTGAGTGATTTTGGTAGGATCTTGGTAAGCAAAATGACTTGAGTGGTGTGAAGAAGTAAGGGGAGTGTGTTTCCTTTTATAGTTGAAGAGTGAAATTCTTCTAACCACTCAAAATTAATTACTATTGGGAGGTAAATATTACCTAAAGAAGCACCAATGTTGATAATTAATGGCAAGGAGGGATTATATGGTCGATCCACACCTCTATCATAAAATTAATCACATTTTTTATGCATTTTCTGTCATGAACCAACCCAGGTTGACCCTGAACCGGTCACCTGTGCCGGTCCGCGACATGACCCGAGATGCGTTCCCAATCCTCCTGGGCTGGCAACAAGTTCCAGGGCATCAACAAAGGTTGTGGGAACGATTTGGCCCAAAATAAATAAATAAATAAATAAAGTAGTTGAAATAAAACAGAGTGGCGCAAAATAAATAAACAGAGTAAAGTAACTAAACAAGAAAAAAAGAAAATAAAACTAACTGAAAGAGACAACCACTATCTCCGTGTGACCTCTCAGGTCACTCTCCAACACACGACCAAATGTCGCCGAAGGCGAACGCACCCTAGCTGTAGCCTGCACAAACACCAAAAATAGAAAAGAACAATAGGCATGAGTATTAAAACTCAGTAGGCTAGCCCGATATCTATTCCCAATGTGATACCTTTAAAGAAATAAATTTACTAATTCCAGGTTTGAACTAAATTATATAAAATATTAGTTTCCACACACAATTTCATTTCTAAAACAAGTATCAATCCATTTCCCTTTTTAATTTAAAAACAAGTTTAACGTTTGAAAGGAATGGGTATATTTCTTTTTAAAACATTTTCTGCAAACCATTTAGAATTCCAAACATCAATCATTAGCCAAAAAGGAGAAAATCACACAAAATACACAACACACACCAAGGGCAATGGAAAGAGGGGTACACAGGGGCCAGCAACCGAACAAGACCTCTCAATCATCCGCCACATACAAATAAACACCAAAGGAAACATGGGTCGGACTTAGTAGATCGTGAACAATCCAGAACGTACTATACATCTGACTCATCCTAAAAGCATTCTCTAACTTGATGACGTAATAATTCCCTAACGCTCGTTATATCCCTTCATGGCCTAACTGAGGGGCCCAATCCCCATAGCAGCAATAACTCATTATTCCCTTGTTATGGGGCCACTAGCCAGTGCGTAATCTAAACTAGTGCAGCAATCGTTCTCAGAAGATTCACTCACTATGCCAGGTTCCCATGTCAACACATGCAATAAAAAGGGGTGCATCCACAATGTAAATCAATCAGTCACGAGGCACAAATATCACACACAACTCACGCAACCAACGTACACCAACGATCACCCCTGAGTAACCCTAATGTGATTTTTTCCAAAATAATTTATTTTATTAAAGTTCCAAACGGGCCTTCACCAATTTTAAAGAAAAACATCAATTCTCAAGAAAACTAAATACACTCATTCACACATTAGAAGAAATAACTTATCATTTAAACCAAAACCACATTTTGAAATTCTGTGAATTATGTTTAAAGGCCAAACAGGCATTCTTTCACGACTGATTGTCTGTTCATCAATAAAATATTTCAAGTGTCATGTATAAAATAAACGGGTCTTTTTACACCAAATAATCGTTTAAGAATTAATTATCTTATATCATTTCCAATTTATTAAAATTAATAAAACATCAAGAAATTAATAAAATCTAAATTTAAAGGTGAATGCAATGGGGGACCTACCTTGATTCGCAGCCTGGTTACGATGATGATGTGGTACGTCCCAACTTGCACACAAGTAGGTGCCACTTTTTGATGACTGAAATATCACGGAAAACCCTTTCCAATTCACTGTAACAACACAAATCAGTTAAAAACATAGAAACACTATCTTAAAATAATCCAAATGAATAAACAGAGTAAAACCCACCTCAACATCGGTGCAGATGAAACGAAACGAACCCAAAACATGGGGTAAAACAAAAGGCACCACATAAATTGAGGCGGACAGTGCGAAGCGATCTGAATTGCTTCGCCTTCGTCGGCGGTGGATAGAGCGCAGTTCGATGAGACCCAAGACACCCTTCATGAACCCAGCGAGGGGATTTACGGCCACGTCTGAGAAACGCGGAGGCGCTGTGTGAAGAGATTCGGGTTCGTCGTTACTGGCCGCTGGACAGGGGGGTCAGATTCTCCGAAAGAACACTGGGAAGTGGGGAAAGAGGTTTTGTTGCACTGGATAGAAGGCCGGACGTGAGGTGGCATCCCGAGAAAATGGAGAGGCAAGCAGGGAAGGCAGGATGTCGTCAGGTCACTGACTGAGAGCGGGAGCAAGGGCTAGCCGGGGCGAAGGCGGACAGGGAGAAAGGGGCCGACGGGGGCCGGATCACAGCACAGAGCTGCGGAGGGCGTGCCATGGAGGCAGCCAACCTGGATGAGGGGGTTGTGCACGCTGGAGGTTAGGGAGAGCTTCGGCTGTGCACGGGTTGGCCGGGTAGCGGATGAAGGAGGGAGAAGGGTCCCCATACAGGGAGGCAGCGAGGTCGAGACAAGGGTGAGGCAGTGAAGGCAGGAGGATGGAGGGCAAGGTCGGCTGGGGAGGGGGAGGCCGCGCTAGGCGGAGGCCGGGAGCTGGGTAGTAGGAGGGTGGCGCGGGGCATAGTGGTGGTTGATGGGCTATCAACAGGCTAGGACGTAGTAGGGGCGAGGCAAGGCAGGGGTCCAATGGTACTTGTTAACGCTCCTAGTTGGCTTAAAAGCATGTGGTCTCCAGTTCGAGCTGTGAGGGAGGTGTATTAAATCCTGGTCAGGCAGGGGATAGTTCTTCCACGTGTTATCTGGGCCAGTCTGAGGTGGGGGCCTGCAATCTGCCTGTGGGTTGGGGGTCTTCTATCTTGCAGAGGGTTGGGCTCGAGCGTGGCCGAGGTTTTTTGGGCTTTAGAACCACTAGTTTCGTTACATAAAAAGCCCACTGGAAGATAGTAGACCCCCACCTCACAGGAAGATAACAGGCCCCCACCTCAGACTGTCCTAGATAACATGTGGTAGGAACTGTCCCCTACCTGATGAGGATTTAATACGCCTCCCTTACGACTCGAACCCATGACCAAAGGCTTGTCATCCAACCAGGATCATTAACAAGTACCACTAAGCCATTGACCCAGGGGTACTCATTAAAGAACTCGGTTGGCTGATAAGCCTGTGGTCACCGGTTCGAGTGGCAAGGGAGGCGTATTAAATCCTCGTTAGGTAGGGGACAATTCCTTCCACGTGATATCTGGGCCAGTCTGAGGTGGGGGCCAGTTATCTGCCCATGGGGTGGGAGTCTGCTATCTACCAGTTGTCTGGGATCAGGCATGGCCATGGTCATTGGGCTTTAGGCCCACCAGGTTCATTACATTTCCCCCCTTAACTTCTATGTTTCCCTATTTTTACAATTTTGGGGTTTCACTATGACAACTATTTTTCAAACACAGGTAATTTATCCATTAATACTAAATTAAATTGAGAATTATTAGAAAATTTATACCCACTAATTATAAATATTATATCAAATTTTTAAAATAAAAATCTCATGTATGTTGGGAATTAATTTTAACAGAAGCGCCTACAATGCGCAAAAAACTCATTAACCGTAACTACGCTAATAGAGTTTTTACTATATAGGGTTCAGTATATTCATTATAAAAGAGTAATTGGTCCATGAATGGAATATATATAATATGTTTTCTCATTTAAAAATAAATTTGAAGAAAACAAATGGTTTTTTAATTTTAAATCATTTAATAAAATATAATTTATCATAATTCAACATTAATGTCAATTTTTACATTAATCATTTAAACTAGATTTAAAAATATAAAGACAATTATGGAAATAATTTTTTTCTAAAACCTGTATATCATTATATATTAATAGTATGAAAAATAAATTAACACATTAATTCATTCAATTAATCTCCCTTTTAATATTTTTAGTATCATTTATATTATTTATTTGTTAAATAAACAATTTCTATGTTCGTGTTTCTTAATCATTTAAAGTAATTATTTCATCTCAAAAAAACAAAAATTTATTATCATGATAAAAATAATACTTATATTTAAAAATGGTATATATAACCTAACAAATGATGTTTATTTACCCACACCAAGGCTTTATGGTTATTGAAAGTAAGAAAAGTTTCTTTTTTGTATTTTTTATTACTTAAATTATTATATGGGTCATATTCATATAAAATTAATTTTTTTTTCATATTTTAGATAATTTTATGTAAAAAAGATTATGTAAACCCATTTAATAAAATTTAGATGATATTTTATGTAATTTTTACTCTTATTATTCTAGTTTAACCCTACTAACAATCAATTGTTATCTTAATCGTGATAATTAATTCTTACTGCATTCACTACTAATTTTGATGAAAAATTAATTCTACATTATTATAAATTTTAAATTATTCTAATTCAAGAAATGGAATCTATTATTAAAAATTTAAGTCACATATTTGGAGACATTTAATTTAAAATTAATCTCACAGACTTGACAATAAAGTGATTTTTAAGAGAAAATATTCAAAAGATGGAAAGGATTTTTTGTCCAAATTTAATATAAAATTGATTACAATAACCTAAATTTTATTAATTTATATATAATTGAACTAATTTTAATTTAAAACTAATTGAAATGTTAATTTCACATTATAAAGATTTGGAATGAAAAAGAGGGTTTCAACTAAAATACACTATTTTTCACTATTAATCAATAAAATGAAACTTCTCGTAAACATCCCAAAAATTCACCCTAAACTAATTTTATTGATATTATTTAAATGTTGAAGTTTATTTTCAAATATATTTTATATGAGTATCAAATTATAATTTTAAATTAAGTGTTAAAAACGTAGTTAAATAGTGCTTTATTTAAACTTAGTGTGGTGCTAATCGCAAGCCATCACCAAAATTAAATAAATTCTAAAAGAAGTATATTGTAAATTCTTTGTGTGTTACAATAATTTTTTTATAATTTCATTGTTTCAAACCTCCTAGAACTTATCGTCAAATTACATTAGTTTTGATAAACTTTTCCTTCAAAATTGATTTATATTAATTTAATATATTAAAATTTTCCAACAGTGCCCCTCCTCTCACTTATAAAATGGAAATCCTATCATATTTTTTTTAAAATTAAAGAAAAATTATTATTCAATACCTAACCTAATACCTTCCTTACATAACATACCATGTTTGGGAGGCCTTATTTCTTCATTAAACCCCCATATGATGGATTTAGGATTAAACCTCAAAATGTTTTCTGGAGAAGTTGTGTCATTCTTAATCGATATATTTTATTTTATTTATTCTTCCACCTCTTTAAAATATCATACAACCATAATGATATAAAAAATTTGGTATCTCCCATATACTAAGATTTTATTATGTTAATGTAATAATGGATATCTACACCCTGTTCCATCGAATGAGAAATGAAATCAACCTTCATGTGTATAATAGAATATCGCCTCGGGAACCAACGTATTTCGTTTACCATCGTCAGTACTCATGAATGTTTATAATGATGGATTAAGTCAATAAATATAATATTAATGAAAAAATGATAATTATGGAAATTTATTATATCACATATATTCTTAAATCTCAATTGATTGAAAGATGATAATGTCATTCGTGCGTATGAGTGAATGACCACATCTATGAAACAATGTGATTTTTTTCATCATCGAATCTCGTAGATAGTATATTTAAGTTTATATACACAAATAATATGATATTAATGAAATAATTATCATTATATAAACATTAAACAACACTTTCCTTATTTATATCACAATCATTGAATAATAGAAATGTTACTTATGCTTATGTATGGCCTAACATATCCATGATTGTAATGTAGTTCATTTTTAATAACCATATTTCATAACAGGTTTTAAAATTATGAATGATGTATTAATATTATAATTATGTCTATATTATTACACAATACATGGTGAAATATTAACCTCATTGACTATAATCCACCTTCCAAATCCATTTTGGACTTATCAACTGAATATCATCAATACATCTGACGTGAACTTAAATGATTAAGTAGTTGAATATCACATGATAGTAACTAAAATATATGTGCTAAAAAATATTAAAAGCTCCATAATAAATTAAATATTTGACATAATTTATTTATTCCATAAGATAAATAATGCATGTGACGATTCAGACTCGAGGTTAGAGACTTTTTTTAAATCCACTTTTAATGTTTCACTTCAAACACTTTTTCTTCTATTCCCATGTTCTTCTAAATGTTTCCATAAAAATTCTTCTTATTCTTCAATGGATGGTATATATAATTTTGGAAAATATTTTTTTTTACATAAAACATTCTTAAAAATAAATATTTTAATGGGTTTATTTAATTGACACATTTCTTTAAAAAATCACATTCGAAATGTTTTAAATATTTTATTTCTATAAATTTCTCCTTTGTGTCAATATTCGTAATATTTTATTTTTAATATTTTTATATATACATAAATTAATTCTAATGAAAATTATATATATATATATACATATATATACTTTAATTCAAAGGTCATCAAAATGAATACTTTTACATATTTTATATTGATCATTTTTTACATTCTTTACAAAAGGAAAATGTAATGAATTATTTTCTCATATACAATGTCAAGGGATTTTCCCACCTACAAAAAAATTACATTATCATTGTCTATCATTATAATATTTCTTATTTACATCAAATAAAAAAACTGTTTTCCCTTTTTTATTTTTATTTTCAAAAATATTTTCAAACTCATTGGATATGTTGATTTATGGAAAATTATTGGTTTTGGGTTAAATGGATCTTTCTGAACTATCTTTTTCTCTTTAGGTTATGATATTTCACTCACTAAATCACATTATCTATAACGATATAGAATTAAATGTTACATAATATTGAGTTAAGTCAATAATTCACATTGATTATCTTTTCAGGTTTTGATTTTTAGATAATTATGTCATAACTATCACATTACATCTCAAATATTACAAATTAGACACTTCTCCTCTATCCAATATTTCACAGAAAAACTCTATAAATAAAACAAGAATTAATTTCTTGATAAAAATATTCTTGAGTTATTCTATTCCTTTACCCTTTCTTATACACTCTGAAAAACATTTCAAAACATGGGATGAGAATAAAAAGCTCAGTAAGGGATATAAAATATGGAATGAAAACATTAGTCCATGAATACATACAAATCAATGAAATCGTAATTTTTACACATAAAACACAATCTATTTAAAATACCTCATGAAATCATAATATTTATGAATAAATCATAGAAATCATAAATCATAAAGGTAACTTGTGTCATCCATAACATACATACATTGTAGATTTCACAACTACATAGAGAGTAACCCTCACGGTTACGTTTGGAATACCCATCACAATATATTCCCTAAATATCTTAGGAGAAACCTTAAAATTTACCTTCTTCATGTTACCCAATGCATTAGAGTTCTATCACAGGCTGACTCTTCCTCAGTTTATCACAAAACAACTTGTATATATATATAATTCTAAAGAACCATAACATAATCATTACATATAAACCAAGTATAAAGGAAAGATACTATTTCTACATTGCAATCACATGATATAAGTTCAAGATATTGACATAATAAGTCCATTCGGAAACCATTTTAAATACCAAAATTCCCTAAAAATTATTATGGTATTTAAATTTATTTTTAAAAACATAATGGCTTTTAGAAGAATCCAAATAAAAAATAATGCTCACAGCGGTAGAAAGGTCATCATCACTGCATTCATTAAAAAGTAACATTCCTTTTTTTTCATTTAGGAAATTTTTTTATAGAAAATATTCATTTTTAAAACCATTTAATGAAATTAATATTCAAAGTGGTTGATTATACACCGTATAAAAGAAGGTCGTATATAAATCAAAATATGCCTCAATGAAAGAATATTGAGACGAAATCCCCTACCTTGAGTCCAAATCGTCATGTATGCTCCTTATTTGTCCTAAATAATAAACATAAGATAATTTATACTAGTTTTAGATCCGTTTTCAAGTTTATTACTCCTTTTATATCACTTATTACCTTGTTATAATAATCACATAATTATTCATGTTCATATTGATCGTTTTATCGATATTTAGTACTTGGGTTGAAAATGAACTTATTTTGATTTTAATTGTCCATGTATTCAAAATTAAATCATATATATAATTATATTAATGATTTAAATATCATATATATCTATTATATATGTATTTATATATAATCCATAAAATTTAGAGATAATAAATCAAATGCACCATTAATGGAGACGGTAGGTCATACGTACGTATGAATGCTACTTTCATTTCTTTGTCATATTAAAGGAATAAAAAATAAATGATACATATTTATATTATAATTATAGTATAATATATAAGTTACATATGTTACATAAGTTAATTAACACCATCCTTTATATGTTCCATGGATGGTATGAACGAGTCGTATCACTTTGATGGGGCGGTAGTCCACACTTCCTCAATTGAAATTATCGTATTTACACATTATGAAAAGAATAAAGGTATTTTGTAAATAAAAATTACAGAAGAATATATATAATATAAATATAATTTATGTCATATATAAATAAAATTCCATCATAATGGCCTCCATGATATGTGGTGGGAGAAAATTGAACAATTATCATTTCGGGAGGCAGTAGTTCGTTGTACACAGAAATCGTATGTTTGTATCCATTAGATGGAGGTGTGTGTAGGTGTAGTTATAATAATTATAAAAAAAATAAACTAGTATATTTATTATACTGGTGTTTTTAGGTAATAAAAGAATAAAGAGAACATAGGGAGTGGAGAAGGGAAAAAATGAAAGGAACTTGAGGGAAGACCTTACCACCAAATCGTGTAACTTCTTTTGATGTGAGCCAAAAGGATTTCTTTAATTGGCTTATGCCCAATGTAATCCTTCTGGGAGGAAATTATTGATTTTTGGAGCTTATTTGAGATGAATTTTTACAATCCAAGGGTGTTTATTGGTGTATGTAAGTGGGAAGAGGTGGTGGCCTTTTATTAGAGGGAGGAGGTGCACTTTAGGAAAGTCTTAAAATATTATTTTATTATAAATTTATTTTCAAATTATAATAGTTATAAAAGGATAAATTTAGAGGGTAATATAGGGATGGGTTTAAATCCTCTCACCCAATATGTTTTAGAAAATTTTATGTCACAAAATAAAACTTATCTTTACACTTTAACCCTTAGTTAAAAACATTAACTCTTACCATATCTTCTTTTATTTTCACAATATATGGTCACTATAGTTACTATAAAATGCCAAGAGAACCAAAAGTGTATAATTAATGAAATTATAAACATTATATAAGTGAGTTGGCCAAAAATTATATTTTTATGACTATTATGTCATTTAATAAAACTGTATTTGTTTTAGAAACTCATTTATGTCAATTTTGACACTATTTAGTACTTGATTTTTGTTAAAGTAAAAAAGGTGATTCCATAAAAAAGGAATTAACTCAAACATAATATGTAAATATCATCCAAAAAAATCTTTTTTTTCCATAAAAATGTTAAAATTACATTTATTTTAATAATTATAATATCATTTATTTGAATCATTAATTTATAAAGTAATCATTGTAGCATCACTATGTCATAAATAAAATTATTTATTTTAAGAATAAAATTAATAAATAAAATACCATGATTTAGGAAATAGTTTTAGATTTATAACTACTATTTCTAGTCAAATATACCAGTTTTATAACCATTTATTAAAATTGTTTTAGTAAAAGATACAAGTTTATGTTATATTTCTCTTTACTTTAAATTAAAAATTATAAAATGTCACTATCACACCCAAGGGGATCCATGGGGTCCTAAAATTGACCCAAGGATGCCATGGTGAAAAAAATCTTATCCAATAGGATCATGACACATTTTAGGGTATTTTTATATTATTAAAATATTATTGTCTACCCTCATTTACCAAATTTACTATTTAACCATGAAAAAATAAAAATAATTACTCAAGTTACTATTCATAATGTCAAAAAATAAAAGGTAATTATTTATAAAATTTGGATCTTCTAATTTAAAATATGGAATCTATTTTTCCAAATTAAAAACACATAATTTTAAAATATTAATTTTAAATTAATTCTCGTTGTCAAAACCAAAAAGTGAGTTTTTAACAATTAAAAACTATCAAAAGATTGAAATATGTTTATGTCTAATTTAAAAGTGAAATCACATCCAATGAAAAAAATTGGATTAAATGATAAAAATATAATAAAATTAAACTTAAAAACCAATTAAAAAGATAATATAACTATATAAATAAATTAAATGAAAAGGCAATTTTGACTTAGAATGTGGTATTCTCACTATTCTTTAAAAAAATGAACTTTATCATAAAATTTAAAAAAAAATTATCCAAAGTACATTTTTATGTCCTTATTCTATACAAGAAGTTTATTTTGTCAAAGATAACATATAAAAGTGAAAATAATATTTTTAAAGAGGGACCTCCATCAAAAGGCGTTAAACAAGCCTTTTTAAAATATTAGAGTATTTTATACTTAAAATTGGATTCATTATCATTTTATGCCTCTAAAATTTATTTGATAAATTTAAAAGAATTAATCAAATATGTAAAATCATATTATAGTTAGTTCTTTTCATTCCATCGAACATAATAGCTATGCGTTAACTACCATTTAATATAATAATAATTTTATTGTATTATATTTCAATATAACTCTAAGTTGTGTGCAATATAAGATTTTGGAGAAACTCATTGTTGCGTATCAAGTACTCTCTCAAAAAAAATTCCCCTTTAATGTAAAATTAATATCTTATTAATAAATATTAATATATGTAAAAAATTATTATTCTATAAATACCTAGGATCCTACATCATTCCCACATTTTAGAAATTGCATTCCCGCAATTTTATTTAATTATCAAATATGTGGGGGTATTTATCCCTCATAGAATTTTTAGATTCTTATGTTTCCTCATTAACCCCATGTATTTTGCACAAAACCTTTACCTAATGAATTACCTTATTCCACAACACTTTCTCCCTACGGTCAAGAATCTGGACTGGTTGTTCCTCATAAGAAATATTCTCTTCCAACTGAACTACACCTATACTCAAAACATGGGATGGATCGGGTATATACTTCCTCAACATTGAAACATGAAAAAAAAATTGTGTACCTTGGATAAACATAGAGGTAAATCCACCCTATAGGAAAGTGATCCATCTTTCTCAAGGATTTCATAGGGTCTAATGAATCTTGGACTCGTCATTCCCTTCTTACCAAAACGCATCACACTTTTCCATGTAGAAACATTGAGAAAGACATGATCACCAACCTCAAAAGAAAGATACTTCCTCCTGTTATCTTCATAACTATTTTGCCTGCTCTGAGTTGTTCTCTTTTTCATTTATATCAATTGAATTTTTCCTCACATATCTTCTATCAATTCCGGTCCATCAATATCCTTTCACCTAATTCACCCCAAAAAGCTGGTGTTCGATACCTCTTTCTATTTAATTCTTAAAATGGTACCATTAGTATACTCGATTGAAAACTATAATTATAAGAAAAATCAACCAAAGAAAGATGATGGTCTAAAATTTCCTGGAAATACATTGAAAAAGAATACAACATATCTTCCAATGTCTAAAATTTTCATTCTGATTACCCATCTGATTGTGGATGAAAAGTTGTACTAAAATTTAATTCAGTACCCAATGACTTCTGAAGGCCCTTCCAAAAGTTAGAAGTGAACCTGGAACCACGACCAGATGAAATAGATAGGGTAACTCCATGTTACCTGACTATCTCTTTAATATACAATCAATAAAGTTGATCTAGAGATAGAGTATCTTGAATAGAAAGAAAATGAGTTGATTTAGTCAATATATCAACAATAACCCAAATTTTATTTTTACCTCAAGTTGTTTTTGGTAATACCACTATGAAATCTAAGGATATATTTTCTCATTTCTTCTCTGGAACTGGAAAAGGTTAAAGCATCCCTTTCGGTAACTACCACCCTACTTTAACCTATTAAAAAATCAAACATCTCAGGGTAAAGTTAGCAATATATCTTTTTATTATATATTACAAGTAATACTCCTGAAGATATATGTACATCTTAGTACTTCTATGATGAACTGCAAAACGGATAACTATGAGCTTCACATAATAACTCTTTCTTCAACAAAAAATCACAGGGCACACAAAATATCTTTCCAACTGTCAAAACAAAATCGTTATCAACTTTAAATTCAGGAGACTTATCCTTGTAATCCAATTATTCTTTTTTCTACAACTCACAATCTTATATCTATACTTGATTAATTCTATCTCAAAGATATGATTTCACTACCGCCTAAAACAAAATAGATGAATTCCCTTAAACAACAACTTCCAATCCAAAATTAATCAAATAAAAAAAAGGATATCGTTCCAAATGTGTCATAGTTAATGTATCATCACTCTTTCGACTCAAAGCGTTTGCCACATTTTTACATTTCCTTGGTGGTAATGAATCATGCAATCATAATCTTTGATTAATTCCAACCACTTATTTTGTCTCATGTTTAATTATTTCTAAGTGAAAATATACTTCAAATTTTTTTATCATTATATATTTCCCACTTTACGACATAAAAATGATGCCTCCAATTTTTTAATGAAAAAAAACTAATTCCACATCACGTGTAGGGTAATTTAACTCATGAGGTTTCAACTAATGTGAAGAAAAATAAATTACTTAACCATTATTCATTAGTAAACAACCAAGTACTTCCAATGATTCATCACTGTAGATAACAAATTCACCATTTTTGGAGGCAGGTCCAAAACTGGAGCATTTACCAATATTATTTTCAATTCTTGAAAATAACCATCCCAATCTTTTATCTAGATAAACTTAACTCCCTTACTTGTTATATTAGTTAGTGGGCTAGATAACCAAGAAGAGTTTTCAAAAAACCTTCGGTTATAACCTACTAATCCAAGAAAACTACGAATCTTTTTGATATTGGAATCTATTGGCCACTATTCAGCAACTTTTGTTTTAGAAGGGTCAATAGTTATTTTATCTATAGAAACATTATGTCCAAGGAATGAAATTTGTTGCAACCAAAATTCACTATTACTATACTTTCCATATATTTTCTTTTCTTTTTATATTTTCAAAACATTCCTTAGGTGACTTTCATGTTCCTCCAAAATTTTAGAATATACCAAAATGTCTTCTATAAACACAACAAAAAACTGATCAAAAAACTGATAAAAGACTCCATTTCTACCTTTTCCCCACATTGTATAAGTTTCTCATTGATATTGAACTCACGAGAAGCTAAATCTATTAGATAATTCGGATTCAATCATGAGTAACACTGATTTATCTTACTATCAATAGCCCAGATAAAATTTGGTACATACCTTCACAAATGGGTGAAATTGTTCTTCATATGAATCCACAGATTATTACTCCTTTTGTCTCAATTATGAGATTCTCTTTTTCATCCTAAGTCATACAACCTTAGGTAAATATTTCTCAAGGAAGGTATTCTAAAATTCATCCCACTCCATGGCATAAATATCTTTACTTCCTCTGATATTTTTAATCATTTACCACTATTGATCGGCTTCACCTTCAAAATGATAAACAACAAGACTAAACTATTGATTGTTTAAACAACGATGTTGATTTGGAAGGTCATTTCTCTCTGTATTCTTTCCTAGTATAACTGCCCTATTTCCTCTATGGAAAAAAATTCTAAACAAACATATCTTAGATGAATCGGTGTGGAAATATTCAAAGGCTATATCATTTTGACCATAAAGTAAAATTATTTAGTGGATATTCAATTAATAATATTGTAAATACTAAAGTTATCAAAACTAACCTCTGATACAAATTATAAGGCCCCAACCTTAAATGTTACATAATCTTGAGGTAAGTAAATAATTCACATTGAGAATCTTTTCAGGTTTAAAATTTTAGATAATTATACCATTACTATTACATTACATCACAAATATTATAAGGTATACACTTCTACTCTATCCAAATTTTCACAAAAATAAAACTCCTTAAATAAAACATGAATTTTTTTTATTGATAAAAATATTCTTGAAATATTATTTTATTTTACCCTCCCTTATACCCTGTGAAAAAAATTTCAAAACAAGAAAAGATCCTTAAAAATCTCAGTAATGGATATAAATTAAAAAATGAAAACATTATTCCATGAATACATACAAATCAAAGAAATCATAATTTTTACTCATAAAACATAAGCTCTTTAACATACCTTCTGAAATCATAAGATTTATGAATAACTCATAGAAATCATAAATCATAAAGGTAACTTGTGGCATCCATAACATACTTACATTGTAGCTTTCACAACTACATAGGGAGTTTCCCTCATGGTTACATTTGGAATACCCATCACAGTATATTCCTTAAATATCTTAGGAGAAACGTTAACATTTACATCTGTCATGTTACCCAATGAATAAATAATCTCCATAATTATAATCATGATTTAAATATCATATATATATAGTATATATGTATTTATAAGTTTCCATAACATTTGGATATAAGAAATCAAATAAACTGTTCATGGAGATGGTAGACCGTACGTATGCATGAATGCTACTTTCATTTCTTTTTCATATTAACGGAATGAAAAATAAATGATACAGAGGTATATTATAATTACAGTATAATATATATGTTATATATGTTACATAATTTCATTAAATCAATTCTTTATACATTCTATGGATGGTATGAATGAATCATATCACTTTAAGGGGTGGTAGTCCACATTTCGTTAATTGAAATTATCATATTTACACATTATGAAAAGAATAAAGGTGTGTTATAAATAAAAATTACAGAATAATAGAGACAATATAAATATAATATATATCATATATAAATATGGTTCCATTATAGTGTCCCCCATGATATGTGGTTGGAGAAAATTGAACAATCATCGTTTCGTGAGGCAGTAGTCCATCATACACAGAAACAATATGTTTGTATCCATTATATGGTGGTGTGTGTAGCTGTAGCTATAATATTTCTCATAAAAACATCCTAGTATATTTATGATACTGGTTTTTTATTTCATCTAATAATAGGAATATCATAGGGAGTGTAGAATTAAAATAAGGGAAATGAACTTGAGAAAAGACGTTACCACTAAATTGGGTTACTTCTTTTGATTTGAGACAAAAGTCTTTCTTTAATTTCCTTATTCCCAAGGATTTTAAGAGGATTTGAGGGATTTTTAGAGCTTATTTGAGAATAATTTTTACAAACCAAGGGGATTTAGAGGTGTGAGAAAGTGGGTAGAGGTGGTGGCCTTCTAAAAGAGGGAGGGTGGGCACTTTAGGAAAGTCAAGAAATATTATTTTATTATAAATTGATTTTCAGATTATGATAGTTATAAAGTGATAAATTTAGAGGATAAAAAGAGTATGGTTTTAAATCCTCTCAAAAAATAGGTATTAGACATGTTTAGGTTAAAAAATAAACCTTATCTGTATGCTTTAACCCATATTTAAAAACATTAACTCTTACAACATTTTCATTTATTTTCATAATATATGGTACTATAGTTAATATAAAATTTCAAGAGAACCAAAATTGGATCATTAATGAAATTTTTAACATTATATAATTCATTTGGAAAAATATTAAATTTTTAAGACTATTATATCTTTTAATAAAATTGTATTTTTTTTAAAACTCATTTATGTCTATTTTGACACTATTTAGTAATTCATTTTTATTAAAATCATAACAACTTGATTCCTTCAAAAAAAAAGGAATTAAATCAAATATAATATTTCAATATCATCCATAAAATTATTTTTTAACATCAAAATATTCAAATTATATTTATTTTAATATTTATAACATCATTTATTTGAATCATTCACTAATAAGGTAATCACTACATCATCATTGTGTCATAAATAAATTTATTTATTTTGTGTATAAAAATTATAAATAAAATAACCTGATTTGGGAAATTGATTCAGATTTATAATGACTATTTATATTCAAATGTATTAGTTATATAACCCAATATTAAAATTGTTTTAATAAAATATACATGTTTATGTTATATTTCTCTTTACTTCAATTTAAAAATTATAAAATGTCACTATCACATCCAAGTGGATCCATGGGGTCTTAAAATCGACCCAAGTATTCCCATGGTCAAAAATATCTCATCCAATGGTATTAGGACACATTTATAACAACTTTTATATTTTTATAATATTATTTTTTACCCTTATTTACCAGATTTACTCTTTAACCATGGTAAATAAAAATAATTACTGAAGTTACTATTCATAATGTCCAAAAATAAAAGGTACTTATTTACAAAATTTGACCTTATGATTTAAAATATGGAATCCATTTTTTATAATTATAAACACAGAATTTTTAAAAATTAATCTATAATTAATTCTCGTTTTCAAAACCAAATGGCTGATTTTTAAGGGGTAAAACTATTAAAATATTGATATATGCTTATGTCCAATTTAAAATTGAAATGACTTTAAATGACCACAATTGGATTTAATGGTAAAAATATAATATAATTAAACCTAAATCCCAATAAAAAAGATAATATAACTATATAAATAAATTATATGAAAAAGTTGTTTTGAGTTTAACTGTTTTATGGAAGTATCCTTTGAGTGAAGAACATCTGAAAAATAAAACAAATGGAAGCCCACTCTCCTAGAGTTATCTCTTAGCTCTGCTATGAGCTCCACCTCTCTTATGGTTTCAATCTCTCCCTAATGGCAATGACCCTTCCTCCTCCTTTCACTCTAGGTTTTCTTCCCTCCTCTTTTTCCCTTCCCTCTCAAATGTTCTCTCCTTTTGGGTTGTCGCCCACCTCGCGCCAGGAGTTTTCCCATTTCTCCTCTCTCTCCCCTTCTCTCGCGGTCTTGTTCGACACATAAGACCCCACTTTGGTCGATTGTGTTGGTTTTTTATATGGGTTTCGGACTGTGGTGGTGGGAGTTGGGGAAACCTGGGAGCCTCCATTCGGTGGCTTCCGTTCCATTATTCTTTTCTTTATGTTAGGGTTTCAGTCCCGGTTTACCCTTACATGTCTCATGGTGTTTCTATTAGGGTACCAACCCCAAATTTCACCTTTGTTCTGGTTTTCTTTAGTGTTTCATCCCTAATTTATCCTTTCCCATTCCAGGATTGTTCTTGCATTATGGTTTTTTGGCTCTATTTTTGGGTTTCCTTTATTCGGCGTGTTCTTCCTCCCTTCCTGGACGCTCCTTCCTACTCTGGCTTCTCGTTTACTATCTCCCTTCCTAGTCGGTTGGGTGAGATGGTTACCATTGAGGTTTTGGGATGTTTTAGGGGAGCCTTATGCGGTTACAAAGTAATGTGAACAATGGTGGATGTTTCCAATTTTGTGGGTTCTTATGGTGAAGATGCTGGTGGTGATGGTCGGTGCCTTCTCTATGGAGAGACATAATCATTTGGTTCTGATGGATTGTGGTGATGGTAAGCGGGCACTGTCGATTGTTTATGTTGATACTCTACAGTGACGGTGACGACAACTAAGCTCAATGTGGTGACAAGGGTTTACGGTGGATGGATCTTATAGGAGATCTGACGGCCGACTCTTCTGTGTCAGAGTGTGTGTAACGAGGATGTTCGGTGACTGAGGTAGTGATGACGGTCTCACAATTTTTTTTGAATTTCAAATTTTTAAATGGATTTTTTGGTTTCATTGGCGGAAATTTGGTGTGGATTATTGAATGATGTGGATGGCGTGGGTGGTGCTTTGAATTTGTTTTTTGTGGAATTTGAATGTTGGATTATGAAGTTTGAACGGGGTATTTGTGGTTTGTTTTAAGGAGGACTTGGGTTGTGGATATTTTTGTATGGTTCCCACTTTTCAAAAAAGTGGATTTTAGAAAATACAAAAAAATGGATTGTGATTGAGTTAAAATGTTTTATTTTATCTATTCATTATAGAATGGACTTTATTATAAAATTACCAAAAATTTATCCAAAGTAAATTTTTATGTCCCTATTCTATAGAAGAAGTTTATTTTGTCAATGATAACATATAAAAGTGACAAAAACATTTTTGAAGATGGATCTCCATCAAAAGGTGTTAAACAAGCCTTTTCAAAATATTAGTGTGTTTTATACTTAAAATTGTATTCATTCTCATTTTAAGACTTTAAAATTTATTGGATAAATGTAAAAACATTAATGAAATATGTAAAATAATTTTGTAGTTAGTTTTATTCATTCCATCCAATATAACGGCTAGGCATTAACTACCATTTAAAAATATAATAATATTAGTGTATCATTTTTCAATATAACTCAAAGTTGTGTGAAACATAAGATTTCAGAGAAACCTGTTGTTGTGTATCAAGTACTATATCAGAAAAAGTTTCCCCTTTAACGTAAAATTAATATCTTATTCATAAATATTAAATAGATATAAAAATGTATTATTCTATAAATGCGTGATATCCTACATCATTCCCCCCTTTGGGAAATTGCATCCCCACAATTTTATTTACTTATCAAATAAGTGGAGGAATTTATCCCTCAAAGAATTTTTAGATTCTCATGATACCTTCTAAACCATATGGTTTTTTCCACAAAACCTTTACCCCATGAATTACCTTATTCTACAATACTTCCTCTTTGCGGTCAAGAATTTGGACTGGTTGTTCCTTATAATAAATATTCTCTTCCAACTGAACTAACCCTAGACTCAAAACATGAGATGGATCTGATATATACTTCCTCCATATTGAGACATGAAAAACATTGTCTACCTTGGATAAAGTTGGAGGTAAAACGCCTACAGAAAACTGATCCAACTTTCTCAAGGATTCCATAGGGTCTAATGAATCATGGACTCATTTTTCCCTTCTTATGAAAATGAATCACACTTTTCCATAGAGAAACATTGAGATTGTCATGATCACCTACCTCAAAAGAAATATCCTTCCTCTGGTTATCCACATTAATTTTCTACCTAATCTAAGTTGTTCTCACGTTCATCTAAATAAAATCAATTTATTTTGACATCTCTTATATTAATTCTGGTCCCATCAACATCCTTTCACCTAATTCAACCCAAAAAACTAATGTTTGACACCTCTTTCCATATAATGCTTCAAATGGTACCATTTTTATACTAGAATGAAAAATGTTATTATAAGAAAACTCAACCAAAAAAAGATGATGGTCCCAAATTCTGTGGTAATCCATTGAAAAAGAACGTAGTAAATTTTTCTATGTCTAAATTATTCATTCGAACTGCCCATATGATTATGGATGAAAAGTTGTACTAAAATTTAATTCGGTACCCAACGACTTCTGAAGGCCCTTCTAAAAGTTAGAAGTGAACCTGAGATCATGATCAGATACAATGGAGAGGGGAACTCCATATTACCTGACTATAGATTTAATATATAATCAAGAAATATTATCTTGGGACATAGTATCTTGAAAAGAAAGAAAATGAGCCTATTTAGTCAATCGATCAAAAATAACCCATATTGCGTTGTTACCATAAGATGTTTTTAGTACACCACTATGAAATAAATGGATATATTTTCCCAGTTTCACTCTGCTACTGGAAAAGGTTGAAGCATCCCTTTTGGTAACTACCATTCTTCTTTAACCTGTTGACAAATCAAACATCTCATGGTAAAGTTATCAATATATATTTTCATTACATCCCACCAGAAATACTCTCGAAGATATCTGTACATCTTAGTACTTCCAGGATGTACTAAAAACGGATAACTATGAGCTTCACATAATAACTCTTTCTTCAAATATGAATCACAAGTCACACATAATATCTTTTCAAATCTAAAAACAAAGTCTTTATCAACGTTAAATTCAAGTAACTTATCCTTCTAAACCAATTCTACAATTTTCTGCAACTCACTGTCTTCTTTTTGTGCTTTCTTAATTCTGTCTGATAGATATTATTTCACTACCACCTAAAACAAAACGTCCCTTTACCAAAAACATCCAATCCAAAATTCATCAAATCAGAAAGCAAAGGATCTTGTTCCAAACGTAACATGGTTAATGTAGAATTACTCTTTCAACTCAAAGCACCAGCCACCTTATTTTCCTTTCCTAGATGGTAATGAATCTTGTAATAATAATATTTGTTTAATTCCATCCAACTCCTTTGTCTCTTGTTTAATTCTTTATAATTGAATATATTCTTCAAAAAAATTTGATCAGTATATATTTCACACATTAAACCATAAAAATGATGCGTCTATATTTTTAATGCAAAAACAACAACAACTAATTCCAAATCATGTGTAGGGTAATTTAACTCATGTGGTTTAATCTAACGTAAACAAAATGAAATTACCTGATCATTCTTCCTTTAGACACAACCAAGTCCTTCTAATAATGCATCACTGTAGATAAAAATTTCACCATTCCTAGAAGGCAGGACCAAAATTAGAGCATTTACCGATATTCATTTCAATTCCTGCAAATAATAATCACATTCCTTTATCCAGATGAAGTTAAATCCCATAAATTTGAGCTTAGTTAGTGGGATAGATAACTGAGAAAAGTTTTCCTAAAAACTATTGGTAATAACCTGCTAATCCAAGAAAACTATGAATCTCTATGATATTTATAGATCATAGCCACTCTTCAACTGCTTTTGTTTTAGAAGGTTCAATGCTTATTTTTTCTTTAGAAACAATATGTCCAAGGAATGAGATTTTTTGCAACCAAATTTCACTCTTACTGAACTTTCCATATATTTTCTTTTATTTTAAGGTTTTCAAAACAGTCCTTATGTGACTTTCATATTCCTCACAAATTTTAGAAAATTCCAAAATTCCATCTATAAAAAAAACAAAAACTAATAAAAAAACTGATGAAAAACTCTATCTCTACCTTCTCAAAACATCAGACAAGTTTCTAATTGCTTTTGAACTCACGAGAAGCTAAAGCCCTTCAATAATTCAGATTCAATCCTGAGTAAAACTGATTTATCTTACTATAAATATCCCAGATAAATTTGGGATATACATTGAAAAATAGGTGAAATTTTCTTCATAGGAAGCCACATAATATTACTCCTTCTCTCTCAATTTTGAGAATTGCTTTTCCATCCAAAGTCGAACAGACTTAGGGAAATATTTCTCAAGGAAGATATTCTAAAATTCATCCCACTCCATGGAATCAATATTTTGACTTCCTCTGATATTTTTAGTCATTGACCACTATTGATCAACTTTACCTTCAAAATGATAAACAAAACACTAACCTCTTGATTTTCTGAACACCGATGTTGATTTGGAAGGTTATTTCCCTCTGTATGCCTTCCCAACAAATCTACCCTATTTCCTCTCCATAAAACCATTCTGAACAAACAAATATTAGATGAAGTAAAGTGGAAATCTTCAAATGCTATATTATTTTGACCATAAAGTAAAATTCTTTTATGTATATTTTATTCACAATATTATAACTCCTAAAGTTATCTAAATCGACCTCTGATACAATTTATAAGGCCCCAACCATAAATGTTACATAATCCTGATTTAAGTTAAGAATTCACATTGAGGTTCTTTTCAGGTTTATAGTTTTAGATAAATAGGACATAACTATTACATTAAATCTCAGATATTAAAAAGTATACACTTCTAATCTATCCAATTTTTCACAAAAACAAAACTCCTTAAATAAAAAAAATTAATTTCTTGATAAAAATATTATTGAATTATTTCGTTCCATTACACTTTCTTATACCCTGTGAAAAATATTTAAAAACATGGGATGATAATTGGAAGCTTGATAAGGAATATTAAATAAGGAATAAAAACAATGGTCCATGAATACGTATAATTCAATTAAATAATGCTTTTTACACATAAAATATATGATCTTCAACATACCTCCTGAAATCATAAGATTTACGAATAACTCATAGAAATCATAATTCATAAAGGTAACTTGTGGAATCCATAACATACTTACATTGTATCTTTTAAAGCTACAAAGGGAGTAACCCTCATGTTTACATTTGGAATACCCATCATAGTATATTCCCTTAATATATTAGGATAAACCTTAACATTTACCTCCATCACTTTACCCAATTCATTATAGAGCTATCAAAGGCCCACACACCCTTAGTTTATCATGGAACCACCCATGTACATAAGTAGTTTTGAACAACCATATAATAATCAAAACACATAAAACAAGTATAAAGGAAAGATAACATTTCTATATTGCAATCATAGAATATAAATTCAAGATATTGACTTAATAAATCCATTCTTGAAACCATTTTCAATACCAAAATACTCTAAAATGATTATGGTATTTAATTTTACATTTAAATACATTGCATATTGTATAGGAATCAAAATATCAAATAATGCTTGTGGTTGCGGAAAGGTCATTGTCACTGCATACGTTAAATAGAAACATTCCTTTTTTCATTATAGTAAAATGCTTCATAAAAATGACTTCTTTTGAAAACAGTTGAATGAAATTATAAGTCAAAGTGGTTTATTATAAACTATATAAAATAAGGTCATATATAAATAAAAATATTCCAAAATGAAAGGATATTGAGAAAATTTCCCTTACCTTGAGTCCAAATCATCACGTATGTTCCTTGTTCTTCCTAAATAATAATCTTAAGTTAATTTATACTTGTTTTAGAACCTTTTTAAATTTTATTATTCATTTTATATCACTTATTACCTTATTATACTAATCATATAATTATTCATGTTCATATCGATTGTTTTGTCGATATTCGGTACTAGAGTCGAAAATGAATTTGTTTTGATGTAAATTGTCCATTTAGTCAAAATTAAATCATACATATAATTATATGAATAATTTAAATATCATATATATCCAGTATATATGTATTTATAATATTCCATAACATTTGTATATAATAAATCAAATGCACAATTCATGGAGATGGTAGGTCGTACATACGCATGAATGCTACTTTCATTTCTTTGTCATATTAAATGAATTGACACTAAATGATACATCAATATATTATAATTATAGTATATTATATATGTTATATATGTTATATAATCTCATTAACATCATCCTTTATACATTACATGGATGGTATGAATGAGTTATATCACTTTGAGGGGGCAGTAGTCCACCCTTCCTCAATTGAAATTATCATATTTACACATTATGAAAAGAATAAAGGTATATTGTAAATAAAAATTACAGAAGAATAGAGACAATATAAATGTAATATATATCATAAAAAAATAAAACACCATCATAATGGATACCATGATATGTGGTAAGAGAAAATTGAAAAATCATTGTTTCATGAGGCAGTAGTTCGCCGTACATAGAAACAGTATGTTCATATCCATTAGATGGAGGTGTGTGTATGTGTAGTTATAATTATTATCATAACAAAATACTAGTATATTTAGGATAATTTTTTTTATGTAATAAAATAATAATAAGAGCATAGGGAGTGGAGAAGGAAAAGAAAGGAAAGGAACTTGAGGGAAAACGTTACCACTAAATCAGGTAACTTCTTTTGATTAGAGCCAAAAGCTTTCTTGAATTTTTTTATGACCAAGGTAAGGATTCTAGGAGGAAATTAGGAATTTTTGGAGATTATTTGATAATAATTTATATGGTACAAGGGGATTTATATGTGGGATTAAATGGGTAGAGGTGGTGGCCTTTTATAAGAGGAAGGAGGGGCACTTTAGGAAAGTCTTGAAATATTATTTTATTATAAATAAATTTTAGAAATATAATAGTTATACAGTGATAAATTTTGAAGATAATATGAGGATGGGTTCAAACCCTATCAACCAATAGGTTTTATACAAGTTTAGTTCAAAAAATAAACCTTATCATTATGATTTAACCCTTAGTTAAAAACATTAAATCCTACCCCATATTCTTTTATTTTTATAATATATGGTTACTATAGTTACTATAAAATAAAAAGAGAACCAAAAGTGGATCATTAATGAAATTTTTAACATTATATAAGTTATTTTTCCAAATATTATATTTTTAGGACTTTTATATCATGTAATAAAATTGTATTTGTTTTATAAACTCATTTTTTTCAATTTTGACACTATTTAGTAATTTATTTTTTAAGGCATAAAAACTTGATTCCTTCAAAAATAAAGAATTAAATCCAATATAATATGTCAATATCGTACATAGAAATCTTTTTTGTCATAAAAATATTCAAATTAAATTTATTTTAATATTTATAATATCATTTATTTGAATGGTTCTTTAATAAGGTAATCATTGCATCATCATAGCGTCATAAATAAATTTATTTATATTAAGTATAAAAATTATAAATAAAATACCATGATTTAGGAAATTATTTTATATTTGTAATGAATAATTATATTCAAATATATCATTTATATATCCTTATATTAAATTTTTTTTAGTAAAAGATAAAAGTTTATGTTATATTTCTCTTTACCTTAAATTAAAAATTATAAAAGGTCACTATCGCACCCAAGTGGATACATGAGGTCCAAAAATAGACCCAAGTATGGAAATGGTAAAAACTATCTCATCCAATAGGATTAGGACACATTTTATGGTAGTTTTATATTATTATTATATTGCTTTTTACCATTATTTAGCAGATTTACTCTTTAACCATGGTAAATAAAAATAATTACTAAAGTTACTATTCATAATGTCCAAAAATAAAAGGTACTCACTTACACAATTTGGAACTTCTGAATTATAATATGAAATCCATTTTTTCAAATTAAAAACACAGAATTTACATAAATTAATTTAAAATTAATTCTCTTTGTCAAAAACAAAAAGCTGGGTTTTAAGAAGTAAAAACTATCAAAAGATTGACATATGTTTATGTCCAATTTAAAAGTGAAATTACTTCCAATGACCAAAATTGGATTAAATGATAAATATATAATACAATTAAACCTAAAAACCAATTAAAAAATAATCTAAATATATAAATAAATTATATGAAAGGGAAGTTTTGTCTTAAAATGCGGTATTTTTACTATTCATTAAAAATGAACATTATCAGAAAATTACCAAAAAATTATCCAAAATAAATTTTGATGTCCCGCTTCTATAGAGGAAGTTTATTTTGACAAAAAAACATATAAAAGTGAAAATAAATATTTTTTAAAATGGATCTCCATCAAAAGGAGGTAAATCGAACTTTTAAAAATATTACAGTATTTTATACTTAAAGTTGGATTCATTATCATTTTAAGCCACTCTAATTTATTAGATATATCTAAAAACATTAATGAAATATGTAAAATCATATTTTAGTTAGTTCTATTCATTCCCTTCAATATGAAAACTTTGCATTAACAGCCTTTTCAAATAATAATAATATTACAGTATTATTTTTTAATATAACTCAAAGTTGTGTGAAACGTACGATTTTAGATAAACCCATTGTTGTGTATCAAGTATGATAGCAGACAATGTTTCCCCTTTAATTTAAAATTAAGATCTTATACATAAATATTAATATATATAAATAAGTATTATTCTATAAATACCTCGGATCCTACATCATTTCCCCTTTTAGAAATTGTATCCCTGCAATTTTATTTACTTATCAAATAAGTGGGGGTATTTGTCCCTCATAGAATTTTTAGATTCTCATGTTTCCTCTTAAACTATACGTTTTTTCAAAAAAAAAACTTTACCTGATGAATTACCTTATTCTGCAACACTTTCTCTCTACGGTCAAGAATCTGGACTGGTTGTTGCTCATAAGATATATTCTCTTCCAACTGAACTACCCCTAGACTCAAAACATGAGATAGATCTGGTAGATACTTTCTCAACATTAAAACAATAAAAACATTGTGTACCTTGGATAAACATGGAGGTAAATCCACCTAGTAGAAAACTGATCTAGCTTTCTCTAAGATTTCATAGGGTCCAATGAATCTTAGACTCATCTTTCCCTTCTCACCAAAACACATTAAACATTTCCAGGGAGAAAGATAGAGAAATACATGATAACCTAACTTGAAAGAAAGATCCTTCCTCTGATTTTCTGTATAACTTTTCTGCCTACACTATGTTGTTCTCATATTTATCTGAATCAACTGAAATTTTTCTGACATCTCTTCTATCAATTCTGGTCCCATAAAAATCCTTTCACCTACTTCCTCCCAAAAAGATGGAGTTCGAAACCTCTTTCCATATGATGATTCAAATTGTTCCATTTGTATACTAGAATGAAAAATTTTATTATAAGAAAACTAAACCAGAGAAAGATGATGGTCCCAAATTCTCTAGTAATCCATTGAACAAACATGTAGCATATCTTCCAATGTCTAAATTTATCTCTCTGACTTCCCATCTAATTGTGGATGAAAAACTATAATAAAATTTAATTCAATACCCAATGACTTATGAAGGCCCTTCCAAAAGTTAGAAGAGAACCAAGGATCATGATCAGATACAATGGGGAGGGTAAATCCATGTTACCAGACTATATCTTTAATATACAGTCAAGAAAGTTTATCTAGGGACAGAGTGTCTTGAATATAAATAAAATGAGATGATTTAGTAAATTGATCAATAATAACCCAGATTGTATTGTTACCTCAAGATGTTTTTGGTAATCCAACTATGAAATCCATGGATATATTTTCCCATTTCCACTCTGAGATTGTAAAAGGATTAAGCATAACATTAGGTAACTACTGCTCTAAATTAACCTATTTAAAAATCAAACATATAAGGGTAAAGTTAGAAATATATATTTTCATTACATCCCACCAGTAATACTTTCGAAGATATCTTCACATTTTAGTAATACCTGGATGAACTGAAAACAGATAACTATGAGCTTCACATAATAACTCTTTCTTCAACTCTGAATCATAAGGCATAAATAATATCATTCCAAAACTCAAAACAAATCCTTTATAAATATTAAATTCAAATAACTTATCCTTCTAAACCAATTATAACCTTTTTTACAACTCACTGTCTTCGTTCTATGCTTACTTAATTTTGTCTGATATAGATGATTTCACTTCCACTTGAAACAGAAAAGAGTAATTCCCTCTACCAAAAACATCCAATCCAAAAACTATCAAATCAGAAATCAAACTATCTCTTTCCAAATTTTTCATGGTTAATGTAACATTACTATTTTGACTCAAAGTGCTAGCCACCTTATTTTCCTTTATCATATGGTAATGAATCATGAAATCATAATCTTTGATTAATTTCAGCCACCTCCTTTATCTCATGTTTAATTATTTATGATTAAATATATACTTCAGAAATTTTTGATCATTATATATTTCACACTTTACGCCATAAAAAAGATGCCTCCAAATTTTTAATGCAAAAACAACAACAACTAATTCCAAATCATGTGTAGGGTAATTTAACTAATGAGGTTTCGACTATCATGATGAAAAATCAATTACCTGATCATTCTTAATTAGGAAAAAACCATTTCCTTCCAATGTTGCATCATTGTATACGAAAAATTCACTATTCCTGGAAGGAAGGGCCAAAACTAGAGAATTTACCAATATTCTTTTCAATTCCTGAAAATATTCATCACATTATTTTTTCCATATGAACTTAAGTCCATTACATGTTATCTTAGTTAGTGAACTAGATAACCAAGAAAAGTTTTCAAAAACCCTTCGATAATAACCCGCTAATCCAAGAAAACTACAAATCTCTGTGATATTCGTAGCTCTTGGCCACTCTTCAATAAATTTTGTTTTATAAGGGTCAACAATTATGTTATCTTTAGAAACAATATGTCTAAGGAATGGAATTTTTTTCAACCAAAATTCACTCTTACTTAACATTCCATATATATTCTTTTCTTTTAAGGCTTTCAAAATTGTCTTTATGTGACTTTTATGTTTCTACCAACTTTTAGAATATACCAAAATTTCATCTATAAACAGAGCCACAAACTGATCAAAAAACTAATGAAAGACTCCATTCCTACATTTTCATCACATTAGACAAGTTTCTCATTGCTTTTAAACTCTAGAGAAGCTAAATTAATTCAATAATTCAGAATAAATCTTGAATAAAATGAATTTATCTTACTATCAATATCCTAGATAAAATTTGGGATGTACCTTGAAAAATGGGTGAAAGTTTCTTCAAATGAAGCCATAGAATCTTCCTCCTTTTGTCTCAATAATGAGAATTATTTTTCCATCCCAAGTCGAACATCCGTAGAGAAATATTTGTCAAGGAAGATATTATAAAATTCATCCCTCTCGATGGAGTCAATATCTACAATTCCTCTGATATTTTTAATCATTGACCACTATTGATCAGCTTCACCTTCGAAATGATAAGCATCAAGACTAAACTTTTGATTGTCTGAACACCAATGTTGATTTGGAAGGTTATTTCCCTTTGTATGCCTTCCAAGCATAGATTCCCTATTTCCTCTATGGAAACCCATTATGAAAAAACATATCCTAGATGAAGCAATGTAGAAATCTTGAAATTCTATATCATTTTGAATATAAAGAAAAATTATTTTATGGATATTCTATTAACAATATTATAACTTATGAAGTTATCTAAACTGATCTCTAATACAAACTATAAGGCCCCGACCTTAAATGTTACATAATCTTGAGTTTAGTAAAGATTTTAAATTGAGGATATTTTCAAGTTTATAGTTTTAGAAAATTAGGTCATAACTATTACATTTCATATCAAATATTACAAAGTATACACTTATACTCTATCCAATTATTCACAAAAATAAAACTCCTTAAATAAAACAAGAATTATTTTCTTGATAAAAATATTCTTGAATTATTCCTTTCTTTTACCCTTCCTATACCCTATGAAAAACATTTCAATACTTGGTATGATCATAAAAATCTCGGTAAGGGATATAAAATAAGGAATGAAAAAATTATTCCATGAATACATACAAATCAATGAAATCATACTTTTTACTCATAAAACATAATCTCCATAACATAATTCATGAAATCATAAGATTTATACATAACTCATAGAAATCATAAATCATAAAGGTAACTTGTGGCATCCATAACATACTTACATTGTAGCATTCACAGTAACATAGGGAGTAACCCTCAAGATTGTATTTGGAATACCCATCATAGTATATTCCCTAAATCTATTAGGATAAACCTTAACGTTTACCTTTGTCACATTACCCAATGAATTGGAGAGTTATCATGGGCTCACCTACCCTCATTATTTCACATAAACAACCACATAAATAAGTAATTCCCAAGAACCATAACATAATGATAACACATAAAACAAGAATAAAATAATGATAACATTTCCACATTGCAATCACAAGATATCACTTCAAGATATTGACATAATCAATAAATTCTCATAACCATTTTCAATACAAAAATACCATTAAAAGTAATATGGTATTTAAATTTCTTTTTAAAAATATTATGGCTTTTAGAGGAATCTAAATATCAAATAATTCTCACGGTGGCGGAAAGATCATTGTCACCGCGTACGTTAAAATAGAAACATTCGTGTTTTCATTTATTAAAATGGTTCGAAATAAAATATTCCTTTTGAAAGCAGTTGAATGGTATTAAAATTTAAAGGGTTTGATTATAAACCATATAAAATAAGTTCATTTATAAACTAAAAATATGTCTCAATGAAAGGAGATTGAGATAAAGTCCCTTACCATGAGTCCAAATCATCACGTAAGTTCCTTTTTCTTCCTGAATAATAAACTTAATTTAATTTCTAATTGTTTGAGAACCTTTTTCAAATTTATTATTCATTTTATATCACTTATTAACTTGTTATAATAATCATATAATTATTCATGTTCATGTTGATCATTTTGTCGATATTCGGTACTTAAGTCAAAAATGTACTTATTTTGATGTAAATTGTTTGTGTAGTCAAAAGTAAATCATCTCTATAATTATATTCATGATTAAAATATCATATATATCTATTATATATATATATATATTTATAATAGTCTATAATAGTTAGAGAGAAGTGTAACGTCCAGGACCCAGGTGTCATCCCAAAGTGCCCCAAACCCAGTCGGCCACATCACATCAAGCACATTTCCCAAAATACTAAAGGATTCCGACTAGAAACAAGGGACAAAGTCTGATAATAGGGAAACTATATCCTCACTATCAAACTATAGACAATGTAAAACAAGTAGTAAATAGTATCAGAATTATTAATACCATAAAACTGAAGTAAACAATGGAAGGCCGGTAGTAATAAAACAACTAGAGCATATATACATATATATATAAATGTTTCATGTCACATGTGTCTAGAAAAACATCCAAAAAAGTCACAATAATGGAAATACAATACTAAATCAAAGTGAAAAAATTTAGAAAACTCAAACAGCCTCTCAAGCCTCCGCTTAGTCCCATGCTCTCCTGCTCCAACAAAAATCAAATACCTGATGAAGAAGGGGGCTTTCCCTTATCTATACTTGCAACCATATAATGTTTTTGGGTCCAAAATCATGACCCAGATAGTGTGTGTGATGAATCCTAGTGGGAAACCACCAAAATAATTGTGCCTAACTGTCATTGGATATATATAGTTGGTGAAATTCAGAAATAAATCAATAAAATTGAAAGTACTTAAAAGTAAACAATCCAAAATTACATTCATTTTAATTTATTATTAAAATTGTTGAATAATGAATCTTGGGATCTAGACTAAGCTCTATATATCTTTGTGTAATAGTAACAATAGACATCTTAGAAGACCATATAAAAAGTCAAGTAAGACCAAGCCCAAGATTGTACTTTGTATTGGAAGGCTCGTCACCATCATTCAATTATTCATAAATAAACCCTATGAGAAAGCTCTCACGGTCTAACCCATTTTGTTTAACATATCACTAATCATTTATGAATGAACACTTTGTAATATCTCAATATTAATACCCCTAGGTCAAAATGGATTCAAAAAATTATAAATGACCTCTGGGTAGCTCGCACGGTCAATACCCCATGGGTCAACATAACACAAATAACTTATAAATGACCTTCAGGTAGTTCTCATGATCAATACCACCTAGGAAAACGTAGTACAAATAACGATAAATGACCTCATGGCTATCTCTCATGGTTAATACCCCTAGTTCAAATTCTGCACCAAATATCTCATAGTCCTATGTAAATAAACATAGAAACCCCAACAATTTTCTTGGTCGACGGCTCTCATGGTCTATTGAAAAAAAACAACGCACATATCATAACAAGGAAACATAAGTAATCTATAACTACTACATGGATACCATTATCATTCATAACACATGAAATTCATATAATCAATCAAAATCCATTCTAAACAATTCAAGGCATGGAAACAAGGTATGCCTCATAGGAATCCAATTCCAAACAGACATAAATAATCAATCAATGGAATGCACTAGTGGGGTGTCCCATAATAAGGTATAAAACCTTATGCATAAGAAATCACCCTTTCTCAATCAAAGAAACCATAGCAGGTATTAAATAGGGTCAAATTCCGAAAAATGCAATACCCCAAACATGGTTATTTAGCACTTTAAGAACATATAATCCAAATACAATAAAAGAAAGGAAAAACCACCTATTTTGATGTCATATGATCAACACACTTGAACATCGACCCTTGAATTGGCCTAGAATGATGTAGATCTACAAAAAAGTGAGAAAATATCAATCTTTAATAACCTATGAGGGAAGAGAGACCAAGAAAACAGGCTCTAGGGGAATTGAGAACTCACTGGTAGGATTCCAACTCACCTAGAAATGTCTCGATTAGAGCTCAGATGAATAAATGGGAGAGGCTCAAAGTTTATGGTCATTACATCACTCTTCTATACGAACTGATGGGAGAATAAATGTGTTTTGGAGATGAGATGTGACCACACTCTGATTCGTCAATTAAATAGAAAAGTACACTATGTTTTCATTAAATGTACATGTCATTTATCAGCCTCAATCGGACTCCACTTTAGTTGGTATGCCAAGTCACCTACACACCCATGTACTTAGCCATTACATGGCCAGTATGCAGTTGTACATGGTACCTAGATACACGGTGTGTACTCCTAAGTATATGGTGTGTACTTTAAAAATTCCAAATTCTTTTTTTTCTTAAAAAAAACCGAAATAAAGATCCATACCTGAAAGGAAGATATGGGTTCTTACAATCTTCCCCCCTTAAATAAATTTTTCCTCAAATTTCCCTTCCAAGGGTGGTGAAGAAGAATCAATGAAAAACACTGGCCACTAGGATCATACATTGGCCTCCCTCTCCCAAGTCTCATCCTATAATCGCTCATGCTTACACAGCACCCATACCAAATGAAAATACCATCCATGGATAACCTTCATGTTGCGGTCCACAATTAGAATCGGGTGCTCCTCAAAGAATGAATCCACCTCCAACTTAACCTCCTCGGGTTGAAAAATGGGAGATGGGTCTGAAAAGTAACATTGTACCTGAGAATAATGAAATATGTTATTCATATCTTGGTACCTATGAGGTAATTGAAACCAATAAGCAACTAGTCCAACTCTCTCTAAAACCTCAAATGGTCCGATGGGCATTGGTGAAAGCTTCCCCTGTCTCATAATCCTCTTGTGTCACAACCTCGATGTGACATGTAGAAAATGTGATCTATGACCTCAAACTCCAAAGGTCATCTCTTTCGATCAACATAATATTTTTGTTGAGACTGTGGAGTATCCATCCTCTTTGGAATCAACTCCACCTACTCAGTGGTCTCCTAGACAAGACGAGGTCCCCGGATAGCTACCTCTCCTATCTCCAGCTAATATAGGGTGTATCATCATGGCCTACCATATAGAGTCTCATAAGGGTCCATTTGAATTGTTTCCTTAAAAAATTTATTATAGGAAAACTCCACTAGGAGTATGTGTCTCTCCCAAGATCCCCCAAAATACAAGATGCATTCTTGTAGCGTATCCTCCAAAACCAGAATTTTGTACTTAGATCAGCCATCTGGCGATGGTATATTGTACTCAGAAGTACCTATGTACCCAAATCCCTCTGTAGTCCATGGTAGACATTATAAGTAAACCAAAAATCCTTGTATAAAATGATAAAGTGTGGGATCCCCTAAAAACGTACAATCTATCAGATGTTCAACCTTCCAAGCTCATTAACTCTAAAGGTTTCCTTGATTAGAAAGAAATGTGAAGCATTTTTTATTCTTTCAATAACAAACTAAACCACATCATTCCCTAGAGGAGACCTTGATAAACCCATCACGAAATCCATTTTGAAATCATTCCACTTCCACTCGGGAATGGGTAACTATTGTAATAGACTTTCTGGTCACTGATACTCTACCTTTACCTATTGTCAAGTGAAACATCTCATAACAAAACCAACTAAATCACTCTTCATGCCTGGATACCAATACTGATGGTGTAGATCTTGATACATCTTGGTGACACCAGGTTGAACTGCCCATACTAAGGCATAAAAATTTCATATCAACTCCCCAAGTATGTATTCTGACACCACTACATGTACATGAAAATTTAATACCTCATCATCACTTACGGTCAACCCAGGAGTGGGGTCTTCTCTTGACACACTCTCTTTTAGGACTAGGCCTTAGGAATCTGAAAGCTTCCTCATTCTAACTAGATCTATTAGAGTAGAGGTAAAAACTATAGAATAATGAAACATCTACCCTTTTTAGTCATGAACCTCTAAATGAATCTTAGGGAACAGAGCCATAAGCTGCCACTCAATGTTGGCCTCCTGAACTTCCTATATCTGAGTCCTTCTGCTCAACGCATCATCCACTACATTGCCTTTCCCAGGAATGTAGGAAATCTCAAAGTCAAAAGACTGAAGGTACTCAACCCACCTTCTCTATCTGAACTTTAGATCATGCTGAGTAAAGATATACTTGAGATTTTTTTGGTCAGTGTATTCCACAAAATTCTCCCCCAAAAGATAATGTCTCCAACCGCGCAAAGAATGTAAAACTTTAGATAACATGAGATCGTGCATCGGGCAATTCCTCTCATGTGGCCTCAACTACCGAGACCCATATGAAATGAATTCTCCCCCTACATAAGCACTGATCTAAGACCAATACCTAGTGCATCGTAGTAAACTGTGTAACTCTTTCCCGAATCTGGAAAAAATAGTATTGGTGCTGAATTCAATCTCCCTTTTAACTCCTAAAAGGATGAATTGTAGGAATTTTTCCACAATTACTGCACAACCTTCTTATTCAAGCCCTTTAGTGGCACTGCTAACTGTAAAAATTCCTGAATAAATTACCTATCATAGTCAGCTAGCCTCAGAAATCTATGTACCTCAATTATGTTCTTTGGATACTCTTGGGAAACTACTTCTCCCACTTTCTATGGTTCTATTGATACTCCTATCTATGAGAAAACATGACCCAAGAAGTGAATAAAATCTATCCAAATGTTTCCTTTTGTGATCTTAGCATATAACTGATGTTCTCTCAGTGTACTAAATACGATCTCAATATGGGTAGCATGGTCGTGTCGACTGTGAGAGGACAGCAAGATACCGTCCATGAAGACTACCATAAAATAATATATGGATGGAAGAATCGGTTAATCAGTTCTAGGAAAACCACTAACGTATTTGTGAGACCGAACAGCATAACCAAAAACTTGTATAGACAATACCTACTTTAAAAGGATGTAAGAGGTATGTCTGATGGTCTAACGTGCAACTGATGATAACTTTATCTCAAGTCAATCTTAGAAAACACATTGGCTCATCAAATATGATCAAAGAGGCCAAAAATCCACGGCAAGGGATATCAGTTCTTGAACATCAACTGGTTCAGCTTCTGATAATCCTTAAAAAGTATGAGGGTACCATCCACCATATTTGCAAAAAGGACAGGTGAACCCCATGGGGAAGTACTGGGTCAGATGAAACCATTTTCCTGAAACTACTCTAACTGCCTCTTGATCTCTTGTAACGCTAGTGTATCCATCCTCTATAGAGGAATGGACACTGATGCCACTCCTAGAAAAATATCAATAGAGAAATATACCTCTCACTCTAGAGGAAAAACTGAAAAGTAATCTATAAATGCATCCCTGAAATGATCCAACACTATAGAAAAGTCCATCTCTGACATCCCCTAGTCATTTGGATATAAACTATAGATCTGGTCTATAATTCCTCCTAATCCATGATTCTCAGGTCTAGCTCTTCTCACCTTAACATCCCATTCTCCCTTGTGCAGAAAAGACTCACCCTCTGGTGATGTGAAACTCGTCCTGTGGCAATAACAGTCAACAAAAGCCTAAAAGGAGACCAACCAGTCCATTCCAAGAATGAAATTGAAGCCTGTAATCTCTAATACATATAGGTACCATAATAAGTAACACCCACCAACCTCAAGCGGACACTCTATGCACTGACTTACACTAGTCGTCCTAATCCCTAACTGAGTGTTTCGTGTTATAACAGCATCAGAAGTAATGATAAATATCCCATGGATATCCATAATGTCAAAATATATAAAACTATGGGAATTCCCTGTATCAAAAATAGAATAAACTAAAACAGAGGAAACCAGAAATGTACCTCTAATCATAGAGGGTTCGGGATCCTGCTCTTTCTGGGTCTGCTCTACTGCAAAACTTTGACCAGTATCACGGCACTAAGACCCTGCCTGACTACCCTGAGCTGATCCACCCTACTACTACTGAAATCCTATTGTCTGGATACCATATCCATGACCACCTCCTTAGCCTAAATAGCCTGAAAAACTCCAGATCCCCGACTGAGGAGAAACAACTAGTCCTGCTTCTAAATGTGGAGTCATAACAGATCCCTGTTCACCAACTTCTAGTGAGAATATCTGAAAAAAATGCGGAATATGACCCATCTTTCTCTAAGATTGACACTCAACTAGGTCTCTCGGGCATTGAGGTCTCATGTGCCTACTCTTCTGCACTTTTAGAACCTCACATGGATACCTTTAGATACATCCCTACTACTGGAATCACTGTATGAAGGCTCCATACGACACTTCCAACTATCAAATGAAAGAGTAACAGCCCTGGATGCCAAACCGCCCTGGATTGAAGCTCCCAACTCCCTCAGATTGTGCTTGGTAATCAACACCTAGTACACTATAGTTTTCACTAAGGTCAACCTAAAAACATTCACCTACAATCAGATTTCATACTTGAGACAATCCTCAAATATCCTAGACAAAGATAACTCATCACCTCCCAGAACATGTGTGAAGCAATGAAGATCTGTAAAATGAGAATAGTAATCCATCTCTAAAAGAGTTCCTTTCTCCAAATGCATGAACTCTCGGGCTCGATCAGCCCTCAACATCTCAGGGTAGAAGTAATCATAGAAGGTCCTCTATAACTCTTCCCAAGCCATATCCCGATGACATTCTGCATGTGAGATAGCATCCCAACATATCTTGGTGGAATCACATATCATGTACATAATGAGCTTAATCATCCTCTATAGAGGAGTCTCCAGATGATCAATGATAAAAATAATGGATTCCAACAATGAATCTGCAGCTTGTGGTCCTCCATCCCCTGAAAAATTGGGAGAGTGTTTCTTCTAGAACACTTGAGTCAACCCTACAATAGTTGGGGTAGGATGTGGTGCTCCCTGAAAAGTTACTAACATCCTAAAAAAGCCTTCACATAATTGTGCATATGTACCTGTGTATGGTATAACATTTGGTGACAAGATGGGCTCGACGGGAGGATCTACTAGTAGTCCCTAATCAACCATTTCTGGTGTCTGATCGTCACCATGTACCTGGATTATAACCAGAGGATTTCTTAGTGGCATGAATCTGCAAGTTCAAGCACACACCTCAGTTTAATATTATCAAGGACAAAAACATAGAAGTGGGATAACAGAACTGAAGAAATAGAGCATTTGAGTTTTACAAAACAAGGTTACACAGCGTGGATAAAATATACACACCATGTTCCCTTAAGATTTTAACATGGAATATACCTCTTCCAATCCTGGTCGTGTAACACCCTTTACACACGGTGTGTTCCTCCTGATACATGGTGTGCGCTTGAATTTTCCCTCCTACCCAAAAACGTCTACATGGGTCGAACCGCATAGTTCTGTGGATGTAACACTACACGACATGTTTACCCTAGACACAGTGTATACCTGTTAAGTTCCATACACTCGTATCATTATTCACACATCCAGATACACATTTGATAACTACACAGCATGTATAAATGAGACACAGTGTGTACGGCCTATTTTTTATCCCCCGTGTTGTTGGTCACACAGCTGGATACATGGTTGATAACTACACAGTGTGTATAAACAAGACACGATGTGTACAACCTGAAGTTTCAAAACCCCATGCCTCTACTCACACAGTCATTCACAAAGTCAAACACTACATGGAATGTAATCATAGTACACGTCATGTACTTAAAAAAATTTAGTTCTACCAAAAAAAGAAGAACACATGGTGTGTGTTAATAACACCACAAGCCGTGTTGTCTAGGTTTCTAGACAGTATACCTCTAAGAATTCTCCCAAACCCTAAAAACCCTAAATTTTTTTCCAAGGAAAGAAAAATTATATCCTTTGAGATTCCATACTCTTGTAAATCAATTTTTGGAATCCTTATTCATATTATAACTTGAAAAAATTCAATTATAGTTCAAACATGATCCACCAAATTCTGATCCAATAGGGCCCATAACACCTTAGGCACCAATACATTACATCCATCGAAATGAAACTTTACGTATTTCAATACCCTATCAAAATAGTAGTTATTCTATCATATCATTGATCACAACAACATGCATATATAGCATAACATCTATCACAACATCATACAATCAGTAATGAATCCTAAATTGCATGATAAGAATGCATGAAATGTGATCTCTAGAAAGTTCATATATGAAGCATGAGATGGAAAACCCTCATATCATTAAGATAAAACAAAAATAAAACCACAATGGTATAATTATAATAACACAAAACAAGTGAACCGCCCAATAGTGAAATCAAATCAACTATAACAATTCAAAAAACAAAAAAATAGCTATATATTTGAGGAAAATTGGATTTTTCCTATACACGAGTTAGCAATTCCCAAACACAAATTATTACCAACTACCCATTACTTCCTATCCTTGTCTATTGTCTCCAAATAGTAAGGCAGTGAATAAAAGAAAACGGCCTCTAATACAACTTTGTAACATCCCAAAGCCTGGTGCCACCCCAAAGTGCCCCGAACTTGATTGGTCGCATGACCTCATGCGCATTTCTCCAAATTCCAAAGGCTTCAAAATTGTAGTGAGGGAAAAAGTATAATAATGGAGAAATTATGCCCTCATTGGAAAAGTATACACAGTGGAAAACAAATAGTAAAAAGTAGCATAAGCAGTAATACCATACAACTGAAGTAAACAACGAAGGACTGATAGTAATAAAACAATTGGAGCATATATATATAAATGACGCATGTGACATGTGTCTAAAAAAATAACCAAACAAGTCACAATGTTGGAAATTAAATACTAAACCAATGTACAGAAAATAAGTAAACTCTAACAGCATCGCAAGCCTTAGCTTGGTCTCATGCTCTTCAGATCCAACAACAATCAAGTACCTGATGAAGATATGAGTTTTCCAATATCTATTCCTGAAATCATATAATCTATTTGGTCCTAAAAGCATGACCCAAACATGGTTTGAGAATAATTCGATTAGGAAATCACCAAAAGATCTATTCCTAACTACCATTAGATATATATAGCAGGTAAAATATATAAATGAATAAATAAACTAAGAACTACTCAAAATTAAACAATCTTATAGTTTCCAATTACATTAAATTTAATTTATTATTCAAACCATTAAACAATGAATCCCTAGATCTATCCTAAGATCTATATCCCTCTATGTAATTGTAACAATAGACGTCTCAGAAGACTGTATAAACAATCAAGTATGACCAAGTATAATCTTGTTATTTGTCATGGCAGACTCATCGCCATCATTCAATCATTAATAAACAACCCTCTGGGAAATCTCTCATGGTCTAACACCTTTGGTTTAACATAACACTAATCTTTTACAAATGACCACCTGGGAAGCTCACATGATCGATACCACTGGGTCAATATGGCATAAATAAATTATAAATGACCTTCGGGTTTCTCTCACGGTCAATACTCTCTTGGTCAATATAGCACAAATAAATTATAAATGACATATGGTTAGCTCTCACAACCAATACCCTCTGGGTCAACATTGAACAAATAATCATAAATGACCTCTTGGGTAGTTCTCATTGTTAAAACCCCTGGGTCAAAGTCTAAACAAAGGCTCTCACAGTCCTGTGTAAATATATATGAAAACCCCCACAGTTTTCCTCATCCAAGGCTCTCATAGTCAATTAGAAAAAATAGAACACATATCATATCAAGGTAGAAAATGTAATATATAACTACTACATGGCTAACAGTCTCAAGCATAACATATGAAATTCATATAATCAATCAAAATCCATTCTCAATAATTAAAGGCATGGAAACAAGGTATTCCTTATAGGAAACCTAGGCCAAATAGCCATAAAAATTCATTCATGGGAACGCACTGATTGGTTGTCCCATAACTAGTTAAAAAATCTTATGCATAATTAATAATCCTTTATCAAACAAAAAAACCATAGAAGTTATTAAACATGGTCAAATTACAAAACATTAAATACCCCAAACATGGGTATTCGACACTTTAAGCATATATAATACCAATAAAATTGATGAAAGTCACAAACCACCTACATTGATTTCGTACGATCAACACTATTGAACGTTGACACATGAATCGGCTTAGAACAACGTAGATCTACAAAAAGGTGAAAAATGGTCAACCTTGAATTACTCATGAGAGAAGTGGAATAAGTAAGAGAGGATATAGGGGAATTGAGAACTCAGTGGTGGGATTCCAATGCACCCGAAGTTGTCTCGATCAGAGCTTGGATAGAGAAATGGGAGAGACTGGAAGTTTGCGGCCATTCCATCACAATCTTGTACGAACCAAGGGGAGAAGAAATGTGTTCTGGAGATGAGACGCGACCCCTATCTGATTAATTAATTAAAAAGAAAATTTCATGATGTTTTCATTAAATGTACACACCATTTATTAGCCTCAACTGACCCCTACTTTAGGTGGTCTGCTAGGTCACCTACACGACCAGGTGCTCAGCCGTTACACGACCAGTACGTGGTTGTACGTAGTACCTAGGTACATGGCGTGTACTACTAAGTACACATTGTGTACTTAGAAAATTACTAATTCTTCTTTTTTCTCAAAAAAAACCTGATATAAAGATCCATACATGAAATTGAGATTCGGGTTCTTATAATAGGTAATGAAATGCACCGTTCATGGAGATGGTGGGTCGTATGTAAGCATGAACGCTACTTTAATTTCTTTTTAACATTAAAAAAATGAAAACTAAATTATACATAGGTTTATTATAATTACAATATAATATCTATGTTATATATGTTACATATGTTCATTAACGCAATCCTTTATATGTTCCATGTATGGCATGAACAAGTCATATCACTTTGAGGGGGAGATAGTCCACACTTTCTCAAAAGAAATTATCGTATTTACACATTATGGAATGAATAATGGTATATTGTAAATAAAAATTACAGAAGCCTAGAGAAAATATATATATAATATATATCATATATAAATACTGTTCCATCATAATGGTCACCGTGAGAAGTGGTAGGAGAAAATTGAACAATCATTGTTTCGTGAGGCAGTAGCTCACCGTACAGAGAAACAGTATGTTCGTATCCATTAGATGGAGGTGTATATAATTGTATTTATAATACTCCTCATAAAATTATCCTATAATATTCAAGATACTTGTGTTTTTATGTAATCAACGAATAAGTATACCATAGGTAGGGGAGAATGTAAATAAAAGAAAGGAACTTGAGTGAAGACGTTCCTTCTAAATCTGGTAACTTCTTTTGATTTCAGCCAAAAGGATTTCTTGAATTGCATTCTTCCTAAGGTAAGGATTTTAGAAAGAAATGAGGGAATTTTTATCTTGTTTTATTATAATTTGGATGATCCAAATGGATTTAGAGGTGTGAGTATGTGGGTAGAGGTGGTGGCCTTTTATAAGAGGGAGGAGGGGCACTTTAGGAAAGTCTTGAAATATTATTTTATTATAAATTTATTTTAGAATTATAATAGTTATAAAGTGATATAATTTGAGTATAATATGAGGATGGGTTGAAATAATCTCAACCAATAGGTTTTAAACAAGTTCTGGTCACATAATAAACCTTATTTATAAGCATTAACCCTTATTTAAAAACATTAACTCTTACCATGTCTTCTTGTATTTTCATAACATATGGCTACTATAGTTACTACAAAATGCCAATAGAACCAAAATTGGACACTAAATTACATTTTTAAAATTATATAATTCATTTGTAAGAATAATAGATTTTTAGTAAAATTATATCATTTAATAAAATTATATTTTAAAAAAAACCCATTTATGTCAATTTTGACACTATTTAGTAATTGATTTTTGTTAAAGTCATACCAACTTGATTACTTTGAAAAAAAGGAATTAACTCAAATATAATATGTAAATATAGTCCAAAAAAATTCTGTATGGTAAAAAATGTTCAAATTAAATTTATTTTAATATTTATAATATCATTTATTTGAATCTTTCTTTATTAAGGAAATCACTACATCATAATTGTGTCATAAATAAAGTTATTTTGATAATTTATAAATATTATAAATAAGATACCATGATGTAGGAAAAAATGTTATATTTATAATGACTATTTATAGTCAAATATATCAGTTATATAACCCTGTATTAATTTTTTTTAGTAAAATATACAAGTTTATGTTATGTTTCTCTTTACTTTAAATTGAAAATTACAAAGGGTCACTATCACACCCAAGTGGATCCATGAGGTCCTAAAATATACCCAAGGACGAATATGGTGAGACATATCTCATCTAATAGGTTTAAGACACGTTTTAGAGTAGTTTTATATTATCATAATATTATTTTTCACTCTTATTTACCAGATTTACTCTTTAACCACAGTAAATAAATATAATTACTAAAGTTACTATTCATAATTTTCAAAAATTAAAGGTAATTATTTTCAAAATTTGTAAATTTTACTTAAAAATATGGAATCCATTTTTCCAAATTCAAAACACATAATTTATAGAAATTAATTTAAAATTAATTCACGTTGTCCAAACCAAAAAGTGGGTTTTTAAGAAGTAAAAAATATCAAAAGATTGAAATATTTTTATGTCCAATTTAAAATTAAAATTACTTATAATGATCAATATTGGATTAAATTATAAAAACATAATACGACTAAACATTAAAAATTGTTAAAAAGATAATCTAACTATATAAATAAATTATATGAAAATGCAGTTTTGACTTAAAATGCGATATTTTTAACTATTCATTAAAAAATGAACTTTATCAGAAAATTACCAAAAATTTATTCAAAGTAAATTTTTATATCCCACTTCTATATAATAAGTTTATTTTTTCAAATAGAAAATATAAAAGTGACAAAAAAATATTTTCAAAAAGTGTTTTCTATTAAAAGGCGGTAAACCAACCTTTTAAAAATATTAGACTATTTTATGCTTAAAATGGATTCAATCTCATTTTAGGCCTCTAAAATTTAATGGATAAATGTAAAAACATTAAAAAATTATGTAGAATCATATTATAGTTAGTTCTATTTATTCTCATCAATATAATAGCTAGTTATTAACTACCATTTAAAATAATAATAATAATATTGTATTATTTTTCTGTATAACTCAATGTTGGGTGAAACATAAGATTTTTGAGAAAATCATTGTTGTGTATCAAGTACGCTATCAGAAAAAATTGTCCCATTTAACGTAAAATTAATATCTTATTCATAAGTATTAATAGATATAAAAAAAATTATTCTATAAATACCTAGGATCCAACGTTATATCTATCTTGAATGTTCTAGAATTGTTCTATGTTATTTATTTATATCTCTGAATTATATACCTTACTTATTCTCATTTCCGTTGATGAGGTAATACATACATTATTTTCAATTCCCAAATTCTTTCATTATTAAATTACTTTTTTTTATGATATGAGGCAATATTACAAAACATATTTTTTTAATATAATTTTTATGATTATGTATTAATATTGATTTCATTTATCTTCACACATAATCATTAATATTTTATGATGGGTGTGCCTAGATATAACTATAATGAATTGGGTAAACATTTTGTTTCATGAGATTTTATTTATTAGATTAGGGATTAAACCTATTTCACAATGGGACTATGTCCACCATGTGACACTGTCTGGGTAGTTAGCCTTGACTTATTCTTATGTCATGTTTTGTGTTCCTACAAAATTTCCTATGATTATATGATATTTTGATTCCATGTTTTTATGACATTGTTCTAGTTATCACTCATGTGATTATGATTAAAGGAAAGTATAAGTTACTTCGTAAGAGTGAAATGTATTTATGTTTCTGAAAAAGTTTTAATAATTATTTTTTGATTGAAAAGGAAAATTTTTTAGTTACGTATTGACTAAAATATTTATTATGTAATGTTTTAAGAAAATAATTGGATATAAAATTTTATTACTTGGGTAATAAATTGTTTTTTTGGAGAAAAATGATTAATTTTGAAAAAGAAAAGTCCTATATAATTATTAAGGAACTAAAAATATTTTTTTATTTATATATGTCCCTTATTAATATTTTTCAAATTTCCCAAATTTTAAAGAGTGTTCTACATGTTTTTATGGATTACTTGTGAAAATGATGATGTTAAGATTAAAATTTTAAATAAATTTTATGACAGAAAACTTTTAATATGATAAATTATTTATTTGTTTGGGAAGAATTGGTACTATTTTGATGTGTACACATTTTATGTAATATTTATTTATTTATAGATTATGGCCTAAATCTCTAAAACACTAAAACATAATGTTCCTAAAATTAATGAAAACTAATTTTTGAATTAAAATTCCATATTATGTAATGTTTAACAATTTTTCTCATTAATTTAGTACTCAATAAGAGCTTAGTTGTTTTATGTTTATGTTTTGTTGAGGCATAATTTTGATCATCAGGAAAGGTATCTTTCTATGAGTTAGTATAATTCAAGGACTTAAAAAATAGAGTCAGTACATAACATCTTTTGTACATTCATTTTTTTATCTTGAATATGTTACCATGAAAAGGGAGATATGTGTCCTTGTATTCATGTTCGAGTCTGTTGTTTCATAATTAATTCATTATACATGGTATGTTATTAGAATCCACGTACCCTAATTTTTTATTTATACATGCTTATTTTTTTATTTTTTATTATGTACTATAATTGTGGGTATAGTATTCCCACTATTTGAACACAAATACTTATTACTATACAAAAATCTCTAACGTATAGGATGGATGAAGTTGGTCATGTGGAACTCCATCTCAAAACTGATGATTCATGTATAGGTGTTATATAAATAATTTATTTTACAAAAAAATAAATCCTCATACTATAAATTAAAATTTTAGTTCATTTCATATAAAGAAGAAATAATATGGTGTTATACCTAACATTAAATGATCATTTTATATTCAATTTATGGGTTATAATTTTAATTTTTAATGTCACACAGAAATAATTTTAGTCATTTTTTAGAAAATAATAAAATATATTAAAATTTAATATATTTATTCATTTGTATCTCTATTATATTTTATGATAGAGAGGGTTTTTATCAATCATATTCTATGATATTGTGATGCAATATAAAGGTAATATCCTTACACAGTGTGTAAGGTTTTTCATATGGATAAATTTTTTTATGGAATGAAACAAAAACATTATGTGTGTTTTCATTAAAAAATTATGCATGAAATCATATTTCAGGATTATCAAAATCATAAATAATTTATGATACTATGTTTCCCAAAACTATATTATGGAGACCCTCCATTTTAATGGTCATATTTTAACATAATTCCTTGACAAAATATTACATTAATTATCATCAAATGACCTTTTTAGGTCTAGTGTCATGTAAACTTGGTAAATAATTCAAGAATTTTGAAAGGAAAAGATAAAATAAATAAATATTTAATCCATTTGAAGGACTCCTTTTTTATTCAATCATATGTCGCATCACATCATGTGATTTCTTAGGTACATATATAATGAAGACCCAAAATTTTTTTACACTGATATCATATCACATCTTGATAGATGAATATTTAATTCATTTTACAAAAACCCACATAAGGACCATAAAGGACCTGTTTAATTGGATACAAATATACTTAAACAACTATTTCATAGTTGAACTAAATTATCTCCCACTAAATGCTTCATAATTATAACCATTTATATTAATATCATATATAAATTTTTTCTTCATGACTTGGGGAAATGGAACATATGAAAGGGTGAGATAAAATTATCAATATGGGTAATCAAGGGAGATATAAATGATAAAATATGCATATAATGAGAATAAGGGTATTATAACATGGTCAAAACATTTGAGAAGCATACCCTTTAAATCGGTGTTTACAACCTTGTGTCATGGAATAAATCATGGATGTTTGTAATACATGAATCATAGTGTAATCAAAGAATACAATCCATGAGAGCCTTAAATTTGCATAAGAGATATATATTCATGAAACCTATAATCATATAAATTCATTTACCATGAATTCAATTCTCACTTCTAAAACTATCATAGTGGAAAGAGTTTACTCCCTAAACCATTATAGTTGTCAAGATTCACTCCCATGATTATAATAGTGAAAAAAGTACCTAATTGGACTTAGTTAACACCCTATTCAATTCATATTTATCTCATGAAATATATATATTTACCTAATTTATTAGAGGATATATAGGTCCCACACATCACATAATTAAAATTATAAATATGTGTACTATAAAATCATAAAACATTCATAATATCAGAACCCCTGAAAAGAAATAGGTTTCTAAAACATTTCATCATGGAACAACCAACCAAAAATAAATAGGATTCCTAAATATTTAATCTTAACATCATTTCATAACCCATGGAAAAGAAAAAAGTTTTATGAACTTTTCAACTTTTCATCATAGCATAACTTTTGTTAATGGAATGAGTGTCATTAAAATTGTGTCATAACAAACATAAAAATAAAACATTCAGTGAAATAATAAGGATGCTTCCATTGGATCATATTCCTAGTAAAACATAAACAATACTAATGGTTATTGTCTTGAGGATTCATAATTTCTTTAAAACATTCTTTCAAAAAGTATCACTTACATATTAAAATAAATTATATAAAACACATTTTTTCTAAATACTATGGGAAAAAAATTATTTGATAATATAATTTGAAACCTATAATAATATTTTCAAATAATTTTGTGGTCATGATGACGGAAAATTCCATTACTTCTGTACATGTTAAAATAAATATTCCTTTCACAATTTTTGTAAAAATTCAAAAGTTCCTCATCTGAAAAAAAAGGATTTGTAATTTAAACCCATTATATAAAAATTATATCTTGGGGAATGTTTTTTAAATATTATAGGATAATAGTTAAAAAAATTATTCAAAACATTTTCCAAAAACATGGAAATATAAGAAAAAGGGTTTTCGACCGAAGACTGAAATAATATTGATTTTATTTAAAAATATATTTTCATTATCTCATGTACTCAATGAGAGAAAAATAAAATGAATAAATTTACTTTTTATAAATAACTATAGAAGAAGAAAATTCATGAAGTTATTGGGAGATATATCATAATATTTCCTCATCATAAACATAATCATAAACAATCCTGATAAACAATGAGATCGTAACATAAAAAATTTATTACTTTGGAATAATTTTAATTACAATCCCCATGAATTAAATAACATTATATTTATATTTATAAACTAATAATAATTATTATAATTTTCATACAATACATTTATGAGGTGTATATACACCAAAAAAAAGAAACAAGTGGTGTATATGGTATGTATCCCACAGAAACAAAAATGGGATAAAGTTACCTTACCACTATGGTAATATTTTGAATCATAAGCCCCGTGAAATAGAAACATGAAATTAAATATTAAATATCATTAACAAAAGGAGATTCAGGATAGAAAATTTCAATGTCTCAATATATACACAACAAAAAATAAATTAGGTTCATAAAAACAAAACAAGTCCCAATGAAGGAAAATTAAGACACAATCACTTACCTAATGTCTCAATATTATTCATACATGTCCAAAACACATATAAATTAAATATGTGATTATTATAAATATATTAATTAATCATAATCATGTATATTATACATTATATGACTTATATTGGGACTTTTAGTAACATCTTATTAATAGTTCCTTATTAAAATAATGTTTTGGGGAATATATGCTTCCTATTTCATGTATGTTTTTGTTTTTTGTTTTTGGTCCCTTTATATATATTATGGTTCAATAATCTAAATAATTAAAAAAATTAACTGAATATCATATATAATCAATATATATGAATTTATAGTAATCTATAAAAGTTGTAGATAGAGAATAAATTATATCATTCAAGGAAATGGTAGGTCATACGTACACATGAACGTTGTTTCCATTTTCTCAGTATATGAAATGGAAAAAGGTAAATATTAATTCAAAATTTAAGGATCATTCATATACCTTGTATATAACATATATTCATAAAATAAATACTTTTTACTATAAATTTCAAAATAAAAAAATGTATCACATTGCTTCATGGATGTGGTAGTCCACACGTATGCATGAACAATGTTATCAATTTCCAATGGATTGAAAGGTTATAAGGTATATATGATATTATAATTAAAGATGAATATTTTTTCATAGAATTATTATATATTTTTTAAAACCATCATTATATCTACTTGTGAGAGGCTTCAATGGAAAACAAATAGGATCGGTTCGCGAGGAGGTAATCCCCCATAAGCATTATTGACTTTTTTGTTTTACATTCGATGGAGAGGTGATAAGTATAGGTTATTAAATTATAAAAATAAAATATCATTATATGTTATATTCTCATTACATTATGTAATAATATTTCAATAATATGTGTTGGAGGTGGAAGAATAATTAAATTAAACACTCCTAATTAAGGACTATACCTCTTCTTCAAATAACCACTTTAAGTTTAAACTTAAATCCTTCATAGGGAGGTTTTTTAACCAGAATAAGGACAATATGAAAATTTTAGGGATGTGAGTAATGAATTTAGATAGGTTATATCTATAAAACCCCATGATATGATGGTATGTATCTTTTAAATTTAACATATTCAACAGTTGATGTTGAATGAAATATTAACTATAAGACCATATTATACTATTTAGTATGTGATAGTTATAAAATATCCATTTAATTGGAATAAATTAATATTATTAACCAAGTTTTAAATTTTAAATATTATATAATAAAAAAATAATTTTAAATTCTTCCAAATTATATTTATAGGTATAAGATAAGAATATAAATGATTTTATCCATAAAATGGTTATAATTCTCTAAAATAAATTTTACCACCTTTTAAAGGTGCACCTATTTTAAAAATATATTTTTTTAATCATGTAAAATCAATTGAAGAAAATAAAATTTATTTTTAAAATTGTAATGTTAGGATTATCTTAGGGTTAATTTTTGGTATTTTATTTATAAAATATTTATTTTCACGTGAATAGTGAAAATACCAATTTTTATAAAACTGTGAATTTTATTATATTAAAATTATATTTAGGATTTTAATAGGATATAAAGATAATTTAAATACTATTTAGTTATAAATAATCTAATTTATATCATCACTATACCATATTTTTGTATAAGTACATTTTTGGATTAATAATGCATCTTCAAAAAAATGTTTTTAGTTGCATTTTATCCATTTAATTTTAAATTAAATTATACCAATTATGTGTTTTTAATATTGAAAAATGGATTCTATATTTATAATAAAAAAATTAAATTTATTAAATATTCTTCATTTATTTTTTTCAATATAAATAAAAATTTATTAATTTTGTTTATTACCATGTTTAAGGGTAAATCATTTAATTATGGGTAAAAAGAACACTATGGGGACTATAAATTGACCCCAAAACTATGTAAAATTTTATTAGATGAGTTTTTATGATAAATAATCATTTAAATATAGTATATATGGCTATTTATTTCCATTAGTATGTGAATATGACCATTGAAACATTTTATCTAAAAAAATGCCAAAGTTGACACCATCCTTCTTTAAATGACAATAACTTTTTTATAGGGTTTTATCTAGAATGTATCTTGGAATATAAATATTATTTTGAAATATAAACTAATTATATTAAATATTTTAATTTATTTTTAATTTTTAGTTAGGATATGGTTACCTTAAAGGCTTTCACAACTCTGATTTAGTAATTATTTAATCAATGAAAAATCAAATAAATGATATTAATAATATTAAAATTAAAGTAATTTGATATAATTAATTTCATCCATGAATATTATAGAAGTCCTTGATATATTTTTGATTTATTAAAATATTTTCTGTGAAGTTATATACGATATTAATATATTTTAAAAGTAAAAGTATCGAATAGTTTCAGAATTGATATTAGTGATATATTAAAAAATATATTAAATTATAAAATAAAATAAAATTCCTAAAAATATTAAATTTTTCCAAAATTTTTTTATGAAGTCTCAAATTTCAAACATGTTCAATTTAGGAATCTTTTAGTATTTTATATTATCAACATTGACCCTTAAAATGAAAAAGACAAGTTGTCATGATATGGGTTAAAGGGGTTACACAAGGGTTATAAATAAATGATAAGGGTCATAATGTGACCAAAATTTGTTTCAAAATTTTTAGATGATATCACCGTAACCCATAATCATCTTATATTCTAAATAAATAACTTTTTATCCATTTTAAAATGAATATTAATTTTTATTACTTTAATATTTTGACAGTTTCCTATGGCGCACCTCACCTTAATTATAAAAGGGAAACTCATCCCTCAGTCCTTCACACCACATTGATCATTCTAGATCAACCAAAACCTACCTATTTATCATCCCAAAATCTTTATCCATGATTTTGAGGTCCTAGAATTCCATAAATACCAACAATGGATCCCTTAAGAAGAGATCTAAAGGAAGTCCCCCAAAGAAGAGGTAATCGTTTTTACCAACTCATTCAAGTTATTTTTTCTTCAACATACTCTTAATGTATTTTTTCCATAATAAAGTAATAAATAAATTATCATATATATTATGAGAATGTATCCTAATAATTATATAATGACAACCCACCTTTTATCTATCCTATGAAAAATGAAAGCACCACACTTGCATTTGTACAACATACCGTCTCCATGCTGTGGTGTATTTTTTCTTAACCATTTTATCATGATGGTTATAATGATATAAATAATAGATATATATAAAAATTATTAAATTATATTGCTTCTATAAAATCAATATATTATCCACTTCCTTTCCCTTTCAACCATATATAAATGATATTATCACCCATATATACTTACGACTTACCATCTATATAATATGATGTGGTTCATTATCTATGTTCAAAATTAAAGATTGGTTATAATATGTATTTAATGATTAAAAGTTACATATATTACATTAATATTCTGTATTTGATGGATCTATATCATATTCAAGAGAATAAGGATTTTCTATACAAAATAAGCATAGAAAAACATTGTAATTAACACCTGAACAATGAAATGAATAAAATATTATTAATAAATTAGTGGGAAACTGTTATAAGGGGAAATTTTATGACACCATAAATATTAATAGTTTTCTATTATAATATTATAATATGTTTAAATCCACAATAAAAGTGATTTAAACACTTAGTAAGGAAATCAGACCAAAGGTAAGAGTTATTTCAAAACCTCATCATTATTCGGGATTATTTCTGTTTAAGTCTCCAATGTGGAATATTTATCCTCCATGTCTATATTTTCTAAAAATGTTTAAAAATGGTTTTTAATATTCCACTAAAAAATTTTAAAGTCAATTTCTTAAAAAAAATATTTTTTGTAAAACCTTTTGAAAAGAATTTTTTTTACTTTTCCAAACAATATACTTTATTACTTTTTTGACAAAAATATTGAAGGAATGTTTCTTTAACGTATGAGGAAGGAGAACAATTTCCTGAAATCCTAATGGATTATTTTTTTAAGAATACTTTACAAGTTTACAAGTCTCTTTTCAAAGAAAATTTCTTTCTTTTAAAATTGTGATACTTTTTAAAATAATTGATTTCAATGTAAAAAAAGTGTGTTTCTCTCAAAAAAAGTAAATGATTTTATTAGTTTATTTTCATCTTTGTCAACACCATTTGTTGAATGTTATAATTAATTGAATTTTATCTCATACAATATCATGTAAAAATTTAATTTAATTTTTTATGATCAATTTGAATATGGATGCATGATTTTGATACCATTCATGCTTTATGGTTAAAGTATTCAAATTATGTATGCATGTTTTTAAAATTAATAATTATGTTATTTCACACCTATATATGAGGAATGCATTATAATTAATAAGTGATGGGAAAGGCCTACTATATCCCCTCAATTCATGAGTAGGTATCATGAGAAAAAGCTAGTTTGGGCATTGCCCAAGGCCTTACCCGTTTACATTTGGGGTCTTGGAAGAAGCCTTGACACTATGTTTATGATGTCCCACATTATTCATTACTTAATCATGATATTGGTTATTAATTACAATCAATTATATATTTATATTTAGTATCCATGGATATGTTTTGTCTCATGATATTATGTAATTATTTTACCTAGATTTATACCTTCCATATTATGATTAAGTTATTTTCAATGGAATGTATTTTAGTTATGTACCTTTCCACAATTGATTATATTTATTTATAAAAGATTTTGTTATATTCATAACTTTTCTAAGCACCGGATCTCACTGATTTCTTAAGTTTCATTTTTACCAAGATTCTAATAAGTATGTTATGACTGATATTTAGTGTAGATCTTGGAGAATAATGGTTTTTTTCAAAAGATTTAGTAAGTTGTATTTATATTTTAGTCGAAATGTAAGATTCTATTATAAATATAGTTTTACAAAAATAATGGAATATTATATTCTTTGGGATGAGATCGCTTGTGCCTAGTAATAATGTAATAAAGTAAACACCAACTCTAAGATACTACGGTTGGGCTCTTTAGAATGGGAATTAGATCAAGTTTAATAGAAACCTTGGGGAATAGATTAATGAAAACCTATATTTGAATATTAAACCCTATGAATCAATTTGAAAATATTTCTAAATGAACTAATATTATGAGTTTGAGGTTTGTTATATGTAAATTTTCTATTTTGGTTATGTGATTCACTAGTTCTATAATTATACATGTTATCATCTAATCTAGTGTATTACATTTTTCTAGAAATGAAACCTATCTAAAGGAATATAAACCATATCAATGCATGTAAAGATTTTCCACTTAAGAATGATAATGTATCTGGATTTGAATTTATAGTTGGAGTAGAAAAAATTATAACTATATTGGGACAACTAACTCATGTTATAAGCAATAGCCATACCTATATGGAGAATTCTTCTGATCCATATTGTGGTGTAATAATGTTAGACCTATTTATTTTTCATAAAAATCTATCATTTAATGGAATTATGAATCCATTTTTAGTTGAGAAATGGATATGATCCTTATAAATTAAATGGATCACTTTTGGGATGTAATAAAATGGAGAAGGTTGTTATGGAAGTATATCATATCTTAGAGGATCCAGGTCAATGTTGGTCATTGATTCAAAACACTAAGGATGGAGAAGAAAGAAAAATCATGGAATGTAAGGTTTTTAAGGAAATGTTCTTGGAACAATATTTTCATTGGTACCAATAACCTGATATAGAGATAATTATTAAATATGATACAAATTTAGGTTAATAATGCTTGTAAGTATGATGAAAACTTTACAATGTTAGAAAGGCATGTTGTGGAATACATACATAATCCAAAGTGCTATATTGACTATTTATTTAATGGGATTAAGATAATTATTCAAAGGGAACTAGTTTGTTAAAATTTCTCATCGTATGATGATATTTCGTCAGGTTCTATCAAGATAGAAAAATAATTCTCTAAGTCGTATTAATTCGAATGGAAGCAATAGAAAAAGAATATAATGGTGAAAATGATATATGAATTAGAGATGGGAATGTAGGATTCTTCCATATGTGATAATTATAGAAGGAAACACCCTGGTAATATCATGAAGGGAGTTTGAATTTTCTTCATGTGTAGAGAGAAAGGCCACCAGGCTATTTATTTCAATGGAAATAGAAAAGTTGTCCAATGAATCAAATGTCAGGATATGGGGAACTATGAAAATGAATGTTCGAACCATCAATGGATTATAGATTAAAACACGCAATGAGATAAATGTAAAGATTATTCTATTACTATAATCTAAGTGTAATAATTATTGTAATTTTTTTTAGGATCAAGAATTATCTTGTAAAAGTTTTTTATCCATGATATTCGATTAATAAGAATCCTGAGATATATAAGGAATGTACTGTATTATTTATTCTTTAAAGATTTAGAAGGATGAATATTTTCATTAAAGTTTTATGGTGATAAATAGATTTCTATATTTGGCATATGACAATAAAAGATACAAAATTTGTTTGAGGAATATAAGCTTAAGTTGATCTTGGAAATTTAGTGACCATATATCTAAATTTTTGGACATTGAATTTAGAAAAATTTATTTTGGATAAGTCTTAAGTTAGATATTTATGGATTGGATTAAGTTGAAATTGGTATGAAAATATTTGAGGTTAATATATGATATTTGATAACATGGGATAACCATTTCAGTTTTGATAAATCTTTAACGGATGAAGGAATGACATGAGGACGTTATGATTTGTTAAAAGTGATTCAGGTATAAAAAATTCATAATGAATATCCATTTGATGGTGTAAGAGAAGAAGTTAAAATAGTTCTAAGAACAATCAAAGGATGGTATTTTTCTTATGACATGGGTTGAAATAAAGTATGTTTATACTTTTAAAGTAAAATAAACCCTCAACTCTAGAAGAATTATTTTTTTTAACAAAAACGTTATCTGGTTATTTTTCTTTCTGAGGAATCAATGGCCTTTTAAATGATCATAAATTTATGGTTTTGTGCTGGATAACTTTAAAATTACCATGTTCTATAACAATTTATACCATAAAATGATAGTTATATTTCTCTTATATATCTATTTTTAACTTCTCACTGATCTTATACTATTTTAAAGCATAATTTTGTGTTGACCATTACATTTTCCTTTACCTATTATTAAGAGGATGTTTTATTTATCCTATTTACAATGTGTTTTTCTTATAAAGTAATTTTAAATTATAAAACTATTCTTTTGGAAGTGATATTTCATAATGTGAGGATGAAATTTATTGAAGTAGGGTAGATTGTAACACACAAATATTTTATGGTATGTACCTTTTAAATTTAACATCTATTATAGCTTATCTTTCATGCAATATCGAGTTTAAAACAACAATATATTATTTATAATGACACCATTATTTCATAGCTGATAAATTGATGGGAAAATATTAACCATAGTACATAATTTATATATTTAATATTTAATCAAATATTTTTACATTCATCTAAAATGTTTTTCTAGTCATAAAATAAGAATAAATTCGATTTTATGTATAAAAAAGTATATATTTTTTAAAGGTTGTTTTACCACCTTTTAATGGTGTAATTATTTTAAAATATATATTTTAATACATTTGTAACCTATATAGATCAAACAAATCTATATTTATAATATATGAATTTAAAAAATAGCTTAGGGTGAACTTTTGGTATATTTATGAATGTATTTATTTTCATGTGAATCCTAAAAAATATTATTTTTTATAAAAATATCAATTTGGTTATATTAAAATTATAGTTATGGTTTTAATTTTATCTAAAAGTTATTAAAATAATATTTAGGGATAAATTATCCAATTTATGTCATCATTATACCTCATTTTGGTGTAATTACATTTTTTGGCTTAATAATATATTTTTAAAAAGAACTATTTCTTAGTTACGTTTTATCGGCTTAATTTTAACATAAAATCTTCAAATTTTATGTCTTTCATTTTAAAAAATTTATTCCATATTTTAAATCATAATTCATAAAATTTTTAAACAGGCCCCATTTATTTTTTGTCAATATGAATAGTAACTTTGGTAATTTTTTATTACCACGGTTAAGGGTAAATCGGGTAATTATGAGTAAAAATAATATTATTCATACTATAAATTCACACTAACACTTGGTCAAATTTAATTTTATGAGTTATTGTTTTCCATGATCATTTATGTTTTTTATATATGAAAATTTGTTTCAACTAGGAAGATATGATGACCCTTATAATATTTTATTTAAAGAAATTCTAAAGTTGTCACAATCACAATTCTAATAAATATAACATTTTATATATGGTGTTTTTCAGAAGGTAACATCGATTATAAATATTATTTAGAAATATAAAAAATTATTTTCAATATAGTTATTTATTATTTATTTTTATTGAATAGATAATTACCTTAAACCCTTTTAAAACTCTCTTGTAATAATTTTTTAATTAATGGAAAATCATATAAATGACGTCCAAAATATTATAATTAATATAATTTTTTCTAATAAATATAATAAATGAATTATATCGATGAACTTTCCATATTAGGTATGTATTATAAGATTTTTTTCGAATTAATCTAGTGTATTTTTGTTTTTTAAAAGTCAATGCAATGAATAGTGTCAAAATTAATGCTAATGATATTTTTCAATAAATACTATTTTATTAAATGATATAAATTTCCTAATGATCTAATATTCATAAAAAATATTGCGATACGGTTTAAAAATTCAACCATGGTCCATTTATCAATCGTTTTTCATTTTCTAGTATCTATATTGACCCTTAAATAATAAAATCAATGTTGCAACTGTAATAGTTGAAGTGGTTAAAAATGGTTAAAATTAAATTATAAGGTTAATAATGTGACATAAATTTGTCTAAAAAAATTTATGAAATTATTTTGACCCATTATCATCTTATATTAATGATAAATAACTATGGATATATTTTTAATTTAATGTTAATTTATAATAATTTAATATTTTGAGATTCTCCTACAGTGCCTCACACCTCAATTATAAAATGCAACCTCCTCCTTCACTTTTTTCGCACCAAATTGTTCCTTCTATATTGACCAAACTCTATCTATTTCCCTTCCCAACATCCATATCCATTTACTGGAGGTCCTTTTCTTCCCAAATATTTGACCATATATCCATTAAGAATAGATCTATAGGAAGTCCTCTAATGATGAGGTAATCATTTTTACCAACTCATTAAAGATCATTTACTTTTCTACTTCATCTTCGTCTTTTATTTCCAAGATAAAGTAATAGATATATTATTATCTATATTATGATATTTTATTATTATTATTATACAAAAATATTCCATCTTTTATCCATCCTATAAGAAATAAAAGAACCATGGGTGCGCATGTATGGCTTACCGTCTCCATGATGTGGTGTAATTTGATTTTCATCACCATTTTACAAGGATTTTTATAATTATAGTTGTAATGGATATATATTGTAATTATGAAATGATATTGATTTTGTAAAATTAATCTAACACCCAATTATTTACCATTTCATCCATATAGAAATGGTATCATCGCTTGTGTGTACGTATGACTTACTGTGTCCACAAAGTGATGTGATTCATTATATTTGTTCAATATAAAATAATGATTCTAAAATTTATTTAATGATTAAATATTATATTTATGACACTAATATTATGGATATTATAGATCAGTGTCATATGAAATATAACCATACCTTTCAAGAAAAAACATGCATGGGGAAACATGGCAAGTAACACCCGAAAAAAGAGAAATAAATAAAATATTATTAATAAATGAGTGAAAAATGTTATTAGGGGATCATATAAGATATAATAAATATTAATATGATTTTATATAATATAATAATTTTTTTAAAACCACTATATAGTAGTTTCAGACACTTATTGATGAAATTAGACATAAGGTAAGGGTTATTTCACAATCTCATAATTATTTGACATTATTTCTCTTTAAGTCTCCATTGGAAAATATTTATCTTCCAGCTATATGTTTTCTATGAATTTTTTCAAAAAGGTTTTTTACTATTACCCTTTTAATTTTTTAATTATATTTATTACCCATGATTTTATTTTTATAAAATGGTTTTAAAGGGACCATTTTTTCGTTTTCCAAATAAGGTACTTTATGACTTTTCTAGAAAAATGGCAGAAATTTTTTTTATCTTATGTTGCATCCAAGAATTTTCCAAATATAATGTTCCTTAATGTTTTTAATAATAATTTATATGTTTACAAGGTTCTTCCCAAAGTAATAGTTTTTTTGTAATTGTTTGGCTTTTTAATAAATGATTTCATTGTAAAAAAGGGTGTTCCTATTAAAAAAATTAATATTCATTTTATTAGAGTATTTTCATATATATAAACACACATTATTGAACATTATTATTAATTGAATATGATATCTTAGGATATCATATACAATATTTAAATGAATTTTTTATGATCATTTTTACTGTGGATGTGCTATTTTGACACCATTAATGGTTTATGGTAAAATTATTTATATTTCATATGATAGTTTTTAATATGAATGTTTATATTGTTTCAAACCTTTCTTGTTAGGAATTCATTAGGCCTATTATGTTATGGGAGGGGCTGGTTAAATCCCCTCGATTCATCGGTAGGTCTCACGAGACAAATTATTGTGGGTATTGTCCAATGCCTTACCTGATTATATACGGTGTCTTCGATGAAACCTTTATGGTATGTTTATAATTTCCCACATTATACATTATGTCATTAAGAGATTGGTTACTAATTCCCTTTTGATTATCTAATTAGTTTTGGCATCCATTGATATGTTTTAGCTCATGTTATTGTGGAATTATTAGACCTAAATTTATTCATGCCAAATTATGCATAAGTTATTTGTTTAATGACATTTATTTTAGTTATATATTTCTCCATAATTGTTTATATTTATTAATGATATCTTCTGATATTGGTATACCCTTACTGAGAATTTTATCTCACCACATTCTTATGTTTCCATTTTCCCCAAGATTCTATGATGTCTGTTATGAATGATATTCAAGGTAAAAATTGGATAATAATGGGGTTTTCAATGGATTTATTGTGTTGTATTTTATATTTTAGTTTTAATATAATATTAAAGTATATATCTAGTTTTCCAAAACTAATAAACTGTTCATTATTTTTCAATTAAATTTCATATAGAGAGTACCAATGTAATAAAGTAACCACCAACTCTGTGATACTAGGGTTTTTGTCCTTACAATTTCTAAACCAAAATTATTTCTAAGTGTGGAGAGGATATTTGAGGGAGTTTTCTTTTTTAAGTGTTCAAGAGGATATACTAAGAGTTTTTGAAAAGAAAAATTTATACCAATGTTTTAAACAATAATAAACCTCCAAATGGATCATTATCAAAATTTAGTTATGATAAGGTTTAAATATGGCCATAAAATAAGAACTAGACATGTTTTTATGTCATTGTAATCATTACTATTTAGTTTACTCCCCTGAAAAACCCTCTTTATGTTAACTGTAGTAATTAATTTTTATAGTTTTGAATATTCTTGTGGACACAAAATTATTTCAAAAAAATTATAAAAAATTAGTATTTGAATTTTAAAATGGAATCCATATTCCCAAATTATATTCATAGAATATGAAAAAATTATTTTAAAATAAAACCTACAGATGTGATGAAAAGTATATTTCCAATGAAAAACATTTCATAAGTATAAAAGGTTATAATATAAAAAGTCAATATTAAATTTATTATTTTGACATTGATTGGATTATATATAATATAAGTGATAAAATTTTAATTTTAAATTATTTAAAAATAAAATGGAAATTCTAAAATTATTTAAACAAAAATGTATCTTTTAATTAATATTAGTATTTTTTTACTATGCATTCAAAAATTAATCATTTCAGAAAATTATAAATAAATTACCCAAAGATGACATTGACCTTTTGATTCCATAAATGAATTTTAAATTTCAAAGAAAATTAGAAATATTAAAAAAATCATAAAAATTAATTAAAACCATTTTTTAGAAAAAAATGAATATTCAAGGTATCTAATGTATTTAATAGAAATTAATTACAAATTTATCAACATATTTTTATTATCTAAAACCATTATATTAGGTTATAAAGTTTTTTATATTGTTATTCATAGAAAAATGTTTAATGGATTTGCTATAACTATCTCTTTTAAGTAATAATATTAAAAGAATGTTATTGTTTAGTAAAAATCAGTGCTACGTGAAACACAAGATATCAAATAAATTAAATTTATTGTAATATATATATATATATATATATATCATTAAATATATGGGTGTTACACTCTACCCCTATTAAAACTAATTCCACCCTATAAATTCTAACACTTTGACAAAAACAACATAGGATAGTTTTGCCTCATCATATCCTCAAGTTCTCACATAGTATCCCAAAGTTGGTGGTTTCTCCAAAATAATATTGTCCAGATGAGTGGACTTGTTTTATATTACTTTCTATCTGTGATCAAGAATCTCTGTAGGTTATTCTTTATAATAATGATAATGATCTCGTGTTATAACCTCTAGGTTTAGTAAATGTTAAGGATCGCATATATACATCCTTTTGATAGATATATTAAACACATCGTGGACTAAAGAAAGGTTCTATAGAATGGTCAAGTGATAAACAACTATCTCTACTAAATAGTGAATCATGAAAGGGAAAATATAAATATTGGTAACAGTTACTCTAATTATAAATCTCATAACCTTATTAAAATATTAAAATTCCCATAAACATATTCTGAGCAATATAAATTATCATTCACATCAAAGATTATTTACAAAATGATTCTTTAAATATTATACTACCATTATGTGTTTTTGGATGGATCAAACATTATCTATCATTTATTTTTTCATATTAGGTCGAAAAGTCATTCTTCCCTAAATTAATGCCATCATGTTCTAGTTATACAGTAAATTTTATAGAGGTCTTCATAAGGAGAAATATGAATTCTTTAGTGAAATCTGTTATTGTAAGAAAATAGATATATAGGAGGGTGTTGCTATCACTAACCTTGGAAATTAATGGAACAATATCATAGAATACCCTATAGATTTTTTATTTTTCTCTCTAACAACCCATCTATTTGAGGATGATATAAAGTGATAAAACTAAAATCTTTTTCATCAAATTGTTGAAGGCTTCACCAGAATGTTGAGGTAAACCATGGATACCGATCATGTATAATATAATGTAGTACTAAATTAATCCTTTCCACATAATGTGTATCCTAGATAGATAATCTAGATAATTATTCTCCAATTTAAATGATGTGTGATAACGTTGTAAGGGGATCAACTACAACATATATAACATTATCTCTTCATATGTTTTTGAGTGTACGATGATAAAATCCATGGTGATGTTTTCTCATTTCTATTTTGGTATGGGTAATGGTTGTAACATACCAATAGGATTTTGTCTCCCAAACTTAACATGGTGGCATATCAATAACTAAGATATAAACTCTATAATACCTTTATTCCTACCATCCCACCGGAAATACTAATTTAGATCACTATACATCATTGTACTTCATGGATGAATAGATAATGAAGAATTATGTGATTACTCTAACATATCCTTCATCAAATATAGTATGGATAGAACACATACATTATTCCTAAACCTTATCATTCCATAAAAACCAAGGTTGTACTTGGGAATATTTATACCCTTCTTCTACAGATCTACTTCATGATTTCGCACCTCTTTAATTTTAACTTGGATATATGGGTGAACACTTATTTGAGAAAAATATATTTACACCCACCCATTATGATTTATAGATCTATCCATTTAAAATATATAAATATTGGATCTTTTTTTATCCTTATCATAGATTATCTGGCGTGATTTCTTTGACTCAAAGAATCATCACTATGTTCCCTTTCATAGGGTGGAAATATATTGAGAATTTGTAATCACTAATTAGTTCTAAACATATTCTCTAGAACATATTTTACTTCTCTTATGTGAATATATAAATTAAAAATTTATGATAAATAGTATATTTCAAACCTTTCTCTATAAATATAATTCCACTATATCATTAATGAAAAGATTACCATAGCTATCTCTAAATCACGAGTTCAGTATTTTTTCCTATGAACCATTAATTTTCATGAGGCATATTCTATCATAAAATAATTATTCATGTGGATGAATCCCAACCCCTTAATAGTTTTATTACTAAATATTACAAACCCATATCCACATTTTGTTAATGTAACAATTGGTGCACTGACTAATCTTCTCTTTAGTTATATGAAATTTTCCCTTTATTCATCTATCTAGAGGAACATACCTCCCTTCTGAGTTACTATTTTGATCCAATTGGACATATATGAAAAAATATTAACAATCCATCAATGGTATCCATCCAAACAATGAAAAAATCATTTCTCAAGAATAGTGGTATCTTTAGGAAAACATCTAATAGAATCTCAAATTGATGGATCCACTAATTTAACCTATCTTGAGAATATATGACCCAAAAAATAAAGCCTCTTGTAGCCAAAATTCAAACATTATACATTTTTCATACATTTTCTTCTTCCATTTGAACTTCCGGAATAATTATAAAGTGATATTCATCCTTTTCCTTTATCTTTGAATAGAACATAGTATCATCTATCAAGAATACAATAAACTGATCAAGGTAATCTCTAAAGACACTATTCCTTGAATCCATTAAGATAAAAGGTTTATTATTAAGACCAAACAGCATCAATCAATACTCATAGTGCTCATACCTTATACAAAATGTTGTATTGGGTATATCTACCTTCTTAACCCTCAATTGATGATATCAAAAATGATAATCAATTATGGAAAAGTATTGAGCTCCATGCAAGTTTGTCAATAAATTCATCAATACATTATAGATGATACTTGCATTTGGATTTTATATTGATCAGTTCTTGATAATAAATTAAGACTCAGATTGATCAATATTTATTCTAAAAATGGAATGGTGCACCGCATGGTGAAACACATGGTTGAATGAATCCCTTTTCAAAGTTCTCATAGTGTTTCTAATTCAATTCTAGTAACTTAATTGAGTAAAATCTATATATATTCACTGAAATTAATGTAGCACCAGAAAATTGTCCTATTTAAAACACAACATCACGATTCAGTATAAGAATAGGTATCTCTTAAGACATCAAACAAAATGTGTACAACAGGAATATCACCAATGTTGAGTTATTCCCTGAAAAATTGTGAAAAACATCCCTTTCGAATCAGAATCAGGACTAATATAATGGATTTTATCTCCATTGATGGTTTATATTTATCATCACACTAATATAAAATCATAGGTTTGTTTGGAATATCAAATGTGAATTTCCTTCCTTGGAAATTGATTTGGGATTAATATACATAAATCCAATTTATGCCTATAATAAAATAAATTCAACTAGAGGGATAAGAAAAATATTTGTTGAAAGAAAATTCCTAGAAAATTCAACTGGATAATAATCATATAACAGATAAGTAATCATCCTTACATTAGATGTTTTTCACTACATATTCAATATATAATCATTGGGGTAGAATTTTCATTCCCTTATAAAATTCTTCGGAACTAAAATAATGTGTATATCCAAATTCAGAAAATACATTAGCAGTTCTGGAGTGGATGGTATGTGTACCATTCACCATAATAGTTTTGTACCCCTAATTAGAAACAATGATCATATGATATTTTACATTGTATCTTGGAATAAGAGATTTCTGATTTGTATCATCATAATCAAGCATCTAAGTTTAATACTAGTTATCATAATGTCCATACAATTTAAATTTGATACACTGGTGTGTGGGTGGTACATTCAATAGATCATTATCTTTATTTTCATTATTATTTATCTTATTCTAACCACTTCAGCATTCAATTTCACAATGAGCTACCATTTGACACATACAAAACATTCACTAGTCCAATTAATATAGTCTCAAACATGTTTCCATCAACTCTCCGCACATAAGGGAAGGGTCATGTTCTTCTCTCCAGGGTTTTTAGAATTTCCATCAAATTAAAACATTCATTTCTTATCAAAACTATGAGATTGATAGATTACTCCAATCTCAATTTCCTCCTCAATAGAGAATCAAGTGATTTCATTAATGATATTTAAGTACCTTATGTATATTTTATTTTCGAGACATGGTTTCATGCCACTGAAGAATTTATCAACCTTACTTTTAGGTTAGATGATAATAACCGATGAATGCCTCACAAATATTGGGAAATTTTACTCACAGTCTATAGTGATTTGTACCTTCCTGGTCCATCACTTTTCTAGTTTTTGTATTAGAGGTGTTTTAAAGGAGTCTAGAGGTATTTTTTGTGGAATTTGGAGGGGAAAAATATATACTACATGATATTATTGTCATGGATGGTTTATATGATTTGGATTGGTGATTCATGGATTGTGAAGCTAAAGAATTTGTGGATTTTGTTTGGCTATGGTGTGCAACATAAAATGGATTCATATCATGAATTTTGAATTCATGATATATAATTAATTTGATCTATGGTGATGTGGATATGTGTAGGATATTCTAATAATGGGAATTCACGTCAGGAATGTGTTAAAAAATATGAATGTCATTTTATATATTATTTTACTACCCTTTCTATCGAGTTATTTTCATTCAGATATGCATCTCTCTTTCTTTAATTCCGAACAAACCTAAGGCACCCTGAGGATATCTTCAATCTCTATTCTCTCTTTCAACAATCCTTGAGTTCCTTTTTATTTTAGTTGGTGATCCATGGTGAGCTCTCATATATTTTCCATGGGTTTCCTTTCATTCATCTTTGGATACCCACTGCGGTGTTATAGTTTTGGGTTGGGATGTTCATGGGTTGAATTTTTGACAACCCAGTTGTGTGGTGTAGGTTTATCCATGAGTTTCTTGTGTGGTAGTTGTTTCTGGTTAGTTTTTTCTACTCCCTAAGTTCTGTAATGAAATCAAAAATATTCTTTAGGGTAGGGTATCCTCATTCTCACTTGTTTATATGATATGTGTTAGGTCAGCATGATTTTTATTACATTTAGTGGAATATTAATTAACATCTTAATGAGATAATTTATTAGAATTCAAAAATATATGGGTATGGGGAGTTATTTAATTATTTACTTCTTTAATATATTTTTTGATGATGTTGTGCATGCTTGTGGCATGTTATGAAAATAATGGTTTTTGGGATCCTTGTTTGAAAAATAGTTGTTATATTGTAATAACTGTTATTGTTCTTTGTGTGATCAAAAACTAAATAAAACTAAAAATAATAAATATTTGGATAATAATTGGCTAAACTTGGACATCTGGTTTGTGTAAAAATACCCATGTTAATTAAATAAGTAATGTGATAAAATCCCTTGATTAATTGTGGAAATTGTTCTGTGTTTTTTTTTGTGTTTGTGCTTCTGGTGTTTTCTATATGTTGTTTTTCATGTTGTGTGCTGATGTCAATGATTAGTGTGGTTCTATAGTATACAGGGAATTGATGTGGTGGTTGGTTAGTAAGGATGTGATTTTGAAATCTGTGTGATGTGGTGAAGGAGAAAGGGTTATGGGAAAAGTGGTTATGGAAAAGAGGTTTTAGAGGAATAGGTTTTGGAATAGGGTTTGTGGCGTAGTGGTTTTGGCTTAGAGTTTATTGCATAGTAGTTTTGGGGAATTGATTTTGGCATAGTGTTTGTGGTGCGATTGGAAGTATTTTTGGTGAATTGGTTGTGGAACAACGGATTTTTTTGGTTTTTTCTAATAGAATTATATAAATATTGGGTTGTAAGATAGCTAGGAACATGAGAAACAATGATGGTGGTGGATGTGTGGTGTTATGGTGGTGGTCATGTGAATTGGACTAGTTGTTGTGTGGCATGGATTATTTAGTTTTCTAGTTAACCATGGGATGGAATTTTTGATAAATAAAACAAAATATTCTATTAAATATACAACGTGGGATGAAAAAAAATATTTCATAAATGGTTATGCTGAATTAACTGAATTATTGAGTTTTTTTATGTAAATTAAATAGATAATGAAGAAATGTTGTGAAACCTATAACTAGAAGTGATAATTCATACATGACCTTGTGTTGTGTGTGTGTTGTGTGTTTAATCTAACAATGAAAGCGTTCGTGAATGTTGATGTGTGGTACCTGGATGTGATGTGGTCTGTTCTATTGTAATTTATGTGAAACCATAGGATGTGTATTGTGTTCTATCTACATACCATATATTTTTAAGTTATTTTATATACAGAGACCTGAGATGGATAACATTACCAGTTCATAAAAGAGATAAGTTCCTGGTGTTTCTCCCATCCTCTATGATGGTAGTGATATAGATGGATGGATACCCCCTATCCCCTACTCTTCCTTTATAAGCGATGTGATCGCCTATGTTTCTAAGAGTGATATGTGATGTGTTGGTCATTATGTCTATATAGGAGATTTCATGTGGTGTGATGTGATATGTGTTGGGGGCATACATGGTAAGAGGAGGGCATGAGGTTGATTTACATCATGTTGATGATACCCCAGTGCTCTAGTTTTGGTTTTGATGTTACATGTGGCTTAGGTGTCTATGGGAAATATGTAATGTGATGTGTGTCCTAGGTCACTATGGGTGTGATGTGATGTGATGTGTGGCCCAATAGTGTTCAGAAAAGGTGGGATGTGATGTGTGAACCCAGTGTGTGCAAATGTGATGTGACGTGACATGTGGACCAGGTGTATATGGGAAAATGTGATGTGATGTGTGGCCTAGGATTCTATAGGTCAGATGTGAAGTGATATGATTGTAAGAGATGGGAGCATAGGACATTCGATGTTGGGGTGTGAGAGTGTAAAATTAGCAGGGATGCAGCAGGGGGTACCTTGATTTTTTATGATATCATTACTACATTATTATATTGGATGCATGAATTTTTGAGTGATCCATGGAGATAATGGGTTTGGTTAGATGACCTGTATAGGTTCTTATTGGATATGATGTTTTTTCATTGGAACATTAGAAATCTCTTTTCACATGTGCACTTGAGGCCTTGGTTATGTTGCTTTTGATTATACATATGATGCCCAATCAATGTATATAAACTATTTCTAGGTTTCCTAGTGGATTTTGGGGATTGATATGAACAATATTAGTTGGGTTGGAGATTTTTTTGGAGTGTCTAACATAGAATTTACATTTTTGTATTTACTTTTTAGGTTGTTCTTTGTATCAGTTTTACTTTATTCATGAACTGTTGGATGGTTTTTTTTTACCTTCATATTTTATACTAGAATTATATAGTTATTTTATATCCTATATCCAAATCCTATTCCATTTATAGTGGGTAATTCCTTCTATACTGTTATATTTTTATAAACTTTATGCTAGTCACAAACCCAGGGCCTACTGGAGGTGGGGTTCAAAGGTCATCATTTTCTATTTCCTCAATAGGGTATATTTGGAGGGAGGGGTCTTGAAAGGTTGGTATCTGAGGCCGATGGTTGAAATATTGGATGGATTTTAGAGTTTGGAACCATGATTATTTCATGGGGTTGATATGGAAGTTGTGTGTGTTTACCTTTGTGCATTACATAGGTCAAGGATACCGGCTAGGACATGAGATTTTGGGGCCCCATGATCTTGCTTAGGGACTCTAAGATTATTGAATGAAAAAATGAGGTGAATCTATTTTTAGGGGAGATATCATGGAGAGGAACATGAATCATGATAACTTGTGTTCGTATTTTAATTAGGTGTTTGGGGAAAATAATATTAATTAAATATACAATATTAGATAAAATTACATTCTATGGGGCTTAGGATGTTCTCCTTTTTTTCAAGAATTGACCGTGTTCATTTTCTATGAGGCTCTCAGGTAGTTTAGGTTTAGCAAGATGATTCAGTTGATCATTTAAGCATCAAACCAACTATTAAATATGGGGCATGGAATAGATCTTTGTGCTACTCTCAATGTAAGATTTTGTGTATGTATGCTGGGATCATCTCTAAAATGGAGACAAATCCTTGAATATAAGATCTAGAGATCCCTTTTGGACTAATCCAATAATGGGTCATGTTTTGGGTACAATTGTTGTTATTTAGATGTGAGGAGCTACTCATCAGTGGTGGATGTTGTTTCCTATTTATAGTATGGATTAAGATGTGTCATAGCTATACATTCATAGGGAGTACCGAGCAGAGTTTCTATCATTAATGATGAGTAAATCCAACTGTAAATAGATTGTATACCTTCATTTGGGGAGTCTGTGTGTCTGAACACTTGGAATTTGGGTTAAGGACCACCTAGAATATTATTCATATATTTTACCATATTATGTGTCCATAGTGTGGAGTTTAATGGATTCTTTTCACTTAGTGATCAGGTATATGGTGAGTCTGTTTATAATCCTGATATATCTAGCGGTTTTAAAAATAATGATGTTATTGAGTGGATGATTTCTATGGGATTTGAGCCTTATTATGGTGGAGAACATGGTGTTTCAAGGAGAATAGTATCACACAATCATCAACTAAGGTTTAGTTAGTTAGGATTCTATTAAGGGGGGAATCAGTAGTAGAAGTTTCATTCCAAACCTCTAAAGAGAGGTGGTTTCTAAGAGATTTTTTAGTGGTTTTCAATTTGAGTTTCAAATATTTGAGAGTTATGGAAACAACCAGAATCAGTGTTCAACTACTCAACGAAGTTAGTTTTAGATCAATAGTTAGGGTCCTATTCAAAAGAAGTAGTTATCTTCAATAAAATTTTAGTGGAATTGAATGAAGGTTATTTTTCAGTATCTAACCGAAGGTGATTTTGGTATAGGGAAGCCTCATGATAGTTCCCATCTACATGGTTGTAGTCTAGAGCATGACTGTGGAGGCCGAAAGCAGAGGGACATATGGGATAGGATTGTAAAGATACAGGAATTAGATTCAGCATTGTTAATAGAGATGGGAGTTGTTCTATGTATAATTAGGTGATCATTTACCATTGTCCATGCTTTGTTTGATTCAGGGGACTCTAAATCTATTGTTTCTTTATTGTTTCTTAGAATTTTTTCATTGGATGTGGAAAAGATTCCATCACCCATGGTGTTTTGTACATTGATCGGAGGTTATGATTCATTATTTGATATGTGATAGGGACGTATATTGGTGATAGTGAAATACTAGTCAATGGGGGAATTATTCTTATTGTAGATACAACCACATAATTACATCTAAGATATGGATTTTCTATTTTCTACAGGTGCGCCATCGACCTAATTTAGGTAAGAGTATCATTCTCTAATGTTAAGGGAAATCTAGTGGCATTTGGGGTTGAGGGAGGTTATCAGTTGAGTGGTAGGATGGTGGATCCACTTTTGCCTCGGTAAGTAGATATGTCGATATAAGCTAATGTTGTGGTTTCTATCTGAGTTTGGAGGAGTTCCTGGATGTTTTACCAGAGGAGGTTATGAAACTAACTCCTCGACATGACATTGAGTTTTATATATAGTTACTACAAATAACATCTCTAATTTTGATGGAACTCTATCTGATGGATCATAGAGAGAAGATTTATTTAATTCTATAAGTGTATGATATGATGTAAAGGGATTTCATCCAACCCCATGTGTCATCATGGGGTGTTATAATACGGTTCTCTAAGAATGAAAACATTAGTATGATGTTGTGTGTAGACTATCAGATCTTGAATCTGGTAATTTTCATGAACCATTTTCCTCTTCCAAGGATCAATGATCTATTTGACCAGTTTAGAGGATCTATATGGTTCTCTAAGATGGTTTGGTGGTCTAGATATCATCAGTTGGTGGTGAAATATGAGTGTTTTCATAATACATCCATCAGATGTTGGTATAAGAACATTCAACATTTAGTCATGTTATATGGATTTACAAACATACCATACTATTTCTTTGGAATTATGAACTAAATGTTTTGTGAGTTCTTAGATCAGTTCATCATTGTATTCATTGATGATATCTTATTCTACTAGAATTCATAGAAGTTTAATAATAAAAATCATGTAGTTCTTTTACAATTCTTTCGACACCAATAACTTTATGGAAAGTTTTCCAAGTGTGATTTCTAAATGAAATAGGTTAATTTCCATGGACATTTGATGTCTTAGTAGGGTGTGGGAGTTGACCTATTGATGTTCTAGGTAGTTTTTCTGTGAGAAGCACCCAAGAATGTGGCAGAGTATTTTATTTTTTTAGTCATGTGGGCTATTATCAGAGGTTTATACCTAATTTATCTTCTGTTCCATCACCTCTAATAATGTTAACCTATAATTACTAGGGGTTTATATGGATATATAAATTCCAATTAGCATTTTTTTATTATAAGGAGAAGTTGGTTAGTTCTACAATGCATTAGTTTTCTGAGGAGGATGTGTTTTTTATGATGAATAACATCTGGTCTTAGGGTGTGTGTTTTGGTATAATAGGGATGTGATCACTTAATGTAATAGATATTTATGTATCCAAGAACATAACTCTTCCACCCATTATATGGAGTTTTTATTAGTTGTGTTCGAGTAAAGGTTTTGGCAGAATTACCTCATTAGTGATTGTTTTGTGGTTTTCAAGGACCACAAAAGCCTTAGATATAATTTTTATCAATGTTATATGAATATACACTATAATATATGGATATATATTATTAAGGTTTATTATTTTCAGATCTATTATACTCTAGGAAAGTGTAATGTATTTATCGATGCATTGAGTATGAAATCCTAAGGGGATGTGGCTTTGGAATATACTAATGTTTGGAATGAAATGGAAGATATTGTAGTGATTTATATTGAAATTGGGGAGAGAAGTGGCTGAGTTTTTCTTTATCAGAATATATTGGAGTCGTCTTTGATGTGGTTGGTAGAGAAGTTTCTATGGGTAGACTCATAGGAATAGGTGATGTGTGATCATGTTTTCTATGGTGATATTATTGGTTTATGATTAAATGACTTTTAGAAATCAATATTTTTACAGTGGATGTTTTCTATACCACATGAATTGAATGAGGGATTTCTCCATGATTTTCACAACTAATCATTATTGGTATATACATGTGTGTTAAATAGGTATCTTGGCATCATGATATAACTTTGTGTCTAGGTGATGAAATGATCAATAGTAAATTTTGTGGGAAAATGTCCACTTTTTCAGTAGGTGAATTTGGAGCACCATGTTCCATGAGTTTTATTTGCATTACATGGATGTACCCAAGTGTATATGTGAGGACATAATGATGTATTTCATCATTGGGATACCCCTATCTTAGAGAGGGTGTGGTGTGGTTTGGGTGATAGTGGTTTTACTGTTGAAATCAGTTCACTTCATGGAGATACATTAGTAGAGTGTTATAGATGTTTTGGCGAGGTGGTATGTTAATTATGTAGTTATGATTCAAGGGGTATAGAGTATCATCCGATATGATTTGGATCATAATTTTAACTCATGATTCTGGAGGGGATTGCTTCATGATTTTGGATCCCACTTTCACCTTTTCTCTACTTTCCACCCTTAAATAGATGGGAAGACTGAGTAGACTATACAGATTCTAGAGGATATGTTGCAGGAATGCAACTTGGACTTTGTTGGATCTTGGGTATGAAACCTTGCTCTAGCCATGTTTTCATACAACAAAAAATATCACTCATCCATTGGTATGGCTCAGTTTGAGGAATTGTACCGGTCGCAGTGTCATTCTCTATTGTGTTGTATGGAAGTTAGGGATTTATATTTTCTTGTTCCAAATGCAGTTCATATAACACCCTAGAATATTCAGTTTCTTCATGGGAGGATAAGGGTGGTACAAGACCATTAAAAGGCATATGTTGATCATAAGAGGATCCCCTTGGAGTTCGAGGTTAGAGACCATGTTTTCTTAAGAGTCTCCCCACAATGTGGGGAGTGTAGGATTGGTGGGGAGAGTAAGGATTCTCTCTAGTTTGTTGGTCCCTTTCAGTTTCTAGGGTGATTTGGAGATGTGAAGTATTGGTTGGTGATGAAGGACCTCAGAACACCCTAAGAGGGGAGGGGTGAATCAGGGTGTCAACTTTGTATTTTTAAAGTTGTGGATATTATTCCCATGTTGGTAGGAACATGTTAAATCTTTCAATCAAATGAAAGCAAAGAGATGACAAAACACTTTTACTTGGTTTACCACAAAGAGCTACGTCCAAGGAGCATACGCCAATAGTGTGTCTGTCGTACCAAAATACACTAATTTTCACCAGTTTTGGAGTACACGAGTTTTTTTATACTCACTTTTTGCTAGGCACACTGCCCTTACGAAATTTTAGGGATGGATCACCGCTTACCTTGGAACAATTCCATAAAATCCACCTAGATCACTACTTTGAGAGAAGTCTAACTCAGTTCATCGACATGATCTTTTCTTTAATATATTGGAATTGAAATCTTTTTCTCTATCCATCATGAGACACTTCTTGAATCAGATTCCTAAGTAGATGATCACTTAAAGACCTAACCACTAAACACTTGTACTCAAAACTACCCTTCGCAAAGCTCAACCCTTCATAGAGCACACCACCTTGCAGAGCACAACCCGTCACGGAGCCCACTACCTCATAGAGAAACCTACTTCATGAATCTCACCAAGCCAATATAGAACTCCCCAATTTCACGAATCTCATATGACATAGAGGCATTAGCATCGTTCAATACATTAAAAGTATCTTCGCAAATCTCAAGTTCAATTAGAACAACCTACTTCACAGAGCACCCCTTTTTTGTGAATCCATAGAGACCACATATTTTCCCTCTCAAAATCATACAGAATAAAGAGAGTTATCCTCTTATTTATAGGCATGTTCGCAGGTGGAGCTCTTCTTCTTCAGGTGTGAAATCCAAATAAGTCAAAATTCATCTGTGGTTCTTCCTCCATCTCGTAAAGATCCGCTAAAATTTCTAGTTCGCAGAGCTCATTGTAACCATAAATAAACACCATCTAAAACTGCAGAACCTCAATTATTCGAAATCCTCATTCCAATCTTCGCAAAAACCATGCATTTTCCATATAAATTAAACGCCGATTCTAATAGAATGCCTTTGGCGAATCTTAGAGATCAAACTCTCGTATTCGTATATCACATCATCATAATCTTCATTGTCTTCACAAAACACACTTTATGAATCCCATCTCTACAAATCACATGAATATACCATATTTTCTTAAGTCCTTCAAGAAAAACCACTTTTCTCAATGCTTTCCATTCCCAAAATTTTGGACCATAAAAATTTGGAAAACACTGGGAAATGACATCACCTTTAAAACTTCTTATGGCTTGGATTGTATGATCCTTTTACTTACAATATTCTTGATCATCCATGAGTTGATTGATAAAAAACAAAAACCATGATCCTTTTTCAGAAAAAAAATATCCTTGGTTTCAATAGGTGATTGAACCATGGTTTGAGATAATCCATGAAATATTCAATGTGTCTCAGCTTCATTAGTATCTTCATGATGACTCCCACATTATTGATTAGGGATATTTTGATATCAAGGATAACATAATGTTAGTGGAGGATATAGTAGAGAACCAGGATCATTAAGATAATATAAATCATGTATGGACCATTCTCTTGGCCCAATTATTGTGGAGTCTTGGTGGCCTTAGAGAGAGTACTTTGGAGCAAGATACCGAGAAGTGTTTCTAATACCCAAAGTTGTTTTGAGTTTTTCATTTTTATTTATTTTCTTGTGATGTGATTTTTGGTTCATTATATGTTATTAGATTTTATGTTACAACGATGTGTGATTTTTATTAAAAAAATCTATATATGATAATGGTAGGGTATGAATCCCAACTGAGACTCATTTTCATATGATGTGATTAAACCCATGTATGTGACACAGTTCTACCCATAGCTGATAGTATCTTGACATAGAGGATGGAATTGTCTAATTAATATTCTTAGTGTGGTGATATCTGTTGGTTGTGTTAGTGGGTTTTCTAGGAAATGTTATGGTTGGTGTGGTAATGTTTAAATGTGATATTTTTTGAAGGTAATGGAAAATTTAGTGTTATAATCGGTGAGTGGTAGTGATGTGGATGTGTAGTGTGTTTTGAGGGTTCTTTTTTGGAATGTCTAGATGTTCGTATCATTGAGGAGTAATAAGATCCTTGAAAGGTATTGTGCAAGGTATTTTTTAGACACTTTTCCTTCCATGATATCTTTTGAATTCATTAGGATGTGAATCAATTGATAGGTATTGAACAAAATGTTTAATGACTTACTAGTAAGTTACATTCATGTTTGGGTGTTGAAGGTGGTATAGAGGATTCTAGAGGAGTTTTAGTGGTTTTTGGAGTTGTATAAGAAAAAAATATTGGATATTCATGTTGTGAATGGTTTACACCATGTGAATTGGTGATTTGAGGCTTATAAAGATGTTGAATTCAATGATTGTGTTCTTTTGAGGTGTGTAGTGTGAATTTGATTCTTGCTGAAATATGTGAATTCAAGATGAATATTTCATTTTATCTGACATTATGTGAATTTTAGTGGAATATTGGAAAATAGGAATTCATATCATGAATATGTTACATGATGGTAAAGTGTCAGGTTCCATGTAATTTTATAACCCTTTTGGCTGATTTCGACAGATTTGGACACAGATATTTCACTCTCTCATTCAAAATGAAACCTAGGAACCTTGAGGGAAATATTATTTCCCTCTTCCCCCTTACTTAAATCATTGTTTTTCAATGGATGCATGTTGGTGATCCATGGTTAGTTATCCTCTCTGTTCCATGGGTTTCCTTTTGTTCTTCTTCATGTATTTTCTTTTATGGTGTGATTTTTGGTTGAGGTGTGTTTGGATTTGTTTTTTTTCAACCCTTTGGAGAGGTGGAGGTTGATTCATGTTTTCCTTGTGTGGTAGTTGTTTCTTGGATATTTATTTTTCACCCTGTATTATGCATTTAAATTAGGAAGCCTCTTTGAGGTAGGGGATCTTCATTTTAACCAATTTATGTGAGATCTAAGAGATATAAATTTATTTTAAATCCTTTGGTGGAATAGTAGGGGCTGATGTAATGAGATAATTAAATGGAATGAGTAAAATTGTTAGGTATGGGGACTTTTCACATTCTATACTTCTTTGATTTATGTTGCTGATATTGTTATACTTGGATACTCCCAATTCTAAAAATATTAGTTATTGGGATCCTTGTTTGTGTTGTATATGTAACACTGTAATAATCTATACTATGTTTTTTTGTGATCATGCCTTGACTAAATTGATAAAGAATTTATATTTATAAAATAATTTGTTTCCAATAGACAAATGGTTTATGAGATAGTACCCAATCTATTTAGAGAATTAATGTGATAAAAGAATAGTAATAATTATTGATGTGGGTTTTGTTTCTATTGAGATATTTTCATGTTTTATTTTCCCTACATGGTTTGGGATGTTGAGTGGTGATGTTAGTGACTTTTTGGGTTGTGTATTACGTCAGGCAGTGATGTGGTGGTTGGTTTTCAAGGATTCAATCTGGAATACTATCTAATCTGGTGGATATGTTGTGTCGTAGAGGATGTGGTGTAGTGGTTATGGAGCAGTGGTTGTGGAACATCTTTTGTATCATAGAAGTTATGGGATAGATGTTTTGGAAATGTGGTTTTTACATAGTGGTTGTGGAATAGTGGTTGTGGGGCAATTGTTGTGGAAAAATGATTATGTCAATGTTGTTATGGTGTAGTGGTTCTGGTGTAGTTTTAGTTTCATAGTAACATTTATATTGTATTTGTTCATAGCGTTATATGATATTTGTATTGGGATATTGAATGGGAGGTGTGACATGATAATGATAGTGGATGTGTGGTGTTGTGTCAATGGTCGTATTGGATAGTGAAGTTGTTATATAGAATGGTTGCATTAGTTTCTCGATTATCCATAGGATGGACTGTGATGATAAAAGAAACAATATAGGCCAGTAAATAAACAAGGTGAACTTGATGAAAATATTTGAAAAATATATATTACTAAACTAAATGAAGAAATGTGTTTCGTAATGTGAAATGATATAGATAATGAATGAATGTGGAAAACCCTATAACATGAAGTTATAATTGTTTTTTAGATTTGTGTTGGGACTATGTGGTGTGTCTCATCTAGTGGTGGAAGTGGTTGAGATGGTTTATGAGTTGTAAGTGGATGTTATACAGTGTGTACCAGTGTCGTTAAATCGAACCTAATGGTAGGGTATTATGTCATATCAATATATAATGTATGTTTATGTTATTTTATACATTCCCCACTTGAGTAAGAAAACCTTCCAATGATCATATGTTTTGAGTGCTGGTTGTTTTTTCCAAAATCTGTGATGGTAGTGATAATGATGGATGGTTACCCCCCCCCCCATATCCTCTACTCTTCCTTCACCAATGATCTGATATTATATGAGTATATGGGAGTTATCAGATGTGTTAGTCCAAGTTTCTATGAGAAATATGTGATGTGGTGTGATGTAACATGTGTTAGGTTTCATGTGTGGTAGGAGGAGGGAAGGAGGTTATTGTTCCACATGTTAATGATACCATACCTCTCTTTTTTGGAATGTTATTTGATGAGTGGCCTAGGTGTTTTTGGGTGGGATTTGATGTGATATGTGGCCTATGTGTATGCGGTAAGGATGAGATGTGATTTGAGTCCAAGGTGTGTATTGATAGGATGTGATGTGATGTGTGGCCCTGATAAATGGTGGTTGGATGTGATGTGATGTGCGGCCCAGTTTTCTGCTAGTGGTATGTAATGTGATTTTTGGACAACATTTTTATGGTAGTTATGTGATGTGATATGTGTTAAAGTGATGGTAGTACAAGAAGTTTGGCATGGGGAAATGAGATAGGAAAATAAATAGAGAAACGAAAATGGGGATTCATGTATTATTATTATATCAATGATATATTCTTATATTGGATGTGTGATTTGTTGAATATGCCATAATGATGTTGGGTTTCGTTATATGTCATTTATAGTTTCATGTTGATTTTTTTGTCTATTCATTGGTGTTTTAGAAATATCATTTCATATTTGAACTTGAGGCCTTTGTTATGTCCCTACTCGGTATACCTGTTATGACCACCCAGCATATATAAAAAATTTTCATGATTCCAAGAGGGTTTGAGGATAGTTTTGGACTTTAATATCTTAATTAGATCTATTTTTGAGTCACTATGGTAGACTTTTCTTTTTGGAATATACTTTGGAAACATTTTTGTATCATTTTTACATTATTCATGTACTGTGGGAAGTTTTTTTTAGTTTACCATTGTATTTTATGAATGATATTTTTTGTGATGGTTTATCCCATATACCAATACTATATAATTTATATTTGGTAATTCTGGAAATATTTTGGGGATTTTATACCATCAATTCTAGTTTCCAACCTGAGCCCTACTATAGGAGGGACATAGGGGTCATCATCTCTGTCTACTCATTGTATTATCTTTGAAAAAAAAGGGGTTATATAATTGGTTATAATGGATTCACCATCCTTCTAATTAAGCTCAATAAATTCCTTATCCATTTAACTATGAAAAAAATATGAATGTACTTGTTGATAAATATTATCTTAAATACATCCCACTTGAGAGAGTTAATTTATACTTGTTGCCTCTTACTCATTATAAGAGTCCACCATTGATCTTCTTTTCTATCCAAATGATATACATCTAAAATGAATGTTCACGTTCCATAAAAAAAATATTGGAAAATATCATTTTAGTGGTATGGAAAAATTCTTTAAAAACTAGGGGATTTGCAGGCCCACTAAAATAAGGTGGATGTTACCTCATGATGGAATCATTTGAATAGTGTTCCCTCCTTTTCTAATTTAGAAGCTTAGGGTGATTCACATCTTCAGAATATTGTGTGAGCTTATAAAAAATAATTTTCATTTTGATATGAATAATATTTGTCTTCTTAGGAGTATAATAATTATTTTTTCTATCTCATATAATATTAACATGATTCCTATAATATCCATCAATTGACAAAAAAAATTATTTTGTAAGAAAAATTAATTATATTAGAATACTACATAATAATGAAATATAAATAATAGGATGTATAAATCATGACACTATATTTTCAGTATTTCAAAACATATTTTTCGTATAGTTAATTCATGATCATTATCTATTAGAATCCTTTATGAAGTCTTATAATGATTCTGTGAATTTCACAATATTATCCCCTAGGAGTGTCAAACCAGGTGCACAACCAAAAAGATTTTCAGGCATTAGGTGATGGTTAATTCAAATCCTAATGCACCCTTTTTAGAGTTATTACCTTTAGGTAAAACTATAATAGATACACATAAACTTGTAGTATATATATAGTGATGTAATTTCTTGGAAACCACTCACTCTTTCCTTCAAAAAAATTCTATGAAATATTCCTATACGTTGACTTATCCTAAGAGTTTTTACTACTTTTTCTCACATTATTCTCCAAATGTTAACTAAACCATTACTCTGATATAATATATAAATACCCAAACTTCTCATACATATATATCACCTTTTAATAGATGAATATTAAATTCATTTCATAAGAAAACACATGAGTTCTGTAATAGTCTACTATATTTTTAAACATGGACACATAAGAAACTAGTTTATAATTGAACTACATCTTCTACCAATAAGTTTTATATAACTAGAACCTTTTTTATATATAACAATAAAAAAATAGTTCTTTATAACTTGAGGAAAGTAAACATATGAAAGGATGATCTCAGATGCTCTATAAGGGTAATAAATAGTTGTATCAACGGTCTTATAAGAATAACATGAGAATAAGGGTATGTGAACATGGTCATAATAATTGAAAACCATACCTTGCATATAAATGATTATAAACTTGAGTCATGTAATAATTCTTTGATGTTAATAATATATGAATTGTAAAGCAATAAAATAGTGTGAGTTATGAGAGAATAACATTTTCATAAGACATAGATTTTTGGAATACACATAGGAATAGAAAATAATTTGTTTAGAAGTCGATGACAATAACCAAAAAAATCATAGTAAAATGGAGTCCCCAAACCATCATATTATTAATGATTCACTATAAATATTATCATATTGGACAAAGTACCTTATTGAAATAGGATAAATCCCCTTATAATACTATTTATATCTTGATATATTAATATTTACCTTGTGCAATGAATGGAGATATAGGTCTCTCTCATCACATAATTAACATCATACATATATGAGTAATAAGATCATAAAACATTCATAATATCATTTCCAATGAAAATAAATGGTTTTAATTAACATTTAATCATGGAATAATCAAAGTGGTTCATGATCCAGGAAAAGCACGTTCATATCATATTATTAAAAAATTTAAAAAGTGGTAAAACAAGGGGGTTTAGAAATGAAAGAATGAAACAAACCACGTACTTAGAGATCAAAAAGGGGTGAGAAAAAATTCAGAGTAACAAAAGAACATCTTGAGGATACATCAAAAACTATACTATTGGATAGAGGACCAGAAACCTGGTTTTCCTCCCTATATGAATGAGTGATATTCAAGTGAAGACATTCAAGAAGATGTAGGAATGAAATACACAATGGAATAATTCCCCAAGGGACATCCCTTGACCTTATATTCAAGAATGTGCACCACTATGGTTGAGTCAGATTCCACCTAGATGTGCCTCCATCCATGATGGATAGTATAGTTGACAACTTTGATCATCACCCATAACTCAGCTTCAATTTCAGTCCCAATACCAATATAATTATATAAGTAAACTTTAAAGAGGCCCCAGTGGTTGTAGAAGACCCCACCATATCCCAAATATCATGTTGCACCACAGGTCACCCTATCAACATTAACTTTTAGCCCTAACAAGATGAGATGGTCCATCTAATTTATTTCAACATCAAAGGCTTCTTCACCCTACCAGTAATACCTAGAGTTTTCAAAATAATTAGATTAGAGATATTTTTATTCATGGAACCTGCTTGAGTTTAGTAAAAATCTTGAACCTCCCTATACAGAGAACTCAGACCAGCCTTCAAAGATGACTTGCATTTATCAAAAGAAACATGGCTTCTTGCCTTCCAAATCTGAGAAAAGTCATCCACTATAGAAGTTATTAGAAGTGAGTAAATTAACTCACTCTGGTTAGAAGTATTGAATGAGACCATAAAGTCATGAAGGATTTCCATTGACATGTTAATCTTGAACACATCGTGGATATGCCATAAAAATATACCTGATAACGTGTAGGAGAATAATACATATTGAATTGATTCATCATCCTATATATACAGGTAACAGAAAAGGGCCAAATGTGTGATCATTTTCAGAAAGATCGGTGTACATGGAGCCTACCCTTCCAGATCCTCCATAATAGTAATTAATTTAATGGGAAAATGAAGGTATTGTTGAATTTCTTTAGCCACAATGGAGGGGAGTAGTTTCATCACACAAATTCATGTAATAGTCCCTAGAAGTGAACATGCCATTAGATCTAGGAGTTTATATCAAGGTATCTTAAACATTAGAAATGTACTGATCTACTTCCAATTTTATTTGAGCGGATAGGCAGCCCTACATGCAAGGATTTTGATGTATATCAGTAATAAATAGATTTTATAGTAGGGGAGGCATTTCCATTATAGGCATATCCATCCATTTCATGGTCCACTAATTATGTTTAGAAGAGCTAAAAATGATCCATGTTGTGCAATGCATGATTCCATTATAGTCATGTTTGATGGCAGTACAAATGTGAAAAGAAACATATATGGAATATGCAATATGAAACTTCAACATAGAACAATATGTAAGAATTCATATAGATACATCAATGGAGATCAGAAAATTCCAATTGAATTTACTGATAAGGGAATCATTGAATGAATTTATGTCCTTAAGGCCCATGCCCCCCAAATTAGTGAGTTTCATACAGTCTTTCTAAGAAACAACGATATGTTTCTGTTTATTTATGGACCCAGTCCTGATGAAGTTCCTATGAAATATTTGAAGCTCATTTATAATATTTTGAGGCCACCAGTAAATAGAGAATGTGTAAAAAAACCTTTAAGTGATAACAGAGTTCATAAAAAAATTCTCCCTTCTTGGGAGATGGTTTTCCCTTTCCAGGTGGACATTTGAGAAATGATTCTTGATTATATGGTTTCAAGGTAATATTTTTTTACCCTTACCTATGACAAAGGTACCCCAAGGTACTTTAAGGGAAGGGTTCCTTTTTAACTCAAATATTCTTGGCATTCATATTCTTCTTTAAAAAAATCATTCCATTCCTAAACAGAACAAAGGATTTATTTCGGGTTACCACATGTCTAGGGATTTCCTCATAATGAGAAAATATTTTATGAATGAAATAAATTTTACCTTTATTATATTGACCAAATAGAATAATTTCATTAGTTTAAATAAGTTTAGAGGGTGTGAAAAGGTCCCTTCCAACCTTAATTTTCATGTATAGGCCAGTCTGCCCTAGATCATTCCAGGAAACACTCAAGTAATCTTCAACCAGAGTAAAGAGGAGTCCGGAAAGGGGATCCCCTTGTCTGACTCTCTATCGCCCTAACCCAAGAATCTCCAAGATGATGAATTATTTTAATACATTAGTATGATTACATGGAATCAAATCCTGAAAGATCAATAATTTTATCAGTCTTGTAAAATAGATTACATACATGAACTTTACATTACAATTTAAAATATAAAGTAAAACATAGACAATAATTTGAGAATGAAATTATTCTCTTACCTTAACCATGCATATAAATCATAATACACATCTTGGAATCCTTTTAAAATAAATAGGTGAGGTTATATGCTCAGTAAATTTAAACAATATAGAATAAGCTATTATAAATAAGCATAAACTTTTAAGGAACAATATAAAACTAAAACAGATTCCTTTAAAACATAATTTTGAGAATTATATAGAAATAATAAATCAAATAATTCCATTTAAATATTCACATGCATATTCTAGTAGTCTAATAATTATATGTAATATCAATAATTAATCTCAAATGGGGGAATGCATAATGACGGATATCATTACCACGCCATCAAGGACTCATGCCGAGACCATACATAAATGAGTAAAAACCCAAACATGTTTGTCTAATGAGATCTACCGATGCATAAAGGGGATATAAAAGGACCATGCATCACTTAACAAGTCCAATAAATTTCTCATATGAAAATGGTGAAACATAAACCACATAAACATTCATATTAAAATTAGTATATGAAATGTTAATACATTAACCATAAACCATGAATGTTATCAAAATATAACATCCATAGTCAAATATATCATAAAGCCTTCAATATAATATTTTATGTTGTACCATTAATAATCAACCTCAATTAAGAGTAAAATCCAACAATGTACGTCGACATAGATGAAAGTAATCTAATAAAATCATTAAAAATTTATTGAGAAAAATAAAATTTTTTCTTTGAAATGATTTACTCAAAAGCCACACATTTATAAAAGAAGACATTTAAAAATATATTTTTTAATAATAGTGTCCCATACCACTCTGAAAATTTTGATATAAATTCAAAAACTAACATTTAAAAATATTAATGTCCTTATAAATAAATACATAAACCCATTGTGAAAACATGGACATGAATTAGAAATATATAAAAGAATAAATCATAGAAATATTTAAAATGACGAATTAGTTAAATATTACATTACATAAAACTTTAAAAATATTACTTTTGAAAACATTTTTAAGAAACATGGATATGGATGAAAAATATATCCCAATAAATACTTATGTAGAAACAATATAGGATGATAAAGAGATTGCGAAATTAACCCTTACCTTAGGTCTGATTTATTTTGTATGTGTCCCAAACTTCTGTATAGTTTTTTTAAACATATTATTAACTTTTAACTGAATCATAATAATATTTATGATATCATATATGATTCATTTATTACTTTATATTACTAGTTCATTTAACAATTCCATGTTAAAGCAACATTTTAAGTAATAATTGCTTTGTTTATCGTACATGTTTTGACATGTTATTATTGAACTTATTACTTATATAATGATTTACTTACATCTAGATTGTTAAAAATGATTTATATATCATAAATATTCAGTATATAAATATATATAATAAATAGATAAATGAAATGGAACACACTGTTCATGGAGATGGTAGTTCGTACGTATAGATGAACGTTGTTTCTATTTTCTTATCATATTGAATGGAAGGAAGTAAATTATATATATATATATACATACTATTATAGTAGAATTATTATTTCATGTATTTCATATCTATTTAGTATATATATTTTTATAATCATTCTGAAATGGTTGTAATGGAGGATGAATCTCACGCGTTGTTGAGACGATAGGTCATACGTATACATGCGTGATGATATCATTCTATAATGGTAAAGGGTAAGGAATTGGATAGAATATGAACTATACAGAAACAATATCATTCCATATTTATTATTTATATCTTTTATATTCTTCATTATTCCTATCAAAATAATGTAAATATGGAAAATAGTTTATACCATATCGTGGAGATGGTAAGTCATATATACACACGCATGGTGATATTATGTTTAATAGGATTGGTAAATGGAAAAATATGGTTGTACAATAATTATAAAAAAGTATAATCATATAGTATATTCTGTAGTTATTTCTTTATTATGGAAACAACTTAGGAAAATTTAGTTGAAAAAGAAAAGTACTTTGAAAGAGTTGGAAAAATAATTGCCTCTTCTTTGAGTGTCTCCTTTTGATTTTCACCAAAGGACTCAAGAGGGTGTCTTTCATATGAAAGTATGGACTATAAGATAAAGTGAGGGAAATTTGGAGGAGAAACTTTTTCAGGTTAGAAGAGCCAAATGGCTTTAGAGGTGTGAATAAAAGAGAAGGAGATGTGTCCTTTTATCAGATAGAGGAAGGGAAGTTTAGGAAACTCAAGGAATATTAATTTATTATTAATTTATTATTGATTTAAAACTTATAAAAAGTAAGTTATTTAAAATATAAGATGATTGTGGGTATAAATCCTCTCAACCAATGAATTTCATACATTTTTAGGTCAAAATACTATCATTATCTTTTGGCTTTAATCGTTAGTAAAACAATTTAACTCTTATCGTGACTACTTATCTCTTTATACTATAGGGTTAATATTGTTATTATAAAATTCCAAAAGAAGCCCAATTGGATAATTTATGATATATTTAACATTATCCTAGTTACATGGAATAAATATATATTTTTATAATTTTTCTATCATTTAATAAAATATTATTTATTTTAAAATTTTATTTATGTCAATTTTGAAACTATTTATTACATAAATTGTTTTAAAATAATAAAAATTTTATTCCTTCTAAAAAATACACTAAATCATCTCTAACATTTCATAGTCATCAAAAAAAATCATGTATTACATAAAATATTTCAGATGATATTTACTTTAATATTATTAATATATTTTATTTGGTTCTTCTTTTAATAAATCTATTAATACATCATCATTATGTCACCATCTAATTTAATTATATATTTTATAAACTTAAAAATAAATTACCATGATGTGGATAAAAATTTTATCTTTCTAGTTACTATTTATAGTTGACCATATCACTTATATATCCTTATATTAAAAATGATATGTTTATTAAAATTTTAATATGATATTTTTAACTCTTCAATAAATAAAATAAAATAAATATCATAATCTAACATAAGAGGCTTAAAATAATAATATTTTTTAACTAAGGTATATTTTGTTCAAATAGAACATATATAATGAAATTAGAACAAGTGTTAGGATAATTTTGTTATAATATTATATTATGTTTTACCTTTAATTACCTGAATAACTCTTAAGAGTGGTAAATAAATAAAACTTTACTAATGTTACTATTCAAAAAACAATTAATTTTATCCTACTATATCAGTAATTATAACCATGTATTTCCATTTTTCTAAATTTAATTTATAAAATCGATATCATTATGTTCAATATTAATCCCGCAGATGTGGCTATAAGGCTGGTAAAAGAGATGTTAAAAAGTTAAATAACGTTTTATATCTAATTCTATTTCAAAAATGATTACAATTACATAAATTGGATAAATATATGTAATATTTATCTATTTTAACATTAAAATCAATTTAAATGAAAACAATATTTTTAAATTAAAAATTCAGTATTTAACTATAATGAAAATGTTTTCTCTATTCGTAAAAAATGAAACTTTTCTGTAAAATACCAAAAATTCACCCTAAGAACATTTTGGAATTCCAAATTAAAAATTGTAGTCTATTTTACCAAATTAAATTTCTAAGTGTGTCTAAAAATAAATTTATTATTCGTCACAAAGGACAAAAAACTAGTTCCCTTAATAAAATAGTATTTCTAAATATATAACTATTTTACTGAAACTTATACATTCTATTATAAATATTTTTTCTTTATTTGAAATCATTATAAATAAAATTTTAAAATTATTTATTACAATTCATAGTACCATATTTAATGGATAAGTTATAAATATATCATTAAAATAATTATAATACTATTTTTTTGTTTTACAGAAACTCAAAGTTGTGAGTAACGTAGGCCAAGTCAGTGTTGCGTGAAATATAAGATATAAATTTCTTTAAAAAGATAAAATAAATTTAAATTATGGGGTGTTACATTATCCCATAATTCAATAAATTTTATCCTTATAATTTGAAATTAAACTTCAAAACAAATGTTTGATACTAGAAAATACCTTTGTAAAAAACCCACATCAGATATAGGGTTATAATAAAAAATCCTCCTAATAAGTGGAAAAGGGAAATGAAAAGGTCACCAGAAAATTATCATTTCAACTAAAAGAAAATTATTGGAATATAGAGAGACATAAATGAAGGAAAAATGTAAATATTTATAGGGAGTGATTGAGTTCATCAATCACAAACAAGTAAATGATAAATTTCAATTTTGAGGGCCTGAAATCCTTAAATCCATGAAGATTGAAAATACCTTGGGTTCAAAAAAAATTAAGGTTTTAGGATAACACATTTTTTTAGGTACATTTTTTTACAGTTGAGGAATTATTTTACTATCCAAATAAGTACTAGAGAAAACTTACTTTATTTCATTCCATGTCTCAATGCTATCATTTTGTTGTGGTTTGATCAATTTTTACTTCATTTTGTTAACCTGTAGATGGATATTCAAGATGAATCATTATGCATGAAGCTATTTTAATGAATCATACGAACCATAAGTATTTCATTTGTCTATTAAATTTTTACTAAAACCAAAAATTTTATCTCATAATATCTAATAAATCATACTTAATCTTCCAAAAATAATATCCATTGTTCAACATAACCGATTACACCCTTAAAACTTATCCAAAATATTTATATCCAAATTAACAAGTCCAAAAAGGTCTCTAAATTTACATAATCAGTCTTAACATCATATTTTCGACAAACAACGTAATTTTTCTCTTATTGTCAGATACCAAACATATAAATACATTTATCATATTAAAACCTTAATGAAAACTTTCATGCTTAAAAATAATTAATGAAGATATACTATAGTACAATACATATATATCACATAATTATAAAAAACCAGTAAATAGATGATAAAATACTCAAATATCATAATACTTGAATCCAAACATAATCACATTAATCATTCCCCTTCCTCGGTGGTAGTAACATAAATTTTACCATGATATATTAGCCTTTTTTGGGTATATTTCTTTGATCCATGACAAATTGATTTGTGTTGTGTCCCATATCCTTATAGTTGAAGCATTGTACATTAGAAACAATTTTATTATCATTACAATCCCAATCATATTTTCCTTTCTCTCCACACTTATATAAAACTACAATTCTTTTTATGCAAGTACAATGTTATTTCTTGCCATAATTATCACATCTGTGAAAATACTTCTTTCCATTCTTCACTTTATCCATATTTTTCCCAGCTATCCTCTTATTCTCATGTTTCTATCTGTAGCCATAATACTTAGAGTAATCATTACTCTTCCTTCTATTAGTTTATATTATGCCCTCATATGATGAGAATTATTTGGGTACTATTTCCATTCTAAATATTGTCTTAAGACCAAGAAAGATACGATCTTTCTTACACTTTGGATTATGTGCATCGGTGCGGTTCACATTACTTCTACTAGGAACCATTTGTAAATGAGGACACTTAGTAGGTTAGATAATATCCTAACGTATAATCCAAAAACTAGAAAAAAAATATTAACATAAATTGATGACTTACGTGTATATAGTCTCATAATAATAAAAATGGTTTCTTTGGGGACATATTTACTTTTAAATCCTTCATAATTATTTGTAAATAAAATGTGAATTATCTGCTGCATATCCCTTAGGATTGTCAAACTACGTTTGTAGTAATGTATCTTGTCATGTACCAAGTTACCCTGAGTCAGGCCTGGAACACCTTTTCGGATTTGTTACACCTAGGTAAATCAGTGAAAGAACCACACCCCCTTGTAGTATCTATACAGAGATATATTTTCTATGAATAACCACATAATATATACAATACCTAATTTATAGGATATTCTTCTATACTTATCCTCAATGTCTATCAGAGGGTTATGTTTCCTAATCTATGTTTTATAAATCTAGTTTCCAAGGATTTTGATAAACATAATTTGATACCAAATGTAATGACCCGACCTTATAGTCCTAGAGCTAATACATTATTTTAATACATTGGAATGATTATAATGAATCAAATCCCAAAGGACAGATTAGTTTATTAGTCTTGGAAAATAGATTACATACATGAACTTTACATTACAATTCAAAAACTAATGTACAACATATATAATGCTGTCATAATTCAATTATTCTCTTAGATCAACCTTGAATATCAATCTTAATAAAAATCTTGGAATTTTGTTAAAATAAAACATAAGAAAGGGGTTATCTCAAATGCTATGTAAGGGTGAACAATATAACAGAAGCTATCATAAATATGTATAAATTTTTATGGAAAGTTATAAAACTAAAACACAATCATTTTAAACATAATTTTGTGCCTGATATAGAAATAATAAATCAAATAATTCCATTTAAACATTCACGTGGATATTCTACTAGTATAATAATCATAAGTAATATCAATAACTAATCTCATAATTGGGTAATGCATGATTCCTGACATCATAATCACACCATCAAGGCCTCGTGCTAGAAAAATACATAAACAGGAAAAAAACCAAACTAGTTCTTCAAATGATACCTACCGATGAATCGTGAGGTTATATCAGGCCCCAACCATCACTTGCTAAGTCTAATACATTTATAATATGAAAAGGGTGAAACATAAACAGCATAACATATTAAAAATTTTACACGAAATGTTAATACATTAACAATAAAACATGAATGGCATAAAAATATAACATCCACATTCAAACATATCATAAACCCTACAATACAATATGGTAGGTTTCATCATAAAAAATACATGTCATTTAAGCATAAAATCTAATAAAAGATGTTGACATTGGTGAAAATAATCTAATAAGATCAATTAAATTTTAATGATAAAAATAAAATATTTCTTTGAAATCACTTATTCAAAAGTTTCACATTTATAAAATAATAAATTTAAAAATAGACTTTTGAATCAAAGTTTCCAATTACACATTTAAACATTGGAGATAAATTCAAAAATTAACATTAATAAATATTCATGTCCTTATAAATAAATCCATAAACCCATTTTGAAAACATGGACATAAATGAGAAATATTTAGAGGAATAAACCATAAAAACATTTAAAATGATGTCTTAGTTAATGATTCCCTTACATAAAATTTTAAAATGATTCCTTTTGATTTTTTTAAGAAACATGGATGTGGATGATAAATATGTCCCAATAAATACTTATGTATAAATAATCTCGGATAATAATGAGAATGCAAAATTAACCCTTACCTTAAATTTAATATCTTCCGTACATGTCTAAAACTCTTGTATAGTGGTTTTAAACATATTATTAACTTTTCAGCAAATAATAATAATATTTATGATATCATATATGATTAATTTATGCCTTTATATTACCCGTTCATTTAAAAATTCTATGTTAAAGCATAGTTTTGGGTAATAATTGTTTTGTTTATCATACACATATTGACATGTTATTATTCATCTTATTACCTATATCATGATTTACATACTTAAAGAATTTAAAGCATTATTTATATATCATATATATTCAGTATATAAATATATAAAATAGATAGATAAATTAAATTGAACACACTATTAATAGAGACGGTAGGTCGTACGTACGAATGAACATTGTTTCTGTTTTCTTATCATATTGAATGGAAGAAATAAAATAACATATAAACATATATATATATATATATATATTATTACCATAGAATTATTATTTAATATATTTTATATTTATTCATTATATACATTTTTATAATCATTCTGAAATCATTGTAATGGAGGATGAATCTCATCGCGTTCTAGAGATGGTAGGTCGTATGTACACATGAGCAACAATATCTTTCTGTAATAGTAAAGGATATGGAATTGGATGGAATATGAATTATACTTAAAATAATATCTTTTCATGTTTAATATTTAAATCCTTTCTATTCATAATTATACCCATTGAAATAATGTATTGATAAAAAATAGTTTATATCACGGTGTGGAGACAGTAAGTCGTACGTACGCACACATAGTGATATTGTTTTTCATAGGATGGGATAATTGAGGAATATATTTGTCAAATGATCATAGAAAGTCTTATAAAATATTAAACTTTATAGTCATTACTTTTTTATGGAAACAACTTATGAAAAATAAGTGGAAGAAGAAAAGAACTTTGAAAGAGTTGGTAAAAAAATTACCACTTCTTCAAGTGTCTCCTTTTGATTTTCACAAAAGGACTACATAGGTTGGATTTATCCCAAAATTATGAACACTAGGATTATGTGAGGCATGTTGGGAAGAGAAATTGGTAGGTTTTGGATGATCCAAATGTATTTAAAGGTGTGAATAAAAGAGTATGAGAGGTTCCCTTTTATAAGAGATGGGAGGGACACTTTAGGGATCTCCAAAACTATTAATTTATTAAAATTTATTTTTCTATTTCAAATATATCTAAAGTGATTTATTTCAAATATAAATAAGGATGGATCTAAATCCTCCCAACCAATGAATTTTTGAAAAATTTCTTTCAAAATATTATCCTTATCTTTTAGATTTTCCCCTTAGTTAAACAGTTTAACTCTTTCAGTGACTACTTGTCTTTTTATAATATAAAATGGAAAAAGAACCCAAATTAGATCATTTATGTAATATTTAACATTATCATAGTTTTTTGTCCAATATATATATTTAAATTATATTTTTATCATTTAATAAAATATTATTTATTTTGAAATCTACTTTCTGTCAATTTTAAATATATTTACTACATGAATTTTTTAAAAAATAATAACAAATTGATTACTTTTTAAGAACTAACTTAGCTCATTAATAAAATTTAATACTTATCCAAATAATTCATGTATGGTATAAAATATTTAAAAAGACATTTCTAGTAATATTATTAATATAATTTATTTTGTTCTTTTAATAAATCAATTACAACATGAACATTGTTTCACCATTTAATTTAATTAATATTTTCTAAAATTATAAATAAATCACCATGATATAGATAAACATTTTATATTTCTAAATACTATTTATATTCAACCATAACCTCATATTAAAAATGTTATGATTATTAAAATTTGAATATGAAATTTTTAACTCTTCATAAAATAAAATAAAATAAAATAATTGTCATAATATAAAATAAGTTGATTAAAAACAATCATATTTTAGGGATACGATTGAATTTGGTTGAAAAAAACTTATATAATGAAATTATAATAAGTTATAGTGTAATTTCATAAAAATATTATATTACGTTTTTACCTTTAATTACCTGATTAACTCTTAACCGTGGTAAATAAGTAAAAATTTACAAATGTTTCTATTCACAAAAAAAATTATCTTATTAGATCACTAATTATAAACATATAATTAATTTTTAATAATTTAATCTAAAAAATATGTAAATTTTCATTTAATGTTAATCCCGCAGATGTGACTAGATGTCGGATAAAAGAGACGTTCAAAAGTTCAATAATTTTTTTATCTAATTCTATTTCCAAAATAATTCCAATGACATAAATTGGATTAATATATTTATTATTTATATTTTTTTACATTAAAATCAATTTAAAGTAAATTAATTATTTAAATTAAAAAGTCGGGTTTTAACAACAATGCATTATTTTTCACTATTCATCAAAAAATAAAAATTTCCGAAAATACCAAAAATTCTCCCAAATAAAATTTTGATATTTCAATTAAAAAATGAAGTATATTTTGTCAAATTTAACTTATAATAGTTTTTAAAATTAATTTTATTATTGGTCACAAAAGGACATATAAAAAATTTCCTTTAAGAAAATAGTATTTCAAAAAATATAACTATTTTACCGAAACTTATACACTCCATTATAAATATGTTATATTTAAGTAAAAAAATTATAAATAACATTAAAAAGTTATTTATTACTATTCATATTACTATATTTAATGGATAATTTATAAATATATCATTGAAATAATTATAAAACTATATTTTCATTCTTTAATAAAATTTTTAGGGATATGGGTTGGGTGACCAGCTCATATCTCAGATTGTTTCAAAAAAATATATAAAACTATAGTGCTGGTTCAAAAAAACTCAATGTTTCATGCAACACATGAGAAGTTAGTGTTCCGTGGAATATATGATATTGAATTTAATTAAAAATATAATGTACTTTGAAATATTTGGGAATTAAAGACACCCCTAGAGCATTGGAAATAACCCCTAGGAGATCCATTAATAAGAATAGATATCCTGACAATATTTAGTATGTCCTTGACAAGGCTGATTAAAGGCACACAGAGGAAATTTTTTCTAATAATTTCAAAAAAAACTCTATTTTAATGTTTCAAAGGTCTTATAAATATATAGTTTAAGGGAGGAGCTTAATTTCATGACTTTCTTCTCATGAAATTGACACATTCTGAATTAGTGAGAAGATAATTCTGAATGTACCTTCAAGGGAAAAATAAAATTGGTTAGGAGTTATCATAGTTATTAAGAAGAAATCCATCAAGTAATTATATTAGTGTTTTTGGGTGTGATTTTGTTTGTTGACAATTCCAGATGACCCCGAATGAGTATGGTTGATTTTTCCAAAGAAGGTTTTATGGATTAATAGTTTCTAAGTGTTTTCCAAATTTTTGGGTGTCAAAATCAGGAGTTAGTTTTTAGAAAATGAAGTATTTCTGAGTAAGAGTAAACAATAAGTAGACTGTGAACAATAGTTTTCTGACCACATAATAGGTATATGGAATGAATTTGGGAAATAAATAAAGTAAGGATTCTGCATAGCATCACTATGTAGACTGTGAAGCATGGTACACATACCGCATAAGGGAAATGGTTCACAGGACGAAAATGGTTCTGGGGAGGAAAATTGTTTACAGATGGCTTGAGGTATGTGGTATGGATCTTTGTTAATGGAAACAAGGAAATTATTTGATGAGCCACAAAGGGGTTTGTTTGCAGAAGAGATTGTATTCCCTGAATAATGAGTGGTGGTATATATACAACAGAAGGAAAAACAGTTTGTGGGAGAAGCAGTCCGCGGTGAAGCCTATATCAGATCGAATGTTTGGGTAAAACGGATTAATAAGATTTTAGGACCAATTTTTCAATATAAGGAGTGAAAATACCATCATTAAGTAGATCAATTTTAATTAGGAAACTACATTGCTCTAGAAGAGTTTCGCAAAGTCTAAAATTGGTTCATGAGGAAGGATTGTGTGAAGTGAAGTGGTTCAAGAGGGAGTATTCCATGAAGGGTGAAGTAGTTCAAGGGAATAGTCTACAAATTTTTTTTTTGTAGGGATCTATATCTCATAGTGGAAATTGGATCTCATAGGATGATTTGGTCCACGGAAGAAGAAGTTGCCCGTGGAGAAGAATTGGTTCATGGAAGAACCAGTCCATGAAAGAAAGAATTCTGCAAAAGAGAAGGTAGTTCGTGGAGGTGGTACCTAGAGGTGGTATGTAGAGTTGGTATGTAAAGTCATTACATATTGGTTGTATGAAGAGATAATCCATGGAGTATGGAATTTCCATGGAGGAATAAGGTTGTTTGTGAACATACTTAAACAGTACAGAAAAGCAATTTACAATAACTAATAATATAAGGAAAAGTGTATTTTTTCTATAGGTGAAAATAGGACTTCAATAAAGCATCTATCTATAGTTGATGATGTGTGCATTCATGAAAATTAAGGGACCTAAAATTTTATAAATTGTGAGTGTATCCCTTCCAAGAGCAGTTAGCAAAGGTAGAGGAAGACAGTGATCCTTTCCACCAGTAGTGAACTAGAGAAAGAGACATAGGGAGTGACCCTTGGTAATGTAGTGAGAAGACCCTAAATCTTTTAAAGGTAGTAAACATGGTCATAAAATTGATCTAGGCCAAAACAATTATTTCCAATGAGCCTTAGTGAATTTTGTACAATCATAACATTGTCGTTGTATTCTCCTTGGATGTAGCCCTATGAGGGGGAACCAAGTAAAAATATATGTGTCCTCATTCCTTCATTATTGATTTACTTTTACTACATTATCATAATATAAAGTTCGAAATGAAATGATCAACATTAACATTAAAGAGCATAAGAAGTGACCCTTGTAAAATAGAGTTCAAGATCCAGTGAGGCTAGAAGAAGTTTGAGAATATTATCCATAACCTGATACACCCCCCCCCTCAAGGTGTATTGGCTCCTTTCGACCAAACAATTTCTACCATAGGGTATGTTTATTATATCAAAACAGTTTACTATGACTTGGTTTAGTTGGTTGTTAATGTTAAAGATACATTGTTCTCTTATCTTGGTGTTCCAGGAAAAATGGGAGAACTTTAAAGAAGAAGAATAAGTCTAGTGGAATTTCTCACTATAGAAGTGTCTATGGAAAGAGCATGATTCAATTTATGGAAATTAATAATGTACTAAAGAAAGACCTAGATGAATCAGATAGTGAAACTATTCACTCATTCAATGATGATGATGGAATGAGCAAGGAAACTAATATTATAAGTGATGTTGGTACGACTGATGATGAATAAATTAAAATAAGACCAAAAGTAGATGTTTTTCACAAAATAAAGGATTTTGATTAGAAACAAGCTGAGGAAGATAAATTTAATGATATCCAGATCCATGTAAATGAAATTGAAGTAAACTTGTTAAATGGTTTAAATAAAAGACTTCTAGAAATGGCTACTGATCTGAGGGAGAAGAATGATTCTCAACCCTAAGAACGAAAAAATATGTCTACAAAGATAGATAAACTCAAAGATGATGACAAGGGGAAGAATATAAACTCATATGAAATTCATAATCTCAAAGAAAGGAGTGATGATCTTTCAACATATCTATATGAACTAGTTTAGGATAACCAATGTCTAAAACAATAGAATTCATGATGTGTTGATTATATTGATCAAGAAAAATTTAATATAATTGAGAAATCTGACATGATGGATAGACTCTCCCAATAATTGGAAGATGAGATGACTAGAAAGGAAGAATATCAAGAGAGAACTGAATGATCAACATGAATATAGGTATAATAATATCCAAAAATTGGGAGATTAGATAGAATTAATAAAGAATGAAGTAGAGAAATCTAATGTAAAAGGAAAGCCCAAATTGAAAGATTATTTACACATAATATTTTATTATCCTTCGGTAGGTGATAATGAAATGGAAGGAAAATATGTTATTTATGAGGAGAAACATGAAATGTTTTTCTTGTACCAAAGGTCAGGATGTTAGGGAAACCCCTAATTTGATATGATGAACCCTCTCTCACGAAATATAGAAAGACAGATGTGAACAGTTCCAAAAATTAGAAAATCCATGTAAGTGATGATATCCTACATAGACTTGTACAAGAAGAGATGATATCATGTGCTTTTTTTGGATTTATGGTCATACATCATGTTTTTTCTAAAAGGTTTTGGAATATATTTTGTGTCCTCAAGATATAAATATTTCTAAATATAATAATAAGAATATGCGCCTTGAGAAATATGAAAAAATATTATATCAAAAGAAATTATCCATGAAATGCTACTATTGTGGAAGAGAGGGAAACTCCATTAGTATGTGTCAAGAATCCCATGATCTCAATGATAAATGAATAAATCTTGTTGTATCAGCATCTCATCAAAGAAATGATGAAATGAGGTATGCCTTTAATGGAATTTGTTTTATATGTTCTGATCATGATAATTTGGTAAGATATTGTAGCAAGAAGAAATAAGGGAAGGAAAAAGAACCCAGAAGGAGATCCCCAACACTGGAAGTGTATAATGAAAAATCCTATAGTGGAAGAAAATATGATAAGTTGAAAAATAATTTTCCTTACTCAGGGGAATTACAAGGATATCAATGAAAGTCGTGTCAATCACCTCCTTTGTTATACTGACAATAACTTTATTGGAAATAAATTGAACAAAGTTGGAAGAAAAAGGGAAGATTTTCTCCACTTGTGATGGACAAGAACATAACCATAGTGGAAGAATAAAGCCCAATAAGAAAGGGTGGCATGACTCAGATAACTGATAAAATAAAAATGAATAAAGAATTCCTTGAAAAGATCACATGTCACACCACATGGTGAGATGCGAAGAAAATAGAAAGATCCCTCAAATGGAGGAAGAAGTAAGAGCAGACGGCCTATGAAATGGTTCCTGCTCAAAGAAAGAGCCATTCTCACAGAAAGAGTCCTGAAAAATTGAATATCAATGGATAATCAAAGAATGAAAACTATAAAAAAAGGTTTAAAACCAAAAATTTTAAAAATTCCATGTCTAAAAAATCCAAATATCAGAAGACGACATAACATGTGGGTAAATAATTTTTAGTCATATGGATAGAAAAGTTTATGTTAGCTGGGTAGTTGGAACATGAACAAAAAATAGTATAGGGATTTATAAGAAAGTATCAAAGGGATGATCCATCAGGATCATCCAAAATCCTCATCTTGAGGAGTACAAGGGTTCCCATATCCACATGTATATAAATGCTATTAACTAATGTTCATGTGTTTCCAAATCAAGGGGAGATATGATCCAAGGGGAAGTGGAATCAAAAGATAAAAAGTGGTGATGTGATGTGCTCTAGAATTTCAACTGATTCATATTAGTTACCAGAGCTAAAGAATAAATCTAGAATAATTACTTGATAGGAGTTAATGTTTTATGGTTGCATAAAATATGTGGACGTAATCGAGTGTAATGGATAGTGATGGAATTATTAACTCTATCTCTTATTTTATATACAAATTTCCGACTCAGTAAGCTTAGTGGTATTGTTGATGGCATATTTTTATATGGTAAATTCACCCAATGAAAATCTCATTGAAGGAAGATAAAACTAGAAGTTTTTATTAATCTAGAGAAGTTTCTCAAGCCTGTCGTCACATGTGAATAAATGATTCAAGAGAAGAAAAATGTTTATGGGTCTAAAAAAGGGCCTTACAACTAGAAGAGTTGCATATCATAAGAGGAGAATCTTATATTCTAATCAGATGAAAGATTAAAAATATATAGAAAGGATGGATGTTTTTGTTCATGGAGACCTATTGGGGGATAAGCCGTAAAATTCATGTAATTCATGATTACCTATTTTATTCTAAAAAATGGTATCAGCTAACAATTATCAGGATACTAACACTACTACAAAAATGGGCAAGGGAAGTGCCTCCTTATATCAGTGCTAAGAAAAAGCACTGATAAATAATCTCTGTATCAGTGTTAAAATTTTAGCACTGATACGGGAATGATTTATCAGCGCTTTATTGGCATTGATAAAACCTTAGACCATTTTTTTAAAAATTCGGTCGCACAGTGCCCTCGTTTTATCGTGACATAAAGCTCTCGTGGTACTGGAACCCTGTGAATCCCCTCTACCACCTGCTGAGTTCGTGTTTCCGGACGTTCGCTTCCCTCGCTTCTCATTGTCGGACCTTCGCCGCCCTCGCTTCTCATTGTCGGACCTCTCTCGCCCGCAAGACCCTCTTCGGTTTGCTGGACCTCCCTTTAAGGCATGTTTTCCAAATATTTTTTTAATATTGTTCTTGTTGTTGGTTGAATCATTGATGGATATTGATTGTGTTTTTTCATTTGAAACTCCCTCCCTTTATCTCTTCCCTTGGGCTCCATTTTTAAGGTGATTTGGCCTTTTATCTATAAGGAATCTCTAAGTAATAATCTCATGTTCTCTCTTATTCTCCTTTCTTGGTCACTAATTTTTTCTCTCTTGGGTTATTTTTATATAGAAAGTTTTTTGACCTAGGTTTTATTTAATCTCATTTATTTGGGTTAAATCTTTATGGTTATGGTGTTTAACTGCATCCTTTGGGCCTTTCCATAGTTCAGTTGGTGGTTTTATTCTGGTTTTCTGAAGATATCAAAAAATAGGTAGGTTGTTCCATTATTTGACATTGTTTTAGGTGTTTAATAAGATTTATTTGGTTCTAAAATGGTTTTACAAGTTTTCTGGGTTGTGGGAAACATGTTTTCTAATTTTTTTTGTTGTGCGTAAGGGTTTGATAATGATTTGACTATTGTAAATGGTTGTTTTTAATGTGTGTTTCTATTATTGGAAGTGTGATTGTATAAAATAGATATAATTTTATATAGGGGTGAAATTGAGCACAATGGAATCTTAGTTATCTAGGTGGGTAGACTAGGTCTAGTATATTAGGTGAATTAGTCAGGTCGATGATTGGTCTCCTTAATAAGGATATACCTAACAACACTAACTAAACATTCATTTGTTAGGGGTTGGAGGCTCAAATAGGACCTTCATGTCAAAGAGATGTGATCACCAAGAGTATGAGGATCCTAGGACCCTAGTAACCCTAATACCTTAGAGATTTTCTATAGTGCTCATACTATTCTTACCATTATCTTGTCACATTTACTTTCTCTTTTATTTCAAATAATGTTTTATTTAAATTGTATATTCCTTTTTCTTAAAAAATAACATGTTAATGTTTATCATAATGTCATTACATGGAATCTATTTTTGTTGGGTCCTACTAGGTATGTTGGCTCACACCTTATATACACCCTCAGGTTTATGTAGACCTTATTATGTTTTACCCAGTTAAAGGAAAGGTTCCCTTGGTGGTGATGGTGGATATATGTGCCAGTAGTTCCCCTTTTGGTGACTGTTATTGGTTGTGGAATAGGGATGTTGACCCTCATGTTTCATGGAGGCTTAGTTGAATTGTTGGTTCCCTTACCTATTTTTTTTTATTTTGGTTTTGGTTGAAATTGTTAAATGCTTATCCCCTATTGCAGTATTATCTTTTGGTCTATTATATTGTGAAATTTGGTTATGATGTGGTGTTTGATTATTATGTAATATTTATGGCTTTTTACATGAAAAACTCATTCCCAAAGGCGTTACTCAATGCCTAGGAACTAGTTACAACCCATAGGGATTGGTAATTCCCTTTTCACCTTCCCACGAATTGGGTTAGGTGTCAAGTGGGATGGAAACCTGGCCTAGTTCATGACAAGAAGTCTACACCATAGTATGGTTGTCTAAATCCTTTATGTACCATGTCCATGGGAGGTTGCAATGTGGTATCCTTTTTTGTAGTCTTAAATTCCATGAGCCCCATTTTATATTATTTTTTCTCATTCATAACTCTCATTTGAAATATTGATTCTTTAAGGCTTACAAGAGTCATTTTATCTCCTCCAACTCCCTTCTTCTCAGATAGAATCTCTAATGGATGTGTTTGGTTTCTCTCTGATAAGGGGATTTCTCATCGATTGGAAGTCCTCTATCTCCTCTTATATCCTCCTTATAGAGTGATAGATCGTCACCTTTTTAGTGAATCTAATATTCTTTTTTATGAATCTTGATTATAGGTTAGACTACTTGACCTCCTACACCTTCATTATTCATTGACAGATCCCATTATGGGTGTTAAGTTGGGTTGATCACTAATTAAAGGTAGGTGGTTCCACAATGTTTCTTTCACACAATTGAAACTTTTTTTTGTGATTTATTAAATATGAATTATAAAACTAATTTAATATGATTTGAATTAAAGTATATTTTATTTGTGATTTTAGAGGCATGTATTTTTCAAATAAATCCCCTTCTTAATTGTTTTTTGTGTCATGGAATGATTTGAGAAACTATATATTTTAGTGGGAATATTTTATAAAATAATTAGCCTTGATTTTAAAAAAAATTATTAGAATATAATATGATTTGAGAAGGTAATATATTTTATGAAAACCTATAATTTGGTTTTTAAATGAAAAATCATTTTTAAAACTAAAATTGGGTATTTGAATATAATAAATGAAATTATTTGTAATGATTGATTTTCCCATGTTTGGTTGATTATTTGATTTGAAGTATATGAATCCAGGGTATTTAGTAGTAATTTGGATAAAAATGTTAGGATATAATCTCCTAGCACTAGATTTATGATGAAAATACTAACTTAAACATACTATGACATGAATTTTTCCCCAATGGGAATTTGAGACCCGATGACCTAAGCCGTAGGATGTGTTCACAAATTGATCCTAGATCACTGATTGAGTTGTGTGAGGATCATATTACTATAAACTAACATACCATAGGGTTTGATACATGTTACTATGATATAATTTTTTTTTATTACATGAAATTGATTATAGAACTGTTTTGTTCATTCCAGCTAATTTATATAAGAGTTTTATATACATTGTTCATTTAAGTCAGTTTTTATATATCTTCCATCTTTTTTATTATGAAAATATGTGATGTTGGAATTATGTAAATAATAAGATACCATATTGGTACATGTTACTAAGATTTATGTGTGACTATATACTTATTATATTTTCTTATTATTTATTACACACCACCACTTGAGTCGAGTAACCTGATTGAAATCCATATTGGTACTTTGGTTCTGATGTGGATATGGTTTTTTTGTGTTTGTGACATGTGTATGTATGAATATATGGGTAATTTGTCATGATGATATTGAATGTAGGTCAGATACCTAGGAGTGGTAGATGTATCATTCTTGATTATTCTTGTGTTTGGTCTGGGGTGATTTGAGGAAACTATAATGAATCTAAAGTAATTATATTTAATGAAGATGAATAAATACTAATGGTTAGACTCTATTAATCACTATTTTTATAAGTAAGTGGATCTCTTCTACTGTATTTGGAATTCTTGTTTTGTGTACTTGAACCATAAATACAAATATTTGAGATTCAAATAGGATGATGATGAATAAAGATTTGATGGATGCTAATCGTTTAACAATAGAGTATGAGAACGGAGTGAAAGAGTTCATCAAGTTTGTAAAGGATCACGCAAAGGATCCTTCTCAAATCCTTTTTCTGTGTTTACATTGTTGTTATTCTATACTACTTACTCCAGAGGAGTTGGAAGAACATTTTATATGTCATGGAATAGATCGGAGTTATAAATGTTGGAATAAACACAGAGAAAAGGCGAATGTAGCTACTGGCTGGGATAAAACTGTGTTTTATGGATCACCAGATATGAATAAAAATATTGATAATGAAGAAGACCATATGGAGGATGTGATTACAGTTGTCAATGATGATGAAGATCGTATTGAGTAAATGACAAAGACAATTCCAGATGAACTCTGTGATTGCCCAAAATTGTTTGAGAAGTTAAAGAGTTGTGCAAAGATGCCATTTTATGCTGCTTGAACTAAGTATACAACATTGTCAGTTGTACTGAAGTTGTATAAATTGAAAGTAGGCAACAGATGGAGTGATGTCAGTTTTACAGAACTACTTGCTCTCTTGAATGACATGCTCCCGGAAGATAATGAGCTCCCAAGCCGGGCATATGAAGCTAGACAAATGCTACGCTTGATGGGAATGATTTCTGAAAGAACACATGCCTGCCCGAAAGATTGTATATTCTTTCACAAGGATAACAAATCACTTATAGAATGCCCAAAGTGTGGTTCTTCTCGATACAAGAAAGATAAATTCAATCCTACCAAAGTTGTATGGTACTTTCCAATCATTCCAAGTATTAGGCATTTATATGGAAGTGAAGAAACTGCAAGACAATTATAATGGAATGCAGATAAAAGAAATAAAGATGGGTTATTACGTCATCCGGTCGACTCTCCTCAATGGAAGAAAATTGATCACGAGTATCCTAAATTTGTAAAAGAGCCGAGAAACCTTCATCTTACATTATCTACAGATGGAGTGAATCCTTTTGGTTTTCCAACCAGCACTCATAGTACCTGGCCTATTATGTTGGTAAATTATAACTTGCCACCCTGGTTATGCATGAAGCAGAAATTCATCATGTTATCTATGCTTATATTAGGACCAAAACAACCAAGTAACAATATTGATGTTTATCTGGATCCTTTGATCGAGGATTTAAAGTTATTGTGGGACTTAGGTGTAATGTTGTATGATGCTTATAAAAGTGAATACTTCACATTGAGAGCGATGTTGTATGAGACAATAAATGATTTCCCTACTTATGGAAATTTGTCAGGCTATAGCATTTAAGGAACTCAAGGGTTTCCCATGTGCGAAGAATATACAGAATCAATTTGTTTGAAACGTTCATCGAAATCTATGTTTCTAGGGCATCGTAGATTTCTACCTCATCGACATAAGTACCAATCATGGACGACATCATTCAATGGAAGTTCGAAAAAATGCACAACACCATCTCCACTAACAGGTGATCAGCTGTTTGAGAAAGTAAAAGATCTGAACACTATTTTTGGTAAACCATTTTCAAAAAACCTTAAAAAATCTATTGGAAAAAGATATCAGTTTTTTTTAAATTACCATACTGGAATTTTTTGTACGTCATACATTTTCTTGATGTGATGCATGTGGAAAAAAATGTATGTGACAGTGTTATCGGAACATTGCTAAATGCCCCTTGCAAAACAAAAGATTTAATTAAGGTAAGGTTGTACATGGTTGACATGGGAATATGAGAAGAGTTGGCTCCCGTGAAGGGTGAAAATCGAATGTTTCTTCCTCCAGGTGCTTATACTTTTTCTAGGGCGGAGAGATATCAGTTTTGCAACTTCTACAATGATGTAAAGGTTCTAGAGGGGTACTCATCAAATATCAAGAACATTGTGTCAATGAATGATTTGAAGATAAAAGGTTTGAAATGACATGATTACCATGTTTTGATGCAAGATTAATTACTATATCTTTACATTGCATTTTTTCCAAGAATGTTCATCATACATTAACCAAACTTTGTTTCTTTTTCAAAGCTATATGTAGCAAAGTTTTAGACCCGGGGAAATTTCCAGCTATGGAAAAAGAAATTTTCATCATATTATGTGAATTTGAAATGTTCTTCCTACCAAAATTCTTTGATATGATGGTTCATTTGATGATTCACTTGGTGAGATAGATTCGACTTTGTGGTCCTGTGCACTATAGATGGATGTATCCTGTTGAACGGTATATGAAGATTTTGAAAGGGTATGTCAAAAATCGAAGTCATCCAGAGGGTTGTATAGTGGAGCGATATATTTTTGAGGAAGAAATTGAATTTTGTACTGAATACCTATCTGATGTGGAAATCATTGGTCTCCCGAAATCTCGTCACACTAGACGCATTGAGGGTGAGGGAATTTCTGGAAGAGAAGTTATGACAACCAGTATTACAAATCGGGATCAGGCTCATCTTTATGTTTTTCATAACAGTTGGGAGGTTGCTCCATATATTGAAACTCACAAAGAAATTATTAGGCAGTTGAATCCATCATGGGCTGAAAAATGGTTATTAGATACACATAATCACCAGTTTATAGGATGGTTTTAGGACCATATTTTGAAGCAGTTGGAGGAAAATCTGAATTCATTTTCAGAACTACTTCGATGGCTAGCCACTGGACCAAGTGTGTATGTATTATCTCACAGTGGTTATGTAATTAATGGTTATACATTCTATACAGATGAACATGATGAAGATAGTACCATGAAAAATACTGGAGTTACACTAGTGGTTGAAGTGATGCATGTTTCTGGTAGTAAGGACAGAAATCCAATTTATGTAAATATGTCATACATTGGCATTATCAAACTAATATGGGAGTTAGATTGTACGACATTCCAATTGTCGATTTTTCAATGAAAATGGATTGATAACAACATTGGTGTTAAAATATATGAATGGGGATTTTTGAAAGTTGATTTTAGTAAAGAAGGGTACAAAGACGAATAGTTTATAATGGCATCACAAGCGGTACAAGTTTTTTTTGTTCCAGATCTCACAAACCGAAAGTGGTCGATTGTTCTGTTATCGTCCAAAACTACTGAAGGTTCCAATGAAAATTCAGTTGAGGGCGATCCTTTTAGTGGTATGTCGCAATCATTTCGGAGAGGTACCAATGCAGATGATGTTTTGTATGTTAGAGGAGACCACAATGAAGGGATTTGGATAGTTGATAGAGGTGTCAAATCCCTTCAACCTTTAAAAAAAGAAAGTTCAGTAAACAGGTTATATTTTGTTTTTAATATAGATCTTGTTATCTCATTTGATTATCTTATCATTAATGAATTTATGTAATATGAATTAAATGTTCAACCACTTTTGCAGATAATGACTTCTGCACATTCTGGTGCTCTTAACCTTGAGGCTAAACAAGTCTCCCAAGCTGTTGCTGCTACGGCTGATGCTGCTCCTGCAATTCATGTTGTAGATGCTGTTGCTCCTGCTGTAGCTCATGTTGCTCCTGCTGCTCATCATCCTGTGGCTCCTGGTGCTCCTTCTACGGCTTCTGCTGCTCCTGCTGCTGCGGCTCCTGCTGCTCCTAGTGTTTAGGTCCAACAACCATCAGCACATTTCGTTGATACCATTCCAGATGAACATATAGATGATGTTGATATCGATGAAATGGTCAGGAATTAAGGACCGATATCGTAGAAAACATAGGTGCATCGTAGTTTGACAGTGTTAGCCAAAATTCTTAAGGAAAAAAGCAAAGGCATCAAATTTGAAGTCGGAGGGAATGCACGAGGCCAACATGTGAATCCCAAAAAGGCTTTGATTAACAGCTACATTGGTGTTGTCACTTGGTAATGCGTGCTGATTGACATAGATTCATGGAACCATGGTGTGTCAGGGATGAAGGCTGTGATCTGGGAAGAAATTACGGTAACATTATGAATTTATTTCTTTAATTTACTAGAAAACAAAATAATGAAACAATGTCTTACTCTTCTCAATCTCTTGCAGAGTACATTTATAGTAGACGATTCACACAAGGATTGTGTACTAAGTCTTTCAGGAAAGATTCATCGAGGTTTTCACACTATTTTAACAAGATGCCACCTGAAAGATTCTAAAGGTAAAATAAACCCACACCCACCCATTTTCTACGCTCACCTGGTATCCCAAGAAGCATGGGATGCATTTATTGGCCGTCGTGGGGATGAGAAGTTTCAGGTACATTGTGGGTGATAATACGTTGTTTGAGGATACCTGTATTCATCACTTTTATTGTCAATATTTCATTTATGAAATAGAAACTCTATACTGAAAATAAGGGACGTGCATCAAAACCAACATACCCCTATCGTAAAGCAAGGATAGGGTACGCTTCATTAGAAAAGAAAATGGTACGTATTTTAAATTTATAGTAATATTGTTAGGTTCCAATAAACAACATCATAATTATATTTCTATGTTTATATGTAGATTGATGAGTCTAAAACCAAATGCACTTCCATCCCACATCATGTGTTATGGAAGGAGGAACGTGTGAACAAAGAAGGGAAGTTAATAGATGATAACACACAGAAAGTGTGGGAAATATGTTTATGTATGACACGATGGTAAAAATATTTGTTTAAAATTTATATTACATAAAAATAATTAGTTATTTTCCTATATCCGATAGTCACAGGAATCAACTACTTCTGTAGTGGATACATACCTATTACTGACGGCTTTGAAGCAGCCAGAAAAATACGGTCGTGTCAGAAGTGCAGGGTTTGGGGTGACACCCCGAGTATATTTTGAGAAGAAGAAAAAAACGGATGATGCAGATGAAAAATTGGAACAAATGGGTGAAAAAATAGCAACCCTTGAAGAACGATTGCAATGGAAGGGAGAGTTGCTAGCAACTTTTATTGGTGGGAAGCAAAGGGAAGACACAACTCAGGAACAACTAGGGCGTGAACATCCCGCCCACCCCCCACCAGCTTTGAGGTGAGCCATTCGCCTCAAAGAACTATCTTAGCCATGGTAATCAATATTCTAATAATTTTTACCATGAAATGTGAATCAGAAAAACATTTATAATTTTTCTATACTGATCTTCTATAGGGTGATAATGATTTTGATTTATATCTGTCAGCACCCACCGATCACCTTGTATCAAGGGCTACAGTGTTCAATATCCCAGATGCCACACTGCATAATTGACCACTTCCGAAAGATCATCTGAAAGTGACGATTACTGTAGCTTATAAGCCAAATGTAGAGCTACCTATTCCACTTGATGACGATGATATTAATACGGTCGAAAAGGCTATTGGGACATTCATTGCATGGTTGTCACAACTTGTAAGAGTACATGCAGAAAAAGAGGTATTTATTTCCTTTTTTCAAGCTAAACCCTTAACAATTAATGGAAAAAGGGTTTGATCCAATGATTGTTGTTATAAACGGAGAAAGGGAAGGGGTGATAAATGTCGGCTCAAAACCATCTAAAGGATCGACCAATTGATCCCAAGGATCTACTAAATGCACAATAACACCACATGTTCTCTATCCACATTTACTAGCATTGAATACTATTGTGGATATGAAGATAAAAGATGGTAATAGTCATATAGTGGTTTTAGAAAAGAATATATATGAAGAGGAAAGTCAAGATTTCATTGCTTCGGAAAATGTAAATGAAATCCTTGAAAACAGTTGGTTAGGAGTCGCAATTGTAAATGTATATATGAGGTATGTTTCCATGAATTGATTTTCTAAAAGCTGATCTAATGTGAAAATTATGACTAAATGAATTTTATATTGTTAACAGATGCATTTATGAAAAACAGTTGAAGTAATTTTTCCATGAGCCAAGATTTGGACTCGTTAGTCCTCATATCACATCAACACACCTAACAAAAATAGAGACATCAAAAAGGGATGCAATAGTGAATGGCTTGCTGAAAACATTTGAAAGCAATATTACAGATGACAGAATTTTCCTAATACCAACCATGCAGGGGTAATACTCTACGATTAAAGCATATCAATTATATTTTCACTTCTTTTATTACTTATTCCTTTTTCTGTTTTAGGCAACATTGGTTGCTAATTGCGGTGAACTTGGATACTCCGAAGATTTATTTTCTGGATTCAAAGCAAGGATATCCATCAAACCGACCACACATGATAGAGTTTGTGAATCTGTAAGACACTACATCTTACGTTTTAGGTATAAACATCAAGTAATATAATTTATATTATCTTTTACTGAGGATTTTGTTATGATAGGGTGGTGTATCATTATCGTCTAAAAAAGGAAAGAGGATAGGGGCTAAGTATAGGGAGGTGAGCAAGTACTACGTCTGGACAAATATCAAGGTATATATAATAAAATTTCACTATAAAAACACATATCAACACATGTTACTTATTCTCCTAATGATCAATTTTTTTTAGTGTCAAAAACAAACAAACGATAATGATTGTGGTTATTATGTTTGTAAATTTATGAAATATATCATTTTTCATTAGCAAACTAGTATCCCTAAAGAGGTATTTTCAAAAAAACTACTAGTTCATTTAAGATATTTATTAATTCATTATTTTTATATTTTTCAGTACTTCTCTGACTTCCGAAAAGCTTCATACTCACAAGACGATATAGATGTGCTCAGAAACTAGTGGGCCGCATACTTGATGGCAGATTGTACACAAATAGAATGAATATATGACTTGGGGACATGTACAATTGGTGATCATTTTTTAGAGCGGTTAAGGGGATCAAAAGATGAAACATTGTTGTATGTAAATGTTCATAGGAAAATTTTAATTGTTATTAAATAAAACATCCTTTCTCCAATGAGTCATTTTCCCATTTTAACAGATGACATGCACCAGTAACATGCAAGAATGTTGAACCACTCAAAGGGTCTCTATTTTGTTTAAAATGGACACGATTTTAAGTCAAAACAACAACTGACCTACGTAAATCTGACCAAATGCATTCGTATTGTGTTGAACCTTTAGGAGAACGATCCAAGGATCCTTTTTGACGTGTAAGAGTCAACCCCACCTCAATCCGAGGCATGGTGTGACCACTAGCACTCAAAGGGTCTCTCTTTTGTTTAAAATGGACACAATTTTAATTGAAAACAACAACTAACCTACATAAATCCGATAAAAAGCATTCAGGTTGCCTTGATATTTTATAAGAATGATCCAAGGGTCCTTGGTGAATTGTAAGATCCATCCCCGCCTCAATCCAAGGCACGGTGTGGCCGGTACCACTCAAAGGGTCTCTCTTTTGTTTAAAATGGACACGATTTTAAGTGAAAACAACAACTTACCTATGGAAATTTGACCAAACGCATTCAAATTGAGTATATCCTTTAGGAGAACTATACACAGGTCCTTTTTGATGTGTATAAGTCAACCCTTCCTCAATCCGAGGCACAGTGTGACTGCTATCACTCAAAGGGTCTCTCTTGTTTAAAATAGAAACAAATTTAATTGAAAACAACAACTGACCTACGAAAATCTAACCAAATGCATTCGGATTTACTTGATATTTTATAATAATGATCCAAGAGTCCTTGGTGATGTGTAAGAGTCAAACACGCCTAAATCGAAGGCACGGTGTGGCCGGTACCACTCAAAGGGTCTCTATTTTGTTTAAAATGGACATGATTTTAAGTGAAAACAACAACTGACCTATGGAAATACAACCAAATTCATTCATATTGTGTTTATCCTTTAGGATAATGATCCACGGTTCCTTTGTGATATGTAAGAGTAAACCATGCCTCAATCCGAGGCACGGTGTGACCGCTATCACTCCAAGGGTCTCTCTTTTGTTTAAAATAGGCCCAATTTTAATTGAAAACGACAACTGACCTACAAAAATCCAACCAAACGCATTAGTATTGCCTTGTTATTTTATAAGAAATATCCAAGGGTCCTTGGTGATACGTAAAATCCATCCTATTCTCAATCTGAGGCACATTGTGGCCGGTACTACTCAAAGGGTCTCTCTTTTGTTTAAAATGGACACGATTTTAATTGAAAACAACAACTGACCTAAAAAAATCCAACCAAACGCATTCATATTGACATGATATTTTATAAGAATGATACAAGGGTCCTTGGTGACTTGTACAAGCCACCCTCGCCTCAATCCGAGGCACATTGTGGCCGATACCACTCAAAGGGTCTCTCTTTTTTTTAAAATGGACACGATTTTAAGTGAAAACAACAACTGACCTACAGAAATTTGACCAAACCCATTCAGATTGTGTTTATCCTTAGGATAATGATCCAAAGTTCCTTGGTGATGTGTACAAGCCATCCCTGCCTCAATCTGAGGCACGGTGTGGCCGGAACCACTCAAAGGGTCTCTCTTTTGTTTAAAATGGACACAATTTTAATTGAAAACAACAAATAACCTACAAAATTCCGACCAAAGCATTCTGATTGTGTTGATCCTTTAGGAGAACCATCCAGAGGTACTTTTTGACGTGTATGAGTCAACCTCACCTCAATATGAGGCACGGTGTGACCTCTATCAATTAAAGGGTCTCTCTTGTTTAAAATGGACACAATTTTAATTGAAAACAACAACTAACCTGGGAAAATCTGACCAAATGCATTTGGATTGCCTTGATATTTTATAAGAACGATCCAAGGGTAATTTTATGTGTACGAGTCAACCCCACCTCAATCTGAGGCACGGTGTGGCCGGTACCACTCAAAGGGTCTCTATTTTGTTTAAAATGGACACGATTTTAAGTGAAAACAACAACTGACCTATGGAAATTCGACCAAACGCATTTGGATTGTGTTTATCCTTTTGTAGAATGATCCAATGGTCCTTTTTGACATGTAATAGTCATCCTTTCCTCAATCAGAGGCACATTGTGGACAGTACAACTCAAAAGATCTCTCTTTTTATTAAAATGGACACGATTTTAAGTGAAAACAACAACTGACCTACATAAATCTGACCAAACACGTTTTGATTGTGTTGATATTTTAGGAGAATGATCCACGGGTCCTTTTTGACATGTATGATTCAACACTACCTCAATCCGTGGCACGGTGTGACCGCTATCATTCAAAGGGTCCCTCTTGTTTAAAATGGACACAATTTTAATTGAAAACAACAACTGACCTACGAAAATAAAACCAAACGCATTTGGATTTCATTGATCTTTTATAAGAACAATAAAAGTATTCTTGGTGACATGTATGAGTCAACCCCGCCTCAATATGAGTCATGGTGTGGCTGGTACCACCCAAAGGGTCTCTATTTTGTTTAAAATGGACACAATTTTAAGTGAAAACAACAACTGACCTACAGAAATCCGACCAAACGCATTCAGATTGGGTTGATCCTTTAGGAGAAAAATTCACGGGTTCTTTGTAATGTGTAAGAGTCAAACCCGCCTTAATCTATGGTATGGTATGACTGATATCACTCAAAGGGTCTCTCTTTTGTTTAAAATGGACACAATTTTAATTGAAAACAACAACTGACTTACGAAAATCTGACCAAACGCATTTGGATTGCCTTGAAATTTTATAAGAATGATTCGAGGGTCCCTGGTGACGTGTATGATCCATACCCGCATCAATATGAGGCACGGTGTGTCCGGTACCACTCAAACGGTCTCTCTTTTGTTTAAAATGGACATGATTTTAAGTGAAAACAACAACTGACCTACGGAAATCTGACCAAACACATTCGGATTGTGTTGATACTTTAGGAGAATGATTCACGAGTCCTTGGTGACATGTAAAAGCCATCCCTGCCTCAATCCGAGGCACAGTGTGACCGCTACCACTCAAAGGGTCTCTCTTTTGTTTAAAATGGACACAATTTTAATTGAAAACAACAACTGACCTATGAAAATCTGACCAAACGAATTCATATTGCATTGATATTTTATAAGAATGATCCACGGGTGCTTTGTGATGTGTATGAGTCATCCCCGCCTCAATTCGAGGCACGTTGTGGCCGGTACCACTCAAAGGGTATATCTTTTGTTTAAAATGGACATGATTTTAAGTGAAAACAACAACAGACCAGACGCATTCAGATTCTTTTGATACTTTAGGATAATGGTCCACGGGACCTCTGTGACATGTATGATTCAACCTCGCCTCAATCTGAGGCACGGTGTGACCGCTATCACTCAAATGGTCTCTCTTGTTTAAAATGGACACAATTTTAATTGAAAACAAAAACTGACCTATGAAAATCTGACCAAATGCATTCGGATTTCCTTGATCATTTATAAGAACGATCCAAGGGTCCTTGGTGACCTGTAGGAGTCAACCCCATCTCATTATGAGGCACGTTGTGGTTAGTACCACTCAAAGGATCTCTATTTTGTTTAAAATGGACATGATTTTAAGTGAAAACAATAACTGACCTACAGAAATCCAACCAAACGCATTCGCATTGTGTTGATACTTTAGGGGAAAAATCCAAAGTTCCTTTGTGACATGTAAGAGTCAACCCCGCCTCAATCCGAGGCACGGTGTGACCATTATCACTCAAAGGGTCTCTCTTTTGTTTAAAATGGACACAATTTTAATTGAAAACAACAACTGACCTACGAAAATCCAAACAAACACATTTGTATTGCCTTGATCTTTTATAAGAATGATCCAAGGGTCCTTGGTGACTTGTAAAATCCATCCCCACCTCAATACGAGGCACGATGTGGCCGGTACCACTCAAAGGGTCTCTCTTTTGTTTAAAATGGAGACGATTTTAAGTGAAAACAACAACTGACCTACAGAAATCTGACCAAACGAATTCGGATTGTACTGATCCTTTAGGAGGACGATCCACGGGTCCTTGGTGATGTGTACAACCCATACCCACCTCAATCCGAGGAATGGTGTGATCGCTACCACTCAAAGTGTCTCTCTTTTGTTTAAAATGGACACAATTTTAATTGAAAACAACAACTGACCTACTAAAATCCAAACAAACGCATTCGGATTGCCTTTATCTTTTATTAGAACAATCCAAGGTTCCTTGGTGACTTGTAAGATTCAACCCTGCATCAATCTGAGGCATGGTGTGGCTGGTATCACTCAAAGGGTGTCTATTTTGTTTAAAATGGACACGATTTTAAGTGAAAACAACAACTGACCTACAGAAATTCGACCAAACTCATTAGTATTGCGTTTATCCTTTAGGAGAATGATCCACAAGTCCTTTGTGACGTGTATGAGTCAACCCCACCTCAATATGAGGTATAGTGTGACCGCTAGCACTCAAAGGGTCTCTCTTGTTTAAAATGGACACAATTTTAATTGAAAACAACAACTGACCTACGAAAATCCAACCAAACACATTTGGATTGACTTGATCTTTTATAAGAATGATCCAAGGGTCCTTGGAGATGTGTACGAGTCAACCCCGCCTAAATATGAGGAATGGTTTGGTGGTTACCACTTAAATGGTCTCTATTTTGTTTAAAATGGACACGATTTTAAGTGAAAACAACAACTGACCTACGGAAATTCAACCAAACACATTAGGATTGTGTTGATACTTTAGGAGAACGATCCACTGGTCCTTTTTGGCATGTACAAGTCATCTCCATCTCAATATGAGGCACAGTGTGGCCATTACCACTCAAAAGTTCTCTCTTTTTTTTTAAAAGGGACACGATTTTAAGTGAAAACAACAACTGACCTACGGAAATCTGACCAAACGCATTCGGATTGTGTTGATCCTTTAGGATAAAAATCCACTGGTCCTTTGTGATGTTTATGAGTCCACCCCGCCTCAATCTGAGGCATGGTGTGACCGTTATCACTCAAAGGGTCTCTCTTGTTTAAAATGAACACAATTTAATTGAAAACAACAACTGAACTACGAAAATCTGAACAAACACATTCAAATTGCCTTAATCATTTATAAGAACGATCCAAGGGTCCTTGGTGATGTGTACGAGTCAACACCGCCATAATCTGAGGCACGGTGTGGCCATTACCACTCAAAGGGTCTCTATTTTGTTTAAAATGGACATGATTTTAAGTGAAAACAACAACTGACCTATAGGAATTTGACCAAACGTAGTCGGATGTCCCCTATCTTTTATAAGAATAGTTCAAGAGTCCTTGGTGACCTGTACGAGTCAACCCCACCAACCCCCTGGACCGCCCCCACCCCCTGTACACCAATCCACCCCCCGGACACCCCCACCCCTCTGGACACCCCCACCCCCTGTAAATCCCCCTGACACCTTGGACACCAGACCAACTCCCTGGAAAGCCCCCCAGACACCAATCCACCCCCTGGACCTCCCCCCACCCCCTGGACACCAATACACCCCCACTCCTCTGGACACCCCCACCCCCTGTAAATCCCCCCAACACCTTGGACACCAGCCCCCCTGGAAAGCCCCCCCCCCCCCCAGACACCAATCCACACCCTAGACCGCCCCCACCCCCTTGGACACCAATCCACCCCATGGACACCCCCACCCCTTTGGACACCCCCACCCCCTGGACCGCCCCCACCCCCTAGACACCAATCCACCCCCTGGACACCCCCACCCTCTGGACACCACCAACCCCTATAAAGCCCCCCCCCCCTCAACACCTTGGACACCAACCCACCCCCTGGAAAGCCCCCCGGACACCCCCTACCCCCCCCCCCCCCTCGACAGCCACCCCAAACCCTTGAACAACCCCCAACCCCCTGAATTCTGAATTGAATGTTTCATGTACTTAATTAACTTATGAATTATGTGTTAATGGTGTACATGTATAATTTTTGTATGGGTATACTTGGTTTAATTAGATTATGATTTTTGAGTTAATTTTGTATGGGTATACTTTCTTTAATTAGCTTATTGAGATGCTGATTTTTTTTTGCAGGTGTTCGGGTGTGCTGCTACAGATTTTTTCGTAGCAGCAGAGAGGGCATTTATCAGAGCTAAAGGAGCACTGATAAAACACTCATTTATCAGCGCTCTTTTGGCGCTGATAAAGGGTTGGTTTATCAGCGCTCTTTTAGCTCCGATAAAGTATACCTTTATCATCACATGTTTAGAGTTGATAAAGGTTTTATTTATCAGTGATTTTTTAGCACTAATAAAATACCCCTTTATCAGTGTCGAGATTTACTACGCTTTTTTAGCATTGTTAAAGCCCGCTTTTAGCGCTGTTAATGCCCGTAATTATATTAGTGTAAGAAAATATAAGATATGATTTAAAATGATTATTAATAAGTTTAATCCCTATTCTAATGAGTAATTGTACATCTGGATTCATCTCAATAATCAGTATTAAAAATTTTAATTTTTCAAAAGTTGATGGTTCTCAGGGATATATGGTGAAAAGAAAACAAGGTGATATAGCTTCATCTATCAACATAGTATGATGATGAATTGAATAATGTCATGCTTCTAGAATTTTTTGGAACTACGTATAGCTATCAAATATATGACATGGATCTAAAAACTTATAAAATAATCAATGTTTCAATTCATTATTGATAAAGGGAATCAAAGGTGAAATTTCTTATAGTTGGCATGGTCTGATGGTGTTCAAATTTCAACCTATGGAGTCCAATGAGAAATGAAAAAGTGCATGAAGGAAGACGAATAATGATTTATCTATATCTAAATTCTAGGAGGATAGTGATGGTGAGTGACGTTCCTCAAAGAAATTTGAAATTGAAAATAATAATTCAGAAAAATAAATTGATGATGTGAAAGTAGAAGTAAAATCTGTATGAAAAACAAATATGATAACATAGTTTATCGGCTGAATAAGGTGATATATGGGTTGAAGCAAGCACTGTGAGCATGGTATTTAAGGAATAATCGGTTTATGTAGAACCTTGGTTTTCATCATGGTATAGTTGATTGCATAATATATTTCTACAATGACATTAATCAATGAATAATGGTGTTGGGAACATTAGGAAAGAATGGAACATTCATTTCACTGAATAAATATTACAAGGAGGATTAAAGAATATTTGGAATGGATAATTTATAGAAAATTATGACTATGGTGGATACCTGGATGAAACTTTCATGATATGATGAATGAAAAGTGGTTAATAACATTGAATATAGGAAAATATCATTGGAATCCTATTGTACTTGACAATGACATGACCAGATATTGTTTTCTCTACATGTCAAGTAACACAGTATCAAAGCAATCCCAAGAAAATCCACATGTTTATATTGAAAAGAATCATTTTGTATATCAAGGGTATGATGGATTTTGGTTTTATGTACAATGAGATATATCATTAGGAGATTTTGGGATATACATATGCATATTGGGATGATTTAGTTGATGATAGAAAATCTATATCAGGTGGTGTATTCTATCTTGGTAGCTTAAGTATTTTTTTCCATGAAAGAAATATGATTTCATTTCTTTCAGAAATAAAAAAATCTAAATATATTGTGGCTACTCAAGGATTCACTCAATTATTGTGGATAAAGTATCATCTTGATGATATGGGAGCAGAAGTAAAGTCTCTGATTAGAATTCCTTATGATAATTCAAGTGCCCTAAATCTTTAAAAAAATCCCGTCCATCAATCAAGTAGAAATAAAATTTCAATAAAGTATCATTTTATCAAGGAGAAGTTGGAGTAAGGGATTATAAAGTTACATCATTTGCCTACAAAACAACATATTGTGAACATTCTATCAAAGGCATTACCCAAAGAAGCATTTGAATGGCATCGATTGGATCTGGGAGTTCAGTAGACTCCCCACACTTGAAAAATTTTTGATATGGGACTCCCCTCTCCCTAAGGTATGTATTGTTTTCCCATAATGTACTGATATGTGTTCATTACCCTATTCTAGAAAAGAATGATGTGACTTGTAGGTTCTTTGAAAAAAGTGGGACAAATTATGGAAATCAAATGGGAGAAAATTTCTAAATAAAGACAGGGGAGAAGATGTTTAGTTGAGCAGTAATATAGTTGGAGTTGAAACTGATAGGTGGAACAGTGAGATAGGGGTGTCTTTAAATCTAATGATGCTAAATCTAATCAATCAAAGGATATATATCATGAAAGTTGAGGTTAATGATGAAATATTAAGAGTGGTTTTGAAATGAAATTAAGTGATCCATTGATGTAATTTACAATAAACTCTTGTTTCTCATGTTGATCATTTCTCATGTGGGCTTAGATTATGTGTTCAGTAAATAATTGATCTCCATTTTAATCACAAGAAGCGAATGTTGATATAAGAATAAAGGATCTTTAATGAGCTATAAAAATTAGAAGAATTTTCAAAAAACTAAAAGGGTAATATTGTTGGGAAAAATCCCTCAAGTCACCCTCTTAGTGTTTTTGGGTGTGAATTTATTGGTTGAAAAAACCATATGACTGCACTTGAGTATGTTTGATGTTGCCGAGGTAGGTTTTTAAGGTGGCACAGTTTCCCAATTTTTTCAATTTTGTGGGCATCAGAATTGGGAGTTATTTTAGAAATGGATGGACTTTCACATAGTATTGAATAGTGAAAAAAATATAAATAATAGTTAATAGACCACATAGAAGGTATGTGGAATGAAATTGGGAAATTAGTAATGGAATGATTCTACATAGGAGGGTTCTATGAACAGAAAAGCATGTTATGCGGACCGTGTAGGGGAAATGGCTCATAGAATGAAAATGGTTCGCGAGACGAACTTGGTTCACGGATGGATTGCGGTTCTCATGATGGATCTTCATTCTTGAAACAAGGTGGTTATTTGAGGAGTACTAAAGGGTATTTTTGGTATTAGTGACAAGCTATTATGAAGTAATAAAGCCAATATATAGACCACGAAAGGAGTAGCAGTTCTTGGGAGAAGAAGTCTATGGTAAAGGTTATACCGCATTGAATGTTTTGGTAAAATGGATTATAGATATTTTCAGATCTATTTTTATACATAAGGAGCTCTAATACCATCATTATATAAAGAAATTTTGTTTAGAAAAAATCATTTCTCTAAAATAATTCGTCTATGTTCGAAAGTGGTTCACGAGGAAGGATTATGTGAAGTGAAGTTGTCCGTGAGGGATTATTCCGTGAATAGGGATGTAGTTCATGATAACAGTCCACAAAAGTGTTTTTGTGAGGCTATAAAACTCAAAAATTAAAGTTTTTCATAGAGGAGGATTTGGTCCATGGAAAAAGATGTTTTCCACAAAGACGAACCGGTTCACGGAAGAACTAGTTTGTAGAAGATGTAATTCCACAAAAGTGGAGGAATTTTGCAGATTTGGTACACAGAGGTTGTACGTGGAGGCGGTACGAAGAAGAAGTATGTATAGGTGGCACGTAGAGACATTTCATTGAGCAGGGGTAGTCTACGAAGGAATAATTTTGTTTAAAAACAAACATAAACAATTCAAGAAAGAAATTTTAGCTAACTAAAAATATCTGGAAAAGTGGATTTCATCTAGAGGTGAAAATATAACTTCAATATATCATATATCTATAGTTTAGAATTTTTCCATTCATGAAAATTAAGGGACCTAAAATTCCATAAATTGTGAGTGGATCCCTTCTAATAATAGTGAAAAAAGGAAGAGGAAGATAGTGATACTTTCAACCAACAGTGATCCAGAGAAAGGGACATAGGGAGTGACCCTTGGGAATATAGTGACCATAACCAAAATCATATAAATGTATTGATCTTGTGCATATAATTGATATATCCCAAACATAATTATTAATATCTAGCCTTAGTGAATTTGGTATAATCAGAACATTATTATTGTATGCTCCTTGGATTTACCCCAATGAGGGTGAACCAAGTAATAATATATGTGTCCTTATACTTGAATTAGTTCTTTACTTTCAGTCCATTATCATCAGATAAAGTTGTAAAGGATGTGATCAACATTAACATTAAAGATCATAAGAAGTGACCCTTATAATAAAGAGTTCAAGATCTATTTGGGTGAGAATAATTCTGAAAAGAATATCTATACCTTGATTCCCCCCCCCCCTCAGGGTATCTAGGCCCCTTTTGGACCTAACAATAACACTAACAATGTTCTCAAGCCTTTACGTAGGGATATTGTTGATGATTTTGGGGATTTCGTTCCCAATATCCACTAGCCTAAAGTACTTGATGTCTAAGGAATTCTCTATTTTTTTAGTCAGAGCAATGAAGTAGTCATTTACACCATATGGTATAGATTCATGATTATAAAATTATCCCATAGTAATGATGACTTCCTGATGTATAATATCCTAGTAAAAAATAATGAATTTTTTGGTAAACCCATTAGACCCATTCACAATATCGATGTTCAAACAGAAGAGTGCATACTTGATTTCCTTCACCGTTGCAACTTCAACAAGCATATTTTTTCATTGAGTTCCAATGGTGGGTTTAATATAATCAGTAAAATTGAGCATTACATCTGTAACTTCCTCTAAGTAAATATATTCAATGTAATTCATCAAATAATTAGATATTTCCAGCTTTGATCTATATAGATACCCATTTACATCAATTGAAGTGACACCTATTCGGTTCATTTTTTCCCTATGAAAAATTGAAATAACCTTGAGTTCATATCTCCGTCTTGTAACCATTTTACATTATATTAGTTCTTTAAAATTCTTTCTTAAATAAGGATAAGGTCATCATGATTGTAAAGGGATAAAATATCATTTCTTAAAGGGAAATATTGATTTTGACATTCATTTTTTACATTGAAGGAGATGTTGTTCAGATGACTAAATCTCATTTTGCAGATTGGATAAGGAAACCTTGCTCCATTATTTGAGCATTTTTTGGTGTTCTTTAGCTTACTGGACATGATTGTAAGTGGGATTACAGTTGATTAAATTATCCAATCATTTAAGATGACCTCCCTAAATCCAAGAACAACAAGTTGAGAATTTTGTAACTTAAAAGTAAGGGGATAAGACCTCATCTTACTAGTGAAAATATCCACTAAAATTGGGTTATGGTCAAAATGACACTTGTGAAAAGTAAGACCATTGATAGTGATAACATAATTTATGTTATCAATTTCCATGAAGAACCTATCTAATTTACTAGATAGATTCCCATTAAGAGTATAGCTATCCCAAGTATAATCTCATCCCACAATTATTGACATTAATGGATATAAATTCCTTGAAAATATCATTAAATAAATCTTTTGAAAAATAACCTTACCATTTCAAAATCAATTTTTTAAATCCTAAATTTATTCGAAATATTAATGAAAATTTTTTATTTGAAATTAAATTTGAAAACATGTAAAGTAATATTCAAATAATTTAGTGGTTATAATGGTGGAGTATTATGTTCTAGTCATATATGTTAAAACAAATATTTCATTCACATTTTCGATAAAAATATAAAAGTGCATCATCCAGAAAACCAAAATAAGATCCCTTTTAAACAATTTTGTAATAATTCAAACATGGGTAAAAAAATTATTAAAAAATTATAGTAATAGGAAAAAAAATTAAAAACATTTTTAAAATACATGGATATGCAAGATATTGGTTTTTCAAATGAAGGGAAAAATAAATTTTATTTTCCATAAAAACATATTTTTGGTCACGTGAGTAAATAAAAAGCAGGATATTAAAGGTGAAAAAAATATTATAGAGATATAACAATAGGATAAGAAAATTAAAGTTGTTATTGACAGATATATGATAATATTTCATCGTAACAAACATAATCATAAAAATCCTAATAAACAATGATATTGTGATATAAAATATTTTCCACATTATTATCTTTTGAATCACAATACCCATGAAATAAATAACTATATAGGGATATTTAAATCCCTATATTTTTTATGATATGAACTATAAAATAAATTCATGTTTTTTATATGCAACACAAAAAAATAAACAAGTGGTGTATGAGGAATGTGTCCCATATAACAAAAATAGATATGAAAACCAGTTACCATTATGGTAGTATTTTAGCTCATAATACCCATGAGATAATAAAATCTAATAAAAATTCAAAGTCATTAACATTAAGAAAATAATGATATAACATGTCAAAATTCCATCATATTAACCACATAAAATAAATTATTTTTATAATAATAAAATTAGTCTCAATGAAAGAAAATCGAGACCAAATACCTTAAATAAAGTCTTAACGTTATTTATACCCATTAAAACTTAAAATTTAATAAATATAGGTTTATTATAGATTTAATTCAGAACCATAATAATATTTATAATACCATATATTATTTATTTAGGACATTTTTTTCTCGTTTATTAACACATTCTTTTTAAAATATTATTTCTGGTAATAACTACTTCATTTTTCATATATGATTTGGTTTTATAATTACAGTCCTTTTACATTGATTGTGGATCAATCAATTTAGAAATATTATACATGATATACATATATCATTTGTATTAATTATATATATATATATATATATTGTAAACTATAAAATATAGAGATACAAAATGAATTACATCATTCATAGAGATGGTATGACATACATACACATGAACATTGTGTGTATTTTCATAACGAATAGACAAAAACAAAAGAAAATATAAATTTAAATTTATAGGATAAATTTAATTTCAAATATTTCACATATATTCATTAAATATTTCTTTATTGAAATCCATGTAAAAATAAAATGAAAAACATATCACATCTCTTCGTGGATGCGGAGGTCCACATGAACGAGTGAGCGATGATATCATTTTACAATAGATTAGAAGGTAAGAAGGTATATGTGATATTATAATTAAAAAATTATAATTATGACTTAAATATAATATATATAGTTTAAATATATCATTATTCTCACTTGTGAGGGGGCGCCGATGGATAAATAATTACATCGGTTCGTGAGGCAGTTGTACGACGTACACATGTTTGATGATTTTGTAACCCATTTATTGGAAGATTATATTGATATATGTTATTAAATTGTAATAATAAAACAATTTAATAGGGTAAATAATTATTTTATTATATAATTATAGTTAAAAAATACTTTATGGAGGTTTAAGAAGAAATAAAACAAAAAAAATCCCATTTAAGGACTATACCTCATTATCCGAGTACCTCATTAGGTATACACCTAAAGTTATTATAGGATGTTTTCCCAATCAAAATAATACCTATAATATGTGGGGAGGGTTGTAAGTAATGTATTTTAAAATCTATTCACTAATAAAAAAGGCTTCAGATATGTGAAGTGGAGTGGGGAGCGGGTTCCGATTTATAAATAGGGGAGGACATGCTTGGGATTCGTAAAAAGAAAAATGTTATACCCTGGTTTTAAACATGATAAAGGAATAAAAATATATCATTATAGATCATTTTATTATAATATGATTAAATATGAATATTAAATTGGAATTTTACATGTCTTTAGTTTATTTTAATCATTATAATTTTAGTTCAACCCACAAAAACCCCGTTTTAACCTTAATTAGATTAATTAGTCTTTAATGTTTTTACTATTCATTATAACATGATATTATCTAGAAAAATTTTATAAAATTAATTTTTCTAATTAAGAATATGGAATCCATTTTAATAAATTCATTTTAATTAAGTGTAAGAAATCAATTTAAAATTAAACTTGCAGACGTGATGAAAAGTGAGTTTCTAAAGAGAAACTTTTCGTAAGTATAGAATTTTTATCATTAAAATTAAGTAATAAATTAACTCTAGTGGAATAAATTATAATTTTATAATATAAATGAAATAATTTTACATTTATACAATTTTAAAACAAAATTTATCTTTTTAAATTCATTAAAAAGGTTATTTTTCAATAAAAATTGGTATTTTAAACAATTTGTTGAAAAATTAATATTTTCAGAAGATTCTAAAAAATTCACTAAAAGATAATTTTGACATTTTGATTACAAAAATGAAGTTTTATTTCCAAATATATTCAATTAAAGTCTTATAAAATTAGTTTTATTATTTTTTCACAAAAACCAAAGAGGCGAATTTCTGAGAAAAATTATATTCAGAATATCTAAAGACATTACGAAAAATTAAGTACTTATTTATTGGTATATTTAATTTATCTAAAAAATTTATTTAACTTTCATAATATATTTAATCTTAGTCATACCACTAATTTTATTATCTATTCAATAAGGGTGTTGTTTAAATAGTTATTTTAATAGTATATAGTGGTTCACTAAAACTCGGTGTTGTGTGTAACACAATCCATTAATGAAATAAAATTTATTTGAAAACAAATATTTCATAAAATATTTGGGAGTAATATTATAACCCCATTAAAATGGATATACTCCCCATAATTATTGTATGTTTATAAAAAAATATGATACTTCTATCTCATCATATTTACAGGATTCTATGTAGACTCCGATTATTGGTGGTTTTGCCAGAAAACATTAACCAGCTGAGTGGTATTTTTCATAGAACAATCTCTCAATGATAAAAAATCTCCATGGTTTTATCTTTATATGAAATATTAGGATCTATTGATATGACCTTTGAGGATTGAAGTATCATGTATTTACTTCCTCAAGAGAAATATATGGAACACATCATGGACTTTGGAGAGGTCCTATAGAAGAACCAAGTGATTAGAATCCATCCCTACTCCATAAAGAATCTTGAAAGTTATAATATAACTAGTGTGAAAATTTCCATTATTTTTAAATATCATAACCATATTCCATGGATAAGCCCATAGAAATATCTTCTAATCTATATAATGTTCTAGATAATATTAACTATTACCAAATAAAATTTTCTATTGACTTTGTATAGCCCTTATCTGATGCACAATGAATCTAAACTTCTCTAGGATTTTTTTATCCAAATCAGGTCCCAATATATTTTATCCCCCAACTTCATCCCAACATTTCCATGTTCTAAAATTATTTCCATAGAGGTTTTCATAAGGATCCATCTGAATTATATAGTGACATATATTTTTGTAAGAAAACTCAACTAAAGGAAAGAGGTTGATCCCAACCACCTATGAAATACATAGAAAATGTTCATAGTTTATCATATAAGTTTTAAATTTATATCTTATAATAAACATATAAATAATGATCATACACAATGCTAAGACTCAATTCATTATCAAATGTTTTCAAAAGACTCTTCCATAACTACATTGTAAACCTTAGATCCTTTTTAGATATAATATAATGTGGTACTCCATGAAAACTTAACTCTACCTTAATATATATCCTAGAAATATGATCTACAGAAAAATATTCTTAGATAATAATGAAGTGTGCTGATATTTTAAGGCAATTAACAACAAGCCTTATTGCATTTATCCCTTTATACGTTTTAGGGGGTCGGATGATAAATTCCATGGTGGTGCTTTCCCTTTTCTATTATGGTTTGGGTAATGTTTTTACAATCCCTTTAAAAAAATTTCTCTTATCCTTAGATTTATGACATACTAATAACCAAGATAAAAACTCTAAAATATGTCTCTCCATGACACCGAACCATAAATAATCTTTTTGATATATGTAAAAAAAATTACTTCTAAGATGAATAGTAAAAAAATAACTATGATCTTCCTATAATTGCTCATTTATATTTGGTATGGATAAAACACACACAAGGTTATTAAACCTCAATATTCCATCACAATCAAGGTCTAACTTAATAACATTTACCACCTTCTTTTGTATATTTATATCTTGTTTTCACCATTTTAATTTTCAAATGTATAGATGTTTGACCACTTATTTGTGCAAGATAAGATTTCACCCTTCCTTTATGATTTCTAGATCCATCCATTAATAATCCAAAAATATTATATTTTTTGATCCTCATTATTGATAAACCAATATGCTCTTTTAGAGACAAATTATCAATTACCTTTCTCACTTTCCCATCCTAGTAATGTATTGATCAGTCATAATATTTAATCAACTATAACCATCGTCTATGGTGCATATTCAAATACTTCTTTGTGAATATATACTATTAACTTTAAAAAGTGTTATATATATCACACCTTTGTCTATAAAGATAATTCCTCCAAATATTTAATGAAAAAATTGATATAGCTAACTCAAAATCACGAATTGGGTAATTTTTCTCATAAACCATTACTTCTCATGTGGCATTAGCTATCAATATGTTATTCTGCATGAGGATGCACACCAACCCCTTCATCGATGCATCACTATAGATCACAAAACCCTTTTCCACTATATGGTGGAGTAAGAAATGGTTTACTAACTAATTTTATATTTAGTTCAATGAAATTTTACTCACATTCATCCATCTAGAGGTACTTGTATACTTTCGAATTTAACATAGTGATTCGATTGGAATGTCATAAGAAATTATTGATAAATATTTGATAATATCCTTATAAACTATAATTTCATTAGATCTTCGTCATAGTTTTTGGTGTGGGACAACATTAAATATATTTATTATTTTATAGATCCACCAATATACCTTATCTAGAGATTATATTAACAAAAATATGAATCTTTTTAATAGCCAAAATTCACAATATGTACATTTTTCAAACATTTTATCCTTTATTAATGTCTCCAGCACAATTCCCAAGTGATATTCCTTGATCTTTGAATATATCACTATACCATCTATATAAACTAACAAAAAATTATTAAGTTAATATCTAAAGTAACTATTCATAAAATCCATGAATATATTTGGTGAATTTATATAACCCAAATGAATCTCAATATATTCAATATTACCATACCATTTTAAGAATGTTGTATTGGGTATATCCTTTTTCTTAACCCTCAATTGATGATATACATAACTACGATCAATCCTAAAAAGTATCAAGCTCTACATAGTTTATCAAACAAGTCATTAACAGGGGTATAATGGATTCTAGTTCATTTTTTGATCTTGTTTAATTTAGAATAATTAATGTAGATTTGAATTGATCTATTTTTCTTCCTAAAAAGGATAGGTACTCTGTATAGTGACACACATGGATAAATGAATCCCTTGTTATGAATCTCCTTTGGTTTATTACTTAATTATTGCAACTCAGCCATGTACATACTATGTGGAGTCATTAAAATAGGTTCATCACTAGGAATGATATGTATTAAGAAATCAACTTCAAGATTCAGCAGAAGGATTGGGAACTTTTATGGAAACACATCAAAAACATACTACACAATATGTATATTATTAATGATTATTTCCTCCCTAAAAATATTAGATAAGAATCCCTTTCATATATGAATCAAGATACATACAATGGTTGTGATCTCTATTGGAATATTATATTTTTCATTATACTTATAGATGATCATAGGTTAGTTTGGAATATAAAACATGACTTCCCTTCTATCACAATTGATGTGGTATTTATTTATATAAATCTATTCCATGATTAAGATAACATAAAATTCAAAAAGAGGGGCAATAATAATATATGTAGGAAACTTGTTTTCACAAACATTAATAGCATAAGAATCATAGACATATAATGTGATCATCGTTCCATTATGGGTTTTCACTACTAATTCAACATAAAATCTTTGGGGTGGAATATTGATACCATTATAAAATATTTATATATAAAATAATGGTTATACATAGAATAAAAAAACATTAACAATTATAGAGTGTATGGTAAGTGTACATTTTACGATGTCATTATCATATCCCTCATTAAAAACAGTTATCACATGATATTTACCTTTATCTCTCAGCTTATGAGGCTTTTGAAATTAATCATCATCATTAACCATCAGATTGGGGCACTAGTTAGAAAAATTACCATACTCCTTGTCTTTGAAACACTGTAGTGTGGGTGGTGCATTCTATGGAACTTTCACTCTATGCACATAATTAACTACATTTTCCCCCAACATCAGCATTCAACTTCCCTATGAACTTCCTTTACACACATAAAACATTTACTAGTCCCATTAAGAAAATATATATAATGTTTACTTTAACACATTGAACATAAGTGAAGGATCATATACTTATCTCCTTGGTTTTTATAATTTACTTTTAATTTATTTTTTCTTTTTTTCTCGAAACCAAAAGATTGATGGTTGAATCCAATCTCCATTTTTACCTTGATAGAATATTGAATTATTTATTTGTGTCTACTAAAGTAAATTATGGATAACATTATTTAGATACATGGTATTAATCTATTAAATAGCCAATTATCCTTACTTTTATATTGGACTATAATAACATTTGCAAACCTCAAAAATATTGTGAAATATTCCTCATAGGTACTAACAAATTATCCCTCCTTGTTCATATGTTCAAGGAATTACATCACGGTTTATTTATAAAGAATAATAGGAAATAACTTATCGATAAATAATATCTTAAATTAATCATCTCCATGGAGTCTATTTATTCTTATTTCTATGTATTTTTGATAAGATTCCACCATTGATATACTTCCCCATCAAAAAAATAGATAGTATAAAATAATTTTTTTTATATTATAAACACTAGAGAATAGAAAATATCTTTTCCATGGAACTGATTCATTTCTTATAAACAACTATATCAATAGGCCCAAAAAAATAAGGTCTACAATTCCTTATAAATGACCCAATATAACATTGTTCCATCCATTATTTTTTTGAAACATGAACATGATTAATAGCATGATAATTATTTGTGAGCATATAAATTATATTTTTTCATCCAAATCCCATAACCTATGGATTATTTGAGAAAATGTTTTGCATTATCCGTCATACATAGATTACCATGATTTTTTCAGGTTCCATCCACGTTCTAAAACCATAAAAACATTGTGTGAGAAAAATTAATCATAGTGGAAACCCAATTAATGAGGTAATACCAATTATAGTATGTCCAAATCATGATACATTATTTTAAAACTATTATATAATAGTTTTTATCTTGGTCATTCTTGATCATTATCTATTCAAATCCTTCATGATGGTTCTTAATGAGTTTTTGAATTTCCCAAAAACGTCCCTAGGTAGTGTCAATCATGTTGTTAAATAAGGACCATTTTCCTACACCAAGTGATGATTGATTCGAATCCCAATGTACCATTTTTTGGAGTTATTACCCCTAGGTACCGATACTCTAGATCCACATCCACATATAGTATCCAAACATGGAAGTATTTTCTTTTATTACACTACCTCCATCCTTCCCCAAAATTATAGGAAATTTTCTTATAATTGACTTATCCCAAGGGTTATTACTAATGTTTTCTCATCCTAGTCTCTAAAGTTTAGCTAAAACATTACATTGATACTAAATATAACAACCCATAATTTTCATACATAGATATTATATCTCAATATATGAATATTCAAATCATTTTACAAAATCATGGAAGAGGACCTTAATGTTTTACTGTATTTAGAAACATGGACACATAAACAACTAGTTAATAAGTGAACTACATTATCTTCTACTAATTTCATTATAACTAGATCCCTTATTAGAAATATCACGCATACAAACTTCTTCATAACATGGGGAAAGAAAACATAATAATAATTGATCTTAGAAGCTTAGTAAGGGGAAAAGGGATATATAAATGATCACATGATCATAACATGATAATACGGGTTTGAGAACATGAGAATAAAATTTGAAAACCAGACCCTTAATATAAAATATTATAACCTTAAGTCATGGTATATAGTAAGGATTCTTATAAAACATGAATTATTAAGGTATCAATCAAAATGAGTCATGAGAGAATAATAGTGGCATATAAACTAGATTTGGGGAATACACATAATCATAGAAACTCATATACTTGGTATTCATTGATCATTTCCAATAATATCATAATTTAATTGGTTAACTACCTAATCAATAGTAGTTGTAAAGGTTTACTCCAAAGACTACGGTTGTGGAAAAGGTCTTTTACTAAACTAGGTTCAATATCCATCGCATTTCTATTTATCTCTTGAGATATCAATATTTACCTAATTCATTTGAGGTTGATATTGGTACCACATTCAATATAATGATGAAATTATATAAGTGTTATAGAACATCATAAAATATTCATCAAATTATAACCCATGAAAATAAATTGGTTTCATAAATATTTCATCATGCTATAACCCATGGAAAATAAACATGTCTCATAAACATTTCATCTTTGTTTCATGGGATGGAGACATGACTTTCTACTAAAATTATCATTATGAAATTGAAACTAACTCTATGGATGTATTAAACTATCTCCATGGAAGTAATGACCCCTTTCTCCACTATTTATCTCACCTGGAGATCTAAAAGCCTCATTGTTTGGCTATGTCTAAATCATATCTTGGGAGAAGGAAATTATATTGCAAACTACCTCAACCCAAAGGGAAATCATAGTAACCCATGGATTATATGTTCACATTTGAGTTACATTCCCCCTGAATGGGTTAATGTTTTTCAATTAGATTCCCTTTCCACCAATTAATTAATTCCTTATTGACTTTTTTTCCTTCTTTATCTGATTAATAAAAAATATCACTTTATTGATGATAAACAATGTGATTGTAACATTAAACCTTCATAATATTGGTAACTTTTGATTCATAAAACACATGAAATAAAGAACCAGATATGGATATGTATATACCAATAAATTCCATGATATGAATAATAAAATAAATTTAGGTTTAGTATATATACCACAAAAAATGAAACAGGTGTTGTATAAGGCATGTGTCCTATAAAAACAAAAGTAAGATAGAAATCCCTTACTGTTATTGTAATCATTTGAATCATAGTGACCATGACAAAATAAAATGAAATGAAACATCAAAAATTATTTAATTAATGAAAATAATGATATAACATTTCATTGTGTCATAATATAGACTTCATAATTTAAATTAGGTGCATAATAATAAAATATGTCTCAATGAAGGATTATTGAGACTAAATTCCTTACCTCATGTATTGAATTTATTTGTACACATTAAAACCACTTGTATAAAAATATTGGTTGATTATAAATATATTAATTAACTATAAACATATTTATTATTTAATATATAATTTACTCATGAAATTTTATTACCTTTTAATAATAATTACTTGTTAAAATTCCATTTTGAGTAGTAAGTGCTTTAATTTTTCATGTATATATTGGTTTTCTATTTTCAATCCCAATACATTGATCATGGTCTCATAATATCAATATATATAATGAAGATATAGATATAATAAATATTCATTATATATATATATATATTTGTAGAAACGTATAAAAGATAGAGGTGTAAAATGAGTTACACTATTCATTGAGATGGTAGGTCTCACGTACATATGAACGTTATTTACATTTTCTTAACAAATGGATTAAAATAAATGTAAATATTAATTAACATTTACGATATTATTTTTATATCATATATATAATATATGTTCATTTTATATTATTTTAATTTCTATCCACGTCAAAAAAATGAAAAACATATCACAACACATTGTGGAGGAGGTAATCCACACGTACACACAAGTGATATTAACATTTTAAAAATAGTTGTAAGGTAAGATTTAATATGTGATATTATAATTTATGAATTATAATTATTTCATAAGTATCATATATATATATATATAATATAAATCTATCATTATATCCACCAGTTAGAGGAAGTGATAGAGAACAAATTATATCTATTCGTGAGGTCATAGTCCACTATATACATGATCGACGGTTTCATTTCATATTTGATTGAAGAGAAGATATATATAGGTTATAAAATTATCATAATATCCTCTCATTATATGGGATATAGTTATGTTATTATATAAGATTAATTTAACAATACTTAAATGAGGTATAAGAAGAATTAATACAAAAATTCTCATTTAAGGACTATACCACTTTTTCAAAGAAGCTCTTTTTGTTTACACATAAAGCATTCTTAGGATGGTTCCATAATCAAAACAATTCCTCTATAATTTTGTTAAGGGAGTATATAAGTTATTTTTAATGGATATAATTATCCCAAAATATTTTTATGTTCAAAGAGGAGAGTAGAGAGGGTTCCCATTTATAAGTGGGGGAGAGGACACGCATAGATTTTTTTGAAATGAAAAAGTTATTACAACATTTAAATACTTCAAAGAGGATCTAAAATGGATATTTATCAAAAATTAGATGATATATTGTCAAAATAAGTCCATAAAATAGGGTTTGAAAAATATTTTATGTCATTTTATCCCTATCATTTTAGTTTAATGATCCGATAAACACATTTTATCCTTAACTATGGTAATGAATTTTTACTATTTGTACTATTCGTAATGAAAAAAAATGTTGTTGAAAATATTATAAAATATTAATTTTTCTAACTCCAAATATTAAAACCATGTTTTAAAATTGAATTATCAAAAGTATAAAATTCTAATTTATTATTAAACCCCTAGGTGCGATGAAAAATAATGCTTCCAAAGTGACAATTTTCATTATTATAAATTATTTTAATATAAAAAATCATTAGAAAATTGATTCTAATGACCATTATTATAGTATTTAAAATATAATTTGACTAATATTACTTTAAAACTATTTTAAAAAATATATTTTACCTTTTTAATTCTATAAATTAAAAATAATCTTTCAATAAAAACCAATATTTTACACCATTCTTGGAAAAATTAATCCTTTTATAGAAAATTATAAAAAAAAATCCTAAGATAATATTGATAGTTTTGTTTCAAAAAATATGTTTATTTTTTAAAATAATTATTCTATATTTTAATTATTTTAATTTTATTATTTTTTTTACAAAAATGAATGAATATCATTTTTAAGGAAAAAAGTACTTTTTTAAGTATCTAAAGGCTTTACAAAAAAAATAATTACTTATATTAAAATATATTTTCATTATATATAAAAATTATACTTAATTATAAAAAATATTTAATTTTTATTCATACCAATATGTTTAATGGCTCTATTATAACAATCGTGTTTAAATAATAATATTAGTACACTATTGTGGTTCAATAAAATTTTGTGTTGTGTGTAAGAGAATATACTAAAAAACTAAATCTATTTGAAAAATATTAAATGAAATCATGGGGTATAACATGAAATAATATAAATGGTTGATCATAAAGGAAAATATGGAATAGAAATTAGAAATGGATAATGATCGATTATTATGGATAAATCACGAGGTATAACTTTAGATAGTAATCATATGCACATAATACATAACATTTAAATGTTGATATAATATAAAAATGAAATATTCATAGAATATTAGAAAGTTTTATCCCCAATTTGTCATAAAAATAATTACCATAGGTGTAACATCCCAGGTAAATAAAGAATATGAAATTTTCATATTTATTAATATTTGTGAATAAAATATTAATATTACTTTAAAGGGGATGATATGTTCGATGGCATACCCAAGACGCAACTACGAGTTTCTTTGAAATCTTATGTTGCACACTAATAATATAATAATATTATTTTAAATGGTAGTTAACTACTATCCATTATAATAGCGGGAGTTAATAGAACTAAATACAAAATGATTATATATGTTTGTTAAATATTTTAACAATTACCCAATAAATGATAGAGGCATAAAATGCGAATGAATCCAATTTTAAGAAAAAATATTCTAATATTATTTAAAAGGTTGATTAACTACCTTTTAATGGTGAACCCTTTTTAAATCTACTTTTTGTTAATTTTATAGGTTATATTTGGAAAAATAAAATGCTTATTTAGAATCAGGACATCAAAAATTACTTTGTGTAAATTTTTGTTTCTTTTACAATAAAGTTCATTTTTTAAAGAATAGTGAAAAATGTTGTATTTTAATTCAAAACCTCCTTTTAGTCTAATTTATTTTTATGGTTAGATTATATTTTTAATTGGTTTTAAATTTTAATAAAATTATATTTTTACCATTTAATACAATGGTGGTCATTGGAATTAATTTCACATTGAAATTGGACAAAAACAAGTGTCAATCTTTTGATAGATATTGTTTCTTAAAAACACGCTATTTGTTTTTACAATGGGAATTAATTATAAAATTAATTAATGCAACTTTTATGTTTTGAATTTGGTAAAATGGAAATAATTTTTGAATTTTGAATATCAAATATATATTAGGGTGAATTTTTGGTATTTTTCTGAAAAACATCAATTTTTTATGAATAGTGAAACCACTAAGTAGTAGTTAAAAACTGAATTTTTCATTTAAATGAAATATTACCACTTCTATGAATTGAATTTCAAAAACCCAAAATATATGGTTGTCATTATTAAGTAAAATGTGCTTCAATGGGATGAAAATAATTTTTTTTAATAGTAACTTTTGAGTTTTATTAACCGCAATTAAAGGTAATTAGGGTAATTTAAGGTAAAAATAATTTTATAAAAATATAAAAATACCTTGACACATGTTCTAATCTTATTTTATGAGTAATGGATGACAAAGAAAATCCATGGGTCAATTTTGGGTCCCCATGGAGCCACTTGGGTATGATAATGACATTAATAACTTTTTATGTAAAGTAAAAATAAAAATGTCACAAACATGTATTGTTTTACTAAGAAAATTTTTACATGGGGTTATATAAGTTATCGTTTTGACTATAAATATTAATTATAAAGATAAAAATATTCCCTACATCATAGTAATTTTTTTATAATTTTTAGACATCAAATAAATAAAATTATTTTTGACACAATGATGATGGAGTGTTTACGTCATTAATGAATGATTTAAATAGATAAGAAGATATAGTTTAAAATAATATCCAAAACTTGTCCAATTATTATTGGATAATTTTATTTTGAACATGGTAAACATTATTTTCGACTTTAATTATTTTTGGACCTTTAGAAACCGAAAATCATTACATAATAAAATAATATTTTCATGCTTTCTAAAAGAGCCTCTACTCTCCTTTATAAAAATACCCCATTTCCAACCCCTATATTACACTTCTCAAGCACTTTGGCTCGTCCAAAATCTACTCAAATAAGCTCTCAATATCAATTTCTTCATCCTATAAGCCTTAACTAAGGCATAAATCACTTCAAAAAACCCTTTTGGTTCAATCCAAGGGGAGTTACTCGATTTAAAGGTAATGTCTTCTCTTATGTTCTTTTGTTTTATTTTACTTCTCCAAACCCCTAAAATATTTTTATTACTTTATTTTGTAACAAAACCAGTATCTTAAATATACTATGATTTTGTTATGAAAATTATTTGAGCTACACTAACACACACCTTAATCTAATGGGTGAATAACTTACTGTTTTTTTTTTGGACGGTGAACTACTGCCTCACGAAACGATGATTGTTCAGTTATCTCTTACCACCTCTCATTGTGCCCATTAAGATGTCACTATATTTATATATGATATATATATTATGTTTATTTTTTCCTTATTCTTCTGTATTTTTCTTTTATAGCATACATTTATGGTTTCCATAATAGGTAAACGTGGTAATTTCATTTTAGGAAGTGCGGACTACCGCCCCCTCAAAATGATTTGAATCGTTAATGCCATACGTGGAACGTATAAAGGATAGAATTTATGATATTATATAAAATATATAACATATATATTATAATTTAATTATAATATACCTATGTATCATTATTTTTTCATTCCATTAAATTATAAAATAGAAATGAAAGTAGCGTTCATGCATATGTACGGATTACCGTCTCCATGAACAGTGCATATCATTTCTTATCTCCAAATGTTATGTACTATTTTAAGTACATATATATAATGGATATATATGATATATATTACATCTAAATGATGAATATAATTCTGGATTTAATTAACTTTATACCACATGAACATCATGTGATTATAAGAAGTCCATTTTTTACTCAAGTTCCGAACATAGACAAAATGTCCATTATGAACTCAAACAATTAAATAATTGTTTTAGAAAGGTAATAAGTGATATAAAAGGGATAATAAACTTTAAAATTATTCTTAATCAAGTATAAATTAACTTAAGTTTATCATTTAGGAAGAACAAGGAACATACGGGCGAGTCAAGTCGGAAACGTGGTAAGGGGATTTCTTATCTCACTTTTAATTCCATGAGATTTCCATTGTTCTCCACTTATTTTTTTCATGTGGTGTATTTTGTACTGCCATTTTATATATATTATCATTATTATATTTATATTCATGGTATTATTTGGTTGATTTGGTACTTATTATATTTTGTTCTTAAGACTCGATTTATTATAGTGAGGTAAGGGGTTTTTATCTCACTTTTTATTTTCGTGAGATTCATGCTATATTTGTCACTATCACCTTTTAGTGGTGTATGTACTTCCCATGATTCTAATCTTTGTGTAATATACTTTTATTTATAGGTATTTACATCAACACTTTATGGTCCTTCTTTCTTATGATGTATGTTTCGTATGTTACCAAATCAGTAAGGGAACCTTTCACCCTCTTCTTTTTAAAAGACATCTTTTTGTTATGTCTTTTATTTTAAATATTATTATGTTGGGATATGTTCTTCTATATCATTATTGATGTAAATTTTATGTCCAAGTGAGGAGATTCCATTTTCTCTCTCATGAACTCATTTTCTAAATTTTAATGTGACGTTGTTAGGCTGTCAAATTTTTATAAGGGAACTTCTTAACCCAATTTCAATTCATTGGGTTAAACGTTTAATTCTTGATTATGTCATGATATGAATACGTGTGAATGACCTATTATTGTTTTACACTTAATATCCACTTATATTGGATGTATTTATATTTTCCACGCATGATTATGACATTGATTTATCTTTAATCTAAGGATACTGTCTTTGTAAGGGAATTCGTCTCAATCTCCTTTCATTGAGGCATATTTTGTTTTAATACAAGACTTTATTTTATATGCTGTATAAACACCTTTTAATTTTCATTTCATTCAAATTAAATCGTTTTCTAAGAAGTGTTTTACTAAAAGACTAAAAGGAATGTTTCTTTTAACGTACGCGGTGACAACGACCTTTCTGTCGGCGTGAGTATTACTTGATCTTTGGATTCCTTAACAAGCTGTAATGTTTTTAAAAGTAAAAATAAATACCATATACTCTATTATGTATTTTGGTATTGAAAATGGTTTTGATAATGGATTTGTTATGTCAATATATTTAAGTGATATATTGTGATTGAAATGTGGAAATGTTTTCTTTCATTTATATTTGTGGTATGTGTTATGATTTTATAATGGTACTTGGACATTTGACGGGTGGTTACGTGATAAAAAAATGACAAGTGGTGTCGTGATAAACCAGGATGGGTGGTTATGTTATAACCTCCAATGCACTGGGTATGGAAGTCGGCCATATGGCTATTCCATTTAGTGATGAGTGTGGAATTTGACCGTATGGTTATTCTATTTAAGTATGTTTATGTCCCAAGTAACCTTTATATGTTATGTGATTTTTTATATGGGTTTTATGGTAATATTTTGGTTAAAAAAGGGTAAGTAATGATCTTTTATTCAGTGAAGAGTATTACTACTTCATAAAGGTGAAAAGTATTAATTATTATTAAGTATTCATGTTTTACTTGTTGTTTTGAAAAACTAACTGTTTTTCTTCTTTGTGTATCCCTTACCAAGCTTTTTATGCTCATACCATGTTTTGAAATGTTTTCCAAAGGACTTAAAGAAGAATAGTGTCAAGGATGGGATCAAGGAAAAGTCATGTTATCTAAAACTTGGAACTAGACATAGCTATTTTTTTCCAGAGTTTTTATTTTCTGAAAAAAATTAGAAATTGAGTAGGAGTGTCTACTTTGCAATATTTTTAGATGTAATAGTTATTGCCTAATTCTCTAAAACTATAAACCTGAAAAGATCATAAATTTTAATTATTCATTTAATTCAAGATTATGTAATTTGTTAAGGTTGGGTCCTTATAGTTGGTATCAAAGGTCGGTTTAGATAAATTTAAGGGTTAGGGTATTCTTTAAGCATAAGTGTCATTACCATAATGGTTAGGATTTCAGAAAGATTCATAGTTTTTTATATAGATAAAGTAAATGAGTTTAAGATAATATGAATAATTATATCTTAGTATTTACCCTCCTCATAAGATATTATATGATGATTTTACTGATATACTCACATTGACCTTTTTGATTTTAGTAAATTGTGGGATCTTGGAGGCACTTAAATAACAGTGGAGGTGAAGAAAACTGTGACGATTTTCTAAACGAGAAAATGAATGATATAGGAGATGCAATGATAACTCTTGTGGTAATTCTCAACCAACTATATAGAGTCATGATTGACCACCTGAACCTTAGTGATTTTTATAAGGCATCATATATGTGAGAAACAAATCCCTATGGAAGTTCAGGTAATAATCATAAAGGTAAGTGTGTTCAAAAACCTATCTGTCAAAGATGTGGAAAGAAACACCTAGGAAAATGTTTCAAAGGGAAATAAAGATGCTATAGATGTTGAAATGAAGGTCATAAAGCAAGAACCTTCTATGGAAAAAGGAAGCATCCAGTTGACTCTAGGAAAGGGAAAGAAGTTCTTTCTAAGGGATCAATTGAATGTTTTAAATGTGGTGTGCATGATCATTATGAAAACACATGTCCTATGATGATGTTTTGGGAATGGGATCACCATGATCATACAAATATTTATTTACCAATACCTAATTCCATTCCAATTGAGGATGAAGAAACTAGCAATGACCAATGAAATGTATGGATTATTTCTTAACATATGTTTTCATATTATTGAATATTAGGATATGATTAATGATTTTTTTGTAGGAAGGAAGTATTTTAGAATAAGTTGGAAAGGAATGGGTAATGGATCATGAAGAATGTTGAATGAGTAAGAATTAAACATATAAGGGATTCAAGAGTTATGGTAGATTATAGGATGGTGAAATTCTTAAAGTATTAAGGCTCTTTTGATGATGGGATTACATTAGAAGACTTTTTATAGTATGTGTAACCTTGATGTTTGACATTTGAAAATTTTATTCAAGGAATAATTATCTTTTCTTTTGTGGATATTGTTATAAAAAACCATTTGGGTTTATATGATCCTTGAATTTGAGACAATTACCTGTTAATACATTTTGGGATACAAAACTAAAGTTATTAGATAACCTTTGTGGTTAAAATATGTTAAAGTTATTTTTGATGAAGTTATCTATTTTTAGGGGATTTTATAAAATTATATAGTTTTTTAAAGGGACAACATGCAGACCGTGTTACAACCTGTCACGTCGGACGAAGCTGTGGGAATCGAACCAACAACCAAAGTGCGGCTGGTATTTATCACCTACCATTGGACTACGTGAAGTCACTGATTAGTGTGACTAATTATTTTTAGTTATATGATTTTATGAATCAAGAATAAGTTGATTTTGGGTTATCTATGGAAATTATTAACCTATCATGGAGGATATGTGATTAGGTTAATTAATTTTTAATATGAGACTTTAAGAGTAACAAATGGTATTTGGAGATAAATGTTAAGATTTATCTTGGAAGACTATGTGATTAAATCATTCAGAGAATTGGGTTTCAATATTAGATTGGTTTACTTTCAAGAATTTTAAGGGAAATTTTGTATTGAATGGACTTTGTTGAACTTTGGGTATTGTTTGAAATTTTTTGGAGATTAAGAGTAGTTTTTCTTTTTTTAAAATATTATCCTTTTTGGGGATTATCTGATCTTGTACTAACCATTTTGGTTTTGGTTAAGGTCTAAAGATATAGGAAATATATAGTTTATCTTTTTTGGATTAGGTGATTCTATAAAAGTTGATTATAGCACTCTTAATGTGAACAAGTCATCGTGAATACTCATCGTTTGGAGAAAATATGAGTTTGTGTTAGAAATATAGTGAAAGATGAAAGTCAACATGACAAGTATGTAAGTTTCCTTATCTTCTTTTTCAATCTCATAAATAAATTCTCCAGAATTATGAAAAGAACCTTAATACAAAAATGTTGTTTGTTTACTTTTCCTACTGGGAAACCAATAACCGTTTAACATATCACAATTTTGTGGTTTTCTTGTTGTTAACTTCCTCCTAATCATGTTTTCTATCACTCTCCATCAGAACTTGATACTTAGTTTCTCGTCCATAACCATGTTTTCATAGAATCCAAGTGTGGGTTATATCGGGTGACCTTTTTACTTATTTTTCTTTACTTTAATGTGATAGTTTTATTGACTAATTCTCTGATGTGGGGCTTTCGATTAAGTTTCTGAGCCCAATTTTAAAATTGCGAGGACGCAATTCTCAAAAGGGGGGAATGATGTAACATCCCAGGTAAATAAAGAATATGACATTTTCTTATTTATTAATATTTGTGAATAAAATATTACTATTAATTTAAAGGGGATGATGTTTTCGATGGCATACCCAATACACAACAACGAGTTTCTTTTAAATCTTACATTGCACACTAATAATATAATAATATTATTTTAAATGGTAGTTAATTCCTAGCCATTTTAATGGTGGGAATTAACAAAAGTAAATACAAAATGATTATATATGTTTGTTAAATATTTTAACAATTACCCAATAAATGATAGAGGCCTAAAATGCGAATGAATCCAATTTTAAGCATAAATATTCTAATATTATTTAAAAGGTCGATTAACCACCTTTTGATAGAGAACCCTTTTTAAATCTACTTTTTTTCAATTTTATAGGTTATATTTGAAAAAATAAAATCCTTCTTTAGAATCAGGGCATCAAAATTTACTTTGTGTAAATTGTTGTTATTTTTTCTGATAAAGTTCATTTTTTAATGAATAGTAAAAAATGTTGTATTTTAATTCAAAACCTCCTTTTAATCTGATTTATTTATATAGTTAGATTATTTTTTTAATTGGGTTTAATTTTTAATTAAAATATATTTTTACAATTTAATCCAATGGTGGTCATTGGAATTAATTTCACTTTGAAATTGGACATAAACAAGTGTCAATCTTTTGATAGATATTGTTTCTTAAAAACACGCTATTTGTTTTGATAACGGGAATTAATAATAAAATATATTATTGCAACTTATATGTTTTGAATTTGGTAAAATGTACATAATTTTTGAATTTGGAATATAAAAAATAGATTAGGGTCAATTTTTGGTATTTTTCTGAAAAACATCAATTTTTGATGAATAGTGAAACCACTAAGTAGTAGTTAAAAACTAAATTTTTCGTTTAAATGAAATATTACCGCTTCTGTAAATTGAATTTCGAAAATCTGACATACATGGTTGTCATTAGTATGTAAAATGTGGTTCAATGGGATGAAAATAATTTTTGGTGAATAGTAACTTTTGAGTTTTATTAACCGCGATTAAAGGTAATTAGGGTAATTTAAGGTAAAAATAATATTATCAAAATATAAAAATACCTTGACACATGTCCAAACCTTATTGGATGAGTCATTTCTGACCAATATAATACATGGGTCACTTTGGGGTCCTCATGGAACCACTTGGGTATTATAATGACATTAATAACTTTTTATTTAAAGTAAAAATAAAAATGTCACAAACATGTATTATTTTACTAAGACAATTTTGACATGAGGTTATATAAGTTATATTTTTTACTATAAATATTAATTAGAAATATAAAAATATTTCCTACATCATAGTAATTTTTTATAATTGTTAGGAAACAAATAAATAAAATTATTTTGGACACAACGATGATGTAGTGTTTACATCATTAATGAATGATTTAAATAAATAAGAAGATAAAGTTTAAAATAATATCCAAATCTTGTCCAATTATTATTGGATGATTCTATATCAAACATGGGACACATTATCTTTGAAGTTAATGATTTTTTGACCTTTAGAAACTGAAAATCATTATATAATAAAATAATATTTTCATGCTTTTCAAAAGAGCCCCTCCTCTCCCTTATAAAAAAACCCCACTTCCTACCCCTTTATTACACTTCTCAAGCCCGTTGGCTCGTACAACCTCTACTCAAATAAGCTCCCAAAATCCCTCTATTCATCCTAGAATCCTTAAAATAGGCAGAAATCACTTCAAGAAACCCTTTTGGTTCAAACTAAGGGGAGTTACCTGATTTAATGGTAATGTCTACTCTTATGATCTTTTGTTTTATTTTGCTTCTCCAAATCCCTAAACTCTTTTTATTCATTTATTTTGTAACAACACCAGTATCTTAAATATAATAGGATGTTGTTATGAGAATTATTCGAGCTACACTAACACACACATTAGTCTAATGGGTGAAGAACATACTGTTTTTGTGGACGGTGAACTACTGCTACACGAAATGATGATTGTTCAATTATCTCCTACCACCTCTCATAGTGGCCATTAAGATTGTAACACCCCAAGATTTTATGAAAAATATTATTTTAATTTCATTAATGTCTTGTGTTGTATTCTACACCAATATTACCTTGCGTTATACGCAACACCGTATTAGCTTGCAGTATACGCAACACTATTCTTGGATCGTGTTACACACAATTTTGATAATAGTTATTTACGCAACATTGAGTATATATATATATATATATTCAATGTATAAATGAAATATGGTTGGATTCTGTTATATGAAACAACGAAAGATTCTTTCACAACACGCAACCCTGACTTGGCTTGCATTACACGCAATCGCGACCTTCCTCGATAGCGTGTGTTGTACGCAATACCAGGTTTTAATAAACAATGATATATTATTATAATATTGTCATGAACTAGCCGTTATGAATAGTATTAAATAAATTTTAAATTTTATAACATTATTATTCATCTTACACATTTTCTAGAACATGGTATAAGAACAAAATAAAATTTTCGGGTAAAATAAGTATTTTTCAAAAAATGCAGTTTTGCCTCCTTTTGATGGCGCACCCACTTTAAATCTAGTTTTTTACATGTTTATATGTTCAATTTTACAAAATAAAATTCTTCTTTTGATTCATGATATAAAAAATTACATTAGATAAAGTTTTGATATTTTTCCGGTAACTTTCATATTTTAATGAATAGTAAAAACACGCTATATTTTAATTAAAAACAACTTTTTTCATCGTAATATCTTATGTGGTTAAATTATAATATTTAATGGTTTTAAAGTATAAATAGAATATATTTTTACCATTTAATATGATTTATGTCATTAGAATTGATTTTACATTGAATTCGTAGGTTAAATCAATTCAATCTTTTGCAATGTTTTAAAGAAAAACCCGTTTTCTTTCAACAATGGGATAAATTTTAATTTAATTTCTGCATCTTTTGTAAATTTAATTTGGAAAAATGGATTCAATATTTGGAATCAGTGGGTCCAAATTATGTTAATAAGCTACTTTTTATTTTTGGGCATTGTGAATAGTAACTACGGTAAATTTTATTTACTATAGTTAAAGGTAAATCGGGTAATTAAGGGTAAATATAAGATTATAAATTACCCTAACACTTGAAAAAATCCTATTGGATGGCTAAAAGTATACCCATATAACCTAAGGGTCGTATTAGATTCATTTTATGGACTTTTTTCCATGAAAATAATTTAATTATTTTTAAAACCAAAGAATGTGACAACATGCCACTTTCTTAAATCTTATAAGTATAATAATTTTACATTAGTGATAAACATCATGAAACTTAGAACATTAATAGTCTCCAGAAATATAATAAAATTATCTACATCATAGGAATTTATTTATAATTTTTAGGGATTAAATAATTATCATTTATTATGACACAATGATGATGCAGTAATTGTCTTATTAATGAAATATTGACATAATTGATGTTATAAATGCCCAAATAAATGTAATTTGAGAATTTTTATTACTTACATTAATTTTATAAGTTAATATGACATATTATTGTATATATAAGTAACTTGGTTCGAACTTATCATTCTGTTATGAATTTCATAAAAATCATGTACCAAATAGTGTCAAAATTGTCATAAATTAGTTTTTAAAACAAATATTATATTATTAATTGTTATTTAATTCCTAAAAATATAGGTTTAGGCCAAATTACTTAGATAAGGATATATATATTAATAATAAATAACTTGGGGTTCGTTTGGCTGCTTATAGTAAGTTTATTAACCTTATAGTATAAGAACACAAGAAGACACGGTAAAAGTAAACTTATTTAACTTAATGTTAAATCTAAATGATAAGGTTAAAATAAGAACCTAAACTTGTATAAATTATGTTGGATGAGAGGCGTTCGACCCATCCCCACCTTAGCTTTGAAATATATCAATTTGTATCTATTTAAAACCGAACTTGACTTTATAATAAAATAATATTTTTAGTTTTCCCAAAGGTACCCCTCTCCTCCCTTATAAAATGGGACCTCCTCCCTCTCCTCCTCACACCAATTTGAGCATTCAAGCTAGGCCAACCCCTGACAAAATATCTTCTCCACTTCCCTAGTATCATCCTAGAGGTCCTGGTCTTCTTCGAAGACCATCCTTAGTTCTTTAAGTGGAGGTTAAGAAAAGGAGCGTCAAAAAGATGTAATATCCATTACCGATCTTTTTCAATTTCTTTCTTCTTCAAACTTCTTCTTCTTTATTTGTTTCATGATAAAGTAATTACATTAGTATTTATTATATACTGATATGTTATTATAAATATGCAACAACTCTAATGAACCTTCTATCCATCCTACGGAAAAAGGAAATCATCGCGCGTGCGTACGTACGGAATACCGTCTCCACGCCGTGGTGTAATCTATTTTCCGCCACCACCTTAATTGGATGGGTATAATGGTGTAATGAGTAACTATATATAATTATTATAAAGTGATATTGATTCTGAAATAGTATACATACACTTCAACACAAGTTCATGATCATGAGAACGATATCATCGCTCGTGCGTACGTACGGACTACCATCTCCATGACGCGATGAGATTCATTCTCCATGTTAACCATTTAAGAATGATTATAAAGTATATATAAGCAATAATAATGAAATATGTGACATTATAAATCTATTGGATTTATGTATATATGTATGTCATCTACTTACTTCCATTCAAGACAATAACTAAAGGAAAACAGCGTTCATGCGTACGTACGGACTACCGTCTCCATGAACGGTGTGTTTCATTTCATTTATCTATCTATTATATATATATATACTGAATATATATGATATATAAATCATGTTTTATATTATTTAAGTAAGTAAATCATGATATAAGTAATAATAATGTCAAGAACAACAAGTCTAAACACCTACGATAAATGAAACGATTTTACCCAAAACGCTTCTTTAACATGGAATTTACAAAAGAACGGGTAATATAAAGTTATAATTGAACCATATATGATATCATAAAAATTAATATGATTCTGTAATAAGTTAATGACATTATTTAAATCATTATACAGGAGGTTCGGATACGTACAAAGCATATCAGACATAAGGTAAGGGAAATATCACAATCTCATTTTTATCCGAGATTGTTTATACTTTGGTATTTACTGGGGTGTATTTTATCATCCACATCCATGTTTCCTAAATATGTAATATTATTTCCATCCACCTAAAATTTTTTAAATCCAATTTTACCCTTCGGTGAGTTTTTAGTAAAATATATGAAAGGAATCTTTTGTCGTTTTTCATACGAGGTACTTTTTGACTTTTCCGACAAAAGTACGAGAAGAATGTTTTTTTAACTTATACGGCATGAATGGATTTTTAAAAAATTATTTCCAAGAAGCTTCCTTTACAATTTTTCAAGCTTATTTTTAATCAAATTCTTTTAGTTTAGAATTGTATGACATGTTAAGAAAGGAAAAGTGTTTTTGAAGCCGAAAGGATATTTTCCTCAAGAATGGAGTTCAAGTGTTTTATCAAAATTATTTTCCATCTAAGATAATAAAGGGTTCTATTTCTATCCCTATTATTACATGGATTTGATTATGTTGTGATGGAAATATTTTTTATGAATTCCTCTATCTTATATGAATTGTTTTATGATGTCACGATGTTTAAGATTCCCATTTTTATTACATGGGTTATGTAATGATGTATGATTTATGATTTTGTGGCACACATAAGAATGGTATCATTATGAGATGGGTGGGACCTATATCTCCCTCTAATGCATTGGCTAAAGATTTTATATCTCATGAGATAGACATGGCTGGAACGGTAGGTTATACCGGTTCAGTGAAACAGGACTGAAATGAGGGTGACTCGGTTCAGAAATGGACTTTGTCCACTAAGATAGTCTTGGCAATGAGTCTTGACTAATAAGATATGATTCTCTATGATTATGTGTGTATGAAACAAAGTTTCATGTTTTAAGTTATGATTATTTTGATTACATTTCACTGCCATGTTTTATCCCATGTTGTGAAATTATGATCTCTTTTGCAGGTTAAGATTTCCAAAAGTTATGTACTTATGTATACGATGTGATTGATATTTCTTTTGTTTACCCTTACTGAGCATTTGAGCTCACCCTTTTGTATGTTTTCTTTCCCCAGGTCAGGAAGAAGGTTATTAAGTAAGATATGACAAAAGGGACTATAGATATGATGAAATAAATGGGAGATAGTGTAGATGCTTTATGAACCAGTTGTTTATGTTTCCCAGTTTCTAAAGACACTATACTTATACGGTCCTTTCGTGGTTTTGTTATATATTGTAATAAGTATGCTTCAATTTTGAAGTATTAACAATGTATGTAAAGTATGGGTCGTTATAAAGATGTCACTGTATTTATATATGATATATATATTATGTTTATGTTTTCCTTTTTCTTATGTATTTTTCTTTTATGGAATACTTTTATGGTTTCCATAATAGGTAAATGCAATAATTTCATTTTAGGAAGTGCGGACTATCGCCCCCTCAAAATAATTTGAATCGTTAATACCATAAGTAGAACGTATGAAGGATAGAATTTATGAACTTATGTAACATATATAAAATATATATTATAATTTAATTATAATATACCTATGTATCATTATGTTTTCATTCCATTAAAGTATGAAATAGAAATGAAAGTAACGTTTATGCGTACGTACAACTTACCGTCTCCATGAAAAGTGCATTTCATTTCATATCTCCAAATGTTATGTACTATTATAAGTAAATATATATAATGGATATATATGATATATATTACATCTAAATTATGAATATAATTCTGGATTTAATGAAATTTAGACCACATGAACATCATGTGATTATAAGAAGTCCATTTTTTTTACTCAAGTTCCGACCATCGACAAAATGCCCATTATGAACTCAAACAATTAAATAATTATTATAGAAAGGTAATAAGTGACATAAAAGGGATAATAAACATGAAAATTATGCTTAATCAAGAAGAAATTAACTTAATTTTATAATTCAAGAAGAACAAGGAACATACGAGTGAGTCAAGTTGGAAACGTGGTAAGGGGATTTCTTATCTCACTTTTAATTCCGTGAGATTTCCATTGTTCTCCACTTATTTATTTCATGTGGTGTATTGTGTACTGACATTTGATATATATTATCATGATTCTATTTATATTCATGGTATTTTTTGATTCATTTGGTTCTTATTATCCTTTGGTCATACGACTCAATTTATTAAAATGAGGTAAGGGGTTTTTATCTCACTTTTTATTCCTGTGAGATTCATTCTATATTTTTCACTATCTCCTTTTAGTGGTGTATTTAATACCCATGATTATAATCATTGTGTAATATAATTTCATTTATGGGTATTTACATCAACACTTTATGGTCCTTCTTTCATATGATGTATGTTTTGTAGGTTACCAAATCAGTAATGGAACCTTTCACCCTCTTCTTTTTAAAAGACTTATTTTTGTTATGACTTTTAGTTTACATCTTATTATATTGGGATATGTTCTTATATATCCTTATTGATTTATATTTTATATCCAAGTGATGAGATACCATTTTCTCTCTCATCAAATCATTTTCTGAATTTTAATGTGACGTTGTTAGGCAGTCGAATTTTTGTAAGGGAACTTCTTAACCCAATTTCAATTCTTTGGGTTAAACATATACTTATTGATTATGTCATACTATGAATATTTGTGAATGAACTATTATTGTTTTACACTTAATATCCACTTATATTGGGTGTATTTATATTTTTTACTCATGATAATGCCATTGATTTATCCTTAATATAAGGATACTCTCTTTGTAAGGGACTTTGTCTCAATCTCCTTTCATTTATGCATATTTTGTTCTAATACAGGACTTTATTTTATACGCTGTATAAACACATATGACTTTTCATTTCATTCAAATGGAATATTTTTCTATGAAGTGTTTTACTAAATGAAAAAAAGGAATGTTTCTTTTAACGTACGCAGTGACAACGACCTTTCCGCCACCGCGAGTATTACTTGATCTTTGGCTTCCTTAACAAGTCGTAATGTTTTTAAAAGGATAAAGAAATTTCATATACTCTATTATGTATTTTGGTATTGGAAATGGTTTTGATAATGAATTTTTCATGTCAATATATTTAAGTGATATATTGTGATTGAAATGTGTAAATGTTTTCTTTTATTTATATTTGTTTTATGTGTTAAGATTTTATAATGGTACTTGGACATTTGACAGGTGGTTACATGATAAACCAAATGAAAGGTGGTGTTGTGATAAACCAGGATGGGTTTTTACATTAAAACATCCAATGCATTGGGTGTGGAAGTCGGCCGTATAGCTATTCCATTTAGTGATGAGTGTGGAATTCGACCGTATGGTTATTCCATTTAAGTATGTTAATGTCCCAAGTAACCTATATAGGTTATTTGTTTTTTTATATGGGTTTTATTTTAATCCATTGGTTACAAAAGGGTAAGTAATGATATTTTATTCAGTGAAGAGTATTTACTACTTCATAAAGGTGAAAATTATTAATTATGATTAAGTATTCATGGTTTACTTGTTGTTTTGAAAAACTAACAGTTTTTCTTATTTTTGTATCCTTTACTGAGCTTTTTATGCTCATCCCAAGTTTTGAAATGTTTTACACAGTATTTAAAGAAGAATAGGGTTGGGGATGGGATCAAGGAAATTTCATGCTGTCTAAAACTTAGAACTAGACATGGCTATTTTTTTCAAGAGTTTTTATTTTGTGAAAAAATATGGAAACTGAGTTGGAGTGTCTACAATGTAATATTTTGAGATGTAATAGTTATGGCCTAATTCTCTAAACCACTAAACCTGAAATGATCTTTAATGTGAATTATTCATTTAATTCAAGATTATGTAATGTTTAAGGTCGGGTCCTTATAATGGGTTTTCACCAAGGTATCATTAAAATTCAATCTTTAGGGATTAATTCGTTACCTAATGATGGTGCGTTATCAGGGTGAAACATTTGTATATCTAAACTCATGTGTTCCTCATAGAGTAAAAGAAACTATTTTTTCAATATCATTTGGAAGAAAATAAATGAGGTTTATGAAAAAATAATAAAATTAATAACTTCTTGAATGTAAAATAATTGAATCATTTTTAACTCATGAGAAAGGAATGTGGGATTCATATTTGGATCTTCCCAAAAAACAAATCTAGTGTACATCTTTGTGAATCTCAACGTGTAGAGAAATGTGTTGAGTATTCATATTATTTGGATATTGTATCAAACCTGGCCCCAATAGCCCATAGTTGGAGTCTAGATTATTACATTGGAATAATATACAAGGACTCATGTCCTAAAAGACCTAATAGTTTATTATTCATGGTAAAAAAGATAAATACTTTAAATTATCATTATATTTTTTAATATAATACACACAAAGAACTTTCTTTCAGAATTCCATTATTCCCCTTAGTGTATCCTTTTTATATAATTCAAAAAACACTTTGTCTTATCCTGGAAAAAATAACACATAAGAAAGGGGTGATATCATATGATTAGTAAAGGTTAGTGTACATAAGAAGTTATGATAATTAAGGAATTTTTAATATGGCATGATAAATAACTAAAACACATGCCAGTTAATCAATAACATGGGCATAATATGGCATTAAAAATGATGATAAAATAATTCCATATAAATAATCACATGTGTATTAAATAGGAACATGGATATTACAACTAATCAAATAATCACATGGAATATTAATAACTGAATTAAAAATGATTGAGTGAATATTGTTGAATATTTAAATAATACATTGAGGCCTTGTTCCAAGACTTCTAATACCATTAATTCTTTATTCCATGATATATATATAAATTGTTTTGTCGTTGTACAAACCCCAACATAGTTTTTGTTATGAGAGATATCGGTGCATCAAGGGGCTATAGTGGGCTTTGTCTATAACTAACAATTTCTAACACATTCCTCATATGAATGGGGTGAGATATAATTCACAGACACATTCATATTAAAAAAATACTATGATATAGAAATTATTTCCATGATAAATATATATAATCATATAATATATAGAGTATAGGAAATTTTATCAATACAGAATATTCCCATATTATTATATGTATAATTAATGGTTTTTTTCATTGATGAATATAAATACAAAAAATATATCATTAAAAGCATTATTTTTTAAAATAACCCTTTCATTTTGAAAATTACCTTTCAAAACTAAAATTTAAAAAATTATTTAAACATTATTCTTCATTTAAAATAACAATTTAAACTTATAAATTATGTTTTAAAACAAGGAGTTATCATTATGGTTGGAAATTATATACATGCCGAGTGTATTTAAACAATGATTCCATTGACTTTTTTGGTAAAATCTACGTGTACCTTGTTTTCAGAATTCAATTAATATTCCTTTTAAAAAAATTAAAAAATTCAAATGGGTAATTTTTTTAAAAAATCATTTTTAAAAGGGTTGAAACATTTCTAAAACCATATTTAGAAAACATTTTTTAGGAAGGAAAATTTTTTTGACCAAAAAGAGAAATGAATCTGTATTTTATTAAAACATTTTTTCAATAATTCTAAGTAACAAAGAGTGAAAATTGGTACTATTAAATAGAAATATCTTGACTAAATATAGGATAATAAAATAATTTCTTTTATTAGAAATTGGTAAAATAAATTCCTTCAACTGAAATTAATGATTAAAAAATATCTATTAGAATGAGATTATGAAATAAACTCTTACAATGATCATAATATTGATATGATAATTAATAAATGAATATATTTCGTGTATTAACAATAAATACACATAAAATAAGTGCAAATATGACATAATATAATAAAAATTCATTATACATATAATCTTATGACATTAATGTAAAATAAAGAAGTAATATAACTTATTGAGAATAGATTATGTTAGGAAATTCATTACCACTTGTTAATTTTCATGTCAAATATCATTGTATGATATAGATCATATTTAAAAATAAAATGCCATTAATAATTAATCATTCATAACATTACATGTAAAATCAAATTTATATAAATCATATAAAGTAAATTAGGAGCATAACATTGCAATATGCCTCAATGAAGGGAAATTGAGATAATGTCCCTTACCTCGCACTTCCTTTTAGTTGAACATTATTTAAATTGATTTATAGTGATTATCATATTGTTATTAACTAATAAAAGAACCATATTAATATTTATAATATTATATATTATCCTTTTATAACATCTTATCTCCAATTTGTCAATTATATTTTGTTTTGTGTGTTAATTTTCTTGTTTTCTCAATCGTACTTTATCATGAATGTTTTGGTTTTTATGAATACTATATTGTTACATAATCTCCAAAATAATAGTCATGAAATAATTATAATATTTATATATAAATTATACTTTTAAAACCAAGTATTAAATATGGTTTTGAAAAATGAAGTATGTTGTGATCATGGAGAAAATAGGTTGTATGTATGAATAGGTAACATTTCAAAATTTAAATGATCATTATAGAAATTAGGTAAGTAATATTTTATATTTATATAAAGATATTAATATAATAATTAAAATAATATTTCTATAAATATACATATATATTTTTCCACCTTTTTGTTTGAGGATAAAATAATTTCCACATCATTTCATGAAGACAATAATCCATACATACATAAATGATTTTATCATCTTTAAGTGAGTGGAATGGTGATAAATAAGATAATATATGATCTTTTAATAACTATAAAAATTACATTAATATCATAATTATTTCATTTATGTCATATAAAATCATTAAATTTATCCATATTACAATCAATTTAAATTTTTAGTTAAAACTGAATCACAATGCTTTGGGGGGCGGTAGTTCACCGTACACACGAGAGATGTAATCATATCTCCTGTTGAATGGAAAGTAAAAAATATTATATATGATATAATGAGTCTATAGGTATAATTATTTTGTATAAATAACATATATACTTTATATACATCATCATACCCAACTGTGGTAGTTTTTAATGGTAAAACAAATGATATCGATTTGCGAGGTGGTAGTCTACAGTTCACATGAATGATGATTTCGTAACCCATTTTTTGGAAGTGGATATGGTTTTAAGTCATGAAAATAACATAAAATACATATATATATATATATATATATTATTAAATCTCTTAAATATATCAATATGTTTTAATAATAATTTAAGGAGGTGGGGGAAGAAATAAAATAAAAACACTTGATGAAGAACGCTACCTTTTCCTTGGGTAACCTCCTTAGTTTTCACCAAAATCCTTCCAAGGATGTATTTATAAATAAAATAAGAATTATAGGATGATATATTCTAATTATAGAATTTATTTTTAAAATAATATTTTGAACCAAAATAGTTTTAATGTGTTAGGAATATTGGTAAGTGGTTCCCTTTTTTTAAGTGAGGTGGGTGACACACTTGTAATTTTTAAGAATAAAATATTGTACCCACATTTAGCACATGAAAAGAGAGTATGGATTTTATTATTAGTGATCCTTATACATTATAAGGTCTAAATATGTCAATAAAATTTATTTTATACTATTTATTAGGTCATTTAATCCCTTATCTTTTTAGTTTAACCCATGATAAATAGATTTTTATCTTATCCATAGTAAATAATTTTTAGTGTTTTTTAATATTCATTAAGTAAAAAAATTAATATGGACCAATTATATAATACAAATTATACTCATTAAAAATATAAAATCCATTTTTAAATATTAACTCATAGAATTTAAAAATATAATTTTAAATTAATCTCACACATGTGATGAGAAAGAGGGGTTTAAAATTTAGAATTTACAATGTTTAGAAAAAAAATTGTATTAAAATTTGATATTAAAATAATTAAAATTTAATAAATTGAATTTATCAATTTATAATTAAAGATATTTTAATTTAAACCAAATTAATATATAATTTTTACATGTAAATTATTTAAAAATGGCATTTTTTAAAAATAAATAGATTTTTAACTATTCATAAAAAAATGAAACATTTTAGAAAAATAAAAAACATTAAACCTGTGGTATTTTTTATATTATTTATTAAAAAATATTTTCAATTTTATCTAATAACTTTTCTATATGTTTTAAAAATCAATTATATATTATATGCGCAAAGTACGACTATACCACATTATAAAGAAATTCAGAAAAAAAAAATTATTTTTCTTTCAAATGGTTCTTATTTTATCTATAATAATTAGATATCAAATTTATTTGTTTTAGATATGTTTAAACCATTTAATTTTCATAATTTATTTATTAATATTCATACCTTCCAATTTAATGTCTAGGTTATAATGGTAATTATTAAATAATAATATTTTAATAGAGTATCATGTTTTGTTGAAACCTAGTGTTGTGTGCATTGAAAGATATTAAAGAGATAAATTTTATTTAAAATATTTATATCATAAAGTATAAGGATGTAGTATTATATTATACACTTTTTTTGTGTCACACATATTATCGAATATGATGTTCATATTTTGAAATTTCGACTTGTTACAGATATCACATAGAAATTGAAGAAAATTAAATGAAATATTATGGAATAAAAATGGGTATAAACTGAAGGTTTCGAGCATAGCGGAAGCTCGTGGGAGGATGTTCCCACTTGTCTTTTTCTCATTATCAATGATTAATCTGGGATCAATACGACAATAAATGCCAGACTCCACGGATCGAATCACAGAAATGGAAAAAAAATAAGAATTGTCCTGGAACTACAAAGGATAATCGTCACAGGTTGATTATAATTAATTTAATTAATTGAAAATATTTATTATTTATGGTGTTCTTTCATTGTTGATATTTCTGATCACATTCTGATGTGATTCATCATTGTGTCGTAGAATTCAAGTGTAGACTTCCTCTAGCGGTGATCCACACATGCACCTTGTATCTCTGGACGTCGCCAAAGGAATCTCCGGGTGCTAGCATGGAGAATCCTTTATTTGTGTTATCCTCCATAGATCGTCTTCATCCAATGGAGGAGGATATCTCTAAATATTAACATCGTTCTTGAAGGAAGGAGTACTTTTGGCCTTGAAATAATTCTCCATAATTGTTGTGCACAACGATTGGGGAAAAGTGTTGGGGTTGTGAGGATATTTATAATCAGGTTTGAGGTTATAGAGTTATGACAATAAATAAACTCATTGCATGTTTTATTTATTTAATTAACTCTTATTGAAAACCCCCATGTTGAATAATTAATTCCTTAACTTGCGCCCACTCAAATTATAATAAATATCATTTAATTAACCAATATTATAACCTCAAAATCCCTACTGGAAAAACTACACGACATGTAATCATTAATACAAGGCGTGTACTTGTTTTTCATAAAAAACTACATGGCGTGTAATAATTAATACATGAAATGTACTTGTTTTTCATTTCCTTCCCAAAATGAAAACTACACCGCGTGTAATCATTAATACACGGCGTGTACTTGTTTTCGAAATAAAAACTACATGGGGTGTAATCATTAATACAAGGTGTGTATTTTTTTCATTTTATTCTTCCTCTAACATTAAAATGATTTAGGCTTCCTTGAATAATTATTAAACCATGTATCAGAATAATCTTTATTCTACTTGAGATACATGAATATACTAAGTGTTTGACCCTCTAGGACTCTTTCTCATTGGCATTAGGTGGGCTTGCCTAAAGTCCAAGATTACTGTCTAGAAATGGGTCAAGTCACCCTAGAGAAAAAGGTTGACGCTGCATTGACTTGTCACCTCATACGAACACTTACTGTGTAATTTAATCCCTTTGTCTCAATATCTCATCAAGAAGGTTTCATGGCAGTGTCATAAAATTATATGCTTGATCTGTCATTCTTTGACTTCCAGAGATAAAATCGTCATTACACCATGTCCATGGAATTTGGGCGACAGTTTTATTTCAAACAAAGGGCCCGAGATATCTACTTCCATAAATATTAAAGGGACAAATCCTTCCTCGACTTATCCATTAACAACATTTCATTTGTGATGCACCCAACTTACCCTACTTCCCGCCAACTATCTTTGTGACAGTTTTCATCAGTAAATATAAGTGTGCGAGTCATGACATGAGTTAATGATAATATTCCAATCTAAGTACTATTACACACGCCCGTAGATAGCAATGTCCAGTGACACTAAGACATGCGTAATTACTACTAGCGGGTCTGTTCTCAAAATCTCCCATCTTGGAGATTACCATGTGTGAACTCTATGAGAGGGAGTCTCATCTTCTTACGAGTACTCACACATGAATATCTGTATACTATGTCTCCTATCATAGTATGTCATCCAACTGTAGAACATTATTTTAGAATATTTTTATGGAATTTTAAGTTTCTCATCATAGTGTGGATCTTCCATGACCTTATTAATGCAACAAATATTCCAGAACATTATTATATTATAGTCATGTAGAACAATAAATAATATATAATAAGTATACATTCACATAATCAAAGTACAAATAGATGGTTCTCAGAACACCAACTCTAACAAACTCCCACTTGGACTAGAGACAACTGCCTACGACTTTTAGTCTGCTAGACCTCACATGATGATCATGTTTCTACTGATTCAAGGATTTAGTCAAGGGGTCTGCCACGTTGTCTTCTGTGGAAATACTGCTCACTGTAACTTCACCTCTCTAAGAAAAATTCCTCAATAGATGATACTTCTGAAGTATGTTCTTTGTCAGATGATGTTACCTTGCCTCTTTTGAAAGTGTCACAACTACAGTATTATCACAATAGAGTGTGATATGATCTTAACTACTAGGTACTACATCAAGATCTTGGATGAAGCTTCACAACCATAATTCTTCTTTAGTTACCTCAGAAGCTGTGATATACTCAGACTCTTCTTTATAATATGTGACCACACCATACTTTGATCTCTTCCAGCTCACTGCACCTCTATTCAAACTGAATATGTATCCAGTCTGTGACTTCATGTCATCTTGATCAGTCTAGAAACTAGCATCTATATGTCCTCTTATGACTAGTTCTTCATCTCCACCATAAAGCAAGAATATATCCTTAGTACGCCATAGATACTTAAGGATAGTCTTTACTACCATCCAATGGCGGTATTCTGGATCAGCTTGATATCTTCCTACCGCACTTAATGCGTAAGCAACCTCTATCCTTGTACATAGCATATCATACATGAATGGCCCAATCGTGGATGTGTAAGGGATCCTTTACATTTTCTTTCTTTCCTCATGTGTCTGAGGATGAATTTTCTTAGATAGATGAATGCCATGTGACACTGGAAACAATCCCCTCATAGACTGTTCCATAATGAATCTCTTCAGTATATTTTCAATGTATGTATTTTAACTCAGGCCCAGCAATCTCTTGGATCTATCACGATGGATCTTGATCCCAAGAATATATGCCGCCTCACCCAAGTATTTCATAGAGAAGCATTTATCCAACCATGCCTTAACTGAATGTAAGATATATACTTCGTTTCCAATTAGAAATATGTCATCAACATATACTATTAGGAAAATGAATTCACTTCCACTAAACCTTTTGTAGACACATGGATCACATTCGTTCTTAACAAATCCAAATTCTATTACGGCCTCATCAAAACAAATGTTCCATGACCATGATGCTTGCCTTAATCTATAAATGGATTTATACAACTTGAAAACCTTGTTTTCATCCTTTGGAGTCGTAAACCCTTCAGGTTGTGTCATGTATACATATTCCTAGAGGTTCCCGTTAAGGAATGATGTTTTGACATCCATTTTACAAATTTCATAGTCATGCTAAGCAGCAATGGCCAATAGGATTCTGATGGATTTCATCATTGCAACCAGTGAAAAGGTTTCATCATAGTCAATTCCTTAACGCTGTCTAAAAACTTTTGCAACCAGTCATGAATTATAGGTACTAACTTTTCCTTCCATGTACATTTTCTTCTTGAATATCCATTTATTACCAATAGGCTTTATATCAACTGGAAGATCTAAAAAAAATCCATACTTGGTTTGATACATGGAATCCATTTCAGAATTCCTGGATTCTTTCCACTTGGAAACGTCTATGCCTTCAACTGATTCCTTGTAGGTAATAGGATCATCATGGTCAACCAATAATGTGTTACCATCCTCGGTGAGAAGAAAACTATATTGTTCTGGTTCTCTCACCTCTCATGTTCTCCTGCGCAGTTCTTGTATATCTGGAACAGATTGTTCTTCCACGGGGTTTTGTAGGATTTGTTCTTGTACAAACTCTTGTGTATCTTGAGCCTTGACTTCATCGAAGTCTATCTCACTCCCACTATCTCTTTTGAAGATTTTCTCTCTCTCAAGGAATATGGAGTGTCTTTCCACTATAAAATTTTTATCTAAGGGGTTGTATTGGTAATATCCCCTTGTTTCCTTGGGATATCCTACAAAGGTATACTTTTTTCCTCGGGGTGCAAGCTTGTTACCTGAAGAGGCCTTAACAAATGCTTCACTACCCCACACATGTAAATTTGATAACATGGCTTTTCATCCACTCCATAATTCATATGGAATTACATTTATCGATTTAGTTGGAACTTGGTTTAGTATGTGTGCAATTTTTTGTAAAAAATATCCCAAAAAGGATAATGGAAGACTCGCATGACTCATCATTGATCTCACCATGTCCAACAGGGTGTGGTTCCTCCTTTCACATACACCGTTCCACTGAGGCGTGTATGGAGGAGTAAGTTGAGATAGAATCCTGAACTCCCGTAAGAAATCAATGAAGTCATGATTAAGATATTCTCCTCCTCTATCTAAGTAGAGTTTCTTAATCTTCTTACCAAGATGGTTCTCAACTTCATTCTTGTATTCTTTGAACCGATCAAAAGAATCTGACTTAAACTTCATTAAGTAAATATATCCACACTTACTAAAATCATCAGTAAAAGTTATGAAGTATAAGAACCCACCCCTTTCTTCAACTGGAAATGGTCCACACACATCTATGTGAACTAATTCTAGAATCTCTTTATCTCTTTCACCTTTCCCACTAAATTGGGATTTGGTCATTTTTCCTTGTAGACATGCATGACATACACCAAGTGGTTTTAGTTCAAAAGAATCTAAATACCCATCTTGATGTAATATTATCAAACGTTTCTCATTGACATGACCTATCTGGTGATGCCAAAGTTGGGTGTGGTATGAGTCATGTGAATTAACTTTTGCATCGATTTCCATTACTTGGTTTATGTAGTCTAACACATAAAGGTCGTTATATAAATGTGCCCTACCAAAACAAATGCTATCTTTATAAAAGTAGCAACATTCACTTCCAAACTTGAAGATGAATCCATAAGTATCTAATCTAGAAACTGAAATAATGTTTTTGGTTACAAAGGGTACGTAATAACATATTTTTAATACCAAGACCATCCCAATAGGCAATGTGAGGTAATAGTCTCTAACAACTACAACAGCGAGTCTGGCTCCGTTGGCTGCTCACAGATCCACCTCACCTCGGTCAATCTTTCAGAATTTACTTGGTTCATGTATTTGGATACAGATCTGAGCACCACAAGCAGTATCTAATACCCAATTAGTAGAAATGGGTAGATTTCATTCGATAACAAACGCACCTGAAGCTTCCCCTTGCTTCCTTGGCTGGGTTCATTTTTTCTTCCAGTGGCCCTTCTTGCCACATGCGAAACAAATAGCCTCTTATTCTCTTGCCTCCCCTTTTATCTTCATTTTCTTGTAAGGCCTTGAAGAAGCTTTGGGATTAATGCTCTTCGTCTTCCCTTTCCTTTTATTCACCATTTGGACAGAATTCTTTTAATGCTTCATATCATTTTCTACTTGGAGAATAAGGATAAGAAGATCATATAGATACTTTTCAATGTTGTTCATGTTGAAATTTACAACAAACTTAGAGAAGCTCTGGGGGAGTGATGAAAGAAAGAGATCAGTACCCAGTTCTTCAGGGAGTTTAAACCCTAGAACCTCCAAGCGCTCAATGTAGCCAATGAGCTTGACTACATGAGGCCCAGCTAGGGCACCCTCTCTAAGATTTCTCTGAAATAGAGCCTTGGAGATCTCAAACCTTTCCTATCTTCCTCTCTCCTAGTAAAGAACACGAAGGTGCTTGAGCATGTTGTAGGTTTCCATGTCTTCATGAGACTTCATGAGATCACTTGACATTGATGGTAGCATCAAACATTAAATGTCGAGTGTGTTGTTCAAATATTGATCATAGACTAGGAAATCTCCATCACTCACCCCTTGGGAAGGAGAATCAGGAAGTGAGGACTCCAGCACGTAAGACTTTCGTTCATGGAATAGGATAACTCTAAGGTGCCTAAACCATTCTTAAATGTTACTACCGGTGAGGATATTGTATTTATCTATAATTGATCATAGAGAAAATGTGGTTAACGAGATTGTCATATTGACTCTACAAATTAAAAGATCATATTTATCAGTACTTTCTTGATTACATTTTATGAGAAATAATAAATTTTATTAAGTCTCCTACTATTTAATCATGTCCCAATGGCCCTCACCATTGAACTTGGAATGTCCAGTAGATTTGACATTCTAGTGGAAAGGATCCATATTCCCCTTCACATAACACCAAAAAGGGTTGGTCAATCTATTAGAAGGTATTTAGGTAGGAAAGTATTTTCCAACTGTGATCTTAAAGTTCCTTGATCTGTTGAGTGGACTCACCAATCCTGAAATCCTGACTTGGATTTCCTCAACACTTGCCTCTATTTTACAACAAGTCTAGCAAGGGATACTCCTCTTGATGTAAAATGTTTAAGTCAACCTGAAACTTTCATAAGAGATTCCTTTATAAAATTGAGTGTCCCAACAAGGGTTGGTTAAACATATAGTTTTATTGATTCTTGCCCTTAATCAAGTAACGAAAGGCTTGGTCTGACTTAATATGGTATTTGAGGTATTTAAATCCTTTAATTGTTGATTTGAATTATCACTTACTTGTTAATATTAATTAATGATTTCTTAAGTGATTAACCATGTTCTGATAATGTTTACGCATAGTTCATTTTTTATTTTATTCCATCTTTGAATGCTTGTTTATTTCATTAATTATGTGATCACGGAAACACATACATAATAAATAAACCATGAAATCAGACAAAAATAAAATAAGATGGCATGATCATGAGCTTCTATAGGTTAGCTTGTCTACCAGTTTTGATAAACTAACCTCGACCTAGGGGAAAACACCTTGAACCTAATGGTCCGTGTTTTGCAGCTCCCACCTGTCCAACTTCAAGATAAGTTGCACTTGAATTCAATTAATTATGATCTTATAATTAATCGATTCGTTATCTTAAATTCCTTTCTGAATTTCCTTAAGATTCTTCTCATCCATATTCCTTGTACGGGTTTTTTTTACTTTTGGAGTACATGGAACGTAGATTAATCTAACACGGTGTGTACTTACTTGTTATGTGGTTACCGGCCTAGTAATCCCGTGTACGTAGTACCCGACTTCTCCTTGTACACGGTTTCACCTAAGCCAGATCGGACTACATGACATGTTCATTCAAAATACACGCCATGTATTCTGGTTTCCATGTTTTGTTCATTTCTGGTCAACACAGTGTAATAAATACTTATGTATTCTCAATTCACATAGTGTGTTTTAGTGGACCAGTACCGGTTTGTTGAACCTAAGTACATGGCGTGTAGTTTTCACTACACGCCATGTATTCTTTTGTTGTACAGACAGAAAGAGATGCTCCTTTAGATGAGTTCAGCGTTTTTATTTTAATCAAAATTAAAATGAAATGTTCAATTCTGTGATGTGAATCGAGAAACGTAGGAGGAAGAAAATATCTTGATCATTCATATTTATAGAAAGATATATATTGAATTTAATCAAATATAAATGTGTAAATTATCAACAAAAATTAAATAACTATAATCAACGTTGTAGCCTCCCTCTAATACCATTTGAAGGTTCCGGGTGCAGTGGAATCTCATGGGTGGATGTTCCCACTTGGATTTTTATCATTAGTAGTGATTAATCTAGGATCTATACCACAATAAAATCCAGACTCCACGGATCGAATCACAAAAATGGACAAAGAAGAAGAATAGTCACGAAACCACAAAGGAGAATCGTCACAGGTTGATTATAATTAATTTAATTAATTGACAAGAAGTGTGTTTTGTGGTGTTCTTTCTTCGTTGATATTTCTGATCACGTTTCAATGTGATTCATCATTGCGTTGCAGAAGCCATGTGTAAACTTCCTCTAGCGGTGATCCACATGTGCACCACGTATCTCTGGACGTCGCCAAAGGAATCTCCGGGTGCAAGCATGGAGAAGCCTTTGCTTGTGTTGTCCGCCTTAGATCGTCTTGATCCGATGGAGGAGGATCTCTCTAGATCTTAAGAGTGTTCTTGGAGGAAGGAGTTCTTTCAGCCTTGAAAAAATTCTCCAGAATTGTTGTGCACAATGATTGGGGAAAAGTGTTGGGGTTGTAAGGATATTTATAATCGGGTTTGAGGTTATAGAGTTATGAAAATAAATAAATGTGTTACACATTTTATTTATTTCATTAACTCTTATTGAAAACCCCCATGTGAAATAATTACACTACTGGAAATAGTATATTTCTCAATGGTTCAGAACTATTGGGATAGGCTGCAGAACCATTGGTATATCTTATACCAACGGTTCTGCCAACCGTAGGGAAGTAAGCTGTTGGGAAAAAGATTTCCCAATGGTTTATGTAGAACCGTTGGGATAGTTTAGTTACATTAACCTATACCAACGGTTTGGTTGAACCGTTGGTATAAGTTTTTCCAACGGTTCAACCAAACTTTTGGTAAAACCTCTTCCAAAAATCTATACCAACAGTTCCATAAAACCGTTGGTATATGTATTTCAAAAAAACATTTGGTGGGATTTGATCCCACGACGTCTAGTTTATCAGTGAATGAACTAACCACTAACCTAACATGACTTTTGTGAACATAATTTCATAAATATATATATATATGTATTATCATAATTATTTTAAATTGTGATTTATATAATGTTATCAGTAAGAAGATTTGATAAAAAATCGAAGGACCCATACCAACGGTTGTCAAAACCGTTGGTATAGACCTATACCAACATTTTTTACAACCGTTGGTATCGTTCCTTTGAGTTTGGGAGTGATGTTGGTATATGGGCCACATTTCCCAACGGTTTGGCCAAACCATTAGGATAGGTACACCCTTTCCCAACGGTTTGGCCAAACCATTGGGAAAAGTGGCCTCAAACTATACTTTTCCCAACGGTTTGGCCAAACCGTTGGGAAAGCCATACCCTTTCCCATTGTTTTGGCCAAACTGTTGGGAAAAGTGGCCACAAAGTGCACTTTTCCCAATGGTTTATCCAAACCATTCGGAAATCCATACCCTTTCCCAACGGTCTTGGAAAACCATTGGGAAAAGTGACCTCAATGTGGGATTTCCCAATGGTTTGGCCAAACCGTTAGGAAAGGGGACCTATACCAACGGTTTTTAAAAACCGTTGGTATAAAAGCATTGGGAAAGGTCAGATTTTTAGTAGTGTTAATTCCATGACATGAACCCATGATGATTATAATAAATATCATTTAATAAAACAATATTATATCCTCCAAATCCTGATTGGAAAAACTACATGACATGTAATCATTAATACACGACGTGCACTTCTTTTCATAAAAAAACTACACAGAGTGTAATCATTAATACATTTCATGTAATTTTTTTCATTTCCTTTCCAAAATGAAAACTACATGGTGTGTAATCATTAATACACGGCATGTACCTATTTTCAAAATAAAAACTACATGGCGTGTAATCATTAATACACAGTGTGTATTTGTTTTCATTTTATTCTTCCTCCAACATTAAAATGATTTAGGCTTCCATGAATAATTATTAAACCACATACGGGAATAATCATTATTCTACTTGAGATACATGAATACACTTAGTGTGTTACCCTCTAGGCCTTTTTCTCATTGACATTAGGCAGGCTTGCCTAAAGTCCAAGATTACTATCTAGCAATGGGTCAAGGCACTCAAGAGAAAGAAGTTGATGCCTCATTGACATGTCACCTCATATGAACTCTTACCGTGTAATTTAATCACATTGTCTCAATATCTCATCAAGAAAGTTTCATGGTAGTGTCATAAACCTATATGCTTGATCTATCATTCTTTGACTTCTATAAATAAACTTGTCGTTACACCATGGCCATGGAATTTGGGTGATAGTTTTATTTCAATAAAAGAGCCCAAGATATCTACTTCTATAAATATAGAAGGGAAAAATCCTTCCTCAACTTATCCATTAACAACATGTCATTCATGACGCACCCAACGTACCCTACTTCCCTCCAGCTGTATTTGTGATGATTTTCATCAGTAAATCTAAGTGCATGAGTCATGACATGAGTTAATGATAATCTTTTAGTACAAGGACCATTACAGATTCTCGTAGATAGAAATGTCTGATGACACCAAGACATGTGTAATTACTACTGGAGGGTCTATTCTCATAATCTCCCATCTTGGAGATTACTAAGTGTGAACTCCATGAGAGAGAGTCTCATCTTCTTACAAGTACTTGCACATGACGGTCTATATACTATGTGTCCTATAATAGTATGTCATCCAACTGTAGAACTTTATTTGAGAATATTGTTATGGAATTTTAAGTTTCTCATCATAGAGGGGATCTTCCATGACCTTATTAATGTAACAAATATTCCAAGACATTATTATATTATAGTCATGCGGAACAAGGAACAATATATAATAAGTTTACATTCATGCAATCAAAGTACAAACAGTTGGTTCTTAGGACACCAACTCTAATATAAATAAGGGTAATTGAATAGGATTAGTGATAGTGTATGTAATTATCTCCTTAATAGAGAATAACATGGAAAATATTGGAATCATTTAAGAGTATTATTCCACAATAATAGTATAAGACATTACTGTAAAGAAAGTGTGTGAAATTAAAGTGGAATTGTGGAATAGAATTAACATACCTTGGGAAGTGACTACCAAATTATTGGAGAAGGAAATAAAATTTCATAGGAGAAACCTTGGAGGTATCTTTGAGAGGGTAAATTAGAAAATATTCTAGTTTAATGGATATAGAGTGTTTATGAATGGTTGGATGAGAGGGTATTTATTGAAAAAGATAAGTAATTGTTAAATAATTTTTAAATATGGTTATTGAAATTCTAGGATTTAGAAAATGAATAATATAAGGACCCAGGATTTTTATACATAGATATTACATCTTATTATATGAATATTCATTAAATAACATAATGATCCATGCCATAATCATATAGGTTTAGCATAATTGGAATCATGGGAAAAAACAAGTTCATAAATGAACTATATTATATCCAACTTAGTTATTCATAAATAGTACCCTTCCTAGATAGATAATTCTTAAAATATATCATCATAACATGTGGAAATGAAGCATAATAAAAGTCAATCTTAGATGATCAGTAAGGGTAAAATGGGAGATATTAATGCTTATATAAGCATACCATGAGAATAAGGGAATGGGAATATGATATTAATATTTGAAAACCATTCTTGTTATATCATATATCATAGTCATGATTCATTATATAAGTCATGGTAGTTATAAGGCAAGAATGATCAATGAATCAAAGAATAATATTTATTAGTCAATAAAAATAGCATAATACATGGAATTGAGGCATATACATTATCATAAAAAATAATTTACAAATAAGTCAAAGAAAGTTTCCAAGAATACCGTAGTTGACTAGGTTCACTCAAAAAAATAGCATATTAGTGAAGGTTCATTCGAAATACTATCATAGTGAACAATGTACCTTAATGTTTTGGGATCCCTCTATTTTCCAGTATAATTTATCTCCTGATATATCCATCATTATCCAATGAATTTTAGGGATATATAATTCAATCCCCACCCCACACATAGTGAAAATAATACATATGTGTTTTTGAGATCATAAAACATTCATCATATCAGGACACATGTAAATAAATGGGATTTAATAATATTTATTCATAGAATAACTTGTGGAAAAGAAATATGTCTTATATATGTTTTACTATTTCATCATTTCATAACCCATGGACAAGGAATGGGTTTCATAAACATACTTTCATTATAAAAATTAACCATATAGGTAAATAATAAAGATAGTATCATTATATCATATCCCTAGCAAAGGTTGTGAAACATAAAAGGATTTCATTTTAGATGGATTTTTTTAATGATCACTTGGAACTTTTAGAGAGTAAAATACCCCTTTTTGTAACACCCCAAGCTTCCACCGTACACTTCTCTTTGAAAAATACAATAGTGTGTGTTGTACGCAACATTGAGTTCAAGCGCACCACGACTTACCAAACTAGCCGTTCAAAAGCGGTTATGAACAGCATTAACTGAATTTTAAATTTTATATTATCCTAATAATTTTAGAATCCATATTACGAGTTTCTAAGACATAATTAAAGAACAAATTTATTTTTTTCAGATAAAAGAAGTATTTTTCAAAAAATGCATTTTTACAGCCTTTTAATGGAAAAGCCTTTTTAAATCCAATATTTGAAACTTTTTTATATTAAATTTGACAAAATGAACTTCTTCTTTATAATTTGGACATATGAATTTCATTTCAATAAAGTATTTGTGTTTTTCTGATAACTTTCATATTTGGGTGAATAGTGAAAAATACTATATTTTAACTGAAAACAACTTTTTTAATCAAAATAATTTATATTGTTAAATTATAAATTTTAATGGTTTGGAAGTATAAATAGATTATATTTTTACCATTTAATCCAATTATGGTAATTTTATGTAATTTAACTTTGAAATTGGACATAAACAAGTGCCAAACTTTTGATAGTTATCATTTCTTAAAAATACGCCTTCTGGTTTTGACAGTGGGAATTAATTTTAAATTAATAAATGAAATATTTATGTTTTGAATTTTGTAAAATATTATTCATTTTTGGATTTGTAATATTTAAATTATCTTAGGGTGAAATTTTGGTACTTTTCTGATAACGTTCATATTTTGATGAATAGTGAAAATTACAAAATTTTAATTAAAAACAGCTTTTTAAATCAAAATAATTAATAGTGATAAATTATGAATTTGAGTGATTTTAAATTATATTTAGATTATAATTTTACCATTTAATCCAATGTTGATCATTGGACATAATTTAATATTTAAACTAGACATAAGAAAGTGTCAATCTTACGATAGTTAATATTTGTTAAAAACACGCTTTTTGTTTTAACAATGGGAATTAATTTTAAATTAATTTCTTCCACTTATCTATTTTGAATTTAAAAAAATGGATTCCATATTTATAATCAGTAGGTCCAAATTTTGTAAATAGGTGACTCTTATTTTTAGACATTTTGAATAATTACTTCGGTAAATATTTTATTTACCATGGTTAAAGGGTAAATCCAGTAAATAAGGGTAAAACAATAATATTATAATAATAATAAATTACCATATAACATGTCCTAACCTTGTTGGTTGATACATTTCCGACCCTGGGAATCTTTGGGTAGATTTTGGGACCCCATGAAGCCACTTGTAGGTGATAAGGACACTTTAAATTAATTAAGTTAAAGTAAATACAAAAATGACATAAGCATATATCTTTTAGCAAAACAATTTTTACATAAGGTTATATATGTTATATTTTCGACTATAAATATTCATTAGAAATATAAAAATATTTCCTAAATAATTTTATTTTATTTATAATTTTTAGACATTTAATAATTAAATTTATTTATGACACAATAATGATGCAGTATTTTCCTTATTAATGAAAGAATCAAATAATTGGTATTATAAAAGTTAAAATAAATATAATTTGAACCTTTTTATGCCATACACTAATTTTATTAGTTAATATGACATGTTAGGATTTCATAAATGAATGTTTTTCGAATTAATAAAGTTTTTATGACTTTAAAAAAAATCAATTATTGAAAAGTGCCAAAAACTGATATAAATGGGTTTTTAAAACAAATATTATATTATTAATTGATATTATATTCCTAAAAATATAAGGTTCATCCAAAGAACATATATAATTATAGTTGTATCATTTATGGACCACTTGGGGGTCACTTGGATTTATATAGTAAGTTTATTACCTATATAATATAAAAATACAAAGTGACATGGTAAATGTCAATCTAATTAACTAAGAGTTAAAACTAAAAGATAAGATTAATAAAATGACCCGAACCTGTCTAACATATATTGGTAGAAATAATTTAGACTCATGCCCACCTTAGACTTTGAATAATACACTTTGGAGTCATTAGAAACCGAATATGAATTTATTATAAAATAATAATTTAATTTTTTCTTAAAGAGCCCCTCCTCCCCATTATAAAAGGACACCACTTCTAACCAATTATTCACACCATAAGAGCCTTTTGTTTCAGCCAAAACCTGCCCAAATAATCTCTAAACTCTCCTAAATTAAACCTAGAGGCCTTAGTGTGATCATAAAGCCAACATAAGGTTCCCTTTTGATCAAATCAAAAGGAAGTACTCGAAGAAGAGGTAATGTTTTCACCACCCTCTTTCAGGTTCCTTTCTTCTTCAACTTCTTCTTTCTTTGTTATTTCCTTTATAAAATAATAAATCCAGTATATTATATATACTGTGATGTTATTATAAATATGGTACAACCATATTCAGTATTCTATTCATCTTTTGAATGACATGTCACCATACGTGCGTACGTACGGTTTACCGTCTCCACATCGTGGTGTAATTGTTATTCAAAAACATTATTATTTGGATGGGTATGATAATGATATTTAATTGATGTAAATAATAAATATAACATGATAATGATTCTGTATATATGATATATCATCTAATTATATATTATTTTAATATCCAAAGAATGATATTGTCGCTCGTGCGTACGTACGGACTACCGTCTCCACGAACGCGATGAGATTCATTCCTCATCGTATCCAGGCAATTATAATTCTCATTTGATGATTAAAAATAATGTTTAAGGACTTGATATCATTTTGGATATGAATAATATATAACCTATCCATAAAAAACATAGATTATGTAACAAAACATTTAAAAGAATACAAGTAAGTTAACACCCGAAACGATGATAATACTAAGATATTATTAACAAATCAATGTTAAAAGATCATATATGATATCATATTAATGTATATGATTATTATATAATTTAATAACAATTATTTGACCATTATAAATGAGGTTAACCTACCCTCAACCAAGGAAAATTACAATATAAGGGGTTTTCATCCCACTCCTTATTCCCGTGAGATTCATGCCATATTGCCACTATTACCTTTCGTGTAGTGTATGTACTTCCCTTAATTGTATTATTTATGTAATACACTTTAATTTATGTGAATTTACATATTCATTGTATGATACCTCTTTAATGGGGTGTATGTTTTGTAAGTTACAAAATTGGTAAGGGTTTATTTCACAATCTCTTCATTATCCAAGGTTGTTTATAAATAATTATCTACCAGGACCTCTTTATCATCCACATCCATGTTTCTTAAAAATGTATTTTAAAAAATTATTACTGTTTTACAGAATATGGGTTAAAGTTATTTATAATCTTTTTTTAATTTTTATATGATGTTTATAAAGTAATCTTTCCATCTATTTCTAAACAAGATCCTTTTTAACCTTTTCGACGAAATTAAGGTAAGAATGTCTTTTTTAACTTAAACGGTGGGGGTGGATATTTTCTACCATTATAAACTCATCGAAACTTACCTTAAAATATTATAAGAATATTTTCAAAGTAAATGTTTTATTTTATAATTATGTTACTCTTAAATGATTTCAAAACAGAACGAGATATTTCCCTAAAAAGAGTTTTGATTTCATCTATGTCAACATCCATTGATGGATTTTAAGTTAATTTGGAGTTGATTTATTATGATACAAAACTTCCATATTGTATTGAATGTTTTTTGATATTTTTTACTATGGATGTTCTATTTTTATACCATTCATGATTTATGGTTAAAGTATTGACATTCTGTATGCTAGTTTTAATATGAATGTTTATGATATGTTTAAACCTTTTCATATGAGGAATATATTGGACTTAGTAAGTGATTGGTGGAGCCCGCTATAGATCCTTGATGCATCGGTAGGTCTCATGAGACAACTAAACGTGGAATTGGACGAGGCCCTTTCCCAATTTGATTTATGGTTTTGGTCGAGGCCTTAATCATTTTTAGACCTCTTGGTCAAGGCCTTCAAAAAATGTTTCAGAATGTCCGGCATTATACATTCCCTCATTATGGAAATAATATTGATGGTTCATGTAGTCATTCGACTAATAGAATACCCATGGTTATCTTTTATTATTGAATTTTTCACTCAGCTCATATTCTTTCCATAAAAGTATTCATGTTTATTATTGGTAAAGCCATGTGGTTTCAATTATTTACCATGAGTAATATTTATGTCATTTTATGATGTATTGATTACCCTTACTAAGCATTCGAGCTCACCCCTTTCTTATGTTTCATTTTCCCAGGATATGAAGAAGTTAGTTATGAGTGACCAACAGGAATAATCTTGGAGGCTTGGATGTTTCTAATGAAATATATTTGTGTTGTATTTCTTTTCAAGTTGTAAATTTGAACTTATGTATGAATCATGTTTCCAATAATACTAAATCGATCTGTCATTTGATACATGATTTCCTTATGATCATGAAAAAGTTATGTAATAATGCACCGACTCTGGGTAACTGGGGTCGGGGCATTACAGTTGGTATCAGAGGAAGTTTAGTACAAACCATAGAAACTATATTTGGATAAACTCTAATTAGAGCACATAGCCCTAAGATAGACTTTGAAGATTAGTATAGAATAACTTCCTAGAATATTGGTATTGTAGAAATTTTGTGAGTTTTCCGAGCCATAAATCCATGTCTGGATACGAGCAGGTAGAAGCGGCTCTAAAAGAGATGTACCTAGGGGTAAAACCCAAAAACTCCACTTTGAGCTAGACTCGAACGGGAACTGGTGCACGAAAACGGGCCTTACTGCACTCTTGGTTAAGACACTCCCGGGGGATATGCTTAGGATGATTCTCATTTTCTTTACAAACCTTTATGAAGGGAATATGAGTATATACTTTCTCAAAGAAAACATTTTTATGATTTTGGATTATATCTATAAACTGTTCAATTTATGTTAGGTATTTTACATGTTTGGAATTAATCACTGCAATTCATAAACTGAAATAGTTTATGCTATTATATAGAAATGGTACCCAGTAGAAGGAATGTGAAATCCAGCAATATGTATGATCCAAAGAGTAAGAAGGATCATATCTTTCAAGATATTAAGAAAACATTTAGAAGGGAAATAGTCTCCCATGTATTCTCAATATATGAAGAAATATTATCATGTGTTAATAAGATAAGTAAATAATTCTTCGAGTCCTATGTCTTTGAAGGGAAGCAAGAGAATAAAAGGATGGAAGAGAGAAAGATGGATAAAAGGAAGTGGGAAAAGAAGAATTTTCCCATACGTGATAACTGTGGGAAGTAACACCATGGAACTTGCCTAAAAGGAATGGGAGTTTGTTATAAGTGTGGAGAAAAAGGACACCATGTACGTGACTGCAAGGGTAAGAAAAAGGTTTCAAATGTACAATGCTTCATCTAAAAGGAGTTGGGACACTACGCAAACCAATTTCCAAATCATCAAAGTATTCCCCAAATGATGCTATTGGATAACAATCAAGTTATGATACTACCACAGATTAAGAGCAATGATTAGAGTTCTGATGTTGTTATTAGAGAATTATGTCATTTGAGTGTTGTATCAAAAATGTACTGGTTATAATAATTATGGAGTATATAAGGATTATACTGTAGTACTATTTCATTAAGGACTTAAGATTGTGTGGAACAATGAAAAGCGACTCAATAGCAGGTTAAATTTTTCAAAAATATATGGTTGAGATAAAGATAAAACATAATATGGTTCTGATACCGAGGTAGTGATTTTGGAATAATACATGATTGATTGGGATAAATAATATTAGATATTCGCGACTACCTTGAAGCTGATTAATTATTTGCATATTCCATCATTGTTTGAATTTAAAACATTTTTGGATGGATTAAGTATATCCAGTATTATATAAGGAATAAGGGAGAATTAATGTAATCAATAATGTTTTATGGTATTTCAAGATGTTGTGGTGTTTTAAAAGAATACATGATGAAGGTGTTCACGTGCTATTATGTGGAAAAAGGTATCTTCATTGTGTTTAACTACCTTATAAATTATGGACTGTGATTTTGGATATAAGTATTTTGGATAAGTCTAGTTTGAGATTATTTTTGGATTTCCATATAAAGGACAACCCGGAGGTCGGGCGGCAACCCGTCGTGTCCAGCAAGGCTGCGATACTTGAACCCACAACCGAAGGGCGACAAGGGTGTATCACCTACCACTACCCCATGTGATGTCCTGGATTGAATAATGTAGTTTTTTAATGGTTCTTCTATATGAATTATAAATTCATTTTTTTGAACCCTATACGAATAGGATAAATATAATATTATTTTTATGTTCTATTATCTTTTAGAGTGAAAGATGAGTTTGTGGTTAAACTTAGTTAAAGGATGTGACTCTACTTGTCAAGTATATATTTTTCTTCTTCTCTTATTCAATAAATAAATTAATTCTTATACTTTAGTGAAGGTATCTTAAACCAAAAAATGTGTTATCCTAATACCATATGTTTTGTTGAACCGATGGTATTTTAAATCGTCATTATTAATGAATTTAAGGCCCTTAATTTTACACTAGTTTGTGATTGATGACCTCAATCACTACCTATAAATATTTACGTTTTTCCTCCAAATATATGTCTTTAATTACCACCAATTTTCTCCTAATCGAGATCATAATTTGGTGGTGACCCTTTCATTTCCCTTTTCCTCTTAATAAGACTAAATTTTACTAACCCTATTTCCGATGTGGGTTTTCCAAAAAGGTATTTTCTATTTTCAACCTTTTATTTTCAAAGAAAGATTTCAAATTACGAGGACACAATTTATTGAAGGATGGGAGAATGTAACACCTCAAGCTTACACCGTACGCTTCTTTTTGAATAATACAATAGCGTCTGTTGTACACAACACTGAGTTCAAGCGCACCACGACTTACCAAACTAGCTATTCAAAAGCGGTTATGAATAATATTAACTGAATTTTAAATTTTATGTTATCCTTATAATTTTAGAATCCATATTATGAGTTTCTAAGACATAATTAAAGAACAAATTCCTTTTTTTCAGATAAAAAAACAATTTTTCAAAAAATGCAATTTTACCGCCTTTTAATTGCAAATCCTTTTTAAATCCAATATTTGAAACTTTTATATATTCAATTTGATACAATGAACTTATTATATAGAATTGGGACATAATAATTTAGTTTTAATAAAGTATTGGTGTTTTTCTGATAACTTTCATTTTTGGGTGAATAGTGAAAAATACTATATTTTAACTAAAAACAACTTTTTTAATAAAAATAATTTATATTGTTAAATTATAAATTTTAATGGTTTAGAAGTATAAATAGATTATATTTTTACCATTTAACCCAATTATGGTCATTTTAAGTAATTTCACTTTGAAATTGGACCTAAACAAGTGTCAAACGTTTGATAGTTATAATTTTTTAAAAATACACCTTCTGGCTTTGACAGCGGGAATTAATTTTAAATTAATAAATGAATAATTTATGTTTTTAATTTGGTAAAATAGACTTCATTTTTGGATTTTAAATATCAAAATTATCTTAGGGTGTAATTATGGTACTTTTCTGATAACTTTCATATTTTGATGAATAGTGAAAATTAGAAAATTTTAATTAAAAACAACTTTTTTAATCGAAATAATTAATAGTGATAAATTATAAATTTGAGTGATTTTAAAGTATAATTAGATTATAATTTTACCATTTAGTCAAATGTTGATCACTGTACATAATTTCATATTTAAACTATACATAAGAAAGTGTCAATCTTATGATAGTTATTATTTGTTAAAAACACGCTTTTTTGTTTTAACAATGGGAATTAATTTTAAATTAATTTATACCACTTCTGTGTTTTGAATTTAGAAAAATAGATTCCATATTTATAATCATGAGGTCCAGATTTTGTAAATAGTTAACTCTTATTTTTATACATTTTGAATAATTACTTCGGTAAATATTTTATTTACCATTGTTAAAGGATAAATCTGGTAAATAAGGGTAAACAAATAATATTATAATAGTAATAAATTACCCTATAATGTGTCCTAAACTTATTGGTAGATACAGGTCAGACCATGAGCATCTTTGGGTCTATTTTGGGACCCCATGGAGCCACTTGTAGGTGATAAGGACACTTTATATTAATTAAGTTAAAATAAATACAAAAATGACATAAGCATATATCTTTTAGAAAAAAATATTTACATGGGGTTATATATGTTATATTTTAGACTATAAATATTAATTAGAAAGATAAAAATATTTCCTATATAATGGTATTTTATTTATAAATTTTAGACATTTAATAATTAAATTTATTTATGAGACAATAATGATGTAGCATTTTCCTTATTAATGAAAGAATCAAATAATTGGTATTATAAAAGTTAAAATAAATATAATTTGAACATTTTTATGCCATAAAAGAATTTTATTAGTTAATATGACATGTTAGGATTGCTTAAATAAATTTTTTTTAATTAATAATGTTGTTAAGACTTTAACAGAAATCAATTATTGAATAGTGTCAAAATTGACATAAATGAGTTTTTAAAACAAATATTATATTATTAATTAATATTCTATTCCTAAAAATCAAAGGTTTGTCCAAAGGACTTATATGATATTTTTATCATTAATAGACCACTTGGGGTCTCTTGGATGTATATAGTAAGTTTATTAACTATATAATATAAAAATACAAAGTGAGATGGTAAATGTCAAACTAATTAACCAAGAGTTGAAATTAAAAGATAATATTAATATAATAACCCAAACCTATCTAAAATCTATTGGTTGAAAGGATTTCGACCCATCACCACCTTATACTTTGAATAATCCACTTTTGAGCCATTAGAAACCTAATATGAATTTATTATAAAATAATACTTTAAGTTTTTTCTAAAGATCCCCTCCCCCCCCCTTATAAGATGACACCACTTCTAAACAATTATTCACACATTAAAAGCCTTTTTTCGGCCAAAACCTTCCCAAATACTCTATAAACATCCCTCAATTCATCCTAGAGGACTTATTTTGATCATAAATCCAACCTAAGGAGCCCTTTTGATCAAATCAAAAGGAATAACCCAAAGAAGAGGTAATGTTTTCACCACCCTTTTTCAAGTTCCTTTCTTCTTCAACATCTTATTTCTTTGTTATTTTCTTTCTAAAATAATAAATACAGTATCTTCTATATACTGTGATGTTATTATAAATATGGTACAACCATATTCATTATTCTATCCATCCTTTGAAGGACATGTCACCATACATGCGTAGGTACGGCTTACTGTCTCCACGTCGTGGTGTAATTGTTATTCAAAAACATTATTATTTGGATGGGTATGATAATGATATGTAATTAATGTAAATAGTAAATATAACATAATAATGATTCTGTGAAAATTATATATCATCCAATTATATATTATTTTAATATCAAAATAATGATATTGTCGCTCGTGCGTACGTACGAACTACCGTCTCCACGAACGCGATGAGATTCATTCCCCATCATATCCATGCTTTTATAATTCTCATTTGATGATTAAAAATAATGTTTAAGGACTTTATATCATTCTGGATATGAATAATATAAAACCTATCCATAACAAACACAGGTTATGTAACAAAATATTTAAAATAAAACGAGTAAGTTAACACCCGAAATGATGATAATACTAAGATATTATTAACAAATCAATGTTAAAAGATCATATATGATATCATATTAATGTATATCATTATTTTATGATATAATAACAATTATTTCACCATTATATAGGAGGTTAACCTACCCTTAACCAAGGAAAATTACAAGGTAAGGGGTTTTCATCTCACTCCTTATTCCCGTGAGATTCATGCCATATTGCCACTATTAACTTTTGTGTGGTGTATGTACAACCCATAATTGAATACATTGTGTAATACACTTTAATTTATGTGTATTTACATATTCATTGTATTATACCTCTTTGATGGGGTGTATGTTTCGTAAGTTACCAAATTGGTAAGGGTTTATTTCACAATCTCTTCATTATCTGAGGTAGTTTATACATAATTATCTTCTGGGACCTCTTTATCATCCACTTCCATGTTTCTTAAAAATGTATTTAAAAACATTCTCACTATTTTAAAGAATATGGGTTAAGTCATTTATACCCTTGTTTGACTATTTATAAGACATTTATAAAGGAATCTTTCCGTCGTTTTCCAAACAAGGTTCTTTTTACCCTTTTCGACAAAATTAATGTAATAATGTATTTTTTTTAACTTATACAGAAGGTGTGTCTATTTTCTACCATTATAAACTCGTTGAAACTTCCCTTACAAGCTTATAAGAATATTTTCAAATTTAATGTTTTATTTTATAATTATGTGACTCTTAAATGATTTCAAAATAGAGAGAGATATTTCCCTAAAAAGAGTTTTTATTTCATCTATGTCAACATCCTTTGATGGATTTTAAGTTTATTTGGAGTTGATTTATTAGGATAAAAAACTTCCATATTGTATTAAAGATTTTTTGATATGTTTGACTGTGGATGTGCTATTTTTATACCATTCATGATTTATGGTTAAAGTATTTGAATTTCATATGTTAGTTTTAATACGAATGTTTATGATATCTTTAAACCTTTTCATATGAAAAATGTATTAGACTTAGTAAGTGACGTTTGGAGCCCGCTATAGCTCCTCGATGCATCTGTAGGTCTCATGATACAACTAGATGTGGAATTGGTTGAGGCTCTTTCCCAAATTGATTTATGGTTTTGGCCAAGGCCTTAATCATTTTTAGATGTCTTGGCCGAGGCCTTGACAAAATGTTTCAGAATGTCAGGCATTATACATACATTCATTATGGAAATAATATTGATGGTTCATATGGTCATTCGACTAGTAGAATAACCATGATTATGTTTTATTATGGCATTATTTAATCAGCTCATATTCTTTCCATAAAAATATTCATGATTATTATTAGTAAAGGCATGTGGTTTCAATTATTTACCATGCTTAATATTTATGTCATTTTTCAATGTATTACTTACCCTTACTGAGAATTTGAGCTCACCCCTTTATTATGTTTCATTTTCACAGGATATGAAGAATTTAGTTATGAGTAACCAGCAGGCATAATCTAGGAGGCTTGGATGTTTCTAATGAAATATATTTGTGTTTTATTTCTTTTAAAGTTGTAAAGTTGAACTTATGTATGAATCTTGTTTCCAATAATACTAAATTGATCTGTCTTTCGAGACATGATTTCCTTATGATCATGCCAATTTTATGTAATAATGCACCGACTCTGGGTAACTGAGGTCGGGGCATTACACTTTTTACATTGAAATTTCTTATTTAAAATCTAAAAAATTCCCAAATATTAAATAAATATATTTATTATTAATGAAACATGAAAAAATGTAATAGAATATTCAAAATATCGAGTGCTCATGATGCCTGAAAATTCCGTTCATGTAATATAAGATAAAAGAAAACATTTTAATCACGATTTCCTAAAAAAATAAAAATGTACCGATTTCAAATTACCACAAGAATACTATTTTTTAAAAAAAAATTAATTTTCAAACATGGGTAATAATTAATTTAAAATAAGATAATATTAAAACCATTATTAAATATACTTTTAAAAAACATTCATATAGAAGAAAAAGTTTGTTCAATCGAAGAGAGAAATTAATTCGATTTTCCTTAAAAAAATAGTCTTTCAATTAGTTTAGTATATAAAGAGATGAAAATGAATGTAAAACATAAATTATCTAGTAATAATTGTAGTATATGAAAATACATAACTTTATTGAGATGAACATCATAATATTTCATAATCAAAATGTTAATCAAAAAAATTTCTGATAAACAATGAGGTTGTAATATAAAACCCTTACTGATTTTCTAACATTTGAATAAAATACCCCACATAATAAAAATATATAATAAAATATATAATGTCATTTACAAAATAAAAATCATGATATAAAATGTTTTAGTGATTTATATACACCACATAAGAGAAGATAGGTGTGTAACCTAATATCTATCCCAAAGAAGATATTTTGAGATGATATACCATTACCATAGGTCTGAATTCCATCATACATGTTTGATCAAACTTTTATATTAAATATATATTTATTATACATATATTTCATATTCATTGTAAAATATATCATACAATATATGTTTTTTTAATAACATTTTGTCAATTGTTTATAATTTTTTTATTAAAATCCATTTTCTTGGTGGTATTTGATTTGTTTTTCCTGTCTATATTGGTTAAGTAGTTTTGATCATTCTACATTTATCATGGTTAAATAATTTAAATAATCATCATCATGATATTAATATAATATATATTTATTATATAAAAATTTATAATTACTAATAAAGTGTTGAGATATAAAAATGAATTTCACCATTCATGGAGACGGTAGGTCATATGTACACATGAACTCTATTATCATTTTTTGACTGATGGAATAAAAGAATGGTAAATAATAATCCAACATTAAAGAATAATTATTATAAAATATATATGATATTTATTAATTAAATATATCCATATTACCAACCATGTAAATTTTAAATGAAAATAAATCTTATCTCTTCGTGGATGTGGTAGTCTACACGTACACACGAGTGACAATATTATTTTCAAAAAGACTTAAATCTAAGAAAAAATATATAATATTATCATCCAAATGGCATAATTATTTCTGAAATATCATATATAAACTCTAAAACCATCTTAATAACCATCCATGAATGATGGTGATTGAGAATGAATTGTATCCCTATGTAGAGATGATAACTCGTATGTACACACGAGGGATACTTTCACTCCCCATTTGATGAAAATAGGATAAATAAAGAAATTTTAATATTCATAATAACATTTAGGAATATTTTGGATACTAAATTTATTATTTTATGTAAAATAGTATAAATTTATAAGAGGTAAAATTATAATTAAAAGGAAAGTGATCAGTTAAAGTGAATACCACTTTTTTGAAACAATTACTTTAGATATCAACCTAAGGATCCTAGGGTTGGTCATTTAAGAATAAAATCTCCTCTAAAATATGGCTAAGGAAGTTGGGAATGGATTTTTTTCAGGGTGTGTTCTAGTTATATGTCTCAAAATGGTTTGATGAGATAAAAGGAGGGCTACCTTTTATAATTTTGATGGGTACCAATTTCATAAAAGATTAAATTATAATAAACTAATTCTCAATATAAATGCTTCAAAATGGCCATATATTGGAATATAAGGTTTTATTTTGTTTTAATAACATCTACCAATAGAATTTTTATATGTTTTTGTGGTTTTAAAACATTATATTTTGATTTAACCTCTTAGTTAACCCCTTCTAACCGTAACTAAAATAAAAAAATTCTCATTCTTGAAGGGTTGTAATTTTACAAATAAGTTAACTATTGAAGCATAGATGGCCAATAAATAATATTTTCATCCATATTATATTCCCCTTGACATATTTCAAGTTTTTTATGTTTTTTAAATAATTTAATAATTTACTATTCTGATAAAATGTCATTAATGGCAATTTTTAAAATATTAATTAAATTTTATATAAAAAAATAAATACAAACTCAAATTTTAAATATAATACTTTCATCCACCTATAATATTTTATATTTATCTCAAAAATTCATGGAACAATATTATTTTTTAATTTTCTATTACTTGAATTAATATTATACTAGTGTTCCACAAGAATCTTAGGTAACTCTTTAATAACTAAAAATTATAAATAAAAAACTATCATTAAGGTAACTTCATTATTCAAAAAATAGACATTTATTCTCATTCATAACATTCTTTTATAACTATGTGAAAATATAAGTGTCATTTAAAACTAAGGGAGTAGAATATTGTAACTTTTATTTTGATAAATATTATATAGCTCATATTCATATACAATTATCCATTAACAAATAGATTTTGAGCCTAAGGTTATATTTGGAAAACTAGCATCATAAATTAATAATTATGATGAAAAATTATGGCCTTGACACTTATTTTTAACCTAGATTATCCAGATTATACCTTTACTCAGGTGATAAATATTTTCATGGTTACGATTCATATATAACAAAATTTAAAAGGTTATATTTACTAAATTTGGACTTCCTGATTCAAAATATGGAATCAATTTTTAAGGACTATATTTCTATAAGTGGAAAGAATAATATTAAAATAAAATATCAAAATACAATGAACAAATATTTTAATAAAAAATATATTTTTAGGTATAAATTTTTTATTCTTATCATATTTATAAGAAAATATTAAATTAATGTTAACAAATTTTATTTAATATATAATGTATAAATTTACCTTATATAATTAACTAATAGTTCTTAATTTAATTTATTATTATAAAACTACATTATGCGTATAAAAAAGAGTTTTTCATAAAAACATCCTAATAAATTTTATTTCTACACTTATTTTCATATGGGGTTTAATTAGGTGGCATCTTAGTGCTTAAGTGAAAGATATTATTCTAAGAAATATTGACTAGATGAAGGTGTTGATCCAAAATACCTTTAAAATATATACAAGAAGATATGAAAATATCCTATAGGGTTCCAATGGTTACCCCAAACGAAAAAACTATTTTAGGTTGACGTTCCATACAGGCTCTCAACTCTATATATAGAGCCTGTAAAAATCTTCACCATAATTGCAAGTTCAACCTTATATCCTGACCCAACAGAATAGAATGTGGTACTCCATGAAACCTTACCACTTCATTTATGTATATTAATTAAGGAAAATCAAGAGATAAATCATCAATATTATAAATAATGTTTCATGAATTTTTAGGGTGATTGACTATAACACAAATTGCACGATGGCCCTTATTCATTTTGGGGAGTCCTACAATAAGGTCCATGGTGACATTTTCCCATTTCTATCTAGGTATTATAATGGTTTTAGAAACCTATTATACTTATATCCCTCATCCATAACTTTTTTTCACACCATGAAACAAGATACATACTCTTAAATATCTCTATTCATATTTCCCACCAAAAATTATCATTTAGATCTCTATACTTCTTCATACTTATAGGATTAATAGAGAATGAAAAACTAGAAGTCTCATCCAATATCTCCTTATTTAAATATTGTATATATGGAAAAAAATATAGTTTTTCTTATCCTTATCATTTAAATACAATCAATTTTGAACTTAGGAACATTTTTGGCCTTCTTCTTCAGTTCCACAAATTTCTTTTTCACCTCTTCATCCCTTACACAGATTGATGGTTGGACATGAATTCAAGAAATATAATAGTTCTCCCCTTTATTAAAAATTTTCATGCCCATACTTATATTTATTTAAATATTGGATATTTCATTATCATGATCATATAAAATATATTATTATCCTTTTAACTCATATAACATAGAATCATTCCTTATTTACCTTGGTCATATTGTATTGAGAATTCATAATCTTTAATCCACTAAAACTATCTTATTTAAGGAATATTCTACTTTTCTATGTGAAAACATATATGAAACTTTTATGATCATTATATATATCACACAATTCTCCATAAATATGGTTCCTCTATATCTTTAATGAAAAAATTATCCCAACTGAATCCAAATCAAAAATTGGGTAATTTTCACTAGAAGCATCAATTGGCATGTGGAGAAATCTATCACTAAGTAATTCATCATGAGGATTCATCCTAGTACCCTCTTTGATACATGACTATAGATTAAAACCCCTTCTATGAAATAGGGTAAAGTAAAAAATGGGTTCTCTAACTAACCTTCTCTTCAATTCCTTGCAATTTTATTCACATTCATTTGCCCAACGAAACTTATCTCACTTCTATGTTAACACGGAGATTAGATTAGATATCTATCATAAATCATCTAAAAGGAACTTATAACATACTTAAATACAAAAAAAAATCTATGTAATAGTGTTTTTTCTGGGTAAATTTTCAAAAACATCTATCATTGATGTATCTACTGATATAAACTCGAATGCAATTATATGCCCCCTAAATGAATCATTATAAAGAAAAAAATTCAAACTTGGTGAATTTTTCCTAAATATTATTGTTTCTTAGGGTAATTATCACAATCCTAAAATGATATTCATGTTATTTCAATAACATTGAATAAATAATAATATCTTCTATACAAACTGAAATAAGTAGATTAAGGTAATCTCTAAAGACACTATTCCACAAATCCCTAAAGATAGAGATTGAATCTGTAAGACCAAATTGAATAACTATAAATCCATAGTGTTCATAACTCATATGAAATTTTATAATGGGTATATCCTCCTTCTTGATAATCAGTTAACAGTATACCAAATGTAGGGAAATCTTGTAAATATATCCAGGTGCATAAAGATGATCAAATAATCCACAATATAGGGTAGAGGATAATTATTATTGATAGTGACCTTGTTAAGTTCTATATACTTAATACATAGTTTCATTTATCCAACATTATTATTAATAAAAATAATAGGTTCTCCCTAAGGTGATTCACATGGGAAAATAAATCTCGTGTCAATATTCTCATTGAGTTTCTTTTTTCAATTCATGAATGTCTGTGGATTCAATTTTATATGGTGTATTTGAAATAGATATAGGAAATGGTATGTGTTCTACTAAGAACTCAACATAAATTTCTAGTGTAAGATTAGGAAATTCATCGGGAAAGACATCATGATACACCCATACAATGGGAATACATTTTATTTCAAGATCCTCTCCAACCATATGAGATAAACACCCCCCATTGAATAAGAATCAGGTGCTATAAAATGGATTTTATTTCTATAAAAAGTTTATATTTATCATTGCATTGATAGAAAATAATATTTTATTTAACATCAAATGTGACTTCACTTCCTCAGTAATTGATATATAATATATTAATAGAAATCTAATCTACTCGAAAAATAACATCAAATTCATCTAATGGAAGTATAATGGGATTTTTGGGAAGTACATTCCCACAATCCTCAAATAAATAATAATCATAGACTTTAGATGTGATCATCTTAACATTATTTTTCTCTACTACTAATTCAACATATAGTCTTTGAGGTGGTACTTTTATACCCTTAGATAATTGTCATGATATAATTGAGTTGGTTGATATAGACTCAAATTTGAAATTACCAGTTCAAGAGTGGATGGTAGGTGCACTTTTCACCACATTAATAATTGTGATTGAATGATATTTATATTTGCCTCTGGGCTTAAGAGGTTTCTAATGTTGAACATGAATCACCAAAGTGTGGGTGGTTAATTCTGTGGTGCTTTTTCATTGTTTCTTTCCCTGATCGGTCTCTTCAAATCACTTAAACATTCAATTTCCCGATAACTATCCTTTTCACACTTCAATAATTTAACAATACCCTTAAGATAATTTACATCATGGTTCCTTCCAAAAAATGGGAATAAATAAATTATCATCTTCCTCTCTCCATGATTATGAGAAATCTATTTGAACACCATATTTATTTTCTTATAAAAACTATAGGATGGATAGGTAAATACAATCTATATTTCCACCTATATATCACATTGGACAATTTATTCATATCTATTTAAGTCTCTTATTTCTAACACCCTTTTGAGACTGTGATTTAGGTTACTAGATAATTGATAAATATTACCTTTTTTTAGGATAATTATACCAGAATTGAACCATAAAACTCTTATAAAATTTTTATCATGGGTACTAATAGATTCATCATACTTCTTCCTTAGCTCTAGCAATTCATACTATATTTTTATATGAATATTATAAAGAATTTACTTTTTTAAGAATAATATCTTAAACTCATCCCACTCCATGGAGTGAATTTATTCTCTTTTCCTCTTGTTCTTGATAAGATTCCACCATTTATCTTCATCCCCTTCTAAACTATGGATAGACAAAATAAAATCTTAATGTTATGAACATTGGAGAGTGTATAATATCATTTTGGTGGTACTTATACATTATTCAGAAACTATTTGATATAAATAATTACTATAAGAAGGTGGGTGTTACCTCATGAAGGAATCAACAGAATGTTTTTCCCTCTATTGATCGTTTGGAATCGTAATTTGATTTATAGATTTTATAAGTTGTGTGAGAATAATAATGAGATTTTACATTCCAAATCCCATAAAATTTGGGTTATCGGGAGAAAAATCAGAAGATTATCTTCCACATTCATCATTAATAGAACTCCTATGGGTTGCGTCAATTGTATAATGCCAAAAATCATAGTGTGAGCATCAATAATCATTGTGGGAAACTCTAGAATCATAAAATGTCATTTATTGTATGTCTAAATCAAGGCACTTATTTTAAATTTAAGGAAACTTATGTTTAACCTAGTTCATCAAAGATTATTTCATAAAAATGAGGATTTTATCTAATACTTATTCTTATCCCTAGGGTTTTGACTAATGTTTTATACTTTTAGTTTACAAAGGTAACTAAAGCCTTCTATAATACCAACAATTATGGTCTGGAAAATTAAAAATGGTATATAATTGATACCTATTAGATCATTACATGAGATGTTACACCTCCCATGGGGGTATTTATATTTTAAACCCTATTGTATACCCTTTCCCGATGAATCTCGTAGATGAAGAGGCGTGATTCACCCAATATTCACATCTGAGGTTTCCCAAGGTTCATATTCATTTTATTAATCTGATTCATACTATATCGATTCAATCATTTAATACATAGATATTACATATTATAAGAAAAATATTTATTACTTAATATAACTATCCATGTTATAATCATACATTCCTATTATATTTTTATTCAAGGACACATAACAACTGGATCATAAATGAACTGCATCATATCTCAGTTAGGTCTTCAAAACAAGAACCCTTATTAAACATATCAAACTTAAAAAACATTATTGATTAACTAGGGAAATAAAAAACAAAATAGGGTGAGCTCATAATATTATTAATGGTATACAAGGTATATATCAATTATCACATAATGATAACATGAAAATAAGTGTATGAGAATAATATCTTAACATTTGAAAACCATGACCTTCATGTCATAGATCATAATCTTGAGTCAGACAATAAATACTAGAATTTAGTAAGACATGAATCATAAAGGATTCAAATATCATGATCTATGATAGAATAATATTATTATGAGACATGGAATTACGATATACAAATAAGAATAAAAAATAATTTAATTAGTAGTCAAGGCTCACTACTAAGACTATCATAGTAGATTATTTTCACTCCCCAAAATATTATAGTTATCAAGGTTCACTCCCTTGACTCTCAGAGTGGATATATTCCATTATTGAACTAATCTCACTTTCTATTCTAATCCAATTTATCTCATGATATATCCATATTTACCCAATTAATTTTAGGGGTATATATTTTTTGGGCTAACCAATCACAAAATTAAAATTGTGTGAGTGTGTGTTCCACAAGATCATTAAACATTCATCAAATAAGAATTCAGGAATAGTAATTATTTTTTATAACATTTCATTATAGTATAACCAGTGGAAAAGAGATTGGTTTCCTTAATATTTCATCATTCCATCATAGCATAACTCGTATGAGGGGAACAAGTTTCATAAATATCTTATCATAAAAAACATAACTCATCTAAGGAAATGATGAACATGGTATCACTATATAATATCCCCATTAATGATTATTAATAATCAAAGGATGTCATTTCATATGGAAAATACTCCTAGAGATCACTTGGAACACTTCTTGAGGAAAATATACTTTTTAATTTGAAATAAATTATTTATAAACTTAAATTTCCATCAATATTAAAGAAAATTTATCATCATAATAGACATTGAGAAAATTTAAATGAAGTCTCAATTTATTAAGTGTCCATGATTGTGTGAAATTCAATTAATCTAATATTAGTAAAAAAACAATCATTTCACACTATTGTAAAAAAGCCAAAAAATACCTCTATAAAAAACACCATAAAGATAAATTTTAATCCATATTTTAAAAATTATAAAATGGATAAAATGAAATTATGAAATCATAAGATTATACAAAAATAATTCATTTAATCATTTTTAGAAAACATTGATATGGATAAAAGGTTTTTTGATTAAAGAGAGAAATAAAGTTTGTTTTCCCTAAAAACATTATTCAGCCTCCTAAGTTATTAAATAGAGTAAAATAAAATGAAAAAAAATATTATGTATAAATAAATATAGTATATTAAAATTCAATACATACTTATATATATATTGTAATATTTCATCACCAGAAACATCATCATAAAAAGCGATGATAAACAATGAGATTGTGACATAAATCCCAAACCACTACAGTAACACTTCTATCATAATACCTATGAAAGAATAACATTAAATGAAATATTAAATACGATTAACATATTGATAATAATGATATAACTTGTAAAAGAGAAATATATAAACCTCATAAGATAATAAAGGAATATAACATAACATATGTTCCAAGGAAGATAATTTGAGATGATAAACCATTACCCCATTTATGAATTCCAACATATGGGTTACAAAAACCTATATACTAAAAATATATTTATAATAAATATATTATATAACCATACCCATATATATCAAACAATATATTATTTACATATAACCTTTTATCACCTGTTAATTAATAATTTTTTACTAAGATCAGTGTTATGGATGATATATGCTTCGTTTTTCATGTGTGCTTTGATTCGATAGTTTTTATCCTTGTAATATGATCAATTTTACATCATATATATAATTTTTATCATTATATTAATATCATATATAATAATTATACTCATATTAATAAACATTCACAAATAATACATATAACAACCCTACTCTTTATTACACACTAAAACGTGATTTATTATATAAACTTCACTTGATACAACATAGAAGATCAAGATATCTAGTGTATTTGGGGATTAGTACCATTAAATAACAACTTAAAACATTAAATACAACATATTTATTGAAAAATTCCTTTACATGACCACTACATTCCCTCATACTTAGCATTGCATGGGATAACCTGAGGACATGCATAAGAAAAGGGTGAGCTATGAAGCCTAGTAAGGGAATAAACATGGAATAACATGAGGAATACAATACATGTTATACAATAGGCATATAAATGGATCACAAGGGAAATATGAACATAAATTCATGATAAAGCATGAGAATCATAACATGGAAATTTGGCAACAACACTTATCATGGAATTAGCATGAGCCAAGGCTCATTGCACATGGAGCATGAGTAAACCCTAATTTCACATGAAGTAATAGTAAACCCTCATTTCACTTGAATTAGCATGATTCAACACTCATTTCACATGAAGTATCATAATACTATACTTTACTCAATGCATTGGAGCGCTATCATGGCACACCCTTTTTAAACATTTCATTTCATGCATAAGTGTGCCACATGGATCATAAAACATAGATTCATTAAAAATAATCATTTATTCCATGATAAAGTAATGTGTAATTAATACATGAAACTCTATAATCAATAATTAAATGTGCATAAAGTTGAATACCCTTGATAAAGAAATGGGCATCGTATTCACTACACAATGACTTTGGCTTGAAACAAATGTGGTGCAATTTCGGCAGCATAACGGTGTGACATAAGGAGTCATGAAAATGGTTGATGAGATATAAATAGGTGTCTCACCATATTTACATGAAATAGAAATTAAGGGGGTCGTATAGATACATATCCCAACAAACGTAATGGAATTTAGATGCATAATACAAAAGGATTACTTGGATGTAAAAGAGGAGAGAGAAAATCCTCACGGAATTTCGGCATGGTAACGGGTGTACATGGGAGGAATTAATGGGAGATAAAGGGGTATTCCATTATCCAAAAATAAATAGGGAAGTATGGGGAAGGTGTAAAATCATACCCCAAAATTTTTAATTAAAAATAAAATGGAATAATAATATTAAGAAACATGGATAAAAAGAGAAAGGTAGGAATCCCTTACTTGGAAGTGTGATCCCAGAAGCTTGGGAGAGGCTTGAGAGAAACATCTTGGGAGATTGGGGAACCTTGGGAGGATTCTAGAGATAGGAGGGAAGGTCATGGTCAAACTCCAAATGATTTTAGTGAAGAGGAAGTGGGAGCTTGGGTTGGTTTATATAGGAAAGGAGAGGGAATTATTTATTATTTAGGTTTGGGACACTTCACATTAAACTAATCAATACCACAATCCATCCCATGGTTTTTACCCATGGTTTTTTAAAAAGGGGAGTGGAAAATAATAATTTATAAGGTCAGTGGCCTAACTTCTTAAAATAATAGGGTTTCTTAGGTGGAGGTGAGTTACACTCTCAAGGAAAACAATTTAAAAAGACAAAATGTTTTATAAGCCTTTAAGGATCCACTAAAGCTTGGTAAAATAAATCAAACAAACCCAAAATCACATTATTTTAATGGTAAAACATATATTGGCCAAACATAATTATTATCGGATTTAATTACATCACTATTGGGTCATTATGATGTCATAAAACACATTATACATTTAAACCACTACTAGAAAAATACCCCATACCAATGGTTTGAAACCATTGGTATAGGCCTCCAAACCGTTGGTATATCCTATATCAACGGTTTAGATAACCATTGGTATATCCTATACCAACATTTTAGAGAACCGTTGGATAATAAGTCGTGGGGATAGGTCTATACCGACGGTTTTTTCCAAAACCATTGGTATATACCTATACCAATAGATTTAAAAACCTATGGTATAAGTAATATGAAAAATCTATACCAAAAGTTCCATAAAACCATTGGTAAAAGTATTTCAAAAAAGAATCATTCTGTTGGTTTTGATCCCAGTACCTCTGGTTTATGATTGAACGACCTAACCACTAACCTAACTTGACTTTTGTGAACATAAGTTCATAAATATATATTTGTATTATCATAAATATATTAAATTTTGATTTATTTAATGTTCTCTATAAGAATATTCCATAAAAAATACATGTAACTATACCAACAGTTCTCAAAACCATTGGTATGGATTCTTTGATTTTGGGACCTATACCAACAGTTTTGGACAAACCTTTGGTATAGGGGGGACCTATGCCAATGGTTTGTCTAAAATCATTGGTATAGGGTCTCTATTATGGACCTATACCAACGTTTTGGAAAAAACCATTAGTATAGTTCCATAATAGAGACCCTATACCAATGGTTTTGGGCAAACCGTTGGTATAGGTCCCCCCTATACCAATGGTTTTGGGAAAACCATTGTCCAAATTAGTGACCTATACCAAGGGTTTTGGCCAAATTGTTGGTATAGGTCCATATAAGTAAACTATACCAATGGTTTTCCCAAAACTGTTTGTATAGATCTTATTTCTAGTTGTGAAGGATATTTAATTTTTACCAAAAAATTTGACTGTCTTAAAAAATTATGAAAAAATTACCGTTGGATAATTTTTATGTCCTGATTCCAAAAATAATATCCATTGTATCTAAATAAATCTATAAATATGTGATTTTTTACTTTTAAAATAAAAACTGGCGTTATCGAAAATTCATGGGTTTTGATAAAAAACAGCTTTCAAACCTTAATAAAAATTACAATTGCATTCAAAAGATTATACGATAATTTATATTTAATTAAAATTAATTTAATATTATTATTATTATTATTTTATTAAAATATTATTTAATTCAAAAAACCATTAATTCATCAAAATAGATTTCTTTGTTGAATATTAACTAAAAATACAATTTGTGATTTAAAAAAAAGTAACAATAAAAAGAATGTATATTATATATACAAGAATAATGTACATAGTTATAGTGCTAGGGTCTCATTACATAACCCCTTATAACAACTGCATAAGACTGAAGAGTAAGGTGTGTGATTGTGATAGACTCTTGGGGTGGCTCGGATAACATCGCTCGAGTGGTAATCTCTATTAACTTCCACTTCTTCCATAGTCGGTTCTGCTCAAGCTTAACATGTTCAAGCTCGGCTTGGTCTTGGTCAAAAGTGAATCCCAATGACACAAACTCCTTTTCTAGCTCTGAAAAATGGGATTCTTATGAGGCAAGTCTATTACATGAGGCTATTGCTTCTTTTGTTTGAGTAAATTGGATTTGTTAAAGCCCTATATTTATACTAATCATGTGATCACTATTCAACAGCTATATTAGCAACAGTCTAAATTCATAATAGTATTTTAAAATCCAAAAACATAAAACAACTGAATTTCACATTTTATATAACCATAATAAGACATTTAATTAGATTAATAGGAATTCCCATTAATTAATTTTTGGGTCGTTACAATATTCCCCCTTAAGAAATTCCACCCTCAAAATTTCCTTTTCCCACTCGAAAGAAATGTGGGTAACTCTACTTCATCACTTCCTATTATTCCTACATCACTTATTCGAGAAAGTACATGTGAAGGGTTCGGTATTTACTTCATTAAGAGGGATACATGAAAGACATCATGTACTTTGGCCATGGTAGGTGGAATTTCTAGTAAATAGGCCACAACCCCAACATGATCAAGAATATCGAAGGGGTCGATGTACCTTGGACTTAACTTCCATTTCATTCCAAATATCATGACCTTATTCCATGGAGATATGTGTAGAAATACCATATCTCCAACTTTAAATTCAATGTCTCGTCGACGGTTATCTGCATAACTCCTCTGTCGACTATGGGCTTCCTTGATATGTTGCTGAATGGTTTCCACCTTCTCCACCATTTCTTTGACCATTTCTGGTCCAAGCATCTTACGCTCACCGACCTCATCCCAACACGTCGGTTTTCTACACCTTTTCCCATAGAGGGATTCATATGGTGCCATTTGGATGCTTGAGTGGAAACTCTTATTATAAGAGAACTCAACCAGAGGAAGATGTTGATCATATCCTCCTTTAAAGTCCATTGATAATTATCTCAACATGTCCTCAAGTGTTTGGATAGTCTTCTAGAATTGGATATCAGTTTTAGGATGATAGGCCATACTGAGGTTCAGTTCAGTATTCAGAGCATGTTGAAGACTCTTCCAAAACATAGAGGTGAATCTTGGATCTCGATCAGACACAATAGATAGTGGTAATCCATGAAGCCTTACCACTTCCCTGATATATATATCTGTTCCAGTTGATCCAATGAGAAATCCTCCCAAATATTGATGAAGTGTGCATCCTTTGTAAGACGATCCACAACAGCCCAGATTGCATTGTTGCCTTTGGATGTCTTCAGAAGTCCGGTGACAAGGTCCATGGTGATTTTCTCCCATTTCCATTTTGGTATGGGCAATGGTTGTATCATCCCCTTATACTTCTGCATCTCTGCCTTCACTTTCTGATACACCAGGAACTTTGATGTATACTCAGAAATTCCCTTCTTCATATTACCCCACCAATAATGATCTCAGAGATCTCGATACGTCTTTGTGTTTCCTTGGTCAATAGAGAAATTTGAACTATGTGCATCATCCAAAAGTTCATTCTTCAGCTCTGGACTTGATGGGACACATATTCTTTTCCCAAATATCACAAATTCTTCTTCATTAACATTGAACTCTAAGGATTTACCTTTTTTATAGCTTCCAGTTTCTTCTGAATTCCCACATCATCCTTTTAATCATCTTTTAACCTTTTCAAAAGAGACAGTTGAGCAATGATTTGTGAAAGGATTGATGATGTTCCTTTATTTATTATTCCCATTTCAATTTTCATCAAATATAAGAAGATTGAATCCTTTTCAATTCTCATAAATGATATAATTTCTATGTCCTTTCTAGTTAGAGCATTTTCCACATTGTTCGCTTTCACAGGGTGGTAATGGATTGAGCAGTCATAGTCTTCGATCACCTCTAACCATCTTCATTGGTGCATTATCAACTCTTTATGTGGGAATATATATTTGAGGCTTTTGTGGTCCGTATATATTTCACAATTCTCCCCAAAGAGATAATAATGCAAATTTCTTAAAGAAATGATCACTGTATCCCACTCCAGATCATGTGTTGGATAATTATGTTCAAGAACTTTCAATTGCCTTGAAGAATAACCAATGAATTTTTCATTTTTCACCAACACACATCCTAGGCCCTTCTTCTAAGCATCACTGAATATCACAAAAAGTTCCCCACTTGTGGGTAAAGTGAGAACGGGTGTACGGATAAGCCTTTTTTTCAACTCCTTGAAGCTTTCTTCGCATTCATCACTCCAATAAAACATTACTCCCTTCTAAGTTATCTTGGTAAAAGGTTTGGACAATCATGAGAAATTTCTCACAAATCATCAATAATATACAAATAACCCTGAGAATCTATGGATATATGTTACCGATGTTGGCCTTGTCCATCCCTTTATTGCAGTTTTCTTGGAGGGATCCATGGATATTCCATTGCTTGTGGTGATATGGCCCAAGAATGATACCTCCTTAAACCATAACTCACAATTGTTGTACTTTGTATAGAGCTTCTCCTTTCACAAGGTCTCAAGTGCAGTTCTTAGATGCTTCTCATGATCCTCATTGATTTTGGAGTACATTAGAATATCATCTATAAAGACTACCAAAAAATTTTCTAGGTAATCTCTAAAGACTCTATTCATCAAGTCCATGAAGATTTCTGGAGCATTAGTGAGTCTGAAATGCATTACTATGAATTCATAGTGCCTGTATCTTGTACGAAAAGTGGTCTTGGGGATATCTTCCTTCTTCACCCTTACTTGATAATATCCAGACTTCAAATCCACCTTGGAGAAGTATTGTACCCCCACACAGCTGATCAAACAAGTCATGAATTCATGGGAGAGTATACTTGATCTTTATTGTAATTTTTTTAAGCTCATGATAATTGATGCAAAGGTGCATTGACCCATCCTTATTCTTGATGAAGACGACTGGTACACCAAATGGTGAAGCACTTGGGGGTATAAATCCTTTATCAAGATTCTCATGTAGTTGTTTCTTCAGCTCCTCATGCACCATAACATCCATTCTATATGGAGTCTTGGATATTGGCAATGCCCCGGGTATAAGGTCAATTGAGAATTCAACATCTCTTCTAAGAGGAAGACCAGACAATTTGTCAGGAAACACTTCAGTGAATTACCTCACAATAGGGATTTATTCAAGGATAGTTTCCTCCTTAGACTCAATCATCTGAGCTAGATACGCATTCTCATAGGGTAGTAATATCCATGCTTGAGATGATGGAGCTAACCAAGATTCATCTTCCTCCTTACACTTGTACAGAATCAGAGGTCGATTCTCCACATGGAGAGTGATCTCCCTCTCATGGAAATTTTTGTTGGCTCTATATAATGAAATCCAATACATGACAAGAATTGCATCAAATTCCACTAGACGGAGTATGATGAGGTTTTTCAGGAAGTTCAATCCACCAATTATGACAGTAGAGGAGTTATATTCATGGGATGCAATGATTGCCCCATTTTCTATACTCATCAACATCTTTAATTCCATGATTTGTGGTGGTGTTAGGATTATTCCACTAAACTTTGAGGATATAAAAGAATGCGTAGAACCAAAATCAAAAAGTATGTTCTCTATTATTGAATGAATAACTAGCGTATGTGTCACCACTTCGTTGTTAGGGTTCACTTCATCAGTAATGATGGTAAAATCTCTCCCTTGATGCCTTAGAGGTTGTTAGTTTCCTCTGAAAACCCTTGTCTTAGGGCACTGATTTGAATAGTGCCCCAGTTCTTTGCAGTTGAAGAAATGAATAACATGTTATGGGTTGAGCAGAGCATTCCTCTCTTCTGTCGTAGCTGTGGGTTTTTCTTGCAAATATTTAATATCCAGGTGCCCTTCTCTTCTACACCAAAATCAATTCCTCTTCCACTTCAGGCAATTTATGGGGTGCTTCTTTCTGCACCTTTGGAAATTAGGGTACTGGATTTTCGTAGCATCGTTGTATTTACCCATAGAACTGCTAGAATTAAAGTCCACATTATGATTCGTATCCCCATAATACCCCTGAGGTTTTCCAATCTCCATTTCAACCTTGAGGGCACATCAGAAAATTTTCTCATAACTGTTGAAGTCTCGGATATCCAAGGCTTTCCACAGGCTAGGATTCAGCCCACCAAAGAAGTGGTAAACCTTGCATTCAGGGGTAACGAAAAAGCCGGAGGCATATCGTGCTAGCCTTGTGAAGTTTTCCTTGTATGCTCTGATGGATTCTTCTTCTTTTTTCTTGAGATAAAGGAAGTCCCTTCTCATATTAATCTATAGGGTGTGTGGGAAATATATATAGAAAAACATCTTCTAAAAATCCTTCCATTCCAATGCCTCGATCTCCTCCTTAGGCTTTGTGTTTTTTATCAATGTTCACCATTGATCAGATTCACCCTCCAAATGATAATTAGCCAGGATAACCTTCTCTTGTTCAAAAAATTGAAGGACGGAGAAGATATTTTCAATGGATTTGATCCATTGTTCGGTGATTGAGGGGTCAAATGATCCATTAAAATTAGGAGGCATTTATCTCATGAAGATCTCGATAGCGACTTGTTCTTTCTTGGGGGGGGGGGGGGGTTGAACGTTGCTCTTAACCCATTTTTCTATTTAAATATTTATTTAACTGAGAGATAAGTGTGAAAAAGTTCGCGATTCCCACTTCCATCAGATTGGGAATCTCATTAGCATAGTCATCACATTGATCTTCACATCGATTGTTAGCCTGTGTCCTCCTATTACTAACTATTGGATGGAATAAAAGGAATGTTAGGGGTAACACATAAATAGATGCCTTATAAATAGCTTTTATTTCCTTAACTTATGATTCTATAGGCTTCAATCTAAGTTATCCAACATACATTCTAAGGGTATTTTTTTTAATTCCATTAATAAGGGTTCATACTAAGCTTGTGAATTTACCAAATCATATCCCTCGGGAGTGTCGTAACCAAGAGTGTTGAAAGGACCGTTTTCATGTACTAGGATACCTCGGGTCAAGCCTAATACTTCTTGTTGGGGTTTTCACCCCTAGGTACATCTATGCCTGAGCTACCTCTACCTGATCGTATCCAGACCGGGATGTATTTTCTTGATAAAACACTTACTCAATACTCACCAAAACATACGGATGTTTTTATTATACTTAGTCTTATCCCTAAGAATTTCACTAGGGTTTTCTAATCCTAATCCCAAAAATAACTAAACATATCCTCTAATACCAACTATAACAACCCCACTCTTTATTACACACTAAAACATGATTTATTGCATAAACTTCACTTGATACAACATAGAAGATCAAGAGATCTTTTGTACTTGGGGATTAGGACCATTACATAAAAACTTAAAACATGAAATAAAACATATTTATTGAAAAATTATTTTACATGACCACTACATTCCCTAGTACTTTGCATTGCATGGGATAACCTGAGGACATGAATAAGAAAAGGGTGAGCTATAAAGCCCAATAATGGAATAAACATGGAAGAACACGAGGAATACAATACATGTTATAAAATAGGAATATTAATGGATCACAATAAAAACATGAACATAAAGTCATGATAAAGAATGATAATCATAACATGGAAATGTGGCAACAACACTAAACATTGAGTTTGCATGAGCCAATTCTCTTTTCCCATGGAGTATGAGTAAACCCTCATTGCACATGAAGCACAAGTAAACCCTCATTGCACTTGAATTAGCATGAGTCAACAATCATTGCACATGATGTATCATAATAATATTCTTTACCCAATGCATTGGAGCGCTATCAGGTCACAACCTCTTTAAACATTTCATTTCATGCATAAGTGTGCCACATGGATCATAAAACATGGATTCATTAAAAATAATCATTTATTACACGATAAAGTAATGTGGAATTCATACATGAAACTCTATAATCAATAAGTAAATGTTCATAAAGGTGAATACCCTGGATAGGGAAATGGGCATGGTATTTACTACACAATGACTTTGGCTTGAAAAAAATGTGGTGTAATTTCGGCAGCATAACGACATGAAATAAGGATTCATGAAAATGGTTGATGAGATATAAATGTGTGTCTCATAATATGTACATGAAATGGATAGTAAGGGTTCATATAGATACATGTCCCAACAAACTTAATGGAATTTAGATGCATAATACAAAAGGATTACTTGGATGTAAAAGAGGAGAGAGAAAATCAACACAGAATTTCGGCATGGTAACGGGTGTATGTGGGAGGAATTAATGAGAGAGAAAGGGGTATACCAATATCCAAACATAAAGAGGGAATTATGGGTAAGGTGAAAAATCTTACCCCAACATTTTTCATTAAAAATAAAAAGGCATAAAAATATTAAGAAACATGGATAAAAAGAGAAAAATGGGAATCCCTTTTTGGAAGTGCAATCTCAAAAGCTTGAGAGAGGCCTGATAGAGACTTCTTGGGAGATTAGGGAACCTTGGGAGGATTATAGAGAGATGAGTGAATGGTTTGGTTGAACTATAAATTCTTTGAGTGAAGAGTAAGTGGGAGCTTGGTTTGGTTTATATAGGAAATGAGAGGGAATTCTTTATTATTTAGGTCTGGGACACCTCACATTAAACTAATCAAAACCAAAATCCATCCCATGGTTTTCACCCATGTTTTTTCCAAAGGGGATTGAAAAAAATATATTTTATAAGGCCAATGGCTGAACTTCTTATAATAATAGGGTTTCTTATGTAGAGGTGAGTCACACCCTCAAGGAAAACAATTTAAAAAGACAAAATGTTTTATAAGCCTTGAAAGGTCCACTAATGATTTGTAAAATAAATCAAACAAACCCAAAATCACATTATTTTAATGGTAAATACTGGCCGAAAATAGTGTTTATTGTATTTTAAAAAAATTTGGGTACAACCGCGAAAGCCGCACACGACGCAAGGAAGAAAATTACATTAAATTGCAAGCCTGGGGACTTGACCCCGTGACCTGCACCTCACCCCCCAAACCCTTACCACCCCACTACCAATAGTGGGGCAGTTTATTGTATTTTATTACATCACTATTGGGTCATTATGATGTCATAAAACACATTATATATTTAAACGGTATTTAATTTTTACCCAAAAATTAGGTTGTCTCGCAAAATTATAAAAAATTCACCATTGGATAATTTTGACATCCTGATTGAAAAAATAATATTCATTTTATCTAAATAATTTTCTAAATATTTTAATTTTTACTTTTAGAATAAAAACCTACATTTATCAAAAATTTAAGGGTTTTGAAAAAAAAATTTCAAACCATAATAAAAATTACAATTTCATTCAAAAAATAATATGATAATTTATATTTAATAAAACATAATTTAATAATAAATATAATATTTTATTAAAATATTATTTAATTAAAAAATCCATTAATTCATCAAAATAGATTTATTAGTTGAATATTAACTTAAAATACTATTTGTGTTTTAAAAACAAAGTAACAATAAAAGTAAAGTATATTATCTATATAAGAATAATGTACATAGTCATAGTGCTAGGGTCTCATTACATAACCCCTTATAACACCCGCATAATTTTGAAGTGTAATGTGTTTGATGGTGTGAGACTCTTGGGGTGGCTTGGATAACATCGCTCGGGTGGTAATCTCTATTAACTTCCAATTTTCCTGTAGTCGGTTCCGCTCAATCTTAATGAGTTCAAGCTCGACTTGGGAATGGTCAAGAGTGAAGCCCAATGACGCCACCTCCATTCTGAGCTCTAACAAATGGGCTTCGTATGGGGAAAGTCTACTATATGATATAATCACTTCCTTTTTCTGATTAAATTGGATTTGTTAAAGCTCTATATTTATACTAATCATGTGATCATTGTTCAACAGCTATATTAGAAATGGTCATAATTCATAATGGTATTTTAAAATCCAGAAACATAAAACCAATAAATTTCACATTTTATATATCCATAATAAGAAATTTAATTAGATCAAGAGAAATTTCCATTAATGAATTTCTGGGTCCTTATAATACGTATAGAAAAATGAATTACACCATTATGAGATTGTAGATCATGTGTATACATGAGGGATGCTTTCATTTTTCAACAGATAGAATGAAAGAAAGGTAGATAATAATTAAACATTAAATAATAATTATTATATCATATATTTTATATATATTCATTAAGTTATTTTTTATTACCATATAAGTAAAATGGAAATGAAAAAAAAAATCACATCACTTGGTGAAGCTGGTAGTCCACACGTACTCATTAGCGACGTTATTGTTTTCCAGGAGATAAGAAGGTAATAAAGTAGAAATTATATTATAATTCTAGTAGAATTATTATTTCATATGTATTATATATAAACTTTAAATCCATCATAACAACCATTCCTGAAATATGGTGATGGAAAATTAATTGTATCACTATATAGAGATGGTAAAGTGTACATACACATGAGTTATTCATACACTTCCAATTTGATGGAAATATTGTAAATAAAAAAGGTTTCAGGATCGTAATAACATTTTATTATATTAATAATACTAAATTTATTACTTTATTAAGATTAAAATATATTTATATGAGGTAATAAAATAATTAAAATGAATGTTAATAGTTAAGGTGATTGCCACTTATTTGAAACATCTACTTTAGACCTCCTCTAATGGATCCTATGGTTAGTCTTTTGGGAATATAAACACCTCTAGAATGTGGATATGGATGTTGAGAATGTATTATTTAGGGTATGGTAAATATATAAGTCTTTAATTGGTGTGAATAATGTAAACGATGGGTTCCCTTTTACAGTTGAGTTAAGGGGTAAATTTGGAATTTCTTTAAAGATTAAATTTTAATACAATAATTATAAAAAAAAAATGATACCAATGGCCATCGATTCAACGATAAGGTTGTTTTTAATTTTGAACCCATAAAAAATTATTTTTTATAGGTTTATGTGGAGTTTAAACCTTATCTTTTGATTTATCCTCTAAGAGAACCAATTTTAACCCTTACCATGATAATGACTTTTTCAATTTTATAGGGTCATAATTTTACTTATAAGTTATATATTCAGTCATAAATGGGAAATGGTTAACACTTGAGACCATATCATCCCAAAATTTACCTCTTTCAATGTTTTTATAATTTCTAAATAATTTAATAAAATGTTGTTTTTAAAAAATATCACTACTATAAATTTCAATACTATTCATTTAGTTTGACTTAAAATACTTAATTAAAAACATGGAATTAGAATATAATCCATTTAAAAATCACTAATATGTAATATTTAACTAAAACATTCGTGTAATACTATAAATTACTCAAATTATATTACTTCATTAATCATTAAAATCTTTTATTTTGTTTTTATATTAATTGAATAAATAATTTATAAGTTTTTCCTAAGAATTTAAGGGAATTTTTTAATGACTAAAAAAATTACTTTCATTAAGCTCATTTAATTATGCACAAAATATAAATTTTTATTAGTTCATATCATTGTTTTCCCATATGTGGACACCTAAGAGACAGTTAAAACTATGCGAATGACATTCTGTAACTTCCATTACTTTATGTATTATATAGGTCATTCTTATGGAAATGTGTACATTAAACAAGTGCAATTCAATAATAAGGTGATAATTTTATAATTACATTAATCAAATAATCATTAGGATGAATACTTATAACCTACAAAATTATTTTTAACTTTGATTAAACACATTTACTGTTTACAGATGTGATAAATTTTACCATGGTTACTATTTATTTTGACAAAAAAAATAAAAGGGACCAATTCCCCAAATTTGGACCTCATGATTAGAAATATGAAATAATTTTTTAATATTAGATTTTTATAAGTGGAAAAAATTGATTTAAAAAAAAACAAGAAAAATGTGACAAAAACCTTTTTTTAGGAAAAATATTTTTTTAAGCATAAAACTTGATTTATTCACATCACATGCGCACAAAAAAATAAATTTAATGTTATATTTATTTAATAAATATATAATATACACATTTAATTAAAATAATACACAATTCTGATTTCTTTAATATATTTAGAAAATAATGTATTGTGCACACAAAAAACTGTTTTCATATCGTTATATTTTTTTATTCTCAAACAATTTTTTTATATTAATATATAATTGAAAAGAAATGAAATATTTTTATACATGTGTAAAAATATGGTATTAAAAAATTATTTAGAACTAATCATACCCTCCAATATAACAGCTATATTATAACTTTCACATAATAATATTTTAATATTTTAATGTGATTTTTTTAAACTCAGTGTTGTGTGTAACAAAAGCTATCAGATAAATCAGATTATCAAAAAAGAAACATATTATGAATTATCACAGTGATACAGAAAAACATTAGAAAACCAATGGTATTTTCTCATGGTTTTTGTAATTATGAAGGTTTTTTTTAATTTATGAATTTTATAAATGCACTTTAATATTTTATCTTACTTTTTCCTTGGGAATATAATTCTTGCAGAAAAAAATAATTTTAAAAGATTAATATAAAATTTATTCATTAAATGGTTATTATAGGTTTTGAAAATCATTTTCATTAATTAAAAAACATTTTATTAATATAATAACTTATTTTTGGTTTAATTCTGTATTATTAATTATTACATCACTATTAAATAATTATGATTTCATATAACACAAGGAAAACAAAAAAACTATTTTTATTAATCAATGAAATAATGTATTCTATAAAATTTGGAATCATTCATCATAATGTAATTTCAATTTAATGATTTAAAATATAATTTTTTTATAAAAATAATTTCCTAAATCAGATAATTATAGCTATTAAATGGTAAATTATTTTTTATTGAAAAATAACAATTTTTATGACATGAATGACATCATGACACATTTAAGTTTTATAAGACACCATAAAATTAATTTTTTTAGAGTAGTTGTATTTATTATAAATGTGTATATGTTATTTAAAAATATAATTATGTTTTATTTGTATTCATAAATATATTTATCAAATTAATTATAAATTAATTTTTATTTTTTAAAATAAAATAACAATGATAAGGGAATTATAAGAAATAACTATTTCATTTATAGAAAAAATTACTCATTAATGATTCTATGTCCTAGATACATAACCCCTTATTTCACTAACATATTACCTAAGGGTAATGTGTGTGATTGTGTAATTTTTATGTGGTGTATCAGCTAATATTTATCTTTTGGGGATCTATATTAACATTATCTTCTCCCATAGTTTATTTTTTTTAAGGCTCTCTTATTGAAGATATTATTCAACATGGTCTAAGGAGAACCCAAATGAAGCAATTAATCTCCCATGTTCTGATAAATGTACTTCAAAATGAATAATCTAACTAATTAAGTACATCATTTCTCCCTCATGCATCAATTATAATTTGTTATAGCCCTCTATAAACACTAATTGTAAAAGTAACATTATAAAAAATGATCATAATGTCCAACAGTTACATTGAAAAAAAAAATTATATTAACCACTGATAGCATATTAGTAATGTAATGATCATATAATGATGTGAACATATCCAATTACATCATATATATTTACCACCAAAAATGTTTTCAAATTCATTTCCAATGGTTTTTAAAATCCTTCAATAATTAATATTATATTCCTAATAATAATTTTCCATTTATAATTTTTCATGGATCATATAGTCTTTATTGTAGGGATCTATATTATTGAGTAAAACATTGTATGGTCCTTAATTTCTAATTTTTATATCCATAATATAGTCATAGTTATAGGAATAATTATTATTAGGTGATAGGTAATATATTTTTTTTATAATATTCCATCTATATACTTTCATTGTGAAAAATAATAAAATAATCATTCTGAAAAAAAATGTTCATTTATTATTAATTTAGTGAATTTTCAGGCACTTATAACCTCCCACATAAGAAATTTTATACTCAAAATTTGTGTCCATATTGAATGAAAAAGTGGATATTTCCCCAAAATCTCTTCTTCGGGTTATCAAGTAGATGCTTCAAACATGTGATTTATCCATAACACGATCACAAGTTAAGTTTTTTAATTCATCATTGATTGATAACTTCTATCAAGAGTCCAGATAGGTTCCTCTTTATTTTAGGGAACTAGTTCTAACTCCCTATAACTTCTAGCTAGTATATGTGTTGGTTCTGATACATACTTATTATTAGGGACATGTGGATGAGGTTGTGGGTATTGAAATTATCTAGAGGTAGTGCTACTTGATATGAAACTAATTAAATGCGATCTAAAATATCAAATAGACCAATGTACATGGGACTTATTTTTAAATTATTTATTTACCTCAAGACCCAATTCCATGGTGATAGATTTACAAATACTTTATCCCTGTTATGAAAATCTAATTCATTCCACTGGTTTTCATCATAACTCTTTTTTATACTATGATAAGTCATGATATATTTCTAGATAACAAGTATCTTTTATATTGTGTATTTTAAAATATCCAGTTCAAATATTTTCCTTCTCTAAATTCATTCTAGTATGTTTTAGTTCTTCACCTCTTCCCATAGGGTTCATCATAAGGATCCATTTGAATGCTTTAGTAAAAACTATGTTTGTAGAATAATTCAACCAAAGTATTATGTTGAACCCAACTCCCATGAAAATTAAGTGAGATATCCTATAACATGACTCCCAACATTTGAATAGTCCTCCCATAATCCCCTTTAGTTTGAAGATGTTAGGCTCCATATAGTTTTCTCCAATGTTTATATCATTTTGAATTATCCTCTAAAACATAAATGCTATCCTTGGATCATGATCTGTGAAAATAAATAGTGTATCCCTATGATTTCTCACCACTTAAAAAGTATGTAGAAAAGACAAGAACTCATAGGAGAAATATTCACATATAAAGGTATAATTGTTGTAATTTTTTAATCAAAAAATGGTTAACCTTATTGAATTTTTTCCCTTGTATTTATTTGGATTTCCAATAACAATGTACATCGAGATGTTTTCCCACATCTATAAAACTATGTGTACTTGTTTCATAACTATGTTGGGTAGTTATTCCTCATCCTTCACAAGATTACATACCAAACATCTTATAATATAATCATTAATCTCCATTTTTATTTCATCTGAACAATAATGATATCATAGTTCTCTATAAAGTTTTCTACTTCCAGGGTGTACTGATAATTCTAAATAGTGAGCTTCATCCATCAGTTCTTTCTTTAAATATACATAATATGGGATACATAGCCTTGTTACAAACCTCAATAATTTCTCATGATCAACATTGAGCTCAAAAAAATTCTCATTTTTTAGCTTTTATCTTATTTTGTAACTTAAGATCATATCTATATGAGTTCTTGATATTTTCCAATAATGATGGTTGGGAATTCATTTATATAAGGATTCTTGATTTCCCTAGTCATATGAATTCCATGAACATTATTATCAAGTATTTGATCAATTTATCTCCTTTAATCCTCATCTTAAAATAAATTTTGGGGTCTTTCTCACTCAACACATCTGTGAAATTGTTAGGTTTTTAGGGTGATAATATATTGAATAATCATAGTACCTTATAAGTTCAAACTATCTAATTTGTCTCCTGTATAGTTAATTTTTATTGAATATATACATTAATCTATTTTTCTATTATATATATCACACTTCTCCATATAAAAATATTGTCTCCATATCAACAATTCAATGATTGATATATCTAACTTGAGATCAAGTGTAAGATAATACTATTTATTAGTATTTAACTGGAATGATTTTTTGAAATCACTTTAACATTTTTCATTATTTCACATCCAATTAAATATAATGATGAATTCCAAAAAAAATCAAAAATCAATCCCAATTAGAGGGTAGTTATAGTACACGTTCCCTAAAAACCACTTCATTGGTTATTAGAAACATTATTCACACTCCTATTTCAAGATAAATATAACTCCATTTCAAGTTAATTTTTTTAATGTATATGAAAGCTTTGACATGTTTTTCAAAAATATTCTATCATATCCTACTTGACTAAGAAAACGATAAATATTAGTTTCTATTGTAAGACATGGACACTCCTCTATGGACATTGTCGTTACTAAATCCATTTAGACTACTTTACTGGTCACGATGTTTCCTAAGAATTAAACTTATTGTAACCATAACTCACTTCTTATAAATTTAAAATAATGATTCTATTTACATTGTGTTTTTAATATGTGTTATATATTATCCTCACGCTCTTCAAAAATTTTACAATATTTTATAATTTAATCAATAAGGCCACCAGAAATTTCTCATGGTTATCCCTAAAGAATATATTCATCAAATTCATAAAATTATAAGGATCATTAGTAAAGAGAAATAAGAAAAAATAAATTATTAATGCCATTTTTTATAAGGAAATATGTTTTATATCATCTTTCATCACCCTCAGCTGATGATACCCTAATTAGAGGTCCATCTTAAAAAAAATTGAACCCCATGAAGCTGGATGAAAAAATAATCAATTAATAGAAGAGGGTATTTTTTTTCTCCATTATGTTCCCTTTAAATTATTTATAGTCAATAATAAGTGACTTTGTTCCATACTTTTTCTTAACAAAAATAAAATTTTCTTGAAAATAAGACACACATGGTTGAATAAAAACCTTCTCCAATAGATCTTGATGTTTCTTCACTAATTTCTCTAACTCCACATATTCCATTCTATATTCCTTCTTCAATGTTAGCTTGGATCTAGCTATGAGTTAAATTGAGAACCCATATCCTCTTTCTGGGGGAGGTATCAATAACACTTTAGGAAATACCTCAATATATTATTGAACAATTGCTACATCTCCTATCATTAAACATTCTCTTTTTTCCTTTTCCTCACCAATCATTTCTATAAATAATTCAAGAAGAGGTAGTTCATGGAATGTATAAGGATGAGAATCCTCTATATTAAATATGATTATAGGTTTTCCATTAAAGTATAATTAAATATACATTCTTCTATTGTTGATCTTTGATATATACATTTACAACCAATCCACCCCAAGTATTATGTAAATTTCCACCATAGGAATGACCGCCATGTTTTTTGAAAGATTTTACTCACCAAAGTTAATCGAAGAATCCCTATATATATTTTTTGAATTAATAGTTACACTATATATTTTAACATATAACACTACCATGAAAAATTATGGGTTTGACTTCATGTTCTTTTCAAACATGAAATAAATAAAAGAATTCATAAAACCATAATCAAACAATGTACATTTTATCAATGAATATACAACGATTGTACCTGCCATTAAATTATTTAGATCATATACATAATCTATATTAATTTAAAAATCATGACTTTTTTCCATTGGAATCTTCTATGGTTTATGTAATTTTCAATCTATTATATTATAATTTAAACATTGAATATAAAAATTCACATGTTCCCCACACCTAAATCAATATGTAATAAGTTGTTCTTGAGACATATTACCTTTTTTACCTTTAATTTGTTGATTATTTAAATATAAATGTCAGTTTCAAGATATATGGAAATATATTCCATACATTAATCATTTTATACTTACTTGCACACAATTCCCAAAATTATTCATCCCATAATGTTTTCATAGGGTTTCTTTAACATTATTCATTTCTAGAAACATTGGAAATTTCTTCCAACCTTATCTTTTTTCCATTATGTCCACAATTCCATTATGAGTCTCCAAACATGTATTTGTAATGTCCCGGACCCGGCCAGCCACCCGAACAGTGTCGAACGGGTCGGGTGTTACTACCTTAGGCACACCTCCCCAAACGCCAAAGGTTGCCGACTACCAGTGAGGGTCTTGTACGTATAGTGGGGAGGCTATACCCTCTCAGAGGATCATAATAAGGGTACTGGTCCGAGAATAATAATAAATATGCTGCGGAAAGAAAGACTCGGCAGACTCGAACCAGACCCGTAGAGCGGAAGCATAATCAATATAGATAAACAGCGGAAGCAGTAAATATAACAACAACAGCGGAAATAAACAAAAAAGCATGCTGATAACATGTAACTACTACTGAACAATAAAACATGCATCCGAATAAGGTCATACACAACTGTATATAAAAAGGGCGCCAATGGCTAACCAACAGTAGCGACAACAAGCATGCCAATACAGAAAAGTAAATAAAGAAAAGTAAACCCAGCTAGGCATGACCTCAAGGTCCATACCATCTCCATGAAATAACTAACGCAGCCTATCTCCGGATGTTGGCCTCTTTCCTGCACGTAAATCCATAAAGTCTACACGCTTCCCGAAGGGACCATGAATGGTGTGAGACAAATCTTAGTAGGATACCACCCAACGGTGTGTACCAAATATATGTGTTTAAGTAGTTATGCATTTCTCATAAAAGCAGTAAACAGTACAATGCACAAATAATTACAAACTCCACTGGTGCTCAACAGCCACCATGGAGTGTCACCTGCTTCGGCCAACGCCGAAATCTCTTTCATGTAACCCGGCACCATGTGCCACCAGACAGTTCGTGTCTCAAGTACCGACGTCCTGAAGGCATGCCCAAAAATAGTGACTTGGCACCAAGTGCCTCCTGACACCTCGTGTCTCAAGTACCGACGTCCCGAAGGCATGCCCAAAAATAGTAACCTGGCACCACGTGCCTCCTGACACCTCATGTCTCAAGTACCGACATCCCGAAGGCATGCCCAAAAATAGTAACCCAGCACCACGTGCCTCCTGACACCTCGTGTCTCAAGTACCAACGCCCCGAAGGCACGCCCATCCCCTGAAGGCTCCTCACCTCTTACGTGGCTTTCTACAGTAAGCACCCCCAACCAAAAAACCTAACCGCAACTACGGGGGCCTCTACCCACACGAGTGGTAAAAACCACCTCATCACGAAGTATCTCTGTGTGCACACTACTCAAAGTCCCGGGTGAGCAGTAATCACAAAAATAGTACCTAATCCACCAAAACATCTGACACCTTCTGTCCATGCGACTATGTCGCTCATTTCCGATGGCCTCGCCATCCTAATAACCCGGGCCATGCCCAACCTGACAGTCGTAATGCCTCAAGCTGACGTCCATGACGCCCAATCTCATGGTAAAAACCACCCAAAGTAACCCGAGAAAAGCCCCAACCTATAATTCGCATCACTCAAGCATAACCGGGCCAAGCCCAATACAACCCAAGGGGTCCAGAAGATGAAATTCAGCAATTGCATATATAACATATGTAAACAGTAAACATAACCAGGAAAAACAAACTAAAAAGTTGAATTGCACCCTACCAGGTGTTGTCCCATACCCGCACTGAGGTCTTAAATGCCTCTAATAATTTATAATAGTCTTTAACAAATTAAACTAAACAGTTTATAACAATCATATTTCAATTAAAACCATTTTGGCGCTCCTCGGCCAAAATTCCCCGATGAGCAACGGCCCCTCACCTGGCCCTACTCACGAAAACTGGTAACTGGGCATACCCAAAGGCATCCTAGAGGTCCCACAAGCAATACAGTAGGAAAAAGCAGATAAAACGGGTCCTGCTCAAAATACCAAAAAACGATCCATAGGCCGCATCACCCAAACAACCTCAAAAACACAAAATGAAGTATGCACCACCAACCTGAGACTCGTACGATGATACTCCTCCGGTAACACCAGCCAATTCGGTCTAAAATGCGATAAATCTACAAAAGATTCAATACCATTCAAACGCCTATAACTCATTCTAGAACAAAAATCAAACAAAACAGCCAAAGAGGAATCGAGGGCTTACCGAGGGGGTTCCAACGCATCCAACCGAGATCGGATCAGAGTTCAGCCGAAGAACCGGGAAGCAAATGAAGATACGGTCGACTTGGTTCGCTAAACTCGGCCAAATTATTGAGGTTTTGCCTCAATACGAGGCTACTTCCCATTTTAAGAAAAAAAAAAGAAAGTACACGGTGTGTACTTTGGGACTACACGCCGTGTGTAGTTCATTTAACTATTCATAAGATGGAAAGGTTCCGCAGAATTACTTTCCGAGCCTACTGAAATGAGTATATGGTGTGTACCTAGGGGTACACGACGTGTACTGGGTTCCTCTTCCTTTCCACACTGTCAGACTCACACTCCATGTGTTTTCCTTATACACGGCTAGACTACACAGTGTGTCCAAGGGGAACACGGCGTGTCCTCGGTTCTACCCGGCCAACAGGCCTACACACCATGTATGGCCTCACACAGTCGGGGGTATACAGGGCGTGTGCAAAACTACACGTCGTGTAGTAAGAAACTTTTACACAGTCACTGCACAGCATTTACTCGGTGAGCACATGGCTGGTCACTCGCCTACACATACATGGCATGTACGAAAAGTACACAGCGTGTCGTCTGGAAATTTCAAGAAACTTCCCAAATTTTCCGGACTCTTCAGAAACCAGTCAAAAATTTAAAAAGGGTCGGGATTTTAACCCGTTCCAAAAACCCAGGTTCTTACAAACTCCACACCTTAACGTAGCTCGTCCTCGATCTACCAAACGAAACCCGAAGATGACACCTAACACGCCCATCCCAGTTAAACAACCTGGACTACCCTGGTCCCAAGGTTCTAGCTAAATTCCTCAAGGGGCTCCCCACCTTAGGAATTGCCTACTCGGTTTCAACCAACAAAATTTAAAGCAAACAATGTTTACTAACCTATTTTCCGGACGCATAGTCCTTCTATGATGCATCGTCATCCCCGCACCTCAATGGCGCTCACGGGTCGATCCCGACACCCAACGTATCCCGCACCGCATCGGTGTCCACCTCCAAGAGGTCCTGGTGCCTAGAACCTCAAGTAAACTGCATCCACAATGCCCCGATGCCCACATCACATCAAGTAACCCACATCTGTGATTCCCCAATGCCCTCGGCACCTCAAGTAACCCACATCCTCGATGCCCCGATTCCACGCATCTCATACATATATATATAATATATCACACACTCGATATGATGCCAATCCCACTGACTAGCATCTAGTCAGTCCAAATAGATCATGTGCACCACGTGCACTCAAAATAGACATACCACTACAGGTCATGCCAAAAAGGAAAAATGGAGATCATGGCCACACCGCGGTGTACCTCTAATTTTCATCGGCTCACCAGCTTTCTCAGCCTCTGGCAGCTCCACGGCGTGCACCTGGACTGAAACACGGCTATCTGACTCCTGACCTCTCAATGTTTCTTTAGTCACTAGCCACTGACCCCTCAGCTGGGTCCCACCATCTCTTTCACAACCTCCGCGCATAGCTGAACCTCAACTACCCTCTCCGGGTACCGAACCTGAACCAACTCCAGACGCTACAGTCTGTCCTGGTACATGCCTGTCGGCTATCTGAGAAGGCTGCCGGCAAAACCTCTCCAGATACCCGTCCTTTCCACATGCCCGGCACTCCTTCGGAGGCCTATCAAACTGAGCCCGAACATGTCTCGGTTGTCCACACTGTAAGAAAATCACTAAAGAACTCCCACGTGGTGGTCTAGCTGAATCCCTAGCCTGACTGCCCTGCTGGAACTCATCCTGCCCTCACTTCCTGATCTCTGAACCATCACCTGAAGCTGTCGCCCATCCCAATCGAGACTTCTCTCTCTCATTTCCCTTAGCTATGAGTGCCTAGTTCACCACCTCAGATAAATAACCTAGTCGGAAGATATTCACCTGGATCCGAATGGCGTGTCGTAAGCCATCCTCAAAGCGCCTCACCCTAGTTGCGCCATCGCTCACCATACCTGGTGCAAAACGGGATAACTCTATGAAGGTAGTTGCGTAGTAAATGATGGACATATATCCCTACTGAAGACTCAAGAACTCCCGAGCTCTCTCTTCCCTTAGTGTCTCTAGGTAGAAGTGCTCAAAGAACCTGTCCTTGAAATCCTTCCATGCTAGTCCCCCGTGCCTACGAGCATGTACCTATACATCCCACCAACACTTCGCTAGTCCTATCAGCATGTACGTCGCCAGCTTGACCCTTCACCCTAGAGGCATCTCGAGCTGCTCGAAAATAATCTGCATACTCTCTATCCAGTTCTCAACTGCCTGCAGACCACCCTCTCCCTGAAAAAGCGGCAGGTGTTGCGACTGGAACTCTAGCATCAGATATGCCATAGAAGGCTATGTACCCTAAGCGCCTCTGTAAATCCCCTACAAGACATGTACCAGGATATCTCAGAGCTACTCGTCAAGCCACAGCCCGAACGATGCAAAACCTGGCTGCTGTCCTGCCTGCACTGGATCCTGAAATTGATCTTGTCCTTGAGCCTGTACTTGCGGCTTGTGCTCTTCCTATACCGAGTTACGTCCCTGGTCATGGGGCACTGTATCATCTCCTTCCTGACACTTTATCGAGTCATGAATGAGTAAACCTCTAAATACCATAAATGTTTAGACAACCCATAGATATAGGATAATAAATTCTACGTAGATAAAGAAAGCAGTAAAAGGTTGTGCATAACAACTACCCTTACTCCCCCTCACCACAACCCATAACCCATGGAATGCTGGCCTCATGGCCTCCTTACCCACCCTCTACAGATCCAAGTATCAAAATTACCTCAGGCCATGCCTATCCCGACAACTCACATTGCCTCAAACCGACGACCGAGTCGCCCAATCCTGACAGTTACACTGCCTCACCCATAGTACATGCCTGCTCTCATAAGAGTCAAACCCAAATATCCTTCAGAATGCAATTCTACAAAATATAAAGCATGGCATACACATTTTCACAACTATAAGTTCTATCAGGAATTTCACCAATTCACATTTTAAAGCATATAAAGCATGGAATTTGATATTTCATTCACATGGCATTATCACTTCCCAAAGAATACGTGCAATTATAATTTTAAATACCCTAAAATGTGCCTATCAAAAGCCAAGAAACCCAGCCTTGTCATACCGGGCCAAGGTCCAATTCTCCCTTACCATACCAGGTCAAGGGTCACATATCACAGTCAACAACATCACACATCAAGTGAGCCACCAAGGTGGAAATCATATCAACTGTAATCTGAGCAAAACAAACAGCAGTTCCCACCTCTGGCAACTAGGTCCATCCCTCGTACCTGGGGCTGCAGGCACCCAAGCACAAGCTAGAAACCCAGTCCCTGTAACAAACTATCTCCAGTCTACCATACCCTGAATAGTAAAACCAGCAGAAATAAACGAGAATCCTCAAACTCATTAGTATCCAATAAAATGATGCTACTAAATCCCTATCAAGAACTCCTTTGATACCACTTTGTAACATCCCAGACCCAGCTAGCCACCCGAACAGTGCCAAATGGGTCGGTTTTTACAACCTTAGGCGCACCTCCCCAAATGCCAAAGGTTTCCGACTAGCAGTGAGGGTCTGGTAGGTATAGTGGGGAGGCTATACCCTCTCATAGGATCATAATAAGGGTACTGATCCGAGAATAATAATAAATATGCAGCGGAAAGAAAGACTCGGCAGACTCGAACCAGACCCGTAGAGCGGATGCATAATCAATATAGATAAACAGCAAAAGTAGTAAATATAACAATAGTAGTGGAAATAAACACAACAACATGCTGATAACATGTAACTACTACTGAATAGTAAAACATGCATCCAAAGCAGGTCATACACAACTGAATATAAAAAGGGATCCAATGGCTATCCAACAGTAGCTACAACAAGCATACCAATACAGAAAAGTAAATAAATCAAAGTAAACCCAGCTAGACATGACCTCAAGGTCCATACCATCTCTATGCAATAACTAATGCAACCCAACTCCTGAAGCTGGACTCTTTCCTTCATGTAAATCCATAAAGTATGCACGCTTCCCGAAGGGCCCATGCAGGGTGTGAGACAAATCTCAGTAGGATACCACCCAACGGTGCGTACCAAATATATGTGTTTAAGAAGTTATGCATTTCTCAGAAAAGAAGTAAATAGTACAATGCACAAATAATTACAAACTCCACTGGTGGTCAACAGCCACCATGGAGTGTCACCTGCTTCGGCCAATGCTGGAATCTCTGTCTTGTAACCCAGCACCATGTTCTACCTGACAGCTCGTGTCTCAAGTACCGACGTCCCGAAGGCAGGCCCAAAAATAGTAACCCGGCACCAAGTGCCTCCTGACACCTTGTGTCTCAAGTACGGATGTCCCGAAGGCACGCCCAAAAATAGTAACTCAGGACCACATGCCTCCTGACACCGCGTGTCTTAAGTACCGACGTTCTTAAGGCACGCCCAAAAATAGTAACCCGGCACCACATGACTCCTGACACCTCGTGTCTCAAGTACCGACGTCCTGAAGGCACGCCCATCCCCTGAAGGCTCCTCACCTCCCACGTGGCTTTCTACGGCAAGCACCCCCAACCAGAAAACCTGACCGCAACTACGGGGGCATCTACCCACACGAGTGGTCAAAACCACCTCGTCACAGAGTATCTCTGTGTGTACACTACTCAAAGTCCCAGGTGAGCGATAATCACCAAAATAGTACCTAAGTTACCAAAACATCTGACACCTCGTGTACCTGCGACCATGTCGCTCAAGTCCGATGGCCTCGCTATCCTAGTAACTCGGGCCATGCCCAACCTAACAGTCGTACTGCCTTAAGCTAACGTCCGTGACGCCCAATCCCGTAATCAAAACCACCCAAAGTAACCCGGGAAAATCCCCAACCAATAATTCCCATCACTCAAGCGTAATCGGGTCAAGCCCAAAAAAACCCAAGGGGTCCGGCAGATGCAGTTCAGCAATTGCATATATAACATATGTAAACAGTAATCATAACCAGGAAAAACAAACTAAACAGTTGAATTGCACCCTACTAGGTGTTGTCCCATACCAGCACTGAGGTCTTAAATGCCTCTAATAATTTATAGCACGCTTTAACAAATTAAACCAAACATTTTATAACAATCATATTTCCATTAAAACCATTTCGGCACTCCCCGGCCAAAATTCCCCGATGAGCAATGGCCCCTCACTTGGCCCTACTCATGTAAACTGGTAACCGAATATACCCAAAACCATCCCAGAGGTCCCACAAGCAATACAGTAGGAAAAAAAGATAAAACGGGTCCTACTCAAAATACCCAAAAACGTGTCGTAGGTCGCGGCACCCAAACAACCGCAAAAACACAAAATGAAGTATGCAACACCAACCTGAGACTTGTACGATGCTACTCCTCCGGTAACACCCGCCAATTCGGTATAAAATGCGGTAAATCTACAAAAGATTCAATATAGTTCAAACGACTATAACTCATTCTAGAACAAAAATCAAACAAAACGGCCAAAGAAGAATCGAGGCCTTACTGAGGGGGTTGCAATGCATCCAACCGAGATCGGATCGGAGTTCAGACGAAGAACCAGGAAGCAAATAAAGATCCGACCGACTTGGTTCACTAAACCCGGCCAAAGTATTGAGGTTCATCCTCAATACGAGGCTACTATCCATTTTAAGAAAAAAAAGAAAGTACACGGCCTGTACTTTGGGACGACACGCCGTGTATGGTTCATTTAACTGTTCATAAGATGGAAAGGTTCCGCCGAATTACTTTTCGAGCCTTCCGACATGAGTACACGGTGTGTACCTAGGGGTACATGGCATGTACTTTGTTCCTCTTCCTTTCCTCATCGTCAGACTCACACTCCATGTGTTTTCCTTATACATGGCTAGACTACACGGCGGGTCTAATGGGAACACGGTGTGTCCTCGGTTCTACCCGGCCAACAGGCCTACATGCCATGTATGGCCTCACACAGTGGGGGGTATACAGGGCGTGTGCAAAACTACATGCCGTGTAGTAAGAAAATTCTACACGGTCACTGCACGACATGTACTCAGCGAGAACACAGCCGGTCACTTGCCTACACATACAAGGCATGTATGAAAAGTACACGGTGTGTAGTCTGGAAATTTCCAGAAACTTCCCAAATTTTCCGGACTCCTCGGAAACCAGTCAAAAATTTAAACAGGGTTGAGATTTTGACATGTTCCAAAATCCCAGGTTCTTAGAATATTACACGTTGAAATTTTATTTTACTCTCTATTCATAACTCCCTATATACAGAATTATGAATAGGGTCCATAATTGGGTCATAATCCTCCAAAGAATCAATTTATCATCCCGTCATAATCTATGAAAAAGAATTAATAATATCTAAAACACATTTTATGATAATATTATAATCCCCCACTAATAAATTTTATATTTTCATCAACTAATGGAATAATTAATCCATAATGATTTAGTGCGTATAAAGAAAATACTGATTGAAAGAGTAATCTTTTTAGTTTCCTCATTCCATGGATTCCACACCATCCCTTGAATTTTGGTTCTTGATCAGTTTCCATTGTATATTAGATTATACCTCTAAGAAATAGAATGAAAATTTACCCATCTATTTCCTAAAACTATGAATTATGTATAATATATTTTCTATAGTATTTATCCATTATTATGAAATCAATATCTTAGAGTTTCAACTAAAAATAGATGATTTTTTATGCATAATAGATTGAACAAGTAGTTGTTCCATAAATGGTGAATTCTGATGATCCAAATGGTTTATGTTGTTAATAATGATATGGTATTACTAATTTATCATCATCATGAAGTTATAAAATTTATCTCCCCATTATTGAGAATCTAATCATATAATTTTCTATTTCATCTAATTTTTTATATAAATCCTTTTATTTATTTCCATTTGTTATAAAAAGAAAACAAATGTGAGAAATCTGTTACAATCAGCAATCATATAATAAAAATTTAAAAAATAATAATAATATTTTATAATATCTTCCAAATATAATTATATAATTCAATCTTAAAAAATTTTACACTATCAATATATCCTTCATTATTGTCTGAAAAAATGTGATTAACATAATAATTTCCCATAGGAGTGCCAAACTAGATTGGTGAAGATTGAGTTAGTTCCCAATGAAACCTTTTCAAGTTTATTACACCTGAAACAATTGTACCCAAAGCCACTTGATTTAAAACTACCCTCTTTATACATTATTAATATTTAATGATTTCTTCCAATATTTTTATTTATCCCTACAATTGTGAATATTTGTTTCATGTAATAATTTCAACAAATAACCAAACATTTCCTTTGAAACTAAATATTCTAACCTATCTTTTTTATACATAAAATTTAATATAATTCCTTCACAAAATATAACATTAATTAACATATATGGATCTTAATACATCTAGTAACATGTAAACTAAGTACACAATACATAAATTATATAAGGAAGACATAAACAAGATCATTATTTTATCCTTCTGAAAAAATTCTTTTTTATTCCAAACTGTTTCACATTAATATAAGAAATTTAGTAGGGACATGCAATATTAAAAAATGGGGAACATAGATCCCATTAGGGGATAAACAATAGAAATAGAATTATAAAAATCATCATCGATAAAACATAAAGAATAACATGAGATAAAAAATCATATGTACATGGTACATAATATAGAAATTTAAATACTATATAAAAAGATCCATTTATAAACATATCATTAATATTCATACCCAGGGTGTAATAAAACATATTTTATTGTGTTATTCAATAATAAATCATAAAACATGTCATGTTGAGATATTAATCATTTACCCAATGAATTGTAGTTCTATTTAGATGCATAATTTATATTCTTAAATTCATGTGTTCCACATAGATCAAAATAAAACTTTTTATTAATAACCCATAAGAAATAACAAATGTGTTTCATATAAAATTCATTAAATACATAAATTATAAAATACATAAAACTATATAATTATAAAACCATGATAAATGAGTTCATGTAACAAATTTGGATGTACTCAAAAATTAATAAATTTTACATCCTGCTGATTTCCTTTTAAAAAATAATTGGTTTGGGCATTGAAAACATAATGATATTGCATGGAAATGAAAGAAAATTAATTGAAATATTATTCCTTCATAAAATTTATAAAAAATGTGTAATTGAAAATGAGTAATAAGAGGGAAGGTATTTTGATCATTAAAATATAATAATTTGTATAGTAATAGAATAATTTTAGTTCATGAAACCATAATCAGATGATAATAAATTACTATAAAGGATGTAGTTGAATGTAAAAGTAGAAAGTGGATGGGATTTCCCCTACCTTGGGAAATAACTTCCTAATATTTAATAGGGAAACCTTAATACCTTGGATATATATTAGAAGGATATTAAATATGGTGAATGAGAATAAATTCCTAATTAAGGTATCTGGAGTGGAGAAGAAAGGGAGGATGGGAGGGTATTTGTATTAAAAGTGGAGGGTGTGTTTAATAATTTCTAAATATAGGCCATAGAATTATTGGTCATTGAAAATGTAATAAAACTGGATTACCAATGGTTTGTGTCATGGTTTATGATATCATGAATTTTCCTTTGATATTTTTTAATTTTAAAGTCAACATCAACATTGAATATTACTTTTTATTCAGTGAAGATAATTGTTCAACAAAGTAATGTTTTTAAAAGAATAATTTCCCATCTAAAATTTTGAATGATGTTTATAGCTTTGAAAAAACCAAATAATTAATTAAAATATATTATACTAACAAAATAAATTAATTTTTATCTTGGATTATGTTTTATTAATTATTAAATCATTATTATATATTTATGAATCCATAAAATATAATGAAAACACAAAACTATGTTTTATTATTCACTAGATAATAAATTATTTTTAAAAAATATCACATGTTCACCCTAAACAAATATGGACATGTTTATTTAAATTATAATATTAATTTTACCCTAATAATTTATTAAATAATTTAAATTTTATCTTATAAATGAATAATCCTTATTTATTTAAAAATAAGAGTTTTTACGATATAGTTAACTTTCCAAAACATTTAAACATTACATAGGATATTATTACATGATATTATCATTTATATTTTAAAAAAATATAGTTTTATATGGAAATATAGTAAAAATATTTTTCATTTATAATACATAAAGTTATTATAATAGTTTATAGGTTTTTTGAATATATAATTTTGTTTTATTTGTATCCAAAAATATATTTTTTGAATTTATCTTATATTCACATGTATTTTTTTAAAATAAAATAATAATGAAAATATAATTTGAATTATTAATTATTACATTTATGAAAAGTAAATTATACTTCTAGATACATTATCCCTTATTACAAAATTATACACCCAAATATTAAGGTGTGTGATAGTGGTAGTTTCAGGGGCTGGGTAAGCTAACATTGACATTGTGTTGTTATCAACTAACAAAAAACACCCATAAATGATTTCATTCACACTAAAAATGATAAATATCTACCTTTTATTAGTTATGGGGGAACCCTAGTGGCATTACCTGCCTACCAGGTTCTGAAAATGGGCCTCAAAAGGGTTTATATCATTGAGTGATGCCATTTTTTCTCCTTTCATCATTAATTATCTTTTATTACAACCCTTTATAAACTTTAATTCCTATAGTAACATTATTAACTATGTTCATAATCCCCAATGGTATATAAAGAATCATCACTACTAAAAAATTGGGTTTATCCAATAGTAGGGATTTAACATTTCTAGCTAAATGCACTATTAAAGTCCCCCTTCGGCAGTGCTAGAAAAAAGCACTATTAAAGGGGGGTTTAAGAACGATTTTTTTAGTGCTGTTAAATGAGGTCTTTAGCAGTGCTAAAAAAGAACTGTTAAAGGGGGCTCTTTATGAGCGCTATTAAAAAGGGATAATAAGGGGTGGATTTATCAGCACTTGTATAAAAACACTGATAAAGGTGGAATTTATCATCCTTTGTAAAAAAACAGTGTTAAATGGGGGGTCTTTATTTTTCCAAAGCACTGATAAAACCCCCCTTTTATCTGTGATTTTTTACTAGCACTGATAAAGGGTATATTTCAAAAAAACATTAAAAATAATAAATAAATATATAAATATATTGATATTGATATAAATATATTGATATTTATATAATTATAGTATATATTTTTTAAATATTTTTTAGATAAGGCTAAATAGGCATTTACACTTAATATATAATATATTTAGTGAAAATGACTTATAAAATAATTTAGAAAATATTTTTAATTAATAATTTGTTAATTAATATTTAATAATAGTCATTTAATAACAATTTGAAGATAAAAAACAAAATATTAACAAAAGATCTAAAATTAGTTGAGAATGTAAGTCAAACTTCAAACTGGCATAAATTTTGATTCAGGTGTCTGTTTTGAACCTACCACATATTAACTAGAATATTATGATGAGCTCTATACCTTGGTGACTAAGGGATCCCCTAGTCACATATTTAAGTCCAAATAGGCCTATAAGACATCTAAAATCTTACATTTTGGTCAAGGTACCCCAATTTTTTAATATTCGATGGAATTTTAGCCTCTTTTAATGCTATGTTTTTGCCTATTTTCTATAGAGACTAAATTTATTCCTAGGTATTACATTCATATTGATTTTAGGGTTTTGAAATTTTATCTTTTCCATATTTTACATTTATTTATAATAAAATATATAAAAATATATACATATTTTTTATACATTCACACATAAAAAATATTTAAACATATTTACATATTAAACATATTTCTCAATATATAAAACTTTTATAAATAAAAATTAATATCCATTTTATTTAAAATAAAAATATGTGAATATTTATATACCTATACAATTAAACAGTGGTTCCAGTAATGACACACACTACTAGAAGAAAACGGACCGAGGACTCGACCCCATGACCGGCGCCCCACACCCCAACCCCCTGTTCCATCCCAACCACCTATGGGGGGGAAATAATTAAAATTAATGTATATTTATATACCTATAGAATTAGTGTATATATAATTTTATATTTGTGTGTGTTTATTTACAAACAAATATATATTTGTCTATATATTCTCATATATTTATAAGAATATTAATATATAATATATTTAAATAAATATATATATGTATAATTATATTTATATATGAATATGTATGTATGTATGTATATATATATGTATGTATGTATGTATGTATTTATAAGCACACACATACATGCACAAAAATATTTTATATTTGTATTAATTAATATACATATATATATAAACATATATATAAATATTTGGATTTAAAATGTAATGAAATATATATATATAAGTATATAAGCATATCAAAAAATAGAAAACAAAAAAATATAGTGGAGTGGAAAAGGTGATGGCGTATGAGCAATAGTTATCTAGTTCAAAACTCATTAGAGACTGGGACATGAAAATGGTGGAATTATCTAAAGCACTGATAAAAGGGAGAATGAGAGCCAATAAAAGGGGTGGGAAGTAATGATAAAAGGTCGGGTGGGAAGAGGCTCCAACAAAAACATTCTCACTTTATCTACGGGTCCTTTATGAGTGGTTTTTTTATCATTGATAAAGGGGGGCCTTTAACAGGGCTAAAAAACACTGATAAAGGTGGTCTTTAGTAGTGCTAAAAATAAATGATAAAGACCCCTTTATCGGCACTAAATTCCTATTATATTACAAATGTTCCATTTTCTTTTAATAGTTCTCAAGGAAGGTATAATCTTCATGGATAAGTTTGATTCTATTGAGTAAATCATTGCATCGTAAAAAATTGTTTTTATATACCTATAGTATTATTATCTACTTTTATTGGTATTATTACATGACATATAACATTATTATTTTATAATATTCTATATTTATTCTTTCATTATGGAATGTAATAAAAATTTAATTATACATTAATAATTTATTATTCCTATAATTAATTTCCAGGCCATTATATTGATGACCAGTCATTGTTTGTGATATTGAATATCATATCTTATGATGTAATTCAAAAAAATCATATATATTTTACCTTGTGATATATGGTGATCCTTATATATGATAAATCCAAACAGATGAATTAAAATGTATTATATTTTATAATGTGGGTAAAAATTCATTATCATCAATATTTTATTAAAACTTTAATAGATTAACACTTTGAACCCTTTAAGAGTAGAGATCCAACAACAGTAATGAGTTTATGAGTCTCATATAATGATGAAACATAATGGAAGAAAAAAATTGAAATTGATTAACAATATAAAATAGATTAAATTTCAAAAAAAGAACATAAATCATTGATAAATATACTTCAATGAAATCCATTATTCAATGTTCGATGTACGCTTTTATATGATCACAGTAGCACCAGCTAAATGGATTCTACATCTGAGGTATAACACAAACCTACGTATCCATTATATTATCAAGAGGATAATTAATTACCGAAGGGGTACTATTTCCTTCTTTTAAATATAAATAGGAATTCGATATTAAAATGATTATCATCTTCGTTTACATGCATCAATGGTTATAACCATGAGAGGAATTACATCCATTTTATAGATTATCATCATTTAAATAAGAGATTAATGCAATAACATCCATCTCATTCCATTACTATACATTGGTGGTTAGAATTCTTTGAAATCTTAAAAGAATATAATTTTTATTCAATGCTACAAATGGATCAATCCAACGGATCCATAACTAAAGAAAACATGTAGGAAGAATAATCCATATTTAGTCATGTGATATATTTTTTCCATGTAAATGTCAAACTAATTGATGGATATAATAATTGTATATGATACATGCATCTTCAGGCACATATTTAAACCATATAATTTAGGGATATTATAAAATATAATATCCTTTATTTTAGTATATTTTTATCACCTTAAAATTTAATGTAGTAGGTTATGAATCCATGGTGTAAAAAGTAAAAATTATAATTTTATTGCAATCCATAGAAATGTTAATTGGGTGGTAACTCCAAAAAGATGTAATGCACAGTGCATGTCTACATCTCTCAATTAGTTAAAGAGTATATAGATAGTTGATTAGGGATTTACCCTAATGAATATAAATTTTTATGGCTTCCTTGTATATCATTATTAAATTTTCATGTTCTAATACCTTAAAAACTACATATAAATATTCAATTTACATTTATTTTACTTTTTTAATCTTTTTTACCATTAAATTATGTATTATTTGCATTAATAGTCTATTTTTATATTGAATATTCACCCATTTAAGTCTCTTATTGTCACCTATTTAAGATATAACAATTGGTATCATAGCCTGATAAAATAGATATATCTACTCTATTTTTACCTAGTATAATACCGACCTTTGGTACAAGAGAAGTTAAATTATTAGGATTATATATTTTCTAGTTAATTATTATTCAATTATTATTATTATATATTTTTATGTAACTTATTATTCTAGAATATAAAAAGTATAAGAGAAAATATTTTTTATTGGTTGGAATGATTAGGGAATGAGAATAGTTTTATTACCACAATACCACCTAAAATTATTTATTTCTAGTATTTTATATATAAATTAAAAATAGAATAAATGAAAAACAGTATTGAAATTCTATTTTATAACATTTTGGTAAAGTCATATACTTTTCCACAATTTGATCTTGTTGATATTAAAGGATTATAATCTGTTAGATGTGAACATAATTTTATATTAATGAATATTAAATTTTTTTCATTTATTAAAAATTATTTTGATAATATATATAAATACACTTCAACATAGTAGATTTTGAATCATCTTGGGAAAGTTTTATTTGAATAACAATGATACTAAAGATGAAAGTTGGAAATTATTTACAAGATAATATAATGATGTCATGAATCATGTGTGTTTTAATCATATGAATCCTTGAAAAAACATAAATAAACTAATAAAATAAGGAAATAAAAAAAATTCACGATTTAATATAAAATAAAGATCAGGAACAATTATGTATTACACATAAGATGATCAAATAGTGTTGTTAACTAAGGGTGATGATTGAACTACTAATATATAATTAATAGATAAACATGATAAGGTATCATCACTACCCTCCTATTCATTCTATGTTATTGAATCATACATTATGGATTATAACATGCTATATATTGAATATTTTAATGACATGTATGAACATTTTGATATGTATGAAAAATTATTATTTAAGCATATAAGAATATTTAGAATTCTTATATGTTTGTGTAGAATGAGATGTAAACTCTAATGAAAGTGAATGAGAAGATAGTAAATAATACTTCCTCCTCTAATGGAATTGTTTTTGGTTATTTTTAGGTTCTTTAGAAGTTAAATAAGAAACTCAATGATGAAGTTGAATTATTTAGGAAATATGTGGATCATGTTTTTAAAGAAATAGATATGATGGAAAGGCTATTTTCTATGTATTGTTGTTTAAAAGTAAATAATTCCATGAACTTTTTTCAAGTAAAATTATTTTTTTACTATCATCTCTTATGTATTTTAACTATTTATTATAGGATAATTATAATTCAGTGTGTTATATATGGTATATATATATATCAAGGTACAACTCTTTGTTTACTAATAAATCTTCAATGAGATCTAATGTTCAAAAAAATATATTTGGGTATCAAAATTCTTGATGTTAACCCCAATGGGGGATAAAATAGTATACATTCATAGGTAATATGTTCATTGTTTTTAGACATAGGGGTTCTGAATTGATGTTTTATTGACAAGGATTGTTTTTAATAGTAAGTATAATTGATTATTTTGTGGTATGTTATTGTTATTAAATCAATTATTAATAAAATATCTCATTAAATTCCATGAGGTAATAGAATGAAACTTCATGAATGAATTTGAAAAAGAATTAAGTTCTGAGTGAAAATGCATTGTAAATGGGCCAACCATATAAAGGGTCAAGAAACTGAATGGAAGGGATGATTAAATGCATATTGAAATAGAGTAACCACACATTGGAGTTGATAAACTATATGAATGTTTGAATGAACGAATATTATAATAGAGTGACCATATGAAGGTTTGAGTGACCATGTAAATGGTTCAAGTGATATCATAGAGTAGAATATCAACCCTATAAAGGAGATAATAGAATAAATGGTGTAATAAGTTGAAAACATGTTGTAATGAGTTAATACATTATGAAAAGTGAGTGATGATTAATTTTCACCGAAATTAGTGGTCTTACACATAAGTAGTACAATGATGGTCTTATATAAAATAATAAATTTAACATGGTTCTTCTATGAGTGAAGAAAGTACGGCTCTGACTTGGAAGGAAAATAGAGATACCATGAACTAAATTTCTATAATATAATATAAGGCGGTCAACTAGAGATTAAAAATCATGATAAAAACAATATTAATATATATAATGTATTCACATGGATGGTGATATAATGTATAATAAATAATAGGGATATAGTTAAATTTCACAACCAAACACTTTAAAATACAAAGTGAAATATGTGTCATGCATATCAGTTTGTAAAAGAAAAAGAAGATAGGATGGCCTAGATGACCTTGATGTTCACCATTAATAAAAGGTGTTCCATACATTATGGAGTAAAATTGGAAGTGGGTAACATGGGAATCATTATACTAAATTTAAAGATCGACACATCAAACTGATTATACATATATAAACTTTAAAGTTGAATGTTTAGGTTTGGGAAATTATCATATAAATAAAGAGTTTCAGTTTTAATCATATTTTTTAGGATTAATGATAAGAGTGAATTTGGAATGATCCCATCACTATATAATTCTTGTATTACAGCATGTGTGGGGATATAATGTATAGGATATGTATTTTTAAGTGCTAATGAAAGGAACATGATATTTTTTCATGTTTTGAGGTATTCATAATCAGTTATAGAGTTTGTTTCTTATAGAAATTATTGCAATGGCCATATTTGATAAATTTAATAATTTAAATACAAAAGTATTTATGAAATGGAATAAATATTTGAATAAAGAGTAAGTAGAAGAAAAAAATACACTATAGGATATATAAATTAAACTTATTGTGAATTGGTGATGTGAACATTGTGAAGAATAATAAAAGAGAGTGAAAAAAGAAAAGGAATTATTTCATTCTCACTGATGTGAAATAAATGAAAGGAGAATAATATCATTCATGTAGAAGGGAATGTGAGAATAATACAAGAAGCATAATGCTAAAATTTTAATTTATATTTCTGAGAGATCATTCCACTATGGAAAAAGTTATTTTATCATATCAAATAAAGAATAATATTGAGTTTTAAAGTACTATAGTTCAATTTAAGTGAGGGATATACCCATATCATTGTAAACTCTAAGTAATTTTTTTTAGTATATGTGTGATATCTTAGTTTTCTCCAAATCATTCCAAGGACTATACATTCTTATCGAGTTGTGAGCCTTTTAAATTATTGTATTATTGTTTTTTTAATTGTGTTATTTGTTTTAACAGAGTCAATTTAATCTCATAGAAGGTAGAGGTTGATTCTAAAATTATAAAATAAATAAATAAGAATACCACTAATTCATTATCCACACCCTATTTGAGGTAACACAGATTGATAATCATGATTTCTATTGGTTCTAGAAGAAGGATACTTTATTTACTGTAGGTTTTTTTATGTTTTGAGAAGAATAATATTTTTATCTATGTTATGAACATAGTTAATTATAAGTGGATACATGTCTTTTATTCGATGGACTATTACATTTGGAAGAATATAGTATTACCCTATCCATTAGTCATTGGATATGAAGTTTATTCGGTTTTTGTGGATTTATTTTACCCTCATGTTTATTGTGCTCATATTATAGTTATAGACTCTAAAAATATAAATAATTATACAATAGAAAATATAATCCATGGATTTAATTCTCTATCATTGAAATTTAAACTCCAAAAAAATATATTGGAGTGAAAAATAATTGGAACTCGAAAATGAATCTATGATATTTTAAATAATATCTATGAATGGAAAATGAAATTAAAGAATAAAAAGTTACAAATTAGGATATTGAAATATGATTATTTGAAAATAGGACATAATAAACCAATTTTTGGGATTTTTAAAACATTTAATGATATTATTTTAACAATAATAAATCTTCAAGAAATATTAGTGGACTAAATAGTTGTCGAAAATATATTAATGATTATTCTAAATATATATAATTCCATAGTGTCATCATTAGAAGATAAATAGATTGAAAAATATGTATGGACGATATGAATATTATTCTTATTATATATGAGATGTTAAAAGTTAATTTCATCGAAATAAATGGAATTAATGACCATGAAATAACAATAAAATACACTCTGAAAGAAAATTAAAAGAATGTTTTTTATAATTAATTTGATGAAAGTAATTAAAACGATGACTTGAGTAATTATTTCCATATATTTATGCCATTATTTCATATAAATTTTATTTTATGCTGAGGGAAGTATAATGTAATGTTACAACAGAAATTGTTTAACTATGGTGTTGTAGGAAATTTATTAGAAAATTTTATAAGTCATAAGGAATATAAAGAATTTCATGATTAAGATAGAAGTATTAGAATACCATTGAAGAAAAAACATAAAAAAATCAGTCCCATTCAAATGAAATGAATAATATGTTCTCTAAATTTAAAAATAGAAAAATTATGTAAAAAATGTTATAAAGATTATGATAGTGATGAAGTGGATGTTTATAATTTTAGTGATAAAGATAATGAGAAGATTACTATTATAAAGGTAAATGATGCGACTATTAGTAGTGATGAGATAAGAAACAATGAGAAATAATTGGAGGTAGATTAGATGGATTTCTTATTAAAGAGATATTTGAAAACAAATCTCTCAAAATATCAAATCATGAGAAGGAGAAAACAAATCCAATGAAAGATATTCAACCTTCCATCAATCAAGAAATAGTGTATGAAAAAGAAGAATTATATATTGTTAAAAGGGATTAAAACAAGAATTATTTACTTGATGATGAGAAAAAAATCAATATTAGGTTTTAATAAAGGATGTGGGAGACAAACAAATAATTTTACCATATACAATAGAAATTTATTAAATATAAATAGTGAATATATAACTTTAAATAATCAATTCTAGAAGTTAGTGAAAGATGATAAGATCATAAAAATCTAAATGATCCACGAATATTATCATAAAAGGTTAATAATGAGGATATATAGGTTGGTAAAGGGTCTTATAAGAATATTTAAGCCAAGAGGGCCAAGAATGATGTTTAATCAAGTGAATTATAAAATTCTAGAATATTAGACGTTTTAGAAAAAACAATTCTTCAAATGGAGACTCTATTAATGGTGATAAGTAACAAAATATAAAAATATGGTGTTATAGTTCTAAAAAATATTTTTTAAAAAAATTATCTATGGTTTATAGTCATGATGATATTTTAATATAGTTAAACAGTTCTAGAAAACATGGATGTTATATAAGAAAATAAGATTTATATATATATATAGTGAAATATATTCTTTTTTCATATTGTAGAAATGTGATGGTTTAATAATAAAAAATAAAATGGATCCAGGAAGTATGGTAGGAAAACTTTGAGGGGTTTTCAATACACTCAATGAACACATATAGAAAATAAATCTAAAAATTTCAATTTAACGATTGAGAAAAAATTTCAAACTCTTTAGATTCTATGTGAGAGGTATGATTATCCTATACATCATGATTATGGGTGTCTTGTGATTATACTATATAAATTTTTTTTCATAAATGAAATTAATAAAATTAGGTAAAGGAAGAAAACATAAAATAAAAGGATCTTATGGTTGAAACTATATTCATGGATAAAAAAGGAGAAGAACCATGAATATGGGACAGTGGGTAATATCCACAGATAATCAAGTATTTGAAGTGATTTAGTAATGTAAAATGATATAAATAATAAATAATTTCTTCTTGAAATGATAAGTCTCTCAGGGGAAATGTAAATAAATTTGTTGTCATTGGAAAAGGAAATTTGTAATCCATAAGTTTCTTTTTAAAAAATATGGACTAAATGATTAAAATATTTTTACTCTTTCACATCATTTGGATGAAGGTAATTAAGTTATCCTCAGATTTTATGGCTTTATTATTTCATATAATAAAGATTGATAATTTTTGATAAGGGGATAATGAACCATCAAAAACATATTCTTGTAAGGGGATGCACAAAAATCATGTAATCTGAGTAAGAAGTAATACGAGAAATTATGAAAATGATGTTAGGGAAATATGTTCCAAAAAAATGAATAATTAAACACATAGATAAAGTGTTCAATATTTCCCAGATATTGTAATAAGTATATATTAGTTTCCTTCTATATGTCAAAAAGATAAATTTTTAAACTCTTCACATAAGAAGGTTGGGATATAGACATCTCATACCTTAGATCTTATTCATTCAAAAATATGTGGGCATATAGGAATGTAATCATCAAATCAAGATAATTTTTTTTCCTTTAGTGATTATTTCATTTCTATTTCATGTAATATTTTTTTAAAACATATATCAATAGCTCCTTATATTTTTAAAATTATCAGGACACGTACTTAAAAGTAATGTATCTATTCTATAATTAGAATTAAAAAATATAATGGTTATGAACACACAAATGGAATGTTTGAAGGTTATCTTTAGAGGCATAGTATTCATCCATAGTTTATTTCACTACACATGCCATAAATAAAATGGTGTGGCTAAAATAAATAATAGAATATTAGTTGAGATGGATTTAACCATGTTGATTGAACATGTCACTTCTAGGATCTTATAGTGAAAAAATATTACTATAGAAGTTCACATTCAAAATAAAATTTTTACACACAAAAATTAGTCATTTCATTATTCAAGATGATTTATAATTACAAACCATGTATTAATTACATAATGAAATTCGGTAGCCCCTAAATTATTAAAACAAAACGTGTAAATTTTTTCAACATTGATAAAAAAATATGAAGAGGGTATTTTCCTTGGATGCCCTACAAATGGTAGATGGTGTGGTTGTTATATATTAGAAACTAAAATAATTGTTGACTCTGATGATATGAATGCACTGGAATATTCTGATAGAAGGGACTCATAATCAGTTGTAGATATAAGAGTAAGTAAATATGACATATTTTCTATTAAACAATATTATGACATTTCTAATAGAAGTAATGGTGTTGAAAATATAAAGGATGAAAATATTTGTTAAAAAATTTCATGTGATGATGGAATATTATATTCATATTATCCAAGGATAAGGAATAAGTTTTGGATAAAAAATATATTTAAAGACCAAGTTTAGTAAGTTTAAACCTGAAAAATACTAAGGAAAAACATACTTATTTGTTTTTACAGGAATAAAAAATAGATGTTGAAGGATATTTGGTGCATCAAGAGTGTATTGATTCCATGAATTAATAATTAAATCATATCGATATTAATAGTCCTATTATCTAATACCCAAACCTGAATATATAAATATTATTTGGAACTTTGTTGGTTTTCTATAACAAATTACATGAAAATAGTGAAGTAGTAATAAACAATGAAAGAATGGTTTGTATGGGATTCTCAAAGGTGTAAGGCATTGATTTTGATAAAACACTTTCCCTAGTTTCAATGCTAGAAACTATAAAAGTAATTATTTACATTATACTACAAAATAAAAATAAGATATTCCAAATAGATGTTATGTCTTCTTTTCTAAATGGATTTTTGGATAAAGAAGTCGATATTGTGCATCCTAGGGTTTCATTCTAGAAAAATTAGAGAATTGTGTATTTAAATAGAAGAAGTATTTATATAGGTTTAATAAAATTCCATGATTATTTTATTCCAATATGGATAGAGTTTTCAGTAATTATAACATCATGAATTAAATGGGGAAAATTATATTTTCACAATAGAAAATATAGAGGTTTATCTCATTATTATTGTTTATAATTTTTGATATCATATATGTTGGTAATAAAGAAAAGGGATGTAGACAATTCCCGTTGAGAATATTTTGTTTTTCAAAATGTCTATTCTTATAGAAATAGTGTGATTATTTATCTTGAAAATATCTCAAGATGTGGGTCATAAATTTCTGTCATAAGAAATATATTGTGGGAATTACTTAAAAAGTATGTCATAGAAAATTCAAAACCTATTTATTCACTGATCTCATTGGGTTTTTTTTTATTAAAGATAATATTGGAAAAAAATGTTGATACAAAATAATTTTGGAAATTTATTTGAAGTTTGTTATATTTAATAATCTCTATATGGGAATAAGATTATGATGTTACTAGTTGTGATATATTTCAAAGTGCAATGAAAATGTCACACTGTTTGGATGGAAAAAATAATTCTAAGATACATTAAGGGGTTTGAAAATTATGAGATAATGTATAAAAGTGAAGTAATATTAAATTGGACTAGCTATACTAATGTTGACTAGTCCAGTAATGTTAATGATATAAGATCCACATATTGTGGTTTCTTATTTCTAAAAAAATTATTTGTGAGATTTCACACAATGAATTTTTATTTAGTTATAGTTTGAACTATAGAATATGAGTATATAGATTCCATTCAAACTACAACACAATTTACATGGAAGATGACCCGATGAGAAGATATATTATTTGATGTGATATTTTTATTTTTCTGAGTCTATGATAATCAAATTTCTATCAATATCACAAATAATTAGTTTAGCATTCAAGATGAAATAACATTGATATTAAATATCACATCATCAAGGATATTGTTGAATCAAATGAACTAAAACTATAGTCTATTCATAAAGAGTATTTGTTGGATAATACTTTAACCAATCCACTAAAAAATGATTCATTTTAGAAATTGAGGATGATAATGGATTTTCAAACTCACCCTTATCAAGGAGATGGTATGTTATATCTGTCTTATCACTCATCATTTTTTATGAAATTTTTGTAATAGGGAGAGAACTATGATAACATAATTCTGTTCATTAATATATACTTTATGTATCATGGTAGAACATTTAATTAATATTTCTTTTTAAATTGGGTAATATATAATGTCATAATGGGTGTAACATATTAATAGTTTTTTTAATTGCATGCTTTAATGTTTTAATATATAGAAGAGACAATTTTTTTTGAACTATGTAATGATTATTGACAAATACTTTATGAACATAATATTTTCATGGTTCATTAGATCTTGTTTTCTACATCATGATTTCTCTCATTAGTTTATAATTTTTAGATATCGATTCATTACATGGTTTTTGGATAATGAAATATTTATTTCCTTTATTTGAAAAAAAGATACAAATGGGAAGTTTTTTGAACAAAGATGTTTTGAATTGTAGATTGATTGAAAAAAAATTGAACAAATAAGTGAAATGTATTATGTTGTTGTTTTTTATATTAAATACAAAAACTAGAAATAATAGTAGATCACTTAACATATATGAGACGAAGACATGTGACCACATGAAGGAATGAGATACCAAATAAAGGGCTGATTAATCCTACATTGTAATTACATTAATCATGTGAATGATTAAAAAACACATAATTTTTCAAGTGAATACATGAAGATATATTAAAAACAAAATATGGATTAGATCCACTATATTATGGGTTGAAATACCTCATATTTAAATATATTTACTACATTAAGTGTTGAGCGACTGAATAAAGGGGTCTAGTAGATACTCATTAGAGAAGAGCGACCACATGAAGTGGTTGGGAGATAGAATGTGTGAATATATTAACATAATGTTGTTACATTATTATTCAGGAAGAAAATTGAGTGACAATGTATATACAGATAAATAATACTTCCTTCATGGAAGGAGAAAAACATCAAACTTTTGCAAAGTTATAAATTGAACATTGATCTTCTGTGAGTGAAGAAATCATAAATGTGAGTTACATGGTAGATAGATCAACATTGAAAAAAACACCTAGTAACTAAATTTAAGGTGATATAGTAATGTTTAAATACCATGATAAAATGTATCATAATTTTCAAAAGTGTCTCTTGGACAAAGACATAAGGTAGAAGTATGAAGAAAGATCATGTGAAATTATTCAAGTGCACTGAAGATAATTTATAAATAATGATACATTGTGAATATCAATTTTCACATTAAGAATATGATTGAGTATTCAAGTTGGTTAAAAATTAAATAATCATGAACTATTGAGAGATTTTGTTTGATATAAATTGGGAAGAAGGTATTTGTGGAATACCTTGGGAAATGTCTAAAATATGACATATCTGATTGCTTTTATGCATATATGATTGATAGTTTCATGTGATGGTTTAAGAAATTGTCATGGAATGAAGGAGGTTCAGTTTTGATGGTAATTTTTTTTTGAATACCAATATTGATGTAATATGGATCCCATTATTTTACCATCCATCTATTGATGCATGAATAATTATTTAATGAGGTGTAAATAAACATTCAAAGGAGAATGAATAGGATATTATATTTCTACTTCTTTAGATATAGTTATAAAGAATTATGGAAGCTAATTCCTTTGGAAGTTATTATGAATGTAATATTTAATAATTATATAAATATTAATTCAAATATATTTATTTTTTGTTATAGATAATCTAATAATTGGAAAAATATAACAGGTAACATATGATTTGTGATATGTAAATTATAGACATTCATATTGGTGATTTATGTTTGGTGTGGAATAATAATAAAGAGAAAAAATTAAGAAGAAGAGGTTGTTGTTCATAGTAGTGTATAAAATCAATAAAGAATAAGTTATTGATTAATGAATGTAATGTGTGAATAATTAAATAATCATAATGATGACATGTTTTAGCATGAAATTGAAGGATTATTCTGCAAAAGATAAATTTGTTTTACCATATTTTCTTTTTGATGGGAACATGCACTATGAAAGGACTGTAGTTTAATCAAAATGATGTATATACCCTTATTTCTATAAAACCCAATGATTTATTTCTATATGATTTGTGATTTCATAAGGTTTCATGATTATTCAAATAACTAACAACTATTATTGGGTAGTGAACCATGTAAATTCTTCAGTTAATGTGGGTGTGCTTGTGTGTTTTGTTTCAATAGATACAGTTTTATTTAACAATTGGAAAAGGATGTTTTTAAAATAAGTAAACATAAATAGTGAAGTCCATTGATTCAAAAATCCTCCTCTCAGGGGTTACATGGATCCTGATTGGTCAATTCACTTTTTTTATAGTATAAATACATTAATGGTTTTATCAAATAGTATATTGGAATTTTCAATACTGATTTTGAAATATTTTGGTGATTTATTTTTCATTTTAATAAATTATTTTTAAACATGAAATATGATAATTTGGTATGTTTAATTCATTAAATATATTTTAATTATTTATAAAAAATATATAACATATTTCATGGATATATGGAGTAAATTTCATATACTGGGGGGTTTATTAATGTAAGAAACATATATTTTTATACACTTGTTAAAAATTAAATTCTTAGATCAAGGGGTGTATGCTTTACTGTCAATAATTATAGTTTTATTCATCTAGTTTACTCATAAAAACATTTTCAGTGGGTATTTATTTTTTATTCTACCATAATTATATAACATAATGGAAGAAGTTTTTTATCTAACATGCCCTATTTTCATATTTTATTTATTGTTTATTGAAATTAATTTTTTATGATATGTACTTAAATGTATTGCCTTTTAGATCATTTCAAGTCATGAGATATGTTTTTGAACCCAAGTTCATATTTTGAAATAATCAAGGGGGTTATTATTCTGAGTTTATTTTCTGGTTTTGATATATCTAACCCACTCTCTACTTCATAATCATTCTTCCAATTATGATGTAATTTCATATAGTGTTACGAATCAATTCTATACATAATAAAGAAAAATTAAGTATTGTTACTCAATAATATCTATAACTCTAAAATGAAAACAATGATATCACCAACAATTGGTGATTATGTTGATGTAATTTTTATTTATTATACAATGTGTAAAGAATAAAAAAATAGCATATTTTCCCTATTCACTCTTAGGTTCATAAGAAACACTACATTCTCTTCCAATTTCACTTGAGGAGATGGTATATACAGTAAATAGAAGCTTTTGTATCAATTATTTCAATGCTCTATTTCATAAATTTTTTATTCTCTACTTTATCTCAATATATTTTTTAATACATATTCAACAGTCATTTGAAAAAATGTTTATATTTAATGATATTATATATTTTATTGTAATTTTTTTTAGAAATAATATTTTTCTATTATGTTATATATATTATTATGATATCCAAACCACTGTGGTTTTATAGAAAAGTATAACTCGAATATCATTCCCGTAGTAAGGTCATAAATTTTTGTTTCACTAATATCATATTTCTATGTAAAAAATAATTAATGGGAATTAAACCATTTGGTCACCTATAGTGATTTTTCAAGGTATTAACAAATGATTTATTTAGAATAAATCAAACAAATAGTATTTTTAGCTATCATTTACAAATGTAAAAATTTATTCTCATGAATTCAATAAAAGTATACACACTTATTATTGTTTATTTAATTATAAAATAACTTCATTTAAATTAATATTTTCTCATAATGTTAATTTATAACACATTATTGAACTAATTATTTGTTTTAATTTCCCAAACAAACCTATATCTACACATATCGAAAATATTCTCATGTATAATGTGCATTGAATTCATTCATGTAAATGTTTAGAATTGTAAAAGGTAAAATTTAACAGATGATGAATTATGGTGTGATAGGTAGTTATCGCCTACTTATATAGAGTATATATAAATCCCTTAGGATAGTGTGAATTCTAACCCAAACAAAAAATATATATAGATAAATACTAAATATAGAACTTAATTTTAAAAAAGTTCTAAAACATAATATAAATAAATGAAAAAATATATAATTATTATGGAACTCATAACCTAAAAAATAATACTTGTCGTATACTGTAACTACATAGTTTTTCAAATTAATCTCGAAACTACATATATGAAAGGGGTATTTGGAACTAAATTTTATTCACCTTGAATCATTTTTTCATACTATGATTATATATTAAAAAGGGATTGAAATTATTTTCAATCCAAGTCTAAAATTTGATATTTAAAATTATATTTGGCTTGGTATGAATCAGGGTGTCGGATTTAAAATATTATAAAATATCTTGTTAATTGATGATTAATCCATGTCATAGTGTTGTAGAATACATCACAGTGGATATAACTAGGATGAATAATAGATTATGTGACTACAGTGGATTCCATTTTTGTTAGATAAAATCATATATTTTTATAAATATGGAAAAAATTGTGGATGAGGACTTTATTATGGAAGAATAACTAATCATGTTTGTAGTTGTTGGATTGAAATAAGGATCCAACATGAGATATTCCATGGTGCATGTCAGGGATTCATTAAAAATCTGTGTGAAAAATTGGGTAGATGTTTATGTGTGTGGAAAAATTCATTTTCAATCAAAAATATGAAAAAATTAAATGTTTCTAAATAAGGAAAAAGGATTTTCTGGGTTGATGTTTTTGGGGATGAGTTATTATAGGTTATTTCATGGTCTATGAAACAATACATAATAATGGTTTGAGATAAAGAGATTTTCAAAATTCAAAATGGGTTTTTTGAGAAATTTGAATTTAAATTACATGGAATTCAATCTTTAAGTTCATTCTAGAGGATTACCATGACATAATGAGAGGACCAACACATCATATTTAATGGTAATTTAAAAAGTTTAAAAAAATTGACTAATTGGAGTATATGTGAGATATAAAACTTACTAGGATATTTAATTAAATTATTATCAATGGGATTATAGACTAATTAGTTTCTTTAAAATGGAATTTAATGAAGGATGAATTTTGATGCTCAAGTTGATGGAAGTTGAACATATATATGATAGGGAATTGAGGATATAAATCTTCAAATATTTTAATTAATAGATAAATTGGGAATTATCAATAGAGTAGATTATGATTTAGTTAATTTTATTTCATATCCAAATTTGTTCATGATGGTAGACCATGGATGTGAATTACCTCATACATTGGTGTTTGACAATATTATTTGTATTATTTTGAGAACTACATGTGCATTTATTCCATTTATCTCATCTATAATGTGGGGTGTGGTTAGAAAGAGTAAGGTAGTGCACCTTGGTAGAGTTGCGCACCATACCAAAATTTTCAATCACATAAAATGTGAAATTATATCCCCAATACATCATGTCATTTTTAGTTTTTTCTTCTTGGATTATTCATCTATGCTGAGCAATGTAAAACTATTTTTTCACCCCATTGGAATACCTTTTATGGATGTTTTTAGTTTTTTCTTTATGATTGATAAGATCATATTTATATTATATAAACGGGAACAAAAAAATAAGTTTTAAATAAATTTATCACCCAAATACAACCCCCTTTGTGTGTTTCTTTGGGACTATGGTATAACAAGTGCTATTAGACCCACCAATTTTTCTTGATGAATTTGTCCAAAAAATTTAGGATATAGAAAAAGATTCCAATGTGAATGGTGTTTTATTGTTTTATGGGTGTATTTACCAAATAAAAAATAGTTATGTGAGATGAGATATATGATCTATTGGACTCAAATAATTATTCACTATTTTGAATGGAATAAAATTAGTGATCTTAAAAAAAATCTTTGAGTGAAAAAAGATATGACATTAGTAAACACTGATGAAAAGGTATAAAAAGGATCATTAAAACACTCTAGGCACACACTACCACTTTTGGTGCTAAGATCACACTACTGGAATTTCAGACATTTGTGACGGGCTATTTGTGACAGGATCCCATTGCAAAAACTCTTTTCCGGTGGGGTCCCATCGCAAATAGATCATTGTAGAAAACAACATCACAACTAGTATTTTTTGCGATGATCCCGTCGCAAAAATACTACTTTCCATGGGAAGCGGTCTCATTGCAAATAGATGTCATATTAAATACATTATATATACAAGAACCTTTCGTGACGAGCCCGTCGTAAAAAGTATTTGCAACGGGATGCCAGCCCGTCACAAAAAGTATTTACGACGGGACGCCAGCCCGTCGCAAATAGTTTACATGTTATAAACCTCTTACGACGGGCCCATCACAAAAAAGTTATTATGATGGTAAAGAAACCTGTCACAAAAAAATTAAATATATATATATAATCTATTTTTGATGGGGGCCCATCGCAAAAGGCCCCTTCGCAAATACTTAATAAAACAAAAAATATATAATTATGATTAATGAAAAATAATATTAATATTATTAAAATAAAAAAAATAAAAAATATTAATATTATTAATATTTTCAAATACATAATAAAATAAAAAAATTATGAAATTATGATTAATGAAAGAAATTATATTAATATTATTAAACTAATAATAAAAATAAAAAATATTAAAATTCTCAATATTTAGAAAAAAAATATAAAAAAACATTTAATATTATTATTATTAGTAGTAAAATAAACAAAAATTAAAAAAAAATAATAAATATTAAAATATTAAAATATTAAAAATAAAAAAATATTAAATATTCACACCAATATAAAAGAAAAAACTATAAATATTTCATATTACAATAAATGTTCAATTCAAATGTTTTTAACAGAACAAAAAATCACTCGGGGATTGTCTTCTAGAGGAGATGGAGGAACTGTAGGAGATGGAGGAGATGGTGGAGGAAGCTTCATCCCTAATCTACAAGTTAGATGGTGCATGTACTCTATCTGCTCATTCAGCTGCTGTTGTCATCAACACATGTCCTCCTCATGTTGTTGTTGCTGCTGCTACCATCGACACATTTCCACCTCGTATTTCTACTGTTATTACTGCTACTGTTAACGCATCTCTTCCTGCTGCTTCTACAAACTCTCTATAAGCTCAGTATGAGCTGGAAACTACTCCTGATACTGTGAACCAGAAGATGATGCCTCTCCACGAGCTCCTCTCGATCTAGACACTGACATCGCAGCAGTACCATAATAAGTCCCATGAGTCAAATAAGAGCTGACACCAACTAATCGGCCCTTCTTGAAGACATATTGGGCCACCTGCATCCATGCTGCCTCATCAAAATGGTGGGCACTAGTCTGATCAGCCATCTTGGCCTTACTCTCAGCCTGTGTATGAGAGGTCATGACCTTATATGACTACTTCAATTTCAATTTGAAATTTAAATATTGAAAATATTATATTTAGTTAATTTTCAAACTAAAAAAATAATACTGACCACAATCTGACGCTGGCGATCACCTCTAATATCTCCAGTGGTTGGATCACTATATATCCTCTGATAAACATCGTACTCTGTAATATCGGGATGCTCGACTACCTATATGAATATAAAATAAACTATTTATTTGTAATGTTAGATAAAATATTTAAAAAATATTCTTATCAGATGTTCTCTATGCGTACTAAATGTATGGATACCAGCTCGATGTGTCACCTCCTATCTCCCCTGGTTCTGTCGGCCAAATAAATATCTCCTCTGAAATCCACTACTCAACTAGTGTGAACATAATCCATCCCAAATGTGATATGAAATGTACTCTGGTCGATGGGCTCTACATTACTCATCAAATATTGTCGCTCCTACTTTCTTAATGGTTGTCCTTCTCAAATTGTGCAAAAAATGATAGAAACGCTCATGGATAGACACCTCCCATTCCTTCTGGATAGTTCCATGAAATCTATAATCGATGGGATACCATAAACCCTAAAAATAATTTATAATGTCAAGTTATTAATGAAATAAATTTCTAAATAAATATTATTTTCTTATGTAGCATCCAATGATTGAACATTCCAAGCTGCACATCAACGGGAATCTGTTCCCATGTGATCCATAGTGTAGAAAAATAATTGACCAAGATAGCGCTCCCCTTTCCAACAAGTACATGCGCAAAACTGTGAAAAAAGAATAAATAATCAAACAATTAGTATATAAATAAATTAATGAAAGCTAACTAAAATACACAGGTTACCATACCTCTGTATGTGAGGATAAAAACTAAGACGTGGACATCGCTCGGGGATAGGGTCAGGAATCATCAGTTGTGTAAGACTGTGCCCCCTCTGCTTACCCCCTGAACCACCAGTAGCATGAGGGTTAGATTATCCCATATCATCATCATCCAAAGGTAGATCAGTCTCCTCCAACTCACGAAATAGATCAGGGTCCACCTGAAACACAAAATTATTGTTGTTATCAGATAGTTGAAAATAACTATTACATATAGATATATATTAGTTATTATTATAACAAGTATTTAACTATGTATATATTGACATTCATCATCATATTCATATCTAACGATTCCAATGTCTTCATATTCATCATCAGCGTCATCAATATCCATATGATTTTCAATTTCATCATCTCTTTCCATTTCAAAATTCATTTGTAACATCATTAACATCATCTTCACAATCGAACCTTAATTATAGGGTTTCATCATCAATATTCATGTCTCTTTGTGAAAAGGATGGATTTTGAGTAGTCTCTTGAAAAATTCAAATTCCTTGTACTTCATCGGAACCACATTCAGTTTAAGTAAACTGATTTTCCCGAGATTTCATTTTTATTATACTCCACCAATCACTCAGTTCTCTTAAAGTAGCATAGTACTTTGCGTAATATATTTGATGTGCTAGTTGATCTGGTAAAAATGGTTCATTTACTACAAGAATACTTTTATATTTAATATCGATGATTCCATGAATCGGATGAACACACAATCCTCTCTCATTATCTAACAATCGACATTTAAACATTGTTATGTAATTTTTTCCTAGATAACACAGTTCAATAATTTCATCTAGTATGTCGTAAAAGTCAACATTAGTTTCTCTATGATGCGATCCTCTCAAGAAAACACCACAAATAATTGTTTTTTTATTCCACATATCCTCATGTATGAAATTGAAAACCATTCACCACACATGCATAGTAAGATTTAACCATTTTGTACGGTGGGTTACTCAATATACACAGTCGCATATCAATTTTATCATCATGTTGAGACAACTGAAAATTTGTGAAACAATTATCAATATAATAAATAATAAACATAATTGATATGTTAAACCATCAATAATTTATGTTACCAATTTTTGAAACCATTGAGAAAAAAAATTTGTTGGCGTTCTTCAAAAGCAGCTGCTGTAATTTTTGGAAGCTATTTCTTGATATGATTGTCATATAACCTACAAATAAGATAAGTTTACTTACTGCAACATAAATTATAGAATAAGTGATAGAAGCACTCACAGTACAAATGATTTTATTTCTTCACAGTTGACCAGAACATATGTATGAGCTCTGTGATGTTCATCATCTGAAATACATCGTTCATGAACTCCACTGAAGCCAAGATCTGGATGATTAAAAACTGATAATTGATTATCTATTTCATCATTATCATTCCCCTAGTTTCATCCCAGGTGGTTGTGTTTTGAGGGATATTTAGATTCAAAATAATAAGAACAGAAAAAAGCAATTTCCTCTTACAAATAAGCTTCAGCAATTCAGCCTTGAACTGATGATTTGTTACATACTTTTTTCTTTAATATCTATATTCATCTCTCGAATGGGTACATCCATCGAAACTTTACCATACCTCCACATTTATCTTTATGTGGAAAATTTAATATCATATGTTCCATTGAGTCAAATAAATCTGGCGGGAATATTTTTTCCAGTTTACATATAATTACAACAACATCTTCTTCCAGTTTACTTAGTGCATCATAGTCTATGGTCGCCACACAAATGTCTCAAAAAAAAATATGACATGTCTATTATCCAATCCCAAATCAAATAATTCAACAAACCTTTGAATCCAATCATCATAATTCTTTCCACTATAATATGAAAATCATGGCTTTTTAATCCGGTAATATGACCATTCTTAACACATCTGTCCAAATTGGAAGCATAGACATCTCGAAGTCTCAAATCTATAATCCACTTACAAAATAATAAGTGACTCTTTTTAGATAGAGTATAAACTACTTTTGGCTTCATTAACCTCTATGATCTGATATTTTGAAATAGTTCAAGTTTCGGTCGTCTATAAATTTGGGAAAGATCTAATCATGCCTTTACATTATCTTTGGTCTTACCTAGTGTATCCAAAACTGTATAAAATAAATTATCAAAATATTTCTTCATAATATGAATGAAATCCAACATGTGGCAGACCAAAAAATCAGGCCAATATGGAAGATCCCAAAAAATGCTCCATTTTATCCAATTATGTTCTTTCCCAAAGCCATGAATTTTCTGTTTGTTTACTGTTGGCCAAAATGTGATGGGAGGTAATGAAAATACAACTGATCTTAACTCTATACATGAGATCATTTTTAGAGGTTCATCCCTTTCAATTATGCCTTTTCTGAAATGAGATTTTTTCCTATGAAAAGGATGATCAGTTGGAAGAAATCTGCGATGACAGTCAAAATAGAAAAGTTTTTTCCATTGATGAGCATAAAGGATTTATTGTCTTTCATACAGTAAGTACATGATTTCAAAACACATGTACTCTAGCCAAATAGCATGCTATATGTTGGGAAGTCACTAATCATCCACATCAATGCAGTTTTTAATATGAAATTTTGTTTCACAACAACATCATATATACTAACACCATTACTCCACAATGAATTTAACTCGTCAATAAATGGTTTCAAAATAAAAAAATATATTCTTTTTCAAATGTCCTAGGATTAATAAGGTCAAAAAGATATAGGTATCCTTCATAAAAATCCTTGGAGGTAAATTTTATGGAGTTATAAAGATAGGCCAACATGAATACTGACTACAATAAGAACCAAACGGACAGAAACTGTCAGTAGAAAGACCCAATCCCACGTTTCGGGCTTCTAAAGAAAAATATGGATGTAGTTGGTCAAAAAATTTCCATGAATCACCATCAGATAGATTATTCAAGATTTTATAAGTTGAAATATTGGTTTTGTGCCATAACATCATTGACGTTGTGTTCTAAGACATAAATAAATGCAACAACCTGGGTGTAAGGGGGAAATATCTCAATTGTTTTATAGGAATCGATCCAGACTATCCCAGTTGAGATTCTTTATACCACGGTTGTCCACATGTGGGACAACTATCCAATGACTCATTTTCACAAGAATATAAGATGCAATCATTTTCACATGCATGAATCTTCCGATGACTAAGACCCTAATTATGAACCATCCTCTTTCTCTCATAGTAATTTACAGGCAACACATTTCCTTCAGGTAACACTATTTTAACAAAAGAAAATATCTGATCAAAACAGTTTTTCAAAATCTTCTAATTTTCTTATCTTGCAACCATTATATAATTCATCCTCAACAGACCTCAAAAACTCATAAAATTTGGATGGTGCCAACTCAGGAGTTAAATCAATATCATCCTAAGTTTCAGTTTTTTGAACAGATGGACATGCACCATCATGTACTAAATTTTGAAACCGTGATGGATCCAAAATAAAGTTATTAGTATCTTCTATGGAACTGCATTCACCATGTTGATACCAAAAAAAAAATCTGGTTCAAAACCAAACCGCAAGAGATGTCTTCCAACCTTGTCAAATGTGTCAAATGTTCTCAGGGAACATTTTTTACAAGGACAAGTAATTTTTCCTTCTGAAACAAATTCTAGTTTTAATGATGCAAATGATAATAAATCTTCAATACCCTCAATATATACAAGATTTAAACCAGAACCATTTGGATTTCTGTGCTAATTCATCCAATCACGATCATCTAATAATGACTATTGTTGACTTCCTTATTCCATATTTTTCAACAAAATATAAAATCATTACTTTTTTAATAATTTAAAATTAGAAAAACACTATCCGAAAAAAGAAGATAAATAATTACAACTACTTCTTAATAATTACCATTAATTATGGGTGACACAATTTCCAGTGGATTTATGACTACTCTTTTGTGTGATGGCTCATTTACTTGCAACTTTATCACACTGAAATCACAATGAAGAATCTTCTCAGAGGTACGTATATTCATTATTATGCATACAAGAATGTATAAGCATACCACTGAGCAGATTCTTCATTGTGATTTCAGTGTGAGAAAGATGAAAATAAATGAGCCATCAGACAAAAGAGCCCCCTTTACGTCAACGAATCATCTTCTTGCAACTATCACCATTTGAAAACATTATAAAAAATGTGGTCCTACGAATGCATATTCAAACTCATGCATATGATATTAGATACGTATACATAGAAGCATATATTTCATAATGTTTTGAGTCGGTGATAGTTGAAAGGAGAAGAGTCATCGAGAAAAAGGCGTGCCACCAATCCACTGGAAATTTTTCCAAGTTATTACAAGTTATTAAAAGTCATTACAAGTTATTAAAATTTATTACAATTTATTTTATTCCTAATTATTTATAATCAATCCTAATTATTCCTAATTGATCCTAATTAATCCTAATTATTTCTAATTATTGTTAACAAATCCTAATTAATCCTAATTAAACCTAATTAATCCCAATTAATCCTAATTAATCCTAATTATTGCTAATTATTTTTAATTAATCCTAATTAATCCTAATTATGCTATTTACTTCTATTTACTACTATTTACTTCTAATTAGTGTTATTTACTACTATTTAGTCCTAATTAATGATAATTATTTCTAATTTCAGCTTATTATTGCTTAGTATAGCTAATTACTGCTAATTATTGCTAATTATTGCTAATTATTTCTAATTATTGCTAATTATTCTTAATTATTCCTAATTATTCCTAATTATTCTTAATTATAGATAATCATTGCTAATTATTGCTAATTATTTATAATTATTTCTATTTGTTGCCATTTATTCCTATTTATTCCTATTTATTTCTAATTATTGCTAATTATTTCTATTTATTTCTATTTATTGCTAATTTTTGCTAATGTTTTCTAATTATTACTATTTATTGCTAATTTTTTCTAATTTTTGCTAATTTTTGCTCATTATTGCTAATTATTCCTAATTATTCCTAATTATTCCTAATTATTTCTAATTATTCCTAATTAATCATAATTATTGCTAATTATTACTAATTATTACTAATTATTACTAAATATTACAAATTATGACTATTTATTACTATTTGTGACTATTTATTAAAATTTATGACAATTTATTACTATTTATCACTAATAATTACTATTTATTACTATTTATTACTAATTATTACTAATTATTACTAATTATTACTAATTATTACTAATTATTTCTATTTATTTCTATTTATTACTATTTATAAGTATTTATTACTAATTATTACTAATTATTACTAATATTACTAATTATTACTAATTATTATTAATTATTACTAATTATTACTAATTATTACTAATTATTACTAATTGTTACAAATTATTACTAATTTTTACTAATTTTTACTAATTATTACTAATTATACAAATTATTATTAATTACTACTAATTACTACTAATTGCTACAAATTACTACTAATCACTGCTAATTATTACTATTTATTACTAATTATTTCCAATTATTACTATTCATTACGAATTATTACTATTTTTAACTATTTATTACTATTTAATACAAATTATTACTATTTATTACTATTTATTTCTATTTATTACTAATTATTACTATTTATTACTAATTATTGTGAATTATTACGAATTATTGCTAATTATTCCTAATTATTGCTAATTATTGCTAACTATTGCTAATTATTGCTAATTATGGCTAATTATTGCTAATTACTGCTAATTATTGCTCTTTATTGTGATTTATTGCTATTTATTTCTATTTATTTCTATTTATTTTTATTTATTACTATTTATTCCTAATTATTGCTAATTATTGCTAATTATTGCTAATTATTGATAATTATTGCTATTTGTTGATAATTATTTCTATTTATTGATAATTATTGCTATTTATTGTTATTTATTGCTATTTATTCCTATTTATTCCTATTTATTACTATTTATTGCTAGTTATTGTTAATTATTGATATTTATTGCTATTTATTGTTATTTATTGCTATTTATTGCAATTTATTGCTATTTATTGCTATTTATTGCTATTTATTGCTATTTATTGCTATTTATTGCTATTTACTTCTATTTTTTACTATTTATTCTTATTTATTCTTATTTATTGCTAATTATTTATAATTATTGCTAATTATTCCTAATTATTGCTAATTATTTTTAAATATTGCTAATTATTGCTAATTAATGATATTTATTGTAATTATCACTATTTATTACTATTTATTACTAATTATTACTAATTATTACTAATTTTTCCTATTTATTGCTATTTATTGCTATTTATTGCTATTTATTGCTATTTATTGCTATTTATTGCTATTTATTGCTATTTGTTGCTATTTATTGCTATTTATTCGTATTTATTCATATTTGTTCATATTTATTGGTAGTTACTCATATTTATTCGTATTTATTTGTATTCATTCCTAATTATTACTAATTATTCCTAATTATTACTATTTATTCCTAATTATTACTATTTATTCCTAATTATTACTATTTATTACTAATTATTAATATTTGTTAATATTTATTACTATTTATTATTATTTATTACTATTTATTACTATTTATTACTAATTATTACTAATTATTACTATTTATTACTATTTATTACTATTTATTACTAATTATTACTATTTATTACTAATTATTACTAATTATTACGGATGACAAAACAATTTAAATCTAACTTAATTATAACTAATCAACAATAATTAAAATTAATATAAAAGAAATGAAATAAATACTAAATTAAATAAAACATAAATACTTTTAAACTTGATCTCTTATAATTGTAAAAGGATTCACGACTTCTTAAAAAAACAACTCTAGAAAATTTTCACTCTAAGTTTAGAGTTCAGAGAAGCGGATGAATAAGAAATTTAGGATGAGAGAAGAGAAAAACGGATGGGGGTATATATAGGTTAGATAAGTTGCGACAGGACTATTTGCAATAGGATTCTCGTCGCTAATAGTACTTATTGCGACGGGACCCGTCGCAAATACATTCGACCGCATTAATTACGGTCGGCGGTTAAGAGGTTATTTGTGACGAGGTCAGTCGCAAAAAGTAACCTGCCGACACACTATTTGTGACGGGACAACAACTCATCGGAAATAGGTTTTTACCGCTGCCAACTAGTTGCGACGGGGGATCCCTCATCGCAACTTGGTCTTACCGCCTACCCGCATTTGCGACGGGCGGTGCCTACCCTTCCCAAATTCTATTTCGTGCGGTTTGGTGTACAAGCCACACCAATCCACGCATAAGTTTTTGCGACGGGGCACCTATTCCCGTCGCAAATAGTCCTTCGCAAAAAAATGAGTTTTCCCGTAGTGTCAATTTCATTAAAACACTAGCTTCAATGTAGTGTGATCACCCATGCTAAAAATATCATTATTTTACATCATTTATATAAGTTAAACAATGCATCTCATAATATTCACACAACCCCAATAATAGAATGTTTAATGTTTTGGATGATCAGCTACATAAGAAACTTATTAATCATATTTCCATAACAGAACCACACTGGAGTTCATTATATAAATCTCTTATGTTATACTCATCTTCGTATCTTGAGGAATAAAAACATAAGAAATTTGTTAGTTTAAATTCCCCAAAAGGGAATACATATAAAAATATCAACAATAGTTGGATCATGAGAAAACATGAATATATGAGAAGTTTATTTTTAAAATGTACGTGAAATGATAAGATATTTCCGTAAGAATTTATTTCATCACATGTAATCTCAAAAGATAAAACATATACCATGGTATAAGAGTGATTAAACATAAGGCAATATACATTATTCATAGAGCATTATCATAAGAAAAATTAAATGGTGTGTCATGGAAAAAAAGCATAAAAGTTAGATATAGAACTAAAATAGGCCTATAAATCATAAATTTATGGAGTGGGAATCACTACCAACTTACCATAATACGGTGAATCTATAATCATTACCTTGTTACCATAGTGCAGTAGGCATCACTACATGATTCTCATAAATATAGTAGAGAAGGAATCATTATCTGATTCCAATAACATAGTGAAGTAGGAATCACTCCCTGATTCTTATAGTTATCCAATGGTATATAATTACCTAAATAATAAATTGGAGTGAGATATTATTCCCCAAGAATTAGTATATCAATCATCCATATATTTTTGTTCCATTAGAACATGAAAACATTCATAAGTAAAACATCTATTAATTAACACATGAAAAAGAAATAAGTTTCATGTAAAACATTCCATAAGACATCCATAAAATGAATTTTGATGGTGTAATAAAAGTATTTATATTGTAACATAAGTATAATTAAAGATATTTAAATAAATTAAAATTTCGGTTTTACAATCATTGGGTGGATCATTTTAAAGGTAAGAACAAATAAACCTTTTGAAATTATTGAAGACACAACAAAAATGTGTTATTTAGAATGGAATACTTTGAGATTTATAAACTATATTTAAATTTTATCTTTTAAAAAAATGTTTTATGAAAAATATTTATAAGTGATATGTTCTTTCAAATACATTCTTTGAGAAAACATAAAAACAATTTCATAATTCTTTCTTAAAATAAAATTATCTAATGTCACATTTAAAATAAATAATTCCTTTTAAAAATCAATCTTTTAATTTTGAAAAATTTAAGAGTGTTTCGCCTTCCATTAAAAAACATAAAGATTTAAAATTATTTAGAAAACCATTTAAAAAACTTAATGGAATCCTTGTAATTAATAGTTTTTTCTAGGAGAGAAACTGTAAAATTGTTCTTAGAAAAAGTTTTAATCATACATATAGAAACCAAACTTATAGGACACATAATAATGTAATAAAAAGGTGAGGTGAAACTTTTAAAATCATAAAATTTTTAAATGGATCATTAGTAATTGATCCTTTAAAAGTATATAATTTTTTTAGAAGAAATTTTGATTGGAAGATATAACATTTAATTTTAAAAGGACCAAAGTTTTAAATATTTTTTTGTAGAAACCCCAAAGTGTAAAAATAGTAAAATATTCATTACTTCTCAAAAAAGAGAGGTCAAATTTGATTTTAACATCAAATAAAACAAAATAATGTTTCCAAATATAGATAAAATTAGAGGGAAATGGAGATATAGACCAGGATGGGAAACTATTGTTAAAGACAATGTGAATTATTCCCAATAATCGTATACTTTTCATTGAAGAAATTCATCAATTTAATATTTTTTTAATTAAGAATAATTTTCCCTAGAGGGGAATAGAATTTATCATGAAATAAAATATTATGGCTAAATAAAAAAATTATATTATAATTATGTTCAAGAATATGTGTTATAACTCAAAAAAATTCATTTGATTTATCAAAATGACTTATTGACTTAGTAACACATGTCTCTAAAACCCCTAAAAGAGATCTCAAGATAAATTCTTAAATCCCAAGTATTAAATTAATATTTTGATAAACTAAATACATGTCTCTTGTATATACCCAAAAAAAATTAATAAGTATTGAACACACAATATATCCCAATAAAACAAAGTAGAGATTTGAAAACCATAACAACCGTGATATCCTTTGGATCATAGTACATTTAGGTAAATAAAATGATATGGATATTCAATCACCATGAATTAAATAAATATGGAATAATAAAACCATTATGAATTAATTAAACCATATCAAAGATATTATGGATCATAATGTGAAACATGTCTCGTGATATTTAATTTGAGACTGATAACCCTTTACGTTAAATACCACTTAGTCGAATGTACTCTAACCCCATGTATAATGAAAATAACTATATTAATGACTAATTTTTAAGGAAAATTCAAATATATTAACTTTTATAGACATATTATGACCATATATAAATAATATGTTACCTGGATATAGTAAATTTTCATCATCAAACGTTAGGATTTTTTTCGATTTTTTATTGTGTACAAGGTCTATAGTGACGGGGTCAAGTATGAATTACCATTTCAAAGTTCATAATCATGAGATTATTAAACATATAACAAAAATTTATTTTCAATTACTCATTCTTTAAAATTTAATTATTTGAAATAAATCAATACGGTTCTTGAAAAAAGAAATTGAGATGAACTAGTTTCAGTGAGTTTAACAATCAAAAACCGGTATATTAATTAATATTAAATATTAATTAAACATTTCTATAATAAATCTTTCATATTAAATAAGTTATTATTACATGATATTACCATTAAAAAATGGTGACACCCTCTAATTTATATATTAAATGTTTAAAATACCTTAATAATAGTTTTAAGATGTGTTAAAGGTGTTTGGGGGATAGGAATCAAAGCCATGAGAGATATTGGCATGAACCCACTACATGGAGATACTGGTATGCCAATAGATAGCTTGTAATGATCCATTTTCTTGGATGTGATGATGGAATAGGACTTACACTTCTACCGGTCCCACCTTCCTACAATAGGCATAACATTGACCAACCAGTGGTGGATGTAGGGAACCTCTATAATTCCACTCTAACATCCATTTTTTATCATATATATCCGTATTTTATACCAAAATACATCCATAATTAACCTAGGATATCTTTCATGGTGAATTCATCCCTCTTCTTCACCTCTCTTTAGTGCACTATTCCTAGATCGATCTCTCATATTCCATGAGTTATGATTTATCCATTCTATTCTAAAACTTATTCCTCTTCTAGAATTATCCATATATATAAGTTATTTTCACAAGATCTATAGTTTTTCTATGATATAATAAATTATTCTTGATCTATTGATATACCGTTGTAAAATCTTGATACTTTCTGACCCTCTTTAGAACTAATATACAAATAAAATTCAATGTGGTTGTTTTAGCATATGTTGAATTGTTTCTATAACTATGATGGCATATCCTTATTAAATATAATTATAGACATCCATTTAATAAGAATCATGACTAGTTATAGAATCATTATTTTTTAAGAATTATTTTTTAGGTGTGCGAACATGAATTAGGAATAATTACTTGATAGTCTATAGGTTTGGAATCAAGTCACGGGAGGTAGAAATTTTCAAACCATATTAGGCGATTGTATGTTTTTTCCTTGATTTTGCCTCATTTTAGTGCATTTGTATCCCATTATACCATACTTAATAATGATTTCATGCATGTGTGTGTGTATATTATGATACCAATCATGATTATGATCACATGTGTGTGTGTGTGGATTATAAGACTCATGCTTAATATAATTTGATGTACCAATATGTGTCATTCCATGTTATGTGTGATTTTATTCGCAATGGAGGTTTTTATTCTAGTATAAAATGCTAGTGGGTTTTCATGGATTTTTTTATCCCTTATAAGAGGATCATATACGGTTTTTGATAATAATGAAAATGAAAAAATGCATAGTAGGGCTATGACAACTTTGTTTCTTGGCCCAAGGTAGTGGTTGAAGATGAAAACCTTATATCTCTATCTGAGAGAGAGATATGGGGTTCAATTTCCTTATTTGCTGACCTGTGAGTGAGATGGGGCATGAAGACCTTGTGTAATGATGTGAGGCTCACTAGCACCCTAGATACATAGAGATTTATATTAGAATATTATATGACTTGTGATCAAGTATTCCATTATGACCTTCCTTCCAGTATGGAGATGAAGAAAGTATGATAGGTTTTCATGGTGGGTTTTTAGTGCATGATCACTAAATACATGATTCATACATACATTATTGTGAAATTTTATTATTATCATGGAATACACCTATTATGTGTGTGATGTTATTTTGAGGACACATCAGTGGTTCCCAAATCAGTTTGTACACTCATCCTATATGGGAATATCAATTAACATCTAGACTTCATGATCGGGGCTTCATGAAATGCAGATTTCCTAGTATAAGGAAGTTTTTTAGATTAAGATTTTTGTTCAGAGGAAATACTAATATAGTCTCTTTCATGATTCCATGGATTTAATATTTATAATCACGTTTCTTGATTATACTCTTGTTTAACCTACCATATTTGAGGTACATAGTTTATTACATTGTATAAAAATTTTACACTACACATGTAATCTATTATAGAATTTTTATTTTTATTTTTGTTTGTTATTTTCCTATTATTTTATTCATATTTTATTAATGTGATTCTGATTCATTCCTTCCAATCGTGATAGTATAATCTCTCCACTATACCATTTAACCCCTGATACTTATCAAAAACCTCTTATTTATAGGTAGGTGGGTATGATTATATATAGATCATTGGCTTTAATAGGTTGATACAGATTGAGGAATTGTGAATTGGTATCGAAGGAGGTTCTCCCATTCATTTTATTCCAGACTCCCTTTGGGTAAATGTAGCAAGGATTTTGGCTATGTGGAAATCAGGTTTGGGAGTCATGTATGTTCCCATCTAACTCTTATGTGAAAGACCTCCAAGTTATCAATGATTGGTATTCTATTACAATTATGGACTTATGGTTGTAGGTTTCGGGCGCAGTGGAAGCGTGTTGGTGGGAGTTTTCCCAACTATAATTTTAACGTTAAACAACGTTCAATCCGAAATCTTCCACAATTTAAAACGCCGAATCTTCAAAATAGAACGAAGAATGGAAAAAACTTAAGAGTGAATCCCAGAACCATATAGATAGGATAATCATATGTTGGTTATAATTAATTTAATTAATTCACAAGAATTACCTTGGAGGAATTCTTTCTTCGTTGATGTGTCCAGTCACAATTCAGTGATCTGTCGTTGCGTCGTAAAATCCAAGTGTAGGGTTCCTCTAGCAGTGATCCACACGTGTGCCACGTATCTCTAAACTTCACCGAAGGGACCTCCGGGTGCTAGAGCAGAAGAACCTTCGCTTACGATGTCCGCCTTCGATCACCTTGGTCTCTCGGTCTTGAGAGCATTCTTGGAGGAAGGAGTTCTTTCGGCCTTGAAAGAATTCTCCAAAATTGTTGTACACAACCATTTATTAAAAGTGTTGGGTTTGTGAAGATATTTATAATTGGGTTTGAGGTTATAGAGTTATGACAATAAATAATTGTGTTACGCATTTTATTTATTTCATTAACTCTTATTGAAAACCCCCATGTCAAATTATTAATTCCCTAACATGAACCCACGCTGATTATAATTAATATCACAGTAATGATATTATTTCCTCAAAATCCCGACTAGAAAAACTACACGCAGTGTAATAATTAATACACGATGTGTACTTTTTTTCCTTAAAACTACACGGCGTGTATATTTAATATACACGACGTGTACTTTTATTTTCCACTTTCCTTTATTTCCTCCTCTACATTTATTAGACCTTAAGTAATGGATATTTATTTCTTACAAAAATGTAACTGCATTACTCGCTAATAAATATATTATTTCACCCAAAATATATTCTCTCGAATAACTAGTGTCGAAATAAATTCGATCAGGCATCCTTAAATAATTATTAAACCATAGTCGGGAATAATCTTTATTTAACTTGTTAAATTAAAATTTAACTGAGATACATGGACACACTTAGTGTGTGACCCTCTAGGCCTCTTTCTGAGTGGAATTAGGTGGAGCCTGACTAAAGTCCAAGGTTAGCGTCTATAAACACGCCAAGTCACCCATAGAGAAGGAAGTTAACACTGCAATGATGTGTCACCTCATACGAACGCTTACCGTGTAACATAATCCCTTTGTCACGATATCTCGAATCAAGCGGGTTTCATGCTAGTGTCATCAACCCACGTGCTCGGTTATTCTTTCTTTGACTTCCCGGAATTGAACTCTCCCATACCTTACCATGGACATGGATTTATTTAGGTTATATCAATTTCATCAAAGGGCCTGAGATATCTACTTCCGTTATGGAACAGAAGGGAAAAATCATTTCTCACATTATCTATTAATACGGTATTACTCATGACGCACCCAATGTATCCTACCTCGCTATGAACAGTGTGTCGTCACAGTTTTCTTAAATACATCTAAGTGTGCGAGTTGTAATACCCATTAATAATAAAGGACTAATACACACTTCCGCAGATAGGAACATCCAATGACACTATGAAATGTGGATTTCCTACTGCCAGGTCTCGTTCTCATAATATCCTCCTGGATATTACCAAGGGAACACACCATGAGAAGGTTCCTCAAAGTTTTATGAGTCCTCACCCCTAATGGCCTGTATTATTTGTGTCCCTCAAATAACATCATCCGGCCATAGAACATATATTCAAGAACAGTGTTATGGCACTTCTCGGTTCTCATCATAGCATGGATTCGCTATGACCCATTAATGCAACAGCTGTCCTTAGGACATTATCACATGCATTGTCATGTAGAAGAACAATCAAGATGTGATAAGGCATTTATTAATGAATAAATTACAAATTAGTCGGTTCTAGGCCACCAACTCCAACAGAATCCCACTTGGACTAGATCCAACTTCTAACAACCTTTAACCCGCTAGCTCTCACATGATATTCATGCTTCTACTGAGATAGGTCTTTAGTAATGGGGCCTACCACGTTCTCTTCTATGGACACTCTGCTCACTACAACTTCACCCCTTTGATAGAAATCCCTCAAGAGGTGATACTTCCGGAGTATGTGCTTTGTCTGTTGATGTGACCTTGGTTCTTTTGCAAGAGTCATCACTACAGTATTATCACAATACAATGTAATGGGATCTTTACTGCTAGGCACCACATCAAGCTCTTGGAAAAAGTTCTGAATCCAGACGGCATCTCTGGATACATCAGAAGCCGCTATATATTCAGACTCCACTATAGAATCAGCGACAACTAGCTGCTTTGAACTCTTCCAGCTCACAGCTCCTCCATTGAGATAGAAAACATATCCAGATTGTGACTTTAGATCATTCTGATCTGTCTGAAAACTAGCATCAGCATACCCTTTGATGATAAGCTCCTCGTCTACTCCACACACCAGGAACATATCCTTAGTTCTTTTTAGATACTTAAGGATAGTCTTAAAAGCAGTCCAATGATGTTCTCCTGGGTCTTCTTGATATCTGCCTACCATGCTCAGTTCATAGGCAACATCAAGACTAGTACATAACCCGACATACATAATGGATCCTATAGCCGAAGAGTATGGGATGTTACTCATTCTATCTTTCTCTTATTGTGTCTGAGGACACATTTTCTTAGAAATATGTAGGCCATGGGACACTAGAACCAATCCCATCTTGTAATGTTCCATACTAAATCTCTTTAGTATCAGGTCAATGTATGTACTCTGACTTAGTCCAAGAAGCCTCTTGGATCTATCACGAATGATCTTGATCCCTAGAATGTAGGCTTCTTTACCCAAGTCCTTCATGGAGAAACACTTGTCCAACCACTCCTTAACTGACTATAAGACAGGTACATCATTTTCAATAAGCAATATGTCATCAAAATACACTACTAGGATAACGATCGCATTCCCATTAAACCATTTATAAACACATGTCTCACATTCATTCTTAATGAACCCAAATTCCTTTATAGCTTCATCAAATCGAATGTTCCATGACTTGGATGCTTTCCTTAATCCATAAATGGATTTCTGCAACTAGAAAACTCTTTTGGCTTCACCTGGTGTCACAAACCTGTCTGGTTGTGTCATATAGACATATTCCTGAAGGTTCCTATTATGGAATGCTATTTTGAGATCCATTTGACAAATCTCATAGTCATGGTATGCTGCTATGGAAAGTATGATTCTTATGGATTTAAACATGGAAACTGGAGAGAAGGTTTCATCATAGTCAATTCCTTGACACTGTCTGAATACTTTAGCCACTTTCCTTACTTTATAGGTGCTAAATAGACCTTCCATGTGCAGTTTTCTCTTGAATACCTATTTGCATCCAACAGGATTTACATCAACTGGCTCATTGACCAGAACCCATACTTGGTTTTGATACTTGGAATCCATCTTAGAATTCATAGCTTATAGCCATATTACAGCTTCTGAGCTTTCTACTGCTTCCTTGTAGGAGAGAGGTTCATCATTGTCCAACAATAATTATTCACCATCCTCGGTGACTAGGAAACCAAATCTCTCTGGTTCCCTTACCTCTCTTGAGCTCCTACGCAGTACTTGTGTTTCTAGAACCTCTTCCACAGGGACCTGTGGAACTTGTTCTTATACTAACTCCTGTGTATCTTGAGCATCAACTTCATGGAAGTCAATCTTGCTCCCACTATCCTTCTTGAGGATGTGATCCCTCTTAAGAAATACGGCTTGTCTGGCGACAGTCACTTTCTTTTCTGAAGGTTTATATATGTAATATCCTTTCGTTTCCTTGGGATATCCTATGAAGATACACCTCATGCCATGAGGTGCTATTTTGTTGCCTGAGAAGGCCTTAACAAACGCCTCACATCCCCATACACGTGTGTGCGACAAAGTGGGTTTCCATCCATTCCAAAACTCGGATGGAATTCCATTTGTCGCCTTAGTTGGTACTCGGTTTAATGTGTATGCTGCAGTTTGTAATGCATATCCCCAAAAGCATAATGGAAGATCCACATGAATCATCATTGACCTTACCATGTCTAAATAGGTGTGGTTCCTCCTTTCACTAACATAGTTTCACTATGGTGTATAAGGACGAGTGTGATGAGATAGAATCCTAGACTCCCATAGAAGATCGATGAACTCTTGGTTCAGATATTCTCCACCTCGATCCGATCAAAGTTTCTTTATCTTCTTACCAAGATGATTCTACACTTCATTCTTGAATTCCTTAAATTCATCTAAGGACTCTGACTTATACCTCATTAAGTAGACATAGCCATATCTACTCAAACCATCCGTAAAAGTAATGAAGTAGGAATATCCACCTATAGCTTCTACTAGAAATGGTCCACAAACATCTGTGTGCACCAATCCTAGAAGCTCTATGGCCCTTTCTCCATGTCCACCAAAAGGCGGCTTGGTCATTTTACCTTGTAAACAAGCGTGACATCTATCAAGTGGTTTTAGCTCAGTAGAGTCTAAAAAGCCATCTTGGTAGAGCTTTGTCAAGCGATTCTCGTTTACATGACCGAGATAGTGATTCCACAACTGGGTGATATATGAGTCATGTGAGTTTGTTTCGTTATCGATTACCAACACTTGGTTTTCGTAATTTAATACATACAAACCATTATTTAAATGTTCCATACCATAACATACATTGTTCTTATAAAATATACAACCCTTATTTCCAAACTTAAAAATAAATTCATCCATATCCAAACAAGATACAGAAATTATGTTCTTAGAAACACTAGGCACATAATAATAGTTATGTAAAACCAAAATCATCCCAGTCGGCAATGAGAGGTGGTAATCGCCAATAGCCAATGCAGTCATCCTTGCACCATTGGCAGCTCGAAGATCCACCTCTCCTTTGGAAATCTTTCTAAATCTAATTGGTTCCTACATTTTAATAAAGATGTCAGCCCCACAAGCTGTATCTAATACCCAATGTGTAGAAATAGAAATATTACACTCGATAACAAACGCACCTTTAGCGTCCCCACGCTTCTGGGTGCAGTTCCTCTTCCAGTGGCCTTTCTTGACACATACAAAACCCACTGCCTCCCGTCCCTTGAACTACCTCTAGATCTTCCCCTTCTTATAGGGATGGTGCTCAGGGGATTCAGACCGTTTATAAGTCTTTGACCCCTTTGCCTTGTCCTTCCTTTTCCTATTCACCATAAGGACTGCGGGTTTGTCACACCCCATGTCCTTATCTACCTAGAAAATCAAGGTCAGAAGTTCTGATAGACTCTTCTCATTGTTTCTCATGTTGTAGTTAATAATAAAGCTAGAGAAGGTATTGGGAAGTGATGATAGGATGAGATCTGTATGCAACTCATTTGGGAATTTAATCCCTAAGATGTCCAGGCTTTCAATGTAGCCAATAAGCGTGACTACATGAGGCCCAGCTGGCACAGACTCTCTAAGCATAGTTGTAAACAAAGCATTAGAGATCTCATATCTCTCTTGTCTCACCTTCTCTTTGTAGATATCCTTAAGGCGAGACATCATGTTATACACTATCATTTTTTCATGTTGCTTCAAGAGCTCATTGTACATGGCCGATAGCATGAAACACTGGACATCTGTGGAATCATCCATGTGTTTCATATAGAGAGATAATTCCTCATCACTAGCCTCTTTCCCAGGCAGAACTGGAATAGGCTCTTCCAGCACATACAATTTCCTTTCGTGGCAAAGGATGACGTGTAAACGCCTCTACCATTCTTGGAAATTGGTGGTGGTGAGAAGGTTTTCCTTCTCGATTATGGTTCGCAATGATATGTTTGAAGTCATTTTCTTTCTATTTCTATCAATTAAGTTGAAAAAAGGTTTAGTCCTTTATTAAAAAACTGAGACAAATAAATAAATTAATACTTATTAGTCTCTCACTATTTTATCAAAATCCAATAGCCCACACCATTGACTTTGGAATATTCTATTGCCTAAATATTCTAGTGGAAAGGATCCATATTGCCCTTCTCATTACCCCAACTAAGGTTGGTCAAGAAACATGAAGGGTTTTAGGTAGGAATTCTAAATGCCAATGGCATTAACTCGCAGCTCCTTGATCCACTAAGTGGACTCCCCAATCCTGAAATCCTTTTATTTTGGATTTCCTCAACCTTTGCCTATTGGTCACACCAAGTCCTGTTGTGGCAGTCAACCCTTGATGCAAACCAATTAAATTCAACCCAAAACCTTGAATTAGAATTCCCCGATAATTAAAAGAACCCCAACTAGGGTTGGTCAAGCACTTTGAAATATGGTTCGATTCTAACCAAGATTATGGAAGGTTATACCGACTTAATATTTCCTTTTGAGAGATTTTATCGTTATACGTAAATTTCCATTTTATTATCTTTGATTACATGCTTGTTAATATTAAGTGGGATATACTTAATTGATTGACCATGTCTAAGATAATATATACGCATAAGATGGTTTTTATTTTAGTTCCATCTTGCATGCTTGTTTAATTCATTAATTGTGTGATCTTGACAACACACCCACAATAAATAAACCAAGAAACTGATAGATATAAAATAAATGGTATGATCATGAGCTTTTCTATTGGTTATTTTATCTAGTGGCTGATAAACTAACCCAATACCTAGGGGAGAAACACCTTGAACCTTTCGGGTTCGTGTTTACAGATGTCCACCTGTCCACCTTTGTATCTCCTTGGATTGGTTTCGACTTGGCTCTTGAATTGAGCCACCTCCAATAGCTTGGGAGCTCCATCCATTAAATATTCATTTATCTCACACACAGGTGATGGGTAAAAAAGGGTTTTTACATAAAATAATCCTTGGGCGCGCAGGCCCTATATATTAATGAGGAGATGGCTCGCATGCTAACAAATTTAATTTAAATAAATTAATTAAAACAAACCATTCCCATACAAAGGTCTTGGTCTAGCTCATGATCATCCATACATGAAATGATATTTACGCATAAATAAAACTATCATTCAATTCTTTAATAGTTCTTATTTAAGATAAATCACGCGCGAATTAATTAATTATCTTTAATTAATCAATCCTTTTATCTTAAACCCTTTTTCTAAATTTCCTTGAGATTCTCATCCATCATAATTTTAAACAAATAAATTCATTTAAAATTATCCTTGTATGTAAATTGTACCTTGGAGGAAACCCAGTGAATTCCCATTCATTACGCAGATGTTAAATTAAACAAATATATATATATAACACATATCATGTGTTGTGCCTCAGCTTTACTCCTACACCGTGGTACACGTCTCAAGGGTTTGTATAATATAATAATAAATTTTAATAAATCTGTGTAATTTGGGTGAGTACCCGGCATGTAGTTCTGACTACACAACGTGTACTTTTCTTCACTGTCCATACGAAGTACATGCCTGGGGACATGGAGTGTAAATGTACTTCAGAAATTTTCAGAGTACACGACATATTCTTTGGGACACACGCCGTGTAGTTTCTGCGTTACATGGTTTCCAGTCGAGCAAGCCGTGTATGGGGTACACAGTCCAACCCGAACCCAAAGGGACTACACACCGTGTTCAGTTGGACCACACGGCGTGTAATATGGAAACCGTGTGCCACCTGTTCTTGGTCAACACACGGTGTCATAAATGACTTATATAGGATCAATACACGGCCTGATTTGGAAGACCAGTCCGATGATGAACCTAGAATACTCAATGTGTACTTCCGAATACACACCGTGTATTCTGGTGTTGTGCGGCCAGAAACTTTTGGCTCCTCCGGATGAGTTCCTCTATTTTATCTTAATCAAAATTAAAAGAAAAATTTGTTTTTGTGAGGTGAATGAGAAACGAGGGAGGAGGAACAGATCTTGAGATTCATATTTCCAGAATGATTAAACTTTAATTGAAACAACTAAATTATTAAATGTGAAAAACATCAACGAAAAACTAAATAATTATAATCAATGATATAACCGCCTATGATACCACTTATAGGTTTCGGGCACAGCGGAAGCGTGTTGGTGGGAGTTTTCCCAACTTTAATTTTAACGTTAAACAACGTTCAATCTGAGATCTATCACGATTTAAAACACTGAATCTTCAGAATAGAATGAATAACGAAAAAAAACTTAAGAGGTAATCCTGGAACCATAGAGATAGGATCATCATATGTTAGTTATAATTAATTTAATTAATTCACAAGAACCACCTTGGAGGAATTCATTCTTTGTTGTTGTGTCCGGTCACGATTCGGTGATCCATTGTTGCGTCGTAGAATCCAAGTGTAGGATTCCTCTAGCGGTGATCCACACGTGTGCCACGTATCTCCAGACGTCGCCGAAGGGATCTCTGGGTGCTAGCGTAGAAGAACCTTCACTTGCGATGTCTGCCTTCGATCGCCTTGGTCTCTCGGTCTTGAGAGCGTTCCTGGAGAAATGAGTTCTTCCGACCTTGATAGAATTCTACAGAATTGTTGTGCACAACCATTTATTAAAAGTGTTGGGGTTGTGAGGATATTTATAATTGGGTTTGAGGTTATAGATTTATGACAATAAATAAACATGTTACGCGTTTTATTTATTTCATTATCTCTTATTGAAAACCCCCATATCGAATTATTAATTCCTTGACATGCGCCCACGCTGATTATAATTAATATCATAGTAATGATATTATTTCCTCAAAATCCCGACTATAAAAACTACAAAGCGTGTAATAATTAATACATGGCGTGTACTTGTTTTCCCTTAAAACTACACGGCGTGTATATTTAATATACACGGTGAGTACATTTATTTTCCACTTTCCTTTATTTCCTCCTCCACATTTATTAGACCTTGAGTAATGGCTATTTATTTATTAAATAAATGTAACTGCATTACTCTCTAATAAATATATTATTTCACCCACAATATATTCTCTTGAATAACTAGTGTCGAAATAAATGTGATCAGGCATCCTTAAATAATTATTAAACCACAGTCGAGAATAATCTTTATTTAAATTGTTAAATTAAAATTTAACTAAGATACATGGACACACTTAATGTGTAACCCTCTTGGCCTCTTTCTCAGTGGCATTAGATAGAGCCTACCTAAAGTCCATGGTTAGAGTCTAGAAACATGCCAAGGCACCCATAGAGAAAGAAGTTAACACCGCAATGACGTGTCACCTCATATGAATGCTTACCATGTAATATAATCCCTTTGTCACAATATCTCGAATCAAGCGGGTTGCATGCTAGTGTCATCAACCCACGTGCTCGGTTATTCTTTCTTTGACTTTCCAGAATTGAACTCACCCATACCTTACCATGGTCATGGATTTATTTAGGCTATATCAATTCCATAAAAGGGTCTGAGATATCTACTTCTGTTATGGAACATAAGGGACAAATCCTTTCTCACCTTATCTATTAATGCATTATTACTCGTGATGCATCCAACGTATCCTACCTCACTACGAATAGTGTGTCATCACAATTTTCGTCAATACATCTAAGGGTGCGAGTTGTAATACCCAATAATAATAATCTTAATGTCTAAGGACCAATACACACGCCTGTAGATAGGAACATCCAATGACACTATGAAATATGGATTTCCTACTTGCGGGTCTCGTTCTCATAATATCCTCCTGGATATTACTAAGGGCACACACCATGAGAAGGCACCTCAAAGTTTTATGAGTCCTCACCCTTAATGGCCTGTATTATTTTTGTACGTCAAATAACATCATCCTGCCATAGAAAATATATTAAAGAACAGTGTTATGGAACTTCCTGGTTCTCATCATAGTAGGGATCCGCTATGACCCATTAATGCATCAGCTGTCCTTAGGACATTATCACATGAATTGTCATGCAAAAGAATAATCAAGATGTGATATGGCATTTATTAAAGAATAAAGTATAAAGTAGTTAGTTCTAGGCCACCAACTCTAACAATGGTTTCATATAGATATTTATCTTTTTATTTCATTATAATTTATTGGATTTGGGTTTATTCATGAATTATGACTAGGAACATAGGAGAAAATTTCATATATACATGTTGTTTCCTATGTGTTATTGTTCATTTAAATTAATTCCTTGATCTATTATTTTTTATTCTGGGCTGTAATATATTTAAATTTGGAGTATTTTAACATTAATATGTATATTTTTATATATAAATATCATTGTGACTAACATGTAGTTATGGGTAAATAGGTTGAATCCTAATGTTGTGATATGAAGGTTATTCTCTATCATAATGGGAATAATTAAGTGATATTTTATCTTGTATAAATACCCAATGTATGCCTATAAAAATATTGAGTTGATATCTTGATAAAGGTACTAAATTATTTCTATGAATTCATATGTAAATTCAAATAATGTCACTAAGAAAACAATAAAGGGGACCAATGGAAGAACTTGGTCTGAATGATCCTATAAGGGAGAATTCCTAATTCCCCCACACTAGATTTATAGGAAGATATTGCTGAGAATGATCCATATATGATCTAGTGAGTTAAGATATAATATTTATGCATACAAGAATATTCCATATTATGCATATTCATGGTTGAGTATTTTGTAGGATGATGTTTCATTATTCTCAAGACTTCTTACTTCAGTATCCCCCATATTTTTATGGAAATAGATTCCTACAGGATACTAAGTACTGGGTGAATTTCAGTAAGGGGATCCTAGATCTAATGGAGACTCCTTAGTAAATATGGGTAAAGGTGGATGACTTTAATCTTTATGGATGCTCTGGGAGGTGGTGTGGTATCCTGAACCAGGCAATGGGATGTGAGGGTCTAAATTGGGAGACCTTCAAAATTTGAATCCTTCATGATTTTTTTATGGATACATTGATTCTTGGTCGAGATTTAAATTTTATGGAGCTTCATAATGAGATTATTTTAGTTTCTTATTACATTATAGTTTTAGGGAGTTTCATATCTTCACCCCTCTTAGGGAAGGGAAAATGATGAGTAAGGTCCAAAAATTTATAATCCTACTTTTTCTACTGTGAAATAATTAGGTATTGTGTTTTGACCTGATGAAATATCCTAAAGTGTTACACAAGACCATAATTATCAAGAAGGTTTTAGATGAGAATGTTTTTGTAGATCTCCGTTCTATAATTGGTGCAACGATGAGCCGGTGTAACACCCCAAAATTCTAAAGTAAGAACATTAAATTCGATAGCCTGTATGAAACACAACACCAAGCATATAAGGGAATATATGATCCTGATACATTGAAATATATTTAATATTTTAAATAAATTAAATATATTATATATCTTTAAATTCATAAAAAACTATGTTAGATTCTGTCACACAAAACAAAGAGATTATTCGATAGCTTACGATACATGTAGGACCAAGTTTTACCAAACAATAATATATTATAAATATATTATTATTTAATTTAATAAAATATTACCTATTTGTTAAATTAGAGTTTATGAGTATCATTAAATAATATATTAATATATATGGTTTACACAAATATAAAATTAATTCATTGGTTACCAATTAATAAGAAATGAATATAAAAACAAATTGAATATAAAGGAAATGTTTTTATGCACAAAAAGGCATTTTATCCTAATAATTAAAACTAATTACTATTAGTGTATAATCATAATGAATTATATATGTTACATATTAAATAAAATATTCATTATATTTATCCAATATATTTAATAGGCATAAGATAATAACAACCTCGATTTTATGAATTAAACCATATAATTCTCTAAAGACAATTTTTCCACTTTTTAATGGCATGCCTGTTTTAAAATGGAATTTATAATTTTTTATAAATTTTATATTTCATAATAAACTTCAATTTTAAAATATAAATGTAAAAAATTTAATAGTTTTATTTTTTTATTTTTCTGGGAAATTTCATTTCTTGATGCATATTGAAAAATACTGAATTTTAATTGAATAATATTTTTTCATCTAAATAATTTATAGGATTAAATTATTTTTAAGGTTATTTTAAAGTAAAATTTGATAAATTATATATAAATTAATCCAATTTAGTCAATTTTAAACAATTTCTCATAGAAATTGGATATAAAACCATTTCAATCTTTTGAACATTTTTACATTAAAAATATGCTTTCCCATCCCTTCCACAGTATTAAATTTTAACTATTTTCTACTAGTTAAGTTATTGAAATCTATAATAAGGGATTCCATATTTGGAATAATAAAAAATTATAACATATAATATGGTCCACTTAGTTTTTTACCAGAAAAAATACTGAAATAAATTAAAATTTATTATAGTGATTAAGGTAAAATTAATCTTAATAGCGAACAAAGCCTTAAACTTAAGGAAAAAATGACTTATAAAGTAGTCCAAAATCCATTTTATTTCCATATTCATACCATATACTCTCTCTAGTATAATATTTTCTATTTCTAGATATATGTTACATTAGAAAAATAGGGGTAACATTTCCTCTTCCAAAAACATACAATAATTCCACTCCTCAACTATAAAAAAAATCCATCACCCCTCCCACTAATTCGCACCTCTAAGGAAATTGGATGTCATAAAATCAGCCCAAATAGTCCCCCAAAACCCCTCACCCAATACTAGAATCCCCAATTTTAACTTAAAGTAAACAGAGTAAGTATTTTGGTATAAACTAAAAGGAGTTACCTGAATAAGAGGTAACATTCTTCAATAATCACTTTTATTTCATTTACTTATACACCACTTAAATTTTTTTAAATAATGATTATGTAATATCCTGAGTAACTTAAATATATAGAGATATTTTTATTTTTAGGTTTTTACCTACACTTTTACACACATCCATTAAATGTGAAAGACAATCATCATTCATGTGAATGGAACAGTACCGAATCGCAAACAGATGTCATTCATTCTTGAATTTACCACATTTAATGGTTTAAAATAATGATTGATTTTTATTTTAAATATGATATATATTGTATTTATAATTTATTTATTCTTATGTAGATTTTTATATAACCATACTATCGTACCTTCTATTTTTTGGGAATATGGTAACCTTATTTTTGGACTTTTGGACTACCACCTCCTTAAAGTGATGTGATTCATTCACACTATACATGGAATGTGTAAAGGATGATTTTAATTAAAATAAGGTACATATGGGAGATAAATATGTTACTATGATTATAATATATATATATATATATATTTTCTACTTTTCATTATTTTAAAAATGAAGAAAATGGAAGTAGCGTTTATGCATACGCACAACCTACTATCTCCATAAACGGTGAAATTAATTTCCTATATTCAAATTTTATGTATTATCCTAAATAAATATATACTAAATATATATGATATTTAAATCGTGGTTTTCATCCTAGATATTATAAAATCGTGATCAACCTAATAAGAACAATAATAAGTCAAAATATTCTGAAAAAACATCACAATTAGCACCTGAAATAATGAAAATGATGAAAGATTATTAAAAAATGGGTAATAAGATATTATAATAAGAAAATATATGATATTATATATATGATTTTGGTTTTTTTATAATTTAGTGACATAATTATAATCATTATTCATGAGGTTATATGGTGTTCACCTGAAATGAAATGCAAGGTAAGGGGCTTTGTGTCAATTTCCATTCTTTGAAGAATACTTTATCGTTGTGCACATAATTTCTTATATAAGGTGTACATAATAAGACTTTGATATTTAATATCATGAATAACTCATTATTTATGGTTTTCTAAGTTTCAATTTGAATTATTTTGTCTATATTTATTTGAACTTAAATTTAACAATTGGTAAATAAATTTCATATCTCAATTCATTTTTCATTAGGTTATATTAATTCTTTTTTGTCATTAATATTATATGATAATATTTATAATTAATTTGAAACTTTTTTTATGTATTTTCACTTCGTATATGTGTATTGAAATTTTAGAAAAATAATCAATTCATTTATCAATTCTCACCTCAACTTTATGATCATTTAAGGGTTTATTTCAGAATCTCTTTCTAATAAATATTGCTTATTCTATAAATTAAATTAAAGTAATTTATATATTAATTGTTCAATAAACCCTTTAATATTATTATCGTATGGTTATTACTAACCTTTTTCATGTAATACTACTATTTTCCACTCTTTTCAACTCAAAATATTTTAAAAAATCTTATTAAGAAAACCTGAATTCATTTTTATCTTTAGTCAGAGAATAGATTTTATTCTAAAGACCTTGTTTTATAAAAAGTTAATAAAAATCATTTTTAAACATTAAAAATGATTTATTAAATACATTTTTACCATATTTTCTTTCAATAATGTTTTAAAAGTAATTTATTTGTTTCTTTCCAAATAGAGCACTATCCTAACCATTTTACCTTGAAAAAGGAATGTTCATTTTACATTGTATGACATATATGGAATTAACTACCATTGGTTCATATAACCTTCCTTTAAAATTTAAAATGGTTAGTTTTTAGATAATTCTTTTTGAAGTTATTTTTAATAAAAACTATTTTGATAATATATTTCAAAATAAAAATGATATTTTCCTCAATAATGTTTTTTTAAAAGATATTTTATAGTATTTTCATCCATCAATGACAAAAAACATTAATTTTAATCCAAATAGGATTTATTGTATTGATACCATCCTTATTCTTCATTTGTATTTTTTATGATTTATTTGCCTAAGTATTGTGTGGACATTCACCTCCTTGATTCCTATTTGTCCCTTTAAAATATTCAATTTCCTATGATCACTAGACATTAAATTTCCTATAAATATCCATATAATTTATCATGGGTATGATTATTTTCTAAAATGTATACCATTATTACATATGGAATATACTTTTAAAGTTATTTGATCAACTGGGGAAAGTTTATTATACATGTATCCATTACTAAATAAATATATTTGATAAGGCACATTGATTCTGAATTAAATCGTTTATTTGATATATGAGTAATACTATGAATATTCATTGTATGGGTTGGAGATCAGTAAATGAAATCCCATCGATGCATCAGTAGTCTCATGAAATATCATTAGTTGGTGAAAACCCCTTCGAAATTGTTTCCAAGGAGAATAGATTGATTTCAACCCATAGATTTAAACTATCTTGAGAATAGATCTTAACAGTAAAGGTATTATGTTCTTAGAAAACATGACATCTGATAATTAAAAATTTTCTTCATTTCATTTATTATTACCCATGCAATTTTTTATTTGAAATTATTTACGGATTCATTTAATTATCATTTCACTGATTAAATTACACGTGTTTCAGTTTTTTTCTTCCATATTAATTATGCCTTATCCAGTTATTAAAGTGGAATTTATTTTGATTTATTTACCTTTACATATTTTTTTCACACTTCTTTCTCAATTTATTGATAAAATGGAAGGTGTATTCAGTTATTACTAAACCATATTTACTATTCTCATTAGTTCATAATTTCTTATGCTATACTTAACCCCTACAGATTATTTTAGATCACCCTTATTTTTTTTACTTACCTTGGAATCTAGGAGTTGTACTAGGAAAGATGTTTATGGAGACGCTAGATGGAATAAAGTTATCCACAAAAGAAAAAATTTATTCATTTATTTATTTATTTATTTGTCATACAATACTCATGTATGTATCTATATTTCCAAGAATAATAAACCATTTGGTCCTTTTGGATATGATTTACTTGTATCTTATTCCAATTTAATGGTATTAGGCACTATCTTTAAGTTTTTTAGGGTCAGGGCACAACAGTTGGTATCAGATCAAATTTAGTTGCACCATTGGGAACTAGATTTTGGAAATCATATATTGGGAACATGTCCCTAAGATAGAATTTTAGGATTAGCATAGAGGCACATATGCCTTCATTAACTTAATAGTTATAGATACCATAATTGTATTATGATATTAAGGATAATCATAAGTTCAAATACTCAAAAAACACTTTTAGGTTTTATTTTATGAGTGTAGGGAAAGATTATGGACATTTTTGGGATAAATTTATAGAATGTATATGTTCTAATGGAAAATGTACATGAGGAATAATAATTTTTACATTCTATAGATATAAGTTTAAATTTAATGATAACTGTCAGGGTTAATATGATTATTAATGGCATTGTAATAATATTCAAACATGATTATTAATCTTTGTAAAAATTTGTTTTGAAAACCCTAGTAAAACAGTTATGTAATGATTAATTTCATTTCATTAATTACCATTATACTTTTTGAAAACATTATAGGATTTATATCAATATGGTTTTATAAAATTACAACCACTATTATAGGTGAAAATCCATAAATTTCGGCAAGGATTTGGGACTTTAACCCATGACCAAAGGATGATAAGGGTTTAACACCAACCCCTGACCAACAAAATGCAATGGTTAATATTTCAGTTTTTTAGTTAAAAAAATTGATGAATAATTATTAACGATGTAATAGTAGCTCTTATATCTATGATTAGATATTACTATATTAATCATATTGGGATTGGATAATAGTTATACAGAAATAGAAATAAATTTCACTCTTTTATGGGCCTTATGATTCGTAAAAAATGTTTTTTATTTATTTAGGAATAAAAGTTAATTTTTAGATATCCATTTCAAGATTAAATTGATTAATTGGAAATTTTCAATGAAAAAAATTATGGAAATTTTTTTTATGGAATATAAATATATCAAGTAATTATATTTCCTTATATTCATAAGTAGTAAAATAATTACCCAATATTAGGATAATGATCTAGAAATAAAATGTTGTCCTAATATCATAATTTTTGTTTAACTAATGGTATTTTAGATCATCAAATGTTAATAAATTTTAGCCTTTTACATCCCATTGATTAGTCACATGTTTTTATTAGTGAACTCAATCACTCCCTATAATTATTTAAGTTTTTCCTCAAAGTCTGTATTTTTACTTATCACTAGAATTATCTAATTTAGAAACCTAGTTATATGTTATTCCATGTGACATTTGTACTTCTATATATATCTTATAAATAGGATATTTTATAAACTCTTTTACAATGTGGTTTTTTTAAATAATATATAAATATAAAACTCTAGATTATTTATATCAAGTTAAAATTGTGAGGTTGTGAATTAATTAAGGTGGGAAGAATGTAACACACAAAAATTCTAAAGTATGAACATTGTACTTGATAACATGTACGACATACAATACCAATCGTAGAGGGGAAAACAATGTCCTGAGACTTTAAAATAAATTAACTATTTAAAATAAATTTAATATATTCTATATCTTTCAATGTAACCAATATTGGGTTAGTTTTAATTTCACACAATAATGAGTTTATGTAATAGCTTACCTTACATGCAAGACTGAGTATTACCGAACAATAATGTACTATTAAAATATTATTATTTAATATACTAAAATATAACATATCTATTAAATTAGAGGATATTAATAGGATTTACTATCATATGAAAATATATGGTTTAAATGGCTAAAAAATAAAATCATTGGTTACCAATTAATTAGAAATGAATGTAAAAACTAATTGAATATAAAGGAAATGTTTTTATGATCTCAAACGGGTTTTATAAAAGTAAATTAAATGAGTTACTGTTACTGAATGGTGTTAATTAAAAATATATGTTATATATTTAATCAAATATTTTTTGTATACATGAAATATATTTGAAAGGCATAATATAAGAACAACCCCAATTTTATATATAAAAACATGTATTTCTCTAAAGGCAATTTTTTCACCATTTAATGGTGCACCAGTTTTAAAACTGAATTTTTACACTTTTATAAATGTTATATGTAAAAAAATAAACTCCTTTTTTGAAATCATAAAATCCAAATTATCTTAGGGATATTGCTTTTTATTTTTCTGTGAAATTTCATTTTTTATGAATAGTGAGAAATACTGAATTTTAATCGAAAAACTCCTTTTAATCTAAATAATTTATATGGTTGAATTATATTTTAAATTAATTTTAAAGGAAAATTAGATCAATTATAAATAAATAAATTCAATTATAATAAATTTTACACTGAAATTGTATATAAAACCATTTAAAACTTTGGAACATTTTTACATCTGAAACCAACTTTCTCAACCTGTTCGCGAGATTAAATTTAAATTATGTTCGGCCACTTTAGTTATTGGAATTTGAAAAAATTGGATCCATATTTTGAATCAAAGAAATTTATAATTTCTAATAAGTTCAACTTATTTTTTAATCAGAAATATTAGCAAAATTAATTAAAATGAATTACATCGATTATGGTAAAAATAAACATAATAAGGGATGAAACCATAAACTTAGGGGACCAAATGACCTATACACCTATCCAAAACCCATTGGATAGAAATATTTATACCCTATAATATATTTTACCTAATTTTTTACATTATTGGAACTACTTTAAATTGAAAAAACATGGGTGGAATTTCCTCTTTAAAAAATTTACAAGATTGTGAATCCTCTTCTACTATAAATAAATGCACTCCTCCCCTTATTCATACCCATAATGCCAATAGGCTCACCCTAAATCTAAAAAAATAATCTTTAAACATCCCTTTCATAATAATATAATAAAAAAATTTCACATTAATTAAACCAAGGAAGTATTTTTGTATAAACCAAATGGATTTACCTGAATAAGAGGTAAAGTTCTTCAACAATCACTTTTGTTTCATTTACTTCTCTACCGCTTAAATTATTTTTATAAAATTATAATAAAATTACTATTTATATTTAATATATTGAGATGATTTTATTCTTATATTTATAAATATAATTTCATACAAATCCATCAAATGGGATACGCATTCCTTGTTCCTGTGTATGACAGACTTACACATCGTGAACCGATGTTGTTTGTTATTCCATTTACCACCTTTAAACATTTTAAATAATGATGGAATAATATTTTATATGTTATATAAATTATATATAATTTATTTATTCTTATGGAACTTTTTATATGACCAGACCTCCATTCCATTCATTTTTTTGGAATACGATAACATCATTTATGGATGTGCGGACTATGGCCTCCTCAAAGCGATGTGATTCATTCACACTATACATGGAATGTATGAATTATGTTTTTAATAAAAATATGTGATATATATGACACAATAATTTTATAGGAATTATAATATAAATATATTAATGTATCATTTAATTTTTATTATTTTAAATATGACAAAGAAATTGAAGTAGTGTTTATGTGTACGTACGACCTACCATATCCATGAATGGTACATTTCATTTATTATCTAAAATTTTTATTTATTATTATAAATATATATATATATTTATAATATATATGATATTTAAATCATTTTTTACATCCTTTATATAATGAAATCATGATCAACTTAAGAAGAATAAAAATAATAAGCCAAAATGTACTCGAAAAACGTAACAATTAACCCCCAAAATAGTGAAGATGGTGAAATATTATTAACAAAAGAGTAATAATATAATATAAGAAGATAATATATTATGTTATAAATATAAGTATGGTTATGGTAAAATTAGGTGACAATATTAACACCATTATACAGGATGTCAAAGGTCGTTCACCTGAATGTTAACCCAGTGTAAGGGACTTCGTCTCAATTTCCATTATTTGAGGAATACTTTATATTTGTGCACCTAATTTCTAATATAAGGTGTAAATACTTCCAATTTTACATTAAATATCATGAATAATTCATTATTCATGGTATTTTGAGTTTTAATTTTACTTCTTTAATCTAAGGGAATTTGAAAATAAAATTACCAAGTGGTAAAAAGATCTCAAAGATCAATTTATTTTTCAATGGGCTATATTACATCCTCGTTGTAATTAATATTATATGATTATGTGTATAATGAATTTTAATATCTATTTATTTATTAAATCTTCTTATATATGGATTTACAGTTGATACACATAATCTGTTCATTGATCAATTCTCACTTCAATGTTATGATCGTTTTAGTAGATTATTTCAAAATCGAATTATAATAGAGATTACTTATTCTTGAAATTCCATAATTAAATTTATATTAGTATTGTTCAATAAAATATTTCATTTTATTATTCTTTAGTTATTCATGACCCTTTTAATTTAATTGTAATATTTTTCTACTCTTTAGTACTCAAAATGTTTTAGAAATTATTTCTAAGAAAACATTACTTAATATATCTCTTAAGTTGTGGAACCTGTTTTCTTCTAAAAACCATGTTTTTTAAAATTGTTTTAAAAAATTCATTCAGAAATACCAAAATTATTTATTAAAGAAATTTTTAACCATTTTTATTTCATAAATAATTTATAAGGAATATTCTTTTCACTTTCCAGATATTTCACCTCCCCAGCCTTTTTACCTTGAAAAAAGAATGTTCTTTTTACCTTTTATGACATGTATAGAATTACCCATAGTCATTTATTTGAAGATTCATTTGGAAGTTTAAAAAGTTAATTTTTAAATAATTTTTTTTGAAGTGGTTTTCAAAGAAAAGGATTTTGAATTTTTTTTAAAGAATCAGGGGCTCAGTTAAACCAAGGACATGGGGGTAGAGTCATTGAACTAATTTAATAAGGGATTATGTCACGGAATTAATTCTTACTAAGGGTTTAGAGGGACCTTATAACATTTTAGTTATGGTTCAAATTTCATAGACACTTTCTATTACCTTTTTGATGATATGATAGTACCATTTTTTATATCAACTTAGGTTTTTATTATAAATGACTTTCCAGTCAATTTATTTTTGAAGTTTCCCTCTCTTGATACAATATTGGGAAAGAAAGTGGATATACTCCAATAATTTCTAGAAAGATTTGTAGTGGTTTTATTATTTTAATATTTTTGACATGATTATATTCGATGTTATCTATGGGATGGACTTATTTTCCAGTTATTAGGTGCACATCAACTGATATAGGAAGAATGTATAATAAAATATTTTTAATGTGGGGGGGGAGTTTGTTCTTACTAAGGAATGAGATGTTGGAATTTTTAGAATGATACATCAACTAAGCCTGGATGGGATATCATGGTACAAGTAGAATTTTTAGTCTATATAGTTGATCAAGAAGTAGCTCCCTACACTTTTTCTATCAAAGTAAATTTATAAGGATTATTCTCTTATTGATTTATTTGTATATCCTATTTTTATTGGAGTTTATTATGAGATAAAAATCACATATTGATTTGGAAATCTAAAGGTGTGGCTCAAGGATTTTAGGGTAACGAGTTTTATCAGATTGAGAACATCTACTTAGGGTCCCCTGATGTTGTTAATAAATAAGGAATATGGTAATATTTATATTTTGTAAAATTTTTGAAATAAAATAATGTAATAGTGAGGAACATAAAATCACCACCACGGATCAATGACTTGTTTTTTTAGGTATGGGTATTTTGGTGGTTCTACAATATTAATACAGGTAGACTTCCACTAGATTTAGTTCATGGAGGAGGACAATCATGAGACATTAATTAGGAGTAGATGTAGTTGGTGTGAGTCTTTTTTCATGCGTTTTAATTTTAAAATTTTCTAGTGGTGACCATGGATATCATGAATAGGATATTTCATCCATAACATGAAACTTTATTTAGGATATTTATTGATGGTATCCATACAAATTCACATACCTTTGAGATACATGCTAGAAACCTGCAGATTATGGTTAGTACACTACAGGTAAATCAACTCTATGATAATATCTTGAAGTTTATTTTCTGGTTCTATGAGGTATGAATACTTGGTAATGTAATATATGAGGTGGGTATTTCATTAGAGATAGATAATATAGAGTTTTTTATGTATTTGAAATGACATAGAAATTTTTTCAAAATTCATAGAATCCTATTGTTGGTGGGATAATACTATAAATTCATCGAGGAATAATCCTTCCTAGAAGAACCAATGACTATGACCTAGATATTATTTCTCTATAATTGGTCATAGTTATAATATTGGATAGATTGATATACAGATTCCATCATTATATAATGAATTATTCTTGATTCATTGATATATCTACATCAAATATATATATTTGGATACCCTTCCATGGATTGGAACTAGATCTACCATTGATGGTGTTTGTTATGTTAGATGAGTTATTAAGAAGCCTATAACACCATCTCTTTATTTAATCTCTTTTTAAAATTCCTTTTAAGATGAACTGGGATTATTTCTTTGATCCTCGGTGTATAGTATTTAATTGGTAGGTTCATGGGTGTGAAGTGGGTATCTGTACTTAATAATCTTGGATTTTGGAATAAATAAACTTGAGGAAGGAAGTTTCATACCATATAAATTCCTAGTATAAGTTGTTTCCTAGATTAGATTGCATATGCGTGTGTGTGTGTGTGTCCCATGGAATCATACAGGATAATGACAATAGGTTTTTGTATGTGTAGTCTCTTAGACCATTATTGATTATGGTCATGGGTGAATATATTTCTGGATTTTAAGAGTCATGCTTAATATATTATGTTATACAAATATGTGAAATGCCCTATTGTGTGTGAATGTATATCCTATGTAGGTTTTGTTCTTCTGGTAGAAAATGATAGGTAGATTTTTGTTTCTTTTTTACCCTTTCTAGATAGATAATGAGTGGATTGTAATAAAGAGATAGAGGGTAGGGGTATAATGTCCTTATGTATTAACCTGAGGAAATGAAGGGGGATTATGACCTTTTGTTCCAAACTAAATAAAAGATGAGGTATAATAGATGATTATGGATTTTTTTTGAATCCTATCAAATAAATTATTTAAAATAAACTAACTAGTATAAATTCTATCAGTAAGAGTATTTTATCCATAGGGAATGTGAATTTTGAGTGTGTGACAATAAAAATTTATGAAAATAAAACCAAATTAAAAAAAGCGATGAATCATAGGTTGAGTAAAGTGATGAGAAATTTTATAGAAAAAAAAGTAGTGAATAATGTGTTTTATAATCAAGTTATGGTATGGATGTGGTTAAACAAGAATAAGAATTTGAGAGAAATAAATAACAGGAATATGAAATTGGGGAGAACATACAATTATAATTTTATTTAAATGGTTTTATATTCTTACTCAAGCATAACATATCTTTACAAGTTTTTAGTTGAAATGTGATTATCCACTGATCTATATCTTTATTTTAAAATACAACATATAGATATTTCCCTTGAAAATGGATCTCAATCATTACTCTATAGTAAATTTTTTCAATTATGGAGAAAATAACATCTACCCATTATATCTTTTAGTATATTGGTAAATATTTATGATTTTAAAACATTTCTCGGATCACTTAATTTTCCATATATTATTGAATTAAAATACATGTGATAAATTAAGGAAGGATAAATGAATTTAAATTAGTCATATATTATTGTGGAATTAAAAAATAACATATTAAAATTTCAAAACATACCAATCTAACTCTCGTCATTAATCTACATACACAAGTTTGTGGGAAATAGAAACATAAAGTTCAATAAAATTATTTTATAACAATATAACAAAGGAAATAAATGAGGTAAGAATCTTCCCTCAAATGTTTATTTCATTCTCGAGTTAAAATCCCACTGTCTACTTCTCTGATACTCTAATTATGAACTATATTCCTCTACTATATTTTATACTAAAATAAATTATTGATGATTTATTAATCCCCCCACCCTCTATGATAAATACACTATATTTTGAATATTTTAGTTCTAAATCAATATATGTTGGATATTCATTTTTCAATACATCTCTTAGACAACATACAAGTGGAATCTTTGACTATACACTATCTCCTACATGCAATAGTAGGAAAAATCTTATAAATTACTATAACAACATAAAATGTATCTTTTATAGAATTAATTTATTGATTTAAAAAAACATCACTTGGTTATTAGACCGTTATTTAGTTTCAATCATTGTGTAACAACCCTTATACAGGCTCTCGATGTTACCTTTACCCGTATAGTTCTGACACATTTATGTATATCCTCATAAATACATTTATATATCCTCTGTAACACTCTTATTAAAGTCCCTATTACCCTTAGTCGATCTCCAGTAGTCGTATGAGCTTTAAAAATATGACATACTAACCATTAAATGAGTTATCCCTTGGGGATGTTACCCATACACGAGCTTCCCATCACCCTTACATAGTGATCAACCTAGGTGACTACATTTAAACAACTTCACAACTCTTACACGGATTAGCAGTGAAACTTACATGATCTGATTCCATCCATTATGGAAAATTATTAGTATATTTACTTAACTTTTCAATGATCCTTAGGTAGGAAATTCCTACCATTACACATCCTTCATATTGATTCTTATGTGGGTACCATACTAACAATACATGAGTAGTAATAATACACATATAATATTTTTAAATAACTAAATATTGGCCTATTTTATATTAAAACACCGTAATAATTTAACTATATTTAGTCATATTCTATAAAAAAACAAATCAACACTACTATTCTCTATGTTCTGGCACCTTTGTCTTTAACTGGGACTCAAGATTTGGCTTCCAGCTAGTTTAGGCTCGAATCAATTATTCTCCTCATCATCTAGTTGATATTATTCCTCATTACACCAATGTAGGATCATCTTTATACATTCTATCTGGTACTAGATAGATATTTTTTTTCATCTAATCATTCAAACTCTGTTAGTAGTCCCTGATTCTTCCTCTTTATGGGTCTATTGAATTTTTAGGCCTGAATTTTAGAAGAAGATAATCCATCTTCAACCGTTAATTATTTCAACTTTGATTTCTATGTTTCTAACACATCCATTTCATATCTAGTTTAATCTTTAATCATTTTCACCCATAATTAAATATTACCTTTTTTTATTCAAATAGTATCAATTTTTCAATTTAGATTCAGTTGATCTTATTTAGTTCATTGATAGTAAAGGAATATTTGACCTCACTCAGGTGTCCCTAATTCAATCTTGTATTCAACCTAAACCACTAGTTTTCTATTCTATGATTCATTTTTTAGTATCCTTGTTCATTAATATATTGTTTAAGAATCTTAATGGTGGATGTATGATATTACACGTATGGTAGAACTATTGATTTTATAGTAGCATTTTGAAATTCTACTTTCATTTTGGACTACCAATATATGAAATCATATTTTGTTAGTTGAAGGTAGATGTAGTAGTGATAAGAAATTGATGGTTGAAAACATATCTATGATTGTCATAGCTATCTCACTGGTGATATCATGAAAAAAATTTGGTAAAAAATCCCTGCCACCTAACTATAAAGGGATAAGGTAGTAACTTTTTGGTAGAAATAAACACTAGAGGTATCACTTTAATAGAATAAAATATAATAAGAATAAAAAATTATAAATTGAACTATAGAATTACAAAATAATTCTAAAAAAATTAGTTCACAATGTAAATATTCAAATCATTAACTTAATGAAATTTTTTAAAAGGCGAGTCAAATTTTATAAAAGAATAATTAAAATAATTAATAAAAAATTCATCATAGAGTAAAAATAAAATTATTAACCTAATATTATTAAATTTCAAAAATATACTATAATTTGATCAATAATCTATAAACATCCAAATTACTGATAGAATTAATATTAAAAACATATTTTACAAAAAACAATTGATGTGAAATACACATCAGTCAAAGTCCACATCAAACTCCCCCGCAATTAATAAATTTTATTCTTCGGAAATTGAATTTTTTTGTATTTAATTAAAAATAATCTAAAAAAAGAGTTCGTCCTTCCTAGATTCAAATTGACTCTAGAATCCTTAAAAATAAAAAATACATCTACTGCTTGAAGTTTTCTTACCTCCTCTGTTAAATCCACTCACTACTTTATTTCAATTCTAATTCATGATCTAATACAGAAACAAATTTCATAGAAGTGGAATTAAATCCCTAAAAAGTCACCTATAGTTATCACTCTCCCATTCATCATCTCAGATCAATACCCCCCCCCCCTAATGAATAAATTTTTTTAAAACATACACATTATTAAATAAATTTTCCCATCTTATGGTTTGAGAATAGCACTTGGCAAGGAAATTATTGAGAATGGATTCCATTTATTTACACAACAGACATAGTTCCCTTAATCTCATAGTATAACAAAGAGATCCCAATTACCCATTATTCTTTATTTTTTAAGGACATATATTATTATCTTTTGAGTTAGAAACCTGAGGTGTTTCTTTCAAAAAGGTGTTTTCACTAACGTTCATGTATGAACATCATTTTCCTTAATTTATACTCTAAATTAGACTAAAACCTCACTACTCACAACACCATCTGTATTTACTAAATATACTTTCTATAAAAAATAATGGGAAAATTAAATCATCAATAAAGAAATTAATAGAATTTCATACTGATTGTAGATGATCAATTTAGAAAGTAATCACCACCTACGTTGGATGCAATGAATTTTTCTCCATAATAGAAGAACACACTATTTCTATGAATTTATTTAAAAAAAATATAGAATTTTTTGTTTATAGAAATCCTAAATTAATTATTAAAAGGGATAATATTGAGAAAAAAATGAGGGTTTTTTATCTGTAATATATTAATTTACAATTTAGCTCAATTTAAACTCATCCTACACACATTGAATAAAAAACTCCCCCATTGTTGAATCGATTGTAAGAGAAATGATCAAACAATTTGGATTCAATTTTTTAGAAATATAGTATAGTGAAATCATATTTTGGGGGTTTCAAGAATGTTTTAAAACCCATAGTCAACCCAATAAATAATTAACAAGAAACATGAAAAAAATATCACTACCATCATCTACCATGAAATCAAGAAAAAGAATATTTTTCAAAAGGATGTTTTAATCTAGTGAGAAGATGAATTGATTTTAAATTATACTTAAAACTATAATGTTGTAAAACCATTACAGTTCAAAGAATAAAATTTAAGTGTTTAAAGGACCAACAATGAGTTTTCAAGAAATACAACTTGTTAAAATTTTCCACAAACTGGATGAAGCATTTTGAAATTGAACAGTAATAAAAATTTAAAATAATTAAATCAATTACTCCAATATAATATAGTTTGATTGAACATTAATTGAAAAAAAATCTATCATACCTCAAAATAAATCATTTATATAATCCTCTGCTTGAAAATTTGAAGCTCCTCTAAAATGGGAAAATTAACTTGAGAAACTAAAATTGAATATTTTGGGAGAATATGACAAGGCATAATGAGTTAGCGAGAGGTTATCCAATTTTTAGATTAAATTATATAATCTCTTTCTTAGAATAATAGTTTCTATATATTTCTAGATTTATGAAGTTGTCATCTTCACACATTACCACTTGATTTTATGCGTGCCACTCTTCTTTCATATAACCTTGCTAGTCATTAAACGACATAAGAACAAAATTCTACAAAAATTAAAATAGGTGATAGAGAGAACCAAAAAAATAAATCTAAAAATAAAATATTTATTAATAATTGATAGAATCAAAAAATAGAGAGAGATATTTATTCCAATATAAAATATACTAACAAAAATATATCAAAACATGGGATTCCACATATAAAATTTTAAATTTATATTATTTATCTATTCATTACCTCTATAATTTTCTTCAATTATTAATTAAATGTGTATGATTTAATATTAATTGAGAACACACAATTTTCATTGGAAAATTTATCTAGTTAATAAAAGACATCATACAATTCAGTAGGCTCAATAATTCTCCCCAATACTCCGAAAATTCAGTACTAACCCTCATTTTTTCAACAACTTCAAAACCAAAATAGTTATTCAAAGACATAGGCTAAGAATAATTTATCTCAAAACAAACATCATAATGGAAAGACTTACATTTCATTAGTTCTTCCCCACACTTCTCTATATATTAGAAAATCACAAGTTTAGAAGAAAATGTAGTAGTAAAAGAAAGTTTCTTACTATAAACTTCATAATGACTCTTGTAAGATACATCCTTTTGTGATTAATGGGTAGATTACTAAGGATATTATATGAATTTATAAAATTAAATGAAAAAAACTTCATCATCCATGTAATATGAATAACCATGGGTAGAACTAATATCCATATGTAGTAAAATGTTAAGAAATATCTCTATTTCACTCTTAACAGATTGGGAAAACTCATCTCAACCCTATGATGAACAAAACTAAAAATAGGCTCATCCTCAGCCTTAGATCCTTCATTTTTAGCATAATATTTATAGTTAATAGGTTTATTGTCTTCAATTATAAAGGGACATGATACATAATTAGGGTTGGGTGCATGGGCATTTTGAAAATTTTATATAGGTTGAGATAAACCATCACCAAGAAAACATGATTATGGGTGGAACACTTCATGTACATGATAAATGTATTAACTAATTTGGTTCTCAATTCTCCATATCCATTAAATATCATTCTTGGAGTCAAATTCAAAAAAAAATATGTATTAAAATATTAATTAATAATCCCACTGATAAAATCATCAAAAGGTTTTTTATTTTCCTTCCAAACATCAAATATAAAAACCTCATATTTAACATTAGTAATCATATAACATAACACACGAGGGAAATATTTATAAACAATGAATTATTATTTTTCCTCACAATCCTAAAGGGTAATATTACAGTTAAACATATAAATAACAATCACAAAAGTGGCTATGAATGGTTGATCTGAAATAATTGAAACTCTATTATCACATTATATTCAAATAGTATGGAAGTATGTTGGAGAATATAGATTTACTACATCAACTTATAGGTCATATACTCTTCCATAAGGATAGGATAGTGATCTATCATCATGCTATATAGAAACAAAATTATGTTTCATCTATCTAAGGCCCATATATTTGAAGAATTAGTAGGTTATAAGGTTAATGCTTGAACCAAATTCACAAAATCACATAATTACCTAACTCCAACTAATTTCACATGAAATGATAAAAAACCACGGTCGCTCAATTTGGGAGAATTATTCTTTTAACTATGGAAATACACTACTTATTCAAATTTATTGTAAAAATATTCCCCTAATCCTTCTTCTTGGATTAAAAATCATAGAAAATTTCATGTACAAAGGAATCTAATTCAAAGTATCCATAAATATCATAATGAAATTAAAGGTCATAAGCATTTGAATTAATTTTAGATAATGTGGTTCAATATTCTTGTTCAGAATTTAGGGAAAATGTATCGGTGGTGAATAATTTTTCAAAAAAGGTGGATCACTCTTCATCTCCTCAATCTTCACCATATTATTTCATTCATTAATGATTTTACACAAAATCTTCTTCTATCAATTTTCTTTTTCATGTTAATTTACAATATTTTCATAAATTCATCAAATATGTCCAGATTTCAAGATTTAGGATTTTAACTATTTTCTTCTACTGATTCAATATTATCATTTTTCATTTCATTCTTATACTATTCTTAGACAAATTATTCAGTTTTTAAACTTGTCATTTTTCTTTCAACCAACACATTTTCTATTCAATTTATCTCTGTTGTGCTAGGTAACATAACTCTTTCTCTTCCACCTAAATATCTAGTTATTTGACTCATATGAACACAAAAATTATTGATGGCTGACTATTTTGAACCATCCATAGAGTTCAACTACCTATCCATTCCGTCATTATTTAAATCAAAATATAAGGGTCTAATAATGTTTTTAATAATATTTTCGAGATGATTTGAGTTACTAGGGATAAAAAAATTATGATTTGTCACCCCTAGATCTCTCTATTAGAGGTTAGGATGATTTTTTAACCATAATTGATTTGGATAGAAAATTTATCATTATTTCCTTAATTTTAAGCCATGTAGTTATCAAATAGTGCATTGTCATCATTTTTAATGGGACGATCAAAATTGGGATAATAGTTTTGAGTTTGATCGTACATCCCATAGTGAAAAAACAATTCTTAAATAACTATATCATCAAGGAAAAAATCATGTTTGTTTGTTTCACCTCCATAAATGACTCTCTTTTTCTCTGTGATGAGATTATTTGGCATGTTTACCACAAATTTTTTTAAGTTCATTAATAGTTAAATTAGAAAAATCTCCACCACAAGATTGATCAATGAGATTTTAATTGTATATTATAATAGAAATATATTAAATTTCCATTATAATATAGGGATCTAATTGGTAGTAGGGAATTTTTCTATGTAAGGATCTAAAACAATACCTAGAAATGTGAAAACTTTATCCCTTATATTGAAAAACTAGTAATTTTATGTCCCACTTATATTCTTGGATTTTTAGGATAGAACATTATTATAATAGAATTCAATATATCATCTCAGGTATTATGATTTCCTCATCTAGGTTATGTAACCAAGACTTAGCCTTCCCCTTAAGATAGAATGGTAAAACTCTCAATATCAAATAATATTCACTCTACTATCCTCAAGGACATTATGATATTGATTCATAAAAAATCTAATAAAAACTAATTATCATCTACAAGAAGATCATTAAATGATGGAATCCCAAAAATATGATATTTCTTGATCATATAATTCTATGATCTGGAGAAAAACTTATAAAAGATAGATTACCTAACATTATTGGAAATTGAAACTACCTATGTTCATTCTTTTTTAGAGTAAAAACCAAGGGTTAGATAAAATCTTCATTCTAGTTTTCATTTAAATTTCTAGGTCTTCTTTTTTTATGATTTTTCATTTTAATTGTATTTTTTCTTTAAGGTGGATAAGTTTTTAATGATTTATGATATTTTACATTAAATAGTAACATTCGATTCACTTTTTTTCACACAGCATCAGATGAAAATACTTAAGAAACACAAAATAAATAATATTTTGAACAAAAATTGTTTTGAATTTTTTTTATATTATTTTTAATAGATATTTTTTGTGAAAAAATTTGTATTAAAATTTTTTAATGTTATTTTTTAGAATGGGTTTCTTTTTACAAAATTGAAAATGATTCCAAAATTTGAACATGGAAATCATTGAATTCATATAAATTAATTATTTAAAACCTAATAAATACTAGTAATGTTGTTTTTAATGGTTTTATATCCCTAGGAAAATGAAAATGGTTTGTGTTTTTTGACCCAAAAAAAATTAAAACAATAGAAACAACTTTCAAAGAATACAAAGAATTAGAGAATGATTGAAGTAGTGTTAAATTTTTTAGCAAAAAATAGTTGAAAGGTCTATGAGTATGAGTTTATAGTATGAATTTGGTGTTAAGAGAACAAAAATATGAGAGAAATAAATTATAATTGGTTGAAATTAAGGAAATGTAATGGATATTAATTGATTTTACTGTTTTAAATTCTTATGAAATCTTACTAAAATTATATTAGTTCATATAGAAATGAATGTGATTAGCTGAGATCTATCTTTAATGTAAAACAAAAATTAGAGATATATTCATTAAAAATTCTTCTCATTCATTACTCAAGAGTTAATTTTTTCAATTATAGAGAATTGAACACCTAAATTTTCTAAGTTTTTAGTACATTGGAAAGCATTAATGGGCTTTAAAGTAGGCTATTATCACCTCTCAGTTCTTATATTAGTTTTCAATAATACTCACACTAAATGGATGAAGTATTAATGAACTAAAATAACACTCATTAAATTTTGGAATTAGAATCGGAACATATTTAATTTGATAAATATACAAATCAAATTTCCCTAATTAATATAAATAATTTTTTTGGAAAATAGAAACATGTTGTTCAATAAAATCATCTTGGAACTGTATAATACAATAAAATGAAAAGTAGTCAAGAATATTCTCTTGAAGATTATCTTATTTCTCTAATACAATGTCTATTACCTTCTGATCTATGAATTTGATTTTGATATATCCTATATACTATGTTGTGTACACCAGTGAATGATTGATGATTGATGGCTCCCCTCCTCATTGTATGATTCTTTGTACTTATAATATTTTCTCTTGAGATCACAATATGTAATACTAACTTAAATCAGTCCTTCCCCTAGAGAAAATAAACATGAAATATTTTACTATGCACTATCACCACCATGGAATAGGAGAAACACTATTCTAATAAAATACAATACCATCACATGTATCTTACTTTGACTTAGTAAATAAAATTCTAGAAACCCAACCTGTTTAATATACCTTTATGTATTTTAAAACTTGGTGGAAGCACTTTTACTCGAACTATTGATGTTACCTTTACATGGGAAGTGGTGATACCCTTATGAAAATTCATATAGCTGCCTTTATTTATCCTCTATTGAACCCTTATATAAGTCCATCTGACCCTTACATAGATAAAATAAACTGAATTCTAATCTTCACGTATGTCACAGACTTATTCATACATGAGTCATCACCCTAGTGATTCTACCCATACACAAGACACCCATCACCATTATATAGTCATTAGTATGTATAATTACCATTAAACCCCTTTCAAACCCATTCACATGATGGATTCAGCCTTTATACTAGATGATTTCTACCTTTATGCAACATGATTAGTACATTTATGTAAGTTTTTTATTACACATACATGGGAAATGATGAACCTTATGGATCCTTTAAAATGAAACTTACATGGTTTCCCAAAATACCTTTACATGAGTAGGATCACTATCCTTATATAGGTCATAAACACCCAAATGTTAGCCTCCTTTAGATTTAACCTACATGAATCATATACCATATTAATTCATCCTCTTATCAGAAAAGCTCGAAAGTATTTTTTACTATATTTGGGAATTTTCATCGTCGATCGTGACTCAATATTTAGAATCCATCATGTTTAGGATTTTATTGGTTATTTTTATTATCATATAGATTATTTTCATCCTCTAAACCCTTATATAGGCTCATCTTCTACTCATTATGTTTGGTAATATATGGATATGTTTCTTTAGCTCATCAATTTAACTCAGTTAGTACTCCTTGTTTGATCTTCTTCATGGGTCTATCAACGTTGGATACCTCATTTTTAGAAGATAATCTATCTTCACTCATTGATTCTTTTATCTTCATTTTTTTCATTTTTGACTCTCCATTAACATAGTACTTTTAGTATTCCATTGTTTTCCCCCACAATGGAAGATCAAATTCATCTGACTTCAAATAGTTTCAATTTACACTTTTGGTTCTATCGATCATCTTTTTTTTGTCTAATAAAAATCAATATTTGGCTACACTAAGATCTCCAATAGATATTATAGAATTTGACCTTCAAAATCATGTTTTATTTCCACATTCAATTCCTTGTGGACTTTTTCAGTAGTGGATTTATGATGAATATTAAAGGCTTTGATAATAGATTCCATGTATAGTTGTTTGGTTGGATTAGTGGTAGCATATTGAACTACAAATACATTATTGAACTATAAGTGACTAAAATTTTCTTCTTGTAGTATAAGGTAGTTGTATAATGGAGAATATGATGGAGTTAGAAATAATATTACTGATGATAGTAACATATCCCACTGGTGGTAGAAGGTAAAACTAGCGATTTCACCAACTAGTCTCCAGACTATAGCAGGTGGTGGTAGCGACATGGTGATAACCAGAAACACTGATGGTAACACTATAATATAATACAATATAATCAGAATAAAAAATATTAAATAACCAACATAATTAGAAACTAAAACAAAAAATAACATTTAATTCACAAAAAAATCATTAACACAATGAATTAATAATATATAGAACATACAAGATTAATTCACCTAATTAATACAAATTTTGTTAATTATGAAAAATGACTTAATTTTCCTAATATCCCAAAATTTAAAAAATCTACTATTATTTAATTAAAAAGATATAAATATAAATATTAATTATATATTAATTATTTAAAACATATTTTTTGAACCAAAAATTATTTGGAAAAAACAATCAAAAAAGAATGAATCAATGGCATTATGTCCTAACACGTGACGATGGCGGGGCATGATGGACTTATGGCTAGACCCGAGGCTCACTGGTCATGTGGTTCCTATTTTTCTATAGTGGAATTGTAGTTAACTAATGTTTATAAATTCCATTATGACCTTCTATCTGTCATGGAGATGTATTAGGAATGATAAGGGTTCATGGTGACTTGGTTATAATAGGATCACTTGAAAATGGTTAATTACTTCTTACATAATTATTTTTAGTCATAACATTGACCACTTGTGTATGTTCACTAATGTTAATATTTAATTGGAGGTATCTTATTGTGTTTACATTGAAACCTAACACTAGTAACTTATTTCATGTGTACAAATTGTTATTAGGGTTATAGGAAAGGGAAAAGGCCCATTAATATAGAGATAATGGTACAAAACATTGTATTTATATGGAGTGTCAAGACATAATTTAAGGTGATTCAACAGAGTCATTATTTATTTTAATGTTTCATATTTATACATTGGATTAACCCACTATATTGGGAGACCTTGATTTATTAAATTTCATAACCTTGTAAAAACTGACATTTTATTTAATATAGAATTATTATTACTTTAGATTAACTATTTCCTCTAATTTTATTATTATTTTTGTGATTTTTTTTATTTATATCTTTTGATTCTGAGGGTATAGTCTCCCACTAAATCATTTGAACCATCAATGCTAGTCAATAACCTCTTTAAATGGGGATTCACATAAAATACCTTGTAGATCACCATCCCTCATATAATGACACATGTCCACATGTTACAATAATAGTCATTATTCACTCATGATATAAACATTGTAACATCATTCATGTAGGTGGTAAAACCAACCCAAATGAGAGTGTGTTATAATGATTTAATGAGTAATAACATGTTTTTATATAATGTCAATATAACATTTAAATAATACTACTAATGTAATAAATTTAATTCACATTTATTAATTTCATTATTATAATTATCCACGTATGGTGGTCAAGAAAAATGGAATATTCCACTCATGGAGGTGATAATGTACTCATTTTCAAAATTAATGCTTCCACTTCAAATTAAATGGTATAGAATTAATGCATATGATAAATTATCATAATACAATTTTAATTTTAATATATTTAACTTAATCATTCAAATAATATATCTTTATTATGATCCACGAATGGTAGTGACGAAAAAAACCACACTTCATTATGGATGTGGTAGTCTGTAAATACACACAATCATTATTCTTTTGTTTTTCTAGGTTTTGGAACATATTGAATAAAGGTTTATAAATTAATATCATATATTTTTAATATTTATCTCATTATATTAGGGTTGATAAAATGTTTTTGGAAGAGGATGATTAAGATGAAAAGGATTAGGAGTAAGAAATACTAATGTTGAGAGCTTGAGATTTCTCTTGGGAATATCCTGTAAAATGTCGGCTAAGGGATAAATAATTTAGAACATATGGTTATTTGAATTATAAAGGATTATAGGGAGAATAATTGTAGATTTTATGGATTAAATTTGAATGTATAGGTGTTTCATGAAGTCATAGAAGTGATCCTATTTCAAAAGGGAAGGGAAAGGTAATTGTTGAAGTACCAATTATAAGTCAATAATGGTATGTCACTATTAAAGGTCCAAAGGAAAAAAATGTATGAAATAATTTAGTGTAGGATAATTGGATAAGCCACCAATAATCCATACACTTTTAGATATTTGTTAATAGTTTTTAGTCTATTAATCATAGTAAAACTTTTTTTTACATCTTTTCTAAGCGGTAATTAATGTTTTTTAACTTAAAAAATAATTTTAATGAAAACAAATAAGGTTGGTATTACGGAATAATTATTACATTTATGTTTCAAATATGAAAATAATCTTTTCAAATAAAATATATATACTTTAGAAAAGTTATTTTCATAAGTAACACGCATGACCTTTATAAAGTATTAATTGAAAAACAAATTATTTGAGATTGAAATTTATATGAAGGTTATAATTAATTTTTTTAAAATTCAAAGACATAGTTTGGTGGATTGTAAAACAAATAAATATTTTTTTCAATAAAACAAATCAAAACCTAAATTTTATAGTAAAATGTATAAGGAAATGAAAATACTGTAATAAATCTTTAAATTAGAATAAAATTTTAGCTAAGTTTTAAAAATTAATCATAGGCTATATATAATCATATTTTTTTTAAATAAATAATTTTAAGCCTTAAAAAATATTTTATTAATTAAATTTTTTCATAAAATTTCTTTAAAAATTATATAGTGATAATGTCATAAATCATACAATTTTGGTAAAAACAATATTATTTACTATTCTCTTAAAAATGATTATTTTAGAAAAAATATAAAAAATTAATCATAGGATAATTTTTTCATTGTAATAAATTAATTAATATTCATTTTATAAAATTTTAAATCTTAAATTAATTAGTTATTTTTTAAAATTAAAATATAAAAAATAAAGAGAAAGTAATTTTACTGAAAAATTATCATTTAAATATTTAAGTGTTCATAATCCTATTTTTTAAGAATTTGTAATTGGTTAAAATATATTAAATTAATAGAGGTTTTATTATTCCTAAAATTTCTTAATAATATTCAATAAATATGTCATTGCTCATTTTTTCAATGTTGGGAGTAAAGTAAGCTTTCAAGATAATATTTATTTAATGGAAATCTGTATAGTGAAATCGTGATGTATTAAACTTATCTAAATTATTTTCAACACAAATTTATATGGAAATTATAGTATTACATCTATAAAAATAATTTGGGATAAATTGGTTATCATCTAAAAAGTGGAATTCAATGTGTATGAGGAAAAGTTACAACCCTCACACTAAAAGATTAATGATTTAAAAATTTATCCTAATAAAAAAATTTATAGATTATTTAACTAAACCATTATGTATTTTGTTTTCATTCATTGAATTTGGTCTAGGATTAATAATATGGAAATTTTAAAGACCATAATGAGTTATCTTTTATCCTTTTATAATAAAAATACATCATCTCTCAAGGAATCTAATTTTGTGGATCTATCAAATGATGATTTAAAAAGTATCCTAGTTCCTTATAAGATTATTGTGAATCCAGAAGTTATAAAAGTTTATTAATTAATTTAAATCACATTTAAGGAAAAAAATAAACATTAAATCAATGAATGTTTATATATATAAGAAGATGTATATGGTAAATTCTTATCACTTATATCATGTAAATTTAACCAATTTAAGAGAATGTATGATATAAAGTTATTGTTGTTCTATATCAATCATGGAAAATTCGGGAATATTATTATATTATTTTTAAGAAGGATTCATATATTTTTCAAATTGGACTGACTGGATAATTAATTGAGGATGTTCCCCCAAAAAAAACTTCATATCTAGAATCGCATCTAAAAACATGTTTTAACCAGAAAACCATGGTGTACAAAGGTTAGGATATTGATTACATATTCTATGATAAAGATGAAACATAACTTAATTTACATATAGAGGCTTATATAATGAATATGATGAAAAAAATAAACATGAAACTAAGGTTAAAAATTAATTAGTGATAATGATTGGTCACAATGTTAAACACAAAACTAAATATGAGTTGTTATTTAGGAAAATAAGAAAAATATTAAAAAAATAGAAAATTGAAGGATTATTAGAAGTTTTTCAGAAATTACTAAGAAGAAATTAAGTAGTGAAAATGGAACTGAAAGACCAAGGACCTACTTATAGAAATAAAAAATGTATTTAGGATAAAAATTAAAATTTAATATAATGTGATCAAGGACCTTTACACTTATGCTGAGGTGTTAGAAAATAAGATTTAATCTATTTAAGAAGTGGTGGTTACATTAAGAAAAAAAATGAAACTAAAGTTAGAATAATAAATTATAATAAAAAAATATACGATAATAAATAATTTTTGATAAAATGATAAATTATAGTCCTTAAAGAGTAAAAATATGTGTTAAAATTAGTGGAATCGTAAAATACCCAAAACATGAGTAATATTATAATTGGATTTACATAATAACCTTAAAATATGTAAAGATATTTTCTAAAGATAAAGGATTAAAAATATTTGATGATAACTCTCAAACATCAAAATATTATCAAAATCCATAGAATTACTTAGAGAATGGTAATATACAGAGAGAAGGTGGTGAAATAATCCCCCATATAAAGTGTTAATTTTTTTTTTGAAAAATATGTCACCTAATGACATATTTAAATTAAGTGGAAAGATGCGTGAATGGTAATTCACTATAGAGTCACAAATATAGGTTAAGAACATATCCCACATCTTATAAAATGATTTATTTTTATAGGTACTTTTTTATTAGTCTAACATTTCCTATATATATTTTTATGGTAGGAATAGAATAATTTGGTATCATTTTTATGGGATCTCAAGGAGAATAGGAATCATAAAATTGAACATAATTATATTTAGAAATAAATTCTACACAATGTAATAAGAATTAGTGTATTTAACAACTCATGATGAAAGAAATGAGAATAAATCATTTTATATCTGAACTCGACAAAACAAATAATGTAAATATAAGATGAATTGGAAAAAGTATACCCTAGTTGAGATTTTTATTATGGTGACAATTAACATCAACACACAAATTCTTGATGTTGTCTATTCATCCAATGTGACTAGTAATATGAACTTCATAAATATTTTCAAAGATCTTATAGATGGTATAGTTATTTTTGGTAATTATAACACTTTGAAGATCAAAATAAGTTAGAAAAGAATCATTTCTAGAGATGAATTAAAGAATATTTAGGGAAAGTATGTGGATAGATTCTCGTTCAATAATTTGATTATAGGTAAAATTTATTACTGAATGATAATTTAGTAATTTTTATGATAAAATAAAAAAGAATAATAATGTGTCATGAATTAATTTATTGGTGTATTATAATGGAATCCCTACAACAATTTTCAAACAATTCAAATGTAAATATCCAATTATTGAGTAAGAAATCATTACCTCAGCCTAGTCACCATTTAATTATCAAAGACCAACAATAATATTCTCATTATGCATGACATACACTATCTATATTTCTTAATGAATCATGATTTTTCATCTTGTGATGATGTTGAGAATTCTCTAGTTTTTATGAGTGTTCCCAACTAATTAATTTAACATGTGAGATGACTCACATTCTATTTTAGAGAGTTTGATCTTTTTTATAGGGTGAAATGAGTGATTTTGGGTAATATGGAATGAGATTATTCTAGAATTGGGATTCCATACACATAAGATGTTTAGTATTCCATGAAGAAAAAATATCAATATTACCAAAACATTTGTCCTCCATTCACGATGTTATGGACACAAGATTCACCAAAATTGATCTCGAGGCTATACCTTAGCGCATTACTACACATATTGTTCCCTTAAACCTATTTATTAACAACATCCTCCAATTTAGAGTATTAGGTGATTTGGATCATTATGAAATTAGGTATCACGATATCCTTTCAAAAAAACTCATATAAAAAACTATGTATATGAACTTATTTTTATGTTTGGCTATACTAGAATTAAATTCGTGAAGAGGGAATGCATTGCACATATTCCAAATCACCCAATAATCTATTATGATGGGAATTCACTAGTATTTGTAGACTATATAAACTACACTATTAACCTAAAATCATTAAATATTTAAGATATATAGAGAGCTATAATGATCAATTTTTACCATGATTCCCCTAAGTGTAAACCATATGAAGCATTCCATGTCCCCTTCTGTGAACTAATGAAACACCCACTTCATTTTTTAATTCCCTCAACACCTATATTTAGAAGTGATATGGATACCTTTACAATGCCTCTTGAAATCTCTAGGTACAGTTTGGTCTATAATACAACATATAATAATTCATATTTTATCTAGGAAAGGTTTTTGGAAAATAGATGTTATCCCTTTCATCAAAGTGGCACTTCACATGAATCAACTTATTTTAAACATCACTATTGATGGAAATCAATTAGGAGGGAGTGAATAAGTAAGGATTATGTGTGTAAAACAAATTTATAATGTGTTAGACATACATATGGCCATCTTTAAGGATAAAATCTATAAATTTTAGACATTCACTGACATTCCTGAAGCAGAGGTTTGCCTTTATGTATCCAGATTAAAAGGGAGAGGTTCCTTTATTGTATTCGTTATAGAAGGAAAATTTTATGTCTACCTACAATAAATTGATAAATATCATTGATGGTGAATATTAAACCATTTAAACTATACCCTATCATAGAGCCTTTGGACCCCACAAGCCAACTAATAGTAGGGTCACCCACCATTTCCATGATGAATTTGGACCAAAGAGACATCCCAAATTTCATCGCCCAAACTAACTTATCTTTCACACAATTCATGAATTCATATATTATTCAATGATTTATTCCACCTGTATCAATCGGAGATGATATCCTAGATCATATGGCCTAATTGTGATAACCCTGGTGGTGTGAGTCCGAATTGATTCTATTGAGACTAACCTCTATGTTTCTAACCACAAGCCTAGGGCCTTAATTAAAAATATCATATGCATTGAAATTTAAGAGATAATGTTATTCTCCAATGTGATCCAAATTCGAAAAGAGAGGAAGAAGCTATTTTAATTTTTGACCTGCCACTAATTATATATAAAATAACCTTAATGTGGTGATTAATATTTTATCTATTAGATAATGGGGACCAAGATAATCCATTGGAATATTCCTTATAGATATACCAAGTCATTACTTGATAATATTTAAATGTATGACACTATATTTTTTAGAGATATGGACACTAGTATTTTCTTCAATGAATACTCTACCCACTCCTTTTATTGTAGTAATTCAATGCATAATTAAAATTTTGAATTGATTTGTTACAACCACTCTTGAAAAATATTATTTCATCCATGAATAGAAAATTAGGGATGCATGTGAAGCCATACTATATTATAAATTGATGGAACCTATCACTTCATATCACATAGTTTAGATTACTATTGTGAACATAATAGGATAAGATAAATAAACTTGTAGACATGGGATCTCCTTAGAATAGAGCCCACAAAAACATGAATAAATTTAATATCTCCCCCCTGAGGTATATATGAAATCATGGTGAGGAGTAACAATGAATAAGATATCACAGACCCAAATATAAATGAAACATTTTTAGAGAACCCATAGAAGGAAGCAAAATTCAATTCTATCCTATTCCTTTTATAAGATAAATCCCACTATTATGTTGGTCCCCGAAACCCATCTATCAAGGTCCATTATATTATATTTAACAAAAATAATCACTCTATGTATACTTCTACCATTGTGGAATCCATGTTATCATCTTATGTATGAAGATAAAAATAAATGGAGATAATTTTTTAAGAATTATAGCAAGAACATTTTATGATAACATTTAGAAATATATGGGTAAGACTAGCCAATTCCTCTAGGATGGTTCACTTTTGAAATTAGATCATGGTATTTTCCTATAGTGACTCAAGGATATGAACATAAATAAATATAATCATTCACCAATTACATTACATATTTCTGGACTAGATCAAATGAATAATTTTATAAATATCAAAGGAATACAATTGGCCCTATGTTATTATTAAGATTTATATATTTGATAGCATCATTTATATCTAATTCTTCAATTATAGGTTCTAAAAAGATGATTTCATTCTCCATATTAGTTCTTTAGATTTCACCAATGGAGTGGTCATCATATTCCTATCTAATTTACCCCACTCAAAATTTAAAGAGAGGGATTCATTTTATTCTAATCAAATAATATACCATAAAAGGTTTTGTAATGTCAGTATCATTAGTGTGAGATCCATCTTCAAAAAGGATATTTATTTTCCCCCATGAACATATACTCTCTATTACATGTATGGAAGTATGTTTTATTTACATCTCATTTAATTAGCCACCTAGATTTATATATCTTTATCTCTTCACTCTCTTCTTCAAGTATATTATTCTCTAGATAAAATATTTTGAGATTGAGTAAGATAATAGATTAATCTTCCCAAGATTCCTGAAACTGTCTTTCTAGATGACTAATCTCTTCTTTATTCCCAACCAATTTGATACAAAACATTTTTTAGTTTATATTCCACAAAATAATATCACCTTTCAATATTATTTGATTATTCTATAAAAAGGCCCATGAATTCCCATTCATGAGGGAAATACAAGATGATAGAACCTTATCATTGAAATAATTATATTTCATCAACTACTTGGAAAATAGGAATCCCCAATCAGTAGCTATCAAAATATGAATCTATAGGAGAAATAGAGAATGTAAATGTAGTGTTTTAGACAAGTGGGTGATAGTAATGTGCATGAATAGGAATATAGCATGTATTTTGGTCACTAATTCATCAAACCAACTCATTATTCTACTATTTCCCAACTATTTTTTTCTCTATGTGAAATTATAAACAGTGCATCCTAAATATATAAGATTGGGGTATGTTATAAACGATTGTATGTCATTTATTTCCCTACGTGAGTTTATATCCACTCCATTATTTCATTATGGATATATAATTATATTAATGTCACCTACCATGATCAACATGTAGGAACCAGGGATGTATAACTATAGACTTTATGAATTCTACCCTCTTTCATTAACATTATATTATTTATATAAGATGGAAAGAAATATGTAAATGGTTTATCTACTAACATTAATCATTTGATGTTTAATAGAGACACCTATATAGTCCCCATGATGTTGTTTATCTCAAAATATAAATATATGATTGTCTACTAGACATACATATATGAAATTGGCCACATGTAGTTTGTTATAAAACCCTTAAATGGAAGGCACCATGTATTTTTGTTCCAAAACTACTAGTAGATAAAAATGAATTTGATGATAAAACTTATAGAGGTACTCAAATTTATTCAATTAACCAATACCCCTAACATTATATAATATAAATGATATTAGGATGATGTGGATTGTGACATGTAGAATCAGTCACCTAGACCTTTGGGGAAAATAGGACCAATTATGGATATGGACTTATATCGAATAACTATGATGTTAGTGGATAGGGCTCTAATTATTTTATTTTATTTATTACCTCAAACAATAGAGACCAATAATAGGTCATCACAAAATATTTGTAGTGCATCGAAAGAATTATGGGAAGAGAGATAATCTTCTATGAAATGAGGGGTGAACACCGGGTCAAGGATCCCCACTAGTGGGTGGTTCACATTGATTGTAGTATCATGATGAACCAGAAAAAATATGTCTTCTACCTCAAGATCCTTAAGGGGATGAGGATATATAATAATTTTTTAACCTAAATCTGGATCCATCTCATGATGATTATGGATAATCATTGAGATCCCAATAGGTTTGGTAGATAGTAGAAATTGATGACTCATTTACCACCTTCAAGAAAACCATTCAGTATATCATTATAGACTAGAGGTAGAGGATCGGACTTTGAGTAAAGGCCAATAATAGTAAATGGATAAAATCCCTCAATAAGATATCCCAATAGATCAATAGGTAAAATGTAAATCCATGTGGATATTGGGGGATACATATAATTCAAACCAATATTCCTTTAACCTAACATCCTCAGGAACTTGGATGGATTCTTTTTGTGGGATTTGGAAGGACGCATATAAAATGATATTAGGGATAAAAAACTTTAAATAATTTTAGTTTATTCTACATGTACTGGTATTTTATATTATGGAAGAATATCTCACTTCAAATATATTGAGTTATAGTATCCTAGAATATTTAAAATGGATATGAAACTCCGATAATTTGACTATAAAATCTTTTTCTAAAAGAAGATTCCTACAGTATCATGAAGAATTATTTTTTGTGAGATAGGTGATTGAATCCATCTTGATAATAATTGACACAACCATAGTGAAATAAATACATAGGTTTCTATAATTAGAATAATGGATACTACTAAAGGTTTTAAAATAACCTTGATAATCTATGGGTTGTCAAAAGAAAGATGGATTATAAGGAGCCAGATTCAATGTACTGCTAATGAGGATTCATGACCCATATAAGAAACCAAATACCAATGGAGTAACATAAATATCTCATTTTCTTATTAATATGCCTCCCTATTCCATCCCATGATGAATTAATTCTCATAGAATAGGTGATCAAAAAATTACCTTGAATCCAATATGGAAATAGTCATCATGCCTGATGGGATATGTGATTTATCAAAGTGAGTAAAACCTAGAAGTTAGGGCCAATCCATGCCAAATTTAGAAATTAAAGGACACTTATGGTGCTTCGTGGTACCATTGAATTCATACATGGAAAGGGAGCTAACTATATTACCCTATACCAACTGGCACTTTGTAAAATCCATGGGGATTGGTGGGATAAGAGGAAATAGAGCCCTTAACCTGAACACGAATAGCCCGAAGGACTTCATTTTTATTGATTTTGATAACCCCCTTTCAATGGATGAGGGGGAACCCTTGAAAGGCCTGTAGTATTAGATATTACATGGCCCACAAGATTAGGAGGTATAGGTTTTCCCACCAGTAAGTGACACCATGAAAGGAACTACTAGGAGGAAAGGGAGGAGTATGAAATGCTATAAGTCTTGGAGGATCTGGTGATCTAGTGGTAATAAAAACCATTTCAACCATATAATTTGTAGAAATATCCCAAAATTATGGAAATAGAGCAAAATAAAGATGGGTTCAGATAGTAGAAGGGGAGCCAGAGGATGGGACTACTCGGAAATGGCCATTGAAACAATTTTAGGCAGGATGGATGGATGTGATGATGAGCATGCATCATCTACTGGAATAAATGGTACACTGAATTTGTACCCTACAATTTTTTAAAATTTTAAAATGGATATAGGTGCATCTTGTTTTTTCAAATGAGGGTATTTCATTATGAGAGGTCATATGTCATAATCTGTATAACTAAAGAATCAAAGTTAAATTCAATCAAAAGTGTAACCTTATCAAATATATGGCTGAAAATTATTTCATAAATGGATTGATAATAAATATAAACTTATAAAAATTTTATTTAATAGATGATAGTATTATATTGATAAATAATGAGTATAATACCTAGTGGAACTAGAGGCTGGAAAAAATTCATCAACAAATCATAAAAAATATCTCATGTTGTAATGTTTTTATTGATATTTTATATCTATATTGGGAGAATGAGAATACTTGTGATACTTGAATGATAGGGAAGATGATGATAATTTTCTATAGAAAAAATAAGAATAATGGGCAATCAAATTTATTGGAATTGATTCATACTAATTTTTTATGTCTAATGAAACATCCTAAAGCATGAGACTAAAGGTAATTTGTCCTATTTTTGGATGACTATATAAATATTAAATGAATTATGTTTATGCATACATAAAATTAGGTGATGGAATATATTTTTGGGTTTTGAAGGAGTGATGAAAATGAAATCAAATGATCGATCAAAATTCATCGATTAAAAATTTTGTAGAGTAAAAATCTGTTGAGCTGAAAATTTTTTGTGCAAGAGGCATATGAGTAATAAATTATTAACCATGAGAAATAAATAATAAATTTTTTATTTGAATTATATAACCTATTTATACAAAGCATATAAGTACATTACTTATCTAAAGTGTAACTCCATAAAATTTTTGGATGAAATCAGTGTAAGTGTGGGTTTAAAAAAAATTGTCTTTATTAGTCATAGAGAGGAGTAAAAATTATATTAAACTAGTAATAGAAAGAATCCAATGTTTAAACATATTACAATATTTAAAATTAACTATTATATCCAGAATATAAAATGAAATTGATGGAAATATGGGGATATAGTGGATGAATGAGTTTTAATTGGATGATAAACCAAGGGTAAAACCACTAAATGTTTTAGTAAAAGGATAAATAATATTGTAGAAATAAATGATGATAAGGTGTCTCAAAATAGAGATATAAATAAATCCTAAAATTAAATTATGTGAAAAAATTTAAATATTTATATGAAGATGACATGAATTTTGGAATTACAAAATCTTTGATAAATGTTCTGGAATGTTTGGTTAGATCAGAAAAATAATGAAGTGAGTCAATCATTGACTTAAAAGAGAAGTAGAAGTTATAAAATTTATTAATCAAATAATATTGGAGAAACAAATACTCCAACATAAACTTTATGGATTATGATAATGGATCATTATACTCTATTATCACATGTGGGTAAGATAAAATTTAAGGATGTGGTGTGTGATAAATCATTGACTCACTCAATTGATAAAGAGTTTAAAAAAATAAAGAAAAGTAATACAATATATCTTATAATTAATACAAATTAACATAAAATTATTGGTACTAAATGGGTGTTAGAAAAAATTATGATAATGGAATGGGGATTTGGAATAAGGACATGTTGGTATGTGGGGAATCTTCTCAACATGAAGGCATGAATATTGAAAAAAACATTTGCATATGTAGATAAACATGAATAAAACATATGTTTCATGGTTGTTATGATTCAAATAGAATTTAGAGAATATTAAATGATTATAATGATTAAAATATTGATTATAGTTATCACTGAATAAGTATATATTTTAAAAATGTGTGTGTGTTCAAATTATAAATGGTGTAAAAATTGAGCTTCATTCGATGATGTAATTATAAAACCATAATTTTCACCCTTAACTTAGTATTCTTGATTGGACCAATATTTTTGGATGAAAAAATTCAAGATAGGTGGTTTTAATCACCATTTCTATGTGAGAAAATTGATGGTAGGGAAGTTTATATTAGTCATCTATGTTGGTGATATTATCTTTAGTGGGAGGAATATGCAATCAATGGAAGAATTAATTAATGTGATGCAATTTCATTTTTACATATAAATGATCAGTAGGAATACCTATTTTCTCAAGGAATTAGTGAATTAAAAGGAGGAATAAATATTTATTACAGAATAAAATTATTCCAAAGTGATTATGTGTCGCAAACCAGGCCGGGTCTCTATCCAACCCGACACCCGACCCGGTCTGCGACATGGCCTGAAGGGAATTCCCGATCACCATGGGATATCAGAAGTGCCTGGGTATCGAAATAATATGTGGGAATGATTTACCCGAAACAAGAGGTAGAAAAAAATAGCAAGTCAAATAAACTAAAACTAGAAACCGAAAACCAAACACTCCTTTAACTATAAATAGGTTTAAGTCTATAATTCAACTAAAAACCCAAAGTGAACAAAAACAAAGATAGAGAACTAAAACTCCAATACCAACCTCCAAGTGACATGAGAAGACGCATCCCCAAGCTACCAGCACCAACCTGCACATGAATACCAACAACATTTAGAACCACCATCACTAAGAATAATTCCCCAACTTGGAATACCCAAAAGGAAATGATCTACATACACCCAAAGGTGTATGTAGGGTGTGATCCAAATACTTAGTAGGATACCACCCGATAAAAAGGCCATGCCACAACATCAAAAAGATAATTTAACATGCTTATTTAAAACCATACTTTTAAAATGTTATTCAAGGAAAACATTTAAAACTAAAAGTTAAAAGAAAAGAGTAATGAAAGAAATACCATTTCACAAATACTACTTTAAAATGGAATTAAAATTTTATAAAAAACACGCACATACCCAATTGGTCCTCCGTATGCCGACAGAAGGTACCATATCACGAATAGTAGAGCACTTCAGGTGAAACCCTTAAGGATGCTAGTATGCGTGGTGCTCTAGAGACATCATACCACGGTGTAAACGTGGCATAGGAACCACAATAATCAACACGCTCGTGCATGAGCCACTAGTAGGGAAACACATCCATAACCTTGTGGTCTCCAATCATCACAAAAGTTTAGTTTGTGTTGTAACGTCAATCTTGCCAGATGAAACTAGGATGAACCACTCACGTTTCACCTAGTGTACTAGTCCTAATCCACCCACCTAGGTACATGGTGTTTTCCCTTGTGCTCAATCAAGTTCCACATTCACATAGCACAAACCAAACAAGACATTACATCATAAGCCACCACTTGCACAACCAAACTCCCCTTTAAAGATCAAATGAAAACCATATCCTTTCAAATATAATTTTCATCACTTTTACAATTCAATATATATATATATATATATCATTTAAAAACTTAATAAAACAATTCCATAAGATTCCATAAGGCTTTATAAAAAAAACACTAAAATCAACTTTTAAACCAAGCACACACCAAAACTTTTTTTAAAGTATAATTTTCATAACACTCACAAATTAAGAAATCATCTAAATAATTAATAATAAATTTCTAAAATGCACAACAAGGTTTTTCCCTAAAAAAGTACTCAATTTCTCTCTCTTAAAATCAAACATGCCTCAGAACATTCGTTTTCTCTTTCTAAACATGGTTCGTACCTCTTCCATAAATAAATACACCATTATAACAACTTTAAAAAACTTCAACAACACCCCCAAATGCTTTTAAACAAAAAGATAACCACACATCCAACATTTCAAACAATCCGTTTTGAATGAAAAATCCCATTAAAATAGACACACTTTATCTTTCATTTAAAAGACCAACCGCTTTGAAGAAACCACCATTATTTCAAAGACACCAATTCTTTACATTTCACACACGCCGATGAAAACCAAGGCAATGTCCAAGACCCTTTATAAGATTACCCATACTTTAAAACCATTTCCAAAACAAGATTTTCCCTTTTTTTTTTAAAACAGAACCAATCCAACACACCTAAAATGATTTGATACACATTAAAAAACACATTTAAACACACACAACCAAATTACCCTTAAAACTATGTTCTCACCAACCAAACAACTCCTATAACCCAACTTAAAAACATTGCACCAAAACAATACATATTTTTACATGAAAATACCATTTTAAAATCAATTTCACACTCAGCTATTCTAAAACCTCATTTGCACCATATAAACAATTGATTAAACACTTTTAGAATTTACCACAACATGGTTAAAATGGAAAACATGATCATTTCTAAAGAAAGTTCAATTTTCATCATGCATGCATGTTAAACTATTTTTAAAATGCATTTCACACAACCTATAAAGCACAACCAATCATTTACACAACAAAACACATATAAAAAACAATACTATACTATTTTGGAAATTCAATTTCATCAAACGATCATGCCAAGACATTCTAAACATAGATCGCACCATGAAATTAAATTATAGAACATACTAAATTAAAAAAACAACGAAATTAAATTATCTAAAGGATGTCAAGGCATGGAACCACCAACCTCAGTATTGATTTTTTCCAAAATTTGGGGTGAAATCTTTGATCGCCTGCCAATCGCACAAAAAGAAAACTAAATTTAAACCCTAATACACAAGATTAAACAAGAAAACCCAAAATTAAAACCCTAATATGAACCCCTAAGTACTGAAAAAAAAATAAACTCCAAAGAAAAAATAAAAAAACCCTACCCAAGAGTTGAAGAGGTCTACCGTAGGAAGAGGGAGAGGCGGCGGCACAACATGAGCTCGACCGGGAGGTCTGGTCGTTGGAAGACCGACTAGTGTAGGAGGCGCACTCGGAGGTCTGGGTTGTTGTGTGAACCGGCTGACAGGGGGGAGGGTTCGGGATGATGACAAAAGAGAGGGGAAGGCTATGGGTGGCGTCGGCTTGGGGAGTTTCTAGGAACATGGTCCAGCCTGCTAGATAAGGGGGTGGCATGCGATCCAAGTTGGTGGGGGAGTTCGACAGGGAAGGTGAGAAAACAGGGGGCGCGATCAAACCCTAAGGAGAGGGAAAAAACAAAATAATAATAATAATAATAACACCAATTAATAATATTATTATTATTATCATTAAAAACAATGTTTATTAAATTATTAACAACTCTTTCTCATTCTATTTTTTTAATCCACACATTTAAATTCCGTTCATTATCATTAATTCTTTTTTTTTGGATAATTGAAAGACGAGCGGATCATACGGTGGCGCTGGCGAAGTCACATGGCTTCGCGATTATGTTTCGCTCGTTCTTCGAATGCTATCAATCCTCGATGAGCCAGGTGAGGTTGTGCGGCTTCGGTGAGGTCACGTGTCAAATCCGAAATTTGCGTTTCTTTAAATAAAAACGTAAAATTTTTTAAGTTAGGATTCAACTAGAACTACCAAGTTCTCATAAAATTAATAAAATAAAATATTTTAAAAAAATGAGGGTGGGACAATTCTCCCCACCATAGCGCTTTCGGCCCTCGGAAAGCCACAACTAATGCTAAACTTAGAAGTAGTAATTGATACCCTATTGGGGTTCAAAAAGGATCCCTACAAAAACCAAGTGAAAAGAGTAAAATGCAACGTGCTCAGAAAAAGTGACTCAATATTCAACTTTAATAAACTCGTAAAAGGACTTTTTGGTGTGTGTCGCCCTATCGAAAGAGCTAGAACACCTCCAGTTGACTAATCAAGGAAAGGAAATACAACTCCCATAGAAACTAACTTCATAAGAAAAAACACCTCAAGAACCATTGAACGAAAACCACGTCGTTTGACTGGAATGAACAAACAAGGTCAAGAACTTACAAGGAACAATCTGATCACCTACCACCAAGTCATTTCAAGGAACAAAACAAAAAGGCCAACTGGGGAAAGACCAAAGGAGATCCCCACCATTTAAAACTTATTGACGCCGAGACGAGATTGGAAAACAGACTCGGGGAGGCCTGGGATGACTTCTCACCATTTTTGAATAAGTTCCAACACCGATTCCTTCCAGAGACAATTTTGCGAGACCCACCGTGGGTCTCCCCACTATTAGAACTGACAGAAGATACACAACTTTGAAAATTTCCCGACGGTGACCAAACAGCCCACCCCAAGGGGTAGGACGGGAGGGTCCCAACTACCGGGACGTCAAAACCATGACCACCAAAAGAACAAAATCCCTACCTCCTTGTATGATAATTATTCAAATTTGATACTGTTTTACCCAAAAAAACTCCCATACGGACCAAAAAAGGCAATTAGATTCGGTGGGACGCAACCATCGGAACTTGAAGGTAACAAGAAGACCACGCCTCCACATAGTCACATAATCCTTATTCATGCAAGTGGTTTTCTTGGAAAATAATAACCACATATAACAATTTAAATTTTCTTCACTCTCAATAATGATGACAGAAATAAATTTGGGGTCTCATACACTCCCGGGGTTCCTGACCATGTGCCAGCTTCACTCTGATGCCTATGGTTGGAGCCCTGATGTTTAAAGCATATCTTGCCTCATAGTATGGTATTGAATACTCCTGAATGGAGCTTCTCCTTTTGGTTTCACATGGAACCATACCACAACTGAGACAACACCAGCAAACACAACACATCAAGACATCCAACTACTCACTCGCGTCACATCCATAAAAACATGTGTTTAGAGGGTGCGTATGCATCTCCTTTCACCTTAACCAAGAAACTTAAGAAGGAAAGATGAACAACAAACACTCCCCTTTGAATAGAAAGATTACAAATCCCCTAGAGGACACACTCCTATAAAAACAGGGGTTCTCGAAAGATCCTATGAAATCAACCCTTTCTCTTCAAAGAGAACTCGCGATAAAATATGCCACCAAACATGACCCTTGCATCCAATGATAAGTACTAAAAAGTTATTCAACACACCGATCAACACTGATAACTCTAAACTACCTTCACCCTTCCCTATTAGAATTCCTTTCACCATTTCCAGGGGAACCTTCAGATGCAACGGTGTCAAACTTCATACCTGATGACTCAAACAACTCAAAGAGACCAAAACTCCTACCAATTTCCCCCACGTCTATCATCCTACTGTGAGAGGATCCGTCTAACTGAAAAGGATAAAGGGGTAGACTTAGCACTGTCACCCAAAAAGTGATATTCCTTACTTTAATCAACTGGAGGGTCGGCCAATGTTGAATTGTCTATGGCCACACTTCAATCGTATGTTAACGCTTTTTGGGGGAATACACTTGTCAAGAAAGAAAATTCTAGACCCAATAAAACTGGTCCAATGGTCAAGACATACTGTAGCGAGCACTAAACGTGAAAGGGGAACCATTGTAAGGGCTTCCCAAAGCACTTTTCAAAAGAGACCATTAACCACACACTTTCACAACAACTTACAAATAATAATTCAAACCCAAAATGAAAATCAACCAAAAGGAGGCTCGGCTCGAAATGCCTCACACCTAACATTTACCAAACATAAGAACACACCACTTGACTAGCAATTTTTTTAAACCCTAATTAATTTTTACTTAAAAACCAGATTTACACAAATTCAAAACAAAGAGACAAGGAACAATGCAAGAGAAAACTATTTTCAGTGGGTGACTGGGACATATGGTTGGCGGCCAAATATCAATCACGCCAATGCTAGGGAGAGTATTCTAGGACAGATTCCCCATATCCACATGGCTTTCCAGACCCTACGAGCTCACTAGGACCACTAACCTCACTCCCTTTTCATTTCCCTTACCTTGGTAACTCTTGTTCCTCCATGAGGTGTGCTAGACAGGCACCTTACTTGTAGCCAGAATGTAGAGTCCCGACAACCTTAACTCCAGTCTACCATAAATCTATTCCAAAAGAACATGACCCAAGAGGAAAAACCTCATCTGATGTCATTTTTTCATGAAACAAGTCGGGTTATCATCCAACCCGATGCCCAACCCAGTCCACGATGTGGCCTTATGGGCAGTCCTAATCTCCACGGGCTGGCACAAGTGTCCGGGTATCGAAATAACACGTGGTAATGATTTACCCGAAACTAGAGACAGAAAAACAACTAACAAGTCAAATAAACTGAAACTGGAAACTGACAACCAAACATGACTTTAAATATAAATAGGTTTAAGTCTATAATTCAACTAAAAACCCAAAATGAACAACAACAAAGATAGATAACTAAAACTATGATACCAACCTCCAAGCGACATGAGAAGCTGCATCCTCAAGCTACCAACAGCATCCAGAACCACCATCACTAAGCATGATGCCCGAACCTAGAATACACAAGAAGGAGAAGATCTACATACACCCAAAGTTTTATGTAGGGTGTGATCCAAATGCCCAGTAGGATACCACCCGATAAAAAGGGCACATGCCACAACATCAAAAAGATAATTTAACATACTTATTTAAAACCATACTTTTAAAACTCTATTAAAAGAAAAAAATTAGAAACTAAAAGTGAAAAGAAAAGAATGCTGAAAGAAAAACCATTTTACAAATACTACTTTAAAATGGAAGGAAAAGTTTATAAAGAACACGCACATACCCAAGTGGTCCTCCGTATGCCGACAGAAGGTACCACTTCGTGAATAGTATAGAACTACAGGTGAAACACCTAAGGCTACTAGTATGTGTGGTATTCTAGAGATATCATACCTCGGTGTAAAATTGGAATAGGAACCACAATAATCAATGCTCTCATGCACAATCCACTAGTAGGGAAACACATATATAACCTAGTGGTCTCCAATCATCACAAAAGTTTAGTTAGTGTTGTAACGTCAATCCTTCCAGATGAAACCGGGATGAACCACTCACATGTCATCTAGCATACTAGTTTTAATCTGCCACCAAGGTACATAGGTTTTTCCCTTGTGCTCAATCAAGTTCCACATTCACGTAGCACAAACCAAACAAGACATTACATCATAATCCACCACTTGCACAACCAAACTCCTCTTTAAAGATCAAATGCACACCCTGGCCTTTAAAATATAATTTTCATCACATTTACAATTCAATATATATATATATATATATATATAATTTAAAAACTTAATAAAACAATTCCATGAGATGCCACAAGTCTTTATACAAAAAAACACTAAAATTGAACGTTTAAACCAAACGCACACCAAATTTTTTTTTAATGTATAATTTTCATAACACTCACAAATTAATAAATAATCTAAATAATTAATAATACATTTATAAACTGTACAACAAGGATTTACCCTAAAAACATACTCAATAACTCTCTCTTAAAATCAAACGTGCCTCAGAACATTCGTTTTCTCTTTTCGAACATGGTTCGCACCTCTTCCATAAAAAAAATACACCATTATAACAACTTAAAAAACTTCAAAAACACCCCCAAATGCTTTTAAACCAAAAAAGAACCACACATCCAACATTTCAAACAATCCGTTTCGAATGAAAAATCCCATTAAAATAGACACACTTTATCTTTCATATCAAATACCAACTTCTTTGAAGAAACCACCATTATTTTTGAGACACCATTTCTTTTCATTTCACACATGCCAAAGAAAACCAAGGCAATGGCCAATCCCCTTTATAAGATTACCCATACTTTAAACCCATTTCCAAAACAAGATTTTCCCTTTTTTTACAAAAACAAAACCAAGCCAACACGCCCAAAATGATTCGCTACAACTTAAAAATCCACATTTAAACATACATAACTCAATTACCCTTAAAAACTATGTTCGCACCAACCAAAAAACTCCTATAACCCAACATGAAAACATTGCACCAAAATAACACATATTTTTACATGAAAAGACCATTTTAAAATCAATTGCACACTCAACTATTCTAAAACCTCATTTTCACCATATAAATAATTTATTAAACACTTTTATAATTTACCACAACAAGGTTAAAATAAAAAACATGATCATTTCAAAATAAAGTGCAATTTTCATCACACATGCATATCAAACAATTTTTAAAACGCATTTCACACAACCTATAAATCACAAACAATCATTTACACAACAACACACATATAAACAACAAGACTATACTATTTCAAAAATCCAATCTCATCAAACAAGCATGACAAAACATTCTAAACATAGATATCACCCTGAAATTAAATTATAGAACATAATAAATTAAAAAAACAACCAAATTAAATTATCTAAAGGATGTCAATGCATGGAACCACCAACCTTGGTGTTAATTTTTTCTAAAATTTAGTGTGAAATCTTCTCTCACCCACCAATCACCCACCAATTTCACAAAAATAAAACTGAATTTCAACCCTAATCCACAAGATTGAACAAGAGAACCCCAAAATAAGACACTAATATGACACCCTAGCTGCTGGAAAAAACAAATAAACCCTAAAGAACAAAAACCAAAACCCTAGCCCATAGGTGAAGAGGTCTACCAGAGGGAGAGGTAGAGGCGACGACGCAACATGAGCTTGACCGGGAGGTCCGGTCGCCAGAAGACTGACCAGCGTAGGAGGTGCGCTCGGAGGTCTAGGATGTTGTGCGAACCGGCTAGCCTGGGGGGGAAGGGGTCGGGGCGATGACGAAATATAGGGGAAGGTTGTGGGCGGTGCTGGCTTGGGTAGTTTCCTGGAACATGGTCCGGATTACTGGATAAGGGGGGTGGAGGGTGATCCAAGTGGGTGGGGGAGTTTGACGAGGAAGGGGGGAAAACAGGGTGGTGGTGCAATCAAACCCTAAGCGGAGGAAAAAACAACCAAATAAAAAATAAAAATTATAATAATAATAACACCAATTAATAATAATATTATTATTATAATTAAAAAAATTATTAAATTATTAACAACTCTTTCTCATTCTATATTTTTATTTCATCCACACATTTAAATTCCTTTCATTATCATTAATTCTTTTTTTTGGATAATTGAATGACGGGTGGGTCGTACGATGGTGCTGGTGAAGTTTCATGGCTTTTCAATTATGTTTCTCTCATGCGTCGAATGCTATCAAGCCCTAATGAGACAGGTGAGGTCGCGCGGCTTCAGTAAGGTCACGTTTCAAAGCCAAAACGTGTGTTTCTTTAAATAATAACTCAAAAAATTTTAAGTTGGGATTTAACCAGAACTACCTGGTTCTCAGAAAATTAATAAAATAAAATATTTTAAAAAAATTACGAGTGTGACATTACAAATATTTTATAAATACATAATTATAACCTAGTTTCTATTCTAATAATGATTAGAAAATAACATTGGGATCATGATGATAGAAGATATATAGAACCTACACTTTATCAGAGGATGACTGAATACTTGTAGTACTTCACATAAACATGATCATATATTTTTTACAATACTATTTAGGAAGCTCATTTTTAATATAACCTTATGGAATAGAATCTAAAAAGACCGAATAGAATAAAAATGTACACCCAAGGTACACATGATTATACATTTAGGTTTAAATTATAAAATAATAAATATTTATTTATATATTCATATTTACATTGGGTTGGAGATGTTATGGTTAAAAAACCCACAAGTAAAGAAGATTTTATTGATAGAAACTAATTCATTAGATAGATTCAAATTAAAAAAAGAAGTAACACTCATTTCATGTCTAAGATAAAATATATTTCAGTAATAAAGGTGTGTACCTAGTATATGTTCATAAAGAAATAATTGGTAGATCATATTATGTAAGTATAGGTTTCTATAGGGATATATTATGAAAATAAGAGTATGATTAAATTATTAATGAATTTTATACAACACCCACACATTAATAATTTCATGATTCAGTATCATTCCCTTAAAGATAAATTAGATAATGTTTTTTTGAATGTGGAAAATGGTTTAATATCCCTTAAAATGGTGGATATTTTAAAACATTAATTATCCATTCCATTCCTAGTGTATCATTGTATAAATATTGATAAATGACCACAAATCTTAGCTTTATAAGGTTATGAAATCCCCTCTACCCATATAAATTTTCTATAAATTTGGTTTCTTATTTTTAAATTGTAAATTTCCATTTGGGATTATATTTAGGGGAAATAAATTTAAAATATCTAATGATAGTGTGGATGAATATTTCAAAAGTGGAGTAATGGTGAGGCTTTATTGATTTCTCAATTAAACAATTTGGAATATAAATTGAAGGTGTGTAAGTGGAATTATATATAGGAATGATACGATCTATGAGGAATAGAATTAGGGAGTGAGGCTGATGTTTAATGTATTTTTTAGAGGTTTAATTATTAACCATTGGATTATTAAAGTTAATGATTAATGGTATTCATTAAAGAAATAAATTATTTATTTATTTCATATTTTGTATACCAAGAATTTATAACATAGACCTAGAGTCATAATTGAGGTGTTATATTAAAATTTTATTTATAGTTGACAATTAAGAGTGTTAAGTAATATTATAAATACTTTGGAATTCCAAAAAAAAATTGAGTACAGTATTGTAACTAATGTCATTTATGATGATGTATATTGGAATATGTTTTTTATTGATTGGGATTTAATTATGATCATTTTCAATCAAAGGTAAGAAATTTAATTTTTAGAATATAGTTTTTTATTTTTAAGAATCATAGAAAACATTTTCAAACTTTTTGGAAGAGTTCTAGTTGAAGGGTGAATAATCTGTGAAATTTTTGTGTGCATTACATCATGATAGAGATAACTATGAAGAAAAATATAGTCTATGACAGGAGTGGAATATTTTTTTCTTAAAAAAATCATGTCTGTCACAAGGAACATAAAAACAGTTATAACTATATTCATGGTGCATAAATGAGTGAAAAGAGTAGTTCTGGTGGTTGTAGTAAAATAAGGCTGTCGTTGAAAATATGGAATGGAACTTATCATGGTTTCAAGAAAACCCCCAGTCCAAAACAATTTGGATGTTTATGGGAGCAGAGATATAGGTTTTATGTAGAAAATGGATAACCATATTTTAGTAAATATAGATGAATAAATTTCATATGTGAATGTTTCTTGAGATATGATTGTATAGGATATTAAATGGAATATTGGATAACACAACATAATACATTGTGATACATATGTTTTCAAATTTTGAAATTTCTAAAATATTTAAGCATTTAGTTTTCAAATCTAATGATATTTAGATTAAAGTTACAACATGATGGATACCCATAGAATGGTGAGAGATTAAATTATTTATATATGATGATGATTTATAAAATTTCATGATTAAATATGATTCAAATATATATGTTACATTAATTCTATTGAGGTTATTAATTCATTTATTTCTTGTATATTTAAGGATTAATTTAAGGTTTACACAAGTATATTGAATAATATATAATTTATATGTTTTAATTAGATATATTTGATGAGGATTATTAGAGAATAATAAAGATATGAATGTTCAAAGACTTAAAATTTTGGATTGAATCATGAATTATCAGGAGTAGGGCTTTTATAATAAATAATAATATTAGTGATCCTTATTTCCTCATAATGGTTAGAGATTTAATGATAATACTCTCACTGATTGGTGTGTTATTATCTTGTTGGTAGTCATTATAGAGTGGCATTCCTGTCATATATTCCTTCTATAATTTATTTGAAGTCATTTGTAGATATGAAGAAGGAGGACGTATACCATTGTATGTAAGTGAACCATACCTAAATCTAGAAAAACAAATATAGTGCATAGTGATTTCCATGGTAAATTAGATCGTTATCGGTGAATTTTATATGGATTATCCCATTATAGTGGTCCTTTTAAATTCTATGTCTCGTTATATTTACTATATTTAGATGGATAGTAAGGGTGTGTTCTTAATAGTTACAACTTCCACATGCTTATGAAAACATGAGAACATGGCCCATTTGACGAGGAGAATATATTAACACCCTAATTCACCCCATAAGGAATATTAGGGTATATGGTTAAAATAATATGAAATTGATATGAAGTGGATTAAAAAATATGAACTAATGAAATCATCTATTTATAATATAGAAACTTGTTATTATAGAATAAAAACATGTAGGGAATAAATAAATAAATAAATAAATTAAGAACTCCAATATTTACATATGAGATAGTCATTTGTAAACATTTTATATAGAAATAACTATACATAATTTATAATTTAAATATGATTTTATGGGCATTAAATAACTTATAAATTTATTCAATTTATATATATATATATATAATAAATATAAACACTTCATATTTAATCATATACATGGAATATATATTATTATTAATTTATATATATAGTTAAATTTCTTATCATATGACCACTTAATATTAATAAATTAGAATTTTTAAATTATAATAACGTGTAATTTATTTTATTTAACCATGTTATCATATATACCAAAACATTATTCACTTAGTTTAAATAATGTTCTAAAACATCCATTATCAAAAATTCATTATAGAATTCATAAAAATTTTATAAAAAAATATAGACTATTTTATATTTAGTTCTTTTAAAATTTATAAGATCTACGTAAAATAATATATTTTTTAATAAAAAACACTTCTTATAATAATAAAACATAAATTTTAATTATAAGGGTTTAAAAATATATATCCTAAAAAAATGTTTCTTGGTATAATTATTATTTCAGAAACTTTATTAACTCTATCATGGTTCTTCAAACATGACACCAATTTTTGAAAAGTCATAAAAAATAATCTCTATTATATTCATCTTAATAAAAATAATAAAAATTCATTATTTTGAACCACTTTGAGGTTTTTTATCCATGTAATAAATGGTAATATAATTATAATATAAACTATAACTATTTTAGTTTAAAACTATTTCATTTGAGATTTGTATATAAGAAAAACTATATTTTGGGAACATTATACATGGATTGATTTTTAGACACCGTGAAGTGATTTAATAATTTTTTTAAATACAACAATTTTATATTAAAAATAATCATGGTTGTGATTAACACCATATATCAAGATTATTTTTTAATCACTCCATATTTGTTATAAAGAAACCTCAATTTAAAAAAACTATCAACAACCTAGCTAAAATTGATTTACCCATGATACCACCATTTTGTTTTATTGGGGAAATAACTTGACCAAATGAAATAGAAATAAACATTAAACCTATTCCAAATCATCAAAACTTATTTTATTTTGATTTATTATAAAAATTAATAATATTTATATCATTCTACATATAAAGAAACCAAGAATTGTCTTTACATGAGGTTAAATGGTAAACCTTTGAAGCATCCAATAGACTCATTCCTCCAATAATATCCATAGGTTGTATTAACATCCTTGTATATAGAAATTATTTCTAAGAAAATCAAAAAATTATAAAAAATTTGAGTCAAGTATTTAAAAAAATTAGACAATATGACTAAGTAGGTTTACTTACTGTCAAAATTTATTCACATACAACCATTACACATGAATCTCAATGTTTAAACCTTTTCAATTGTACATTTCATGTTATCCTTGGATTTTAATCATTTAATAAATTTCAAACCACCTATTAAGGAACTTTTTAATTCTCAGTTAAGCATACCATATATTTTTGTATCATTTAAGAAATTATTCTGAATGATAAAACAATTTGATATTGTTATCAAATAATATTAGACCAAACATTATAGAATAAAATTAAAAAGGAAATTATTCATTTGTTATATCATAATTAATGAATCACCATGAACATAACTAAAATGTTCTATCCATCACTACGATTTGGTTTCTTTGTAAAAGCTATGTGGTGGTGACATTTATCACAATATTGTTTTTCATTGGTGTATAATTAATTTAGCGATAAATACAAACCTCATTATGAAAATATATGTGATATTCTTCAATAAGTGATAATTTTTGAATTCCATGATCATTCAATGTAGTAATTTCATAGAAAGTAGAGTGTTAATATACAATAATAAGTAGTTAAAGAAAAATATGGGTGACCCTTAAAATATTAGGAAACCATTTATGATGTAAAATTTGGGTTACACATAACTTAGTGACCCTAATATAATTAGGGTCTAGATGAAAAAATATAGAAAATTTCATAAAATAAATTTCACAATGATTTTCTATAATATACAACCAAGGTGTTATATATTATATAGTGGACATAATGCATGTCCTAAATATCTAAATTATGAGAAAAGTTATAAAATGAATCAAATTGAATTTGAGATAAATATTTGAAAATGAGAACTAAATTGGATTAATTTACTTAATTTTTTTCAAAATTTTAGAATTATTTATAATCATGTAGTGAATATCTATGTATTAGAAGAGACACTTACCATAAACCTTGTGAAGAAGTTAGTTAATCATAAAATTATTTTAATTATATGAATTATAAGAAATATTCTAAAATATTTATTTATATTTGTGTTTCCAAGGATCCTAGACTGTAGAACCAATATGATAATATAGTTTACTTTTGGATGATAGATAACCTGAATAGGGATTATCAAAAATAAAATAGACATGTGAGAGGTAAATTTCTATAGTACTATTTATATGAAAGATGACTATGGGAACATTATTCTCCACTCATGTACTCAATATAATTGGGTATACAAATTATATAGAGGGGTTAGGGTCACTTATCGTGATAAAACATGATGTGGACTTTACCCTAAAATTGTTTCAATATATATTTCTTAAATTTTTCCAAATTATAACATAATGGAATTCAATAAAATTTTACATGGTCTTCTCGATATCGGTATATTATATAATTTGGACATGAAGATTCCCTATATACTTCATTGAAAAAAAATGTTTTTATCAAAATAATTGAAATTTTTCAACATTAAAAATGATAAACAATTTAAATTAAGATTCTTGGAATACCTAAAGGGGTGTAATATTCACTATAGAGATATAACATAACGTACTAATGTTATGGAAAAAATCTTCTATTTTGATGGGTACATGATTATGACTACATATTATACAATTATTGTGAATACTTATTGAACATTAAAAATTGAAATAGGGATGATGGATAAATGTACATGTTTTTTATAGGGAGAAATTCAGAGTTGATAATCTGAGAAATAATAAATTTATTCATTTTTTATGAAAAAATTTAATCTATTTTTGTAATATCTTACATTATATCTTTTATAAAAAAGGATTAAATTTTATATAACAACCAATTATTTTAAGAGTTATTGATAAAATAAATATTTTAATAAAATAAACCTTATATTAAAGTAAGAAAGAAAGCCAATAATTTTCAACAAGTATAAAATATTGGATACAAAGGGCATCCCCAAGGACAATATTGTTATATACATTATGTTGGATTCAAAATCTCAAAAATACTTGTAAAGAAAAATATAGGTTACTTTTAAAAGAAAGAGTCTCAATAAATTTGTTTCTCATCCACACAATGTGTTTTATTACAACCTCAATATCAATCTAACACTTTTATTCATGGATGATTAATTTAGTGGACTAATGGATGACATTTTGTTCGAAGAGAAATTTCATAGTAGTGTCAAATCCAATTACATATAACACAGATTGATGTTCTAAATCTATAAATTAGAAGGCCACTCCACATATCTTGGGTATCATGGATTAGTAGGTTCAATATGACATATAAAGCACAAAATTACATTGAGATAGAAAAAATGATATCAGAAATTATTCTCATACCTCACATAATATCACTATCATATGCTCTATTGGTATTCAGTATAAGACCAATTAAATGGGGTTCCCCGTCCACCCAGTGTCTCTATAAACCACCGGTATCATCTGACTAGGTCATGAAAAGGTAATCATGGGGAATTATGAATAAACCATCCATAAAACCCCCTATAAAAAGGGTCTCTAAATCCAAATGATTAAATATAAACATTTCATGTTTAATTTATCAATAATAAACTCAATTTTACAATAACTTATGCATATAATTTATAAAAAAATTGTAAATCATAAGATAAAAAATCAAAATATCATTTTTTTATAACTTGATCAATAATTTAGGATTAATTTGGGTATTATATCTTAAAATATATGATATTGTGATTCTCAGGCCACATAATGGAAAGAATGCATGCATTTATTGTGTTTTTTTCTTATGAGTTATTTTTTTCAGTAAGAACCCTCTACATTGTTTAATCTTCTATAAAAATAATATAAATCCATTCATATTATATGATCTCCTAAATCAATAATATTTTATGGTAATATATTCCTCTAGAACTGAAGGAAATATCATATTTTATGATAACACATATCATATCATTAAATATAGGTCAATCATATGTGAATAAAGTATACTATAAATTATGATATATGGTTATTAAAAGATATGATGAAGAAAAAAATTACAACATATCATATTTTAAAATATGATAAAAAATACCTTACGATAAAAAGTTATTTGAAAACTCATTTTATAAAAATTTTAATCCATTGAAGAATAATGATTTCACTACACTGATGATTTTAAGGATATCACCTTATGATCAAATATAGTGAAACACTCCCATATAAATTCATGATCTATCATCAAGAGATTGAACATGAAAATTAAGAACATGAAATTAAAAATATATTAACTACCATGTAATACAACCTTCGATGCATGATGTATAAATGATGGTGATCATGTTTAAAATTTCTAAATGCTTCCTACATATGAGTGATAACACAAGTTCATGGGTCCATGATTGTATCAAGAATCTATCAAACCACCAAAGGGACTGTAGTTCCTTCTTATAATGAAAAATAATGATTTGATAATGATGTGATCATAACCTAGGATTACCTGAAACAAGGGTTAACATCGTCATAATTATTTTATACCACTTATAAATTATCTTATTTTAATGAATAGATTCATTGAACAAACCCCTTCTTATTATGTTACAATACATGGTATTTAAAATTCATTCAAATATTGAATGAATGTATATTTATGAGAAGGTCAAAATAGATAAATTAAATTGATATATAAAAAAGGAAACAATGTGGGAAAAATAATCTAAATTCATTAATTTGATATCTTATTTCATATTCTCATAAAAATATATGAATGAAAAATATTATCCTTGATATATGTATCATCATTCATATACTTCCACCGTATTATTATGGGATGTCATAAAATAATGTATCCTTTTTTTATTTCCAGTAACTTAAATATGAATGAAGAAGGTTATTCCTCTAGTGTGAAAAAAGTTAATGTTTTAATTTTATTTCACTATATAAAAAATTATAATTAGAAATTCAATCTAATTAATAGTGTAGTATGGATAATTCCTTTATCCCTATAATAGTTATAGAGTATACAGATCGAGAATTAAAGATTTACCCAAACCACTCTAAATCTCAATCCCTTAGTTATTTAACATTATTATTCTTGCATATTATACTACCTTCTCACTACTAACTGAACATTCACTCTATATGGGTTGGGATTTTATAATTTTTTTTACCATCACAGTATGCCTTATTTATTTTAAAACTCTAATATCTTGATATTTAAAATTCACCCCCATTTTATCTGTTACCATAACATGTTTGGGGAAAACATTAAAATCAAATCCTAACATTTTAGATATATATTCTCTATTATTACCCACTAGACTACATTACATTAGTAACTGAGGAAGGATATTATTATGATTACATTTTCTTTATTTACTTTTTTATTTTCATTGTTATCTACTTTGATATAAATTTTTAACCGATGACACACAAATTCTATAGAAAATATATTTTTTAGTTCTCTCTTTTAATTAGAATAAGAATAGATTTACTCCCAAATAACCACCTAAATTTAATGGTTTTATGTATTCATAATTGAGAATAAAAATGTATTTTTAGTATAAATTCCATGAAATTTCATGTTAGAATATCTTGATAAAATCATATACATTTTCTGAACCTAATCAAGTCAGTCTGAATGTTTTAAAGGTTTATATATGAGAGACTAATTTTAAATTTTTTTAATATTATTTATTTATCTATTTATTGAATTTTTTTATTATATTTATAAATAAAAATACTCATGATTCATCTAAAACATATTGATAAAGTGGTATATGAATAAATGTGCTTCATAAAAAGAACTTAAGAAATTTTATATGAAAAAAATTAATGAAGTCATGAATCTTGTATTTTTTTAATTATATAAATCCTAAAAATTGAATGGAATGATAAAATGAGATAAAGAAGATGGGGAATAATTCTAAGGAAGGTAAATATCTTGAAACAGCTTAGTATTTCACAAAAGGGGTTCATGTATTGGCATTAACAATAAAGGATAAGTATATTACTGGTCTATAACTAATATCCGAGATGGAAAAGGGGATATTACAAATATTATATCCCTATTATTTAATAGAATCATCAAATAGTGAATCCAATAATTTATCTAATAAAGAGATGGTTAAGATGAATTAAAAATTGGATAATTATAAAAAAAACTATTATTGAAGCATATAAAATGTTTAATAAGACATATATGTCAGTGATGAATGAGATGAAAATCCTAAATAAAGTTAATGAACACATAATAAATTACAATTACTCAACTATTTGTAATGTTTTTTTATTATTTTGTGCCTATAAAGAGAGATAATAAGAAACTAAATGGTAAAAAATAAAGGTTGAGAAAGTACTGGACACATGATTTTAGAGAAATAGACAAAGTAGAGAAGATTATTTTCTAAGTATAATTTTGTAAAATGAAATTATTCCCAAAACAATTATATATAAAAAATATTTATTTCATGTATTCTATAAATTCTATTCAAATTTTAATATAGGGAACTATGAATTTGTGTGTTATAAAATCTATAAAAATATACCTGGGTACAACACTTCATTTATAAATATATCATGGATGGGATATAATTTTCTAATTTTTTTATTTTGGTTCTAAAATGCATAGTGTTGAACTAAATAGTTCTTAAACTAGTCTAATTTCTTAGGTAATTTTTTCATTACATGTTGGTTTACATAAATTTATTATTTTATCTAATAGTATATTGGAATATCCTATGAAAATTTTTACTTATTTGTTATGTGGTGTTGTTCATAATTGTATATTATTTTTATACGTGAAAGTTGAAAATTTTTATTATTGGTTCATTGAAAATATTTTAATAATTTCCTAAAAATAGTTAATATATTTGGTGCCTCCATATAGTAAATGTCTCAAACATGGAGAGTTCATTAATAAAATGTACATACATTTTAACACTCTTATGAAGAAATAATTATTTTATTAAGGTGGAATATTCTCTAATATCAATCATTCTAGTATCAATAGTATAGTTTATTCATGTAAAATAATTTAGTGTGAGGTTTTTTGTTAATTTTTCAATAATTATATAACAAAATATACAATGATTATTTTTATAATTAATATGTTATTTTTTTATTATTTTCTTTATGATTTATTCACATTATGGTTATCATGAACTATACATAATGGAATTTACTTTTATATAACCTTAAAATGGGTGAGAATTTGTTTGAACAATAGTCATATTTATAAATAATCACTAGGTACAATTTCATCAAATTTTATTACCATATTATGATATATTTAAAAACAATCCCATAGTCATGTATTAATTTTTTATATTAATCCTATTGTGTTTTAGGTGGTCTATTTGAAACTATAATATCCAATATAAAACATATTAACAAACATGTATAATATATTTTCATGTTATTATATGTTTTAATGTTTGTTCATGTGGATTTAATGATTCATTGGAGGGGCTATTGAATTTTTTTTGAAAAAAAAAATAAAAAATAAGCTGACATTTTCTTATATGGATAAAGGAAATCAAGGGGTTAATTCCCCAAACACCTTTTTCAATTATTTTTTGAGGCTAGATAAATTTTTCATGTTAATGTTTTTTCCCAAGAACTAGGGTCAATGTATGACTGGATTTAACACATTTTCCCAAACTGAAAAAAAAATATTTATATATGTATAATTTAAAATTTAATTTTAATTTCTTTATATATATATATATATATAATTTCTAATAGAAATTAAATATTATTAAATATCCAAAATAACTTAAAATGAATTAATCTAATATTATCACAAAAACCCTCACCCAGGATCCCATTTCATAAGGGTGTGATCCTTGATAACTTTTCCAAATATTCAATGTGGGATTCATATATCTTTTTTTAGCATTAAATTAATAATCTATTATTTATAACCACACATTCATGAGTAGTGATGAAATAATTATGAGATTTGCTATCTCTAAACCTTGATGTAAACTTGGGCTCTAGGTTTATGGTATCTTTGTCTCTCCATTATTTGGATGGAATCCTCCTCGATCAAGGATGATTCAACTCCCAAAATCATGTGGGTGTTGGAATGGAAGGTTTAAATGTTATTCATTAAGGTTTTATTATGGCTTATTTGATCATAGAAACTAAACATAGTCACTCATTCCATCTCATTGTAGAATCCATCACTATTGGTCTTCGTTTGAAAAGAAATAGTTCCCATATAAAGGCTAACCCAGGTCTCTCTCATAAAACCTAGGGAATTAGTATAAATTTCATTATTGCACGTATTATTATACCATGGAGAATAGTGAATCTGTTCATGTTCTTTTCATATATTTTTGTTTTTTCAAACTATAAATGCATCTCTCAAGGTTGTGGGTTTTCTAACAGTCTTTTACCTTTTGAGAAACTAAAAATGGGTGAATGGTATCTTGGATCGATTTACCTCAATATAGGTATTCTATGAATATGGTAATGGGATCATAATTTCAATCCTCTAAAGGTATGAACCTCTAATGTTCATTAATCGTTCAAGGTACTTGATTCAAATAAGAAATTTTGTAACTTAAGGATCTTATATGATATTGAAAAGTCCATCAGAGATCCTATTAAAATGGGTAGGCTAACTGAGGTGTCCATATTTGGAAACTATGCTAATTTTTTTAATGGAAGTTATATTTTGATCTACTTTAGATGATAAAGTTATTTCAACTGAAAATGATGAGTTTGACCACCATATTGATTTTGAAAAGACCCAGTTTTTCATGAATTGAAAATCCATATAACTTAACATTATGAATTTCAATAGATATGTTATTTGAGATTTTATATATATTTGAGGGAATAATAAAAATTCATTATCTAAATAGATTAAGAATTTTAAATCTTCTGCTCAAAATGGTCTTGAAAATTATGGAAATGTGCAAACTCAATGTAGAAGATTTTACACTAAGGTGAATTTTTAAGGGAATGGGCATGGGATTGAACCAACTCATATCTCAAATCTGGGATTGAAATCAACTTCTCTAGATGGACTCTATGGGTATTAGCCCATTGAACCATCAATTTCAGATGTACTACTAGGGTATTGGTCTATACACATAGTGAATTATCCTTATTATAGGGAGTTTTTTTATGTTTTGTATTCTCTAGAGATTTATAGTTAGAATACCTTTGTTGTAGTGTGAGAAATAAACCTTAATGGGGAACAAGATTCCATTTCATGGGATGACGTTATGGAAGAGGGTTTGGAACCTATAACAGGAGTAGAATATGTTGATGTACCCTTTTAGGTGTAATAAAATGATAAATTGGATTCAAAAGATATTATTGATGGGCCACTTCATCAAGATAAACCGATTGCTTTAAGATCCCATAAAGGAAAGAACAACATGGTTGTTTAGGAATCTATGTGATTGAATCCTAGGAATTTCATTAAAAATATTAGATTTAAGACTGACACAGCTTTATATTAGGGATTTTACAATGGTTTTGATCCCTCTGATTTGACTATTTGGCAATGAAAGCTTTTCTCATTGGTCCAGATGGTTTGAGAAACATGAATTTGGATTATTTATCCCATCCTGCTAATTAGATTGTCTCACAACCCATGGAGGACCATTTCCCAGGAAGAAAGATTCGTGATTATTTTAATGGAGATAAATAACTTGATACAAATTCATCAATTCTGTTACAGACTCACAAGGTCCAGGACAATGGTGTAGAATAGCTACCCATGACAGGTTACATTGAACATGCAACACTGATGGATCTGATGCCTAGTTTGGGAAAACCTCACGGTTAAACATCCACCTATATGGACAATGATACATGTGAGGATGATCCTTTGAAATTTAAAAATTATAAGGATAAGGATTCATATGATAGGGTTGATGAAACCCATGTTGAATCTCAAACGACCCAAATACCAATAAGAAAGGGAAATGGTGGCATGTGTTCTTTGATTTATGATCACTCTTGGGATAAGTCATAAGGGAATGTTGAAACTAAACTGAATTCTAGACATGAAAATTTGAACCAGGCTCAAATCTCAAATTTCAATCCTTTTAGAGTGCAAGACTTTATTAATGATGTAGATGAGGTGACTATAGAATAAGAGGAACAATAAAAAATTCTGGAGATTTGATCCCCCACTAAGGAAGGAGAGTGGTGGTGAGTATTTCTATCTGAGTGATTTGGAGGGCACAAATAATTTGGATGGATGATGTTGTCATGAATATAAATGGAGAAGATTCCAATATCCAATAGGTTGATGCCTTGGGCATGGATGAATAAAATGGGGGATATTTAAAATGATAGTTGTGATGATCATATTGATCTCATAAATAAACATGGTTTTCCACATGTTTATTTTTAATGAGGGTAGTTATTCATTATCTGACCCCTCCCACTAATTTTATTCCTTTCATTCAATAATGGGACTTCAAACCTAGCTTTATTAAAAATAAACAAAAAAACAACACATTGATGATAATAATTATTTCATTATACCATATTTTCAATAACTAATAATTATTTAGTTACGTAATTAATATTAACTAATAATTTCAAATTAATTATTACTGATAATTTTATTCATGCTATTAAAAAATAATTAATAATATGAAACATTTTTAAATGATACAGGTAATAATCTATGTAAAAATAATGATTATTAATAATTTAGTATACTTATAAACTATAGGGAAAGTGAATTATAAATGGTATGTAATTTTTAATACTAAATATAAAAAAATTAATTAATAATAAAATTAACTTGACATTTCAAAAAAACTAGTAATTATTAATAATATAATTATAATGAATTATTATTACAAAATTTTGTTATGTGCCATTAAAATTATTATTTTTTTATTTTATTTATGAATAATATTAATAATTATAAAAATAAAAATAATGACATATATAATAGTATTAAATCTCTTCTTATTAAATAAAATAATTTAAAATCAAAAAAAAATTATTTATTATATATTTTTGAATTTATTAAAAAAATTATATTTTTTATTGTGAACTACCTTACAATAATATAACTAGAAATTATTATTATTATTAAATAATAATTCTACACATAAATTCATTTTTTCATAATGATTATTTATAAAAAAAATAAAAATTTATTATATTTTTATTAAGTTTTATTAAAAACATAATTAATTAGATTATAAATATAATTTTTAATTTTTAATTAATTATTTATTAATAATAAATTACATAAATTAGAATTGTATTTAATGTAAAATATTATTTAGCGTATAATAAATTATTAATAACAACTTTATTATTATTAATTACATTTTCTATATTTCTAATTTACTGAATATTTATTATTAATTATATTGTTTAATATTTCATTAGTTACATTATTAATTGTTTCATGTACATCATTATTCATATTTATTATTATCATTATTTTAAATAATAAAATATATAAAAATATTTATTAATAATACAATTAATAACATTTAATATTAGTAACATAATTAATCACACTTCATAATAATCTAATACTTAATAATATTTTTTTCAATTAATTTTTTAGACTAAAAACGTCATTTTTTTAAATAATAATGTTTCTATATTTTAAATTATCTTTTTTATTATTTCTATGAAAATATTTTTATTTTCAATTATTTTTTATATGCTTAGTCAGTGTGTTAAAATTCATTAAGATATTATTTTTACTTTATAATTTATAATCTTTACAAGTCCCATACTTTAAACATAATAATGTTTCAAGTAGGTTACTTTGAAAGAAAAAAATTATAAACTATAAATACAATAAACATGAACCTCAAAATATTGAAAAGACATATAAAAAATATTTAAAAATTAAAAAATTTCAAAAAATAATTAGTGAAATATACTTTTAATTACATATTTCTTTAATAAAAATTTACATTTTTTAATTAAATTTATTTACATTAACTTTTTACTATTATTTTTATTTTTAAAATCAATGTTTGAAATTTCATCGATATTTTATTGATATTATATTTTATGCACATAAATTTGTTAGCATGTATATTTTTTTAATCAACAATGTATATGCCATGAAAATCAATTTTGGTTAATTATATTGATGAATTTTTTTCAGCTATACTTCATATGTTTTAACTATGTTTTATGTTTTATTTAGAATTTATTTTTAGTTTATATTTTATAATATTTTAACATTACCTACTTGAAGTGTAATATGTTTTTATTTTTTGAAGTAGTCAATATTGAAAGCATATAAGATATAAAATACAAGTACGATCTAAGAGGAACTTAAATCATAGAAAAAAAATATATAAAATTATTTCAAATAAAAAAATTCATAAATATATAAAAAAATAATTTACAAGGTAGAAACATTATAGATTAAAACAAAACATTTACACTTATGAAGCATAATAATTAAAAAAATTAAAATAATAATTAAATTGTTATTAAATATTATAAATTACATTATTGATAAAAATAAATTATATTAGTAAATATTTATAATAATTACAACAATAACACCATTAATAATTCAATATATATTTATAATATTTCCTTTATGTTTTTTATTTTGAAAATAACTATTTTTTAATCAATAATTCTCGTGTCATGTAGAATTAATTTTTTATTTCATTTACAGTATTTTTTTATTTTCAACTATTTTTTTATATGTTCACCCTAGGATTTAAGTTTTTCTTAGATTATATTTTTTATTTTTTATTTTACAACATTTCAATGTTCCCAACATGAGATATAATTAACTTTGTTGTGTTTGAAGTAGGTTTCTTTGAAATATAATAAAATTTTAATTATAAATATAATACTAGAAAGGTTTAGGTACCGAACGAATTCAGCCCTTAAAATTATTAATGAAAATAAACAGTACAAAGACACAGACCAACAATCAAATGGCCCATAAAGTACCATCAAACTAGAAAAGTGGCTATGGACCACCCAAACACACAAACCTCAAAATCCCATTCATAAACACCAATGTCCATAACTCAATCACCCAAATAAGACCGAATTCCAGCCCATAAAAACATGTATGCACACTGTCAAATTCATGTGTATACGCGTAGCCTCACAACGCCTGAGGTCTTCGTTACCAGCCTTTCGCCAGCACAATATCGACACCACATCCCTATCCCGATACCGCCAGCTTGCACCAGCTCCCACCATTACGCATCCCAAAGTCAAGCCTGCTTCATGAGGATTGTTGGTCGTCCTCCTGTTCCTGTATCTCGTGACCGACGCTGGCCACCATCTCCCTAGATCTCTGATCGGCACCAACCGAGCATCTATGATCACTGGCTCTGACCAGCAAAGAAAGTGAGGTACAGTGACCTCATATCCTAAATCCCTAGGTCCCCGGACCCTAAGGACTCTGCACTTATCCCGATCAAGGTCGTCACCGACCGACCCTATCCCCAGCTGGCCCCTATAGCTAGCCGCTCTATCCACTGTCGGCTCATTTTCTCTGTTGGGTTGCCCCCAGCACGCACCAAGCCGACCGCCATCCCTACCATCTGAAATTAGCTCCATCACCTTTGGCATACACGCACCCCAAGCCCTCCCTCCGTCGATGTTCCCGACATCACCAGGATCCCACACAAAGCCACAACCCCACTGTGCGCCCCCGGGAATCCAGAAATGCCTCGCCACACCAAAAAATAGCCTCCGCTGAAAGCCATCATCACCAGCCACCACCAATAAATTGGTTGTCGACTCCAAACGCACATCCTCTACCTGAACAGTGCCTTGCCGCTCGATTCTGAAAGATCGAACTGCGCCTCTCTTCCTCCCGTAACTTCTGCTAAAAACCGTAACTGTAAATCGAGGAGGCAGGACACCAACACCCCTTTGTGCATCACTAACAAGGTCCCCTCCTATGGGGGGGTCTGACCCAAATTGTTCGATTGAACCCATATGATAAATTTTATTGGCAGATTGAGATGGGCTACGCCTACCACTGCATGCAGAAAACATATATAAATGACTAAAAATCTCATCTTCAATAAATATATTTTCATCAAAATAATAAACAGATGATAATATAGATGAAATTAAGTATTTTTGTTTCAAAAGATGACATTTAAACATTAAAAAAAGTAACTTTAAAACCATAAAAAATATAACATATAATTAGATTCTAAATAAAATTTTAGGCATCCACTTAAAACATGGAGGAGGGGCCATCACCCAAGGGGCATGGGTGGTGGCCAGTCACCTGAATGATTTTATTACCGGGTGGGAAATGGTTTTCACATAGTTCTATGCCCCATCTCTTTCTTGTACCTTCACTTTTTCAAAATTTTCTTTAAATAAATTTATGAATCGTGGGTTTAAACCCATGGTTTTTACTTATTTGTTTAATGTTATAATTATTAATATTATACTAATAATTAATATTAAATTTATTATTTACATCATTGGTAATAATCGAGGTAAATTATATCATTAATATTATAATATTATTATTAATAATATTTATAAATAATAACATCATTATATTTATCATTTCATTAATAAATTATACTAATCAATACTTTAGTATCATGACTTTATGGTATTGACATTTTTATATTTTAATAATTATCCTGACATTATTAACAGTAATATCATGAAAAAATATTTTTTAAATAATTATTATTACTTCAATATCTGTTTTTGGACCCTTGTACTTGGGCGTCATTGTTTTTTTAATAATAATATTATTGTCAGGACATTATTACCATGATTATATTGTCATGACCTTATTTCCATGACTTTATTATAATGAATTTATTATGAATACTTTCTCAATATCAAGAAATTATTATACTGGCATTATTTTCTCTGGTGATGTCCCCAGATGTGGGTATTATTTTACATCATTATTCTTATGTAAATATAATTAATTATTAATAATAATATTTTCATTATACATAAATATAATAATTAAATTATTGGTTACATGTCACAAAACATTTTTTTTAATAATAATAATAATTATTATTATTATTATTATATTTTAATAATTATAGTATTTCTAATTTTTCCTTAAATAATTTTTTTTAAAATTATAAATTAGATTTTTGATTATTATTATTAGTTAATTAATTGTCACTAATTATTTTTAAACATAAAAATAATTATATATTAACTACCAGTAAGATATTTAATAAAGGATGAGTACAAGGAATCGATAGACTATCTCACAATAATTCCATATCGTTTAGGGCTATAATATCATGGTCTTCTCATTTGATATTAAATTAGAAGAAAAATTCATCCCTCATATTAATTTAGATAGTCACTGGTTTACTACTACAGGAAAGGCGGGTAAGAAGGTAGTTTGTGGTGGTATTTCCATGGAATCTCCAATCCCAGAGAATGGGCTCAAGTCCTCATTCTCTCACATTAAGGGATCTATTTATGGAGGTCTCTATAAAAAGAGGAATTTTTATCACATAGAAGAACATATGGATTATATATTTTAATAATTAGAGATATTAATACATTCTTTTATGGATCGAACCATTGTTCTAATGAAATCCAAGACTTAGAGAGTCAGAGATCTACTGGAATATCTCCCAGTAATATGGGGATTCTCAAACTGAAAATATTTATTTATGGGTTGTAGTTTGTTTCACATTATTTTCCCCATTAAAGCATTAAATTTTAGGGCATGGGTTTTTGTATTGAAGTCCTCCATGCTAGGATTTAACCACAATCTAATGTGGGATAAGAAATTTAATCCATTTGAGGCATGTAAATCCTCTGTTTGTTTAAGGAACAAGGTATACTAAATAAAGTGGATTCTTTGGCACCTAAGGATTCTTCATGAAATTGTATTAGATATTTTCATCATAATAAAAATTGATAAGGGAACAGATGTGACTAGGTTTTAGTATTATTCTCATTTTCAAGTTGAATAGTATTTTAGTTATAATTTAGATGATAATGTATTTACCTCTACTCATGATGATTAATTTGAACTAAGAATTGAGGATGAGATAAATCCCCTAGTTTTGTATGGACATTTTTTTTATTTGACCTTATAATTTGAATTGAAAATGATAGGTTATTTATTATTATTTCATTGATAAATATAATTCTAAAAGATTTTGTTTTAAAAGACAAAAAAAATTAATACGGACTCATTATATCCACCAAACAGATCTAATGCTAGTGCATAATAAATATTTTAGGCAGTGTAATTTTCCAAATAGAGGAAAGTGACCTTAATTGAACTCTGAGTGGAAAGGTCTTAGTTATTGGTCTGGTGATATCACTATCATATTTGCTGAAAAGAGGATTCATTCTTCAATACTGATATAAAAATATGAAAGATTTTATAGGAAATCTTGGGTTTTTCTCCCAAGTGAGCTTCTATCATAGGTTATTATCATTGTGTATATATCTACTCAAATGGGGAAGCTCACTCAAGAATCTAGATTAGCACATTGGTTGAGACCTAGTATATTAGGATTTACTTGGACTCATAGAAGTCGTACCTCCCCATATCTGTCGCATGATCCATCTCATTATACATGAGTGATTAATGAGGTTATTTCTACTGTGTAAAAGGTTATATATATGATTTATGTGAAAAATGGGAATAAAGTATCCATTTTTTATGCTTCAATTCAAGATGTTCTTATTTAATGAATTGATTTTCATCCATTTTATGGATAGAATAGAGAGTCTAACATAGTTCTTGAAACTCAATTGATCTCTAATTCACATCTTTGAAATGTGTTGAAAATGAACTCTTCTAGAAATTGTATATGTAATAGGAAAATTGATTCTCATCATCCAATAAAAAATACTAGGATCAACTCTAATTATACTTTAATTTTGTAGTAAATATCTAACTCAAAAGAAGATTAAATTAATGGAAAAGGGTTGCCAACTTTTTTGGTGTCCTCTTAAGGTTCTACCAAAATGGATGACACCTCTAGGACTCTACTGTATGTAATTGTGTAGGTAGTGGATGCAATGGTTTTTGAGCATGACATGGTGGTCATGGATAGTGATTAATCCCCCAAACCCAAAATAGTAAGTAATACAAATGTGACCACATCCAATCTATTTAAAGTACTTGACTTGATTAATGGACCTAATGATGAAGAATGTGATGAGTAGGGTGGTTGGGAGAATGTGTATGATTTTAGTAGTTATGTTATCACCCAGTGCAACCACACTGTTGAAGAAGAGGTTCATAGTGATTTTAATGTGGTTCATACCCCCATTGGTGAAGAGCAGAGGCAGTGAGGGATCCTTTCTCGATTAACTATCTAATAGTGAACAAGTTAAGGTAGTTTTTGTGGATAGGGACTCAGAGGAATAAAGAGACCCCAATGAATCTTGAAAACATAAAAAATTATAGGAGAGTTTCTCATCCAATTTGTAATGACTTCATCCCTAGTATCCTAGTGTATGTGGTTACATTATTAAATTGGTACTAAGTATAAGTGATCACATCCCAAAGGACCAAATTGTTTAGAAGCTTTGTAAAACTAGATACAAACATAAGTTTTAGGTTACCAGTTTTAATGAAAAACAACATAGTAAATCCATTATAAAAAACCATATTATTCTAGATTATCCCTTAATGTCAATAATAATATACATATAGGAATCATGGGGAAAATAATACATAATATAGGGGTGAGATCAGATTCTCATTAAGAGTGATAATACAATTGAATCTATCATAAATAATCATAAATAATAATGTAAGGTGAATAACTAAAAACACATTCCATTAAAACATAATATTGAGTATAATATGGTAAGAATAAATGTTGATGAAATAATTTCATATAAATAATCACATGAGAATTAAAAATAACCATGGATATTCTAATAGTTAGATAATCACTTGGATTATCAATAAGTTTTATCATAATGAGGGAATGCATAATGTGGTACATCAAAAACATATCATTAAGGCATCAGCCAATACACTGTATATAATTGGGTAAGACATTAACCAATACCCAAAATAGTTTTTCTCATGAGACTTACTGATGCCTCAAGAGTCTATAGTGGTCCCCACCCATGACATAATTAGTCCAATTCATTCCTCATATGAAATGGGTGGAACATAAACAACATATATATTCATATTGAAACTAGAATATAAAATTTTAATAACTTTCCCTAAACAATGAACATAATCATAAACTATCCAATGTAATATGTTGAATGGTATCAAAATAGCACATCCACATCCACACTAACCAAAAATAAATCAATAAAATATGTTGGATTTTATAATAAGAGATGAAACTAAATTAATCAGAATACCTAAAAAATTGTTTTTGACATAGATGAAAATAATCTAATAACATAATTGAAAAATTCCTCATAGAATTACCACATTACATTGAAATCGTTTATTTAAAAAAATATGCGCAATTATAAAAGAAAAAAATTTCTTTGAAAATAACCGTATAAAGTTTTAAAGGATTCCACAAGATAATAAGGCATCGTAAAATTGGGAAAATCCTCTCTTGACATATAAAAAATAATCTATTTAAATTATGAAAATTTAATATTTAAAAGTGTATTTTTAAAAGAATGTGTGATCATTGAAAAAATGAATGGATTATGTATATCAGCTATAAATCCACACAAAACGAGTATAAATAAAACATAATATAATCAAAATTCTTTTCACACATAAAAATAGCATGAGATAATAAATGTAGTAAATGTGTAACCTAAATAATGGAAATTAGGTTAAGAATTACCTTAACACATTGTAATCAGTCGAACATTATGCCCCATAGAATTAATGATCATATAATGAAACACTGAATTCCATGAAGATAAAGAGATTAATATTATGATATATTCAAGTGCATTATGTAAAATATAAATATAAAATAAGGGTTGAATATGTAATATATCTAACATAAGTAAAAGTAAGATGAGAAACCCTTACATTATGTCTGAAAGTGTTCTTCACTTGTAATTAATGCCTTGGATAATCAAATTGGATTCATTAATTAAATAATTCACTAAATATTCAACATATATTTTAGTTATTATAATTTTATTAATTCATTTATATACATTTCTATGAGTTATAATTTTTATTTTTGTTATTCAGGGAGAATTTGTTTCATGGTTTTATGGTTGGTTTCCTTGAGTATAAATACAGGAGTTCTTTTCATATGGGAATAAATTCCCCAAAAGTGAAATAATTTAGTATTAATAAACTTCCAACTTTTTAAATATTCTCATATATAATTTTTATATGTTATTATATTATTAATTTTTTAAAATGTTGATGAAAATTTCTTAATTTATTTTGGATGTTTTTATGACCAGTACGAACATGTGCCATTTTATTTAATATTACATTTTTATATTAGTTCCAAAAGGTTTAATAAATTATAATATGTATATTAAAATATTATTAAACCATAATAATGGTTTTATTACTAGCCTTGAAGGCAGTAATATGAAATTAAAACTCATCCTCTGTAAAGGTGGTGAATCGACACATCACAAGTAATGTTTTCATTTAAAAAAAGTTAAGAGAATAGATTTTATGGTTGAAAATGAATTTAAAAAACATTCCACTATATATATTATAATGGATATAACATTCCACTTTTATAGGGGATTTTAGGAGAGGATAAGAAAATAAAATCAATAAAATGATAAAGAAGGAGAATTTTACCTCTTGAATATTATCTCATTGAGAAACTCCTTAAGACACATAGAATTGGGATTTTGGTAATAATATATGGTATTGGATGTGGGGAAGAGGTTTGGGAAGGTAATTTTGTAGAATTTAGATAAGATTCAATTATTATAAGTTGTGTGCATAAGGGACAGTATTTATATGGGAGAAGAGGTGTGTTTTTTGATTATTTTATTCATTTATTTATTATTTCGGATCAAGATGATCAATAGTGTCGATTATTGTGAATAAGTACATTAACTAGTGCATGTGAGTTCTAAATAATGGGTTATTAAATCAATCATGACCCAAAAACGCATTTATTTAACTTATAATGTCAAATAACATAAATAACTGTATTTCACTATTCATAAAAAATTCATCTATTTTAGAAAAATACCAAAAATTATCCCTTAAATTTTTTCTTATTTTTAGATATCAAAAATGGTCTAAAATTTATGAAAATAATTTTAAAATTATGAGAAATTTAATTTTTAAATAAAAACATCATTAATTTGAAAAATATCGATTTTAAAATTATAACCAATTTTATGACACTTTGAAAATCTAATTAAGGTCTCATAAAATTATATTATAATTATAATAAAATGAAATGTTAATTTATGAATATATTTTAGGAAAATAAATTTTCTATTAAATCATTATATTAATTATAAATTTTATATGAAAATTTACATTTCACAAAAATACCAACACTTAATTTACTATTTTTAAAACATTTATTTACTTATTATTTGTTACAAATATATCATATTTTAATTTATGAGATAATTAAATTTTATTTATTCTTTAATAGGTGAGGATATTATTCTAATTTCCATGTTACTATTATTAACAGTCACATTACTATTACATCAGTCATGTTAATATTTAATAGTATATCTTATTTCATTTACTCTCGATGATCCATGAATTGTATGCTATAAAATAAATTGAATTTATTTAAGAAGATACAAACTATAAAATGTTGGTGTTTTATATTCTTCCCTCCTTCAAAAAATTGCATCCTTGAAACTTTCATGAGTATTTCCTTCTAAATATATGAGGGTGTTTCTTCTTCATAACATCCTTAAGTTCCCACATTGATTCTCCCATTTTATGGTTTCTATAATGAACTTTCACTAGTCGAGTCATCCAATTTCTCAATAATTTCACTCTAGGGTCATGAATTGTAATTGGATATTCAAAGTAATAAAAATCAGGTTATAGTTATATTTATTCATAGGTGAATACATGTGTTTGGTCAGGCATATACTTCCTTAACAAACAGATTTGAAAAACATCATGAAATTTATAAAGGCTAGGAAGCATTACCTAATGATAAGACACAACTCCAATTCATTCTAGAATTTCAAATAATCTGATATACCTAGGGATCAGTTTCCCATTATTAAAAAACCTTATGATACCCTTACATAGAGATACCTTTAAGAAAATTTTATGTCCCTCTTAAAACTCAAAATCCTTTCTCTATTTTTCAACATAACACTTTTTCATACTTTGAGCTATTTTAGTATGAGATCGAATACTCTTTACCATTGATGTTGTTTCCTCTACATGTTTTGGGCTTAAAATCTTCCTTATACCAACTTCATCTCATCATGTTGGTGTATAAAATATCTTTCCATATAACACTTCATATGATTCTATTTTAATAGTTGACTTGTTTTAAAAAATGTTGAGCTGGAAGACACTTTTGGTTATGAAATAAAAGACCTATTTTTATCTGGGTAGAAAGAAAACCATTACATATCTCATAGGCCCAATTCCAAGTAGCCAATGAACATGGACCTAAGTCCTACTACAACATCATTCTTTCATACGGTGACACATACCTTGAGAGTCAAGTGAGAATGACCTTAGCATATATTCTAAATCTCATATCATCCTTTCTGACTGCCCGTTAGCTTTAGGGTGATAATCAGTGCTCAAATGAAGCTTAGTATCAAAAGCCTAATGAATAATTTTCCATAATTTATATGTAAATCACTGATCATGATCAAACACAATTAAAATAGTTACACCATGAATTCATATAACTTCATTAATATATAGTTTAATAAGGTGTTCCAATGGAAAATCCTCCCTTAAAGTGATGAAATGTTAAAATTTGGTAAGTCAATCAATAATTACTCATATTATATCATTATTTATTGGAGTCTTCTGTAGTCCAGTGAAAAAATCTAAAGTAATGTAATCCCATTTCTATATAGAAATAGGTAGAGGTTGCATGGAACCTCTAGGATTTTTTCATTCATCCTTCACCTATTGAAAAACTATATATCTTGATACACAATATAAAATTTATCAATTCATTTTATCCCACAAAAAACATTCCTTCAAATCATTATACATCTTAGTGCTATTAAGGTGTATAGAGAAACTAAATCTATGATAATCAATCAATAATTCCATTTTTGCTCAGATATAGAGGTAACACAAATCCTCTTACCAAATTTCAAATTTCTATATTCACGTATGAATTCTACCAATTTACCTTCATTCATAGTAGTAGTTTTCTTTTGAAAATTCACATCTTCAACTGAGAACATTTTATCTTCTATAATAAATATTGTTTGTAAACCATTTGAAAAATTAGTGATGTTTCACTTTACTTGATAATTCTCATATCCATATTTACTAGATCCATGTACATAGGATACCTATCAATCCTCATTTTCTTCATAACTCCATGATCCTTCCTGATGAATGCATCATCTACCTTATTTTTCTTCCCTATATGGCAGTGTATTGAACATTAATAATCCATGAGTAGCTCGCGCCATCTTATTTTCATATTGTTAATTTATTTATATGAGAAGATATAATTTAATCTCCTTTGATCTATATATATCTCACATACGTGACCATAAATATTGTGTATCCATATATTCAGCTCAAAGATTACAAATTCTAAGTCAAGTTTGGGAGTAGGATATTTTTATTCATGAGTTTTTTACTACCTTTAATAATAGGCAATAACTCTATAATTATGCATATTTCTTGATTATAAAGTTGTGATCAGAGCATTCACTAATATCCACTTCAATTCTTTAAAGAATTATCTTCATTTCTTTTTCAAAATAAACTTAACCCCTTTATGAGTAAGATTGGTTATTAGGTTAGCTAATAAAGAGAAATTCATAATGAAATGATTATATTAACACACTAAACCAATGAAACTACAAGAAATAATCATGAATGTTGGTGTCGTGCATTTTTTGGACTGCCTTTCTCATCATAGGATCATATAAGATTCCTTTATTGGAGTTAATATGGCCATGAAAAGAAAGTATTTGAATCTAGAATTTATACTTATAAATCTTTTATTATAAGACTCTCTCAAAAAATATGCATGTAGTTCTCATTGTCCTCATAACATTTGGAGTACACTAATATATCATCAATAAATACCATACAAAAATTATCAAGATATTCCTTGAATACTATGTTCATTAGATCCATAAAATAGTGGGGTCATTAGTCAGTCCAAATGGAATTACTATAAACTCATAATTTCCATTCCAGGTTAAAAATTATATCTATGGAATATTTTCCTTATTTACAAGAAGTTTATGATATTAAGAAAAAATATCAATCTTTGAATAATATCGAGCTCTGTGAAGTTGGTCAAATAAGTCATATATACGAGGCATAGGATCCTTGTTCTTTATCATAATAATATTTATCACCCTATAGTCAATGCACAACCTCATATATTCATATTTATTCTTAACGAAAAGAATAGTATCTCCCCAAGGTGAAACCCTAGGGAATATAAGTTCCTTACCACTCAATTCCAAGATTTGTTTTCTTAACTCTATTAACTCCACCATGGACATTCTATAGGGATTATTTTATATAGGTCTTTCATAGTGATTTAAATCAATAGAAAAATAAAATTTCTACTGTAGATTATTTCCATGAAATTTCTTTAGAAATGCATCAATGTATTCCTTTATAGTACTTAAATCCTTAATTTTAAGATCACCTTCTTCATCATGAATCATAATTTCCTTCTCTTTACAATAAATGTTTTCATTATAATTTGAAATATTTTACATACCAAGGATTATATCAAAATAAACCATATGTATGATATTAAAATTAAAAATTAGAGTGGGATTATGTTTCAAAATAATAATTTTTCGAAACATTTATTTTTTAATAAGTTTTCCACTGGGTTTTGAAAAACAACTCCCTTGTTGAGGTAAATTAAAAATATCCAATTTTTTTAGCAAATCAGAAAGATATAAAAGAATTCAATGATCTAAAATCAAATAAGCTTCACCTGAATTTTAGTATATGATAAAATTACCTTCCACCACATCATTTAGTACTTCAATCTTAGCTAGTGTTACTTTATATGAGTTTCCTTGTTCCCTTGTCCTTTTCTAGTTCGAGTTTCCTCGATGTTTAGTAAAATAATGTGCATAGTATCCCATATACTTACTAATGAATCATTTAGCATTCCCAAAATATTTCTTGACCTTACAATCACAGGCCTGGTGGCCTTTTTCTCTACACAGGTAACACTCTCCCATTACCAATAGGAATGTTCCATGATGTATCCTTCTACATTTATTACAAGTTATAAATTATGTTCATCCCTTTTTCTGTTTTTACTTATTTCGTTTTTTAGAGTACTCATCAATAATATTCTTATATTTCTTCCCTTCAACTCCATATATCTTGGAAATTTTATTATCAGTCTTGATATAACATGATACTATATCCTTATATGATGAGAATGTTTTGGAGATTATTTTCCCTCATAGAATTGGATTAAGACCATCAAATAAATATCCAATATTACTCTTTTGATTACGTATATTTTGTGTGTAATGTCTTGATTAATATTTGAATGTGGTTTTATACATAGTAATGTTTCCATCCTATTTCTATCCTAGACTGAATTATTATCTCTCCATATTCGCTCACTATTTGTGATGGAAATATTTTTTATGAAAATTTCCTTAAAATCCTTCCATTCTATTTTTTCAACTTCAGCCTCCTCCTTTGTGTTTTGAATTAATGAATGATATTAATATGCATCACATGAGGGATGATAAACACCCCTGATAACATTCTCCCTTTCTTTACTTCCCAAAGTGATAAATATATTCTATAAGTAACTCATATATTTCTCAACTATAAGTGGTTTTATAGTCCAACTGAATAATGGAGGTTGTTGTCTCATTAAGTGTCCTAACATTGTTACACCATATTATGGATTTGGATACTCTATGAAAGTAGTGTAATTACTCATAACCTAAGTAAATTTTCCCAGTATAATTACAAGCTATTCAAAATCAGTTACAAATCCAGCTCTAACATCATTATCATGCATAGGATAGAAATCACTACATAGAATATTTTCATTGATGAAGTTTACATTCCTTCCACTAGGAACCATTTATATACAATGTTATACACTATATTAGATTATGATATTTTAAAACTAGCGAAACACTTAAAAATTGTATAACTAGCCCCAAAATCATAAGCTCGGTTACCTTTTGAATATTCTCATAGTTAGTTATAGGGTTATATTTCAATAATATATGTATTTATAAATCTAGTTTTCAAATATTATATTAAACTTTCTCTAATTCCAAATGTAAAAACCCCATCCCTAGTATCCTAGAGTTGATGGTTACTTTATTCCATTGGTACTAAGTACAAGAGATCACATACTAAAGAACCAAATATTTTAGTGACTTTGGAAAACTTGATACAATCATAAGTATTACATTACAACTTAAAATGAAATACAGCATATTTACCCCATTGTAAAAACCCCTATTCAACTAGATTATCCCTGCATGTTAATTATAATATACATCTTGGAAGATGGGGGGAAAATGAAACATAAGAAATGGGTGAACTCATATGCTCAATAATGATAATAATATAGGAGATGATATCATATATAAACACAAACAATAAGGCAAGGTGAATACCTAAAAACACATGCCATTAAAACATAATCTATAGCGTAATATGATAGGAATAAAATCTGATCAAATAATTCCATATAAATAATCACATGAGAATAAAACATAACCATGGATACTCTACTAGTAAATTAATCTAAATGATTATCAATAAATAATATCATAATGATGGAATGAGTAATATGGTACATCATAAGAATACCATCAAGGATTCAACCAAGACACCATACATAATCGAGTAAGTCATCATCCAATACCCAAACTAGTTTGTCTCATGAGACCTACCAATTCATTGAGGGGATATTGTGGGCCCCATCCATCACTTACTAAATAAGATGCATTCCTCATATTAATGGAGTGAAACATTATCAAAAATACATTCATATTGAAACGAGCATATGAAATGTTGATAATTTTCCCCAAACAATAATCATAATCATAAACCATCCACTGTAATATGATGAATGGAATAAAAATAGTACATCTATATTTAGAATGGTCATAAAAACTCAATAAAATACGGTAGATGGTGTCATGAGATATTATTATTAATTAAGTATAATATCTAACAAAGGGTGTTGACATAGATGAAAATACACTAATAAAATCATAGAGAAATTCTTGAGGTAAATACCAGTTTACTTTGAAATCATTTATTTTAAAAAAATGAGAAATTATAAAAGAAATCATTTTATTTGAAAATAAAATTTTCAACATGTAAAGGATTTTTCAAAACATTAATGTGTCATGATAGTTTTACAATTCACTTAAGCTGTATAAGTTAAAAAAGTATTCCTTTTAAATATTTAAAAAGAATCATTTAAATGAGTATTTTTAACATAATGTGTGAGAATTAACCAAAATAATAGATTATACGTATCAGTTTTGAAACCACAAAAAAATGAAATAAAACAATAGATAATCAAAATTTGTTGTACATATAATAATAACATGACATAATCACTAGAGTATATGTCTAACCCAAATAAATGAAATTAGGTTAAGAACTCTCTTACCACATTGTAATCAGTCGAACTGTATGACCCATAAAATTAATGATCATAGAATGAAAAAATTAATGACATGAAGATAATTATATTCATGATATGATATATTAAATTGAAGTATGTATAGTAAAAAAATAAGGGATAAATAAGAAATACATCTCAGAGAAGTACAAGTGATATGAGAAACCCTTACCTTATATACAAAAGTGTTCTCCACTTATAGTTCATTTTCTAGATAATAAAATTATATTAATTAATTACTTAATTAAAAATATATTCAAATTATATTTGATTTATTATAATTTTATTAAGTTATTTTATGGCCATTTTGATGAGTTATAATATTTAATGTTGATGTTCTGGGAGCGTTTGTTTCATGGTTTTATGGTTTGTTCCATTGATTATAAATATGGGAATTATTTTCAAATGGGAATAAATTATTCAGAAGATTAATTATTTAGTATTAATGAACTTTAATATGTTTAAATAGCCTCAAATATAATTTTTTTTATATGTAATTATGATAATTCATTAGATAAAAGTTTTATGAAAATTTCATAATTTATTTCGGCGGTTGTTACGGTCATCATGAACTTGTGTCATTTTATTTAATATTATGTTTATATATTGGTTAAAAAACATGATATAACATATAATATGTATATTAAAATATGATTTTATCATAATAATGTTTTTACAACCATCCATTAAATCATTAATGGGAAATGAAAATTCATCATCCACGATGGCAGTGAATCGACACATCACAAATGATGTTTTAATTAAGAAAAATTAACGGATAAGTGATTTGATGATGGATAATCCATTACCACAATAACATTCCAGTATATATATGATAATGGAGTTACCATTCCACTTTTTTTAGGGTATGTGAGGAAATTATAAGAAAATAAAATAAATTAAAAGAGAAAGAAGGAGGATTTTTCCTTTTGAACATTTTCTCCTTCAGAACCTCCTAAAGATAGTTAGATTTGGTCTTTTTGTAATACCAATAGGTATTTTATGTGTATAATAGGCTTGGTAAGGTAAATAGTAATAATATAGACAAGATTAATGTCTTATAAGGTGTGAGGAGAAGTGCGGTGATAGGTAGAATTTATAGGGGAGGAGAGGGGTGTTTTTTTATTATGTTTTTCAATTATTTATTATTTGGTAGAAAGACTATCAATAGTGATTATCCCTGTGAATGAGTACATAAAAATGTAAATTTTTGTTTCAAATAATGGGTTTTTACATCATGAATGACACAAAAATTCTTTTAATTATCTTATAATGTTAAAAAATATAAATTATTGTATTTCACTATTCATAAAAAATCAACAATTTTAAAAAATTACCAAAAATTTACCATAATAATTATTCAATGTCTATATTTCAAAAACGGACTCCATTTTGTGAAAATAATTTTCAATATATTATAAATTTAACTTTTAAGTAAAATCATTATTTATTCAAAAAATAATGATTTTAATATTATAAACAATTATAAGACACTTTGAAAATTTATTTAAGGTCTCATAAAATTATCTTATAATCATAATACAATAAAATATTAATTTATGAATATTTTTTATAAAAATAAATTTTATTCTAAATCATTATATTAATTATAAAATTTTAAATAAACATTTACATTTTACAAAAATACCAACACTTAATTTATCCTTTTAAAAACATTTATTTACATATTCCTTGATATAAATACATCATACATTAATTTATGAGATACCTAAATTTAATTTATTCTTTAATAGGTGATTTTATTATTCTAATGGTCAAATTACTATTCCTAACGGTCACATAACTATTCCAACGATCTTGTTAATATTTAATAGTATATCACGGTTCATTTAAGATTAGTGTTGCGTGTAACGTAAGCTATAGAATAAATTGAATTTATTTAAGAAGGTACATACTGTAAAATGTTTGGGTGTCATACAACTTTTCGATTGTGTGGGAATGATCTAATTAAATAGGGGTCTCAATAGAATGAGATCCCCTATTCTCATGATGATATTATTAATCATCTTGGCAAGTGACTATTTGGTAAATGTTGAGTGCAGTTTTCCATTGTCTAACATAAACCTCTATGGTTGTGATTCTTAATTTTGGGTCTTTGACCCTGTAATTTGCTGTAAAAATTATTCTTAATTATATTATTAAATAATAATTTATTATTAATAATGTGTTATGATGAATTATTTATTATCATTACAAACATTAATGATATTTTCCTTAGTTATTTCGAGTACATTATTTGTTATTATGTATTACTTTATTAAATAAATATTATCTATTATTAATATGTTATAATTAATAATTTATTATCATTAATTTATTATTATAGATTATATAGTATTCATTAAATAAATTAAAATTAATCTATTATTCACACATAAAATTTTTGTAAATGCTATCAAGGATCACACCCTTGTAAAATAGAAGTTTAAGAGGAATTTTATATAAATTTTTCATAATTTTTTTATTAAAATAAAAATGAATATAAAATATTTTAATTGTTTTAAAATATATATATATATATATATATAAACAAAAAAGAAAATTTTAATTATAGAAACATATATATTAAAAATTATATAAAGTAATTATATAAATGTTTTGGTTTGGGAAAATCAATTAGGGCATTTAACATAGTTTCCTAAAGATTATAGGAAAACTACATTAAATTTGAAAATTCTTTTGGCCTATATAAAAAATGGATACATATGTTTGGGTCTTTAAATCCTTTATGACCTATTTTCCCTAAAGAATTAAACCTATTCTCTTTCTTAAAAAACTTATAAAGAAACAAAACATTAGATTTTGTAAATTAGTGATAAACTATACATGATATATGAAAATTTTATAGTGTATATGGATGGAATTACATATTTTCATTTTAGTTTAATGTTTAAAATAACACTACCATTTAAATTATTAAAATTCAGTTACTTCACCAAATGTATGTATATGATAAATTCATGTAAATTTAGGATTACATTATGACTCAACATTATATAAAAATAAAAATTTACAATGGTTATAGCACCAACATAGTGTGATTATGTTTATGTATGCTTTTTTATTATAAAATTCATAAAGAATCAAAAAATCAAGGATCATAATGTCACTGAAGCGTTCCTAGGTTCACAACACACCCAACATTGTCATCATGTTCTATTTGAGGATATGACATAAGAAATGAGCTAGATCTAGTGTATTGGGAATTAGATACTCAATTTATATACTTTTTTGGTACTTTGGTTCATTTAATTATATTTTTGACAATTCATATACTATCATTTGAATACAAAATGTGTGTATTTAATGATCTTATATATTTTTATATAAAATATATTTTTCAATATATTATTTTTCTTACCTTAAAACTATTATAATGGTAACCAAACCATTGGGATATCTTTGAGATATATAACTAAAATATCATTCCTAGAATATACACCTAGTAATTTGGGTAACTGATATCTAGTTTACATTTTAAAATTAATTAATTGTAACTAAACCATTTGGTTTAGACATTTTGATTTATTTAAGTATTAATGATTTATTTATTTATAATTAATCTAACACAAAGAATATTTAGAGTTATCTAAACATCTAACAATTTTATATTAGTTATTTAATATATATATGCACACTTCTAAATATTCAACATGTTATCTTATACCTATAATTAAATTAAATTAATCTCAATATATTAATTTATAACACCTAATAGATTTATTTATTTTTTATTTTACCAAAAAATAAAAATATAATGATGTCTACACATATCGAAAATAATATCTTGTAAAAATATTATACCCCATTCAAGTAAAAATTTAGAATTATATAAAACCAAAATCTACTCAAGAGAATGTATGGTGTGTAAGGGACACAACTAATAATTTTCTATAGAAATTTCTAAGCTCAAAGGTCGTGATAAGTTAATCCCAAAATCCCACTATGTATAAATCAATACATAAAAGAGTATATAATTTTAATTTAATCCTAAAAACACACACATATATATATAATTCATAACCTAAAAATTAATTCTCATACTAGAATGTAACTAAATAATTTTACTTACAAATAATGTAACTACTTATATGAATTATCTAATTTGGAACTAAAATTATTCATATTAAAACATACCATAATATTAATTTATATACTTGAAAGGAATTTTAATAGTTTCAAATCAATGTTTATAAGTTTAACTTATCGAAAATATTTGGTTGGTATCAATATTGTATGAGTATGGTAAAATTTTGGAAGTTTTTTAGTCAATTTATGAATACTCCATGCCATGTGGTATTGACTATTTCATAGTGGATATAACCAGGATGAAGGGTGTCTTCTCTTACCATGGTGGAGGAGATTTTTTATAGATAATTTCTGATATTTTAGAATAAGAATTATTTAACTATGGTGGTGGTCTTTTTGGATGAATAATCATTTCTATGGTTTCTATTTCCTAAATAAAAACAATGAAAAAGAATGAACAATGTCTTGGAACATAGTGTGAGTTCATTAAAAATCACTAAACAAATTAAGATGGGTACTTTTGGGTGTCGTGCAAGAGATTTTAAATTGAAGATGGGAAATGTATAATTTTGTAAAACGTATTATTTTGTAAAACATGAAGCAATGTATTTTCGGGGCTAATGTTTTTGGATATGAGTTCATATTTCTTATCTCATGGTCTAAAGGAAAAAATCCATAATGGTTTATGATGTATATATTATAAAAATTCAATATGGTCAAAATATTTTGGTGTTTTTAATAAAATCCAATGGTATCAAAATTTTGGCTATAAACTAGAGGGTGACCATACTATAATGATAGGGAGAACATGTCATGTTTTATGGTGATTTAAAAAAATTAATGATTTATTATAAATGATTGATTTTTGATATATAACATTTATTAAGAACTGTAATTCAATTATTATGGATTAGTTTCAAGGAAAAATAGTGTCTTGTAATTAGAATATTAAGTAGGAAGAATTTGGATGTTTTTATTGGTAATATTTTAATTATGATGGATAGTAGATTTTATGGATGATAAGATATTATAATTACTATATAAATATGGAATTATCAATAGAAAATGGTCTCTTAAAAATAATAAAATTGGAAATCCTCTCTCGTTCATGATAGCTAGGGAATGATTGAAAAACCCCTCATTGATTGGTGTTTAATTATCTTTTTGATATTATTGTGAGATCAACTTGTGTGATGTTTATTCCTTTAATATATTCATGTATGTTGTGTGTGACTAGGAATAATAATGAAATTAATATTATTATAAAAGTGAACCATACCAAAATTTTAATCCAATACAATGTGTAGTGATCTCCCTAATATATCAATACATTGTAGTTGTTTTCTCCTTGGATTACACTTTTATGGTGAATGGTGTGAAGTAATTGTTCTATAACGTTAAAATTCATTTTTTAATGTTTTTTATGTGTTACTATTATTTATATGTTCAACATGTTATTATAAACATGGGAACAAGAACCATCTAATATTAAAAAAAATACCCATAGTTAACCCCATATATAGCACCCTAGAATACATTGATAGGGGAGGGGTGAATAAAGATATCAAATTTCTCATATAATGAGATAGATCTTGTCCCCGGATTGATAGGAACCAGTTAAACCTATATTATAGAATCATATAATAATAAAACACTGAGATACATAAATCAAAATACAACACAAAAACATTACTTAGTTCACCACTAAGGGATATTCCAAGGAGTATATAATGAAAATGCATTAGTTTTACTTGAATATACCAATACTAACTAGGTATTGTGGATTATAATTGTTTTAATATGGATACTCTATTTAAGGAACACATCCTTTTCATTAATTTTAGGGATAACACACTTCCTCCCTCAGATCACTTATGTCAACTCCCCCTTGGTCACTGCCCTAGATGAACTCATACTCAATTTATTGAATTAAAGGTCTCTATAATGGATTGGGAATAAAATTCTTTTTCCCAAATTAGAACAAGAATGTTCTTGAACCATATTCCTGAATTAATGCTCTTATAATCTCTATTTATTATAACTAGATGTTCAACACTAATATACTTATACATTTTAGCCTTTGTGAAACTCCCTTATTAATTCAAATATAGATCAGTCTGCACAAACCCACTACCTTTCACAAATATCATATCCTTCATGAAGCCCTAAACCATCAAGAAACTCCAAAAAATCATGAAACTCTTAGTCTTCATGAAAACCCAGTTTCTGGAATGCATTAATTTCAGTCACATATAAATCATACTTTTCACAAAACTTGTGTTTATGAAGAGTTAGTAAATCACGAAGAATTTACTTTAGTGAACCTCCATTTATTTTCAAAATTCAATTGAAATTATTTCACTTGCAAAGAATCCCATAGTCGCACAGATTAACATCTTCCCATCATGCCTCATCCATTCCTTATGAAACCTCATTTGTGGAGCATCAAACATTCATGACACCATATGCCAGATTCCTTGGAAATTCCCCAAATATCTTTAAAAAATCAATCATAAATAAATCCATTATTATTCCATATTTTATATGAGTCAGAATTATAAATCCGTGATTTTAAAAGCATTCTGCTCCCTCCAAATTTTCAAACCCCCAAATGTGGGAAACACTAAGAAGTTATGCCACCTTCACCATCGATTCCACCTGTACCATAAGAACAATTATCTTGAAAACTACTTGACCTACCTGGTGTGTATTGACAACAAACACAAAACAAAAACCATTTACAGCTATGAAAACCTTGTTTTAAACACCCTCATGTGGTGCCTTTTGTATTGTGGTTAGGATTAGTGGTATCAAAGACACAAGTTTATTCTTGATGAATTTCTCAGAAAATGATTGAGATATGAAAAATGTTTTTAACATAAATGGTTTTTCATCATTCAATGGGTGTAATTATAAAATCAGTAATAATTTTATGAGATCAAATTTATAATAAACAAGATAATATTTTTTTCTATGTTCTCAGGTATGGGATAAAAATTATTTACCCTATATAGTTTTATTTAAGATAATGTGTTATGATGTTTCTTAGTAATGTTTAAATGTTAAAAAATGACTTATCCACATAATTATAAAATCATATTTATATATAAGTTATATTTTTTACACCTATAAATTCCATTAGGGATAAATTGGATAATGTCTATGATGTTTAAAATAATGTGAAGGATGTAATTTTTTAATTATTACACACAAATATTGAAGATTTGAAAATTCATTCCAATAAAAAAGTAAATTGTTTATTCAAATAAATAAATGATATTATTGGATCCATTTTTGGAATTCATAAATAGGTTAAGGATTTATAAATTTTTATGAATATCATGAGGTGATTTCCATCATTTTATATAAAATGTATCATCTTTTAAAGAAAGTAATTTGGTATGGATTTCACTCAATCATTTAAATACTATAATGGGTTCATATAAGATTCATCTAAATATATACATTACATAAAATTATTCATCAAGGGAGACCACATTTATATCTATAGAGAACAATGAAATCAATGAAATTTTAGATATGGAAGAAGATTTGGAAAATAAATTCCTATCAGATATAGCATGTACATGTTAACCATGAAAGATAAGGTTTGATAAAAAGTTATTTTTATCATATTTATATCATGTGAATGTTGGTAATATTGTTATAAGATGTACAATGATGTTTGATTGATTCATAAAAGTAAATTCAACAAAAATTATAGAGAGGATTTTACCACTAAATGAAACTTCAAATCTACAAACATATCTGATAGGTGTAATTATCCAAAAAATGTGTTTTTAAAGGAAGATGAGAATGATAATTTATGTATTGAAAATATTAAATAGTGGTTTTTTTCAGATATGGAGGACACTATGATGGATACTATGACAAAATAATAAACTTTAAATAAGGGTAAAAAATAGATATAGGGAGTTATTAGTCTCAATGATTAATTCAAATGTAAACTAGAGGAGTTGGATTTACACAAAAAGAAAAATAGAAATATTTCTAAACTATTCATGGAGTCTTTAATTTATGTCTTCCAGCCCGAAGATAAAATTAATTATATAGAGAAGTTAGTTAAATATCAAGGAGTTACTTAGATATCAAAAAATCATTGTATACTTCATGGATAAAATTAACGAATAATATAAGGCCACCAATTAACATTAAACTTGTATCAATGAGAGAGAAAAGATGATTTCATATCTTTAATATGTGATGGTGACATTGATGAAAAAATAAAAAACTAAAATAAAAAGTTTAGGTTCTAATAAAAAGATACAGTTTAATTATTTTTAAATAAAATGACAAAACAAAGGATTGAAAGATGCACAAAAAGTGATAAATATATTTGGAATGACCAAAGACACAAAAACATGGGTACGATCGAAATCAAATTCAATTAAAAATCATCAAATAAAAATACATTATTTCAAAAATGAAATGAATGAAAAATTTATATGATAACTCTAAAGATAGAGGGCTTATCCAAAACAAAATAGTTACTTGATGAATATAAAAATATAGGGAGTCGGTTTTAAAATATTCCCCCTAATAAAGTGCCAATATTTTGTAACTTATTTCACATAGTGACTTATTAAGAATAGTTGTAAAGTTAATTTAATATAGAATCTCAAAGTCATGAATAATGGAGGATGATAATATATCCTACATCTTAAAAAAGAAATTATTATTATGGGTATTAGTTTATTTCACTAACATTTTCCATATAGATATTTACTATAGGAAACTAAGAAAAATATGAAAACTTTATGGAATCCTAAGGGTAATGATTAGAAGGGGAAAAACCTATTCAAAAATAAAATTTTCCAATATTAATAAGAATAATAGTATTTCGACGCTCAAACTGGAAGCATTGAGAAGAGATCTATTTATATCTCAAGTTAACACAATATATCATGGAAGGAAATGAATAATATATACAAGGATATTATAGTAAATATTTCTACTAATGAAACATATAATAGTCAAACATAGAACATTGATAGTGTTTATAATTTCATATGACTAGGAATATGAATTGTTTGAAGAGTTTAAAAGGCCAGGTAGATGGTATGATTCAATTTGGTAAATAAAAATATATGTATATCAATATTAGTGGAGATAAGAGGATTACCTAAGGTCAATTAATGAATTTAGATGTATTCTCGGTGGATGGATCTTAATATAGTATTTTTATTATAGGTATACTTTATAATTGACTACCAAATTAAAGATTTTAATTATGATAGAAAAATAGAACATGAATTGTTTCAAGGAGGTTTGATGTGGTGGAGTCTAAGGGTTTCCCATATTTAGTTCCCATATAATCCAAAGGCATGGGAAAAATTATTGAATAATAAATCAACACCTTATCCAAGTCACCCATGGATGTTATAAGATTATCTCCATTTTCCCCTCATGATAGATGTAAAATATCTAAATTTATAAAAAAAATCATGCTTCCTAATGCTCTAATGATATAGGAAATTCTTTTTTGGGATTTCCATAATAACTAATTGGCCACAATTGATGTTTTTTATTTAATTATAGAAATTTTATTATTTTTTAAGGTCTAATGAGAGTTTTTGGTTAACAAAGAATGATATTCCATTAGAATAAATCTTCCCTCTCAATAGAATGTTGTGAATGCTGAGATGAAATAACCCCAATAGTCCTGAACAATACCACCACCATGAATTATGGTGTGAATACAAGATCTATTAGAATTTAATATCAATCCATTTTTGGGATTTTACTACCACACCCATTTCCCATGGATTGTTTAAAAACTTCCACCATTGTGGAGGATAAAATTATCTTGTTTCTTATGAACTATGGTATAATTTTATAATTTTTCATCAATTTAAGAGTAATAATAAGAGATAAGAATTTTTCTTTAGGGTAGGATTCATTAGGTCTCAAATCATGATGTTGGGTTGTATTACACATCTCCAAAATCATCTAGCTTTCTGCTGAGAGGAGAAGTCACTAGATTATGATTCCATATACACTCCCATAATAACTTGAATTCATGTAGTAAAAATGATATCTATATAACTATAATAAGAATTGGTTATCATGATTCCCTTGGGAGTAGACCATATAAAGATCACCCACTCCCCTTTAATAAACAAGAAAAATATAGACTCTTTTTTGGAATTACCACTACATATTCATTTGGAATAATGATAGATACAAAAATTTAAACCTCAATATCTATAGGTAAATACTTGTTTTGATTAGTCCATATGATAAATTTTTTTCTTGTATATGATATAATTGCACAAAATGTTCTGGACCCTTTTATGAAAGTTTTACTACATATGAATTAGCTTATGGTAGTTATGCCTTTGGAAGGATCTCGATGAGGAGGGAGTAAATTTGTAGTGATTTTTATTTTGGACCAAATGTATTTGTTTGAAATAAATAATTATTATCATCATTGATGATATCTTCCCTGAATTTCAGTTGTTCACTATCCTACCTGATTTTGTGATCTGAGACTAAGAAACCATGGTAGAAGAGAGGTTTCCCACCCGGTTATCTTTCCATAAGGTAATGTATCCAATACATTTATTACATGATGTAATATTTTACATGGTGTAGATAAAACCATGATGAATACCCAAAAAAATATATCCCTTGGATTTATGAATCTAACAAATATTATATTTCCAATCCTTTTTCTGAAATATTTTGGCCCAATGAGATTTCCATAAATCACCTCACAAACTAAATTAACATTTACGGAATGCATTAATTTAGATATCTTTTTGAGATTTATTTCCCATACATTGATCAGATTGTCTATCATATACATTTTTTCCTAATGGCGATGACCCTACCAGTGTTAGTACCATATGATTATTTTAAGAGTCATCTCTATATTTCTAATCACAGACCAAGGGACCTAAAAAATTATTTCAAGTTATTTGGAATAGAATATGTATTTTTATTCACAAAACTGATCCTACCTCTAATAGACAAGAAGAAACACTACCAATTTGTGATCCTCCACGTGATTAAATTTAAAATACAATCAATGTAGTGAATGGAAATTCATCCTTTCGATAATGGGGATTTATATATTCCATTGGAGTGTTCTATATTAACATATCATTTTGTTTATATATATGTTTGGAATGATTTCATATTTATTTTGTTAATATGTAGATGCTACTATTTTTGATAATGATGCACTACCCACTCAAATCTCTATAGAAATAAATTATCAAAATAAAATTTTGAATCATGGTTCTTCTACCATTCATGTAATATAAGATTATTTCCATGAAACCCAACCAAGATATTCTTTTTTTAACACCCTAATATTTAATTATATGTCTATTTTAAAATTTAACATCTTCCATAGTTTATTCTTTATGAAACACAGAGTTTAAAACTGTAATATACTATTAAATATGACCATTGGAATAGTAATGTGACCATTAGGAATAGTAATCTGGCCGATAAAATAGTAACCTCACATATAAAAGTATAAAAAATTAGTTATATTATTAATGAAAATATAATATATTAATATCATGGAATAAGTAAATAAATTTTTTTAAAATGATAAATTAAGTATTTGTATTTTCTTGAAACGTAAATGTTTATTTACAATTTTATAACCAATATAATTATTTAATATAAAATTTATTTTCACAATATATATTAATAAATTAATATTTTTTTCCTATGATTTTAATATAATTTAATGAGACCACAGTTATCTTTTCAAAGTGTTATAAAATCAAATATAATTTTAAAATCGGTATTTTTCAAATAAATGTTGATTTTAATTAAAATTTAAATTTCTCATATTTATAAAATTATTTCCATAAAATGGAGTCAATTTTTTAATTCTAAACATTGAAAAATGGTTGTGTTAAATTTTTAGGATTTCTCTAAAATAGTTGAATTTCTGGTGAATAGTGAAATACGGTAATTTATTGTATATAACATTATAAGTTAAATACACTATTTAATAAGTCATTTATGATCTAATAACCATAATATCAATATATACCTCTATATTTACTTTATTTATTCATGGGAATAAAAATATTAATAAATCTGAGCAAAAATAATAATTTAATGAATAAAATAATCAAAAAACACCTCTCTCCTCCACTATAAATATCACCCTTTACCACCTATTCACCCCGAACCACCAATGCCTTGAATCCTGTCCATTTTTTTTCTCAATACATCTCTCAAGACTCTCTATCATGTTATGGTATTTTTTTTCATACCCAAAATAGTATTTCAATGTTCCTTAATGAGGTTCTAAAGGAGAGGAATTCGAGAGGTAAAATCTCTTTTCATTTTTTTATTTTCCTTTCAATATATTTTATTTTCATATCATTACCTCGCCTACCATGGAAAATGTAACATGATAACTCCACTATCATATATATACTATAATGTTATTATGTTAATGGTATATCCACCATCAATTCTCTTGTGTTCCCTTTTTTTCTAAAAATGAAAACATCATTTATGAGGTGTTGATTCACCACCTTCATGGATGATAATTTTTTCTCTTAAAATAACACCTTAATGGATGGTAATAAAATCATTATAATGGATAAATAATATTTTAAAATGAATTTTATGACTTATTTTGTGTTTTGGAACCAATATAGATACATAATATTAAAACAAAACTAGTGTGTGAAGATCAGAAAAATGCCAAGATTATCTAAACGGTTGTCATTAATGATTATATAATGAATCGTCCTCATATATGAAAAAAATGGTACATAATTTCATTCAATATTATATAAGTTCATTAATAACATATAATTTCAATTCTGGATAACTATTCCCATTTTACATGATCATTCATACATGTATATAAGTGAAACAATCATGAAAAAAAAGGAAATGAAAACTCCCAAGCAATGAAATTGATTCTTATAACTCATCAAAAAAGAACTTAAATGAACATAATAAAATTATAATAAATCAAATAAATTCTTAATAGGTTCTAAATTAAATTATTAATGAATCTAATTTCAATATATAGGACATTAAGTGCATATGCAGAATACTTTTGAACATAAGGTAAGGGGTTTCACATATCACTTTTATTTCTATAATATTTTCTTTATTCAACACTTATTTCATGTGTGTAGTGTATAGATACTTCCATTTTATGAATCATATAATGAATATATTAATCTTAATGGTATTAAATATTTTATTTAATAATTATTATTTTTTGGGTAATACGATTTGATTGATTACAAAGTGGAAAGGGTTTATTCCCGATCCTCAATTTTTTCCTTCAGGATACACTTTCTATATCTTTTCCCAAATGTAATTCTTAATTATTATTATTTACTCCTAATAAATTATGTGTTTAGTTTCTAAAGATATTTACCTAGCTCAATTATTTTTTCTTTTATGGTGAAATACATTTTTTATAAGGTTTCTTTTTCAATTAGTCCATATAGGCAAGACTAATTAAAGGGAAATTCCTAATCTCTTTCCCATTTTCAAGTACACTCCATAATTTTTGTTAAGATACCAATTTTTTCTAAAATATATCTTTTTTTCAAGAAAAAATAACTTAGTTCATTTTTGATTTTATGAAATAAATTATGCCTTTGACAAATTTAAAGACTCATTTATATTTACCCTTAAACTGCACTGGAGTGGATCATTTCTAAAGTCTCTTAAACACTATTTTTTACATTTCATCACTTTAGTTTCCAAATTTAATTTTGAATATTATTTTAATATTATTAAAATATAATTAAATTCCCCTTTATTTTCTATTATATACATTTTTACAATTTTTTTGTTACAAATACATATTATTTTCCAAAATAAATTTTATTTTCAATGTAAAGGGGTATTTATCTCAAAAATTTCTCAATGATTTTATTAGATTATTTTCATAGATTTCAACACCCTCTATTTAATATTATTCTTAATTGATATTTACCTCTTATTTCACAATTTACTACTTTTTATTGAATGGTTTATGAGTATTTTTTATTAGGGATGTACTATATCGATATGATTCTCCATATTACTATAGAAAGTTTATGATTACTTTTACTGATTTGGGATGTTATTTACATTTTATATGGTTGTTTAAATATTAATGTATATTTTTATTATGTTCTAACCCTTTCATATGATGAATGTATTGGATTTAGTAAGTGGTGGGTGGGGCCCATTATGGCCTCTTGATGCATCGGTATGTCTCATTAGACAAACCAGACCGTGTTTGCACCCATTCTTGTATGGTTTATTAGTTGATGCCTTAACAATATTTTTATGATGTTCAGAATTATGTATTCTCTCATTATGATATTAGTTATTGATATTCCATGTGATTATTCAACTATTACAATATCTGTTGTTAGTTTTCCTTCTCATGTGATTATTTACATGGCATTATTTGATCATATTTTATTCCTTCCATATTATGCTCATAATTATGTTTTATTAGACTTTGTTTTTATAGTTATTCACCTTTCACTATTGGTTAAATTTATGATAGCTTCTGAGGTATTTCTTACCCTCAGTAAGCATCTGAGATCACCGCTTTCTTATGTTTAATTTTTACTCATGATGTGAAGATGTATATTATGAATGACTTATAGGGATAATCAAGGGGTGTATGAGTGTTTCTAATGGATTTTATATATTTTTTATAATTTCAATTTATAATGTAAAACTTGTGTTTTTTTCAGGTTTTCCAAATCTACAAAACTGTTTAGTCCTTTGGGATGAAACCAATTATTCATAAAACCAGTTCTAAAAAGTAAGGCACTAACTTTAGGCTATTGTGTTGGGGTTTTTATAGTTGGTTTCTAAGAATTTTTAGTATAAAATTTGTAATATATATTTATGAAAACATAATATATATAATGAAACCCCATGATATAATTTTGAAATATTACCAAAGAAACCAAGATTATGATTTAGATATTGGTTTTGACTAAATTTTCAATTTAAATTAAGTATTTTACTAGTTTCATATTATAAATTTTGTTTCATAATGTTTTGATAAATCTATGGTATTCCATTGTTTAAAAAGGGTGCTTAGTGGAAGGAATAGAAATTGTGTAAACACACGTATCCCATGTAGAAATTTTCCTCCAATGCAAGATAATGTTGTTGGAGTTGGAGCTGCAGTTAAAGATAACAAATTTATTACTATACTTAGATAACTGACTCAGGATATGAGCAATGACCACAATAACATGGATCATCCTGATCCAAAATTCATCATAAAAATGTTATACAACTTTATGTAACAAAAAACCTCCATCATTCAAGGGGACTACAACACCATTTGTAGATGAGAAATAGATAAGTTCCGTAGAGAAGATATTTCTAGCTACTAGATGTTACGAAAAGGATAAGGTTATCATGTCAGTCTATATTCTCTTAGGATATGTGGAACAATTGTGATCATTGATTCCAAATACAAAAGAGGAGGAAGAAATCACAAATATGGAATGGAAAAATTTTAAGGAAATTTTCCTGGAAAAATATTTCCCTCATAAACAAATAGTGGATATGGTGAGTAAATTATTGAGTCTATGACAGAAATAGGATGAAAACATTTCCAAGTATATATCCAACTTTAAATGGTTATAAATGAATAATGTAGACTACATATGTAATCCAAGGTGAAATAGTGGCCATTTATTTTATAGAATTAAATCAATTCAATGAAGTGAACTAGTCACCCAAAAATTATCATTATATGAGGATATGGTATTATGTTCCATCAAGATAGAGAAATAATTTTACAATCCATATGGATTTAAATGGAGTTATGATGAGAAGAGTGGTTTTGAGTAATCTAGAAAAGGAAATAAAGAAAATGGGGAAAAGGGAAGGATAAAATTCCCAACATGAAATAAATGTGGAATAAAAAATCATGGAATGTGTTTACTAGGAATGGGATTTTGTTTCTAGTATAGATAAAAGGGCCATCAGGACCATGATTTCAAAGGCAAGAAATAAGCTGACATTGTGAAATTCTTCATCTATAAGGATTTGGGACACTATGAAAATTATTATCCTATACATTAATAGATTTTTCCTATAAAAGGTCCAAGGGGACAAGGCCATGCTTATGCAGTCACAACAAATGAGGTTGAAATTTATAATGATGTAGTGGAAGTTACATTAATCATATCCTAAAATTTAGATAAAGATTTATTTGATTCTGGGTCATCTCATTCTTTTATATCTTCGCAATTTGAAAAAAGAAATTACAATTCATTTTAATGAGGTATTTTTCATTCAAGAAACTTAGTAGAAACCTTATTGCAATAAATATATGTCAAGAACTTCCTATTATGACACATAAACATGATATAATTGCATATGTTTTATCATACCTTTGGTTTATTTTGATATAATCTGTAATATGGATTGAATATCAAGTATAATGCTAAAATTTAATAAAAAGAGAAGTAAATTATGATTCATGATGATGGTATGCGATTTATTTTCTTTATAGGGGAGACTTAATAATCTAAGTCATATATGGATCCACCCCCAGTAGCTCTTCCCAATCAGATTCTAAGAGAGGAAGAGAAGGTAAGACATATTGAAGAAAAAGGTGACCTTCGAATTGAGGATGTAAATATTGTTCAAGAACACATTGATTTATTTCTAGAGGATTTACCAGGACATCCTTTAGAGTGGGAAATTGAGATTTCTATCGATTTAATCCTTGATGTGAGACCTATGTAAAATTTACCCTATATAATGACCATGGTGGAGTTAATAGAGTTAAAGAAACAACTAGAGGAATTGAGTGATATGGGATTTATGCACCCTAGTGTTCTATCTTGGGGAGCTCCTTTTTTCATTAATAAAAAAATATGGATCCATGAGGCTGTGCATTGACTGCATAGATATAAATGATATTAAGATAAATAAAAGGTGGCATCTCCATTAAACTGATGAATTATCCGATCAACTTCATGGAGCTTAATATTTTTCAAAGAATGATCTTCATTCTAGATATCATAAATTTCATGTGAAGAATAAAGATATTACAAAGATTTCATTTAGAACAATGTATGGAAATTATGTGTTTATAGTAAATCCATTAGGATTGACTAATGAACCCACTATTTTTATAGCTTTAATGAGAAGGTTATTCAGGAAATATCTTGATAGTTTTTTGTGGTATGTAATGATGCTATCATGGTGTACTCCAAAAGATATGAGGACCATGATAACCACTTAAAAATTGTTATAGAGACTCTTAGAAAAAAAGATTTATATGGGAAGTTTAGAAAGTTTGAATTATGGATTCAAACAATTTATTTTCTTGGTTATATTTTATCCAATGATAGAATCTTAGTTGATCCTACAAAGAAAAATGTAGTCCAGAAATGTACTACATCAATGAACAATACTGAGGTACGTAGTTTCATTGGTTTAGTAGGTTACTATCAGAATTTCATTTATAATTTTTCCTAATTAGCTAACCCATTAACCAAGATTACTCATAAAGGGTTTAGGTTTATATAGACAAAATAATGTGAATAACTTTTTGAATAATTGAAGTGTATATTATTTAATGATTCAATCTTGAATCTGTAACTGGGAAATGGTGGATTTGTGATTTATAGTGATGCATCAATGAAAGTACTAGGTTGTGTACTTATGTAGAATGATAGAGTTATTGAATATGCATTAATATAGTTAAAAATTCATGAATAGAACTATCAAATCCTGGTCTTGAGTTATCATCTGTAATTATTTATCTGAATATATAGAGACACTATCTCTATGGTGAAACATATGAGATATTTACATATCACAATATTTTGAAATATATCTTCTCACATAAAGAAAAAAACATGAGGAAAATGAGATGGCTCTAGATACTCAAGGATTATTATTGGTCAATACACTATCACCTAGGGAAGGAAAATAAAGTAGTAGATGCATTGAGTAGGAAAGATCATAGTGTTTTGAACAAAATAAGGATCGACAGGGATCTTTGGTACATCGATTTAGTACAGATGTATATGTGAATTATCAAGGAAGGTTAGACATCACCAATTTTAATTTTTTTTTTAAAAAAATCCTTATTGTATTGGATAAATATTTCTTGGTCTAATTATTAGAATTTTCAAAATAAAATTAAAGTTGTGAATGATTGGATGTTGGTAGAGTTCATGTATGAGGATAGAATTATAAAATTTTGGGAAAGGATTTGTGTTACCTATATACAAGAGATAAAAAGAGAATTATTGCATGATGCTCATAGCCCAAATTTCTCTACACACCCTAGTATCACTAATATGTATAGAGACTCGATAGAACATTTCTATTGGGATAATATGAAAAATGAAATTGTTGATTATGTATCAAAATGTTTATTCTTTAAATAGGTGAAAGCATAAAGGAAAAATCATAGAGTATTCATGAAACCTATACATATTTCTATATGTAAATGGGATTACATTACTATGTATTTTGTCATTGTATTACCAAAGACACAAATAAATAATGATGCAATATGGGTAATTATTGATCGAATTACCAAAACTACACATTTCCTCACTATAAGGGAGGATTTTCCACTCGAGAACCTAGAGAGACTCTATATTAATGAATTTTTAAGACTTCACAGACCACCTATTTCAATTATTTCAGATCATGATCCATGATTTAAATTGAAATTTTGGAAAATTCATCATAAATATTTGGATACTAAGCATTATTTGAGTACTTATTATCACCCCCAAACCAATGGATAGTGTTAAAGGACAATCCAAACCATAGAAGACATGTTTAGATCATATACATATAACTTTAAGAGTATGTGGGATCAGTATTTACCTTTGTTAGAGTTTTTTTAAAATGATCGTTTCTATTCAAGTATTCAAATGGAACTGTATAAAGTTTTATTTAGACAGAGATGTCTTACACCTGATTTTTGTGATAAAGTTGGTAAATGGAATCTTGTAGGCCCAAATCATGTAGAGAAACAAAATAAAAGGTAAATACAATTCAAACCTATATCAAATAATTTCAAATTAGGAAAAATAGTTATGCTGAAAATCAGAGGAATGATTTGGAATTTGAAGTGGGATATCATGTCTTATTGAAGGTATCTCAATGGAAGGGTATCATAAGGATCAATAAGAAAGGAAAAAGGATCCACAGGTATATAAAAACTTTTGAAATTATTGATATAATTGGATTTCTGGGTTATAATTTGGAAATTCCCTCTAGCCTTTCTAAACTACATGATGTGTTCCACATCTCTTAACTAAGGAAGTACATGACAACCCCTATGCATGTTCTCACTTTTAATGGAATAGAATTGGAAACAGATTTATCTTATAAGAAAGAGCATATCTTTATTATGGACACTATAAAATAAGTGTTAAGAAATCATACAACAAGACTAGTAAAGGTACATTGGGAAAATCATAAAATTGAAGAGGCAACGTGGGAACCATAGGAATTTATGATGAAAAATTACCCAGATATTTTTATGAGGTGACATTCGGGAAATTGTGAGGAATTTTTTTTGAAGGTTGGGAGAATGTAACACCCCGAGATTGAATGATATGGTTCCTAAAATTTAACATCTTTGATAGTTTATTCTTCATGATACACTGAGTTTAAAACCATTATATACTATTAAATATGACAGTTAGAATAGTAATGTGACTATTAGGAATAGTAATCCAACCAATAGAATAGTAACCTCATCTATGAAAGTATAAATTAAATTTAGGTATCTTATGAATCAAAATAAAATATATATATATACCATGGAATAATTAAATAAATTTTTTAAGAATGATAAATTAAGTATTAGTATTTTTGTGAAATATAAATGTTTATATATAATTTTATATTTACTATAATGATTTAAAATTTATATTTATTTTCACAAAATAGATTCATAAATTAATATTTTCTTCATATTATTATAAGATAATTTTATGCGCCCTTAGTTAATTTTTCAACATGTCGTAAAATCAGTTAAAATTTTAAAATTGGTATTTTTTGAATAAATGATTGTTTTAATTAAAAATTAATATTAAGAAAATTTAGAAAATTATTTTCATAAAATGAAGTCTATTTTTTTATTCTACACATCAAAAAAAATTATTAGGGTAATTTTTTTGGTATTTTTCTGAAATAGTTGATTTTTTTGAATAGTGAAATACAGTAATTTATATTATATAACATTATAAGTTAAATATACTATTTATTGAGTCATTTAAGATGTAATAACCATAATATATAACTCTCATTAGCTTTTCAATACAATTATTCATGGGAATAAAAACTATTCTTAATAATGAGAAAAAATAATAAACCAGTGAATTAAATAATCCAAAAACACCCCTCTTATACACTATAAATACCACCTCTCACAACTTATTTTCCCCAAACCTCCAAATCCTTGAATCGTTCCCAATTTCTTCCCAATACATCCCCAAAACATCTCCCCCATGTTATGGTCTTTATGTTATAACCCAAAAGACCATTCCAAATTTCTTTATGGATATTTTGAAGGGAATATATTAAAGAGGTAAAATCCATTTCGTTCTTTAGTTCTCCTTTCAATTTATTTTATTATTCATATATTTCCATCATATACCCAATCCAAAAAAACATAAAAACCCCCATATAATATATATACTTTAATTTCATTATGTAAATGTTATATCAACCATCAATTCTCTTCTCTTCCCACTTTGTTCTAAAAATGAAAACATTATATGTGAGGTGTCGATTCACCACCTTCAAGGAAATTCATAAATAAATAATAATGGTTAAAAAACTAAAATTTATATTAAAGATTATTTATTGTTTTTTAACCAATATATATACATAATATTAAAACAAATCTAGTGTGTAAATATTGAAAAAACTTAAAAATAATCTTAATGGTTATCATCAACGTTTTATCTAATAAATCATCCTCAAGTTAAAAAAATTGGTATATAAGATCATTAAATAATTTATATGTCCATTAATAACATATTATTTAAATTAGGGATAGTTATTCTCATTTTAATTGATCATTTGTACATGTATACAAGTGAACCAATCATGAAAACAAAGGAAATGTACACTCCTGAATGATGAAATTGAGTCTTATAACTCATAAAAAGAACATAAATGAACTAAATAAAATTAAAATAAATCAAATAAATTTTTAACAGGTTCTGAATTAAATTATTAACACGTCAAATTTCATTATCCATGGCACTATTTATAAGGTAATAACACTTTCTAACAAAAGGTAAGGGGTTCCACATCTCACTTTTATTTATGTGAGATTTTCTTTATTCACCACTTATTTATTATGTGTGGTGTATGTGTACTACCCTTTGATTTATCATATCATAAATCTATTTATATTTATTTTATTCAGTGTTTCATTTTATAATTATTAATTTATGGGTCATACGATTCTATTGATTAAGAAGTGGTAAGGGTTTCTTCCCAAACCTTTGTTTTTCCTTTAGGATTCACTTTCTCTCTATTTACCCCATATAATTCTTAATTATTATTATTTAATCCTCCAAAATTATGTTTATATGTTCTGAATATATGTACCTATCTCAATTATTCTTTATTTGATAGTTAAATTTGTGTTTTATAATGTTCCTTTTTTAATTCCTCCCAATAAGCAAGCCTGAATAAAGGGAACTTCCCAATTTCATACATATTTTCAAGTACACTCTATAATATATTTTAATCCACCAATATTTTGATAAAATATATATCCTTTTATAATAAAAACTATATTACTTTATTTCTTTTTTATTCAAATAATTATTTCTTTGACTGCTGTAAATACTTATTTATATTTTTCCTTAAACCACACTGAAGTGGATCAGTTCTGAAGTTTATTAAACACTCTTTTTACATGTTTTCACCTCAGTTGCCAAATTTTTGTGTGAATATTCTTTTAATTTTCCTCAAATATAATTTCATTCCATTTTATTTTTTGGGATATACATTTTTATAATATTATTTTTATGAGAAATAAAAATGATTTTCAAAAATAACTTTTCTTTCCAAAGTAAGAGGGTATTTATCTCAAGAATTTATTAATGGATTTATTAGAGTATTTTCATCTATTTCAATACCCTATATTGAATATTATTTTTAACTGAGATTCATCTCTTATGTCACCTTTTACAATATTTTATTAAATGGTTTATGATTATTCTAACTGGGTATGTACTTTCTAGATACCATTCATCATATTACTCTGGATAGTTTATGATTATGTTTACTGATTGGGGATGTTATTTACATTTCATATGATAGTTTTTATATTAATGTATATGATGATTGTCTTCTACCCCTTTTATATAAGAAATTAATATGACATAGTAAGTGAGATGAGTGTCCCTCTATAGCCACTCGATGAATCGATAAGTCTAATGTGGTAAACTAGACTGGGTTTTTACCCATTTAAGTATGGTGTCTTGGATGAAGCCCTGATGGTATGTTTATGATGTACAGAATTATAAATTACCTCTTTAAGAGATTAGTTATTTATATTCCATGTTTTTATTAATATAGTAGAATATCTATGGTTAATTTTCATTCTCATTTTATTTTTTATATGGAATTATTTGATTATCTTTAATTCCAGGAATATTATGTTCAAGATTATGTTTTAATAGAATTTATTTTTTTATAATTTACCTTTCCTTGTTGTTTATATTTATGATCTATTAATTTTTGTTTCTTAACCTTTCTTACCATCTGATATCACCCCTTTCTTATGTTTTATTTATCTCTAGGATGTTTAGAAGATTATTATGAGTTAATTTCATGGATAATTTAAAATTTTATGTGTGTTTCCAATGGATTTTCTATGTTGTTTTTTCCTTTCATGTTGTAATGTAAAATTTATGTTTTTATTTGGTTTTTTAAATGTACTAAACTATTTTTTCTATTGGTATGTGGTCACTTATTCATAGTATAAATTTAATAAAGTAAGGCACTAACTTACTAGGGTTTGTGTTTTTACACTTGTGATGGAAAACAAACCACTCAATAGTTCATCCCTCATGCTTGATATCATATATATTATATTGCTATATAGAATATATTTGTAGTTTTTAAATAACAGTATGAAGATATGATATCCTTTGAATAAATCCTTGACTAATATGAAGATATTGAATCTCTTTCCTTTGATAGAGATCATATACCATGGATAGGAGAAGTAACAAAATAACATATTGTAGACCCACTCTAGAAATCCACACAAGCATAAAATTATTTGAATTATTCTCCACTCTATTCTATTTTATTCCTTTTCTATGACACTATTCAAGGTTTTATTAGGCATATATACTTGTCCATTGATGTTCAGTATCATTTCTCGATATGGACCAATCACACCATGTATTCTTCTACCATTGAGTTAGCCATGTTATTTATCTAGTATTTAAATATAAAATAGATGGGAGGTAATTTGGTTAAGAATACTAGAACAGAAATTGAATGAAAAACTACTCACACTTATGGGGTGAAACTAACTAGATCCTCCATGTTTATTAACCTTAGGGATTAGAAAAATGATTGTGTATGTGGTATCTATAGTGAGAAAAAATCCTTTAAATTAATCTTGAATTATTTCAATTTCCTCGCTTTTATTTAGGTAACATGTTGTAATATAAAATTATTTAGTGAATCCATCAGGCCTTGAGATTCTATTAGAAGCAGGACTTTTAATAGATTAATTTATCTCAACTTCTTCTATAATAGATTCCAATAAGTTTTTTTCCTATTCATTAATGGTTCTCAAAATATTATTGGAGAAGAGGTCATCATATTACTCAATGAGGTACCCCTGTATCACATATTTGGGAAGGGATTATATTAATATTTAGATATAAGAAACCATAGGAGAGCCCGCAATGTCAATATCATGGGTGTGAGAGTCATCTTTTAGTTCCAATTTTTTTCCCATCTGAACTTCTTTCCTATTATATAGGAAATGAATTCAGTTTCATTAAAATATCTTTCCACTAGACACCTAGTTGTACATATCTCTCACTAATCTCTCTTCTACATGGATCTTATACTCCATGTAACATTTTTGAGCATGGGGAGAAACCAGTTTCATTATCATATTATTCCTAAAATATGTAATCTATCTAATTGAGCTTCAATTGAATCTCTTCTAAAATGATATTGTAATTTATTTGGTTGTTAATCCATATAATAACATCACATTTTGATTTTATGAGTTTATTCATTATTGTTATCTATGCATTTCATTTATTGGGGGTATTACAAATGAGTAAATCGTATCATTGGTAAAAAAATTATCCACTCTTTAAAAAATAGGAAGCTTCAATACATATCCATCATGCTTTGTATAGGTTAGAGAAACAATGATTTGATATGGTTTGAGCCATGTTAGAGATAGTTGTGCATGAGAATATATAGATAACATGTAGGTTGTCTTGTTATCCTCATTACTAAATCTATATTAAAATATTTCTCCCCTTGTTTCACAATGTGAAATTATCACCAATGAGGCCTAAGTCTATTTAATTTTTGTTTTATTAAAATTAGATGAAGTCATTCATTGCCATTATTGTGTATAAATCACAACATTTTTATAACTAATTTAGAATGGTGTTAATGTCACCTCTTATTAATATGTTAAAGGAACTTGTGTAGTATTATTATAGCATTTACCAATGCTATGCATTTTATTCAAACTCATTTTTTTTATATATGATAGACAAGAAGAATAAAATTATTGTTTTACACACCTCAATTAGTATATGTTGAGGATAGACATCTATGAATTATTCTTGAATATGGATATGATAGATGATCTAGAAATTATTTTTCCCAAGACTCACATGCATGCAGTTGGTTATATGTTGTTTTCTAAGAACTGTTAAATAGAAAGTGCCTTGTTTTTTGGATTCTAGAACTAACAGTAGAAATATATTGTTATAATGAAGATCCTTAAATAAGTATTTCCAATTGTCTAGATAAATAAATCCCCTATCATTCTATATGAGAAATGATAACATGATGAGAAGGTAGAGAATACTAGTATCCCAAGTCTCATTTTCATGGGAGGAAATTGTGAAAATTATGGATGTATACTTAGATTGAGTAATGAGATCCGTAAAGGAAGGGGTGATGGATTTTTTCATCATTAAATGACCTTAATCAGAAGGATACATTATAAAACCATCATGAACATTTTCTATAACATGGATAGAGTTATGGGAATGGGGATCATATATGAAATGATGTGTTGAAATAAGATTAAGGAAACCAAGCATAGAGGAACCTCATTAATAGTAGGAGTGGTAAGAAATAGAAAAATCACTTATTCCAACTCTAGATCTGTATATACTGGAGGGGGAAACACAAATTTCATTCAGGCATGTGGATCCACCTTGAAAAGGTAGAGGGAATAAATTCATCCCATAATATGTTGAGAAAAATAAGGAAAAGAGTTAAGAATTAAACTTTTTATAAGAGAATTAGTTAACCTATCCTTTAATATAGAAGATAGAGGATTAGTTTAGCATATATTGCATTTAATAATCCAGGAACCCAAACCTGAATTGGTGACACTAACTCCTTATTATGAACTATTAAAATTTAGAGAGATCCATGGGGCTTTATTGAAGGAATAACATTGTTCCTTGAACCCAACGTCCTTAGGAACCCTTATAGATGCCATAACTAGGGAATAAAAGGATACTTTCTGGAACTATACTTGGGGTAGATATAATTTCGAGGATTTTAGATGATTAATCCTATATTGACCTCTTTATTGACAAAATAATACCCATATTCCTATATATTAAGTTTGGTTGTCCTTGAGTATAGAAAGGGGTGTTGAAACTAAGGGTCTTGAAGTAGATGATCTTTATTTAAAGGATATTCTAAGGTAAAAATGAGTAAGTAAGCATTTTGGGAGAGGGGTGACTACATCCTTCTCAACACATATGCATCAACCATTGTTAAATCCATCCATATAGTGGATTCATAAATATAAATGTAAAAAAAGTGTCCTCGGATCCATTAATAATCATGGGGTAATTTACTGGATGAAGAAGACCATAGAGTTAGATCTAATGTGCCATCAATGAGAATTAATTTACCGTATGGGTATAAAATGGGTTTTTAAGGACAATGAATCTCCTCCATTCATTGAAAAAATATCCCCATACCCAGGTACTGATGATTTCATGCTCAAATAAGAGGTGGGTGAAAAATAACCATTGATCCATGATGGGAATCGTTATGGTTTTGGATAGGATCCATGATTTGATTAAGAGAGTAATAACCATAAGGGATCTCTGATCCATTAATAATTATATAATTTGAGAAAAAAAATTACTATAAACCATGATTGATTTAATCCATGGAAAGATAGAACAAAAAACTACCCTCCACCAACTAACACTACTAAAAATACATGGGGTTATGGGAGTAGGTGGACACAATACCCTTGAGGGAGAATTTTTACCACTTTTGAGAATAACCCTAAGAAACATTATTTAGGGGATAGGGAGTGGAAAAATTTCCCATGAGTCTATGATAGTTCTATAATATATAGGTATTGGAAACCATCATATTAGAAAAATCTAGGGTATAGTAAGAAAACAACAATAAAAGAGGTGAATATTGGAGGGGATCAAAAAAGAGTGGTGGAGTCTGTAGGGGGACTCCCCAGTGATGACCAATGAAAAATGTTTGGTTGTTTATTTATAAGAGATGACAACGACTGATTCACCGCCTGCATAGCTGGTACACTATAGTTTCATCCATCAATAGTTTAAAAATTAGAGATGGTCAAAGGGACATCTAGTATTTTTTAGAGACAGTTGTCCCTTTTGAAAGGCTACTTATCATCATATTTATTACTCAATACTCATAAATACATTCAATTATAAGGGATACATTATAAAAGGTAATATTGAAATAATTTAAAAATGGATAGATAAAAAATTGAAAATTATAATAATTAGATAGTAAATATATCACTTTAATACAGATAATATAAGAAGATAATATCTTATTGTATTGGATTCATGAACAATTTCATCAATAAATCATGATAAATGTGTCATAATGTAATTCTATGATTGATTTTTGAATATATAATGTAATAAAGAAAACACTTCTGATACTTGTATGAGAGGGAAGATGGTGATAAATTTCTATAAACAAAACTATAAAATGGAATAAAATTTATTCTATTGGATTAATAATAACATATTTATTCTAATGACACATCCCATAGGGATAGAGTAAAGGTACATTATGTTTTTTTAAGACTACATCAATATGTGATGAATTATATTTACCCAAACTCATAAGAATATTATGGAATGTATCTTGAGGATTCAAAAGAGTTCTGAAAATATTACTATATGTTCAATAAAAATTCATCAATATAATAATTTCATGGAGTAATCCTTTATTGAAGAGGAAAATTATATTGAGAATTAATAAATCAATTTTGATTCTTTTTAAAATAAGAAATACAAAAAATTTATTCCTTGAAAAATGTAATCATATGGTTAAAAAATAACAAATACATTGATTATTTAAAGTGTAATTGCATGATATTTTTGGAAGGAAGCATTGTAAGTAATTTTATATTCTCAAAATTAGTAATTTTTATATACTAAATATAAGAAGAGTTACTTAAAAATTTTAATTGCATAATATGGAATAAGAACAAAAAATAGAAATTGAGCACAGTTAAAAAGATTTTATGTTGTGGATCCCAAGTGTATCCCCAAAAAATGGTATTACAATTAGATGTTAAGAAACTTGTGCTCAAATAAAAAAATAGATCCTCTAACTAATCACCTTCTGAAGGAAAAATGTCAGTAGAAAAATCTCCCTGGTAATAGGATTGGAGATTCACCAATTCTAGCTAGACTATTAATCTATATTCTATAATTATATAAAAAATGATTTAATGCATTAGAGAGAGACCTGAAAAGGACTAGACCACCAATGTGGAGTCCCAATTAACCCTCAAGAGTGAAATATTGTGAGTCTAGTACAAAGATATCCTGATGAATGTGTCATTTGATTTAGTGAGAATATAAGTTCATGATCTATAGTAAGATAAATAATCCATATTAACTAAGACTTGATAGCCCCAGAATATACCTCTTTTGTACAAAATCTAATTATCATTGGATACATATGAGTTATGTTTGAGACCTAGAGTAGGAAACTTAAAATAAATCCAATGGCCCTGAACATACCTGTTAATTTATACTATTGATGTGTAAAAATAAATATATTCCCTAATGTAAAGATAGAGAAACATTATCTTATAGAGTCTCTTGAGAGATAAAATCAAGATTAATTTTTTTTCTTTGATATAGGAATATGTAATTATAAAAACATAGATACGCACTACATTGTGCATCTCAAAAATAACCCATCAACTAAGAGTGAAGATCAAACTTAGGCCTCATTTTGGAATAGTGGAGCTTGCATTGAGTTGAAAGAAATCATCATGGAAATGTTCTAAAGATTTTTAAGGAGTCTTACCCATATTAAACCCTTAATAGAAAACCAAATTTAGTTATACTACTCTCTTTTACCAGTCTTGTAGAAAATTGATTTTTGAATGGAATTAATTCAACAAAATCATTGAGAGTATAAATAGATATGTTTATTTTGTGTCTAAAGGCATACATATGTTATAGAGAGTAAGTGACTTAACAAAGTCACATTATCCATGACTGATCTCCCATAAACAAAGAATATCATGCAACAATACACCTAAGGACCATGAAAATGTGTTTATTTGAAAAGATTTGTGGTACTATAAATTAGATATATAATAATAAATGAGAATTCGAGCTCAGATAAAACTCATTTATGCGCAAAGTATAATGAATTTTTGGATAACGCAGGAAGTGCCAACATCTTAGGTAGGAGTTTGTTTGTAAGATAACTACAATTATTATGATTCATTGAATGCATACGAGAATGGAGAGTCGAGTAACTACTATAGAAATGACCATAGAGAAAATTCAGAGAACTCTTATTTCGATGCTGGAGAGTTTGGATATTCTTACTCATAAACATTCTGAAAGTTAGAGAATGGCGCGGTAGACAAAAGAACAACTTTGTCTACGGATGCACAACATGGAAGAAAAAATGTTTGTGAAGATCAAAGAAATTAAGTTATAGACATAACCTAGCTTAAAAGCCAGAAGAAAAAGACGTTTTGATTTTGCAGTACCAAGAGATGAAAGCCAAGCATATATGAACCTAGATCTTCTTTTCAGGAATGAATCTTTTTTTATGGTGTTTTTGAGAAAAATATGAGTTTATGGAAATTTCAGGAGTACACACCGTGTGCTTATAATTACACACCATGTACTCAGTTACCACGGGTAGTTGGGTGCTGGCCATGTAATGGCCTAACACATGTTCGTGTGGGGTGACCTAGAGACCGCCTAAAGTGGAGTTCAGTAAAGTCATGTACACACTGTGTACTTTTAAAAGACACGTTTTGTACTTTCTTTTTTATTTCATTAAGTAGACTGGGGTCGCGTCTAATCGATAGAACACCCTTCTTCTCCATTAGTCTCATCTAGGAGTGACCGTATGGTGTGATTCTTCTCTGAGCCCCCGACTCACCATCTGTTCTCCAAATCGACCGATATTGATTGCGTTGGAATCTCCACGGTAATATCCTCCTTCTTCTAGAGCCTCGTTTCTTGATTTCTCTTCTTTCATAAGTTATTCATGGTTGAAGGTTTTATAATTTTTTTAGATCTACGACATTATAGATCGAATCAAAGGCTATGATTAAATTATATCAATCATACAATGCTGAGGTAGGTGGTTTGTTCCTTTCTATAGTCTTTGAGTTATATATGAAAAAGTGTTCAATACCCTTGTTCGGGATATTGCGTGTTTATGGTTTTTAGACCTATTATTTCCTACTATGACTTGTGTGCTTGAGGAGAGGATTTATGTTTTCAATTAGTGTTATTTACCTTTCTATGGATGTGTTGCCCATATTTTCTTGATTTTGACCGTTTGGTCTAGCTTTTACTGTTAGTCTATTTTGTTTTCCATGCCTAGTATTGTTAGGATGAAGTGATTTTATTTGACATCTTTTGATATACTGTAGAATATTTATCCAAGAAGTTCTTGAGGTTTACTTTGGCTACCATATACTTTTTTTGCACGATTGTTTACATAGGGATGTGGTAACCTGGTGTAGTAGACCATAGGGATAATGGACGCTGAGGGATTTTCTAGAGTGTATTTTTAATTTACGTTGTGAGACCATAGTGGGGTTGGATGTAAGTGCTCCCTTAGAGTGTCTATAGTTCCTCGTTACGAGACCACGGGAGGGAATTGGACATTGAGTGCTTCCTCAGAGTGTCTATAGTTACCAATACGAAACCATTGGGGGAATTGACAGTGAGTGCTTCCTCAGAGTGTCTTTTTTAAAGCTGAACCAAAGGGTTTAGGTTGAGAGTACTTCCCAGAGGGTTTCTTATGTTTGATTGTTTGGACTAGAGGGGTTAGGCTGTGGGTACTTTCCAGAGGGTTACTTATGATTGTTGGTTACTTAACTGATAAATGAAAATAGATATAATTGAAACTATAGGATTGTTTACTTTTGATTACTTCCTTGTTTATTACTTCATTTTACATATTACATGCCATATATATTCACTAACTATTAGGCACAGATATTTGTGTGGTTGCCTATTGCGATTCATCTCACACCATGTTTGGGTCATGCTTTTGGGTCCAAACAGATTATATTATTGTAGATATAGATAAGGGAAAGCTCCCTTATACATTAGGTACTTGATTTTTGTGGAGTTGGAGAGCATGGGACCAAGCTGAGGATTGTTATGATTTTGGAGTTTATTTGTTTTCCTTTTACTTTTTTTAGTACTTTATTCTAGCATTGTGACTTATTTGGATGCTTTCCTAGACATATGTATCATGCATCATTTAAATATGTGTGCTCCAGTTGTTTATTACTTCTGTTTTTTAATTATTTCATGTTATTACTACTTTCTCTATTGTTATCTGTTTATTTTTTTCTGCATTACTCTGCTAATGAGGGTATAGTTTTCCCACTATCACACCCAAAGCCCTCACTGGTAGCCAGAAGCCTCTGGAATTTAGGGAAATGCACTTGAGGTTATGTGACCAATCAGGTATGGGGAACCACTGGGTAGCATCCAGAACCGGGACGTTATATAGAGAAATATAAGGACAATTATCATCATAAAATACTTATTTAATGAATCTTCTATGTTTACTATATTTTTTTATTTTGAGGTATGAAACAAGGAACCCCATGAAAAAGTGAATATTTTCCAAATAGTTATTTTTCCAAAATTCAATATCACCCAAGACTATGAACCATAATCATAAATGGAGTGAAATTTATCTTGTAGGCTTCTACACAAATGGGAAAACATAGAGTTCTATTCAATCCAGTGGATGGGAAAGTTCATATATTTTTTCATAATGAAATTATCCCGAAGGGAATTATTATATAAATATTATCAAGTAATCATTATTTTCATACACTATATATTTTCATTGATCAATCTATGGTTAATGACTCCACCATGTAATTTCATTTCTATCCTTGATCATCTATCCTTATGGTGTATCATTTTCAACAATAAATACAAAATTAATCTACTATGATTAATTAAAATACATTTAATCATATCTTTGTCAGCCTAAATTACATGTAATATGTTCATTCGAATGGATATGAAAACACATTAACTAGAGTGATCTAGCCACCAAATGATAGGAACTATAATTTGCAATTAGTGCTTATACTAATTATGTTTTATGAATTATATAAAAATGTGGGATTTTAATATATAAATATGATAAAAGGGATCCAAAAAAATCTATTGGAATTTTCATTCTATATATTCCTAGTCTATATTCTGTGAGTATTGATCATCTACCTAGAAATTTTTTATTTATATATATACACTTCTATTGGATATATTAATTATCTTCCCACTCCTAATACTCTATTAATTCAATGTATATTTAATCATTTGGTTTGAGATTCATCTACCATTGATGACTTTCAGTATATAAAAATAATGGATCATATTGGTATAATTAGATGGTATTATTCTTCTCTATGGTGGGGTATGAGTATTGGGCCTTTAGTTATGTAATTTCCTCTCTTCCATTGGGTATAAGGGTATGTAATTACCTTTATTCCACTCGGCCTTTTGGCTATGTATTCTAATTTCCCTTGGTTTTTTTAATGGTTCCCTCTCAATAAAGTTAGAAATTAAATTAACTGAAAAATAAAATAATAAATTGTTAGTCTATTATTTATGAACAACAATACCATATTCAATAAAATAAATGTGATATACTGATGACTCCATACTGAAGATGTTGTATGAAAAGTGTAAAGGAATTAATCTATAATTGAAACACACCATAGTGGATGTAAGTTTATGTTATATCCAAATCAAGGAAGAAAATAAAAAGATATATGGTAATGTGTATGATGGAGTATTATTAGGGTACTCAACCAAAGATAAAACCTATGAATGATTCAATAAAAGGCTTAATAATATTTTTTGGAAGAAGTGATGTTAATTTTAATGAAGTAAAATATTGAAATAAATATCATAATTTTATTTTATAAGAAATTTTTAGGGATGAAGATGAAGTCGGAGTTTTTTTTTTGAAGTACTCAATCTCTACTAAGTGACTAGGATTCTATGTTTGAGTGAAAGTAATTTCAGAAGTGACTCAATAATCAACCTATAAGAGAATTATAATTGCTAAAATTTATTAATCCAATATTATTAGAGACAAAAAATCTACAAAAAACATTATGGATGATAAATACTAATCATAATACACTTTTATAATATATAGGTTCAATAACATTTAAGGATGTGGTGTTATATGATTCATTTCACAAATCCATTATTGATGATTTATAATAAACAAAGGTAAACCATAATTGAGAGCTTATAATTAATCTAATTAAATATAATAATATTGGAATGAAATGGGTGTTAAAAACTAATAAGATGAGTATAGAATGTTGATATCGAGAATTGAAATGTTGGTATGTATAGACTATAATTAGAATATATGAATTTATGTTGATGAAATATTCACATCAATTGATATACATAAATCTATTTTTTGTTTCTTGTACGTTATTATAAAAATATGGAACATATTTTTTCAAAGATATATGAAGATGACATTTTTTATAAAAGTGTTCATAAAAGAATTATATATTAGACAAAACCATTGGGTTTCCAAATTGTATAAGGTACATAAAAGGATTTTCATTTGAATAAATCCTTATATATCCTAAAATTAGAACCATGAACATTTCATGAATGATTGGACTCATATTTAAAGATGATTGAATTTGAGATTGGTGTTATTGAAAAAAATTAATGAAAACATTGAAAGATGGGAATTTAATCATACTCACTTATGCTGATTATATCATACATAGTGAGTCATGATTAATTCTTTAAAGAAGTAAAAAAATATAATAAGAGTTTGAGATGTTAATCACTAATGATCTTAATTAGTTTCTTGTTCATTAAGTGAATTAAAAGGAGTAATGAAAATTTATTTATCACAAAATGTATGCAACGGTGTATCTGAAGAAGTTTTTGATACATGATTGAAAAACAATTTCAACTCCAATAACAATTATAATAAAAAATTGGAATAATTAGCATGAAAAGGTTAAATATATTTTAATTTCATGAATTATTATTGTAAATCTATACTACATGACATCAACAAGTAAAAATATTCTCTATTATCGATGTTTAGCAACTCAATTTAAATTTAATATGAAGGACAAACATCTTAGTTCTTGGAAAATAAACATAGGGTATATCCAAGGTGCATATGATTGTGGATTATTGTATAATTCATTAAAATATCAATATTTTCAAGAAGAGTTACATTTATAGTGGAATTTTGATATTATGGTTATAAAATCTACTACTAAAGAAACATTTGTTGTTTAAAACAAATCCATTATATGGATTATAAATAATAAATAAAGTTGATCTCAAATAAAGACTAAGAATTTTTTTCAGTGAATAAGGTGGGTACTTAGTTAATTTTTATGAAAAATAATTAAAATATCTTATTTATTAAGTATTAGTGTTAATAGTGATATATTATGAAAACTGGACTATGATTAAATTAAAAGATAATTTCATAAAATAATCACACAAAAAGAATATAAATATATAGTATCATTACATTAATGATAAATGGGATCAAGTTGTTTTCAAGCTATAGTATATTGGAAAAAATTAGAAACTAGTGGATATATTCATAATATCATTGGACATACCATTGTTTGAGAATAATTGGTTAAATATCAGTGTTCGATCACAACATTTATCTTATAGTGGTTCCAAAATCCACTCACCCCATACATATTTACGGATTAATTTTATTTTTCATGTTAATAAAGGAAAAGACCCTTGGGTTTTATTTTTAAATATGGATAAATTGAAGAAGTTCAAAGAGAGTGAGTATGAATATAACATATTGGAGTAATGGTGAAACTGTAAAAATTTATCAAATCAAAGGTGAGGAATATTCCTTGAAGGGATGGAAGAAGAGATTGGTGATATATGGTCCAAGAAGAATAAAATAAAGGAGTTATATTGATATCTAGGGTAGTTGTGATATGTCTAATGATTATCCATGTGTCTTTTAGCGATGATTATTAAAGGTATGCATTAAATCAAAAAATTATGTATTAATATCCTATTTTATACATTGATAATTACTCAATTAGATTTAGAGTGATTATTTAATTTTTCAATTTCAATTTACTTTAAAATAAATAATTGAGAGTGTTTTATTACATTGTAAACACTTTGAAATTCTAAAAAACCTAAAGTGTGGATTTTTTTCAAGAAAATGAATTTATATTTAAGGATGTAGTAATATTTTTTTATTGACTGTAATTTTATTGTGTTTATTATAATAAAAGGCTATAAATTTATTATTTAAAATATTATTTTTGTTTTTATGAATCTTTTATGACTACTATAAATGTTTGAAAGAGGTTTGGTTGAAGGATAAACATACCACTCTATTGTTATGTTGACCATGTCATAGTGGAGCCAACCATAATGAACAATGTAATCTATGACTATAATAGATTTTTTTTCTAATTAATTTCATATATGTGATATAGAATATGGAAGTAGATATAATCTTAATTATGGTGGATGATGATGTATAAATCCTAGTTCTTATGGATGAACTAAAATGAGAATCTAGTTCAAAATATGGAATAGTTCAACTCTTGGTTTCATAAAAAAAACCTAGACCAAAATATATGGGATGATTATGGGAATTTTGAAAGTAATTTTCATTGAAAATGGGTAATAATTCATTTTACTAAACATGGATCAAGTCATTTCCTATTTATAATTTTCTTCATATATGATAACATATGTGTTATCTTGGTCAATATGATAACATGTCATAATGGTATTTGATAAAGATATTTTATGGTGATAAATTGAATAAAATATTCTAGTATTTTGAATCCATATCACTTGGTGATCAGAGTAAGGGTATAAGATAGAGGATTCCCATGTCAGGTTGTGGGAGTTAACGTTGTTTTTATCATAGTGGTTTGGAAAATTTAAGGATTCCAAATGATTCAATGATATATATGAAATGACTCCTTTAGGTAAAAATAATTTATTTTTTATATATTTGAGGAAAAATAAGAGGATTAAATGTGGAATTTGATATAGGAATAGTTTTGATAATTGAATTGAATATATATGATGGTGAATATTATAGATCATTGAGAATATTAATGTTTAATTATTTGAAACAATTATCTGATTTTGTTATTCTCAATATACTATATTTTAGTATAAATATTATAATTAACAATCCTGATTTGTTCATAAAAGATGCAAAATGAAATATAACACCCTCAATGATGGGTGTTTTTATCTTTGTTTTTTTGTGACTAACATTCCACTCATTTATTCCATTTATTTTCTCTTTAAATTCTTATTTGGATAGGATATAAGTAGAAATGGACCTTTATATGGAAGTATGACTTACCAATATTTGTAATCACTTATAGTTCCTTGTGATATCCTTGGTGCATTTGAAATTTATTGGTTTATACTCCATGGATTATCCCTTTCTAATAAACCTAGAGAACTCACAATGTTATAAAATATACTTTATTTATTTAGATATTGTAGGTGTCTACTTATGATTTAAGGTGTATCTTGTTCTTCTGAACATGAGAATAAGATCCCTTTGACTAGAGTAAGGTAGTAAAGTCCCAATTCACCCCTCCTCTTCAGGTTTTCTTGGGATTGTGGTTTCAATGGTATGGAATTTATAAGTAGTTGTTTAAAATATTTAAACTAAAGAAAACATCCATTTTTAATATTTACACATAATATTCCTAATCATAATTTTTTTTGGAATATATGTATATATGAATAATTAAAATATATACACATGAAATTTTCTTTTCTGAAAATTTTATAAATAAAAAAATTATAAATAATTTATCTTTTAGATCATATTTTATGTACATTATATAACGTATATGTAAACTCAATATATATTTATATCACAAATTTAAACACGTCATATTTAATTATTTACATGAAATGTATATGAACTCATTTATATCAAAATGTATGAAATTTCAGAAAATAAAAAACACATATATTTCATAATATATGAGACAATTATTAATAATATAAAAAATTTACAATATAATAACATATGATTTATATTTACTTTAGTATTTGATCAGATCCACTAAAACATTATTGGAATGGTTTAAAAAATGTTATAAAATAAATTATTTAATATGGATAGTTCAAAACATAATTTAAAATTTTATTAAAACAATATAAACTATTTTATATTTAGTATTACATTATAATTTTAGAAATAATTTATAAATTAATGAGTATTTTTAACATAAAAAATTCATATTATAATAATAATTATATAACTTATAAATACAAGAAATTAAATATAAATATCAACCAAAAAAATATTTCTTATTATCTAAATATCCTATTATATTTTTTTCAACCATATCATGGTTCTTTAAACATGATATCAATTTATAAAAGTGCCACAATTTTTTTTATTAAATCCATTTCATAAAAACCCTTCAAAATTCATACTTTTTAATAACTATGATTTTTTACCAATTTCATGGACTTTAAATGAGAATATAATTCTCAAACAAAACAAAACCATTTTCTATTAAAAATATTACATAATAAATATTTATTTATGAAAATTTATTTATGGGGATCAATTTATATTTTTTTTCAAACAATGAAGTTGTTTTATAAATTATCCTAACTAAAATAATTTTATATTTAAAATCATCATTTCTATGAATCACACTATATACCATTATAAGTTTTCTACTTAATACATTTTCATTCTATAGATATAATGTTTTTTAAATTATTTATCTATTAGATGCATAAATCTACTTGAAATGGATGTTTCTTTGATACCATTATTTGTTTTTTTTTTGGGACAACACTTAACCAATTGAAATGGATATAATCTATGAAACCTTTTTCTAAAATATCCAACATAATGTTATTTTAATTTAATATAAAATAATGACCATGTGTATCACTCTACTTATAATGAAATAAACTCTTTTCTTTACCAAAAGTTAAATGGGAAACCGTATAAGCATCCAATAGACGCATTCCTCCAAACATATTCATAGGTTTAATGAACTTCCTATCCTATATATATGATTTATATAACAATCATTGGTTTTAAAAACCATTGAGGAAAAGTGTTTAGAAAAATGATAAAATATTTTTATGTAGTTTTAAAAACCATTAAAAAAATATTCACATATATCCATTGCACATGAATCTAAATGTTTCAACCCTTTAAACTATCCTTATAGTGTTATCCTTGGTTTTTAATAATTTAATAAAGTTTATAAACACATTAAAACTTTTTTCAACATTCAATTTATCCTTAAATATATATTTTTTAGATATAAATAATAAATATGAATGTCTAATATTTTTAATATCATTTTATAATTATAAAACCCCAATCATGATATCTTATAATTAAAAAAATCATTCACATGTTATATAATAGTGCATGAATTACTATAAACATAACCAAAATGTGTTAACCATCACCACTATGTGGTTTTCATCAGTAAAAATCATCAATTGTTTACATTCATCACACTATGGTTTTGCATTAGTACATGATTCTATCAGAGGTAAATAAACACATATATAAAATAATTAGTTTGAATTTATTTAATATGTAAATTTTTTTAATTCCTCAATCATCTATTATGGATATGTCATGCCAAAGTAGAGTGCATGTGGATTATCCTAAGTGAATAAAATATGGCATTCCATAAAAAAATTAGTTTAATATTTTATTGAAAACATTTTGTTACATGAATATAGGTGTCACAAATATAATTAGGTGGGTATAAGAAAGTTTTTAGAATAGTTCATAACATAAATAATGGAATGGTTTTGTTTAGTATACTATCCAAGATAAAATAATATATAAATGACACAATGGTTTATCTAAATTTCTAAATTGTGAGATAAATTATAAAATTAATCCAATTTTAGATAAATTTTTAACTTGACATGCTAGATAATGTTATAGAATTAGTGGTCACTATTTTTATAGGATTATATTCAATTAAATCCCATGTTTAATAATTTTAAAATATCATTTTTATCTATTAAATACTTTTCTATAGGTACATGATAATGGATAATACCAAAAACCCTGGGATGAGATTGAAAACAAAACACTAAATTATATTAATTTCATTAATTGGTAAGTAAATTAAATAATTATTTATAAATATGATGCAAATTAATATATATTACAATAACCACTTTCTAAAATCCTTCTTAAGAAATATAGTCTTGTATTAAATGATACATATAGTAAGAATATGAATGGATCCCTTGAGAATGTTAATATTAAGACAGTTTTCAAGGATCCAAAAATATATAACCAGAATGAAAATAAGGATAACATTTTTATGATAGACAACCAAAAAAGGATTTATTAAAAACATGACATACATTTGAGCGATATAATTTTTACAAGGAATTATTTCTATTCAAGATGAGTAATGATACATTAGTCTCCACTCATTTACCCAATATAGTTTGGTATGTAATTGACTTAGAGAGTCTTGGGTCACTAATTATGCCTGAAATATACATATATTTGACCTTATAATAATTTCCATATATATTTCTTTAATAGATCATAAATATAATATAAATAAATTTCGGGAACTTTTACCCAGTCTTCTCAATATGTTTAGGGTATTAGTTCATGACATAGATATTGTGCACAAAAATTTTAAAAAATTAAAGGTGTGTATTTATAGAAGGGAAATGTCCTAATGTTGAAAATCATAAAAATTGTATATGTAATTTCTTAAAAAACTAAATAGGTTTAAAAAACATCATAGAGAGTAAATATCATGTATTGATATTATAGAAATAAATTTTTCTAGTTTAATGCTCACATAATGCCAAATATATATTATAAATCTATTTCAAATAATTATAGGAGTTTAAAATTATGACAGGGTAAATAGAGAATGTAAAAAAAATTAATGGTAGAAAATAAGATTTGATGCTTTGGAATAAGAGATATTGGTTCAGCTTGTTGTATTAGTTTTAATGGGTTCTTATTATTTTTATTTGATTCTATATTACATAATAAGTGTTGTGGATTTTATATAGTAAGAATTTATGTTATGGTTAATAGAAATAATAAATATTTATATTTAATCAATTTATATATCATGAGTGTGAAAACACAATAATTATTAGTGGGGCCTAAATTAGTATAGATAAGGGGAATTCCCATGGAAAATATTATTACAGTCATTAATTATGGAGACAAATTTTTTAAAATACTTGAAAAGAGATATCTAGGTTGTCGTTAGATTCTAAGATATAAGCTAATTTATGTATCTTTCACCTAGATTCTTGTATTTACAACCCTCTATGGATCTGAATCATTTATTCCTTGATACAAATAATTGATGAGTTGATGGGGTTATGTCTCAAGATTAATTTTACTACTTACACAAAATATGATTCCATAATGGATAGAATCATGTTGTAATTTATATGGATGATTAGGCTACTCAACATGTCTCAAAACTCTGGGATGAGTTAGTTACCCATGTCCTTAAAAGGACTAAAATACATTACAATAGAACCACATGTGTAACAATTTTTGACTCCATATAACATAAAACCACCATCACAGACTCCATTGTTATTTACTATGAGTACATTTAGAGGGGGTTTATCTCCAACTAATTTCTTTTCACACTGACTGTATCCACTGAATTTTTCTGAAAAAGGAGAATAAATAGTATTTTGAAGAAACCATCCATGAAAACTTTAGTGAAAAGAGACCCTATATTCATAATATTTTGGAGTCTCCTTGTCCACAAGGAACTAGTGGTCACTATAGAGAACATGCTCCACATCTTATTAAAAGCCTCCCAAAATCACCAAGTATCCCACCACTATTATGAGGAGTATACATCTATATTACAGAACTATAGCACCATAAACTTATCAACATACCGATTATAAATATAAATTACTATTTATTTTCCCAAGATGTTTGATAAGAATCCTACACATTCACATTATTAGAACATATACTCGATAGATTCAAAATCATAATGTTTAAAACATGAGTACCTTGAAGATAGATAGTTACCTTTATTTATAAATAATTAAATTATTTTGGGAAAGACATGATTTATTTTAATATATATTTTATATCAAATTTTGATAAAAACTAAGGACATGGATAAAAGAACTAATTTTTAAATATTGAAATGTAATACATTATCTGAAAAATAAAATTTATAAAAAAAATCATATTTCAATATTTTCATGGGTTATTTTTCATTGTAAAAGTTATATTGGATGTAATAAAGTCCTATCGGTTATAATTCACAATTTTTTGTTATTATATAAATAAAATAAAATTAGATATGAATTTTGGTGCACAAGGGGTTTTTTTGTCTTATTAATAATAAATTTATATAATTATATTTTAGAAAAGATGAGTGAGAGTAAATATTGATATTATAGATGTTTGATATATAAACCATGTGATAAAATATATTAAAAATGGTTATTTTAAGGACATTAGTTTAATACTAGGTGAAGTCATGAAATGAAAATATTATATGAACATGAATAAGTTTTTTTTAAATAAATAATAAATTATAATATTTATATAAAGATTAGAATTGATTATTATTACATATTATTTCAAAAAACATTTGTATTCATAGAATGGTTTTTCATTTTACCCATTTTTTTAAAATATTTAATCACATAGTAATATGGGATACTATCATGTAAAATTATTTTTAAATAATTTTTAATGTTTTGAGTATGAGGATTGGAAATATCAATCTCTCTATTTCTAAAAATATACTTCACTAATGTGACCTCAATAAAAGGGTGTTGTGGGAGGGTTAATTTAGCATATTATTATAGGGTGATGTAGAATGGGTTTCATAGTAATGTAACACATGTTATATATAGATATTACTTGTATTTATAAAACCAATAATATAAATAAAACATATTGTTATTATAGTCCTTATAAGTTAGTATGAATTGGGACTAAAACGTTTGCATGTGGTGTTATTATTAATTTCTTAAAAGTGGGAAAATTTTATCTACAGATTCATCATGTTATACAATAAATTATCAATTTATTATTCATTAATTATTGATATATATATATATATATTCATAGGTAGATGATAATAAATTCATTTTGGATAAATTTCTAGGTACTTTCATGTCCATGATTTCAATGGAAAGTCATGGTTTTGACAATATGTCAGCAACAAAATAGTAGATAATTATTCTGAGGTATATAGTTTACTCATTTGATAAAAAACTATGTTCTATGTTTTTTATTTATACACTAGGTATAATACATGTAATTTTATACATAATGTTATTAATAAATTATGGGTACATGTTTCATAGTAAACCATCATACAATATTATGGGTTACCTCACATGTAAACAATCATAATTTGATTCATTTAATATGGTATCCTTATGGTTGAGAAAATTATGGGTTATTGGGTATACTTTTGATCATGTGGTTGTTTTTTATTTACCAATGTTGGATTTTTATACCTATATAAAAGGTATGAAAACTTTTCCCTCAATAGGAAATATTGAAAAATTGTCAGATCACTCCTAGTGGAAAAAATGATTTTTGAGAACTTCTATATATATGAATTAAATGAGATATATTTATCAATACCAATCTCATGTGACACATTCATCAGTATTAATCAGTATTTAATTAAACAATTTGGAATATATGAGTTAACTTATACAAGGATGATATGTTCTACATATCATTGATATATTCATTTACTTTTACCAATGGAATATATAATTATGTATGATTTATATGTTACATATTGTGGAAATATTTATTTTTATATATGCGTTTGAGAAAAATTTTGTCATCTAACTTTTTATATTCTGTATAACATACACTTTATGAAAACCTTCTATATTGTGATATATTTAAATAAGAATTTATAATCATTATGATTTTTAAAAATTACCAATGGGTTAAAAAATATGCTTTCTATATGAGGTTTTTTTTTATTTCAAAAATTATATATAAAAAGTTTTATTATTTTTTTGACAACTTATCTAAACTAAGATTTTAGTGTATATCCAAATTTTTTTGTGATGATTTCATAAGTTATTACATATGATGTGAAATAAAATGAATTTGGTAGGCTTTATTTTGAGTGAGATATTGAAAATATTTTATGCACTAAAGAATAACATAGAGGTGTTGTGATCAGAATGCTCTATACATTATATATTAGGATTATGTTATGGTTCTATCACTATGGGTGATTGAGTCTATATTGGGTGGTGATGAATTTCATCAAAGATATAGTTAGAGTTTTTTTATGGGATGTGATAAATGTTTATCAATATTTGAAATATATATATGATATATGATATAATGTCATAGAATCTCATATATTCCACTTATGGGATATAAAATGGTTTTCTAAATTTCATGATTTTATCAGATTCCAATGAATGATTAAGAGGAATATGATAGATTATATGCTTCCATACAAAGGAGATTATCTATATTTGTTGGTTAGATACACAAATATTGATACTTCACCTATAAATTATACTGACTTTGTTAAAAGGTATTCCCTTAAGCTTTACTACTACTTTCCTACATGAAATCTGTTTTATTATCCCTTCCCCTTCTCCCTATTTCTCTTTTTATAGTAAAAAATATTCCAAATTCAATCAATAAATTATTAATTTATTAAACATTATTTATAAATTTTACAATTAAATTTTATATTATATAAAGTTATTATTAATCGATGATTTTTTTTTAAAATCATGAGTTCATGGAGCATCTAAGGGATACTGATACAATTTGTGATAAATAATGAGGTTTTTTACACACACAAAATTCATGTCGGTCATTAATTGTCAAATCATTAGAACCATTCTTATTCTTTTGATGGTGATTCATGGATCAAGTGGATATTATTGGAGTTAAGAAGTAGTTATTTTTCAGTAAGGGAGATTCCTACACCACATTAATGGAGGTTTGATCTCATCAATAAGTAAGGTTTTCACCATTTTTTATGTCATTACTCTTAAACCCTCATTATAAATTTTTTGAAATGGTTTTTTATTCTTTATATGGCTATAATTTGGGCATGGGGGAATCATAAAAAACCCATTACTATCAAAAAAAGTAAGCATATTGAACTCATAATTAACTAAGGAACAAATAATAACATTTATTTCATTATATTTATTATTATTATATAAACTCATTGCATCACTCTAGACCCATCATAGAAATTTTTGATTATCAAAAATTTATGTAATGTCACACCATATATCAATTCTTAACCTTATATAGTTGATTATTATCAAAATTTTCCATTATGGTTAGTTGTTGCCATTAATATAAGATGGTCTACATGTTTTATGACCTTTCTATAGAGAGGAATTAATATTACCATTAAAAAATTACATTCCCTTATTATATTTGATCATGTTTTAAAATAAATAAAAAAGAACAATAATTTTTGCCTATATAAAAAATATGGTTCCAAAATATTCATTAGAGTGGTGGGATAATTGGGAAGTGAAATATAAATAGGTTTGAATTTAAATACCTAAAAACATATTTAAATCCTATCAATAAAAACACATTTACTTGTAAAAATATGGAAATTGAAATATACATTAAGCATGTAAATTTTAATATTATAAATATTTAATTAATTTCATATCAATGATAAATTAAAATAGTATGTAATATAAATTAACATTGGAAATTATTTTGTTATAAAAATTAAAAATCCCAGAAGATATTATGCATGATCTGATTATGATAATTTTTCTAAAATTAAAAATAGTTAAAAAATATTATCTATATAAGATCAGTTATATTGAATCCATAATAATATGAAAAGTTTTATCATAAATAATCACACACCATTATAGCTTATCATAAAGAGAGATAAATAAAATAAAATCCAATGGAATTTAAATAAGTTATGTTGGTATAATATAGGACCTAATATGCTCCACTATATTAAAACTAATGTTTTGAAACTCTTTTAATGAGAGTATTCTTTATACACTTGAGGTTAGTCCATAATAGAGACTCAGTGTAACATAGTATCTATAGTACATTATTCCAATCATAGGAACATATTACAAAGACCAAGCTGGAAAGAAAAAAATTTGACAAAATAATAAAGAGTTAGGCTACACGCCTTTTTAGCATAAGAGAAAATAATATATATATATATATAAACTAAAAAACTAGTTATATCTTTATAATTTAATATAAGAAAAACATAGTATGATTTAAATGTATATTATAGTACTATTTTTTGGAGTAGAAAATATTGAATTAGTTTAGTAATAGTTTTTGAATACTTCTCATGAATTGAAATTTATTTTCATTAGTGAAATTTTTTGTAGATATTTTGTAAAGAGAATTAGAGTATTATTGTTTTATTTTTTCTCATGAAATAATAATATCAATAATATTTCCATTAACATTATCTTTAATAATCCTTCTAAAATTGTTTTTTTCTATTTGGAAATATATGGGCTAATTCCTAGTATTTATTTTCTATAGACTAAAAAATAATGAATTCAGATAATTCAAAATATATCAATAAATTAAATGAATGATGTAGTAATTTATTAATATTTGTGTAAGATAAATTCTTATCCATTAGTTATTAAACACGGTCTTGCTAACTGGTCTGGATTGTCACTTATTTTTTTATTTATAGTCACATGTATCTAATAGAATAATAGGCTCCTATTTTATTCATTTTCCAATATATCTTTAATGATTATACTATATACGGAAGAATAATTGTGGTGTGATGAATTGTTTTTCACAAATATTTTATTTGATACATAAAATATCTTCCTTTAAAATATAAGTTACGGTGAACAAATTTTGAGACACTTTGTGGTAAGCATCATGACTATCATATTCACATAAAATTATCATGAATGTATTTCTAAAAAATATATAAATCCATTATATGTTCTCATCATTTTCAATATGTGCTATAATTTTCATGAATCACTTTTTCTTATTGTTGAAATCACTTCACATAAAAATCATGGTAACATGATGTTTTCATGAAAAACTTGCTAAATTTTTAATATTTATCCTTCACTATCAATGAACTATTTGAAACAACATATACACTTATTTTATATAATGAGAAAATATTAAACTATTTGTAAAAATATTTTATTTATTTTTTAGACAAAAAATATCCCACAAAAAAGTTTTCACAAAAAAATATTGAATGTTTTAAATTAAAAATAACATATTTTGATAAACTATATATAATATACTCAACAACAGTTTGTTTTTAAAAAAATTATTACGAACTATCCATTTGCAAAACATATGTTTTGTCACTGTGTAAAAAAGTAAACTATTAATATATAATTTTATTATAAACATATGTTTTGTGGTTCATAATGAAATATTCAACCATTATACATTATTTTATAAAATATTAAAATATTAAAATCACATAACATTTAAATTAAAATATTAAAAACATTATCTATTTTTTTTAGTTTTAAAAACGTTTTATAAAAAATCAACTAAATCACATAACACGTGTCTTGTTCATATAAAGAAATAACAAAAAAAATTATTATTTATTAGAACTAATGTTTTTCATTTCAGGACATTAATATAAAAAAAGGGAAATCACTTGAAAATAAATTAAAAAATTAGACAATCAGAAAACAAATAATGATTTATAAATTTTAATTGATCAAATATATAAATAATTACATATCTATAAAAAACTAAAAAAATATTTAATCTGAAATAAAAAAATATTTTTTTAATTCCAAAAATAAAAAAATATTAATTATTAATATATAATACAAGAACAAAAAAATATAGGACAATAAAATTTAAAAAATAAATATTATTATTTTTTAAATAATAATCGAATAAATAATTTTTCAGAAATAATTCATGGAGTCTATAATATATATTTTTAAAATACTCTTTATAATAGTTAATTTTATCACAAATGTTTTTGGAACTATTAGAAAAAACTGTCCTATAATTATATTTTATTACTATAAAATATTTTTCCATAAATTTATAAAATAATTATACATTAAACATGATTAATTTTTTTCCTATAATATAAAAAATCACATAACACCTATATTAAAATCTCTAAAAAATTTAATCCAACAAAATATTGAAACATAAATTAATATTTTATAAGAGACTAACTAGCTCAAAAAAACATTTTTAACATTTTAATAAAAAAACTAATTATGTTTTATATAATTTAATATTTTTAAAAATTTCCAAACAAACATATACTTAATGATGAAATCATAAAAATAAACAACCATATATAAAATTATGATTCCAAAAGTTGTCTAAATAAAATTAAACCACAATTTTTTAAATGAAGGAAATTCAAAAATAGAAACGTTGAACTAATGAATATATTATATAATAACAAGGAAATATAGGATAAATAAAAAATTAATAAATGTGATATAAATAATAAATTGTAGAACGTTATTTAAAAAATCAAATCAAACAATATTTTCTAAGAAATAATCAAAAATAAACAAGATTAAAATTCATAATGTGAATACTCAACATATTTTTTAGTAATGATTTTTTTATTAGTGATTAATTTTACCAAATTATACATTTTAACTCTCTACTACAACATCTATGTGCCACCGTGTAATAAACTGACCTAAATACCCTCTCAAAACTTGAATCTGACTCGGTCCACTACAAACCTGAAAGTCATTCCAGATCCCCACAAGATAGAGACTATATCCCGAGCATCAAACAACAATTAGGGGGAATGATTTCACCCTACCTGAAAAAAAACATTGTATATATATACATAGTGGTGAAAAATAGTGGATGATATAAATATATTCCAAATTAGATAAATAACTACGAAAATGATACAACTAAAAGGTAGAAAAACAATATCCATGAGACAAGTAAATCATCAAAGGATGAAAGAACTAAAAAAATTGTCCAATATATCCATGTAATAGTTTGGGTAAACATCTACCATCTCACCACTAGCTAATGAAATTCCAAATGATATAAAACCATGCCTCCTCACTATGGAAAATTTCCATTCACTGCATTAAAATAATTACCAAGGTCTGTACAACACCAAATGGGTGAATAAGGTGTGAGCTAATAGACTCAGTAGGGTCTCACATAGGTTTTCTATAACAATTATCTGTATAATAATCCAATCATGCTCAATATTAACAAAAATAATGCATGATAACAGTTTTACAACTTTTTATCAAAATCATGGAAAATTTTAATATACCTTTTTTTTAATTTCCAAATAAATAAGGTAAATCATTTTCAAATAACTTAATATAAATCTATTAGATCATATATATGAAAACAATACAAAACATTCATCATATATTATATAAAATCAGGGATAGTACAAGGTAAAATGGTATAATCCAAAATCATGGTACACATCATGCTAAGGGTTATACTTGGTCTTGATAGCTAGGAAAATCATACCTCATAGTAAAATTCACATACGCATTACGCCTCTATACATATACATCGATTCTAGAGAGTATAGAAACATCTTTGAAAATGAACCCCCCCCCCCAATAAGCCAAACAAGACCCTAGAACACTAGGCCTAAGGTTAATAGGAAAGTCCCACAAGACCCCCCCCCCCCCAATGGATATGTCCACTTACTAAACCAAATAAATAAGTACCCAATGAATCCCATGGTCTCTATTTTACAAATAAATTAATCAAAATATGATTTGAAAACCATTTCATAGATCCATTTAATAATGCTTTGAAAAACAATTTTCTGCTTACTAAAACCAGGGGAAACCATCTATTATAAAAAACACAATACCCCACACACAAAAATACAATCAATCAACCATTAAATTTTATTTATAAAAAATATATAAAATAACCAAAGTATTATAGTTCACCAAAAAAAGGTAGATACAGAACCACCTACCTCTAAACTTGGGTTGCACATGACCACAATGGGATCCACAAAAAAGGAGAACACACACTGACAAAAGAGGCCCTAGAACTAATACACACATAATAGAAATGATTAAATTTATAAATAGGGTTAGTAGAGAATATTAAACAACACATACATTAAAAATCACACCCTCCATACCACAACCAATAAGGAAATGGACCCCAAAACGAGATCACACAACATATCTAGAGATAACCAGGATGATTTATTACCACAAATAAACAAATTATATAACACAACATAAAAACTCTATTCTAATCAAAGGAAATGAAGAAGTATAAAGGATTACTTTCTTAGAGAGACCAAGACCAAATAAAATATTGATCAATCATTGAACAAAGTGATTCTGATGGATCATAGGTCCCCAATTTCATTGGTCTAGAGGTCTAGATTGGAAGGGAAGTAGGTTGTAGATGAATGATAAAAATTTAATATTTATATAAATACAAATCCCAAACTAGTGACATTTATATGGAATGTAAACCCTTTACACATCGTGTAATCTGTGTTGTTCTAATAAACCAAAAACCCATCACCTATTTATTATAAACCTGATTTTTGACATTACACAACATATAACCTATACATGGAGTGTAATCCTTTCAAATTATGTACAATGTTCACAACATCTTCCCTACAGAAATTACACATCATGTACTCCCTTAATGTAGTGTGTATTTATCCTGTAAACTATAAAGAGACTAGTTTAAATGTATAAAATCTAAAACCTCCTCAAGAATTCTCCGAACACAAGGAGAAACCTATTAATCCATTACACATTTATAAAAAACCCCATTAATTAATATAATCATACATCCACGATCGTTAGGTAATTTTCCCAAACAAGTGATCTCCATCATTAGGAGTCCCATGACACACCCAATTTGAGAGGGAAATATGTAAGGGGAAAAGAACTACCTGAAATATTATAATATGATGTTACAAAAATACCACCATAAGAATTTTTATCCCTAGGAAGACATGTAGTTGAATGAATCCTATTAAATAGGTGAGGACACTGATCCCTCATTTCTGACTCATTTTCCTAAGTCTTATAAGAATCTAGTATGTGCCGCCATAACACTCTGACCAATAGAATCAACTTCCCACACAATCCTTCTACTTAAGAATCAAATTTATCTAATGGTTACTCCATAATAGTAAAATCCAGCTCTAAATCAGTCTCCTCCGAACTCATAATGTGATCGGGACCAAGATGGTATTACCTAAGATACAATATGTAGAAAAAATCATGAATTCCATTTAACTGAACTAGCAATCCTAACTTTTAAGAAACATTACCAAGCTACACAATGACCTCAATCCATTAAACATATCTCGAAGCCAAATTTCCTTATTTTCAATGTTGATGGTGTGAAATCAAGGATAAATATTAAATAAAACCTAGTAACCTATGGAAAACTCCAAAGGATGTTTTTGATGATCCAAATAAGACTTATGTTGACTCTAAGTTGTAAACAGGCACCAATTTTTATCATGTATCTTCACAAACGTCTCATAAACCAGAATTTTTCCCACCAAAGAAGATTCAGCCAACTATGACCAACATAGTGGTGACCTACATGGGATACCATAAAAATACTCAAGAGGAGCCATTATGATCAATGAATAATAATTGTTTTCATAATAAAACTTACAGAATCATTGATGGTTATCCCTTAATCCACCAAAATCTAAGACACAGGAACATAGAATATCCTACCAGATTGGGATAGAATTTTACCTCTTACCATATTTTTATGGATGATAATATATACTCAACTTGAACTTATTCCCCATATCCACATGGATACTCTCTATAATATCGGAGTAAACCTAGGATCCCGGTCTGAAACAATAGTGGAATGAATCCCATGTAAACTCACAACCTCTTTCACATACAACTTACTGAGGTATTCAGCTTTTATAGTGTATTTTATAAGAATGAAGTGGGATGAATTTTTCAACTTATCAATTACCACCTATATATCATTCCTCTTTCAGGGATTCTATGGTTATATAACAAAAAAAATCCATGTATACGACACCCCATTTCCAAAAAAATCATTGAAATAGGTAGGAGGTAACTTTGAGGTTTTAGATAATATTCCTTTATCTGTTGGAAGGTGTAAGAGTGGGACACTTAATCTGTAATAAAACAATTCATACTCAACCACCATAATCTATGTATCATTACATAATATATCTTTTTAGTCTCCAAATTAATGAAAAATAAAGAACTATTAAAATCAAACAAAATTGAGCTCCTAACTAATGTTCGTATGAAAAATCAATCACCAAAATTAAGAATTCCATCTAAATATAGAGACCAACTAGAAACAATCTCCCAACCATATAGGGTTCTGAAAATTCCTCTTTAATCGTTATCATGTTACAGACTCTATATAATAGACTAAATAAGAAATAATTATAACTGAACATTGGTCAGATTCATACTGAAAACATCCTCTTGAGCATCATATTGTAGCTGAGAAAAAAGCACCAGAAGGTTCCAATGTTCCATCAATTCCAAAATGGATTGAATTTTAACTTTACTACTAAGAGAATATAAAATAATCTTCCACTTCCCTGGGGTATAGGTGATATTTAATTCAAACATCCTATGTTTTGAGGATGTTTAATTAATAAGTTCAAAATGAAATCTATTCATTGATTGAGGTCAAAGAGGTCATTATCAAAACATCTCTAGATTAATAATAAATTTATAATTACAAATTTTATACATAAATAATAATTTTAAAACCAACTATGAATTATGGTTATGAAAAATGAACTATGTTACATTCATTGAGATGATAGTTCGTATTACACATGAGTAACAATTCCACTTCTCAACAATTAATATAAACAAAAGGTAAGTATAATTTAACCCTTCAAGAAGGATAATTATATCAATAATACTATATTATCTCTTTGAATATGCTTATATTTAACATCCATGTGATGAAGTGATAAAAAATGGGTCACATCACTTTGTAGTGGTGGTGGTCTACGCATACATACAAACAACGTTATCCTTTTTTATTGAATGAAAATGTAAGAAAGTAAATGATATATTTTCATTTAAAAATGAAAATATTTCATGAATAAAATATAAATATTAATATATATTAATTATATCATTATAAATATCCATGATAGGTGGTTATGGAAAACAAATTACATATGTCTATGAGGCGGCACTCTTCCCTACAGACAAATGATGGTTTCATTTCCCATTTGATGGAATAGGATATGGATACAGGTTTTTTCATTAACATGAAAATACTTAAGTATAAGTAATATCCGTGTGTTATTATATAAAAATGGTTAAATAATATTTTAATGATGTGGAATAATAAATAAAATAGAAACAATTGATTAAAAACTATAACTCTTCTTCAGACAACCTCCATTGAAAAACACCTTAAAAGAACTATGGTATGTATTCTTCCCTAACTAAGGCCTCTAAAAAGTTAGTAGGAATGTTAATAATTTATTTATTTCATATATTGTCAAAATAAAATGGGTATTTAAGTTTTAATTAAATGGAAGAATATATTCCCTTTTATAAGAGAGAGGAGGGACACTCTTAGTAGTTTAAAAAATATTCAATTAATATAAACTAAGTTTCATTTTAAAATGGTACAATACTTATTTATTTATAGTATAAGTTGATTAAGGATAAAAACCCTATCATACAATAATAATAATACACATTTTAATCACAGTTTATCCAGACCATTTTGTTTTAACCCCTCGTTAACCACTTTCACACTTACGATGACAATATGGATTTTTAGGATTTGATGGTCAATATAGTTATAATAAATCATAAAAACTCCAATAAATATACAATGGTTGATATTATAAACCATATACAAACCACTTTAAAATTTTAAGATTTTTATAAATTACATATCATTTGGAAAAATATTATTTATTATAATATGTCATTAAAGATAGTTTTTAAAAACACTGATTACATAGATCTTAATAACATCAAAAAAAAGTAAAACTCCCTTAAAATATTTTAATTAATTAGTTACAAAAATTTTATATACATAAAACTAATGGATAAAATTAATTATCTCATATATTATTACTTTTAATAGATTAATATCATTTTATGTTTTTCCATTATTGAATAATTATTTTTTCATTTGTGTGTAAGAATTAAGGGTAATTATTTATTTAGTAAAGATTAGAAATAAATTATAATGGGAAATATTAATCAATTATATTTCAAAATAATACTTATAATCAAAAATTTCCTCTAGTTAACCCTATTTTATAAAATATTATATTTATTGAAAACAAGATTACGACATTTTCGAATTTTCTTTAAAAAATAGTTTAAAGGTTATAATCATACCCAAATGGAATGGAAAGTCCATAAAATCCAAGTCATGGATGATTATGGATTAAATAGACATATATGTAAAAATTTGGCATGTTTTGGGGTCATTTGATAGTCCTAATCATTTTATTTATAACTTTAATTACTCAAATTACTTGTTACCGTGATAAAAAAAATTACTAAGGATATTATTCATATTGAAAAAAAAATAAATGGGACCTATTTTTAAAAATTGAAAGTCCTAATTCCAATTATAGAAACTATTTCTCAAAAATAATAACACAAAACTATCAGTATTTAATTGAGAGTCAACTTAAAAAAATTTGATGAAAGCATGTTTTTTCAGAAAATTTCCCATTTTAGTATAAAATTTTTTTATACTAAATTTAATAATGAAGATCATTTCAAAAATAATAATTGAATTAATTTAAAAAAATAAACTAATTTTATTATAAAACTAAAAAAATAGAATAATAATGTATAATTATTTAAAATTAAAATACAATTTTCAAAAAAAAAGTAATTTAACCATTTATAGGATAATAAATCTTTTTAGAAAACTATCAAAAATAATTCCACATATTACATTTATATGCTGAATTCAAAAATTAATTTAATTTTTTCAATTAATTTTTTTTAACTTTCAGGAAATTTATTATAACATTCACTCATTAAAAGTAAGAAAACACATTTTAGAATAAAATTATTTTTTGAAGAATAAAATGTCTTTACTAAAAAGTGAGTTCTTATTTTTTTAAAAGTAATTAATATAAATAAATTAATTAAAAAAATATGTTTTTAATAATTTCATTAATCCTATACTATCCCAAAAATTTAATGACTATTTTATAATAATCACATTTATATAATAATATTTCTTGGTTTATTTTTTCTCAGTGTTGTGTATTTTGCATACTATCAAACACAGCTTCATAAAAAATTAGTTTATTAAATTATGTCATTACCCCCTCCTTAAAAAGATACCTGTAAAGACCCGTAAATTTCGAGGAAATTTTCTTTTTATTTTCTTTGGGATTTTACGAGTACGCAGTTTCTGACGGCACTTGATTCTGAGGCCCGGTGTGCCCGGAATCAATTTTTGAAGTTTAGCTCGGGAACGTTCAATGAACGAATGAGTGGGTTTTTCTAAATTTTGAAACGGTGCTCGGAATTAAAATCTGAGGGTACTAATTAGTTCGCAGTGCTGGTAATTGCTTAAGGGGACACTTACCGTAGTTGCGTTCGTAAAAGAGCAGAAGTTAATTTTTGGGGTTTTGTTTAAGAAATAAATAAAAATTGTCGGAAGAATTTTTATTACTAAAGGAGGTTACTCCCATCCGTGGGTAGTTAAGGTTGGGGTCTACAGCCACTTAATTACCCAAGTGAGGAGGTTAGAGAGGTGGGGCCCACACGAGCCCCACCATTTAATTTCCTCTGACCTCATTTATTCCCCTATTGTTTCCTTGACTTTCCTCCATAAATATCCCTTGAATAATTATTGGGTAACTCCTCATTTTGATTAATGAGGAACCTTCCTTTTCCCTTTTTAATTTAAACTTCCAACGCGTTTAATTATGGGGAACCTTCTCTCTCCCATCCTAAATTAAATTTCAACACATTTTAATTAGGGTAGTGATTTAATTACGGGAGAGCTTCTTTGCGTGGATAATAAAATAATAGGGAAACCTATTATTTTATTAAGGAGGATAACTTTGTTGTGCGATGAAGAACGCTGGCCTCCGACGAAGAACAACGAAGAACGCCGGTCTCCGAAGAAGAACGACGAAGAACACCGGCCTCTGACGAAGAACGACGAAGAACGCCGGCCTCCGACGAAGGACGATGAAGAATGCCGGATCCTTGGAGATTGGCGACGCACCACCTTACCTTTCTCCGCGGCAAGAGAGGAGATTCTGCTTCCTCCTTGGCGCACCCCGAAGACGCCTACGATGCTTACCCCCCGCGACGCTGATGATCGTCTTCCGTGTTGAGGTAGGGGTTTATTTTGAGAATGTTAATATTCCCATGTTTGTTTTCCTCTAAAACATGAATGTGGATCAACTCATTATCAAGTTGGTCCGCAAATGATTGATATTTTCGGGTTGAGGATTATTATTTGTGGGGGGATTTTGGTAATTAAATTCAATACTAACTAATTTTTGTGCCTCGTTTGTCTTTGAACATTATTGTTATTCGACCCCTTTTTCTTGTCAACTAACGCAGAGGGAGCGGGCCGAACAAACATGGTCAGCGACCCTCCGCAGTTTGTTTGTCTGTGTGTTCATTGACGGGCGATAATGAAACGGGACCGCAATGGTGTATGGAATCCATCGCAGTGAAGAACGGGTCCCGGGAGAACCGCAGGCGCAGACGGCGGGAAAATCGGACCACCGGAGCGCGTCCGGTGGTCCACGGAAGGCGCTGCCGGCGCGCCATCCCGGCGTGTCGGTGCCAGCAGTCGAAGGTGGTGGCAGTTCCCCGGTGCACCGCCGAAAGGAGCCGCCATGGATGAAGCCGTGGCGGCAGGCGGTCGGATCCCGCGGGCACGCGGGATACGGAAGGGACGCGGCGACCGCGCGTCGCGTCCATGGAGCGCAAAGGAGGGGGGACCGTGTCCCCCCCTGCTCGGCCCGCTAGCCGAACCAGCACACCCCCCCCCCGGCCAGGTCGTGGCAGGTCGCGCGGACCGGGTCGGGCCGCCCCCAACCGGGCTGGACCCGGACCTGGGTCGGGCCGACCCAGGGGGGTTGGGCTGGGCCCAGACCCCCCATTTCGGACCGCTTCCGGTCTTTCACCCACATCTTGGGCTACAGACTTCTGATCGACGTACTGCCAGTTTCGTTGGGATCATTGGATTGATAAGGTCGTTTTGGTATATTACACTCAATTTTTCGTAGTACTTTGTGTACGGCTGGGTTGGTTCGAACACGAAACCAATCGGGCCCTCAGAGCGGAAACGCTTATAACTTGAGCTTCGGACATCCGATTGATGTGTCGTCAACTTTGTTGAATTTCTCTTAGTGAGATAGTGGTTTTGTCTTACTCCCCTTGATATTTGGATGCAGCTAGAGTATGGTCGGGTAGGTTTATCTTAAAAACCAACCGGGCCCCTGGAACGGAAAAGCCAATAACTCTCAGACTGGGTGTCTGATTGACGCACCGTCTGTCGCGTTGGGTTTCTTTTGATGAGACAGAACTTTTTGATACATCAACTCTGGACTTCGTGATAGTTGATGTATCGACCCCCATGGATCGTGGAGCATACCCTCCCGGAATAGAGCGTGCTGTGTTCGGGAACCCTAGAGCTGGCTGCGACTGCGGCGATGACGATTGTACATGGATCCTCTGTGGGTTCGGCAGCGAGGATGACTGTACTTGGATCCTATGTGGGTTTGGCAGTGACGAAGACTCTAATTGGATCCTCCGTGGGTTCGGTAGCGATGAAGACCATACTGTAATCCTCTCTGGGTTCGACAAAGATGACTATTGTTCTTGTATCCTACTTGGGTCCGGCAGTATTTGACCTCTGTACTTGTATCCTGAGTGGGTCCAGCAGGGTAGCTGGTCTTGTCTCCTTTGTGGGTCTGACATCTTAGTCGGTCTCGTATCCTATGTGGGTCCGACAGCTTAGATGAATCAGTGTCTACATCTGATCATCTCTATCGCCTTACAAAGTGTATACCTATGTGAGCTGAGTCTTGATTCTCAATCATTAACATTGATGTGGTTGACTTGCTTTCCTGTGTGGATCGGGTTGTGATTTCCTTTTTGGACTGGGTTGTGCTTGGGCTCAAGAGTTGGAGCCAAACTGTAACTGATGACTTAGTTATATGTATAGGCATATACCGAAGTAGTTTTGTTGATACTTCGTGATTGTATCTTTCCTTTGTGGTTTATCCTTCGTGGATTCTGAGAGACCTTCGGGGGTGTCGGGGTCCCTAATGAGTATCTTATACTCGCCCTTTCATGGGCTATGCCCGTACTATGTTGTATTGGATGCAGACGATAGACAGAACTGATCGAGGTGGAAGCTTGTGGAGCTGTACGGTACCCTGAGGCGAACTACTTGGCGGAACGTACATGGAGCGGACGGCCAGATCGAGGAGCTGTGGAGACTATCTGTACCCAACCTTCAGGTGGGAGTTTCGGAGGATGACTCAGTTCCACTGTTTTACTTTACTTCTACTGTAGTTTCTTTTCAGTTTTACTTTACTTTCAGTTGGGTTTGTATTCTGGCCCATTTACTTTCCAGCACTTACTTTTGTACTCAGTTTACCTAGTGTTTACTTCAGCTTGTGTACTCTGTGGTGTTTGTGTTTTATTATATAAAGGCAATTTCTTCCCTTATTTTGATATTTACGCCTTTGGTGCTAGTCTCCAACCCCTGGCCTATGGAAAGAGGGCTTGGGGTAGTCACGGCACAGGCCCTGAGGACGGGTTGTGAAAAATTGGTATCAGAGGAGTCGGTTCTACCGCAGAACTCAGGACTCTAATAAATTCTTCTCTGTGAAGAAATAGTGTTAAGAGTATTGAGTGTGGTTTTCAGTCCAGGGAGTCCAGTGTTGGTGCGGCGGCCGACGTATCCATACACCAGGACCCTGAATTCTGATTTCTGACTCAGTGCACGAAAACATTGATTGCATGTGTGTTTCAAAAGTTTTCTTTGTGATTACTTTGTGTCAGCTCACCAGGTATACTGTATTAACCGTGGAACACCTGTTTCTTTTAGGATGGCCTCACAATGGCAGCCATCTAGGGTTCCAAGCTTTGTGTGAGACGGCAGCCCCCCAAGCGACGAGGCCTCGATACAGGGCCCTATTACCGCGGAGGCACCAGCGGTACCACTACCTTCCGAGCCACCGATGCGATCAGCCCCAGCGGAGGAGAGTGCATGCCGCCTCAGTGCGTTGCACAAGTTTTAAAGGCAGAGGCCGCCCAGGTTCCGTGGAGATATGGATCCTCAGGCCACCGAGGATTGGCTGGAGGCTATCGTCAGAGTCTTTAGGTTGGTAGGGACACCAACAGACCTCATGGTGATCCTCGCCGCGAGTCTCCTACATGTAGCAGTAGGTAGATGGTAAAGCCTGGTGATCCAGGTGCACGATGAGGCATATCTTCTTTGGATGGACTTCGAGAGCCTCTTCCGATCGAAGTTCATTCCAGCCACCCTCTGTGCAGTGCGCATCCAGGAGTTACTATAGCTGCGGCAGGGCAGCATGTCAGTATCCCAGTACTCGGTGAGGTTTACCAACCTCTCGCGCTACTCCACGGACATGGTACAGGACCCATTCTTCTAGGCTTGGACCTTTGAGCAGGGACTGAGGCATGAGATCAGGGCTTCGATAATCTCCCTCAACATCGTGACGCAATTGGGGGTGCTGGAGCAGGCCCTACTAGTGGAGAGCTTTCTCGCCGAGAAGCCATCAGCAGCAAGACCCACCGCAGGACGGCATGGAGTAGATTCTTCTGTAGCTGGCAGTCGACAGATGAAGCAGGGTTCCAACTGGACCAGGCTGTCAGGTGGGCGAATTCAAGATACAGTTTTGTCTATGCGGGGCACACGGCACAGATCCATCCATACGAGGAGCAGGCAGTGCTATGCATGCGGCGAGCTGGGTCACATGGCTCGAGACTGCCTGACCCACACTGCAGATGAGCAGTAGGCGGTAGAGGGACCTCCCAGTCATAGGTTGGACTGTGGTGGCCCGCCGGGGGTAGGAGGAAAAGGTAGAGGGGTCGGCCAAGCAGTAGGTGGTGGACGACGTTTCGAGGCCCTACCACCACCACTACCTGGAGGACCCCCTCGACCATAGGGAACGGATGGACATGGGAGAGCTCAGCTTTAGGCAGCTGAGGCCCACTACTAGAGAGCACCAGGAGTAGACGGGAAGGAGCAGGACTAACTCCAGGCATAGATGATTTTTTTCATGTTGCTTTTAGCTTTGTTAATGTCATTGTTGTGGATGCTTTGTGCCTTTGTACTTTGAGCTACAGTAACAAAAGACACTTGTTCTTGTGATGTTTTCTTCCTTGTACTTTTTATGTGGTTGATACTGAGAGGTTCTGGTTAAAACCGTTGACTTGACCCTCGTTTTCGAGATTCCTACTAGAGAAGACTTGGTGACCACACACTGCTGTCGACAGTGTGACTCGAACCTTGGAGGCGAGAGTAATGGTTGGATCTATTGGTAGTAGCGTTGAGGCCTTACGACGTCATCCATGACATGAAATTGTACCGTTCATGTCAGGACTGACTGTATTCGGAAAAGAACATGTTTCATCTAGGGGATGAGATCAAATTTCTCTTTTCAGCAAAGGAGAAATCTTAGTAGCTCTTGTGGTACGTAAGAGAACAGGGGTTTATTTGAGTTCTTTATAATGGCTAGTCACACCCATGGTTCGTTGAGCGAACGGTTTATGGTCTACTCAAATCTCAAAAGTCTCAAGTGTGTCCTCTCATAGAAGGACCGGGACCTAAGATGAAGTCATTGACTTGAGTTCCACCGGGACAATGACTTGAGATAGTCTATACTCCTGGGAAGGGGAACGTTGTGGCTGATGCTCTCAGCAGGAGATCTGGCATTCAGCTACTTGGAGAGGCGACATAGCAGTTAGCCGCTTTGTAGATATCCTTCATGGATAGTGATGGGAAGCCTATCTACAGTCCCTCATAGTCACTCCTCCACTTCTTCAGTGGGTTAGAGAGGCACAGCGTGGAGACGTTGATTGTGAGGCGCGACTTTCTCAGATATCCTCAGGGCTAGCACCCGATGGATTTTTTGAATGCGGGGAGCAGGTCATCCTCTTCAGGTGATGTACCATAGTACCAGTTGAACTACGGGAGGAGGTGCTGAGGGAGTTCCACACTTCCCCTCTAGCGGTATATCCTAGGGTAGCAAAGATGTATCGGGACCTCAGATGATAGTAATGGTGGTCGAGTATGGAGAAGGCTATGGCAGAGTTCATTTCTCGATGCCTCACTTGTCAGCAAGTGAAGGCAGAGCACCAGGTACCTGCAATCTTGGTACATCCCTTAGAGGTCCCAGAGTGGAAGTGGGATAGGATATCCATGTATTTTGTGATGGGGCTTCCACATACTTCCAGAGGAAACGACACCATCTGGGTGATCGTAGACCGACTCACCAAGTCGACCCACTTCCTACCGATCAGAGATCAGGGCTCAGTAGAGAGCATGGGACACCTCTACATTCAGGAGATCGTATGACTTCATGGGGTTCCATCATCTATTGTCTCTGATAGAGACGCTCGCTTTACTTCCCGGCTTTGGAAGGGGTTGTAGGAGGTCTTTAGGACGCAGCTATGCCTGAGCACTTCTTTTCACCCACAGAAGGATGGCCAGATGAAGAGGACCATTCAGAAACTCGAGGACATGCTCTGTGCATGTGTCCTTGACTTTGGTCGTAGCTGGAAAGATCACCTACCCTTGGTGGAGTTTGCGTACAACAACAGCTACCACTCCACCTTCGGGGTGGCACCTTACGAGGTGTTGTACGGACGACCTTGAAGATCACCTCTATGCTGGACTGACCTAGGGGAGTCAGAACTCGTAGGACCAGAGATGGTTCGAGCTACGACGGAGAAGGTGCAGGTCATCCAGGAGAAGATGAGGACTGCACATAGCAGATAGAAGTCTTATGCTGATAGGAGGTGGAAACCACTGGAGTTTGAGGATGGAGACCATTTTTTCTTACGGGTCTCACCTCGACATGGATTACGAAGATTTGGCTGGGGTGGAAAGTTATCTCCGCGCTTTATCGAGACTTTTCAGGACCTCAGCAGGGTAGGCGAGGTGTCTTACCGCCTGGCCCTTCCACCTCAGTTGCACGGAGTGCATGACGTCTTCCACGTATCTCAGTTGAGGAGATACGTGCACGACCCAATGCATATCATCGATCATGGGGAGCTGGACATCGATGACGGGGTGACTTTTGCGGAGGTCTCGGTGGAGAACAAGGATTGACAGGAGTGGGTCCTAAGTGGATGGTTAATTCCTCTAGTGTGCATCAGGTGGTAGCATGGGAACCTCCAAGAGAGAACATGGGAGCGGGAGGGTCAGATGCGTGCTTAGTACCCTCATTTGTTTCCCTAGTTTATGATGTTGCTTTACGGGTATGTAAAGACTTGAGGTGGGAGTAATGTAAAGACCCGTAAATTTTGAGGAAATTTTTTTTTTAATTTCTTTGGGATTTTATGAGTACGCAGTTTCTGACGGCGCTTGATTCCAAGGCTCGGTGTGCCTGGAATCAATTTTCGAAGTTTAGCTTGGGAACGTTTAGTGAACGAACGAGCGGGTTTTTATAACTTTTGAACCGGTGTTCGAAATTAAAATCTGAGGGCATCGATGAGTTCTCAGCACCAGTAATTGCTTAAGGGGACACTTACCGTAGTTGCGTTCGTAAAAGAGGAGAAGTTAATTTTGGGGGGTTTGTTTAAGAAATAAATAAAAAAAATTGGAACAATTTTTATTACTAAAGAAGGTTACTCCCTTCTGTGGGTAGTTAAGGGTGGGGCCTACAGCCACTTAATTACCAAAGTGAGGAGGTTAGAGAGGTGGGGCCCACACGATCCCCACCATTTAATTTCCTCTGACCTCATTTATTCCCCTACTATTTCCTTGACTTTTCCTCCATAAATATCCCTTGAATAATTATTGGGTAACTCCTCATTTTGATTAATGAGGAACCTTCCTTTTCCCTTTTTAATTTAAACTACCAATGCGTTTAACTATGGGGAACCTTCTCTCTCCCATCCTAAATCAAATTTCAACACATTTTAATTAGGGTGGTGATTTAATTACAAGAGAGTTTCTTTGCATGGATAATAAAATAACAGGGAAACCTATTATTTTATTAAGGAGGAGAACTTTGTTGTGTGACGAATAATGCCGGCCTCCGACGAAGAATGACGAAGAACGTCGGACTCCGATGAAGAAGGATGAAGAACGCCGGCCTCCAATGAAGGACGATGAAGAACGCCGGATCCTTAGAGATCGGCGACGCGAAACCTTACCTTTCTCCATGGCAAGAGAGGAGACGCCTCTTCCTCCTCAGCACGCCCCAACGACACCTACGATCCTTACCCTCTGCGACACCGACAATCGTCTTCCGTGTTGAGGTAGGGGTTTATTTTGAGAATGTTAATATTTCCATGTTTTTTTCCTCTAAAACATGAACACAGATCAACTCATTATCAAGTTGGTCCGTGAAATATTGATATTTGCGGGTTGGGGATTATTATTTTCGGGGGAACTTTTGGGAATTAAATTCAATCCTAACTAATTTTTGTGCCTCATTTGTCATTGAACATTATTGTTATTCGACCCCTTTTTGTTATCAACTAACGTGGAGGTCGCGGGCCGAACAAACACGGCCAGCGACCCTCTGCAGTTTGTTTTTCTATGTGCGTGTTGACGGGAGACAATGTAACGGGACCGCAACAGTGTATGGAAGCCGTCGCAAGGAATAAAGGGTCCTGGGAGAGCCGTAGGCGCAGACGGTGGGCAAATCGGACCACCGGAGTGCGTCTGGTGGTCTGCGGAAGGCGCTGCTGGCACCTCGGCATGCCACCATTAGGATCCGCCGTGGCTGAAGTTGTGGCGGCTGGCGGTCAGATCCCACGGCTGCTTGGGATCCGGAAGGGACGCGGCGACCACGCGCCACGTCCGTGGAGCACAAACGAGGGGGGACTGCGTCCCCCCCTGCTCGGCCCGCTGGCCGAGCCAGCGCACCCCCCCCCCCCCCCGGCCGGGCCGGGGCGATTCGCGTGGACCGGGCCGGGCTGCGACCTCCCAGGCCGAACCCGGACCCGAGTCGGGTCGACCCGGTTCGGGCCGACCCAAGGGGGTTGGTCCGGGTCGGGCCGGTCCCAGAGCCCCCATTTCGGACCACTTCCGGTCTTTCACCCACATCTTGGGTTACAGACATCCAATCGACACACCGTTAGTTGCATTGGGATCCTTGGATTGAGATGGTCATTTTAGTATATTATACTCAAGGTTTCGAAGTACATTGGGTTTGGCCAGGTTGGTTCGAACACGAAACCAACCGGGCCCTCGGAGCGGAAACGCTTATAACTTGAGCTTCGGACGTCCGATTGACGTTCCGTAGACATTTTTGAACTCCTATTAGTGATATGGTTCTTTTGGAATACTCCTCTTGAGGTTTGGATGCAGCTGGAGTACGTTTGGGTTGGTTTTAGCTTAAAAACCAAAAGGGCCCCTGGGACGGAAAATCCAATAACTCTCAGATCGGGCGTCTGATTGACGCATCGTCTGTCGCTTTGGCTTTCTTTTGATGAGATGTAACTTTGTGATATATCAACTCTGGACTTCGTGACATTTTATGTATCAACCCCCCTTGGCTCGTGGAGCGGACCCTCCTGGAATCGAGCGTGCTATGTGCGGGAACCCTAGAGCTGGCTGCGACTGCGACGATGATGACTTTACTTGGATCCTCCATGGGTTCGGCAGCGACAACGACTGTACTTGGATCCTCCGTGGGTTCGGCAGCGACGAAGACCGTACTGGAATCCTCTGTGGGTTTAATGGTGATGACTATTGTTCTTGTATCCTATGTGGGTCCGACAGTATTTGACCTCTGTACTTGTATCCAGAGTGGGTCCGGCAGGGTAGCTGGTCTTGTGTCCTTTGTGAGTCCGACAACTTAGCTGGTCTTGTATCCTATGTGGGTATGACAGCTTAGATTTATCAGTGGCTACATCTGATCATCTCTATCGCCTTATGAAGTGTATACCTATGTGAGCTGAGTCTTGATTCTCAATCATTATCATTGATGTGGTTGACTTGCTTTCCTGTGTGGACCATGTTGTGTTTTCCTTTGTGGACTGGGTTGTGCTTGGGATTGGGAGCTGGGGCCAAACTATAACCGATGACTTAGGTATATGTATGGGCATATACCTAAGTAGTGTTGTTGATACTTCATGATTGTATCTTTCCTTTTTGGTTTATCCTTAGTGGATTCTGAGAGACCTTCGGGGGTCTCGGGGTCCCTACTGAGTATCATATACTCACCCCTGCACGGGCTATGACCGCACTACGTTGTGTTGGATGCAGACGACGGACACCACTGATCGAGGTGGAAACTTGTGGAGCTGGACGGTACCTGGAGGCGGACCACTTGGCAGGACGTACATGGAGCGGACGGTCGGACCAAGGAGCTGTGGAGACTATCTGTACCTACCCTTCAGGTGGGAGTTCCGGAGGATGACTCAGTGCCACTATTTTACTTTACTACTGCTGTACTTTCTTTTCAGTTGTACTTTACTTTCAGTTGGGTCTGTATTCTATCCCTTTTACTTACCAGCACTTACTTTTGTACTCAGTTTACCTACTGTTTACTTCATCTTGTGTACTCTATGGTGTTTTTGTTTTCTTATATAAAGGAAATGCCTTCCCTTATTTTGAGATTTACGCATTTGGTGCTAGTCGCCAGCCCATGTCCTATGGAAGGCAGGCTTGGGGTAGTCACGGAACGGGCCCCGAGGATGGGTCATGACAATACCCCTCATGGGATGGTAGTGAAGAAAGTGAGATAATGACCCTTGATACCTAGCTTTAGTTGGCCTCGAGTTGATGACTAGCACCACGGGTGTACAAATCTAAAAATATGAGAGGAATTATCCTTTATAAGGAAATAATATTGAGAGATATGACATATTAACCATAATCAAACCCATGAAATGTTATAAAATAAATTCAAACTATCCCACAATGCATGTATAAATAAAAACTGATACATATAGAAGTCTTTAAATGAAATCTTAAAAGAATAAAATCTAAGGCAGTGATAGAGAAACAGCTCCAAAGGTCTGCACTATAGATATCCAACACAACCCACAAAGTCCTCCTAGAAACCTAAAAAAAATTATATATGTAGGGTGAGCATATTGGTATACACAATAGGAAAACCAAATTCTCTCATGCACAAGTGGAAGGAGCACTCTAATGCACCTGTGTGAAAGTAGTATAACCAAATAAGTCCTAAACAAGTATATTAACCAACACCACAATGTCATAAAGGCTAACTCACCAAATAATTAATCCATGTATAATAATATATAACATTAAGCACATTAATGATAGGGTACCCTGCACCACTTCCTCACTAATTAGTTGCTCTCACACCCCCAATGACAAATATCCTAGCACTCTAACCTCTTATGAATATATCACATCACATAATACCCATACACACCTGGTCCATCTCAACAAATCACATCCCACCCGCACATGCCTGAGCCATCACATCCCAAACGCACACACCCAAGCCATTACAACACATCACATCCCACCTGCACACACTTGGTCCATCACAACACATCTCATCATGAAGACACATGGGACAAAACAACACATCTCATCATAATTAAACCTAGTGCATTAAAATACATATCATCTACAAGACACTTGGGGCCATAAATCACAAATCACCCGAAGACACTTGAGCCATTATCACATAGAAGAGGGAGCAGGGAAGAGTGGGTGGCCAACCATCCATCCTCCCACCATGATATTTGAGAAATACACCCTCTCGCGTGACTATATGGGTGTTGGAACATAGTTCTCAATCAGGGTGGGATGTGAATATAAATAATAATAAAATACATTGTAAATACATGTAGATTTACACCAAACAATCCCATCCTATGGGTTTATAACAATAACTAGCCATCTCAAAAAATCAACACAAAACACTATCACCTTAAAATTCATATAAATACACAGACAAAACATAAGACATAATTCATATCTTAGACTTTAATCCACTTTCCAGAGTCTCTATTTTATCAATAAATTACACTTTATCATCCACATTGATTACTGTAATAGATTATTCATTAGAAAATCCATTTCATTAAGAAATTATTCTTATTTCATATTTCCAACCCATTAGTTTTTATATAAACATTAACCAATTAATCAACACAACCCATCATCAATTTCCTCATTTAACATGCTCATTTAAAATTATTAACATGCAGTATTAATTTCATTATTACTTGGGTACATATTACAGAACCAACCATACAACATAAGCAAAACACCGCAACCAAACTACCACATACACATCACTTTACAACCACAATGAGTTTCATATCCCCACTGCATAACCATGCCACAGCCACTATTGCATCCCTGCTACACCATTGTATTATAAGGACAATCACATCCACATTTCATAACCACATCTCATCCATTTCCCCACACACACATAATAATATAGCTATTTTACATTACATCAATCCCACACAAACAAACCACACCCATTCAACACATCACAACATATATCACAACATAGAACATTTTAATATTTAGAAAGGAAGGGGGAACTTATTAAATTTCACTTCTTTATTTAAGGGAATTATCATAGAATCCATTGAATCCTGGGGCATCCGTTCTATTAACCAAATATACATGGTTAATCTATTCTCTATTTATGATGATACCATTTGATCACAAAAATAGCTCATTTCAAAAGTAAGTTGCTGAAGAATAATCATGGTACAAACAAAAATGGTTTGTATTAAGGTGTTACACACATACAATAATATTATCAAATTAAATCAAAAAAACTAACAAGAATAGGTAACATCATAATTCATATTCCCCTTCCCCACTAAATTCAATTTAAACTGATTTATTATTTTTATTAATTGGATGAAACCATGTTCAAAAGATTTGACAATAATAAACCCATCCTACATGATACCCAAAAATATAAATTAAGGAATTAATATCTAGAAGAAATAACCCTTTCACCATCTTGATACACCAAAATAGGGGTTGTGTATAGTAGGAGACTCTCCAAGGAAAAATTATCCAACCACAACAACCAAGTTATATGACTCCTATGGGAAGAAGGATTCAGTACATCCCATATCAATATAAATTCTGACAAAAAGTAAGAAAGGAAGGATACCTCATATTTAGAAAGATCATATCCAAGGCACGGGGATTGGATACAGCTTGAATTTCTATTAAAGGAGGATCTGACCAAAACCATGCATTTTGACCATTTAAAATCCCCCAAACTATTATAAAATTAAATATATGATTGATACCCTTTGAAAGATCTTCCAAACTTCTTAAATAAGAAATTAACCTCATTTTCCATTAAATAAAGACATCAAAAGGGGAAAATGGAAAAACTAGAAGATTTTAAGAATTTTGGAAAACTTTTGAAATGAGTCACCACCACTTCCAGACGAGTCACCACCAGCTTGTCACCACTAGATGATTCACTTCGAGAAGAGTCACCACCAGACAATCCACTACCAGATGAGTCATCACCTATGATTACTGCCAGAAGAGTCACCTCTAGCAATTCATTTCCAATGAGTCACCTACAGTGAGTCACTACTAGTGAGTCACTACCTGATGAGCCACCACTAGTGATTCACTACCAAACTAGTCAACACTAGTGAGATACTACTAGGATTGGTCATCGCCAGTGATCTATCGCCAGTGATCTATCGCCAGGATGAGCTACTACGAGAATGAGGTACCACTAGAATGAGCTGCCACCATAATGAGATACAGCCAGAATGAGTTACCGACAGAATGAACTACCACTGGAAAACTTTAAATTTGCAAAACTATTGGAATGAGTCACCGTTGGGATGAATATCATGTACCAAAAACACCCTTTACTACCACTAGAAACCATAAACATCATATTTTCATCAAATTAGTGTGTCAAAATGTCTAATCCATTACAAATTCCACCCCCATAAGAAATTGTGACATTAAACTTTTAACAAGGGTTCAAAAACAAAGGTTTTGAATTTTCAAAATACCTTTGTTGAAGTCCCACATAGTATATAGGGATAATAAAACATCCACTTGAAAAGAGTGAAAATATAAGTATGATGGTCATTTGAAATAACACATAAATTGGATTCCATATAGGAAAACATTTTTGGGCAAGGAAAAAATGTATATAGATTAAATAACTATCTTATAGGGAATTATATGGAGTGATAGATAACATGGTAATTATAATTTTAACCATCAAAAAAATAAATCTATGATGTGTTAAAAAGTAATTGATCTATCGGTATGAAAATGAAACCAATAAAATTTTAATTTCAAGATCTGTTTCTAAGATTTATGTAATTCCTTTATCATATATTCATTAACCATAAAGACATATACTTACTTGTTAATAAGTATTTCATATTTTAATCAATATTCACCACAAACACATCTTTTTACTCTGAAGTATGGGTATACAAGATGATTTTTCAATGTCTCAAGCATTGAAATCAAAATCTAATGGATCTAATAATCCAAAAAATGTTCACAAGATATTCATATTTCTTTATATATTAACAAAAATGAAAATAGATATCATATGAAAAGATAATTACCAAAATTAATAAACCTTTATATGAAAAAATACATTAATTTACAAAATTCAACAACAATACCCAATGATTAACATAAGTAATTGAATAAATAACTATCCATAAAATTACACAAAATATTAAAAACTAATATTTAAACCCAAAAACAAGAAGTACTTGATCACATAGTCTTCTGATATTAATTTAAAATTTATCTCTAAATAACACAAATTAACCTCAATGTTTCATTCTAAAGAGTATAACCCCTAATCATATAATATCCCAAAAACACCATAAATCCACAAAATGATCATATATGCTTTGAAAAGATAATTTAATCAGGAATCCTAAAATAATAATTCATGTTATAAATATAATTTTTTATATACCACAAACAAAAAAACACCTCCCATAAATAATTTATCACCTTAAAATTTCATCACTTAAAACCTCAAAAGGGGTGATGAAAATATTGAACTCTTGATAAATGTAAAAAACATAAACCAATTTTGTTATCCATATATATTAATAGAACATAAAATTAATAAATCATAATATCCTAATTTATCTAAACTCTAATATCATACCAACCATAATAGACATGATCCCATGCTCTTAGATCCAGTACTAAAAATATAATATTCAAATTTTTGGATTTGATACTGATAAATGTTAACTAATTTTTTCCATAAAAACATACAACATCAAAATGAAATATTGGATCACTTATATTCCCAAGTACCTTTTAGGTTTATAATTTTATAGGAGTAAGAGAAAATCTTAGTAACTTCGGTTCATAATCAACTAGTTCATAAAGACCAACATCATCTCCTACTATTACCATATTTTCTAATTCCATATTATGTCTTCAACATCTCCCATAAAATTATCTATATATGAACCATTCTACCCACAAATAATTTTTTATCATTCTTCATAACCAGGGTAAAAGGAATCATAAGAAGGGTGATCTAAAGTGCTCAGTAAGGGTGAACATGAGAAATAAACAATTAATGCCATCAGTGAAAGTGATGTGAGAATAAGGGTATTAATGACCATAACATAATATAATTCATACCAATCAATACATGGATAATAAATCATGAAACAATGAATAATGCATTACCATTTGAAAAGAGTCAAAATAATCAATAATCAGGTGCAATATGATGTCAACCATGATCAATTGAAACATTTATAACCCAAATAAAGCACGAAGAAATCATGTTGTTACCTTGGAAAAACATCATCATAGAAGCCTTACAAAACCTTTATAATTAGAATAACCATATGAATTACTTCTAATATAATTCTATAGATAACATAATCATTACCCAATTAATTGGAGAACTATCTAGTCGCATCCATTTTATAATCTATATCATGCACATACATGAGCTATAATAAGGATCAATCCTTTATAATCACTTTCCAAGGACCATATCATAAATAAAACACCTGAAAAACTTTTTTAAAATTTGGTGAAAAAGATTTTAAGATATTGAAATATTGTTCCTTTTAAAAATATATTTTCAAAACATAATTCTCCCAGAACAATGGAAGGAGGGTTTTTTTAAATAAAATTTGAAATCTTATCAGGTAAGCCAAACGTCAAATAAATTTTATATTGGAGGGAAAATTTGATGTCACTGTGTGATTTAAAATAAAAAATTCATTTCATAAAATTATTAACCCATGGAAAATATATGAGTTCCGATGAAATCCATTTTAGAAAGAAATAATACATAGAGAGAAATAATGAGGATGGTATTGTTATAAAATATCCAAAGTGGATCATATTTAACATAAATTTTCTTTGTCATTGATTAAGGTAAGTATAATTAAAATATCATTAATAATAGTTTTTAGAAAAATATCATTCTCACATTGAAAATAACATTTAAAAAATAAAAATTCATAAAATATTATGAAAATATATTTCATTGAAAATAAACTTGTAAAATTATAAAGGACATTTTAAAGAAAAAATGGTAATTAATGAGGAAAATATGTAGAAGGTGTAAATGTTAAAAATAAAAATTATTCTCATACATTTTTTAAAAGGATTCTAAAGTGACCCATTTAGAAAATTTTAAAAAATTTAATTTTTAAAACCTTTTTAAAAGATGTAAAAATATCATGTAAAGTTTATTTATTAAATAATTTATTTTTAGAAGATTACATTTTTGAAAATGTTTTATAAAACATGGTTATAGAAGGGAAGGATTCCCATAATAAAAAAATATACTAGATCGACAACACATACAAATAATAATGATGATGATTCCTTATTAAATCAGGGAAAAAATTGAAAACCAAACATGTAAAACACATTCACAATAAAAGAACAATAAGATATATGTGTTTTAGTAAAATAATATCATATTTTATCCCCCAAATGGAACATGAACACTAATAGTCTAAAAAGGAAAGAATATTTTAGCAGAAAAACTTTTCCACTTCAGTAAAATTTCAATTAAAACCCCCTTGGATGAAGCAATTAAAAATGAAACATAAAATAACATGATTTATGAATTATTTCAAATTTAAGATCTAAAATTTCATGGAGGTATGTACTTGTTTAAATTTTGGTCTCAATCTCTTGTTTTTTGGTTAATGAAATAATTATTTGAATTATGAGGGGCCTCACTGATGTTACAGTGGTTTGGTTCTTTAAAGGAAAAAAATCAGCCAACGTATGCAAGGCGCATAGTTTTTTCATGGTTAAGTAAACCATGGGGCCTTCACAGGAAAACCGTAAAAACTTGGACAGTGAAATATCACACGATTTGACAAATTGTGAAACCTTCCCAAGTAATCTTGTGACCTAAATTCCCATGTAAAGTTGATTTTTCATGATTTGTTAATTGTTTGGAAAACTGTGCAGGTAAACCATTCACCCCTTAAAAAGTTGGAAAATTTACACTTTTCCATTACGGGATTTTAAATCCACAACCAATTTTCTCCCACTATTTCCTCCCTTGAAACCCTGGTAAAAAACTAAAACATTAAAGATATTACAAGTATTAAGATCCCTCATTTTTTGTACATTTGGAGAACATTTGGTTTTGGATCAAATCTCGGGGTAAGTCTAATCACCTTATTTATCCTCATTTCTAAATTAGGGCTTGTATCTTAGGAAATATTATTCTAAATTCCTAAAACCCTTTTTATTTGGTTAAACCTAGGTAAAATCTTCAAAGTGGGTTTGGATCAGGATTTAAGGCTTTTATTAATAATTTTTTAATCAATAGATTCAAGGTAGGCGGTCTATAAGTTATATCCCATAGTCGTTCTATTGATTTGTTCATGTTTGGTTGTGTTCCTGGCTTCCTCTTGTTGTGACTTGAATACCTTTGGTGAGACATGGTTAAATGAACATCTAAATGAATATTTTAACCCCTCATGATTCCCATGGTATGTTTTGAGGATGGATTTACTGATTTAGGTCCATCTATGAGATGTTTTAACCTTCTCGAACATGGTTAATAGAAATTTTTAGTCTAAAATTGATCTGTGATTAAGTAGAGCCCTTGATGAAAATTTAAATTGGTTAATGTGATGATTAGGAAATTAAAATTTATAGTTTTGTATTGTTTTTTATAATGGATAATAAATTTTTTGGCTTGGGATGAAAATAGGTTAAATGGGATCAATGGGAATGTGCCTAATGAACTGTGTTTGGTACTTGAAAAGAATAAGTGGGTTAATATATGGGAAAAGATGAATGGGTAATGTGAGTTAACACATGAAAATGGTTGAATATGTTAAATGGGTTAATGTATGGGGACTAGTAAATATTCTTAGAGAGTTGGGCATAAAAATGGTAATTGGTATAAATGACTGTGTGATGTAAATGGTAAATGTGTTAATGGGTTACGACATAATGTTAATTACTATGTTGATTTTTACGGTTTATGTTTGTTATTGGTATTTGTTATGTTTGTTTTTGATATGGTATATGTGTGGTGAATGAATAAATAAGTATATTCACATGGATTGTTATAGTGGGGCATTGACATGAGGTTCTATGTTCATGGTATGAGTTAGAATGAGGCTCTAAACTCCACCCCAAAATGCACGGGTTAGGGAACGAGACAGAGTTCTATTCCCCAAATAGTTTCATTTGATTAAAACACTTGGATTAATGATTCAAGGTGATTATGTGGTATATATAATGATGTGGTTACCCTAGTGAGATAGAAAACTTGACTTTCTCCCCTTATGCATTGAGATTGATGAATATGCATAATTCATTAAACAAGTGATGAAATTAAATTAAGTAATTAATATCAGGTAAGTTTTGAAATTGGAAATCATAATAGGAATGACTTAAGTAAACCTTGTTAACTAATGGAACCTGAACTGTCTTTTATTTATTTTTCATTTATTTAGTACTAGTGTGAACTATCTATTTATAATGGATAATTTGTAGAAATTGTTTGTTGTGTCTTACTGAGTTGTACTCACACCCTAATCAGGCCTTCATTGGGTACTTGAATAGATTTTAGGCTTTCAGTTCAGGATAAGGGCAAAGGCCAAGTGGTTGGGAGTTGATTCGGGCTTGGGATATGCATGGATGAGGTTCTAAACTTCAGGGTATGAATGTTTTGGGAATTCTGATTTTTTTTCTTTATTTTGGATATTTTTCACTTGGAAATATTAGCATGACATGACATATTTATTGTTTTCTATGGTTTTTACCCAGTTTTGGGAAATGTTTTTATGCATGATCATTGGTTATTGCATATCATTTCTGTTATTTTATTGATTTTCTATTGTGTCTTACTCTGGTAAAGAGGGTATAGTCTCCCCATGTGACCTTTTAGACCCTCACTACTAGTTTCTAACCTCTGCTGTACAGGGAGGCATGCTTGAAGTCATGTAGTGACCCGACTCAGGGCACCAGTTTAGTTTAATTTGAGTCACGGAAATTACAAATTGGTATTATAGAAGGTCTTTTCTATGACTTACTATTCAGAGATGATAGATTGGAGGTTAAGAAATTTTTTTACCTTGGTAATGAGCTTGTTCATGGGAGTATCTAACCCACATATGAGGGAAAACCCAAGTCTCCCAGGGTGGTAATTGTGGTTCTTGTTATGTGTTGTTACATTTGATGATATTTCACTATTGGGTGATGCACTTGTTGTATGATGTGACTATTTTATGATATTTTTCTCATGGTCAAAATAGAATAGGGATTTGGATCCATGTACCATTATAAGAAACTAGTTATGTAAATGTCATGCATCATTATAGGCACGCATGGGATAGGTGTGCGAGGTATGAAAGGTAGAATGCATTTTACTTTCTCAGAAACTTGAAGCAAATGGTTTCTAATAAAATGATGTGAATGGGTAAAAAGGGAAATTAAATGAAATATTGGTTAGATAATTGGGTCTAATAAAGGGTTAAAAGTGAGTTAAAATGTAGAATGAAACAAGTTATGAGATGGAAAATGTACCTAAGAGGGAAGGTTTATGTTGTAAGTAGGGAAATAGTTTGAAAATGGGGTCAAAGGTAAGGCTTATGATTGTGTGTGTTAGTTACCCCATTTCAACCATGTACCATGATAGGGATGATCGAGGGTAATGTTTGGTATGTGTTCGATGACCTTTGGGATAGTGTATGCGAATGGTTTATTTATTTCTAGAAGAGATCCTTATTTTATACAAACTGTTATAGCTTTATGTTATGGGTTCTAAAGATCATGTTTAAAATTATAGAGAAAGGACTCCATGAAGACGTGTGTTAGTTGGGAGAAAATAGGATGTTTTCCTAAAAACTCCTTCAATAGTGGATCAAGAGAATGTGGTGATATAGGATAATATAGAATAGCAGTTCTGTGAGAACCTTGATCGCTTTATACAAATGATGAAATGGGACCCATGGCAGGTTGTACCAAGTATGTTCGAGCTGGCCATAGAATTTCAGCTATATGACCCTCAAACCATTACCAGATAAGGTGTACTAGAGATAGTCAATTTCTGGATAGATTATATCTAGACGATTCTTGTCCATTTAGAGACCCCTTTCGAGAAGCGAGTCAAGATGGTGGCCTATATTTTGAGAGGTCTGGCAAAGCATTGATGGGATATCATGGTGTAGACCAATCGATATAAAGGAATTTTATGTAATTATTTACATGAAAATTATCTATGGAATATTTATCTAGATACCTTGAGTATGGAGAAGGTGTTTAATCTTATGAGTTTAACCCAAGGGGCTTTTTCAGTGATGGATTATGCTTTCAATTTCACTGATTTGTGATGTTACATTCCAACGTTGGCAGGAGATGAGGCAGCTATAGAGAAACATTTCCAAGACTGGATGAGACATGAGATCATGTATTAGGTGAGAATATTATGGTTGAAAAGGTTTTCAAAGGCAGTGTACTAGGCCCTTATCTCAAAAGGAAACTTGAAGGGAGCCTTAGGTAGTAGACTTGTGGTACCAGTTGGACGGGTGAGTGGTGTGACTTAAAAGGGCTAGAAGCATTGTTTTGGGTGTTTCTATTAGGGTGAAAGTGTTTATAGAAGTTAAAAGATAGTGGAGTGTCTTTCCTATAGCAGAATGGGGCATGTACAGAGGTTTTGTAAGAACCCTTGAGTGTTGTGCACATATGGAGGGTACCATTTTTTTAGGACTTTTTCTTCATTGAGATTTTGGTTTTTGACCTGATTTTGGTCATGAAATGGTTGGTGTTGTACTAGGACCATATCAACTATTAATTCTATTGGGAAACGTTCACATATATCGATGGAGACACTTATGTCCATCGTGGTTGATGAAATGTTTGAGCGATTCATATGGGGATAGCTTTTAAATAGTTAGGATAACTCACAAACCAAGTGTCTTGTCTTGTACTAGATGATGGAAGATTTTAGCACCATATTTTTTCTCCTATGTTGGATCGGTTTCAGGATGTGTTTCTTGAGGATTTATCATGGCTTCCACCTGAGAGGGATGTTGAGTTTATGATAGAGTTTCTACCGGGAGAGGATCTGATTTCCATTCCATATTATAGGATGGAACCAGTAAAATTCTAGGAGCTTAAGTCTTGGTTGGATAAGTTAGAGAGGAAAGGGTTCATTCATCTTAGCATGTCACCTTAGGGATATATTGTGTTGTTTTATAAGAAGTATGATAGATCATTGAGGTTTTGTGTTGATTATAGGAAGTTGAATCAGATGAAAATTAAGAATAGATACCCTCTTCCACGAATTGATGATCTGTTTAAATAGATGAGAGGTGATTTGGTATTTTCCATGATCTATTTGAAATCAGGATATCACCAGCTTATGGTGAGGTCTTCTGATATACCGCAAACATCCTTTAGAAGCAGGTACGGGTTATATGAGTTTGTGGTGATGTAGTTCGGGTTGACCAGTGCACCGACTATGTTCATGGCTTTAATGAACCAAATATTTCACCCATATCTAGATCAGTTCATAGTTTTCATCATTTATGACATCTTAGTATACTCTAGAACTCATGTCGATCATTCATAACATTTTGATATCATCCTAAGTACACTAAGAGAGAATCAGATATATGAAAATATATCAAAATTTCATTTATCATTTGATAAAGTGAAATTCTTATGTCACATCATCTCTGATGAAAGTGTTCTAGTGGATCCAAATAAAGTGAAAACTGATGTGTCTTGGGAGTAGCCTAAGAATTTCTCTAACATTCTGAGTTTTCTAGGATTGGATAGTTATTATTAAAGTTTAATTAAATATTTCCTCCATTGTGAAGCACCACTTCTGGGATTAACCATGAAAAGAGTTAGGTTTGAATGGTCTAAGGGTTGTGACAGTTCTTTTCAATAGTTGAAGAATTGGTTAATGACCACATTGATCCTGATCTTACTCGAGCTCAATAATGGGTATACCTATTTTGTGATGTGTCTGGTGATTAACTTGGGGTAGTATTGATGCAAGATGATTGGGTTGTAGCATATGGTTAAAGATATTTGAGGCCTCATGAATGAAATTACCCAACTCATGATCTTGAGTTGGATTTTTTGGGTTATGCCTTAAAGTTTTGGAGGTATTTCATGTTGGGAGAGCGGTTCACGGGTTTTATTGATCATAAAATTATAATGTATATATTCTCTCAGCGTGATTTGAATCTTTGACGATTAATATGGGTTGAATACATGTAGTCTCTTGACTTCGAGTTTCTTTACACACTAGAAAAAGAAAATAGTGATACAGATGCCCTGAATCAGAATACTCAGAATTATGTGGTTTAGGAGTCCAACTCTAAGTGAATAATGATGGCCTTTTTTATGAGATTCACCTGTGGGTGTAGAATGGGAACGGGAAGATCACACTTGAATCCATAGTACTTGAGTTTTTACTTTTGAGTTGGGTCAAGGAGATTAATATTGAGGAACCAAAGTGTTTGTATATGAAGGAAAGTCTTAAAGGTGGGGATTCACCTTCTAGTTGGGTTGTTGGTATTGATGGGATTGTTAGCATTTGTAGTCATGTGGTTGTTCTGGTGAGTATGTAGGAAGTGAAAATATAGGTCTTCTATGCATCAAATTGGGTAGTGCATTCCGGTTTGACCAATATGTATGATGATATTTTTAGGTTATATTGGTGGATGAGAATGAAGAATGGCATTGTGGGTTTTGTGGTGTGATGCCTTACCTGTTAGTAGTTGAAGGCTGAGCATCAGCACCCAGGTGATTTGTTACAGCCATTTCCCATTCCGTAATGGAAGTGAGATGATGTAACAATGGATTTTGTAGTGGTTCTTTTGAGAACTCCTTGAAATAATGATGCAATCTAGTTAGTTAGGGACCAGTTGACTAAGGTGGCCCATTTTTCTTATCCAAGAGACTTCCACTATTGATTAGTTGGGTGAGTTACATGTTCAATAGATAATGAAATTGAATGGATTACCAAGAAATATAGTTTCAAATTAGGATATGTGTTTCATATCTCACTTATGGAAGGGATTGGATATTTAGATTTGTACCCAAGTGTTTTTTAGTATGGATTTTCACCCACAAATGGTTGGTAAGTCTGAGCATAAAATTCACGTTCTAGAGGAAATATTGAGGGATTGTGTCCTAGATTTTGGTGGTTTATGGAAAACAACATGCCACTCATTTATTTTACTTACAACAATAGTTTCCATGCTATGATTCATATGGAACCATTTGAGGCACTCTATAGGAGACCTTGTAGATCTCTGCTGTGTTGGTTGCAAGCTCGAGAGTCCGAGCTATTGAGACTGAGTCTCATGAAGGAGACCTCATAAAACGTTCAATTAATTAGAAAATTCATGGAAACAGCTTATAGTAGGAAGATTTTTTATACATATTTTCATCATAAACCTCTTGAGTTTATGGTGGATTTTAGTGTTTTTCTTAGAGTATCTCCATGGTTGGGTCACCATCTAATTTGGAAATAGGTAATGTTGGTGACTAGGTACATGGGGTTGTTTGAGATTATGGAGAGGATCATACCGATGGCTTATCGATTAGATATTCCATAATGGTATAGAGGAATGCATGATGTTTTTCATTTTTCATAACTTTGACATTATCCCCCTGATCTATCTCATGTGGTTAATTTTGAAGATGTATAACTTGAGGTTGATGCATCCCTTGAGGAGTATATAGTTTGTATCGTGGATCGTACTGAGAAATCCTTGTGAGGAAAGTTTGTTCCATTGGATTGAGTTTTATAGAAACATGGAAACGTTCAAGAAAAAATGTGGGAAATGTAGTTGGATATGCAAAACTAGTGGTTTGATATCTTTTCTTCGGAAGCTCAATGATTTTTGGGAGCATGGTTTAAGGATGACCCATTATAAGGTTGGGAGGTTTTAAGATCCTAGACTTCATAGAGGTGTGTACTTGTTTAAATTTTGATTTCTATATATTATTTTGGTTAATGAAATGATTCTTTGTATAGTGAGGGGCCTTAAGGGTGTTTTGGGAGTTTGGGGCATGAATGGAAGGAAAACTGGTTCGACCTGTGTTTGGAGCACTGTTTGCGCATGGTTAAGTAAACTTTGCTACATTCCCATGAAAACTGTGGAACCTTGGACAATGGAATATCACACGGTTGGCACACAATTTTACAAACTGTGTGGCCTACCAAGGTAACTGTGTGACCCAACATCCCATGGAATGTGTCTTGCACCCAATTTTTTCATGGTTTGAACAACCGTATAGGTAAATTGTGTTCCCCTTAAAAAGTTTTAAAATATACAGTTATTCCATTACAGGATTTTAAATCCTCACCCAATTTTCTCCCCCATTTCCTCCCTTGAAACCCTAGTGCTGAACTAGAACCTTCATGAGCTTACAAGGATCGATCTAACTCATTTGTTGTCCTTTTAAATTACCTTTATTTTCGAATCTAAGCTCTAGGTAATTATACTCTCCTCATTTCTCCTCTTTTCCAAATTAGGTCTTGTATTGTGGGAAATCTTCTTCTGAAGCCCTAAAACCCTTTTTCATTAGTGGAATATATGTTGAAGCATCAAATGGGGGTTTTATCTGAATCTAAGGCTTATATTGGGAGTTTTTTCATCAATGTATTTGAGATAGGTGGTCTACATGTTATATATCATAGTTATTATGTTGATTTGTGCATGTTTGGTTGCGTTATTGGGTACCTCTTGTTGTTCCTTGAATTAATTTCTTGATATTTGGTTAAATAAAAATATAAATGGGGATTTTAACCCCTCATGATCCTAATGGGATTCATTAAGGATGACATGACTAATTTAGGGCCATCAATGGGGTGCACCGACCTTCCTGAACTTTGTTAACAGAAACGTTAAGTGCGAAATTGACTTGTGATTAAATAGATCCCATGACAAGCATGTAAATTATTTAATATGATGATTAAGATAGGAATATTGATAGTTTTGTCTAGATTTGGATAATGGATAAGGGATTGTTTGGATTTGCATGAAAAATTGGTTAAATGGGATTAATGGGATTGTTCCTATTGAATTGTCTTTGGTACTTAAAAGGTATAAGTGGGTTAATACATGGTAAATGATGAATGGGTTATGTGAGTTAACACATAGAAATGGTTAAATATGTTAAATGGGTTAATGTATGGGGACTAGTGAATATACTTAGAGAGCCTGTCAAAAGAAATGGGAATTGGGATAAATGACTATGTAATGTAAATGGTAAATGTGTTAATGGGTTGTGGAATAATGTTAATTCCCATGTTAATTGTTATGGTTTATGTTTTATATTGGTATGGGTTATGTTTTGTTGTAATATGGTATATGTGTGGTACATTGATAAATAAGAATGTGTATATGGATTGGTAGAGTGGGGTATTGACATTAGGTTCTACACCCATGGGTTGAATTATACTGAGGCTCTAAACTCAACTGAAAAGTGCACGAGTTATGGAAGGGGATATAGTTATATTCCCCTAATAGTTTTTCTAATTTCTTTAGTCATCTCCCCCTATTCTAACTGATTTATTCTATAAAAGTGATTCTCTTGGTATGCTATTTTAATGGATGTGATATTTTTTGTTCTTCTACATATGTTGTTTTAAGGTTCATCTTCCCTCTCACTATAAGATCTTCATGTTTTTCTAATTTTTATATGGATTGACCAAGACAAAACCATTATAAAAACATACTTAGCTATAAATATATTATTTTCTTACGGGTATATCTCATGTGTTGTTTGTTTTTAATAATGAATATTTTTGTTGTTTAGAATTAATATAGCTTCTCACTTTTCTATTATCTTTTTTCCCTTTCATATGTTTAATTCATATACCATGGAATGATTTCCAAAAATTAGTTTAAAGTTAAATAAAAATTTATTTGGTATTTAAATTTCATGTTCTTGATAATAAGTCTTAAGAATAGTGATTTTAGATTGAATATTTTTTAGCGATTGCTAGATGAATAGGTTAGCTCTCTTTGGAAATGAATTCACTCATTGTGATTACAGTGAAAGATTCATTAAATTTAGAAAATTGATATAAATAATATATGACTGTCTATTGTGAATTTTATGGAATAAAAAAGAGTAATCCATTCCAAAGTATTGATTTTGTACTGGAATTGTGTAATGAATATGATGAATCAACCTAGTGTGATCAATCCCTAGCTAGTATTGTGATCTTTTTGGATTCACTTTCCCCTTTAATTTACAACCTGGTTACATTCATTTACTTAAATATTATTTTTGAAATTAAGTTTTTTTTCAATACTCTTGTTTAGGTTATTTTATGTAAGAAAATAGGTTGTTTCTTTTATGAAAAAATTGGGTGTTTTTTTGGACTCAATAAGGAAGAAAACCCTACACTTTTATGGGAGTTATTTTTTTTCTGTACCCTATTTTTTCTTATAAATTTCTTAAATCTATGGATTTATTTTTTATACTTTATTATTATTATTTGTTTCAATTCACGCATATATCTTTCTCATATTTTTTGTTATTCTTTTTTATTATGTGTGGTGTAGATATTGGAGATGAAGGGTGTGACATAACATTGACTTGAGGTTCCTCAATGCTACTGGAGTTGACTTGGTTCGTTTCCTCTAGTGGCCTACTTGGGTGGTGATAAAATGTATTTTTTAGAAGTAACTATTCTTATACCATGATGGGTATTGGAGGATTTCAGTTAAGAGATGATAGTGATGGAAGATTGTAGTAAAGAGACGACATGGGTGGTGGGGGTGCAGTGGTGACAACTGCATAGATAGATCTTTGGTTTTTGTGTTTTTATGGTCTTATCAATCAAATTCAACTTTGTATTGATTCATTTTGTATTAAATTAAATTATTAATATAATTAATATTTTTATAAGTTTGAACTTTGTGGAAATGGTATTCAACTTGAAAATTAAAATAGGTTTATTGTATATGATAAATTAATAAATATAATATGAAATTTTACTAGAACTAAAATTTTATAGTTTTTATTTAAATTTAATTTATAAATAGATAATATATTTTGGTAATATTATTAAAAATATATATATTTTTCATATGAATACATTACTAAACACTTTGACCAATATATATATTATATGTTCGTATTATTATAATAGCAACAGAACTATTTTTTTGTCGCAATAACATTTAGCGATAGAGATTTTACCGACAGTTTAGTGACAAGACAATTTTTTTGGTAAAATGTTTTAGCAACATAAAATGGATTTTTACCAATAGATATACCCCTATTGGAAAAAGCAAATTATTTTATGTAACATTCATAGAGATTGTAGGTCATACATACATGTGAGTAACATTTCCATTTTTCAAACATTATTATTGAAATAAGATAAGTATTATATTGTATCCCCATAATGAAAATTATATCATGAATTAAATATTAATACTTTAAATATAATTATATATATATCAACAATATGATTTGGTTTGGAATAATGAATCACATCACTTTGTGAAGGTAGTAATCTACACAAACACACAAATGGCATTATCATTTTTCATCAGATGGAAATATAACAAATTAAAAGATATATTATATTTTAAAAATGATTAATATTTCATGAAAAAATATATATAAACAATACTTCCATCATTATAACTATTTGGGTGAGGTGTAAGTGGAAAAAAATTAAATTAGTCCATGAGGCAGTAGTCCTTTGTACACATGACTGATGGTTTCGTTTCCCATTTTTTAAAAGAGGACTTGGATATAGGTTGTGAAACTAAAAAACACCTAATTATATTTATTTTAATTTTTTTCTTATATACTCAAGATTAAGGAAGATTTTATGGAGTTCGAATTGGAAATAAAATTGAAACACCCGATTAAAAATGATACCTCTTTTTCTGAAAACATCCTTCTCTTAACAGAGTAAGACCACTAAGGTTCTTATTATGTCAAAAATAAGGCATGTATAATTTTTGTAGGGATGTTATGAAGGTATTTTTGCAGATATTCACTAAACCAAGTTCATTGTTAAGAGTGAAGTAAATAGAACAATATATTCCCTTTTAAAGATAGAGGAGGGGAACTCTTGGAATTTCACAAAATAGTGAATTAATACAAAATAATTTTCAATTCCAAATAGCTCAATAACTATTTATATTGAATATTCTATGATTATGAATATTAATCTACTCATATAATAATAAATTGGTATGTTATGATCCCATTTTTACCCTGATATGCTTGTTTTAAACCTTTATTATTCCCTTTCACACTTATCATGATAATAAGGGTTTTTACACTTTGAAGGTCAATATAGTTACTATAAATAATAAAACGGAGCATAAATTGAGCATGGATGGTATTATAATCTATATCATAATATATTTTTCGAATCTAATATTTTTCATCCATTTTATATAATTTAATAAAATATAATTTATTATAATATTTCATTAATGTAAATTTTTATAACTATTCGTTACTTCGATTTTAATAACATCAATAAAAAAGTAAAATATGAAACAAATATTTTAATAAATCTAAAAAATTTATTTTATTTTGATAATATTAATGAATCAAATTAATAATATAAATTATATTACTTTTAATATTTTAATATCATTTATTTTATTTTTATATTAATTAAATAATTACCATGTCAGTTTTGTGAAAGCATTTAATTAAATATTTATTCACTAAAAATTGTAAAACAAATATCATGTTAAATATTAATCATTAATATTTAAAAATAACAATCAAAATGAAATATATCCTCTGGTTCACCCTATGTCAAAAAATATCATATTTATTAAAAATAAGAGTGACATTTTTTACTTATCTTTTAAAAAAGTTGTAAAGGATATAATCTTACCTATATGGAGAAAAAGGAAAAATAACTGAATATTTGATGATTTTGGATGAAATTCATAGATATAGTAAAGTGTAGTCATGTTTTGTGGTCATTTCCTAGTTTTTATCATTTTATTTTTAACATTAATTACTCGATTTACTGTTTATTGTTGTATCAAAAAATTACTAAGGTTACTATTCATATTGAGGAAATATAAAATCCACCTTTTAAAAAAATCTAAAACTCTTGATTCGAAATATAAAATAAATTTTTCAAAATTCCAAACATAGAATAGGTAGAATTTAATTTAAAATCAAAATTGAAAAATTCGATGAAAAAAGGGTTTTCATAAAAATTCCCTTTGTTAAGTATAAAGTATTTTTATACTATATTTAAGAGAAAGTTCATTTAGAAAACCAAAATTGGATTATTATAACTGAAATTGAACTAATTAAATTGTAAAAATAATCTGAAATAAAATTTTAATTTGTAAATATTTAAAATGCAAATACAATTTTCAATAAAAATAATATTTTCCACTATTCATAGGAAAATCATTCATTTGAAAAAATCCTAAAAAATTCTTCCAAACACAGTCTTAATATTCTGAATTAAAATTGTGTTTTTATTTTTTAAAATAATTTTCCCAAAATTCCCTCAAATTATTTATAATATTCACTCATAAAAAGAAGGAAAAAACATTTTTGAAGAATTTTTTTAGTTGAATAAAATGAAATTACTAAAGACAAAGTGCCTATTTTATAATAATTAATTAATAAAAAAATAATTATTAGAAATGTTATATGTATATATTTTAAAAAAAGTAGTTATTATTATTCATACATTTCAATTTAATGGCTATGTTTTAATAGTCATTTTTATATTATAATATTTCACGGTTTGTTTATAATCGGTGTTGAGTATTTTCTATGCTATAAAATATAGACTTATTTAAAAAACCAAGTATATTAAATAGAATACTTTAAAAAAAATTATTAATATCTTTTCGCTTCCCTGAAATTCAAAATCAAATGAGTAAGAAGTAATATTATCATATTTTAAAGTTAGGCATATCTTTTTGGTAGACTCTTTATCATAAATATTATTCAACTCCAAGTAATATTAAAATAATGAAATAATAAGTTCATCAAGATTATAATAATTGAATCTTTTTCTTTCATCTCTATAAATCACCTTTGGGTTCCAATTATTTGGTAAAGATATAATATCTCATTCAACCATAACTATAATTTGTAATGATTCTCAATGTTCACTCTTTCCGTTGATTATACTGATAAATATAAAGAACATCTAATTTATATTTTCATATTCTTCAATATTGATGTAATGATATTAATATTACAATATCCAAAGTTTGGTTGTCTTCAGTTTGTTGATTCCATTGGGTGTGACTTACAATATCCACTAAATTTCATGAAAAAATAAACATTATAGAACAAAACTAAATAGATTCCTACTAATAAAATATTATAAATATCTATTAATTTATAAACAAAAACATAGTTAAGATAAACATTTAAAATTAGTTATTCATAGATTATCATAGGTAGTTTATATGGTATTACCATGATTTTTTAGTGATCAATGCTATAGTGAATGAGAAAATATTCCATTCAATATTACTAGTATCCATACATAATTACTTTGTATAATGTATGGTTTTATGTAATTGAACCATCTCAATAATTTTTACCTTCCATTATGTCATTTTTCCCTTAAAAAATTATATCTAGGATATGGTTTACAAAATAATAAAGATTTTACCAGAGACAATGTATTACTATAAATCGATCATGTAAGAACCCGGATATTTATTTCTGGTATGGATCTTGTTTTTTATTTGTTTTTTAGGAAAAGGAAGAAAAGGTTATTTTCTAAGTACATGTCGTGTACCTAGATTGTCATGTACAGCAGCGTACTGGCCATGTAACGGCTAAGTACATGGTCATGTGGTGACCCGGCAGACCACTTAAGTCAGGGTATGGTCAAGGCTACTACATGTTGTGTACATTTAATGAACATTCCGTGTAGTTTTCTTTTTATTTGATATATCAAATAGGGGTCATGTCTCATGTCTAGAACCATTTTATTCTTCCTGTATTTCGTATATGAGCATTTCAGAAGGGATGAGAAACTCTGAACCCCTCCCAATTCTATGTACAAGCCACGACTGAGACATTATTGGGTGTGTTGGAATCCCACTGGTGAGTTCTCAAAACCACTAGAGCCTTTCTTCATGATTCCTTCTCTCTTGTGGGTTATTCAAGGTTGAGCGTTTTTTTCACTGTTTTTTTATCTACACTGATCTAGGCTGATTCAAGGGTTTATGTTCAAGTATATCAATCGTACAACATCGAGGTAGGTGGTTTGTGTCTTTTATGGTTCATCTTTGGATTATAAATTCTAATAGTTTCACATACCCATTTTAGGAGTATTTCTTGATTTGGAACTTAACCCTGTTTATTTCTTACTGTGGTTTGATTTATTTATAAGGGGTTGTTACTTATGTGTAAGGTTATATACCTTGTTTACGGGACACCCCATGGGTTTGCCTCCCTTGTTTAACTATTTATGGTTGTTTGGTCTAGAATTATTATTAGGCATACCTTGTTTTCCATGTCTTGGTTGATTAGGATGGAGTTTGTTTGGTTATATTAAATTTATGTGATATGCTTTTTAAAGTTTTATTCATGTAATAGTTTAGATTACATGTGATTCTTGAGATGATATGTGCACTATTTTTTCAATGGACCGTGAGATCCTTGGACTAGGAAGATTGAGGGGAATTCCACATTATTTACATAGGACTGTGAGAGCCTTAGTGTATATGTTGAACCAGGGGTATTTACCATGAGAACTAACCAGGAGGTCGTTTATAATTACCTTATTCTATGTTGACCCAGGGGTATTGACCATGAGAGATAGCTAGGAGCTCATTTATAATTTATTGATCCTATGTTGACCCAGGGGTATTGACCATGAGAGCCTCCCAGGTGGTCATTTGTAAATGATTTATCCTATGTTGAATCTAGGGGTATTGACTGTGAGATATTCCCAGGTGGTCGTTCATAAATTGATCTATACTATGTGTAACTGAAGGGGTTAGACCATGATAGCTTTCCAAGAGGGTTGTTTATGAATGATTGAAAGATTGTGATGAGTCTGCCATGACAAATCACAAGCTTGGACTCAGTCTTACTTTATTGTTTAGATGGTCTTCTGAGACATCTATTTGGTTACTTACATAGGGGATACAGATCTTAGGTTAGATCCTAGAGTAACATGATTCAAATAATTGAATAATTTGTAAATGTAAATGAATGTAATTGAAACTATAGGATTGTTTACTTTTTTGTACTTCCTAGTTTATTAATTCATTTTTCACATTACCTATTATATATATTCACTAACAGTTAGGCAAAGATATTTCTGGTTTTTTCCTACTGGGATTCGTCTCACACCCTGTTTGGGTCATGATTTTGGACCAATACAGATTATATAATTGTAGGTATAGATAAGGGAAAGCTCCCTTATTCATTAAGTACTTGGTTTTTGTTGGATTTGGAGAGAATGGGACCAAGCTGAGGCTTGCTATGCTGTTGGAGTTTAATTTCTTTTCTATACTTTGGTTTTTGTATTGTATTTTTAGAATTGTGACTTGTTTGGCTGCTTTCCTAGATGCATGTGACATGCATCATTTATATATATATGCTCAAGTTGTTTTATTACTATCATTCTTCTGATGTTTACTTCTGTGGTTTGGTATTAATTATTATGCTATCTTTTAATATTTTTTTCCACTATGTACACTTTTCCAATTAGGGTATAGTTTTCCCAATATAAAACCTTGGCCCTGGATGCTAGTCGGATGCCTCTGGTGTTTGGGAAAATGTTCTTGAGGTTATGTGACCAACCAGATTCAGGGCACCTTTGGGCAGCACCCGGATCCATCACGTTACAAATTGGTATCATAAGGGTTTTATTTTATGATTTTCCTTATTATTTGGAGCTCATATACTTCAATATTAATTAATGGGTAGTAGTTAATAAGTTGTGCTTAGGATTAGCTAATCCATGTACATGGAAAATCCAAGTTACCCTGAATATTGTAATTTTTCTAGTTTTTCAATTGTTACAGTTGATTTGATTTCACTGTTTGGTGACACACTTTTTTTGTGTTGTTAGTATTTATATCATTGTTGTTCCATTTTTTTGCAACCCAATGAGATGAGGTTATTATATCTCATTCATCATAAAGGTACTTGTTAGAGATCACATGTCATGCATTCTCATCATTCTCTGTAGGGTGCATTACTGATTTCATGTTGTTGTGATAGATATCGTGATATAATACCTACTATTTTGATAGGTTATTATTATATGTAAAGTTTCATTTGGATGGACACCAAGATTTGGTCCCTGAGGTGTTATGGTCCCTCTTGGATCAGAATTTTCTGGATCATGTTTGAACTTTAATTGAGTTTTGTTAAGATATGAATAAGGATGTCAAACTTTGATTCGCGGGGAGTATGAGCTCTCACATATTGGAATTTGGCATTCCTTTTCCAAAAATTTAAAGATTTTGGGGGTTCTGGAGAAGTTTTAGAGACTTACTATCTAAAAAACCTAGATTACACGGTGCTTGATGTAATGAAAACATGTCACGTGTTCTTCTATTCTGGAATAAATGGCTCTTCTTAAGTACACATCATGTACCGTATGTACACATTGTGTAGTTGTTAACTGTTTGACTGACTGTGTGAGAAAAGACATGGGGTTGGTAAAATTTTTCTAGAACATGTCGTGTACTGGGAGTACACATTGTGCTGTAATCGACCATGTATCCGGCTGTGTGACTAACAATATCGGTGGATAGATCTTTGATTGTACATGTCATGTCTAGTGTATGCACACCGTGTAATGCTACACCAAGAGAACCATGTGGTTCGAGTCATGTAGGAGTACTTAGCCAGGAGGGAATATTCAAGAACATGTCATGTCTCTAGTAGAACATGTCTTGTGTATGGGTGTTACATAACCAGTTGGAAAAGGTACATGCTCATGTTAAGGATTAAAGGGAACATGCTATGTAGTATACTTACACTCCATGTAACCCTCTTTTTTAAAACTTGAATGTTTTTCCTTATCTAGTTCCATTATTACTTTTCTAAGTTGCAGTCCATAATAATATTGTAATGAGGTGCATGATTGACCTTGCAGAGTCATGCCACCAAGACGTCCTCTGGTTTTACGCCAGGTGCAGGGCAATTATCAGACACTGGAAATGGTAGATCAAGGACTACTAGCAGATCCTCCCTTCGTGCCCATCTTGGCACCAGTTTTTATACCAGACACAGGTGCTAATTCACAATTCTATGAAGGCTTTATGAGGATGATATAGACTTTATAGGGAGCACCACATCAGGCCCCGACTATGGAAGAGTTGACGCAAGTGTTCTAGTAGCAGCATCCTCCCACTTTTTTAGGGGATGGAGGACCACAGGCTGCAGAGTCATGGTTGGAGGCCATGATTTCTATCTTAGAAAATCTAGATATGCCACATGATAGGAGGGTGAAGCTCGTAACTTACATGATATGTGATTCTTCCAAGAGATGTTAGGATGTTATCTCATAGGCGGGACATCAATGGGATATGGCTTGGGAAGATTTTCATAGGATCTTCTATGATTACTTATATCTGGAGACGTTGAGAGCCGACCGAGACTAAGAGTTATTGCATTTAGAGTAGGGTACTCTTTCAGTGATGGATTATTCTTATCGCTTTACATAGATTCATCTATTCACACATATTTTGGGAGGTGACGAGTTATCACTGGATAGGTGATTTGAGGATGGTATCATGTACGATGTTCGATTACAGGTGAATGTTTTCAGGCTGAATTTGGTTATTGCTATAGTAAACTAGGTGCTGATTATGGAGAGAAATCTGAAGTAATTTGGAGCTACGAGCCAGTTCAGTTCAGCATTCGGGGATGGTACTCCTTCGACCGATAGCAGGAAGTACTACAGGTAGATTTCATGCACTGTATCTTCAGGTATCCAGGTGAGGTGCTACTAGTGTGGGGGAGTGGGAACACGAGACCTCAGTACCCGAGAGACCTAGTTGAGTGTCGATATTATGGAAATATAGGTCATATTAGTATTTTTATAGTATGTTATCACCAGTAGTGAGTGAGAGGGGATATGTTATAACTCCACATTTAGGAGAAAGGCCACCAGTTTCTCAATAGTCAGGCAACTGAAGTTCTCCATGGAATTCAGGCTGAGGAGGTGTTCGTGGCCATGGTATCCAGATGATAGGTTTTCAGTGACAATAGGATTTATTAGCTCAAGGTAGTCAGGAAGAGTTGTATATCCATGTTATAGGTCATAATTTTTTGATGTAGTAGACCCAGTATGAGTAGGATCGCAAACCCTCTATAGTTGGAGGTACAATTCTAGTTGTCTTAGTTTTAGCTTCTTCACTTTTTGATATTGTGGATTCCCATAGTTTTATATATTTTTTAATTATGGAGAGCCTTGGGATATATATCTTTACTTATGATGATTTTGTGATTATAGACACTCTGTTGGGAATTAGGATGGCTAGTGTATGTCAGTGCAAGGAGTGCCCTCTTGAGGTCTGTGGGTGTCACTTCTTATGAGACCTCTATGTATTAGAGATGATAGACTTTGATTTCATTCTAGGAATGGATTGTTGGTCACTTTTTAGGCCTTTGTTGACTTCTATCACTATAGGATGAGTTTCACATCACCAGAGGGTGAATCTTTTTTATACAAGGGAGAATGGTATTTTCAGGTGAGCAGAGCAGGACCTGAGAATCATGGGTTAAGAGGAATAACAGCCCAGTTTTCTAGTTTATATCTGGATGATCAGGGGCTTCATAGATGGAATTTCCTCCAACGGTGGGTCATTTTATAGATGTCTTTCCAGATGAATTTTTAGGTTTACCTCAAGAGCAATAGGTGGATTTATCTATTGATCTTGTTCCAGGAGTAGCACTGATTTCCATTCCTCTTTATAGGATGGCTAAACCAGAATTACAGGAGAATAAGAAGTAGTTAGAGGAGTTTCAGGAAAAGGGTTTCATCTGACCAGTACTTCTCCTTGGCGTTCGTCTATCCTTTTTGTGAAGAAGGCAGACTATACCCTCAGACTTTGTGTGGATTGTTAGAAACTGAACTAGTTGATGGTTAAGAACCGATATCCCTTACCAAGGATTGATGATCTTTTTGACCAGCTTTGAGGATCCTGGGTGTTCTCAAAGATTGACTTGAGATCTGATTATCATAAGCTACGTGTTAGACCATCATATATTCCTCTCACAACCATTAGGAGTAGGTATGGTCTATAAGAGTATTTGGTTATGTTGTTTGGTCTCACGAATGCGCCAGAAATTTTCAGGTAACTGATGAACCAAGTGTTCTATCCTTACTTGGATTCTTTTGTGGTAGTCTTTGTAGATGATATATTGGTGTACTCTCACACTTGACATGACCATGATATCCATCCTAATATAAAATTGAGTACACTAAGAGAGCATCATTTATATGCTAAGACCACAAAATTCCACATTTGGATAGATCAAATTCACTTCTTGGGTCATGTCATCTCAGAGACAGGAGTATCAATAGACCCAGAGAAGGAAATAACGGTAGTTTCATGGGATCATTTGTTTCCTCTGGAAATAGGGATGACCTAATTGATTTAAGGTTCAAACATTCCAATTAGTTTCTAACGAGTTTGTTCGTAGAACCGGAAACATCCAATGATTCTATATCCATTTGGATCTACTTTCCAAAGGTAGGTGCTCATTAGTTATGGACCGATGAGACTTAAGAATTTTCATTGGTCAATAGGATGGGAGGTCGGACTCATCACACCTTTTTTAGGGGAATTATTGTCTACTCCGGGACTGTCTTTATAGATTTAAGTTATGTTCGTGAATCCTTATTAAATTACCAAGTATAAAATGATATTTCCTTTAGATCTGACAATCAATGATTTGATATGTAGGAAATTTAGATAATCTTTTATATGTATTCAAGGTTCTTCATCGATAGAGAATCATCTGTATTTATTAGATATTCTTAGTCAATGGTTCCTTTAATACATAAAAGTATCTTGGTCATTATGATGACCATACTGGTTTTAAAGCCACTTAGTGGGGCACTTGAAGTTTATTGTCATTCAGAAGGACATGGATTATTTCAGAGTTGGGATCGTACCCACAAATGGGCTACCTATGTATCCTTTGTTTAGAAAAGGAATCAGAACCCATGTAGTTCGAGTAAGGGAGTATGATGTTTATGCATGATTAATGGCTCAAAGAAAGATGTCATAATTACTTTTACACTCTAATCTCACTTGAGTCATGCTCGGTGTGAGAAACAAGAGGTATTGGTAAAACCAGACAATTGTGCCATCATAAGAAATGATGTGGGGCTTATGTATGTATGAATTCCCAAATAGATGAAGATTAGGATTTACTTCAGGGAAGAAACCCGGGAACAAGGTCCATAAAGGTATATGTACTTTATAGAGATTTGGATACTTTAACTTGGGGCTTACTCCTGAGGAAGATGCCCAAATTAGGAGGGGACTTATGATTGGGTTTTATTCATAACAAGGAAGCCCAAATCAAAAGTAAATTAAGACCGATTAAGAGAAATTATGACTGGGGCTTATTCTTGAGAAGGAGGCACAGGTTAAAGAATTTTAGAACTGGGGCTTACTCCTAAGGAGGAGGCCCAGGTTAAGAAAATTTGAAAACTGGGGCTTACTCCTAAGGAGGAGGCCCAGGTTAAGGGACTTGGGGCTTACTCTTAAGGAGAATGCCCATATTTGTAGGATTTGAGACTGTGGATTATTTCTGAAAAGGAATCCTAGGTTATTATAATTATGGTTGGGGCTTACTCTTGAGGAGGATGCCCATATTTGGGAACTTGGGGCTTACTCCTGAAAAGGAGGCCCAGGTTAAGGGACTTATGGTTGGGGCTTACTCCTGAGGAGGATGCACAAATTAAGAGAACTTGGATTGGGTCTTACTCCTGAAAAGGAATCCCAAATTAAAGATTATCTCATCTTAAAGGATGAGGTTGAATGAATTAAATATCTAACCTTAGTGACATAAAGATATGTAAATCACTAGGTTTTGAGAGATGTTCCACAGAATTCCTTTTAGATAAGGAAGACAACAATGGATCCATTCCAAAAGAAATGGCTTTAAAGAGGGTTTTGAAGTCTGGATCTTGAATAGGAGAGGTGGATAAGAATAAGAGAGGTGAAATAGGCAGGAGAGGCACCCAAAAAGAAGTGGGCGCGCAGGTCCTGCGTGGGCGTGCAAGTTTTGTGTGGGCGCGCAAGTTCGGGCACGCAAGTATACTTGCACAACACAGGGGTACTTGCGTGACATTAAACCCTTAGGGTAATACTTGGGTGAGACTTGGCTCAAGCCCTTAGTACTATACCTATAGTCTTCCAGAAGAGTGGCGTGCAAGTTCTGTTGAAGGGGTAAGGCGGCGCGCAAGTGTGGCTATTTCCCTTAATGGATGGACACTTAGGTGCGCAAGTGTTGATGAGTTTCAACACTTAGGCCTTAATCCACCTCTTTAGATCTTCCGTTCTAGGTAAGAAATTACCTTAGAAGTGTTCAGAAGCTTTGAGAAGATACTAGGGCGCCAGGAGCTCAAATCTGAGTTTCTGGAATTTTTTTCGTCCTGAAATGGGGGGCCCACCAGGGGTATTTATAGGCCAGGGAAGACCCTGAGTGAAAATCAAAGAGGGCACGCAAGTCACCTGCACGACCATTGGGCGGCGCACAAGTATACTTGCACGACCTTGGTGGAACTTGCATGACCCAAGTGAAAATGAATCTTCGTTCATGCCTTTGTCAATTTTTGATGTTTCTTCAAAGGATGAATCACTTTGGGTTCAAGGTACTTCCCCTTTTTATTCATTCAGACTCTATGATGGAAAGGAGCGTCAACAAAAGTCCCCCCTCATATTTAGATCCGAAATAAATAAGAATGTGACTCTGAGGTAATGAAGGAAACCATGGAACATGCAGTGCGCAGGTGTTGAGCGCGTAGATGGCAGCATGCAAGTGAGAGTCGTGCAAGCATCGATGTGTTGGGTTGCGTGCACTGGCTTTAGGCGCGTAGGGTTGAGTCCTGGCCTATATATATGCGTCCATTCCTCGCACAAAGCACTGAATCTCAAAATTCTTTCTCTCGCCACGCAGGTTGCCTTCGCTGCGCAAGTTGCTCTGTTTTCTGCTATTTCTTTATTGTCGTGCTACTGTAGAGGTATTTGGACTTTCATGGTGATACTTTCATGCCAAAACTTGTGCGACACACATATACTTGCACACCACTTTTGGGACATGCGCGCCTTAATGCCTTATCCATTTTTTCACTTTTCTTTACAACTTTTATGAAAAATAAACTTATGAGTTAATTATTCAACTTTTGTGCAGATTAAATGGATCCCAAGAGAATCGTAAAGGTTGATGAACTGGCTAGAAAGAGGATTGATAAAATGATGAGAATCGTTTTCCATGACTATTATGATAACTGTGACAGCATTCTTCCTGATTTGTCCAAGTACTTGAAGAAGTATCATCGTAATTTTCCATAGAGCATCTACTTGCCTCTGTATAGCCATGGTCATCTGCAAGGAGTCAACATTACAGATGTGAAGAACTATATGTCTGAGATGTAGCCACACTACTACTCCTCTATTTCATTTATGTTGTGCATTAAGAGCAACATCAATGGTGTGAACTTTCAAATTTTTCCTTCATGCCATTTCCTTGTAGATAAGAAAATGGAAAACCATGGGCTGATATGTTTTCCGCTGCTGGTTGATGGAGAGAAGGCTATCATGACATTAGAAACAATATTTGAAAAGATTACTCTCTCCAAATGGATCTTTACATCCAATGCTCCATTCTCAAATCCATGTATTAATCTTCTAAGTCTCTTGGACAGAAACAGAGTCATTATTTGATCTGCAGAAAATTTTCTCAAACCGCACTCAAGAACATTCTTTTATAATTATTCCAAGAAGAGCTGGTATCACTGTATCTCTTATTTTATCCATTTGAATGAATTAATTCCAGGTGGTTGCTGATGAAGCTCAGGATTCCATAAATCAAATTATGAGTTATGTTGAAATCCTCTTGTAATTCTTGAAAAAAAGAAACACCAATCTGTGGATGTCCTTCTAACTCTTGTGCATCAATGAAAAAAAATTTCATCTTAAATCATTTGCACATACCTTATTTTTCTACATGCTTTAAATTTTAACTAAGCCAATGGTCCTAGTAAGCATAATTTGATTTTTTTTTTTCTAGGATTATTATAAATAACCCTACAAACTTTGAATCTTTTTAATATCTCAGTATTACCTAAATCATACAGAATGTATGTTTAGTGATCCGGGACTTGACTTTTATTCAAAGTTACCTTGTCTTTTGTAGGTAGTTTAAAGTCATGAACATCGGACATAAAAAGAAAGGCTAATGTTTAAGGTCGAAATAGCTTTGACCAAATGGATTAACATTGACTCAATTCCTTGATAATATATCTGAAAACATATTACCATGTTCAAGTATGAGGGAAAATATGTAAATGTTGACTTAAGAAATTTTGAATCTGAGGAATGATATAAAAAATGGATAAAATAAATTAGAAGAAGTAGTTCCCAAGAATGAAGTTACCATTATTTAACAAACCCGTTAGGGGGTAGAATTATGCAGGGCCACCTAAGGGCATTGGTTGCATAGTCAAATAATAGCATCTTTTGGATGACAGGTTCGTTATGTAAACTACTTATGAAAGGCTGCCTAAGGGTACATGCTGCATAGTCAAGCAAAAGAACTCTCAGAAATTTACTTTTCTATTACTAAAAAGCTAGTGGAAATTTATGGGGATTCAAATTTTTCAAAGCATAGAGTTTGCTGTATTGGGAGAGGTACTTGAATATGTAAAAGATATTTCCAAACAAGATTGTCTAAGAACTGGATGAATGTTATTCCTACAAAGTTCTGACCCAAACCTAAGGAAGGGAAATATAAACCATAGACTTGAGTACTTTTAGATCATGAAAAAGAGTATGGGACAAATATGTTAAGGATGAATATTTTTGTGGATCCCTATATATTGTTGTTAAGACAACTAAGGACAAAAGAGGTTTTATTCCCAAGAATGAAGTTACCATTATTTAACAAACCCATTAGGGGGTTGAATTATGCAGGTCCACCTAAGGGCATTGGCTGAATAGTTAAATAATAGTATCTTTTGGTTGAAAAGTCTGTTATGTAGACTATTTATGCAAGGCCGCCTAAGGGCACGTGCTGCATAGTCGGGAAAAAGAAATCTCAGAAATTGGACATTTTGTGACCAGAAGTCAAGAAAAAGGGTTATGGAGATCTGGAAGTATTTAAGGTTAGGATTATGACACATAAAAATGGGTATTGTCCAATGTACGTAGAGATACACAGATAAATGCTAACCATAATCATGTTGTGGCTGGGTCCTGAATTGAAATGTTGGACTTCACTACGTATCCCATAAGGATGGGAATCAAGCCATACATAGTTCTTGAAATACATTTTAACGTCTTGTGGGACAAAAGTATGGGAGATCTTAGTTTAGATTCATAGAGCTCAGACCATAATAATGAATACACAGTGTGTGTTTTCATAGGGACTTTTCAGCCATGGGACGGAAAGTAAAATTTGGGGTTAGGCCCAAATACTTGGGGCTGGATTCGATGGATGCTCGAACACTCCTATGTATCCCATAAGTATGGTAATCAAGCCACACATAGTTCTATAAATACCCTCTGTACATATTTGGTTCGTAAAAGTGAAGGGTGAAGGGGACTTTAGTGAAATGATGGTTTGACCCAAGATAAAAGGTTTAGGCATTTCCATGTATGCACATAGTCTTTAGAATATAACATGATTGGAGATCAATGTAAATAATGATTCTCTCTCAGGTGAGGGTATCAAAGAATGTTGTAGTTTATTGTCGTACAGGACAAAAGTGTTGTACAGTTTAACATCATGTAGTAAGGACAAAGGTAAACCAATGTGAAGAGATTGGTTTTGGGCTTGAACCTCAGGAGGTTGCCTACGTACCCAGCCTATAATGAAATGATCAAAGTCCACGTAGTTCAATTAAAGAATGAATTAGTGATCAAGTTTTTCTTGGGGAAAACGACCTAAAAATGGTGTTGGGACTTACGCATGGTTAGCGGCCCAGAGAGGGTGTTATGGTTAAAGTTTACTCTAATCTCACGTGAGTCATACTCGGTGTGAGAAACAAGAGGTAGAAACAACCTTAACGATGCACAGTTTAATGTCATGTAGGACATATGAAGGGACTATGCAGTTTAAAGTCTTGTAGTGAGGACTATTGGTGCTGCACAGTTTAGTGTCATGTAGCAGGGACAAAATACAGTTTAACGTCATGTAGGACGTATTAAGGGACATTATTCAATTTTACGTCATGTAGGTTGAATGACCAGTATAGTTTAGCATCATGTATCTAAGACGATGGGGACAATACAATTTAATGTCATGTTAGACAAAAGGGTGATTTTTCAGTTTAATTTCATGCAGTAAGGACAAAAGAGGACACAGTTTAACGTCATGTTGGATGTATTAGGGATTTTTTCACAGTTTAATGTCTTGCCGGACGTAAGGGACTTATGTATAGTTTAGCGTCATGTAGCTAGGATGTCACAGTTTAACTCCTTGTTGGACGAAAAGAATGTAAATAGTTTAAAGTCATATGCATGGACCGTGATGGTCCAGTTTAACATCTTGCTGGAAGAAAAGAATCCAAATAGTTTAAAGTTGTATGCATGGACCGTGATGGTGCAGTTTAAAGTCTTGCTGGACGAAAAGAATACAAATAGTTTAAAGTCATATGCATGGACTGTGATGGTGCATTTTAATGTCTTGCTGGACGATAAAGTATTTGTGTTACACAAAATACTTCTTCAGAAATCTAGCATTGGTTGGAGTGGTGATGAGTTCTCCATCCATTGAGATTAAAGAATAAGATTCATTGGAGTATACCTTATGTATTGAATAAGGTCATTCCCATTTTTTCTCCAGCTTGGGAGGTTTCTTTCCTGGTATCATTGGAGTTCTGAGAACCAATACCAATTCTCCCTGAACGAATGAACAAAGACGAACTTTTTTGTTGAAATCTCATGATATTCGATTCTGATAGACTTCTAAGTGGTTCAAGGTACACAATCTTCTCTCGTCTAATTGTTTTAATTCATCCAATCGCTTCTGAGATTGTTCATCTGTAGATGACTGATCATAAATGGCTACTCTGAGTGAAGGTAACTAAACCTCAATGGGCAATACTGCTTCTGTTCCATATACCAATGAATATGGAGTTGACTGCGTTGCAGTATGGGTGGTAGTTCGATAATCCCATAAAGCATGAAAGAGTTTGTCAGGCCATGATTTCTTGTCTTTATCCACCATCTTTTGCAATATATTTTAAAGAGTATTTTTGAAGGCTTCTATTTGTCCATTGGCCGATGCATGATACCGAGATGAATGGTTGTATTTGATGTTGTATTCTTGATACAACTTCTTCACCTCAGATGAATAGAAGTTGGTTCCATTGTCCATCAATATGGTATGAGGGACACCAAATCTGGTAATGATGTTAGACTTGATGAAGCTAACAATTCTTTTAGAACTAACTTCTTTGAGAGGTATTGCCTCTACCCATTTGGAAAAGAAGTTATTAGCAGTAAGAATGTACTTAAACTGCTTGGATTTAGCTAAATGATAAGGTCACACCATATCCATTCCCCATGTGGAAAATGGCCACGAGTATTTAGCTGTATGAAGAAACTCTAGGGGCTGATGAATGAAGTTGGCATTTACTTGGCATGAATGAAACTTCTTCGTGAAATAAACACAATCCTGTATCATTGAAGGCCAAAAGTATCCAAGCCTTCGAATTTGATCAGATAGTCTGTGTCCAGACTAGTGGGAACCACAACTCCTACATGTACTTCTTTCATGACAGCCATTATCTCTTCACCATCAATGCATCTGAAGAGAACTCCATCAAAACCACTCTTGTAGATAATTTTCTCTAGGTGATCTGGGCTATCATAAAGAGTGAAATTGACCACACGTCGTCGGATTTGTTCTTTCTCATCTCTATCAGGTGGAAGTGTTCCATTTTGAAGGTATTCTCTGATAGGTGTCATTCATCCCATAGTATGACCGTATGGTTCAGAGATGGGACTAATTTCATTGATTTCCTCTGTTATGGTTTGAACATAAGGTGAAATTATATGATGGTGGGCAATACTGATGTTTGTCTCGTCCTGATTTAGATCTACCAGAGCTTTGGCTATATTTTCCAATGCATCAGCTTGGGCATTTTGTGATCTCGAGACATAAGAAAATGTCGGTTCTTAAGGAAATTCTTCCATTAACTCCCTGATGTAATCATACAAAGGGATTAGTTCTTCTTTTCTGATTACATAATCTCCATTGACTTGTTTGATTACCAGGTTTGAATCACCTTTCACCTTTAAGTGATTCACTTGTGCTTGAAGCTCCAATTCCAATCCTGCGATGAGAGCCTGGTATTCTGCTTCATTATTTTTACCGCCTCCCAACAATGAGAAGTAATAGGGTAGCACTGCCTTTTCTGGAGAAATGATAACAATTCCTAACCCAAATTTGTTGAATTTAGGATCTTCCATTTGCTTTCCTGTTGGACTTCTGGAAGCACCATCAAAGTACATTTCAAATGTTTGAAGTCTTTCTTGAATAGATAAGACTTCCTCATCAGGAAGTTCAATATCTGAAGATGTGTCTTCTACTGAAGGTTGTTCAGCAAGGAAATCAGCCAGAGCTTGTCCCTTTATTGCCTTTTGAGACACATACTGAATATGAAATTACTGCAAAATAACTTCCCATCTTTCTAGACGTCCAGTAAGCATTGGACGACTAAGGATGAATTTGAGCGGGTTATTGTGAGATACCAATTGGTTCTCGTGATGTTGCAGGTAGTGTCTCAACTTATAAACTGCAAAGATTAATTCTAGGCAGCACTTCTCAATATTTTAATATCGGGTTTCTGCTTCAAGCATAGTCTGACTGAGATAGTAAAGGTTGTTTTCATTCCTAGCATCATTCTTCTGAGCAAGAAAGGCACCCAATGATCGCTCTAAAGCTGTCACATAGAGGATAAGTGGTCTTCCTTAAACAGGTGGCATTAATACTGGTGGGATCAAGATATATTTCTTGAGAATATCGAATGTTTCTTGACATTATTCAGTCCATTGGTAAGTGACTCCATTCTTCATTAATTTGTTGAAGGGTAAACTTTTTCCTACTAAATTGGCGATGAAACACCGAATATAGGACAATTTTCCCTGAATTCCTCTCAATTCTTTCAAATTTTGAGTAGGTGAAATACCAAGGATTGACTTTTTCTTCTTAGGATCGACTTCGTTACCATGATGGCATACAAAAAATCCAAGTAATTTTCCTGAGGTTACCCCAAAAGAAAATTTTAAGGGGTTCATCTTCAAATTGTGTTGCCGAAGTTTGTGGAATATGATTTCCAAATCATCCAAGTGATTATAACGTTGTTTGGATTTAACCACAAAATAATCCACATAACATTCAACAAACTTCCCTAAAAAGGGTTTGAAGATACGATGCATGGCATGCTGATATGTTGCCCCTGCATTATTCAGGCCAAAGGGCATTACCTGATAGCCAAACACACCCTGAGGGGCTCTGAAGGCTATAGGTTCCTCATCTTCTGGAGCCATTCATATTTGATTATATCCTGAATATCCATCCATGAAGGAAAGTTCTTCATATCCAGTTGTTTCATCAATTAAGAGTTCTGTAATCGGTACTGGAAATCATCCTTAGGACAATGCCGATTAAGATCTCTGAAATCAATGCAAACTCTAATTTTCCCATTCTTCTTTTTCACTGGGAAAATATTAGCCAAACACTTGGAATATTGAACTTCTATTAAGAAGTTGGCTTTGATAATATTATCCATTTTAGCTTCAATTTTGGAAGAATAGGTTGGATGTGTTCTTCTAGCAGCTTGTTTGAATCCTCGATGTTCTTCTGGAAAACCTAAACAATGAGTGGCAACATCAGGATCAAGCCCTGGAATCTCTGTATAATTCCAAGAAAATATATCTCAATTTTTCTTTAAAAATGAAATATTCATCTCTTTCTCTTCAAGAGTCATGGCCGCACTAATTAAAGTGGGGTGTGGATCTTCTTTTGTACCCAGATTTATTTCTCTGAGTTCATCCACGGTGGTAGAGATAACCTCTTCAAATGATGGAGGAGCATCCCTGAGATCTTCCTCTTCTTCTTCAAGATGTGTTATTTCTTCTGTTTCTACTTACATAGTAGATGAGGAAGCATAATTTTTATGATTAGAAGCTATGTTAAAATTTGAACATCTTGAAGAAGAAGCTTCCATTTCCGACCCGATTGATGATGAAGGGTCTTCCTTGGGTAATAAAGAGGAGATGATGGATTGAGAATCGACATCATCGTTCACCTCTAACATTTTTATAACTTCTTATGGCCTGGTTGATGAAGTATAGACTTGTTGGATTTCAGAAGATGAAATTAATACATCCCCATTTGAGATTTCATCATTGCCTAGTGAATCACTAATTTCTCCCATGTTGTCTGTCTTGATTGTTGTAATTGACATTATGGAGGTTTCCATAAGTGTGTTTTGATTTGGGTCTATCCTGTCAATTTGACTGATAGGCAACACATAATCTATACTAACATGTGTAAATGGATTTACTGGAATCTTTTTCAAACCAAATGGAGCATTAACCTTGTAACCTCCCTTGCTATGGATTTCTCTTTACCCTTTATATGGTAGAATTATGCCTCAATTTATTGAGATTCATATGTTTTTAATGGGGATTTATCATCATACAATGTCCCAATTTGACCATCGAAACAATATTTAAGGCATTGATGGTATGATGAGGGGATAGCTTCATGTTGATGTAGCCAAGGTCTCCCAATAAAAACATTGAATACTGTATCATGGTCAACAACCATGAAATATGAATTAGATACAAGGTCTCCAAACTGAGTTCTGAGTGTAATCTCGCCGAGTGGTTCTTGTTCATTTTTATCATATACTTGAAACATTAGAGTATAAGGAGATAAATCAGATTTTGTGAGGCCCAATTGACGAAGTATACAAATGGGGATGAGGTTGACTCCTGAACCATTATCAATGAAAGCTCTTCGGACGTCTACACCATTGACCTTTCCAGATAAGTACAAAGGTCTAATGTGTCCATGCACAACATAATCTTCATCTTCATATTTTTAAGATATCACTGCATGACATTCTGTAGGATTATTCTCTACATGGTAGACTTTAGCTGCAACAATTTCAGTTTCAAATTCCTGAGGACTTGACAAAGCCTCTATGAGTGCCTCCCGAAGATCCTTTGATAAATTCAAGGCATCTAAAATTGATAACTTGGATGTTACTTGGTCCAAGTGTTTCAATACATCATACTTTTGATCCAAAGGTCTACGTTTCCCAACAGGAACATGTGGTTTCGCAGGTTCCTTAAAATTTAATGCTTTGGACGTAGATGCATCTTGTATCGGGGTAGGAGTTGGAAATACTCCTGGCTTTGGAAGATTAGACTGAATATGTCTATTTACCTACTGAGAGGAAGAGGGTGGAACCTCTAACCAATCCTCCAAAATAATTGTACCAGGACTGAATCTGCTATGCGTGGAAGAATTTTCTTGTTCTTATTGAGCCCGATTAAGGGCTCTACCATGAGTTTCTACTGCATACACAGTTTTAGCAGGGGTGGAATTGGAATAGTGGTTTCTAGGATATCCATGTCTTCCTCTGTATACCAGACCTCTGGAACTCCTTTTAATTCCTTTGTTTGATACAGGGAACTCAGGATCATAAAAATTGAAATTGTGGCTGGCATATGGATCTATTAAGTAAATCATGTTAACAGAACCAAAGATCAACTCTTAATCTGAGGAATACTCTGCTTGGTTAGCTAGTTTAGGTTGTGCCATTTGGTGCGATGGTGCCCATTGCTTCGAAGTAGATGGCATAAAATCTGCTAGAGTCAAAGACAACTTGGGATTTGACATGATTTCATCTTCTTCTGATTCTTCTTCTTTCTTTGAATTATGTCGTTTCTTTGAGGATTTTCCCTCTGATGAAGAGGGTTTTGCTGCGGCATTCATGGTAGAAGACACAATTGGTTTCTTCAATTGTGTTCACAAAATATCATGAGTTCAGTTAATCGTTTTTCTAACCATCCAATCACCATATTTTTGTGAATTTTTGTTCTTGACTTCTTGCCACTCAACTTCCTCCTCTAGATCTATAGCAGTAACACATGCTACCTGAGCTGAAGAACCTTTCAATTTTACTTGTCCCAAGTCAACCATTTTTTGAAGGAGGTACTTGAAGACAAAACACTCCTAAATGGGATTCCCCAACATCTGATGAAACGTACAATAGTTGGGACGGTCTTCATCTCCTTCCTTGTTTGGTCTTTTGGGCCTTGGCAATTGAACCAAATTATTTTCCAGAGCCGAAATGAAGTAACCAGGAACCTATTCATTTCGGAAAGAGTAAAATTTTCTCTTTAGATCCTTAAATTTTTTCTGTATTTTATCTCTTCGATCATATTGACGAAATGGCCTCTGTTGTTGACGCTCAAGAGGCAGAGCCCTTTGGGAAGATGAAGGTTTTGAAGTAGAATCAGGTATAGGTGCTTGTTTAAGCATAACTGTAGTAGTCTCTGCTCTACCCATTCTCCTTCCTGGAGCTGATGGAATTACACGAGCTTTATCCTTAGTCTTCATAAGAGAATCTTCAATCTGTTGAGCGATTGAAGTAAGGTCTCGAAACCCTCCTGTGTATTTCATAGGGATCAACGGTGTGCGTAATTCGTCACGTAGATTTGCCACAGATTGGCAACAATTCCTCTTGAGGGAGTGCTTAGCTCAGGGGATATGTTAATCCCTTCCAGTGAGCAATGAAATCTGAAACCCTTTCATTCTCCCTATTCTTACAGTTTGTAAGATCAAAAACTATTGTCTTTGGAAACATTAAGCTGAATTGAAGAAGGAATCGTTGACGGAGATCCTCCCACCTGGTAATTGACTGGGATTGTAAGCTTGTGTACTAGACAAAGGCAGGCCCTTGTAATGATTGTACAAAACACCTAAGCTTAACTACTTATTTTTGTTGAGGGGTTCCCATCATAGGATCGTAATGAGAAACAAAATGTGTTAAGTGTTGCTCTGGGTCTCCCGAAACATTAAAGATTGGGAATGTGGTACTTGCAAAATTTGATGGGGGAGGAATTGCATCAACCCATTCAGGGTAAGCTCTCTTTTTTGGTTGAATTTGAACATGCTTTACCTCTATAGCTTCCAATCGAGTTGTTAATAACTCAAAAGTAGTTATTAACTTTTGACAAACATCTGTTTGAGCTTGGACCTAAACAAGTGCAATGACTGGAGCTTGGACAGATGTGGTGGCTAGTACTGCAACTGATGGTAGCACCACCGACTGTTGTTGCACATGACCCATAGGATTAGACCTGTGAGGGTGTACTGGTAGATGAGGATATTCTTAATCCATCTCAGTAGTCGAAACAAATTCCCTTAGCTGACTGACTCCAGCACGCTTAGGAGGAAGACTACCCTGAAGTAGTTCTGCATTCAACCTCCTCAATTCCTTCATTTCTTCCACCTGTTGTGCAAATCTTTTCTCTAGTGAGATCGATTGGACTTCTCTAGAGGAAGGGTATGTAAACTGATTCTTTACTTTCCCCTTTTTTGATCCCTTTTGAGGAGGGGAAGTGGGTTACTTGAAGGATTACCTAGATTCTGGGTAATCCTTTGATTTCGTGTATTCACACCTTCTTCATTTGTGTCTGTTCGTACAACTTCTTCAGCAGGAACCTCTTCATTTGATCCCTCTGAGTGAGCCTCATCTAGTGGATCAGCAACAACAACATTGATGACATTAATTGATGCATAATTCATTGCATCCCTTCTATCAGCATTTCTGCGATATTGTCTTCTTCCATGTCCTTGATGAGACATTGTCTTTTGTTGATTTGATCCCTCAGGAACTTCTTGATGAACCGTAATGTGGAGGGAATCTCCTGATAATTCGGCTCTTCGTTCCTCTTGGGGCTTCTTCTCTAATTGAGAGAAGACTGACTTTCTCTAAGGAAGAGATTGAGGATTTGAAAAAGTCCCCAGTCCTGTAGACTGGGACTATTCCTGCTATTCCTGCTCAACTCCTCGAATCCTATTTGTTGATTCTGAGGGTTGGGTTAAAAGATTACCTAGTCTAGAAAGCTGGGGTGGTTCTTGAGTCGTTAAATCTAAGAATTTCTTGAAATCTCTCCTGATCTTACGGTATTTAGTCTGGAAATTGGTTGGATGCATCAATCTACATCCACTCTTATCACCAGGTTCAAATGAACATTGGATTATTTCTGACACTTCTGTCACTTGATGATGTGCACGCTCCAAACGAGAATCATTTTCAATATTCTTGTTTGCTTTATGGAGGAGTAATTCAACAACTTGTTCTCTATATTCTTAATTTTGAGAGGAACTAGTTGAGGCATGTTCTTGAGCAAGCCTTTGATTACAAACAAACCCCATTGGTTGTGGCCGGTCGTGGGAAATAACATTTCATGAGACCACTTTCGGCGGGCTTTGTTGACTGGAGAGTACAGTGAAATGTAGGGCTCCATGAACACCTCATCCCCTGTTATGAATACCATATGGGGCATTGGAAATTAACTGGCCCAATATTCATAGTGTCCTAAGGCATGAACACTGAAGGGCTCTCTACTGCTTTTCAGCCTTTGGATATCGAGAAACTCAGAGAGATGCCAAGTCAATTTGGCGTTGTAACCCTTCTATTATCTTGACGTGGTTTTCATAATCATCACAAGATAATATTTTCCTTTTCAATTGACAACTATTTTTTCATATTTTGAGACGAATATCATGAATTCCATCTTCCATCAACATCTCTGGAATGTCATACTGAGAGTCAACCCGAGGAAAAACCATGACTGGCACTTCACCTTTTTCCAGTTGTTTTCTCATATTCACCACTTCCTATTTATCATTTGATGAAGATTATTCTACCTGATTAGACCAAAGTTGGTGCTTCCTTGTTAATTCATCATATTCAACAAGATCGGTAAAGAATTAACTTATCAAACTAGAAGATGCATGACTTAGGGGTGGTTCAGAGAATGACCTACACCCTGGGCTATCTTCTGATTGAGAAAGTATTTTACCTGTTATTGGAAAAGCATCAGACATGACTGGATTCACATTTGAAAGTGCCTCAAGATAAGAGGGCTTTCTCGTCACTACATTGTCCATTGGAGCATTTTCCAGGAAATGTGCATTACTACTGAGGAGAGGACTTTCACATCTAAATTCATCATCAAGGGGAGTACCACCATGGTGGGTTACAGAAAAAGATGAAACATTTTACTCCTTGGTCTTCTGACCACATAGAGGGTTCCTATGGCTCTCATCTGAAGATGAAACTTCTAGATCGACCGCATTGTCATGAAGCAAGAATTAATGAGGAAGTATCTGATGCAGACCTTTCAGAATTAATGTTCCCACTATTGGTAACTGAGGGAGTAGAATCTTGAATTCCAACAGATAATTGTCTGAGGACTTCAAGAACTCCAGCATAGAGCAAGGCCTTATTACAGATTGGCTCTTGATTTCTTGACTGTGCTGGGAGGGTCTTCTTCTTAGACGCCTTATTACTCAATTTAAAAACCACTTGTTGATGGAATTGGTTATTATGGGCAGGTTTATGTGCCTGATCATGAGAAATGATCAGGTTAGGTTGATTATATCTACTTCAATCAGGTGTATGTGCCTGACTTGGTTGTCCGTATGATATGGGGGAGTACGCCCCACAACCCTCTTGGACTGGAACAGATGTGTTTTTCTATTCTGAAATGATATATTGATGTGTCACTCCACTAGTAGGGATAGATTTATGTGTCTTTCCCTGAGATGATGTTGAATCTATTATAATATTCTGACAGGCATCCAAAATATGAGCAGGAATTTTCTTCTGCTCTTTTACCATTGACAGAATATGATTGGTGACTTCAGCTGCCGGAACGGGGATATATGTCCATTCCATGCTTGGAGTAGGTGTGTGTTCCTTCTCCTGTCCTTCTTTTCCTGTCAGTGAATTCTGACAGTACTCATGTGTGGGGGTAGAGAGTTGAGTCTGCCTCTTGTTTGTCACCGGAGCTTTCCGACTGACTTCTCTGAGTGCTACCAAATGAGACTATTGGTAGGCTTGATCAATACTGCAAGGTGTATGTGCCTTCTGATTGCACTCCAATGAAAATGGTTTACGAGCTTCCTTTAATACTGACAGATGAGGCTGCTGGCAGGATTGATAAGTGTAAGCAGGTGTATGTGCCTGTTTACCAGTTGTCAACACATTGGGTTGGCGGGATCCATCATATGTAGTCAGATGAGCCTGGTGACTAGAAGATGATTTATAAACATGTGTATGTTCCTGTCTATAGTATTCTTCCAGAATTTCCTGGCGGTATTGGCGTGCTGCTGCCAGACGAGTCTGCTGGACAGCGGAATTAAAACGGACGAGTGTGTGTGCCCACTCGTTGCTTGCCACCAAGTTAGGTTGGTGGACTACTTTGGAGATGGAAGAGATGAGAACCTACTCATTGTTGACCATATTTCACCTCTGGGGGTTCGCCTTGCCTGCTCAGGTTTGAGGAACCTGAGCTGAATGCCTGGAGAAGATACCCTCATCATGTTGAGGGTGCACTACTGCACGAGTCTGGCGGCGATTATTGATGGGATCCTTTGGGAAGGACTCCTGTCTCCTTGAATTAAGACCCTGAGGGACTTTCTCATTCACCTCCCTAGAATATGGGAGTGAATAGTGATTGTGTTCCGGGGATAATGACCCGAAACGGTTGGAGACGTTGGTTGGCACCACCTGCTTCTTGATCGTTGGTCGTCGCTGTCCAGACGACCAGGTTGAATTATTGACTTGGAGGGCTTCTTGAGCAGCCTCCAAAGTTGTAATAGTACCGTTTTGATGGTACTACTTAACTAGCACATTTGATACCCAGCGTTGAAGATGCTGAGTAGGTGATTTCATCCTCAGAGCGGACGATGATCCAGCAGGAGTAGTAGTAGAGGCATTCACAGTAGAGATATTCACAGGTGTGAACTTAAGAGAAGCCATTTCTGTAACACAGAAGATCTTGGAAAAGAGTTCTTGTTTAATATAACAGACATAATCAAGATAAGTTCATCCACTACATCTTTTGGATGAGCACATACGTTATTGATTGTTTTGTTTTCCCTCTTATTGAGTATAAATAGGGGCCTAAAAAAATAAGTAAAATGTCATTTTAACTTGGTTAAGGATTCACGTCGGGTTCACTATTTGTGTTTCCTCTGGAAATAGGGATGACCTCGTTGATTTAAGGTTCAAATATTCCAATCGGTTTCTAACAGGTTTGTTCGTAGAACCAAAAACATCCAATAATTCTATATCCATTTGGACCTAATTTCCAAAGTTAGGTGCTCATTAGTTATGGACTGATGAGACTTAAGAATTTTCATTGGTTGAGAGGATGGGTGTTCGGACTCATCACACCTTTTTGAGGGGAATTATTGTCTACTTTGGGACTCTCGTTATAGATTTAAGTTATGTTCGTGAATCCTTATTAAATTACCTAGTATAAAATGAGCTTTCCTTTAGATCTGACAATCAATGTTTTGATATGTATGAAATTTAGAGAATCTTTTATATGTATTAGAGTTTCTTCATCGATATAGAATCATTTTTATTTGTTAGAGATTCTTAGTCAATGGTATCCTTCAATACATAAAAGTCTCTTGGTCATTATGATGACCATACTAGTTTTAAATCCACTCAGTGGGGCACTTAAAGTTTATTGTCATTCAGAAGGACATGGATTATTTTAGAGTTGGGATTGTACCCGCAAATGGGCTACCAATGTATCCTTTGTTTAGAAAAGGAATCAGAACTCATGTAGTTCGAGTAAGGGATTATGATTTTTATGCATGATTAAAGGCTCAAAGAAAGATGTCATAATTACTTTTACACTCTAAGCTCACTTGAGTCATGCTAAGTGTGAGAAACAAGTGGTATTGGTAAAACCAGACAATTGTTCCATCATAAGAAATGATGTGGGGATTATGTATGTATGAATGCTCAAATAGATGAAGATTAGGACTTACTTCAGGGAAGAAACCTAGGAACAAGGTCCATAAAGTTATATGTACTTTATGGAGATTTGGATACTCTAACTTGGGGCTTACTCCTGAGGAAGATGCCCAAATTAGGAGGGGACTTATGATTGGGTTTTATTCCTGAGAAGGAAGCCAAAATCAAAAGTAAATTAAGACTGGTTAGGAGAAATTACGACTGGGGCTTATTCCTAAGAAGGAGGCCCAGGTTAAAGGATTTGAGAACTGGGGCTTACTCCAAAGGAGGAGACCCAGGTTAAGGAAATTTGAAAACTGGGGCTTACTCCTAAGGAGGAGGCCCAGGTTAAGGGACTTGGGGCTTACTCCTAAGGATAATGCCCATATTTGTAGGCTTTGAGACTGGGGCTTATTCCTAAAAAGGAATCCCAGGTTAAGAGAATTATGGTTGGGGCTTACTCCTAAGGAGGATGCCCATATTTGGGAACTTGGGGCTTACTCCTGAAAAGGAGGCCCAGGTTAAGGGACTTATGGTTGGGGATTACTCCTAAGGAGGATGTCCAAATTAAGAGAACTTGGATTGGGGATTACTCTTGAAAAGGAATCCCAAATTAAGGATTCTCTCATCTTAAAGTACGAGGTTTAATGAATGAAATCTCTAACCTTAGTGACATAAAGATATGTAAATCACTAGGTTTTGAGAGATGTTCCACAGAATTCCTTTCAGATAAGGAAGCCAACAAGGGATACATGCCAAAATAAATGGCTTTAAAGAGGGTTTTAAAGTCTGGATCTTGAATAGGAGAGGTGGATAAGCATAAGAGAGGTGAAATAGGTAGGAGAGGCACCCAAAAAGAAGTGTGCGCGCAAGTCCTGCGTGGGCGCGCAAGTTCTGCGTGGGCACGTAAGTTTTGGTCGTGCAAGTATACTTGCGTGGCACAGGGGTGCTTGCACGATGGTAAACCCTTAGGGTAATACTTGAGAGATACTTGGCTCAAGCCCTTAGTACTATCCCTAGAGGCTTCCAGAAGAGTGGCACGCAAGTTCTATTGAAGGGGTAAGGCAGCGCGCAAGTGTGGCCATTTCCCTTAACAGATGGCCACTTAGGCGCGCAAGTGTTGATGGGTTTCAACACTTAGGCCTTACTCTCCCTCTTTAGATCTTCCATTCTAGGTAAGAAATTACCTTAGAAGTGTTCGAAAGCTTTGAGAAGAGACTAAGGCGTCGGGAGCTCAAATCTGAGTTTCTGGAATTTTTTTGTCCTAAAATGGGGGGCCCACTAGGGGTATTTATATTCCAGGGAAGTCTCTGAGTGAAAATCAAAGAGGGTGTGCAAGTCACCTACACGACCATTGGGCGGCGTGCAAGTATACTTGCACGATCTTGGTGGAACTTGCACGAACCAAGTGCAAATGAATCTTCATTCATGCCTTTGTAAATTTTTGATGTTTCTTCAAAGGAAGAATCACTTTGGGTTCAAGGTACTTCCCCTTTTTATTCATTTAGACTATGTGACGGAAAGGAGCATCAACAACATCCAAAGAACATCGTTGAGGTACAGAGTTTTTTAAGGATGGATGGTTACTACATATGCTTTATTCAGGACTTTTCATGCTTAGTAGTGCCACTAACAAGCCTGACTAAGATGGTTGTGAAGTACTTATGGATAGATTCTTGCAATTCATCCTTTCAGAAGTTGAAGGGGAGATTAACTTCAGGACTTATCCTGATTTTTCCAAAGTCAGGCAAGAGTTAAATTGTTTACTATGATTCATAAAATATCAAGTTAGGAGTAGTTCTTATGCAGGTAGAATGAGTATTTGTGTATGGGTCTCAGTAGTTGAGGCCACATGAGAGGAATTACCTAATGCACAATCTCGAGTTAGCTACGGTTGTGCATGATTTGTGCTATTAGAGACATTACTTACTGGGAGAGAGTTTTTTGGTGTACACAAACCATAAAATTATCAAGTATATATTTACTCAGCAAGATCTAAATTTGAGATAGTGAAGGTGGGTTAAGTACCTTCAGTATTTTGACTTTGAGCATGCCTACATTCCTGGGAAAGGAAATGCAGTGACTGATGCGTTGAGCATAAGGAATTAGATACAGGCAATTCAGGAGTCCGGGAGTGAGTGGAAGCTTATGGATATATTCTCTAAGATGCACTCGAAGGTTTATGATAAAAAAGTGAAGACTTTTCTTTTTTCTATATATATTACCTCTACTCTACTGGATCGAGTGAAAATGAGGTAGCTTTAAGATTTTTAAGGCCTAGCACTTGGGGAGAGTGTGTCAAGATATGACCCTACTTCTGAGTAGACCATAGGTGAGGATGAGGTTTTTCATTTTCATGGGCACGTATGGGTGTCACCAGACATGCATGAGGATCTGTTGTGAGATTTTCATTCCTCAGTATGGGCAGTTCATCTGGGTGTCACCAAGATGTGTCTAGATTTACATTGTTAGTATTGGTGGCCAGGTATTAAGAGGGATGTAGCTTGTTTTGTTATGAAATGTTCCAGTTGTCAGTAGGTGAAGGCATAACATTAGTGACCGGTAGGGCTATTATAGTAGTTACCTATTCATGAGTGGAAGTATAATGATGTTGAAATGGATTTTATAACAGGTTTAACAAGGTCTCCTCAAGGGAATGATTTGATTTGGTTATTATCTACAGACTCATGAAGGTTTCACATTTCATACCGATCAAGGAAACCTTCGGTTTTGATGATCTTGGAAAGTAGTATATCTGAGAGATAGAATGTTTTCATGGGGTTATGAACTCTATTATTTCAGACAGGGATTCTCATTTTACTTCTCATGTTTGGAAGGGACTACATGGGTATTTGGGTACATAGGTACTTCTGAGTACAGCTTACCAACCCCATACAGATGGCCAGTCCGAGTGCACGATTTAAGTTTTTGAGGACATGCTTCGAGCATGTGTCCTGGATTTCAGGGGCTCTTGGGAGAGACACATACCCCTGGTAGAGTTTTCCTACAATAACAGTTTTCAGGAAATGATTTAGATGGAACCTTATAAGGCTTTGTACAGTACGTTATTCCAATCACCCTTATGTTGGCTGGATATAGGAGAGGCAGCTATATTGGAACCTCATCTTATTCATGATACCACTGAGTAAGTGGAGTTCATTTGGAAAAGTATGGATACTGAACAGTCTCGACAGAAATATAATGCTAATAGATAGAGATGACCTCTGGAGTTTGAGGTTAGAGATCAGGTTTTCCTACCTGTTACACTAAGGTTGGGACACAAGAGGATTAGGAGACAGGGGAATCTTTCACTAAGATATGTCGGGTCGTTTGAGGTTTTGGAGAGAGTTAGATCGGTTTCCTGTCAGTTTCAGTTACCTCAAAGGTATCAAGATATGCATGAAGTTTTTCATGTTTCTCATCTACGGTGTAACTTTTCATACTCTTATCATGTTTTTCAACTTGAGTCGGTTTAGTTAGAGGTGGATGCAACCTTCAAGGGGAACCCAATTTGGATTGTGGATCGTAGCATGAAGGTTCTTCATGGTCATTCTATTCCTATGGTATGTGTTCTATGGTAGCACAACTGAGTTCAGGATGAGGCATGGGAGAGGGAGGATGACGTACAATCGCAGTGTTTGGAGTTGCTTGCAATTTCTTCTTCACCGCCCTTGGAAGGTAAATTCAGGGATGAATTACTTTAAGGGGGGAAGTTTGTAAGAACCTGAATCTTCATTTCTAGTATGTATCTTTAATTTTTTTAGGAAAAGGAAGAAATGGTATTTTATAAGTAAATACCTTGTACTTTTGAGTATACACCATGTACCTATATTTCTGCATACAGCTGCATACTGGTCATGTAACGGCTGATTACGTGGCCTTCTGGTGACCTGGAAGACCTCTTAAATTATGGGTCGGTTAAGGCTACTACATGCCATGTACATTTAATGAACATACTATTTAGTTTTCTTTTTATTTTATATATTAGATTGGTGTCACATATCATGTCTGGAACGGTCTTATTCTTCCTATATATCGTACAGGAGCGCTGCAAAAGGGCCAAAAATCTCTGAACCCCTCCTGATTCTCTGTATGAGCCCCAATTGATACATTTTTGGGTGATTTGGAATCCCACCAGTGAGTTCTCAAAACCCCTAGATCCTTTTTTTCTAATTCATTCTCTCTCGTGGTTTATTCAAGGTTGAGCATTTTTCATCATTTTGTAGATCTATGCTAATCTATGATGATTCAAGGGCTAACGTTCAATTATATCGATCATATTACATCGAGGTAGGTAGTTTTTTCCTTTCATTATTCGTATTTGGATTATATGTGCTAAAAGTGTTGCATACCCATGTTAGGGGTACTGCTCGATTTGGAACTTAAACCTATTTATTTCCTATTATGGTTTTATTGATTGATAAGGGGTTGTTGATTATTCATAAGGTTATATACATTGTTTATGGGACACCCCATGGGTGTTTATCCCTTGTTTGACTATTTATAGATGTTTATTCTATAATTACTATTAAGAGTACCTTGTTTTTAATGCCTTGGTTTATTCAGATAGAGTTTCTTTGATTATATGAAATGCATGTGATATGCTTTATAAAGGTTTTTTCATGTAATGGTTTAGATTTCATGAGATGATTGAGATGATATGTGCAATTTTTTTCTAATGGACCATGAGAGCCTTAGACTAGGAAGATTGAGGGGACATACACATTATTTACACAGGACCATAAGAGCCTTTGTATAGATGTTGACCCAGGGATATTGACCATGAGACCTACCCAGGGGTATTGACCATGAGACCTACCCAAGAGGTTGTTTATAATTACCTTATTCTATGTTAACCCAGGGGTATTGACCATGAGATATACCCAAAATATCATTTATAATTTATCGATACTAGGTTGACTTGGGGGTATTGACCATGAGGGCTGCCCAGGTGGTCGTTTGTAAATGATTTATGTTATGTTGGACCCAGGGGTATTGACCATGAGATCATCCCAAGTGGTCATTTATATATTGATCTATACTATGTAGAACCAAAGTTATTAGACCATGAGATATTTCCCATAGGGTTGTTTATGAATTATTGATTGATTATGATGAGTTTTCCAAGCCAAATAATAATCTTGGACTCGGTCTTACATGATTGTTTAGATGGCCTTCTGAGACATCTGTTTTTTTACTTACACTGGGGATACATAGATTAGGCTAGATCCATGGGTTATATTATTTAATAGATTAAATAATTTCTAAATGTAAATGAATGTAATTGAAAACTGTAGGATTGTTTACTTTTGAGTACTTCTTAGTTTATTGCTTCATTTTTCGTATTATCTACTAAATATATTCACTAACAGTTAGGAAAAGATTTTTTAGTGTTTTTAAACTAGGATTTGTCTCACACCCTATTTGGGTCATTCTTTTAGACCCAAATATATTATATGATTTCAAGTATAGATAAGGGCAAGAACCCTTCTTCATCGGGTACTTGATTGTTGTTGGAGCTGGAGAGCATGAGACCAAGCTGAGGTTTGAGATGCTGTTAGATTTTACTTTATTTTCTGTACTTTAGTTTCTATGTTGTATTTCCATCATTGTGACTTATTGGGATGCTATCCTAGATGCATGTGACATGCATAATTTATATATATATATATATGCTTCAGTTGTTTTATTATTATCAGTCTTCCATTGTTTACTTCTGTTGTTTGTTATTACTGCTTCTGCTATCGTTTACTATTTTTTCAGTTGTGTACACTCTACCAATGAGGGGATATGTTCCCCAATATCACACCTTGGTCGTTGCTTCTAGTCAGTTTCCTATGGAATTTGGGGAAATTTGCTTGAGGTTATGTGACCAACTGGGTTCAGGGAACCTTTGGACAGCACCCGGATCTGGGAATTTACAAATCAGTATAAGGACAATTAATAACAATACCTAACATTAAAAAGAAGATGTCTCAAATACAAATTATTTTCCTAGATGTAATACAGTTGGTATTTTCAAGAATGGGGGCATGAATTAACATTTTTAAAAATTAAAACAAAAGAAAATTATTATTTTGAGAAGAAAATACGAACAAAATATATTTTCATTGTAGTTTTGATCTTTGGAAACTTAGAAACAAAATCTTATATCCCGGTGAAAGATCTTAAAAAACTCCCATAAAGATCTTCACCTTTAGTTAATCTACCTAAAAACTTTCTTCATAACCTGTGGAAAGAAAACATAAGAAAGGGGTGAGTTCAGATTCTCGGTAAGGGTAAATAAAGAAATGTGTGAGTATAACATGAAAAAAACGGTATGGAACTTGATAACAACATATAAAGATCATACCCCGCATATTATAGATCATAATAAAGATTGGAAACTCATAATAAATGAATCATAAGATAATTAAGAGCATAATTCATGAAATCATAACATTATAACAAGATATGTAATTGTGGAAGACACATATTCATATAAAAACCCTATGTCAAGGTGGCCTATAAAGGCCTTTGTAACATGTTAGGCTTGGGTTAGTCACTTGTATACCTGCTTCAGGATTGGAATTCCTTCTTGTGTACCATTTTATTTCAGGATTGAAATGTCCTCCCATGTACCCTCTTGTTTAGGGCTTTAGATGTCCTCCTGTGTACCCTCTTGTTTTAGGATTGGTATGTCCTCTTTTTTACCCTATTGTTTCGGGTTTATTATTTCCTTCCATGTACCCACTTGTTTTAGGCTTTTTATTTCCTCTGGTGTATCCTTTGAGCTCATAAAACATTTAACATTACACAATTAATTAAAGGAGGATATATCTCCCACCCATCTCATAATGAAGTCATACATATATGTGATAAAAAACAATAAACAGTCATATCATAAACCATGAAATGAAATGGGAGTCATAAACATGTAATCACATCTTAATATATGGAAAAAATAAGTTTCATAATAATTTCGTCAAAATAATAACCCATAAAAAGATGTGGGTTTCAAAAGCATATAACCCATGGAAGATAAATTGGTGTCATAAGAATCATTTCATCAAAACATAAACCATTCAATAAGGAATATTAATGGAAAAATTGGATCATTTCTTAGAATGGCATGAGTAAAATCAATAGATGTCATCATAGATTGAAAATAGCTTGGTAAGATAATTTGAAAACATTTCCTGAGAAAAATATCCTTTCTTCTTTGAAAAAATATCTTTAAAACATAAAAAAAATTTAAAACGATTTTAATGAAATTAAAATTTAATTATTATAAATAAAGGTTTTAAAACCTTTTGGAAAAAATTTTATTTGAAAACATATAGAGTGATATTGAAAACACTTTGAAAAATATTTTTATTTAAAATTTTTAGAAGTAGAATGAAAAAAAATTTAAAACCATTTTCCTTGAAAACTTATAAAATGATATTGAAATCATTTTGAAAACAATTTTCCTTAAAAACTTATAAAAGGAGATTGAAAACATTTTTTTAAAACAATTTTCCTAGAATATTATAAAAGAATCTTGAAAAACATTTGAAAACAATTTCCTTGAAAATATATTTAAAAAATTGATTTAAAAAATAAACATTTAAACCTGAAAATAAATCCTCAAAGAATCCGTGCATGTCGTACAAGGTAAAAAGAACATTCCTTTTGCATAGTAAAATGCCTCGTTCAGAAAGCGATAATAAGATTACTTTGAAATAATTTTAAAAATATATAAAGGGTAAAAATGAATTTTAAAGATCATCGTAGATTAGTAGAATATTCATGGAAACCCTTTATATAAAACATGGTTTTGAAGGAACATAGATCTTCGACTGAAAAGAGGGTAAAGTCGAGATTTCATAAAAAACATTTTTAATTATCTTATGTACCAAAGAGTAGAAAAATAAAACCATTAAATTAATATATAATTAATTACTATAGGATAATAAAATTCATGATATTTATTATGATTTGGATCGTAATATTTTATCAAAGGAATCACAAACATAAACAATATTGAAAAACGATGAAATTGTTTCAATAAACTCTTACCACTTGGAAAATTCGAACTATAATACCCATGTAACAAAATGGAATTAAATAAAGTTTAAAATATCATTAAAATAATTATATTAATGATATATCATTTCAAAGGCAGTATATACACCTCATGAAAAAATATAGGTGCATAACAGGGAATGTGTCTCAAAGGAGGCAAATTGAGAAAAAAATAATTTACCAATTTGGTAATTTTTGAAACATAAATCCCATGATATAAATATCATAACATTTATATGTAAATAAAAATTATTTTATGTAATATAATCATAAAATACATAAATGGGATGTATATACACCACACAAAAGGAATGGGTGGTGAATAAAGATTGTATCTCATAAAAATAAAAAGTGAGATGAAATTCCATTACCTTGTATCTTGGATATCTTCGAACATGTACAAGATTCATGTATAATAAATATAATTTTATTATAAATATTTTATATAATAATATTCTTATATATACCACATATTTTTTATTATGTCCTTATATTACCATATTGTTAACAATCGTATGTTATGGTTTCACTTCGAGTAATATTCTCTTTGTTTTTTACATGTCTCTTAATCTGTTATATCATTAGTCCTTATACTTATATCATGATTTAAAGAATTTAAACCATGATATAAATATCATTTATATACATTATATGTGTATTATAATAATCTATATAATATATAAGTATAAAATGGAATACACCGTTCATGGAGACAATAAGTTGTATGTATGCATAAACATTGTTTCTTTTTTTATTTTTGTATTGAAAGAAATAAATAAAATTACATATAAGTATATATATATATATTAAAATAAAATTATTATATCATATGTATCATATAAATTCAGTAAACTCATTCTTAATACATTCAATGTAGTGTGTGAAGGAATCACATCGCTTTGAGGGGGTGGCAGTCCACACTTCCTCAAAAAACATTATCGTATTTACACCAAATGGAAAGTAAAAAGGTATGTGTTGTAAAATGAATATAGAATATTAATGATATAATAAATATAATATATGATATATATAAACTGAGTTTCCATAATAATTTCCACCATGAGAGGCCATAAAGGAAAAATTAACAATAATCATTTAGTGAGGCGGTAGTTCATCATACACATAAAAAATATGTTTGTTACCCATTATATGGAGGTGTGTGTAAGTGTAGGTCAAACCCTTAGCATAAAAACATCCTAGTATATTTTATATACTGGTTTTTTTATACTATCATGGAATAAATTGTATGGAGGAGGTGGATAAAGGAAATAAAAGAAGGATCTTGAGAAAAGGTGTTACCTCTTAATCAGGTAACTCATTTTGGTTTGTGCCAAAAGGCTTAATTGGATTACTTTCTTCCCTAAGGGAGGCTTCAAAAAGGAAGGGAGGAGTTTTGGGACTTTTATTGGGTAGATCTTGGTTGAACGTATGTGGTTTTATAGGTGTAAATTGTTGGAGTTGGTTCCCTAGAACCATGTTCTTTTTTTACTTTATGATAACTTATTTTCATGGTTTTGAATATTAATAAATTCCTTATCACATCATGATTGTTATTTTCTTTGACAATGTATGTGATAGTGTCCTAATAGTAGCGTTCACACTAAAAGGCCATAGTGTATCCCTTCCATGATGAGAACCTGAAAGTTCTACAAAACTATTCTTATATCTATGTTATATAGTCGTATGATATCATTTGATGGAAACAAATGATATATGATATCAGGGGTGGAGACTCATAGGACTTTGACCCACCTTCTTATGGTGTAGTCCTTGGTAATGACCAAGAGTATATTATGAAAATGAGAACTTCCAGTAATAAATCCACATTTATAAGTTTCATTGGATGTTCCTATCTGCATACATGTGTATTGGTCCTTGGACATTAAGATTATTATTAATTAATATTATGACTCACCCACTTATATGTATTGACAAAAACCATAACGACATATGTTTTTGGTGAGGTAGGACATGTTGGGTGCATCATAAGTAATACTACATTAATGAATAATGCGATAAAGGATTTTCCCCTTATATTATTTAATGTAAGTTGATATCTCAGGCAATTTTATGGGAGTTGATATAGCCTAAATAAATCCATGGAAATGGTATTCAATAGGAAAGTTCAATTTTTGGGAACTCAAATAAAGATAAATTGAGCACATGGGCTTATGAAACTAGCATGAAACCTGCTTGATTAGAGATATCGAGAAAAAGGGATTATGTTACATGGTAAGTGTTTGCATGAGGTGACATATTGTTGCAACATTAACTTCTTTATATATGGGTTCATTGTCATGTTTCTAGATGATAACCTTGGAAATTAGGCTACTCCACCTAATTCCACTAAGAAAGGGGCCTAGAGGGTCACACACTAAGTTTATCCAGTATCTCAGTTAAATAATATATTATTTATTATTTAACAATTTGAATAAATATAATTCTGGGTTGTGGTTTAATAATTATTTATGAATGTCTGATCACATTTATTCTGACACTAGTTATTCGAGAGAATATATTGTGGTCGGAATATTTAATAAAATTTTATTTTATATTTAGTGAATATAATATATATATATATATATTGGTGAATAATGTAGTGATATTTATTTAAAAAATAAATAGACATTATCCAAGGACCAATAAATATTGTGGAGGATTGGCAGACCGACTTTAAGGGTCCGGTGGGAAATAATAATATTAAAAATTATTTGAATAAATAATACTTAATTATATTTCACATGTTAAGCATGTGTTAATAAATAAAAATAATAATACTATTGTTATTTTTAATGAGGCTTTTCTAGGATTAATAAAATAAATAATGGCACTTGTGAAATTATGTTACTTTAACCCTAGTGATATAAATACCCAATTATTTTTATTTTCTCATAACCCTAGACAAGTCAAGGTTGTTTTTCACATCGAATTAGAGAAAACCCTCTCAATACTAGAGAGTTATTCCTTTTCCAATAATTATTTCAAGAACAAGAGTGATCCTCCTTTACTAAGTCAAGGACAACTCTTTGGAAATAATTCTTAAGGTGATTGAAGATGGATGATACAAGCACAAGGATCTTATGTGCTAGCACCCGGAAACTCCTTTAGTGATGTATAGAGATTCATGGAATAGGTGTGGATCACCACTATAGGATATCTACCATTGATTTCTACAACTCAACATTGGAGCACTATAGATCTGTAGTCAGACACATCAACGAAGAAAGAATAACCTTAGAGGTAATTATTATTTAATTAAATTAATTATAAACAATATGTGTTTATCTCATCTCTCTTGGTTCCAGGTTATCTATCCTTTTCCTATTCTTTGATTAAATTTCATGGATCCTGACATTTATCCGTGTATAGATCTCAGATTGATCATTAATTAAGGAAAAAAAGAAAATTTGAGAATCATCCCTTCATCACTTCTGTTGCACCCAAAACCTACCAGTGGTATCATAGGGGGAACATAATTGTTTATAATTATTTAGTTTAATTGGCGATTTATGCATTAATAATTTATTTTTTCAATTCACATTTAATCGTTCTTAGAATATGAATTACGAAACCTATTTATTCCTCCATAGTTTCTTACAGATCTAAAAGAAACAATTAATTTTACGATTAAAATAAATTCAAATAACTCATATTGAGGTTCCAAGGATCCTAGCCGAACAACACCAGACAACACGCCGTGTAATCGGCATTACACGATGTGTAGTCACATTCAATGCATCAAGATTGATTTAGAGATGAATTTGATATTTTGCATTGATTTGGGGATTAATTACACCATTAGTACAATACATTTTGAATATGATTAAATGGAACATGTTCAACCAGAAAAAACATTGTGTGGCCCATTGGACATGGAGTATAGTCCCTTCGGGTCAGGTTCACGCCGTGTATTCCATACATGAACTACCTGACCAGTGACCATGTAACATGGAGTCAACATGGCATTTATCCCACTATAAACATCATGTACTCCAATATTTATAAAGTATGTCTCACATGTTGAGTCCCTAGGTGTGTACATCAAATAGACGGTGAAGGGTGTACACGCCATATAGATCAAATCTACACATCGTGTACTTTTACCAGATTACATAGATTTAAATTTATTTATTTTACTATGTAAAACTTGATACATGTACCTGTATGTGGTTGTAAAGATAGGAAAATCCATTTGATAGGTTATAATATACATAAATTTTTAAATTTTTAATTAATATCTACATAATGTTCATATATACATATCATGTGTGAGTTGTATTACAAGTTGTTACTCTACATGCATTTGATCATAACATGTGACTGAAAAAATCATGTAATGCATTTATTCATCTGTGAAGTAGACATCATAAAAGTAAGTTATAATTCATGTATTCTATATGTCACAAGAGTAAAACAATGTATGAGTATAATACATTTTGGGTAAAATCAAATAGGTATTCATCGTGTTGCCCCCATGGTACATTGAGGTAAAAGGTTAATTTCAAATTTATTTAAATTATAATGGGTGAAAATCTCAAGGAAATTTGTATAAGGATTAAGATAAAGGATTGACTAATTAATGAAAATAATTAATCGATTAGAGAATAATTTATCTTAAATAAGAACGATTAATAATTGAATGATAGTTTTATTAAATGTGTAACTCATTGCATGTGGATGATCGTGAGCTAAACCAGACCTTTTTATGTGATTGGTTTCATTTTAATTTATTATTAAATTAAAATTTTGGCTTATGTGCCTTCTCTCCTCATTAATATGTAGGGCTTGTGTGCCCATGGTTTCTTTTATATAAACCCCCTTTTACCACTCACCTATATATGAGTAAAATCATATGTAATGGATTGATATCCCAAGATAGTGGATGTGGTTCAAGTTATGAGCTCAGGAAAAACCAATCCAAGAAAGTTACAAAGGTGGATGGGTTGAAAGACATAAACACGAACCTCATATTGGTTCAAGGTGTTTATCCCCTAGGTCAGAAATTAGTTTATCAACCTCTAGATAAACTAACATTTAGAACAATATCATGATCAGAACATTTATTTTATTTCTGTAAATTGAATGGTTATTTATTATGAATGTTTTTTCGTGATCACATAATTAATGAATTAAAAAGCATTCATGATGGAACAAAAATAAGTTGGCTTATGCATAAATATTATCTAAAGACATGGTTAATCACTTAAGTAATCCCACTTAATATTAACAAGCATGTGATAAAGATAATAATTTGAAATTTATTCATAAAAGATAAAATCCTTTAATAAAATATTAAGTTGGTATAACATTCCATTACTTCAGTTAGAATCAAACCATATTTCAAATTGCTTTACCAAACAATGTTGGGGTGATTTCAATTATTAAGTAATTCTAACATGAGGTTTTGGGTTGACTTGAATTGGTTAAAATCAAGGGTTGACTACTGAAGAAGGACTTGTTATAAAAGAGAGTCAAAGTTTGAGTAAATCCAATTAAAAGATTTTAGGATTGTGGTTTCCACTCAACGGATCAAGGAATTGTGAGTTAATGCACATGGAATTTGTAATTCCTAACTAAAACCTTTCAAGTTTCTTGACCAACCAAATTTGGGGTAATGTAAAGAGGAATATAGATCCTTTATGCTAGAATTTCCATGAAACGTGATATTATGAAGCCAATGGCGAGGGATATTTGGTTTTGATAAAATAGTGGGAGACTAATAAATATAATATTTATTTATTTGTCTTAATTTATCAGATAAATTATTAAATATATGCTCATATTATTAGTATAAACAAAAATAAAATGACATCAAACATAACATTGTGATCCATACTCGAGAAGGAAAACAGTCTCACCAGCATGAATTTCCAATAATGGAAGAGGAATTTATGCATTATCCTTCACCATGAAAGGAAATTGTATGTGCTGGAAGAACCTATTCTAGTTGTTCCAAAAAATGAGGAAAGTGATGAAGATTTATGTCTCTATGAAAAACATTTTAATGATGATACATATGTTTAGTGTTTCATGCAATAATTCATGTATAACGAGATCTTGAAGCAACATGAGGAAATGGATGCATATAGCTTGATGTCTCGCATTTGGGATCTCTATCAAGAGAAGGTGATACAAGAGAGGTATAAGATCTCTAATTCTTTTTTTACCATTAATATTAGAGATTCTACACCAGCTAGGCCTCATGTAGTCAATCTTATTGGATACATTAAATGGTTGGACATATTAGGGATTAAATTCCCATATGATTTTTGTACAGATCTCAGACTCTCCTAACTTCCCAATACCTTCTCTAGTTTTATTATAAATTATAATATGGGAAATAATGATAAGAATCTATCGAAACTTCTGACCTTGATTCTCCAAGAGGATAGGGACATGCGGTATGACAAACCTATTGTCCTTATGGTGAATAATAAAATTAAGAACAAGGGAAAGGTTCCCAAGACCTATATATAGTATAAATCTCCATAGAACCATCCTTCGAAGAAGGGGAAGATCTAATGGAAAGGAAAGGAAAAGGGGGTAGTATGTTTTTCTTATGGAAAGCCAGGCTATAGGAAGAGTAATTGCACCCAAAATAATGGGGAAGCTAATGGAGTGTTTGTTATCGAATTTAATATTTCCATTTCTGCACATTGGGTATTAGATATAGCTTGTGGTGCTCACATATATATCCAAATGTAAGAACCGAGTAGATTTCAGAAAATTTTCAAATGAGAGGTGGATCTGCGATCTTCCAATGGTGCAAGGATGGATGTTATTTCCATTGGTGACTACCACCTTTCATTTACAATAGGAATTATTTTGGTTTTACATTATTGTTATTATATACCTATTGTTATGAAAAAAAATTGTATCAAGTATAAATACAGATGGGTTTATTTTCATGTTCAGAAATAAAAATTGTTTCTTTTATAAATACCATGTATATTATGGTATGGAACATTTAAATAAATGCATGTATGTATTAAATTATGAAAACCAAGTGTTGTAAATTGATAAAAAATCAAGTTCATATGACTCATATAACACCATGATTCTAAATCACTGTCTTGGTTATGTAAATAAGATGTGTTTGAAAAATCTCTATCAAGATGGTTATTTAGACTCATCTGAGCTAAAACCACTTGATAGATGTCCTGGTTTTTTACAAGTAAAATTTATTAAACCACCATATGGTGGACATGGTTAATGGGCCATATATATTATATGATTGGTACACAGTGATGTTTGTGGATCATTTCTAGTTAAAGCTAGAGGTGTATATTCCTACTTCATAACTTTAATTGATGACTTGAGTAGATATGGCTACATTTACTTAATGAGGTATAAGTCTGAGCCCTTTGAGAAATTCAAGGAATTCAAGAATGAAGTAGATAATCAACTTGGATAGAAGATAAAGAAGTTTCGATCAGATCAAGGAGGAGAATACCTTAACCAAGAGTTCATTTACTTTCTATGGGAGTTTGGGATTCTATCTCAACTCACTCCACATTATACACCATAGTGGAATAGTGTTAGTGAAAGAAGGAACCATACCTTTTTGTACATGGAAAGGTTGATAATGAGTCGTGTAGATCTTCCATTATCCTTTTGGGGGTATGAATTACAAACTATGACATACACATTAAAACGAGTACCAACTAAAGTGTAAAATAGTATTCCCTTCGAGCTATAGAGTGGAAAGAAACTTGTTTTGTCGCATACACATGTATGGGGTTGAGAGGCATTTGTTAAGGATTTATTAGGAAACAAAATAGATCCCCATGGAACAAACTATATCTTTATAGGGTATCCTAAGGAAACAAAGGGATACTACCTAAATGACCCCTTAGACAAGAAAATGACTTTTTCCAGACAAGACACCTTTCTTGAGAGGGAGAACATCCTCATAAAGGATAGTGGGAGAAAGATTGACTTTGATGAATTTGATGCTCAATATACACATGATTTGGTATAGGAACAAGTTCCACAGGTCCCAATGGAAGAAGTAGTTCCTAAAACACAAGTACTGCGTAGAAGTGTAAGATAGGTAAGATTATGTTTTTCTAGTCACTGAGAATGTTGACTCATTATTGTTGGACAATGATGAACCTCTATACTATAAGATGGTAGTAGAGAGATCAGAAGCTACAAGATGGCTAGAAGATATGAATTCTAATATGGATTCTATGTATCACAACCAAGTATGGGTTCTGGTCGATGTGCCAGTTGATGCAAAGCATGTTGTGTGTAAATGGGTATTCAAGGTAAAACTGTACATGAAAGGTAAAGTAAGTACCTATATAGCAAGGTTAGTGGCTAATGGTTTTAAACATTGTCAAGGTATTGACTATGATGAAACCTTTTAACAAGTTTCCATGTTTAAATCCATAAGAATCATACATTCTATAATAGCTTACCATGACTATGAGATTTGGTAGATGGATTTCAAAACTGCATTCCTTAACGAGAACATTTAGGGAGATTTCTATATTACAAAACTAGAAGGGATTGTGACACCAGGTTATGAAAAAATGATTTTCAAGTTGTAGATATCAATTTATGGATTAAATCAATCATACAAGTCATGGAACATTTGATTTGAGAAATCCATAAAAAATTGGATTCTTTAAGAATGAATGCGATCCATGTGTTTACAAAAGGTTTAATGGGAATTAAGTATTTATCCCAGTAGTGTATGTTGATGACATATTACTTATTGGAAATGAAATGCCAGCCTTATAATTAGTTAAGTACTAGTTGAACAAGTTCTTCTCCATGAAGGAATTGGGTGAAGCAGTCTATATTCTAGGTATCAAGATCATTCGTGATAGATCCAAGAGGCTTCTTGGACTATGTCAAAGTACATATATTGACCAGATACTAAAGAAATTTAGTATGAAAAAAACCAAGAGGGGATTGGTTCTAGTGTCACATGGTTTACATATTTCTAATATAATATATCCCCAGACACAACTAGAGAAAGATATAATGATTAATATCTCATATGCTTCCGTAATAGGATCAATTGTGAATTCCATTTTATGTACTAGAAGTGATGTTTCCTATGCATTTTTCATGGTAGGAAGATAGAAAGAAGATCCAAGAGAACAACTTTAGACTATTGTTAAGACTATCATTATGTATATAGGAATAACTAAGGATATGTTATTGGTGTATGGAGAAGATGAGGAGCCTGTCATCATAGGGTGTGTTGATACTAGTTTTCAAACATATTAGAATGATCGGAAGTCACAATCAGGATATGTTTTCTATCTCAATGGAAGAGCTATGAACTAGAAGAGTTCAAATTATCTAGTTTTAGATGATTCTACATTAGATTCCTAGTATATAGAAGCTTCTTATATATCCAAGGAAGCCTTATGGGTTTGTAACTTTTCTCAAGATCTTTATTTTGAACCTATAAGTAAAGACCCTATCACATTGTAATGTGATAATACTACAGAAATGGCTCTTTCAAAAGAGCCAAGGTCACATAAATGGACAAAAAATATACTCTATAAGTATTATCTCTTGAGATATTTTTATCATTGGGGTCAATTTTTAGTGATTAGTATACCCACCTAAGAGAAGGTGGAAGACCCCTTGACTAAAGGCCAATCACAACAGAAGCATGAATATCATATGAGAGCTAGAGAACTGAAGGTTGTTAGAAGTTGGCTCTAGCTGAAGTGGGAGTTTGTTGGAGTTGGTTCCCTATAACCAAATTATTTTTTACTTTATGATAACTTATATTCATGGTCTTGAATATTAATAAATATCTTATCACATAATTATTGTTCTTCTACATGACATTGTATGTGATAATGTCCTAAGAGTAGTTGTTGCCCTAAAATTTCATAGTGGATCCCTTCCATGATTAGAACCTATAAGTGCTAAAACATTGTTATTGAATACATGTTATATAGACAAATGATATCATTTTTAGGACACAAATGGTAAAAGATATTAGGGGTGGACACTAATAGGATTTTGAGACCCCTTCTCATGGTGTATGCTCTTGGTAATGTCCAAGAGGATATTATGAGAACAAGACCCGCCATTAAGAAATCCACATTTATAAGTGTTAGTGGGTGTTCCTATCTTCATACATGTTTATTGGTCCTTAGACTTTAATATTATTATTAATGAGTATTATGAGTCATGCCCTTAGATGTATTGGAGAAAATTATGACGTCATATGTCCGCAATGAGGTAGGATATGTTGGGTGTGTCATAAGTAATAATTCATTAATGAATAATGTGAGAAATGATTTTTCCCTTATGTTATTTAATAAAATTTGATATCTCAGGCCCTTTGATAGAAATTATATAGCCTGAATAAATCCATGGCTATGTAATTCAATAATAAATCTCAATTTTTGGGAATTCAAATAATGATAAATTGATCATATGGGATGATGGCACAAGAATTCAACCCAATTGATTATATATGTCGAATAAAAATGATTATATAACATAGTAAGCATTCATATGAGGTGAAATTTCATTGCTTCATTGACCATTTTCTCTATGGGGGCCTTGGTGTATTGCTAGATGCTAACCTTTGACTCTAGGTTGCTCCGCCTAATTCCATTGAGAAAGAGCCCTAGAGGGTCACACACTATGTGTATCCAGTATCTCAGATAAATAATATATTATTTATTATTTAACAAGATGAATAAATATTATTCCCGTTTTGGTTTAATAATTATTCATGGATGTCTGATCACATTTATTCTGACACTAGTTATTCGTGAAAATATATTGTGGAAAGAATATTTAATAAATATTTATTTTCTATTTAGTGAATATAATATTTATATATTTATTGGAGAATAATGCAGTGATATTTATTTAATAAATAAATAGAAATTATTAATGGCCCAATAAATATTGTAGAGTATTGGAGGAATGAGTTTAAGGGTCTAGTGAGAAATAATAATATTGAATATTATTTTATTAAATAATATTTTATTATAATTTGCAAGTTAAGAATGTGTTAACAAATAATAATAATAATAATACTATTGTTATTTGACATGGGGTTTTACTAGGATTAATAAAACAAATAAGGGAACTTGTAAAATTATTTTATTTTGATCCTATCTATATAAATATCCAATTATGTTTATTTTTACACAACCCTAGCCAAGCCAAAGTTGTTGTTCACAATGGATTTGATAAAAACCTCTCAATCCTAAAGATTTCTTCCTTCTCTAAGAGTTCTCTCAGGAACGAGAGTGAACCTCCTCCACTAGATTAAAGAGAACTATTTGGAAGCGGTTCTCAAGGAGATCGAAGGTGGAAGATTCATGTAAAAGGATATTCCATGCTAGAACCTAGATACTCCTTTGGTGATGTATGGAGATTCATCGAACATGTATAGATCACCGCTAGAGGAAATCTACCCTTGATTTATAAAATTTAACGATGATGCACCATATATATTTGGACGGACACATCAAAAAAGAGAGAATAACCTTGGAGGTAATTATTATTTAATTAAATTAATTATAAAAAATATGTGTTGATCTCCCCTCTCTTGGTTCTGGGTTATCTATCCTTTTCTTGTTCTTTGATTGAATTCTGGGGATCACGGCGTTCATCATCATATAGATCTTGGATTAATAATTTATTATGAAAAAAAAAAGAAAAGTTAGGAACCATCCCTCCTGCACTTTTATTGTGCTTGGAACCTAAATAAACAAGATTTGGAGGTGGTGGTCTTTTATAGGGAAGGGAAAGGACACACTTGGCATTTTTTAAACCAATTTAGGTGTACCCAAGTTTCTACGTAAAAACTCATAAAAAACCAAAAAAAACACAAAAATGTAAGGTGGATGGATGGATAATGGACATAAAATTGGTGTTAGACAATTTTATATTTTTCTGGGTCTTAAATTTAAGTTTTAGTACTTTATTAACCTAATTTTACTCTTCACCATTGTAATTAATTTTAATCACTTTAATTAATCTTTCTGGTCAAAAACTATGTTGACGTTATTAGAAATTATGAATTATGCTGATTCGAAAAATGGAATCCTTTTTTCTATATTATAATTGTATAAGTGGTAGAAATTAATTTAAAACTAATCCATATGACAGCATGACACTATGGGTTTTTAAAGTAAAAAACAACCAAAAGTTTTCTACATTTTTATACTCAATTTTAAAGAGAATTTGATTCCAATGATATCAATCGAATTAATTGATAAAAATATGATATAAAGAAAATTTTAATCCAAATTAAAATATGATCTTACCTTATAAATAAAGTATACAAGAAGGTATTTTTGAATTAGAATTCGTTATTTTTCACTATTCATACAAAAATGAAGATTCTCAGAAAAATACCAAAATATTTCTCTAAGATAATTTCAAAATTATATATTATAAATTGAAGTATATTTTATAAAATTAAATTTATAAATGTTTCTAAAATTAATTTTATTATTTTTTATAGAATCACATAAATATAAATGTATTTGAGAAATGAGTATTTTAAAACATATAAGGACATTACCAACAAAATTATATCCTTAATTATAAATAAAACCATAATAAACAATATTTAAAAAGTATTTAATAATATCCCTATTACTAAGTTTAAATTATAGGTTATAATTATCTCATTTAAATAATTATAACAATAAAATGATATTTCGTAGAAACTCAGTGTTGTATGTAACGTACGCCAAGTCAGTGTTCGGTGTAACATACACTAAGTTGATGTTTCTTGTAAAGTATACCAAGTTGATGTTATTTGTAAAATATTCCAAGTAGCTTATGTGTGAATGGAATGTTTGACTTAGTGGTTTAATATAAAAAATTGTTTTCAGGGTTGCATGAAATGAAAAATATCAAAAGATTAAATTAATTCGGAAAAAAATATTTCACAAAATCTCGGGGTGTTACAGAAAATGTATAGTATATAATTTTTTCAACCATATAATACTTGGTAGGTATTCAACCTAATATGATAGTCTATTTTAATGGGGATTGAAAACCCAATTACAAAACACCTTTTCTTCTAGAGGCATAATTGAAACACTACCTTAATTTTCAAGGGGATTCTAAACCTAGTTAAAAAAATTATAATGGAGGAACAATGAAGGAAAATCCATTATTTTTTTAGTTATAACAAAAAATATGTAATTTATAATGAAAATATAATGAACCAAAATAATACACAAAACATAAATGATAAATAAATAAATAACCAAAAAACTAGTGTTTACTAGTTGAAGCTCAAATAGTTTAGTTGAATGATTATTTTAGAAATTAGGTTCAACATATTGATGTTGTTCACATATATTATATTTTTATAATAGTCACTAATTATTTAAAGAATATTGTATCGCATGTAACCACTTGCTTCTGATTTTTTTAAATCTATCTATAATAATGTGCCCCTATTGGTAGTGTAAGAACCCTACATTTAATATTTCCAACATGTCCTGGACCACCATCCAAAAATAGTCACAACATATTAATGTGTTATATCAAAACTAGGACCCTCCCATATTCCTGAATGGGTCATCAAACTAATGGAACCCCCCATGGGGAAACAATTTTCTTATAGTATGACTTTTTTTCAATCAAACACACCCTCAAAAACTTCCCAGATGGGGAAAATCCTGACCCTACTATAGGTTAATCTCATTTAACTTTTGATTTATAATCATTTGGAATCCCAAAAAGAGTGTTTCACCTTGTTTACATGGGTATTAAAATTTAGTCTTTTAATACTTTAACATCCTAGATTATTATATTCTCCCCTATTTAGAGAAGGAAATCATTATTGTAAATCCTAAATTTTATCCCATGCAGTCTCACTACACTTCTAGCTAGGTACCCCATTAATGCCTCTATAAAAACAGTTGCATACTTATATAATGGGTATCCCACGGTTTTAATATGATCATTGGCTTATATCCCACCTAGAACAATCATTACCCCTATAGAACTATGTTTTCCCCATATCGGGGACTATCCATGTTCCCAAATAAGTCATTATACTAATAAAGGTCCTCATAGGCCAAAACATGTTCATTCAGTGTTATTTTCCCTCACCCACACACACCCTATGAGAAATCTCATATGGTCTCTCCTCCTGACCATACACTAGGACATGCTCTCTTAACTATGGAGTTATAATTAGGTAGGATCCAAAAAACTAAATTTAAGCCTTATTGACATTGGGAGTAATATTTTTTCTTTAAACCCGGTATATTTTTAGTTTGATAAATTCGATAAATGTTGAAATTTTTAAAATCATTCTACATTAAATATTTATATCCATCGAAAAATTACATCTTGATAATAGTATTATTAAATATACTTTGAAAAACTGAAATACTTTCATTTTTGGAATCCTTAATTCAAGATATTCATACAAATACAACTTCAATTTCAAAAAAATGTTGCATTCAAATAATCTCCATTGATTAATATGCTCGATGTCTTCAATAAATATACATAGAAATAGTTTATACATTTATGAAAAAATAATATACATAGAATAAATAAATAAAGGTGAAATAATTTCATTAATTTGTTATATAGAACATAGATTATGTAAAATAATCCACCTATTATTCATAAAACAATCTTCTATAGCTTTAAATTCTAAAACCATAGTTTTTTTTATAATTCTATGATTTTTAATATAAATTATAAACAGATAGATTCATACATATAATGTCAAACATATAAAAATAATCACATTTCAATGATTCATAATATATTTCCTCAACCTCAAAATAGAAGAAACTTTTACACTACTTAACCATAATTCCATATATTATGAATTTAAAAATTCATTTCCAATTAATTTTTGTAATATTTTCAAAATGAACATCAATGCATTACATTTATGACATAGGTAGATATGTAGAAACATCATATAAAGTATCTTTATGATTAATAACTAATATATTTTTCTATACTTATGAGGATTTGTAAAATAATATACTTGGAAAAATTATCAATATGTAATATATTTTTCAAACATTCAATGAATGTGTTAATTTTTTTATATACATAATATTCCTTCCTTTGATGAATTTTTATACGTAATTTATTTCTCAATGATACCTTTTATTTTTTAACACCTTAGTATATATTTGGTTTTAAAATTCATAAAAACATAAAATTTATTATATATAATGTATTCCTCTAAGAATATAAATATTAATATATAGAGAAAATATCAAACAAAAATATAGAATACTTCCCTTAATCTTTAGAAATATTAGTAATATAATTTTTTTTTCATAATAATAATAAGTAATATACTATAGATAATTAAATTAAAAAATAAATTATGAGAATAACATAATAATAAAAAATAGTGAATAAGAAGAAAAAATAAATACTCAGTAATAATAATAAAAGAGGGAATTTGATATTTTTAAAACAAATAAATCAAAGGGGTAATGATCCACTTAATAAATGGTTAGTAAACAGTTTGGAAAACCATGCATCCTACCAAAGTGTGGGGTTTTTTAATTCAAATAGTTATTACATTTATCATGAATGGTTTGAGAAACCCTAAATCTTAACAATGTATAAAAAGTAGAATTTATTTTTATGTTTTTAAAATAATAATCTGGAAAGTTTCGTTATATTGTTTCCTTAATCCATAATAAAGTTTGTAGTCTTATCCCTCCTCCTTAATCACTTCTATCTAATTTAATTCTATTGTTCTACCTTCTTCAAACCCTATCCAAAAATTGGGGTGTGATTTTGATCTTTTTGATGTATGAAAATTGGGGAATTTTATTCCCATAATGTATACAGTTCTTCTAAATCCATAGTCTCTTCTTCTTTGTTGAAGGAATTGTGTTTACCTTAATAAAGAGTAGGAGTTTATAAATCATTATTTTATTTCATAAAATCATTAGTAAATGGTGGTATTAAAAAAATTCTACTCAAATGATTTTATTATTTAATGAAAATATATTATTTCTAAATGTTGTTTTGTGATTATAAATGTTATTCAAATGATATTAAAGGGGGGTTTTGGGAAAACAAGAGAGTTTTTAATTTAAACATGTTTCTATGATTTTCATGTCTTTGAGAAATTTTCTTTTGGTTTTATCATAATATATAGGGTACATTTCTTGAGTTTTTAATTTAAACATGATTTCTATAATTGAGGTTTCAATTTTTCTAAAATTATTCTTAGGCATAATGACATCTATTTGTAAAGTAATATTTTAGGATTTATTATCTTTGGATTTATGCATTGATTTTACATGAATTAATTCATTTTATAACTTCTCTTTTGAAAGAAAAAGGATTTTTCGGATATGTTAAATATGTTTTATGATTTCCCTCACACCAAAATTATCATACCCCATGTTATGATATCTAAAAATAATAGTTTTTTAGCGAAATAATTTCAGTTTTTTTAAAGATATTTTATTAACAAGCCTCATTTTTGGATAAATACTACCTAATTTCATGGGTTTTGTGCTTATATTTATTATTTTAACCTATTCTATTTTTATCATTTATTCATACTAGTGATATAAATCATTAATATCTCGAAAATTGATCCATCTATGAAAAATAAGAGTTTTACTAATGGTGATGGGGTTTAACTAGGGGAGTTATAACTCACCATCAGGTTTTGTGTCCTTAACGAGCACCATTTTTTGTATTTAAAAATCAAATGAAAATACTAAACCTATCCTTGTAAATATACCCTTTAATCACTTTGATTAAAAGTAGTAAAAATTGGAACTAAATCCTATTGATATTAGTGAGATATGTGTTCTTAAAAGATAAGTCGATGAGATCCCACATGGTGATATTGGTATGTGAATCCAATTTAAAATTTATAGATTCATTTTAACAAAAGAAGAAACGTCAGATGATGATTTAACATGATGATTAGTACAATGATTGAAAGGGTTAAATATATAGGGATTCAGTCTCATGGTTACATTCTGGTAAGTGGTAATTTTATTTGATTTGGCGGTTTGGTGCTGAATTCTATATGTTATCAATAATCATTAGGGTTAAATGATGGGATTCCCTCAAATCTTAGTTGGAGGTTCATCCATATGTCTATTTTAAACCAATAAAAGAAGTTGGTTGAGACCACTCATGCACATATACTTATTATGTGGACTTAATATAGTCTGATATTAGTGGTGTTTATTTATTTTAATTTAAAAAAAATCCTAATAATAATGAAATATAACTGTAGTTTTCCCCTATGTATGTTGCTATTAATTTTATGAACCATGTAAAACTATTTTTTTCTTTTATTTTTCTCTTGGATTTTTTTTTTTGAGTTTTATGGAGTATGTGTATATTTTTTTCATATGGGAGTGGTGAGTTGGGTACGTGGACTTATTACCTTCTTATACATTAGTTTCATAAGTTTATTTCCTATTAAGAAGAAATCCAAACCATACTTATTGGTTTCTCATTGAATTCATAGGTCTTCTTCTAGTGGATCACTATCATGGATTCAATCACAACAAGTTGTATTAGAGAATATTTGAGAATTTGAAATTTCAATAATGGAAAATAAACAGAAATAAATTAGTTTTCCTTTCTTATTTTTATTTTATTTTTATTTTACTTGTATAAAAATCTCAAGTGATGGGAGGAGACAAGGTCAGGGTAGATAAGTTGGATATGAATGACACTGGAATTTTGTGGACATTGATATTAAATTATCTCATTCCAAAAGACCTATAACATCCAATGATTAGAATCTAGTTGAATAAATTATTAAAGGATGAATGGGAGATTCTTAATTGAAATTTTCATAGCATCATAATTATTAAATTGTCTTGGGACATAGAATTTAATATCTGGGAGATGAATATATTAGTATATTTGATGAATACTTGAGTGTACATGTATGATAAGACCATAATGATGAACATAAAAGTCATGTTGTGAAGACTATTTGGTATGAGGTTTTTTATAGATAGGGTTGTGATAAATAATTTAAATGGTCTTTATATATCTTGTAGTCATATTGATTCTTTTAATTTGATGTTCAAGTATTTGGTTCAGTAACTGCATATGTTAGAGTCCCTTCTATAGAGTTTTGAAGTGATGGTAACTGTTATATATAATTAATAGAGTAAGTATAACTTTTTGTTTGAGGATGTGTGGGGGATTATCCAAAATGTAGATCTTACAGGTAAAAATGTTCAAGAACAATCTGTTACTTATATAAATACATCATAAGTGGGTATTAAACTTTTCATGAGATAACTCAAAGGAAATAGTATGAAATATCCTGCAGAAGAATTAGATGTAAATTGATTTTTCTTGTACCGGTATAATTAAATTATTCTACAAGATGGGATATTAATAAAGACTATAAAGAAATAAAAAAAACATATACCAAAAGCATTTGAAGGTAAATTTTAAGTTATTTCTATGGATGTTTAAAGGAATAATATTTTTGTACTAATTTTTCATGTCTTTATGGAATCATGTATCATTGATTGTAGACAATCATTCCAATCCATGATAGAGAAGTGATTCATGTCTAATTATGTGTCTATGATATTTGGAAGGCTATAATTTAAAAGATGATAAAGATCTAAAAATAGTGTAAGATCTAAATGAATAATGAATCAACCTTGATCTTAATGTGATTCGACATATACTAGGAATTTGAAAAAATATATTTTCCATGGGATATATTGATGAAGAGTTTTTCAGGAAAAAAAATATCACCAACCAAGTATAGAAGATAACTAATGGATCAATGTTTGTTGATAGAGGGATAAAGGATGAAATTATATTTCAATATGGGTGATCAGATGGTGCGAAAAATTCTAAAAACATAACATATAAAAGTTTAGATTTATGGAATTATTGAATCAAGGATCCTAGTGAGAATGAAATGAATTTTATACTGGATATGGAAATATTAAAGTTGGATCATATGACCCTTTGATGTCATTAAATTTTCATACTTGGAAAAACATGGAAGGTGTTGTTTAATTTTACTATAAGGACACTATATTTATATAATATGTAACATGTTCGCATTGATGATTGGGGACCTACCTCTATCTGGTCTCATGGAGGGTCATAATTCATTGTGACATTCATTAATGATTTCCCAATGATGGTATTTTTTTATTTCCATTATAAAATATTTAAAGTGTTTGTTCACTTGATGGAAATATTGGAGAAATATACTAGAATAAGGAAGAATTTATTCATCTCCAATAATAATGGTGAGTATAGTGGAATTAGTTTCTAAAAATTATGAATGTATAAAGTTATATGACTTGAGGAGACTATACTCTGAATTCTATAGTATAATTATTTGGTTGAATTAATGAACTAGACATTAATGGAAAAAAATAAAGGATCGTGAGGCTTCACTATGTAATGTCAGGTGATATATCGGTGGAAATGGTAAATCGTGAAGTTTACTTTGTTAATCAAAGTCTATATACCCCAACAGGGAATGAAATTTAAGAGGCCCTTTATTCTATTAAATAAAAAAACACACATATGACAATGCTTTATGGAGTCTCTTCATTGTTCAAATGGATTATGAATATGAATATAAATGTTTTTTAATATTTGATTCTAATTTTTTCATTGAATATAGAGAGAAAAGTGGATTTTGAATTTTTAATGATGAGAATAAGCATGTCATTCAAATTTGGAATGTTCTCTTCATTTAAATTGTCTTTTATTGTGATCAAAAGATGAATGAAAAAAATCAATGTAAAGGGTCAACTAAGAAAAATAAAGTTACTATAAATGGGATCACTATACAAAAAAAATTATAAATAATTTTTAAGGAACCAAAATTTAGGATGATAGAATAGTGGAATATATACATGAGATCTTATGAGATTCTGAGGCTAAAGTGGGAGCACCAAATATTAGGAAACCAAAACTTAGAGAACTAGAAGAGGAAGAAATGAATAGTGTGTGTTCATAGGTTGATTTATGGAAGTCTTATAGACTGAAATGAGAAACTCAAATATATATTCATGACTCTCATTATATAATTTTAAAAGATAGATAGGAACTTGAGATCCTTGAAGATTATTTAACCGATAGTGAAACATGCAAAAGATTATATAGTTACTAGCATTTTTTTTCCAATAATTTTCATCTATAGGAAATGATTATGAAAATTTTATTCATCCTTGGATATTTTTTGTGAGAAACATAAATGAATTAACCATCAATTTTCGTAGGTTAATGGAATAATGACTTGGTGTGAAAGATGAATAAAAGTCTCCATGGATTAAAACATGCACCAAGAAAATGAATGATTAATTTTTCTGAATTTATGGTAGGTAATAGTTTTATATGAATAAAATAGGTCCATTTTATCTATCATATATAATTTTAGGATGAGAGTTTCAACTTGTTGTTTTTGTATGTGGATGACATGCTTCTGGTGGGTCTAAACATTAAAATGATTTCAGAACTGAAGAAATTGTTATATATACTCTACAAGATGAATTGTCTTGGTAAAACTAAGAGTATTTTAGGGATGAGAATTTGGAGACAAAGGAAATATAGAAACATGGTGTTTCTCAAGAGGGATTATGTCGAAAAGATTACTATTGTTCTTGGTCCGTCTAGATGTATGTCGGTCTGAACTTAACTTATTGTACACCTCACGAGTGTTAATGAGTAGGTTCCAAAGATGAATTAAAATGTTATGTTCGTAATAAAGGTTCCATTTTTATTAGTTATAAAATTCTTATGTATGTCAATGTATTCACATGATAGGATAGTGCTCATATTGTGGGAGTTCTAATTTTCCTTATGTCTAATTCATAGAGGGACCACTAGGAAGTCATAGAATTAATTAACAAATATATAAAAGGAATGATTGTTATAGACATATAATTTAGTATGGGTGATATTCTATAAGGTAATTTTTATGTACACTTTGGTGGATATTATGATACCACAAAGTGTAAAATAGTTTTTGTGTTAAACTTCAGAGGAACTATAGTGAGTTGGATGTAAAGGTTTCAAAAAGAGGTAGAATTTTCCACATTGAATATAGAATACTTGGATGAAAAGGAAGTGGTTAATGCAAAAATATTATTGGCGTGTGTATTGGATAAACTCAGAAGGATTCAGTTGGTTGTCTTGTTCTATTATGACTTTTATCATGTGATACAATTGGTGAAAAATAATGTCTTCTATACACAGTCAAAGGACATTGATATGAAATATAATTTTCTTTGGAAGATGGTGGAGAACATGGGGATAGAGCTACATGAGACAAAATTAAAATAAAACAGTGGATATTTTCACTATGACATTAGTCCAGTAATTTCTAAGACAAATATGTTCCTTAGTGGAACATGGTTGAATGAGCTATGGAGAGACACAATTGTGTAAAGAATAGTAGTTTTACTTTTATATTAGATCATTTTTATATGTTACCTATAGAATAAATAAAGTGATATAATGTTTGGATGTGAAACATAATTTATTTTACCAAAATTAATCATATAGAAGGAGAAATAGTAAATAATGTTTTAACCTGATGATCAGTATAGTGGAAGTAGTTATCTTTAACGGTCGATTGGGTTGATCATACATATATTATGTCTAATGGTTGGTTATAGGGAAGTGGTTAGTTTACCAATACCATTTTGGTAGTGAATTATATAGGGTGTCAATATCCATCAAGATTTAATGATGGGTTGTCAATGAATCTCATATAGCAGTGAATCCAAACCACTTATTAGGACCCATTAAAAAAGATGGGTGGGATAACTCCTACATGACTATATTTGACGTTGATTCTATGTAGTATGATTTTAGTAGTATTTACCAGTTTTAAATCTAAAATTTTTTATCTTCCAATAGTAATTAAAATTCATAGTAGTGTTATTCCATGGATAGAGGACTTAATTTTATTTATCACATAAAAAAAAGTTTTTATTTTTTCATTCTTTTTCAATTTGATTCTTGTCTTGAGTTATATATAGTTTTTTGTATGTCATGTATTACTTGTTACGGTTAGCAAGTTGTATAAAGTTTATATCTTTGAATACAGGTTTATCTTATTAAGGTATCTTCTAGATCATTTTTTCCACTATGTATACAATCTAAAGGTTTGGTTTTAGTGGATTGGTAGCATGGTTTCTATCCCAATGGGTTAGGCTAAACATTAATCCATTGATAAATTGAAATTGAGTTGGAAAATGTTTTATTTAATTTATTCAATATTTTGTTAAATTAAATTTGACTTATTTTTCAAAAAAAAATTAGTACATTCATATCTATGAATAAATATAATTTTAATCAATCAATGATACTAAATTTTTAGACAAAAATTTGACAAGAATGTAGCTACAAAATAATAATGGGTGGGTGGTCCATCATTACACACATAACCATCTCCCAACACCTAATTTCATGTACCTCTCTTCATAATACATTCCCTCCATCTTATCATGATGGGCGTTCAAAAAGAGTGTATGTTCCATAAAAAAATATATCCTCCCTATTTTTCATCTATTTATTAATCATTTATATTGTGATGATGAAACATATCAAACCTTGTAATAAAAAGTGTAAATTGAAATTTTGATAGAATGGTGTAATATAGTATGACAAGGGGAGGTGGTTTATTGAGGGGAAATATGATAATGGGTGGTGTTATTAAAGGAGGTTTGGATAATGGCATTAGGTGGTGTGTGAAATGGGTGACTCAGTGGATTATGGTGGTGTGGATGTACTTTTTAATAATGTAAGAAAGGTGATGGAGTTTTTGGATGATGATTTAGTGGTGATAGTGGATAAGGTTTTAAAAGAAAATGGAAAGATGGTATTTTTCCTAACTATTCGAATAGTACAATGATAAAATATATTAAGTCCACCACATGGCTAATAGATCTAATGAGATAAGACCAACCAATGAGAAAATTTCTCCTTATCATGAGTATGTAAAATAATTATGTGTTGACCAACCATCACATCCATGCATAGTGTCCCAGCTTGGCAGTGATGTTGAGTGACCTAGGAAGTTCATACAAGCTAGCCTAACCCATCTTGGTGTCACCCAATCAGTCCAGTTGACAAGTATCCTTCCTAGGAACCCAAGGAGAATATAAAGAAACCAATATTGGACAACCCATGCCCCCTATAGACCAGACCAAGATTTTGGATGATGGTATAGTTGGGCCTCATGTCTAATATATAAAAACATGACCCAACCCCATAGTAGGGAACACGTTAGACCCCATACCCATGACCCATTCTTATTTATAGTGAGAGATTAGTATTCGGTACACACTATTCATCTCTTAACAATTCCATATTACACTACCCATGGACTACCACATGGCATGTTATGCACTACATATAGAATTTTTTCATGTCTTTTCCTACGTTCTAGAATTAGATAAGGGAGTGATCCATCCTGATACATTTTCAATATATAACATGATATAATAATATAATTTTACACTATATGTTATTTATAATAAATAACATAATGTTGGAGTTTTGTAGCTTTGTATGGATGATGATTGGATTCAAGGTAGATATTTGAATAAGGCATGGGGTAAAATAATTCCCTAGATACATGGTCCCCCCCACATGTATATTCGGGTTTGATACTTCCTATGAAATCATTGTTAGCTATATATTTTTCAATGGATGGTGGATGTGTCATATATATAGAGACTCATGGAAAATTTTAATAGAGCTCCCTCGTGTCGGAATGTAATTTAGATGTGGTTTATCGATAGACATAGATATTATATATATTTATTTCCTACCATAAATTTAATGGTTGGGAGTCATTCATGTGGTATTAAGAAAGAAAATTGGGGGGATTGATCATTGATTGTCATCATTTTTATATCTTTGAGACAATCATCAGATGATAAAGGTTAAGTAGTTACTCTAACTTATTATGCTCATTGTATAATTGTGGGATTTATAGGTTTGTTATCTACATATATGTATTAAAAATTTTACTTTTTCATTAAATCCTTCATGATAATATTTCATAGGGTAGTGAGAACATAAAGAAGATACTCCCTAAGTTTAGGAATCATTAACCAGGTGTATATTTTCATTTATATTTATGGATTTAGCACTCCCAAGATAATCATGGTATAGGTTCTATATAATAATATTTGTATTTAAAAAGCTTATTCTATAATTAAAATGTTTATGAGGAGTAATTTACATTTTCATATAACAAGGGAATTACCTCATGGGATGAGGTGTGGGTCCCCATATGTTAGTTTGGTACTCCCTCAAATGATATAAATTTTCCCTAGTTAAGTGCAGGTCATCCACTATAATCTTATTATTTTATGTGAGATACTTATGGTGAGGTTTTTTATGGGTTACCTTAGAATAATAAATTTATTAGGGAAGAACATGAAATTTTTTAACCTCAACCATTTACCTTAATTTTAGATGAAAAGTGATCCATGTAAAAATTATGATAATTTAATATTATAAAGATTACATATATGAATATTTATCTATCATTTACCCTTAAGAATAATTTTATGGTTTGGTTTAGTGATTATGTCATTGTGTGGGGGTGAATATTACCCTTTCTTTATCTAGGGTGAGTAGGGGAGTATTTTTTTTCTTTCAATATTTGGGGGTTCACTATAGGGATCATTCAATAATGAGGAAGGCTATTTATTTGGTTTCATTTTTTCCTATTTATTTAGGATGACGGTATGGTCATCAAAAATCTAGGTAGTACAAATGTTATGGGTCCTACGTTACACTAAATACCTTGTTATTGAATTTATAAAAAAAATTAAAAACCAAAACAATACACATAGTTGACATGATAAAGAAATTAAAAAAAAATAAGTTTAATATATTAAGATCAAAATATTAATTTTCTCAATCTCATTAGCAAAGAGGTTTAATACATTGAAGTTCATCACCAGATGTGTATAAGTATATGCATCACAAAAAAATCATGAATATTGTATCTCATGTCACCCCTTGATTCTAGTTTTTTTAATATTTATTTATAGATAACACATTATAATTAATCAACATTAAATATTATTAGCTATTGAAATCATTCTTTCCCAAAAAAATCAGTCAATAATATAAATTATAAATAATGAACTGCTTTAGTGGTGGGAAAATCCTTCATTAAAAATCAGTATATAGTCATCTCTCCAATTTCCAAGATAGTGGCTCAAAATAATATCCATGCCTTAATACACTCAATGTCTTCAGTAAATCATCTAGGAAATAGTTCACACCTCACTATAAAAATAATATGTGTAATATAAATAAACCAATGTGGAATAATTTATTTAATTTTTTATACCATTTTTAGCTTAGGATTAATAATCCTCTGATTAGTCATACAATAAATTTCCAATTAATTTTATTCAAATACCATAATTTCTAAAAACTCTGAGACACATAATATAAATTATGAATATACACCTTTAAAATTAACATATTTTACATAGAAAAATAATTATATTTTTATGATTAATAATATATTTCATTATTCTCAATAGATATTCTAAATGTATATGATTTTACTATAATAACAGAATTATAATGTGTAAAAAAATCAATTCCAACTGAGATCCATAATATTTTATCTATAAACTACAATTCAAAACATTTTTTACTTAGGACTATTTCTATAGAAATAATACATAATAACCTTTTTATTAGTACATAACATATTTTCCAATACATATAATGATATGTATGATCTTCTCCACATAAAAAATATCAGTATATAACATATTTCTCCAGCCATCAAGGAATAATTGAATTTTCTAATATATGTAATATTATATCCTTTACTAAATTTTGATATGTAAGTTAATTATCCATGATACATAATATTTTTACAATCTAATCTAGATACATAAGATCTTTTATTTCTGATAATTAATTATGTAGGATATGCAACATCATCTTCCCAGTAAATATGGTTTCTAGTATATAAAATTTTCAAAATATAATACATAACATTTTCCACCAACTTCAGTAGAATACATAAAATTATTGCAGTGTAATAGATAAATAATAATATCCTATAATTAGAGATATTATTTAAAAGATATGATAATAACATAATAAAAAAAATCAATAATGAGATAAAATAAATAAATTGAAATCAGAAATTGTGAATTTTTAACTATAAAAAATTAATCATGCAAAGATAAACACAATAATATCTCCACTTTTTATAATTACCAAATCTAAACATCAATAACACCAAAAAATAACCCCCATTTGTGAGAATCAAAAACATAAAATAAAGGAGGGTTTTATCATGTAGAGAAAATATAAAAAAATATCTCTTTCAAAAATATAAGCTAATAATCAAAGTAGTAGGCTAGTAGGCTTCAAGAAATGAAACATAAATGACATCATGATAAATGGATATAAAAATAGATTAAAGGAATATATAAAAAATTATAAGATATTATCTTAAAAAACCAAGAATTATTTCATGTTAAACTATATGTTTTTTTGACACTTTATGATCAACACATTTCTTCAATAAACCAAAATACAACAAGTAGCCATAAAAAAGTATTAAATAATATTTAATTAATACGTATACAAAATATTTAAAAAAATATTGGAGAGCTTATTAGAATACATGTATTTTTTTCAATGGTAAGATATATCTAGACACTTCAACAATATCAATATCATACTTATTATTTTCAATTATCAATGCATATAGAGTATTTTTAAAAATATCATCCATATTTTCATATATAGGAAAAAATTATATACTGATATATCCATTATGAACATGATCTCAAATAAATTGATATCTTACTTTCATATGATTGTAATGTCTCGGAACTATCTGGCCTATTCCTTTGTTGAATCTGGTGTTTGGGGTGTTCTGGGAGGTCATGGTGACTTATATCCAACACTTTTCAAAATTTCTAGTCCAAGATTGTAGCTAGTCGAATGGTGGTTGTGACTCATCCAATGGTGGTGGTATCTCATCCAACGGTGGTGGTGACTCATCCAAAAATGTTGGTGACTCGTCCAACAGTGGTGGAAGCTCAACCAATGGTAGTGGTATTTCATCCAACGGTGGTGGTGACTCATACAACGATGACAGTATCTCATTCCAACAGTGGCGGTGACTCGTCGAACGGTGGAAGTGACTCATCCAATGGTGGTAGTAGCACGTCCAATGGTGTCGATGACTCATCAAATGGTGGTGGTAGCTCGACCAACAGTGGCGATAGCTCATCCAACGGTGGTGGTGACTCGTCCAATGGTGACAGTAGCTCATTCCAACAGTGGTGGTGACTCATATAATGGTGATAGTAGGTCCACTACCACAAAATAGGCTTTTATCAGTGCTAAAAAGGCTTTTATCAGTGATAAAAAACATTTTTAATCTCATCGAAGATAAAGGGGGTCCCTTTTATCAATGCTCAGAAAAGAACTAACAAAGGCCCCTTTTATCGGTGCTAAAAAAAGAACTGATAAAAGTTAAAAAAACATTAAAAAAATATGGAAATCGGGGAGGGGCTTCAACAGTGCTTGAAGCTCCCCTTCAATAGAGCTTGAACCCCCCACCCCAGCATGCATGCCTCAAGACCACCCCCCCCCCAACATTTAACAATGCTCCCACCTGACCCTTTAACAATGTTAGGCCTTATTCCACCCACGTGCGTGACTTGTCTCCCCTTGTATTCAAACTCGGGACCTATTACCTGTGCACCTAAGCCTTTACCACTCCACCATATTTCTTTTCTCTTCATTTATTAATATATCTATTCATTTATATATATTTAGTTATATTAATATATATATATATATATATATATCTATATTAATATATATATATATAGTTATATTTATATATTAATATATTTATTTTTATATTAATATGTATTTATAAGATTGGTTTTAAATAAATTTATAAAATATGCTTTTTTGGTTGTGTTTATAAATAAATAAATACATATATACAACAAACACACACACACACACATAGACATATATATATTATATGTGTATTTTTAAGTATAATTATACATATTTATATATATTTACAAATATTATATATTAATATGTATACACATATGTTTAGAATATATAGATAATATATATCAGTTTGTCAATACAGACACACACACATGTATATATACACATACAAATTATATAGGTATATAAATATTCATATATTTTTATTTTAAATAAAATGGACATTAGTTTTTTATTTAGATAAGGATTATATATTGATAAATATATTTTATATGTAAATATGTTTAATTATTTATATATAAAATTAAATTTTTATGTGTGAATATATAAAAAAATATGTATATATTGTTATATATTTTATTATAAATAACATTACATTATGAAAAATGATAACAAGCCCTAAAAATCAGAAAAATTGGTAAAAAATAGAGAAACCCTCAAAACCCGTAAATACAGTCAGAAAGTCAAATAAACCCTAAACTCAGGGTAATGACAAAAACTTCTGATCTGTGAGTCTGTTCTAACTCTGTGACCAATCAAATCGAATTTTATCAAAATATATTTGATATTATAGGTGGTGGAGGCTTAATGGATAGGCAAATCATAAGTTATAGATGTTTGAAAAAAATAGAAGACATGATAAAAGTGCTAGAAATGGGGGCTTGAAAAACCTAATAAAATGCAGAGGCACTGAAACAGGCATAACTTCTACTCTGGGTGTCCGTTTCATCTCTCTAACTAATCAAACCAAATCTCATGGAATGAAATACGATATAACAGGTGGCGAATTCCTAACAGACACACATATCAGGAGTTATTACCATTTTAAGAAAAATTTAACATGATATTAGACATGGAAAATGAGTATTGGAGGCCTTCTTATGGTTATTTGGAGTTTTAGGGTCCATAAAATGATTGGAACTTTGTCTTAGTTGGATTTTTTTGTATATATCTTCACTGTCTTTGATTTTATATGTGGTAGAGCCTAAACGGATACCCAAAAAAAAATTATGTCTGTTTGAAGTTGGAGTTTTTTTTGAGTGGTATAACAAATATATCTTTTATTTATTTGATCTTCTAGTAGTTTAGATTAGACTTGTTCCTCACTCGTCTCACAATATTCGATTTTACTGGTCGTGGTTCTCAAACAGACACCTAGAGCATAATTTAGGGTTGTTTTAATGAGTTATAGGTTTCTTAGATTTTTAGGCGCTGGGAGGGTTTCTCAATTTCAAACAATCATAACTTTTTCTCCATGTGTCCATTTTTTCTCTACCACATATAAAATAGAATCTTGAAAAAATATCTACACTTTGGTGATCACTAGAACCCCTTATCATGTTCATCAAGGCCAAAAAGTCCTATAATTCCTCCCAACGGTCATAAGTTCTACTCTGGGTGTCTGTTTTTCCATAACTTCTGCTCTGAGAGTCTGTTTTGAATCTACCACATATCAAATCAATCTAAAATATATTTAAAATATATATATTATATTTATATCAAAATAAATATACTTATATATCAATATATTATTTTTTATGAAATATAATTTTTTCTGAAATATACACTTTATCAGCGCTAGGAAAAAAAGCGTTGATAAAGCCCCCCTTTATCTGTGCTACTGAAAAAAGTATTGATAAAGGGGGACCTTTAACGGTGCTAAAAAATCTCTCATAAAGTGGGTGCCTTTATCATCGCTAAAAAAAGCCCTGATAAAGGGTCACTTTTAATAGTGCTATTTTTAGCGCTGTTAAAAGTACCCTTTATCAACGCGTTTTTAGGGATGATAAAGGCACCCCCTTTATTAGCACTTATTTAGCGCTATTAAAGGATGGAACTACAGAAACCCATTTTTTTATTAGTTCTCATCCCAATGGAAATGGAGACTCATCAAATAGTGGAGGTATCTCGTTCCAATGGTGGCAGTGACTTGTGAACATTGTTTCTAACTTCCTAAAGTTTTGTTCCTTTAAAGTTTTATTTGACGTAAAATGTGTTCAAGACCTTGTTTTAAATAATTTAAAGCCAATTAAAATCTCATAACTCCCATATTAATTTTCTTAAGGGTCTAAATTCCTTTACTTAGTCAAAATTCATGATCTTGAGAAGATCCTCCTTTAATGGAAAATCTAAACTATATCTTAAATGGTTGCTCCATTTTTTTTTCTAAAGGATGACCCTTATTATTCCTTCTATTTTTTTCCCTAGTATGTGAAATCTAGTGTTCTTCCTTCCATAGACGATTTGTGTTTGTGTTTTAGACCTTGTATCATGTTTTCCTTAGAGTTGTCTATTGCATGTGTACCCCCTATTTTGGTGCAAGCAGTAAGTGTCAATCTGTCTTTGATAAGGTATGATCTACCTCTTTTCTTCTGGGTTATAGGTTCTTCTATCTGTTTACTCCTATTTTTTACTTTCCATATGATTTCAATTGATCTACATCTTTTTAATTAATCTTTCTTGGATGTTTGTTGATGCATGTGTCCTCTGGTGGATGCAGTTGTTTCAGGAGAGTAGGTTGTGATCCATTGTGTTGGCATGTTCTCTTGTAAAGAACATAAAGAATCTTTTGAGGTAGGGGATTAATGGTTTCTCTATTATTTTATGTGTAGTATTAGAGTTAGTATGTTTCTACCCACTAGATCACAATATAATTTATATAATTAATATTTAAACCAAATTAAAGAATTGGTATCAATTTCTTAGCGATGTTATTCCCTCCTGGTTTTTCTAGATAGTGTGATATATATGCCTTTATATTTAGCATGTTGTTATTAATGGAAATTGGTAAATAACATAATTTCGGGATTAATTTTATATTAATTGGACAAAGGTAAAGATACATGTTAATTAATCTAGTTGTTATTATTGTGATTTGATGATAATCAAATGGATGCAGTTATGCATGTTTAATTGAATCAGTTAATTCAAGATAAAATAAAGAACATTTTGTGTGTTAAATTTTGTTCCTTATTAAGTTATGATTTATCCAATTTCTTTTAAATTAAAAGTTCCTTATTCGTAGGATCTATGAGTTCTCATTATGTGTGAAGGTTGGATGCCTTGATTGGGGCCAAGAGACTAGTTACTTTGTTGTTTGTTTCCTATTGCTTGTTTTGTGGTGTGAGCCTAGGATGGATGAGCATGGAAGGTTGTTCTGGTATGTAGGGTAGGAAGGCCCAGTGGTTATGGTATTAGATGGCACCTACAGTGGAGAGATGTTTTGGTTTACATATGTGGGTGTAAGGGAGGATACCAGAGATGATGAAAAGGGTTGAAGGTGGGCTTTCCTGATAATGAGAAAGTTGGATGCCTATTAAATATGTTTCTTGTTTATCTTCTTTACTTTCCCCACTACTTGAGGTAGATGGTTTTTCTTACCCTCCATCCAAATTAGGAGAATACATTAGGATTATGCCACATTATTATTTTATATTTTCAAGTATAAATGGGTTTATACTCTTGTTATAGGTGGAAAAGTATCGATGGGTAGTTCACCTACTCACCATATTGAGCCCATTGAATTTGGTAGCTTGTAATGTTTTCTTAGAATACCTGGAATTATGGAAAAGTGATACTTATAGTAACTAATGATTGAAAAAATGATGTTGAACCCATGGGGTTGGAGCTTGTTGGGATGCAAAGCTGAGGTTATACTTCTGAGAAGATGTGGACTTGGTTTGGCCATGGTTGGAGGGTATGGAACTCTGTTGTGATTCTAATTAAATGTAATGTGGAAATGATAATGGTTAATTAATGGTTATAGAATTAATTAACGTAAAGTTAAACTGATAAAAAGAGATAAGTAATTTAATAAATCCCTTTAAATGGTTGTGTGATTATAGGATATCCAGTCTTAATAGTGGAATCTAGGAGACTGAGAGGTGTTAGCTGCAGTTGAGTCTAAGACTAGGTTATGCCCATAGTGTGTTTTTGAGCTATATCATATCCTGTAATTTTTTGTTTCTATACGATACCTCACCCTGTCATTTAGGGAGACTAACACCCTAGGGATTCTAATCCATGGGGGTGTTTTCACCAACATCCCAGTGGGATAATGTATGGATGACTTTCCCATTTATCCCCTCTCTCTTATCTTGGTAGTTACTTGTATTGGTATGAACATCGGTTATTTTTTCCCATATATGTGTATAAAGGGATATAATGGATTGTGATTAATTCACGCACATATATATTGGATATAGTTTCCTAAGTACTACTATAGGTATAACGTGTATTGGATATGATGGATTGAGGATCTCATCTCGACGTATGGGTTGTAATAGATTGAGGTATAATACCTGATGTATGATACACATTATGCAGGTTGTGGTGGATCCCAGAAACTACCTGGTTAATTCTTGTTGTGTGGATGGTGTGGTGCTTCGACCAAGTGTCTACAGGCAAGCCTTTATGTTGCATGAGGTTCATATTTTGGTTCTCTCCTGAGTGTATTCGGGCCAACCTTTTTGGAGAGAGATGCTTAGGGTGGGCGACGTTGGGGAAAAGTGGCAAACTAGTTGAGAAGTGGTAGTGGGGTGCCCTTGATATTCATAATTATATTATATAATATTATATGTGATACTTGGTGAGAGTAGTAATGGTGAGTGTAGGAAATTATTATACATGTTTAGGTGACGAGTTAGTTTCACTTGTTGTTCACTGTGCTTTAGCATGATATCATTACTTTTTCATGAGAAACTTTAGGGAGGATCCTACTGAGTATACTATTATACTAACCCTACATTTATATAAAGTGTTTTTCATGTCACTTTGTGTAGGTTTTATATCATATTGTTTACTACTAGCTTGGGGTTTATAGGATTTGTTCAGGATTCATGGTTGTTGTTGTTTTACTTTATTTTTGTACTTGAAGTTTTCACTTTTAGTTGTAGTAGTTATTAAATGAAATTGCATATGTGCACTTGGTATTTCTTTTATATTGTAGTTTTACTTATAGTTAGTTGGTGTTAGTATTATATCTCTGTTTTTCATGCATTCTCTTAGAGGGTAATGTCTCTCATCTGTGTGTTTATTATACCCTCGGTGCTAGTCGCCAACTCGGGGCCTGCTGAAAGCGGGACTCGGGGGTCATTATCTCTCTTCTCACATTTTCAGCCTAGTAGGGGTACAATTTTTGGGGATAGGGTCATGATATAGTGGTATTAGAGGTTTGTTTGAGGTATTGGATGGATTTTAGAGTTAGACACAGGTGAGTTTACATGGGTTGGTAGGGAAATGGTGTCAGCTAAGTTTAGAAAGTGTTGTAAACACTAGATATCAGCTGAGACATGGGTATTTAGGGCCCCCTGTGATCTGATTCATGGACCATTAAGTTTATGGTGGCTAATAAATGAGGTGATACTATTTAAATGTTATATACCTAGGAAAGGATCATGTATCATTCTTCTTTGCACCTGTGTTTTAATGGGTAGAACTTGGGATGTGTTAACCTAAAATGAATAAAAGAGAACAATTAATTAATGTTAAAGTATTCCATATTATAGTTTTAGGATATATAAATATATTTTATTTTGTGGGTATGGCTCTAGGTCGACGTCCTCATCAGTTTCACACAGAATATGTTCAGCAGTTTGCACCAGTAGATCACCAAAAGTTTGATTATATGTTCTATTGGGGGTATTGTACTACAAAACATCAACATATTACAAGAAAACATTTGTAATGAGATTAAAAAAAATCTATCCATCATATTTTATCTTATTAATACAAATATCCAATTAATGTTTGTTAAAATACTATAATAAAATAAAATTACTCCTACAATTCTATTTTCTAGACCATCCATGGTTCTTAAAGGCTCATTATGGTTAGTTTTTTCCATGATATATTCATAACCAAAAAATTATGTCTTGAAATTATTTATTATAGATGAAAAGATATCCCAAACTTCATATTTATATCCAATAAGAGACTCAAACTTTAATTGATACTGGTTTATCATGAACCAACCTATATAACAAACTCATATGGTACCCAAATCGGTCTTTACATGGCCCAAAAGGTATTCCCAATCCTTATGGGCTGGTGAGTAGTTCATGGGAATCAAAATTAAACATGAGGTGATTATTTAAACATAGGAATTACTAAAAAGGAGAAAATAAAAAACGATCCATAAATAGTTAGTATTCCATTAATGAATTAGGATTAATGTACCACAAAACAAACATGAATCCATAAAGATTGCAAAATCTAAAGGCAATATCATCACAAGGACAAATCAATACAAGTGTATCACATAATCTAATTTATATTTCCAACACCCAATTACCCCTATCAAGAACCACTAAAACCTTCTATTGATGCTTTCCCTTTCCATCAGATAGGAAAACAAAACTTTACAAACACTCAAAGGTATAAGAAGTGTGTGAGTAACACTAACCTAGTAGGATCCTGCTATTATAGTCAATAAGTATTCTATATCAGATAAAAATGATATGATAAATTTAAAATAAAACATGACATGGTAATATTTTCACAATTCAACATAAAATATTACATTAAAATCACTTCAATTGAGTGTATAAAATTGATACAAATTTCATTTCCATCAAAATAGGATTGATTTTTCATTTCATCAAAGTGGTAGGAATAAATAATTTCATAAACATTTAAAATCATAGTTATTGTCCAATCATAGAACCATGGTTTATATGCCCTGGGTTTTGTTAGAACAAGTTTCAAGGTTCCACATATTCTCCATGAAATATGTCTATAAGTGTTCACCCTTACATATAACTCAAGCCTTTGGAGCATAGCTGACCACCCTAAATAATGAACCAACTACCCTCATCATGTTTAGTTACCATTTTCATAAATAATACACTTATATGTTGATATAATGAATTAACATTGTGTATCTCCATGGTCACTCATCTAACTACCTAGGCTCTCATGTGATCCAAGGAAAATAATCAATGAGAAAATCATTCATCTCAAATCAGTCTCATCAATGATCAATCAATCAGAACCAAATCAAGTTTCAAAAAATTCCATTCATTTTATAAACCAAAATCAATATATTTTTCATAAAAAACATTAATTTTAAAAAAATAATTTCATTTCAATTCAATAAAACATTTTATGCATTAATTTATTATGAATTATCATCAATATCTATCTTTAAATCATTCATTCCATCCAAAATAATATTCCAAAAATATTTTTTTATGGAAATAAATTGTATAATAGGTTTAACATTGACCATTCCATTTTAGAAAAATTTATTCAGGATCTCATTTCATGTTTTTAAGTTCACTTAGAAATACATTTCAAATCAAGAAAGCAACAATGGTTTAAATTGATGGGAACTTATTGACAAAACCACCAACCTCAAAAAAGTGTTTTTAGGAACTCAAAAAGGGATCCATACCTAGTGAGAAATAAGGATACATAATTATTCTCATGCAATGATCAATATAAAATAACCTTTATTTCCATTACACGGATATCCCATCAAGGAATATAAATAACCTAATTGAGATGAACAAATCACCTTTTACAGAAGCTAGAATTCCAAAAATATCTCCTAGAAAGCCCTAGATATAAAATTAGAGCCAATAGAAGGAGTTAGATTGATTTAATAGGGATAATAATGTTATAAGATTCATTAAAAACATTTATTATGTTTAAACTTGGATAAAGTATCAATCCATGAAGTTTATGTTGACTTATGAGAATTTCAATGTTCGAAATACCCATCACAATGACATCATCCATGCAATGGTGAGGAAATCCATATAGTTATAGGCATTTACACTACCTTTACGAAGCCCTAGTGAGTCCTTGATGGACATGTAGGATAGGGTTACCAAGAACATTCCATGTATAGTGCTGGATATTTTGGAATATATGTTTCACATAGGTGACACCCAGGTAAAAAATGGGTTAGAACAGGGCATGATCTAGCCCATTTTGCACAAAGATAGTCTAAAAACCACTTCTAGTGCAACAAACTCACCAAATAATTCTCAAACTATGATTAACCAATAGATGGTTCAGAAGAGAACAAGGTTAACCCATGAACATTCTTGAATGCAATGGTCATGATGTTTCAAGGTTCGATATGACTTATAAATTATCATAGAGTTTTCACAAATTTTTTTGTTCCCGTACATTATATGATGGGGATTTATTCATCTTGTATTAAGATAAAATATTTTCTATATTGATCAATATAACTCAGTGTATTTTATTCTTGGATATTGGCTAAGTATATAGATGGATATGTGTTTTCTTCTATATATCAATCTTATGGTACTATTGTGAGAGAAAACAAGTGGGTCTCTTCCTAGGGGTATTATTTTATAAACATTTTAATCAATTAATTGGTGATCAAAATATCAGTATTGATGTGATGACTATGTATATAATCCCTTAGTAAAGTTATTACTTATTTGATGAAAAATTTTATTATGTTTCGGGTGTTTTTACTCCCTTGAGGATCAGGGTGTGGGTTCCCTACATTGGGAATGGGGTTTTATAGCCTCGTTATATCCTTATTATTTATATGAGGAATTATTTTTATTTTTATATTAAGGTTTAGGAACTCTACTATGGTATAGTTTTCATTTCTATAAATTTTAGGTTCATACTTCTTCAACCTAAATCAAAATATGTTCTCTCCTAAGAATGAACTTTCTTATAAATGGGATTCAATGATTTTTTATTTTAATTAAATTTATGAGTTCACTTTTAAATTAAATAAAGTTATTTTATTTTATGGTTTAACATAATATAATGTTTTAATAATAAATAATAGTTATTAATTAAAAATGGTTAAAAAAAATATTTCTCCTTAATGTAATTTCTAATTATGAAACAAAATTCTATATTTAGTTAAGAATTGTGTTTTCCTTTTATTCCAATATTTTATTAGTATTTATACATCATTAAAATGGTCCACAATGATATATAGTGTTTTTAGGAATAAATAATATTTTTATTAAATATTATTTTGACCTAACCTACTTTAATATAATCATATTTTTTGGGAATGGAAAATGATTCAAGGTTTTGAACAATTCTCTCACTATTGAGGTGGCCACCAGTGATGGAGAGATTATTAGAGAATGGAAATTCATCATGGAAAAGGTATGGTAATGTGATTCCAACATGTTCATTTGATATATTTATTCCACGTAGTCTCTCTATTTAGAATACCTATTCTAAATGCTATATCATGACAAAAATTTCATGTATGAAACTGAATGAACCAATATGAACATAATGATATAAAATTGGTTTATATCAAACAAACAAATTTTGATTTTTCTTATATAAATTCGTATGTCAATAATTCAACCTATATTTTGAATGAATGAACCTCGTATTAATGAATCGTGATCAACATACATAAATCATTGAATCAAAGGGTTCTAAGGATCTATATTTCATATAAATTATATTTTTCTATTATTATCATAGAGATAATATTTAATCCAATTCTTATTGATTTTGATATTTACCATAAATAATGATTTATCATGAATCATATTGTATACTGATGAGAATCACATAAGATATTTAATTCAATGAGATTAAGAATGTGATTATCCAACTAATGGATCAAAATTTATCATAAAAGAAAATTTCACTTGTTTTAATCTTTTTGCAATGTATTTCTGGTATGAATATTTAATTTATAGCTCAAAAAATATGTTTCTATTATGGTTTTAATTTGATGATGATATAGTAAATATTTAAAAGGGAATAAAACAAATTAAAAATATATAATCTATATTGGGTATCGGTTGATGGAAAAAATAATAAGACACTCATAGGGGATTTTGAAATGGATAATAGCCATTTGATGAAGTGATAAAATGACTATGAGGTTGTCACTTATCCCTATCCATGCCTGAATCATATCACCATATGTGATGAAACATTCCTCACATGACCATGTATGAAATGGATGGATTGTGTTCTCCTTTTCTTGAGAAAATTTGATCAATCCAATCCAACAGAAACCTTCATGTAAATATTGATCTGGTGGGGGCATGATGTAAGAACCCGGATCTTCATTTCAGGTATGGATCTTTATTATGGGTTGTTTTGGGGGAAAATGGAGAAATGAGAAATTTTATGAGTGCACACCATGTACTCTTGAGTACACACCATGTACCCGGTTTTCGCACATAACTGTGTGTTTCCCGTGTGACAATTGAGTACATGGCCATGTAGGTGACCTAGCAGACCGCCTAAATCGAGGGTCGGTTGAGGCTAGTACATGGCATGTACATTAAATGAACACACCGTGTACTTTTCTTTTTATTTGATTAATTGGACCAGGGTTGCATCTAATCTCCAGAAGCGCCTTATTCTTCTCGTGTCTCATACAAGATGGCGTTGTACGGAAAAAAAATATTTGAGGTCCTCCCGTTCCTTCATCCAAGATCTTATTGAGACATCATTGGGTGCATTGGATTCCCACCAGTGAGTTCTATCTTTCCCTAGAGCCTCTCTTCCAGATTTCTCCTCTCTTGTGAGTTATTCAAGGTTGAACAATTTTGACCTTTTTTTATATCTAAGATGTTCTAGGCCGATTCAAGGGCCGACATTCGAGAGTGTTCACCGTACCATGTCGAGGTAAGTGGTTTGTACCTTTATTTGGTTGTCTTTGGATTTTATATGCTAAAAGTTCTGAATACCCTTGTTTAGGGTATTGCATGTTTTGTAATTTAACTATATTTAAGACATGTTATGGTTTGTTTGATTAAGAAATGGGTTTTTGATTGTGCATAAGGTTTACTACCTTGTTTATGAAGATGTTCCCCATATTTGTTTTGGTTATGGCTATTGGGTCTAGAAATCATGTTAGGCTGTTTTGTTTTCTATTCCTAGTTTTGTTAGGATGGAGTTGTTTTTTATATGAAATGAATGTGTTTCGCATTATGAAAGTAAAAGAAAGGGTAATTAATCGTGAGATCTTCTCTAAGTATGGTCTTTTGATTATGAATTTTTATTATGATTGACCAGAGGTGTTGACTGTGAGAGCTGTCAGGGGTCATTGACCAGAGGGGTTGGACTGTGAGAACTACCCAGAGGGTTATTATTAAATAAATGTTGGACCACAAGGCATAGACTGTGAGATCTTCCAGGGGTCATTATAATGCAGAACAATGGGGGTATTGACCGTGAGAGCTACCCGGGTGGTTGTTTGTAAATGAATAGTGTTATGTGAGACCAAAGGGGTTAGACCGTGTCAGCTTTCCCATAGGGTATTTATTATTTATTAATTTGGTGATATGTGAAACCAGAGGGGGTTAGATTGTGATAAATTTCTCAGAGGGTTTCTTGTGAATGATTTTATGATTATGATGAGTCTGTCAAGCTAAAGCACAAGCTTAGACTCAGTCTCTATTGATTGTTAGGTGGTCTTTAGAGATATCTATTTTGTTATTGTTATACAGGGGGATACAGATATTAGACTAGATCCTGAGGTTAAATTATTCAATGGATTGAATAATTAATGAAAATGAATGTAATTGAAAACTGTAGGATTGTTTACTTTTGAGTACTTCCTTGTTTATTACTTCATTTCTGTATATTACCTACTATATATTCATTAGCAGTTAGGCACAGATCTTTTGGTGGTTTCCTACTGGGATTCATCTCACACCCTTTTTGGGTCATGCTTTTAGATCCAAAAAATATTATATGGTTGCAGGTATAGATAAGTGAAAGTGCCCAGGTACTTGATTATTGTTGGATCTAGAGAGCATGGGACCAAGCTAAGGCTTGAGATGATGCTGGAGTTTACTTGTTTCTTTTTTTACTTTGGTTTAGTATTGTATTTTCAGAATTGTAACCTATTTTTTATTTCCTAGAAATATGTGACATGCATCATTTATATATGTGCTCCAGTTATTTATTTACTATCAATATTTTGTTGTTTACTTGTTGTTTGGTATTACTGCTTTCATTATTATTTACTATTTGTTTTTTCTATGTTACTCTGTTAATGAGGGCATAGTTTTCCCACTATCACACCCAATGACCTCACTGCTAGTCGGCAGCCTCTGGCATTCAGGGAAATATTCTTGAGTCCATGTGACCAACCGGGTACAGGGCGCCTTTGGGTGGCACCTGAAACCGGGATGTTCCAAAGTGGTATTAGAGGAGTTTATTTTATTCTTTCTCTTAATATTTTGATCCTATAGAGAGGGATAGGAAGGAATGGGTAGTTTTTAATAAGAAGTACCTAGGAGTAGCTAACCTGTGTATGGAGACAATCCAATTTACCTCGAATACTGCAATTTTTTTGGTTTTTCAATTGTTATAGTTGATTTTATTTCACAATTGGGTGATTCACTTGTATTGTGTTGTTATTGTTGATATTATTGAGGTTCTATTACTATTACAACCTGATGATATGAGGTTATGCCATCTCATGAATCATATAGGAACTTGTTAGAGATCACATGCCATGCATTCTTTTCATGCCATTTAGGGTTCATATTGATTGCATGTTGTTGTGATAGTTATTGTGCTATATATGAATGTTATTGTGATAGATGTCATGATTGAATACCTACTATTTTGATAGGGTATTGAAATACATAAAGTTTCATTTGGATGGATGCCAAACATTGGTCCATGAGGATTTATGGGCCCTATTGGATCAGAATTTGGTGGATCGTGTTTTAACTTTAATTGAATTTTGTCAAGTTATAATATGAATAAGGATGCCAAACTTTTATTCGTGAGAGTATGGGATCTCATGGGTCAGAATTTTTCATGGCTTAGACAAAATTCTAAGTTTTTAAGGGTTACTAAGAAGTTTCAGAGGCCTACTATCTGGAAACCCAGACAACATGGCGTGTGGTGTTATGAACACATTCCATGTGTTCTTCTGTTCTGGAAGAACTGACTTTTCTTAAGTACATGCCATGTACTATAAGTACATGTCATGTAGTGCTTAACCGTGTGACTGACTGTGTGATCAGAGACACGGGGTTGGAAAAAAATTTGTAGAACATGTCACATCTAGATTGTACACATCGTGTTATAAAGGACTATGTATCTAGTCGTGTGAAGAATGACAAATATGGATGAAACTTAGGTTGTACATTCCATTTCTAGCTTGTACGCACCGTGTAGTTATCAACCATGTATCCGTCCATGTGATGAACAACACGGGTGGATGGAACTTAAGTGGTACATGTCGTGTCCTAGGTGAACACGCCGTGTAGTGTTACACTAGAAGGGAAATCGTGCGGTTCCATCCATGTGGGGGAAAAACTCGTCTTGTTTGAGTCTTTTTAATTACACACCGTGTATATTAAGTATACCATGTGTATTTTTCCGTAGACAGAACCCGTGTGAGTCTGGCCGTGTAGACGGACATGGACAGGATAGAGGACTTGAGTACACACTGTGTTTTGGAATGGCACGTCGTGTACCTATGATGTTTACATGCCTAGGAAGGTGGGGGTTCATGCCTATATAAGAGAATGATTGTACACACCATATATGAATGCTACATTCCATGTAGTCATATTTTGCACCCTTTGAGGGTATGTTCCTATTTTATCCCCCAATGTTAGTTGTGGACCTGTGAGTAGTCCCTTCTAAGTAGTTTTCCATGTAGAACATGATGGTGGAACCTGTGGAGAATTATGAGGACTCCTAATAGGTATTTTTTGGTTTTTCTCTAAATGTAGAAGTTTTTTCTCCAGTTACCATTTTCATTTGTCTCATGGGAGTGAGACCGATGTGAAAATGATTGGTTGGGTGTTCGGACCAGCCTAGTTGAGACCTATGATCTGAGATAAGTTGTGAGTTATCTCCCATGACGTTTTTCTTTTGAGGATGTTTCCCATGTGATATGTTCCTTTTGTACTATGAGGTCATGAGACCTATTGCTTCTATAGAGTCCCTAGTAGGATCCCTCATCTATGTATTGTTTCAAGGATCCCTATCATGGGATGCCCTTACTGTTACCATTCAAAGATCTCTTGTGGGATTCCTCTACTTATCTGCTTTGAAAGGGGGTTTTAATAGAATTAACTTCTTATGTTTCCATTATTTTTGTAATTAAACAACTGTTATTGGGTTCCCTTTTTAGTACCCAAGTTGGTTTAACAAGATCCTTATAGGTTTCCTTGGTTGTTAAAAAGGATCTTACTTGCTAACATGCCCTTTTTACTTTGAGCTGTTGAGGTAAAGTAGTTTCCCAGGGTCTTTTGAGTTGAGTGAATTTTTTCTGTGTAACCTAATAGTGGAAATTGATGCTTATAACCTCATAAAATGATATTACATAGTAGGTATCACTCTTAGAGCTGGTTGTATTGTTTTCCGCTAAGATCTTTTGATGTTGGTGCAGTCCAAGTGTCGTTGTCCCTGGTAGGTTTTCTAGTTTTAAATAACATCCTTGTTTAGAGGGGTGGTCATTGTGCCTTGACTTTTGATGTGGGAACAAGCTTGAGGATCGCTTGGTTCTCTGGGTTAGACATGCCTTGGGCATAGTCAGTTGTTAGGAGGTCATGTAAGCCTACCATTTATTTAGTGATGGACGACTTGGTACGTCATCACCAGAGTTAATGGTTATGTAAATGATGTCCTTTTGATCTAGATCTTGTATGATTCATTTGTTACTATGATTCATAGGGTGGAAAACCTATGCATAGTCCCCCAGAATGTGTCATTGATCTTGTAAACTCGAGGTAGTGTATGTCAACATACGCGATACACATCGAGTGTTAATTGTTTAAATACGCCGTTGAGTTCGGTTACATCATCGAGCTTTAAGATATGGTGTATTCTCTTAGGTTATCTCTAGTGTAGAGTTACCTAAGAGTTATGAGACCTTTTTTATAAGAACCCAGAGCTTTGGTTTTAGGTACGGATCTCTTTTACGGGCTTTTTAAGAAAAAAGGGAGAATCAGGAAATTTTCAGAGTACACGTCGTGTACTTTATGAGTACACGCTGTGTACTCCTCGGCCACTCGAAGCCGTGTGTTGGCCGAGACTGGTCCACACACATGGTGTGTAGGGGTGACGTGGAGGCCGATTTTGGCGGAGTATGGAAAAACCCACTACACGTCGTGTACTTTAAGAGTACACGCCATGTACTTTTTTTTATTTCATTAATCGACCCGGGGTCACGCCTAATGACGGGAAACATATTCTTCTCCACCTAATTCTGTACAGAACGTCCAAGGAGGCCGTTTCTTCTCTGAGCCACCGATCTGTCACCGGTTGTCCGAATCAAACTCCGTCGATTGCAGAAGAATCACAGCGGTGAGTTCTTGGTTCTTCTTTAGCCTCGTTTCTTGATTCTTCCTCTCGTGTAAGTTATCTGAGGTTGAACGTTTTAGATTTTTTTGCAGATCCACTCTATTCTAGGCCAATTCACGGGCCGAGGTTCAAGTATATAGATCTCCGAGGATCTAGTTAGGTGGTTTGTTGGCCTACATTTAAGTTCTTTGAGTTTTTGTTGCAAAAGTGTCGGATACCCATGTGTCGGGTATCCCGGGTTTAGGATTTTGATCTTATTGTTTATCTGCCCTAGATTTCTTACTAGATTATGATGAATTGCTGCTATTATATGCTTGGTTGCATGATTGAGGATCACCCCATGGGTGTTTCTCCCTCTGTTTGGCTGTTTATCGCCGTTTGGCACCGTTTGCCTATGAGGCAACCCTATTGCAGTTGTTAGTTGCTTGTTATCACTGATTGAATGTTTTGCCTTTTGTTTAAATGCTTTTGATGCATGGTAGATATTAGCCAAGTAGTTTTTTAACTTACTTAGGGCTTCTAACAGTTGATTACGCATGACTGGACTGTTCAGGCCTGTGAGAACCTGGTGCGGGAGATCAAAGAGGGAATAGATGATTAAGTGCTTCCCTAGAGGGTCTGTTGGTTTTATTTTCGTACGCAGGACCTATGAGAATAGGACTTTGTGCTTCCCAAGAGTGTTCTTAGTTACCCACGCATCGAGACCACAGGAGGAATTAGACGTAAGTGCTTCCTCAGAGAGTCTGTAGCTATCGTTGCAAGACCATAGGGGAATTGACGTGTGAGCTTCCCAGAGTGTTTGTGCCTTGTTTGATTACTGGACTATAGGGGTATGCTAGTTTAAGCCACCCAGAGAGTCAGTGTGAATTTTTGATGGTTGGTTGTGATGAGTCCACCAAGCCAAAGAACAAGCTTGGGTTTTGTACTGATTATGTTTACGTAGTCTTTTTAGATACCTGCTGTGTTACTTGGTTATCATGGAATAGGAAACTTTGTTGGTTTTCTCGGGTTGTGTAATTAAATGAATGTGAATGGTAATTGGTAGAATTGTTTACTGCATTTATTTACCTTTACTTTTTCTATATCACTCACTGATTGTAGGGAACAAATCTTGTGGTGGTTGCCTACTGGGATTAGTTTCACACCTCGTTTGTGTCCTCCATTCGGCCCAAACAAATTATATGGTTGCAAGTGTAGGTAGGGATTGTGGCCCTTTTACCTCAGGTACTTAATTGCTGGTTGGAGCTGGAGAGCATGGGACCGGGCCTTGGCTCGCGATGCTGCTGGAGTTGCTGTTTACATTTAGTACTTTGGTTTCAGTTGTATTTTAGCACATTGTTTTTCTTACTGCTTTCCATAGATACATGTACCATTCTGCATCATTATTATATCAGATATTGCTTTTACTTTCAGTTCAGTTGTTGAATGCTATTTACTTCTTCCACTATTGTTTATGCTTATTCTTCCGCTGCATACATTACCAAATGAGGGCATAGTTTTCCCACTGACTCACTGAGGCCCTCGCTGCTAGTCGGCAGCCTCTGGAATTTGGGAAAATGTGCTTGAGGTTATGTGGCGAACTAGGTATGGGGCACCAGTTATGCAGCTTCGGACTCGGGTCGTTACAAAGTGGTATCAGAGGAGTTTTCTTTCTTTACTATTGCTTACTGTTTTGTGACAATAGTCAGGGATAGGAAGAAGTGGGTATTTAGTACTTAATTTTGCCCGGGAGTAATTAACCCGTGTACAGGGAAAAGCTATATTACCTCGTAATTGAAATTTTCAGTTTTTCAAGTGTTACAGTTTATTATATTTCACCGTTGGGTGATGCACATGTTTTGTGTTGTTATAGTTTATATGATTATGGTTCTATTTGGTTGCAACCCTATGAGATGAGGGTGTGCCATCTCATGCATCATATAGGCACTGGGTAGGAAATCACTTGTCATGCATTTTACCATGCCTTCTAGGGTTCATTAGAATTTCATGTTGTTGTGATAGATGTCATGATAGATTATGCATGCCATTGTGGTAGTTTTTGTGATAGAAATACTTGTTGCGCTAATAGAGTATTACTTCTTTTACAGCCTGTTTAGCACGGGCACCAAGCTCTGGTCTTGGAGGTGTTATGGGCCCTTGAGGATCGGAATTTGGCGGATCATTGTTTGTTATGCTGTTTACTTTTTGTATGCATTGTTATGATTCCAAGCTTTGATTCGCGGGGAGTATGGGCCCCCATGGATTGGAATTTGGCACATAGCTGGTTGTTTTTCAGTGTTTCTGACGTTCGGAGTAGTTTCAAAGCTACTGCCTGGAAAAACCCAGAATACACGGTGTGTACTTTATTCATACATGTCGTGTAGTTTTTTAAACCGTGTTACTGTCTGTGTGAACAAAAACATGGGGTGTCGGAAACTCTTCGAGGACATGTCGTGTACCTCAAGTACACGCTGTGTGGTAGTCAACCATGTACCTGGCCGTGTCACTAACAACACGGGTCGGGGAAACTCGTGTAGTACACGCCGTGTGTTATAATAAAACGCCGTGTAGTTTCTTCTAGGTACCCGGCCATGTCACAAATAACACGGGTCGATGTTATCTTCTCTGATACACGTTGTTTTTGTTCAGAACACACCATGTAAGGGGTTAGCCGTGTGGCTGGCCGTGTAACCTACTACACGGGCCGCTGAAGCCTGGCTTTTACACGTCATGTCCTTTGTGCACATGACGTGTAGTTTAGAATTAGGAGGACTGTTTAGGTTAGCCATGTAAAGAGACTCGGGCAGGGGAGTGGAGTTTAAGTACACACTGTGTTTTGGGACAACACACCGTGTATTTTGGAACGTTACACGACTAGTGGTGGCAGAATTACACGCCCATGTAAATGGCTTTAACAAACACGTCGTGTAGTTTAAATACACACCGTGTAGTTCAGTTTTTCAAATTTAAGTGTTTCTCTCTCCTGTTCCCGTTTTGTAATCTTTTGTTTTCTGTCCTTGTTGATCCTAAATTGGAGGCGTGCTTTTGATATTTCAGGGCTATAGAACCAAGACTTCCTCCTGTTGCATGTCAGTAACCAAGTGGTGATCGTACGCCTGATATGGAAGACCAGGGACTACCAGTAGTTCCGCTGATTGTTCTGGATATGGAACCTGCAGTGATTCCGGAAACTGGTGCGGATGCTCAATTCAGAGAGGGTTTCATGAGGTTCATGCAGACCTTCCAGGGGGCTCATCATTCTGCCCCGTCTATGGTAGAGCTGACGCGAGTCTTCCAGCAGCAGCATCCTCCCACTTTCATGGGGGGTGGGGGACCTCAGGTTGCTGAGTCATGGCTAGAAACCATGCTTTCCATCTTCAAGCATATGGAGACACCCCCAGACATAAGGGTGAAGCTCGTAACTTACATTCTGTGAGATTCTGCCAAGATATGGTGGGATGTAGTCTCACAGGCAGGGCGCCAGTGGACGATGGCTTGGGACAAATTCCAGCGTATGTTCTACGACTACATCTATCCAGCGACACTGAGGGCCGACAGGGCCAGGGATTTCATGAACCTGCAGCAGGGTACTCTTTCGGTTATATATTATTCCTCCCGCTTCACTGAGTTATAGCATTTCGCTCCCGTTCTGGGAAATGACGAGCTGTTTTTTGGCAAGGAAGTTTGAGGAAGGCCTCAAAACAAAGATCAGATCGTAGGTGAACGTTTTCCAGTTGACTTCTATTACTATGATAGTCAACCAGGAGCTGATCACCGAAAGAAATCTGAGGGAGACTGGAGCTGTTGACCAGGGTGGTTCAACATCCAAGGCTGATTCATTTCATACTGACAGTAGGAAGCGCCACCGAGAGTCTACTCGAGGTGACTCGAGGAAGCGAGGTATATCTTCTGGTAGATGGGATATTTCTTCTGAAAACTCGGTGGTGTGATATCAGTGCGGAAAGAGCGGGCATAAGAATCCTCAGTGCCCGAGAGATCCAGTGGAGTGCTGAGCTTGCAGAAAGATGGGTCATCTGCAGCGTTTCTGCAGGGTTCTTCTTCCAGCGGCTAATGAAGGAGGATCTGTTTCTACCCCACATTCAGGAGCAGGATTACCAGTCCTGTAGTAGACTGGGGGCTGGAGTTCTTCGAGTCGTGCAGGCCAAGGTAGAGGTCATGGACGCGGTATTCAGGCTCAAGGGGGATCATCTCAGGGATATCAGGCTGCTACACAAGGTCATGGTACTGTCCAGACATTTTCAGTAGAGCAGATCCATAGGGAGAAGGATCCTGGACCTTCCACAGTTCGAGGTATGATCTTAGTAGCCTCAGTTTTCTCTTCAACCCTTTTCGATACTGGTGCTTCACATAGCTTTATCTCTGTTGTTGTCGTGGAAAGTCTTGAGCTCTGTGTCTTTTCATCTGCTGACATGTTGACTCTCGACACACCCTTGGGAACGAGGAAATCTAGCGTACGTCAGTGCAAGGAGTGCCCTCTCGAGGTTGCAGGGTATCATTTCCTATGGGACCTCTTTGTCCTGGAGATGACGAGCTATGACGTCATTCTTGGTATGGACTGGTTGGTTCCCTTCTAGGCATTCGTCGATTGCTATCGCCGCAGGGTGAGTTTTGTATCACCAGAGGGTGAATCTTTCCTACATAAGGGCGAGTGGGATGTTCAGGCGAGTGGAGTCGGACTCGAGCATCATAGGCTAGGAGGAGTTATGGCCCAGATTGATAGTCTTTATCTGGATGACCAAGGGACTTCACATTTAGAGTTTCCTCCAATGGTTGATCGCTTTCTCAATGTCTTTCCAGAAGACTTTTCAGGTTTTACTCCAGAGTGTGAGGTAGAATTATCGATTGAGCTCGTTCCAGGAGTAGAACCGGTGTCCATTCCTCCTTATAGGATGGCTACCCCTGAGTTTCATAAGATCAAGAAGCAGTTGGAGGAGTTGCAGACAAAGGGTTTCATACGACCCAGTACTTCTCCTTGGGGTTCGCCTGTCTTGTTCGCGAAGAAGGAAGACGGTACCCTTAGGCTTTACATGGATTATCGGAAGTTGAAACAGTTGACGGTCAAGAACCGATATCCCTTTCTGAGGATTGATGATCTATTAGATCAGCTTCGAGGAGCTCGGGTGTTCTCAAAGATCGATTTGAGGTCCAGTTATCATCAATTGTGTGTTAGGCCTTCAAACATACCTCTGACAGCCTTCAAGAGCAGGTATGGCCTCTACGAGTATACTATTATGTCGTTCGGCCTTACAAACGCGCCAGCGGTTTTCATGGCACTGATGAACCGATTGTTCCATCCTTACTTGGATTCCTTCGTCGTGGTCTTCATGGATGATATCTTGGTGTACTCTCACACTCTACATGACCATGCAACCCATCTTGAGATCGTTTTGAGTACACTGAGGGAGCATCAGATTTATGCTAAACTCTCAAAGTGCCACTTTTGGATGGACGAGATTCACTTCCTGGGTCATGTCATCTCAGAGACAGGAGTATCAGTAGACCCAGAGAAGGTGAGGGTAGTAGTTACCTGGGAGCATCCGAAGAATGTCTTCGAGGTATGGAGCTTCTTGGGGCTGGCTGGTTACTACAGGCAGTTTATACAGGACTTCTCACACCTAGCATCATCGTTGACGGGCTTGACTAAGAAAGGGGTGAAGTTTGTTTGGTCGGAAGCCTGTGACTCAGCCTTCCAGGAGATGAAGGGGAGATTGACTTCAGCATTGATTCTAGTTCTACCAGAGCCGGGAAAGAGTTATACAGTTTTCTGTGATGCATCTGGCATCGGGCTTAGAGCAGTGCTTATGTAAGAAGATCGTGTTGTCGCGTACGGATCTCAGCAGTTGAGGCCACATGAGAAGAACTATCCTACGTACGACCTGGAGTTAGTTTTTGTTGTTCATGCCTTGCATTGTTGGAGGCACTATCTCATGGGAGAGAATTTCGTGGTATATACGGACCAAAAGAGCCTCAAGTACATCTTCACGCAGCGTGACTTGAATCTGAGATAGTAGAGCTGGGTCGAGTACCTACAGTCTTTCGACTTCGATCTTGCTTATACGTCTGGGAAAGGCAATGTTGTAGCTAACACACTGAGTAGGAGGACTCATTTCCAGGCAGTTCAGGAGGCCAACAGTGAATGGTAGCTCATGGATCTGTTCTCTGAGATGTATCTGGAGGTGCACGACAGACAGGATCAGACGGTTCTTTCTTCTGAAGCTGTTACCTCTACTCTTTTAAATCAAGTTTTAATGAGGCAGCTATCAGACCCAGAAGGCATAGTCCTATGGGAGGGTGTTTCGGATGGAGACCATACTCTGGGGTGGATAGTGGGTGATGATGAGGTGCTACGTTTTCATGGCCGTGTATGGGTTTCAGCAGACATACGTGAGGAGATGATGCGGGAGTTCCACGCTTCAGCGTGGGAAGTTTATCTTGGTGTCACCAAAATGTACCGAGACTTGCACCATCAGTATTGGTGGCCAGGTATGAAAAAGTATGTGGCTGGTTTTGTTATGCGGTGTTCCACCTGTCAGTAGGTGAAGGTAGAGCATCAGTGACCAGCAGGGCTTTTGCAGCAGTTACCCATTCCTGAGTGGAAATGGAATAATGTCATGATGGACTTCATGACAGGTTTACCAAGATCGCCTCTAGAAAATGATGCGGTTTGGGTTGTAGTGGACAGGCTCACGAAGGTTGCACACTTCTTGCCGATCAAGGAGACCTTCAGTGTTGATGAGCTGGGATGGTTGTACATCCGAGAGATTGAACGTCTGCATGGAGTTCCACAATCCATTGTTTCAGACAGGGATGTGCATTTTACTTCGCACTTCTGGCAGGGGCTACAGAGGGTGTTGGGTACACAGGTACTTTTGAGTACAGCATACCATCCCCAGACTGATGGCTAGTCCGAGCGTACAATCCAGGTGCTTGAGGATATGCTATGAGCTTGCATTCTAGACTTTGGCGGTTCTTGGGAGAAGCATATTCCTCTGGTGGAGTTCGCCTACAACAACAGTTTTCAGGAGACTATTCAGATGGCACCTTACGAGGCTTTGTACGGTAGGCCATACCGATCACCTTTATACTAGCTAGAGGCAGGAGAGGCAGCTTTGCTGGGACCTCGTCTTGTTCAAGAGACCTCAGAACAGATAGAGTTAATTTGGAAGAGGATGGCGACAGCACAGTCTCGACAGAAGTTTTATGCTGATCAGCGGAGATGACCTCTGGAGTTCAAGGTCGGGGATCAGGTTTTCCTGCATGTCACACTGAGGTTGGGACACAAGAGGATTCAGAGACAGGGAAATCTTTCACCGAGATACGTCGGGCCGTTTGAGGTTCTGGAAAGAGTCGGGCTGGTTGCTTACAGGTTGCAGTTACCTCAGAGGTACCAGGCTATGCATGACGTCTTTCATATTTCTCAGCTTCGACGGTATTTCTCAGACCCATCTCATGTTTTTCAACCCGAGGAGGTTGAGTTGGAGCAGGATGCATCATTCGAGGAGCATCCTATTAGGATTGTTGATCGTAGTGCAAAAGTACTATATGGCCAGTTTGTTCCTCTGGTACGAGTGTTATGGTAGCATGACTGTATACCGGATGAGACTTGGGAGAGGGAGGCTGATATGCGATCACAATGTCCAAAGTTATTTGATTTTTCTCCTTCTACGCATTTCTAGGGAAATTTGGGGATGAATTTCTTTAAGGGGGAAGTTTGTAAGAACCCGGAGCTTCGGTTTTAGGTACGGATCTCTTTTACGGGCTTTTTAAGGAAAAATGGAGAATCTGGAAATTTTCAGAATACACACCGTGTACTTTATGAGTGCACACCGTGTACTCCTCGGCCACTTGAAGCCATGTGTTGTCCAAGACCATGCCACACACACGGTGTGTAGGGGTGACGTGGAGGCCGATTTTGGCGGAGTACGGAAAAACCCACTACACGTCGTGTACTTTAAGAGTACACGCTGTGTACTTTTTTTATTTCATTAATCGACCTGGGGTCGCGCCTAATGACGAGAAACATCTTCTTCTCTGCCTAATCCCATCCAGAACATCCAAGGAGGCCGTTTCTTCTCCGAGCCACCGATCCATCACCGGTTTTCTGAATTGAACTTCGTCGATTGTAGAAGAATCGCAGCGGTGAGTTCTTGGTTCTTCTTTAGCCTCGTTTCCTAATTCTTCCTCTCATGTAAGTTATCTGAGGTTGAATGTTTTAGACCTTTTTGAAGATCTACTCCGTTCTTGGCCGATTCATGGGTCGAGGTTCAAGTATATAAATCTCTGAGGATCGAGGTAGGTGGTTTGTTTCCCTACGTTGAAGTTATTTGAGTTTTGGTTGCAAAAGTGTCGGATACCCATGTGTCGGGTATCCCAGATTTAGGATTTTTATCCTATTATTTATCTTCCCTAGATTACTTACTAACTTAGGATTAATTACTGCTATTATATGCTTGGTTTCATGATTGAGGATCACTCCATGGGTGTTTCTCCCTCTGTTTGGTTGTTTATCGTCGTTTGGCACCATTTGCCTGTGAGGCAACCCTATTGCAGTTGTTAGTTGCTTGTTATCACTGATTGCATGTTTTTCCTGTTTTTTAAATGCTTTTGATGCATGGTAGCTATTATCCAAGTATTTTTTAACTTACTTAGGGCTGCTAACAGTCGATTACGCATGACTGTACTGCTCAGGGCTGTGAGAACCTGGTGTGGGAGATCAAAGAGGGAATAGACGATTAAGTGCTCCCCTAAGGGTCTGTTGGTTTTAGTTTCGTACGCAGGACCTACAGGAATAGGACTTTGTGCTTCCCAAGAGTGTTCTTAGTTACCCACGCATCGAGACCATAGGAGGAATTATACGTAAGTGCTTCCTCAGAGAGTTTGTAGCTATCATTGCAAGACCATAGGGGAATTGATGTGAGAGCTTCCCAGAGTGTCTGTGCCTTGTTTGATTACTGGACTATAGGGGTCTGCTAGTTTAAGCCACCCAGAGAGTCAATGTGAATTTTTGATGGTTGGTTGTGATGAGTCCACCAAGCCAAAGAACAAGATTGGGTTTTGTACTGCTTGTGTTTAGGTAATCTTTTTAGATACCTATTGTGTTACTTACTTATCATGGAATAGGAAACTTTTCTGGTTTTCCCTGGTTGTGTAATTAAATGAATGCGAATGGTAATTGGTAGAATTGTTTACTGCATTTATTTACCTTTACTTTTTTTATATCACTCACTGACAGTAGGGCACAAATCTTATGGTGGTTGCCTACTGGGATTAGTCTCACACCCTGTTTGGGTCCTGCTTTCAGCCCAAACAGATTATATGGTTGTAGGTATAGGTAGAGATTGTGGCCCTTCTACCTCAGGTACATGATTGATGGTCGGAGCTGGAGAGCATGGGATCGGGCCTTGGCCCGCGATGCTGCTAGAGTTGCTGTTTACATTTAGTAATTTGGTTTCAGTTGTATTTCATCACGTTGTTTTTCTTACTGCTTTCCATAGATACATGTACCATTCTGCATCATTATTATATCAGATATTGCTTTTACTTTCAGTTCAGTTGTTGCATGTTATTTACTGCTTCTGCTATTGTTTATGCTTATTCTTCTGCTGCATACATTACCAAATGAGGGCATAGTTTCCCCACTGACTCACCAAGGCCCTCACTGCTAGTCGTCAGCCTCTGGCATTTGGAGAAATGCGCTTGAGGTTGTGTGGCGAACCGGGTACGGGGCACTAGTTATACGGCTCCAGACTCGGGTCGTTACATTTTTAGTCCCACTACTCAGGAGGAATTTATGGGGCATGGGTGTTTTAACATACTAGTTAGTTTATCTTTTCGTCTTCATGCTAAGTTATGTGACAAGGTGATCATGGTTCATGGAACAACACGCGTTCATTTAAGTTGCTTCTAAACTAGCTCGTTGAGAGTGGTTGGTCCTTCTTGACGTATAAGACACTCCAAGGTAGGGAGAATCACGTCGGTTCTATTTCAAATATGTTCTTTCCTAGTGAAGGGATCACAATAAAGAACCATTCTAAAATGGTCATTTTTACTTGAATGGTTTTGAGGATTGTGATTCTTGTTTCTTGTTGGTGCTTTCTAGGCAGCACAACGTTGTTGTGACCAGTTGAATGATGATTTGTCAGCTGGTAAAGAAAAGTTTTCTTCAGAAGGTCAACCCGTAGTGGTTTGGATATCCTTTTATAGTAATATTTGAAGTCCTATTAGTGTGATATTTCTTAAGAGGCGATCATGTCCCCTATCTTGATGTCATCCTAGGGGCACTAATAGAGCATCAGTTATATGTTGTGCTACAGTTGGAAGTCATCGGAATGATTTGTGATCTCTTTTTGTATTGTGTGTTGGATGCATGGTTTCAATAAAGGATTGTTTAATCTTGAGTGATACTTGAGTTTCCATGTAATAACACCTTGGACAAACTCTTGATGCCTACCACTTCCTTGACATGACTTCCAAGCAGATGTTGTTCTGGGTAAAATTAGTTTTTTTAGGTGGAATTTTGGGCTTCACTCCAAAGTTTCACTTGTATATGAAGTATGTACCACCTTGGTGAGTTCCTTAGACTTCGAGTTGACTAATATGAGGTTATCTCAGACTTTTAGTTGGTCTTAGATGTAATTATTAAAGAGGAAATAATTCTAGTGGGTTGGATCTAGAATTACATTTTGATTGTGTTGTGGCATGACCCTTTTTGTGATCAAGGTATGGTGTGACATAGGAGAATCGTCAAAAGACAGATTTAGACATTAGTGAATAGGTACGTTGTGAGCACATAGTGCCTTAGAAAAGGAATTATTTTTCTGTTGCAATACATCATCCTTCTAAGCTATACATTTCTAAGATAAGTCATCCAGTGATGGTTTGACTTGTTATTGTTCTTATTCCATGAGTATGGTTCGACTGAGATAGTTTGAACACACCACCAGTTAAGGGTGGGTGTTCTATGAAAATCCGCAATGTCTTTTTAGGAAATATTGTGTGACCAGTTTTGCTAACTTTGTTTTGTATTTGACCTTTCCTTGCTATGAGTTCGCAGTTATGACCTCAGTTGTGTTTGGGTTCTCCCAGTTAAAGGAAAACATGATGGTAGCGTCGCTGGAATGCTTAGGGGCACTTTTTAGTGTTTTTCAAATGTTAGAGGTATCGTGGTAATGATATAGTGTGAGTTTATCTTGACAGACTCACGAAGGTTGCACATTTCTTGTCGATCAAGGAAACCTTCAGTTTTTATGATCTTGGAAGGTTTTACATTCAAAAGATTGCACATTTTCATGGGGTTCTACACTCTATCATTTCAGACAGGGATGTCTAATTTACTTCTCATGTATGGAAGGGATTACAGAGGGCTTTGGGTACATAGGTACTTCTGAGTACAGCTTACTATCCCCAGACAGATGGTTAGTTCGAACGTACGATTTAGGTTTTGGAGGACATGCTACGAGCATGCGTCCTGGATTTCAGGGGGTCTTGGGAGGGACACTTACCCCTAGTGGATTTTTTCTACAATAAAAGTTTCTAGGTGACGATTTAGATGTAAATTTATGAGGATTTGTATGGTAGGTCATGTCGATCACCCCTATGTTGGCTGGAGGCAGGAGAGGTAGCTATGCTGGGACCTCGTCTTGTTCAAGAGACCACAGATCAAGTGTAATTGATTCATAAGAGGATGGATACAGAATAGTATCACCAAAAATATTATGTTGATCAATAGAGATGACCTCTCAAGTTCGAGGTTTGAGATCATTTTTTCTTACATGTCACACCAAGGTTGGGAAATAGAAGGATTAGGAGACTAGGAAAGCTTTCACCGAGATACGTTAGGTCGTTTTAGGTTTTAGAGAGAGTTGGGCTGGTTGTCTATCGATTGAAGTTACCTCAGAGGAATCAGTCTATGCACAATGTCTTTCATGTTTCTCAGCTATGGCGTTACTTTTTGGACCCATCCCATGTTTTCAACCTGAGAAGGTTTGAGTTAGAGGTGGATGCATCCTTCAAGGAGCACCCAATATGGATTTTGGATCACAATACGAAGGTTCTTCATGGTTGGTATGTTCCTATGGTACTGGTGCTAGTGTATCACGGGCGAGTACAAGACGAGACTTGGGAGAGGGAGGATTACATACGATCACAGTGTCTAGAGTGGTTTAAAGTTTCTTATTTTCCACCCTTGGAAGGGAAATTTGAGGTTGAATTGATTTAAGGGGGAAGTTTGTAAGAACCCGAATCTTCATTTCAAATATGGATCTTTATTTCAGGTTGTTTTTTAGGAAAAAGTAAGAAAGTGTAAATTTTATGAGTACACTCTGTTTACTCCTGATTACACGCTGTGTACCTGGTTTCCATGTATAACCATGTGATAGTAGTGTAATGGCTGAGTATATGGTCGTGTAGGTGACCTAGAAGACCGCCTAAAGAGGGGTCCAGTTGAGGCTAGTACACGATGTGTACATTAAATGAACACATTGTGTACTTTTATTTTTATTTTATTAATCATGATGGGGACACATCTAATCTTCATAAGCGCCTTCTTCTTCTCGTGTCTCGTACAAGAGAGTGACGTACAGATGAAAATCTTCGAGGTCCTCTCATTCATCTGTCTGATCTCTGATTGAGATGTTGCCAGGTGTGTTGGATTCCCACTGGTGAGTTATCTCTTTCCATAAAGCCTCTCTTCCTAATTTCTCCTCTCTCGTGAGTTATTCAAGGTTGAAATATTTTTTCCTTTTTGTAGATCTACGATGTTCTGGGCCGATTCAAGGGCCGACATTCGATATTATTCACTGTACCACATCAAGGTAGGTGGTTTGTTCCTTTATTTGGTTTTCTTTGGATTATATATGATAAAAGTGCTGAATAACCTTGTTTATGGTATTGCATGTTTTGGAATTTAACCCTATTTAAGACATGTTATGGTTTGTTTTATTGAGAAAGGGGTTATTGATTGTTCATAAGGTTTACTACCTTTTATGGAGGTGTTCCCCATCTTTGTTTTGGTTATGGTTGTTGGGTCTAGAAAGCATGTTAGGATATTTTGTTTTCCATGCCTAGTGTTGTTAGTCTGGAGTTTTTGTTTATATGAAATGCATTTGTTTCGCATTATGAAAGTATGACCAAGGGGAATGGACTGTGAGAGCTTCCAGAAGTAGGGTCTTTTGATTATGAATTGTTATTATGATTGACCAGAGGTATTGACTGTAAGAGATGCCATGGGTCATTGACTAGAGGGGTTAGACTGTGAGAGCTACACAGAGGTTCATTATTAAATAAATGTTAGACCATAGGGCATAGACTATGAGAGCTGCCAGGGGGTCATTATAATGCAGACCAAGGGGGTATTGACCGTGAGAGCTACCTGGGTGGTCATTTGTAAATTAATAGTGTTATATGAGACCAAAGGGGTTAGACCATGTGATCTTTACTAGAGGGTATTTATTATTTATTGATTTGATGATATGTGAAAACAGAGGGGATTAAACTATGAGAAATTTCCCAAAGGGTTACTAGTGAATGATTGTAGGATTCTAATGAGACTGTCAAGCCAAAGCACAAGCTTGGACTCGGTCTCTCATGATTGTTAGGTGGTCTTTAGAGAGGTTTAGTTTGTTATTGTTATACAGGGGGATATAGATCTTAGGATAGATCTATAGGTTACATTACTCAATGGATTGAATAATTAACGTAAATGAATGTAATTGAAAACTATAGGATTGTTTACTTTTGTGTACTTCCTTGTTTATTACATCATTTCTATATATTACCTAATATATATTCACTGACAGTTAGGAACATATATTTTGGTGGTTGGATATTGGTATTAATCTCACACCCTATTTGGGTCATGCTTTTGGACCCAAACAGATTATATGGTTGCAGGTATAGATAAGGGAAAGCGCTTAGATACTTGATTGTTGTTGGAGCTGGAGTGCATGGGACCAAGCTGAGGCTTGTGATGCTGCTGGAGTTTACTTTTTTATTTTTTACTTTGTTTTAGTATTGTATTTTCATCATTGTGACCTATTTGAATGCTTTCCTAGATATATGTGACATGAATCATTTATATATGCGCTCCAGTTGTTTATTTACTATCAATCTTCTGTTGTTTACTTTTTGTATGGTATTACTGCTTTCGTTACTATTTACTATTTTTTTCTGTTGTGTTACTATGCCAATGAGGTCATAGTTTCCCCACTATCACACTCATGGCCCTCGCTGCTAGTTGGCAGCCTCTAGCATTCGGGGAAATGTGCTTGAGGCCAAGTGACCAACCGAGTATGGGTCACCATTGGGCGGCACCCGGAACTGGGACGTTACACATGACACCTCCCTCAAATGGGGATGTTCGATCAAAATGATCTGAATACATCCCAAATTTCCTTATTTTCATGATATATGGTGGAACAAAATAATCTAGTGAGGTATGAAAAGGTTATCTAATAAATGATTATGAACCATGGTAATTCTATATTACACCCCATCATTGGCCAATGATTCCCTAGTGTAAGATCGTGTCTTTATTTCTTGGTGTGTTCCTCCTTATGTATTATTGATTCACATTAATCTTGTAATCAAGGAACATTATTAACATGAATCTGAGTCTTATAGGTTCTTGGGGGCTTAGAAGAGATGGGTGAGTATATATAAAGAGGACACATGCGATACTAGAGGTGTTACCTGGCTACCAATAAGTTAGTGGAGTCCATCAGAAAATAAATGGACTTCTTAATAACCTTGTATGGATACAGTAGTTCCACTGGATAGATATTAAGACACTCTAGCTATCTAGTATGGTCTCTAGACATAGAGATACACTGGCAGAAATCACCTACTAGACAGTAGTTCCCTCTGGCTACTAGATGGTATCGGGATGGGCCATGTAAATTAGGGAAAAAACCATCCCCCCATGAAACATAATTCACACACAACTTAACCCCTAATTTGATTATAGATTTTTATTTATGAATTTTGAAGGTTATCAAGGTATCATAAGGCGTCCCCAACACCTTTCCATGGTTATTTGACCCATTATTTAATCCATTGATCCAAAATCTATAAGTCACCTTTGTATTTAGTGATTTTATATTGTATTATTCTTGGAACCTCTCTTTACATCCTATATTATGTATTTAAATCATTTTCCATTGGAGATCGTGGTGTTGTACATTGATTCAACGCTTTATCATGGTTTTCTTATTCTTTATTTCTCGAGGTTGGTGGTATGAAACAACTCGATTATGTCTATATTATTTACCTAGTATCTAAAATTAATGAAATCACACCAACACACCATGCATGTGACCTATTATAATTTGAAACCTAATGAAACTCAAAAAACATTATTCTTAGACCTCCCTCAGATCATGTTACATATGTTGGCATTGATACTGAGACTTGTGGCCACTCGATAGGTATGTCAACCCTTAGATCCTTGGTTGTAACATGGAACATATAAACCTATATACCTTGTTATTTTGGGAATTATTGTTTGAATGGGTTACATTTTTTGGATTGATAATGGAATTGGCTGAGTATGTGAATTTATATTATTAGATTGGTTAAGTATCACTTGTATTTAACGTGGTTAATTGCCAAGAATTTGAAAATTGGAATAATGGCATGATAGAATATAGATATAATAACTTTTAAATGGTAGTATGGATTAATTTATATGTGAATTAGATTTTTTAAAATTATTATAAATATTGGTAGCTTGGAATAATGGAATTAAATGGTTGATAATTTATAATTTGGATAAATTAATCAATATGGAACATGATCACATGTTCTTAATGTCTCCTAAATTAGAATGCATTGTAACATGTTTTCATTTGATATAGAATTGTAAAATTTCCCCTAGAATTGGAATTAATAAATATTATAATGTCATCTTATCATGTAAGTGGCCATAGAATGAGAATTAACTATATTCCATGAGATTATTTTTTCCCATGGTATGGTACTGCACCATGGGAACACGTAACATGATCTAGTGATTTAATTCATATGGAGTCCACTATGACGCAATTAATTTTCCCTAAGGAATGGTATTACACTATAGGAACACATAAGTGGCCCATGCATGGGAAATATCATTGAGTCTAGTATTTATTCCCTATAAGAAATGTTTTATACTTGACTCTATATGGGTGATTAATTATTTGTAAGAGAATTCACCATGGTTATGGGTAATTAAACCTAGGATACTTATTCTTCCAATATGAATAGATATCCAGCATCCTGCCGAAGCTGGTTTGGCTGACTCCATGTGTGATCCTAAAGATCTAGGTTTAGCGAGTTTATTTGATGTTTTTTATTAATTTAGGAATTAATTACCATTTTTTCATATTGTTTCCTTCTATATTTATTGTGACTATATTTTTTAGATACAATCAGTTCCATCCTACTATGTTATACTGACACCCAGTTCGGGCGCCATTTTCTACCCAAGAAAACATCATGTATTTGGGTATATACAAGGGAATGGGTCCCTATACTTGATTACTTTTCCTGGTGGGATTGGAGTATAGGGATGGGACTAGGTATGGGGTTCAGGGCTGGGGATTTTAGAGGCTTCATTATGGATTTTGTTTTAGTTTTTTAAATATATGACTTCAAAAAAGTTATTTAGTTTGGAAAATAGTGTGGCACATCATGGTTTATTTTTATTATTTGGTTTTATGTTATTCATTTTTCCTACGATTGAGTAGTATGTTGTAATTTATTTATCATATTTACCTTTTTGTTGATACTCTATTTCATATGGTATTGTCTCACCACTATATTACATACATACTTTCTCCTATTCTGCTTCCTCTGGCATTTGGGGAGGTGTGGTTGAGGTATTGTAATAGCATGTCTCAGTCATGTAAGGGAGAACTAGGAATCAGATGTCACATCTACGATTGTGGGAATTTTTAGAAAGATTATTTAAATCATTTAAAATTATTTTGGACTAATCTTGACACATCAGGACTAATATAATTTATCATGGGTTATTTTGGAGAAAATTACAAAAAAAACTTGGAAAAATGTGAAAAGTGTTATAATAAAAATTAGTATATGGTAAAACAAATTGATGACAATAATTGTTTCAACCATTCACTAAAAATAAAATTTAATGAAATAAATGAACCCTATTTAATGTGATATTTATAAGTGGGATGGAAAATTTACATAGTGATAATTAAATAATATATTATTAATAAATTATCATATTAATATATAATGATATTTTATTGGGGTTAAATAACATTCTTAGTAAGATTGTGGTGGTTGCTTAAATTACTCAATGATGAGTATAAATAAATACATAATTGGAAACCTAATCATTTTTTCATAGTGATTATATAATTAAAGGAAGAAAATTATTAAAAAAATTATTTATTTTTTCTAGTGATATTTTGAAAATCTCAATGGGGAAATAAATTCATTACAACAAAAAATAATTTTAGATAATGTAATTATGGAAAATAATAAATTTTACAATGACAGATTGAATGTAAGAATGTTTTTTTACAATAAAATTCATGAAATAGGGTTATTATAAGACATATGATAATGATAATAATTATATATCTAATGTGCTAAATTACATTAATGAAAGGTGAAATATAATGACGACCCCAATATTTACTTAAATGTGTCATTAAAATTAAAACTAAAAGGGTTTAACAAGATATTACATATTTATACATAATAATGTGTAACATTTATTGAAAATAGATGAGGGTAAAGAGGTTAAATCATTAAAATATTTTATTTTTGACTAATGTTCAAAACTATGAAAGTAATGTAAACTTTATAATTTTATATAATCATAATAAAGTTATGAATATGTAATGAATATATTCTTACTAATGAAAAGATGATAAATAATGGAATAATTTAGATAAAGATTCAAATAATCCATGAGAACATATAGAAATATACTAGTAGTGTATTGGGTCACATTAGATGATGTGAATTTTATTCATTATGTAGAATTTAATTTTCACTATTCTATGATGTGAATAGATAAATAATTCAAAAAACACATTTAGCTATTATTGAATTATAATTTTCATTATTTTCTAGGAAAATGGAAATATTTTCAAGAGGATGTAGTAGTTATGGAATATTAAACAGTTTTTCTTGTGTGGTTGATAGAATTATTATTGGTAGAGGGGGGGTTTTTCCTTATATAATTTCCTCTATTAAAATATGGAGTTGTCTAGTGATGGTTGATTATAAATACTAATGGGATTATTTTTTGTCATCATTCACACTCATATAATGTCTTATTCTAGAGTGATACAATGACAGCATATAATATTCTCATCCATATAACATGGTAGAGAACTGGTGATGACATATATCTTTGTCAATTAAAACTCACCCATAACTATAGGTTAAGGATATTTAGATATTCCATTGAAGATAGGTGGAGACATTTATTTACACAAAAATATATATTATAAGAAATTTAGAGATGGGTAATCCCTATACTATCCTTGATATTATAATTTCATGGATAGTAACTAAATAATATTATTGTAATCTTTCAACTACCATATCTTTGGGATTGAGGTGGATGGTGTTTCACTGAGTCCTGATTTTGGTGATACCCATAGAAGAAGGTTAGGAAATACAAAATATATAGCTATAACATTGGTTTGGGATAAGTTGATAAATATATTTAATAAATCATCTCATATATATGTGGAAATTTTTTTCCCTCCAGTATCTCATTAATAGATAGAGAAGTTTATTTCCTCCATCATCTAGGATAACACATCTAGTGTAAATTATTTAGTGGTAAAATTGTGTTGGGATGGTTGAGAATATTACTATTTTCATGTTATTTCTATTTCAATACTATCATCCACATATAGGGTGTATGAGATCCAATACCCAAACTATATTGAGTGTGGATGGTTATAGTTGAACCTAGTGAAGCTCCCTAGACTAACACTCCTAGATCTGAAGCCTAAAATAAATAATTTACCTAATGGATTTCATCTAAACTATAGATTAATAAAAATAACTATCCAATAATTACCTTCCATAAAGAAAATATTTCATTACATAATTTCCCAATACCTTTTAGGTTTATAGATTCAAGGAATATAGAAAAATCATAAAAAATAAATCCCATGTCTTTCTCATGTAATGGATATTTTTTTACTCTATGTAAGTAACTACATAATTGAAGAAATTCTTCAATATCTCCCAAAACATTTCTACATAATATATCATTTTTGATGTGTAATATGTAATATTTTTCTTAATAACCATAAGAAATGGAAACATTATAATGGGTGAGCTTAGACTCTTAGTAAGGGTAAACATAAGTGACAATAATCAAAAATCATAATTGAGATTAATGTAAAAATTAATAATATGGCATAAATAGATAATAAAAAATATTTCCATAATAAAATGAAGATGTAAGTATAATATATCTATATGTGATAATGAAAATATAAAAAATGGATATCCACAACTAGATCCTTAGTGATGAAATTCATAATTTCGGTCAGCTAATTGAATTCCTTATGCCAAGACATCAGGATATTATATACCATGATCTTACCATCAAGGCCATGTTTCTATGAAATATCTTTTTACATAAAATCATACAACAAAACACCCATGATATTTTGTCTCATGAGACTTATCAATTCATCAAGGGTATATCAATAATAAGGACCCACTCATTACTAATTAACTCCAATAAAATCAATATATGAGGAAATGAATAAACATTCATATTCATCTTGGCTGATAATAATGTATATTGGAATAAAAACATCTAGAACATCAATATATCAAAATTGTAATAAAAGGGATAACAAAATCAAAAAGTATCTTGATAAAGATAATGGATGGTTAACCAATACATAGTCAAGTTTCATGAGTAATCAAAAAAACTGTATCAAAATAACAAATATTTGGATTTTCTATAGTCCCCAAATCAAAATATGAAATAAGATTCAACATAAGAATCCACTAAACTGAAAATATATAAAGAAATAGGTATATGGTTTATTTAATAGTTTCGTTAATCAATCAATTTATGAAATATTGTTGAACACCATTCAAAAAAAGGAATGGAAAATTGTGTATTCACAATATAATGGAATTATTGAATGTTACTCATATTCACCATAGAAGGATATAAAATACAAAGGATGTTATTGATCATGTATTTGATAGAGAAGAACATCCCATAACCCATATATAGAAGGAAGGTGAGTGGTTTTAAAAGAGTATGTCCTTACTATAACAAAATAAATATAGAAATATGTTGACATATATGGAAAACAACCTTGAAGGATGAATATTACAAATGGTTCCACACATGAAATTATCATGAATTTTATTGATTGATATCATGTGTTTGATCCCCCTATATGATAAAAATAATAAAATAAAATAGAGGGTATATCATGAAACATAATTTCCATTAGTGAAAATCTATTGAATATAAAAATAAAAATGGTAGTAAAAACATAAAAGGGGTTTTATAAAACATTTTCAACATTATCTTAAAGATTATGTTGTGGTCTATTTTAGAAATTCATTTTTCCAAGACTTGAACCACTATTTTTTGACATGTGACTACCAAAATCTTGCCTCTAATAGGTCTGGGGATGGAAACCAGTGTTGATTATGCATATCCCACAAATGGGAGGCATTATCCTAATGTAATTGTACACACACACACACATCCAAGACCATACAATGATGAAATGTAAAACAACTGAATCCAATGCATGAATACACCTATAATACCACAACAGAGTACACAAGTAAAGAACTAAAAGAAGAAAAAGGGCCAAATACAAATCCCAACCAAAAATGTAAAGATTATGACATGATTGAAGGGAGAGGAATACGGTCAAATGAGAACTCACAGAAAACACCCCAGTCGTTCATCTCAAACTAAGCTCTACCAGCTATGTGTCCTTCAAGGACACCATCAGAAGGACCATACTCTAAATAATACATGACATGTGTGGTAAGATCCTGTATAGGTGTCAATATAACAATACCCAGTAAGATACCCTGAAAAAACTAAACTTGAAGCATCTAGTATTTTCATCTCAATAAAAAAATATAAAAATTAATGTATGACCGAAAGCACCTAAATATACTCAGGGAGGACCCCGCACAACCATTCGGTCACAAAAAACTACTAGCCACATGATTCTACTTGAATAAAATATAATTTCAATAAAATCCACTCCATGAGTCATAATATCACCACAAACACTCATCTAAGAGGTCAAGATCATTAGGCCCTACCCATGGAATCTCATTGTCTTCAAACGAACCTAATACTCAAATAGGGGGTCATACCCAGAATAGTTAGGGGACACCATAAAGCCAATATGGATCAACACACTATGTTAGGGATTATAAACCAATGATACTCTGAACCCTACTGATATGGCCTGCTAGATTGAGTATCAACACCCTACTCAAGAAGGTCATGTCGATTCCACAAACCCCACAATGATTATAAGATTATATAGAATCACACTCTAGTCTCATAGAGGGAGTCCACAAAATCTATCTGAGACTCATTCTCTAGAGTGGATCACAATCCTATGATGTGTATGTAATGTTGTATTATACCCTCAAGGAAATGGGCTTAGGGGAACCCATTCAACCAACACTAGAATGAACTGAAGAGATGAAGAGATCCAAGTTGTCTCTAAGTGAGTTCATTACATATAAGTAGAGTACATAGCATGCCTTACTCAACCTAGATATTTCCATGTGTCGATGCCTCACATGACATGTAAATATTCATATGCACGATGTGTATGTAAGGTACATGAAATGAAGTGATCGTTCGGCACCCTACCTGTGTCACCTAGTTGTGCATGTGTACCACTAGTTGTGCACATGTACCAGTCAGTGTACACCAGGCCATGTCCGTGTCCAATTACACAGATTTTTTATGCCTGTGTACTCCTAGTCATTTCTATGTAACTTCTAAATTACATGTCAAGAAATCACAGCAGGGTCACAAGTAATGTGACCATGTCAGGTGGTGTGTGATATTTAACTCCATCCATAAACCCTAGCGCCATAACTAGGGTGTTCCACATGGCATGTAATAACAAAATATATGTATTGTGTATCAATATTTTCCAGATCTATAAATATATTCTAACATATTATTTTTCACATCATTAGATCCACCTCTCTCTCTATAAACTATAGATTCATGGTGGGTTATCCCTTGAAATCATCGATCACCAAATTTTATATTTGAATCCGCTTAGAAAACACCATAATGGTCCATCTATCATCATGCATTAAAACCGGGAAGAACAGGAACTTTAAAGTCATCATATCTTCCTATGATCATCAAATTACATCTTTGATTCAAAAATCACACTCTCCATCATAATCCATACTCATGGTATTGATCTGCTTCACTGAAAAATGGTCACAAAATAACCAAATATTGGGTATTGGTCAAACTATTGGCCAAAGAAAATACCAATGATGATCAAATGATGAAATTGGGGGAAAAATACATAAGACATGAAAAATGAGTAATGAAAATCATCCTCTACTCATCCGAACTCGACTAGTTTTTTTAGAGAAAGATGAACAAAGAGGAATATAACATAACAAATAAATATAATTCCAAAAATTTAAATCTACCGATGATGAACTTATCAATTATGTTCAAGGAATTGATATGAGTTCTTCTCAGATTAGAGATTAGTATAGAAAAAAACATCAATATCCTACCAAGAGTTTGGATTGATTATTTGAGATGAATGGCTCTGTATTGTTTTCATTGATGAGATCTGTGAACTCTATTGGTGCAATGATCCTTGATCCTAATCTGATTTGTCGTAGCTCTCTAAGGATAGTCTCCTCCAATATTTCTTCAATGGTTTGATGGATCTCTTTGTTTTAGTGGTTAAACCTAAAAGTAAACCATAACTATATATTAATAAAAAAATTATGACACTACATCAATGAATAAAATAAAATAAAATAATTTATTTATTCATTCATTTTACTCCCGCAATGACTTTTTCACAAATACCACATGCCAAAAAAGGTTATATTTCATCTAAGGTAAAACCCATATTTTGAAATCAATAGTTCCCTCGTATTTCTAACCTAGGAACCCTTTCTAGAGTTATTACACTTTTTTAAGAAAATTGTATGTGCCTCCTATTTAATATATTTAATATATTTCAAATATTTATTCCTGGTTCATTGAGCCTCGTAATAACATGCCTCCTTGGATCTTGTTCTAAAAAATAATCTATATAATATCCAAAAATAATAAATGGAAAATATTGGTCATTAAATTCTACCCACCTTAGGTCTTTTCATCCTAAAAATAGAAATACCTACTCAAAAGGATGTGGGTACTAGGCTCACATCTTGGCCTCCCGGTTCAAGAAGACCTCCTAAAAATTATCTTACTACCACCATACATACACTAGGGGAATCAAACACCTATAAAGTATCATCTCCTTCTTATCCTTGATCACTATCAAGTACTCAGAAAAGGTATATCCATCCTCATTTTCTATCTCCCATTAGTCAATAACATGTGATGGGTTATGAACGTACCTCCTTAGTTGCAACACATGTGAGATGTTGTGTACCTGGTCCAACTATGGTAGTAGATCTAAGTGGTACGCCACCTCTCCAACTCTACGTAGTATCATTTAAGGTCTAATTAATCTGATAGATAAATTTCCACTGTATAAAAATCTCTATAATCCATATAGAGGTAAGAACCTTAGGAACAAATGGTCTCCCTCCACACACTCCATAGGTCTCTGTTGTCAATCCACATAAGATGTATGATGACTCTGTGAAGTCCCCATCCACTCCTAGGTGATCTGCACCTTATATGTAGTATCTACACCACCTTCGATCCCATGAGTGCTGACTAGCCTGGATCAGTCCAACAAATTGGTAACCTTCAGGGTCACCCGTACAAGGCCTCGAATGGGGCCATAAAAAATGTGGAATGATAGATCTTATTTTATGAACACTCTACCATGTGTATATGATCTTACCAACTATATACAGAGTCTAATATAGAGGCCCAAAACATTTCCTCCAAGACCTAAATGGTTTGTTATGTCTATTCATCAGTTTGGGTGTGAAATGTTGTGCTCAAGTGCAACAGATTCCCAAAGGCCTCCTACATAACTCTCCATAATTGTGATGTGAAGAAAGTGTCTCCATCTAAAACATTTATCTAGGGAACTCCATAGAGTTGTAATATATCCTACACATAGAGGCATCCCACGATCTATATTGAAATATAATCTCGGATAGTTAGGAAGTTGGTTGACATGGTGATTCGGTCTACGATCACCAAGATGGAATCATTTACCTTGGACATATATGTTAACCCCATCACAGAGTTCATGGATATCCCTTCACACATTCACTTTGGAACCTCTAGGGGTTGATCTAAACCTATTAAAACTGGTGATCAACCATCACATACTGATAAGTGAGGAATGGAGAGACAAACTCTGCAACACAATGGTTTATTCCTAGCCACCAAAACTGACATAAGAGGTATTGGTACATCATTTACACATCTGGATATACCGCAAAAGGGAATGTATGAAACTCCCAAATCACCCCCTATAATTTAAAAGGTACCATAATCTTCCCTCTAAAAAGGATAGCATTATCCTGGCCTTCAGAATACCCATCAGGATCATATCTAGTGGATATCCAAGTACATAAGGTCTCACAATTAGTATATCCATGTTGAGTATCCCCAACACACTATAAAATAGGTTGGGTAACAACCATATAATATAGATATGAATAACCATCCATATCCACTAAGGAAAACATCAATGAGGCTTAGTACTCTAACACCTCTTCCAAAAACTGTGAACATGATCTCTTACTGAGAATATCTACCACAGCTTTCCCCTTCCCAAGAGTGTAGACAATCTCAAAGTCATAGTCCTGGATAAAATCTAGCCATAGCCTTTGTCTTTAGTTAAGATCTTTATGATAGATAATATAATGGAGAATCTAATGGTTGGGGTGGATGATAAACCACTCACCCATCAGGTAGTGTTACCACATATTCAGTGAAAAGACTACTTCTACTAACTCAAGGTTATGGGTCGCATAGTTCTGCACTTGTGGTCTCAACATGAATGAACCATAGTCAATAAACATCTTCGCATGCATAATAACACAACCATGTTTGGACCCTAATGCATCACAAAACACTACATACTTTACACCCTAATCCAGAAATCTCAAGATGGGAGCACTTGTTAACCTCTGCATCAACTCCTGAAAGAACTGTTGGAACCTTTATGTCCACATGAAAGGATTCCATTTTGGGTCAATGCTGTCAAGGGTTCTTCTACTCCAGTGAAATTGGGTACAAACCTTTTATAGTACCCTGTCACCCCAGGTAAACTTTGCTCTATGATAACACTCATGGGAAGCTCCAAAGAAAGCACTACCCCAACATTTTCAATGTTCATTTCCACTTCTACCTTTGAGATGATGCTACCTAGGAAGTGGGCCTCTCGAATCTAAAACTAACACTTTGATAGATTCCTATAATAATATTTATATTAGAGTGTGTCCAAGACCATACTCAATTTTCTCATGTTATCCTCCTCAGATGTTGAGTAAATTATGATATCATCGACGATGACCACCACAAACTGGTCAAAGAAAGGGTAGAAGATCAGGTTCATAAGTCCCACTAACACTTATGGGGCATTCATCACAATTAATGAAATCACCATGTACTCATATTGACTATAGAGACAGCTGAATTTAATCTTCAATATATCCTCATCCTGCACTCATTGCTCGTGATAGTATGATCTAAGGTCAATCTTTGAGAACCATCAATCCCCTCTTAACTGATCAAAGAGGGAATATATCCAAAAATTGGATAATAATTGTTCACAGATAGATAGTTTGAGTGTCTTTAATCCACACACAAACTCAATATCCTATCCACCTTCTTAGAAAACAACACTAGGGCTTCCTAGGGGGAAATAATGGGTCTTAAAAATCCCTTCTCCACAGATCCACCAACTTCATCCTAAGCTCACGAAGCCATGTGGGAGCCATCCAATATGTTGGTGAAGATATCAATACCTTAAATGGATTAAATTCAATGCAGTAGTCTATCTCTTGGTGGGTAGGTAAACCTAGAACATCCTCAGCAAAGTCATCATCATACTCCGCCGCCACCGTAGCAAACCGATAGCCCATAACATCTAATGCTACAAGAGTCGTGATATCCAACTGTTGAGTAATCAGTTGCACTCCCCGTTTCTTGATCCCATACTACTTTTCTATTTTTTTCGTTTAACCCAAAAAGGAAAACATTATCCCATCACTGTGAACACACCGTATCCTCCACCTAAAATAGTCAATGTTGTTATGAACGATGGATAACCATCCCAAATCTAAGATGATTTCATAAGTACTCGTCACTGATACCAAGATATACCATACAAATCTCTCACCTACAAGCATTAGATTTCACATTTGGAATAAGTGAGTAATCATTGAGTCACCACCTGTCAAAGTCTCCAATAGTTAGGTTCGAGCCAGTGGCTCAATCGTAATCTCTAAGAATTGAAACAGAGAAGTGGAAAGAAATTAATGACTCACACCTATGTCTATCAATACTATAAATATGGTATAAAATACACAAATCATACTTCATATCATCCTTGGATCCTCGTTGAAATGGGACTTGATAGCCTACATCTGGCCTCATCCCTAAACACTAGCTCCATGAGCCTGGCGTGGACCACCATGGGGTGGTGGTGGTAATAGGTCAATCCTCTGATAACTTCATGATACTCTACCAAACCCTATTCCACATCCACCACCCTATGGGAAACCCAAATACTAATAATTTATCTACCTCAGTGGTCCCTATACCATCTCTTTACCAGTTATATGATGGGTCAGATATCTCAAGCCAGATTCCCCACCCATTATAGGAGAAACACTGCCTCTCCCTCAACTAATTGGAGCCATCCTGAGAGACATGAAAAGATGACCCTGGTTCATGGGATCACCTACTGAAGTGTCTAAAATGCTTGGATCACTTCCACATATTTTAAAAATCTTATTATAAGGTCACAGATCTTGGGTTCCTGCTACCATCACCCACTGTTGGGGACTTCTTTTCTAGGAATATCTCCACCAATGAGGCTCACTCAAGCTCCCCATAATAGGTGGGAATTCCGAGGGATGTCACTGAATTCTTGATATTTTGGAATAAGCCCTTATCAAAGGTATGTTCTCTAAATAATTTATCGTACACTATATCCATGGAGTAATGTGAGAGATAAATAAACCTCACTGAGTACTCCTCCATGTCCAAACTGTCCTGCAGTAGATACAGAATCTCTTATATGCACACTAATCACAATGTGGACAGATAAAACTCCTCCCTAAAGAGATTCTCAAAGTCTAAATAGGATATAATTATTTCATCTTGTGACTAAGTCACTAAACTCCACCATCGCCCAGTAAAAACCTGAATAAAACTCACTATGAGGACTGCCATCTAATCTTTATTCATCTTTACATGTTATAAAATATGTGTGACTACATATATCATGTCCTAATCCACCTGGGGTTCTTTTTTTCCTAGAAACATGGAAGGTCACTATATTTGGAACTCTTGTAGTGCATTAATACTGCATTCATCTAGAGATAGAACTTCCATATCTAGATGCTACTCAATTGATGGTGGTATAGTTGATAAATCATTCAGATGTTATATCTATAATACATTCCCCTATACTGAAGTCTCATCACTCAACAGATCATCCTACTGATCACATAGTAGAATACTGTCTGGTTGTCTGTGCGGAGACATCATTAAATAAAAAATGATTTACCATGGTAAAAAGATTATATCTGAGGAGATGACTCAATAAGGACTTGGAAAACACAACCCATTCCTATATTATGCATGTACCAATGTTTTCCATGAAACCAATGTCTAGTTGTACTGAGTCAAATCATATGTGATCAGAGTATTAGTGTATTGATACATCTTCCACTGCACCAACACTAGAGTCATGGCCTGAAAGTCAAACTTGAAACACTAAACACTATTTCCCTAAACCATTATCATTTATTCTTATCCTAAGGTTGAACTGAATGCTCTAATACCACTCTTTTATGACCTGACCCACTAGGGTCTAACCCATGAATACCCCAATCCTACCTCCAATAATCTTGGGGCTGGTGATCAGTGTTGGTTAGGCATATCCCATAATTGGAAGGCATTAGAAAAATGTGCCTATATAGAAACACACACACATATCCAAGCCCTTACAATTCTTAAATGAAAAAAAACTGAAACCAATGCATGAATGCATCTGTAATCCCAAAATAGAGTGACATATTAATGTACTGAGAGTGAAATAGGGGCCAAATACAATCCCAAAAAAATATGTAATGTTTACAACCAACTAAAAGGGAGGGGACTATGATCAAATGAAAACTCTCAAAAAATACCTCGGTCTTTCAAGATCAAAAAAATCCCCACCTGCTTCACTTCCTCACAAGACACCATCAAAAGGGACATCTTATTTATAAGGCATTTCAATTTTAGGAATATCCCATGAAGGAGTGCATATAACAATACGTAATAGGACACCTTGATATCACTAAATACAAATAATCAAGTATATCCATCTCAGTAAAAGGATATAAAAATCAATGTATAATAGAAAAAACCAGATATACTCAAGAATTGCACTACGCCACCAGGAATTCACAACCAACAGCTAGCGACATGATTCTTCTTGATGTAACAGTCATTCCAGGAGAATATACTAAATGATTCATGTTTTCACTAGATAAATTAATCTAATATGTCAATATCATTGTTCTATACCCAATAAATCTCACAAGTCTCCTATTAACCCGATATTTAGATAGGGGTCAAGCCCAAAACCACTAGGGGACACCACAAAACCAATATGGATTAACCCACTATGTAGAGGATCGTACACCAATGATACCATGAACCCTACCAATATGGCCTATTAGATGGAGGATCAACGCCATACCTGAAAATGTAATTAGGATTCCACAAACCCCACCTAGGGTATAAAGATGATAGAGTATCACAGTATAGTATCATGGAGGGACACTATGAACAATATCTGAGACTCATTCATCTGAGTGGTTCATGATCCTGTGATATGAATGTAATGTTTTACTGTACCCTCACGGGAAAGGACCAAGGGGAACTCACTCAACTAAAAAATTTCTGAACTAAAGATTCAAATAGCTCTATGTTGTCTCTAAGGTAGTACATGACATGTAAGTAGAATACACAGTGTAAATTTATGAACCTAGATCCACATATGTGGTTCTACCTCACACAACAGTATCCATATATATAGTGTGTAGGTAAGGTACACTGCATATAGAGATCAATTGAAACCCTACCCATATTTCCTGGCAATGCCCATATACCCAGTCATGTACACCTGGTCATATCAGTGTCTAAGTACATGGTGTGTCCATGCCTGTGCACTCCTGGACATGTTCGTGTACCTTATGAAGTACACATCAAGCCATCACAGATGGGTCACACTGTGTTCCATCATAGATGGGTCACACTGTGTTCCATCAAAGATGGGTCACACTGTGTGTGATATATGTCATGTAATCCCAAAACACACACCGTGTGAATCTGGATTTTCCATATCCATCAATCTCTTCCTTTGTGTCATTATATATGTTTCTAGAGACACCGATGTCTCCAAAATCCTATAGATATTGGGTCAGCTAGACATTTCCATCATCAATCACTATATTTTGGATTCGAATCTTCTCAAAAAACAACACATTGATCCATCTTTCATCGTGTATAAAAATAGGGAAGAATGGGAACTGTAAAGCCATATTATTTTCCTCTAATCATCCACCACCATCATCAATTCACAAATTGAATCCTCCATAATCATCTTTTCCCATATTTTCTTTCTATTGTGCTAAATAACAATCGTATAAAGATAGGGTACCAGGTATTGGTCAAACCATGGAACTATGAAAATATCAACGATGATAGAATGATAAAACAAGGGAGGGAGAAATTCAAAAGCCATTAAAATTGAGGTATGAAACATAGATTTTTTTGTTCAAACTTAATTCATTTCCATTGAAAAAGAGGAATGAAGAGGAATAAAACCCAGTGAAAAAATATAATTCCATCAATTTAAATCTATTAATGATATGCATACCAATTTTGTTTGTGGAATTGATCCTTGTTTAGCTGAGATGAAAACAAAATTACAATATACCTAGAGTTTGGATTGATCATTGAAAAAGAACTGTTTTTCATTGTTATCGTTGATGAGATCTATAAACTACATTGGAATAATGATATGTGATCCTAATCTAATCCTTAGTCTCTTGCAAATAACACTTTACACCAATAGTTCTCTAGATCCCAAGGTTTTAGCAGTTAAACCTAAGAACCCACCAGAACCATATATTTATAGGAGAGGTTAGGTCCATGCATCAATGAATAAAATAAAATATTTTATTTAATTATTTTTCTCATTTTATGCTCGCGATGACTTTTTCATAAACTCCTTGTGCCGACAAAGGTTATGTTGCACCTAAGGTAAAACCCACATTCTGAACTCAATGGTGCCTTCAGATTTATAATTTGGTAAATCATTCATGAGTTATTCAACTTTTTTAAGAAAACATCGCATGTTTTCTAGTTAATATATTTATTACATTTCAAAAATTTATTCCAGGAACATTGGGCCTCCGGATCATACCCCATATCAACACCTGGGATCGAAAATAATTTATATAATATCAAAAAATACATGAAAAATCTGAGTCAATAATTTTTTTTTGAAAAATTGAATGGAATATTAAAAAAAATATTTACTTTTAAAAAATTCCCCAATAATTTATATTTGAAAATAGAATAAATTTATCCATGTGAAAGTGGCCTTCAAGATAAAACATATGAACATGAATGGAAAAACCTTTTGATATTTTAATATATGTTTATTAAAAATCCAAAACCTCAAAAAAATTTAATAAAACATTATTGTATAAAAAAATGTATATGAAAGTAAGAATAGGTATTATACAATAAAACATTTTGGTGGGAAAACCCAAGTATGGAAAATAAAATTTCATTGAGAAACATTAAAACTCAAAGAAATGAGAATTTAGTTATCAATATATCTTATAGGAAAAATATACCATGAAGCATGAAATATTTGAAAAGGAGTTTACATGGTGAAAAATGTATATAATGAGAGAATAATACATAATAAAATAAAAGTTTATAATATAACCAACTTATATGAAATAAGTTTAGAAGAATAATTTCAACTTAACGAATGAAAATTGAGATAGAAAGAACTCTTATGATTGGGGTAATAAATGATTCAAAATAATTTTGAAGAACAAAAATTTATTTTTCTTAGTATATACAAAAAATTATAAGGATGTAAATTATAAAACATTCATATAATATTAAATAAATAGAACACTATAAAAATTGAAAATGGTGCATGATGTGTAACATGTCTCAATGAATCAGGTTGGAGATAAAGAAAACCCCTACAGCCTTAGAATACTTTGAGTCAAAAACCCATTAATTGATATGATTTCAAATGAAACATTAAATATATTTTAATATGATAGAATGTTCATAAAAAATTAAATTATTAGTATATGAACCATTCCAAATAAAAAATTTGTATAATAAGAAATATGTCTCATGGAGTGAAAATTTGAGGCAAGAAACCCCTACCATAATTCATGCTTAGTCAAAAAAGTTTTATCTTCATATATAATAGAAGTAAATACATTAGTAACTAATTTAACATAATTTTTCATATATATAACATTTTATTAACATCTTCACAATATTTATATTAGTTATTTATAATCTATTTTCTATATCAGGTGTGCATAATCTGGATCATTGTGGACTACATTCATAATAGCAGTGTTAATATTAATTGTTCTCCCAAAGATCAATATTAAAAGATGATAAAATATACTATAATTTATCTCTTATAATGATTTATAAATTTATAATTCCATTCTACTTGAGAATTATTTATGATTCTGAAATATCAAAATCGTTGATGAGCATGTTTTAGTGATTTTTCTAGAATAGACATTGGTTTCTTGACAATTGAGTCGCATAATAATGTCACCATTATATAACTAAGTCAAAATAATTATTTACATATATATATATATATATATCATATATTATCATAAATAAAATTTTCATATTCATCCATGAAATAAATTTTAATCATTTTTCATGTAGGTGGTTAAAATGACCCAAAAAAGAACATACCATAATTAATGGATGGTTATTTAGTGATTTTATTGTCATATCATTATAACAAATGGATAATGAACTTATTAATTATTTATTAGTGTCATATATACGAATTATAAGGATTTAAAATAATAAAATGACATATATTATGTTATTACATTTTATGAATAAATCATTTTTTACAATTAAAACGCTCTTGTGGAGGGTTGAAATTATAGCAATTGTTTATAAGTACTATTTTTTTTAGGGAATCCAATTTTTCTTTCCAAACCCATAATAATTTCATTAAAATAATATTTTTCCATTAAAACCATTCTTATTACCATCTATATAAGAATATTATGAAAACAATATTGGAAATCAATCGTTCCATGGAGTCATTAATCCATACATAAGCATGAGTGATAATTTAATTTTCAATAGAGTGATATAAATTTATAGTATTTTATAATTAATGAATTATAAATATATTATAAATATCATAAATACTTTTTAATTTAAAAATTATAACCATCCATGTATGTTTATTAATGAAAATGAAACATGGTACTTCATGGACGCGGCAATCCGCACACATGCACAAATTTCTTTTTTGGTTTCCTTAAGTGTAAAAAAGAAAGGTGAATAGTTATTATTCCCATAATAAAAAAATTAATAATATAAAAAACGTATATTTTTTCATACAGGGATAAAAAAAATTATAATTATAATGGTAATATGGAATGGAAAAAACTAAAGTAAAAAAGGGTTACTCACATTTATCATTTTCAGATTTTCCTAGAGGATCCCAAGGAAATAGAGGGATTATTCTAAAATATCATGACCATAAACTAATGAAACCGAGAGAGTACTAAATAAAAATGATCAATGATAGTTTTTTAGAATGAAACTATATTTTATGAGTGATTTTGAAGGTATTATGGGAGTCCCTATTAATAATTGAAATGGGATGACATTTTTGTAAATACTAAAAACATTTTAATAATGGGAAGTAACTCACAACAAAAGTGGGGAAATAATTGAGAAATAATGTATTGGTAAATTTATATGGTCTATAAAGCCTCTAAAAATCATTTGGATACATGTTTTAGATAGGTTTTAAACTCTATATCCTTATATTTTACCCTTTTCCCATTTTAAAATCTACCATGGGAACTAGTTCTTACCTTAATAATTTATCCTTTATAAATAAAAAAATTATTATTATTTAATAATTTTTACCTACTAATCAAAAATTTTAATTCCTTTTTATTTTATAATATTTTTCAAGGTGAAAAAAAATTAAAATAATAAATGTGTAATGTATTGAAAATGATTTATAGAGAAAATACAACTTATGTTATAAAATATTGAATATTATTTTGTAAAAAAGAATAAATATTTTTATATTTATAATGTCACATATAAAAAAATAATTATTCTTGAAATATTCTTTATTACTTTCTATTAAAAACCTACAAACTAATAATTTCATTAAATCATTGTATTAGTAAAAATGTTATATTTCACTTTTCACCATAAAATCAATTTTTTGGAAAAATCCCAAAATTTCATATTAATAAAATATTAAAATGGTCAATCCGAAAACAATTTTCAATTTTTCATATAAAATTCAAAAGGTATGAAATTTTAATTTTAAATAAAATTAGAAAATATTGGGAAAAGTGTTTTTATAGTGAAAATGACTATTTAAAACACAATACACCCTTCTTATTATTTTATATGATTTATTAATTAGTGAGGAACACTTATTTATATCAATATGTATTTCCATCAATTAATCATAATTTACTAATGATAAAAATTAATAGCGTATTAGAGGTGTTTTTTAGAAAAATATAATTCTAAGTGTAAAATGATCTTATTCATTGTTTTAGTTGTACCAAATGATTATAATTCATACTAAATATAGACTTTATTTCCATTTAATAAATAATTCATAAAGTGTTCACTCTTATTCATTCCCTCTACTTTTATCTCTAGTTTCAAGAGACCAAATATAAAAATTAATATTTTATCTGAATATTTTTTGGTTTCATTAAAGTTTGATTTTGTGTGTAGAGAAATATATCAAACACATTGACTTATTATAAGGAATTAATATATTAAAATCATGGGGTGTTATATTCCCCCTGAATAAATTACATCTACATAGTAAAACTCATAATATAAGATTAATTTCTATAGGGAATTCATAATTAACCAAACACTACTAGATGATCATGGTTATAATTATGATGTAAAGTGGAATTTATATATATATAAAATTATTATAATCTCTTTATAAAGGGACCTAACCCATTTCTAATTTGACATAGAATTTTACATTGGGAATAATAGATAGGAATACAATGGTTAATATCACACAAACTACAAAAATTATTTAATAATAATCATACCACAATGTATTTTTATTTTTAATATAATATCCAATAGTTGGTGAAAACATTAATTAAATAATTCATCAATAAAAAATGTGTAAAAAATCACCATCCACTAATTTGGTATAATTTTTATAGGATTTCCCTTATTTTTGTTATTATTGGTGAAAAATTCCCTTGTCGACTCTTCAATTAGGACATTTAGTTGGATCATTCCCAAATCCCTTTTAATAGAAGTAATGTTTTTTTATATCTTCCCTCTTTCTGTTACATCTATGATTCTGATGGAATTCATCCCAAAACATACATAATTTATCTATCACTCTGATAAAATTTCCATCATGATTATTTTTTTACAGCTTTTACATGATGAAGATTTAATCTTCTTTCCTTCATAATAATCATCTATTTATCATTATTGAGACTCCTTCCTTCTCTAATTTAATTTGTTCGAGTTTTAAACTATGTTTACATATTAAATAATATTTTGTGATAGTTTTTTTGTAGTTATCATAAAATATTGTGTTAATATCCTATTTTAGAGGAATTATTATTGAGATAGTTACTTGATTTCTCTAACTCCCATTATCAACTTAGTTCCTTCTTACAACACTAATTAAAAACCAATAGGGGATAGATTATGTGATGAACAATTAAAATCATAAAATTTTATTATTATTTAACCATAGGATATCTTAATTTTAACACTATCATGTTATTCTATAGATCATTTATTCCAACCTATATCACTCCCAGTTCAACATATTTCATCCATAGCTCAATGTATATCATTCTACGTTGAACATGAGATATTATTTAGTTGGGTTTTCTAATACTCCTTAATATAATCCGTTAATGTAACTGGGTGTTCAATTGTTTATAGTGGTTGGTAAAGAGCACAATATCATCCAAATAATATCACTCAAGAGTGTGTATCTAGGTGTAAAATCTTACACCAATTCACTATACACTAGATTCGAGATCGATTCAATGGTAAATAAACCTTTTTAAGGTGATTTCCCCTAGATTCATTTGTTTCATTTCTAAAATCACATCACTATATCCAAACAAGGATGTAATTTAAGGAAAATTACACTTTTGATATTTACCAAAACATTAGTATGTCATTCAAATCATAGAGTTATTCTTAGTATTTTCACTAATGATATATTATCTTAATCCCCAAATAAAATGTGAATTATTTTCCTAAAATTACATTATATATTATCCAAAATAGTTATCTATACCTATGAAACTTTTATCAAACATAACTTGTCTACCCTTAAATTATCCTTATAAAACAATCTATTCTAAAAATTCATATAAAACCTAGTCTAATAAAAAATGTGGTGACCCAAACCTATACTCCCAAATCTAGTTCCTAAAAAACATACATCATATAATACCTCTATTTAAAACTATATATTACTATACATAACTATCCTACCATTATATAACTTAAAGAAAATATTTTATTATATAAATTCACAAGACCTTTTAGGTTTAGAGCATTAGATAAATATGAAAAACCCTAAATTAATAAAGATTCTCAATTTATAAATAAGTGGAAATTTGATTTCAATTACATATGAAATTATTTTATCCATAATATGTCTTAAATATATTCAATATTTTATCCACACTAGTTATCATGTTATAAATATCATGTATACTTATTTTCTTTATAACTTGGAGAAATAAAAACATAATAATTGATGATATAAAAATCTCAGTAAGTGTAAACATAAGAAAGAATAGAAAATATATTAATTGAGAACAAGATAATAATAAATATTATGGAATTAATAAATAAATACATAATTACATAATATAATAAAAATAAAATACTAATATATACATGGATATCAATAGATCTTTCCTTATTGATGAAATGAATAATATTGAAGAGTTAATCACACTCCCTAGGATAATACATCAAAATCATAGATATACTAAATAGCAATATATTCCCCCATGTAAATAAAGGTTATAAAATTATAATAAATCATCCAATGAAATAAGTTGAATTTTCAACCAATACAGAGTTAATATTTCTTAATAATAAATAATCACCTGTATCAGAAGAAAAAAAATGAATGTTCAATATTTATCTATTTAATAAATTTAATTTCTTTTTATGTATATACCCCAATAAATAAAATCATATATTGAAATGGTTAAACTATTATGTCAACAATTTCCATAATTAATTGATGTATGGATCTAGGTGAATAATATTTATTCAAATAAATGGAAAATATGTTGTTAACAAAGTAAAAGAACTAGATGAAAATTTATGAATATTCATGGTATATGGTTAGGGAAAAAAACAAAGTGATGGATTATATCTTTGATGTAGAATAACATTTATTGGTCTATCTTTATAAATAAGGTTGATATTTTCAAAGTATAATGACCATAGAAAATTAAAAGAACCATAATTTTTTTTATAGAGAGAAAACACTCTTAAAAAAAGAATGCATAAAATAGTACCACATAAGAAAGTATCAACAATTATAGTTCTTGATATCATGTGTTCAATCCCCCCTAAGGATAAATTTAATAATAAAATATAGACATTATATCATGAAAACTATGCCCCATTAGGGTAAATCCATATACTCTGAAAATGAATATCAAGGCTAAAATGTTATATGGATTTTAGAAAATATTTTCATCTTTATTGTAAATGATATGTTGAACATCATTTACAGAAGTCATTTTTTGGAAAAGTTGAATAAAAACTTTTGCAAAAAATTACTTTTGAAATGATTCATGAATAATTGAGATCTAAAATGGCATAAATTTATCCCTAGATATGTTTAATTAAATATAAAAATATATATATCCTGAAATGAAAAATCTTTTGATATATTAATGTTCATTTATTGAAAACATATTTTTTTAAAAATTATTATTCAAACATAAATTTTATTAAAATGTTATTTTCATATATTAGAATAAAAAATACTTTATATAATAAAATCATAGGGTGGGAGAACCCAACCATGGAAAAAATGTTAATGATGAAACATTATTAAACAATGAAAATATATTTTAGTTATCAATATCCATTACGTGAAAAATATTCTATGAAGCGTGATATATATTAATGCGGTAATATGTTTTAAAATATAAAAATTGAGTGAATTCCTAATAATAAAATCAAATGGAATAATTCATCCAACTAATATTAAATAATTTAAATATAATAATAAAAACTCAAAGAATAAAAATTTATTTACTAAAATATCTTACAACTGGGGTAACACTTGATTTAAAATAAATTAGAAGAAAAAGAAATTTATGTGGAATATTATATCCCAAAAATTTACAATAAAATAATATGTATAAAATATAGGGTATATTAAATCAATTGAACACCATAAAAATGAGTCATGGTTCATATATATAAAACATCTCAATGAACTTGAATCAAGACCAAGAAAACCATTAAATAAAGTTAAACACTCTAGTCAAAAACCGATTAAAGGATATTATTTAAAATCAATCATTAAATATCATTAAATGTAATTGTATCATGATGAAAAATATTGAATGGGTAGTATGTACACCATTATAAACAAAAAACTTTTTATAATAAGATATATTCCTCAAGGAGTGGAAATTTGGAACAATAAACCCTCACCTTAATTCATAATAAGTCAAAAAGCTTTTTAAAATCCTCTACACCAAAATTAGTTATCATGACTACCCATTTATGAAATATTTTAATATTTATAAACTTTTATAAAAATAATTTAAAATTATTCTCTTCATGTATATTCACGATTCATTATCTATTTTCAATAACAAGTGGGAGTAATCATGATCATTTTGAACTTTCTTCAAACTAACACTTTTTTTCTTCATTATTATCCCAATTTTCATCAATATAAGATCCTATAAGTTATTTTAATTTATGTATTATAATTATTTATAATGTTATAATTCTGTTATCTAGGAGTTTTAGTTATGATTCATGAAGATGAAATTAGTGATGAGGTTATTTAATATAATTTTTACAAATAGACAATAGTATATTAATGGTTAGTTTAATATTAATGTTACCTTTCTAGAAGTAAAATTAAATAATTATTTACTTATTTAAAATATATATTACATGAAATTAAATTTCTATATTCACCCATGATATAAATTTATAGCATTGTTCGAGTGGGATGTTAAACTTACACAAACAAGAACATACCATAATTAATGGATGATTATGAATTTATTTGTTTTTCATATCATTATAAAATAATATTAGTGGCCATATTTAGTGATTATTAATGTGATATATAATAATTTTCAAAAATTATAATAATAATAATATAACATATAACATGTTATTATATAGTAAAAAGAAATTATTATTTTTCTCTAAGAATGATCTTTTGGAGATTTCATTTACCATAGAATTTTACTAATAATATTGTTAATAAGATATCTTATTCTTCCTTATAAAAACTTAATATTCTTTTATAAATAATATTTTTCCATTAAAAACATTCTATGGACCACTCATGTAAGGTGATGGTAAAAAAAATAAATCAATCATTCTATAAAGGAGGTAGTCCACACATATGTATGGTTGATGTTTTACTTTTTCCATGGAATGGGAGAAAATTTTAATAAATTTTATCATTTTTTAATCTATAATATAGAATATATATCATTATTGTTTTTTAAATTCATTATTTAGAAAATCCTTTTAATGTGGTTAAGTAAAATAAAACACGACACTTCATATAGGCTGTAATCCGCACACATGCATAAATATCATTTTGTTTTTCTTAAGGCGAAATGTGAAAGGTGGACATTAATTAACCCATTAAAAAAATAAAATTAATTGTATAATAATTACTAATTTTACTATATGGGTATGAAAAAATTATAATTTTAAATGTAATAAATAAATTAAAAAATTTTAAATAAAAATGATTACTAATGTTGAGAACATTATAACCTTATTAAATGGTCCCCTATAAATGGAGGTATTATTCTAAAATCATGTGAAAACAAGCTAATAGAAGAAATATATAATTTTATTATATGTAAAAGGCTAGTTTTTTTAGTAGAAATTTAATTTTATGAATGTTAATAAATGGGTATTGAAAGTCCCCTTTTATAAGTGGGAAGGGATGACATTTTTTGTAAATAACCATAACATACTAATATTGGGAAGTCAATATCAAGGAAAGTGGCTCCAAAATTGATAAATAAGTGACTAGAAAAGATTTGATATCAAGAAAGACTCTAAAATTAAATTTCATACATGTTCTGAACATTTTTTAACACTTAACTAATAGATTTTCCACTATTTACAATTGAAACTTTTACAACGGTAACTAGTTCTTACCATTATAATTTATCCTTTGTTCATAAAAAAATTCCTTATTAAAAAATTTGTCCTTATGAAATATTTTTCATTTCATTGAATTTTTAATGTTGATAAAAATTAATTTTAAAATAATAAATGCATAATCTCTTGAAAAAATATCTTGATAAAAATATTACTTATGTTCTAAAATAATTGATATTGGTTTTTCAACCAAAATCAATAATCTAATATTCATAATATCATTTATAGAATACATATTTTATGTATAAATGGTTTCAAATATTTCTATAACATAATTACATACCAATAATGTTTATAAATCAAAGTGTTTATAAAAATCGTATATTTCACTATTGACCCAAAAATCAATCCTTTCAGAAAAATAAAAAAACACATCATTAAAAAAATTACTATGAAGAATCCAAAAATAATTCTCATTTATTGAAAAAAAATTATAAAATTTATATGTTTATCTTATAATTAAGATTATAAAATATAATGAAAAATGTTTTCTAGGAAAAAAATATTTATAAAACAGTATATTCTTGTTCTTATTTCATATCATTTACTAATTAGTGTTAAAAAATTATTCATATCTATATATTTTACTATCAATTAATCATTTGTTTCTTTTGATAAAAAATAATTGTACATTAAAGGTAATTTTTTAGAAAAATATAATTATATGATTAAAATGACCTTATTTGTAATTTTTTCTCTATTAATTTAATTTCATTTATATTAGCATTTTCCATTATATTAATTATTTATGTATTTAATAAAGTGGATACTACTATAAATTCCAACTAATTTAACTACTTCGTTTTATTTTTCATACATATATAATTATATTTGATTTAAATATCTCTTTTTTTACATTTAAGTGAGGTGATACATGTGGGGAAAGATATTAATCAAATAAAATTATATAAAGGTAATCATATATTAAAATCATGGACTGTTACACCCATGGTCTCTTATCAATTGGGAGGGATATTTTATTGGGATATGAGGTCATGGTGACAATCTAGAAAGACAAATATTATGGAATCACTTCTATATTATTCTCATAAATGTGTTAGTATATATATATATACATATATAAAGTGTGTGATGAAGGTGAGATATAGATACCAGGACATGAATTTTCCATGAATATCCTTATGACTAATAATTTTTTCTTTTGATTCTAGTTTGCGGATGCACATAAACACTAGATGTCCATGGAATTGTACCCCTACTTAAGATAATCATATTGTATATTAATCCTCATATGTGAATTCACACTCAAATATTGTTTTCCTTTTTCCATGTTTATCAAATAATATAGTTAGTATATAATCATGAAGGATGTATATGGGGCTTATATAGTATATGGAGGGGATGAGTTTCCACTATAACAACTGCACTTATGTTGTTAACATTTGAACTTGGATCTATTCAGGTTGCGTTATTTATATATCAGGATGTATTTTTTTATTATAAGTTGTATTATATGGTCTTTATTATAAATATATGTATTATATTTTGTGGTTATTTATTTTTTTATGACAAGGTGTATGATGTCACATTACAATAAGTAACAAGTTATATCAAGAGGAAATGACTCCCATCATTTTGTGAAGATACATCTAGGTTGGTTACTATCGCCTAGAATTGTGGAGGATATTATAGGTAGTTCACATACTAGGTTGTAAATACATAATATTTTTTATACTTATTTCTCTTAATGAGGTTGGAGTCCACCACTATGATCATATTTTTAGTATGAGATTATTATAGTGATGTTTCCCAATTGCTTATCTTAAAATATGACATTTGTTTAATAATAATGATATGTTGTTCTGTCTAACTCATTACCCTTATTTTTATGTGATAATTCATCCCTATAATAATGAAATAAAATATATATCAACAAGATTATATATTTTTGTTCTGGTTTATAGATTACTCCTAAGAATGATACATAGTTTTGGGGTTTTGATTACATCATAGGGTTGGGATGTTTCATACCCACAACTTTTCTAGGGTGCATAGAGGTATAGTTTTTCCATTGAGGTTATGGGGTTCTATTATAAGTTTAATTATATGATAATGAAGTTATTTTATCATGTCTCCCACCTTTCTCTTCTATTAGGAAGATGATGTAGTTCTTTTGAATCTATATTGTTTGAATATTTTCATACATTTTTTAATTGAATACCTTTGGATCCCTATGTTATAAAATCATTGTGGATCTTTGAAATTACATTGTTACATCCCTACATAAATGATTTTCTCAATACTTAAATAATATATGAGTCTTTTATACTTCATTTTTCTTAGTATTAAAAAACAATATTTCAATCATTATTTTTATTTTTAATTAGTCCTACTAGGTATGTTTATACTCAAATGAATAGGGTAATCCCCAAAATAATTATTTTGTTTCATGTATCTAATGTGTATTTCAAGTATTATTAATGAGTACTTATATTTGGATGTTCTAAAAAAATTTGGTTCCTGGTTGTGATGATTGAGTTTAGAGATCATGTCCGGTGTTTTTTGGTAATGAGTTGTTTTTATTATTTTATGTGTGGTTTTTCATTAGGATATCAGCATCTTGTATTCACCTTTATATCTAAAGAATGTTATACTTTCATTTTTATTGAATGGTGACTATAATATTCCTTTTATTCTTTACATGGGTTATTGTGTTTATGGTTTTCAATTATTTTACATGATGTGGAGGTATATGGTCTGTTAAAATATCATATATTTTATCCTCATGTGGTGTGTTATGCATTCAAATTACCATTCACCAACCCATGGTCTATTTCATGTGGGTTTAGAGTGGTACACTCAGCCTATTTTTTGGCCCAAGATGGGTCTCGGTGGATCAATTCATGTCAATATTATAATAATTTTAGAATCATGTAGTATTGGGATGATGTTATATTCATATTATTACATTTGTTTCAAGAATGGTGAATTATTGCTGATATGTGAGTTTATAAAATTTATTATTTTAATTCTTATGTATTAATTATGTTGTATTCATATGATACTACATGATTTTTTTTTGAATTTAGAAACCCTCATGGAAATCATAGAGTTCCTATGTGGTAAATCATGTGAGGATTGTTGTAGTTGTTTAAATTATGCACATTATAGGCATGTTCATTCCCTCACATGATTTTACTAGATAATTAGCCTAGTGAGATAAATTAATGGTCCATTTTTGTAACACATCATAGTCTTTTTCATGGTCCCACCCAAGTCTATCCAAAATTATCTCCATTGTACCTATGGTATTGTCCTATATTGATTATGATTTTTAAGATCCAAAACTTTTCTGGAACTTATTTATTCTTGTTTTTAGGTAATATTTTTCTATGTTTTGTGTATATCATGATTGGGTATTAAAATGGGGAGTTTCAAATGAAACTAGAGATTTTTAGGGGTCTTGGGTAGTGCACAGTTGGAAAACGATTTGGGAAATTCGTGATCCATTCCCCAACAAAATATGAAACCCCATGCAGAGGGGGATTGCATAGTTGGTTCATAGTTTGGAAAACATTGTTCCATATTAGTAGTAATTGTGCAACCCAATAAGAGGAGGCAAACTGTTAGGAACACTGTTAGGGAAAACCATGGTCTCTGTAAAGGAAACCGTCCATGTGGAAAAATGAACTCTTTAAAATTGATTAAAATTTTACCAAACCCTTGTATTATACCCTTCCAAACACCCCAAATCAAACCTACACTCATTATAAAGTTTTTTATAGGCTCCAGGATGGATTTCAAGCATTTAAAATATTCTTTCTTGATGAATCAAAGATCTTTTTTATAGATCTGAACCTGTCCTAGTAAGATATTCTCATTCTGATTGGTTTTCTCCCTCTCTCCCATATTTCTCTCGTGTTTTGAAGGGATTATTTCTTCCACTTGGGATGGTTTAAATCAATATTTTCATGTATCTTATCCATTTCATCTTGGATCTAGTTTTTTTATATTGATATCATTTTTTGTTGTGTAATTGAAAGTTCCACTTCAATTTGGTAATTTACATTGGTGAGTGTCCATCAATGATCTTTAGGTAGGTCATATAAATTTAAAATATTGTAGTCTTGATTTAATTCCATGTATGTAACTGTGAAATTCCAATTTACAGCATTGGGAATTTACATCAGAAATTGAACTTATGTAATTAAATTTTCATGTGATAAATGAATGGGTTGAATTTGGGGTAATTATAATCGATTAAATTGGATTAATTAATTTATTTATTAATTAATATAATGATGAGATTATGGAATTTATGGAATATTTGGATTATATAATCAGTCAATTTAATATGATTTTATGACTGCTTAATTGTTGAGATATGGAATTGATTGATAATGGGAATAAGGGGATGTTTGGATTAACCTTGAAGGGTTAATATGTTATGTTAATATATATTGATAAATGGTTTAATAATGAACTATTAATATTATTCCATGTAATTAAAGTAATGTGTTATGTTTCATTTGATAATTGAAATGGAATACTAAGTTGTGAAATGTGATAGGGGTTAATTTTGATTAACATTATTGACTGTAATATTTGTGATATATGTGACATTGAGGTGTGGGACAGGGACTAAGGATCCAAATATCCATATGTGTTAGTGAGTGTGGGATAGGGACCGAGACTCTAAATACCCATGTGACGTGTTTTGTGGGATAGGTATTGATGCTTCAAATACCCATGGGGTTCTAGACACGACATTCTACAGTCATGAGATTTCCATTGATATATGGTTCCAATTGGGCGTAATATGAATTGAAATGAAATAATAAATAAAAACCATAGAAGTTTGATATTTGATATCCCTTGGAGATGGTTCATACTTCATCATTGGGCTAAATAGGTATTGGTAGTATGGGTTTCCTCAAGAACCCTGAGATTTATGTGGTTAGATAAATAATAATTGGATATATAAATTGCTGGTTTTATCACTTTTATTTTATTATTTATACAAGTTATAACAATTTTATTGATTGGATATTGTTTTAGATGCCATTGGTGGTGGCCTACTAAGTTATACTCATACCCTACTTAGCCTTCAATATTGATGCACGAATAGACTTCATGTTTGCAGGACATGATAAGGGGAAGATCCCTATGTTAGATGGTTGAGTCAGGATGGAGCATGGATGAGGGAACCAGGCATGGTGTTGGGACCCACTTGGGGAATTTTTATGTTCATTTATTTTGGTTTTTCATTTTGAATCATGAATCAAATTTTTCATGACATATCTACTATTTAGTTGTGGATGTTTATTTTAGTTTTGGTTCATCATGATACTGGTTTTGTTCTAGTTATTGTATTATTCTGGTTGTTGGTTATTGTCTTTTGGTTATTTCTTGGTTATTTTTGTTGTTACACTGCTTTGATAAAGAGTTTATAGTCTCCCAATGTTATATATATATGACCCTCACTACTAGTTGGATGCCTCTGGCATATAGGGAGGCATGTTTGAGATCATGTAACAAACTGGCTCGGTGCATCGGTATGTGGCACCCGAGTTGTAATGTTACAAAGTGGTATCAAAGGGATTTTTTTATTTTTATTTTTATTAATATTTGTGAAATTCATAGGGGTGACTAGGACGAGTTGATCCTTGGACATTATCTCGTATATGAGAATATTTAACCCATCTACAGTGGAAAAACCAAGAAACTAGGATGGGATTGTGGTTGATGTTTACTACTACATTTGGATGTTATTTCACCATGGGTGATGCACTTATTGTGTGTTGTTATTTCATTATGATATTTTTAGAGATTTGACTTAAGGCCTGGTAAGGAATTAGAGTTGTGTATACATGAATCATTCTAGGTACTAATGAGTTATTATGACATGCATCATTTTTAGGAACACATGAAAAAGAAGGCTTTGGGTAAGTTGTTGAAATTGAAATGTTTTTCCTTGATTATGTAATTGAACTGGAAATAGTGCTTTAAATTGAATTGAATTTTATAAAAGGATGAAAAATTTGAATAATTGGGTGTCTAATGAGAAATTGTAAAATTAGAATATGGTTACCCTTGTTAACTATGACCAAGATGTAGGATGGTTAAGGGTAGCGATAGTGCCTCAGTTTTTACCATGTGGGGGATAAGGGGGTGACTTGTTATGAATTATTATGAATCCCTATAAATTTAATTATGTTTTGTGATGTTTCCTAAGATGTTTTTTTATAATTTTAAAGATGTGCCTCCATGGAGATGCTTGTAGACTGACAACAAGGGGATATGGCTGGAAATGATCCTACAACAGTAGAACCTAAGGCATCGATACTGCCTGGTGAAGGAGATAGAGAGAAGTACCATGAGAATTATTCTCTCTTTATACATTTTATAGAGGGATACCTCAAGTGGTTTTTGAAGAGTATTTATGACCTGACATGGGAGTTTCACTTATATCACCCTCTAACTTTTATGAGAGAGGGTGGACTTGAGGTAGCTGAGTTTCAGATTGAGTCCATATAAACTATATTTTACCATTTAGAGACTACTTATTAGAAGAGTGTCAAGTTTTCTAGTGATATTTTAGGATGATTAGAAAAGTGCTAGTGGTATGTTCAGACTCATACTAGGCATGCAGTTGGTATGGTATGGAAGGACCTTTTGAAGAAGTTACCTGAATACTTTTATCCTGAGATGTTGAGATAGGATAAGGTAATTGAGTTCATATGTTTGACCCATGGGAGTATGCCTGTGATGAACTATGTTGGTTGATTTACTAAATTGTAGTGCTTTTCTCTAATGCTGGAAGGGGATGAGACAACTATGAGAAGGTGTTTTTAGGATGGACATAAATGAGAGATTGTTTGCCAATTTAATATCTTTTAGTTATAGAAGTGTGTTGAGGTGGACGATTGGGCTCTCGTATTTGAGGGGAACCTAAATAAGGTTCCAGTGGAGGAAATTTTGTTTTTACTAGAAAATTAAGAGGTATGTATTTTGAGATAAGGAATCATCACTATGATAATGTTGACCAAAGAAGTTAAAAGAAGAGTGGCATGGGGGAAAGAACAACTAATTGGGATCTTACCCAAATGATTTTCTACCAATGCAGTTGGATGATTCACTTTTATAGACATTATCCCTAACCACCGATAGAGTTCCGATCTTGTGGAAGGATGGGACATCTAGAACGGTTCTGTAGGAACCCATAATAGATGGGTAGTGATGGGACAACTAGGTAGTTAGAGTTATACTATCCTTGGCAGTAGAGTTGGTGGATGTTGTGATTCTGTGGAAAAGAACACATATCAGTAGAGTAATGCAGATCATGGGACTCATATTGCATCATAGGGAAGAGGGTTGGGGAAGTTGTATGCATTTCAACCTACACTGGTGGATAGCGATGATGGACCATTAATAGTTAGAGGTACAATTTTTATATATTCTACTCTAGCTAGTTCCTTATTTGGTATCGGTGCCTATAAGTCTATTATATATAAATAACTTGTGATTGGGATTAGTTTAGGACTGGGGTTTTTGAGTGGGGTTTTGACAATCGATACACATTTGGGGGTACAGTGGAGAGATATTTGTTTCTACAAAGGGTGTTATCTTGAGGTTCGGGAGTATCGTTTTCTGTGGGATTTTTAGATAATGAGTATTTAATTCTTTGATTTGATTTTGGGTATGGAATAGATAGTGGTGTATTGAGCCCACATAGGTTGTTACTATAGGAGAGTGACATTTATGTCTATTGAGGATGAAAATTATATTCACTATAGAGAGTGGGATATCAAGGTGAGCTATGCAGGGCTAGTTCATCAGCAACTATGAGAGCTCAATGCCCAGGTTTATAGTTTTTTTCTGAAAGATAGAGTTGTGAAGTTTGATGTCTTTCCAACCATAGTGGACAAGTTCTAGGACATGTTTCCTATAGACATATCAGGGCTTCCACATAATAGAGATGCGGAATTTATAATTGATCTCATTCATGAGGATGATCCAATTTCTATTCCACCACACAGAATGAAACCATAATAGATTCAAGAGATTAAGACTCAATTAGGAGAGTTTATGGATAATAGGTTTATGTGTCTGAGTAGGTCACCTTAGGGTTCTCTAGTTATTTTTTCAAATAATTTTGATGAGAATTTACACTTGTGTTTTGATTACAAGTAGTTAAACTGGATGGTATTTAAAAACTGGTATCCTCTTTTGTGTATCAATGATCTCTTTTACCAGTTTATGGGAGATTATGTCTTCTTAAATATTCACTTGAGATCAAGGTATAATCAATTGAGAGTTCGAACTTCTTATATTCTGATGATTGCTTTAAAAATTCGGTATGTACTTTATGAGTTATTTTTCATTCCATTCATGTTGATGAACGCACTATTGGTGTTTATAGAATTCATCAATAGAATCTTCAACCAATATCTAGATTATTTTATGGTTGTGTTCATGGATGAAATCATTGGGTACTCCAAGAATCATGATTATCATTCCAAACATATTGACATCATCCTGAGTACACTGAGAGAATATCAGTTGTACGCCAAGCTATCTAAGTGTCAATTTTTTATTGATTAGGTACACTTCTTGGCTCACATCATCTCATAGTAAGGTGTGTCAGTGGACCTAGAGATGGTGTAGATAGTTCTTTCATTTGAGTATCCTAAGAATGTATTTGATATCCATAGTTTTTTGGGATTAGCGAGTTATTATCATAGGTTTATCCAGGAATTTTTTCTCTTGACAGTACCACTTTCAATATTTTCTATGAAATGGAAAAACATTCAATGGTTGGGATCATGTGATAATTTCTTCTATGAGTTGAATAATCACTTGAAAACAACACTAATCTTGATCTAACATGAGATAGGTGAGGAGTATATGGTGTTTTTTTATGCTTCTGGGATTGGAACCTAAATCAGTATTTATTCAGGGAGATCGAGTTGTGGCATATGGGTCATGGTAATTGAGGACACATGAATGGAAATACCCAACACATTACCTCAAGTAAGCTATTGTGGTTTATTCCTTGAATTTTTGGTGGGATTATTTGTTGAGTGAAAATTTTAATGTGTATATCGATCCCATTAACCTAAAGTATATATTTTCCCAAAGAGATTTGAATCTCTGAAAGAGGAGATGGGTTGAGCATATTTAGTCATTTGATTTTGAGTTGTAATATACACCCAAGAAGGGAAAATGTTTTACTGACACTTTGAGTAGGAAAACTCAGACTCAAATAGTTCAGGAGTATAGTTCTGAGTTAAAGATGGTGAATTTAATAGATGAGATGCATGTTGTGGTTAAGGAGATCCATGAGTAGATTAATCTCATATCTATTTCAGTGGAGTATAATATTTTGGTCCAGAACTGGGAGAGGTACAGTTAAGATCCAGAGTGTTTGGACTTTATGGGAAGCCTTGAAGGTGGGGAGTCACCTTCATATTAGACTATAGATGATGATGATATCATCTATGTCTAGGGATGTGTTGGTGTTCCTACAAGAATGCAGGGGAATCTGATGTATGAATTTCATACATCGAAGTGTGAGGTGCATCTAGACTTTACCAAAATGTACCATGACATACATCAACAGGATTGGTGTAGTTCCCCCGGTTTCTAGTAAGTAACCCTTGTTTTATGATTTTTAAGTACGTGAAGCATATGAGAAATGGTTGGGAAATTTTGGAGACTTTTAAGGTGTTAAAGGGCAAAAAGTGGTGACGCACGGGCTTCGCACGGTTTGCCCAAACCGTGTGGAAGATATGCAGGTGGTGGTCACCTAGACAGAGGAGACCGCACAGTGTGCACACAGTTTGGGCAAACCATGTGAGGTGGTTGTGCGAAGCACCCCTTCCAATCAGTGACTACCGCACGGTTATCCCACGGTTTTCTTAGCCGTGCGGACTAACCGTGTGCAGGGTCAACTTAGATCTTATTTTTAAGGATCTAATCCATTTTATCTTTAAACCCACTGTTTTTTACTCCTAGATGGCCCTACCTTGGGAATTCTCGCTGGTGAAGGTGGGAGAACACTTACCAGGCATTTTGGAAGCGATCCGGAGGGTTGCCTTGGTGTTTAGAGGCCAGTTGATCGTGGTAAGTCTTGTTTCCTTTAGTTTTCTTAGATCTCCTTCTTCCCTCTTTATGGATCCTTAGATCTACGCCCAAGGTGGGTAGATCTAAGGTAGTGTATGAATTTTAAGTTGGGTTTTGGTTTTGTTGGTACTAAGGGAATGAATCTAAGGAGGTTTCGGGGAGTAGTTGACTCGGTTTTATTGGTGTTCTTCATCTATTGGTTGGTTTCGCCTAATCTGTTGAGGTAGCTGGCTTCACTCTTGACTCCTCTTGTTATAATTGATTGGCTTAGTTTAAAATTGTGTTATTTGAATGGAATTGATTTTGAAAATCATGGAATAAATCTTCTTTAGTGATGATTTATGGTTTTGATGGAATTGTGAAATCTTGGTGAATTTTTGTGGAAGTGATTTGGCTTTTTGAATTTAAAATGTCGATTTTAAATTATAGATTTTCTGGAATGGTAAATGGTTTGATGAAAGATGGGTTTTCAATAAAAATGGGTGTTTTATTGAAATGGTTTGAATTGGTTGAACACGCTTGGTTTTGATAGAAATGGTTTACAATAAAAGGTGTTTTATTGAAAGGATGGTTTTGGCATGATTGTTGTGAATGTGTGGTGTGTGTTCATGTTGTATATACAAGGCTTGGTTGAAATAGGACCTTGTGCTCGATGCCAAACGTTTAATGGCACATGGGACTTTTAAGTACGAGGCTTGGTTCAAATATGACCTTGTGCTCGGTGCCAAATGTGTAATGGCACATGGGAAGCAATTACCTTGTGAGGACTTGGTATATCGACGAGAAACCGCTCATGAGTATGGAACTGTCATAATGAAGCATGCATGGTTGATTTCACGGGTTTTTGAAATGGTTGGGTTGCCAAATGGGATATTGTGAAATGGTTTGAAATCTTGTTTGGTTATTTTTCTGGAAAAAAATAACTTGTTGGAAATTGGTTTCAAATGCACTTGGATGTTTTTGGATACGATTGGTTGTGGAAGCTTGTTTATATCTTGTTATAAACTGTTTTGAGAAATTATTTTATATAAACTATTTTATATAAATGTTAGCTAACTCTTCTATCCTAGTGGCGTGAGTAGGGAAGTCATTGGGGAAAACCTACTGAGTTTTATACTCACCCCTGCTTTGGAACTTTGGTGCTTTTTTAGATGTCATCTTCCAGGAGACAGGTAAAGGAAAAGAATCTTTTTTATAGTGGTTCGTGGTGATGCTTGGGAGATGTGGTGGTGCTTAGTGCATGGAGCTCGGTGTGGAGCCATGGAGAGTGTCTCGATTTGTTTGGGTCTTTTGTTTAGCCTTTTTCTTGGTTCTCTGATTTTGTGTTGGTTTGTATTTGTGGTGGAACAGTGTAGTTCTGTTTTGGTAATGCATGAGTTGGTTTTTGGATTAACATGCATCATATAGTGGTTGTTAGTGATGGTTTGGTTGGTTTATTTCTCAAATGGTAAATTGTCCCCCACTTACATTAAAACCCTTTGGCATTTATTATCAGCCTTTGGTGTCTTGGGGATGTCTCTTAAGTCCAAGTAGCCCTCACCTCCTCCTCAATCCATTGAGGTAGGGGTGGGGTGTTACGAATGGTATCAGCTTGTTCGGTCCTCACCTAACAATTGGTCATCGATGTTCTTGGTATTGGTGTTGAAACTAATTCTTGTCTATTCCTTGGGTTGAAATATTATACAAGATTAGTATTGTTGGAACTTGAAATGTATAGCATAAAAGGACATAGTTAACCCGTTTATGCTGAACTTCAAGTTACCAGGGTGTTGGGTACATCGGTGTTTTGAATACACTTCTAGAATGTTGGAAATCTTATTGTCATGGGTTTAGCCAATGAGATGAGAATGACATGAATTATAGAGGAATGACTTCCCACTAGGATTGCATATCTAATTGTGAGGAATGATTAAGGATTTTGTGCAATATGTGAATTTTTGAAAAAAATACAGAAATTGTTTTCAAGTAAAATATTTTGAAAATAGGGTAATTGTTTTATTTTGAAAATGGGTTGATTTTCAAAAAGCATGCTGAATATTTTCAAAAATGTTTGAACATGGGAAAAGGGTTGTTTTGAGAAAAATGTTGTGATAGATGATGTGATAGAATTTGAATGCTAATCCATCAGTTACTAGAGAGTGATATTGACGGAGGTTGTTGTTGGTTTAGAATATGGCACCCGGTAGGCATCGTCAGAACCAACCCGAAGAAGATGCGGAGAACATGGTTGCACCTAAACCACGTGTGAACCAAGAGCTGGTTCAGAGTATTTTCTAAGCTTTTCAAGCTGTGGATATAGGGAACCAGAGGAATGAACCAAGGCATGTGGATCATACCATTCAGTTCATAAAGAAGAATCCACCAACCTTTCGGGGTGATGCTGAACCTAAAAAGGTGAAGGTGTGGCTAAGTAGGATGAATCATATCTTCAATTTCATCGACACACCATCAGAGCTCAAGGTCAAGTTGGCAACGTATATGTTGTAGGATCTTGCATGACAGTGGTGGGAGCTAGTGGTGCAGGCTAAGGTGGATCAAGGCCTGGGCTGGGAGGAATTTGAGGAATTGTTCAATAAACAATTCTATCCTCACACATTCAAGATCCAGAGGACGATAGAATTTTTCAGCCTGAAGCAGGAGAATCTCTCTATCATGGGTTATGCAGCTAAATTCATGAATTTAGTGCGCTTTGCATAGGAAGTTGCTAGAAGTACGTCGCTGAAGTCACACATCTTTGAATCAGGGTTGCGATAGCAGATTTGCTCGAAGATAGCCATGCTCTATATTACGGATTATACGGAGATGGTAAACAGAGAAATGGTAGCTGAAATAGACATATCAGGATTTATGTGATGAGGAAGTATGATGATACCCATGGGAATAGGAGGGAACTCTAATACTGGGAACAAGCGGAAGAGGGACACCTACTTCCAAGGTGGGAGTGTGAATCAGAATCAGACGGCTGGATCGGTGAATCTTCCTCCACGACCCACGATGAATGTCGGGTGTTTTCAATGTGGCGTGATTGATCACATGAAATGAGAATGTACAGCACCACCGAGAGAATGCCACAATTGCAATAAGATGGGGCATCTTCAGCGATATTGTCACAATGCTCCACGGTCGGGTGTTCGTGACACTTCTCAGGTGTTGCAAGCATCTTATGCTTGGACAGGGCGAGGACAGAAAAATTAGTCTCGTCAGTATAATAGATCTAGCCATGGTGATTCTCAAAATACCATGATTGCTCAACCAGGGCAATCTCAGCAAGGCAACAAGGAGAACAATGTAGCCACGAAGCAATTGTATGGAGATAAGCAGATGATGGTCGATGATCAGGATAGACCATCTACGGTGAGAGGTACAATTCTTTTGAATTCTACCCTTGTTCAAGTTCTCTTTGACACCGGTGCATCACATTCCTTCATTGCTTCTCCTATTGTTGACTTTCTATGTTTAAAACTGGAAATGATTCCTTCTGTTTTGAAACTGAAAACCCCTCTTGGTGAAAGATAATGTCAAGCCTTTGTGTGTAGAGCATGTGATATAACTATTGATGGAGCTGAGTTAAAATGGGACTTCTTGATGTTGGACATGGACGTCTATGATGTAATCCTGGGTATGGATTGGTTGACAATGTTTAAGGCTCACATCGACTGTTATAGGAGAACAGTTATTTTCATGACTGAGGATGGCATCAACCATCTCTTCAGAGGGGAGAGGATGGTAAAGAGTGGTGCAAAAAGCTTGTTGGCACCAATGGTGGGAACTATCTCTTACCAACTGGTAGCGTTGAAATTGAAAAAAATGGAAGAGATTGAGGAAAATAGTTTTCCAACTGTGGTGGATCAATTTCTAGATTTCTTTCCCAAGAACTTCTCAGGGTTACCACCTCTAAGGGAAGTGGAGTTTACAATTGATCTCCTTCTGGGAACCAGTCCTATTTCCCTTCCATTTTATAGGATGGCACCAATAGAGTTACGGGAATTGAAAGTGCAGTTAGAGGAGCTGGAAATCAAGGGTTTCATTCGGCCAAGTTCATCTCCATGCGCAATATCGGTTTTTTTATGAAGAAGGCAGATAGAACTCTTCGGTTGTGTGTTGATTATCGTAAGATTAACCAAGTTACGATAAAGAATAGATATCTATTTCCATGCATTGATGATCTGTTTGATCAATTAAGGGGATCCCAGTGGTTCTCCAAGATTGACTTATGATCAGGATATCACCAATTGCGAGTTCAGAAGGAGGATATTCCAAAGAAAACTTTTAAAAGCAGATATGGCCACTATGAATATGTATTCATGCCTTTCAGTTTAACGAATTCACCGACTATCTTCATGGATTTAATGAATTGGATATTTTAGTGATATCTCGATTCTTTTGTTGTGGTGTTTGTGGAAGATATCTTGGTGTATTCAAAAACAAGGATTGAGCATGAGGTACACCTGGAAATAGTGTTACAAATCTTGAGAGATCATCAGTTGTATTCCAAATTATCAAAGTGTGATTTTTGGATACGGGAAGTACGTTTCCTTGGCCATGTCATTTCTGACAAAGGTGTTTCTGTTGATCCTAAAAAAGATAGAAGCTGTTATCTCGTGGAAACCACCGAAAAATGTGTTCGAGATACGAAGTTTTCTTGGTTTAGCTAGTTACTATCGACGCTTTGTGCGTGATTTCTCATGACTAGCTTCACCAATGACAGCTCTGACAAATAAGAATGCTTCATTCCAATGGACAAAAGAATGTCGAAAATCCTTTCAGGAACTGAAAGTTCACCTTACATCAGCACCTATCTTGATATTACTAGAATCAGGACAGAGGTATGTGGTGTATTTTGATGCTTCGGGATCAGGATTGGGTTGTGTTCTCATGTAAGGAGATCATGTGGTTGCTTATGGTTCAAGTCAATTGAGGGTTCATGAGAATAATTACCCAACACATGATTTGGAGTTGGTTGCAGTCATCCATGATTTGAAAACATGGAGACATTATCTCTTTGGTGATAAATTTATTGTGTTTACAGATCACAAAATCTTGAAACATATTTTCTCATAGCGAGATTTGAATTTGAGGCAAAGGATATGGATGGAGTATCTCCAGATGTTCGACTTTGACTTGATGTACACACTGGGAAAGGAAATTCAGTGGCGGATGCATTGAGTAGAAAGTCATATGCTTAGTTGGAAAAAGAAGCTTCAGATGAATGGCATTTGATGTCAGTCTTAGCCGACATGCATGTGGAATGTGAATACTGAGGTGATGAGGCTATTTTATTTTTAGAAACACTTGTTCCTGATTTAGTAAAGATAATCAAAGAAGCACAAACATCTGATGCAGAATGCCTGGTTGTAAGTTCAAAACTCAATGGTGGGGAGACCATTGATGGTTGGAAACTTGATGGGAGCTCAGTTTTGTGTTTTAGAGATCGGATGGTTGTACCTATGGTTTTTCAGGAACAACTCCTTAATTCTTACCACTATTCAAGATGGGTTATACACCCAGGTACACAAAAGATGTATAAGGAATTGCAGGCTCATTTTTGGTGGAGAGACATAAAAAGGAAGGTGGTCGAGTTCGTCTCGCGGTGCTTAATTTGTCAACAGGTTAAAGTAGAGCATCAGAGACCAGCTGGTATGTTACAGTCTTTACCTATCCTAGTGTGGAAATGGGAACAGATAGCAGTGGATTTTGTTACAGTTCTTCCAAGAATGGTCCGGAAATACGATGCCATTTGGGTGATAGTGGATCATCTAACCAAGTCGGCCCATTTCATCCCTATTCGTGAAACTCATATGGTGGAAGATCTTTCAAAAATATATATCTGAGAAGTGGTAAAGAGGCATGGTGTACCAGTGTCTATAGTCTCAGATAGAGATCTGAGGTTCACATCTCGTTTTTGGAAATCATTACAGCAAGCCCTCAGAACTCAGTTGACCATGGGCATGACATATCATCCTCAGACGGATGGGAAATCCGAGTGGATGATACAAACTTTGGAAGATATGTTGCAGGCTTGTGTAATGGATTTTGGTGGCTCGTGGGAGTAGCATATATCCTTAGTGGAGTTCTCATACAATAACAGCTATCAAGCCTCGATACGCATGGCTTCGTTTGAAGCATTGTATGGGCATCCTTGTCGTTATCCACTATGCTGGGTGGAAACAGGTGAAACTTCACTAGTTGGGCCAAGCCTTGTCCAAGAGACAACAGAGAAGATCCATTTGATTAGAAAGAGGATGGAGACGGCTCAGAGTCGTTAGAAATCTTATGAAAATCACCATCGAAGACCGTTGTCATTCGTTGTGGGTGATCTTGTCTTCTTGAGGATCTCTCCAAGGCTTAGACATCGTCATTTTGGGAAGCAGGTCAAGTTATCTCCTAGATACATTGGCCCTTTTGAGATACTGGAATGGGTTGTATATGTGGAATATTGGTTGTCATTACCACTACGGTTTAGTTCGGTGCATAATGTGTTCCATGTATCTCATATCAAAAATTATCAGCCTGATCCTGGCCATGTGATCAAATGGGATCACGTTAACCTAGAGTCGGATGCTTCATTGGTACATATTCCAGTGTGAATTGTGGATAGGCAAGAGAAAGTCTTGCATGGAAAATGTATCAGTCTAGTGTGGGTTTTGTGGCAACATGGTAAGATTCAGGAAGAGACTTGGGAATGCAAGAAAGAGATGAAAGAGCAGTGGCCAGAACTCTTTCACACAAGCGATGGTTTTCTACTTTCTGGGGACGGAAAGTCCAATGGTGGGGAGAATGTAGTACCCCCAGTTTCTGGTAATTAACCCTTGTTTTATGCTTTTTAAGTACGTGAAGCATATGAGAAATGGTTGGGAAATCTTGGATACTTTTAAGGTGTTAAAGGGAAAAAAGTGGTCACGCACAGGCTTCACACGGTTTTCCCAAACCGTGCGGAAGCCGTGTAGGTGGTGGTCACTTGGACAGAGGAGACCACATGATGTGCACACGATTTGGGCAAACCGTGCGAGGAGGTCGTGTGGAGAACCCCTTCCAAGCAGTGACTACTGCACGGTTAGCACACAGTTTGCCTAGCCGTGTAGACTAACCATGCGCAGGGTCAACTTAGATCCTATTTTTAAGGATCTAATCTGTTTTATCTTTAAACCCACTTGTTTTTTTCTCCTAGATGTCCCTACCTAGGGATTTATCTCTGGTGAAGGTGGGAGAACACTTACCAGGCGTTTTGGAAGCGATCTGGAGGGTTGCCTTGGTGTTTAGAGGTCGGTTGATCGAGGTAAGTCTCATTTATTTTAGTTTTATTAGATATCCTTCTTCCCTCTTGATGGATCCTTAGATCTACGCCCAAGGTGGGTATATCTAAGGCAGTTGATGACTTTTATGTCAGGTTTTGGTTTTTTCGGTACTCGGGGAAGGAATCTAAGGAGGTTTCGGGGAGTATTTGACTCGGTTTTGTCGGGGTTCTTCATTTGTTGGTTGGTTTCGCCTAATCTGTTGAGGTAAGTGGATTCACTCTTGACTCCTCTTGTTATAATTCATTATCTTAGTTTCAAATTGGGTTATTTAAATGGAATTTATTGTGTAAATCATGGAATAAATCTTCTTTAGTGATGATTTATGGTTTTGATGGAATTTTGAAATCTTGGTGAATTGTTGTGTAAGTGATTTGGCCTTTGAATTTAAAATGTCGATTTTAAATTATGAATTTTCTGGAATGGTAAATGGTTTGATGAAATATGGGTTTTCAATAAAAAGGGGTGTTTTATTTAAATGGTTTGAATTGGTTGAACACACTTGGTTTTGATGGAAATGGTTTTCAATAAATGGTGTTTTATTGAAAGGATGGTTTTGGCATGATTGTTGTGAATGTGTGGTGTGTGTTCATATTGCATATATGAGGCTTGGTTTAAATAGGACCTTGTACTTAGTTCCAAACGTTTAATGGCACATGGGACTTTTAAGTACGATGCTTGGTTGAAATATGACCTTGTGCTTGGTGCCAAAGGTGTAATGGAGCATGGGAAACAATTACCTTGTGACGACTTGGTAGATCGATGAGAAACCGCTCATGAGTATGGAACTGTCATAACGAAGCATGCATGGTTGATTTCATAGGTTTGTGAAATGGTTGGGTTGCCAAAAGGGATATTGTGAAATGGTTTGAAAGCTTGTTTGGTTATTTTTCTAGAAAAAAATAACTTGTTGGAAATTGGTTTCAAATGCACTTGGATATTTTTGGATATGATTGGTTGTGGAATCTTGTTTATATCTTGTTATAAACTGTTTTGAGAAATTTTTTTATATAAACTGTTTTATATAAATGTTGGATAACTCTTCTATCCTAGTGGTATGAGTAGGGAATTCATTGGGGAAAACCTACTAAGTTTTATACTCACCCCTGCTTTGGCACTTTGGTTCTTTTTCAGATGTCATATTCCGGGACACAGGTAAAGGAAAAACATCTTTTTAATAGTGGTTCATGTGATGCTTGGGAGATATGGTGGTGCTTGGTGCATGGAGCTCGGTGTGGATCCGTGGAGAGTGTCTCAGATTATTTGAGTATTTTTTTTAGTCTTCCACTTGGTATTCTGATTTTGTGTTGGTTTGCATTTGTGGTGGAATAGTGTAGTTCTCTTTTGGTAATTCATGAGTTGGTTGTTGGATTAACATGCATCATATAGTGGCTGTTAGTGATGGTTTGGTTGGTTTATTTCTCAAAGGGTAAATCATCCCCCACTTGCATTGAAACCCTTCGGCATTTATTTCCAGCCTTTGGCGTCTTGGGGATGTCACTTAAGTCCAAGTATCCCTCACCACCTTTTCAAGAAAATTAGGTTGGGTTGGGGTGTTACAATTGGTGTTCGGACATGAAAAAGTAGATTGTAAGGTCCGTGACATGATTCTACACTAGTCAGCAGTTGAAGGCTGAGCATCAATGAATAGGTGGTTTACTAAAGCCATTCCCTATTCTGGAATGGAACTAGGATGATGTTACCATGGACTTTATGGTGGTTCTCTCAAGGGAACCTCATAAGAATGATGTTATTTGGGTGATTGCAGGATTTTTGAAAAAAATAGCACATTTCTTTCCTATATGGGAGAAATTTTTAGTAGGCTAGTTAGCAGACTTATACATTCAAGAGATAGTATGTCTACATGAGGTTCCACAAAGTACTGTTTTAGAACATGACTTTCATTTTACCTTGCATTTCTTTTCAGTCTTGAATAAAGATCTTGGTACATGGGTGTTTATGAGTAAGGCTTTCAAACCACAGACAGATGGGTAGTCAAAAAGTATTATACAGGTTTTGAATGGTTTCTTCAAGAGTGTGTCCTAGAATTTGATGGGTCTTAGGAGAAGCACTTAGCACTAGTGGATTTATCCTATAAAAATAGTTATCATGAAACTATTTAGGTGGAAAAATATGATGATCCTTATGGTATTCCATGAAGATCACCTCTATGTTGTATGGAGGAAGGAGAGTTAGAAATGTTTGGACCGAGTCTCGTGCAGGAGACAACAGAGAAGGTTCGGGTGATACAGAATTGATTGGCTATGGCTCAGAGTATATATATGTTGTATGGAGATAGAAATTGATAACCCCTTGAGCTTATAGTGGGTGATCGTGTGTTTCATAAGGTATCACCTAGATTTGGTCACCGTAGGATTTCAAGATAGGGGAAGTTGGAACCCATGTTTATTAGACCGTTTGAGGTTGTATAGAGAACCAGGCCAATGTCACACCGATTGGATCTTCTATATAGTTATAGTTCTATGCAAGACGATTTTCATGTGTTAGGGCTTCAATAGTATTAACCCAAACCTTATCATGTGATTGATGTGGGTGATTTTGAGCTTAATACTTATGCATATTTTTGAGGAGCATTAGATTCGTGTTGTGGATGGAAGTGGGAATGTTTTGTGTTAAAATACCATGTTGATAGTTCATGTATTGTGGAAAAAAGGGAATGTTCAGGAAAAATCATGGGAGACAGAAGTAGATATTCAAGATCAGTGGCCTGATCTTTTTACCTTAGAACCTTAGAGATGATAGTAAGTAAAAATCAAGGATGAGTTGTTATAAGATGTAAAGATTATAAGATATTAAAAATTTTAGAGATTATACATGCTCATTTTAGGTAATATTTTTCCTTATTTTGAGTATATATCGTTTGGGTTTTACTTTGGAGAGTTTTCAGGTGAAACTGGATATTTTTGGAGGGTTTTTGGGCAATGCACGGTTGGCGCACGGTTTGGCCAAACCATGCGCCCTACCCCAGTAAACCATACAACCCCAGGTTGAGAGTGTTTTCATGGGTGTTTCATGGTTTATAAAACCATGAACTCTCTTAGTAGAAACCATGTGACGCCTAAGAGGTTGCACATGGATAGGCTCACAGTTATGGAAAATTGTGCACCCTGTACAGGAAAGCGAGCGTGCGGAAAAATAAAACCTTGAAAAGTTATTAAAAATTAATGAACCCCCATAATATATCTATAACACACCAAATGAACAAAAAACTAATTTATATATTTTTTAGAGTCTCCCATAAAATTCCATGGCTTTCTAACCTCCTTCATTGATGAATCGAAGATCCAATTGATGGATATGCACCTCTCCCAGTATGAGATTCTCATCCTAGTTTGTTTTCTCACTATCTTCCTTCTTTATAACATATTTTGAAGGGATTATTTCCACCATTGGTTAATGTTTAGTTCTAGTTATTCATGGATCTAATACATTTGATCTTGGATGTCGATTTTGGATTTAGATATCAGTCTTCATTATGTAAGTGAATGATCTGCTTCATTTTTATGATTTTTATTTGTGATCGTCCATCAACGATCTTTAGGTAGGTAGTCTAAATTTAGAATATTTTAGTCTTGATTTAATTACATGTATGTAATTTTGAAATTAAAATTTCCATTATTGGGAAAATTCATCAGAAATTGAACTAATTTAATTAGATATCCATGTGATAAATAAATTGTTAGAATTTGGAGAAATTGTAATTGGTTGAGTTGGATTAATTAATTGGTTAATAAATTAATGGAATGATGTGATTATGAAATTGATGGGAAATAGGATTGTATAATTGTTCATTTAAATGGGATTGTGTAATTGGTTAATTATGTAGATATAGAATTGATTGGTATTGGGAATAAGGGGATGTTTGGCTTAAACTTTAAGGGTTAATGGGTTTTGTGAATATTTATTGATAAATGGTTTCAGGGTGAATTGTTCATATTATTCCATGTGATTAAAGAAAAGAGTTATGTTTTATTTGATAATTGGAATTTTACACCATGATGTTATATTTTATAAGAGGGTTAATGTTGATTAACTTTGTTGATTGTAATACTTGTGATATATGTGACATTGAGGTGTGGGATAGAGACTGAGGCTCCAAATACCCTTATGTTTTATTGAGTGTGGGAAAGGGAATGAGGATAAAAATACCCATGTGTGATCATAAGTGTTGGATGTGAATTAAGTCTCTAAATTCCCATGTGACATGAGGGGTGAGATAGGGATTGGTTCTCCAAATAACCATGGGGTTCTAGACATAACATTTTACGCTCATGAGATTGGAATTAGGCTACGGTTCCAATTGGAACTAATATGAATTGAAATAAAGTGATAAATTATAACCATGGTGTTGTGATGTGTGATATCCCTTAGGGATGGTTCACACTATAGCATGGGTTGAAGCAGGTATTGATAGTATGGGTGTCATCGTGAACCTGGGGATTTATGTGATTAAATAATGAATAACTGGATATGTAAATTGCTTTTTTTATCACTTGTATTTTATTATTTATGCAACTGAATACACTATTATTGATTGGAAATTGTTTTAGACATCGTTGGCCTACTGATTTGTACTCACACCCTACTCAAGTTTCTTGATCGATACTTGAATAGACTTCATATTTGTAGGACATGATAAGGGAAAGAGCTCTATGTTAGATGGCTAAGTTGGGATGGAGAATGTATGAGGGAACCAAACACGGTTTTAGGACCCACTTGGGGGTGTTATCAGTGTCTTTATTTTGTGTTTTCATTTTGAAACTTGAAACATACTTGTCATGACGTATCTAATATTAAGTTATTGATATTGTTTTCAGTTTTGGTTTATCATGTAATACTGGTTTTTTCTAGTTATTGTATTATTCTGGTTATTGGTTATTGTCTTTTTATTATTTCTTGGTTATTTCCACTGTTGTTCTGCTTTTATAAATAGGGTATATTCTCTCCATTATATATATATATATGTATATATATGACCCTCACTACTAGTTGACAGCCTCTAGTGTATGGGGAGTCACTCCTGAGGTAATGTTACCAACCGGCTTGAGGTACCGGTATGTGGCACCTAGGTCCGGATGTTACAACATATGTTAGTTATTTTTTCTATAAAAGTGGTAGATATTTTATTACTTTTTATCATTATTATATTGTTATGTGATTATTTTTTTTCAAGATTCTATATTTTTAATGACAAATCATTTTCATTATTTTTTATCTATACTTTGGTTTTTTGTTGATCATTATTTAACTTTATCAAATTATTTCTTCACCTACTTATATTTGGGTCATGTTCTATACAATGAAATAAATATTTATTGAATGTGAAATAAAAGGTTATGTTAGTTTCTTCATTACGAATATGAAATAAAAAATATTTATTTATTATTACCGCCAATGGTTTTTAAGTTATTATTAATACTCATAGGAAATTATTATAATATATCATAATTGTTTTCAGAAGAATTATGGTATTCTAACACATTTTCTCCATATAGTGGAAATGATGATTTCAGTATTTTTTTCAAACTACTATAAATGATATGTCTTATAAAATAAATCTTATATATTATTAATTGAATCCTACTAGGGATTTTCTCAGACCCTATATACACACCATGTTGTTTATGTTGTCATTCTGTCTATTTTTTTATCTTGGAAACATAGTTGATGTACTCATTTCATGGGAATGGGATATAGAATCTTTGGGATAATCATGGAGGAGGTGTCATACGAAGATGTTCATGTATCACATAGAGATAGTTTGGTTCTTTATTTCACTTATATTATGTATCATGATTTATCCCTGTAGAGTAATTTTTCATTTTTTCCTTTCAGACTATGAAAATTATGATTTCATATCCAATGTTTAGTTGACTCATGTTTAGTTTAGTTCATACATTATTTTTTGTAATGGATGGTACATATATAGGATTCCCATGGATCTTATTCTAGTCAATGGGGATACAAAAAAAAATACTTAGGTTTATGGAACTCTTTTTCTGGTATGTTATATAAGTAATCAAATTGATATGTTATAAAATTATATTAGTTTGCAAGTATGGATTTAGTTCAGTTATAGGTGGTGTAAGGATTTTTATAAATTGGTAACAAACTAATAAAACTTTTTGACCAACCTATTTATGATGAAAAATTATATTTGGAGGGATGTATATGCTTGAGTTGTGTCTATTAATCCTTTATTGTGTTGTATTTTCTACTTTTATTCCACATTGTGGTTTTTTAAACAATAGAATTCATTATAAGAATTTTTTTAATTTTTTATTTGCATGAATTGTCAAAAAAATTCAAGTCAATTTAATGAATCTAATAAACATTCAATGTTTCCTATAATGATTATTAGTTATAAACAAATTGATTGGAATTTTTCATGATGTTTTTTAATGTTTTATTTTTTCATTTTAAAAAATTATAATATTCATTGATTGATTTAGTTATATATATAATTCAATATGAAAGGATTTGTATAGATTAATTTTTTATTGATTTTTCATTTATCAATTGTTTTAAGAATTTTGTAATATAAACATTTTTGTGGAAATGTCTTTCAACCAGTTTAAATGAAACATATTATCAAAATTTCAAGAGGGATTAAAATTTATAAATATTTTTTATCTTTATAATAAAAAAAATTGGATTTTAGCATTTTCAATAAAAAGTGTATCATACTTATAGTTTTAATTAATTATTTCAAATGAAATGTTTATGTTATAGTATTTTCTAATTTGAAAACATCATGTATTTGAATTGGAATTTTGAAATTTATTTTGAAAAATAAGAGGATTTTAATTATTATTTAATTTATGATAATTTATGAATTTAAGAGTATGATTGAAATTATAAAAAAAAATTATTCATTAACATCATTTCTTGAAAGGTATTGTATTGTGTTTATGTAGACTGATGGATGTAATATTTTTTAAGGGTAATTGTATTAGTTGGAATTTTTCATTCTATTAGGATGTAATAAAATGGGATGGAGTTTAGATATATTAAAACATCACTAATTATGTTTCATATAAATGTATAATTAGGTTATTTTTATTTTTTCAAATCCTCTTTGATTTTATAAAAATAATGCGTGTTTACTTTGTAAATTAGACATGCCATTGTTTTTTTCTAGAATTTTTTTTGAGTCATTTTTTGTATACCCATAGACATGGATATTATTTTGAGGTATTATTTATTAAATTTGGTTTTTAATCTAAAATTATCATGTAATTTAACAACATAAGTAATTGTAAAATATCTTTTGTGATGTAGTTTTTATAAAATAATTGATATTATAAAGAATATATGATTATATGTTGGGTTATATTTCAAGATGGTTGAAGTATCATTTTGGGTATCACTAATTTTCATTATAGGGATAATAAGTTGTTTTTATATGATAGATTTAGGTTTATATATGGATATAAAGTATTACCTTTTGTAAGAAATAAATTTTTGAGATGGATTTCTCATTATTTTGTTTAAGATTATTATAATAATAATGTTTAAATGATTCCAATATTATTTGTGTTAAATTGAACATTCATTGTAGTTGGATGAGTGTATGATTATTATTTTTATATTTATATATAAAGTTTTCATTTTCAGAGCTTTTTTTCAAAAAATAATAATTATTTTCTCTTGTAATGGATCATCATGATTAGAAATAAGCATATATAAACATGATATTGAATGTTTTCATGAAGTGATAAACTTTCCTTATTATTTCAAATATATATTAATATGATTTTTAAAAGTAATAAAACTCAAGTTTTTTAAATAATAAATTTCAATTTGAACAAGTGAAGATGAATTATTATGGACTTATATTATTTTAGATATCAGTTTTTGAAGAACAGATATCTCAAATGTATGGTGTCAGTTTCAGATGAGTAGTGTTTGTATAGTAATGGTGTTTATTTGGAATAAATATAATTCATTTTTTTGAAAAATTTAAAACATTCATTATCTTCTAGTATGGTTTTCAAATAATAAATATAAAAAATAATGGTATCTCTAATATTTAGTTCTCATGTACATTCCCTTTTTTCTTAGATAACATTGGTAAGTAGTAATTTAATTTTTTTACCTAAGTATAATGTCTTGTTTGATTACATGTGAATTTCCAAAATGAAGTTTTCAATATATTTTATTAATATGTATATTTAATTTTATTTTATTTGGATTTGTTTACAAGGATTTCATTTATAAATTTATTTTTTGGTGAAGATAGACTTCCATGTTTTCAAAGGATATTCATTATAATGTTTTAAATTTTTTAGGTATTTGGATATGTATGTGTTATGATAGTTTTGATTTCTATTGTGAAGTGTTTAGATTGAATGTTTATTAATTTGATATATTGGTTTTAAAATATTATATTTTTAATCATTTCTGTTAAATTTTTAGTGTCTTGGAATAAAATGAATGAATATTTTGATTCAAATGAATCATTGGTTTTAAATAAAGAATGATGGTTTTAAATTTTTTGTTTCGAAACTGATAATTTTGAGTTAGATTCATTTACTTTAAGTATATAAGTGTGGTTTGAGAGATAAATGAATATAAGATTAGTTATCTCAAATCAAATCATGTGGAATATACCCAATGTGGTATATTGGGCATGAGTTTTATTTAATCAATATGTAAATCTTGAACACGATATTTAGTTATTTAATATTTTTAAATTTTATTTACTTACAATATTAAATTGATATTAATTTTTCTTTTAATTTATCCATTTAACTGAGTGATATTATTCATTGTGTAAATAAAATAGTAAAATGGTCAGGTTATTGAACATGTGAAATAATTCTAATGTAATAAAAATAATTATATTTTTTTATTTTCAAATTTGAGTGATCATACCGTTTTTACATGAATTATATTTCAGCCCCGAAGATATTGGGGGATTTATAAGGTTAATGAATGGAATTTTGGGTCTAATTGTGACTCTATAATATCTCTTTATATATATATATATACACACTACTGGAAATCTGACCTTTCCCAATGCTTATATACCAACGGTTTGTAAAAACCATTGGTATAGGTCCCCTTTCCCAACAGTTTGGCCAAACCGTTGGGAAAGCCCACTTTGAGGACACCTTTTCCCAACGGTTTGGCCAAACCATTGGGAAAAGTCCACTTTGTGGCCACCTTTCCCAACGGTTTGGCCAAACCGTTGGGATAGGTATACCATTTCCCAATGGTTTGGACAAACCGTTGGGAAAAGTCCACTTTGTGAACACCTTTCCCAACGGTTTGGCCAAACCGTTGGGATAAGTATACCCTTTCCCAACAGTTTGAACAAATCGTTGGGAAACGGCCACTGAAACCATTGGGAAAGGGTATACCTATCCCAATGGTTTGGCCAAACCATTGGGAAAGGTCCCCAATATATCAACCTACAACCCACCAGAATTAGGACCAATACCAATGGTTTTGACAACCGATGGTATAGATCCTTTGATTTTTTATCAGATCTTCTTACCGAGAACATTATATAAATCAAAATTTAAAATAATTATGAGAATACATATATATATTTATGTAATTATGTTCACAAAAGTCATGTTAGGTTAGTAGTTAAGTCGTTCGATGATAAACTAGGGGTCCTTGGATCAAATCCCAGCAAATGCTTTTTTTTGAAATACATATACCAACGGTTCCATAACAGTTGGTATAGATTTTCATATTACTTATACCAACAGTTTCCAAAACCTTTGGTATAGGTCTATACCAACGGTTTTCCCAAAACTGTTGGTATAGACCTATCCCAACGGCTTACTTAGCAACGGTTCTCCAAACTGTTGGTATATGCTATACCAACGGTTTGGAGGCCTATACCAATGGTTCCAAACCGTTGGTATAGGTTAGTTTTCCAGTAGTGATATTTCAATAATTATGTGTCCCAGGAATTTATTAGGATTTTTAATAAAAATGTGACATTTTGTATTTTTTCCCAAGAATTCAAAGTTTTCACCGTGTTTGGGTAACCAAGCATTCAAAAAATACAGGAAGTATATTATTATTCCCAAGGTGAATGGGTTGTTAGTGCATAGTTTGTAAAATTATGTTTATCATCATTTTGAGGCATGTGTTTGATTCTTATAGTTGTTTCATGGTCAGTGCACTGTTTGGGAAACAATGAAACTTAATTGTGCATCTTTCCATGATATTTTATTTTAGGTTTGCAAAAATATGAATATAGAATTTTTTATTCAATTTTATTTATTATGTTTATGGGGAGGATTCCATGGTTATTCATATTGTTCCTCCCTCCATCCCCCCATTTCCAGGGTGGATCCATGGTGATTCAATGAAGTGGCTTCCTCTGGATCAAATGTTGGAATCTTTCCACTCCTCCTCCTTCTCTTCTCTACACTTCCTTTATTCATTTATTTGTTCTATGATTCCAAACTATCTATGGGGGTAGATTTCATGATTTTAGGGGTATAAAAATTAGAGTTGTTGATTCATTTATTTTCCAAATTATCACATCATCATTGGTTTATAGTTCATTACTAAATGCCTTTTTACCTCGATCAATGGAAGGTGATTTTATACAATAACATTATTAAATTAATCTTCGAGACCTTACTACTTTAAAATCTATCTTTTATTATAATAAATTTATTATATGATATATATATATATATATTATTTTTGAAATAATTTTAGTGATTATAAAAAAAATCTATGACATAAAGGGGGTATGTTTTAAAAACAACAAAATTTACAAATTAAACATGTGTTCAACCAATATAAGTGTTTGATAAATTTCATTTAGGTTTTAATATTGTATGAAGGTATTTTTTTATTCTTATTTTGATTTATAATTGATTTATAAATTTAGGTTTCATAGTTTTAAATTTTATTCTTGGGTATATGCATGTGTTCATATTGAGATAACAAGATTGTGAGGATTTATACTCTTTATGGATATACTTCTATTTTAAAATAATGGATTTACATGACTTGTCTTTGGAAGAATAATTGAATGTTTGAAATGTGATATATGTGTTATGATATTTAACACAAACAAATTATTATTCACCTTATGGATATTATTATATTTATTGAATTTTATTGTTTTGGTATGATGATTTATTGGAATTGAAGGGGGGAAATTTATAAAGGGTAAATGGGTGGTACAAGGTGAGGGGTGAGTTTATATGATGTATTATTTGACTTCCTACGGATTGGTTATGATATATTCATATGTTTCTACTTCACTGGGACAGAATTTATAAAACACCAAGGGAATCCTCACGTAGCTATGTCATAATCCAAGGGAGGAGTGTTGTACTAGTTTAGATTATGTACTAGCTAGTATCCCCTAATCGAGTTCATGACCTAGCTAGGGTGTATTTCTTGAGGAGTCTTGTGACAGTAAGCTAATGATTAAAAAAACATTATAGAATGGAAGATTGTTCCTTTCTGTCCATCGATGATTTCCCCCTTTAGATGTGAGGAATTATCCCATGATGATTGTGACATGTTATATGTTTTTCCCATGACGATGATGAGTATTTGTTTATTATTTATGCTTATGATATTTTTATATGTTTATTGTTTTTATTCATGATTCTTGAATTGTAATGATTATTAATTTTCATAACATTCATTATAAATGATGCCTTTTGGTTAATTGTGGCTTATCATTTTTATTATTCTTTCTTATACCAAAATTGTTTGAGTTATTTTTTTATATAATGATATATATATATATATGTATATATATGGAATTGAAATAAAAGGTTATTTCGGTTCTTTATTTATCATTATGAAATAAAAATCATTTTTTATTATTTTTTTCCACATGTTCAAATTATTCTTATAACTCTTGGGAAATGTTTTTAACATGTCATAATTATTATCAAAATATTTATGGTAATGTTACTTTTTTCTCATAATGTAAAAAATGAAATTTCATTATTTCCAAACTAATGATCATGATTTATAATATGGAAGGATTGATATGGAATTTCCTACAAGGCTTTCACTAACACCCTATATACACACAATGATGTGTATGTAGCCTTGCATTCTCTTAGATTATCCTCAAGGTATAGTCAATGTTCATATTTCATAATAGTTGGTCATATTATCATGGGTAACATCCTGTAGGTGGAGCAATATGAAGGTGATCGTGGGTCACATAAAGGTAGTTGGGTTCATTATTTCCCTTATGTCACACCATATAAATTACCCATGCAAGCCTTGTTTTCAGCCTTTTTAGATAATATCTTGTAATATTGGATGTTTGATATTTAGTTTACCCGTGTTTAGTATTATTTGTTCTTTATTTTCTATAAGGAGTAATGTGTTCTCATTTTTTTCAAGTATGATAGTCAAACACTTTTTACATCTTATGATGATTGAGAACGTTTCATAGGCATATTGCATATTGATTCTACTACGATTTCCACGTATTCAACCTAATATGTTAGATAAGCCCTCGTTGAAAACCTATCAGAAAATTTAGAATTAACTCCTATTTTCATTACAAAATAAGAAATGATTGATGTATAATATTTTTACATTGATGTTTGGACTTTACATTTCAGCAGATGAAACACCTCGATGAAAGTAAAACATTAACTACCTTAATGCCCGTCAACCAAAACTGTCATTTAACATTTCCATATAACCTTTTCAATAAAAAAATGTGAGAAATATTTACCTCTTTTTACAAACACAACCGATCCAAGATGTTTTAAATAGAAATACACAAAATAATCATCATCCAGATTAGGTCTTGGTATCTTCTCCCCAGGATGGCGGAAGCTCATCATGCCCTAGAGCTCTATCCCCCAGTGCTTACCTTCATTCCCTCAGATCCCGCTTAGCCCTATAGTCCCTGTTTTGTTTGAAGGATAAACAAAGCTTTTGATCTCATCCTCAGAGTTCACAGATGCCTCATCTATACTAAATCTGATGAAGATTTCATGGTTCAAGCATCATCACCCATCAGTGGATTCATTTGACAGACTTGTTTTCGGTTCTTGGGGTTTGCAAGATCGAGTTATGGTGGGTCTTCTCGACAATTGGAAAATCATGTTAAGGTTTGCATCATAGAAAGATTTGAATCTAGCCCGATACCACGCTCCCCGTTCATGTAAAAGATTTTGGTTCTATCTTTTCCGCTGGACTTACGACTTCCACATGGAACAAGATTCTACGACGATGGCTATTTGGGTGATATTTCCTAAACTCCCGATTCCTTTTCAAAATACTTCGTTTCTTTGAATGTTAGGATACCTCGTTGGTCATTATCTTTGATCTCATAGTTGAACTAGATTGGTTTGTCACCCTATTTCTCCATGAATCATTGTTGAAGTTGAATTTTCAAGATTTCCATTTAAGTTTATTTGGGTTTCTGTTGGAGAAGTGTTCTATTAAAAGAAGGCAGTTGTGTCCGAGTCATTGTTTGAATTTTATTCTTCGTGTAAGAAATTGGGGCAATCGTTGGTAGTGTGTAGACGGGGGAGTTCGAACCCATTTCAGAATCCGTTTTCACGACTGGGAAGTAGTGAAAAAGAATTGGTGCCCGGTTCTGGTGCAAGTCAGAATGAACCAGATCCAGTTGGGGTGTCAATGGATCGAAGCAGTTACTCGGAGGTTGTGCATGCTGGAACTTAGGAGTTCTGGGATCTGGTGGGGGAATTTCTTGCTGGAGATAATTTTGAGCAATCGGTTTTGTGCAGGGTAGCAATGGAGGTCTCCAACTGGAAGGAGAATCATATTTTTCCTCCTGGTCTGAAATGTGTGGACATCTATGGCAGATTATTCATCAACCTAAAAGGGGTTGTCAAATAGGTTATGTGGAGTTTCAATCGAAATCAGCACTAGTGTATGTTAATGAGTCAGTACTGGAGACGGGGGATGGAGTTAAAGTAAGGATGGAGATATAAGAAGGTGTGAAATATTCATCGGCATGCCTAATAATGGAGGAAGCGGGGACTAGGTGCCTTGTAACAAGTAAGGGGAGATCGTGAAGGACCTTTCCAACAATTCTCAGTAGAAATAGCTTAAAAAATTGTGTCTGAAGGTTCGGTATAAGAGCAATGTGGTGTTCCCCAATTTGGGGAGGGCAGCCAAACTCCTAAACAGAATAATAATCCCTATGAAGATCAACTTGATCACGGGACAGATTCGGAGGATGAGATTTCAAGACATGCTTCAGGGGACAACATTGATGGAGAGAATGAAGGATCTCTTGACATCCTTAGGAGGAAGAAGGGGAAGAAGGGTAAAATGGATTCAGGGAGTTGCATTGTGGTCAAGGGAAAGAAGTCTAAAGGCCACAAGACTATTCTCAGCTAACTAAGCCGATGAAAACATGGTCTTTCGTAAAGAACAAGGCGGTGGACATCAGGGGATGGATTGCGGTGTGTTCATGGAACATAAACTGTACAGTGACATAAGGGTTGATTTGATTTAGGAACAGGAGGTTCCCAATGGTATGGTAAGGCCAACTGTTTGGGTGGATGCTGAAAAAAGGGAAGTATTGGAGCTCATTTCCCGTTCCAATGAAGAAATGGTAGAGGGGAAAATTTAAGTCAATGGTACCGAGGAGGAGTTCAACAATATGGATGAGTGAATGATTTGAGTGGACGTCAACAAAGAATAGTGTGTATGGATTGACAATCAAAACCGCATTTTGACACATGGCTTCAATGAAAGGAAGATTGCTGTGGAATAGTTTATACAAACTTGGGACAAGATGTCCTACATATTTTAAGACCCCATCATGGAAGATCCAGCATGAAGGATGCAATGGAGTCTCTATAGAGGTATGGTTTCTAATATACTTATTCTTGATTTCAATAAATCAGTTATTTCTTATGATGTCGACTGTTAGCCTGCCCTGAACTTGATCGGGTTCCCACTTTTTCCATAAAAGTTCTTTAAATAATAAAATAAATAAATTTTAAGCCAGTATCTTCTCCCCACAATATATTCTACTAGAAAAAAATATTACACTCATAATATGATCCCATCATTCTTTCAAATTCCCTACCATGATGAAGTAATATTAATTTTTTCCACAAATACATAACATGGATCCTAAATACATTTAAATGTTTTGTGACCAAAATCCCCAAAACTCTATATGAGGGGGTGAATTAGGTTATCAAATATTTCTGATTTAATGGATAACATTATAAAATTGGAAGAAATTTATTGAACCTTCCAATAAATCTAAATTATCGAAAACATGTAAATCAGAAAATTAAAAATGGTTGCATAAGGAATTTCGTAATGCCTCATGTTAGTTCATTGGGATGAAGTTGGTGCACCACTTGACCTCATGCATGGGTCCCTATATATAGGAGGCTACCAATTAATGTGGTGGGACTAATTCATATAATAGGGAGACTAGCCGTTATATTAGGTAACCATAAATCACCAACACAATAGAATTAGTAATAAGTAAATAACTAGTTGAAATGTAACATAGAAGATGCCTAAATATAAATAGAATCTCATATAGTATCAAATTAAAGAATAACCACTAATATGCACAATTTAAAAGGATATCAACATCCAGGGGGCAAATAATGGATATGAGCAAACGAACACTTAAGTAAATGTTGAAAAATAACCATGCGTATACTGTTAATACATCTCTAAACCCTGACCATCTCTATATGCCTAGAAGCACATCATATGACCATATCCCTTTCCCAAATCCTTCATTATATGGTCTACATGGTCACTGGGGTACCCATTATGGGTGCGAGTATTATAACAATTAGGGTACCAACAAAATTTCTGTAGAATACATGAATATGATATATATGATTTAATTCACTTACATGAATATGTAAATAAGCAACATAAATATATGTTGGGCCATCATGTGTAGACTAGACCACTATGAACCTCAAACATATCTATATTTCCTCCTTGAAATAAGGAGTAATCCAAACCAAAAGTACATCCAGGAGGATTACAAATACCTTCTCACTCATGGTATGATCATACATCAAGCACTCGAACATCCCCTCTCACTAAAAGGAGGTCAGACATCATGTCATGGCCTATCACTCAAGGGACATGAAGTGATAGATCAACACCTCTCACTTGTGGGAGCACTGACATAATGTCTTAGATTATCCCATTGCACTCAGTGAAGGTCACACACATCGTCTCCAACCATCGTCTCTGACTCAAGGGATATCTCACATCATGGTCATTTTCCTAACCCTCTCACTCATAGTGACCTCAGCATCCATGATTCCATGACATCACATTACAATCCACTGCTCTGTCACACAAGACTGGGTCACAACCATTGGTACCAACATACCAAAAATGTAATCATTAGGAAGAACAAATAAAAAACAAATGTAATTAAATCAATAATGTCCCAATGACACATCACAAGTGCAAGAGTACCATATGACTATCCCATTAGCATATCACTTACCATCCCATACAGGCTACCTACAACACCCATATTCGTACACTTGAAACTATTCCATGTGATGGAATTCATTACTGCATCCCATTTTATAAACTACTTGGTCACTCCGGCCTTATTAGAGAATGAATATCTCACCATATTCCCTATTCCCATAATCATATATCCCTACCTACAACTTTAGAATGAGGTCAGGTTCCCTTGTTTCTATAACATTTTACCCATGAAGATCTTATAAGGGGTCCATCTTTACAATTTGATCCCAACCTAACACTGTAATACCAATAGAAGAATCGTACCATGAAAACTCATGCACCTTGATGCAAGTTTGTCAATACAACATCATATAACAATAGTAACATGATCATTATTATCTTTCATAATCATAAGAGAGCACACTGGCTAATATTTTATTTTCCATTCAAGAAAAATCCACCAGAACAAAAAAAATCAACCCTTAAACCTCATAATCAGGTATTTACAATGGATAAAAAAGAAAAAAATAGAGTGATATGAAACTAGGGAATGACCAAACTTAGATTAACTAATAGATGATCACCAAGTCCAATGGAAAACATTGACAATGAAGGAGGGTCATATGAATACATGAGAGACCTCAAGATTAAGAGACAAATAATTGTACTATGAGGGAGAAGAGGATGGTTAATGTGGGATCTAAGGTGAAATTATAGGTTTTTACTGAAAAAGAACTTCCCAATATGTATGTTGCAAGATAACCACAATTGTTATGGAATAATGCATCTCGATCAGGGTCACCCCATGGTGTGACTCTTTATATTACAATGAAACTTCCACCAATTGAGAGCTCAACACCTAGTGGGTCACCATTTCTGTGTTACCTTATCTCTCACTCAAAATGTCCCACTACGAAAATTACTCTGATTGAAACCCCACTAAAGTACCATGATCCAACCCAATACAAGAACATTATGCCACAACGCCCTATGCATCACCATTCCCTCGTGTATGTTGTGAATATCTTTTCCTTAAACCATGCACGACTCCCCCAAAAATAATCCTAGGCAACCATCAACAGTCCAAGAATCTTGGACTCATTATGATACCCCAAATTCCATAACATTTAAACAAAATACACTTTGAAATTTTAGGGGGATAACACGCTCCACCTATAAAGGATTCTCATCTACAAAAAGAGTATATAGGGCCCCCTCTGAATAGATCATACAACTAGACCCTCACATTTGACTCACATTCCCAAGTAACCTCTTAGATAAGATAAATTTTCTATAATACCATAAAATGAGGAATTTTCATCCATCATAACACCTATATTTCTCTCCTCCATGATATGCACTGGGATCTCCTAAAATGAGAGATCTGGATCTAACTTATCATTTTCACTGTTGATCAAATTCATGGGGATTGGATCATACATTTGAATTTTTGACATGTGAAACGTGACATGAATATATACATTCACGAAGGAAAATCCAACTAGTGAGATACATCACCAATCACCACCACAATCTCAAATGGGCTGATAAACTGTGACATGAGCTTTATATACCTCCCCAGACACTATTCCCCTAACTAATGTTATACCCACAATAATACATGACCGACAACGATGAACTCTAAGGGTATTCACCTTAGTTTTTTATAAGAGAAACTTCTACTATAATAGGCATCACACCACTTTTAGATCTACCACAAAAACTTAGTGATCTCATTCACCATGATCAGCCCAATCAATGCCTACTCACCCACCTCTATCCAGTACGATGGTGAGGGAAATGACCCACCATAAAGTGCGTCAAAGGTGGATATATAGATCAGATCCTGAATGCTGGTATTATACACAAACATTAAAAAATCTAGATATTTATCACACAATACTCCATAAACATGCATTCACGCCCTATGAATATTCTTATATAGAGTGATTTCAGTGAGCAATCATACACTATGCATTTAACTCCATTGGTTGACTCATACATGATCTACAAATAAGATAATTCTTCACATATTGATAACATGTAGAGGGAAATCCTCATATGGAAGGCGCTAAAAAACCCTCGACCCTACTAAGAAGGTTTATCACCACCTAGTTTAATCTAATATGAAATCCTATTACTACAACTAGAATAAGCCCTAACAACTCCACTAGAGAGGGCACTGACAGAACCATTGACCATAACACGAGAACCGGTTACACTATCCACTAGAAAGACCTTTTTAATGGTGAGAGCCTTGTGAGCCATATTTGAGTAAGACATCATGTTAAATATCCTACATGGTGTCTTTTCTCCAGTCGATGTCTTGAATAATCAAACCTGCAAGGCATCGTTATATGCCAATAATAGGAAAAAACACAACTCAATTAAGAGGATATAATAGTATATCATAGAAACAATCCATTTATATAGCTTCATGAACTCCTATACCTAGTCAAGATTCAGTGACACCAAAAATAACACCACAAAAGAAGACCTCAAAGGCTTCCCATGACAATCCCTCGTGCCTCTTAGCCAACAACTTGACACCCCACCATATCCTAGAAGACCACCGAAGCTTATGGGGTGGTAACTTCACCCACTGATCATCAAGTGATTGTACCATCTCAAAAGAACCATCAATCACCTCAATATAGTTCTGAACATACTGATTACCTCATGTATCCTAGACAACTGGAGGATCATGCACCAAGAGGTCCCACATGAAATTCACCATTGTAGGTTCACCATGATATGCACATTACCTCCCACTATTACTAAAAAGAACCCCTATTTTAAGAAAATCAACTTCATGGTCCGCTAGAACAACTGGGGGATCATGCTCAGACCCATCATCCAAGACATATTTATGAGTGATAGGAATACTCCCAAACTTGGTAACATCTTCATTCTGATCTGTTGGTGAAACCACATGGGTCATCAAATTTACATCTTCCGAAATACAAAAACAATGGCAGAGAGGTTCCTTTTAATGAATAAATATTAATAACATTTAAATGATTAATATGTTCACTCACACACACAAGAACATTATGCGATTGACGCTAAGGGTCTACCCACAACCACTGTGAATAATGACCTACATCTAACTGAAGGTTTAATCTCATATAACTTGTACCTACACATTATTCACTAATATATATAATAAAATTATTACATTATCATGTAAAATTAATTAGATGTCACGATTATTTTAAGTGGTAAACCACTAGATTTATTATTATTATTATTATGAATTATTTAATTTAAATATACATCTACTTGAAGAAATCAAGCAAAAGACATATGAACTTATGCGCCAAATCATAATCCATGAAGTCACCAACTCTCTGACTCTTGAGAAAGAAAAAAATTACATAAACCATAAATATAAAACAACAAAACAAGAAAAAACATGAATTCAAACAATAATAGGAAATAAAGAAATCCCACTACCCTAGAAACATGAACATCATGTATATAGTTTTTGGCTAGGTAGAAGCATTGATGCCAGCTCAATTCTCGACTATTCTATCACCACCCTATCTTACCTCAAATAATAATTAAAAAGATATTGGGCTCAGATACCATATCGTAATACTCTATTCTGGTTCATTGATTTCATCTTGGTGGGCTGTAAGGAATCATGTGTACCTCAATGTAATCAAGAGGATTTAAATTTTAGTGATCGTCTATATCATGTTGTGGGGTGACTATTCCATTTATATTAGGTAACCATCCATCAGTAACATAATGGAAGTTTTAATAAATAAATATCTAGTATAAAATAAAAATAGAATAGTCCAAATGGTAAATATCAACTGATGTAGTATCGTATTGAATCATAACCTGTAATACATCCCATGAAAATGGTTCCCTACATTTGGTGGATCAATACAGGTAATGAAAAAAACAAGAAAATAAAATTTGAGGAAAAACAACAAAAGATCCTATAGTATATCATAAAATTTCCTAAATACCCCAACCAACTATACAAGTTTAGATTCCCATAACGGGGCCCTGTCCCTTGGATGGATTTGTAACAATAATGTATTTATGCACACTGGGGTTCCCATGAAATGAGTAACAAACTCTCTAGGAAACCCCCAATGCATCCTTAACATAAGTGTAGAAGATATACGAGAGTGTATTCACTAATAAATGTATGTAACTAAGAAACATATGTCTTGACCATTTCATTATGCACTGGCCATGATACTATGAACCCTAGCCATATGCGATTTAGATCGATACCAAAAGGAAGAGTAATCTCAAACCACATGCACATCTCAGAGTATTACTAGTACTTTTCTCCTAAGTTATAATCCAACATAAAGCACTAACCATCCCGAATCACTCTAGGGTCGTTAAACATCATGTTCCAGTCCTTCCCCTCTCACACAGGGACGTCATCAATCAAGTACCAGACCTTTCCTTGTAACTCTTGGGAGGCCCCACATCATATCATAATCCATCCTCTCTCATAGAGGGGAGGTCAAACATCCATTCTCGGTTTATCCTCTCACACTCATTGGAGGTCACACAAGATCATCTTTTCCCCAATCCTCCCAAATAGGTTGGCCTGAACATCTATGATCTCAGATTTTTAAATAAGGAAAAAACACCTCACTCAAAATTGTTTCTCAACCATCAGTTCCAATATACCACAACATAAGAAGAAAGATGAAAAAAATAATAAATTAATGTTAATAAATCAACATTGGAATAATGGACCATCCCTAACATAAGACTGCCATAAGGATAATCAATTGGAATCCTTCTTACCAATCCACAAGGTTACCCATCATCATAACATTAGATTTTTATTCCAATAGGGGAAGGGTACAGAGGACGCAGACAAAACAAAGAAAGGCCTAGGGGGGTCTAAACTAGTGCAGACCAATGACATCCCCTCAAATCAAATTTACCCTCTCAGGTTTAAAGCAAGAGATTGTTTGAAGGCAGGTGACATTGGAACCTTGGATGGCTAAAGATGCAAGATGGTTCGCTACCTTGTTCCCCTCCCTCCAAGTGTGGGACACACGAGCATTGTTGTTGATGAGGGTTTTCACTTCCTGATCGTGTAAGAGATCGCCCACGGGGTGGAACTTTTACCCTGAATGGTGTTATGTATGATCTTGGAGTTTGTTTCAACGTGGGATAAGTCAATCTTCCTTTGCCTACATAGGTTAAGTCCTGTGAGGACAGCCTTGGCCTCCGCTTGCATGGAATTTCCTTGGCCATAGTGGGTCGTGAAAGCAAGGATAACACTGCCTTTGGAGTCGCAGACCACCCCTCCCCCTCGCATCTCCCCCGCACTGCAAGAGCCGTCTGTATTGAGTTTGAAGCCATTATCGGGAGGTTTCCACTGCACCCACTGGCCCTGCCTGGTGAGGGGTTGGGCCACAAGTGAATTAATTTGAAGCATTCTCAGGGAAGGGGCATCCTTCCAGTTGTTGGAAAAATTCACCAAGTCGATCAGAAGGCATCTTGCTCGTATAGTGATGGACCGCCCTGTTGGAGATGACCCCTCATAGCGTGCCTGGTTGCGAGCATACCACATGCACCAGCATCCCGCGTTGAAGATGATGGAGCAAGCCATCCTTTCCTGTCTCTTATCAGTTGTTCCCTGGAACCATCAATGCATGAACATGCCATCCCGAGGATCATGGGAGAAGGAATCAATGAAACCACTGAAGTACCTCCACACATCCTTAGCCCAATCGCCTTCAAAGAATATGTGATTGATGCTTTCTTCCTTCTTATTTTTGCAGCATTGGCAACACGAGGCTAGAGGAATACCCAGTTTTTTGATTTTTTCATCCATAGGAAATGCTTGGTTCCTTATTCTCCAACTTAGAAAGCTATATTTTTTTGGGATCTTGCCGCACCACAAGACCCCATTCCATGTGTCTTGATGATCCTGATAGGTGGAGTTCCCGTGGAAGTCCCTCGTCGTGAAATTCCCCAAGGTAGAAGGTGTGAAGACGCATTTGTCTAGCTCGGCGTTCAAGAAGATTAACTCATAAGTACCAATCTGATCCTCATTTAGCACAACCTTGATGAACTGCAGGTACTGACTTGCCTCCTTGAAGGAGATGTTTAGGGTCAGACACCTTGGGAAGCCGAGTACAACCCTGCCCAATTTCAGTGCCAGAAGCGGATATTACCCTCTCCAACAACCCATCGAGAGTGCATCTTGAGGCTCAGAATGAGAGGGAATATTCTAGCCCAGAGAGGGGAGCCTTGAGTACCCGTCGGGTCCGCATTGCCACTGGCCAACTGAGACTTAACCTTCCCCCAGAGCGTGCGTTCTTCAATGACTTCTCACACGATTTTAGCATGCATGCCGTGGATTGTGTCACTTAAACTTCTAACATTTATTCCACCCACGGTGATGGGTCTGGCCATCTTGTCCCAAGATATCCAATGCCTGTTACCTTTGGAGAGAGCATCCCAAATAAAGTTGGCTAGGACCTTGTCAATGGCTTTGGTGACTCCCTTCAACACAAAGGTTGAGGCCAGTGCATGCACAGGGATGGTGGAAAATACGCTGTTCAACTGAGCTATCTGGCCCCCGAAGGAGAGGTAGTGAATCTTCCAGTTGAAGACACGACTCACAATCATGTTCACAACATGATCAAAGTCATGGATTCTCATCCTTCTTGAAGATATCAGGGTTCCGAGATACTCCATCAGGAAAGAGCTGCGCTGCATGTCAAGCCTACTGCACAAGTGGGTGGCCCTTCTAGAAGTGCATTTGTTAGAGATATAGAGGTTTCTTTTGGACTTATTAATAATCTGGCCGCTCTAGTAGCAATACTCCTCCAGAATCTTGTTAAGCCTGCACACTGATTGTTTTCCAGCATTAGAGAAGATTATCGCGTCATCTGCAAACATCAAGTGGGATATGGAGTGGAGGTTCAATTTTCTACGTAAGGGGAGGATATCCACACTGTATATTGCTTTATTAATGAGACGGCTAAGAGAGTCCTGCATGAGGATGAAAATACTTGGAGAGAGGGGGTCTCCTTGCCGAAGGCCACACATTGCCTTGAAGAAGCCGTGGGTTCTCCCCATGAAAGAGACCGCTATCCATGAGGAACTGAAGCATCTAAAGAGAAGATCAAAATCCCAAGAGGAGAATCCCATTCTCGCGAGCACTCTGTTGATAAATCCCCACTCAATCGTGTCATATGCCTTACTCATGTCCAGCTTGACAACCATGTTGGATCTATGAGTTTTCAAATGGATATCTCTCAACATTTCCTGCGACAAGGCAATGACACCTTGGATGGACCGACCCCTCACAAAGCCATGTTGTTCCATCAAAATTCAGCAAGGAAGGTACTTGGGCAGTCTCAAATTGATGGTGCATGCCAGAATTTTGTAAGGAAAATTGCACATGCTCACTGGCTTGTAGTTAAGCAGGGAGGAGGGGTCCTTAATCTTCAGGATAAGCACCAGAGTTGTAGCACTATCCACCCTCGGAAGAGTTCCCCCACAAAATAAATCTTGAACTACAGCCGCGATGTCACTTTTAACCAGCTCCCACGATCCTCTGTAAAATGAGCCTGGAAAACAATCAGGCCCCGACGCGCTATCATGGCTAAGGTGCATCATCGCCTCTTTAATTTCCTCTTCATTCGGAAAGACTTCCAGCAAGTCGTTATCCTATGGGGAAAAAAGTGAGGAATCACGTCCCATAGGCCAACATTACCACCCGGGTAGCCATTCAGCATCCTCTCATTCGGGCCTGCGAAGAGATCCTTGAAGATCGTGTGTTCCATGGCCCTAACAACCTCCCTGTCATCATTGTAGGACCCATTCTCAAGTAAGATATTTGGCTTAGTGATACGCCTTTTCTCCCTGATGCATGCGTGGAAACATAAAGAATTCTTATCCCCCTCTCAAAGCCATTTAATCCTTGAGTTTTCCCTGGCCTTTTGTTCCTCTGACAGGATCATCTCCGCCAGGCTGTTCTTTTTCTCCGACAGGGTAGCAAAGGTTGCCTCATTCCAACTCTCCTCCAAGCTGATTTCATGCCGTTCGATATCCTGTTTGAGCTCCCCCATATTTTGATCCACAAGGGGGTTGGTCTTTAACCCACGCCTGCATTCTAAGCTTGAGCCTCCTTAGCTTGTTATGGATCGCCACCCACGTGTGACCCTGGGTTGGACCTCCCCATGACTTTATCACCATTTGCTGATAGCCGGGAATGCGAGTCCAGTGGTCCGAGAACCTGAACCTGCTATTGGTGTCTTGCCTTAGAGACATAGAAACCAACAATCGAGAGTGATCAAATATTTCGCGGACCAGATGACTGATCGTGGCATTGGGAAACCTAGTGATGACATGCTGGTTTTCCAGGCAACGATCCAGCCTGCTCCAACACCGCTTGTTCCCTTTTTGATTGTTGCACCAAGTGTAGCGGTCACCTAAATACCCCATGTCCACCAGATCATTAGCCCCCATGAATTGGGCGAAATCCATACCCGCTTTCTAAGGGAATGATCCTCTGCCCTTCTTTTCATCCAGTTCCGTGATGGTGTTGAAATCTTCGCCAATGATCCAAGGAAGATCCCCTGGGTCAAAAGCACTAAGATCTTTCCACAGTGACTCCCTCCTTTGCAAATCACAACTACCATACACAAAGGACACTAAGAGGTGGTTTTTACTCCACAAGGTTACCCACATTACCCACATTTATGAACCTAACATTAATACATGTATTAGAATTCATAAAACCAGCCCATGTTTCAACCTACTAGGTCACCCATGTCTTAACTGTGCCCAATAATCTCACTCTATACCCAATTCAACCAAGCATAAAACCCTACCTCTAGCCCTAGAACATGGTGATATTTCTTAATTTTCAGTCAATTTCACCCATAGAGACCTTATAAGGGATTGATCATTAAAATTTTAACCCACCCAACCACTTTATTACCAAATGTTAAACACTATTGGGACAACTCATGTTCCTACAAGTTAGTCAGGCCATATAATGAAATATAACCATCATAACATGGTAAAGACTTCCTATCTTAATCATAAGTGAAAAATCATTCAAAGATGCACTCTATATTATTATGAAGATTCTCCAAAACACTAAAATTATAACCTATCCCAAATATTAGTAATTTAAAAAGTAATAGCAATAAATAGTAAGTGAAATAAGATACTATAAAATAAGATGGCATACATTTATCATGAGAGTATCAATAGGAGCAACACCATTTTAAATGGAAAAGAGGAAAAGAATGAGGGGATTAGAAAGTCACCGACGAGCTCTAAATACCGATATAACTCAAAGGTGGTTAAGGGAGGAGGAGAGGTGGGTTTAAGTGGGGTCCAAGATGCACTTTCTTATTTTTTATTAGAAAGATGCTCATCTAGCTAGTTGCAACACGACCACGATGGTCACGATAGGATGCATCACCCCAAGAGTCATGTCGTGATATTTCCCATTTGATCATAGTGAAATCACCCTTAAACATAGGGCCAAAACCCATAAAGACTCCATTGGGGTATGATGTAAATTCTCCCACCACAATAACCCACCCTATATATTTCACATGGAACAATTCCCACTATTTTCTCATCAGCCTTTCTATCCCCATACTAGTTGGCAACAATGCCCAAATTTTTATTGAGACATATTATTGGATATAAAATTCCTTTCCAAGATCTAGTCCAGACTCCCCAAATCCTGATCTAGAGCTCTACCAAGTATCCTGAACACATTATTATATATAATATTTATCAATAGTTAAACCAAAGAACCTTTAACTTCAAGGGTCATTACAAACTACCCCTATAAGAGATTCTTATCCCATAGAATAATCTCTAACTATCCTCCTTGAATAACTCCATCCCTTGATCCCTTATATTTGGATCCCACTCCCATGTATCCTCTTTGATGCACATTTGTTTCCATAATACCTGAAAAATGTCACATTGTATTCCCTCACCACACATTATCACTTTATGTAAGAAATACATCGGGTTCTCTTCAAATTATGCATCAAGATCCAAATAAACACTTCCCCTATCAATCATGTGCATTGAGTTTAGATTGAACTTTTAGATTTATGACATATGAAACACATCATGTATACAAAAATATGATGGGGGAAAATAAAAATTTTAAGTCACTTCTCCAATCCCCACCACAACCTCAAATGGACTCAGAAATTGTGGTGGGAGAATTCCATACCTCTTTTGAAATTGATGCCTCAACCAAAGAGATGTCATTATAAACTATTTTTCAAAGATGGTAAAACTCAGGGGCCGCTTACTACGTTTTTCAATACCAAACACTTTTAAATAATGTACACCATCATTGTGGTCTTCTATACAAATATCAGAAAGATAGTTTCATACACACCTTCCTACAAACAAAATAGCTTCCAGTAACAAAGGCTACCATAAAGAACCTTGATGGGGAATATTTTTATTAAACCCCAAAAAAATTTATTATAGGAAATCACTGATAAAGATACATGATCATCCCACAATCCTCCTTAATCAAGAACACACACACACACACACTAAGCATCTCCTCTAATATGTAGATCATCTTGTTATACAGTTATGTTATCTATGGGAAATATGTTGTACTATACTCTAGTTAAGGTCACATAGCCTTATACAAGCATTTCTGGAATCTCAAAGTGAAGTGTTTATCTTGATACATTAGTATTTATGTGGGTACCCCTTTCATCTACACTATCTATAGAATATATATTATTCCTAGTTCATCCATCAACTATGTCTCCTAGATAGTAAAAAATTTTAACCTTCTTCAGTTATTAAAAAACAACCCACACTACATAATGCCCCCATGAGGTCCTAGTTAGTACCATGATGAATTTTGTGTTCACTTCTTCCCATTTCCACACTGGAACTAGAAAGGGTTTAAGTAACCCACATGGACATTGGTGCTCCACCTTTATCCTTTGATTGATAAGGTTGGGAATGAGATAATCTGTGATATAATTCCTCATACCCAAACACCAAAAATGAGACCTAAATTCCTGATACATCTTGGCGAATCCCAGATTTAATTTCCAATATAATTCATGAAAGTTCCTAATAAACTCCTCTATCATGAAAATGTGGAAAAGCACTCGACCATAAAAATATAGCACATTATCCTCATCCTGATACCATCCTTGAATAATACTATATCTCATGATCCTTTCCCATGTAACATGAAATTTGGAATCAAGATCTTGGGTATCCTTTATCCAATATAAAAAAATTCAATGATAAAATGGGAATGGCTCATAGGATCTCAACCCTCTTACACATAAATATTCTAGTCATTGTGAATGATCAATATCTTCCACCCCTCTTTGGTTATTCAAACTCCCTAATTATGAGTATACCTACAGAGAGAAGCTCTAATAACATTCTCCTTCTTTAGGGATAATTAAATGTCAAAGTCAAAGGTATGTAGATATTTTACCCAAACCACCTACAATAGGTTCATGTCTTACTAAGAGAATATGTATGAACATATTTTATATTCCAAGTAGATGAAAAATCTCTTGAAAAATAGATAATGATTCCAAAACATTAAGGAATAAATCACAGAAGCAAGCTATTAATCATGGGTAAGGAGGTTTTAATCATGGGGTTATAGCTTACATGATCCATAAGTGACCACATATATTATAATAGCATCTAAAAATCCCCTTTAAGATTAAAAATAGATGGTATAATTGATACCTCGATCTAGATGATTCATAAATAGAGTAGGAGTTAATCGAGTTTTAAATAACTAGAATGATTCTTTACACTAATAATCCCACATAAGCATTACTCACTTCTTGTTCATCCATATCATGAGAAGTTATGAGTGTGGTGATTCCTAAACGAACTGCTTATAATACTCATCAATTCCAAGAAACATCCTCCATTGAAACATAATATGGGTTCATGCTAAGAAATCCCGACCTCCACCTTCTTTAGATCAATCAATATTTCCACCCATGAAATCACCTTCCCAATAAAGTGAACCTCCTAAATAATGAAGTTATAATTTTGTTACATATCATAAAGATAATGTTGTTGATGTGTACTCAATATAATCACTAGGTGCTCGACATGCAACTCCTAGATTGAAGAGAAAACCAATATTTCTTCAATGAACACTACAATAATTAAGTCTAGTTAGGTATGAAATATTACATTCATAATATCCATGATAAAAATTAATGAATTTTTCATACTGAATAAAATTAAAAAGTAATTTCATATCCCATGCATTCCCATAATGTTCATATTTGGTATATCCTCTACCAGGAACCACAACTGATGGAAGCCTGATCATAGTTCAATTATTGTAAAACATAGAGATCCCCTAAATTGATCAAATATTTCATCTATCCTTGAAAATGGATGCATGTTTATTATCATAAACAAATTTAGATTTTGACAGTCCAAGAAAAATCTTAGGATGCCATTCACATTTTTAAAAAATGAAATCGTGACACCTCTATGAGTGTCACCCTAGAGACTAAATCCCTTTGCCTAAAGTCCATGATATATAATTTTATCTCTCCCAACTAGGATAATTCCATATGATAAGAAGGAATTGATATGGGATCTACCCCCTACATCAGTTATTTTTCAACTCAATATCCCTATCATGAGGAAACCTAGAGAACTCATCCAGGAAAAAAAATAGAAGTGTTCTTCCCCTAGATGATAAGTAGAAATAACCATCCTACGATCCACTATAAGAACAATACCAACCACCTACACTATAATGGACCCTATATGAGTATGTTCAGGTCCCACTCAAACTACCTCAACATACCACTTCCCCATGAGAACATAATTATCTCCCAGAAGGGAGGTAAAAGACACCCTCCTCTGGTATAAATCGATGTGATATTGGAGTCTCATTAACCAATCTATCCAAATGATGGCTTAAAAAAATTTATAATAATGAAAGCCCACAAATATATGAATCACCAACCATTACATAACTTATTGGGAACCTATAAATATAATCCACCTTATTCATGAGAGGTGTATCAAGAAACAACATCCTAAGGGGGAACTCCATGGATAACCACTTACTAGACATAACCCGTGAAGAGATAAATAAATGTGACACCCATGAATCAAACAAAGAAATATAAAGCATCAATGAAACCAAAATCATTCCTCTAATTGTTGAAGGATCCTCTGCTCCTTCCACTAGACCACGGTCTAATGAATATACCCATTCTATATCGAATATGTAGAACTGAACTCATGATCTCTAGATGACATGTGAAACCAACACTTGAGGGATCTTCTGTAATTTATTCCCTTGGGACACTTTCCCATCTATAGGGCCCATCCTTGAAAACGTGTCTCTGCTATATGTATAAGGTCCCTTCAAAAATCCATTGAAACATGTGTCATGCCATAACCTTTTCAAAAAACAAACTGATATATCCTCTTATAAAATTGTTGCAGGTGACCAGTGATACCACACGCAAGGAACTCCTTCGGTATATACATGTTGTGAAAATTCTATATCTACCCATATTAAAACCATATAAGGGGAACTATTTCCATGGAATGATCTGAAAAAAATTACCTACTAGAATTGCATCTCATTTCCTTGGATAATCCCACCCAAACTTATCTTCTTACAACTGAATGAGGTCCCCAATAGATCCACTTGACAATTCACCACCCAACCCACTTAAGAGTAGAAGAGAACCCACATAACTATCCTTGACCAGTCCCTTCTCAATGGTGAGAGCATTTTGAACAACATCAAATTAAGATATAAAGGTAATCATTTTGACTTGGTTCATCACCTCTAGTAAAAAGGGGATCTCAATTCTATGGTCCTTATATGACTCATTCCTTCCCAATAACATATAAAAATTAAAATAAACCAACAAAGATTGTATCATGTTCTATCATGGACATCACTCCCTACTGTAACTCTATGTAATTTTATGCTTGGTCTATATTTAATGTCTTGGGAAAGAACTATATAATGTTTAGGTCCCTGATGTACTTCCACGACAAGCCCCCATGCCTCATGGAATATACCATGACACCCCATTATCTCCTTGAAGGTGCCTAGAGTATATAGGCAACTAACTTAATTCAGTAGCTTTTGGATTTATCTACCAACTTAATGAGACACTAGATCACCTCAATATAGTCCTCAATATCTTAGGATACTCCTATACCATGGAAAGAATGAAGATGCAAACACATGAATGTCTGGAGAAAAATATACAATGGTAGGTCCACCCTAATGTGAACCTATACCTCGCACCAGTACCATATAAAACACCACGGTATGAAAAAGACCCATGTCATGAATCACTAAAATAGACTGAATAGAATTTTCATCCCCACCCACATATACATCGAGAGTTTTGATAGGAAAATTTTGTACCTTGAGAACATTCATGCTCTGGTCCCTAGAGGTAACCATGAGGCATCATCAATGTGGGATTTTCTGAAATTCCAAAAAAAATATTTAGAAACTATATTAACAACTTAAATCTATTTAAAATTATAGAAATTAATATCCACACATTCATATAATAATTTTAGGATAAATGCCCTTATATTCTAACAATAACCACTAGGAATAACTACCCACTTCGCACCCAAGTCCAAATCTAGTACCAATTGAACTAGTATATTTTTTATAGTCATATTCTAAATAATTATTACTTACTAAAGTCAAATTAATTTTATTTTAGTGATATATATTTTGGAAAACAAAAAAATATATTATTGTTTCTATTTAATTAATTTAAACATATATCAAAAGGATGAAATAAACCTCATGACATATGAAACACATGTGTATTCATGATCCATATAGTCACCCACTCCTTTCAACCCATACAATAGGAATATCACATGAACTATTGATACACAATAACACATAATAAAAAAAGAAATAAAAAATGTAATATTTAGAAAAATAAATCTCATTGCCCTGAAAACCTAAACATCCACTCTATAGGTATTGGAAGTTCACATTCATAGCTCATCACTTGAGTCTTGTCCATCCTATCTCTCTAACTATATCAAAATATTAAATAAAAATAAAAGGATCCATGAATTCATACTATAATGCCCATCCCAATTCCCCATGAATAAGCTAGTGAACCCCATGGCTTCTTCTATTCCTCTACATACACAAGAGGATTCGAACTCACATTGAGGGCCCAATTCATGCAATGGAGAGACTATTCCCTTGATATCTGGTAACCATCAATCAAAAACATAGTGGAACTATAAATAAATAAATAAAATCTGTAGAAGACAAAAGATAAATATCATTCAATGTATTATTAAAATGATTGCATCACGAGAAATACATCTAATTCAAAAGTTCAAAAAATTGGTGGATCAATATTGAAAATGAAAAAACTAACAAAATAAAAATTTGGAATAGTTAAAAAATATCCAAAATTATAGCCTTCCATTTCCTTGAAACCCCAATCAACTCTACATAAAAAACAACCCATCATGGGTCCTTTACCTTGGTTGTATCCCTGAAAAAATGTTATGCATGTGCCCCAGGGTGCCCATAAAATCTGTGAGCAATTAACATAGTAAGAATCCACTAACACAACATTAATAAAATCTTAGTAGATATATTTGTACTTATAAATTGATATAAGTATGTAAATAAACAACATGAATCTATGTTGGGTCATCATGCATTAATTTGTGCGCCATGAACCATGACCATTCAAATTCGACTCTATACAGGAATGTAGAGTAATCTCAAACCAACATTATAACCTAATGAATGAAAAATTGATTCTCAATCAAAATTTGTCCCATATCAAGCACTAGACTATCCCATTAAACTCAGGGTAGGTTATACAAAATGTCCCAAACATTCCACTCTCACTATGGGGAGGTCGTACCTCAAGTACAAAACCACCCACTCTCACTAAGGGGAGGTCACATGTCATCTCTCAAACCATTTCCTCCTACCGAGGGGATATCACACATTAAATCTCAAACCATCCTTGCTCACTCATGGGAGGTCTCAAATTATCAACCCATTCCTAAACCCATTACACAAGGAATCCTCATTATCCATGATCCCTTATTCTCACCTCACAATCTAGTACCCTCTCATAAAGGACATATTAACAACCATCTATTACAACATAAAAATTCATTATCAGTAGGAATAATTGATAAAAAATCAATGCAGACAAAGAAACACATGACCAATGACACATCCCAAGAATAAGGGTATTTTAAGAATATCTCAATGGCTAGACCCTTACTAACCTCTCTATGTTAGAAATATTATGAATATTATTGAACCTAACACCTTCTCAAGTGAATATATTCACCACCCCAACCCATGTGTCAATCGATTTGGTCACTTATGCCTTAAATAATCTTGGATAGATCACTCTGGGACCAATTCACCATAGTGGATATCCCTACAACTAGTCAAGAATTATGGTGAGTTTTCTAAATTTCGAATCAATTACACCCATAAATACACTATAATGGATAAATCATAAAAATTTGAAACCACTACTCCACTTTTATACCAAAGGAATAAAACTAATAGTAAAAATCACACACAAACATGGAAGTCAAGCCAGACCGCCACTTATAAGCATTGTAATATGGTAAGTACTTCCTACCTTGAGTGGAAGGGTGTAGACATTCCAAGATGCAATATATGATTCAAGAATGATCCACCAAATCCATAAAATCATCCTCAAGTACTCAAAATTAGGTATTTACATATTAAAATAATGAAATTTTAATACAGGGAAGTAACTAGTGAATGGATAGGCTTAGATTTATGGGGATAGGATTCCTTGGGACAATGACACTTCAAACAATAAATAGGAGAGGTGTGATGATCTTAGAAATCCATTATAGTGATAAATAATGATAGAGAATTGACTGTAGGTTGGGGGAGGATGAGAGGATAGCTATAGGGAATTATAATGGATAATTTCATTTTTTTTCCAAAAAAACTTCCCAGCGAGCAGGTGGTGGTAGGACCATGAAGGCCATAGTGCAACGCATCACCACAAGTTTCATGTCATGGAATGACACATTATATCATGTTGCAACAACCCCCATACATAGTCCCTAAATCCCAAAAGGTCACTATTGTGTTCTAACCATACGTGTCACACCATGAATTTTTAAATTAATTTTTTTATTAATTCTTGGATCTGGGATCTCGTTCCAAGGTCTGGGCTAGGTCCCATATTAATTTTTTTTCATTTAATATTTTTACTGGGTTTCTGACCCGTGCGCGGTCACCGCGCGGTTGGTGGTAGCCGCGTAGTCTGCATAGGAGTCGGGCAATTGCTCATTATTCTTACTATTATTTTATTGTATTTATTGTATTATTATTATTAATATTATTATTATTGTTATTAATTTTTATTATTGTTATCTTTATTATTGTCATTTTTTTATTATTATTTTTGGTATTATTATTATTATTATTATTTGTATTATTATTATTATTATTTGTATTATTATTATTATTATTATTCTTTGTATTATTATTATTATTAAATTAAAATTAAAATGAAAAAAATAAGGAAACCTAGTTCTACTTGGCGCCCCCCCTTCCCCCTAACCCTATTGCGTAGTGGCGCCCATCCGTGCATCCACCTTCACCCGCTCCGCCACCCAGCCTCACACTGGCCTCACCCCGCCTCCGCCGGATTCACCCTCCACCTTCGCCTCTCCGTACATCCACCTTCGCCCGCTTCACCACCTCGCGCTATGCCCCTTTCCCGACTGTGGCAGCCTTCCGCGATCCAGCCTTGCTGCGTCCCGACCTCCCTCGACATCCAGGATCTTGCCCAGCTCCCTCACCCTCGCCCAGCAGCCTTGCCCTCGCCCGACGCCCTTGACCTCACCCAGTGCCTCGCCCTCATCGTCCAACCATAGTCCAGCCTCCAGCCACACACCCTCTGACTACTGCCTCCCTTTTTAGCCGGCACCGCCCCTGCCAGCGGCCCTCCGCCCCTGTCAGCCACTTTTCCAGCCGGCAACCGACCTTCTGGACCTCCTTTCGGCCACCGTGCAGCTCTGACTAGCCGGTGCCCTCCTTTCACATGCCTTCTAACCCGTCGTGTGCCCTCCAACTAGCCACACGCCCTTCTCAGTCGCGCACCCCTACCGGCGACCTTTCTGGCGCCTTGTAGCCCCTCGCCATACTTCTGAGGTGGAACAACCAGCCCCGTAGGCTCCGATGCCATCTTCATTTGCGTGACCAGCCGTACACGCCTTGTTCTCAATTGGGCGTGCGAAAGACACCCGTTGCTGAAGGCGAGCGGTTTGGATTCACGTTGTTTCACCCGCACCAGTGTCGAGGCGAGTTTTGCATTGTTTATTCATTTGGATTATTTGAAGTTAGTGTTTCTTTGTTTTTAGATGCTTTGTGTTTGTTATAGCATGTTGGTGAGGTAAACCTATGATTCCACAGTCATCCTCATGGGTACTTATGCGCAAGCGTGATGCGAGTCACGTCGCCATGTTTGAGCTACGAGTCAAGGTAGGACCCTTTGCACATTGCCTTTAAATTCATGATTTCATTGGTTTCTTGTTTTTCACACTTCCTTAGTTTTTAAATGTGTAATGTACTGTTTTTATAATATTTGTTCTATGTGAAATGAATTGTTTTGTCTGATTGCTTTGAATGTGTGACGTGGATTTGAAGAATGACGTATGCCTCGTGTTTGGTTAATAGCATTGTTGGCTCTTGCAAATGGTTAAAAAATTTTAGAAGCATGTTTTGGTCCTAAAAATATATTTGTGATGTTTAGAAAAATGGTTATTGAATTTTTCTCAAAATGGATTTACAATGTGTTTTGGGTTAAAATTGGCTTGTTTTCATTATGTATGAGAATAGTTAGTTTGAGGAAAAATATATAAGGCCCGTTTGGCATTTTTCAAGTGGTCAGATTGTGCTGTGCAAACTTAGCATTTATTAAATGATTGATTGGATCTTATAAATGTTTTCTAGATTTAAAGAGGTGGTTGGGTTTTCTTTAAATGGGTTTCTAAGTAGGTCTTTTTCGCTCAAAGTGAGTACGCATGGTTTTGAAAATGGATTTTTTTGAACGTGCAGTGTGTTTTTGTGTTTTATAAATGATAGTTTGAAATTCAAATGGTGGTTGGTGTTTCCAAAGTGGATTTATAATATGGTTTGGTGTTGAATATAACCCATTTATGACTATTCATAAAAAGTTTTAAAATGTGAAAACTATTGAACACTTGGCGGAAGGGTCTGTTTGGACAGGTTTATGTAAAATGAAGTTTGGATTTCCTCTAGAAATGGTTTTCTAAATGATTTGATAAATGTTAGAGTGTTGCATAGGTAAAGGACCGATTTTCACTTTTGAAGGGTTATTTGGAAAACCCCTCTTGGGTTGGGTATCTTGCCTCATCGATTGATCATGAGACGGGAGAGTCCCTGGTGTGGAACCTTCTTTGTATAATTATTATTTTAAGGCAAGGACTACCCTTGAGGTGGTCGGGGTGGTGTTGAGTTGTGTGGTGTGTTCGGTTATATATAGGTGGCTTGTTATTAGAAATGTATGGAACACCCTCTTGAGAACTATACATGGTAACCTAGCATAACAAAGAGGTTTACTGAGAACGATTGCAGCACTAGTTCAGACCACGCACTGGATAGTGGCCCTTAGTACAGACTTTGCTCTGCTAGGGGATTGGTCCCCTCAGTTAGGTTGTAGGGAAACACCGAGAATTTGGGCATTAAGACGCCATCAAGAGTAGGCATGCCTTTAGGATGAGTCACATGTATTAGTACATTCTGGTTTTCCTCTAAGTTCCTAGGATTTCCCGTGTTCCTTTCACACTAGTACAATTAGTACCATTGCCCTCGCTATATGAAGTGATACCCATTATTCTTAGTTTTGGTGTTTCCTTGTAAAATTGTAAATGTGTGGTTTGATAAATATCTTTTCAAGAAAAATGTTTTAAACATACAATCATTCTTTCCTTTGACATTTTTATGAAAAATGAATGATTCCTTTTTGGTCTTCTTTTTCTTTCCTCCCATTGCACTTTATTTTAAACTTGAGGGCAATGGATTATGATTGTGATTTGTTTACCTTAAAAATGAATAGTGTAGAAAATTATATATTTATATATTGTATTTCAAACCTGAAATCAATGTTTTATTTATTTAAAGAACATGCATTGGGAATAGATTACTCGGGCCTAACTACTAAGTTTTAATACTCATGACTATAGTATTTTCTTGTTTTTAGTTTCTCTTGCAGGTTCCAGTTCTGGTTCGGATCGCCTTGGGCGATGTTTGGTTTCAGTACCGGAGAGTAACCCACAGGGTTACATGTAGTTTTAAACGTTGACAAATTAGTCGTTTGGTTGGTCATCCTTTCTCTTTTCTTGTCGATTATTCATTTTGTGATTTTTAGTTTGTTTCTACTATTTAGTTTATTTTCTTTGGGAGAAATCATTCCTTATTTCTCTCTGCTGATGCCCTGGTGCTTGTCGCCAGCACGGGAGGATCAGGAACGCCTCTCGGGCCTTACCGCTGATCGGCTCGGGTGGCCGGTTCAGGGTTGACTTTGGTTGGTTCGTGAAAAAATGTCATCAGAGGAGGCCCTTGTTTTTTGGGGTGTCCAGTAGATGGAGATTAAGAGTGTCAGGACTCGAGAGGTAGGTACGAGAAGGACGTCATGAACCCTCGCCCGTTCCGAACCTCGTGTCGCCAGGGGTAGTTCAGGAATTGATTCCTTGTCTCATTCTGGATTGTTTTATATTGAGGGATGACAGTAGAGGCAAGATGATGTTACATCATGGTTTCACATAGAGAAGTGACCCATGTGGAACCAGAGTACACAGTTTAAGTTCTTCCTAGTGGTTGATGCTTACTTGGGGCATGGCCCACTACCATGTCTCCAGGTTAAGCATAACCACTAGTCCCTCACCCCAGTAGTTTGATGTAAGTTGAGCGTCATTTTGGTTCTGGTTGGTGTAAATGCAATTTTGGAAATGAAATAAGGGTTTTCAAAATGAGAATGATTTCTTTTAAATGGATTTAAATTTGTGAAATGGGGTTTAAAACTAAAAGCTCTTGGTATGAAAATCTAGGGTTTTCTTGGAATTGGTAGAGAAATGGTTTAGGTCTAACCTTGGATACTCTTTATGAATGTTTTCACATGTGAGGGTATGCATGGAAAGTGCGTGTTGGTGCATATGGATGAAAGAGGATTAAGACATGTGCAACGGTTCATGAGATTACTGGGGTGTGTACTTAGAATTAAAGGCTTGACCTTGTTTTTCTAAAGTGATTTTAAAAAGGGGAAATGGTTTTTGGGAAATTGAATTTGGTTTGAAAAGTGGGATTGGAATTAGGAAAGTGTCCTTTAAATAAGGCAGTTTTGAAATCTAAAATGAAAAAATGAATTTTGTGTTGTGTTTGTATTTGTTTGGTTTTTGAGCTGGCTGTTTTTTGGATGATGGCGCTTTCAATCACGTTGCTTCGGCTTGATATTGGTTTTGGATATGTGTTTCATATGTTATTCTGAAAATGCCGCCCAGAAGGGTACCCAAGGTTTCTTATAAGTCATGCCCAATTTTTGTTTCTTTTCAGACATTTCATTTCCTTTATAGTGATCAGGGCTCGTTAGAGGCAACATAGTAGCTTGAAGAGGTTGAACACATCTTCAGGGCATTGGGAACTCCCGACGCTGTCAGAGTGTGTGCCGTTTTGGGTCTGTTTGAAGGTCCAACTCTGGACGAATGAGAGTTGTTCGCCCTACCATCACTACAAGTTATAATGACATTGGATGTCTTTAAATTCATCTTCGTCTGATGGTTTATACCTAAATAGGTGAAGATGAAGAAAATGGAAAAGATCATGCATATTCAACAAGGCCAACAGAAGGTGAAAGCATATGTTGACCATTTCAAGGAACTTGTGTCATTTTCTTCAGAAGTAGCGTCACAGGATTTGATGAAGACTTCTCTCTTCATTGAGGGACTTCACCTAGAGATCAAGGAGTGGGTCCTCCCTTCTAGGGACCATCATTTTGAGAAGCTGGTGGATGAGACGTTCTTAGTTGAGTTGGTCCCCAGAGTGCATATGGTTGGAAATCCAGCGTATCCAGTTGCTCGTGAAGGTTTCCCATCTGGCGAGTAGGGTGTGCCAAAGGGACCTATTTCTAAAGAGTCCCCTACAATGGTTTGGGCTTCCAGTTCATCAGACTATTCAGTTGCATGCCACCAGTGTGGCCGATTTGGGAGCATGAATCCATCGTGTCACATACCTATGAAGACGTGCTGTCGTTGCGGGTGTTTGGGTCTCTAGAGAAGTTCTGCATGAATCATCGCCTGAAGAAGACATTGTGACCGGAGGATTCCACTGCCTGAATGTGAGGCAGGAGATGCTTCATCCATCAGAGCCCTAACCAAAAGTCTTGGGGTGAAGCTCGGGTGCAGTCAGGAGTTTCTAGGGGTGTGAAGACTTAGTCTAGGTTTTGCGTTCTAGGTTGGCAGTGGAATATTTAAAGTCTTTTCATTCTTGTTTTTCTGCTATTGAAGTTTTGACATTGTCATAGGTCCATTGTTTCATCGTGAAGTTATAATAGACATGTTCTGTTGTAATTCAACAGTTTTGTTTGTCTGATTATGGTTTTCTAAATCGTTCTTTTTTCTTAAAAGTGTGTTTGGCCCTTGTCTGGGTTGATCTTGGTTTAGTTGTGTTCATTTGGAGATGTAAGTGCCTATGAAAGAGTCTATGTTTGTGGTTATGAAAGGGTTCACTGCTTGGGGTAAGTTCTGCTCAGAGGTTTTCCCCTAGTGTTGGGAGTTTTTGGTCAGGGTCGAGAGTTCCAAGTTTTAGCTGAGGTGTTGTTTCACTCATGCTATAGAAGATAGTTTGGAACAGTTTGGAGTTCTCGCGTTCCCCCTTTCCCGGGGTGATATGTTTGGGTGTTAATTTTTTTTCATTAGTTGAGTTCTTGTGGGGGGAAAACCCTCTGATGTCCTTTTATTCTCTTTCATTGTGGTTTCTTTTGGTTTCAATTGTGTATGAATTCTTGTTTTGTCTATTGTTTGGTTGGATGACTTTTTGGGGTTAGAAAGTGTCTGTGGTGGGGAGAATTATCACAACCTGACTTTTTAATTTTTTTTATTAATTCTTGGCTTCGGGCTCTCGCACCAAGGTCTAGGATGGGTCCCAGATTAATTTTTTTTTCATTTAATATTTTTACTGGGCTTCAGACCCGTGCGCGGTCACCGCGCTGTTGACGGTAGCCGCACAGTCGGCCTAGGAGTTAGGAAATTGCTCATTCTTCTTATTATTATTATTATTATTATTGTATTTATTGTATTATTATTATTATTATTTTTATTAATTTTTATTATTTTTATCTTTATTATTGTCATTTTTATTATTACTATTTTTGGTTTTATTATTATTATTATTATTATTATTATTATTATGATTTCTATTATTATTATTTCTATTATTATTATTATTATTATTATTCTTTGTATTATTATTATTATTATTATTAATATTACATTATAATTAAAATGAAAAAAATAAACCTAGTTCTACCCACCGCCCCTCCCCCCCTAACCCTATCGCGCAACGATGCCCCTCCGTGTATCCACCTTCACCCACTCTGCCACCCAGCCTCACACCAGCCTCAACCTACCTTCGTCGGCCTCGCCCTCTACCTTCTCCCCTTCATGCATCCACCTTCGCCTGCTCTTCCACCCCACGCTACGCCCCTCGCCCGGCTGTGCCGGCCTTTCGCTATCCATCCTCGCTGTGTCCCGGCCTCCCTCGGCATCCAGGCCCTTGCCCAGCATGCTCGCCCTCGCCCTCACCCAAAGCCCTCACCCAGTAGCCTCACCCTTGCCCGACGCCCTCACCCTCGCCCAGTGCCTCACCCTCACTGTCCAGCTGTCGTCTGGCCTCCGGCCACGCACCCTCTGACCGCTGCCTCCCTTTTCAGCTGGCGCTGCCCCTGCCGGTGGCCCTCCACCCCTACTGGCCATTTTTTCAGCTAGCGACCGTCCTTCTGGATTTTTTTTCGGATGCCACACAGCTCCGACCAGCCGATGCCCTCCTTTCACGCACTTTCGGACCCATAACATGCCCTTCGACCGGCCGCACTCCCTTCCCAACTGCGCCCCCTACCGAAGACCTTTTCAATGCCCTACAACCCCTCACCATCCTTTTGAGGTGGAACGACCAGCCCTGTCATCTCCAGTGCCATCTTCGTTCGCATAACCAGCCACAAATGCCTTGTTCTCAATTGGGTGCATGACAGACGCCTACTGTCGAAGGCGATCGGTTTGGATTCGCATTGTTTCACCTACAACAGTGTCGAGGTGACTTTTTCATTGTTTATTCATTTGGATTATTTGAAGTTAGGGTTTCTGTGTTTTTAGATGTTTTGCATTTGTTGCAGCGTGTTGGTGAAGTAAACCTACGTTGCCACAATCATCGGATTATGAGTACTTATGCGCAAGCGTGTGTGAGTCGCGTCTTCATGTTTGAGCTGCGAGTCGAGGTAGGACCCTTTTCACATTTCCATTAAATTCACGATTTCATTGGTTTCTTGTTTTCTCACTCCCTTAGTTTTTAAATTAGCAATGTACTATTTTTATAATATTTTTTCTACGTGAAATGAAGTGTTTTGTCTAATTTATTTGAATGTGTGACGTGGATTTGAAGAATGACGCACGCCTCATGTTTGGTTGATATCACTGTTGGATCTTGCAAATGGTTAAAAAAATTTAGAAGCATGTTTTGGTCCTAAAAATATATTTGTGATGTTTACGAAAATGGTTATTAAAATTTTCTCAAATGGATTTTCAGTATGTTTTGGGTTAAAATTGGCTGTTCCACTTATATATGAGAATAGTTGGTTTGAAGAAAAATATATAAGGCTCATTTGGCATTTTTCAAGTGGTCAGATTGTGCTGTGAAAACTAAGAGTTTATTAAATGCTCTATTGGATCTTATAAATGTTTTCTGGATTTAAAGAGGTGGTTGGTTTTTCCTTAAATGGATTTCCAAATAGGTCTTTGTCATTCAAAGTGAGTACGTATGGTTTTAAAAATGGATTTTTTTAACGTGTGGTATGTTTTTGTATTTTGTAAATGATAGTTTGACATTCAAATGGTGGTTGGTGTTTCCAAAGTGGATTTATAAGCTGGTTTTGTGTTGAATATAACCCATGTATGACTATTCATAAAAAGGTTTAAAATGTGAAAACTGTTGAACACTTGGCGGAAGGGCCCGTTTGGCCAGGTTTATGTAAAATGAAGTTTGGATTTGCTCTGGAAATAGTTTTCTAAATGATTTGATAAATGTTAGAGTGTTGCATAGGTAAAGGCCCAGTTGGAACTTTTGAATGGTTATTTGGAAAACCCCTCTTGTTTGGGTCTCTTGCCTCATCGATTGATCATGAGACGGGAGAGTCCTCGGTGTGGGACCTTCCTTGTATAATTATTATTTTAAGGCAAGGACTACCCTTGAGGTGGATGGGGTGGTGCCGAGTTGTGTGGTGTGTTCAGTTATATATACATGGATTGTTATTTGAAATGTATGGCACACCCTCTTGAGAACTATACATGGGAACCTAGTATATAAAAGAGGTTTACTGAGAATGATTGTTGCACTATTTTAGATTACACACTGGCTAGTGTCCCTTAGTACGGACTTTGCTCTACTAGGAGATTAGGCCTCTCGATTGGGCCAGGTAGTGAAACACCGAGCGTTTGGGTGTTATGACATCATCGAGAGTAGGAATTCCCTTAGGATGAGTCACATGTATTAGTACATTCTGATTTTCCACTGAGTTCCTAGGATTTCTCGTGTTCCTTTAACACTAGTACAATTAGTACCATTTCCCTCTCTATATGAAGTGATACCCATTGTTATTAGTTTTGGTGTTTCCTTGTAAAATTGTAAATGTGTGGTTTTCTAAATATCTTTTCAAGAAAAATGTTTTAAACAGACAATCACTCTTTCCTTTGACATTTTTATGAAAAATTAATGTTTCTTTTTTGGAATTCTTTTTCATTCCTCCTCTTACAATTTATTTTAAACTTGAGGGAAATGGATTATGATTGTGATTTTTTTACCTTAAAAATGAAAAGTGTAGAAAATTCTATATTTATAGATTATATTTCAAACCTGAAATCAATGTTTTCTTTATTTAAAGAATGTGCATTGGGAATAGATTAGTCGGGCCTACTTATTGAGTTTTAATGCTCATGCCTATAATATTTTCTTATTTTTAGTTTCTCTTGCAGATTCCAGTTCTAGTTCGGATTGCCTTGGGCGATGTTTGGTTTCGGTACTGGAGAGTAACCCACGGGGTTACGTGGAGTTTTAGATGTTGACATTTTATTGTGTGGTTGGCCGTCCTTTCTTTTTTCTTGTTGATTATTCATTTTTGCGATGTTCTGTTTGTTTCTACTGTTTAGTTTATTTTCTTTGGGAGAAATTGTTCCCTCTTTCTCTCTGTTGATGCCCTGGCACTTGTTGCCAGCCCGGGAGGATCGAGAATGCCTCTCAGGCTTTCCGCGGATCAACTCGGGTGGTCGGTTCAAAGTCAACTCGGTTTGGTTCGTGACAATACATCTCATGCTCTATTGACCCAACTTATAGATACAACACATCAAAACCCCCAATAATGTGTTGGGAGCCTTCCCGACCTCAGACCATCATGTAGCAGTACCCTACATTGAACCATGACTTACAACCTGCTATAGAATTCAAATCCCCAAAATATTCCCAACACCATAAATCTAAATTATAATCCACCACCAAAAACCCATACATCTTGAACTAATCAATATTCACAAGATTCAAAAATAATGAAACAAAACACACCATGAAATATAAGGGGTGTTACAATTCTATTTAGTCTAAAGTAAATATCACATGTTCAAGGAGAATATACTAGTGATGTGTTGATTTGTAAATGAAGTAATTATGAACTATTATAAATATGATATTTTAGGAAATACTAACTTGTATAAAAAGAGGGGACTCCCTTCTTTTTTTCTATCCAGTCACTATTTCATGACAGGGTTTGAGGAAAAGTCAACACATTTATGTTTAGAAATAAATATAAGAAAATAATAAAAACATTGTGATTGAATGTGTTTTTTATTTAAGATATAAAATCTAATAAAATATTAAAAAATTAGATTAATTTATTCACAATTGTGTTCATGAAAACAAGATGTCAAATCCCCTATCTTCTATGAATAGTATTGTATTATTCTCTCTTCCAAAAAAACTCTAATGCTCCTTCTTAGTGTATCCAACATATTCTCAAAAAATTACCATCTTTTAAATTTTACTTTTTTCCATCTCACTATACATCAACACCATCCCATATAATCGAATAAAATCATATATTTCTCAACTATGATTTTCTCATATTTAGAAATACCTAAAGTCAATGATTTTATGTCATCTATAATATCACAACATAATACCACCTATTGGGGTGTAATGACCTTCTTTTCCTAGGTCCTCCTAAAAATTGTGGTACAATATATCTCTTGAACTTAGAAAATCATTGATCTAATATCATCATATATTTTCCAGTCGGATGTATCAAAATTTAAATATTATTATTATAGCACAACTTATATTCCTCCCCCATACTGTAGAGTACAATTCTTCATAGCTATTTTGGAATCATATAAAACCTCAAATAATTCATTATGAAAATTACACCATCAAAAACCATTGGGTTATGTTTCAAAATTATATCTATATAATAATACCCATTATAAGCTAATTTTATTATAGTATCACATTACATGATGAAAATATGGATGCAAGACATGAAATAACGTCACCTTTCCTACCAATATTCTCATTATAGTCTAAAATTTAATATATATGTAAAAATATTTATCTTATTAGAAAAAAATATCATAAACATCATTTATGTAATGACAATATATATTTTAGAATGTTTTTTAAATTTTCAAAAAAAATTATTCAAAACACAAAATACCTTTACCAAATTTTCCATGTCTTCACCATATCTATAATATTAAATTAATACCTAAATATATCAAACCTAAGTTTTTTTAGCCATGATTAAAACACATTCACATTTCAACCATCATTCTCCTTATGAATAACTAATATTCAAAAATTCTTCTTTTTCAGTAGCTTAGTTTCCAATAATTTCTTTCTATGAACTTGTTGGAAATCCAAATTGGAAATAAATAAAACTCTAGATCTAGTAAATTAAAATAGTAATAGATGATCTTAAATATATCATTCATTATTTTTGAGAAATTATTGGCATGAAAAATTAGAGTTCAGTGTTTAACATTATCCATCTTCCCTAATAAACCACTTATTAATATATAAATTAATATATCCTCCCAAATATGTATCTATCCTTAATGATATTTAACTTGGGTCATATCTCACTCTAAAGTGTAGAGTATATGTCTCAACCTTGATTTAACTAAAGTGATTGTGGAACAAATAAGGACACTAAGATGGATGGGTGAGTCAATATAACTAACTTTTACCAAGTGTTGTCTTCTATTTAATTATCCCCTATAATAATAAAACCCTACCCAATTAAGAGAGATGGATGGAATGATGCACAATAAAACCTACCTAGGTATGTAATCAATAATAAAAACCCAACACATGATGATTTTTACAAGGTTATTCTCTGATGTGTAAACCTACACCATGAAATAATTGGATAGGCACCCCAATCATAGATTATCACTATTATATTTTAATTAATACAAGTTTCTAATAATCATGACATAATGGGTTATGCGGGTATCATCCAAACACCATATTTAATGTATCATCAACATCCATAATCTTTACAATAAACTCAAGTGATGAAGTTGTTATATTATAACACAAGGTTTTCAACATCCAGCTATAATGTACTCTCACAAATGTTAAATACCTCGTATAACCCTCAAATAGATTATTTCATTAAAATTTATATGAGTATTCAATAGATTCTCCCTTAAAGATTTAAAATGTCATCAAAACTTCTCTTATTCTCTGTATACTTTGGTATATACCTCACAATCACCTGTTATGACACAGTTTGACCATAAAACTTCTCCTCCTCCTTGCTCTCTAATGCATAAGGAGTCCTAGATGAGGTAAAGTTATTTCCTTTTATGCCTAGATGATATTTGTGTTTCATACATATGTGGTTCTCATTTGTATTCTTCAACAATTAAAAAGTGCTCTAGAATAGTAACAACATTCATGGATCTCTCAAATCCATCAATTCCTTCTTTTCCCTGATTCTCTTTTATATTCACAAAATTATCATGAATATTTTTTCATTATTTTAATTTAGAAACTTCTTTAATCTCATTGGAAGTTAACCAATTTGATTTAATATGGTGGAATATTCTAGATTGAATTCCCTTACAAATCTTATCAAATATCCCAATATAATAGTTCCATTTATATATCCATTGAGCCTAGGATATTTCCTTCTTCAAAATAATTATTAAATATAGATGAATTTAAATATATTAATTATATCTACACTTTTTCATAGATTCCTGAATTTGGATGTGTCATAAAATCTTACATCATGGAACTCTTCTTGAACTTAAACTTGAATAAAGACCTATTTTTGTGATATTTTTTCAGTGAGTAAAGTTTCATATAAAAATAATTTGGTTTAGTTTCATTTCATCAAAATATTTAATTCCAGTATACTATGATATTTTTGGTAGAAAATAAGTTTTTTCATAAGACGTGGTATGTCTTAAAAGAACTATATGATTTCCCCCTTTTCCAATATCTTCCAATCATTGAAATTATTGTTAGACAAAGTATTCCTTATGGTATATATATAGTTAAAATGCCTTTATTATTTTCTATACATTGGATAATGTATTATAAGTTTCTCATTTTGTGTCAAAAATTTGGAATAAAGTCTTAACAATCCTACAAAGTCTTATAAGATTTCATGGAATTCATAATAGATTCTGATTGACTTATGAGTTTCAAAAAGATTTAATAACACCTTCAAAGTCTTACAAAATCACATAGAAGGCTTATGAACATAATGAATTAGAATATTTTTATATTCTATAGCTACTGAATTTATAATAAAACCCAATGGCTTATGAAATACATAAACACCAATTTTCCAGAATCCATCATTTCAGTTTAGAACAATTTTGATTTGCCTTATGGAATTATCAATTACTTTACATAATCTCAAACAAAGTCCAAGGATATTTTCCACTCATTATAATATCCTTTAATATCAAGATCATTTGGATGGATTTTCTACACATCTAGAAATCATTTCATCAATAATAATTACCCTTCAATGTCTCCTCCATCGATCTTCATCCAAGATTTTTCAAAACTCTAGGAGGCAGTATCTTAATTATCGACCAACACTTATATGTGGTTTGCATTGTGACCAGAAAAACAATAATAGTATTTAATGTGTTTCTATATAAGAACATGTCCTTCCAAAAGTTCCAAGTACCGTCACTACATATTAATATTACCTTTTCTATTTACAATTGAATGTAGTATCATATTATCCCAAAAAAAAAGAAAAAAAATATTATAATAGTAACAACACTTATTGAAAACAAATACAATTAATTCTTATTATTTTCAATATTGCCATTTTTATTCATTTTAAATACCACTAAATCATTTTTTAAATACGCATTCTTCAAACTTTATTATCCCCCACATTGATAATAAATTCATTGGTGTATTTGGATGATAAACTTAACTCATCTTCAATAGTTATTTATGATTTTCATAGAAACTTCCACTCCATATTCTATATGGGTTACATCCAAGTCTAATATTTTGAGAGAATGATGACATCACAAGTTTTAAAGTAGTGTTCCATCATCCATTTAACTGTAATTAAACATGGTCTAACCTAAGGCATAAAATAAGAGCAAATAAACTAAGACATTATGGTTTCTTATTAATATTTAATCATGCGATACCATTTTAGAATTACCCATTTATTGGATATATGAGTATATTTTTGAAGAATTATTTAACGTGAAATCATCTAAAAAAACACATAAAAATGTCTAGTTTAAGGAATTTACTACCCCATAAACATATCTTACTCATTAACAATTACTCTTACTTTAAAAAAATATTAAAAATTATCAATGGAAGGATATAAAGTATTATTTTCAAAAAAAAAATATTTTTATATATTATAACTATACTCAATACATGGATAACAGAACATTTTAATCAATTTATTTAACATCCCCCCTCTCAAGCAATTCACCTAACCTTTCATCATGGAAGTTTATTTTCCACATTATGAGTAGATCTATCATTGCACTACTATAGTTATAGCCTCATCCATATCCCCCTTTATTTTTTCCTCATATAGTTTATTATATTTTATTATAAATGCAAAATATTAAGGGGAATAAGAAGGGTATTTCCTTTATCATCCATGAGATAATTAGGTTTGAGAGGTTCATCACAACCATGATTCCCCAATCCATCCAACTTCAGTATTGAATGAATTCTTCATGCTTTATTTCTTCAATTATTTATCAAAAGTATTTGTAGGAATCATGAACTTCCTTACCCTTCTATTTATCCTTTTTTAATTGGATTATTTTCTATATACATCAATGAGAATTCAAATAAGGATCCTTCAAGTTTTTTTTTCAATCTATTTTTGTCTAGGATTCCATGTCATGTAGTTATTTGGAGAGTGACTAAACTAGTTTCATGTTCTAAACTAATATCTAATAATTATTATGTTGATATATTTAGATGGAATTATGTTTTTCCCTTATTATTTTAAATCCCCCTTTTACTTTTCTTATTTCCTATAAATTTATAATTTACATGGAAAAAATGTTTATCATTCCTTATTACTATATATATCCTTATTAGGTTTTCACATCTGGTGTTATATGATTTTGAGTTATCCTTTTGGGAACATTTTCCATTTCTGTATTAGGGATTTCATCAATTAACCCGAACCTTTTATTTCATTCCTAGACTGATTCCCATCAAGAATTCAACTTTCTTCTTCTAATTATGACTTTTACATCCAATTTTCAATGTTCTATAGTGTGGAACTTCTTAACATGTTAGAATAATATCTTTATTTCTATTAAACCATTTTCACTATTCTAATATTACTAACGGGGGGTGTATTTCTCATCTCTTTTCTCCAATTATCTTCTTAAGGAAGACTGGAAGACATTCCGACATTGCTTTTTTCATTTTTCATAAAATTTGTTTTTAGGTATTATTATTATTTCATTCTATCATACCCCCCTTAAAATAAGAATTATATATTTTATGTAAATAGAAAAGTTATACCAACACTCCATAGACCTTTACCCAAACTTCCAACATAACTAGAATTGGACTAAAAGTCTCCATTTTCTCATGTTTTTGCATCCTATCTTGATTTGGATCCATAAATTTTTGGGTAGAAAATCCACCATTTAGAGCACCATACTGGTAGATTTATTTCAAACATTTCTAGAAATTTACTGATAATATGGGGGTGAGTTTTTTAGAATTTTTATCCCATAGATATTCAAATATTTTGAAATAAAATCTATACAATAATTTAAAAATATATATACACAAATAAAAATATCAGGGTTATGGATTACCTACTTTCTAGTTCCTATTGAATCTTGACCATAGGATAATTTAATTCACCTAATTCTACTGAAATGTTTCTTATTAAAACCATGACTCTAAATAGAAATTAGTGTGGCATCATTATTCTTCTCAGCTAATTGGGATGTTGCAATTTGTACTAATAGAAAATTTCATAGTTTGTTCCCACATTTAAGACACTTCATGTTATTGAAGTTCTTCTTATACTCAACTGATTTCAAACTATCTTCCCATTAATTGTTTAATTTATCAATATATTTCTCATTTATTTTTATAATTTATTATAAATAAATATTATGGTCCTTAATTATTTTGGATATGATCTCTGGTTGGTCATCTCTGAAACTAAAAGTATACTTGTGAAATTATTTTATATAATGGATTATTTATTTGATGGTATTACCAAATTCATCCTTCTAATCAATTTCAATTTGTAAATATTATTTATCTAATGTGATATTTTATTTTTGGAACAACATTAGTAGTTTATCTAATTACTAATTGTTGATGATATTCTTTCATTTTTGTATCTTCCAAATTTTTGATTTACCCATTGCTTTAACCTATTTATTTAACTATTAATTTCCTTTCTATATTTATTTGATAAAACATAATATAATTTTTTTAAAATCAACATGAATAATCATAAAATAATATCTATTCTTAGAGTGGAAATCCATAAGTGATTCACTTATTATAAAATAAGTAGTCATAACTTAAACCATTATAATAATCATAATCTGTAGATTTAGAAATATGTTTACCAATGTGATTTCCTTCATATAGTTGTGAAACCTTATTCTTATTTTAATTATATTTCAAATTATTTTTCTCTATCTTATTTTTTATGTTTTTTATGAGATCTAAAATTCCTCTATAATATGGATTTTGTTCAAGTTCTGCATTTGAAGAATCATTGTATCCTCATAAAGAATGTACATTGTATAGAGTAATAAAAATAGAATGGTAAAAACCTATATCTAATTAGAGGGAACTCTTTTAGCTCTAAAACCACTTTATGTGGAACTGGATAATGAGGAGACACTGAGAGTGGATGTGAATTAGTGAAAAAAATTACTGATTTTATTTCCCTCCAAAGATGACGTATGTATGTTATCTCCATAGTTGGAGAGACATGACGTTTTATTCCAATAATGATTCAGTTTTTCCATCTTACATTCTTCCAAAAATTTTTGACCATAAATGTTTCATTTTTTAGGATTGATTGTGGGGGGTTTCAAATATGGTTTCACAATCATTCACATCAGGATCACCATTTCCATCATTAATATAAATTGCAAACAGTTCCAAAATCCATAACTGATTTCATACCTTCTTTCTAAAGGTAGATGGTCCTTTGGGGTTTCATACCCAATGGTTCTTAGGAACTCACATTGGTTGGGAGGTTAGTCTCATTATACCATTTGGGATATAATTATTTCATTTTATGGGACACTCTTATAGATTTAAGAAATGTTCATGTGTTTATTCATAATCTCGATACAAAATTGATTACCCTAACAAAATAACCAGGTTTTAAATCCAACTATGAGTAATAAAGGGTTATAATAGAGAGACCATCTTTAAATATCATTGATTCTTAATCCATTTCCCATTATTGATTAGAAATTGGTATCTGTTTGTATTCGGATGCCATCTAACCAGGTACTCTACATTTTATAGCCATCTATGAAGGTGATTTGTGTTTTAAGGATGGTATTGAACCTTTATGAGGCATCTTGCGTATCATGTTTATAAATGGAATAAAAAATCATGTGATTTTTTAACTGTTTAGTTTAACATCACTGAGAGAGGACATATAAGTGGGCAAATAAGAACTAGGTATTTAGATCAAGACTTAGGAAGGAATCTAATGCATGCTGCTTATAATAGGAATCAGATTCATCATAGTTTGATCTGTATTATTCCTATTTATGGATTTTGATAGATAATTCATGCCTGTGAGGGTTATTTTCATAGGGTTAACCAATATAGTAATGTATTAGGGACATACCCCAAGGTGGAATCCATGGTATGGGGGCAATCGTATCATGCCACTGGATAGGGATTACACACTGAGGTTTCCATGGATAGGGGGAATTCATGATGCGAGTGATATTATTGTCACAAATCCCTAATCCCATGCGATCCATGCTCAATGTGAGAAATAATGGGAAGAAATAGATCTTTCTCACTACATATGGATATAGGAATTATGCACTGGAGAATCCCTCATGGGGTGTTTGATATAAAAATCATTTCGTAGGAAAGAATCATACATAACCTATTTATAGTAGTAATCAGAGTCCTCATATTTTACAAAGCTTCTCAATCCCCTGATGGATGAGGAATAATGATGAATCCCAAGGAGAGTTTGTGTCCCTTGGGTCAGAGTTTCAGAGATCTGAATAGACTTACATTGATGTGAATTCCCATTAGAGATCAAGACTTAGGAAAGAATCCTACATATTCTATTTGGATAGGAATCCAAGTTCTTGTAGTTCAGTTAACTATATTTCTGAATGTGTCTACTAGAAAAGGTGATCATGTCCTAGGGTGTCTACCTAACATAACTGACATGTTGGAGGGCCTATGCCTACTGTGTCCTGATTTTCTATCTGACATGTCCTAATTGTTAGTATATCATGTCCTATGTGTCTATCTAATGCGTCCTAAGTGTCTCTCTAACATAGAATGAGTGTCCTTCAGATGATGATGACATGTCTCAGGGTGCTTCTCATTATTGTAGCAAACATATTGCAGGTCTTTCGCATGATTTGTCTTACATGTCTAGAGGAATGTCACATAACCCAATTGAAATGCTTGAGGGTCTTCATGTGATCATCATAAACATATCTAGGGGTGTCTCATGTTGAAGGATGATATTTTATAAGGTTTCTACATAATCTGGCAGGATGGTCTGGAGGGCTTCACATGACTTGACTGATGTGTATAGTGGACTTTTCAAGACATGAACGACATGTCTTAATTACTTATCAAGAATTTTCTGATATGTCCAGAGGATCCCATGTGTCTTGGATGACATGTAAAGTGGACTTCATGAGGCTTGGTTGACATTTTCAGGTGCTGCCTCATGATTTGAATAGTTTATGCGAAGCCCATGATTCCCACACACGAAAATCTACATATTCATCTTAACATAATTATTCCATATTTTTTATCTTGTATTGCATATATTCTTCAGTATTTATCAAGAATTAATCTTTTTAGGTTTCACATGACCAAGTAGATGGACAAATACTATGGCTGATACAAAAGAGGTCCTTCACAGGACTAATAGGGTGATCATGCAAGGCACATATTCATGTTGCATAATCCTTTAGGACATTATCTAGGTTTTACTTGATGGAAGTCCCTTTTGTTCTTGTGGATTTCTGCACTGAGATGTCTACTCATCTACACTCTTGTGGGTGTAGTATCTGTAGTGTGTGTGTATTTTTTGTTCCAAGGGGGATGAATTTACAAGCCTCACTGCCCTAGTTGTACACCTCCATGTGTAGTACATCTGTTGAAGTTATGGGATTGATTTTGTGGAGGGATTGTTGCATCATGCGCTTCACATATTACTTATGTGGGTCTTTATTGGTGTCACATGAGAAACAGATACCACAAGAATACTCCACCATATCCATATCTATTAGACCTATGTATTTTCAAAGGGTTTTAGTATGATCATGCGAGACTTGTCTAGGACCCTTAATGAGATCTAGTTGGCTTGTTAGAGTCCATTAAAAAGTCCATGTTATCTTGTTATGAGGGCCTTCTTGATCTCAATGAGGCATGCCAAAGGACCTCCATGTGATCAATGGTGATCACATGAGGTGTATAGCTCCATGATATACAAATCAGTGTATCTTCCCTTCATGGGAGAATTCCAAAATTTCCAATTTTTTATTCCTTTTTTTTACAATACTTTAGGCCTTTTCTATTTAGATGTCTATTAGGGTATCACCTGAGTAGAAGATGATCTCATGATGAATTGTGAACATCACCATGAATAGTTTCTCTTCTTATCTATGATGCAATTGATGATCAAATTGACACATTAGAGGGATTTTGTAAGATCATGTTTGTCATGACCCAATCTGAAGGGGCCCGAGACACAAATCCCCAAGCCCACCTCCAACAGGCCAGGGGCTAGAGACCAGTGCTGAGTAGGCATATCACATAGATGGTAGGTATTTTTCTAGTGTACGTGTATGCATGCACCCACAAACACTATGATTTAATAGTGAAGAGATATGAAATGCTGGAAACTAAAATTCATGCACACATCTACCAAAAGTAGAGTACAAAAGAAGTATTAAATTCATAAAGAGGGTAAAAAACATGAACATAAAAAACTATAAAAACATCAAAACTTCTCAGAAAGATGGGATCACTGTCAAATGAAACTATCAGAAAGCTCCTTGTCCTATCTCCGGTAGTCACCTCATTTGGTCTATCTCAATATTCTCTGCCTGCCTCGGGTCCTATAAGGGCTTCATTGAAAGTTCTATCATCTGTACAAGACACAAAAAATGTGGGAAAAACCTGTTTAGGGGTTAGTATAACAATACCCAGTAGGCTACCCAAAAATCTAAAAGAAAAGGGAGAAACTAAAAAGTAATAGTCTACTTGACATATCTAGAGGGAACCCAATCGATAGAGAAACTGCATCTCATACAATACTCATCTATACATGATTAGTCATCTCACTCCACAAGGGTGTAAACCCAGATGCATGAAAACACTATAAGGAATCCCATAATTTCCCAGATATACTTGTCTTAGACTCCATGTCCCATGAGGTTTGAACTCATTTCCAGCAACATGATTCTACTCGAGGATTAAATATAAAAAAAACTAGGAGAACAAACTCCATAATCTCATCCATCTCATATGGAACCCATACAAGATATACGCTCCCTTGGGAACAAATCACTAGGTCCGACTCTAGTTCCCAACACCAGAGGTCCTTCCATTGCTAACCCACACCCTGTACAAGGCTGTAAAAACATAAGTGGAGATACCCTCCCATCAACTCTACAGATAGTTAGGGAGAACTGCACCAGACTATATAGAATTTGCATCCTCTCTACCGAGAGAGAATAGAGAGACCCTCACCTCACCACTTCCCTATATTCGAGGGAGTACTAGCTCATATATAACCAATGAATCCTTTATCACTTCTGAATAGAGTTCCCCACACCTCAAACCATTGATGGAGCACTAAATCCTATCTAGGTATCAAATATAACTAGTGTAGGGGCCCGCTTATCTTAATTTTACTCAACAGATGAAGGAGAACTAACTCCAATGGAGGAATCACTCTCTGCTACTAATCAGAGGCTGGGGAGTACTACTCTGTAGGCGAAGACCTGCACCATGGTATGATAGTGGAGTAAAAATATGTTTCTAGAATACTCACAACCAGGTATGATAGGGGAGTACAACTCTACCAATTTGATTTCTATGGGGGACCCTCACCCTGACACGACGAGGGAGTGCTGACCCTAGGCTAGAGGTCCTGCTCCCTGGTATAACTGGGGAGTACCAAATCTTCTAGAACAACATGTATAGAGTACTCCCGCCCTAGTTTAGTAGGGGAGTTTCAACTCCAAGGAGATAGGACCCACACCCTAGCACGATAGGGGTGTACCCATTCTTCCTATACGTATCATACATAAGATTCGTGCACTAGAATGGTATGGGAGTAACAACTCCACGAATAGAGGATTAACAACCTGGTCTAATAGAGGAGTACCTAATATATCTGTCCGATGAGCATAAATGACCCATCACCTAACTCGACAGGGGAGTATCATCTCCAACTACAAGAACAATACAGTGAACCCACACCTTGATCCATCATGGGAGTACCAACCCTATAATAACTACCCAAAGGTATAGAACTCATGCCCACAATGTGGTGAGTTACATCTCTACCAAATAAGATAGGTAAGGGAAACCCATTACCTAATTCCATAGGGGAGTACCAATCTTAGCATTTTTGTTTAAAAAACACATCGATCTACATAATCAGTAAAGTGCAATTGAAAGTAGGTTCACACTTATCATACCACGCATCAAAACACTTCCATGGGTAGGGGACCCACACCCTGATACTATAGGGGAGCATCACTCTACCGGACTAAAGAGTCTAGGGGACCCACATCCTAAGAAAAAAGGGATGGGTACCAACCCTGATGTCAATATAATGATCCACCCCGATTACTACCCAAGGTCATGCACTGCTACAAAATCTTCATGTACGAAACATTCCACATCACATATCATAGGCTGAAATGGAGGCCACCACCATGTTCTATATGAAAACCTCTTAGGATAGGCTACTCACAAGCCTAAATCCAAGTTCTAGAGAAGGAGATACACAATGAGGAAGATCTCAAGAATTTATCAATGGTGTATATCTTGTGCACTTGGGTCCACACGACATATGAACCTGCCCAGGAACCCGGTCGTGTATCTTGTTTACACAACCTGGATTGGCCATGTAGGAGTACACGACATGTATAGTTTGTACACAGTGTGTTGTTCCTCACTCGTCCCCTAGCCAAGTTCTTTTTACATATTTTCTGGTTATCCCGGTCCCTCACTTGCCATGCATCCCATACTACACAATGTGTTTAGGCTAAACGAACACCTAGCCATGTGGTTTTCCCAAGACCATTCCTGGAATCCCATGTCTATGTACTTTTTTTGAGTATTTTTACACAACCATATAATACTACACGGTTATCCCAAGCCATGTCCTATGGATACATGACATGGGTTCACTACTTGGCATGTGACCCATTACACGGTGTGTAGTCCCCAAAATTCATCTTACACAAATAAGAAGAGATACATGAGGTGTGTCACTATACTAAATGTCATGTAGATGGTAATTATAAATGAGAAATACCTTGAGATTTTCTTGATTCTTCTCGTTTTACCCAAAAACCAACAGATCAACCTAGAAGGGATCACAAGAAATTACAATAGGTCTCTAAAACCTTGAAATAATGAAAAAAAGGGGATATGGACCAAAACTCAAATCCACATACCTTTAGGAAGAAATGTCAAAGCTTCAGGTAAATAATGACACCCAAACCGTGTTGGTCCTCAATATGATGACAATCAGCGATGTGAACGGAGATCGATAGTTCTTCGTCACTTTGATTCATCTTGGTTTTCATCCATCTCCAAAAATGGGATAGGATAGGTATTATAATATTATTTCATGATCCCAAAATGTGAGGGGTGGGGGAGGGATTTAGGTAAAATTATTTAATTAAAATTTTAATTTAATTATTAATCTCACCATTCAATGCCCCGCTAAGTCACCCATGCTCACGCACTTGGTACAGACAACTTTATCTCCTACCTAGGGTAAAAACAATGTTTTGAACTCATCCATGGCCTTAGATTTCCAATTTAAGACTCCTCTTGGTAGTTATTCCATGTTTCAATAGAAACTTCACATGTGAAAATATATATTTAAAATTTTTTAAATCACCACATCAGGGCTCTTCGGGCCTATAATCCTGTACTGACTTAACGATTGGCTATTAAGATATTATTTGAAATATTACAAAGGATTAAAAGTCAAAACCTGAGTCACTAAATTCTCATCACCATAGCTAATTTCATCCTTGAAAATAGAAATACTATGAATGAGGGAAAGAGACTAAACTCTCCATGAGGACTCCCTTTCTAACTTTCTCACCAGAGGTTCTCGTGCTGCTTCCAAGAACACACTCATGGGAAACAAAAAAAACCACATTGATGTATAGATTCAAACATATCAATATCATGTAATGAACATGAACATGTATCCTTAGCTGTGATTGGTGTAAAATCAATAAGCACCATGGTCCCTCTATAGTCATAGGGTATAGCAGTACACCGCCTCGCTAACGTGAAACAGATACTGATGTAACCCCATAGTTTTCATCCCCTGGATGAACTAAAATATGAAATCCTCAAGAGTCTTACATTAAAGTTTTATATTGATCATTTAAGGGTACCAATGAACAAAACTAGCTTTCCCAAGTGTAAATAACAATTCTTACTAGGCCCTTCGTATGCGAATCTCCAGCTTTAACACAACTCACCAAAAAAGAAACACTTCCACACCCATTAGTGGAATCCCAACTGAGTACGGATGGTAGGAAACCAATACAAACTACAAAAAAATCATAGGGACTAAATATACCAATTTTTAATGGTTTTAAGAAAATATCTCCATCCACCATGACTGCTAAGAAAAATGGAGTCAAGTAGAAAAATTCCAATGGAAATGCTAGTTCTTGATCTAACACTCCACCGCACAACCTCTCCCTAAACACAAAAGTCCAAGGAACTAAACCACCACACCTTGACACTATACACATTGGGTGGAACTGACTCAACCACATGTTTTTGATAACATCACAAAAATGCATCTTGTTAGTGAAGGCCTTTATCTTCCTTGTGATTCTAAAGCTATGTCAAACCACATGTAACATCCCGACTTTATTAAAAGGTATAGACCATTGAATTTTTGTTATAATTATTTCAAATAGACCTAACAGTGATGACTAATATTTTAAATGAGTTCTTGGGTGATTTTGGGGATCGCTCAAATTTTGGAGCCCTAAAATGGGAAGAAGTAGACTAGGCCACATAGTTAGAGGAAACTATGTAGCCTAGCCCACACAACATCCCTAACCCATGAGGTTGTAAATAGTGGGGTGCAGAGGGACACATGGTTAGTCTACAACCATATAACCTAGGGTGAATGGTCATGTGACCACCTTCAGGTTTTTTATAGATTGGTTTCTCATGGTTTGTGCATGGGTAGTCAAACCATGTGGTACGCCCCTTTGAAGTAGAAAGTTTCGCATGGTAGGTGCACAATTTGGCCAACCATGTGGCCAAACTATGTAACCCCTCCAATTTGATTGAAATAACCATTTAAACCATAATGAATGTTTTAAACCTGCAACTTTTCCATTTATCTTCTTCTCTAGCAGCTCTCCCATCCTCTTCCATGCATGGAGCTCTCATCTCCCCTCTCTTTATGTATTTTTCTACCTTCTCCATTCGGAGACCGAATCACTCACCATCATAATAATTGGATCTATCTTGATAATCTCCATCCTCATCTCTAATCTATTTTAAGGTTTCTCCTCCATCTGTTTTACTATTTTGGTGTGACATCTTTCTCCCATTTTTTGGTGTGTCTGAAAAATCCTTCGATTTCTTCCATTCTATGTCAAATAAAGCCTTGATAATGGATGAGTGGAGTGATACTACATCGAGGTGGGTATTCTTGGTCTTTACCATTTGTTTCATTTATTTATAAATGACTCTATGTTGTTCCACCTGCTGAAACCTTTTGGTGAGGCTTAAATTTTTTTTAATAAATTAATTTAGTGTGTCCCTCATGTCGTATATGATGTTATTGTATGGTGAAACCCATTTTTGGGTCATTTTCCTCATTTTTGTTCACCCCTTTGGGTGTAACCACCTTCATAACCAGTTGACTATGCCTTAAATGGTTAATTTCCCATGTGTGATTTGCATCTTGATTAAATGTCTTAAATTGTAATTTGAATTATGATAAATGGTTATCCATGAGATTGGACCTTGAGCTTCATACCTCACACCTTATATTGAAATTATTATGCTTGATTCTTCATATTGAATTCCATATGTCTTACATTTAATTTCTTATGCATGTTTTTTGGGTGACTATACTTATCACCTTATGGAATTACTTTCCATTTATGCCATCCTATATACTTTATACCATGGACCCATTACTTATGCCATAATTGGGTGGTTTGAATTGAATATTATTCTTGGTCAAGTTTGTTAGCTTGAAATATTTAAATGTCATTAATGACTTGTGATAACAAATATACAAGGCCTTATTACTTATTACTCATCCACATGCCTTGTTCACATTTAATTCCTTGACCCTTTTCCATGTAAATTTTTCCATGTTTTATTGTATTTAAGTGTATAGTTGGTTAGATAACGAACATGTGGTTTTTAAATGTTTATTTGATAGAATGTGATTATATATATTAATTTATTTATGATGTGACTTGATTGATATGGCTCACTTGATGCAGGTCGAGAGAGAACATGGGTGTAGATTTAAGGATTCCTTGGATGGACTTGGTGTACTAGATTTCATCTACATGATACACTGAGAGTGAAACTTTGGATTTCTAGTTATGGGATCTCTAGGAGGTTTACTTGCACTCATGAGTGACACCAATTCCCTAGGGGAGTAACTGAGGACATAATCGTTGAAAATATGGCTACGCCATTCCCCGATGATACCAGATCCCTTATATGAGATACTTGGTATGGACTCAGAGTCACCATTACCTAGGTGATTTAAGGAACACCTATATGGGTTTCCTTGGATGGACTCGATGGAATTTTTTATATTGGAGATTCATGTAGAGACCCATGGGATGTTGTATAGATCTCATTGTATGGGCTCGACACTCCACTCTTAGATTTTATGTTTTGATTGAATGATTTATTTTGATATATGTGCTGCTTCATTATCATATTAGATCATGTTTAAATGAAAGAATTAAAATGAGACCCCAAGGAAAATCACAAGCTTGGGTGTATGGATTTCTTAGTTTCATTGTTGAAAATTTTACTTGTATACATTTATGGATGGTATATGTACCTATCTTCAGACATCCAGCTTAGGTCAAAGCAGGTTTTATTGGTCGAGTGTCCATTTATGAACTTGAACTGAGGTGTTTATTAATTATTTGTTTAACATTACAGAACACAACTTTTTATCTATTGCAAGAAGTAGATCAATCTAGACATCGTTCCTGGCGGCCTACTGAGATCGTATCTCACACCCTACTTGGGATACCCTTATCACCCAAGAAGAATTTTTTATCATAGTTATGGATAATGGGTAGTGTGTGGCTTCCTATGTTTGATTGATTTATAGTATTAGGAAGGAGCATGCGGAAAAGGGGAAATCCTAGGATCTAGATTCTCATTGTAGTAGTTTTTTTCTTTTCCTATATATTTTTATAGCATGTTCTATATGATTGTATCTCCATATCCCCATACTCACATTGTGTATAGATGCATAACATATCATATTCATCATTTTTTAACACTTATTTTTATTTTTCTTCCACCAGTTATCTATTTCTCTTGCATGATTTATTTCCATAATTATGTTACTATTTGTTATTACTTATGCTTATGATATTTATTATCTCTTGGTTACCACTATTCAAACTCTAGTCTATGAGGGAATAGTATCCCCACACACACACTCTAGGCCCTAGATTCTAGTCGGTAGCCTCTTCCATTTGGGGATACTTACTTGAGGCCATGTGGCCCACCATCTCGAGGATCAGTTTAGTAGAACTCAGGGAGGGATTATTCAATGTGGAATAAAATCCTTATTTCCACATTTTCTTACTATTTTTGTATTATACAAGAGACTAGGAAATTGGAATTGGGACCTTACCCTATGATTGGATGTAGCTAACCCATGTATAGGGGAAACCCAAATTGCCTGAGGCGGGAAATTTTAGTTATTGATTTTTCTATTTATGGTTGATATGACTTCACTATTGAGTAACACATTTTGTTTATGATGTTATTGATATTGGTATTATTTAAATTATGATTTATATTATTACAAATCAATGAAATGAGTGAAATTCATAACATTCATCATACTAAGAACCATAGGATTAAAATGTCATGGATTATTCCATGCCATATCTAAATTTAGCATGCATTTCGTGTTTGCATGTGATTTTTGTTATGGCTTGTTATGTTGAGACCTGTAGTTCATGTTTGTTACATATTTACATTGAAATGTTCCAATTGGAAATGTAGGAGCATGACATGATTTGGATTAAGTGGATTCCCAATTTAAATTTGTATAGTGTATGGGCCCTTATAAATTTGGATGGTGATCTAATTAATTAAACCAAATTAAAAGGGGGATTAAATTTATAAAGGAATTAAAGTGAAAACCACATTTAGAATGAAATGGACCTTATACATGATAATTTTGAGACATTGACCTCACCAAACCATAACAATGGGTAGTAGGATATGCTTATCATTTTTTAGTGATCAAACTGGGCTTCCCTATCATCTAAACCTAGCTGTAGGGGAACAATTTCAGTTTTGTTGTGTTTTAGGGAGGATTTGTACCTACCCTTATTTATCCGTTTCATTATACTATTTTGCTATATATTTTACATCCTACCAAAGGAGTGTACTTGTAATTGTAAATATATGACATTGCAACATCCTTGTGTTGTATGACAAGAGAGTGGTGATGAGCACACTCTGGATGTCATGACCCCCTCCCACCAAAGATACCCCTCCTGAGCTGGAAATGGTGAAAGGTAGATAATGACCCCCGAGTCCCGCCTCTAGTAGGCCCTGGGGTGGCGACTAGCACCAAGGGTATGAGTTTTCACAAATATGGGAGGCATTACCCTTTTTATTATTTAAGATCGGGAAATAGGACAAGTAAACCACCAAAAAGGAAAAGAACAAGTGTATAGAAATAAACCCAAACCATTCCCACATGCATGTTTAAATAGTTCTGAAACAAGGTACAAGTAAAAGAAAGCTCAAAAGTAAAATACCAAAAGAAACAAGTGTACAACAACTGCAACAACTCCAACTGTCCCGACTAGTAGGGTCCCGCACGGCCCTGGTAGTCCTACTAGAAACCTGAAAGTAAACGTAGGGTGAGCATACAAGTATACTCAGTAGGGAAACCTAAAGCTCTCGTGCATAGGTGGGGAGACATCCTAATGTACCGTGAGAACAACAGAAGAAACCTAGCAGGGAAATCTATCCACCCAACCACACTAGCCACACTCACCAAAACATAATCACAATAGGTAGTAGTAGTATATAAGAACAAGACTATTGGGTACCCCGCACTATTTCCCATTAGTTAGCTGCTCTTCCTAACGGCGAACGTCCTGACGCTGCCACACTATCCTCGCCTGCACACACCTGGGCCTCACAAACCACACATCCCGCCCGCACACACCTGGGCCTCACAACCATGTATCCCGCCCGCACACACTTGGGCCTCATCCCGAAGATTATTGGGAAACAGTAAAACCTGCCCGAAGAGTCTTGGGCTAAAACCACCCCAATCGAAACCTACTAGAAGGGTCTTAGGTGTAAGGTCACCTCAAGCCATCATAGAATAGGGAAGAAGGAGCAGGAAGGAGCTAGTAACTATGTGAAAACACCCTCTCCCATGAAATGGGAGTGTTTGGAACTAAGTGCTCAACATGGGTGGGGTGCGTCAAAACACAAAGATACATATATATATATATGTATACCAAAAACATAGCCCAACCTATGGAATCTAAACAGAGAAACTGAGCATGTGCCTCGGCACTGCTACTACGAAGCATACATATAACAAACAACCCCAACCCCATTTATGTTTTCACGTTTCAGCAGGATTAGTTTATTAGTTCGTTAACTACTGGGAAACTATCCACAACCAACCACATCGATCGTTCGTAAAACATATCCCTGCCATCCACAAATCAAGTTAGAAAAACACAAGCAGCACAACAAATCCATTCTTATCAACCAATCAACCCATTGATTATTAATCCCATTCCATTACCATGACCCACCATTCATTAACTCTTCCACTTTTTATTTATTATTCACAACCCAAAGTCCGTTCACATTTAAACCCATCCCTGCAGCCCCACTGCCAACCACCATAACCACAAACACACCGAAACCCATACATCATCATCCCTTGATACCATTTATTGCAGCCCCACTGACCATCACTAACATAACATTCACACCAACCCACAACCAAGTCAACCGCAGCCCTGCTACTCACCCGATCCACAACAACCCACAAAACACCCCCATCGCATGCCACGTATCCGAGCCAACACCCACATGTTCATTATTCCATTTTGTTCAACCGGGGTGATCAGAAAAGGGTTCCAGATTTTAAAACAGCCAACTTTATGTGATTAACCAAATTTGACATTCAACAAAGTTCCATTCATAAAAACAGTTTAGAAGATAGGGAAACATTTAATTGCGCAAGCAAAGGCCCCCAACGACCGTGATTTTCAGTAGGCATAATCCTATTCAATTTACAATATAATATCACAGGATATAAAGATAAACATAACAACTTCCCCATACCCATTCTTTAACCAGTTATTATATTTATTTATTGGTTCAGCTGTTTCTCATTAAAACAAGAGGATACCCACCCTGCATGATGCACAATTTAGAGAGACGAAGGTAAGATCCCTACCTCAACAGGTTCCGATGTCCTTCTATGAACACGACCACCACGATCACAAGGCTTCTCCCATAACGACTGCACCCACCAAGGACGTTGCGGCACCACCGAATCAACAACACAAGAAACTCCCTCAACACAGAGATCACATGCCATAGCACGGAAGTAAAACAGGAGAAGTAGGATCAGAAAGAGAATACAAGAACAGAGGTTTAACATACCTTTTTAGAGTTGTTCGTCAAAGACCATCATTCCCGTCAATTATCAACAGTATACTGGGTTGGAAACTGCAGATGGGAGTTCGAAGAAGAGGGAACAAAATAGGGTGTACGATGTTCTCCTCGCTGACACGATCCCGCAGTCACTGACGGATCGACGATCAGAGTCCGGATGAAGAAGTTAGGAGGAATGATTCTAGATCATCCGGGAGCGTCGCCATGTGGAGAAGAAGAGAGGACTGTAAATAACATGTGAACCTATCTTATATAGGCAACAAAAGGGTAAAACAGTAGGCGGCATGTATTAATGAATACATGACATGACCGTACAACTGTTACGTTGTTTGACTGGTCAACACACGACACGTCACACGATTTTCATGCGTTTAATGATAATAATAACTTCAATTAATAATAGGTGTTTAATTGACCCGAGACATGATTCATAAAAAGGTATTCATTATTGGTCTTAAAATGACCGTCATAATTTCAGGATTGCAACATCACAGACAGTTCGTTAATCCGATACCGTATGAGGGAGATACGTTGGATACAAGATCCCATAATAATAATGATATTATTATTATTGGGTGTTTCGTGGACCTGAGCCACAAACCATAATTTAATATCCAACATTAGACTTGAATCGATCGTATTAATTATAGGATCACATCTCCACTGATGAGAAGTCAATCGGACGTCGCACGCGGAAGTTATGATGGGTCGAAGATTTAATAATAAAATTAAATCTATTAATTTACGAGCATTACGGTTACCCGATATGAAAACCCAAAAAAGACATCCAATATTAGACTCATAATTTTCGTCTCGTAGTCAAGGTCCCACTACCGCTGACGGTTCATGAAACCGAGGCCGCACGAAGAAGTTGTGGACGAAACACGGTTTTCCCAACAAAAATAATAATTACATTATTATTTTATTTAAGCATTTTATTTTCTTTTCCCCTAAAAAAAACCACGTTCAACCTCTTTGTAGCGCATAAGCCTCCCATGATTGACTCCTTTTATATTTATATATATATATATATATATATTCATTATCATCTTTTAATCATTATTATAATATATAATAATAATAACTTACTAATGAGGCTACTCATTCCCACGCCACCACCAAAACAAAATGGCGCCTCTCCATTACTCCATGTCAACCACGCCCACCCCTTATTTATCTCCTTTTTAATTTAACTTATTTATTCTATTGCATTAAATTATAAATCTTTATTTCATTTAAACCCTTTCTCTCTCCAATCTCACTTCAATGTCATTATTAATAAAATTAATATTAATAACACTCATCATTAATGTTCTAATTTAATCCCATTAAATTAGATTACCATAATTATTCTCATATTAAACTAAAACCATTCCATGCGACTCAAAACCATTTCATTTAATTGAATTAAATGACAAAACAAAAATTAATATAACTTACATATTCAACCCCTTTTTAATACATTTAATTTCATTAACCTCTCGCTCATAGTTTTACGCCATCATTGTTATTTATTGTTTTTCAATAATAATAAAAATTCATCAACTTATTTTATTAACTCATCACCGTTATTATTTTTAATAATGATAATATTTACGCTCATCGCATTGACCACGTTAAACCACGCCGTTGGATATCTGAATCTGACCATGCCACGTCAATGTCTCATAACATCCATCAATTTAATTATTTAATTCTATTTATTTTCATTTCACAGTGATTAAATTGAAACCACTTTTATTAAATTAAAACCATTCAATTTAATAAACCCAACATATTTTTACACCACCATTATTATTACTATTTAACATAATAATAATAACGAACTCACCTTTAATTTTATTAACGCACCACCATGCTTCCACTGCGCATCTTCATTTATTTGTTTGAAATAAATACCATGACTCATTTCATTAATTTCTCATTATTATTTATATTATGAATAATATTAATAACACAACACCCATTATTATTATTTAAATTTAATTTCAACAATTACTCAATTAATAATAAACCGCATGTTTCATTTATCAACGTCCAATGGGTCACACACCTTCCCACTTCACATCATTAATAATAATGACACCCATTAAATAATTTTATCCTGATTATTATCTTTTTATTTTAATTAATCACACAATTTATATCATCATCATTCTTATTTAACATATTTTTATGTTATCATCAGTATTAAAAAATTATCATTATAACACGCGTCGTGTTGACCATATCGATTTCAACAAAGGAATGGACTGGAGGGGTCCGGGCTAATACATCAGATACCTCTCAAAACATTCTTGTCCTCGAGAATTAAAAACCAACCCAGAAGAAAGAATGACTCTGAACAACCACCCCACAAGATACCTCTCAGGGCTCTTGTCATAATAGGAAATAATTGAAAACCCTAATTATATGAGTTAGGAATTCCTTTTCCCATACCGAGATATTATCCGCTTTAGGCGGCACTGACTCGCCTGTACGGGTTTAATCGCATACACATTAATGCGTCTCGATTAGGAATTATGTCTTCCGACTTCCATATATTAGGATTTTCCAAACTTACACTACCCCCAACACCTTACAAAACAACAATAAATTTCCTGAACACATGGCTTGAGGAATTCCTTCTCCCATGTCAAGATATTATCCGCTTTAGGCGGCACTAACTCTCCTAAATGGGTTTAATCACATCCACATTAATGCGTCTCGATTAGGGATCAGGTCCTTCTCTCCCCACATGTTAGGACTCTTCACACACATTTAAAGGAAAGAGGGAAACAACTTAGCATTAAAACTCAGATAAACAAGTTCCAGGCCCCAAGAATGAGCAAAATAGAGTTCCAACAATAGAGTGTAATGATACCAAACAAAACATAAAGGAGAGAATTCAAGAAAACCCAAACACATCTCTATCGATCCCTAGTCCTTCTAGAGATGCCGCCTCTGCTGCATGCAACTATCTGCGCCCAGCTCCTCTGCCTCTCTGTTGACGTCCGCCTCCTCAACCACGTCTCGGTTGGGATCCTTGAGGAACTCTTTGTGGCTGGCCACCACCCGCTCCATCTCCCCTCAGAGGGACTAGAGACTGTTGCTGCTGGAAGGGTCTTGCCGGCAACTGGTGCTACTGAGGCGAGCGCTGAACCTGTACACCTCCACCGTACTAAGCTTGGGTCGGGTACCGACTCTGAATGTTCCCGAAACCTCCACAAGAGAAACACTTCGGTCCTAGGATCATGAAAAAGGGACGAGGACCCAAAGATCTGAACTGGAACTGCTGGGGCCTGCTCCCTACTGGCCTAAAACTGGAAGGTCCTGTCGCAGGAGACCTGCTACTGACTGCCTTCCCCTTCGACGAACCTGGATGGATCCCCTCACATGGTGCACCTCCCTGCGAGTGAATCCTCTCTAAAACCTCTATCTTATTCTGTACTTCCAAGTAAGTCGGAAGGGTGAAGGGGGTGACAGCATACTGGAGCGAAGGACAAAGCGCCTCCTCCAAACGTCTCGCCCGAGACTCCTCATCCGGAAAGAGATCCGGAGAAAAGCACAAGAGATCCTTGAACTTGATCCCCAACTATCATACTAACATACTCCCCTGCTGAAGGGAGAGTAACTCCAGCCACTTCTCCACCTTGATCATGGAAGAAAGGAATTCCTCTCGGAATTCCTTTTCAAAGTCAGCCCATGAAACCTCTACCTCTATCCTCTCTCTGTGGTAGAGCACCCACCACTGTCGCGCTGCACCTCTCAGCTGACTGAGTGCTAGGAGAACCCAGTACTCCCTCGGAGCAAGAATCAAGGTAAAAGCAATCCCTAGATCTTTGAGCCACCCCTACTTCTCCGTATCTGAAGTACTACCCTCGTACTTCTTGAGGGTTTGTCGCTGGAAAGAACGGAGAGTCTTCTGCCACTGGCTATCTTCCTCCTCTAGGTCAATCCTCAACTGATCGACCGCCTAAATCTGCTGGTCCTCGACCATTTGAGCCACCCGGGGATGACGTCTAGGTTCCATAGCTGTACGGTAAACAAAGATCGCTTAAGCCCAAGTAGTAAGGAAATTTCTCAGGGTTTCATTTTATCATTTTATTTCAATTTCTTTCCCAGAACACCCAAATCAAGTAAAACACAATCATGATGATGCATGTACCTTCTCTAGGGTCTCTACCCTGCAATCAATGTAGTCTCAATTGGTCGTTAGGTAGGCTCAGAGTCCTTGCATTAGATCACGGGGGGCCCTAAAATTCCGTGTCCTAGCCGGTCTTCCCTAGTTTATGTCATGCACCAAGATTAACCAACACTATTGCCCTACCATCCCATGCAATCCTCATTGTGCCTAACTCTAGACTCCATCCTATATCTCAACCATCACCTATGATACCATTCTGTCACGACCCCCTCCCACCAAAGATGCCCCTCCTGAGCTGGTGATGGTGAAAGGGAGATAATGACCCCCGTGTCCCGCCTCCAGTAGGCTCCGGGGTGGCGACTAGCACCAAGTGTATGAGTTTTCACAAATATGGGAGGCATTACCCTTTTTATTATTTGATATCAGGAAATAGGACAAGTCAACCACCAAAAAGGAAAATAACAAGTGTATATAAATAAACCCAAACCATTCCCACATGCATGTTTAAATAGTTTTGAAACAAGGTACAAGTAAAAGAAAGCTCAAAAGTACAATACCAAAAGAAAAAAGTGTACAGAAACTGCAACAACTCCAACTGTCCCGACTAGTAGGGCCCCGCATGGCCCTGGTATTCCTCCTAGAAATATGAAAGTAAACATAGGGTGATCATACAATTATAATCAGTAGGGAAACCTAAATCTCTCGTGCACAGGTGGGAGACATCCTAATGTCTCGTGAGAACAACAAAAGAAACCTAGCATGGAAATCTACCAACCCAACCTCACTATCCAAAATCATCAAAACATAATCACAATAGGTAGTAGTGGTATATAAGAACAAGACTATTGGGTACCCCGCACCATTTCCCATTAGTTAGTTGCTCTTCCTAATGGTGAACGTCATGACGCTGCCACACTCTCCCCGCCCGCACACACATGGGCCTCACAAACCACACATCCCGCCCGCACACACCTGGGCCTCACAACCACGTATCCCGCCTGCACACACCTGGGACTCACAACCACGTATCCCGCCCACACACACCTGGGCCTCACAACCACGTATCCCACCCACACACACCTGGGCCTCATCCCGAAGATTCTTGGGAAACAGTAAAACTTTCCCCAAGAGTCTTGGGCTAAAACCACCCCAATTGAAACCTACCTGAAGGGTCTTAGGTGTAAGGTCGCCTCAAGCCATCACAGCCTAGGGAAGAAGGAGCATGAATGAGCTAGTAACTATGGGAAAACACCCTCTCCCATGAAATTGGAGTGTTCGGCACTAAGTGCTCAACATGGGTGGGGTGCATCAAAACACAAAGATACAGATATATATATGTATACCAAACACACAGCCCAACCTATGGATTCTAAATAGAGAAACTGAGCATGTTCCTCAACACTTCTACTATGAAGCATGCATATAACAAACAACCCCAACCCCATTTAGGTTTTCACATTTCAGCAGAATTAGTTTATTAGTTCCTTAACTACTGGGCAACTATCCACAACCAACCACATCGATCGTTCATAAAACATATCCCTGCCATACACAAATCAAGTTAGGAAAACACAAGCAACACAACAAATCCCTTCTTATCAACCAACCAACCCATTGATTATTAATCCCGTTCCATTACCATGACCCACCATTCATTTGCTCTTCCACTTTTTATTTATTATTCACAACCCATAGTCCATTCACATTTAAACTCATCCCTGCAGCCCCGCTGCCAACCACCATAACCACAAACACACCAAAACCCATACATCATCATCCATTGATACCATTAATTGCAGCCCCGCTACCCATCACTAACATATCATTCACACCAACCCACAACCAAGTCAACCGCAACCCCGCTGCTCACCCGATCCACAACAACCCACAAAACACCCCCATCGCATGCCACGTATCTGAGCCAACACCCACATGTTCATTATTCCATTTTGTTCAACCGGGGTGATCACACAAGGGTTCCAGATTTTAAAACAGCCAACTTTACGTGATTAACCAAATTCCACATTCAACATAGTTCCATTAAAAAAAACGATCTAGAAGATTGGGCAACATTTAATTGCGCAAGAAAAGGCCCCCAACGACCGTGATTTTCAGTAGGCATAAGCCTATTAAATTCACAATATAATATCATAGGATATAAAGATAAACATAAAAACTTTCCCATCCCCATTCTTTAACCAGTTATTATCTTTATTTATTGGTTCAACTATTTCTCATGAAAACAAGAGGATACCCACCCTGCATGATGCACAATTTAGAGAGACGAAGGTAAGATCCCTACCTCAACAGGTTTCGATGTCCTTCTATAAACACGACCACCACGATCACAAGGCTTCTCCCAGAACGACTGCACCCACCAATGATGTCGTGGCACCACCGAATCAACAACACATGAAACTCCCTCAACATGGAGATCACATGCCGTAGCATGGAAGGAAAACGGGAGAAGTAGGATCAGAAAGAGAATACAAGAACAGAGGTTTAAAATACCTTTTTAGAGTTGTTTATCAAAGACCATCATGTTGTACCCCACACTATTTGATTTTCATGATCACAATCACTTTCATATATGTTTAACTTTGTTTTTAAGTGTTGTGGATGATAGGCAAAAGATTGCCAAAGGATTGGCCCAAGAATGGACAAGAAATGGACTGAAATTCAGTCCACCGGCCAACTGGTGTGATAGCACCGGCCAGCCGGTGGAACTGGCAGAGGGATTGCCCACTGCCAGGTTCCACCGGTCGACCGGTGGCTCTGTCACCGGTCGACCTGTGGCATCCAGCCCAAATAGTGTTTGCTACTGTCTTGCCACCGGCCAGCCGGTGGCTCCTCCACCGGTCGACCGGTGGAGCCTGCACCAAGACTCTTCTTCTCTGCCAAGGCACCGGCCAGCCGGTGGCCCTGCACCGGCCAGCCGGTAGCCCAGTCAAACTAGTCGTTGGCTTTGACCAGTCAACTCCAATTTGGCCTCCAACGGCTCTTTTAGCCTCTCCAACGGCTCCGAAGCCTCCCCAAGGGTTCCATGCCTATAAATAAAGGCCAAGGAAGCCCCGGACACCAATCAGATCACATACCAAGCGCCCGGACATATTGTTGAACATTTGGCGAACCTCCGGCACTCCACCTTCAAGGATCCTCAAGTGCTCCAACCAATTTCCAATCCAAGGAGCACCTCAAGAAGCTTGGGAGAGCACGCTACATCAACTCCATCATACCTTGGCGCCCAAGTCTTCCTCATATACGGGTTTTATTGTTTTATTTTTTATTAAGCTTTAAATTTGGGTTTGTGCCTACAAACCCCAAACTCTTTCTCATCCCCTCTTTCTTTTGGGTTCTCACACCACCACTAAGGTGTGAAGAGGTTTCTTCAAGCCTTTCCTTTTAAAAGGCTTGTGTCACCGGTGAGCTAGCCTTCACCCGTTAAAAAGGCTAGTGGGTTCTTACTCAACCATTAAAAGTAAGTGGGTTCTTGCTCAACCAATAAAAGCAAGCTGTAATAGGTCCTAGTGCTACCTCAAAGCCTAGTGGGTTTCTTGCTAAAACCATTGAAAAGCAAGCGGTAGGAATCTCTCAACGGTTGAGTTGGGAGCGGAGACGTAGGCCGGGTTTTGGCCGAACTCCGTTATCAATTGCGTGTCTTGCCTCTTTTATTTCCGCTGCATTCTTTCACTTTGATTTTAATTTGTTAATCATTTTTTAAAAGGCAATTCACCCCCCTCTTGCCATCAATTCCCTCCTTGGGTGTTTTCTCCGACCTAACATTTGGTATCAGAGGGCGTATTTGAATAATTCCCTAAACCGGTTTCAAATTAAAGATCCTATTTTTTTTTTGATGGCTTCTACCGCTTCTTCCTCCCAATCCCCCGAAGGTCATTCTTTGGATCGTGCTCCATTTTTTGATGGAGCCGATTATTCTTTTTGGAAAACCCTCATGACCACTTTTTTAAAAAGTATTGGCTATCCTATTTTTAAAATTGTCATGCATGGTTATTCATTTTCTTCTCCCGATGAATCCAAATGGACCCCCGCCGACATTGCAAATTTCGAGCTTGATGGCAAAGCCATGAATGCTCTTCATTGCGGGTTAGATAGAAATGTTTTTAATTGTATTTCTTCTTGCACTACTTCTTACGATCTTTGGAAGTTTTTAGAACTTACCTATGAAGGTACTAGCGAGGCTCCAAAGCAAGAACCCGCTCAAAAGCTAGAACCCGACAACAAGCAAGAACCCGATGCAAAATCCGTGCCCAATTGCCCACTCCACAAGAAAAGGGCCAAGAAAAAGGAGAAGAAGAAGGCTTCAAAGGCAACATGGAGTGATAGATCCACCTCTTCATTCTCCTCCTTCTCCTCGAGCGACCAAGGTAAAAAATGCCTAATGGCAAAACATGAGGTATCTTCCTCCTCTTCCTCCTCCTCCTCTTCTAGTTCTTCAAATTCTTTCAATCATTTGTCATATGAAGAACTCCAACATGTGCGAGACCAATTAGAGAATGGTTTTCACGAACTCTCTTCAAAATTTGTTGCTTTAAAAAAGTCTTTCAAAAAACTCTCCTCCGAAAAAGAACAACTTCTCAAAGAGAAGGAGGAGTTGACCCTAAAAATCCAAAACCTCCCCGATGTTGATTCCTTGGAATCAACCATTAAAGACCTCAGGGAATCTCTTGCTAAATTCACCAAAGGGGAACAAAATTTGAACAATATACTTGGTTCCCAAAGGGTTTCTAGAACCACCAATGGACTTGGCTATACCAACCGAGCCTCCTCCTCCCATGCTCAAACTGTTTTTGTAAGGGGGAGCTCCGATTATAAATTTTGTAATTATTGCAAGAAAACCGGGCATCTCATTTATGAGTGTAATTGTAAAAACGCCCGGTACGGCCAACCCAAATCGATTTTTTATTCAGATGAATTTTATAGGAGAAGACCCGCTATGAGACAAGTATGGATTGAAAAATCCCTTCTCGCAAGTCTCTCCGGGCCTAAAATTGTTTCTTTTCAAAATCCCTCTCCCCGGTGACTTATTGCTTTATTTAGGGGGAGTTAGGAGCTTTTAAGCTTTTTGTGTATTCAATTTTTTTTATTTCAAACTCAACTCTTGGTTTCAATTCTTTCAATTCAAAATTTTCTATTAAAATTCCATTTCTAAATTTCCAACAGTTGGTATTAATTTTTGATTCAAAACTTTCAATTCATTTTTCAAAAATTTCAATTGGTTTAAAATCTCTCATTTCCCTCAATCAAGTTTTATGCCCCACGCTATTTTGATAATCACAAAGGGGGAGAAATTTCTTGATTGATTGGGGGAGAATCTTTTCTCTCATGCTTAGTATTTATTTTCAATTTATCATTTAGGCATGCCTTTCATTTAAGTTTTTACATTGCTTTGATAAGTGATTGTGATCATCAAAATAGGGGGAGATTGTTGTACCCCACACTATTTGATTTTCATGATCACAATCACTTTCATATATGTTTAACTTTGTTTTTAAGTGTTGTGGATGATAGGCAAAAGATTGCCAAAGGATTGGCCCAAGAATGGACAAGAAATGGACTGAAATTCAGTCCACCGGCCAACTGGTGTGATAGCACCAGCCAGCCGGTGGAACTGGCAGAGGGATTGCCCACTGCCAGGTTCCACCGGTCGACCGGTGGCTCTGTCACCGGTCGACCTGTGGCATCCAGCCCAAATAGTGTTTGCTACTGTCTTGCCACCGGCCAGCTGGTGGCTCCTCCACCGGTCGACCGGTGGAGCCTGCACCAAGACTCTTCTTCTCTGCCAAGGCACCGGCCAGCCGGTGGCCCTGCACCGGCCAGCCGGTAGCCCAGTCAAACTAGCCGTTGGCTTTGACCAGTCAACTCCAATTTGGCCTCCAACGGCTCTTTTAGCCTCTCCAACGGCTCCGAAGCCTCCCCAAGGGTTCCATGCCTATAAATAAAGGCCAAGGAAGCCCCGGACACCAATCGGATCACATACCAAGCGCCCGGACATATTGTTGAACATTTGGCGAACCTCCGGCGCTCCACCTTCAAGGATCCTCAAGTGCTCCAACCAATTTCCAATCCAAGGAGCACCTCAAGAAGCTTGGGAGAGCACGCTACATCAACTCCATCATACCTTGGCGCCCAAGTCTTCCTCATATACGGGTTTTATTGTTTTATTTTTTATTAAGCTTTAAATTTGGGTTTGTGCCTACAAACCCCAAACTCTTTCTCATCCCCTCTTTCTTTTGGGTTCTCACACCACCACTAAGGTGTGAAGAGGTTTCTTCAAGCCTTTCCTTTTAAAAGGCTTGTGTCACCGGTGAGCTAGCCTTCACCCGTTAAAAAGGCTAGTGGGTTCTTACTCAACCATTAAAAGTAAGTGGGTTCTTGCTCAACCAATAAAAGCAAGCTGTAATAGGTCCTAGTGCTACCTCAAAGCCTAGTGGGTTTCTTGCTAAAACCATTGAAAAGCAAGCGGTAGGAATCTCTCAACGGTTGAGTTGGGAGCGGAGACGTAGGCCGGGTTTTGGCCGAACTCCGTTATCAATTGCGTGTCTTGCCTCTTTTATTTCCGCTGCATTCTTTCACTTTGATTTTAATTTGTTAATCATTTTTTAAAAGGCAATTCACCCCCCTCTTGCCATCAATTCCCTCCTTGGGTGTTTTCTCCGACCTAACATTTGGTATCAGAGGGCGTATTTGAATAATTCCCTAAACCGGTTTCAAATTAAAGATCCTATTTTTTTTTTGATGGCTTCTACCGCTTCTTCCTCCCAATCCCCCGAAGGTCATTCTTTGGATCGTGCTCCATTTTTTGATGGAGCCGATTATTCTTTTTGGAAAACCCTCATGACCACTTTTTTAAAAAGTATTGGCTATCCTATTTTTAAAATTGTCATGCATGGTTATTCATTTTCTTCTCCCGATGAATCCAAATGGACCCCCGCCGACATTGCAAATTTCGAGCTTGATGGCAAAGCCATGAATGCTCTTCATTGCGGGTTAGATAGAAATGTTTTTAATTGTATTTCTTCTTGCACTACTTCTTACGATCTTTGGAAGTTTTTAGAACTTACCTATGAAGGTACTAGCGAGGCTCCAAAGCAAGAACCCGCTCAAAAGCTAGAACCCGACAACAAGCAAGAACCCGATGCAAAATCCGTGCCCAATTGCCCACTCCACAAGAAAAGGGCCAAGAAAAAGGAGAAGAAGAAGGCTTCAAAGGCAACATGGAGTGATAGATCCACCTCTTCATTCTCCTCCTTCTCCTCGAGCGACCAAGGTAAAAAATGCCTAATGGCAAAACATGAGGTATCTTCCTCCTCTTCCTCCTCCTCCTCTTCTAGTTCTTCAAATTCTTTCAATCATTTGTCATATGAAGAACTCCAACATGTGCGAGACCAATTAGAGAATGGTTTTCACGAACTCTCTTCAAAATTTGTTGCTTTAAAAAAGTCTTTCAAAAAACTCTCCTCCGAAAAAGAACAACTTCTCAAAGAGAAGGAGGAGTTGACCCTAAAAATCCAAAACCTCCCCGATGTTGATTCCTTGGAATCAACCATTAAAGACCTCAGGGAATCTCTTGCTAAATTCACCAAAGGGGAACAAAATTTGAACAATATACTTGGTTCCCAAAGGGTTTCTAGAACCACCAATGGACTTGGCTATACCAACCGAGCCTCCTCCTCCCATGCTCAAACTGTTTTTGTAAGGGGGAGCTCCGATTATAAATTTTGTAATTATTGCAAGAAAACCGGGCATCTCATTTATGAGTGTAATTGTAAAAACGCCCGGTACGGCCAACCCAAATCGATTTTTTATTCAGATGAATTTTATAGGAGAAGACCCGCTATGAGACAAGTATGGATTGAAAAATCCCTTCTCGCAAGTCTCTCCGGGCCTAAAATTGTTTCTTTTCAAAATCCCTCTCCCCGGTGACTTATTGCTTTATTTAGGGGGAGTTAGGAGCTTTTAAGCTTTTTGTGTATTCAATTTTTTTTATTTCAAACTCAACTCTTGGTTTCAATTCTTTCAATTCAAAATTTTCTATTAAAATTCCATTTCTAAATTTCCAACAGTTGGTATTAATTTTTGATTCAAAACTTTCAATTCATTTTTCAAAAATTTCAATTGGTTTAAAATCTCTCATTTCCCTCAATCAAGTTTTATGCCCCACGCTATTTTGATAATCACAAAGGGGGAGAAATTTCTTGATTGATTGGGGGAGAATCTTTTCTCTCATGCTTAGTATTTATTTTCAATTTATCATTTAGGCATGCCTTTCATTTAAGTTTTTACATTGCTTTGATAAGTGATTGTGATCATCAAAATAGGGGGAGATTGTTGTACCCCACACTATTTGATTTTCATGATCACAATCACTTTCATATATGTTTAACTTTGTTTTTAAGTGTTGTGGATGATAGGCAAAAGATTGCCAAAGGATTGGCCCAAGAATGGACAAGAAATGGACTGAAATTCAGTCCACCGGCCAACTGGTGTGATAGCACCGGCCAGCCGGTGGAACTGGCAGAGGGATTGCCCACTGCCAGGTTCCACCGGTCGACCGGTGGCTCTGTCACCGGTCGACCTGTGGCATCCAGCCCAAATAGTGTTTGCTACTGTCTTGCCACCGGCCAGCTGGTGGCTCCTCCACCGGTCGACCGGTGGAGCCTGCACCAAGACTCTTCTTCTCTGCCAAGGCACCGGCCAGCCGGTGGCCCTGCACCGGCCAGCCGGTAGCCCAGTCAAACTAGCCGTTGGCTTTGACCAGTCAACTCCAATTTGGCCTCCAACGGCTCTTTTAGCCTCTCCAACGGCTCCGAAGCCTCCCCAAGGGTTCCATGCCTATAAATAAAGGCCAAGGAAGCCCCGGACACCAATCGGATCACATACCAAGCGCCCGGACATATTGTTGAACATTTGGCGAACCTCCGGCGCTCCACCTTCAAGGATCCTCAAGTGCTCCAACCAATTTCCAATCCAAGGAGCACCTCAAGAAGCTTGGGAGAGCACGCTACATCAACTCCATCATACCTTGGCGCCCAAGTCTTCCTCATATACGGGTTTTATTGTTTTATTTTTTATTAAGCTTTAAATTTGGGTTTGTGCCTACAAACCCCAAACTCTTTCTCATCCCCTCTTTCTTTTGGGTTCTCACACCACCACTAAGGTGTGAAGAGGTTTCTTCAAGCCTTTCCTTTTAAAAGGCTTGTGTCACCGGTGAGCTAGCCTTCACCCGTTAAAAAGGCTAGTGGGTTCTTACTCAACCATTAAAAGTAAGTGGGTTCTTGCTCAACCAATAAAAGCAAGCTGTAATAGGTCCTAGTGCTACCTCAAAGACTAGTGGGTTTCTTGCTAAAACCATTGAAAAGCAAGCGGTAGGAATCTCTCAACGGTTGAGTTGGGAGCGGAGACGTAGGCCGGGTTTTGGCCGAACTCCGTTATCAATTGCGTGTCTTGCCTCTTTTATTTCCGCTGCATTCTTTCACTTTGATTTTAATTTGTTAATCATTTTTTAAAAGGCAATTCACCCCCCTCTTGCCATCAATTCCCTCCTTGGGTGTTTTCTCCGACCTAACATTTGGTATCAGAGGGCGTATTTGAATAATTCCCTAAACCGGTTTCAAATTAAAGATCCTATTTTTTTTTTGATGGCTTCTACCGCTTCTTCCTCCCAATCCCCCGAAGGTCATTCTTTGGATCGTGCTCCATTTTTTGATGGAGCCGATTATTCTTTTTGGAAAACCCTCATGACCACTTTTTTAAAAAGTATTGGCTATCCTATTTTTAAAATTGTCATGCATGGTTATTCATTTTCTTCTCCCGATGAATCCAAATGGACCCCCGCCGACATTGCAAATTTCGAGCTTGATGGCAAAGCCATGAATGCTCTTCATTGCGGGTTAGATAGAAATGTTTTTAATTGTATTTCTTCTTGCACTACTTCTTACGATCTTTGGAAGTTTTTAGAACTTACCTATGAAGGTACTAGCGAGGCTCCAAAGCAAGAACCCGCTCAAAAGCTAGAACCCGACAACAAGCAAGAACCCGATGCAAAATCCGTGCCCAATTGCCCACTCCACAAGAAAAGGGCCAAGAAAAAGGAGAAGAAGAAGGCTTCAAAGGCAACATGGAGTGATAGCTCCACCTCTTCATTCTCCTCCTTCTCCTCGAGCGACCAAGGTAAAAAATTCCTAATGGCAAAACATGAGGTATCTTCCTCCTCTTCCTCCTCCTCCTCTTCTAGTTCTTCAAATTCTTTCAATCATTTGTCATATGAAGAACTCCAACATGTGCGAGACCAATTAGAGAATGGTTTTCACGAACTCTCTTCAAAATTTGTTGCTTTAAAAAAGTCTTTCAAAAAACTCTCCTCCGAAAAAGAACAACTTCTCAAAGAGAAGGAGGAGTTGACCCTAAAAATCCAAAACCTCCCCGATGTTGATTCCTTGGAATCAACCATTAAAGACCTCAGGGAATCTCTTGCTAAATTCACCAAAGGGGAACAAAATTTGAACAATATACTTGGTTCCCAAAGGGTTTCTAGAACCACCAATGGACTTGGCTATACCAACCGAGCCTCCTCCTCCCATGCTCAAACTGTTTTTGTAAGGGGGAGCTCCGATTATAAATTTTGTAATTATTGCAAGAAAACCGGGCATCTCATTTATGAGTGTAATTGTAAAAACGCCCGGTACGGCCAACCCAAATCGATTTTTTATTCAGATGAATTTTATAGGAGAAGACCCGCTATGAGACAAGTATGGATTGAAAAATCCCTTCTCGCAAGTCTCTCCGGGCCTAAAATTGTTTCTTTTCAAAATCCCTCTCCCCGGTGACTTATTGCTTTATTTAGGGGGAGTTAGGAGCTTTTAAGCTTTTTGTGTATTCAATTTTTTTTATTTCAAACTCAACTCTTGGTTTCAATTCTTTCAATTCAAAATTTTCTATTAAAATTTCATTTCTAAATTTCCAACAGTTGGTATTAATTTTTGATTCAAAACTTTCAATTCATTTTTCAAAAATTTCAATTGGTTTAAAATCTCTCATTTCCCTCAATCAAGTTTTATGCCCCACGCTATTTTGATAATCACAAAGGGGGAGAAATTTCTTGATTGATTGGGGGAGAATCTTTTCTCTCATGCTTAGTATTTATTTTCAATTTATCATTTAGGCATGCCTTTCATTTAAGTTTTTACATTGCTTTGATAAGTGATTGTGATCATCAAAATAGGGGGAGATTGTTGTACCCCACACTATTTGATTTTCATGATCACAATCACTTTCATATATGTTTAACTTTGTTTTTAAGTGTTGTGGATGATAGGCAAAAGATTGCCAAAGGATTGGCCCAAGAATGGACAAGAAATGGACTGAAATTCAGTCCACCGGCCAACTGGTGTGATAGCACCGGCCAGCCGGTGGAACTGGCAGAGGGATTGCCCACTGCCAGGTTCCACCGGTCGACCGGTGGCTCTGTCACCGGTCGACCTGTGGCATCCAGCCCAAATAGTGTTTGCTACTGTCTTGCCACCGGCCAGCCGGTGGCTCCTCCACCGGTCGACCGGTGGAGCCTGCACCAAGACTCTTCTTCTCTGCCAATGCACCGGCCAGCCGGTGGCCCTGCACCGGCCAGCCGGTAGCCCAGTCAAACTAGCCGTTGGCTTTGACCAGTCAACTCCAATTTGGCCTCCAACGGCTCTTTTAGCCTCTTCAACGGCTCCGAAGCCTCCCCAAGGGTTCCATGCCTATAAATAAAGGCCAAGGAAGCCCCGGACACCAATCGGATCACATACCAAGCGCCCGGACATATTGTTGAACATTTGGCGAACCTCCGGCGCTCCACCTTCAAGGATCCTCAAGTGCTCCAACCAATTTCCAATCCAAGGAGCACCTCAAGAAGCTTGGGAGAGCACGCTACATCAACTCCATCATACCTTGGCGCCCAAGTCTTCCTCATATACGGGTTTTATTGTTTTATTTTTTATTAAGCTTTAAATTTGGGTTTGTGCCTACAAACCCCAAACTCTTTCTCATCCCCTCTTTCTTTTGGGTTCTCACACCACCACTAAGGTGTGAAGAGGTTTCTTCAAGCCTTTCCTTTTAAAAGGCTTGTGTCACCGGTGAGCTAGCCTTCACCCGTTAAAAAGGCTAGTGGGTTCTTACTCAACCATTAAAAGTAAGTGGGTTCTTGCTCAACCAATAAAAGCAAGCTGTAATAGGTCCTAGTGCTACCTCAAAGCCTAGTGGGTTTCTTGCTAAAACCATTGAAAAGCAAGCGGTAGGAATCTCTCAACGGTTGAGTTGGGAGCGGAGACGTAGGCCGGGTTTTGGCCGAACTCCGTTATCAATTGCGTGTCTTGCCTCTTTTATTTCCGCTGCATTCTTTCACTTTGATTTTAATTTGTTAATCATTTTTTAAAAGGCAATTCACCCCCCTCTTGCCATCAATTCCCTCCTTGGGTGTTTTCTCCGACCTAACATTTGGTATCAGAGGGCGTATTTGAATAATTCCCTAAACCAGTTTCAAATTAAAGATCCTATTTTTTTTTGATGGCTTCTACCGCTTCTTCCTCCCAATCCCCCGAAGGTCATTCTTTGGATCGTGCTCCATTTTTTGATGGAGCCGATTATTCTTTTTGGAAAACCCTCATGACCACTTTTTTAAAAAGTATTGGCTATCCTATTTTTAAAATTGTCATGCATGGTTATTCATTTTCTTCTCCCGATGAATCCAAATGGACCCCCGCCGACATTGCAAATTTCGAGCTTGATGGCAAAGCCATGAATGCTCTTCATTGCGGGTTAGATAGAAATGTTTTTAATTGTATTTCTTCTTGCACTACTTCTTACGATCTTTGGAAGTTTTTAGAACTTACCTATGAAGGTACTAGCGAGGCTCCAAAGCAAGAACCCGCTCAAAAGCTAGAACCCGACAACAAGCAAGAACCCGATGCAAAATCCGTGCCCAATTGCCCACTCCACAAGAAAAGGGCCAAGAAAAAGGAGAAGAAGAAGGCTTCAAAGGCAACATGGAGTGATAGCTCCACCTCTTCATTCTCCTCCTTCTCCTCGAGCGACCAAGGTAAAAAATGCCTAATGGCAAAACATGAGGTATCTTCCTCCTCTTCCTCCTCCTCCTCTTCTAGTTCTTCAAATCCTTTCAATCATTTGTCATATGAAGAACTCCAACATGTGCGAGACCAATTAGAGAATGGTTTTCACGAACTCTCTTCAAAATTTGTTGCTTTAAAAAAGTCTTTCAAAAAACTCTCCTCCGAAAAAGAACAACTTCTCAAAGAGAAGGAGGAGTTGACCCTAAAAATCCAAAACCTCCCCGATGTTGATTCCTTGGAATCAACCATTAAAGACCTCAGGGAATCTCTTGCAAAATTCACCAAAGGGGAACAAAATTTGAACAATATACTTGGTTCCCAAAGGGTTTCTAGAACCACCAATGGACTTGGCTATACCAACCGAGCCTCCTCCTCCCATGCTCAAACTGTTTTTGTAAGGGGGAGCTCCGATTATAAATTTTGTAATTATTGCAAGAAAACCGGGCATCTCATTTATGAGTGTAATTGTAAAAACGCCCGGTACGGCCAACCCAAATCGATTTTTTATTCAGATGAATTTTATAGGAGAAGACCCGCTATGAGACAAGTATGGATTGAAAAATCCCTTCTCGCAAGTCTCTCCGGGCCTAAAATTGTTTCTTTTCAAAATCCCTCTCCCCGGTGACTTATTGCTTTATTTAGGGGGAGTTAGGAGCTTTTAAGCTTTTTGTGTATTCAATTTTTTTTATTTCAAACTCAACTCTTGGTTTCAATTCTTTCAATTCAAAATTTTCTATTAAAATTTCATTTCTAAATTTCCAACAGTTGGTATTAATTTTTGATTCAAAACTTTCAATTCATTTTTCAAAAATTTCAATTGGTTTAAAATCTCTCATTTCCCTCAATCAAGTTTTATGCCCCACGCTATTTTGATAATCACAAAGGGGGAGAAATTTCTTGATTGATTGGGGGAGAATCTTTTCTCTCATGCTTAGTATTTATTTTCAATTTATCATTTAGGCATGCCTTTCATTTAAGTTTTTACATTGCTTTGATAAGTGATTGTGATCATCAAAATAGGGGGAGATTGTTGTACCCCACACTATTTGATTTTCATGATCACAATCACTTTCATATATGTTTAACTTTGTTTTTAAGTGTTGTGGATGATAGGCAAAAGATTGCCAAAGGATTGGCCCAAGAATGGACAAGAAATGGACTGAAATTCAGTCCACCGGCCAACTGGTGTGATAGCACCGGCCAGCCGGTGGAACTGGCAGAGGGATTGCCCACTGCCAGGTTCCACCGGTCGACCGGTGGCTCTGTCACCGGTCGACCTGTGGCATCCAGCCCAAATAGTGTTTGCTACTGTCTTGCCACCGGCCAGCCGGTGGCTCCTCCACCGGTCGACCGGTGGAGCCTGCACCAAGACTCTTCTTCTCTGCCAAGGCACCGGCCAGCCGGTGGCCCTGCACCGGCCAGCCGGTAGCCCAGTCAAACTAGCCGTTGGCTTTGACCAGTCAACTCCAATTTGGCCTCCAACGGCTCTTTTAGCCTCTCCAACGGCTCCGAAGCCTCCCCAAGGGTTCCATGCCTATAAATAAAGGCCAAGGAAGCCCCAGACACCAATCGGATCACATACCAAGCGCCCGGACATATTGTTGAACATTTGGCGAACCTCCGGCGCTCCACCTTCAAGGATCCTCAAGTGCTCCAACCAATTTCCAATCCAAGGAGCACCTCAAGAAGCTTGGGAGAGCACGCTACATCAACTCCATCATACCTTGGCGCCCAAGTCTTCCTCATATACGGGTTTTATTGTTTTATTTTTTATTAAGCTTTAAATTTGGGTTTGTGCCTACAAACCCCAAACTCTTTCTCATCCCCTCTTTCTTTTGGGTTCTCACACCACCACTAAGGTGTGAAGAGGTTTCTTCAAGCCTTTCCTTTTAAAAGGCTTGTGTCACCGGTGAGCTAGCCTTCACCCGTTAAAAAGGCTAGTGGGTTCTTACTCAACCATTAAAAGTAAGTGGGTTCTTGCTCAACCAATAAAAGCAAGCTGTAATAGGTCCTAGTGCTACCTCAAAGCCTAGTGGGTTTCTTGCTAAAACCATTGAAAAGCAAGCGGTAGGAATCTCTCAACGGTTGAGTTGGGAGCGGAGACGTAGGCCGGGTTTTGGCCGAACTCCGTTATCAATTACGTGTCTTGCCTCTTTTATTTCCGCTGCATTCTTTCACTTTGATTTTAATTTGTTAATCATTTTTTAAAAGGCAATTCACCCCCCTCTTGCCATCACTTCCCTTGCTGTTTTCTCCGACCTAACACATCATTCCCGTCCATTATCAACAGTCTAATCAGTTGGAAACTGCGGAGGGGAGTTCGAAGAAGAGGGAACGAAATAGGGTGTACGATGTTCTCCTCGCTGACACGATCCCGCATTCACTGACGGATCGACGATCGGAGTCCGGATGAAGAAGTTAGGAGGAAGGATTCTAGATCATCTGGGAGCGTCGCCATGTGGAGAAGAAGAGAGGACTATAAATAACACGTGAACCTCTATTATATAGGAAACTAAAGGGTAAAATAGTACGCGACATGTATTAATGAATACACGATGTGACCGTACAATTGTTACGCTATTTGATTGGTCAACACACGACACATCACACGATTTCCATGCGTTTAATGATAATAATAACTTCAATTAATAATAGGTGTTTAATTGACCTGAGACATGATTCATAAAAATGTATTCATTATTGGTCTTAAAATGACCGTCATAATTTTAGGATTGCAACGTCACAGACAGTTCGCCAATCTGATACCGTATGAGGGAGATACGTTGGATACAAGATCCCGTAATAATAATGATATTATTATTATTGGGTGTTTCGTGGAACCGAGCCACGAACCATAGTTTAATATCCAACATTAGACTTGAATCGATCGTATTAATTATAGGATCACATCACCACTGATGAGAAGTCAATCGAACGTTGCACACGGAAGTTATGACGGGTTGAAGATTTAATAATAATATTAAATCTATAAATTTACGAGCGTTTCGGGTACCCAATCCGAAAACCCAAAAAAGACATCCAATATTGGACTCATAATTTCTATCTCGTAGTCAGGGTCCCACTTACACCGACGGTTCATGAAACCGAGGCCGCACGAAGAAGTTTTGGAAGAAACACGGTTTTCCCAACAAAAATAATAATTACATTATTATTTTATTATTATTTTATTTAACCATTTTATTTTCTTTTCCCCTCAAAAAAACACACGCTCAACCTCTTTGTAGCGCATAAGCCTCCCATAATTTACTCCTTTTATATATATATATATATATTCATTATCATATTTTAATCATTATTATAATATATAATAATAATAACATTATAGCATCCCGCATTTTTATCACATAATCTTTCATTACATTTTACAAAACTGAGGATCTTTAAGGTTTAGTATCTTGGAAACCAGGAACTTAAAACATGAAAACATAAAACATTCTTCTTAAACACTTGAACGGATTCTCCTCATGTCCGTACTAGGTTCATTACTGCATCTCATAACCTGGGGACATACATCAAAAGAAAGGGTGAGCAGAAGGCCCAGTAAGGGAAACAAGAGAAACATTTTATAAGTGAACTTGAGATACTTCAATAAGGTCATGAAAAGAACTTTAAGGCATGAGAAAGAAATCATGAGATATATCATAATAAAAATAACATTTTTCATAACTTGAAGATGTGGCTACATCATTTAACATAGACAATCATGAACATATCACCAAGGTCTATCCCCAATGTGTCATTTGAAAATTACCAAGGTTATTCACCAAGATATCGTGAAAATTGTAATCTCTAGTGGTTACATCATTACCCAATGTATTGGAGCGCTATCAGGGCGCACCCTTAAATTTGCATTTATTATCATGTGTGCCACATATATCGTCCTCAAAAATTTCATAAATAACCCATATAGCATAAAATAAATTGGTTTCATTTCATAATCATAACATTTTAAAAACTGCTTTAAAGACATGATCTTAATGTCACTTTAAACCCACAGAAAGGGAAAGCGGGTCTCATGTATGTAAATCCCAGAATTTAAAATAGAAAATTTTGATATATATGTGAATAAAATTGTAGAAATAAGAGCTTTGATTATTCACTTTATAACATAAAATAATTTTGATAAAAGAGAGAGTCATTTTGAGACGAAAATTCTGCAGCATAACAGCTATGTTTCGGGGTTTTAGAAAACATTGAAAGGAGAGGGGACATGGGTCAAACATTCATAAATGGCCGATAAAACAGTAGAGGGAAAAAATAAGAAGGATATATGAACATGGTAATAAAATTTTAAGGACATACCATTTGAAATGAAAAACATGGAAGGAAGACAAAAATTAGATTTCTCTTATGAAAATTCGGCAGCCTAACGGCGTCACTTAAACTTCAAAAAAATGATTTGAAAAGATAAAATAGGGTCTCTCATCATGTGAAAATAAGATTTAAGTATGATAGATATAGATATCATACCCCAACATAAGAAAAATAACTTGAAAGACTTGACATGAAAGTAGAATTTTGAAAAGAATGAGAACAGTGAACGAATCCCTTAAAAATTCGACAGCCTAACAGCGTCACTTAAAATTCAACAAAAAATGAATTGATCAGATCAAATAGGGTCTCTCATCATATGAACATAAAAGATAAGTATGATAGATATAGATATCATACCCCAACATAATAAAAAGGGACTTTCAAGACTTGACATGTAATTAGAACTTTGAAAAAGGAGAAAGGTGAAAGAACCACTTAAAAATTCGGCAGCCTAACGACGCCACTTAAAGCTTCAAAATACTGAATTGAAGAGATAAAATGGGCTCTCTAATCATATGATAATAAAATATCAGTATGATATATATAGAGATCATACCCCAACATAATAAAAATAAACTTTAAAGACTTGACATGAAAGTAGAACTTGAAAGCGAGAAGGGTGAAAGAACCACTTAAAAATTCGACAGTCTAACGGCGCCACTTAAAACTTCAAAATAATGAATTGAAGAGATAAAATGGGGTATCTCATCATATGATCATAAAAGATCAGTATGATAGATATATATATCATACCCCAACATAATAAAAAGGAACTTGAAATACTTGACATGAAAGTAGAACTTTGAAAAATGAGAAAGGTGAACGAATCCCTTAAAAATTCAGCAGCCTAACGGCGCCACTTAAACTTCAGCAAAAAAATGAATTGACGAGATCAAAAAGGGTCTCTCATAATATGAACATAAATGATCAGTATTATAGATATAGAGATCATACCCCAACATAAATTAACTTTAAAGACTTGACAAGAAAATAGAACTTGAAAATGAGAAGGGTGAAAGAATCCCTTAAAATTCGGCATCCTAATGGCGCCACTTAAGATTATTAAAACGAAATGATGAGAGTAAGAGGGGTTCTCTCATCATATGAACATAAAAAGGAAATTATAATGAATATAAAATAACCTCCTACAACATAATAATATGGAGCATAAAATAAATGACATAAAAGAGATCACTTGAAAAGAAAGAGAGGGGTCAGATCCCTTACCTTAAAACGTAACTCTTAAAACTCAAAGGTTGGGACCTTGAGGGCACCTTTGGAGGACTCCTTGGGAGGTAATGAGACCAGAACTTCATTGGGGGAGAGTCGAGAGTCGAAATGGATGAGTGGATGGCTTGGTATTTATAGGGAATGTGAGGGGACAAGGCATTAATGGCCAAGGGACACCTCACAAGTGGTTTTCTCCAAACCATGTGCTCTCCCATGATATTTCCCATGAAGTTAGGCCACATGGGGCCCCTAATACAATAATTCATCACCTTTGGTCGGCCAACCCTTAAAATATCTCATGAAATCATCATGACACAGTTATGATGTCATTAAACATACCGAAACCCTAAAACTCTATTTTTACTATTCACTGAAAATTCGACTTTCTCAGAAAAATCACAAAATTTCACCTTAACCAAATATCAATGCTCTGATTTCAAAAATAAACTCTATTTTATAAAAATAATTTTCTAAATATTTTTAATTTATTTTTTAAATAAATACACTATTCCTCGAAAATTCATTTTTTTCAGAAAAATCCCCAAAAATTACCATAACATAATATCGACGCTCTAAGTTCAAAAATGAAATCCATTTTATAAAAATAATTTTCTAAATATTTTTAATTAAAATTTTAATTAAAAAACACTATTCACCTGAAAAAACTAATACTTGAATAATAATATATGAAACTGTTATTTAACCATTTTACTGAATCACATTACTTAATCAAGGTGCCTAGATTATATTAATACTTTCTTTAAGTGAGATTACTAATCCATTTGGTCACATTACTAATCCTAAGCATAAAATCACTATTCATAATTTACTATTCATCAAAAATTAAGTTGATCTTATTAGACTCTAAATTTCATACTGAACATAATTGTAGAAGACCATTTTTTGAATATCATTACACATTTTTAATTATTTAAGGTTTACATAGACATTTTAAAAATATCCTTTTTCTAAAATTCAACAAAAATATGCATAATATATTTATCCGGTCATCTGAAAATTCATAAACTTCATCATAAGAAGAAATCCCATTTTTTATTTAAAACAAAGGATTACACAATGCAGTTATGGTATCCTTAAATAGCCCCTTATCACAACAGCATATGACCTAAGTGTAAGGTGTGCTAAGGTGAGAGAATCCGAGGGAGGCTCGACCAACATCGCACGAGTAGTAATTTCTATCAGTTTTAACTTCTTGCGAAGGCGATTCCGTTCTAACTTCACACGATGAAGTTTGGCTTGGGTTTGGTCCAGAGCAAAGCCCAGTGGTTCTACCTCCTTCCCAATTTATGTTAGATGGGCATGGATTGGTCCAAGACTACTGGGTGAGGCCATCGAATCTTCTTTCTATATTAATTAACCAAGATTACTTGTATTTAGAGACAATAATCAAAACGTTTAGTTTCCAGCGGTCATATTGACCAATGGTCATATAACATTCAAAAACCCAACGATCTCATTTTAATTATACTCATGTTATCAAATGAAACATTTTTGTTGTGTATAAAAAAATAACACACAAAATTAGGAAACAAGATTTATTCAAAATTTCAGGTCGTTACAATCTTCCCCCTTTAAGAAATTGCATCCTCGCAATTTTTAAAATTGGGTTTTGAAATTTCATTGAAAGTCCCACATCGGAAATGGAGTCAATAAAACTATTACTTTAAAAGAAAGAAAGGGAAGTACAAAGGTCACCCGAGTTAACCCACACTAGGATTCCATGTAGGAAAACATAGACATGGAGGAGAAAACAAAGGGTCAAGTTCTGAGGGAGAGTGATAGAGAACATGATTAGGAGAAAGTTAACCATAAGAAAATCCCAAACTTATTATATGTGTAAACGGTCTTTGATTACCTAGTAGGAAACGTAAACCAACAATGTTTTTGTTTTACGTTTCTTTTCATAATTTTGAGGAATTCATTTACTACATAGAACAAAAATATAAGGAAATATAGCTACCTTCATGTAGAGTTTCATCCTTTAATAAGTTTCTACCAAAACTAATCATTTCTCCAAACGATGAGCTTTCAAAACTACTTGGTCTCATCAAAACACAAAAATCATCTTCTAGAGAATCACATAATCCACAAAAGATTAACTATCTATTTCTTCTATCTTTAAACATTATCCCAAAAACAGAAAGGGTAAGGTAAAACAACTCTTCAAAAAGAAAGAATCCCATAGGAATGGAAACTACTTTTAAATCTTCAAAGTTCCATGGTACTACCCAAAGTTCATCATAGACCATTCCATAAATAACGGTCCTTAAAATTCCTCAAAATAAACCAAACTAAGATTGAAACCCAAATACAAGAAGGATTTGATAACATCATATTCCAAAATAAACTTCATTGTTCATCTCCAAAAAACATCAACCATTCCTAACATCTTATAACAAAAGTAGCTAACCTAAACATATTTTACCCAAGATTGGTTAATCATTCCCATAAGTAACCTAAATTACTATAAGTCCACCTTAAATTCATCGATTCTTCAAAATATAAGTCAACCTTACTCCTCAATGAAAATACCATAGTAATCTATTTACCTCGATCATATAGGGTCCCCGAAATAGTGAACGTCTTCCAAAATAATAATCATCTTTTAATCCCCTAATCATCTCTGTCATATTAATATGACAATCGTCACATTTCCTATCACATTGGTTGTTGGGACATGTTCTTCCATTTCCTTCCATTAACTAAGAAGAGAAAGTATAATTAGGGGCTTAAATACTTAGCCAATAATCATGAAAAGGAACTTAAAGCATATAAGGATAACTTATAGAAGAAAAGTATACCCTAACTTGTGATCCCATAGGTTCCCATTTAGGTTATCCATGATCATATATTCTTATGTGAATCTTTATTTTATTTTATCTTTTTTCCTTTAATAATGGTTCATACTAAGCTTATTAATTTACCAAAGCATATCCCCTGGGAGTGTCGTAACCAAGAGTACAACAAGGTCCATTGTCGTGTACCAGTTACCATTCAAGTCTAGCTCAGAGCGGTGTTTTCGGGTTTTACCCCTATGTGCATCTGTGCTAGAGCCACCTCTACCTGCTCGTATCCAGACAGGGATGTATTTGCTTGGCAACCCCTTACTCAATACTCACCAAAATACCAGGAAGATTTCATATATATAAACTTTTCTATAGGCTTCTTCCTAAAGTTTTAAAATACTAATTTCCAAAAATAACTAAACCATCCTTTGATACCAACTATAGAATCCCGCCTTTTTATCATAAAATCTTTCATTACATTTTACAAAACCGAGGATCTTTAAGGTTTAATGTCTTGGAAACCAGGAACTTAAAACATGAAAACATAAAACATTCTTCTTAAACACTTGAATGACTTATCCTCATGTTCATCCTAGGTCCATTACTGCATCTCATAACCTGGGGACATACATCAAAAGAAAGAGTGAGCAGAAGGCCCAGTAAGGGAAGCAAGAGAAACATTTTACAAGTGAACTTGAGATACTTCAATAAGGTCATGAAAAGAACTTTAAGGCATGAGAAAGAAATCATGAGATATATCATAATAAAAATAAAATTTTTCATAACTTGAATATGTGGCTACATCATTTAACATAGACAATAATGAACATATCACCAAGGTCCATCCCCAAGGTGTCATTTGAAAATTACCAAGGTTATTCACCAAGATATCGTGAAAATTGTAATCTCTAGTGGTTACATCCTTACCCAATGCATTGAAGCGATATCAGGGTGCACCCTTAAATTTTCCTTTATTATCATGTGAGCCACATATATAATCATCAAACATTTCATAAATAACCCATATATCATAAAATAAATGGGTTTCATTTCATAATCATAACGTTTTAAAAACTGCTTTAAAGACATGATCTTAATGTCACTTTAAACCCACGGAAAGGGAAAGTAGGTCTCATGTATGTAAATCCCAGAATTTAAAATAGAAAATTTTGATATATATGCGAATACCCTTTTAGAAATAATAGCTTTTAGTATTAACTTTATAACATAAAATAATTTTGAGAAAAGAGAGAGGCATTTTGAGACGAAAATTCTGCAGCATAACGGCTATGTTTCGGGGTTTTAGAAAACATTGAAAGGAGAGGGGACATGGGTCAAACATTCATAAATGACCCATAAAACAATAGAGGGACAAAATAAGAAGGATATATTAACATTTTAATCAAATTTAAAGGACATACCATTTGAAATGAAAAACATAGAAGGAAGACAAAAATTAGATTTCTCTTATGAAAATTCGGCATCCTAACGACGTCACTTAAACTTCAAAAAAATGATTTGAAAAGATAAAATAGGGTCTCTAATCATGTGAACATAAGAGTTAAGTATGATAGATATAGAGATCATACCCCAATATAATAAAAAAATAATTTGAAAGACTTGACATGGAAGTAGAATTTTGAAAAGAATGAGAAAGGTGAACGAATCCCTTAAAAATTCGGCAGCCTAACGGCGTCACTTAAACTTCAACAAAAAATGAATTGATCAGATCAAATAGGGTCTCTCATCATATGAACTTAAAAGATCAGTATGATAGATATAGAGATCATACCCCAACATAATAAAAAGGGACTTTCAAGTATTGACATGGAATTAGAACATTGAAAAAGGAGAAAGGTGAAAGAACCACTTAAAAATTCGGCAGCCTAACGACGCCACTTAAAGCTTCAAAATATTGAATTGAAGAGATCAAATGGGGTCTCTCATCATATGATCCTAAAATATCAGTATTATAGATATATAGATCATACCCCAACATAATAAAAAGGAACTTGAAAGACTTGACATGAAAGTAGAACTTGAAAGCGAGAAGGGTGAAAGAACCACTTAAAAATTCGGCAGCCTAACGGCGCCACTTAAAACTTCAAAATACTGAATTGAAGAGATCAAATGGGGTCTCTCATAATATGATAAAAAAAAGTTCAGTATGATAGATATAGATATCATACCCCAACCTAATAAAAAGGAACTTGAAATACTTGACATGAAAGTAGAACTTTGAAAAATGATAAAGGTGAACGAATGCCTTAAAAATTCGGCAGCCTAACGGCGCCACTTAAACTTCAACAAAAAAATGAATTGACGAGATCAAAAAGGGTCTCTCATAATATGAACATAAATGATAATTATGATAGATATAGAGATCATACCCCAACATAAAGTAACTTTAAAGACTTGACAAGAAAATAGAACTTGAAAATGAGAAGGGTGAAAGAATCCCTTAAAATTCGGCAGCCTAACGATGCCACTTAACATTCTTAAAACGAAATGATGAGAGTAAGAGGGGGTCTATCATCATATGAACATAAAAATTACATTATAATGAATATAAAATAACATCCTCCAACATAAGAATATGGAGCATAAAAGAAATGACATAAAATAGATCACTTGAAAAGAAAGAGAGGGGTCAGATCCCTTAACTTAAAACGTAACTCTTAAAACGCAAAGGTTGCGACCTTGTGGGCTTGGGGGCACCTTGGGAGGACTCCTTGGGAGGTAATGAGACCATAACTTCATTGGGGGAGAGTGGGGAGTCTAAATGGATGAGAGTATGGCTTGGTATTTATAGGGAAAGTGAGGGGACAAGGCATTAATGGCCAAGGGACACCTCACAAGTGGTTTTCTCAAAACCATGTGCTCTCCCATGATATTTCGCATGAAGTTAGGCCACATGGGGCCCATAATACAATAATTCATCACCTTTGGTCGGCCAACACATAAAATATCTCATGACATTATCATGACACAGTTATGATGTCATTAAACATACCGAAACCCTAAAACTGTATTTTTACTATTCACTAAAAATTCGACTTTCTCAGAAAAATCACAAAATTTCACCTTAACCAAATATCAGTGCTCTGATTTCAAAAATAAACTCCATTTTATAAAAATATTTTTCTAAATATTTTTAATTTTTTTTAAATAAATACACTATTCACCGAAAATTCATTTTTTTTTCAGAAAAATCCCCCAAAATTACCATAACATAATATCGACGCTCTGAGTTCAAAAATGAAATCCATTTTATAAAAATAATTTTCTAAATATTTTTAATTAAAAAACACTATTCACCTGAAAAAACTAGTACTTGAATACTAATATATGAAACCGTTATTTAACCATTTTATTGAATCACATTACTTAATCAAGGTGCCTATATTATATTAATACTTTCTTTAAGTGAGATTACTAATCCATTTGGTCACATTACTAATCCTAAGCATAAAATCACTATTCATAATTTACTATTCATCAAAAATTAAGTTGATCTTATTAGACTCTAAATTTCATACTGAACATAATTGTAGAAGACCATTTTTTGAATATCATTACACATTTTTAATTATTTAAGGTTTACATAGACATTTTAAAAATATCCTTTTTCTAAAATTCATCAAAAATATGCATAATATATTTATCCGGTCATTTGAAAATTCATAAACTTCATCATAAGAAGAAATCCCAATTTTTATTTAAAACAAAGGATTACACAAGGCAGTTACAGTCTCCTTAAATAGCCCCTTATCACAACAGCATAGGACCTAAGTGTAAGGTGTGCTAAGGTGAGAGAATCCGAGGAAGGCTCAGCCAACATCGCACGAGTAGTAATTTCTATCAGTTTGAACTTCTCGTGAAGGCGATTCCGTTCTAACTTCACACGATGAAGTTTGGCTTGGGTTTGGTCCAGAGCAAAGCCCAGAAGTTCTACCTCCTTCCCAAGTTCTGTTAGATGGGCTTCGATTGGTCCAAGACTACTGGGTGAGGCCATCGAATCTTCTTTCTATATTAATTAACCAAGATTACTTGTATTTAGAGACAATAATCAAAATGTTTAGTTTCCAGCGGTCATATTGACCAATGGTCATATAACAGTCAAAAACCCAACGGTCTCATTTTAATTATACTCATGTTATCAAATGAAACATTTTTGTTGAGTATAAAAAAATAACACACAAAATTAGGAAACAAGATTTATTCAAAATTTCAGGTCGTTACAATCTTCCCCCTTTAATAAATTGCATCCTCGCAATTTTTAAAATTGGGTTTTGAAATTTCATTGAAAGTCCCACATCGGAAAAGGAGTCAATAAAACTATTACTTTAAAAGAAAGAAAGGGAAGTACAAAGGTCACCCGAGTTAACCCACACTAGGATTCCATGTAGGAAAACATGGACATGGAGGAGAAAACAAAGGGTCAAGTTCTGGGGGAGAGTGATAGAGAACATGATTAGGAGAAAGTTAACCATAAGAAAATCCAAAAGTTATGATGTGTGTAAACGGTCTTTGATTACCTGGTAGGAAATGTAAACCAACAACATTTTTGTTTTATGTTTCTTTTCATAATTTTGAGGAATTAATTTACTACATAGAACAAAAATATACGGAAATATAGCTACCTTCATGTGGAGTTTCATCCTTTAATAAGTTTCTACCAAAACTAATCTTTTCTCCAAACGATGAGCATTCAAAACTACTTGGTCTCATCAAAACACAAGAATCATTTTCTAGAGAATCACATAATCCACAAAAGATTAACTATCTATTTCTTCTATCTTTAAACATTATCCCAAAAACAGAAAGGGTAAGGTAAAAAAACTCTTCAAAAAGAAAGAATCCCATAGGAATGGAAACTACTTTTAAATATTCAAAGTTCCATGGTACTACCCAAAGTTCATCATAGACCATTCCATAAATAACGGTCCTTAAAATTCCTCAAAATAAACCAAACTAAGATTGAAACCCAAATACAAGAAGGATTTGATAACATCATCTTCCAAAATAAACTTCATTGTTCATATCCAAACAACATCAACCACTCCTAACATCTTATAACAAAAGTAGCTAACCTAAACATATTTTACCCAAGATAGGTTAATCATTCCCATAAGTAACCTAAATTACTATAAGTACACCTTAAATTCATCGATTCTTCAAAATATAAGTCAACCTTACTCCTCAATGAAAATACCATAGTAATATATTTACCTCGATCATATAGGGTCCCCGAAATAGTGAACGTCTTCCAAAATAATAATCATCTTTTAATCCCCTAATCATCTCTGTCATATTAATACGACAATCGTCACATTTCCTATCACATTGGTTGTTGGGACATGTTCTTCCATTTCCTTCCATTAACTAAGAAGAGAAAGTATAATTAGGGGCTTAAATACTTAGCCAATAATCATGAAAAGGGACTTAAAGCATATAAGGATAACTTATAGAAGAAAAGTATACCCTAACTTGTGATCCCATAGGTTCCCATATAGGTTATCCATGATCATATATTCTTATATGAATCTTTATTTTATTTTATCTTTTTCCTTTAATAATGGTTCATACTAAGCTTATTAATTTACCAAAGCATATCCCTCGGGAGTGTCGTAACCAAGAGTGCAGCAAGGTCCGTTGTCGTGTACCAGTTACCATTCAAGTCTAGCTCAGAGCGGTGTTTTTGGGTTTTACCCCTATGTACATCTGTGCCAGAGCCACCTCTACCTGCTCGTATCCATACATGGATGTATTTGCTTGGCAACCCCTTACTTAATACTCACCAAAATACCAGGAATATTTCATATATATAAACTTTTCTATAGGATTATTCCTAAAGTTTTCATATCCTAATTTCCAAAAATAACTAAACCATACTTTGATACCAACTATAGCATCCCGCCTTTTTATCATATAATCTTTTATTACATTTTACAAAACCGAGGATCTTTAAGGTTTAGTGTCTTGGAAACCAGGAACTTAAAACATGAAAACATAAAACATTCTTCTTAAACACTTGAACAACTTCTCCTCATGTTCATCCTAGGTCCATTACTGCATCTCATAACCTGGGGACATACATCAAAAGAAATAGTGAGTAGAATACCCAGTAAGGGAAACAAGAGAAACATTTTACAAGTGAACTTGAGATACTTCAATAAGGTCATGAAAAGAACTTTAAGGCATGAGAAAGAAATCATGAGATATATCATAATAAAAATAACATTTTTCATAACTTGAAGATGTGGCTACATAATATAACATAGACAATAATGGAAATATCACCAAGGTCCATCCCCAAGGTGTCATTTGAAAATTACCAAGGTTATTCACCAAGATATCGTGAAAATTGTAATCTCTAGTGGTTACATCATTACCCAATGCATTGGAGCGCTATCAGGGCGCACCCTTAAATTTTCCTTTATTATCATGTGAGCCACATATATAATCATCAAAAATTTCATAAATAACCCATATAGCATAAAATAAATGGGTTTCATTTCATAATCATAACATTATAAAAACTGCTTTAAAGACATGATCTTAATGTCACTTTAAACCCACGGAAAGGGAAAGTAGGTCTCATGTATGTAAATCCCAGAATTTAAAATAGAAAATTTTGATATATATGTGAATACCCTTGTATAAATAAGAGATTTTAGTATTCACTTTATAACATAAAATAGTTTTGAGAAAAGAGAGAGGCATTTTGAGACGAAAATTCTGCAGCATAACGACTATGTTTCGGGGTCTTAGAAAACATCGAAAGGAGAGGGGACATGGGTCAAACATTCATAAATGACCCATAAAACAGTAGAGGAAAAAAATAAGAAGGATATATGAACATGGTAATCAAATTTGAAGGACATACCATTTGAAATGAAAAACATGGAAGGAAGACAAAAATTAGATTTCTCTTATGAAAATTCGGCATCCTAACGACGTCACTTAAACTTCAAAAAAATGATTTGAAAAGATAAAATAGGGTATCTAATAATGTGAAAATAAGAGTTAAGTATGATATATATAGAGATCATACCCAAAAATAATAAAAAAATAACTTGAAATACTTGACAAGAGAGTAGAATTTTGAAAAGAATGAGAAAGGTGAACGAATCCCTTAAAAATTCGGCAGCCTAACAGCGTCACTTAAACTTAAAAAAAAATGAATGGATCAGATCAAATAGGGTCTCTCATCATATGAACATAAAATATAAGTATGATAGATATAGAGATCATACCCCAACATAATAAAAAGGGACTTTCAAGTCTTGACATGGAATTAGAACTTTGAAAAAGGAGAAAGGTGAAAGAACCACTTAAAAATTCGGTAGCCTAACGACGCCACTTAAAGCTTCAAAATAATGAATTGAAGAGATCAAATGGGGTATCACATCATATGATCCTAAAATATCAGTATTATAGATATAGAGATAATACCCCAACATAATAAAAAGGAACTTGAAAGACTTTACATGAAAGTAGAACTTGAAAAAGAGAAGGGTGAAAGAACCACTTAAAAATTCGGCAGCCTAACGACACCACTTAAAACTTCAAAATACTGAATTGAAGAGATAAAATGGGGTCTCTCATAATATGATCATAAAAGGTCAGTATGATATATATAGAGATCATACCCCAACCTAATAAAAAAAAACTTGAAAAACTTTACATGAAAGTAGAACTTTGGAAAATGAGAAAGGTGAACGAATCCCTTAAAAATTCGGCAGCCTAACGACGCCACTTAAACTTCAACAAAAAAATGAATTGACGAGATCAAAAAGGTTCTATCATCATATGAACATAAATGATCATTATGATAGATATAGAGATCATACCCCAATATAAATAACTTTAAAGACTTGACAAGAAAATAGAACTTGAAAATGAGAAGGGTGAAAGAATCCCTTAAAATTCAGCAGCCTAATGACACCACTTAACATTCTTACAACGAAATGATGAGAGTAAGAGGGGGTATCTCATCATATGAACATAAAAATTACATTATAATTAATATAAAATAACATCATCCAACATAAGAATATGGATCATAAAAGAAATGGAATAAAAGAGATCACTTGAAAAGAAAGAGAGGGGTCAGATCCCTTAACTTAAAACGTAACTCTTAAAACTCAAAGGTTGGGACCTTGAGGGCTTGGGGGCACCTTGGGAGGACTCCTTGGGAGGTAATTAGACCAGAAATCAATTGGGGGAGAGTGGGGAGTCTAAATGAATGAGAGTATGGCTTGGTATTTATAGGGAAAGTGAGGGGACAAGGCATTAATGGCCAAGGGACACCTCACAAGTGGTTTTCTCAAAACCATGTGCTCTCCCATGATATTTCCCATGAAGTTAGGCCACATGGGGCCCATAATACAATAATTCATCACCTTTGGTCGGCCAACCAATAAAATATCTCATGACATTATCATGACATAGTTATGATGTCATTAAACATACCGAAACCCTAAAACTGTATTTTTACTATTCACTGAAAATTTGACTTTCTCAGAAAAATCACAAAATTACACCTTAACCAAATATCAATGCTCTGATTTCAAAAATAAACTCCATTTTATAAAAATAATTTTCTAAATTTTTTAATTTATTTTTTAAATAAATACACTATTCACCAAAAATTCATTTTTTTCATAAAAATCCCCCAAAATTACCATAACATAATATCGACGCTCTGAGTTCAAAAATGAAATCAATTTTATAAAAATAATTTTCTAAATATTTTTAATTAAAAAACACTATTCACTCGAAAAAACTAATACTTGAATAATAATATATGAAACTGTTATTTAACCATTTTATTGAATCAAATTACTTAATCAAGGTGCCTAGATTATATTAATACTTTCTTTAAGTGAGATTACTAATCCATTTGGTCACATTACTAATCCGAAGCATAAAATCACTATTCATAATTTACTATTCATAAAAAATTAAGTTGATCTTATTAGACTCTAAATTTCATACTGAACATAATTGTAGAAGACCATTTTTTGAATGTCATTACACATTTTTAATTATTTAAGGTTTACATAGACATTTTAAAAATATCATTTTTCTAAAATTCATCAAAAATATGCATAATATATTTATCCGGTCATTTGAAAATTCATAGACTTCATCATAAGAAGAAATCCCAATTTTTATTTAAAACAAAGGATTACACAAGGCAGTTACGGTCTCCTTAAATAGCCCCTTATCACAACAGCATAGGACCTAAGTGTAAGGTGTGCTAAGGTGAGAGAATCCGAGGGAGGCTCGGCCAACATCGCACGAGTAGTAATTTCTATCAGTTTGAACTTCTCGCGAAGGCGATTCCGTTTTAACTTCACACGATGAAGTTTGGCTTGGGTTTGGTCCAGAGCAAAGCCCAGTGGTTCTACCTCCTTCCCAAGTTCTGTTAGATGGGCTTCGATTGGTCCAAGACTACTGGGTGAGGCCATCGAATCTTCTTTCTATATTAATTAACCAAGATTACTTGTATTTAGAGACAATAATCAAAACATTTAGTTTCCAGCGGTCATATTGACCAATGGTCATATAACAGTCAAAAACCCAACGGTCTCATTTTAATTATACTCATGTTATCAAATGAAACATTTTTGTTGAGTATAAAAAAAATAACACACAAAATTATGAAACAAGATTTATTCAAAATTTCAGGTCGTTACAATCTTCCCCCTTTAAGAAATTGCATCCTCGCAATTTTTAAAATTGGGTTTTGAATTTTCATTGAAAGTCCCACATCGGAAAAGGAGTCAATAAAACTATTACTTTAAAAGAAATAAAGGGAAGTACAAAGGTCACCCGAGTTAACCCACACTAGGATTCCATGTAAGAAAACATGGACATGGAGGAGAAAACAAAGGGTCAAGTTCTGAGGGAGAGTGATAGAGAACATGATTAGGAGAAAGTTAACCATAAGAAAATCCAAAACTTATGATGTGTGTAAATGGTCTTTGATTACCTAGTAGGAAACGTAAACCAATAACGTTTTTGTTTTACGTTTCTTTTCATAATTTTGAGGAATTCATTTACTACATAGAACAAAAATATAAGGAAATATAGCTACCTTCATGTAGAGTTTCATCCTTTAATAAGTTTCTACCAAACTAATATTTTCTCCAAACGATGAGCATTCAAAACTACTTGGTCTCATCAAAACACAAGAATCATCTTCTAGAGAATCACATAATCCACAAAAGATTAACTATCTATTTATTCTATCTTTAAACATTATCCCAAAAACAGAAAGGGTATGGTAAAACGACTCTTCAAAAAGAAAGAATCTCATAGGAATGGAAACTACTTTTAAATCTTCAAAGTTACATGGTACTACCCAAAGTTCATCATAGACCATTCCATAAATAACGGTCCTTAAAATTCCTCAAAATAAACCAAACTAAGATTGAAACCCAAATACAAGAAGGATTTTATAACATCGTCTTCCAAAATAAACTTCATTGTTCATCTCCAAACAACATCAACCACTCCTAACATCTTATAACAAAAGTAGCTAACCTAAACATATTTTACCCAAGATAGGTTAATCATTCCCATAAGTAACCTAAATTACTATAAGTCCACCTTAAATTCATCGATTCTTCAAAATATAAGTCAACCTTACTCCTCAATGAAAATACCATAGTAATCTATTTACCTCGATCATATAGGGTCCCCGAAATAGTGAACGTCTTCCAAAATAATAATCATCTTTAAATCCCTAATCATCTCTGTCATATTAATAGGACAATCGTCACATTTCCTATCACATTGTTTGTTGGGACATGTTCTTTCATTTCCTTCCATTAACTAAGAAGAGAAAGTATAATTAGGGGCTTAAATACTTAGCCAATAATCATGAAAAGGAACTTAAAGCATATAAGGATAACTTATAGAAGAAAAGTATACCCTAACTTGTGATCCCATAGGTTCCCATATAGGTTATCCATGATCATATATTCTTATATGAATCTTTATTTTATTTTATCTTTTTCCTTTAATAATAGTTTATACTAAGCTTATTAATTTACCAAATCATATCTCCCGGGAGTGTCGTAACCAAGAGTGCAGCAAGGTCCATTGTCGTGTACCAGTTACCATTCAAGTCTAGCTCAGAGCGGTGTTTTCGGGTTTTACCCCTATGTACATCTGTGCCAGAGCCACCTCTACCTGCTCGTATCCAGACAGGGATGTATTTGCTTGGAAACCCCTTACTCAATACTCACCAAAATACCAGGAAGATTTCATATATATAAAATTTTCTATAGGCTTCTTCCTAAAGTTTTCATATCCTAATTTCCAAAAATAACTAAACCATCCTTTGATACCAACTATAGCATCCCGCCTTTTTATCATATAATCTTTCATTACATTTTACAAAACTGAGGATGTTTAAGGTTTAGTGTCTTGGAAACCAGGAACTTAAAACATGAAAACATAAAACATTCTTCGTAAACACTTGAACGACTTCTCCTCATGTTCATCCTAGGTCCATTACTGCATCTCATAACCTGGGGACATACATCAAAAGAAAGAGTGAGCAGAAGTCCCAGTAAGGGAAACAAGAGAAACATTTTACAAGTGAACTTGAGATACTTCAATAAGGTCATGAAAAGAACTTTAAGGCATGAGAAAGAAATCATGAGATATATCATAATAAAAATAAAATTTTTCAAAACTTTAAGATTTGGCTACATCATTTAACATATAAAATAATGAACATATCACCAAGGTCCATCCCCAAGGTGTCATTTGAAAATTACCAAGTTTATTCACCAAGATATCGTGAAAATTGTAATCTCTAGTGGTTACATCATTACCCAATGCATTGGAGCGCTATCAGGGAGCACCATTAAATTTTCCTTTATTATCATGTGATCCACATATATAATCATCAAACATTTCATAAATAACCCATATAGCATAAAATAAATGGGTTTCATTTCATAATCATAACGTTTTAAAAACTGCTTTAAAGACATGATCTTAATGTCACTTTAAACCCACGGAAAGGGAAAGTAGGTCTCATGTATGTAAATCCCATAATTTAAAATAGAAAATTTTGATATATATGTGAATACCCTTGTAGAAATAAGATCTTTGAGTATTCACTTTATAACATAAAATAATTTTGAGAAAACAGAGAGGCATTTTGAGACGAAAATTCTGCAGCATAACGGCTATGTTTCGGGGTTTTAGAAAACATTGAAAGGAGAGGGGACATGGGTAAAAAATTCATAAATGACCCATAAAACTGTAGAGGGACAAAATAAGAAGTATATATGAACATGGTAATCAAATTTTAAGGACATACCATTTGAAATGAAAAACATGGAAGGAAGACAAAAATTAGATTTCTCTTATGAAAATTCGGCATCCTAACGACGTCACTTAAACTTCAAAAAAATGATTTGAAAAGATAAAATAGGGTCTCTCATCATGTGAAAATAAGAGTTAAGTATGATAGATATAGATATCATACCCCAACATAATAAAAAAATAACTTTAAAGACTTGACATGAAAGTAGAATTTTGAAAAGAATGAGAAAGGTGAACGAATCCCTCAAAAATTTGGCAGCCTAACGGCGTCACTTAAACTTCAACAAAAAATGAATTGATCAGATCAAATAGGGTCTATCATCATATGAACATAAAATATCAGTATGATATATATAGAGATCATACCCCAACATAATAAAAAGGGACTTTCAAGTCTTGACATGGAATTAGAACTTTGAAAAAGGAGAAAGGTGAAAGAACCACTTAAAAATTCGGCAGCCTAAGGACGCCACTTAAAGCTTCAAAATACTGAATTGAAGAGATCAAATAGGGTCTCTCATCATATGATACTAAAATATCAGTATTATAGATATAGAGATCATAACCCAACATAATAAAAAGGAACTTGAAAGACTTGACATGAAAGTAGAACTTGAAAGCGAGAAGGGTGAAAGAACCACTTAAAAATTCGGCAGCCTAACGGCACCACTTAAAACTTCAAAATACTGAATTGAAGAGATAAAATGGGGTCTCTCATAATATGATAATAAAAGGTCAGTATGATAGATATAGAGATCAAACCCCAACCTAATAAAAAGGAACTTGAAATACTTGACATGAAAGTAGAACGTTGAAAAATGAGAAAGGTGAACGAATCCCTTAAAAATTCGGCAGCCTAACGGCGCCACTTAAACTTCAACAAAAAAATGAATTGATGAGATCAAAAAGGGTCTCTCATCATATGAACATAAATGATCATTATGATAGATATAGAGATCATACCCCAACATAAAGTAACTTTAAATACTTGATAAGAAAATAGAACTTGAAAATGAGATGGGTGAAAGAATCCCTTAAAATTCGGCAGCCTAACGACGCCACTTAACATTCTTAAAACGAAATGATGAGAGTAAGAGGGGGTATCTCATCATATGAACATAAAAATTAAATTATAATGAATATAAAATAACATCCTCCAACATAATAATATGGAGCATAAAAGAAATGACATAAAAGAGATCACTTGAAAAGAAAGAGAGGGGTCAGATCCCTTAACTTAAAACGTAACTCTTAAAACTCAAAGGTTGGGACCTTGAGGGATTAGGGGCACCTTGGGAGGACTCCTTGGGAGGTAATGAGACCATAACTCCATTGGGGGGAGAGTGGGGAGTCTAAATGGATGAGAGTATGGCTTGGTATTTATAGGAAAAGTGAGAGGACAAGGCATTAATGGCCAAGGGACACCTCACAAGTGGTTTTCTCAAAACCATGTGCTCTCCCATGATATTTCCCATAAAGTTAGGACACATGGGGCCCATAATACAATAATTCATCACCTTTGGTCGGCCAACCCATAAAATATCTCATGAAATTATCATGACACAGTTATGATGTCATTAAACATACCGAAACCCTAAAACTGTATTTTTACTATTCACTGAAAATTCGACTTTCTCAGAAAAATCAAAAAAATTCACCTTAACCAAATATCAATGCTCTGATTTCAAAAATAAACTCCATTTTATAAAAATAATTTTATAAATAATTTTAATTTATTTTTTAAATAAATACACTATTCACCGAAAATTCATTTTTTTCAGAAAAATACCCCAAAATTACCATAACATAATATCGACGCTCTGAGTTCAAACATGTAATCCATTTTATAAAAATAATTTTCTAAATATTTTTAATTAAAAAACACTATTCACCTGAAAAAACTAATACTTGAATAATAATATATGAAACCGTTATTTAACCATTTTATTGAATCACATTACTTAATCAAGGTGCCTAGATTATATTAACACTTTCTTTAAGTGAGATTACTAATCCATTTGGTCACATTACTAATCCTAAGCATAAAATCAGTATTCATAATTTACTATTCATCAAAAATTAAGTTGATCTTATTAGACTATAAAATTTCATACTGAACATAATTGTAGAAGACCATTTTTTGAATATCATTACACATTTTTAATTATTTAAGGTTTACATAGACATTTTAAAAATATCCTTTTTCTAAAATTAATCAAAAATATGCATAATATATTTATCCGGTCATTTGAAAATTCATAAACTTCATCATAAGAAGAAATCCCAATTTTTATTTAAAAAAAAGGATTACACAAGGCAGTTACGGTCTCCTTAAATAGCCCCTTATCACAACAGCATAGGACCTAAGTGTAAGGTGTGCTAAGGTGAGAGAATCCGAAGGAGGCTCGGCCAACATCGCACGAGTAGTAATTTCTACCAGTTTTAACTTCTTGCGAAAACGATTCCGTTCTAACTTCACACGATGAAGTTTGGCTTGGGTTTGGTCCAGAGCAAAGTCCAGTGGTTCTAACTCCTTCCCAAGTTCTGTTAGAAGGGCTTAGATTGGTCCAAGACTACTAGGTGAGGCCATCGAATCTTCTTTCTATATTAATTAACCAAGATTACTTGTATTTAGAGACAATAATAAAAACGTTTAGTTTCCAACGGTCATATTGACCAATGGTCATATAACAGTCAAAAACCCAATGGTCTCATTTTAATTATACTCATGTTATGAAATGAAACATTTTTGTTGAGTATAAAAAAAATAACACACAAAATTAGGAAACAAGATTTATTCAAAATTTCAGGTCGTTACAATCTTCCCCCTTTAAGAAATTGCATCCTCGCAATTTTTAAAATTGGGTTTTGAAATTTCATTGAAAGTACCACATCAGAAAAGGAGTCAATAAAACTATTACTTTAAAAGAAATAAAGGGAAGTACAAAGGTCACCCGAGTTAACCCACACTAGGATTCCATGTAGGAAAACATGGACATGGAGGAGAAAACAAAGGGTCAAGTTATGAGGGAGAGTGATAGAGAACATGATTAGGAGAAAGTTAACCATAAGAAAATACCAAACTTATGATGTGTGTAAACGGTATTTGATTACCTAGTAAGAAACGTAAACCTACAACGTTTTTGTTTTACGTTTCTTTTCATAATTTTGAGGAATTCATTTACTACATAGAGCAAAAATATAAGGAAATATAGCTACCTTCATGTAGAGTTTCATCCTTTAATAGTTTTCTACCAAAACTAATCTCTTCTCCAAATGATGAGCATTCAAAACTACTTGGTCTCATCAAAACACAAGAATCATCTTCTAGAGAATCACATAATCCACAAAAGATTAACTATCTATTTCTTCTATCTTTAAACATTATCCCGAAAATAGAACGGGTAAGGTAAAACAACTCTTCAAAAAGAATGAATCCCATAGGAATGGAAACTACTTTTAAATCTTCAAAGTTCCATGGTACTACCCAAAGTTCATCATAGACCATTCCATAAATAACGGTCCTTAAAATTCCTCAAAATAAACCAAACTAAGATTGAAACCCAAATACAAGAAGGATTTGATAACATCGTCTTCCAAAATAAACTTCATTGTTCATCTCCAAACAACATCAACCACTCCTAACATCTTATAACAAAAAGTAGCTAACCTAAACATATTTTACCCAAGATAGGTTAATCATTCCCATAAGTAACCTAAATTACTATAATTCCACCTTAAATTCATCGATTCTTCAAAATATAAGTCAACCTTACTTCTCAATGAAAATACCATAGTAATCTATTTACCTCGATCATATAGGGTCCCCGAAATAGTGAACGTCTTCCAAATTAATAATCATCTTTTAATCCCCTAATCATCTCTGTCATATTAATACGACAATTGTCACATTTACTATCACATTGGTTGTTGGGACATGTTCTTCCATTTCCTTCCATTAACTAAGAAGAGAAAGTATAATTAGGGGCTTAAATACTTAGCCAATAATCATGAAAAGGAACTTAAAGAATATAAGGATAACTTATAGAAGAAAAGTATACCCTAACTTGTGATCCTATAGGTTCCCATATAAGTTATCCATGATCATATATTCTTATGTGAATCTTTATTTTATTTTATCTTTTTCCTTTAATAATGGTTCATACTAAGCTTTTTAATTTACCAAAGCATATCCCCCGGGAGTGTCGTAACCAAGAGTGCAGCAAGGTCCGTTGTCGTGTACCAGTTACCATTCAAGTCTAGCTCAGAGCGGTGTTTTCGGGTTTTACCCCTATGTACATCTATGCCAGAGCCACCTGTACCTGCTCGTATCCAGACAGGGATGTATTTTCTTGGCAACCCCTTACTCAATACTCACCAAAATACCAGGAAGATTTCATATATATAAACTTTTATATAGTCTTCTTCCTAAAGTTTTCATATCCTAATTTCCAAAAATAACTAAACCATCCTTTGATACCAACTATAGCATTCTTCCTTTTTATCATATAATCTTTCATTACATTTTACAAAACCGAGGATCTTTAAGGTTTAGTGTCTTGGAAACCAGGAACTTAAAACATGAAAACATAAAACATTCTTCTTAAACACTTGAACGAATTCTCCTCATGTTAATCCTTGGTCCATTTCTGCATCTCATAACCTGGGGACATACATCAAAAGAAAGAGTGAGCATAAGGCCCAGTAAGGGAAACAAGAGAATCATTTTACAAGTGAACTTGAGATACTTCAATAAGGTCATGAAAAGAACTTTAAGGCATGAGAAAGAAATCATGAGATATATCATAATAAAAATAACATTTTTCATAACTTGAAGATGTGGCTACATCATTTAACATAGACAATAATGAACATATCACCAAGGTCCATCCCCAAGGTGTCATTTGAAAATTACCAAGGTTATTCACCAAGATATCATGAAAATTGTAATCTCTAGTGGTTACATCATTACCCAATGCATTGGAGCGCTATCAGGGCGCACCCTTAAATTTCACTTTATTATCATGTGAGCCACATATATAATCATCAAACATTTCATAAATAACCCATATAGCATAAAATAAATGGGTTTCATTTCATAATCATAACGTTTTAAAAACTGCTTTAAAGACATGATCTTAATGTCACTTTAAACCCACGGAAATGGAAAGTAGGTCTCATGTATGTAAATACCAGAATTTAAAATAGAAAATTTTGATATATATGTGAATAAACTTGTAGAAATAATAGCTTTGAGTATTCACTTTATAACATAAAATAATTTTGATAAAAGAGAGAGGCATTTTGAGACGAAAATTCTGCAGCTTAACGGCTATGTTTCGGGGTTTTAAAAAACATTGAAAGGAGAGGGGACATGGGTCAAACATTCATAAATGACCCATAAAACAGTAGAGGGGAAAAATAAGAAGGATATATGAATATGGTAATCAAATTTGAAGGACATACCATTTGAAATGAAAAACATGGAAGGAAGACAAAAATTAGATTTCTCTTATGAAAATTCGGCATCCTAACGACGTCACTTAAACTTCAAAAAAATGATTTGAAAAGATAAAATAGGGTCTCTAATAATGTGAACATAAGAGTTAAGTATGATAGATATAGATATCATACCCCAACATAATAAAAAAATAACTTGAAATACTTGACATGAAAGTAGAATTTTGAAAAGAATGAGAAAGGTGAACGAATCCCTTAAAAATTTGGCAGCCTAACACGTCACTTAAACTTCAACAAAAAATGAATTGATCAGATGAAATAGGGTCTCTCATCATATGAACATAAAAGATAAGTATGATAGATATAGGTATCATACCCCAACATAATAAAAAGGGACTTTCCAGTCTTGACATGGAATTAGAACTTTGAAAAAGGATAAAGATGAAAGAACCACTTAAAAATTTGGCAGCCTAACGACGCCACTTAAAGCTTCAAAATACTGAATTGAAGAGATCAAATGGGGTCTCTCATCATATGATCCTAAAATATCAGTATTATAGATATAGATATCATACCCCAAAATAATAAAAAGGAACTTGAAAGACTTGACATGAAAGTAGAACTTGAAAGCGAGAAGGGTGAAAGAACCACTTAAAAATTCAGCAGCCTAACGACGCCACTTAAAACTTCAAAATAATGAATTGAAGAGATCAAATGGGGTCTCTCATAATATGATCATAAAAGGTCAGTATGATATATATAGAGATCATACCCCAACCTAATAAAAAGGAACTTGAAATACTTGACATGAAAGTAGAACTTTGAAAAATGAGAATGGTGAACGAATCCCTTAAAAATTCGGCAGCCTAACAGCGCCACTTAAAATTCAACAAAAAAATGAATTTTTGAGATCAAAAAGGGTCTCTCATCATATGAACATAAATGATAATTATTATAGATATAGATATCATACCCCAACATAAATTAACTTTAAATACTTGACAAAAAACTAGAACTTGAAAATGAGAAGGGTGAAAGAATCCCTTAAAATTCGGCAGCCTAACGACGCCACTTAACATTCTTAAAACGAAATGATGAGAGTAAGAGGGGGTCTCTCATCATATGAACATAAAAATTTCATTATAATGAATATAAAATAACATCCTCCAACATAATAATATGGAGCATAAAAGAAATGACATAAAAGAGATCACTTGAAAAGAAAGAGAGGGGTCAGATCCCTTAACTTAAAACGTAACTCTTAAAACTCAAAGGTTGGGACCTTTAGGGATTGAGGGCACCTTAGGAGGACTCCTTGGGAGGTAATGAGACCGGAAATCCATTGGGGGAGAGTGGGGAGTCTAAATGGATGAGAGTATGGCTTGGTATTTATAGGTAAAGTGAGGGGACAAGGCATTAATGGCCAAGGGACACCTCACAAGTGGTTTTCTCAACACCATGTGCTCTCCCATGATATTTCCCCTGAAGTTAGGCAACATGGGGCCCATAATACAATAATTCATCACCTTTGGTCGGCCAACCCATAAAATATCTCATGACATTATCATGACACAGTTATGATGTCATTAAACATACCGAAACCCTAAAATTGTATTTTTACTATTCACTGAAAATTCGACTTTCTCGGAAAAATCACAAAATTTCACCTTAACCAAATATCAATGCTCTAATTTCAAAAATAAACTCCATTTTATAAAAATAATTTTCTAAATATTTTTAATTTATTTTTTAAATAAATACACTATTCACTGAAAATTCATTTTTTTCAGAAAAATCCCCCAAAATTACCATAACATAATATCGACGCTCTGAGTTCAAAAATGAAATCCATTTTATAAAAATAATTTTCTAAATATTTTTAATTAAAAAACACTATTCACCCAAAAAAACTAATACTTGAATAATAATATATGAAACCGTTATTTAACCATTTTATTGAATCACATTACTTAATCAAGGTTCATAGATTATATTAATACTTTCTTTAAGTGAGATTACTAATCCATTTGGTCACATTAATAATCCTAAGCATAAAATCACTATTCATAATTTACTATTCATCAAAAATTAATTTGATCTTATTAGAATCTAAATTTCATACTGAACATAATTACAGAAGACCATTTTTTGAATATCATTACACATTTTTAATTATTTAAGGTTTACATAGACATTTTAAAAATATCCTTTTTCTAAAATTCATCAAAAATATGCATAATATATTTATCCGGTCATTTGAAAATTCATAAACTTCATCATAAGAAGAAATACCAATTTTTATTTAAAACAAAGGATTACACAAGGCAGTTACAGTCTCCTTAAATACCCCCTTATCACAACAGCATATGACCTAAGTGTAAGGTGTGCTAAGGTGAGAGAATTCGAGGGAGGCTCGACAAACATCGCACGAGTAGTAATTTCTATCAGTTTGAACTTCTCACGAAGGCGATTCCCTTCTAAATTCACACGATGAAGTTTGGATTGGGTTTGGTCTAGAGCAAAGGCCAGTAGTGCTACCTCCTTCCCAAGTTTTGTTAGACGGGCTTCGATTGGTCCAAGACTACTGGGTGAGACCATCAAATCTTCTTTCTATATTAATTAACCAAGATTACTTGTATTTAGAGACAGTAATCAAAATGTTTAGTTTACAGCGGTCATATTGACCACTGGTCATATTGACCACTGGTCATATAACAGTCAAAAACCCAACGGTCTCATTTTAATTATACTCATGTTATCAAATTAAACATTTTTGTTGAGTATAAAAAAAATAACACACAAAATTAGGAAACGAGATTTATTCAAAATTTCAGGTCGTTACAAACATACTAATGAGGCTACTCATTCCCACGCCACCACCAAAACAAAATGGTGCCTCTCCTTTAATCCATGTCAACCACGCCCCACCCCTTATTGATCTCCTTTTTAATTTAACTTATTTATTCTATTGCATTAAATTATAAATCTTTATTTCATTTAAACCCTTTCTCTCTCCAATCTCACTTCAATGTCATTATTAATAAAATTAATATTAATAACACCCATCATTAATGTCCTAATTTAATCCCATTAAATTATATTTCCATAATTATTCTCATATTAAACTAAAACCATTCCATGCGACTCAAAACCATTTCATTTAATTGAATTAAATGACAAAACAAAAATTAATATAACTTACATATTCAACCCCTTTTTAATACATTTAATTTCATTAACCTCTCGCACATAGTTTTACGCCATCATTGTTATTTATTGTTTTTCAATAATAATAACAATTCATCAACTTATTTTATTAACTCATCACCGTTATTATTTTTAATAATGATAATATTTACGCTCATCGCATTGACCACGTTAAACCACCCCGTTGGATATCTGAATCTGACTATGCCACGTCAATGTCGCATAACATCTGTCAATTTAATTATTTAATTCTATTTATTTTTATTTCATACAGATTAAATTGAAACCACTTTTATTAAATTAAAACCATTCAATTTAATAAACCCAACATATTTTTACGCCACCATTATTATTACTATTTAACATAATAATAATAACGAACTCACCTTTAATTTTATTAACGCACCACCATGCTTCCACTGCGCATATTCATTTATTTGTTTGCAATAAATACCATGACTCATTTCATTAATTTCTCATTATTATTTATATTATGAATAATATTAATAACAAAACACCCATTATTATTATTTAAATTTAATTTCAATAATTACTCAATTAATAATAAACCGCATGCTTAATTTATCAACGTCTAATGGGTCACACACCTTCCCACTTCACATCATTAATAATAATGACACCCATTAAATAATTTTATCCTGATTATTCTCTTTTTAGTTTAATTAATCACACAATTTATATCATCATCATTCTTATTTAACATATTTTTATGTTATCATCAATGTTAAAAAATTATCATTATAACGCGCGTCGTGTTGACCACATCGATTTCAACAAAGGAATGGACTGGAGGGGTTTGGTCCATTACATCAGATACCTCTCAAAACATTCTCGTCCTCAAGAATTAAAAACCAACCCAGAAGAAAGAATGGCTCCGAACAACCACCCTGCAAGATACCTCTCAGGGATCGTGTGATAACAGGAAACAACCGACAACCCTAATTATATGAGTTAGGAATTCCTTCTCCCATACCGAGATATTATCCGCTTTAGGCAGCACTGAATCTCCTACATGGGTTTAATCGCATCCACATTAATGTGTCTCGATTAGGAATTAGGTCTTCTGACTTCCATATATTAAGATTTTCCAAACTTACACTACCCCAAACACCTTACAAAACAACAATAAATTGCCTGAACACATGGCTTGAGGAATTCCTTCTCCCATGTCGAGATATTATCCGGTTTTGGTGGCACTGACTCACCTACACGGGTTTAATCACACCCACATTAATGGATCTCGATTAGGGATCAGGTACTCCTCTCCCCACATGTTAGAACTCTTCACACACATTTAAAGGAAAGAGGGAAACAAATTAGCATTAAAACTCACATAAACAAGGTCCAGGCCCCAAGAATGAGCAAAATAGAGTTCCAAAAATAGAGTGTAATGCTCCCAAACAAAACATAAAGGAGAGAATTAAAGAAAACCCAAACACATCTCTATCGATCCCTGGTCCTTCTAGAGATACCGCCTCTGCTGCATGCAACTATCTGCGCCCAGATCCTCTGCCTCTCTATTGACGTCTGCCTCCTCGACCATGTCTCGGTTGGGATCCTTGAGGAACTCCTTGTGGATAGCCACCACCTGCTCCATCTCCCCTCAGAGGGACTGGAGCATGTTGCTGCTGGAAGGGTCTTGCCGGCAACTGGTGCTGCTGAGGCGGGCGCTGAACCTGCCCACCTCCACTGTACTGATCTTGGGTCAGGCACCGACTCTGAATGTGCCCGAAACCTCCACAATAGAAACAATTCAGTCCTGGAATCGTAAAAAAGGGACGAGGACCCGAATATCTGAACTGGAACTGCTAGGGCCTGCTCCCTACTGGCCTGAAACTGGAAGGTCCTGTTGCAGGAGACCTGCTGCTGACTGCCTTCCCCTTCGATGAACCTGGCTGGATCCCCTCACATGGTGCACCTCCCTGTGAGTGTATCCTCTCTACAACCTCTTCCTTCTTCTGTATTGCCAAGTACGCCAGAAGGGTGAAGGGGGTGACAACATACTAGAGGGAAGGACGAAGCGCCTCCTCCAAACGTCTCGCCTGAGACTCCTCGTCCGGAAAGAGATCCAAAGCAAAGCGTAGGAGATCCTTGAACTTGATCCCCAACTCTCGTACTGACATACTCCCCTGCTGAAGGGAGAGTAACTCCTGCCGCTTCTCCACCTTGATCATGGAAGAAAGGAATTCCTCTCGGAATTCCTTCTCAAAGTCAGCCCACAAAACCTCTGCCTCTACCCTCTCTCTGAGGTTGAGCACCCACCACTGTCGCGCCACACCTCTCAGCTGACTGACTGCTAGGGGAACCCAGTACTCCCTCGGAGCACGAATCAAGGTAAAAGGAATCCCTAGCTCCTCGAGCCACCCCTCCGTCTTCGTATCAGAAGTACTACCCTCGTACTTCTTGGGGGTTTGCCGCTGGAAAGAATGGAGAGTCTTCTACCACTGGCTATCTTCCTCCTCTCGGTCAATCCTCAATTGATCGACCACCTGAATCTGCTGGGCCTCAGCCGTCTAAGCCACCCAGGGACGACGTCTAGGTGCCATAGCTGTACGGTAAACAAAGATAGCCTAAAACCAAGTAGTAAGGAAATTTCTCAGGGTTTCATTTTATCATTTTATTTAAATTTCTTTCCCAGAACACCCAAATCAAGTAAAACACAACCATGATGATGCATGTACCTTCCCTAGGGTATCTACCCTGCAATCAATGTAGTCTCACTTAGTCGTTCGGTAGGATCAGAGTCCTTGCATCAGATCACGGGGGGCCCTAAAATCCCGTGTCCTAGCCGATCTTCCCTAACTTATGTCACGCACCAAGATTAACCAACACTGTTGCCCTGCCATCCCATGCAATCCTCACTGTGCCTAACTCCAGACTCCATCCTATCTCTCAACCATCACCTATGATACCATTCTGTCACGACCCCTTCCCACCAAAGATGCCCCTCCTAAGCTGGCGATGGTGAAAGGGAGATAATGACCCCCGAGTCCTGCCTCCGGTAGGCCCCGGGGTGGCGGCTAGCACCAAGGGTATGAGTTTTCAAAAATATGGGAGGCATTACCCTTTTTGTTATTTAAGATCAGGAAATAGGACAAGTCAACCACCAAAAAGGAAAAGAACAAGTGTATAGAAATAAACCCAAACCATTCCCACATGCATGTTTAAATAGTTTTGAAACAAGGTACAAGTAAAAGAACACTACGGAAAAAATGGGTATTTGCGACGGGGATATTTACCCATCGCAAATATGTAGGCTTTTGCGACGGGATTGCTTTCCCCGTCGCAAAAGAACTGGCGCGCGTTGCGTGCCAAATCGCGGGAAAACTATTTGCGACGGGGGAATATTCCCGTCGCAAATAACCGGCGGCGGTAAAAGGTATTTGCGACGGGAATATTCCCCCGTCGCAAATAGTATGTCGGCAGGTGGTTATTTGCGACGGGTCCCGTCGCAAATAACTATTTAACCGTTGACCGTAATAAATGTTGGCTAAGGTATTTGCGACGGTACCCGTCGCAAATAACACTATTTGCGACGGGAATCCCGTCGCAAATGGACCCGTCGCAAATAATCTAACCTATAAATACCCCCATCCGTTTTTTTCAAATCATTCTCAAACTCCATCTTCTTCTTCTATCAAATTTGTATTTCTAAAGTTCAGTTTTTCTCCAGTTTAATTTTTTTCTCCGGAGTTGATATTAAAGTTTTGAAGAACGATCAGAGCAGATCAATTTTGAAGGTATTTATATTCATTTTAATTTAATATTTATTTTTAATTTTTTATTAGTTTCAATTATTCTTAATTAGTTGTAATTTAATTATGTTTACATTGTTTTGTTACTTAATAAATTTAAATTATTAGTATTGTTCGTAGTTAATGGTAATTAGGAATAATTAGTAATAATTTTTAATAATTAAGAATAAATATTAATAATTAATAATAAATACCAATAATTAGAAATAATAACATTATTACATTATTAGTATATTTTATTATTAATATTAAAATAATATAATTTTTTATATATATACAATTCTCTTTTCATCTGTGTGTTTGCTGTCTTCACATTATTATTTGTATGTGGAGATAGAAAACGCACAGATGAAAGGAGAATTGTATATAAATTAGAAAATTATATTATTTTAATATTAATAATAAAATATACTAATAATGTTATTATTTGTAATTATTGGTAATTATTCCTAATTATTGGTAATTATTCATTTAATTACTAATAATTAGGAACAATTACCAATAATTATCAATAATTAGGAATAATTAGTAATAATTACCAATAATTAGTAATAATTACCAATAATTAGTAATAATTACCAATAATTAGTAATAATTACCAATAATTAGTAATAATTACCAATAATTAGTAATAATTACCAATAATTAGTAATAATTACCAATAAGTAGTAATAATTACCAATAAGTAGTAATAATTATCAATAATTACCAATAATTAGTAATAATTAGTATTAATTACCAATAATTAGTAATAATTACCAATAATTAATAATAATTACCAATAATTAGGAATAATTACCAATAATTAGTAATAATTACCAATAATTAGTAATAATTACCAATAATTCGTAATAATTACCAATAATTAGTAATAATTAGTAATAATTAGTAATAATTACCAATAATTCGTAATAATTAACAATAATTCGTAATAATTAACAATAATTAGTAATAATTAACAATACTTAGTAATAATTAACAATACTTAGTAATAATTACCAATAATTACCAATAATTAGTAATAATTACCAATAATTAGTAATAATTAGTAATAATTAGTAATAATTAGTAAAAATTAGGAATAATTACCAATAATTAGTAATAATTAGTAATAATTAGTATTAATTACCAATAATTAACAATTAGTAAAAATTAGGAATAATTACCAATAATTAGTAATAATTAGTAATAATTAGTATTAATTACCAATAATTAGTAATAATTACCAATAATTAGTAATAATTACCAATAATTAGTAATAATTAACCATACTTACCAATAATTACCAATAATTACCAATGATTAGTAATAATTACCAATGATTAGTAATAATTACCAATAATTACCAATAATTGGTAATAATTAATAATAATTACCAATAATTAGTAATAATTGGTAATAATTAATAATAATTATTAATAATTAGTAATAATTAATAATAATTACCAATAATTAACAATAATTACCAATAATTACCAATAATTAGTAATAATTAGTATTAATTACCAATAATTCGTATTTATTACCAATAATTATTATTTATTACCAATAATTAGTATTAATTACCAATAATTAGTAATAATTACCAATAATTAGTAATAATTACCAATAATTAGTAATAATTACCAATAATTAGTAATAATTACCAATAATTAGTAATAATTACCAATAATTAGTAATAATTACCAATAATTAGTAATAATTAACAATAATTAGTAATAATTAACAATAATTAGTAATAATTACCAATAATTAGTAATAATTACCAATAATTAGTAATAATTACCAATAATTAGTAATAATTACCAATAATTAGTAATAATTACCAATAATTAGTAATAATTACCAATAATTTGTATTTATTACCAATAATTAGTATTAATTACCAATAATTAGTAATAATTACCAATAATTAGTAATAATTACCAATAATTAGTAATAATTACCAATAATTAGTAATAATTACCAATAATTAGTATTAATTATCAATAATTCGTATTAATTACCAATAATTAGTAATAATTACCAATAATTAGTAATAATTAACAATAATTAGTAATAATTACCAATAATTAGTATTAATTACCAATAATTAGTAATAATTACCAATAATTAGTAATAATTACCAATAATTAGTAATAAATACCAATAATTAGTAATAATTACCAATAATTAGTAATAATTACCAATAATTAGTAATAATTACCAATAATTAGTAATAATTAACAATAATTAGTAATAATTAACAATAATTAGTAATAATTACCAATAATTAGTAATAATTACCAATAATTAGTAATAATTACTAATAATTAGTAATAATTACCAATAATTAGTAATAATTACCAATAATTTGTATTTATTACCCATAATTAGTATTAATTACCAATAATTAGTAATAATTACCAATAATTAGTAATAATTACCAATAATTAGTAATAATTACCAATAATTAGTAATAATTACCAATAATTAGTAATAATTACCAATAATTAGTAATAATTACCAATAATTAGTAATAATTACCAATAATTAGTAATAATTAACAATAATTAGTAATAATTACCAATAATTAGTATTAATTACCAATAATTAGTATTAATTACCATTAATTAGTAATAATTACCAATAATTAGTAATAATTACCAATAATTAGTAATAATTACCAATAATTAGTAATAATTAGTAATAATTACCAATAATTAGTAATAATTAGTAATAATTACCAATAATTAGTAATAATTACCAATAATTAGTAATAATTACCAATAATTAGTAATAATTAGTAATAATTACCAATAATTAGTAATAATTAGTAATAATTACCATTAATTAGTAATAGTTAGTAATAATTACCAATAATTAGTAATAATTAGTAATAATTACCAATAATTAGTAATAATTAGTAATAATTACCAATAATTAGTAATAATTAGTAATAATTACCAATAATTAGTAATAATTAACAATACTTACCAATAATTACCAATAATTACCAATAATTAGTAATAATTACCAATAATTAGTAATAATTACCAATAATTAGTAATAATTACCAATAATTAGTAATAATTACCAATAATTAGTAATAATTACCAATAATTAGTAATAATTACCTATAATTAGTAATAATTACCAATAATTAGTAATAATTACCAATAATTAGTAATAATTACCAATAATTAGTAATAATTACCAATAATTACCAATAATTACCAATATTTACCAATAATTACCAATATTTACCAATAATTACCAATATTTACCAATATTTACCAATATTTAGAAATAATTACCAATAATTAGGAATAATTTCCAATAATTTGGAATAATTTCCAATAATTTGGAATAATTACCAATATTTACGAATAATAACATTAGTACATTATTTTTATATTTTATTATTAATATTAAAATAATATAATTTTCTATATTATATACAATTCTCTTTTCATCTGTGTGTTTTCTGTCTCCACATGTAATATTTGCATTCTTTTTCAAAATTATCAACCTACTCGCCAATGGAGAGGTGAAAGTGAATGCAAATATTACATGTGGAGACAGAATGTTAAACACACAGATGAAAGGAGAATTGTATATAATATAAAAAATTATGTTATTTTAATATTAATAATAAAATATACTAATAATGTAATAATGTTATTATTATATAATTAATGTTTATGAAAAAATTATATTGGTATTATTAAAATAATAAAAAATCAATATAATATTAAAATTATCAATATTTGTAACATGTTTTGCTTTATTCTCAATATATTCAATCTTTACTTGAGTGTTTTTTCTAACAAATTATTCAAAACCAGTAATGCTTTTATATTTTATAGAGAAATATGGAACAACGAGGTCGTCAACAATCATTATTAGGTGACCGCATATGGATAAATCAACGTAGAAATCCAAACGGTTTTGGTTTAAATCCAGTATATGTTGAGGGTGTGGAGACTTTTTTATCATTTGCGGCATCAAATCCAGAATTTGTTTCAGAAGACAAAATAAAATGCCCTTGCAGAAAATGTGCATTGAGAATGTTTGACACGTTTGACAAAGTGGGAGAACATCTCTTGCATTTTGGTTTTCAACCAGATTATGTTTTTTGGTATCAACACGGTGAACGCAGTTCCAGAGCAGGTGATACCAACTTGATTCCGGATCCATCCCGGTTTTAAGATTTAGTACATGATGTTGCAGGTTCATCTGTTCAACATACAGAAACTCCGGCTGATATAGCTTCAAATCCTGAGTTGGCACCGTCTGAATTTTATGAGTTGTTGAAGTCTGCTGAGGATGCATTATATCCTAGCTGCAAGATGAGCAAATTAGAAGCAGTTGCAAAATTTATGGCTATCAAATCAGATAACGAAATGTCAAACACCTGTTTTGACCAGATATTTTCTTTGCTGAAAACACTGTTACCCGAAGGAAATGTTTTACCTGCAAATTACTATGAGAGTAAGAGGCTGGTTCGAAATTTGGGACTTACTTGTCAGAAGATTCATGAATGTTCAAATGACTGCATTTTATATTCTGGGGAAAATGAGTCGTTGGATAGTTGTCCTACATGTGGGCAACTGAGATATAAAGAAGGACAACACGGGAAGTCTGGTTTGATTCCTGTAAAACAGTTGAGATATTTTCCGCTTACATCCAGACTTCAGCGTTTATTCATGTCTAAGAATACAACGACAATGATGTCATGGCATAAAGAGAATATTTCAACCGATAAAAGCTTGAATCATCCAGCCGATGGTGATTCATGGAAACATTTTGATAGAGTGCATCCATCCTTTGCTTTAGAAGCTAGAAATGTTCGACTAGGCCTTTCCACTGATGGTTTCTGTCCGTTTGGATCTTATGGTAGTCAATATTCATGTTGGCCTGTTTTTTTAACTCCGTACAATTTACCTCCATGGATGTTGATGAAGGAGCCATATATCTTTTTTACTTTACTAATTCCAGGACATCCGAAGAAAAATATTGATGTTTATTTGAAGCCATTGATTGATGAATTAAATTTATTGTGGATTACTGGTGTCAGTACATATGATGTTGCAACGAAACAAAATTTTATACTGAGAGCAGCATTGATGTGGACAATAAGTGACTTCCCGGCTTATGGGATGTTATCTGGCTGGAGTACACATGGTCAGAAATCATGTCCTTACTGTATGGGAGAGAACAAAGCATTTATGCTCATTCATGGAAAGAAACCTTGTTATTTTGACTGTCATCGCAGATTTCTTCCAGCTGATCATCCTTTTCGCAGAAACAGATCTCATTTCCGAAAAGGAACAATTGAAAGGGATGGACCTCCAAAAATGCTATCAGGTTTGGAGTTAAAATCAGTTGTATTTTCATTACCTCCCATCACTTTTGGTCCCACAATAAACCAACAGAAAATTTCTGGTTTTGGGAAAGAACACAATTGGATTAAACGTAGCATATTTTGGGATTTGCCATATTGGTCTGATCTGTTGGTCCGAAACATGTTAGATGTCATGCATATTGAGAAGAACTGTTTTGATAATTTGTTTCATACAGTTTTGGATACGCCAGGAAAGAGCAAAGACAATGTCACATATGAATTTGAAATGGTAAGAGATGAAGCAACTGTAAATCGAATGGATATCGATGATGTTGAGGAGGAATATGAAGATGACATTGACATATATGAAGATGATGATGAAGATGAACACTGATAGCATTCCATGGTATTTATATACAATCATAATATGTATATATGTATATATAATAGTAATTATCAATTATTTACTAACATTAACATTTTCTGTTTCAGATGGACGACGCCACATTTCGTGAGTTGGCGGATGCTGACCTGACTTTCGATGCGGATGGGTTGCTGACAGATGACCCTCAGCCTGCAGGCACTCCAGGGAGTACGCGGAGGGGGCGCGGTCTTGCACGATTGATGATTCCTGACCCCGTCCCCGAGCGACGTCCACGTCTTGGGTTTGATCCACACACACGGAGGTGTGATAACCTGTGTGATAACCTGTGGATTTGACTAAGATTTCATTAATCTATTCACATAATAAATGTTTATTATTTTTTCAGTTTTCCGCATATAGCAGTCGGACAGGGCAGCGCTATTTTGCGCAACTATTTCTCTCAGCCGTGGACCACATGGGAGCAGATTCCAATTGATGTGCAACAGGCCATGTTCGGCCATTGGTTGGTACGTACGTAAATAAATAATTTTTATTTTGAAAATTATTTCATTTATAACTTGATATTTTGATTTATTTGTAGGGTTTATGGTATCCGATCGAGGATACCATGCGTGACGCCATCCACGAGGCATGGGAGGTGGCCATGCGTGATCGCCTTCGTCAGTTTTTATACAATTTAAGAAAAGCTGCGATGAAGAAAGCAGGAGTGTCAGATTTTGAGGAGTCATGTAGAGCACACCGACCAGAGTATATTTCATCCCATGTATGGGATGGATTATGTGCGCACTGGTTGAGTGGTGCCTTTCAGAGGAGATCATCGGTTGGGAGGCAGAATCGGGGGAGACAGGAGGTGACTCATCGAGCTGGGAGTAGTTCTTTCAGTACTCATAGACAGCATCTGGTACGTACATTATTTATAAATATTTTATATAACTATAAATATTAACAGTTTATTTTTTATTCTTATAGGCTGTCGAGCACCCCGATATTATAGAGTACGACGTATATTGGAGGATGTATAGTGATCCTGCTACTGGGGAGCTCAGAGGTGATCATCAGCATCACATCGTGGTTAGTATTATTTGTTTTCAAGTTTAAAAATTAACTGCATATAATATATTCACAATTTTAATTTTAAATTGCAACTATAGGAGTCATATGAGGCCGCAGCGTCACAGGCCCGGCCTGAGAGTCAGGCCGAGTCATCAGATCAGACCACTGCCCGTCAGTTTGATGAGGCGGCATGGATGCAGGCCACCCAGTATGCCTTCGAGAAGGGCCGGGTAGTTGGTATCGGCTCTCGACTGAATCCCGGAGATTATTATGGCAGTGCTGCGATGTCGGCGTCCAGCTCGAGAGGAGCTCGTGCATCTTCTTCTACTACACAATATGAGGATCAGTTGCGATCTTAGACTGCAAAGATAGAGAGTCTCCTACAGGAGCAGGAGCAGATGCGTCAGCAGCATGAGGAGGAGCGTCGACGCCAGCAGTAGTTGTATGAGGAGAAGACGAGTCGGTGGCAGCAGCAGCATCAGGAGCAGATGGAGTACATGCGCCGACTCACTCATGCTTTAGGGATGAAGTTTCCTCTACCACCATCTGCAGATCCCCCACCTCCCCCCCTCCTTCAGATTAGAGTTTGTATTTATGTTATAAAATTTGGGAAATCAAAATATTTTTTTTCTATTCTTAGTTTTTGTCTCATTATAAAATATTAATAATATTATATTTTTAAATAACAATATTAATATGAATAATAATATTATTTATATTTTATAATATTAAATTTTATATATATATTAAAATTTTATAATATTATAATTTAATTATATTTTTTGTAATACTTAAATTATTTTAATATTTGAATGTAAAATAATTCTATTATTTTTATATTAATTAAAATAACTTATTAATATTTTTTTTATTTATGAATTATAATTATAATATTATTATATTAATTAAATCATTTATTAATATTCTATTATTTTTTATTTTTGAATTATAATTCTATTATTATTATATTAATTAAAATAATTTATTATTTTTATTTGTGAATTATAATTCTATTATTAGATTAATTAAAATAATTTATTAATAATTTTTTTTTTTATTTTTTTATAGTATTTGCGACGGGATACTATGCCCGTCACAAATACTAGTATTATTATATGCATTAAAATAATTTATTAATAGTTTTTTATTTTTTTTAAAAAATAGTTTTTGCGACGGGTCCCGTCGCAACAGCTATTTGCGACGGGTACCGTCGCAAAAGGTATTTGCGACGGGACCCGTCACAAATACTATTTTAAAAGTTTTTTTACAAATATACGGAGTACTATTTGCGACGGGGAGAATAACCGTCGCAACAAAAGGCTTTAGCGACGGGACCGTCGCAAATAAGTGTTGTTGCGACGCCGTTTTCAGCAACGGGCCATTTGCGATGGGCCCCCGTCGCAAAAATGCATTTGCGACGGGATCCCGTCGCAAATACCTGTTTTTCTAGTAGTGGAAAGCTCAAAAGTAGAATACCAAAAGAAAAAAGTGTACAGAAACTGCAACAACTCCAACTGTCCCGACTAGTAGGGTCCCGCACGACCCTGGTAGTCCTCCTAGAAAACTGAAAGTAAACATAGGGTGAGCATACAAGTATACTCAGTAGGGAAACCTAAAGCTCTCGTGCACAGGTGGGGAGACATCCTAATGTCCCGTGAGAACAACAGAAGAAACCTAGCAGGGAAATTTATCCACCCAACCTCACTATCCACACTCACCAAAAAATAATCACAATAGGTAGTAGTAGTATATAAGAACAAGACTATTGGGTACCCCACACCATTTCCCATTAGTTAGCTTCTCTTTCTAACGGCGAACGTCCTGACGCTGCCACACTCTCCCCGCCCACACACACCTGGGCCTCACAAACCACACATCCCACCCGCACACACCTGGGCCTCAAAACCACGTATCCCGCCTGCACACACCTGGGCCTCACAACCACGTATCCCGCCCACACAAACCTGGGCCTCGCAACCACGTATCCCGCCCACACACACCTGGACCTCATCCCGATGATTCTTGGGAAATAGTAAAACTTGCCCAAAGAGTCTTGGGCTAAAACCACCCCAATCAAAACCTACCTGAAGGGTCTTAGGTGTAAGGTCGCCTCAATCCATCACAGCTTAGGGAAGAAGGAGCAGGAAGGAGCTAGTAACTATGGGAAAACACCCTCTCCCATGAAATGGGAGTGTTCGGCACTAAGTTCTCAACATGGGTGGGGTGCATCAAAACACAAAGATACAAATATATATATGTATACCAAAAACACAGCCCAACCTGTGGCTTCTAAATAGAGAAACTGATCATGTGCCTCGGCACTGCTACTACGAAGCATGCATATAACAAACAAACCCAACCCCATTTAGGTTTTCACGTTTCAACAGAATTAGTTTATTAGTTCCTTAACTGCTGGGAAACTATCCACAACCAACCACATTGATCGTTCGTAAAACATATCCCTGCCATCCACAAATCAAGTTCGGAAAACACAAACAGCACAACAAATCCCTTCTTATCAACCAACCAACCCATTTATTATTAATCCCGTTCCATTACCATGACCCACCATTCATTAACTCTTCCAATTTTTATTTATTATTCACAACCCATAGTCTGTTCACATTTAAACCCATCCCTGAAGCCCCGCTACCAACCACCATAACCAAAAACACACCAAAACCTGTACATCATCATCCCTTGATACCATTTATTGCAGCCCCGCTGCCCATCACTAACATAGAATTCACACCAACCCACAACCAAGTCAACCACAACCCCGCTGTTCACCCGATCCACAACAACCCACAAAACACCCCCATCGCATGCCACATATCTGAGCCAACACCCACATGTTCATTATTCAATTTTGTTCAACCGGGGTGATCACACAAGGGTTCCATATTTGAAAACAGCCAACTTTATGTGATTAACCAAATTCCACATTCAACAAAGTTCTATTCACAAAAACGGTCTAGAAGATAGGGCAACATTTAATTGCGCAAGCAAAGGCCCCCAATGACCATGATTTTCAGTAGGCATAATCCTATTCAATTCACAATATAATATCACAGAATATAAAGATAAACATAACAACTTCACCATCCCCATTCTTTAACCAGTTATTATCTTTATTTATTGGTTCAACCATTTCTCATGAAAACAAGAGGATACCCACCCTGCATGATGCACAATTTAGAGAGATGAAGGTAAGATCCCTACCTCAACAGGTTCCGATGTCCTTCTATGAACACGACCACCATGATCACAAGGCTTCTCCCAGAATGACTGCACCCACCAAGGACGTCGCAGCACCACCGAATCAACAACACAAGAAACTCCCTCAACACAGAGATCACATGCCATAGCATGGAATGAAAATGGGAGAAGCATGATTGGAAAGAGAATACAAGAACAGATGTTTAACATACCTTTTTAGAGTTGTTCTTCAAAGACCGTCATTCCCGTCAATTATCAACAGTCTACTCAGTTGGAAACTGCGGAGGGGAGTTCGAAGAAGAGGGAACTGAATAGGTTGTACGATGTTCTCCTCGCTGACACGATCCCGCTGTCACTGACGAATGGATGATCGAAGTCCAGATGAAGAAGTTAGGAGGAAGGATTCTAGATCATCCGGGAGCATCGCCATGTGGAGAAGAAGAGAGGACTGTAAATAACATGTGAACCTCTCTTAAATAGGCAACTAAAGGGTAAAATAGTACGTGATATGTATTAATGAATACACGACGTGACCTTACAACTGTTACTCTGTTTGACTGGTCAACACACGACACGTCACATGATTTCCATGCGTTTAATGATAATAATAACTTCAATTAATAATAGGTGTTTAATTGACATGAGACATGATTCATAAAAAGGTATTCATCATTGGTCTTAAAATGACCGTTATAATTTCAGGATTGCAATGTCACAGACGGTTCGCCAATCCGATTCCGTATGAGGGAGATACGTTGGATACAAGATCCCGTAATAATAATGATATTATTATTATTGGGTGTTTCGTGGACCCAAGCCATGAAACATAATTTAATATCCAACATTATACTTGAATCGATCGTATTAATTATAGGATCACATCGCCACTGACGAGAAGTCAATCGGACGTCGCACGCAGAAGTTATGACGGGTTGAAGATTTAATAATAATATTAAATCTATTAATTTACGAGCATTTCGGGTACCCGATCCGAAAACCCAAAAAAGACATCCAATATTGGACTCATAATTTCCGTCTCGTAGTCAGGGTCCCACTTCCGCTGACGGTTCATGAAACCGAGGCCGCACGAAGAAGTTGTGGACGAAACAGGGTTTTCCCAACAAAAATAATAATTACATTATTATATTATTATTATTTTATTTAACCATTTTATTTTCTTTTACCTTTAAAAAAACCCACGGTCAACCTATTTTTAGCGCATAATCCTCCCATGATTTAATCCTTATATATATATATATATTCATTATCATCTTTTAATCATTATTATAATATATAATAATAATAACTTACTAATGAGGCTACTCATTCCCACGCCACCACCAAAACAAAATGGCACCTCTCCTTTACTCCATGTCAACCAATCCCCACCCCTTATTGATCTCCTTTTTAATTTAACTTATTTATTATATTGTATTAAATTATAAATCTTTATTTCATTTAAACCCTTTCTCTCTCCAATCTCACTTCAATGTCATTATTAATAAAATTAATATTAATAACACCCATCATTAATGTTCTAATTTAATCCCATTAAATTATATTACCATAATTATTCTCATATTAAACTAAAACCATTCCATGCGACTCAAAACCATTTCATTTAATTGAATTAAATGACAAATCAAAAATTAATACAACTTACATATTCAACCCCTTTTTAATACATTTAATTTCATTAACCTCTCGCACATAGTTTTACGCCATCATTGTTATTTATTGTTTTTCAATAATAATAACAATTCATCAACTTATTTTATTAACTCATCGCCGTTATTATTTTTAATAATGATAATATTTACGCTCATCGCATTGACCACGTTAAACCACCCCGTTGGATATCTGAATCTGACCATGCCACGTCAATGTCGCATAACATCCGTCAATTTAATTATTTAATTCTATTTATTTTTATTTCAAACTGATTAAATTGAAACCACTTTTATTAAATTAAAACCATTCAATTTAATAAACCCAACATATTTTTACGCCACCATTATTATTACTATTTAACATAATAATAATAACGAACTCACCTTTAATTTTATTAACGCACCACCATGCTTCCACTGCCCATCTTCATTTATTTGTTTGCAATAAATACCATGAATCATTTCATTAATTTCTCATTATTATTTATATTATGAATAATATTAATAACACAACACCCATTATTATTATTTAAATTTAATTTCAACAATTACTCAATTAATAATAAACCGCATGTTTCATTTATCAACATCTAATGGGTCACACACCTTCCCACTTCACATTATTAATAATAACGACATCCATTGAATAATTTTATCCTGATTATTCTCTTTTTAGTTTAATTAATCACACAATTTATATCATCATCATTCTTATTTAACATATTTTTATGTTATCATCAGTATAAAAAAATTATCATTATAACGTGCGTCGTGTTGACCACATTGATTTCAACAAAGGAATGGACTGGAGGGGTCCAGGCCATTACACTGGAGGTGGTGGGCCCCGATTCACCCATGGTACCTCCTATAGTTCCCCCGAAGTCACCTCCTACTAATCTTGTATTGGGCATTGATGCTCAGTTTCGTGAAAGGTTCCTATGGTTCATGTAGTCTATTCAGGGTTATCCCTGACCTACCCTTAATATGGTAGAGTAGGATCGATACTTCCAACTACATCATCCTACCACATTCTCAAGAGATGTTGAACTTCATGCTGTAGAGTCATGGATAGAATCCATGGTGTTTATATTCAACCATATTGAGATGCCTCAAGATCGGAGGGTCAATCTTGCTACCTATAGGTTTCGTGACTCTTCCAAGTGCTAGTGGGACATCATATCTCAGTCTGAGCATCATCAGGGTATGGTGTGGGTAGAAATATAGACAACATTATATGATAAATTCATTCCAAATAATATAAGAATTTATCATTCCTAGAAGTTCATGCTTCTTCAGAAATGATCTATGACCATTCTTGAGTATTCTTCTCACTTCACCAAGATTTATCATTTTTTCCCTTTTCTGACTGGTCACGAGTTGATGACTATGAGGCTTTTTGAGGAATATCTTGGTCATGTTGTCCACTCATAGGAGAATGTATTTTAGTTGACCACTATTACATATATAGCGAACTAGGCCCTAATTATAGAACAAAATCTCAGAGAAGCTGGAAATTTGAGCCCTGGTAGTTCTGGTTTGAGGGAGGGAGAAAGTTCTTCTGATAGTCGAAAGCTCCATTTTGAGGGTGCATGTCACGGAGGTTCCATCTAGGTGACACATTGATTCTATAGTGCATCACATGTTTGGTATCCTAATACATAAGAAGCACCAGTGCATGAGGAACCTAATTGAGTGTAGAGCTTGTGGAGGTATGGGTCACCTTTAGTACTTCTCCCATTCTTTTCCTCCAATATCTAGTGAGAGGGGATCTATACCAGTACCTATATCAAGTATGGGATCTGTGACTCCACATCAAGCTGGGATTTAGTCTTCTACCGACCAACTATCCTGAGGTGGTAGTGGCCTGGATGAGGCAATAAGGCCCCAGAGCTTCAGTGTCAGCAGAGGGGATCTTCTCAGGTTAGTCAGGCAGTATCTCAGGGTTGCAATCCATGCCATATTTATGAAATGAATCCTACACCAAAGGAGCAGAGTCTAGGGACATCTATGGTTAGAGGTACTATTTTGGTAACCTCTACTTTAGTGTCTCCCCTTTTCGATATAGGAATATCACACCCTTTCATATATGTTGTGTTTGTGGAAAGCCTTGGTCTTAAAATAGAGTACTTATGTGGTATCATGTATCTCAACATGCCATTAGGGGTTAGAAAAGAATGAATATTATAGTTTCAGGAATTCCACCTTAAGGTAGGTGGGTGTCGCTTCTTCTGGATTTTCATCTTTCTTAAGATGATTGGCTTCGACATCATTCTCTGTATGGAATGGATTGTGACATATCATGCCCAAGTGGATTTCTATCATTGTCGAGTGTCTTTTACATCACTTGAGGGAAACACATATATCCATAAGGGATAATGGGATATCTAGGTAGATTGATCTGGACCCAAGAGATATGGGCTTGGGAGAGTGACAACTCAGTTAGCAAGTCTCTTTACGAGTGATCAAGGAATTCAGTTAGTATAGTTTCCTCTTTTAGTGGATTGTTTCAGGTATGTCTTCCCTAACAATTTTTATAGCTTACTTCCTAAGAGAGAGGTTGAGTTTACTATAGATCTAGTACTAGGTGCGACACCAGTGTCCATTCCTCCATATAGGATGGAACCTACATATCTCCAGGAACTCAAGAAACAACTTGAAGATCTAGATGCTATGAGTTTTATTAGACCTAAAACATATCAATGGGGTTCACGAGTCATTTTTTCCAAGAAATTGGATAGTACCCTTAGATTGTGTGTGGATAATTTCTAATTGATTCTTCTTATAGTGAAGAATAAATATCTCGTGCCTCATATAGAAGACCTCTTAAACCATCTTTGAGGAGAAAATATTTTCTATATGATCAATTTAAGGTCAGGATACCATCAAGTTCATGTGAGGTCATCAGATATACCATGTATGACATTCCATAGTAGGTACGACCTATTTCATTATTTGGTTATATCGTTCGGTCTGACAAAAAAACCTACAATATGTATGGCTCTAATGAATCTGGATTTCCACATGTATCTTGATTCCTTCATGGAAGTCTTCATAGATTATATCTTAAGGTACTCATGCAATAGACATGACCATTCCAATCATCCTGAGATCATAATGAGTATATTAGGATAGAACAAGCTATATGGAAAGCTTAATAAATGAAACTTTTGGATAAAAAAGGTTACCATATTTGGTCAAATCATATTTGAGGAATATATATCAGTTGATCCAGATAATGTCACATGCATGACTTATTTTAAAGATATTTTTCATTTAATTTCCATCATTTCTTTGTTTTAGAGGCTTCCCATTCATTTTGGTGAAAATAGTGGGTTTTAAAAATTTGGACCAAACCATGATCCCATTTCTATATTTAAAAATAAATTTTGTTTCTTTTATAAATACTTAATTTTTAAAAAATTTCATCCATTCAAATTCCTACTTGGCCTCCCATGACCTATTAAGATCTCCATATCAATTTTGACCCTTTAGGAATGTATAATCATAGTGTATTTGGATTTTTATTTAAGGAATTAGGCCATCTTGGAATCCCATTTCCAATTTTTTTTAAAAGAATTTGTTATTTAGTATCTTATTAAATTTTAATGATTTTTTGGTGATTCCACCTCTCAACTAAGCCCCAAAAACCTAGGTTCTCCCCCATTTTCTTCTCCCCCTTTTTGAGCTTATTTGCTTCGCGGATTAGGTCAAAACATCTTAAGGTGTCACAATTCATCCAGATTTGAAGAGGTAAATTATTTCCTTAATAACTACTTAAATTATTACTATTTCCCCCCATTTTAGTTCTCACATAAACTTCTCAGACATATTCAAACCTCACTTTCATTTTTGGATATTTTGAAATTTAGCTTCTGGTGTATTTGGTGATATTTCTTCAAGATCCCTCAAGTGAGTGGGTCTCCTTCATTTTTCCTCCCATTTTCTTAGGTTTTTTTTCTTTTTCTTAGGGTTTCTTTTAATTATTATTGATTTTTATAATGTCCAGAAAGTGGGGATTCATACCTAGGGTGTGATATTGTATTTATTGGCCTTTTATTTTGGTTTTAGGCTTTCTATAAGTCCCTTGAGGTGTGGCGGTGGTGCGATTGAATTTTCACACAAGGGATTCAACGTTTTAACAATTTGGGTAAGAGATTACATTGTGTATGAAATCCTTGTGGCATATCATGCTGTGTATATAAAATTTTCATGTTTATTTAATCTAATTATTGGTGAAAAAATTTGTTTTAGTGACATTTATAAAGCAAGTGAATTTTAAGTTCCTATTTTATGTGAAATTAGGGGTTTTTTGTAGAAATCATTTATTGGTTAATTTGGGGATTCCCTATAACTACATAGTTGATTTTATTGAAATTTATTAGGTCTGAAAATAATGTTTTTAATGTTCATCACCTTTGGTTGTTGCTGAAAAATTTGGCTTTGGGTGTTATTTGTTAAGTAAATGATTTTTAGGTACCAATTTTGTGATAAATTGGGTGTTTTACAAGTCTATTTCATGTAATGCCAATTGGGTTTGTTTTATAACTCATGTTATGGATTTATAAAAATGTTTTGGTGCTGAATTGTTTTGTTTTGGTGAATATGGGTATTCACATGGTGTCCGAAGTGGTATTTTAAAGTTATTTTTGTGTGCAAAACATTGTTAGCTTTTGTGAAGTTGTTTTATTGAAAATAAAAATGTTTTGTTGTGTGTTTTAAGTGGTGTAAATTATGTATAGATAATATATATTTTTTATGTGATCAGTAGTGGTGTTTTTATATGTATAGTGATGTGTGTTTCTTTCTTAAATTTTTTGATCACAAAGGGGGAAGCTCGGGTACCTAGGTGGGCAGATATGTACTAGTACAGCTAGTGATCCGGATGAGTTTTGTCCCTGTTTCACTAAAAAAATGGATAACGAAAACTCTAAATAAACTATGTGGATGATGTTTTGGGACCACTAGGTTATGGTTATGTTCCATACTAGTGGATAATGCACAAGAAAGTATTGTTACATGGATACTTTACACCGAGGTATGAGGTACAAAGGGCCCGAAACTATCTAGTGCCTTGGGGTGTTCCCAGTTTTGGTGCTCATTGGATTTTTGGTATTTACCCTTGTATTAGGGTATGTTTGGATTTAAATTAAAGTATATAAAATTTCATATTAAAATGTTTTGAAATTCTAAAAGTTTTATTTTGAAAACTATTTTCAATTGAAAATTGCATTTCTTGGAATTTATCATCGCTGTTCTTTATATATTAAAACTGCTTGATTTTTCACCTTTTATTGCATAATATTTGGAATATTTGGGTTGTATAATATTTTTCTTAGGCTCAAACCTTACTTAAAACCCTTGGGTGTAAGTATAATTGGTTATGTTTGACTCAGGGAAAGGCAAATCCTCAGGTGACCCCTCCTACGGTGCAATGTTGTGGAGATGGCTTGGGGGTGACAACCCCTTGTCATGTGGAGTCATTGTGGATGAATTTATGATGTTTTTATTATTATTTGAACCTATTTTAATTTTTTTAAAACCATGTATTCAGTTTTTTATTTTTCCCAAGTCTTGTTTGGCATTGAAATTTCAGATTCTTATTATTGATTGTTTTTAAGGATTTATGCTTTCATACTCAGGTAAATCATTCCCAATCCTAATTTATTGATACCCGGGAACTTTTTCCAGCCTGTGGGGATAGGGAACACCCTTATGGTCTTGTCATGGGCTGGATTTGGTGCCGTTATTAGTGGAGACTAGATTCGGTTCGTGACAAAATGGTATCTAAGGAGGCCAATGTTTTTGGGTTATATTACTGTTTTGGGATGATTTGGGATAGACAGGAGCTAGGAATGTCGGGGATCAGGGTTTTTTTGTGAGTAGGGTTCCTGGAGCACACCTCTCATGGTGGACCTTTAGTCACTATGGGATGTTGGAATTGTTTGATTGACTTCACTTCCAGGTGAGACGTGTGGGCTACAGACCACACGTATACATCAGGTGGGGGTGGAGTAGTTGTTTCTTTTATTACTATAATGTGTTTAGATTATTAATATATGATGTATTTGATTAAAAATTTCTAGAATTGTGGTATTGACTATTGTTTTGTGACTGTTTCATTTTGTAGCAACATGCCTCCCCAGAAAGATCCCATACGCCCATGAGAGGAAGCCAGAGAGAGTTTTCCCATACCAATTAATCAGAGCCTAGTCAAGGTTGTGGTCCAGGATTTCTAGGATCTAGGATAGGGGATATATCCAATTATAACTCTTGTTAGAGAGGACGAGACTGGTCCTAGAAAGGACAAGTCCCAGGATTTTCTGAAAAATAAGCCTCCCACCTTCTGAGGTAGCATTAAAACCCAGGAAGAAGAGGAATGGATCAAGAAGATCGAGTGAATATTTGAGTTCCTAGATAAACCTGAGGATATTAGGGTGAAGTGTGCCTCCTTTCTATTAGAGGATCCCAGCTGCAGGTGGTGGGAATCAGTTCTTTAGACTGGGAAGTATGAGCAGATGCACTGGGGAGATTTCAAGGTTGTCTTCAATGAGCAATACTGCCCCGGGAGCTCTTTAGAGATGAAAATGAAGCAAGAGGAATAGGTGAAGAAAGGAGGTGGCAGTTCATGCCACTCCTCCAGGCAGTTTTCTTCTATGGCTTCTGATGTGATATCGGTCATGTTCCACCAATGTGGGAAGCCAGGGAACATCTGACTAGAATTCCCACTACTTTGGAAGCCTTGTTACTAGTGCATAAGTATGGGGAATTTGCAGTGCTACTGTGGGGTGGCACGTCCACTTCCGAGTAGGGCAGGATCAACGGCTTCAAGAGGAGTGCCAACACTTTCTGAGCCATCGAGGATGGGGGGATCTCAATTTGGTGGCCATGGTGGTAGGTATGGTTCATCTTCTGGACATAGCTAGTTCAGGGAACAACCACAGACTAGCGGTCATCCTCAAGCAGAGACCGGACATCTCCATGCAGTGGATCAGGAACCAGCAGGATTAGAGGCAGGACTGTCGATAGTTTGAGGTACTGTTTTGATTGTACCTTCTATAACTGCTGATTTTTGTTTGATACTGGTGCCTCTGTTTCATTCATTTCTTCCTATTTTATGTACATGCTGAATTTTCCAACCGAGTTGTTGTCTTTTGTGATGCAGTTGGTGACGCTGTTGGGAAATAAGAAGCAGGGCTTCAAGTGCCCCTCGTGTCCGCTTTCCGTGTTAGGGGTTATGATGGAGTGGGACCTCTTGGTCTTAGATATAGAACCGTTTGATATAATACTCATCATGGATTTGATAATATACTTCCAGGAACACATCTATTACTACAGGCGGCGAGTGAGTTTCATGACACCTGATGGGAGTCGTCAAGTTTTTCTTGGAGAATGGGATCCTCGGTCGGGTTGTGCAGGACCTCCACTTCCGGAGTTGGGAAGTCTTATATTCCAGTTATTGTCACTCATTATAGAGGAAAATGTTCCTTCCCATGAAGATTCACTACCTCATGTAGTGAACGAGTTTCCGAAGGTATTCCTGGATGATTTTTTAGGTTTTCATCTGGAGTGGGATATGGAGTTCTCGATTGATCTGGCATTGGGAACACAACTGATATCTCTTCCATCATATTTCATGGTCCCTAACTAGATGAGGGAATTAAATATACAGCTGAATGAATTGAAATCCAAATAACTCATTTGCCCGAGCGTCTATCCTTGGTCTGCTCCTGTGTTGTTCGCAAAAAAGGCTGACGGATCCCTCTTGTTGTGCATTGACTACCAGAAGCTGAATAAGGTAACAATTAAGAACAAATACCCTTTTCCCATAATAGATTATTTTTTCGATCAGTTGAAGGGGTAAAAGTGGTTCTAAAAAATATACTTGCATTCGGGATACCATCAACTCAGGGTGAGAGAGGCAGATATCCCGAAGAAAGCCTTCCTAAGTAGGTACGACCACTTAGAGTACTTGGTCATGCCCTTCGGATTGAACAATGATCCAATGATATTTATGGAACTCATGAATAGGGTGTTCCATCAGTATATAGATTACTTATTTGTGGTGTTCTTGGATGAGATTCTAATGTAGTCTACCTCTGAGGAGGAACACGAACATCACTTGAGGATTGTTCTGGGCACTTTGCGGGATCACTACCTCTATGAAAAGTTGTCAAAGTTCACTTTTTGGATTAGGTAATTGAGAGTACTGGGGCATGTGATCTCAGAGCATGGGGTCTCAGTGGACCCTGAGAAGATCAGTGCAGTGATGTCATGGGAGAAACCGAAGAATGTGTTCAAGATCAGAAGTTTTCATGGCATGGTTGGTTATTATAGGTGATTCATTCGGGATTTCTCTTAGATTGCTTCACTGATGACCACGCTCACCCAAAAAGGGGTAAAGTTTGTATGGGACCCATAATTCTAGGCATCCTTTGAGGAATTGAAGAGACTGTTGACTACCGCCCTTGTGCTGATTTTTCCTGAGGCTGGGAAGGGGTATGTGGTCTATTGAGATGCTTTAGGTACGGGTCTTGGGTGCGTGCTTATGCAAGATGATCACATGGTGGCGTACGACTCTCGCCAACTCTGACCACATGAAAATAATTACCTGACCCGTGACTTGTAGTTGGCATTAGTGATGAATTATTTGAAGACCTGACATCACTATCTCATTGGAGAGAAGTTTGTGGTCTACTATGATCACAAAATATTGGCATATATCTTCTCATAAAAGGACCTCAAATTGAGGTAGCTTCACTAGATTGAGTACTTGCATGGGTTCGACTTTGACATTATCTACACCCCAGGAAAGGGTAATGTAGTGGATGATGCCTTGATCAGAAGAGTTCCAGTGCAATCTTTGAATAAGTCCAGTGATGAGTGGACTTTGATGGGACTCTTTACTTAGATGCATGTGGAGACCAGGGAGCACAATGGAGTCACGTTCTTGGTAAATGTTCAGTTGACTCCTTCTCTTTTGGAGTTTTTTCAGCTGGAAAAACCTAGTGATGAGTGTTGTTAGAGCTTGAGGATGTTTCTTCATGGTGGGGAGACATCCTCTGATTGGTCGTCATCTCCCAAGATAATCTTATGCTTCAAGGACCGCTCAGTAGTGGCATTGTCTCTATGGAAGGTGGTGATGGAGGATAGCCACCAGTCTTGGTATTCTGTCCATCCTGGTTCCACCAAGATGTATTATGATGTGTGATGATAGTTTTGGTGGCCAGGTATGTGGTGAGACATATCAAACTTTGTGTCGAGATGCTACACATGCCAGTAGGTGAAAGAAGAGCATCAAAGGTCCTTTGGTTTGCTCCATCCATCTCCCATTACTACCTAGAAGTGGGATAAGGTTTCCATGTAATTCATTGTTGGATTGCCTCGTACAACTCAGGGTAAGAATTCCATTTGGGTGGTGATTGATCATCTGACCAAATCATCCCACTTCATTCCCATTAGAGATACAACTAAAGTGGATGAGTTGGGATATTTGTATCTTCAGGAGGTGGTAAGGCTTCATGGTGTTCCATCAATATTTGTCTCAGATAGAGACCTCCATTTCACTTCTAAGTTATGGGAAGGCCTTTAGGTCTCAGATTAAGATGATCATGGCATACCACCCTCAGAGGGATGGTCAGAAAGAGCGGGTGAATCAGATTTTGAAGGACATGATCCGTGCATGTGTCCTAGAATTTGGAGGTTCTTGGTATATCCATTTGGGATTGGTTGAGTTTTATTATAATAATAGTTACCAATCCTCAATTCGAATGGCTCTTTTTGAGGTTCTCTATGATTGGCCTTTTCGGTCCCCCTGTGTTGGGCTGAGGTAGGTGAGACCTCACTCCTGGGGCCGAGTCTGGTGCGGGAGACTTCTAAGAAGGTCAAATTGATTAGGAAGAATTTATTGACAACTCAGAGTCGCCATAAATCTTATGATGACTGGAGGTGTTGAGACTTGGAGTTTTCTATGGGTGATAGGGTATTCCTGAAAGTGTCTCCTCGTCTGGGCCATCGTCGATTAGAAAAGAAAGAGAATCTAACGTTGTGGTATGTCGGGCCTTTTGAGATCATCGAGCATATTGGAAAGGTGGAATACAAGTTGGATTTAACTTCCTAGTTTACATCTATCCATGACATCTTCCATGTCTCCCAGTTGAAGAAATACAACTCGGATCCGTCCCATGTGCTGAGTTGGGAAGAAATGGAGATAGAGCCTGAATTGTCAGTTTTTGAGCATCCAGTGCAAATATTGGACTCCCATGAGAATGTGCTTCAAGGAAAGTCTATTCCTCTGGTCTGGGTTCGTTGTTATCATGGTAGTGATACTCATGAGACATGGGATTGGAAGTCATGGGTTGAGTAAGAGTACCCATTTCTGTTTTCTGATCAAGATTTAGGCTGACATTCCGAGATGAAAAGTTTTCATGGTGGGGGGAATTTTCACATAAATGAATTATTTTAAAGTTATTTTTCATCTAATTTCCATTCTTGCTTTGTTTTGGAGGTTTCCCATTCATTTTTGTGGAAGTGGTGGGTTTTCAAAATTTGGGCCAAACTGTGAGCCCATTTCTAGATTTAAAAATAAATTTTGTTTCTTTTATAACTACTTACTTTTTCAACATTTTTCATCAATTCTAATTACTACTTTTCCTTACCTGATCTATTACCTCCATATCAATTTGGACCCTTTAGTAATGCATAATCATGGTGTATTTGGGTTTTTATTTAAGGAATTGGGCCAGTCATGAATCCCATTTCCAGTTTTTTTTTAAAAAATTATTTAATATCTTATTTAATTTTAATTATTTTTTAGTGATTCCAACTCTCACCCAAGCCCACTAAACCTAATCACTACCCCATTTTCTTCTCCCCCTATTTGGATCTTATTTTCTTCATGGATTAGGTTGAAACATCTTAAGGTGTCACAATTCATCCATATTTGAAGAGGTAACTTCTTTCCTTCACAAATCCTTCAATTCTTACTCCTTTCCCCCATTAAAGTTTTCACATGACCTTCTCAGACCTATTCAAACCTCACTTACACTTTTGGATATTTTGAAATTCAGAGTCTGGTGTATTTGGGGAAATTTCTTCAAGATACCTCAAGTGAGTGAGTATCCTTCATTATTCCTCCTATTTGCTTAGGGTTTTTCCTTTTTCTTAGGGTTTATTCCAATTATTATTGATTTTTATTATGTCCATAAATTGGGGATTCTAACCTAGGGTGTGATATTGAATTTATTGGCCTTTTCATTTGGTTTTAGTCTTAATCTAAGTCCCTTGAGGTGCGGCGGGGGGTGCGATTGAGTTTTCACACAAGGGATTCAACATTTCAACAATTTCGATAGGTGATTACATTGTGTATGAAATACTTGTGGCTTATCTTGATGTGTTTATAAAATTTTCATGTTTATTTATTCTGATTATTGGTTCAAAAATTGGTTTTAGTGACATTTATAAATCAAGTGAATTTTAAGTGCCATTTTATGTGAAATTGGGCGGTTTTTCATAGAAATCATTTATTGGTTCATTTGGGGATTACCTATAAATACATATTTGATTTTATTGAAATGTATTAGGGCTGAAAAAAATGTTTTTAATTTTCATATCCTTTGGTTGTTGCTACAAAATTTGGCTTTGGGTGACGTTTGTTAAGTAAATGATTTTTAGGTAATAATTTTGTGCAAAGTTGGGTGTTTTACATGTCTATTTCATGTCATACCAACTGGGTTTGTTTTATAACTCATGTTATGGATTTATAAAAAATTTTGGTGCTGAAAAATTCTGTTTTGGTGAATATGGGTATACACATGGTGTTCAAAGTGTTTTAAAGGTATTTTTGTGTGCAAAACATTGTTAGCTTTTGTGAAGTTGTTTTTATTGAAAATCAAAATGTTTTTGTGTGTGTTTTAAGTGGTGTAATGTGTGTATAGATACTGTATAGTTTTTATGTGACCATTAAGGGTGTTTTTATATGAAAAGTTATGTGTGTTTCTTGCTTAAATTGTTTGATCACAATGGGGGAAGCCTGGGAACCAAGGTGGGCGGATATGTACTAGTACGACTAGTGATCCGGATGGGTTTTTTCCCTGTTTCACTGAGAAAATGGATAAATAAAACTCTAACTAAACTATGTGGATGATATTTTGGGACCAATAGGTTATTTTTATGTTCCCTACTAGTGGCTCGTGCATGGTAAAGGATTGTGACATGGATACTTTACACCGAGGTACGAGGTACATAGGGCCCGAGACTATCTAGTGCATAGGGGTGTTCCTGGTTTTGGTGCTCATTGGATTTGTTGTATTCACCCTTTTATTAGGGTGTGTTTGGATTTAAATTATATTAGCTAACATATACTATTCAAATGCATTGAAATTCTGAAAGTTTTATTTTGAAAACTGTTTTCAATTGAAAGTTTCATTTCTTGGAATTTATCACCGATTTTCTTTACATATTAAAACTACTTGATTTTTCATATTGTATTGCATAATATTTGGAATATTTGGGTGGTATACTATTGGGATTAGGATCACACCCTACTTAAACCCCTTGTATGTAATTAGACTTGGTTTTGTTTGCCTTAGGGAAAGGTATAGCCTCGAGTGAAGGCGGTTCGGGTTGTTAGACCCCTCCTACGGTGCGGTGTTGTGGAGACGGCTCAGGGGTGATAAACCCTTGTCATGTGGAGTCATTGTGTCTGAATTTATGATGTTTTTATTATTATTTGGACCTCTTGTACTTTGTTTAAAACCATGTATTCAGTTCTGGATGTTTCCTATGTTTTGTTTGGCATTGAAATTTCAGATTATTATTATTGATTGTTTTTAAGGATTTATGCTTTCATACTCGGGAAAATTGTTCCCAAACCTAATTTATTGATACCCAAGCACTTGTACTAGACTGTGGGGATAGGTAACACCCTTCTAGCCTTGTCATGTTCTAGATTTGGTGTCGGTATTAGTGGCGACCAGATTCAGTTCGTGACAAAATGGTATCAGAGGATGCCAATGTTTTTGGGTTATATTACTATTTTGGGATGAGTAGGAATAGATAGGAGCTAGGACTATTAGGGATTGAGGTTTTGGTTGTGAGTAGGGTGCCTGGCCCACACCTCTCATGGTGGAACTTGAGTCACCAAAGGACATTTTAATTTTTTGGTTGACTTCACTTCCAGGTGAGACATGTGGGCTGTAAACCACATGAGGACATCGGGCGGGGGTGGAGTATTTGTTTTTTTGTTACATTAAGGTGTTTATATTATTAATATTTGATGTATTTTATTATTTTTTTTAGAATTTTGGTATTGACTATTGTTTTCTAACTGTTGCATTTTGTAGCAACATGCGTCCTCGGAAAGCTCCCATGCGCCCACGGGAGGAAGCCAAAGAGAGTTCTCCCACACCAATTGATCATAGGCTAGTCAAGGCCGTGGTCCGGGCTGTCCAGGATCTAGGAAAGCAACCAGATCCTATTATAGATCTTGTTATAGATGATGAGACTGGTCTTAGAAAGGATAAGATCCAGGAGTTCCTAAAAAATATGACTCCCACCTTCCGAGGCAGCATTGAACCCGAGGAAGGAGAGGAATGGATCAAGAAGATCGAGTGAATGTTTAAGTTCATAGATAAACCTAAGGAGAATAGGGTGAAGTGTTCCTCCTTTCTGTTGGAGGGTCCCAGCTACAGGTGGTGGGAATCGGTTCTTCAGATTGGGAAGTATGAGCAGATGCGTTGGAAGATTTCAAGGTTGTCTTCAATGAGCAATACTGCCCCGAGGTCTTGGAATATTCCAAGCCCTGATAGTTCATGGATCATGTTCAGGGGAATCTTTTTTTCATGGATTATTCCAACTATTTTTTTGAGTTGGTTCGGTATGCCCCTGAAATAATCTTCAATGAGTAAGAGAAGGCCCAAAGGTTTGAGAAAGGCTTGCGACCAGAAATATACTATCAACTGTTCTTGTTTAAGAAAAGGACCTATGATGAGGTCGTTGACTGGGCATGCATGGTGGAGATTAACCAGAAAGGATGGGCTAGTTCCTATGGATTAGTATCATTAGTGGGAAGTGATATCTCTTTAGAGAAGAAAATGAAATGGGAGGAACAAGTGAAGAAAGGGGGTGATAGTTCAAGCCACTCCACCAGACAGTTTTATTCTGTGGCTTCTGATTCGAGAATAGTAATGTGCCACCAGTGGGGGAATCCAGGGCACATATGACTAGCATGTTCACTTCCTAAAAAGCTTTGTTATCAGTGCGAAGGTATGGGACATTTGCAGTGCTTCTGCGGGGTGTCACGTCCACTTCCGAGCGGGGCAAGATCAACGGCTTCAAGAGGAGTGCCAAAAAAGTTCGAGTCATCGAGGATGGGGGGATATCGATTTGGTGTCCGTGGTGGTTGGGATGAGTTATCTTCTAGACAGATCCAGTTTAGGGAACAACCACAGACTAGTGGTTTTCCTCAGGCAGAGATTGGACATCTCCATAGAGTGGATCGGGCACCAGCAGGATCAAAGTCAGGACTGTTGATAGTTTGAGTTACCATTTTGACCGCATCTTCTATAACTACTACTATTTTTTATATTGTTTCCTCTGTTTCATTCATTTTTTCCTGTTTTGTGGACATGCTGAATTTACCAACCGAGATATTGTCTTTTGCGATAGATTTGGTGATGCCGTTGGGAAAGAAGAATGACCAGGGCTTCAGGTACCCCCCCGTGTGTGATTTTCATGTCAGGGGTTGAGATGGAGTGGGACCTCTTGGTCTTTGATATGGAACTTTTTGAAATAATAATTGACATGGATTATCTATTACAATTTCATACACACATATATTACTACAGGAAGCGAGTGAGTTTCACGGCACCTAATGGGAGTCGTCAGGATTTTTGTGGATAATAGGATCCTCGGTTGGGTCATGTAGGACCTCCACTTCTAGAGTTGGGATGTATTATCTTCTAGTTATCATCATTCACACTAGAGGACAATGGTCCTTCCCCAGAAGATGCACTACCTCATGTAGTGAATGAGTCTTCAGAGGTATTCTCGGATGATTTTCAGGTTTTCCCCTGGAGCGGGATGTTGAGTTCTCGATTGATCTCACGCTGGGAATATAACCGATATCTCTTCCCTAATATTGCATGACCCTTCTAGATCTGAGAGAATTAATGATATAGCTAGAAAACTTGGAATCCAAATGACTCATTCTCTCGAGCATCTCTCCTTGGGCCGCTCCTGTGTTTTTCATGAAAAAGGATGAAGAATCCCTCCGGTTGTGCATTGACTACCAGAAGTTGAATAAGGTAACAATTAAGAACAAATACCTTTTTCCCAGAATATATGATTTGTTTGATCAGTTGAAGGGGGAAAAGTGGTTCTAAAAAATATACTTGCGTTCAAGATACCATTAACTCGGGGTGAGAGAGGTATATATCCTGAAGATAGCCTTATGAAGAAAGTAAAACCACTTCAAGTACTTGGTCATGCCCTTTATATTGACCAATTATCAAATGGTCTTTATGGAACTCATGAACATGGAGTTCCACCAGTATCTAGATTCCTTCATTGTAGTCTTTGTGGATGATATTCTTGTGTACTCTTCCTTTGAGGAGGAACATTAACATCACTTGACGATCATTCTAGGCACTTTACGGGATCACCACCTCTATGAAAAGTTATCAAAGTGCACTTTTTGGATCAGGGAATTGAGATTCTTGGGACATGTGATCTCAGAGCAGGGGGTATCAGTGGAACCTGAGAAGATCAGTGCAGTCATGTAATGGGAGCAACCAAAGAGCGTGTTTAAGATTAGGAGTTTCCTTGTCCTTTCTAGTTATTATAGGTGATTCATTCGAGATTTCTCTCGGCTTGCTTCACCGATGATCGTGCTCACCCGAAAAGGGGTGAAGTTTGTATGGGCCCTAGAATATCAGGCATCCTTTGATGAGATGATGTGGTAGTTGACTACTACCCATGTTCTGATTTTTCTTGAGGCTGGGAAGGGATATGTGGTATATTGTGATGCTTCAGGTATGGGTATTGAGTGTGTGCTTATACATGATGATCATGTGGTGGTGTATGGATCTCGCTAACACTAACCACATGAAAAGAATTACTAAACCCACGACTTGGATTTGGCAGTGGAGATGCATGCTTTGAAGAATTGGTGTCACCATCTCTTTAGGGAGAAGTTTTTGGTCTACTCTGATCAGAAAAGCTTAGCCTATATCTTCTCACAAAAGGACCACAACTTGAGGCAGTGTCGCTAGATTGAGTACTTGTAGGGGTTCTACTTTGACATTGTCTACACCCTAGGAAAGGGTAATGTGGTGGCCGATGCCTTGAGAAGAATAGTTCTAGTACAGGCTTTGAGGAAGTCTAGTGATGAGTGTATTTTGATGGGAATCTTTGCTCAGATGCATGTGGAGACCAGGGAGCACAATGGAGGTGCGTTCTTGGCGAGCGTTTATTTGACTCCTTCTCTCTTGGAGTTGATTTAGAGGTAATGTCCTAGTGATGATATTTGTAAGTGGTCGAGGCAGTTTTTTTATGGTAGGGAGACTTCCTCTAATTGTTCGTCGTCTCCTAAGGGAATCTTGTGCTTCAAGGGCCGCTCAGTAGTGCCATCATCTCTACAGAAGTTGGTGATGGAAGATAGCCACCAGTCTCAGTGGGCTGTCCATCTAGGTTCCACCAAGATGTATTATGATGTACGATGAAAATTTTGGTGGCCAGGTATGCGACAGGACATAGTAGACTTTGTGTCGAGATGCTACACATGCCAGCAGGTGAAAGCAGAGAATCAGAGGCCCTTCAGTTTGCTCCAGCCATCACCCATTCCTACCTAGAAGTGGGATGAGATTTCCATGGACTTCTTTGTTGTATTTCCTCATACACCTCATAGTAATAATTATATTTGGGTGGTGATTGATCATCTGAACAAATCATCCTAATTCATTCTGATTAGAGATACTACTAAAGTGGATGAATTGGGCCATTTGTATCTTCAAGAGGTGGTAAGGCTCAATGGTGTGTCATCATTAGTTGTCTCAGATAGAGACCCCCATTTCACTTCTCAGTTATATGAAGGCCTTTAAAAGGCCTTGGGTTCTCAGATTAAGATGAACACAACATACCACCCTCAGACGGATGGTGAGACAGAGCGGGCGAATCATATTTTGGAGGACATGATTTGTGCACGTGTCCTAGAATTTGGTGGTTCCTGGGATATACATTTGTGATTGGTTGAGTTTTCTTATAATTATAGTTACCAATCCTCGATTCGAATGGCTCCTTTTGAGGCGCTTTATGGTTGGCCTTGTCGGCCCCCCCTGTGTTGGGATGAGGTAGGTGAGACCTCACTGTTGGGGCCGAGTCTGGTGCAAGAGACTTTTGAGAAGGTCAAATTGATCAGTAAGAATTTATTGATAGCTCAGATTCACTATAAATCTTATGCTGACCAGAGGCGTCGAGACTTGGAGTTTTCTATGGGTGACAGGGTATTCCTGAAAGTGGCCCCTCTTTTGGGCCATTGTCTATTGGGAAAGCAAGGGAAGATAACACTGTGGTATGTCAGACTGTTTGAGATCATCGAGTATATTGGAAAGGTGGAATACAGGTTGGATTTACCTTCCTAATTGACATCCATCCATGGCATCTTCCATGTCTCCTAGTTGAAGAAATACAACCTGGATCCTTCCCATGTGCTGAGTTGGGAAGAACTGGAGATAGAGACTAACCTATCAGTTTTTGAGTGGCCAGTGAAAATAGTGGACTCCCAAGAGAAGGTGCTTCGGGGGAAGTTTATTTCACTGGTCTGGGATCATTGTCAGCATGGTAGTGATACTCATGAGACATGGGAGTGGAATTCAAGGGTTGAGGAAGAGTACCCATTTCTGTTTTCCGATCAAGATTCAGGTTGACTTTCTGGGATGGAAAGTTTTCATGGTGGGGAGAATTGTCACATACATGTCTTATTTTAAAGTTATTTTTCATTTAATTTCCATTCTTGATTTGTTTTTGAGGTTTCTTATTCATTTTGGTGGAAATGGTGGGTTTTCAAAATTTGGGCCAAACCATGAGCTCATTTCCAAGTTTAAAAATAAATTTTGTTTCTTTTATAACTAATTCATTTTTCAAAAATTTTCATCCATTATAATTCCTACTTAGCTTCACCAGACAAATTAACACCTCCATATCAATTTTGACCCTTTAGGAATGCATAATTTATCATACCATGATTCACTGTTTCATTTTTACCCTTACACCATTGTATTAAACTGAATTTGTGTTGTAAATTACAAATATAATAACAAAATGAAATTCATGTTTGATTCAATTATTTTGTGTTTATCACTATTAAAAAGTGTAATGTTACTTTTTTTGATAATTTCATTGAAGGTGGATGTGATTGGAGGTCCCATGATGAAGTCTAAGAAAAATGGGCCAAATTGCATAAGAATTCAAGCACACTAGTGGATTAATATGCAAACTTCTACAAGAAAATGAATTCAAATGGGATGAAATTTTGTGGAATAGTACAAAATTTAATAGGATACATTTAATCTCAAGAAACTCAATCCATATTAGGCTTCTATGGGGGCCATCTGAACTGATCTTTCTAAGACACCCAATCTGCACATAGTCAAAAGTGGCGTTATGTAATATGTCTCTATCTTGAGATGTGATTGTCCAAATGATGCAAAAATTTCAGTGGTGATATTTAGGAAGCGGGGATACAACTTTTTAGTTTTTTCAAAAGAGATATTCTACTGTCTAATATCCCAAAAAAATCCTTTAAGTGGTTTATCAAAATATGGGTTCCCAAAACCACTTTCTATTTTGGCTATAAAAAGGCACATTGGGCACCCCATTTGCAAGTTCGGACAAGGAGTGAATTGATGCCAATTTGGAGTTCTAGTTGAGTCCTCTCCTAATCCTAGAAGTTATGGGTGCACTTATCCTTATAGGGGGATCAATAATGAAGGAGTTCCACCCGACCTTCATCTTCCTCCCGATGTCGAGCTAAACGGTGGATGGTCATTTCGAGGGAGCTACACACAATTGGGAGGAAGTTTCAACACTTGTTCTTCTACTAGTTTTTTGTAATTTTTGTGCTAAATATTTCACTTATTTATTATCTTTACATGATTCTCCTCTGATTTCATTTCTATTGTTATAATTAAGTGAAATTCTTTTTATTTCCACACCGATTGAGTTGAGATTTCAAGTGGGAATCTTGGGTTGTTTCGATTGGATAAGAAAAGAGTCCTATTTATCTCACACATACATAAGATTTAAGTATGATTTGGTATCTTTTCTTCTCAATTCTTGATACCCAAACCTTGACAACACAATTTTTGTGTCATGTTTTGGTTCTTTGAGCATTTTTTAAGAGGAAAGAGGGAAGTTGAGATCTTGACAACCCTCAACCAAAGGATTCCATTAAACCATGTGTATTTTTCAAAATGATGAACTCACCAAGATGTGTAGTGAACTTGAAATGATATCCTTATCTCATAATTATAAAACACCACTTTTTTTATCAACTATTAAACTCTTTAAATCAAGTAATTTTCTTTAAACTGTTTTGAAACCACCCCTCTTTTAATACTTCTTATTAAAAACGCACACTCTAAACCCACCAACACTCCTTGAGAGACGACCTAGGGTCTTACCTAGACTAAAAATCAACCTTAAAATCATAATCAATTTGATGTTTCATGACAACACGGTCAAATTTTGGAGCCGTTGCTGGGGAGCGCTTTGGTTTTTAGTGCGTGTTTTTGATAAATTCTTTTTGTAATTTTTTTGAATATTTATTTGTTTTATATTCTACCTTTTTAATCCCTTTTTATTATGATCTGTTTTTTTGTGTGTAGGTTTGGTGCAAGACACGTTATAATCTAAGATATTTAGCACCTTTAGAACCCAAACCAGAGAGGGCCCTACATCAACAACACTGAGACACACAAGACAACACTTTGAAGGAGGACACACCACACATTGAAACTCTTCTTCACCCTTCATATTCTTCTGGAACTGAAATAAAAACTAAAATAAACTTGTATAACATGGATGAAAACAGTATAACACTAAAATAACTAACATTGCTATATGTTGATATCCAACCCAATTACATTCAATTACAAGGTGATGCACCCAATTTTGAAATAAAATATGGTTTAATTCATCTATTACCAAGATTCCATGGACTTCCTAGGGAGGATCCACACAAGCACTTAAAAGAAGTTCATACTATTTATTCAACATTAAAACATTCTAATGTGGATGAAGAACAAGTAAATCTTAGAGCATTTCCATTTTCTTTAGAAAACACTGTGAAAGATTGGTTGTACTATGTTAATTCACTAATTAGAGGCTGGGAGGACATAAAATGCCTTTTTCTTGAAAAATATTTCCCACCCTATTGAACTACAACTACAAGGAAGGAAATTTGTAGTATAAGTAAATCACAAGGGAAAACATTACATGAATATTGGGAATGATTTAAAAGGTTATTTTCAAGATTTCCACACCACCAAATATGTGATCAAATTTTAATTCAGTGTTTTCATGAAGGTTTAATTCCTATTGATCAAAATATGATTGATGCTGCTGTAGGTGGTGAACTAGTTAATAAGACCTCAACTGATGCAAGAAACCTAATTGAGAACATGGAACAAAACACTCAACAATTTGGTTTAAGGTCCATTGTACCCATTCAAGGTGTCCATGAGGTGAAAAGTACCGAAATTGAGAGAAAGGTGGACACAAAGTTCGAAGAGGTAAGTACCCTTCTTTGAAAAATTTCTCTTTCCCAAGGTAAATGTCAATCTCCTCCTCCCATCCATTGTGTTATATGTTCTTCTGACACCCACTACTCTGAAAAATGCCCCCAATTGAGAGAAACTTCTGAGAGTTGTGAGGAAATATTTCCAGGCTGCCCTTATAACCAACCCTTTAGGCAAGAACCATACTCTCCATTCAACTATAGGTGGAAATAAAACCAAGATTATAGGAAAGGGGGTATTCAAACTAGCCTCCTCAACCATGGAACCAACAAGGGCAGAGTAGCCATCCACCACCACCACCCAAAAATCCTCTACCACCCCAAAGGCCTTTCCAACCACCCCTCCAAAACTGGATCCTAGCCTAGAAGATATGATGAAAAAAATGGCTGCCAATAATATCCAATTCCAAAAAACCACTCAATCATCTATACAAGTCCTAAAAACCCAATTAGAACAACTAGATAACTCAATGGGTGAAATTCAAAATCATGGGTCGGGTAAACTACCCTCTCAACTAGTAGTTAACCCTAAGGATAAAGGAAATGTTAGTGTCATCACCCTTAGTAGTGAAAATCATCTTAAAATCCAAATGACCCCTCCAATAGAGTCATCCCCTATTGAGGAAACCACCATCCCAGTCACTGTTAAAAATGTTCCAAATGAAGACAATCCTTGTCATGGGAGATGTACTTCTAAAGGAAAGAGTGAGTCTTTTGATGAGTCACCTAGCCCAAACATTCCTCTTCCATTTCCCTAAATAGCCACACAACCTAGAAAACAAAAGGAAACCGAACTTTATAAGTAAATATTGAAAAAATTCAAAAAAGTATAGGTTAATATCTCCTTGATTGATGTCGTGAAGAAAATTCCACGATACACCAAGTTTTTAAAAGAGATGTGTACACACTGAAGGAGACTTTGAGGTGATGAGAAGGTAATATTGGGGAGGAATGTCTCAGCATTGATAGAACCATCACTTCCTACCAAATTCAATGATCCTAGAATATTCTCAATTCCATGAACCATAGGGGAGTATTCTTTTTCTAATGCTATGATTGATTTAAGTGCTTCTATAAATGTAATGCCGTACTCTATTTACTATACGTTGCAGGTCAGGGAATTGAAGCCCACTAGAATTTTTGTTCAACTGGCAAATCGGAGTACCGCACACCCCTCTAGTGTGTTATAGGATGTTCTTGTGAGGGTGAAAATTTTAATTTTTCCTACTGATTTTTATGTGCTAAAAATAGAGGATGATAGGATGAATGGACATCCTCCAATTATATTGGGGATAAATTTCTTGAAAACTACAAAAACCATAATTAATGTCCATAATGGTAAATTATCTATGAAATTTTGTGGTGACATAGTCCATTTAAACATCATTAATGCCATGAAGCACCCCTTATAAGAACATTCATCCTTATCTGTTAATTCAATTGATGTATTCCCTACCCTTGAAAAAAAATCTTTTCTTTTCCCCCAATCCCCTTTATGAGTTTTTATCATTGATTGAAATGTTATGTAATTAATCATGCATTGATTATTTTATTTTTCTAAATAAATGTAATGCATGTTTGTTGATTGATGATTTCTTGAACACTGAGGATCCACTGACTATTGATGATATTGCTAAGCTTGTAAAAGCTCAATCCTCATCTGAGGATGATACTATTGAGTAGTTAGATGAGATCAGTGACCTCTCACTTTCACACACACTCCGATCAATCCAAATCCCACCTAAATTGGAACTAAAACAACTGCCTCAAGATTTAAAATATTCATATCTTGAGAATGGAAACAAGTTTCCCATTATAATTTCTAGTTCACTCCCTCCTAAACATGAATTGCGACTGCTTAAACTTTTGAGGGAGTATAAACAAGCTTTCAGATGGAAACTTGATAACATTCTTAGTATTAGCCCATCAATTTGTACACATCATATTTTATTAAATGAGGAGGCTAAACTAGTGAGACAGGCATAACGTCGACTGAACCCAAACCTCCTAGAAGTTGTGAAAAGGGAGGTAACAAAATTATTGGATACTAGAATCATTTACCCCATATCTGACAGCCAATGGGTCAGTCCCATTCAAGTAGTTCCTAAAAAAACTGGCCTTATAGTAATCAAAAATGAAAACAATGAATTGGTTCCAACTCATGTGTAGAATAGTTGGTGTGTCTGCATAGACTATCACTGACTAAACCAACACACTCAGAAGGACCATTTCCCATTTCCATTAATTGAACAAATTCTTGAGAGGATAACAGGGAAGTCCCATTACTATTTTCTTGATGGGTATTTTGGATATTTTCAAATCCATACTTCCCTTGAGGATCAAGAAAATATGAAATTCACTTGCCCCTTTGGCACATTTTCATATAGGAGGATGCCATTTGGTTTGTGCAATGCTCCCGGTACTTTCCAATGATGCACGGTTAGTATTTTTTTGGATTACATGTATAATTGCATGGAAGTTTTCATGTATGATTTCAATGTGTATGGATCCTCTTTTGATGAAAGTTTAAGTAGTTTAGGTTCAGTCCTACGCCACTTTATTGAAAAGAATCTCATATTAAATTATGAGAAATTACATTTCATGGTGCGAAAAGGTATAGTTTTGGGACATGTAATTTCTTGGGATGGTATCCAAGTAGATAAATAAAAAGTGGATGTCATTTCTTCCCTACCATTCCCCAAAAATATATGGGATGTGCGGTATTTCCAAGTTCATGCTGGATTTTACCGTAGTTTCATTCGAGACTTTAGTAAAATTGCACTCCCCCTCTCCCAATTACTCTAAAAAGAAAAGGAATTTGTTTTTGATAATGAATGTGAGGAAGCTTTTAATAATTTAAAATGGAGTCTCACATCACGCTCAGTAATACAACCACCATGGTGCGATTTACCATTTGAGATCATGTGTGATGCCTCTAACTATGCAGTTGGGGAAGTCTTGTCACAAAGGGTCGATCGAGCTCCACATGTCATTGCCTATGCCTCACATACTTTGGACCCTTTCCAAGAAAACTACACCACAATTGAAAAATAATTCCTTGACATTGTTTTTTCCTTGAAAAAATTCAGGTCATACCTTTTGGGGTCCAAAGTCATTGTGTTCTCAGACCATGCAACCCTCTGGTATCTCCTTAAGAAAGCAAAAGCCAAAATAGGTCTCATTCGTTGGATGCTCCTCCTTCAAGAATTAAATCTAGAAATTAGAGATAAAAAAGGAGTAGAGAATGTGATGTATGACCATATCAGTAGGATTCATCCATACTCAAACATTGAATCATCCCCCTGTATTCCTATTAATGATATGTTTCTCGATGATCAATTTTACTAAGTGAAAGATGTTATTCCTTAGTATGATGAAATTGTAAATTATTTGGTAGCATCTTGCGTTCCTACTGATTTCAATAAAAACCAAGACAATCATCTAAAACACGAGTCTCATTTGTATATTTGGGATGTCCCCTACCTCTGGTGCACATGTAGTGATCAAGTCCTTAGGCGTTGTGTTCCTGATAGTAAGTTTTAGTCTGTCCTTAGATTCTTCCACACTCTTGCTTATGGGGGACACTTTGGTCCTCAATAGATTGATCGCAAGGTCCTTGATTCTGGTCTCTTTTGGAATTTATTTTTTCAAAATGCCCATGATTTTTGAAAATCTTGTCCTTGTTGTCAAATAATGGGGAATGTCTCTAAATGAAATGAAATGCCACAACGATCATTTCTCTTCCATGACATTTTTGATGTTTGTGGCATTGAATTTATGGGTCCATTTACCAATTCCTTTGGAAACTTGTAAATTTTTCTGGCAGTCAATTATGTGTCAAAATGGGTAGAGGACCAAGCCACAAGGACAGATGATTCCAAAAAAGTTGTGGAATTTTTGAGAACTCGGATCTTTTGTAGGTTTGGATTACCTAGGTTCATCATTAGTGACTAGGGTTCTCATTTTTGCAACCAAACAATACAATCACTTTTTCATTGGTATGGGGTCGGTCATAGAGTGTCTACTGCATATCACTCACAGACCAATGGTCAAGCCGAGGTGTCAAATAGAGAGGTAAAACAAATTTTTGAAAAAACTGTTCAAACTAATATAAAAGATTGGAGTCTTAGACTTGATGATTCATTATGGGCCTATCGTACTGCTTTCAAAACTCCCATTGGAATGTCACCCTACCAAATTGTGTTTGGAAAGATTTGTCACCTGCCAGTTGAGATTGAGCATCGGGCCTACTAGGTCATCAAACAATGAAATTATAATCTTTCTGGTGTAGGTTCTCAATGGAGGTTTCAGATTCAAAAGATAGAGGAAATGAGAATAGATACATATGAAAACTCCTGGATTTATAAGGAGCAAACCAAGACTACCCATGACCATCTCATCCTTCATCATTAGTTCCACGATAGGCAGAAGGTCCTACTATACAATATAAGGATTAAGTTGCATCCAGGTAAGCTTTTTTCCCACTGTTTTGTACCATACACTGTTACTAACGTCTCTCCATTTTGTGTTGTCCAGGTTCAAAATAAAAAACCAATAAAACCTTCATTGTCAATGGGAAGCGGCTAAATCACTTCAATAAATCCATTTCAGAGTCCCCAATAGAGGAACTCCAAGTTCAAGAAGTAGTTTACGAATGACACCCATGAGGTTTTATCCTTCCTTCCCACATTTTGTTTTATTAAAATTAGGACACTGAACACTTTAGGTGTGGGGGATGGGTATATTCTTGGGTTGGTTAGGAAATTTCATCATTTTTTTATTTTTTATTTTTTTAGCTTGCTGAATTGTATTGTTACTTTCCTCCCTTTACTCCTCATTTCCCCCATCACTTTTATGCCAAAATGTTAATTTTTTTATGACAACCTTATCATGGAAAATGATGCCTATTTAATCATAGAAGTACTTAAAAATTCATATGGAATTTCCATATTTCATATTATTTTAGCTTTCAAAAAAAATCTAGTGAAATGTGCATTTTTGGAAGAATTCAATACTGTGGTGTGACTTTCTTTTGAAATTTGGTTGTTTTTTGATGATATAAATGGTTGTATCATTTTGAAACCTTTGAGAATAATGATTCCCTTTTTGTGAATAGTTTAAGGGAAAATTGTGTCACTTAATCTCTCCACCCATTTTCACCCAACCATGATGTGTGAAAATTTCTTACTTAATGGAAGGTAAATATAAGTTAGGTTGATTTTTCTCTACTTTCCAAAATAATTTTTCCATATGTTCATTCCTTATCCGATCTATTTCATTATTGTACCAGATTGACCTATGCATGTGTACCTGTTATCTGACTGTTGTACGCCCTCAAAAAAAAGGGTTGTATATTAGGTAGGTCAAAAACCACCCTTCCTTGGCCTTTGATATTGTTATAACTATTATAATTAGTGTCATGAGGAGATCAAACATGGGTTGGGAGAAGAGTGTGATATTTGTTCCAAGTGAAACTTTTAAAAAAAAATAAATGAGGGGAGTGATGAAATGTAAAAAATATGGGGATATCTAGGTTGGGAGATTATGGTTTGATTTCTAAGAATTCTTAAGTGAGTGGGTTTTAAAATTTGGTTCCAAAGGATGTGGGGCAAGTTCGGTGGAAAGGATATTGTAAGTATATAATTATTAAAATAACTTATATTTACTCAATAGAAAGTGGAAAGAATAACATGAAATGGTTGTCACACACACACATGGGGAATTAGTGACATGATCAAATTTTTAATTATTTTCTTTGATTGGTATCATGCATCTCTTGTAATTTCATTTGGATACAATTTTTGAGACATCTTTTTCAATTATCATTGAGAATAACTCATCGATGTGATTTTTTCTTTGATCACATTTCTATCAAGAATTAAATTTTCATTGAATTTTAAATCTTTATGAAGTTGGAAATATCTACATGCATAATTTTTGGAAATATTACTTTTCCTAGGAGTGAAAATGTTTAGGTGTGGGGGTGTGATTGTGCCACGATTCACTGTTCCATTTTTACCCTTACACCATTGTATTAAACTGAATTTGTGTTGTAAATTAAAAATATAACAACAAAACATACTTCATGTTTAATTCAATTATTTTGTGTTTATCATAGTTAAAAAGGGTAATGTTACTTTTTTTGATAATTTCATTGAAGGTGGAGGTGATTTGGAGGACCCATGATGAAGTCTAAGAGAAATGGGTCGAACTGCACAAGGATCCAAGCACACCAGTGGACTAATCCACACACTTATACAATATAGTGAATTAAAATGAGCTGAAATTTTGTGGGAAAGTCCAAAATTTAATAGGCTACATTTCAACTCAAGAAACACAATACATATTAGGCTTATATGAGGCCCATCCTAACTGATCTGTCAAAGCCACCGAACTGCACATAGTCAAAAGTGGCGTTCTGTAATATGTCTCTATCTCAAGATGTGATTTTCCAAATGATGCCAAACATTCAGTGGTGATATTCAGAAAGTGTGGATACAACTTTCTAGTTTTTTTAAAAGAGATATTCGACTGTCTAGTAGTTGAAAACCATCCTTCAAGTGGATTATCAAAATCTGGGTGCCCAAAACCACTTCCTATTTTGGCTATAAAAAGGCACCTTGGGCACCCCATTTTCAAGTTCGCCCAAGGAGTGATTTTTTTTCTAATTTGGAGTTATATAGGAGTCCTTTCCTCATACTAGAAGTTCTCTAGGCCCTTATCCTCATAGGGGGATCAATAATGAATAAGGGGTTTCACCCGATCTTTATCTTCCTCCCGATGTCAAGCTAAACGGTGGAAGGTAATTTCGATGGAGCCACACACACTTGGGAGGGAGTTCTAGAACTTTTTATTCTATTGGTTTTGTGTAATTTTTGTGCTAAATATTTCACTTATTTCTTATCTTGACATGATTCTCCTCTGATTGCATTTCTATTGTTATAATTAAGTGAAAAACTTTTTATTTCAACACTGATTGGGTTGAGATTTCTAGTGGTAATTTTAGGTTGTTTTGATTGGAAAAGAAAAGAGTCCTATTTATCTCACATATACATAAGATTTCAGTAAGCTTTGGTAGAATTTATTCTCTATGATTGATAACCAAACCTTGACAACACGATTTTTGTGTCAATTTGTGGTTCTTTGAGCATCATTTAAGAGGTAAGAGGGAAGTTGAGATCTTCACAACCCTCAACCAAAGGATTACATTAAACCATATGTATTTTTCAGAATGATGAAATCACCAATATGTGTAGTGAACTTGAAATGATATACTTATCTCATAATTCTAAAACACCACTTTTATTTATCAACTATTAAACTCTTTAAATCAAGTCATTTTCTTTAAACTGTTTTGAAACCACCCCTCTTTTAGTACTTATTAAAAAATCACACTCTAAACTCACAAATGCTTCTTGAGAGACGATCTAGGGTCTTCCCTAGACTAAAAATAAATCTTAAAATCATAATCAATTTGATGTCTCACGATAGAGCAGTTAATAATCATGGTGTATTTGGGTTTTTATTTAAGGAATTGGGCCAGCCTTGAATCCCATTTCTAGTTTTTTTTTTAAAAAATTATTTATTATCATATTCAATTTTAATGATTTTTAGTGATTTTACCTCTCACCCAAGACCACTTAATCTAGGAGCACCCCCATTCACTTATCTCCCTCTTTGGAGCTCATTTTCTTCGCAGATTAGGTCGAAACATCTTAAGGTGTCACAATTCATCCAGATTTGAAGAGGTTACTTCTTTCCTTCATAACTCCTTTAATTATTACTCATTTACCCCCATTTCAGTTCTTACATAAACTTTTCAGACCTATTCGAACCTCACTTGATTTTTTGGCTGTTTTGAAATTTATCTTTTGGTGTATTTGGGGCAATTTCTTCAAGATCCCTCAAGTGAGTGGGTTTCCTTCATTCTTCCTCCCATTTACTTAGGGTTTATTCCAATTATTATTGATTTTTCCAGTGTAAAGAAAGTGGGAATTCAAACCTAGGGCGTGATCTTGAATTTATTGGCATTTTCTTTTGGTTTTAGACTTGATCTAAGTCCCTTGAGGTGCTGCGATGGTGCGATTGAATTTTCGCACAAGGGATTCAATGTTTTAACAATTTTGGTAGGTGATTTTATTGTGTATGCAATCCTTGTGGATTATCTTGCTATGTTTATAAAATTTTCATGTTTATTTCATCTTATTATTGGTGTAAAAATTGGTTTTAGTGACATTTATAAAGAAAGTGAATTTTAAGTGTCATTTTTATGTGAAATTGGGGTTTTTTTATATAAATCATTTATTGGTTCATTTGGGGATTCCCTATAACTACATAGTTGATTTTATTGAAATTTATTAGGGATGAAAATAAAATTTTTAATGTTAATCTCCTTTTTTTTACTGTGAAATTTGGCTTTGGGTGACGTTTGTTAAGTAAATGATTTTTAGGTACCAATTTTGTGCTAAATTGGTTGTTTTACATGTCTATTTAATGTCATTCCAATTGGGTTTGTTTTATAACTAATATTATGGATTTATAAAAATGTTTTGATGCTAATTGTTTTTGGTGAATATGGGTATGCACATGGTGTTAAAATTGGTATTTTAAATTTATTTTTGGGTGCAAAACATTGTTAGCTTTTGTGAAGTTGTTTTATTGAAAATCAAAATGTTTTGTTGTGTGTTTTAAGTTGTGTAAAGTGTGTACATATACTGTATTGTTTGTATGTGACCATTAGTGGTGTTTTATATGCAAAGGTATGTGTTTTTATTTCTGAAATTTTTTGATCACCAAGGGGGAAGCCTGAGTACCTAGGTGGATAGATATGTACTAGTATGGCTAGTGATCTGAATGGGTTTTGTCCCTATTTCACTGAGAAAATGGATAATGAAAACTCTAAATAAAATATTTGGATGATGTTTGGGGACAAATAGGTTATTTTTATGTTCCCTACTAGTGGATCATTCATGGTAAAGTATTGTGACATGAATACTTTACACCGACGTACGAGGTACATGGGGCCCGAGACTATCTAGTGCCTAGGGGTGTTCCTGGTTTTGGTGCTCATTGGATTTGTGGTATTTGAAATTGTATTAGGGTGTTTTTGGATTTAAATCATAGTATATAACATTTCCTTTTCAAATTTTTTGACATTCTAAAAATTTTAGCTTGAAAACTATTTTCAATTGAAAGTTTCATTTCTTGGAATTTATCACCGCTTTTATTTACATATGAAAACTTATTTCTTTTTCACCTTGTATTGCATACTATTTGTAATATTTCAGTGGTATCCTATTGGTATTAGGATCACACCCTACCTACACCCCTTGGGTTTATGTATACTTAGTTATGTTTGACTTAGGTAAAGGAAAATCCTCAGGTGAAGGCGGTTCGTGTTGTTAGACCCCTCCTACGGTGTAGTGTTGTGGAGACAGCTCGGGGGTGACTACCCATTTTTGTGTGGAGTAATTATGGATGAATTTATACTATTTTTATTATTATTTGGACCTCTTTTAATTTGTTTAAATCCATGTATTTAGTTCTATCTTTTTCCTAAGTCTTGTTTGGGATTGAAATTTTAGATTCTTATTATTGATTATTTTTAAGGCTTTATGATTTCATACTCAAGTAAATAATTCCCAAACCAAATTTATCGATACCCAAGAACTTTTTCCAGACAATGGGGATAGGTAAATCCCTTCGGGCCTTGTCATGGGCTGGATTTGGTTTTGGTATTAGCGGTGACCAAATTCTGTTCATGATAGAGATGGTGACTGTTGTGGTATCCTTGGAGAATCCCAAGAATGTGTTTGACATATGTAGCTTCTTAGGTATGGTTTTATATTATAGGTTATTAATTTATTACTTATACCACTTTAAAACTCCTCTTATGGCCCCTAATAAGGAGGGTTTTTTGTTCATATGGTTTGAAGCTTGTAAGACATATTTTTTAGGTTTTAATGGGAAATATAAACTTAGAGTCGATCTTAATTCTTACAGAGATGGGCAGGAGTTATACAGTATATTGTGATGCTTTGATAATTGGACTTGGTAGAGTTATGATGCATGGTGATCATGTCATGGAAAATGGGTCCCGCCAACTGAGGTCAATGAGTGGAATTACCCAACACACAACCTCAATCTAGAAGCCATGGTTTATATTCTATACTATTGGAGGCACTGCCTATTGGGTGAGTGATTCATTATGTACATGAATCATAAAATTATCAAATACATATCCTCATATCAAGACTTGAATACAAGTCAGTGATGATGGGTGGAATACCTACAATACTTCGACTTTGACCTTTCTTACACACCCGGAAAGGGAAATGTCATAGCTAATTCCTTGAGCTGAAATACTCAGAAAAAATCCATCAAGGAGGATAGTAGTGAATAAAAGTTGATGGATCTATTTCCTAAGACGCACCTAGAGGTTTAGGAACCGCATGAGAAACCAATTATAGAAGATCTAGAAGTTAAATCTTCTATTCTAGAATGGGTTTTAATGAGGGAGTTTTCTGATTCCAAGGACCTCTTTTTTAGGGAGAGTTTCACATGACAGAAGACTCCTCTTGGTTGGATTATTGATGGCAGAGAGACTATACTATTCTATGTCCCTGTGTGGGTGACTTATGATATATGTGAAAAGATGATGATTGAATCACATGCCTCTGTAAGGTATGGTCATCCTAGTATCACCAATATGAATTGAGATATACTTCATCATTATGGTGGAAATGTATAAAGAGGTAGATAACATGCTTCATCACATGGTGATCCACCTATTAGTAGGTGAAGGCAGAGAACCAGTGACCTACTAGATTTTTATATCCTCTCTTCATTCCTGAGTGTAAATGGAGCGATGCCACCATGTATTTATTGATAGTCTTGCTGATATCTTATTAAGTTAGAAATGCAGTATGGGTGATATTCGACAGGCTGACTAAGGTCATACACTTCCTAATCACCAAGTAAACCTTCTATGTTGATTAGAAAGGAAGGATTTACATCTAGGAGATAGTGAGACTTCATGATTTATCCCATTATATTGGTTCATACTGAGACCCCCCAATTCACATCATGGTTCTAAAAAGGGTTGTGAAAGGCATTGGGTTCATAGGTTCTCTCGAGTACTTCATATCACCCTTAGATCGACAGGAAGTCTAAGTGGACCATACGAGTGTTAGAGGATATTTTACAAGCCTTTATTTTTTATTTTAGAGGTTCATGGGAAACTAATATTCATTTATTTTATTTTTCTAATAATAACATCTTTCAGGAAAAAATTTAGATGGATATGTATGAATCCCACTACAGTAGGTTGTGCTGTTCACCTATGTGCAAGCTAAAGGTAGGCAAGGAAGCTCCACTAGGACCTCGTCTCATTCAAGATACTTCAAAGAAAGTCTATATGATTTAGAAGCATATAGATATAACTCAGTCTAGTAATAAGTCTTATAAATATCTCTTCCATAGACCTATGGAGTTTGAGGTGGGTCATTCGGTCTTTCTACTTATATCGCATAGATTGGGTCATAGACAAATCAGGTGACAAGGAATGTTGTCACCTCATTATTTAGGGATTTTAGAGAGACTATAGAGGTTTAAGATGGTAGAATATCATTTTTTGTTCCCCCAAAGGTACCATTCCATGAATGCCATATTCCATGTATCTAAACTTTGACAATATCAACCAAACCTATCTCATTCATTTGATCAGAAGGATATCGAGTTAGAGATAGATACATCATTTGAGAAGCTTTTGACATGTATCATTGATCATAGAACAAAGGATCTCTAAGGAATTTCAGTTCCTATGGTCTGGGTGATATATAAGTACATACGTGTACAAGATAAAACCTGGGTGTAGGAGGCCAATGTATTCCGATAGTGTCCATAGTTCTTTTCAAATGACTTCATACCACCCTTAGATGGGAAACTCGGGGATGAGTTGTCTTAAGGAGGGGAAGTTTTAAAATCATTGATTTATAAAATGGTATATGACATTAATTTTAGGTTCTAATTCTATTGAAAAACCCTAATAGTGATGCCAAAATGGTTAAAGTAGGTCTTAGGTGTGTCAGGGGATCTTTCGATGCCCAGATCCCCGAAATGGGAAGAAGTCGACTTGGCTGCATGGTTTAAGAAAGCCATGTGGTTTCATACAGTGGGGTGAAAAGGGCTGCATGACTAGTCTGAAACTGTGCGACCTAGGGAACATGGTTGTGTGACCACCTCTAGGTTTTGGACTGAGAGGTTTTTCATGGTTTTCATATGGTTAGTCAAGCTGTGTGCCTAACTCTATGTTAATCCCCTTTGAGGAAAAACCTATCAGACGATTATTGCATGATTTGGAAAAATATGCATCCAAAACGTTAAATCCATCTTTTGTGGGAGAGATACCCATTTTACCCTTAATTAATGTTTTAAACATCATTTTTTCCTTTTCTATTATTCTCCAATAGATCTCCCCTACTTGTCCACACATGGAGAGATTATCTCCCCTCTCCTTGGGTATTTTTTTCCTCATTCATTCGGTGACCAACTCACATTCTGTCAAAAGTGATGGATCCATCTCAGTAATATCCATATTCCTCTCTAATCTATTTCAAGGTTCATCCTCTATATTTTGGGATATTTTGGTGTGATAGATTATTCCCTATTTTCGGGGAATTTGAAAAATCCTTCGATTTCTTCCATTCTAGTTCAAATCAAGCCTCGATAATGAATGATCAGTGTGCTACTACATCTAGGTTGGTACTCTAGGTCATTCATACTCATTTAATCTATTTATAAATTACATGTCATTGTTCCACCCATCAAAACCTTATGGTGATACTCAAATTTTATTTAATAAATTCAATTAGTGGGTTCCTCATGTCGTATATGAACCTCCCTTATGACGAAACCCGTATTTGGATTGTTCACCTCATCATTATCCACCCCTTTGGGTGCGACCACCTTCTTTTATGATTTAAAATGACTTAAATAGTTAATTCCCCATGTGTGAGTGGAATATTGATTAAATGTATTAAATAATAACATGAATTAAGATAAATGGTTATCCATGAGATTGCCCCTTGATCTTCATTCCTCACACCTTATATTTAAATTCTTATTCTTGATTCTTCACATTAAATACCATATGTATTACATTTAATTTCTTATGAAAGTTGTTTGGATGCTTATGATTATTGCCTTATGGAATTTCCTTCCATTTATTCCATGATATGTACTTCATACCCTTTACCCATTAATTATTCCATAATTAGATGGTTTTAATTAAATAATATGCTCGTTCAATATTTTTAGATTGAGATATTGAAATTTAATTAAAAAATTGTGATTACAAATATGATAGGCCTTGTTTCTTATTTATAATTACCATGCATTCGACACATTTAATTCCTTAAGACTTTATCATATAAATTGTTCCATGTTTATTTAGATTTAAGTATATAGTTGGTTAAATTATGAGCATGTGGTTTTAAGATTCTTATTTGATGAAATGTGATTATATATATTCCTTTCTTTGTGATATGTCTTGATTGATATAGATCACTTGTTGTGGGATAGGAGAGAACATGGTTCTGTATATAAGGATTCAAGGGATGGACTCTCCGTGCTTGGATGGATCTACTTGACATATTGGGAGTGATACTCTAGCTTGCTAGTTTCTAGATCTTAGAGTGGTGTACTTTTATTCATGAGTGACACTGGTTACCAAGGGGAGAAATTGAGGATGTAATCATGGGAAATATGGATACATCAAGCCATGTGTGATACCTGATACCCTATGCGAGATACTTGGTATAGAATCTAATTCACCATACCATGGGTGATACATGGAATACCTATATGGGTTTCCCTGGACAGACTCGGTGGCATTGGCTATATTAGATATTCTTGTAGTGACCCTTGGGATGCTGTATATATTGCCTCGGATGGGCTCGGGGATCAAACCATAGATTTTATGGTTTAATTGAATGATTGCTTGTGATATATGGGTTTCTTCTTAATAATATTAGAGCATGTTTAAATGATGACATGGAAATGAGAACCCAAGCCAAAGAACAAGCTTGGGGTATGCCTTCCTTAGTTTCTTTATTGACAATGACCCCTGCATACATTTACGACTTGTACATGTACCTCTTTTCAGACATTTGACTTTGGCCAAAGAAGGTGGTATCGGTTGGGTGTCCATTTATGAACCTAGACCGAGGTGTTTTTTAATTATTTTATTATTTTACCTTCTTTTACCATTTTTTGAAAACTATTTTTTATCAATTTCATTAAAAAGATTATCCTATACACCATGGGTGCCGACCTACTAAGATCATATCTCACACCATCCTTGTCCCACCCATGGAACCCAATAATATTTTATGATCACTGATATTGATAAAGGGAATCATGAAGCTTATGGAGTTCAATTTATTTGCATCATTAAGAAGGAGCATGAGGTAGTGGACTTAGCTGTTGCTCAAGAATCTTGTTTTAGAAGTTTTTGTTTTTTGTATATTTTTAAAAAAATTAGTATATGTTTGTATCCCCATCTCCCCATACTAAAATTTTTTATAGATGCATGACATATCATATTCATCATTTTCATAACCATTATTTTTATTCTTCTTCTGCAAATTATCTATTTCTCTTGCATGGTTTTTTTCCATACTTTCACTAATGTATGCTATTACTTATGCTCATGCTATTTATTATCTATTTTTTATCATTGGTCACACTCTAATATATGAGGGTATAGTCTCCTCATAGAAACAACCTAGGAAATTTCTTCTAGCTTTCAACCTCTAGTGTTTAGGGAAGCCCACTTGTGGTATTGTGGTATAACATATCGTGGCACAGTTCAGTGGAACTCAGGGAATTATATTACATCGTACCATATCCTCCTAGAGAATCTAGTTTACAAGTATCATTCCATGCACACAAGGGTATTAATGAATAACAAAGGGCTTCCCAAATTCTCACACTATTCCTTTCTGGGTCCTCTATCTGAAAAACACCAACACATTAATCCGCTTTTAACCTCCTACTTCTCTCTCATCTCCTCCATCACATATTCCATCTTATAGAACCCCCTACTACAAACGATACCTCTACCAAGGTGGATCATCGATCAGATCGATCTCAGTAGCCCAATGGGATGGACAATCACTATCAAGATGTACCCGAAATTCACAAGTGTAATACCACCTCTACTATGGATGAACTAATCCCCAATTGGGATTCCTATGTCTAGGTACAGGTAAACCTCTTGTGTTGTGTTCTTTTCATCTGTTGTATGACAGCTGTTACAGACACCTCAACCTTATGAACACCACTATAGGACACATCCACCTATCCCTACACCAGAAAGATCTCTACTACCATAGATTTATCAGTACCTCAACATAAGAGGGATTTCACAAGGATACCACACCTGATCAGACCTCCCTACAAAGGCCCTTCGCAAAGGTATGGGCTCTGAAGAATGGGTCTCGATCCATAACCAAGGAGTATCATGATAGGTATGTGAACCTCATTGAGTACTCCACCATAATCATGCTACCCTATAAAATCTAAATAATCTCTTGGATATGCATCGACCTCAACGTGGATGGGTAAAACTCTTCCCTGAATGGTCCCTCAAACTCCACCCAAATGAGCATCACCTCATTGTGGGACTACATCACTAAACTACACCATAGCCAGGACAAACCCTACTGAAGGCTCTCCACTAGGATCACCATTTGATGAGGAGGTGTACTCAAAAAGTTTAAAAAACAAATGGCTACCATGATCTAGTCATTAGCTTCTTGGGGGGTTTGAATCACCCAGATACCGCAGAGGTTTTTACATCTAGAACTCATGCAGCGCACTATCCTACATGAATCCTTAGCCTAAAATGCAGGCAAAAACAGCTACTCAATGGGATGTGGCTCAATTTTCTGACCAACTAGAGGTACCACCTTAGAAGCAACACCCTGCAAATAAGCCACATCACCTTGAGGATCATAACCAAAATCCCACCATGGAACCCTATTTGGCTATTGTCATGGTGGCATCGTGAAACATAATTCAAGATGTGCCAATGTCAAAGATTATATCCATGGGGATAACTCAAGAAGGAAAAGTAAAAACCAAAAACCAATCCTATATGATGCACATACCATTTATTACATATGAACAATGTCCTAATGTTCCCAATCGAAAAGAAGGTTATTAGAGTCCTGATTAATGGATAAATAAATCGTCACACTAACACTAGAACCTATGTCCTATGATTCGAACTCAAAACATTCTAAAATTTTATATATGAAATCCAAACCAATATAACGAAACTAGAATCCCAAATGGAAACTCGCACTGATACCACTCTGTCACAACCTGACCTGATGGGGCCCAGGCCCTAACTCCCCAACCTACCTCCAATAGGCTAGGGGATGGAATCTAGAACCGTGTAGGCATATCAAATATATGGGAGGCCTTTTCTAAGTATACTAGTATGTAACACACCAAAACTAGTTTCCCAGAGTTGGTTCATTATTTTATTACATTGGAATGATCACAAGAAATCAAATCTTGAAGTACCGATCAGGTTAGTAGCCTTGAAAAAACTAGATACAAACATTACATAACAAAAGGAAAAACACCATAGTATCTCATTTGAAAACCCTCATATACATAATAATATCCCTGCAGGTCAGTCATAATATACTTCTTCACATTATTGGAAAAATGAAACATAAGAAAGTAATGATCTTAGATGCTCAGTAATGATAAACAATATAGCAGAATCTATCATAAATAATCATATAATTTTAAGGCAAGGTATAAAACTGAATCACAAGACTTTTAACATAATGTTAGACGTAATATGGAAAGAATAAATCAAATAATCCCATTTAAACATTCATATAGATATTATACTAGTTGAATAATCACATGTAATATCAATAACTAATTTCATAATAAGGGAATGCATAATGCAGGACGTCAAAACCATACCGTCATGGACTCATGCCAAGACCATACATAAGTGGGTAAAAATCAAAACTAGTGTGTCTCATGAGACCTACCGATGAATCCAAGGGCTATATTGGTCCCCTCCCATCACATACTAAGTCCAACACATTCCTCATATGAAAAGGGTGAAACATAACATAAATATTTGTATGAAAACAAGTATGTGAAATGTTAATACTTTAACCATAAAACATGAATGGTATCAAAATAGAACATCCATAGTCAAACATATCATAAACCCTTAAATACAACATGTAAGACTGTATCATAAAAAATAAATCTCAATTAAGCATAAAATCCAATAAAGGATGTTAACATAGATGAAAATAATTTAACAAAATCATTAAAACTCTTTGAGAGAAATAACCCCTTTTAATTTGAAATAATTTAAAAGAATAAAAATTAAAAAAGAAATAATTTCTTTTGAAAACAAACTAGTATTCTTGTAAGGTAATCATCAAAATGTTAATGTGTCATAACGATGACAACTAGACACTCATTCCTTATATGTTAAAAAAACATTCTTCCCTTAATTTATCGAAAAGGTCATAAAGTACCTCATTTGGAAATCGATGGAAAGATTCCATTCAATTTTTTTTATAAAAAGTAAAACATGGGTATAAATGAATTTAATTTTTTTTGATAATATTTTGAAATACATTTTAAGAAACATGTACATTGATGATAAAGTTGTCTCGATAGATACTTACGTATAAACAACCTCGGATAATAATGTGGTTGTGAAATTAACACTTACCTCATACTTTCCTTTAGTAGAGGGTGTGTTAACCGCATTTATAATGGTAAAATAATGTTGTTAAATTATACCAGGATTATATTAATATTTATTATATCATATATGATCCTCTTATATTTTTTTGTTAATAATATTTCAGTATTACCATTGTTTTGGGTGTTAAGAGCCTTGTTTTCCTATGATTGTTTTGTTGTATAAGTCACGTTTCTTATGAATTAGATATATCTTATTAATATTTAGAATTATATTAAGTTAATAAATAAAATATTAATTAATTATATACATTTTAATAATCATTATTAAATGGTTGTAGGGGATGATGAATCTCATCGCACCATGGAGACGGTAGGTCGTACGTACGCACGAGCGACAATATTATTCCCTTAATGGTTAAATGGTATGTAATTGAGTGGTATTTTATTTACGAAGAATAATTATCATGTCATATTCATTATTTATATCTATTATATTCATCATTATAACCATCCAAATAAAGTAGTGTTGAATAATAAATTACACCACGGTGTGGAGACGATAAGTCGTACGTACGCACACATGGTGATATTGTTATTTATAGGATGGATAAAAGGAGGAATATGTTTGCCCCATAATTAAAATAAAATCTATGAATTTATATTATACTAGATTTATTAATTTAGTATGGAAAAAATTATGAAGAGTAAGTAGAAGAAGAAAATAACTTTGAAAGAGTTGATAAAACAATTACATCTTTTCATATATATCCTTTTGATTTGAAAAAAATAACTCCATAGGTTGGATTTATTCCCAAATTATGGACTCTAGGATTAATTGAGATATTTTAGGAGGATAAGTGGTAAGGGTTTGGTAGAGAAAGATGGTTTTATAGCTGAGAATAAAAGAGAAGGAGATGTGTCCTTTTATAAGAGAGAGGAGGGGTACTTTTGGAAACTCCAAAACTATTAATTTAATATAAATGGATTATCAATTTATAATTGATAAAAAGTGATTTATTTAGAGGATAATATGATTATGGGTTGAAATAATCTCAACCAATTATTTTATACAAGTTTAGGTCATAAAACTAGCCTTATATTTTGGATTTAACTCTTAGTTAAGCAGTTTAATTCTTACGATGTCTACTTGACTTTTTTTACACTATAATGTTAATATAGTTACTATAAAATGAAAAAGGGACCTGAATTGGATAATTTATGATATATTTAATACTATAAAAGTCATTCTCATGAACCTTATATTTTTATGTCTTTTAAACCAGTTAATAAAATAGTATTTATTTTAAAATCTCATTTATGTCAATTTTGACACTATTTAATACATGATTTTTGTTAAAGTCATAACAACATGGTTATTTATAAAAAACTAAATTAAATCATGACTAACATTTCAGTTTCATAAAAAAAAATTGGATGGCATAAAATATTTAAATTATATTTATTTTAATATTACTAATATCATTTAATAGATTCTTCTATTAATAAATCAATTATTGCATCATCATTATGTCAATATTTAATTTAATTATTTAATACCTAAAATTATAAATACATTACAGTTATGTAGATAAAAATTTTATATTTCTAAATACTATTTATAGTTGAACATATCACTTTTATAACCTCATATTAAAATTGATTTAGTCATTAAAATTTGAATATGACATTTTTAACCCTTCTTTAAATAAAATATAATAAATGTCCTAATCTAACACAAGTGGACTCAAAAGGATCATATTTTTGAAATCAGGTTTTTTTTTTGAAAAAAACTTATCCAATGTAATTTTGACAAGTGTTAGGGTAATTTTATATTATTATAATATTATTTTTACCTTTAATTACCCTATTTACCTTTAACTGTAGTAAATAAAATCTAAAAGTTACTATTAAAAAAAATTATTTGGATCCTATTAGACCAAATTTATCATATTTATTATAACCATGTATTCCCATTTTTTAAAATTCAATTCACAAATGTGTTAAAATTACATTTAATGTTAATCCACAGATGTCGTTAGAAGGCGGGTAAAAGTGACATTCAAAAGTTCAATAATTTTTTATATATTATTCTATTATAAAAATGATTCCAATGACCCAAATTGGTTTAATAAATTTATTATTTATCTATTGTGACTTTAAAATCAATTTAATTTAAAATAATTATTTAAATGAAAAGTCTTTTTTTAACAACAATGTAGTATTTTTCACTATTCATAAAAAACTGAAAATTTTCAGAAAAATATAAAAAAAATCACCATAAGCTAATTTTTATATTCAAAATTCAAAAAATGAAGTCTATTTTGAAAAATAAAATTTATAAATTTCTTAATGTGGTTAATACTATTCATAATCGCTTTCCAAACAACTAGTTTGATAGGTCACGGTTCACTCAAACTCAGTGTTGTGTGCAACATAAGCTATTGAATCATTTAAAAAGAAGCATTCTATGTAAGTTTGGGGTGTTAAATTATTCCCTCCTTCAAATTATTTCATCCTCCAAATTTCTAGTACATCACTTTATAAAATGATCTTAGTGTTTCTTTATCATAAGTTCCTTAGGTTCCCAGATTACCTCTTTCATTTTATGGTTTATCCAAAGAAATTTTATCAGAAGAGTCGTTTGATTTCGAAACACTTGTTCTCTACTATCAAGAATCTCGATAGACACTTCACAATAAGATATATGAGGTTCCAATTTTACTTCTTCATAGGTGAGTACATGCATTGGGTCTGGCATGTATTTCCTTAATAGAGATACATGGAAAAAATCATGAACTTTGGAGAGACTTGGCAGCATTGGAAAATGGTAAGCTAAAACTCCAATTCATTCCATAATTTGAAAAGGTCTGATGTATCTTGGGCTTAGTTTCCCTTTCTTTCTGAATCATATTACACCCTTCCATGGTTATACCTTTTGGAAAACATGATCTCCTACATGAAATTCCAAATCCTTCCTAAGGTTATCATCATAGCTCGTTTGCCTATTTTGAGCTGGTTTAATATGGGTTTGAATAATTTTCACCTTTCCCATTGTTTCCTAAACAAGTTATGGGCCTACGAGTTTTCTTTCACCAACATCATCCCAACAAGTAGGTGCATGAAATCTCCTTCTATATAATTCTTCATATGGTTCCATATGAATACTTAAATGGAAGATATTGTTATAGGATAATTCTAATAGAGGTAAATGTTGATCCCACATACCATGAAAGTCAAGTGAGAAAGATCTCAACATGTCTTATAAAGTTTTAATAGTTCTTTATGATTGTCCATCAGTTTTAGGGTGGTATGTAGTGCTCAAATGATGCTCAGTATCTAGGTATTTCTAAATACTTTCCTAGAATCTTTATGTACAACAGGGATCATGGTCAGAAACAATAAATAGGGGTACGACATGAAGTCTTACATCATCATTATTGTAAAGTATTTCTAAACATTCAAGTTTTAAATCTTCTCTTATAGTAATAAAATGTGATGATTTGGTAAGACAATCAATAATAACACATATTGCATCATTTATTCTGGGATTATTTGGTATCCCCATAACATATTCCATCACAATATCATCCCATTTCCACATAGGTATAGAAAGAGGATGCATGACACCTCTAGGATGTTATCTTCTAGCCTTCACATATTGAAAAACCAAACATCTTGAAACATAATATGTAATATCCCTCTTTATATTGTCCCCCAAAAAATATTCCTTCAAATATATATACATATGAGTTACACTAGGGTTCATAGAGAAATTGGAGCTATGAACATAATCCAATAATTACCTTTTTAGATGAGGTATTGAGGGAACACACAACCTCTTTTGAAATTTTGAAAGTCCATCTTCATATATGAAGTATATCAATATACCATCATTCACAGCTTTATTTTTCTTTTAAAATTACTCATCATATGACTGAGAACTTTTTATCCTTTCTAGTAAATATGTATTGGTATCCTTTTAAAAAAGTAGTGACTTTTCAACTTCCATAATAATTCCCATATCCATATTTACTAGATCCATGAACATAGGATCCCTTTTAACTCTCATTCTGTTCTAAACTCCATGGTCCTTCCTACTTAAAGTAACTACCACCTTATTTCCCTTCCTTGGGTGGTATTGTATTGTGAAATCATACTCCTTGAGTAGCTCAATCCACCACCTTTGTCTCATGTTGAGTTATTTATGTGGGAAAATATATTTAAAACTCTTGTGATCTGTATATATCTCAAACTATCCACCATAGAGATAGTGTCTTCATATATTCAGATAAAAATTTACTGCTGCTAACTCAAGATAATGAGTTGGGTAGTTTTGTTCATGAATTTTTAATTTCCTTGATTTATAAGTAATAACTTTATCAATATTCATAAGGAAACAACCAAGTACTTTCCTTGATGCATCATTATAAATCACAAACCCATAATTCCCAGATGGTGAATTTAATATAAGGTCATTGAATAATATTATTTTCAATTCATCAAAACATTTGTCACACTCTTTTTTCCAAATTAATTTAAATCCTTTACATGTGATCTTGGTTAACGAGTTAGCCAATCAGGAAAAATTCTAACTAAAATATTGATAGTAACCTATTAAACCAATAAAACTGTGTACCTTAGTTATTGTCATCGGTGATTTCCGTTCTTGGATTGACTTTGTCTTTGAAGAATCAAAAAATATTCCATACTTAGAGACAATATGGCCAAGAAATGAAATTTCATGAAGCCAGAATTCACACTTTCTAATCTTCCCATATAACTCATTTCTTATAAGAGTATTCAGAACAATCCACAAGTGGTTCTCATGGTCATCATAGCTTTTTGAGTATACCAAGATATCACCAATAAATACTATGAAAAAATACTCAATACATTCCTTGAAAACTCTGTTCATTATATCAATGAAAATAGATGGTGAATTAGTCAGTCGAAATGAAATTACTATAGACTCATAATGTTCATACCTGGTTCAAAGTACTGTCTTTGGAATATCTTCCTTATTTACACACAATTGATGATATCTAGAACAAAGTTCAATATTTAAAAAATATCAAGATCCATGAATTTGATTAAATAATTCATCAATGCGAGGTATCAAATACTTTTTCTTTATTGTAATAGCATTTATTTCTTTATAATTATTGCACAACCTAATTGATCCATCTATATTCTTAAAAAAATAACTTTGGATCCCCATGGAGAAACACTAGGGTAAATAAATTATCTATTACTTAAATCCTCTAGTTGTTTATTCAGCTCTACTAATTCCACTTTAGCTTTTTAATAGGGATTCTTTGATATTGTTCATGCATCAGGTATTAAATCAATACAAAACTCAACTTCCCACTTTGGGGGGGGGGGTGTCTGGGTAAATTTTTAGGAAAAACATAAATGTATTCCTTTACAATAGGTATATCCTCAATTTAAATATTTCTTTCTTCATCCCTAGATGTTATTTTCTCTTCTTCCCCAAGAATTTCATTTAGTAAAGCTATCAGTGGTGGGTTTTGATAAGAATCGGGTGATGATGTTTATTCTCTAAATATAATGGATTCTATATCTTCCTCACAAATTATAACTTCCATCTTCTTGCAATATATTTTCACATCATATTTTGATATCCAATCCATACCAAGGATTATATAAAAGTTAACCATATTTATGATGATAAAGTCATCTGATAAGGCATGTTTATATGCCATAATGGAAACTACCAAACACATCTTTGTTGCAATGAGACTTCCCTTAGGGATTTTGACTGAAAACTCCTTTGTTTATATGAATTGGAAATATCTAATTTTTGAAGAATAGTGGGAAGATATAAATGAATGTCATGATACATAATAAAATAAATCTTTAGCTAAATTTGAGGAGATAATTAAAGTACATTCCACCACATCATTAGGAACTTCAACCTTAGCAGTTGTGATCGCAAAAGCTTGGCCTTTATTTGTTGTCCTTTTCTTGGGAAAATTTCCTTGATGATTAGGACAATCATTTTCATAACATCCCATCTCATTACAATTGTAGAATTGAACATTGGTAGCTTATTTCTTCCCCTTGAAATCACAATCTTGGTTGCCATTTTCTCTAAACTTTTAACAAACCCCATTCACTTTAGACAAGTACCAGGGTGTTTCTTACATCAAGTACCATAGGGTGGAAAGTCAACTTTTCAATTATTCCTCTTATTTCCTTTTCCAGAGTGTTCAACAGGCCTCTTCTTCTCTTGATTTACTTTAAAATCATAAGACTTAGAGAATTCATTTTTCATCTTGATAGAACATGTGACTATATCTTCATACAATGAGAAAGATTGTGAGATCAGTACCTATCAGAGGAATGTTTTTAACCCATCAAATAATAGATCAATCTTACTCCTTGGGTGATGTATGTTGTATGCATCATGCTTTTCTAACCATGTGAAATTATACACATACTTTTCAATATTTTAATCCTCATTTTCCCTCATCCTTAGAAATTTCCTTTCCATATCAGCTTGTTGTTCATGTGGAAAGTATTTTTCTAAGAAAATTTCTTTAAACTCCCTCCATTCCATATTTTCTAATTCTTCATCTTCTGTCGTGTTTTGAATTAATGACTACTACTGATCTGTATCCCCTGAGAAATGATAAACTCCCATGATAACTTTTTCTCTTTTGTTACTTCCCAAAGAAAGAAATATTTTCTCTAAGGAACATATTCATTGTTTATCCACAAATAGATTTTTAGTTCCATTGAATGTTGGAGGTTTTTGTCTCATGAAGTTGTCTAACATTGATCCTCCACATTGTGGATCAGGGTGCTCTATATGGGTAAGGTTATTATTTATAACCTGAGTCAGTTGTCCTAGTATTGTTATAATCTATTTAGTACTAGTTATATCACTAGCTCCACTATCATTATCTTTCATATAAGGGTAATCCCTATATGGATTTCATATGTTGATACAGTTTCTATTCCTTCTACTATGCGTGATTTCTAAACAATTGAATACACTATATTAGGTTATGAATCATAATTCATAATTCTAAACTATTAAAATAATAAACATAAATTAAAAAATTTATGCATATCTAATCCATAATCATAAAAATGGTTTATTTGGGGACATATTTACTCATAAATACTTCATAATGGTTTGTAAAGAAAATTTTAACTATTCTAAGAATATCACCTAGGAGTGTCAAACTAGGTGTGTTGTAAGGCCTGTTGTTATGTACTATGTTACCCCAAGTTAGGCCCAAAACACCTTGTCAGAGTTGTTACTCCTAGGTACATATGTGCTAGAACCATGTCCACTTGTAGTATCTAGATAGGGATATATTTATTGTAAAACCCACATAATCTCTATTTTATCAAAATTCTAGGATGTTATTTTATACATATTCTCAAGGTATATCTTAGGAAAATGTTCTCTAAACATACACGTTTTGTACTAAAATTAATTTGATACCAACTATAATTCCCCGAACATAGTTGAAAAGAGTTGGTACCTAATTTTATTACATTAGAATGATCACAAGAAATCAAATCTTGAAGGACAAATCAGTTTAGTAGCCTTGAAAAAACTAGATACAAACATTACATCCTGAAATAAAAAACAGCATAATATCTCCTTTTAAAACACTCGTATCTATTAGACTATCCCTGTAGGTCAGTAATAATATACTTCTTCGCATTCTAGAGAAAAATGAAATATATGAAATGGGGTAGATAATATTCTCATCAAGGATAAACAATATAGGGGAAGATATCATAAATAAGCACAAAATTTTAATTCGAGGTATAAAATTGAAACACAATCATTTTAACATAATCTTCTACATAATATGGAAAAAATAAATTAAATAATTCCATTTAAACATTCACATAGATATTCTACTATCCGAATAGTCACGTGTAATATCAATAACTAATCTCATAATGAGGGAATGCATAATGTCGGACATCATAACCATACTGTCAAGGCCTCGTTCAAAGACCATACATAAATAGGTAAAAACCCAAACTAGTTTTCCTCATGATACCTAAGGATATATTTAGGGGATATAGTGGGTCTCGACCATCACTTACTACATCTAATTCATTATTTATATGAAAAGAGAGAAACATAACATAAAAATTCGTATTAAAACTAGCATACGAAATGTTAAAACTTTAACCATAAACCATGAATGGTATCAAAACTGTACATACATAGTCAAACATATCATAAACCCTTCAATATGACATGGAATATTTTATCATAATAAATCAAACTCAATTAATCATAAAATCCAAAAAATTATGTTGACATAGATTAAAATAATCTAATAAAATCATTAAACCCCTTTGAGAGAAATATCCATTTTTTATTTTGAAATCATTTAAAAGATGCCTGATTATAAAAGAAAATATTTCTTTTGAAAAAAATCTTTTAATATTTTAAGGAAATATTCAAAATTTCATGGCATAATAATGGTACAAAATAGATTCTCGCTCCGTATATGTTAAAAAACATGATTTTCTTAATTTTTTGAAAATTTCATAAAGTACCTCAGTTGAAAATCAACAGAAATATTCCTTTCAAAACATTTTATAAAAAAAAACATGGGTAAAAATGAATTTAAAAAAATTAAATAATATTTTGAAATACATTTTATAAAACATGGACATGGATGATAAATATGTCCTAGTAAATTATTATATATAAACAACCTTCGATAATAATGAGGTTGTAAAATTAACCCTTACCTCATACTTTCTTTTAGTCAAGGGTGTATTAACATTATGTATAATGGTTAAATCATGTAATTAAATTATATTGGGACCATATTAGTATTTAATATATCATATATGATCCACTTATATTGTTTTGTTAATAATATTTCAGTATTACCATTGTTTCGGGTGTTAACTACCTTGTTTTCCTATGATTGTTCTGTAATATAATTCATGTTTAATATGAATAATATATATCTTATTCATATCTATAATGATATTAAATTCATAAATATTATATTCATTCGTTATATACATTTTCATAATCATTCTTAAATGGTTGTAGTGGAGGATGAATCTCATTGCATCATGGAGACGGTAGGCCGTACGTACGCACGAGTGATGATATCATTCCCTTAATAGTTAAATGGTATAGAATTGGATGATATATTATTTATAAATAATAATTATAATGTTATATTTATTATTTATATCAATTCTACCTATCATTATACCCATCCAAATAAAGTATTTTTGAATAACAAATTTCACCATGGCGTGGAGATGGTAAGTCATACGTACGCATGCATGGTGATATTGTTATTTTTAGGATGGATATAAGGAGGAATATGGTTTCCAGATAATTAAAATAACATCTCATAATGTATATGATACTTTAGTTATTACTTTAGTATGAAAAAACATATAAATAGGAAGTATAATAAGAAAAGAACTTTGAAAGAGTTGATAAAACAATTACCTCATTTTCGGGTATCTCCTTTTGATTTAAAAAAATGGACTCAATAGGTTATATTTATGCCTAAATTAAGGCATCTAAGATGAATTAAGGGAATTTGGGAAGGTTTTTTCCAAGCCAATGTTCTTTATAGGTGTGAATAAAATATAAGGAGAAGTTCCCTTTTATAAGAGAGGGGAGCGGTACTTTTGGAAACTCCCAAAACTATTAATTTAATATAAATGGATTATCAATTTATAATAGCTATAAAGTGAGTTATTTATAGGATAAGATTATATTTAGTAAAAATCCTTTAAAAAATTATTTCTTAACATATTTAGGTCACATAATTAATCTTATCTTTTGGATTTAACTCTTAGTTAAATTGTTTAACTCTTACCGTGTCTACTTGTCTTTTTACACTACAGGGTTAATATATTTACTATAAAATTTCAAAAAAACCCCAATTGGATAATTTATAACATAATTAACACTATAGAATTCATTTGGTCAATTATTTTATTTTTATGACTTTTGAATCATTTAATAAAATAGTATTTATTTTAAAATCTCATTTATGTCAATTTTGAAACTATTTAATACATGATTTTTTTAAAACAATAAAAACTTTATTATTTATAAAATAACTACATTAAATCATCCATAACATGTAAATTTAATCCAAAACATTCATTTATGGAATTAAATATTTCAAATTATATTTATTTTAATATTATTAATATCATTTAATTGATTATTCCTTTAATAAATTAATTACTTTATCATCATTATGTCACCATTTAATTTAATTATTTATTTACTAAAATAATAAATAAATTACCATTATGTAGATAAAAACATTATTTCTAAATACTATTTATATTCTACTATATAACTTATATAACCTCATATTAAAAATTATTTAGTTATTAAAATTTGAATATGACATTTTTAACTCTTCTTTAAATATAATATAATAAATGTCATAATATAACATAAGTGAAAAAAAAGGATCATATTTTTTACCTAAGTTGATTTTGGTCTAAAAAAACTTATCCAATGAAATTAGTATATGTGTTAGTTTAATTTTATATTATTATAATATTATTTTTACATTTAATTACCCTATTACCTTTAACTGTGGTAAATAAAATCCAAAAGATACTTTTCACCAAAAAATATTTTGATCCTATTAGATAAAAAATTTCATACTGATTAGAACCATGTATATTAATTTTTTGAAATTAAATTCATAGAAGCAGTAATATTACATTTAATGATAATCCATAGACGTGGTTATAAGGTGGGTAAAATTGATGTTTAAAAGTTCAATAAATATTTATATCTAACTCTATTATAAAAATGATTCAAATGACCTTCATTGGGTTAATAAATGTATACTTTATCTATTTTGAATTTAAAATCAATTTAATTTAAAATAATTATTTACATGGAAAAGTCATTTTTTTAACAACAATGTAGTATTTTTCAATATTCATCAAAAATTGAAACTTTTTAGAAAAATATCAAAAATTCACCATAATCTAATTTTGATATTCTAAATTAAAAAATTAAGTCTATTTTGAGAAATAAAATTTATAAATTTATTAATGTGGTTTATACTATTCATAATGGATTTTCAAAAGGCTACTTTGATAGGTCAGGGTGCATGTGAAATCAGTGTTGCATGTAGCATAAGCTATTGAATTATTTGAAAAGAAGAATACCATGGAAGTTTGGGGTGTTAAACTATACATATGCATACACAAACACATTAATGAAATAGTGGAGAGATATAAAAATCTTGAAACTAAAATACACTCTAACATATATCACAAACCAATGTAAAAAAGAAGTATTAAAAGAAGAAAAGAGAAAAAACACACACCCACTAAAAACTATAAAAACATCAAACCTACTCAAAAAGGATGAGATTTTTGTCAAATGAATATTCCGGAAAGCTCCTCAGTCTAGCTCACTAATCTTTTCGTACCTCAGGTCCTCTGGGGACTTTGTCGAAAGGCTTGTGGTCTGCATAAGACACAACACATGTGGGAAAAGAACATTCATGGGTGAGTGAAATAATATATAGTAGGTGCCCCAAAAACCCAAAGGAAAATTGTTCAACTGAAAGGAAACATTCCACTCGACCTCGACATAGGGAGCCCAATCGAGGGAGAAAATCCATCTTGAACCATCCATAAGTATACATGATTAGTTAGCTCAGTCCACCATGGTGTTAACCTAGATGCATGAAAACAACATAAGGACTCCCAGAATCACCCAGATATAATCACCTCATACTCAAAGAATCATGAGGTTCTGACTTTATAGATAGTAATAATATTCCACTTGAGGCTCTAATGATAACACAAAACTAGGAGAATAGACTCCATGAGCTCAACTATCTCATATGGCACCCATTCGATAGATGATCCCCATCAGGACAACTCACTATTTCCATCTTTAATACCCAACACTAGAGGTACTACCATTTCTAACATGTACACTGCATAAGGCTATAAGAACCCAAGTATAGAGTCCTTCAACTAAATATTTCACACATTTTAGGGATAAATATTCCAGACTATGCAGTGTGTGCATCCTCTCTATTGGGAGAGAATGAAAGGAAATGTACCTCATCACTTCCATTCAGTTGAGGGAGTAATATCTCTTAACTAACCCGTGAAACCTCTATCACCACATAATAGAGTGTCCCACACCTGAAACAATTGAGGGAGAACTAACTCCTAATCATTATCACACCTTACTAATTTAGGGTCCCGCTCCTCATAACTATACTCAATAGACTAGGGAGCACTAAATCCAATAGAGGACTCATTCCCCACGGAAACTTGGATATGGGGGAGTACTACTCCATACATGAGGACACAAACACACACACACACTGGTATGATAGGGGAGTACCACTCTAACAACTTTATTTCTATGTGTGGGACCTGCACCATGACATGATAGGGGAGTACCAACCCTGGGCTAGAGGACCCACTCCCTGGTATGACAGGGGTGTACAAACTCTACCAGAACAACATTTATGGAGGACCTAAGCCCCAGTGCGACATGGGAGTTCTAACTCCAAGGATAAATGACCCGTACTATAACATGATAGGGTAGTAACCAATCTACCTATATGTATCATATATAGGACTTGTGCCCTGTCACAGTAGGGTAGTACCAACTCCATGGATAAAGGAACTTCTCCTTAGTCCAATAGAGGAGTACCTACTTTATCTAGACAATGAGCATAGAGGGTATTCTTCCTATATCAGTAGGGGGTAATTGTCTCCAACTACATGAATGACACGAGGAACCTGCATCTTGACCCATCAAGGGAGTACCAACACCAGAAGAACTACCCAAAGGTATATAATCCTCACCCATAATGTGGGTAGCTCCATCCCTACCAATGCAAAGAGGTAAGGGTAACACACGCCTTGATGTCGTAGGGGAGTTCCAGTCCCAACACCTCTCTTTAAGAACCACACTGATATACAACAGCAGTCGAGAACCATTGGAAGGATCATCACACTTTTTATAACTTTCATAGAAACACTACCATGGTTAGGGGACCCACTCCCTAAGGCAGAAGGGAAGTCTATCGACCTCTATGTTAAGCCGGTGATCCACCCTGATCACTATATAGTGTTTATCACCGATAAAAAAGATTCATTCTCAAAATACACCAAATTATATATTTTAAGTATAAACAGAGGCCACCATCATGTTCTAAATGGAAAAATGTTCAGGATAGGCTTCTCATAAGCTTGAATCTAAGTTTCAGATAAGGAGATATGTAAGGAGGAAGATCTCAAGAAGATCTCAAAGCAGTACATGGCATGCAATGGGATCCTCATGGTGTGTGAACCCACCTAATAACCCAATTGTTTATATTATTTATATATCCTATCTTGGAAATGTATGGGTACATGATGTGTATTGATCGTACACAGCATTTTCTGCCTCACCTTTCCCCTGGATAAGTTCTTTTTCCACATAGCCCGACCAGCCATGTCCCTCACATTCCCTGAATCCCATACTACATGATGTGTTTAGGATAAACAACCGCCTTTCCATGTGGTTTTCCCATTCCTATGTCTGGAACCCCATTGTCCATTTACTTTGTCTATTTAATTTTATGCGACCATGTAATGTTACACGGATATCTGAGGCCATGTCCTCTGGCCACACGACACAGAGTCACTACACGATGTGTAACCCCATTACACGATGTGTAGTCCCCAAAATTAATCTCCACTGAATAAGAAGATACAAATGGAATGTATCAAAAGACTACACACTATGTATATTGTAATTGTAGACTTTAATTACATTTAGATTCACCCGATTAGCCCTGATTTACCCCAAAACCATCATATAGACCTAGAAGGGATCATAAGAAATTGAAAAAGGGATATAAACCTTAAAATAATGAAAAAATAGGTTCATGAAAAAAATCAAATCCACCTACCTTAAGGAAGAAACATCGAAGTTTCGAGTGTAGAATGACTCCCAGATCATGCTTCTCCTTGACCAGATGACGATCAGTGCCAAGAATAGAGATCGGCAGCACTTCGTCACTTCGATTCGACTCAATTTTCATCAATCATAAAAAAGGGGAGAGGATAGGGATTATTCTATGTTTCATGTTACCAACATGTGATTAGGGGGAGTTATTTAGGTTAAATTATTTAATTAAAATTTTCATTTAATTAATTATCTATCCATCTAACTCTCCTCCAACTTTCCCCAACTCATACACCTGATGCGGATGACTTTATGTCATGCCAAGGGTAAAAAAACATTATGAACTCAAATAAAGCCTCATATTTATTATATGAGACTTAGCTATGGATTTATTCCCTGTATTAAGAGAAACTAAGTGTATGTGAAAAAATATATTTAATATTTTTAAAGTCACTGCGTCGATGGTATTTGGCTTCAGAATCCCACGCCGACTTAGTATCTGGATTTTGAAATATTATTAGAAATATTCTAAAGTCTTATAGGAAAAAATTGAGTCACTACAGTGTTGGTATTTTTGATATTCATTATGTTATTAGGTCTCCAATTGAGGAGGATTTTTCATGATTATGGATACATATATGGGGCCCTTCGTGATATCAATATGACTTATTAGAGAGATTTTGTGAGATAAAGGCGACATAAAAAACTCCATGTGGTCAATGGTGATCATTGGAGGAGCATAACACATTCACATGATAACAAAATAACTTCAACTTCATTAAGCTTCTTCATTTTCTGATTTAATCACTTATTTTACAAGGGAATTCAGGTGATTTTCAGGTGTCTGTTGCCTGATATGTCAGATGAATGGAGTATCTCATTAGGAAAACTTGACATGATCTTCAATATTTGTTTGGATGACTTCACAAGAACCAGAGGTATTTCTTGGGGGATTTTTATGATCATAGGTACATTCAAACTAGGCATTGCATGACCATCCACAGATTATACGAAGTAAATGATTCGTCCCCCTATCCTTCCCAATGTCATGAGATTTCATGTAATCCTGTGGATTATGTTATTCATATGATTCAGATGCTTGGTCTTTATATATCCATGATGCTCCTTAATTTTTTATGGAGAGAAAATAATACCCATGATTTGAGTATTTCTTCAACTATAGATATTCTTCTTCTCATTTAGTGGGAATCAAAAAATTACCCCAACCCCCCTCAGGTGTGAGGTCCACCAGAATAAGGAATTAGTTCTGAGTAGAGTAAATTCCTGCATGAGTAATTGAGGATTCCCCAGACCAGTGTCCCAATAATAATTCTATATTCTAGGTGAAATATGGATTTATATTGAGTATCCTATAAATATGGGAGCGAAGGATCCAATCATTCCATATATAACTCAAACTCTCATAGATATTTAGATTTTTCTCATTGTGTAACTAATTCACAAGACCAAGATCTGGGATTTGTTTTTCAAGAACACTTCACAATATAGTTTTGTGAGACTTCTTTTCAAGATCTGATCACATGATCTTTCCATGTGATTGATTAATCTAAAAAAATTTCAAATGAACCACAAACCATTTCTTATTAATTTTACCAAACCTTAATGCACAGTTTCATCTGGATAACTATCTTTTGGGATTCACATGATCTTCTAGATTAGTCATGTGATATTTTTATCACTATATAATTCATGTGACCACCACATCATCATGTGATCACAAGTTTTATAGAGGATTACATAATTTCAAGATACTCAATGGTTCATACGATTTTTTAGATGTATATCCAATCATGAAATCATCAATCCTTTTTTTGGTTCATGTGATTTTCATGATTTTCTCCAAGTCATGAATTGAATTTTAAAGGGTTCCTTTTTTATTTGAAACACGATTCTTGTTTTCATAATGATGGATTATTCTTCTTAGACATCTTCCAATGTGTCCAACTAGAAGACTGTGATTGTTGGGAATCAGAATGCTAATCCTCAACATTACGTGTTCTTCGAAAAGAAGGATTTGAAAGGACTTATCCAACCTAAACATCAGTTTTATCCCCTATCACACCAAATTAATTTTTATAAATTTGATGTTTTGGATGATTATTTCATTTTAAAACTGGATTATAATCTTCCATCTTGTTATTTGTGGTCTTATCATGACTAATCCAAAATATGATTTCTAATTGTAGTTAGTTGGTAGTACCGCCATTCTATGGGTGGTGCTATGTACTAGATAACTCTCCTTGGGGTCTAAATCATAGAGACCTATCATAATACACAATTGATTAATGATATTTGAGTATACTCATGTCATTTTTGAATAATTTTAGAATTAGTTGTAGATCGAAGTGAGACCTTTTACCTGACGATCACTTCTCCGATAAATGGGCATGATCATTTTGGGTTAGACAGAGATGCTTAGAATTATCCATATAGTTACATGAAATTTATATTTATGATTTATTATGGAATTATCAATTGTTAATGTATCATTAGTTGAAACATATCAAAGTGATTATTAGCTATTGGTGTCCTGGTACTAATTCCTTCAATCTCTCCCACAGCGAAGTAGGGACCAACCTTTGGTATTTTTATCAGATGGGTGGAAAACCCATCTATGGGGATATTTATGATGAATATCTTCCTAATATGAATATTTGGATTAATACCTCACAAAATATGACCATGTAAAGGGAAATTATCACCATTGTGAAAGATAAGTTAAGGAAGGAGTGGAACTTACGCTTGATCATTTACTTTAAGGAATGGTTCAATATATTCCTATACCATAAAAAGAGTCATTCAACCACTATATGTCATCATTGTTTCCATTATCGATTGGTTCATGATAGAATGAGATTTTATTGTTCCATACTTTAAGTAAGTGAGTATACAACATGTGACTACTAAGTGAGAACATAGTTTTCCCCAAGCCTTCAGATAGATGGGGTTTTATCCATTTTTTTTTTCAATGGATGAATTTTCTTAGTCGAGGATGAATTCTTGGGAATTACCATAGGGACATTGGTGATGGTCATCCGATTGGAAAAGAGGTACCTTTTTAATCTAGTCATACTAACTATTTCATGCATCTATAAACACCTTGGATATATTTAAGAAGTCAACACTCTTTACCAGATTGAAATCCACTTACAGGTCTTATATGGCCATATAAGAGATCATTTCTATTTTTACAAATATCATAACATTACCAGTATCCCTAATTCTTCATTCTATCCCATGATTTTAAATTTTTATGGGGTTTCAGTGATACCACTGGGTCTTGATGAATTTATTGACATGTTGATTTGGAATGATCATTTCAACTTCATGCCTTATCCTTCACTGATGGTGATAATTGCTGATAACAGTAGTGGTTCTCTTGATGTGTGGTCATATAATATATCTCTCTGATTTGGGCCTCTTTAGGTCCATGTAGACATGCTAATTTTTTAATATCTATATACCATTTATCATTTCTCTCACTAATTTGGTAGTATTAAATGGGTTTCTCCTCTCCCTTTAGTTAGTGTGTTAAGAGAATGAAATACAAGACTTATCTTCCAATTTTGGATTATATTGGTGCATGAAGATATAAACACTAAGATTATTCCTAATCCTTTTAGTGCCTCTATATTCCAATCTTATGACTATTTCCAAGATTGGGTGGAAGCCTAAGTAGGTGGTGTAATAAATAGATTGGTCCATCAGTTGGAAAATCCATATGCTTCACTGGACCCCTTATCTGTAGTAACAATGGATTTTATCGATGACATGGGCGAGCCTATGAGGAAGTATTCTCATCATAGTGATGGGAATCCCATTAGTAGGACATTATTTCAGGATGGTGATGTTCCTTCAATATCTACAAGGGAAAATTAATTGATTGAGAGGAGAGTACATGATACCTATTCTCATAATTCTTCATCAGATCATCTAACCATTACTCCTTCCAACATGACCACCCCAGTGGTTTGAGAGAACCAATTATAAAGATGAAATATATGGTAGAAAATCCATGCCTTGATTTCCCAGACTCCCTTGGTAGAGCTTCATAGAAAAGATTAATTCCTTCTCTAGCTCTTTAATGATCTGGGGATAGGTGGATTTTACTTACAACCATTGTGTGATATCATTAAACAAATTTTCATGAACCTAAAACAATTGGTTAGTAATGAAGGATAATTATGTATTATTTATGATGGGAGTCCTCTGTATGAAATAATAAGGGATGCTTTAGAGGTTTTGGAATATGTACATTAGATAATTTCTCAACTACACCCCCATATGGATGAATTGATAATGTATATAACAAAATGGCAGAAAATCATATGTCAATCAATGTATGATATTTTGATATCATCATCCTTATTATAGACTACTCCCAAAGGAGTTAGTGAACTATAATATTTTATATAAACACATTTTCCTCTTCTAGCATTAGAATAAGAAGTGGGGAAATAACTTGAACACTAAATTGACACTTCTCACAAAACTATGGATTATTGGAAAATTCAGATGATTAAATTTCATCATAGTCTAATCACAAAATTTTCTCTTTTTTTAGTGGAATCCTTGGAGAGTCTCCAGAACATAGGTATTTCACCTTTTTCACTCAATCAATGAATAATTCTTCATAAAATTTAAATTTTGCTGTCAATATTTTATTTCATTCCCTATTTTCATGGAATTTTATTAACCAGATTTTTTATGGATCATCAAAAATACCCATCCTTTATATAATACCATGTTAACCCAAACACACAAATTTGGATTCTTAAATAATGAAATATTTCTCTTGAGTATTTAATAAAAATTCCCACAGACATGATAATCCTATCTGATGTATATTCTATGATCATCCTAAGATCACATAGTTTAAAAGTATAATTTGGTTTTGATACATCCATGTGGTATAGTGATCTAATTTATTCCAAAGTCAATGAAAATTTTGAGAATAACATTATTTTTTCTAGGAAAAAATAATGATCTCTAACAGATTTTTATCTCATTATTTTTTATTTATTGACCTAACATTTTTTTATGTTTCATATGGGGAAAGCTTACTGTTCAGGGACTTGGATTTTTCATAAGACACCCTCTTACTCAGTTTTTACATAACAGGTTTATTTCCCTTCCTATTTTAAAAATTATCAATATTTTCTGGATTTCACAATGTTCATTTCTAGTGTAAAGACACTCGAGTTTTTCCTAGGATTCCATTTTTGGGTATTCAACATGGAGAGTATTGAGTAAATTTAAATGGGATTATTAAGGCCTTGAAAATTATACCATCATTGTGTGGTAGTTTGTGATCATTCATATCATGCCTTATATTGTCATAGTTTAGAATCTTCTAGCTCATAACTTCTAGTGAAATAGACCAAAGTCTTATAGAACAGACCTTATGTTGCCATAATATATGGTTTTCTAGCTCAAATATTATGTTTATGTAGTTTAGGTTCTTCTAGATTGGACCACTTGTTTATATAGTTTGAGGTGATCTAGATTGGACCTTCTATTGCTGCAGTTTAGGGTTTTTTATCTGGAACATTTTTTTTATAGTTTTGGGTCTTCGAGCATAGACCTTATGCTGTTTATACTAGGGTCCTCTAGCTCAAACATTATGTTGTTAGTAGTGAAGGTTGGATACTCATAAAGGATCCCAAGAGCTTGTATCTTGTTGAATGAATGTTCATGAAGGTTATAAAACCCGTCATACCTAATTGTTATTCTGAATAATGATTGTTCATGAAGTCTTATGAACCCATTTGTTCTTGAATAAAATATGAAGGATTAAATTTCATGATAGGTTTTGTCCCCCTGTATACTTACCTTAAAGGTCATTAGTGGATTTTTTAAAATACCAGGGGTTCCATTTCCAGTTGAATAGTTGGTATATGGGTGGTGTAAATCATATCCCCAAATTTTGAATTGATGAATATGGAATGTGGTGATGTATTAGGGATAACCCAAAACACCCTAAGGTGCTATGTTCCACCACATTATTACCAGGGTTCATGAGGATTATAGTTCTTTTTCTACAAAGAGGAGAAACTCTATTTGGGGGGTCAATGAACCTTATGAATTAGCCCTTAATAATTACATGAATGGTTATTTAAAGGTGTCCCTACTCACTTACAAGGTCCATGAATGATTTTTGAACATTCAAATGATTTTAGACTGATGTGGGGTATGTAGAAAAGGGATATCCTAGAAGGGTTTTGGAACCATAGGGAATATTAGGTCTTGTTTTGGAGGCTCAGGCCCTATGACATGTGGTTTCAAGTCACATGGTGTGGGTAGTCAAATTTCTTGGGAATAGGGTAACACATTACTTCTTTGAGAAATAGTACAATAAACAGTGGCGTAACATCGGGGATGTCAAACCATCATGAATAGTCTAGTGAACATGCTGTCATGGCAAGAAGATGTGAAACATAATTGCTCTAAATTTTTCTTGGACCAGGGGATCTAATGAGTATAGATCAGCTTTTACTAGGGAAAAATAGTAAGACCTATGAGCTTTATGACTTGTTTATTTACACTATCTTTTTGATAAACTTTAGTGAAAAAGATTTTAGCTAGCAAATACTTCACTTTTTCATAGGACACAAATTTCTTATTTTTAACCTAAAAATATTTGTGTGTATTTTACTTGTCTTTTAGGTTCTGAGACTTTGATCATTAAGGGAAAAAGTATAATATCATATAAATTTTATCAAACTGCATGCAATTTATGTTCATGATTCACGTAGAGCTGGTATGTGTATAATATTACACAGTATCCTAATTAATATGCCTAGGTCTAAGGGTATACCAATATCATTTTGAGAGGGAGAAAAATGTTGTAAATCATGGATAAAGGTTCTCAAGTCATGAGTAATGTAATGGGGCTATCATTCTTATGATTATCCAAAACACCTTAAGGTTATTTGTTTCAATGTGGTGACATTAGGGCTCACAAGTATCATAAATTCATTACTATAGAGACAAGATTCCTCAGTTGGTGGGTCAGATACATTATGTAGATCCACCACTTACATGTTCATACAAAGATACCACTTCTCCTTTCTAAGTTCTGTGAAATGTTTGTAAATAGATTAGGTTCTCAAGACACAATGTGTGCTTTATGGGTTGAGGTGCTTAAAATGATAGAATCACCCAATAATCTGGTTGATATGGGTCTGGATCTTATGGTCCTCTGATAAAGAATGATTTCAGGTGATGTTTTGAACACTTTAACAACATGTAGTGGTTATGTACCTATCATGTAGTTTAATATCTTGTCAGAAGCACACATTCCTTACAGTTTAACATAATACAGTAAGGATGTGTGAATCAATGTGAAATTGTGTAATAAATTCTCAACGAAACTTTACAATTTTTAGGAAATTTATATGAAGGAAGCATCATTTATCTATGAAAATTATTATGGATGAATATCAATTTTTTGGATCCCCTTTTTTATAGTTTTTATCTCATGGAATATCAAGACATGTAGTTTTGACTCATGTGTTGGAAGAGTAATTCTGTATGACTCATCCCACTTTGAACAGAGGTTTATGCTAGTTTTAGGTTTTTGTTTTCTTAGGATTCCCTTTTAATATTACAAGGGTGGGAGTAAATACATAGTTATCACCTTTATAGATATAAATCTATGTATATCTGACTCATAATAAGGGTAGAGGGGCGACTAAATCGGAGAAATTGGGTCATAAAAATGATGCAAACCATGAAATGTAAGTGTAAAAGGATATTATATCATAATATTTCATTGAAAGTGGGTAAAATTCATAGATGTATAACTTTGAGATATTTGGATCCTCTTGAACATATTGTTTATAAAAGGTATAAATAATTAACCAAGAATATTTGAGTTAACTTAAAATGGGAACCAGTGGATAGATTTCAACCATTAATAATGGTGGAATCCCATATTCCATGTGGTTAGGACAATAAATCTTGGATTTAAGGGGGGAATCTCCTTTGGGACTAAAAAATTACCTATGAACAAACTCTTTGGTAGGGTTCCAATTATATAGAAAATTCTATAAGGTTCCTTTTAGGTTAGACAATCCATGTTACCAGTTTAATATTGGTAAGAAACAGGAGAAAGAGAGCATGAGGTCTATGGGGTTCCAAGAGAAGGATACCAACTTAAGGAATTTGTGGTGTCAACTCAGATATTTAAGACATGAATTTGGTTCATGGAAAATATAAGATTCAAGAAGGTTTCAATCACCCTAAATACTAAACCAATGTGTATTGAGCACATTTTGATGCGAAGTAATAAAACATGTGATTCATGGGTACACAACCATCAAAGGGGATAATCTGTTCAATTTGAAGACCTTTTGGAATACATTTTAACTTCATGCGATAAGGTCATGGATATTTAGTTTTAATAATATCCCAAGGAAAATTTTCCCAATCTAAGATATGTATTGGTCATGTTGACAAGAAAAATTTTCATGGTTACCTAATCTCACATGATCTATGCTAATTGTGATAAACATGGAAAAATTGGGAGGTATATTATTACACATGAGAGTTTTTATTGGATGGAAGGATACATGGTTCCAGTATCATATGCGGAGAGGGGTGATTTTTTATCACTGTATATGTTGAAACTGGACCAAAAACTTGATATTTGGGTGTCACTATGTATCTCGTGATGGAAATAATAAAGAAAAATGTACTTCTTGAACTGAAAATTCACTGTGTAGGTATAACCCTTACACATAGGGGAAATTTTTACCATTTATTATTATAACTGGATCTAGGATTGGAGATTTGTGTGTCATTATATATCTTGTGATGGCATGAATCAACCAACACATAGTTCATGAATGGGAAACCCTATATGAATTTTTTTCCATACAAAGTGGGGGGAATTTATCGCATTGCTTATTATCCGTGGATTTAGAATTTTAGATCTAGGTATCACTATATATCATGAGATAGCTAAAATCATTCCACATGTAGTTATTGAATATAAAACAATCTACATAGTTCTGACCCATACACATGGTGGGGGGGGGGGTTATCACATTGATTATTGCGGATGGAACTAGGATTAGAGATCTAGGTTTCACTACATATCCAGTGATGATATAAATCAAGCCATACATATTTCACGAATAGGGAAATTTCTATGGACATCTTACCCATCAATATAGGGAAAAAAATTTCTATTGATTATTGTGGTTGGACCCTTGATTTGATATTCGGTCATCATTATGTGTCTTCTGATGGTATGGGTCATGCAAAACATTTTTCATAAACTATAGATTATCCATAGAGGTCTGGTTCATATACAAAGGTGGAATATTTCTCATCAATTACTATTGATGGTCCCAATATTGGATATATGAGTTTCATAATGTATCTTTTATAGTACGAATTAAGCCACATGTAGTTATTCAATGGGATATTCCCCATTCATGAGTGGCCTCATACATAGAGTGGGGGATATTTACAATTTATTATTGTGGTTGGACATAATATTAAAGATCTGGGCATCACTATATATCCTATGATGTAAGGAATAAAGATTGAAATAGTTCTTTAGTGGAGGTGTGGTGGGAGTGAAACACTAAGAACAGTGTTCCTCTTAGGATAGAGCCATGGTAATTCACAATTTTATGTTAGTAAGAGACATCAACCATGAAGTTTAACATCATTAAGTAAGGTCTTATGGTTCTTCATTTAAGGTCTTGCAACTAGGACCATCATAATCCTATAATGAATTAATATATCTTAATAATCTGAGGAATCCCTTACCAATGTTCCAAATACCATTTGAGTTATAGTTGGTGTGAGAAAAAAGGAATGAAAAATGTTTATTTCACCACACTGAGGTGATTAAAAAAAATCAGGGTAATATTTACCATATAGTGGTTGGGCCAAGATATCAAATCTCAGTGTCACTACATATCTCATTGAATTGAGGATCATGTCATACATAGTTCAAGAAAACCATGTGGTTTAAAATAATGTGACAAGGATGTGAAAATAAAATAAAACATTGTGGCTTAACCCAAGATTGGATATTTGGGCATCACTATGTATCCTATGATGGAAGGAATCAAGCCACAGGCAGTTCATATGTGTTGAGATTTTCTACATGGATCTTAATCACACACAGGGATGGGAACCTCATTTTTCTTTTATATAGATCTATCTTATAGGCCGTGAATCTTTTGTGAAGTGATATTCACCAGGAATTCTAACATCATACAATAAGGACATAAGGCATTGTTAAGTTTAATGTGTTTCTTCCATGAATTTTTTTAATGTAGTTTAATGTCATTTAGAAAGGACATATCTATCCTATAGATTAACATCATGTGAAAAGGACATATTCCCTGTAGTTTAGTGCAATGCATCCAGGAGCTATCATGTAGTTTAACATCATGCATCCAAGATGACAGATGCTTGACAATAATTTGGAAATTTACTTTTTGAGAAACCATGCATTGGTGGGGGAATGATGCATCCCCCGTCCATTATGGCCAATGAGTAACCTCCATTGGAATAAGCCTTATTTATGATGTAAGGACCTTACCATTTGGGTTCAAGAATTGGAAGTTTATTTCCTGATATCACCAGGGTTTTGGGAGCCAATACCAGTCCACCTTGAAGGAATTAGTGAATGTGAACTATTTTTAAGGATTATGAAATCCAATTATGATGGAATTTGAGGTTTTGTAGTGTAGGGAACCTTTTATCATCAAGCCATTAAAAATCATCAAGATTTTTTTTTATTTCTCATCATCTAATATTTTTCTATAGATATCTATTTGGAGTGAGGGAAACTAGAAATCTATGGTCAACACCACTTCTGTCCCATACTCTAATGAATATTTATTTTCTTTTGTAGTGGAATTTAGATAGCTATTGTAGGCCCATAAATCACGAATGATCTAGTTTGGACAAGGATTCTTGTATTTTTCCACCATCTTATGGAGTATATTTGATAGAGTCATATTAAAGGCCTATATTTTACCATTTTCTATTATATGATAGCAGGATGAATAGTTGGATTCTATGTTTTACTCATGTAATAATTTCTTAAATTAAGGAAAACAAAATTTGGTGTCATTTTCCATCAATATTGTGTGGGGGAATTTGAATCAGGTGATGACATTAGAATTGATGAAGTTAATGATATTATTCATCTCAACTTCCATGAGGGGTATTTCCTTAGCCCATTTGGAAAATAAATTTTTAGTAGTAAGTATTTACTTAAACTACATAGCTGGGTATAGGGGATAATGACCCACAACATCCATTACCTATACAAAAAATGGCTAGGAAAATTTATCTCTATGTACAAGATTTGAGGGCTGATGAATAAAGTTTTCATCAATATTTAATGTATGAAATTTCACAGTGAATTATACATAGTCATGTATCATTGTTTTATAGTAGTAACCAAGACTTTTAATTTGGTTGGAGGTCCTAGTCCCAGAATGATGAGTGCTATATGAGCCTGCATGTAATTCTTCCATTACAACATGGATATCTCCTTCTAATGGTAATATTAAGAGGATTACATCAAAGCCTCATTTTTAGAAGAATTTTACTCATTTTTACCATCTTGAAGGGTAATGTTCATTGTTTGATGCTAAGTCTATTACCTTCCAGCTTAGTCTAATTGGAGGGTCCCATTTTAGAGATAATCTATTTTGGTCTCCATCCATCCAGGTTTTGATATCAGTTCATCAAGATATTGGGTCATGTTGACCTGAATGATTTCCTCCATTTCATAAACAATGAATGATGAGTCCATCCTTTGATGTGTGATGTGGAAGAAAGCCTCATCCATATCAGTGTCAACCATGACTGTAGGTACATTAGCCAGTGTGTTGAAATGAGAATTTTGTGATTGATTAAAATGATAAAATGTTGGTTCAAAAGGGAACACTTTTATTATTACTCTAACGTAGCTAATGGGAGGGGCTAGCTCTTCTTTCTTGATGGAATAATCCTTGATGATTTTTTTGATCACTATCTATGAATCCCCTTTTTTATCTAGGTAGTCTATCTATAGTTGTAGGGAAAATTCTAAGCCACCAATGAGGTCTTGGTACTATTCCTCATTATTAGGGATGACTTAAGATAGTGGGAAGGATTAGGAAAAATCAACTTTGTTCTAGGAATCAACTACAATCCCTTGACCAACCTGATTGAGCCTTGGGTTTTCTATCATCTTTCCAATATGTCTTTAGGAGGCTTGATAAAAATATATCACCCATGTTTGTGGAGTGTCGTCGACATAGAAACCCTATTTTTGTAAGTTTGGCCTCTAATGGTGTACTTTTTGGGGTAGGATGTTCCACAAGGAAATAATCCAGGTCATTCCCTTTAACAACCTTATGCAACATGGAATGGATGTTTTATTTCTATAGAATAATCACCCATCAGAACAAAATCCCAGTTAATATAACATGAAAAATTCTTCACTTGAGTTGTTCGATATAAGAGACCATGTGGACTTAGTGACGTTGCATGTAATTTATCACCTTTTCCACTCCAAATATGAGTGTATGTATTTTTCTCTCGACATCATAATATCAATTATCAGTTCTTAACATCACTCAAATGGGGTAGTAGATAATATTTTCATTCACTAAAACATTTTTATGAGCAAGTGGAGCACTAATTTATCACTCCATAGAATCCAAATAAAATTATTTTCCTTCCTTCTACCAGTACCATAAAAATAGAATAGTGTAGTAAGAACTATTATAGATTCCCAATAGCTTCTTAGTATTCATAATCCCATTAGTATGCAAACCATTCTACATTGACATGGTTGTGGTGAGTTATTTTATGGTTAGTTTAGTTATGAAACACTAAATGTAAGAAAGGTTCCCTTGGATCCCCCTCATTTATTTTATATTCCAAGGATGTTACATTGCTATGATTTCCATAGTCTATTTTGGGCCGAGATTAATACCATGTCGGCGTACCAAAATTCCAATGACATTCCCTAAAATTACCCATGAAATCACACATTATCATATTATTTCTCAAATCATGCTTCTATAACTTTGTGAATATTTCTTAAAGTTGCATGAGGTGATCACATCACTGTTGAGATTTGACCACTTGGGAATCAATATAACATTCTACTATTAATTTTAATATTGTCTAAAAGATATGATGAATTGGTCCTTATTAAGTAACACCAACATTATTCAATCCAAATGGCATAACTTAATACAAAAAGATCCCATGAGGTTCTCTAAAGGTGGCGACTTCCTTGTTTTCTAGGGACATCATTAATTGAGTTTACCCCGAATAACCATCCATGAAGGAAAGGTCCTGCAATCTGATAGTTTCATTGATTAGAAGTTTAGTGAAGAGGAATTAGAAATCAACCTTTGGGAATTTTTATTAAGGTCTCTAAAATTGATGCAGACCCTAATTTTCACAGTCCATTCTTGATGGTGATGATGTTGGTGAGGCTTTTGGGAATTGAAATTACAAGAAAACATTAGATTATATCAATTTGTTAACATCTTACTCTACATTAGTATCATGAGAGGGGTGAATTATATGGGCTTCCTTGTTTAAACCTTGATGATCATCGGGTAAGCCAAGGTGGTGTGTAGTGACATCAGGGTTTATCCTGAGAATTTATGTATAATTCATTATGAATATGTGTCGATACTACTCTATAAATAAAATATACATTGCTTCCTCCTAATGAGGCATGGAGTCACTAATAAATATAGATCTTGGGTCTTATTTGGTTCCCTAATTCACCAGCCTAATATCATCAATGGTTATGAAAATCCTTTCCTCAAATAAGGGAGGGGATTTCTTAAAGGCGTCCTATTCATCCTCCATCTTTGATACCATGGAGGGATTTTCATACATGGTGGGTAATATGTGGTAATATATGTCATTTTTTATGTAAGAGAGGACATGGGATGAGAATTTATCACCCAGAACAACCAAAGTTGTTTCAAATAGATTCCATAGATTATTTCATTCTTTTACGCTTTCACTAGTGATGGGGGAGGCTGGACATCTTGGATTTAGTCTTCATCCACAATCATTTTTATGGGTAGAACATAATCAATGTCTAGCATACCCAAGGGATTCATAGGGGCGGTCCCCAAGCCATTTGGTTCTGAAACTTATATATCTTTATACATCATAGGTTTTTTCCTTCACTTTTGTATAAACCCTCCTTAACATATTTTGGATTCATAATAATCAAATGTGGAAACCTCACCATGTATTATTCTGACCTTCCCATCGATAGGGTATTTCAAAAACTGATTAAATGAAAAATGTACCTCAACATTGCTATAAATCCATGGTCTTAATATCATTATATTATATGGTGTTTCATTCTAGATAACCATAAAATCAACATTAGATGTGATATCCAAAAAAAATTCCTCGATCATTATCATATCGACAATCCTCTACTTGATCTTATCGTACCTTTTAATGTATAAAATTTTTAGAGATAATTTTCCCTCACTATATCTCAAATTTTGGTGGGTCTAAATCAAGATGATTTTGATCTCATAACCATAATCAATCATATACCTTCTGATTTTTAAATTTTTGAGTTTACATGAAATGTAAAGGGGTCTGACATGTCCCTAAATAACATCTTCTTGGTCATTTTCTATGAATGATATGGTGACATGGCATCATGATGTAATAGTCTACACTCAATAAAAATCAGTTGCAAATAATTCTTTCTTAAACTTCTGTTGGCTATATAGGGATTTGATGAGTTCCTCTTTGAGTTATTTTGAGTTATGGAGAGCATCCATAATTGAGAGTTTGGATGGAACAAAGGAAACTATTGTAGAATGTCATAATTTTGTGCTTGAGGGTTGTGTTTCACATGTGGGGAAGATCAAAATTATGTGGTTTATGATATTAAGTTTTTGAGTTTGATGGTTATAGATCTTAAGAATAGGTCAAAGTATCATATAATTCATCTGGTATAGGTCGTACCAACCTTCCCCTTTTTCATGGTTGATTAGACAATCACACCCCACTAGACATTCAGGTAAGATAACTGGGCTTGGTTGTCCATTGGAGGGATTTGATTAATCTATATATTTATATTGGTCTTGTTAGAGTTATCTCCCATGGGTATCACATGCATATATTTCCACTATGGGGATATTACCAAAATATTGGGTTCGACCATGCTTGTTTCCTCCTCTATATCCTCAGATCCAGTGTCCTCATACTCTAATTCCCTGATCAATTATGGAAAATTCATACTTTGAGGCATATTAATAATTAGATAAGGGATATATTTATTAAACTATGTTAATATAAGAAAATACATCTCTTCATCCATTTAATATTCCATTTTTTGGGGTATTTTCTATTCTTTGGATGGTGAATGAATGAAATCTTCAAGAGTCGTAGATTTTGTGCGATCCAAATATGACTCTTCATATTCTATCTTTTTCTATGTATGATGATTACTGTCAGATCAAGGATGTGTATTAAATTTCACCTCCCTAAGTGATGGTATTGTTATTTTTATGTGAATATGTGCTCTCAGAGTGTAATAATCTCAGAAAACTGTTATTCAATTCATACAATTATCAAACTTTTATCTACACTTGGTTGAAATATCTTTCTAGTTACCCCCTTTTTCTGACTGGGTTATGGTTACACAATTCACTTTTACTTGGGAATTATCTAGAATCACCTATCCATAATCTACCATGATTTGTATAATTTTTTTGAGGAGTAATAAATCCTAGATGGTGTGGCCCTACCTTCTATAGAAAGATAAATAGCTAGGATGTTCATTAGGGTTGACCTTGATGGGTTATCTTGGCTCTATAAGCTTGATTATGTTATTTTACATAGATTTAAGGAAACAACTAGGGATCGAATAATTTTATATGGAGTAATCTTTATTCATCTTCTCCTCAAATTGTATGCATCCCTGGTCTCTTTTTTTCTAGCTGAGGGGTATTTAGTTGTTCTTGTTCTCAATAGGTTGTGTCAGTTGATTCAAGACCTTACCTAGTGATTTAATAGGAAATTATAATGGATTGAGGATGAAAATAGAAGTCTCATCCTTAAAAATAAATTTCCCCTATTATGAGGACATTGGAAGATACTTAGATCGAGTCCATTGAATTTCATATTATAGGCATTATTCCATATCAGAAAACTCATAGAATCCTCTTGGACACTTTATCCAAATAAAATGTGTTTTCAGTTCATCCAAAATATTTTTAGAAAAGGGTTCCATTAATACATGTTATGAAAGAGGGATTCTAAGTGAATAGGTTAAAACCATCCTCATGGAGATGAAGTAAGAAACCCTCTCATTTTATCATTTCTTGTAGTTTTTGAGGTGTAAAAATATTATCTTCCTTAGAACAAAGTTGAATTGCTAAAGGAATTTATGATGAAGGTATTCCCATAATTTTATGGATTTATCTAGAATAATTTTCTACAAAATGAAGGCTGACCCCACTAGAGTTTATACACAACATCTCAACACTATAGCCTCTTTCTAATATAAAGGGCCCATTATTGGGCCACATCGAGACATGAAGTGCCTGATCAGATTTTTTAGATAACTCTTGAGAAGGTAGGGTTTCCAAAATTGGGTGGGGGAAAAGTTTCATCCCGTTATTCAAGATATAGATTTTTATCAGGTTACACATGTGTTCCCCACCCTTCTCTGGATTCCATTCAAGCAGCCATGTATTCAATGGTATTGTGGATTTCTAGAGGTACCACTATCTGGAACACCTCATGTCTATAGGTAAAGGGAGAGGTTTTATGAGGTGCACCTTTTTTAATTTATCTCTAATTTTAAATCTGTGTTACTATTGAATGATCTCCCTAGATGAGGATAGGATGTCTTCATAATGGAGAAAATCCATGATCATCCTCGACTCCCTCATTTATATAGAACAACTACCTAGATATCGAGATAACATGGTGTTCTAATTCCACTCTTTTAGGAAGATTATAGCTCTCCTAATATGAGGGAGGAGGGATATTTATCTTCTATTAAAGATATACCCAGTGGGAATGTTTCCCCAAAGTAGTTCCTCATTGATTTTCTTAAGATTTTGAACCACATTCTCATACTATGATAGTTGTTTCTTCACAAAATGAATTACAGCTCTTTTATATAGTGAGTGGTATGTAGAAACAACTTTCCCGTTATTCTTGAAATTTTTCCACTATAGTGGAGACAATTCATTATTTATAGGTGCAAGGTTTTGGATCCTCCTATGATTTCTCATACGTGCAGCCTCATTTAGTGGATCTATATCACCCTACTCTCAAGGTATAATTTATACATATCATCCCTCTATATTTTAATATTGATCAAAATAATCTATTGTATTGATTGATATTCCATTCAAAAAGGTGTATCAGATAAGGGTATTTATCCCATTACTCACAAAATAATTGGGTGATTCTGCACTAGTTTGTCCTCCTTCAAGGGCTACATTAGTGTAATTTCTCAAAACTTTGTCCATATTGGATCATTTTATATTCCGAAGCCTATGGGTTTGGTTACCATTACCATATATTTCTCCAGTCATAGTATTAGAATAGTGACATTGTGGGTGTTTTCGATCATGTTTTCTGAATAGTCCCCAAATAGAAAAGGTATGTCTTATGGATAGAGAAACAGATGGGATGCTGATAGGTGATATTTATCTCACATCCTAAAGATGACTTTTTCATTCCAAAATGATGATAATGATGAAAATTCTCCCATCCCTATGGGATGGAGATAATACAGGGCCACTATTTTCATTTTTTTAGCATGTTTTTGTTGATTTGATTATTCATGTCAAGGATTTGATGACCCTTGAGATGGAAACTAAGATATAAATTCCCCTATACCTATATGCTGAGGTTGATCTAAAACCATTGTTGGTTTCTCAAGGACCCTCTCATAGTGTGATAAACCTTGTGATGGATATTGAGATAAAAATTTCCCATATCCTATGAGATGGGGTTGTTCTGAAGCTACCACCAATATGTCCTGGATCCTCTCAAGGTTTGAGGACCCAAGGGGTCAAGGTGGTGGTAAAATTTCACCCAACCCTATGGGATGGGTTCTCTCATGGATGGTTTCTATGATAGAAACTATTGAAATCCATTTTATTTGGTACAATTGTGCTCACTTATGAGATGATTGCAATTACAGTCCATGATGGGAGTCATTTTCTAAGGGTTGTTTTTGGGTCGGCCACAATATCAGCTTCCATGTATGGAATACATTCCCATTTTTTAGGGGGGCAACATAGAAATATATTGGTAGATCACTCCCTTCTCTCAAAATGTATCATCATCTTTAAAGTGAGGGTATTTCATCTTAATGACTATATATAATGTGCCTTACCTTATCCCCTCATTTTTATGGAGTTTATGACATTATAGGATGTTGCATATATGGATATTTACTATTTTTGGGACATAGAGAAGTACAATACTCCATATATTCCCCATCCTCAGACACGTATTTCATAAGGGGATATGTAAATCAATCAATAGAGAGTTTTTATGATGTAGAGAGAAATACTATGTAGAAATGTTTCATTCTCTTCCTTCCCTAGGTTTCAGGAAATAGAGAGTGGGGACATGTATAGTTGACAAAAAACTTTATTTGTGGTATTAAGGTGTCATTGATATCATAGATATGGGAGGTGTCTATCCTTTAATCGATGATTATTTTCCCACATATTTTAGTGTAGGTAGGAAATTCAATTCTTTCATAGCTCATCTGGGATCTCATAGTTAGAAGTGTTGATGGGACAAGAAATTATTAGGAGTTTTTTTGGATAAATCTCTCCATATATTCATGTTGGACTCTTCTTTATCATATTTATATCCCTCCACCTATTTTGACCACAAAATTTTCTCCAATAGTTCTTTATCTAACTGTGATAAAGTAATGATGATAGTTAATTGGGAATTATATACGGTTGATCCTAGTGTTTCAATCACCTCTCTATACAAAGGTGTTTGTATTTGGAACAACTCTCTCTATAGAGGGTTTTGGGTAAGGGGATAATTATCATGTCTGAGAGAGATATATAACTTTGGCGAGGTTTACCATGGTATATTTCCAGAGTAGAGTCCCTAAAATCCATCTCTACAATAAAATGAGGAGGAATCTAAATTTAATGATATATTTATTCATTGATTAAAGAGTCAAATAACCCTTTAGGTGTTGTGGATATGAATTGAATGTATTAAAGGACACTGGCATTGAGAAGATATGGGAAAATTACCCCATTCTGCATCGTGGTCAGAATATAATGACCTTCCTTTTATGGTTGACCATGGATATGATCCTATTGCATGATTTATACTAGAATATGTTGATAATTGTCTAGTAGTATAGTAATATTATCTCATTATTAATAATAAGATAGAGTATGTTGATGAGATTATTTATTATCATCCATAATATGAGATTTTATGTAGATGGTTTCTAGAATATTTTGGTCAGCCCTTTCTAAAGCGGAGACACAAGTCGAGTTTAAAAATGAATTTCCCACTAGAATTTTTCAATGGACCTCTAGAATGAGAAAAGGGATATGATACTTTTCATGTGTAGTATTTAAAGGATGTGGTTGCTGTCATTCTTTGGTGGAAGTAGGAATATGAACCTAGCTTCTATGAGATACTAGAATATTCCAAGTAGTATCACTAGCAGGTATATGAGCCTAATATGAGATGACCAACATATTATACTGATGGACCTAAGTTTGAATAGTGATATGAGCATGGTCTAGTTCCTTTAGAGCATGTCCCTAGTCTTTTTGAACTGGAATATGAGCTTGTCTCAAGGCATGTACAACTCTCACTTTTTGATCCTCTATCCTAAAAAGTATATGATCCCAGTGCTATACCATTTGATTATTTTGTCTATATTTTTATATAGGAATGTGTACCCAACCTGAGGTATATTCTACTCTCAATTGGAGAGCCCAGGTTGGAATGGGGATATGAGCCTGATCCTGTACCTTTGGATATGTCACCTGTATTTTTTGATAGTAATGTTCTCATATCCTGAGGCATTCTCCAAATTGAGTTGGTGATCCCATGATGGGACATGAATATTATGCCATTCCTATGAAGATAATTCTACTAAAAAATATAAAATAAGTTCACTCAGTCATGAGTAGCCACCTATTCATACTAATAATGGTGATGTTCTACTCGATCTATCAGGAAAAGAATATATGTATTTACCTATATCTGTAATAATGCTAGAATATTCTAAATGAGTTCTTTAACTATTGTTAAAATGTAGATACACTTTACAAAAATGTGTGAAAGAATATTATCCTAACCATTTTCAATATCCAAAATATACTAGAAAATATCTTTGATTGAAGTGGGGATATAATCCCTATCATGTCCTCCTTATGACATCAAATTATGATTATATTATTCATGTGTATAGGTAGAGATATGCGCCTCCCCCATGATTTCTATAGGAATATGCATGAAAAATTGATTCAAGTGCATAAGGATATGAGCCTTCCCACTGGCTGCTGCTGGAATATGTTGAAATGATTATTCATTAGAATAGTTGATAAGATCCCAATCCCATTTATCCATAAATTTGTATACCCAAAGTTTTTTCCTTTGTACGCATGCATGAGTGTCCTATGTGGAAAGTTATTGGGTGGTGAGATCAGCATGTGACTGAGGGGAACCATAGGGATGACTATAGTGATGACGGTTGACATGATCCCTCCTCTATATCTTCAGAATTAGGATGAATCAATAGTTTAATCCACTATCTAACTTCAACAGATATGGAAGGTGATGATTTCTACACTCATGGGATAAGCTTACAAAGCAATTGATGGTGGAAAAAACTACCATTTGTTTCAGTGTATCATTCCATGAATGGGATGAACAAAATGGATTCAGTGTATGGGGACCATTACATGTATCCTTGAGGGTTAGGTTCATACCATGTAGCTAGTATTCCAAAAACATAACATTTTCCACCCAAAGAAGAAGGTGTCGGGTGGGTGAGGTTTTTTTACACCCTATGTAGTTCACCATCATGTATAAGGTTTCATAAAATTTTCTCAATGAATACATGATCTTGGGTTAAGGTGTTGTTTATAATAGACATACTCATAAAGTTAAGAAGTAACAATGTCACTGATCAGTGCATCATCAAAAGTTTGAAACATGCTTAATCCCCTAAGAATATGTAACACAATTTTCCTTTATTATACATGGTTTAGCTAATTTTCTCACACGGACTTCTCATGGTGAGAATAGAATTATTTTATAGGAACCCTAGTTATGTTTGATTTTTTTTCAGGTGTACCAAAATGGTCTGATACATGATCAACTGATATTTTTTTCATTTGAGAGATTCACATTGGGTTTAACATTTTTCCCTCAAAAGATAACAGATGTATGACATCCCTAGGGTTTATGAGACATGATGCTTGAGGACAATAATGATTCAGTTATTCCATTATTACATGCTTTCACACTGGGTTCACAATCTTTGTTTTGTTTTTAAGGATTTATTATTGGTGGATTAAGTATGGTTTCATAATCATTCACATCATATTTAACATTTTCATATTTCATAGAAACTCCCAACGATTCCCACATCCATAACTGAGTACATACCTGATTTCCAAAGGCAGGTGGTGCATTGGGATTTTAGATCTAATAGTTATTAGGAACTTACATTAGTCAAGAGTATGGGATTTCAGGATCATCTCAACCTTTTAGGGGGAATTATTTCCTATTCTGGGACTCTCTTATAGGTTTATGATATGATCATGAATCTCTTCATAATCTCGATAAGGACCCAGTTTCCCAAACAAAATGATTAGTTGCTAAACCATTCTATGTTTAGGGGGTTTATTATTGATATCATATGTATGTATCCATGGTTCTTCATTTTATACCTATTATTTCATATAAATGTGAAGTTTTTTATATTATAAAGCTATATAACTTGGAACCTCAGATTTTACAGTCATCCAGGAAGGCGATTGGTATTTTGAGGATGGTATAGAACCTTTATGAAGAATTTTATGTATCCTGTGTATAACTAGAATGAAAACCCACATAGTTCAATTAAACCATGTACTATAACATCATGTGAAAAATATATATGTGTGGGAACTTCGACACTAGGTATTGAGCTCGAGCCTTAGAAACGTTTCCTACATATCCTGATTATAATAGGAATCAGAACCATTTTATTTTGATCATTATTCAACCCACCTCTAAGTAGTGATCAATAATTCATTCCAGTGAGGGTTATTACCATAGGTTCTACCAATATGGTTATTTCTTATGGAAATAACTTGAGGTGAATTCTTGTGTATGGGGGAAATCATATGAGGCCACTAAATGACACATACAATATGAGTTTTCCTTGGATGGGGTAAACTCATGATGTGAATGATGTGATTTATATAAATCTATAGTCCCACTTTACCCATGAAACTGTGAGAAATAAGGGATAACAAGAGATCAGTCTCACTGAATAAGGATAAATGAATTATTTATTAGAGACGCCCTTAGGGGGTGTATTCTATGGATCACGGGCCTTTGGAAGGCATCCTAAAAATTCTTCATATGGAAGGAATAAGAGTCCTCATAGTTAATTAAGATTCTAAATCTTCTAATAGAAGAGGAATAATGATGTTACCATAGGAGAGTTTCAGTCCAATGGGTTTGAGTTTCTAAGACGTGAAGGGACATACACTAAGGTGGGTGCCCATTAGAGGTTGGTATTTTGGAATGTATCCTAAGTATCTTATTTGTATGGGAATAAATGATACATTTGTTTAGTTAACAGTGTGTTTGAATGTATCTACAAGACAATTTTATAACATCCTTGGGTGTCTTCCTGACACATATGACAAGTCAGAGTGTCTATGTTGGACATGTCCTAGTTGTCTGTCTGAAATGTCATAATTGTCTTCTTGACATATCTTGAGTGTCTATATGACATGTATTATGTGTTGTTATTACATTTCCTGAGTTTATATTTGATAAGGATGACAGGTATGAGGGTTCTTAGATTGATTGAAGCAGACATGCCATAGGCCTATCACAATATCTGACTAACATGTCTAAAGGACTATCGCATAACCCGATTGATATGTCTGAGGGTCATCACATGATCAACAAAGATGTATCTAGGGGTGTCACATGACCATGGTTGACATTTTTTAATTTCTATATGGATTTTCATGCTTTGGTCTATATGTCTAGATGACTTTCCAAGATTATCTGACAAGTCTAAATAACTTTATAAGACATGGATAATATGTTTTGAGGATATCGTGTTGCTTGGATAACATGTTTAGAGAAATTTATGAGCCTTGGTCAAAAATTTTGGTTGTTGTCATATGATCTAGATAGGTCATGTGAAGTTCATGATTCCATATTATAAAAACTAGTATATTCATCTTCATGTAATTATTCTATCTTTTTCCAAATTCTTTGTATATATTCCTCAAAGTTTATCAAGCATTATCTTGTTTAGTTTTCATGTGGTTAATTCAACATGAATATACTCTAGCCGACACTCTAATGATACTTCCCATGATCAATATGGTGATCATATGAAGTGAATATTCATTCCACACAATTCATTAGTTCATTTCATGTATTTTACTTGATAAAAGACCCTTGGAATCACATGGATTCCAGCTCTGAGAAGTCCGATCTTATGCACTCCCATTGGTGTAGTAACTAAAGTGAATATTTCTTTTTTGTTTTGAGTGGGAAGAATTTATAGGCCTTGCTTCCCCGGTTCTACACCACCTTTCATAGGACGTATCTCATAGATATGGTCTTGAGTTTGTGGAGGGAGTATTTGATCACACACTTTGATTAATATTTACATTGGTCATTCATGGTGGTTCCTGAGAAACAACAACCACAAGAACACTATGTTATTGCAAAATTTATTAGACATGTGGCTTATTAAAGGGGTTTCACATGATTAAAAGTGGCATTTTATGGTCCCTTCATGAGATCCAATAGGCTTGTTAGAGGATATTCACGAGACCAAGATGGACTGTCAAGGGGACCTCTGTGAGATCAGGGTGGCATGCCAATGGACCCATGCATGATCAATGGTGATCACAATAGGTGAATAGATTATTAACATGAAAATAATCATATCCTCCCTTCACATAAGGATTATACATTTTCTAAATTTTATTCCTGAATTTACAAGACTTTTAGTCGATACCCATTGGTTATATATTAGGGAATCGTTTGATTAGTAGAGGATCACATGAAGGCATGTGATCTTCATCATGGATAGTAAATCTGCTTGTATATGATGTTCCACATGATCAAATTGCAATGTTAGAGGGATTCTACATGACCATTACCGAATGACCAGAAATTTTAATGAGATTAGGTAACCTGTCAAAACAGATTTCTCTTGATCAATTATACTTATCCAGGGACCCTCATGAGATCAAAGTATCTTTTCATAGATATATCATGAGATCATGGTGGAATTCCAAAGGTCATCCACATGAACAATGGTGATCAAAGAAAGTTAATAACCCCTTATCATAAAAAACTAGATAAAATAAATCACATGAAGGATATTCCTTTTTAATTTTATTTCTTATTTTATGAGGGTATTCAATTGATTGTCAGGTGTATTTTAATTGATATGTCGCATTATTGGAGGAGTTCATCATGTATCCTCCACAATATCATTATCATTTGTCTAGAATCCTTCACATGAACTGAAGGGGTTTTGGGGGGGTATTGTATGATCAGAGGGACCCACTAAAGGGGCTTTACTTGACCATCTAATGATCATGTGAAGTGCATGATTCATCCATGTTTCCTTCTCAGGGTCAGGTGATCAAGTGTTCTACTAGGGATTACGTGATTCACATGATGCATCATCGCAATAATATATATCCATGTTGCTTCTTACTTTGTCCTATAGAGAAAATAATACCCATGCATTAGGTATTTATTTAATTATATAATTTCTAATGCTCATTTTGAGGGGTTCAAAACGTTTTATTTTTCTCATTGATTATCCATTCAGGTACTAAAAGATCATTTCCATTTAAGAGAGATAAATCCAATGAAATAATCTCATCTCCCCCTTGGATTGTAATGAAAAAAATAGAACACATGTATTTTTAAAGTGTTTAAATCCAATGAATAATACTAATCCCAGTTGTGATTATTTAGAAACCCCAATCATGGATTATCACTATTATATTTAGTGACTAAGAGATAAACAATTATACACACAATGGTTTGGTTATATATCCTCCACACTCCCTGTTTCAAGCATTATCAACATAAATAATCTTTAAAATAGACTCCTATGAAAAGATCTTTATGATATATGATGTAGTATTTATCCTCCTTTAATAATGATCTCTTACTGGTTTTTAATTCTTCACACAATCCTTGAATGGATCCTTTTTGTAATTCATCAATAATGTCTTCAATAGCTTCAACCTTCTTGATGTAGAATCTCATTGGCCTTACTCTTCCACTCTGTATGCTTCATCAAAAACTCACAATCACCTTCTAAAATATAGTATTATTATAGGCCTACTTCTTCTTCTTGTTCTTTGATGTAATGGTTTTTATAGATTCTATATCTCTCACTTCATTGATAACTATATGATCTATTAGTATTAGTTTTATCATGTTCTCCATTATCTTATTTGATTATCAAAAATTTCTATGTTATAGTCATAATGTCGAAGGATATCTCAAAGTTGTTTCTTTTTTCATATCCCTAAATTTATTTTATATTAATTGAATTATTGTAAATATTTTTTATAAAATATGAATTTTTAAATCTCCTCAAATATTAGTGTCATGTGATCTCTTATATTCAAACTAGTGGATACTTCCAATTGTAATTCCCTAAAAATCTCATCAAATATCTCAATCAAATATTTCCATTTAGATCCCTATATAACCTTTGATATTTCCTTATTCAAATGATCCATTAAATATAAAATAATTTAATTCTTTAATTCTACTTCAATATGTGCATGGATCTATGGATTTTTAATGTGGCATAGTAGCTCACATCATGGAACTAATCTCAAACTTTAGATTGATTCATATCCTTTTATTGTCATGTTTGTTTTTGTGAATAATAGTTCACATAAAATTGGCCTATCTAATTTCCATTAATTATAATATCTAATTCATTAATTCCTTGAATTTATGGGTAGAAGTAAATTTTATCTTATGATTTAGTATGACATATGATGTAATCTATGAGATTATCCCTTCATCAATCTTCATGAATAATTAATATTCTCATAATTCTTAGCATGTATTATAGGCTCTCTACTATTCTCATTCCATTTTTCTTTCTTCTACCTCACAAAATGTCTTATGAGGTTCTCATATGTGATTATCCAATTCTACTTGTTAATTTTCCATATTTTTTTCTTTTATGAATTTACTGATTTTGATTCAACTTTTTTAATAATTCCCCTAATGTTTTTATGATTCCACTCATTTGAGATAACTTTGAAATTGAAAAAAAAATCAAATTTCACTTGTTTAACCCCTATTGATAATAAAACCAACATTTGATGTTTTTTAAATAAAAACCATGTATGATAAAAAATAATTATATATATGTTAAGGGGGAATACAATGTATTCTCAAGCTTTGGGATATAGTTTAACACGATGATTCCACTAATGTTTTCTAAAATCGGTATGGACAATAGTGTTATAAATATGTTATCAATTTTTCATTATGTTAAAATATAATCTACCATAAAAAAATATTTTTTTACCTTTTATTCATAAAAGTAATTCATTACATCAATGTATTTTTATGAGAAAATTGTACAATTTTCTTTATCAACTCAATGAAACTTTTTTTATCATAAAATATTACCATATTAACATTCACCTCTACACAATGATCCTTTAATTTTTTATTCATCCCAATAAATTTTACATATTCACTTGTTACTAAAATATACACTTATTTAATTGTATAAAGAAAATAGCCCTATATTTTTCTCATCCATAAAAAAAAATGGTTTCCAAAAATAATACTTGTCTACTTTTTGATTTTCTATCCACAACATATATAACATTATCCATATTCAATTATAATTTAAAATATTTATATTTTTATACACTAAACACCCATACATAATAAAGTGTACCTTAAAAATATCTCAACATCCTTTTTTTACAATAGATACACGATCTTATTTAAATTATATGAAATATACATATCTAAAAATGTTATACAGATAATGTGTGGCCTCATTACATTCAAATACAATTTATTTTCTAATCACTCTCTGATTTAAAGATAGATCCATAGTTTTTTCAATCATCATTAATATCTAGTGTAGTTCCAACAATTATTGGTGATGAAAATAGTTTATAGTCATGCAATTTAAAAAAATTTATAACTCTCTTGAATACTATTTTAGTGTACTAAAAGTATACTCACCCTTTTGATTTTCATGATTCCTAATAAAATATGCAAGTTCATCTATCATATACATATCAAATTGATGGAATTAGTTGAAAAATTTCTTCCAATGTATTATATTTTATTTTCGCAAAATATATCTCATCAACATACATTAGTTCAATGAACTAATCACCTTTTGATGGTTTAAATTTTTTTTCTAATCAATGCCTTCTATCTTAAATTAAATCTAATTAAAATAAGAATCCAAATGTTCATACCATGTCCAGGGAGATTTATATTTTCTATATAGTACATTCAAGAACAAAAATTACTTTTCTTCATCATTTCTAAATAAACCCCAACAGTTATTGAATATAGACTTTATCATAATTAAGGCCTATAAAAATTAATTTTTTCACATCTATTTAATATACCTTTATGACACTCTGAATAACCATTAAATAAATAATCAAATTAACTCTAAAGTATATCCACTGGAATAAAGAACAATTCTATATCTATTCCTTCAATTTTATCTGAGCCTTATTATAGCATCCTTGAGTTTTTATAGATCACATTCACATATTCAACATATCAGTTCATAAACACACAATTTGTTTTAATAAAATTGTGATCATCCAACCTTTTAACAAGATACCATGTTTGATTATTCTCTATTTTATATTGTTATTTAGTTAGGTTATGACCCTTGATTCGTCATTTATTTCTTAATAAAATGATATAGGATCATATAATTATAATAAAGTAGTGTTCTTATTACTCCCCATCCCCTAGGATTGAGAAGAATCTATTACAAACTTAATGATTTTCTAATAATTAATTTTCTAAATATTCTTCCTCATTTTGGTAAATAGATTGATCTTTTCAATATATAATTCCCCCATTTATTTACCATTATAATAATTTTTTTATTTATGTACACTTTTAAATTCATTATTAAGATCACCTTTGTTATTATACATCACAAATATCTTCTAAGTATTAATTTTAAAATTTAATACCATAAATTTTATTAATATATTTGATAACATTACATTCCAAAATAATTTTGATCCCATTCATTTAAGCACTTAAAATATTTTCTCATGGATAGTTTACTAAAAATAAAAACACCATCATTAATGAAACCATACATTCCATGTCAGATAATCCCATGTCATAATCCCATGGAATCCTCTAATGAAACATATCATAATGTATTCTATTTTCAATAATATATAGATAATACCATGTCAGATAATAATTTACCACATGTACAATTACATTACAATAGTTTCATAAGATACCACTCTTAATGAGTAGTTCTTTTTCTATGTTTTTCACCATTTGAATTATTCTTTCAACCCATTCAATTTTTTATGGTTTCTATATATTTATTGAAATTTTTATTATTAAATGCATATAATGATAGTTACCCACCATAATTGATGTGTATTATTTATCATTATCTGATCATAATATCTTGATTGTATTCTTTGTTTCATTTTTATCTCTCCATAAAAAATCTTAACGCTTTTCATTACTTTTTTGGATTATAAAATTATAATTCAAAAAATAATGAAATAATATTCAATAAAAAATACAAAACACACTTATCCATGAGTTCCCATAAATTATGTGTGAAAAAAAATTCAATATAAATAATATCAACCAATTTCTAATCCATATTCCACTTTTTTTATATAATGATATATCACCTTTTCCATCGAATGAAAGCATAATAATAATTTCAATATCATAATTCTGATTTAAAATGTATATAAATATGTTTTAAATTAATTTATTTTCTATAATTTATTAATGAATGTGGCCAAGTTTTTGATTAAAAAAATTTATTCTCCTCTTCCACTATGAGGAAACATGCATTCCCCTTACAATCTTCTTGATATAGATTTATGATTGGTTTCATGTACATGAAATTTACTAATAATTAAAAAATATTACTAGTTATGTGGGATGAACACTCACTATAAATAATAAATATACTACTACTATTCACCACCTTAAGTGAAATTTCACATAAAATTGACTTCTCTATATTTTAATTTTACTTCCACAATACTGCTTGTTGAGTTGACACATATGATATTATTTCTTAACTATTTTCAATATGAATAGTGGAATATTTTGTGTATTTTATCATAGGGGAAAATAATATTTCAATGAAATGGTGTCCATTAATATTTATTTTTTCTCCAATATCCTTTACTGGAATTATTACAATTTATATTTTTTCTATAATTAGTAGCCTTTTGAAAAAATGAAACACCGTGAGATCTTGTGAAATATTTTTTTATCAAATGAATATAATGCTTTTGATATTTATTGTAAAAAACAACAATGATTTTATCTTGTGTTACACCCACCACATAGTTAACATTGCGTTACATGCAACATTGTATTTTTCTTGTGATACATGTGACAACGAGAATAACTTGCATTATAGGAAACACTAAGTTTGAACGAAATGTGTCATGTTATTAAAATACTATCATTTAAGATGATAGTTATCACCTATTAATTGGAATGGTGGGTATGAATTTTATTTAATAAATTATGAAATTATATGGTTTACATACTTTTATAAAATAAATTTGTTGGTGACCAATTAATTAAAAAATGAAAATAAAATTTATTTGAATTTTAATGAAATATTTTTCTAAAAAACTATTTTTATGAAAACATACACATTTTACCTCAATAAATCAAATAATAAACTTCTAGGGAATAATTTTAATGAAATTTATATATCATATATTTAAAGAAAATTATTAACATTTATATTATGTGTTTTTTAGAAAGTAGATATGAGTAAATCAAATTTTATGCTTAAAACAATATTTCTCTAAAAAGATATTTTGTCATCATTTTGAGAACATATTATAAGACTAATTATTAAAAAATTTATAAAATATATTTTAAAAAATAAAAATTATTTTTTAAATTGTCTTATAAAAATTTTCTAAGGGTGATTTTTTTTGGTTTTTTATAAATGGTTTCATTTTTGAAGAATAATGTAAAATAGTGAATTTTAATTGAAAAAATCCATTATGTTTAATATATTAATAAAGATTAATTATATTATAAATTGGTTTTAAAGTAATTTTAGTCAATTTTTACATTTATTAATCAATTTTAGTTTATTAGAATCAATTTTATATTGAATTGTGAAATAAAAACTTTATAAACTTTTGAACATTTTCTCTATAAAAACTTTCATTCTCATCACATTCATGTGATTAATTTTAAATTAAAATTTTCATCATCCTTTAATGGAATTTAGAAAAATGGACTCCATATTTGGAATAAAAATAATTTATATTATCTATTATATACCACTTAATTTTATAATGAAATTAATTGTAAAAACATTAAAAATTAAATTCCACGGTTAAGGTAAAAATTGGTTTAGAAGGGGGTGCAACTAAAAAGATAAATCTTATAATTACCAATAAATTTTTTTAAAGTATATTGGAGGCCCATATTATGACCTTATCCCTTCTGGTCCATATAATTTTCTAGTATTTAATCCTTGTGACATGAAAAAGTGGTAGGAATTATTTCTTTCCTAACGTCACAATTGAGCCACTCACCATAGTTATAAAAGGACACCAATTATTCTCCTTATTTACACCATAAAAACATTTTGGTAAAGCCATTACCTACCCAACTTACTTAGAAACTTATTTCCTCCAATTCTAGAATCCTTATTTTGGATATAAAGCTATCCTAGGATGGACTTTGGTGAGAACCTAAGGAGGATACACGAAGAAGAGGTAACATTCATAAATGGGAATTTTTGTACTATTTCTTCATACAAATCCTTAAATTTTCATTATATTAGGATGAAATAGTATCCTAAGACTCTACCATATACTTATATTTTTCAATGTTATGGGAATTACATGCAACCACCTCCACTTCCTTAATATGTTTTATGGAATCATTGTTCATTAACCAATGTCATTCGTTTTTCATTTAACACCTCTCAAGGATAGACATAATGATGGATTTATTATTTATATTGGATAATTATAATATTATTATACTTATTTAATTATTATACAACACATTTAATAATTCTCCCCATTTTTTAGGGATACGATAACGTCGCTTGTGTGTATGGAGGACTACAACCTCACGAAGCGATGTGATTCACTAACACTTTAAATGGAAGGTAATAAGGATACATTTAATAAAAATATGTTATATATATGTCATAAAAATGATTTTATAGTGATTATATATCATTTAACTTTTATTATTTTAAATAAAAAATGGAAATAACATTCATCTATATGTATGACCAACTCTATCCATGAACGGTGTATTTTATTTTTTGTCACTAAATTGTGTGGGTTACTATAAATACATGTATACCGAATATATATTATATTTATATCTCAGTTAAAATTATGGAGATTATCAAATCAATATCAATGTTAGGGTACTAAAAACAACAAATCAATATATATGCGAGAAATAAAACGGTTATTACTTGAAACGTAACTTTAATATGGAATTGTTAATAAATGGATAATAAATGGTCATAAACAAATAATATATGGTATGATATATATAAATATTATTAAATAATATATTTATAATAATAATATATTTATTATACAGTAGGTTTGAATGTGTACAACGAATGTCAAGACTTAGGGCATCAGATTTCAAGTGTCCATTTTATTTTCTGGAGAAATATAGAAATTCACCACTTATTTCATTTGTTTTTTTTACATCCACTTTTACATGATAATTAAGGAATTTAATTATTTTGATAATATTTAGATTATAATTTTATTTTATTTTTTATTGGGTCTTATTATTAAAAATATCATTGAATAAGTAAGGGAGTTTCCAACTCACTTTTTTCTATGAGATACAATACATATTCACAACATATTTCAATAATGTGGGGTATATAATTCCCATTAATGTATTTCATGATGATTATATTGAAAATAATAATTATTTAGATATCCATTTTAGTATCTCTCATTCATAGTGATTATTTTTCAAAAGTTACTAAATCTGTAAGGGATTTTTATCTCAATTGCTCTTTTTGGAGGCATATGGTTATGTTATGCACCTATCTTGTTTTATGTGGTGTATATACAGCCCTATTTACATGTAAAATCTTGAATTAATTTATCCTCCTGATATTTTATGTTTATTTTAAGGATACTCATTCATGGGGCTTATATTTTAATATTACCAAAGTGGTAAATATTTTATGTGGTAATCACTTCATTTATCGAGTTTGTTTATGATTATGATTATGATGATGAAATTTTATGATAAATCACTCTAGAAACTATTGAATTTTATTATCCTATGTTTATTCATGATATTAAAAATTAATTTTATAATTTTACACTATTTTATACATATAATCTAGTTATTAAAATATTTTTAATAATAAGTTTTAGTATTTCCCTCTTGAGTCAAAAATCCTTTATCTTTAAAAGCAATGTATTCTGAAAATGAACTCAGAATGTTTTATGTCTTGAAAAAAATAAAATTGAAAGGATATTATCCTCACAAAATGATTTAAATTATTTTTATATATTCATTTATTATTTTTCATGTTTATTTTCCAAGAAAAGTATTTCCAAAAAAATTATGTCAAAGAATAGTTATTTTTCCTAAAATAAATGTTCCTTGTGATATTTAAAAAAAATCCATTTAATATGAAATCCTTGAATGTTAGATATGGTATACCATGGTCATGATCCAAGGACACCAATCATATTTTTTCTCTTATTGGTTTATGTTAATGATGAAAATATGTTTATGAAACTCGTTTCTCTATAATGGGTTATACCATGATAATATTATCTTGAAAACACTTCATTTTACATGGGTAAGGATATGAAGAAATGATGAAATGATAATGAAACCTACCTATTTTCCATAGGCTATGATAATATGAAATGTTTATGAAACTCATTCCATTACATGGGTTATGATATGATGAATACTTTATATTCTTTTAGAGCACATGTGTATGATTTTCTTTATGTAAGGGGTGGGGGGAATATTTCTCCCTCTAATACATTGGGTAATGATAAATTTTATATGATCTCAAAGGGTATATGGGTGGTTATCCCAAGCTATAAAAATAGGGTATATGGGTGGTCAGCCCAATCCTAAAAGAGGGTACACAGGAGGCCATCCCAAGCCTAAAGCAGGTACACAGGTGGTCATCCCAAGCCTAATAAGTTATAAATTTCTTGGTGGGTATCCATAACATGTGATTTTCTATGATTATTTATATTAAAAAATATATATGTATTATGCCAATGGTATGATATCATGGCTTATATTCTTCAATTACCTTATGAATTACGTCTTATGAACTCCCAATATTTATAAAATAACTCAGGATTATTATCTTTGATATAAAAGGTGTGGTTTTTAAATGTTATGATCACATTATTATACCCTCATGATCATGTTATACTTAAATATATCCCTTGTTTACCCTTAATGAGAATCTTTTCACACCCTTTCTAATATTTCCTTGCCCATGTTTTGATAAAAGGTTTAAGATTGGTATGTCTGTGAAGAGTACTAAAGGGGAAGATCCTTATGATAGACATTGAAGACCCTTCACCAAATTAAGATGATTTTGTTTTTGGATTCAAATGGAATGAAAATATTATGATCCTCAGGTGTGTGTTTGTGTAATTTATCAAATACTCATAAAAAATATGTAATATCGATGTCTGAAAATATTGGGTTTCTATAGTTGGTATCATAGGATAAGTTTAGTTAGCCTTTGGATACTAAGATGAAAAAACATTAGTGAGATCCCTAGGGATATTTAAAAGTATATATATTTTTATTCTTATAATGATAAGTCAAAGGATGAGTCAATGTATAAGAAAATGGCCTAGAATTTTGGTAAAGGGTGCATCATTTTGAATCTAAGAAATTATATCCTTGTATTGATAGTACAATTAAATGTGGCTCTGAAATAAAGGTACCCAGAAGTAATAACTATAAAAAGGGAATATTGAGCTCGAATCGATCATCACCTAGTGTAATTCCCTGACCCCAGTTACCCAGAGTCAGTGAATTATTACATAACATTGAAATTATCACAAGGAAATCATCTCCCGAAAGACCGATCGGTTTAGTATTATTGGAAACAAGATTCATACATAAGTTCAACTTTACAAGTTGAAAAGAAATACAACACTAATTTATTCCATTAGAAACATCCAATCCTCCTAGATTATGCCTACAAGTCACTCATAACTAACTTCTTCATATACTAGGAAAATGAAACAAAAGAAATGGGTGAGATCAAATGCTCAGTAAGGGTAAGCAATATAGCGGAAGATAACATAAATATTAGGCATGATGAATAATTTAAAATACATACCTTTACAAATAATAAACATGAACACTTTTATGGTAGGAATATGAGCCGAGTAAATAATTCCATAATAAAACATAGTATTGGTTATTCTACTAGTTGAATAACCACATAAACCATCAATATTATTTTCATAGTGAGGGAATGTATAATGCCGGACATTCTGAAACATCTTGTCAAGGCCTCATCCAAGACGTCTAAAAATGATTAAGGCCTTGGCCAAAACCATATATCAAATTGGGAAAGGCCTCAGCCAATTCCATTTCTAATTGTCTCATGAGACCTACCGATGCACCGAAGAGCTATAGTGGGCTCCACTCGTCACATACTAAGTCCAATACATTTATCATATGAAAATGTTGAAACATAACATAAACATTTTTATTAAAACTAGCATACGAAATATCAATAATTTTACCATAAAACATGAATGGTATAAAAATAACACATCCCCAGTCAAACATATCACAAAACCTTCAATAAAATATGGAAGATTTGTATCATAATTAATCAACTTCAAAAAAGTATAAAATCCATCAAAAGATTTTGACATAGATTAAATCAAAACTATTTGACAGAAATATCTCTTTCTTTTTGAAATCATTTAAAGTCACATAATTATAAAAGAAAACATTTATTTTTAAAATATTCTTATAAGATTGTAATAGAATCTTTGATGATGTTATAATGTTGGCGAATAACTGTACCCATCATATAATTTAAAAAAGGCACTCTTACCTTAATTTTGTTGAAAAGGTTGTAAAGTACCTTGTTTGGAAAACGAAGGAAAGATTCCTTTCAAAACATATAAGGTAAAATAAGGGTATAAATTACTTTAACCCATATTCTAGTAAATATTTAAAATGTTTTGAAATAAATTTTTAAGAAAACACGTATGTGGATGATAAAGAGGTCCCAGTAGATACTTACGTAAAAACAACCTCGGATAATAAAGAGATTGTGGAATTAACCCTTACCTTGTTCTTTTCCTTGGTCTAGGGTAGTTTAAACTTCTATATAATGGTTAAATAATTGTTATTAAATTATAAAAGAACCATATACATTAATATAATATCATATATTATCTTCTAATATTTCTTTGATAATGATATTTCAGTAGTATCGTCGTTTTGGGTGTTAACTGATTCGTTTTACTTTATATGTTTTGATGCATAAGACATGTTTGTTATGGATAGGATGTATTTGAATCATATACAGAATGATATTATGTTCTTAATCATTATTTTTAAAAACCAAATTAAAACTATTCTTGAATGGTTACGATGGGGAATGAATCTTATCGTGTTCGTGGAGACGGTAATCCGTACATACGCACGAGTGAAAATATCATTATTTTGATATTAAAATAGTATATAATTGGATCTTATATCATATATACAGAATCATTATCATGTTATATTTATTATTTAAATCAGTTATACTCATTATTATACTCATCCAAATAATAATGTTATTTTTAATAACAACTACACCACGACGTGGAGACGGTAAGCCGTATGTACGCCTGTATGGTGACATGTCATTCATAGGATGGATAGAATAATGAATATGATTGTACCATATTTATAATGATATCACAGTATATATAATATACTGGAGTTATTCTTTTATAATGGAAACAACAAATAAAGATGAAGTGGAAGAAGAAAAGAACTTGAAAGAGGTGATGAAGTATTTACCTCTTCTTGAGGTTCTTCCTTTTGATTTGATCAAAAGGGCTCATTAGGTTGGCTTTATGACCAAAGTAAGGACTCTAAGATGAATTGAGGATAGTTTAGAGGATATTTGGGTAGGGTTTGGATGAACCAAAAGGCTTTGGAGTGGTTAAATTAAGATAATATGGAGTTCCCTTTTATAAGAGAGGTGGAGGTCACTTTAGGAAAAGTTTGAAATATTTTTTTATAATAAAGTAATTTTCAGTTTCTAATAGATAAAAAATAATTTATTTCAATGATAGGGTGGGTATGGGTCTAAATATTCTCAAAAAATAGGTTTTAGATTGGTTTAGGTCATCATATTAACTTTATCATTTAGATTTAACTCTTAGTTAAATAGGTTGACTTTTACCATGTCCCTTTGTATTTTTATATTATATGGTTAATAAACATACTATAAACTACCAAGAAAACCACAATAGGTTCATTAATGACACATATAATATTATTTAGGTCCTTTGGCTGATCCTTAGACTTTTAGGAATATTATATCAACCAATAATATAGTATTTATTTTAGAAACTCAATTATGTTAATTTTGACATTATTTAATAATTTATTTTTTTAAAAGTCGTAACAGTATTATTACTTAGAAAAAAATTCAATGAATCAACCTTAACATGTCATATTAACCTATAAAATTCATTTATGGAATAAAAACGTTCAAATTATATTTATTTTAATATTTATAATATCATTTTATTGATTCTTTAATTAATAAGGAAAATATTACATCATTATTGTGTCATATATAAATATATTTATTTTATGTTTAAAAATTATAAATAAAATATAATGATGTAGGAGATATTTTTATATTTTTAATTAATATTTATAGTCAAATAGATCAACTATATATTTTTATATAAAAATTGTTTTACTAAAAGATATTTGCTTTTGTTATTTTTGTCTTTACTTTATATTATTTAATATAAAATGTCAGTATCACACTAATGTGGCTCCATGGGGTCCCAAAGTCAACCCAAGGATGCCCATGGTCGGAAATTAATCAAAAAATAGGAATATGACATATGTTAGGATAATTTAGTATTATTATAATATAATTTTTTTACCCGTATTTACCAGATTTACCCTTTAACCATGGTAAATAAAATATTTACCGAATTATTCATAATGTCTAAAAATAAAAGTTACCGATTTTAACAATTTTGGGCCTGAAGATTACAAATATGGAATTCATTATTCCAAATTCAAAACAAATAAGTGGCAAAAATTAATTTAAAATTAATTCCCACTGTCAAAACAAAAAACATGTTTTTAAGAAATAATAACTATCAAAATATTAACGCTTGTTTATGTCTAGTTTAAATGTGAAATTACATCTAATGACCAACATTGGATTAAATGGTAAAAATATAATCTAATTATACTTTAAAACTAATCAATAGTATAATTTACCACTATAAATTATTTTGATTAAAAAAGTTGTTTTTAATTAAAATTTAGTATTTTTCACAACTCATCAAAAACTGAAAGTTTTCATAAAAATACCAAAAATTCACCCTAAGCTAATTTTGATATTCATAATTCAAAAATTAAGTCTATTTTACCAAATTAAAAACATATAACTTGCATTTATTAATTTAAAATTAATTCTCGTTGTCAAAACCAAAAAACGGGGTTTTTTAAAAGTAAAAACTATCAAAAGATTGACATGTGTTTATGTCAAATTTAAATTTGAAATTACTTATAATGACCGACATTGTATTAATAATAAAAATATAATCTAATTATACTTCCAAACCATTAAAATATATAATTTAACACTATAAATTATTTTGATTAAAAAGGTTGTTTTCAGTTAAAATTTAGTATTTTTCACTATTCACCCAAATAAGAAAGTTATCAGAAAACACCAAAAATTTATCAAAACTAAATTTTTATGTCACGATTCTAAATAAGAAGTTTATTTTGTCAAATTGAATATATAAAAGTGTCAAATATTGGATTTAAAAAGGGTTTTCTATTAAAAGGCAGTAAAATTTCATTTTTTTGAAAAACACTTCGTTTATCTTTTTAATGAATTTGTTCTTATATTATGTTTAAGAAACACATAATATGTATTATAAAATTATATGGAGTATATAAAATCAAAATTCAGTTAATAATATTCATAACTGCTTTTTGAACGGCTAGTTTGGTAAGTTGTGGTGTGCTCAAACTCGGTGTTGCTTGTTGCACAAGTTATTGAATTACTTTGAAGAGATAATGTACTATGAAATCTTGGTGTGTTACATTATCCCAAAATTCAATAAATTGCATCCTCACAATTGGAAATTTTTCTTCGAAAATAAAAGGTTGTAAATAGAAAATACCTTTGTGGAAAACCCACATCGGAAATTGGGTTAATAAAATTTAGTCTTAATAAGAGGGAAAGGGAAATGAAAAGTCACCACCAAATTATGATCTCTATTAAGAGAACATTGGTGGAAATTAGAGACACATAATTAGAATAAAAATGAAAATATTTATAGGGAGTGATTGAGGTCATCAATCCCAAACAAGTGTAAAATTGAGGGCCTCAAATCCATCAATCTATGACGATTTAAAATATCATCAGTTCAAAAAAACATAATATATTAGGATAATAAATTTTTGGTTTTAAGATCCCTTAACTAAATTTTAAGAATTAATTTCTTCATAGAATAAGAGAAAAAAATACTTGACAAGTAAAGTTCTATCCTTTAACTAATTTCTACCACAAACTCATCTTTCACTCTAAAAGATAATAGAACATAAAAATACTCTATTTATCCTAATCGTATAGGGTTAAAAAATGAATTTATAATTCATTTGTGAGATTATTTAAAAAAAGACATTATATAAACCAGGACATAACATAGTACAGTGGTGGTTGATGCACCCTTGTCGCCCTTAGGTTTTGGGTTCAAGTCTCGCGGCCTTGCCGGACGCAACGGGTTGTCACCCGATCTCCGGGTTGTCCTTTTTATAACAATCCAAAAATAATCTTAAAAAAATTCTTTATCCTTATGAATATTATCCAATTTCAAACTTAATCCATTCCAACCTTTATACTTATCCAAAATACTTCTATCCAGACTCTCTCTAAAAGGTCTCTAAATTCCAAAATCAATGGTAAAATTAGATTCCCCAAACAAAGTAAAGTTTCTATTATTGTCACATACTGAAAATATGATTACCTTCATCATATTAAAACCATAATGAAAAAAACAAGTACTACAGTACAATCCTTATATATATCACATTATTCTTATAACTAGAATATAATTATGGAGTCCAAAAACACATATACATTAATTATTCCACTTCAACTGTAGTAACAACATAAGCTTGGCCTTTCTCCCTTGAACTTTTCCAAGGTAAGTTTCCTTGGATATTAGGACATTAATTTGCATAATGACCCATTTCTCTACAATTTTAGCATTCAAAATTGACAACAACTTTCTTTCCCTTGCAATCACGAGCTTGGTGGCCTTTTTCACCACACTTGTAACAGACTCCCATTCCTTTTAGGCAAGTACCAGGGTGTTTCTTCCCACAATTATCACATAATGTAAAATCCTTATTTCCCTTTTTTCCTTTATCTGTCTCTTGATCCACTGTTCTCTTCTTCTCTTGCTTTACTTTATTGTCATAAGATTTATAAAATTAATTTTCTATCTTGATATCACATGAGACAATATATTCATACGACTAGAAGGATTGTGAGAATAATTCTCAATGAAGAAATGATTTTAACCCATCAAAGAATCGATCAATATTACTTCTTGGGTTATGTATATAATCTGTTGCATGTATCACTAACCTTGTAAAGTTAGCTACATACTTCACAACATTCTCATCCTCCTTTTATCTCAGGTTCATAAATTGCCTTTCCATATCCACTTGATGGTCATGAGGAAAGTATTTTTCTAAGAAAATATCTTTAAACTCCCTCCATTCCATACTTGATACTTATTCATCCTCCTTTTTGTTTTGAATCAATGAACACCATTGATCTGCATCTCCTGTGAGGTGATAAACTACCATGATGACTTTTTACCTTTTGCTACTCCCCAAAGCATGAAATGTTTTCTCTAAGGAATTTATCCATTTCTCAACTACTAATGGATTTTTACTCCCATTGAATGTTTGTGGTTGTTTCCTCATTAAGTTATCTAACATTGATCCTCTGCATTTTGGATTAGGGTGCCCCATATAGGTAGGGTTATTATTCATAACCTGAGTGAGTTTTCCCAGTATGGTGATAAGCTGATCAGCACCAGTTGTATCACCAGCTCCGTTATAATTATCTTGAGTAGGAGGGAAATACCTACATGGATTATGTGCACTGATACAGTTTCCATTCCTTCCACTAGGCTCCATTTATAAATAATGGCATAAACTAGATTAGTTTATGAATGGAAATACATAATTCCATACTTGTAAAACACTTAACATAACTTGAATAGTTTATGGATATAATCCATAATCATAAAAATGTTTTCTTTGAGGAAGTATATACTCATAAATCCTTCATAATGGTTTGTAAAGAAAATGATAGTTATCCTAAGCATATTCCCCAGGATTGTCATAACCAAGAGTGCAGCAGGGCCCGTTGTCGTCCACCAGTTCCCATTCGAGTCTAGATCAAAGCGGTGTTTTTTTTGTTTTATCACTAGGTACATCTGTGCCAGAGCCACCTCTACCTGATCGTATCCATACAGGGATGTATTTGTTGGAAAATACACAAAATCTCTACATTACCAAAATTCTAGGAAGTTCTTCTATACTAATCCTCAAAGTCTATCTTAGGGTAATGTGCTCTAATCAGAGCTTTTCTAAATCTAGTTTCCAAGGTTTGTACTAAACTTCTTCTGATACCAACTATAATTCCCCAACCCCAGTTACCTAGAGTCAGTTCATTATTACATAACATTGGCATGATCACAAGGAAATCATGTCCCGTAAGACCGATCAGTTTAGTATTATTGGAAACAAGATTCATGCATAAGTTCAAATTTACAACTTAAAAATAAATACAACACTAATTTATTCCATTAGAAACATCCAAGCCTCCTAGATTATGCCTGAAAATCAATCATAACTAACTTATTAATATCCTGGGAAAATGAAACATAAGAAAGTGGTGAGATCAAATGCTCAGTAAGGGTAAGTAATACAGCAGAAGATAACATAAATATTAGGCATAGTGAATAATTGAAAACACAAGCCTTTACAAATAATAAACATGAACACTTTTATGGTAGGAATATGAGCTGAGTAAATAATGGCATAATAAAACATAGTCATGGGTATTCTACTAGTCGAATAACCACATGAACCATAAATATTATTTTCATAGTGAGAGAATGTATAATGCCAGAAATTCTGAAACATCTTGTCAAGGCCTCGGCCAAGACGTCTAAAAATTATTATGGCCTCGGCCAAAACCACATATCAAATTGGGAAAGGCCTCGATCAATTCTACGTCTAATTGTCTCATGAGACCTACCAATGCACCGGGGAGCTATAGCAGGCTCCACCCATCACATACTAAGTCGAATACATTCCTCATATGAAAATGTTGAAACATAACATAAACATTCGTATTAAAACTAGCATACAAAATTTCAATACTTTAAACATAAACCATGAATGGTATAAAAATAACACATCAATACTAAAACATATCACCAAACATTAAATAAAATATGGAAGATTTGTATCATAATAAATCAACTTCGAATAAGTGTAAAATTTATTAATGTATTTTAACATAGATGAAATGAAAACTATTTGAGAAAAATATCTCTTCCTATTTTGAAATCATTTAAGAGTCACATAATTATAAAAGAAAACATTTATTTTAAAAATATTTATATAATCTTGTAACAGAAGCTTTGATGAGGTTATAATGGGGTAAAATAGTAGCACCCACCGTATAAGTTAAAAAAAGGCATTCTTACCTTAAATTTGTCGAAAAGGTCATAAAATACCTTGTTTGGAAAACGATGGAAAGATTCCTTTAAAAACATGTAAGTTTAAATAAGGGTATAAATGAATTTATCCCATAGTCTATTAAAAAGTAATAATGTTTTGAAATACATTTTTAAGAAAACACGTATGTGGATTATAAAGAGGTTCCAGTAGATACTTACGTAAAAACAACCTCGGATAATAAAGAGATTGTGGAATTAACCCTTACCTTGTTATTTTCCTTTGTCAAGGGTAGGTTAAACTACTGTATAATGGTTAAATCATTGTTATTAAATTATACAAGAACCATATACATTAATATGATATCATATATGATCTTCTAATATTGCTTTGATAATGATATTTCAGTAGTATCGTCGTTTTGGGTGTTAACTGATTCGTTTTCCTTATATGTTTTGATACATAATATGTGTTTGTTATGGATAGGATGTATTTTAATCATATAAATAATGATATTATGTTCTTAATCATTATTTTTAACAACCAAATGAAAACTATTCTTTAATAGTTACGATGGGGAATGAATCTTATCGTGTTCGTGGAGACGGTAATCCATACGTATGCATGAGCGACAATATCATTCTTTTGGTATTAAAATAGTTTATAATTGGATGGTATATAATATATAAAGAAACATAATCATTTTATATTTATTATTTACATCATTTATACTCATTATTATACCCATCCAAATAATAATGTTATTTGAATAACAACTATACCACGACGTGGAGACGACAAGCTGTACGTACGCACGTATGGTGACATGTCATTCATAGGATGGATAGAATAATGAATATAGTTGTACCATATTTATAATTACATCACAGTGTATAAAATATATTAGAGTTATTATTTTATAATGGAAACAACAAAGAAAGAGGAAGTGGAAGAAGAAATGAACTTGAAAGATGTGATGAAGTATTTACCTCTTCTTCGGGTTCTTCATTTTGATTTGATCAAAAGGGATCCTTAGGTTGGCTTTATGACGAAAGTAAGACCTCTAGGATTAATGGAGGTTATTTTAGAGGATATTTGGGTAGGTTTTGGCCGAACCAAAAGGGTTCGGATGTGTGAAATTAAGATAAGGGGGAGTTCCCTTTTATAAGAGAGGTGAAGGTCACTTTAGGGAAAACTTGAAATATTATTTTATAATAAAATAATTTTCAGTTTCTAATGGCTCCAAAATAATTTATTTCAAGGATAGGGTAGGTATGGGTCTAAATAATCTCAACCAATAGGTTTTATACTGGTTTAGTACACCATATTAACTTTATCATTTAGATTTAACTCTTAGTTAAATAGTTTGACTTTTACCATGTCCCTTTGTATTTTTATATTATATGGTTAATAAACTTACTATAAACTGCCAAAAAAACCCCAATAGGTTCATTAATGACACATATAATATTATTTAGGCCCTTTTGATGAACCTTATACTTTTAGGAATATTATATCAACCAATAATATAGTATTTTTTTTTTAAAACTCAATTATGTCAATTTTGACATTATTTAATAATTTATTTTTCTGAAGTCACAACAGCATTATTACTTATAGAAAAATTCATTTAATCAACCTTAACATGTCATATTAACCTATAAAATTAGTTTATGGAATAAAAACGTTCAAATTATATTTATTTTAATATTTATAATATTATTTATTTGATTCTTTCATTAATAAGGAAAATACTGCATCATTATTGTGTCATATATAAATATATTTATCTTATGTCTAAAAATTATAAATAAAATATCATGATGTATTAAATATTTTTATCTTTATAATGACTATTTATAGTCTAATAGATCAATTATATATCCTCATATAAATTTTTCTTACTAAAAGATATTTGCTTTTGTTATTTTTGTCTTTACTTTATATTATTTAATATAAAATGTCATTATCATACTAATGTGGATCCATGGGGTCCCAAATTCAAACCAAGGATGCCAATGGTCGGAAATTAATCATCTAATAAGAATAGAACACATGTTAGGGAAATTTAGTATTATTATAATATTATTTTTTTACCCTTATTTACCAGATTTATCCTTTAACCATGGTAAATAAAATATTTACCGAAGTAATTATTCCTAATGTCTAAAAATAAAAGTTAATTATTTACACAATTTGTACCTATTAATGAAAAATATGGAATCAATTATTCCAAATTCAAAACACAGAAGTGGCGGAAATTAATTTAAAATTAATTCCCGCTGACAAAACAAAAAACGTGTTTTTAAGAAATAATAACTATCAAAAGATTGATGTTTTTTTATGTCTAGTTTAAATGTAAAATTACATCAAATGACCAACATTGGATTAAATGGTAAAAATATAATCTAATTATAATTTAAAACTACTCAATAGTATAATTTATCAATATAAATTATTTTGATTAAAAAAGTTTTTAATTAAAATTTAGTATTTTTCACAACTCATCAGAAACTGAAAGTTTTCAGAAAAATACCAAAAATTCACCCTATAATAATTTTGATATTTAAAATACAAAAAGGAGTCTATTTTACCAAATTCAAAACATAGAAGTTTCATTTATTAATTTAAAATTAATTCCCATTATCAAAACCAAAAAGCGGGTTTTTTAAAAAGTAAAAACTATCAAAAGATTGACATGTGTTTATGTCAAATTTAAATGTGAAATTACTTATAATGAACAAAATTGTATTAAATTATAAAAATATAATCTAATTATACTTCCAAGCCATTAAAATATATAATTGAACACTATAAATTATTTTGATTAAAAAGGTTGTTTTCAGTTAAAATTTAGTATTTTCACTATTCACCCAAATATGAAAGTTATCAGAAAAACACCAAAAATTTATCAAAACTAAATTTTTATGTTTCTATATTCTAAATAAGAAGTTTATTTTATCAAATTGAATATATAAAAGTGTCAAATATTTTATTTAAAAAGGGTTCTCCATTAAAAGGTGGTAAAATTGCATTTTTTTGAAAAATACTTCTTTTATATTTTTAATGAATTTGTTCTTATATTATGTCTAATAAACACATAATATGGGGTCTAAAATTATATAGAGTATATAAAAATAAAAATTCAGTTAATAATATTCATAACCGCCTTTTGAACGGCTAGTTTGGTAAGTTGTGGTGCGCTCAAACTCAGTGTTGTGTGTTGTGAAAGTTATTGAATTAATTTGAAGAGATAATGTACTATAAAATCTTGGGGTGTTACCCCTAGTACATGGAAACATGGCTTGATGTACACCTAGTTTGACACTCCTGGGGGATATTCTTTGTTAACTCACAAAATCATTTCCTACCATCATAAAGGATTTAAATAGATAATGAAAATGAATGACATAGATTTATCCTTTGGAATAATATAATTATAATACTGTGTTATTATTTAGACACCATATAAGTGATTTTTCATGATTATGTGGTTCACATATATGATTAGTATTTATTGGATTTTTTTGGTTTTAAAAAATGGTGGGAACCAGAAGAAACTTTCTTAATAATGAATATGAATAACAATTTTTTGATGAGATTCTAAATGGGATGATGGCTAGATTGAAGGATATCTTAATTATGCCTAATCAGTTATCGCAAAACATGATTAACGTTGTGCACCTTAACCAACTCTTATAATCACCAAAGAGTTAAAGTATATTGTTTTATAAGAGTTTGGGTAGTGGATACCATGGAGGATAGAAGATTTAGTTCTTTATATGTTGATAATGTTGGAATAATAATACAAGTGAATGTATCAATATAATTAGAAGATGTTTTATGTGTGGTTAAGAGGGTTATAGAGTATAAAATTTTCATAAAAAAATGAAATGGTCAGTTAATGCCATAGATGGGAATATTGGTCTCGCAAAAATATTATCAATGGATGAATGGTTTAAATGTGGATTGTATGGTCATTTTAAAAATCAATATCCTAAATAGAATACTCATGATGATAATAAATAAGGTTTTATGAGTAATGGTTATATTATTGATGATGAAAAGAATACAAATGGAGTATGAAAAGAATGAAGTGGGAAGGATAAATTACAATGAATCCAATTTAATAGTTGGAGAGGTAAGTGATATGATTTAAGTATTTATGCATTAGAAATAAATTATTTTGAATACTGAAATATATAAGGATTTTTTCATTGAAGTTTTTCATTTGGGATTTTCAAAAATGTGTTTAATGGAATAGATGTACTTGAAATGTTATATAATGGAAAGGTGGTATTTTGATTAAGAGAATATAACACTTAATAATTCCTTGAGGATGATAAAATGGTGCTTAGTCTAAAATAGGAGATGATTTATGATGATAATGTAAATTTGAAGAATTTATAACCTTAGAAAATATATAGTATTTGTTTTAAATGTAATTTATGTTATTATTGATGGAGTTTACAACATTATTAGGTTTATGGAATATGTTCCATGATCTAGGGTTTTATTAAAGGAATAAGAAATCATGCATGTTTTTAATGAGGTTTTGTGGAATTTTTTTATTACCAAGATTCAGAAGAATACATGATTTAGTTATTCACATGTATGGAATGTGACAATCGATAGATACTTCATGTTATTTGGGGGATTAATGATAAGTTAATTAAGGAAATTTAGTGACCTTCTTTCTAATTTATTGGATTTTAATCTTTTTGATGGGTCATATAGTTAACTATTTAAGGAATGGTTTAAGTTGATCATTGGTCAAGGATTTAGAGATTAATTTATTACTTCACCTTATTAAGATTTATGAATATTGGATAACCTGTGATAACCATTTTTTCTGATGATAACTAAATATAAATGGAATGAACTTTCATTCTATCTATGTCTATTATGACCTGTTAGTGATTCATGTATAACAAATTCACCTTACTTTGATGAAGTATGTGATGATGTGTAAATTGATCAAGGACAACTAAAGGACTTTATTGTGCTTATTAAATGTATTAAATTTAAGTAAGTACATATTCTCATGAAAATTCTTCAAAATTAGAAAAAGGGACTTGAAATGAAATTATATCTTCGTGTCACCACTTTTGATGATATAAATAACATTTTTATGCCTCTTTGGTCTATGGTTTTTTTGTCACTAACCTTCACTGGATCCAATGTTTTCTTGTGATTAGTGATTTTTATCACTCTCTATAATTATTTATGATTTTCTTCTATGTCTAAATCATCACGCCCCACCTATGTTCTCCTATATGGAAACATAGTTATGAGTAAAATTAATTAACCATTATGTTTCCAACTTTTCCTTTTTAAATGAAGTATTATAATTCATTTGTATGATGTGAGTTTATATAAAGGAATTTTTCAAATATTAAATATTTTATGCCTGAGATGAATTTTGAGGGAGGAATTAATTTTAATAGGGGTATAATGTAACACCACAAGATTTTCTGAAATATATATTTTTAAATTAATTTAATATCACTGATATTTTTTGTTACACAAAACATTTAGTTTAACTAGAATTACACATAACACTAAGTTTAAATTAAATTACATAGAAAACTGATTTTGTCTTGTTTTACATGAAACACCGAGCATAGATTGCATTACACACAACAATAAGATTAAATGAAAGGTGACATATATTTAAAAAATTATTATTTAATATTATTTTTTATCAAATAGCTATTGGAATGGAAGGTATGAATTGGATTATGTAAATTAAGAAAATATATGGTTTACACATGTATATAAAATGAATTCTTTGGTGACTACTTAATTTAAAAATAAAAATAAAAACTATGTAAAAATAAATGAAATCATTTTACAAAAAACTATTTTGATGAAAAAAAAGAATTACCTAAATATATTTAAAAAGAAATTTTTTTGAATAATTTTAATTAAATTTCAATAAAATATTTTTAATAAACTGATTAAAATTTATCTTATGTATTTTCTATACAATATATAAGAATAAATCCAATTTTATGCTTAAAAATTTATTTTTTATAAAGAAGTTTTGATGCCTTTTTTGAGAAATTATTTTAAAAATAGTTTTTGAAACTATTTGAAGATTTATTTGAAAAAAATAAAATTTATTTTTGAAATCATCGTATCAAAATTATCTTAAGATAATGTTTTTTGACAATTCTCAAATGTTTCATTTTTTTTGAATAGAAAATTATAGTGAATTTTTATTTTAAACTGCATTATTTTATAATTTATTTATAAAGTAAAATTTTAACTAAAATTTATTTTAAAGTAAAATAAGTTCAATTACACATCCATTAATCAAATTTATGTCACTGGAATCAATTTCATATATAATTTTGATATAAAAACTTTGTAATATTTTGAACATTTTCTCTTTAAAAACTCACATTCTCATCACATCAGTGGGATTAATTTTAAATTTAATTTTAAAAATTATGTGAGTTTAACATGGAAAAATAGATTCAATATTTTTAATCATCATAACTTATATAATCCAATAAGTTTAAATTAATTTTTTTCCTAAATGAATAGTATAAATATTAAAAAAAATAATGTGGTTAAGGTAAAAATGGGTTTACAGGATGGTTAATAAAAAAATATAAGGGTTAAAATGACATATAAACTTGTCTAAAAACTATTTTAAGGACATATTTAGATATTATACCTTCTATTATTAATATATTTTTATCATTGTATTCCTGTGACAGGAAAATATTTGTGCGGAGTTATTTATTTCACAACATTACATGTGTGCCACTCACCTCACGTTTAAAAGGCCACCCCCTCTTCCCCCTTATTCACACCATAAAAACCATTGGGTTCAAAAAGTAATAGTCCAAAACACTTCCTATATTATATCCACCAATATTATAAGTCTTATTTTTTATATATATTTATCCTTTGAAGGCTTTTGGTGAAAACCTAAGGAGGATTCCTAAAGAAGAGGTAACATTCATCAACAAACATTTTTGATTTATTTATCCTTACACATCCTTAAATTATTATAATATCACAATGATATAATAAACTATGTATATTATATGTAATGATATTTTTTTATGTTAGTGTAATGACATGTAACCATATCAAATTCCATTAAATTGGTTAAGAAATCATCATTCATACGTATGGCAGACTACCACCTTAAGAACTGATGTCATTCATTTTTCCCTTACCACCTATAAATGATCAAAAAAGTGATGGATTATTTTTATATATATAACTTTTAGGATATTATTATACTTATAAAATTATTATAACACACATTTCTTTGTACTATCCATTTTGTGGGAATACGATAAAGTCATTCATGTGTGCAGTAGACGACTACCTCGTGAAGCGATGCAATTCATCACATAATACAAGGAAGATAATAGTGATGGTTTCAATGATAATATGTGGTATATATGATTTATAAATTATTATATAATTATAATATATCATTTAATTATCTTTTATTCAATCTGAAAAAATTGAAACATCATTTATGCATATGTATGTCTTATTGTCTCCTTGAACAATTTATTTCATTTTCTATCACTAAATTTTATGGATTACTCTAAATAAAAATATAATGAATTTATATTATACTTAAATCCTTTTGAAAATTATTTATATGATGATATCATTATCAATTTAATAATACCTAAAATTAAAAATTAAAAATATATATGAAAAACAAAGCGGTTATTATCCAAAACATAACTATAACATAAATAGTTAATAAATGGGTAACTAAAGGTCCTAATAAAATGATAAGTTTTATTATATTTATAATTATTTTTTTTGTAAAATATTTATAGTAATATTATATAAATTATATTGGAGTTTTTAATGTGTATGGTGGAAGTTAATACTTAAGGTAAGTGATTTTTAATCTCTCTTTTATTTCTAGGATACATATATAAATTCACCACTTTTATTTTGTTTGGTCCATATATATACCATTTGAAATTTTATATTAGTAATATCCTTATTTTCATGATATTTAATTTCAGATTTTTTGTTAGTATTTATTGGGGCTTACGATTCATAATATTACTAAATCATAAAGGGGGTTTCCGTCTCACTTTTATTTTATGTGAGATATAAGAAATTCACCACATGTTTATCCAATGGTGGGTATATAATACCCATGAATGAGTTTTATTATTCTTTTACTAAAAATTATTGGAATTTACATATAAATTTGAATATCTTTCTTTCCCGGGATTTATGGTTTAAATGTTACCAAATTGGTAAGGGATTTTTTTGTCAATTTTCATTCTTTGAGGAATATGGTTATGTTATCCACCGATTTTCTTTTAGGAGGTGTATATATATACCCTTTAAAATGTAAAATCATGATTTTTTTCTCATGATATTTTAGATTAATTATATGGAAACTCATTAATGGTTCTTACATTTTAATGTTACAGAAGTTGTAATGATTTTATGTGACAATATCTTCATTAATATGGATAGTTTATGACTATGATTTTGATGATAAAATCATATTATTTGTCTCTCAAGAAAATCACGAGTTTATATATCTTTTGGTTATTCTTGATGTTTCAATATTATAGTACCATTTTTACATTCTTCGATAATTAATATAATCGAGAATTTTTTTAATAGAAAAGTGTCTTTATTTAATTATTCAGTCGAAAACCCTTTTTATTCTAAAACCATGTTTTATAAAAAGGTTTTAAAAATATTTTTTCTTTTAAAAAATCAATGTGGAAAGGATATTTTACTGAAGAAAAATTTTAAATTATTTTTCATGCCTCCTTTATAAGTTTTTTAGTTTTTTTTAAGAAAATGACTTCAATTTTTTTATGTTATAAAAATTATTTTTCAAAGAATTTTTTTTCCTCAAATAAATCATCAAAGTGGTATTTAAAAATATTTTTTACCTCTATTATGACATATTTTTATGTTAAATATCCTTTATTGTGGTCATGATCCAAGGATACCATTCTTATTCATTCACTGAATGGTTTATATCTATGAGAAAAATTTGTTTATGAAGCCTGTTCCTCTACCACAACATATACAATGATAAAATTTTTATGAAACCAGCTTCTTTTCCCATGGGTTATGATATTATGGAATTGATAAATAATTATGAAAAATTAATATTTACTATATGTTATAAAAATATGAAATCTTTATAAATACCATTTCATTTCATTGGGTATGATATGAAATATGTTATATGATATTGTGGCACACATGTGTATGATTTTAATTATTTGATGGGTGGGAACTAAATCTCCCTCAAATGAATTTGGTAATGAAAAATTATCTATGAGATTAGAGGGTACATTGGTGATTATCTTAATCCTAAAAAATAGTTTACATGGGTAGTTAGCCCAAGACTGAAATAGGGTATACAATAGGTCATCCCAAGCCTGAAGCAGGCACATAGGTGGCTAGACCAATATTAATTTGTTATAAATGTATTGGTTGGTATCTTTAACTCAATTTTTTCTATGCTTATATATATACCAGAAATATATATCTTATGATAATGGTATGCTCTCATGGCTCATGTTCCTTGATTTCCTTAGGATTCATATCTTATTAAATGCCGATATTTATTCTATGACTTAAGATTAAAATCACTAATATATAGGGTACGGTTTTCAATTTTTATGCTTAAGTTCTCATTCCCTTATTCTCATGTTATTCTTACTTATCAACCTTATTTACCCTGAATAGGAATCTAATCTCACCATTTTAAATTTTTTCTTTTCAAAAGTTATGAATAAAGGTTTATTTAGGGTTTTTTGTGAAGATGTAAAAAGGGGAAGATCATTATGGGAGACATTGTAGATATTTCACCAAATTAAGAAGATTTGTGTTCCTTGTTTCCAAAGGCACTAAAGTATTATGGTACTCAGGCATGTGTTTCTGTAATTTAATGAATATTAATCTAAAAATATGTAATATCCATGTATGAGAAGCCCGAGCCTCTATACCAATATTATAATAACAAAATCAATATTCATATTTTAGCACATTATTTCAATTATTTGTCTAAGAATTTTCTAAAATGCATTATAATTGTATAATTTCTAGCTTTTATTTCAAATTCAAAATTTTAATTCATTGTGATAACATTTTATTTGAGGGATTTCGTCTTTTTTTCATGATTCTCAATATAAGAATTTATGTAATTTTTTATCTTATCATAATCCTTAATATTTAGTTTGGAATTCACCACATCTAATGGATTTCATAATATTTCCTCTTTATCTTCCATGAAACTCTCTCAATGAGTGATTTTGGAATCTTGTTTCTTCAAATACTCTAAATACCCCTTTAATAGAAAACATTTTTCTCTATTTTACTCTTTATTTGATTATCCTATTCATTAGTAGATCCTTCAACATCCACATTGAGGTTCACTAAAACTTCTAATTGTTTTTACTTTTAATTTTAGTTTTAGATTTCTCGAACATTTAAATTTTATAATCCTTCAAATATTATCTGTACTCAGTCTTAACTTAGGAAACATATATTTTATCATTTTTTTCTTCTATATAGGCCATTCAGTTCTCCTATTAATTTCTTCTTGATGAGTTTTTTTATTTTCTATTCCTTCTAGGGTAACTATAACTTTTTTATAATTTTTAGTAATATCCTTATCAATTATTAGATTCAAAACTTTATGGATATATTTTATAAATGATTCATACTTTTACATATTTAATATAACTTATCAATCTCTTATCCTCAAATCGACCTTTACCTCACATGATATTCTAGGAATAAGTGAGGGAAACTCATTGACCACATCATCTTATCCATAATTATCCTGATTGAAATCTCTTATTTCATTACTTTAAAATCAATCTCATTATATATGTTAATATAAAACACATCCCATTTCATACGAGTTTCATAAGAAACCAAGTTACATTATAAACCATCAAACTAGATCACTTAAAAATTACTTTCTTCAAGTTATAGATCCATCGAATTATATAAAGGTGGAAATATTTATTGGGTATTTTTTATATTCTTAAAATTATTTATTTTATCAAAAAATATATGAATGGATTCATCAAATATAATTATTCTATTTAATAAACCATTATTTTATTCATTCAGGTATATCTTTAGATCTTCAATTTTCTTATAAAACACATACAACATAACTTACTTCTCTTTATTATCCACTTAATATATGCTGGAAAGAATTTCCAGTATGTATTTATCAGATATGAAACATATCAGCTTTATTTGTAATTGATTTCATAAATATATGAATAATAATTTTTTTCTTCTATGTCTACATTGATAAATTTCTTAACTTTTTCATTCAATAAAATCTCCATAAGATCACATACATATATACAAAGGAATGTAGGTGGGAAGAGATAATGTCCAAGAGATTTTATATGTGAACTTATTTAGTTTTTATATAGATTTACATTTCAAAGATTAAATATAAGAACACCTATTGAATTTAATTATGTCCTCTTATCAAGTATCACTTTATAAAAAATTTACTATGAAATAAAGTCTTGTATCTAAAACCACTTGATGCATCCACACTTCCTTGAAAATCTAAGAGTGGGTGAATTAGGGTGTCAAACATTTCTCATTTAATGGAACTCTTTCACATTTTGGTGATAAATTCATGAATCTTTCAACACCGATCAAACATATATGATGTCAAAATATAAAAATAAAGTGTGATTATACAATGATTTTACTATGTTGTCAGAAAAGGTCTATTATGAGTTATCATAATCTAATGATCTATCAATTTATTAAGGAATTCAATATTCACTATTGAAATTATAATGATTTAGTTATGTATTAATACCAAATTCATGTTTTGCTACCTCATTCAACCAATCCACTCAATGATTCATGATAGAGCCTTAAGAAAATTTGACACGTACATCCCTCATAATAAATATAAGATAATATTCCTGAAACCATGATTAATTTTTTTTATTTTTCAATAACTTCCCATAATAAAAAATCCAATTGATCAAATTAATTTCTTCTCATAAAATATAATTAAAATAAAATGACAAGTCTCCTCTTTATTTCCAGCATGATGTATCATTATCTCTATAAGAAACCAAAAATCTTCCTTATTAATTTCCCAAAATTATTATTCTAAAATATTCCTCATTCGAATATCACTTTTAACCATATTATTAAAATTAAAAATCATCCACCTTTATCTATTTAAATTAACCATTATTCAAATAATATTTCCTTGTATTTAAAAAATACTAAAAATCTAATATTTCATAGCATATGAAAAATCACAATCTAATGAAACTATTGTGGTGTAATAACCTTTTCATATTGGAACCTCCAAAAAATCATGACTTGAAATAACTTTTCAGCTATGAAAATAATTAGTTTTATATATTTATATTTTTTCCAATAAAATTTGTTATCATATAAACATAACTATTATGACACAACATTTATTTCCTAACTATAATGTGGTGTAAAACTATGACGTACTATTAATTCATAATCTATAAATCTAAAAAAAATTCATGAAAATATCCCCATAAAAGACCATTGGATCTAGTTGTAGCATAAATCCCGATCCTTAATCGAACATGAACATATTTTTCATTTAATGTTCTTTTATCCTCATTCTAGAAGGCATACTATTTCATCATAAAATATACCTTAAATCACATTATGTAATAATATATAACATCCATGATTCTATATTTAATTTATCCTAAACCATAAATCCACAATAATGATTAAGGAATAACCTTATATATTATGAACTTATTCTTTTATTTTTATAAAACAATCTCCAAAAATTCTCAAATCTTCACTACATTTATTGAAGACTTCACCACCACCCAATAAGACATATTTCTAATAAACAAAATGATTTTTCATAATGATTTTACAAACATAAAACTTATTTCATAATTAAAATATTGAATAACATAGAATCCAAAAATTGTCCTCTATTGTAGATCATGTTTCAATAAAAAATATTTATTAAAAGGGTGAAATAAAATGTTAGTAATCATTTAATTCTCTAACCACATCAATATGGGGTTTCTTACTGAAATTATGTGTTGCTATACTCTCCATCCTAGAAGTATATATCATGTCAAATTCAAATTAATAGATATATTAAATAATTTTTATCTAATGATATTTTAAATATATAAATGTTAAATTATACCTTAATCTTCTATGATTAATGTAAATAAAAACAATCTCACCAAATAAATAACGTTTTTAACTATATACCACATTAACCAAAGGTATTTACTTAATATGGTAAGTGGGATAATTATTCTCATGTGAATTAACTGTCTGTGAACCATATGGAACAACCTTAACCTCTCAGATTATCATATATCCAAGATCTGTGCCAAATGTGTAATAATAAACTTCATAGATCTTACTCAGATCATTTTATATAACTATTGATATAGAGGTAAAAATCTTTTTTAACTTATAAATCACAACCTCACTTCTATAATTCCACTAGAACATCATCCATTTTATTTACAATGACTCCATTGTGGTAGGTAAATTATATATATTCTAAATAAATTGATTATAATAACTAGAATATCCCATGAACCACTGAATATTAAGATCATTTTTTGTACTTCCCAATACATTATAGCTACAAAAATTTTAGGATATACTAATATTAAAAAATAAAAATCAACATTTTAGGGGAAATTCATTTCTCAAATACTGAAATATAGCATCAACATTTTATTATAATGACAATGAGCCCTCAATGTAGGAATGATAATAGAAAAGTTCTCCTCATTATCTTTTTATTATCATAAATAAATCAATATATCATTAATAACGTGAAAATTAACGATTCTAGATAATTTTTAGTGTCTCAATTCATAAAATATGTGAAAATTGTTACAACATTCATTAACCCAAATGGAATCACTAAAAATACAAAATGTTCATATTGGGTTTTGAATTCCATAATCAATTCATCCTTAGTACAATCCCTAAGATGATAATAGTTTGATCAATTATTATTCATTGAATATAATCAAGATAGTCTCAAATAATGAAAATTATCCTTAATACATATCATAATATACTAGTTATTAGTGGATACATGACTCAATAACTATTGATCCACAAATAAATATAATCTATAATCATCCTTCATGAAAAAAATCACTAGAGTTCCCATAGGATACAAAAAAAATACTAAACCGCTTGGATTCAAGGCATTACATTAGAATCATCAATTAGATGAGAGGAAATAGAGAAATACTATAAGGATTAATTAAGATATAATTAGAACCCAACACCAATTATATCACAAAATCAACTATTATATCCATATGTTATCCTGTAAAATTCTCAAAAACATGCACAAAACTCAATCAACCCCAAGAATAACAACAACATAGGGACTACCTTTAACCAATCCTAGGAACAACCATATAAATTGATGTGTAAAATTATTCAATTGATGTAAGTGAAAATTTATTTCCCAATATGAAAATACCAATTTACCATAAAAATATATGAATCCTTAATAAAAGGGAAAACATCACCCATCTCTGGTAGAAATCAATTTGACCCTCAAACTATGTCAACCAATCCATCTATATAATAACATCAAATTAATTTATGTTCAAAATAATGAATTCCAAAATATGACCATATACCCTAAAAAACACATATTCTAAATATGAAATTGGTATTATATATTTTCATTAATAGAGGTACATATTTAATACTAATTGAATCAGTTCAATATTCTATCCCAAATCAGACATAATATAAGAATATATAGAATAATTGGGTGAAATGGTATAAAATATTATGAAACAAAAAGTAGAAGTGGCATATATCATACCTCTGACAATCAATGATCTTTAAATGATAACCGTCTCTGCAATATCTATAGTAAAAACCACCCTAAACCATTCTAACGACCCTGACCTTAAGTCTCCTAACTCCCCTTAGGAACATATCTTCATAAATTCAATATCAATGAAGATCTCTAACCCCACTGACTAAACCTCCCATAAGAAATTAAACTATCTCCTTACTAATGTTATTTCACAATACAAGCACCCAAGGACATAATCAAGGTCATCTGACCCCATGGGTCCCCTAGAATATGTTATCTTTATCAAGGATCTATTTGATCAGAAATCATAGGTAAAAGGAAGAAACTATTGACGTGAATAGTTCATTTCCTTAATTGGTTATAAGATGTTCCACCCTTTCAAAACTAGTAACAGATAATAGTGAGATAACCACACATTAAATTGATTATATGTCCTTTATAGATGAAAATATTCAAGGGGTAATCATTGAGAAGGATGTGTTTATGGTTTCTGTAGTTGTGGTATTCCATATGTTAGAAAAAGTTCAAAGTATTTTGAAGAATTTTAATGAAGACCACCTGGAGTTATAATTCAAAAGAGTGAAAGATCTTAAAAATTATTTTACGGATTCAATAAAGTTAAATGATTAAATTTTATATAAGTTAGAAAAAATGGATTAATAGGCTGAGCTCAGTTATTTTTGAAAACATCCTTTCTCTTTAAAGTAACATGAATAAGAATTGAGACTATTTAAAATAATTATTACTAATCCTAAAACATCCCATCTTTATACAATGAGAACCACTTAATCTTTGGTTTTATATATGTAAATTCAATTAAGAGGGACTCATACTAGGGGTAAATTGTTCTTGATAAGTCATGGAGAAGCTTCCACCTCAAGATTAAGGAAAATATCACCCCAAGTCCTAAAAGGGATGCAAGAATTGAATCTGTTTTATTATAAAAGTTAGAATAAATACATATTTATATATATGTTAGTGGATAAAAATCATAATAATCCTAAAATAACATCAAGGATATCTTTGAAAATGTGAAAGAAGGTTTATTCCAAAAATAAAACCCAAAATAGAGAATACAAAACACATAAATTGCATGAAAAAATCCTGATATATTTACTTCAAAAGGAAAAGAAAGTGGTTTATTGGATATTGTAGGTGTTTTGTGGTTTTAGAGTCATTCCATGTATATTTAGGATAACATGTCATTATATTCTAGTCAAATAAGGCCATGAAACTTGGGGATCAATGAAGAAAAAAAATCAATACTTATGTATAGAATTTGTCACACCACGACATACCTTTTATTTTATTTTATAATTTTCTTTTACTTTTAAATTTTTTTGGGGTATGGGTTGAATCCCAAATGAAAAAAATTTGAGTTATGTAAAAAAAACGCATGTTTCTGAGTTGACGTCACTGGGCGCACGGGCGGAGCACATTTTGCAAACCCCACACGGCTCCACCCAGGCATCTGCACGGTCTGCGTGCCTTCAGAAAAATTAAAATGGGTAAATATTTTATTTTTGTTAATAATTTTATAATTTTTATTAAAAATGAAATGATAAATTATTATCATTATTATTTTTATTAATATTCTGGCTGGTGCGCGGGCACCGCACAGTTAGCGAAGGCGATGCGGTCAGCCCGGGAACCCATGCGACTGCTTCTAGATTGGATAGAAGCTATCGCACGGTCCGCACATGAGCGCTTGAGTTGTGGGTGGGCCGTGAGGTTGAGGTATCTAATTTATAAGACTAAGTAGAGAAAAATGAGGTAAAATTAAAATGAGGTGGATAATAATATTATTATGGATTTTTTTTCTATTGCTATTATTATTATTAAAATTATTACTATACTTATTATTATTATTAAAATCATTATAAATATTATTATTATTGACATCATTATCTTTATGTTGTATTTGTTATTGTTATTATTATTATTATTATTATTATTATTATTATTTTTAAAGTTATTAATTATTATTACCATTAAGTTTAACTGTTGTTATTTTTATTATTATTGTCATTAATATTATTGTTATTAGTGCTATAATTATTATAGATTAAGTTTATTATTATTATTATTATTAAAATTATTAGTATTATTTATATATTCAGTCATTTATTTTATTTTTATTAGAAATTTAATTATTTTATTTATTTAGGTGAAAACTAAATCTGTTAAATTTTATTTTTATGATTATTTATGTTATTATTCTGATTATTATTATTATTATTATTATTATTTAATGGTTATATTTTTGTTTTTATTTTCTTTTTATTTTGTTTATTTTTATTTTTGTTTCTTTTTTTTCTTTATTCTCCTCCTAACCTTAGCGCGGTTCTTTTGTCTTCATTCCTCTCACGCGGCAGCCGCCACCTTCTGCCCAGCTTCAGCCACCCTGCCCTACGACAACACCTCACACCCCACCACCTACTGTTATGCCCGCCCAGCGTTTCACTCCCCTTGGCCTACCCTCCACCGCGCAGCCTGGCGCCCTTCAACCGCTCTGCCTCCTGCACTTACTGCGCCTTTCACACTCGTGCCTGTTCTGTCCGGCCAGCAACCGAGTAGGCCGCTGCCCTCACCCAACATGAACCACATCACCAGCATGAGCTGACCAGCGATGCACCCTCCAGTAGTGCACTCCCTGTATCGGTCGTCCACCCGACCGCCTTCTCCCCCTATTCCCTTATCCCTCACGTGAGCAGGGCCCCTCCAAGACCTCCCTCTCCTTTCCAACCTCCTTTGCAGTGCCTCCCTTTGCGTCTTCGACTACCCTAAAACCTTCAGCCGCCATGCACCCACTTTATGCACGCCATCCGGCCACCACACCACCTCCGTGCAACATGAGACCCCCTACCGGTGACCCTCTGACCAATCCAAGACCACTTTCGGCTGAACCGTAACCCCCCTGACGTCCCTTATTCAACGCCCACCACCCCGAACTGCAGCCTCCGATGAGCTACTCCTCACCAGCCTTTCCCCCTCGCCGGTGTCACCTCCTTATCGACATCCTCTCCCTCCGATGATGTATTACCCTTTGGGGTTTAAGCTTCTGAATCATGAGGATTAGGTGCAAATGAGATCGTGTACCGGCCTCGGGCATGCGTTTTCTTTCCACCTTAGAGTTGAGGTATGATGACTTTACACCACCTCTTTAAATTTAGAGGTATTTTATTTCTTTCATGACTTACATTTATTTAATATTAATTAATTATTTTTAGTTTCGAGTATATTTATTTTATAAAAAATTATTTGATATTGTATATAATTTGTGATTGGTTAATTGTTTCACCAACTTTATTGATTTTGGAATTTTTTTGAAAAATTAATATGGTGAGATGTATGTTTGTTCATTTGGGTTGTTTTAAGTTAGTGGTTATGGGTTTTTAGATTGTTTTACTTTTTTCTCAACACATTGGAGAGGTAATTCTGCAATTTTGTGGTCAACAGCTTGTGTGCACTTGTGCGCGAGTGTGAGACGTGTCACATTATTGTAATTGAGCTGCAAGTCAAGGTAGGTCCCCCACTGTACTCACTTTAAATTTAGAATTTATTAATTTCCTGACATTTTATTAAATTTAATAAATAATAAATAGTATTAGATAACCAATTTTTAAATGATCACTCGATGTAAAAAGAGTCATTTATTTTCTACATGACACTTGAAATATTTTCCTGATGAATGGACGCCGAGTAGTGAAAGAATGACCATTTGGATTTAAAAAAAATCATGGAATTTCAAATGTGGTTTTGGTTTATTGAAAAATTATTTCTTTTTAAGTGTGAACAAGTGTTTTGGTTCTCTTGAGAAATGAGGATTTTCTTTAAAATTGGTGAAGGACCATTTGGTACTTTAATAAAATAAATTATTTTGGAAAACTCTCTTTAGGGTGAATCAGGGGTGATCTTTGGTGTACATTGACTGCATGAGTTTTGTGTGATGTTTGTGCTACTTTATTGAATTTTTTGACTCACCCCTTTCCTTTTTATTACACATGTTGACATGAGAACCTGGCATAGTAAGTGAATCTTCTGAGAATGATTGCTGCACTAGTTTAGATTACCCACTGGCTAGTGGCCCCTAGTACGGATTATACTCTACTAGGGGACTGTGCCCCTTGGTTAGTCCATGTAGGGAAACACCGAGTGTTAGGCCGTTATGATTTCATCAAGATTAGGCATTCCTTCATGATGAGTCACATGTATAGTATGTTTTAGATTGTTCATGAGCTCTTAGGTTCGACCCATGTTTCTTTTAGTGTTCATTTGTATGTGGCGGATGATTGAGAGGTCTAGTTCGGTTATTGGTCCTGTGTGCCACTTTTTCCATTTCCCTTAGTGTGTTTTGTGTGTTGTGTGTGGTTTTCCTTTTTACTAACAAAAAAAATTTGGATTTCTAAATTATTCGAAAAAAAATGTTTTTAAAACGCAATGCACATGTTCCTTTCAATCATTAAACTTGTTTTTAAATTAAAAAGGGAAATGGACCGTTAGTTGTTTTAGAAATGAATGTGTGTGTGGAAACCCATATTTTATATAATTTAGTTCAAACTTGGAATTGGTAAATTCTTTATTTAAAGGTAGTGCATTGGGAATAGTTTGTTGGGCGTGCCTACTGAGTTTTAATACTCACGCCTATAATGTTTTCTTGTTTTTAGTTTCTGTTACGAGTTAGACTTGATCTTGCTCACCATGGGAGAGATTTGGTTGTGGATTGGTGAGCGACTCTCGGATTCATGAGGAGTTTTGGTCATGGTAAGGTTAGTTGGTTTTTGTTGTTCGTTCTTTCTTTTCATGTTTTTTATTTACTTTGCGTTTTTCTATTTTCTTTCTGCTACTTTATTTATTTTTATCAGGAGAAATCATTCCCTATTTCTCTCTTTTGATGCCCTAGCGCTTGTCGCCAGCCAGGGAGGATCGGGAACGCATCTCGGTCCATGTCGCGGACCGGATCGGGTTATCGGTTCAGGGTTGACGCGGCTTGGTTCGTGACAGAATTTGAGTTTGTATAATAAGATAAACCTTCCCATGAAGATGAAATTTGAAAATACTAAAATATTTTATGAAAATTAAAACATTTATGTTCATATATATAAAGATTTTTAGTATACATTAGTATAAAATAATTCACATCTATATGAGATGATAAGACAATAACAAGCAATGAAGATGAAAAACAAAAGTAATCCTTCCTTAAGGAGTAATTAACTAAATGGAGAAGCTAAGGTAAATACTCCCATGTAGATTGTGAATATATATTACCATGATTTCAATCCTATAGTAATAATATTCGTCTATTATGGTAATAGAGGCCACACAATATAATTTTTTAAAAAATTCATCGAAATCAAATCAAGAAGGCTAAAACTAGGAATAAATCAAAAGTCAACCATGTAGGCACAAAATATGATTGGATGGTGGATGAAATCACTGATTATATGATTTTGAATCATCCTTAAAGGGGAAAGTTAATGGATAATAATTATATGTGTGGTAGGTGAAACATTATTTGAAACACTCCCAATAAGTACATGATAGCCATCCCTATTCCAAAAGAGATTAAATGTGATCAAGTTGTAACCCTATTTGATTCCAATTCGAAATCAAGTTCTATAATGAACTTATCCACATAGAAAACAATCCAGGTGAATGAACCTTTTAAGAAATTGACCATATTTCTTTGAGGGGATTGAAGAAGCAAGTATGCTGGAGGTAGAATCAATTTCTAAAATAGTTATGGTTTCTCATGAAAATAAATCTAGTATATCTAAAAATATTGTTATGAATGAAAATATATCCATGTTTTTTAATTTAGAACATGTCCATAAAACTAAAGAAGATTCATGAATGAAGAACTTAAGGAACATAATAGTTACAATGAATAAGTATTCTAGGTTAAGAAAGAATTCCAAGATCTAGTGTTATAACTAAAGAGACAATCAAAGACCACCTTAATCCAAAATTAACATCGATTATATTTAAATGATGGGGTTGAAGTGATGTTTGAAGAAGGTTTGTGATATTTATACAGAAAAGAAATATAACCTTCATGAATTTTTTTTATTTCATTAAGTGAAAATTTCCAATCAGTATCAATTTTACATAGCATCATAAATTCTTGGATTTTATTACTAGAGGAATGTATCCATTATGATGATGTTTGGAATGAAACCATTGACTGGGAGTATCTGATGAAGTTAAGAATTCTATAGATTTATTATATTCATAAAAAAATATAAAACCATGACATCCACAAAATTTAAAAAGTATGAGGTATAATATTTTATTTCCTTTTCTATTTATTGTTCATAAACATTATATTTACCAAGGGGTGTTTGTATAAAAAATGGTGAAGACCAGGTACTTGAAATCATTAGATATATTTTTTCATGTGAGCATAAGTTCCTAAATTCTTATATAAATATATAATAGATGGATCCCAAGAAAGTAAAAAGATATAACTATTATCCCATGTATAAATATGGTTAGTTCTATTATATAAATTTTTCACTGCTACATTCTATAAAGGGTCAGTCAACATAGATTTTGAGATATTTTTTTATGGAACATTATGAATAGAAATGTGATGGAAAGTATATTTTGGACAATGATATGATGATTTTCATTTACTATAATCATTTTCAAGTGGTATGGATTGATTCCAGATGAATTTCTTATCTCATGTAATTATTTACGAAGTTTTATAATAATAAAGGAAATTCCATGTTGGGTTAATAAATAATGGCATAATTCTTCATAAACCACAATTGGAATTAGGATTTATAAATTTCACTTGGTTTATGAAAATGACACCATTTTTGTTAGATGAATTGGGAAGGATCCTAATTATTGGAGTTGTTGTAAAATCCTCCTGGTGGTATTATTTATTATAAAATAATTTGAATATGATCATCCCCATGTATTTCAATTTGAATCATCATTAACCTCGAATGGTATCATTGTTTGGGGAGAATAAATTGAATTTTGGAGGAATTCCTCTGGAATACCCATACTGTCAATTGGGGTGGGGTGGGAGAAAGTGAACCTTACAATTTGGGGGAGAATAATTTCTTAAACTTGGATATTTTTTTCAATTAGGCGAGGAAATATTTCATTAACCAATGATGTTTAATTGTATTGAATTTTCAAAAAACAAAAAACAAAAAGGGATTGATTGATGTACCCAATGGTGTTTGGTTGTGTTTTTTGTTAATTAGGATTGTAAATGTAATAAATTAAAAGATAAATTAGGTGATGGATTGAGTATCCACCCATTAAATAAATCACGTAGGAGATACCCACATATTGGGAAAATAGTACAATAGTATTAGATTCCCACAAATAATTGGTTATAAAAATTTATGTTGGTAGCCCATATTGGTCATTAGATAATTGAAAGAGCTAATTTTCAATGAAGAAAACAACAGCTACTGAAAGAGGATTTTCACCAAATTATATAATAGGATTGAATATCATGGTTTCTTTATATAGTTTAAAACTTGAAGGAGATCTGATTTTTATTAGTAAAAGCTTATAATTTTTTATTTGATGAGATAGATCTATATACCATGCAACTCTGGGTGTTTCTATATATGGTTAATGAAATTAGTGAAGAAACAGACATGGATGAATTATAAAGTGTAAATTACAACGTAAAATGTTTTAGAACAAAAGGAGGTGATTTTTCATATGATTATAATGTTATTGTGATTCATTTTGATGTTTTGAGTAAGATTTATGAATTCTAAATGGATATTTGAAGTGTTTATGATTAGTTACAATCAGCTGGTGGTGAAGTGGAGGTTCCCTGGCTTGAAATGGAATGAGATCTGGTAAAATTATAAAGTAGAGTTTCTACATACATGAATTCCAACATATATGAATCCATATATTTGAATTCATCTTGTATTAAATTATTAGCTTAACTGAAGACTGCATGGACATGAATTTAGTGAATGTATCCAAATAATCATGTATCGAGATTTTGTTCCATATTAGAATTTAGGAACTACATATGTGGATAATGTTCTATGTATCTAAATGATGAGATATAGGTGAATTACTCAGATAAGTGATTTATGTGGATTATATGATATTCATATAGCTGAATTCTGTTTTGGATCATAATCCAAACCCACATATGCAAATGAAGGCTTGAGTTAGTGAATATGAATTGGAGCACCAAGAGTCTACATTCTAGTACACAAAGCACCTCATAATATAATTATTCTTGTTTCCATTGTTATGTATTGAAAATGTAAATTCACAAAACTAAATTTCCCATACACACTTGGTGAGAAACACAAACTTCTAGATTATGAGAATCTAAAGAATGAAATCATAATTGATGACACAAATGCTATACATTAAGGATCAGAACATCACAAACACCTATATTTGTGTGTGATAAATTGTTTTTGATGAAATAAATTATAATATTTATCCTTGTAAACGAATGACCAAGACTAAATGATAAGGAATGTGTCATGAATTTAGAAATTCTAAAGACATAAAATCATTATATTATTATGATGTGCAATCAAGATCGAAACATTATAACACTTATTTAAGCCATCATATACACCTATTTTTGGGAAGGATAAAATGATAGGATCTACTACATGTGAAATTGTGGGATAAAATGGATTTATTATATTTTCAAGTGCAGTTAAAAATGTGTTGAATGATATCTATTCATCAAATAATTTTTTTGATCCAATCCTATTTGAGTGAGATTGAATGAAGAGATAAAGCTATAGGTGTGTACGAATTAAACTAAAATCTGTAGAGAACTTTACCAAAGATACCAAATAAATATGATATCAGTTATACCCCAAAGATAATTTTATTATATATTTCATATAGCTATGTAATATAAGATTTGAAATTTTGAGCGGAAGTATTTGAGGTAGAAGAGGATAATCCATTTGGTGGTTTAATCTGAATACATTTTTATCCCATCTTAGAAAAATGACATTGAGGAATATGAGGGAATGGATATTTTTTTTGAGGATATCTATTGAAATATATGATTAAATAGAGTGTTCTAGTGCATTTTTGTGATCCAAACTGAATGTGGAGATAATGGGGATAATGTTATATACTAAAATTGTGGAATTGAATGAGAATATTGTGATGACTGATTGTGATTCACTCTGGTTGCTGGTGTCTATGGAAGGAATGGAACAAGTCAAGGTATGAGGGGACTCAAACCTCAGGAAGTTCCATCATTGCTCGAACGTGGAACCTACTGATTGACATGGTTAGGATCTTCAGTAATTGGCACGAGGTTCCTAACCTTCAGTGGTTTCTCCTTAGTAAACACATGGTCCACCTGGACGTTAATGGATCGAGGCCTGTTTAGGTTTGTTGGCTCCCACCCGCCTTGGTTCTAAAGCTTAACACTAATGGTTATTGTAGATAAGGAGTCATTAGAGGAGGTATATTTGTATGTGACTCTAGATTTTATGTCATATTGGCATTTACAGCTCACCTCAGTAGTGGTTCCTCTCTCTAGGTAGAAGCCAAGGATGTCCTCACTAGATTATCTATCTACAAACAGGGGAACATTTCCATATCAAAAGTGGAAACAAAATCTATAATGCTTCATAACTCCTTGACAGGCATTGGATCTACCCCATGGTCAATATCCTACACCATTATAAAATGTATAAGTATGTTCAAAAACAATATCTAAGTGCTTCATACATGGCGTGAAGGTAACAAAGTGTCATATTATCTTGCATCCTAAGCTAACAATGGCCCCAATGTTTCCTTATTCTCAAATGTGGATTTTTTGAAACCTAAAGGGGTAAATATTTTCATAGGGTATTCCCTCAGGTTACACTATTCTAGATAACCTTATGTTCCTACTTTCTCTGGCCCTACCCCTTAGGGTACATGTTCCATCTCTTCATTTTCAAAAAACAAATAAATGATGTTGACGATGACGATTTTATGAGGATGTTAAATAGTTTTAATCTTGAAATTATTATTTGATTATACCTATATATAAAATTAAAATTAACTCAAGAGATGAGTATACTAAATAAGTTAAATTGGGATGTGTGTATTGTGTATCTTAAATCTCTCATAGAAGAAGAAGATGGAATATTCACCACTGAAACCTATGGAAAAGAGACAATGGAAGACAATATTTCATGTGAAGACACATCAACTAGGCATTTAAGTAGAATATAATAGGGAATTAATCCATAATACTTGTATCATGTTTGGTGTGTTGAAGTAGTAAATGAAATAATAGTGGAACGATCGTCATAATGTGTATGTATATTTTCATTAATATCGATATTTTTAGATATAGTGAGTGCTGAAAGTAGTCATGTTCAGTTTCAAGTAGTTACCGAATTATAGAGTACTTATTAAGATTATATAGCATTAAAAGAAGTTGTTAATGAGTTAATATAGATCATATTCATTGATGTTAAAGGATGCCATGAAAACTAAGTGATGGGATTCAATGAAAGGATCTCATCAGAAAAATTGTATATATATATGGGTGGGAACCATATAACCGATGTGAATCAGGGTATATAGGGGGATCACAGTGTGAATCTGTAAACATAATGTTAAACTAGAGAAGGAAATCCTATGGGAGACAAGTATTTAAATTTATAATGAGGCTTTAGTATTATAAGTGTGAGAAATAATGAACCCATTATAGTGACATTAAATATAGTATGGAATCCTTAATTGGGTTGAATTTTCATTCATGTTAATGAGTGGATAAATGTATGCAATGTTATAAAATACCATGTTCCTTTTATCCACTTTAAATTCATGCATCTGGTTGATATTTTCTTAGTAAAATATGACATAGTTCCAATTACATTAATTATAAACATAGGATTATTTTCAAAGGGGGTAAAAAGTAAAAAAAGAATTTGAAATTGGTAAAAATAAGTTAATAACTTATTAACACCCCACCCCTCCAACCCACAAGCTCCTGCACCAATCATGTTGGGAATTACAATTTCATTAAAATCCTTGATGTGTCTTTGGTATACATGATGTTTTATTTTTTTTGTATATGTTTTCCATGATAGTCATTGAAAATGATATCCTACCATTACATTATATAGAAGTATGTTTTGGAAAATTCTTCCCAATGTATTACATGATGGAAATAACATATGTCATGACTCATCCCCATAGGTAACCCCTCTTGGGAATACAATGAAGATGAGATTGATCCCTAAAGCCCACCTCTAATAGGTCATGGGTTGTTTGCTATAAATATTGGTATAATGACACACATATGGAAGGAATTACCATCATTATAGAAAGAAAATAAAATAAAACACCAGTAAAAATCATAGGGTATGAAATAAATCAAAACACAATACCAAAAAATGTCATACATATGTATACAAAATATATAATAAAAAATTCACTCTTAAGGTAGTGAAAAAATAAAACCCTAACCTCCTTGAGATTTTACTATTTAGATTGACCACTATCTCCCTCATGGAAACCAATAGACATATTGTTATATATATTACTGAGTATTTTATGGGAAAAAATCCCTCAAGGGATCATTGTAGTGTTTTTTTAGTTGATTGTGTTAGTTGAAAAAGTGTCTTTCTAATGTCAGTTGTGGAGTTATAGCATGGTTGTTGGCTAGGTCAGTTAAAAAAATCCAATATGGATGAATGGATTCCCTAGAAGTAGTATAGAAAATCTGGCATACAAGGTGGATGATGGATCAATCATCTCAAAAGTGGGATTTCTGTGAATGCCTCATGAAAATATTTCAAAGTTATGATTTTTATGAAGATTGGAGTTTCCAGAAGGTAAGTACATTTGAAAAGGAATATGGTGTCATATATTATGAGTTTCATGAAGGTGTGGAGCATCGTGAATGTGTAAAGGGTTGATAGTAAATCACCATGACTATGACATGCTTTGAGAAGGGAAAATTTCCCAAGTGCTTTGTGAAAATAGAGATCATCGAGAACCAGATTGGACTGCTTCATGAAAAGGTGATGAAGAGGATGGAAGCTTCTAGAATAAGAGGCAATGCAAATAAATAGGCCTCTACCTCCGTCATTTATTAAGAGTAATCCTTAATGAAAATCCAAAGGCTCTAGTTTTGCGAAGGTGATTTTCAAATATTGTTCTTGTGAAAAATATTATAAATAAAGTAAGTTCATAGAGGCTATGAAAGCTGACCGAAAGCTGTAGGCATAGATAATGTTTTGAAGTTCTTAAAGGCTATAAAAATCCAACAGAAAGTTTTGAGCTTCATGATGTGCGTCCTTTCCATGAGGATGGTCATGTTTATATTTATAAGACCCAATTTATAGCATAATGGCTAACCTCAATGTTTCTCTCAAGAAATAAGTGTTGATTGACTATGTGGTTTTCCCGAAAATCTTTTCATGTTTTTTTTTATTTTGAAAACAAAAAACTAAAACATAAAAAAGGTGATGAAACCCACAGTGAGGGGCGTAAAATAGTTCTGAACATGAACCAAGGGGAACACATAATAACACAAAGAACTAGAACAAAGAGAAAGACACAAAGAGAATTATGTGAGAACAAGGTCGGATCTAGGTTGATTTTCCCTCAACTACCCTTTATGATCTACTCGATAATAAAATCACAAACTCACATCCCAACTAAATGAATGGTTGATGAATCATCTCACACATCTATCTCACCTAAATAATGAAAAATCAATCACTGAAATTCTTCAGTGCCTGGTCATTCCTCTACATTGCAAACCAATTCCACCAACTGACTCATTCTGGAAAGGATGTCACAAACAAGAATGATCCAGTTGAGTTTGTTAGATCTCACAACCAATGTCATAAGCTCAGTTGGAGAAAATGGGAAAGGAAGGGGTAAAGAAATTAGGTGAGACAGTATAGGATCATTTCCGTGAAAGGGTTTTCTCTTACTCACCTTAATTCATAGTGGCGATTTGCTAAGGCAATAAAGAAGAAGAAGATGATTGCATTGAATTCTCCGATCTCCAGATCATATCAAGTTTTAAAACATGAATTAGATATCTATTTTTAGAGATTTGAGATCACAACAAAAATTGAAGGAAGAAAAAGAAATGAACATCACAATTACATTCACAAAAAACAGATCAGAACATTAATATTTACCGAAAATAGATAAAAAAAACAAAGCATAGATGGAAGAGCAGGAGCAGGATTCCCATCTTCAGTGTTGAAGGCATTCATCCCATGTACTGGGGAAGATAGTTGTATGAGGTGTCCCTCCTAGAAGAAGAGAGGAGTTGCTCCTCTTATTCGAAAACAAAAATAGAAAAAACACAACTAACAGACCACAACTTTAATCAATGTGGCGTGCTCTAATGAATGTGTCACCAACCTTATGTGAACTTCCAATGAGAATATATTGCCCCTTGCAATGATCATACGTCTCCTTTATTATGTAATGCAAGCCCCCACAATTATCTTTTCCTTCCACTCACGCTCCCCCTACTGCAAACAAGAGAAAACAAAAAACACAGTCAAAATGTATTAACAAAGTAACTATATATATATTATAAAAACAAAAGTACTTAAAAAAATTAACTTAGTCCTAAAATTATTATATATATAATAAATATATATGGTAAATATATACTTATTAAAAATATTTACTAATGTATGTATATATATATATATATATTATAACTATTATATTTAAATGTATATATATCATAACAATTATATTTATTTATTAATATTTAATATTATAAAATATAAGTATATTATATTATATCAATAAGTATATTATTATATATCATTATTATTATCATATTAATTATTTTAATTATTATAAATGTTTTAAATATTTTATATATTGTATTATATATTATATTATAATATAAAAAATAAAATAAAAAGATGAAAAGAAGAGGAGGGGTGTTTTGGGAGGAGCAGATAGGAAAGGGGGAGGTTGGATCAGGGTTCTCAGCTCGTAGCTCGCGGGGGAGGAGGGTCGCGGCTCAAATAGGGGATGGCGAATGGATGGAATTGGGGGCGTGCAGTGAGTGAAGATATGGAATGGCCTCCTTCAAGCGGCGGTGCTCATAGATAATGGTGATGCTTGGATAGCGGTGCGGGCAAGCAGCGACATCTATGAGTTCCAATCAGGGGTTCCAGCTTTGAGCGGTGGCTCTACATCCGGGACCGGCGCTAGTGGACGGCAAGGAGCAGCTTCTCATCCATGGTGAGGTTTCGGTACTGATTTGGTTTTAGTATTTGGGATTTTATGAAAAACTAGGTCTTAATTTTGAGCTTCTTCATCTACGATTCCGATCTATTGTTGGATTTCCGCTTGATTTTTCATCTTCCTGTCCTGCTGTTGAATTCTTGTGTTTTCAATTGAATGCAATTTTTATTGTGGTGGTGGTGAGTTAAGTGTAGTGGTGTGTGAGAGTGTGGGGGTGTGGCTGTGTCTTAGGACTCACCGCCACAATGTGTGGGTGACAGAAAATTGACAAAGGAAAAATGGGTGTCACCGCCATAAAGGATGGTACTAGCTTGCTGCAGCATCACCTAGAACCTGCAAAAAAAAAATCAACCAAAAAGAAAGAAAGTGATCTTCATGAAAGTTGTGGGGTTCAAGAAATAAGTACATTCTTGTGAAGAATTGGGAAGTTTCACAAAGGTTGTGTGAGGTTCACGAAGGCAATGAGCATTGTGAAATTATTAAAAAGGTACTGCCCAATAAATATGTGGTAAAAAGGTATTAATTAAGTTGATGAAAGTAAAAATTCAAAATAGAATCTATCTACAATTGATGATATATTAATTATTTTTTATGAAAGGACCTACATGTTCATAAACATTGTGTGAATCCTTTCTAAAGCAGCGAGAAAAGGAAAAGGAAGAAAGTGATCCTTTCCACCGACAGTGAGCCATAGAAGGAATGTTTGAGGGAGTGACCCTTGGGAAGCATTGAGCTATCATGAAACATTGTATAGGCAATGATTTTAGGCCTCGGTGTGATCTCGGCTCAACCATATTTTGGGAGTGGTCCTTAGTGGATTTGGTACATCGATACATTGTTGTTGTATGTTTTTTTGTCATATCCCTATAAGAGTGAACTATATAAAATATATTTTACCTTTTGCTTGTTTGTTGCTTTACATTCTATGAATAATCATTAGATAAATTTGGAAATGATAAGATCAACATAATTGTTAAATAGAAAACAAACTGCCTTATAATAAATAGGATAAGATCTAGTGGGGTAGGATGAATTTCCACAATAATATCCATACACTGATTCACCCATATCTTAGGGTATCTAAGCCCCTTTTGTGCCTAACAATTAGTATCAAGGAATTGGTTTCTTTTATTATATTTTATTCTCTGACTTGGTTCAGTTGATTGTTGACATTTATGTTTTAGTTTTTTCTTATCTCGTTTTCAGTTGAAAAGGGAAGAAATTCAAAGAAGAAGAAGTATGGTGGAATTTCATAGTGTGAAAGTATCTATGGAAATAGTGTGATTCAGTTGAAGGAAACCAAAAACATATTAGATTGTGGGGATATTTCTTCATTCAATGATATTTCATAAATTAATGTAGGACTCGACATGCCATTTGATGTTGGAAATACTGATGATGATGAAATTTCAAGAAGCCTTGTAGTGTTTTTTTTCAACATGACAATGGAAATATATTAGAAATTAATAAAGGAAAATAAGTCCCAAGGTATTTGGATCCAAGTACTAGAAATTGAGGAAAAAAAGATAAAATGTTTAAATTAAACGCTTATTGATGTGGCTAAGGATATATGGGGGAAGAATGATTTCCAAGATGAAGAAATGAAAAAGATTTCAACAATGATAGAAAAAGCCCAATGCTAATAACAAGGAAAAGAATATGAACTTGGAATAAAATCATAATTTGGCAGTTAGAAATGATAATCTTTCTACACACCAGTAAGAACTAGTACATGAGAATAAAAGGCTATAACAAGAAAATGGGTACTTTAATGATTCTGTTGCTTAGATGAATTTTAAAATAAAGTTACATGGTGGACAAGCATTCCTGGACAATTAAAGATGAGACGACTAGTGTAAAGAATCTCGTGAGAGAACATAATGCACAAATTGAATCTAGGGACAAGAAGATTCAAAGATTGTAGGAAGATAAATAATTAGTCAAGAAAAAGTTTAGAAATCTAATGCCAAAGTCAAGCCTAATTTGAATGATGCCTAGTATTTATTATTTGACTACCCTTTGGTTGGTAATACTGAAATAAAGAAAAAATGTGCTATTTTAGGGGACATACATAAAATGATTGTCTCATCCCAAAGGCCATGAAATTTCAAAAAATATGGTATTGGATATGATGAACCCTCTCCAACGCATGATAGGGAGAGAACCAAAAATAGTTCTAAAAAGAGGTAAAATTTTGCAGCTGTACAAAACCAATCTAAAAATGTTTTAATGAGATGTAATGAAAACATGTTCTTTTTCTGTGTGACAGATGTTCATATTTCATGTTTTTATTTTGAGGCGTTGGAATATATCTTATGTTGTGCAGATAAAAATATTGATAAATTTGAGAATAAGTAGAAGCTTCTTGAACAATGTTGATGGAAAGTATCTCAAAAGAAAGTATCCATCAGATGCTATTATATTTGAAGATACTGACACACCATGAGTATGTGTTAAGAAGCCTTAGAGTTCAATTTAAGAAAAAATGAATTCTAGAAGCATCGACATCTTAGCCAGGAAATGATGACATGAGTTATGTTTTTAATGGGAGACGTTTTATATGTTCTAACCATGAGAATTTGGAAATATATTGAAACGGTAAGAATATAGGGAATGAAAAGAAACGTGAAAGGAGTTTCCCAACTCCTGTGGTTAATAATGATAAAGAATATACTAAAATAAAACCTGGTAAGTGGAAAATTTTTGTTACAGTCTCAGAGAATACATAAGGATCTGCTCCAGTTGTATGTAAAAATAATGTATGTTCAATAGAAGACTCACTCCCAGCACATCTGGGTGAGCTAACTCATATAACTGATAAACGATAACTGGACAAATAATGACTCATCATATTTATATTTCATAACACATGGACATAAGTGAAGGAATGTGAATGAGCTCTCCAATGGAGGAAGAAGGAAGATAAGAATGTATTTGGAAATTTTCCCATTTAGAGAATGAATAATGAAAAAATGGCATATAAGTGGACTGAAAAAGAAATAATTATGTAATAGTGGGTTTAAACCCCGAATTAAGAAAAACAAAAATCCTAAAAAACGTACATATTGGAAGAATATTGATCATTTGGGTAAATAATGTCTACTTATATATCGATAATAGATGAAGTTGTCTAGGTAATCAGAACAAGCACAAAAAGGAGTGATAAGCTTTATAAGAAAATATCAAAAGGTTGGTCTATCTGGATCAACTGCAATCCTCCTCTTGAGGTTTCTAGATTCACCCCTCTCCATGAGTGTTAAATGTTTCTATTACCTATTGGAAGTTTTACATGACTACGGGGGATATATAATCTATGGGGTGTGTGTGCTCAAAGGAAACGAGTGCATAAATCAAATGGAAATACTTGAAACAAGAAGAATCTAAATTCTTGAAAATCACATATTAGAGATTTTGTGATGAAGTGTCTATTATGAAACTGAAGATCATTAAAATCTACACTTGAATGATCCAGTGGTTCTATGTGGCATTGAATATTCAACCGTTGGAATCATTCCTCTGTTCGAGTGTTATTTTTTTCATCGAGAGAGGACCAATTGGGGTAGAAGAAGTAACATACATTTATTTCAGGATTATTTATTTATTTCTAACAGTACAGTATTAGTGACTACTTTTAGGAAACCAATATGATATGAGGTAATATCAACAAGTGGATGGGAAAAGTTATAGAATGTAATGATGTAGCTATGATAGAAAATGACTACAATCTTCAGCAAATACATGAATAGTTTCAAACAGATAGTGATGATGAGATAAGAAGCTCTGCGGGAGTTCGAGTACCAAAGGAAGATTCAACACAAGGCTCAGATATTGGAATGGATGAATTTGAACCTATATCTACACAAAGACCAAAGAGTCGATCTAAAATTGATGGACATAACTTAATAGGAGATCAGATAGCTCCAATGTAGTCAAGAAAGATGAAGACTCCACAACAATCATCTTTCTTATCATAGGTAGAGTGAAAGAGTTTTGACGAAGTGTCATGATATGGGATTTGGGTTCCCAGAGTGAATGAATAAGGAACAATGATTTGAAACAATGAATGATTAGTGTGCAAAGGGAACTCCCAGATAAAGGGTATTGATTTTGATGAAACATTTTCATTTATTACAATGCTAGAGACAATTAGGTTATTATTTTCCATAGAAGTGAAATGAAAGTTGAAAGTGTTCTAAATGGACATCGAGTCAGTATTTTAGAATGGGGTTCTAGAAGAATAAGACGTGTATATAGAGAAACTAAATTATTTTTTCATTCATGAAGATGATAAAAAAGTTTATCGGCTAGGGAATGAACTATATGGGATGAAGCAATCACCAAGAGCATGATATTCAAGTCTTGATCAATTCTTAAAAAAGATTGTTTTTCAGAGTGGTGGAGTTGATGACAATATTTATGTCAATAGTAATAGTAACCAAAGAATGATGGTGATGGTGTATATTCATGACATAATATTTGGTGGATCAGATGAAGCTCAGTGTAAGAAATTCACATAAATCATGAAATGTGAGTTTGAAATGTCAATGATTAGTAAACTGACATTTTTTCTTGGTTTATAAGTCCACACAAGGGAGGAATGGATCATTAATTTCTCAATATAAATATGCCAATGAGGTTTTAAGAATATTTGGAATGGATAATTCCAAGGAGATAACAAATATGGTTGCCACCATGAGGACACTAGCATGAGATGATAAAGGAAAAGTGGTTAATTTCATAGAATATAGGCATTTCATTTGTAGTTTGTTGTACTTTATAGTAACAAGACCTGATGCTATTTTTTCCATTTTCCAACAACACGGTGTCAAAGTAATCCCAAGGAAAGAAAATTATTTTCAGTAAAAATAAATCTCTATTATATTAAGGGGACAATGAATTTCAATTTTCTATACAGTGACAAATCTTATTAAGAGTTATTGGCCTATACAAATGAATATTGGTTAGGTTTAGAAAACTATAGAAAATCATTGATAGGTGGTGCATTCAATATTGGTGGTTTTTTTATTTCATGGCTATGAAAGAAAGAATATTGTATTTCATTGAGAATTGTATAAGTTGAATAGATTTTGGCCAATCAATCTTGCACATAGTTATTGTGGATGAAGTAGAAGCTTGATGACATGAGAGTTTTAGTGAAGTCTTCGATCAAAATCGATTGAGAAAACTGATGTTTTATAAAGCTTAGAAAAAATCTAGTCCATCACTCAAGGAAAAAAGAAAATTTAAGTAAAGTATCATTTTATCAAGGATAAGGTGGATCAAGGGCTTATGAAGTTGAATTATGTTCCTACAAAACTACATGTTGTGGAAATTCTGACAAAGGACATACCCAAAGAAGCAATTGAACATCATCGACTGGCTCTTGGAGTTTAGTCGACTCCCCGGACATCAAAAAGTGTGGATGTGGGACCCCCTCTCCCTAAGGTATTATGTGTTTTCCCTAATGTGTTGATCTATGTTCTTTACCATGTTGCAGACCAGAGAGGAGTGACCTTTGGGTTCATTGAAAATAGGGGAGGAGTTGTAGCTATAGAACTAGGAGAAAATGTCTTAATCAATATAGGGGGAGAATCTAATAGGGGGTTAGTGAAGTAGGGGGTTTTAAATATGATGATGCTAAATATGATTGATCAATGGTTATATAACACGAAATATGAGTTTCATGATGAAAGAATCTTATTGGTTTTGGAATGAATTGATTCAGTGATGAACTTTGCATACTACCCTTGTTTCTCATTCCGAGCACGGATCATGTGGGATTAGTGTTTTTTGAGTAAATTATTGATTTATATCTTAATCGCATGAAAGAAATGGTGGTTGAATATGGATGAAGATTTAATGACGTATCAAAATGAGAAGAGTTGTCAAAAACCCAAAGGGGGTATTTTTGGGGAAAAAATCCTCAAGGAATCATTGTAGTGTGTTTTGGGTTGATTGTGTTTTTTGACAAAGTAGGATTCCAAGGTCAGTTGTGGAGTTCCATCATTCTTGTTTACTATGTATGTTGAATAAAATATCTAAGACAGAGTAATACATACCATGGAAGAAGTATATAAAATCCTGTATACAAGGTGGTTTCGTTTCCCAGTGTTTTCCAAAAAAATTTGGGTCAAAAAATTGGAGGATGGCTCAATTGTCGTGAAAGTTGGATTTCCATGATTGTCAGGTAAAAATATAGCAAAGTCATGAGTTTTGTGAAGATTGGAGTTTTGCGAAGGTAAGGATATTTTCAATGGAATTCGATGTCACGAAGCATGGGTTTCATAAACATCGCTAATGCGTGAAGGGTTGATTGTAAATCTCCCTGACTATGAGATGATTTGTGAACGTGATATTTACCTATTTCTTCTAAAAAATAGGGAGCATTGAAAAAAATATTGGAGTGCTTCAAAAAAATGTGATGATGGGGATGAAAGCTTCTGGAAAGGGAAATGATTCTATTAAATAGGACTTTCTGCCCATTTGAGAAGGGAAATCCTTAATGAAAATCCAAAGCCTTTGGTTCCATGAAGGCGACTCATGATGAAAGGATGTTCGCGAAGGCTATTAAATCTGACTAAAAGTTGTACCCATCATAAAAGTATTGATGTTTGTGAAGGCTAATAAATTCTGACTGAAAGTTGTGAGCTTTGCGAAGGCTAGGTGAGCTTTATGAATGTTTTTGAGCTTCACGAAAGTAGGTTTCTTCATTATCCTAGTTGTGATTCATGAAATAGGGTAGGTTCATGAATGTTGTGGGGTTCAGGAAAGTTCTATATTCTTGTGAGGAACTGGGATGTTTTGTGAAGGTTGTGTGATCTTGGAGAATGAAGTGAGCATCACAGAAGTATAAAATGGGATTTTCTAGTAAATATGTGGTAAAGTGGTATTCATAAAGTGGATGAAAATAGAACTTAAACATAGAATCTACCAATAATTTAGGATGCATTTATTATTGCTAATGATAGGACCTATAAGTCCATAAATTGTGTGTGAATCCTCTCTAGAGTAGTGAGAAATGGAAGAGGAAGAATGTTATCCTTTCCACCGATAGTGATCCATAAAGGAAACTATTGAGGGAGTGAGCCTTGGAAGGTTGTGACATGTCCCTAAACCTTGAAAAGGAAGTGATCCTCTGCATAAAAGTGGTCTATCCTTTACCATATTTTGGAAGTGAGACTTAGTGGATTTGTTTCATTGGAATAGTTTCATTTTAAGACCCTTGGATGTTTCCTAGTGAGGGTGAACCAAGTAAAACTTCTGTTTCCTTATGCTTGATTTATTTCTTTACATTCTATGCATAATTATCAAATAATTTTGGAAAGGATAAGATCAATATAAATGTTAATGAGAAAATAATGTGACCCTTACAATAAAGAGGTCAAGATCTAGTGGGGCATGAACAATTTCAAAAAGAATATCCATACCTTGTTTCACACCCCCTAAAGGTACCTAATCCTCTTTTGGGCCTAGCGGTATCCAAGTATAATCAATTGGATCCTCCTCAAAACGACTCATGAAAATGTGGAGTAAGCATGCTATTTCCTTAGGGAACCAATAGCATAACCAACTCACACTTATATTAGGTCAACCATTCCCTTCCATACTATGAATCACTCACTCAATGTCTCATTCCTCAATGAATTATTCCCTGATACTCTCAGACCATCCATATTACCGTATAACCACATCTCACATCACAAAAATAACTACATCATCTTCATAACAACCACATACCACATACAAGATACCTCAATGACATATCAACACTATGAAACTACACATCAAACAAACATCATAGTTGGGAAATGTGGACACGAAGAAAATCAACCTCATGCCCTCATCATATAATTAACATCCCCAACTATGTACCATAACCTATTCCTAATCATCATCAAATCATATCATATCATTTAAATCAAACCTATATCCAACATATCCCATGCATGGTCACCTCGAGTGTAGTGACCCGCCAATTCTCATTGGCTTGAGAGTACAAAGAGTCATTATTAGGTCTTAAGAGACATCCCCAAGATGCTAAAAGGTGGCAATAAATGTCAAAGGGTTTCAATGAAAGTGGGGGATGATTTACCCTTTATGAAATAACCCAGTAAACCAACCAACCATACCCAAACATTCACTATATGATGCATGATCAACTGAAAGACAACTAAACAACTTCATTTATGTCAAACCACACCAGAGTACACAACAATGGAAGACCAAACCAAGTATCAAAGTGCACAACAGATAAACAACTCAAAACTCTCAAAGACACTAAGACTCTGTGCTCCACAAGCTCCAAGCTCCACAACATCTCCCAAGCATCACCACGTGTCACTAGCAATAAGATGTTTTACCTTTACCTGTGTCCCGGAATACGACATCTGCAAAAGCACCAACATGCCAAAGTAGGGGTGAGTATAAAACTCAGTAGGTTTCCCCCAATAACTTCCCTACTCACGCCACTAGGATAGAAGAGTTAGCCACATTTATATAAAAGCAGTTTATATAAAAAATTTTCTCAAAAGAAGTTTATAACTAAATATAACAAGTTTCTAAAACCATACATAACCAAAGGCATCCAAGAGCAATTGAAACCAATTTTCCAGCAAGTTATTTTTTTAGAAAAATAACCAAACAAGCTTAAGAACCATTTCACAAACATTCTTTTTGGCACACCCAACCATTCCACAACCCATGCTACCAACTATGCATGCTACCTAGAAGAGGGGAGAAGACCTAACCCTTATCCATCCCAACTATGATGGGGGAGACTTCTTACCCTTATCCAACCCAAATGCACATGAATTCTTGATGGGGGAGAGCCCTAACCCTTATCTATCCCAACACTGATGGGGGAGACCCCTAACCCTTATCCGTTCCGAATGCAATATGAATGTTTGACGGGGGAGAGCCCTAACCCTTATCCATCCCAACACTGATGGGGGAGACTCCTAACCCTTATCCGTCCCCCGTGCCCGTGAACAGACACAACCATCATGTCAAAAACCAAGTGTGTTCAATCAATTCAGACCATTTTAATGCTAAACCATTTCAATTCCAAATCATTTCAATAAAACTCCTTTTTAATTGAAAACCAAATCCATAAACGTCATTTCAATCTCAAACCATTTCAATAAAACACCCTTTTTATTGAAAACCCAATTTTCTTCAAACCAACTACCATTTCAGCAAATCCATAATTTAAAATCAACATTTTAAATTAAACAAGCCAAATCACTTTGTAAAACAATTCACCAAGATTTCACAATCTCATTAAAACCATAAATCATCACTAAATAAGATTTATTCTATGCTTTTCACAATCAAATCCATTCAAATAAACCAATTTGAATCTAAGACAATCAATTATAGCAAGAGGAGTTGAGAGTGAAGCCTCCTATCTCAAAGGTTTTGATGAAAACCCGAACAAACGGAGAACGCACAAGAAAACCCGGCCGATTCACCAAGGATCCTCCTTAGATCTCTTCTCCTAACACAACCAAGATCAAAACTCATCATGCTTGGAATCCACACATTTAGATCTACCCATAACGGGCGTATATCTAAGAAACCGAGGGAAGAGGAGAAGTAGATCTAAGTAGATCCGAGAAACCAAATAAGAATGATCACATACCTCAAGAATCCAGCTTCGATTCGCCAAGAGAAGTCTTCAGATCGCCTCTAGAACGATGGGAGAACCCTCCTTGACCTTAGGAGAACCAAAATCCCGAGTTAGGGCCTCTTAGAAGGAAAAATGAGCTACATAGAGGCAAAAACGTGTGAGATCCACCTTTATAGGATCTCGTTTAAATGGCCGCATGGTTAGTTACCATGGTTTGACAAACCGTATGCTAACCGTGTGTTAGATACTGCCTCGACCGCCCTTCTCGCACGGTTTCACTGCACGGTTAGACAAACCGTGCACTGACCGTGTGGAAGCTACTGCCTCCAAGACCCACTGTGCACGGTTTGGCTGCATGGTTTAGACGAACTGTGCGCCACCCGTGTGACTTCCCCTTTTGCCTCAAAACTCATTCCAAGTTCTCCCGACTCTCCCATTCGTCACCCTTAACTTTATAACCATTAAAAGAATCAAGAAAGGCTTACATACCAGAAACCGGGGGTATTACATTCTCCCCACCATTGGTCTTTCCGTCCTCGGAAAGTAGAAAACCTTCACCCAGCTGAAAGAGTTCCGGTCATTGCTCTTTCATTTCCTTTTCACGTTCCCAAGTCTATTCTTGAATCTGACCATGCTGCCATAAAACCCACACTAGATCGATGCTTTTTCCACGCAAGACTTTCTCTTGCCTATCCACAATCCGTATCGGGATATGTATCAACGAAGCATCCGGCTCTAGGTCAACATGATCCCATCTGATCACATGGTCAGGATCAGGCTGATACTTTTTCAACTGAGATACATGGAACACATTTGCACCAAACTAAACTGTGGTGGTAATTCCAACCGATATGCCACCTCTCCAACCCGTTCCAGTATCTCAAAGGGGCCAATGTATCTAGGAGATAACTTGCCCTGCTTCCCGAAACGACGATGTCCAAGCCTTGGAGAGATCCTCAAGAAGACATGATCACCCATAACGAACGAAAACTGTCTTCGACGATGATCTGCACAAGATTTCTGATGACTCTGAGCCGTCTCCATCCTCTTTCTAATCAACTGAATCTTATCCGTTGTTTCTTGGATAAGGCTCGGCCCAACTAGTGAAGTTTCACCAGTTTCCACCCAACATAGTGGAGATCGACAAGGACGCCCATACAATGCTTCAAACGGAGCCATGCGTATCGAGGCTTGATAGCTATTATTGTATGAGAACTCCACTAAGGGTATATGCTCCTCCCATAAGCCACCAAAATCCATTACACAAGCCCGCAACATATCTTCCAAAGTTTGTATCGTCCGCTCAGATTTCCCATCCGTCTGAGGACGATACGCCGTGCTCATAGTCAACTGAGTTCAAAGGGATTGTTGTAATGATTTCCAGAAATGAGATGTGAACCTCGGATCTCTATCTGAGACTATAGACACTGGTACACCATTCCTCTTTACCACTTCTCAGATATAGATTTTTGAAAGATCTTCCACCGTATGGGTTTCACGAATTGGGATGAAATGGGCCGACTTGGTTAGACGATCCACTATCACCCAAATGGCATCGTGTTTCCGAACCGTTCTTGGAAGACCTGTAACAAAATCCATTGCTATCTGATCCCATTTCCACACTGGAATAGGTAGAGATTGTAACATACCAGCTGGTCTGTGATGCTATGCTTTAACCTGCTGACAAGTTAAGCACCGCGAGACGAACTCAACCACTTTCCTTTTCATGCCGCTCCACCAAAACTGTGCCTTCAACGCTTTATACATCTTCTGTGTACCTTGATGTACAAACCATCTTGAATGGTGGTAAGCATGAAGGAGTTGTTCCTGACAAACCATAGGTACAACCATCCGATCTCTGAAACACAAAACTAAACCCCCATTAAGTTTCCAGCCATCAATGGTCTCCCCACCATTGAGTTTTGAACTTACAACCAGACATTTTGCATTAGATGTTTGTGCTTCTTTGGTCATCTTTACTAAATCAGGAACAAGTGTAGCTGAAAAGAAAACAACAACATCACCTTGGTCTTTACATTCCACATGCATGTCGACTAAGACTGACATCAACTGCCATTCATCTGAAGCTTCTTTCACCAACTGAGCATATGACTTTCTACTCAATGCATCCTCCACCGAATTTCCTTTTCCTAGTGTGTACATCAAGTCAAAGTGAAATATCTGGAGATACTCCATCCACCTCCTTTGCCTCAGATTCAAATCTTGTTGTGAGAAAATGTGTTTCAAGATTTTGTGATCCGTAAACATAGTAAATTTCTCACCAAAGAGATAATGTATCCATGTTTTCAAAGCATGGACGAATGCAGCTAACTCCATATCATGTGTGGGGTCACTACTAGAATTTCTGGTTTTCAAGGCGGGGAACCTATAGCGGCCGCCATTTGGCGGCTGCTAATACTATCAACAGCGGCCGCTAAATGGCGGCCGCTGCACTTTACTTCCTAAAAATACCCTATTTTCCCCTCCCTCCCCTCCCCGACCCCGCGACCCCCCCTTCCCCGACCCCACGACCCCGACCCCCGCGACCCCGACCCCTCGACCCGGCGACCCCGACCCCCAGTGAGGCCGACCCCCGACAACCCCTCCCCGACCCCCGACGACCCTCCCCGATCCCCAGTGACCCTCCCCGACCCCCAGTGACCCCTCCCCGACCCCCGACGACCCCGACCCCGCCGGCGACCCCGACCCCCGACCCCCGACCTCCCGGCGACCTCGGCAACCCCCGGCGACCCGACACCCGGCGACCCCGACCCCCGGCGATCCCCACCCCCCTTGCCTCCGTGTTGCGCCACCGACAACCCCGACAACCCCCACTGCCTTTCCTCCACGCTGCGCCCCCGTGACCCCGACACACCCTGCCCACGCTGCACCCCGGCGACCCCCACCGCCTTGCCTCCGCGCTGCGCCCCCGTGACCCCGACAACCCCGCGACCCGGCAACCCCCACCCCTGTCCGCGCTGCACCTTTGGACAGCCCCGCCGTCGTCGTCCCCTCGCGGCCCCGTTGCATCCCTCTGGAAAGTCCTCCTGCCTCCGTTGGACCCTTCCGGTCCATTGTGCCCCGTCGTGTAGAACCCTCCACGCTTCGTCCAACGGTTCCGCTCCTTTCGAGTCCGGCCATCGAACCTCTGTCGTCAAGTCACTGCGCCGTCATGGATCCGTAATCGATTCAGTCCCCGTTACCCGCGGTCGAGTCCTCCGCAGGTAATGTTTTTATCCAAATTTGGTTTTTAAATTTTAATGATATGTGTTTTTTTAGAATTTAAATAAGATATTTCACTTTTGATTTCTATTAAATACAGATATGGATAGGAGTTGGATTGATATGCAAGATAGATTTTCAGCTGAATATTTTGAGGGGATTAAGCGATTTATGGATTTCACCAACAAATTTCCATGCGATATGATTAGTTGTCCATGCAGAAAATGTGCAAATAGATATCTCTTCAAATGAGATAGTGTTAGAGAACATTTGTTTTTGAATAGGTTTTTGAAAAACTATAAGACATGGACGCGTCATGGAGAAGATTTTGTTTCATGTCATCGCTCAGAAAATATTCATATTAATGTTGATTCGAGAACAGTTGATCCGATGAACATAATGCTGAATGATATGATGCATCAGTTTCAATCTGAAGATAGTAATGTCGTAAATGACGACGTTGGATTGAGTAATCCTCGTTCTTCTGCAGATGGAGAAGCATTGAAATTCTTTGAAATTCTTGACGATGCGCGTACTGAATTATATCCTGGATGCACTAAATTTAGTAAACTGTCGTTCATCGTTGAATTGTTACACCTGAAGGCCTTGAACCAGTGGTCAGACACCTCATTCGACATATTGTTGGTATTATTGAAGAAGGTACTCCCTACTGGAGCGAAGATTCCGGAGTCATTCTATCAAGCTCGCAAGTTAATCGATGATCTTGGTTTTACATATGATACAATTGATGCATGTCGCAATAATTGTATGTTGTTCAGAAAAGAGAATACACAATTAAATAATTGTACTGTTTGCTATACATCCAGGTGGAAGACCAATGAGATTAATCAAGGTAGTCAGATTCTTCCTGGGAGAGTCTTGAATCAAGGGAAACAAGTTGCCGCTAAACAGATGCGTTATTTCCCACTGAAACCGAGACTGAAGAGATTCTTCTTGTCCACTAAAATTGCTAAATTGATGACTTGAAATTTAGAGAGAAAGAAAGAGGTTGATAAATTAACTCACCCAACAGATTCTTTGGCATGGAAAGAGTTTGATCAAATACACCAAGACTTTTCCCGAGATGATTGTAATATTTGATTGGGTTTGGAAGCAGATGGTTTTAACCCATTTAGGTCCATGGTTGGTGCGACACATAGTACATGGCCAGTGGTGTTGGTTCCATACAACATTCCCCCATGGGTATGTATGAAGAAACCTTTTTTGTTACTGTCAATTCTAATTGATGGACCGAGAGGACCTGGTGATAAAATCGATGTTTATATGCAACCTTTGATTGATGAGCTGTAAGAATTTTGGGCCGATGGTGTAATGACTTTTGACTCGGTAGCAAATGAAATGTTTAGACTTCGGGCCGCTTTGTTATGGACAATTAATGATTTCCCAACGTATGCTAACTTATCAGGTTGGAGTACAAAAGGAGAATTTGCTTGCCCTTGTTGTAATAAGAGTAAGAAATCTATATGGCTTAAGAACTATAGAAAGTGGGAATATCTTGGTCATAGGCGCTTTCTTCCTCCATTGCACAGGTTCAAAAAAGACCGTGTATCGTTTGATGGGAATAGAGAGTTTGACCCATCACCACAAATACTATCTGGGGTTGAAATTTGTGCACAACTTGATGAAGAAAACATCCGTACAATGTATGATTTTCAAGATTTATTGGTTCCTTCATTTCCTTCTATTCCTGCTGCAAATAGACAGTGAAGTCATAATTGGAAGAAACGAAGTATTTTTTTTAATTTCCTTATTGGAAATATAATATTTTAAGGCATAATTTAGATGTGATGCACATTGAAAAAAAATGTACGTGATAATATTTTGTGCACCATTTTAGGCGTCAAGGGGAATCAAAGGACAGTGTTAATGCTCGACGTGATTTGCAAGAAATGGGATTGAGAAAACCTTTACATTTACAGCTGGGTGAAGGTAATCGGGCATACATGCCTGCTGCACAGTACACAATGAGTAAAAAAGAGAAACAAACATTTCTATCAATTTTGAAGACTGTTAAGGTGCTAGATGGTTATTGCTCTAATATTTCGAAGCGTGTGAATATGACGAGAATGACATTATAGGGTTTGAAAAGTCACGATAATCATATTCTGCTTCAACAGTTAATTCCTATAGCAATTTGTGATTTCTTACCTTCCCAGGTTGTTGAGCCGTTGATTGGAGTTTTTAATTTTTTCAGACAGCTCTGTTCTAGGAATCATCACATGAGTGATTTGAAAAAGATACAGGATAAGATTGTACTTGCACTATGTCACCTAGAAAAACTCTTTCCGCTATCTTTTTTTGATGTCATGGTTCACTTGACCGTGCATTTAACTGGTGAAGTCATTGCTGGCGGTCTTGTGCAATTCAGGTGGATGTATCCAATAGAGCGATACTTAAATACATTGAAATGCTATGTGCGCAACAAAGCTCGTCCAGAAGCATCAATTTCCAAGGGATATTTAATGGATGAGTGTACTAATTTCTGTGCTTCATATATTGATGAGGTTGAAACAAAGATAGATAAACCGTCCCAGACTGACGAGGGTCCAATTGGAGAAGGAATAACATTTGATATGCGGAACGACGAGTGGGTTCAAGCTCATCGATATGTGTTGTTCAACACTCCACCAGTTATTCCATTGATACAGTAAGTTTCATAGTTGATGTGTATTTTGTTTCTATATTTATTTTATTGCTTACCTTATATTGTGTTGTGATTTAGGATGCATATCGCTGAGTTGAAACGTGAAAGGCCCTGTGCAACTGAGTATCAAATCCAAAAACATCATTTCAACACATTTCATGAGTGGTTCAATACTCATGTACGTATAATTGATTTAATATTTTTATAGTGCAACTTAGTTGTATTTTCACAATCCTTTATCCATTAAACTATATATGTGAAATTTGCAGATTCAAAAGTTACGTGATTTAACCCAGCATGTGAGCGAAGAAATCAACCAACTAGCTGATGGTCCATTTATTACAGCTCGTCGCTACAAGTCTTTGGATGCTAACAGATTCCGATTTTGTATTAGCGATGTTGACATGAACCGAGCCACACAAAATAGTGGCGTTGGTTGTTCTTTTGTTGGTGCGGGTTATTATTATGGATTGTTGAGAGATATTATTGAGGTTATTTATGATCGTGGCTTAAAACACATATCGTTAAGGTGTGATTGGGTCGATCCAGTTCGTGGAACAAAGGTTGATAACTTCCAATTTACATTAGTAAACTTTAACAATATGCTATATAAATATGACCGGGTTAGCAATGAGCCCTTCATACTGACATCGCGGGCAGAACAATTTTACTTTGTCGGCATTGATTTTGATTGGAACGTTGTGGTGAAAATGTCTAGAAGAGGGGTTTTTCTGATTGACCAAGAGGAACCTGAAGTTGTCGCATTTCCTGATCAAACACTTGACCAAACAACAGTAGCTGTACGAGATGAAGATATACAATGGACCAGAGAGACAGTTGAAGGAGATACGATAGACTTGCATGATTAGTGGAAATTGTAATTATATCCCTAGTTATTATTTGTAAAAATATTTATGAGTTATATATGTATAAAAATTGCTTGATTTAACTATAATTTCTTTTAATGTAGGTATGTCACAGGGTGGTCACAGTGGTTCACCTGATGTTGTTGGTATGTATGTTTTCATTTTTCTAAATTAATTGATTGTAATTTTCTGTTTATATTTCCCTAACTGTTTCTAATCATTAATTTATATTGTAATTGAATTATGAATTTATGTTTATCAGGATCTACTGCTTCTTCCAGCAGACGCAGGGGTCCTGGTAGAGGGGTTCGATCCTGGAACTCTGGAGCCCGATTAGATGTGTTATTTGACGACACATTTCATCCAGTTGGAGATGGGGCTACTGCATTGAGTCGTCAATTTGGGAATATGATACGAGACTCACACAGATTCCCTCTAACGACTCGTGACTGGAGTTCTTTCCCTCAGGATACGATGGACAAATTATGGAGGGAGGTTCAGGTAAATTCAATGTTTAATTTTTCATGATATTGTTATTATTATTGTCCCATCTACTGATAATAGTTTTAACAGGATAATTTGACATCTTGTCCAGATGAGTTTCGGGCTATTTGTATGTCCAAATGCTGAAAATTATGGAAGGATTACAAGTCAAGGGTGAAGAGAGATCATTGGACACCATTTGCGGGTGTGCCAGACATTCTACAGCGAGTCCCTCCGGGCATTCTTCCTGTGCAGTGGCAGGATTTGGTTGCGTTTTGGTCGAGTGAGGCAGCGATGGTAAGATTTATTACTTTTAATCTATAAATGACTAATTTTTAAAATGTATATTAAGTAAATACGTTTAATGTAGACCGAGTCTGCTCGTCATTCACATAATCGGGCGATGCAGGGCATGCCTTCCAGACTTGGCACTCGACATGTGTCATAGCTCAGACATGATGTAAGTTCAGAATTCACTATTTCATTCATATTTTAAAAATATTGTAGTATAACATGGTGAACCCCTTTATTATAGTTACACCAATGCGGCCAGCCAATCGATCGGATGTCCATATGGATGAGGACTCGTAGGGCGGGTGATCCCGATGTTGCCGGTGTTATAGTAAGAAAATTATTTACTAATAAATGTATTTTTTATTTTATATAAATTATTCATATTTGTTCATTGATTCATTATATGCTATAGGCTCAGTTTGACGCTCAGTTAGCAGAGTTTCCAGAGGAGCAACGTCGTAGTATTGTGCGTAGAGATGAAATATTTCACCGTGTCGTGGGGCGTGACGGTCATGGTTATTCTTTGACTTATGGAAGTGGTGTCCCACAACATGCAGTTGTTAGAGCATATGCGATGGGTGCATGCAGAGAGTCAGGGATGTGCACACTGGCTGAGATAGATGCTTCCATGCAGGATATGCAGCGCAATTTTGATTCACAGTTTCAGTAGTTACGTGCAGAGTATGAGGAGAGGTTGTCACAAATGTCATCACGTATCGATGAAATGACGACGAAACAAGTGGTGCCACAAGTAAACAATAAAACAAACCATACTCAGATTGAATTTTATTGATATTTTTAAGATACATAATATTGATATATATTGTAGGCTTCGAATACATCTGGTGGAAATCACAGTGATATTGGTGATCCAGATGAGAATGAACCCCATGCATGAGGTAATTTCATTTGTGTTGATGAATTCTTTAGAATTTTTTATATCCTTGATGAATATAATTTTCCTTTTTTACCTAGATTAGTTTGTTTTAGTATTTGTAGATGACATCTTTGTGCACTCCAAGACTGATGATGATCATACCCAACATCTTGACATTATACAGATTACACTTATTGACTATATGTCAAGCTATATATATGTCAGTTTTGTATTGATTATATAGGTATAGTTATTGGGTCAAATAATTTCAGAGGAAGGTGTGTCAGTGGATGGAGAGAAACTCCTGACAGTTGTTTCTTGGGAGAAGCCCAAGAACTCTTTCAATATTTGTATATTTTTAGGGTGAGTGAATTGTGACGTGTACGCGCAGACGACACGTCAATCGGACGTGCCGTGTGCCCTCGGTGATCGGGAACGCCGTTCTGGTGTCATAAACGGCCAAAACGGGCGTCTAACGGTCAAACTCATAGCGGACGACATCGGATTGACCTGAAATAATAGGAAAACAATCCAATTATTATTCGCGACGTGCACGCGTAGACGACACGTCAATCGGACGTGCGGTCTGCGCCGTAGGGCTCATTATACGTTCTTTAAGTGTTGCGCGTGCTTGATAAACGCGCGTGGGGGGTCCAAACGGGCCGAACGAAGTCCAAATGGCCTGAAATCAGATGAAATCAAAGGGTGAGTGAATTTTTATGTGGTCGAGAAGACGGCACATCAATCGGACATGCCGTGTGCCTGCGGTCACCGGGAACGCCGTTCTGGTGTCATAAACGGCCAAAACAGGCGTCTAACGGTCAAAATCATATAGGACGACATCAGATTGACTTGAAATCACTAGAAAACAATCCAATTATTATTCGCGATGTGCACGCGCAGATGACACGTCAATAGGATGTGCGGTCTGCGCCGTAGGGCTCATTATGCGTTCTTTAAGTGTTGCGTACACTTGATAAACGCGCGTGGAGGGGTCCAAACAGGCCGAACGAAGTCCGAATGGCCTGAAATCAGACGAAATCAAAGGGTGAGTGAATTGTGACGTGGTCGAGCAGACGACACGTTAATCGGACGTGCCGTGTGCCCGCGGTGATCGGGAACGCCGTTCTGGTGTCATAAACGGCCAAAACGGGTGTCTAACGGTCAAACTCATAACAGACGACATCGGATTGACCTGAAATCACAAGAAAACAATCCCACTATTATTCGCGACGTGCACACGCAGACAGAACATCAATCGGACGTGCGGTCTGCGCCGTAGGGCTCATTATGCATTCTCTAAGTGTTGCGCGCGCTTGATAAACGCGCGTGGGGGGTCCAAATGGGCCGAACGAAGTCCGAATGGCCTAAAATCATACGACATAAAAGGGTGAGTGAATTGTGATGTGGTCGAGTAGACTTCACGTCAATCAGACGTGCCGTGTGCCCGCGGTCACCGGGAACGCCGTTCGGGTGTCATAAACGGCCAAAACGGGAGTCTAACGGTCAAACTCATAGCGGACGACATTGGATAGACCTGAAATCACAGGACAACAATCCAATTATTATTCGCGACGTGTACACGCAGACGGCACATCAATTGGACGTGCGGTTTGCGCCGTAGGGCTCATTATGCATTCTTTAAGTGCTGCACGCGCTTGATAAACGCACGTGGGGGGGTCTAAACGGGCCGAACGAAGTCCGAATGGCCTGAAATCAGATGACATCAAAGGGTGAGCGAATTGTGATGTGGTCGAGTAGACGGCACATCAATCGGACGTGCCGTGTGCCCGCGATCACCGGGAACGCCGTTCTGGTGTCATAAACGGCCAAAACGGGCGTCTAACGGTCAAACTCATAGCAGACGACATCGGATTGACCTGAAATCACCGGAAAACAATCAAATTATTATTCGCGATGTGAACGCGTAGACGGAACGTCAATCGGACGTTCGGTCTGCGCCGTAGGGCTCATTATGCGTTCTTTAAGTGTTGCACGCGCTTGATAAACGCGCGTGGGGGGGGGGGGGGGTCCAAACGGGCCGAATGAAGTTCGAATGGCCTGAAATCAAACGACACCAAAGGGTGAGTGAATTCTGACATGGTCGAGTAGACGACACGTCAATCAGACGTGCTGTGTGCCCAAGGTCACCGGGAACGCCGTTTTGGTGTCACAAACGACCAAAACGGGCGTCTAACGGTCAAACTCATAGCAGGTGACATCGGATTAACCTGAAATCACCGGACAACAATCCAATTATTATTCGTGATGTGCACGCGGAGACAGCACGTCAATCGGACGTGCGGTTTGCGCCGTAGGTCTCATTATGCGTTCTTTAAGTGTTGCGCGTGCTTGATAAACGCGCGTGGGGGGTCCAAACGGGCCGAACGTAGTCCGAATGGCCTGAAATCAGAAGACATCAAAGGGTGAGTGAATTGTGATGTGGTCGAGCAGACGACACGTCAATCGGACGTGCCGTGTGCCCGCAGTCACCGGGAACGCCGTTCTGGTGTCATAAACGGCCAAAACGGGCGTCTAATGGTCAAACTCATAGCGGATGACATCAGATTGACTTGAAATCACAGGAAAACAATCCAATTATTATTCGCAACATGAACGCGCAGACAGAACGTCAATCGGACGTGCGGTCTGTGCCGTAGGGCTCATTATGCGTTCTTTAAGTGTTGCGCGCGCTTGATAAACGCACGTGGGGGGGGGGGGGGTCCAAATGGGCCGAACAAAGTCCGAATGGCCTGAAATCAGACGACATCAAAGGGTGAGTGAATTGTGACGTGGTTGAGTAGACGACACGTCAATCGGACGTGCCGTGTTCCCGCGGTCACCGGGAACGCCGTTCTGGTGTCATAAATGGCCAAAACGGGCGTCTAACGGTCAAAATCATAGCGGACGACATCGTATTGACTTGTAATCACAGGACAACAACAAAATTATTATTCGCGACGTGCACGCGCAGACGACACGTCAATCGGACATACGGTCTGCGTTGTAGGGCTCATTATGCGTCCTTTAAGTGTTGCACGTGCTTGATAAACACGCGTGGGGGGGGGGGGGGTCCAAACGGGCCGAACGAAGTCCAAATGTCCTGAAATCAGACGACATCAAAGGGTGAGTGAATTCTGATGTGGTCGAGCAGACGACACGTCAATCGGACGTGCCGTGTGCCCGCGGTGATCGGGAATGCCGTTCTAGTGTCATAAACGGCGAAAACGGGTATCTAACGGTAAAACTCATAGAAGAGGACATCAGATTGACCTAAAATCACAGGACAACAATCGAATTATTATTCGAGATGTTCACGCGCATACAACATATCAATTGGACGTGCGGTCTGCGCCGTATGGCTCATTATGCGTTCTTTAAGTGTTGCGCGTGCTTGATAAACGCGCGTGGGGGGGTCCAAACGGGCCGAACAAAGTCTGAATGGCCTGAAATCAGACGAAATAAAAGGGTGAGTGAATTGTGATGTGGTCGAGTAGACTACACGTCAATCGGACGTGCCGTGTGCCCGTGGTGATCGGGAACGCCGTTCTGGTGTCATAAACGGCCAAAACGGGCGTCTAACGGTCAAACTCATAGCGGACAACATCGGATTGACCTGAAATCATAGGACAACAATCCAATTATTATTCGCGACATACACGCGCAGACGGAACGTCAATCGGACGTGCGGTCTGCACCGTAGGGCTCATTATGCGTTCTTTAAGTGTTGCGCACGCTTGATAAACGCACGTGGGGGGGGGGGGGGTCCAAACGGGCCGAAAGAAGTCCGAATGGACTGAAATCAGACGACATCAAAGGGTGAGTGAATTGTGACGTGGTCGAGCAGACGACACGTCAATCGGACGTGCCGTGTGCCCGCGGTGATCGGGAACGCCGTTCTGGTGTCATAAACGGCCAAAACGGGCGTCTAACGGTCAAACTCATAGCGGACGACATCGGATTGACCTGAAATCACAGGACAACAATCCAATTATTATTCGCGACGTGCACGCGCAGACGGCACGTCAATCGGACGTGCGGTCTGCACCGTAGGGCTCATTATGCGTTCTTTAAGTGTTGCGCGCGCATGATAAACGCGCATGGGGGGGTCCAAACGGTCCGAATGAAGTCCGAATGGACTAAAATCAGACGACATCAAAGGGTGAGTTAATTGTGACAGGTTCGAGTAGACGACACGTCAATCGGACGTGCCGTGTGCCCGCGGTCACCGGGAACGCCGTTCTGGTGTCATAAACGGCCAAAACGGGCGTCTAATGGTCAAAATCATAGCAGATGACATTGGATTGACCTGAAATCATAGGAAAACAATCCAATTATTATTCGCAACGTGCACACGTAGACGACACGTCAATCGGATGTGCGGTCTGCATCGTAGGGCTCATTATGTATTCTTTAAGTGTTGCGCGCGCTTGATAAACGCGCATGGGGGGTCCAAACAGGCCGAACGAAGTCCGAATGGCCTGAAATCAGACGACATCAAAGATTGAGTGAATTTTGACGTGGTGGAGCAGACGACACGTCAATCGGACGTGCCGTGTGCCCGCGGTCACCGCGAACGCCGTTCTGGTGTCATAAACGGCCAAAACGGGCGTCTAACAGTCAAACTCATAGCAGACGACATCGGATTGACCTGAAATCACAAGACAACAATTCAATTATTATTCGCGACGTGCACGCGCAGACAGCACGTCAATCGGACGTGCGGTCTGCGCCGTAGGGCTCATTATGCGTTCTTTAAGTGTTGAGGGCGCTTGATAAACGCGCGTAGGGGGGTCCAAACAGGCTGAACGAAGTCCGAATGGCTTGAAATCAGACGAAATCAAAGGGTTAGTGAATTGTGACATGGTCGAGCAGACGACACGTCAATCGGACGTGCCGTGTGCCCGCGGTCACCGGGAACGCCGTTCTGGTGTCATAAACGGCCAAAACGGGCGTCTAACGGTCAAACTCATAGCGGACGACATCAGATTGACCTGAAATCACCGGAAAACAATCCTATTATTATTCGCGACGTGCACGCGCAGACGACACATCAATCGGACGTGCGGTCTGCGCTGTAGGGCTCATTATGTGTTATTTAAGTGTTGCGCGAACTTGATAAACACGCGTGTGGGGGTCCAAACAGGCCGAACGAAGTCCGAATGGACTGAAATCAGACGACATCAAAGGGTGAGTGAATTGTGATGTGGTCGAGTAGATGGAACGTCAATCGGACGTGCCGTGTGCCCGCGGTCACCGGGAACGCCGTTCTGGTGTCATAAACGGCCAAAACGGGCGTCTAACGGTCAAACTCATAGCGTACGACCTCAGATTGACCTGAAATCACCGGAAAACAATCCAATTATTATTCGCGACGTGCACGCGTAGACGGAACGTCAATCGGATGTGCGGTCTGCGCCGTAGGGCTCATTATGCGTTCTTTAAGTGTTGCGCGCGCTTGATAAACGCGCGTGGGGGGGTCCAAACGGGCCGAACGAAGTCCGAATGGCCTGAAATCAGACGACATCAAAGGGTGAGTGAATTTTGACGTGGTCGAGCAGACGACACGTCAATTGGACGTGCCGTGTGCCCGCGATCACCGAGAACGCCATTCTGGTGTCATAAACTGCCAAAACGGGCGTCTAACGATCAAACACCTAGCGGACGACATCAGATTGACCTTAAATCACAGGAAAACAATCCAATTATTATTTGCGACGTGCACGCGTAGACGGCACGTCAATCGGACGTGTGGTCTGCGCCGTAGGGCTCATTATGCGTTCTTTAAGTGTTGCGCGCGCTTGATAAACGCGCGTGGGGGTGGTCCAAAATGGGCCGAATGAAGTCCGAATGGCCTAAAATCAGACTACACCAAAGGGTGAGTGAATTGTGATGTGGTCGAGCAGACGACACGTCAATCGGACGTGCCGTGTGCCCGAGGTCACTGGGAACGCCGTTCTGGTGTCATAAACTGCCAAAACGGGCGTCTAACGGTCAAACTCATAGCGGACGACATCAGATTGACCTGAAATCACAGGACAACAATCCAATTATTATTCAAGACGTGAACGCGCAGACGACACGTCAATCGGACATGCGGTCTGCGCTGTAGGGCTCATTATGCGTTCTTTAAGTGTTGCGCGCGCTTGATAAACGCGCGAGGGGGGGTCCAAACGGGCCGAATGAAGTCCGAGTTGCCTGAAATCAGACGAAATCAAAGGGTGAGTGAATTGTGATGTGGTCGAGCAGAGGGCACGTCAATCGGACGTGCCGTGTGCCCGCGGTCACCGGGAACGCCGTTCTGGTGTCATAAACAGCCAAAACGGGCGTCTAACGGTCAAACTCATAGCGGATGACATCGGATTGACCTGAAATCCCCGGACAAAAATCCAATTATTATTTGCGACGTGCACGCGCAGACAGCATGTCAATCGGACATGCGGTCTGCGCCGTAGGGCTCATTATGCGTTCTTTAAGTGTTGCGCGCGCTTGATAAACGCGTGGGGGGGGGGGGGTCCAAACGGGCCGAACGAAGTCCGAATGGCCTAAAATAAGACGACATCAAATGGTGAGTGAATTGTGACGTGGTCGAGCAGACGACACGTCAATCGGACATGCCGTGTGCCCGCGGTCACCGGGAACGCCGTTCTGGTGTCATAAACGGCCAAAACGGGCGTCTAATGGTCAACTCATAGCTGAAGACATCGGATTGACCTGAAATAATCGGACAACAATACAATTATTATTCGTGACGTGCACGCACAGACGGCACGTCAATCGGACGTGCGGTCTGCGCCGTAGGGCTCATTATGCATTCTTTAAGTGTTGCGCGCGCTTGATAAATGCGCGTGGGGGGGGGGGGGGGGGGTCCAAACGGGCCGAACGAAGTCCGAATGGCTTGAAATCAAACGGCATAAAAGGGTGAGTTAATTGTGATGTGGTCGAGCAGACGACACATCTATCGGACGTGCCGTGTGCCCGCGGTCACCGGGAACGCCGTTCTGGTGTCATAAACGGTCAAAACGGGCGTCTAACGGTCAAACTCATAGCGGACGATATCAGATTGATCTGAAATCACAGGACAACAATCCAATTATTATTCGCGACGTGCACGCGCAGACGGCACGTCAATCGGACGTGCGGTCTGCGCCGTAGGGCTCATTATGCGTTCTTTAAGTGTTGCACGCGCTTGATAAACGCTCGTGTGGGGGTCCAAACGGGCCGAACAAAGTCCGAATTACCTGAAATTAGACGAATTCAAAGGGTGAGTGAATTATGATGTGGTCGACCAAACGGCACGTCAATCGGACGTGCCGTGTGCCCGCGGTCACTGGGAACGCCGTTCTGGTGTCATAAACGGCCAAAACGGGCGTCTAACGGTCAAACTCATTGCAGACGACATCGGATTGACCTGAAATTATAGAACAACAATCCAATTATTATTCGCGACGTGCACACACAGACGGCATGTCAATCGGACGTGCGGTCTGCGCCGTAGGGCTCATTATGCGTTCTTTAAGTGTTGCGCGCTTGATAAACGCGCGTGGGGGGGTCCAAACGGGCCGAACGAAGTCCGAATGGCCTGAAATCAGACGACATCAAAGGGTGATTGAATTGTGATGTGGTCGAGCAGACGGAACATCAATCGGACGTTCCGTGTACCCGCGGTCACCGGGAACGCCGTTCTGGTGTCATAAACGGCCAAAACGGGCGTCTAACGGTCAAACTCATAGCGGACGACATCACATTGACCTGAAATCACAGTAAAACAATCCAATTATTATTTGAGACGTGGACACGCAGACGGAACGTCAATCAGAAGTGCGGTCTGCGCCGTAGGGATCATTATGCGTTCTTTAAGTGTTGCGTGCCCTTGATAAACACGCGTGGGGGGGTCCTAATGGGCCGAACGAAGTCCGAATGGACTGAAATCAGACTACATCAAAGGTTGAGTGAATTGTGATGTGGTCGAGTAGACGGCACGTCAATCGGACGTGCTGTGTGCCCGCGGTCACCGGGAACGCCGTTCTGGTGTCATAAACGGCCAAAACGGGCGTCTAACGGTCAAACTCATAGCGGACGACATCGGATTGACCTGAAATCACAGGACAACAATCCAATTATTATTCGCGACGTGCACGCGCAGACGGAATGTCAATCGGACGTGCGGTCTGCGCCATAGGGCTCATTATGCATTGTTTAAGTGTTGCGCGTGCTTGATAAACGCGCGTGGGTGGGGGGGGGGGGGGGTCCAAACGGGCCGAACGAAGTCCGAATGACCTGAAATCAGACGACATCAAAGGGTGAGTGAATTGTGACATGGTCGATCATACAACACGTCAATTGGACGTGCCGTGTGCCCGCGGTCACTAGGAACGCCGTTCTGGTGTCATAAATGGCCAAAACGGGCGTCTAATGGTCAAACTCATAGCAGACGACATCAGATTGACTTGAAATCATAGGACAACAATCTAATTAGAACAATATAATTAATGATTTTAAAATTTTAAAACAGTAATCAAAATTATGAATATTATTTTGAAAATCAAATACTTTAGATCTTTTACAGTAAGTTTGAAGTTAAATATGTTAATTTGTTTTTTAGGTTTTATTCGGTACTAATTTTTTTATTAAATTTTGTTATGCAGTTATATGTGATGATGGATGTGGAGCTTGGAAGATGACAGCCGAGATTTATTTGGGTATATATTAATGTATAATTGATTTTTTTTTAAAAAAAATTAAAATTTTATAGCGGACGCCATAGGTTTTTCGATGGGACCTATAGCGGCCGCCAAATGGCGGCCGCTAAATCCTACCTCGACTTTCTTACAGAGTCCGCCAAATGGCGGTCGCTGATAGCAACAACGATGGGGAAAAAGCGGCCTCCGTTTGGCGGATGCTAGGCGGCCGCTATAGAACTTTAGCGATGACTTTTGGCTGCCGCTAAAGGTCATTCTTGTACTAGTGGGTAATTTTTCTCATGAACTCTCAACTGGCTTGAACCATAAGCAACCACATGATCTATTTGCATGATAACACAACCCAACCCTGATCCTGAAGCATCACAGTAAACCACATACCCCTGTCCTGATTCTGGCAAGATCAAGATATGTGCCGATGTAAGATGAACTTTTAGTTCCTAAAAGGATTTCTGACATTCTTTCGTCCATTAGAAGAGAGCATTCTTCTTAGTCAGAGCTGTCATTGGTGAATCTAGTAGTGAGAAATCATGCATAAAGCGTCGGTAGTAACCAGTTGGATCAAGAAAACTGCGTATCTCGAACACATTTTTCAGTGGTTTCCAAGAGATAACAGCTTCTATCTTTTCAGGATCAATAGAAACACCTTTCTCAGAAATGACATGGCCAAGGAAACGTACTTCCTGTATCCAAAAATCACACTTTGATAATTTGGCATAAAAACAATGATCTCGCAAGATTTGCAACATTGTTTCCAGGTGCACCTCATGATCAGCCCTTGTCTTTGAATACACCAAGATATCATCCACAAACACCACAAGAAAAGAACCCAGATATCGCTGAAATATCTAATTCATTAAGGCCATGAATACCACTGGTGAATTCGTTAGACCAAAAGGCATGACTACATATTCGTAGTGGCCATATCTACTTCTGAAAGCTGTCTTTGGAATATCCTCCTTCCGAACTCGCAATTGGTGATATCCTGATCGCAAGTCAATCTTGGAGAACCACTGAGCTCCCCTTAATTGATCAAACAGATAATCAATGCGTGGAAGTGGATATCTATTCTTTATCGTAACTTGGTTAAGCTTACGATAATCAACACACAACCAAAGAGTTCCATCTGCCTTCTTCACAAACAACACCGATGCTGTCCATGGAGAAGTATTTGGTTTAATGAAACCCTTACTTTCCAGCTCCTCTAACTGCACTTTCAATCCCCGTAACTCTGTTGGTGCCATCCTATAAGACGGAAGGGAAATAGGACTGGTCCTTGGAAGGAGATCAATCGTAAACTCCACTTCCCTTAGAGGTGGTAACCCTGAGAAGTTATTGGGAAAGACATCTGGAAATTGATCCACAACAGCTGGAAAACTATTTCCCTCAATCTCTTCCATTGATGCTAAAGTCAACGCTGCCAGAGCAGGGGTGAGTATAAAACTCAGTAGGTTTCCCCCAATGACTTCCCTACTCACGCCACTAGGATAGAAGAGTTAGCAACATTTATATAAAAATAGTTTATATAAAAAAATTTCTCAAAAGAAGTTTATAACTAAATATAACAAGTTTCTAAAACCATACATAACCAAAGGCATCCAAGATAAATTGAAACCAATTTTCCAGCAAGTTATTTAAAAAAAAATAACCAAACAAGCTTAAGAACCATTTCACAAACATTCTTTTTGGAATACCCAACCATTCCACAACCCATGATACCAACCATGCATGCTACCTAGAAGTGGGGAGAAGACCTAACCCTTATCCATCCCAACTATGATGGGGGAGACTTCTTACCCTTATCCAACCCAAATTCACATGAATGCTTGACAGGGGAGAGCCCTAACCCTTATCCATCCCAACACTGATGGGGGAGACCCCTAACCCTTATCCGTCCCGAATGTAATATGAATGTTTGACGGGGGAGAGCCCTAACCCTTATCCATCCCAACACTAATGGGGGAGACTCCTAATCCTTATCCGTACACTAGTGCAGAAAACGTTTTTTACGTCGGTTATTTTTAATTTTTTACGTCGGTTTCTAGCCGACGTTAATACGTGCGACGTTATAAATAAGGTTTTTGACGTCGGTTATTTAAAAACCGACGTCAAAAACATAAAATCGCGATGTTTATCACGTCGGTTATTTTAGAACCGACGTGATAAAGGGCCTGGAGAATGGTTTATCACGTCGGTTATTGAATAACCGACGTGATAAACGACCTGGACAATGGTTTATCACGTCGGTTCTTAAACAACCAATGTGATAAACAGGGGCGAGGGGGTTTATCACGTCGGTTCATATAGAACCGACATGATAAACTGGGGTGAGGGCGGTTTATCACGTCCGTTCTATAAGAACCGACGTGATAAACAGGGCTGAGCGTGGTTTATCACGTCGGTTCATATAAAACCGATGTGAAAAACCGGGGGAGGGGGGTTTATCACGTCGGTTATTATATAACCGCCGTGATAAACCGGAGGGAGGCGGTTTATCACGTCGGTTATTGAATAACCGACGTGATAAACCATTATCCAGGCCATTTAACACGTCGGTTATTCAATAACCGACGTGATAAACCATTCTCCAGGCCCTTTATCACGTCGGTTCTAAAATAACCGACGTGATAAACCATTCTGCAGACCTTTTATCACGTCGGTTATTAAATAACCGACGTGATAAACTATTTTCCAGGCATTTTATCACGTCGGTTATTAAATAACCGACATGATAAACCCAAATTTTTTTTAACAGAATGCAGTGATCTTCTCTCCACCAGAATCAACCAGAAAACAAATCAAGAAATCGTACCACAAAAACAGAAGTACATCAAAATTAAGCATGTACATAGATAACATATAAAACTTACCCACTAGACAGCATCCACCCTCATTTATACCCCATGGACAACCCTCCCCCACCCCATTGGAGCTCCCACCCTCATGTATACCCCTTGGACAACCCTCCCCCACCCCATTGGAGCCCCCACCACACTCCTGGACTGCCCCCCGACCCCCGGACACCCCCAAACACCCCTCAACAACCCCCCACCCGCCTGAACAGCACCTCCTCACCCCCTCACCCCACTTGATAGCCCCCACCACACCCCCTGGACAGCCCCAAACACCCCTGGACAACCCCCCCACCCCTGGACAACACTCCCACACCCCTGGACCGGCTTCCCACACCCCTGTACATCCCTGCCACCCCCCAGGACTGTCCCCCCACCCCACCGGACAGCCCTCCCAGACCGCTGGCCACCCCCAACCCCACTGAACACACCCCCACACCCTTGGAACCCCTCCCCCACAGACCCAAATCCATACCAGAAGAACCATCAAAAGTAGACCAAAACAAGAAGTAGAGGAAAATTAAACATTCAGTTATATAACATTCAAAACTTACACTGTCAACTTAAAAAAAACTAAATCAAACCTAAACAACTACCAAATACACAATTAAAACGACAATATTCAAAATTACATTTTACATTACAAACAACTAAAATTCAATCAAACCTGTAAAATAATTTGACCACTCCACTTGTACGTGTTTGATGTCTTCAGCAGTATAGGGTTGAGGGTCATCAAAAAGCTACAAATGAAAAAGAAGATAGTTAACGTGTATAATGAATAAATCAAATTGAAATATTATGGCAAAGTTTAAGAGGAAATCGTACCAGGTCAAAATTCACCACTGTCCCAGTTGTTATTATTTTATACATAAATCTTAACATATAATATCCGCATTCGATGAGGCCTTGTTGTTCATGACAATTATGTTTTGAATGAGTGTAAATTCAATATATTATTTTTATGTAATAAATCAAAAAGTACAAATTATAAATGGAAATTTACCTTCGCATTTACATATTTGATCTTTGCATTTGTTTTCTTTGTGTTTTTTCGAAAGTAGACCCATGCACTGTTAGAAAATAATACGAATGGGGTAAATTTAAAATTCATTATAATATATAAAACTATTGAGAAATTGAAACTTACTTTTCCAATATATTCTTAAAACTTTCCCGCACATCACTATGAACAGAGCATATCCAATAAAGAGCTTTCTCCCTTGGGAAAAAATCCCTAACATCCAATGATCACTGATAAAAGGAAATTTAATGTTAGTGGTTTTTTATGTTAAAAGATAATTAACTCTTTGAGAGAAATGTGTTTCATACCTCTCACAAAAAGGCATCATCCAACATTGTCTGATTATATTCTTTTCAAATCTTTCAGCAATATAAACCATTCTTTGTTCCTCAGTCAATGCACATGCTTCAGGGGAAATCAATTGTGGGTCCATGAATCCATATACTTCTGTCAGTTCATTCCTCTCACAAATTTTATAAAGATACCTAATACAAAACATATATAAGTATACATTTTTAATAAATATAATGCAGGGAAAAGGTGTTAAGACTTACATGGAAAAAATTTGCACCACGTTGATGCCCAACTTATCTCTAGTAACAAGCTCCATGATATCAGATTTTGTAATCCCCACACTTATTTCACGTCCACAAACATGAGATTCCATTGGAAACTCATAAAAACCCAACAACAAATGTGAATATCTTGACAATCTGTCAAGACCACTGGAATCTGTATCTGATGTCATAGCCTGTTGTCTTTGTTGTTGTCTATATAGTATTTCTTTACCTTTGAAGTATTCCTGTGAAAAAAATTTGATAAATATAGTAGTTTTCAAATGATAAAACAACTTTAATAAAAAAATAAAATAAAAGATATAACATTCATACCTCTATGGTAATGAGTCGAAGAAGTCTGGATGGCCAAACTAAAAAATGGCCGATACTCTGTCCAACTGTCGCCACCTCATCTGTAGGTATTGGTACCCTAGCTGATCTATCTATAATATCCTGTACAGTGACCCTCTGATTCTCTACCTCTAATTATTGATGATAAACTGTATCTCCTATACAATATACCAACCTGTATGCTACTATATGATGTTGAGAATCATCAACATACAACTCGCAATATGTAGGAAGCTACGACGGAGGCGTAGGATAAAAAATGGGGTCCGCAGGCTGAGGTGGGGGAGTGGGAGCTACTGGCGGTGGTGGAGGATAAATAATGGGGTCTGCAGGGGGAGGTGGAGGAGTGGGAGCTGCAGTCTGAAATTGTCTTTGCATTTCTGCAAACATAGACTGCACCGACTCTCTAATCTTGTCTTCCATCGTCGCATTAATATTTTGAACTTCAGCCTCCAAGGATTCTATTTTTTTTATAAACCCCCTCAATGTTAGAAGTTGAAGAACTTGGAAACACCTTTCTTACCGATACACCTGCCGGATATCCTCTTACACGACCAGGATGTTCGGGCCTTCCCAATGCTGCAAATAAAATATCTTCCCTCCCAGTAGCTGTAAATGTCCCCTCTGAACTCTGCTCCTCAAGAGAGTCCTGTATTAATTAATTGAACATTTCTGTAATGATTGAAACTTATATGAAGAAAAAAGTTAACTTAAATTAATTAAATAGATATCTTACAATCCTCTCAGCTACGATTCTCGATTCTTCCGAAAGATATTGCCCTTTTTTTCCCTTCTGAGCTCTCTTCCATTTTTCATGTCTAGATGGAGGGGATGGAGGGGCCACCTCTCCAGAGCTTGAAGACTCAGCTCTTAGTTGTTGAAATTTTTCCGCCATCATTTTTTATTCCAATAATGTATACCCTCCCCGAGATAAACTATGAGGGTATACATTTTTAGATTGGATCTCCTGATGAGATTTCCTTGTTTGCTGTAATTTAATAATAAGAAATCATTAACAAAACATTAATAAAATCATTTATATAAGAAAGTTTATAAAAGTTTACATTGCCCTTACTAGAAATGACTCTTTTTTTCTACTTTCAAAAAATTGTCTCCATGTGTCTTCATCTATAAAAGGATATATACGACATGGATTGTGATGACTCCTATGACCATAAATGAAATTAGATGAGAGGGTTGATTTGAAATCCCTCCATCTCCTGGCAGCCAACGATAAGCATTTCTTCCTGACTCCTCCAGTGTCAGGAATATCAAATGTCTTCTGATAAAGAAGAGGTTAAACATATTATATATACTAGAAACATTAAAAGAATGGTCAAACAATGACAAAAGATCTTACCAAAATCGTCTCCCACAACTAAGAGATAATCGCTTTATCCACACATCTCCAATCATCATATAGAATGATTACTTTGGTCTTAGCATGAGTTGCAAAAAAACTCTTAAAATCTTTGTCATTCGGGCCTCTAGGAATATCATCATCATCAAACTCAACTACTATCCTCTGATCCTGCGTACGGGCAAGTGATAATTTTGGTAAACGTGTGCACCCACGTTTACCAACCTTTGAACTCTTTTTTGTAATAGGAGCATGTGAATGTTCATCCCCAGAGGTATGACCAGCAATATGCTCCTCTCCAGAATCATGTGGTTGATCATCTGAATGATCTGTCATTATCCTTCAAATCAAAAAAACAAATGTCAGTTCAAAAATATACAAATTCAAATATTTTAATACTACTGCAATCAGAAAATAGAAAAGTGTACTAAGTTACATAATAGTAAACATTGGTAATATGGTAAGCATGTTAAACAATGGTAAAGATGGCAAAGATGGTCAAGATGGTCAAGATGGTAAAAATGGAAAAAATGGTAAACCTGGTAAACATTGTAAACATGGTAAAGTAATTGTCAGTGAACAAATATACAAATTCAAATATTTTAATACTACTGTAATAAGAAAATAGAAAAGTGTACTAAGTTACATAATAGTAAACATTGGTAATATGGTAAGCATGTTAAACAATGGTAAAGATGGAAAATATGGTCAAGATGGTCAAGATGGTAAAAATGGTAAAAATGGTAAACCTGGTAAACATTGTAAACATGGTAAAGTAATTGTCAGTGAACAAAAATAAGCATTTTAAAATTCATGTAATGGTTATAAACATGATAAAGTAAACTAAACAAACTTAAAACAAACAAAAACATATACTTATTTTATTTTAAAACATGTTTTAATAAATAAAAAACTTACAATATCTAACATTTATGGAAAAAATAAATGTAAACAAGAAATAAACATATGTTACCTGTAATTTTAGGAATATACAGATGGATTGTTTTCCCAAATTCCTTCGTCGTGATCGTTCCTTATGGCACAAACTATGTCTTCAACATGATCGTCATTATGTTCTGTTAATATTTCCATGGACGTAGGGATCTCACATAAATCAGCATATTCATCAAGTTCATCCTAACCAACATATTTTTTTCCCTTGTAAAACAACAGCCCACTGCATATCTGATTGATCTACTACATAAAAAATTTGTTTTGCATGTGTTGCCATTATAAAAGAATCAGCTGTGTCTTCCAATCTATTCAGATTAACAAGTGTCATTCCAAATTCATCGTGTCTGACACTGTTGTTACCGTTAAACCATTTACAGTTAAAAACGGGAACTTTAATTTTAAAGTAATCAACCTTCCATATGTCTTCAATCACTCCATAATATGCATTTGATGCAGAAATTGGGTTTTTGTCCTTAGCACTCGAAAAATGCATTGCTTCTGCAAACACCAATACACCACTATTCTGAACTGTACTTCTGTTGTCCTGAGCTTTTGTATGAAATGTATAACCATTAATGTCATAACCAGACCATGTTATCACATTTAAACATAGACCACCCACTATCCATTTTAATTTCTCTGATACATCTGATCTACCAAGCAAAGTCTTTTTAATCCATGACAAAAAAGTTTTGTTGTGCTCATTCAAAATCCACATTTCTTTCTTCTTTGGATGACATTGTTTCAACTCATTAATATGCAATGTGATATACGGTTGAGCATCAACTATGTTATTCAAGATGTATGATTCTAACTTCTTCATCTGTTCAGCTGACAATGATTTGACTTTCAAGCCGCGAATCCCCTTTCCCTCATTATTAACTCGTTCATGGCGAGATGGAGGCAAACCTATGTGTTGTACCGCAGCCAAGTAGCTCGTACAAAACTCTGCTACCTCCTCAGAAATATACTTTTCAATAATGGAGGCTTCAGGTCGATATAGATTTTTAACATACCCCTTTAATATTTTCATATACCTTTCAAAAGGATACATCCAACGAAGATATACAGGTCCACAAAGCTTTATTTCTCGAACCAGATGAATCATTAAATGCACCATTATATCAAAAAAAGTTGAAGGAAAATACATTTCCAATTGACAAAGTATAAAAATTGCATCCTTTTCCAAAATGTTCAAAGCATTCACATCAATCGCCTTGTTACAAATTGAATTGAAAAAATAACACAACTTCATTATAGTCTTTCTGACACGAATGAGAAATATTCCACGCAATGAAACTGGTAGAATTTGTTGCATCATGACGTGACAATCATGTGATTTCATACCTATCAACTTCAAGTCCTTCAATGAGACAAAATTTTTTACATTAGAAGAATAACCTTGAGGCACTTTGGTATCATGAAGACACTGACAGAAGCTAATTTTCTCCCTCTTCGATAATGTATGACAAGCCGGGGGAAGAAATGTTCGTCTTCCTTTAGGAGTGGGAGCTAACTCCAAACGTATTCCCATTGATAGTAAGTCTAATCTTACATTCAAACCATCTTTAGTCTTTCCTTTAATATCTAACAATGTTCCAATCAAAGAATCACAGATATTCTTCTCCACGTGCATGACATCAATATTATGTTTAACTTCATGATACCTCCAATATGGTAGCTCAAAAAAAATTGACCTTTTCTTCCAAATATGTCTATCATTACCAGATTTCTGTGTCTTCCCCAATGTCACGTCAAGGTTTTTCACCCTCTCAAAATACAGATCAGGGGATAAAGGTTTTGGAGCAGTATCAAATTCTTGTGAGCCATTGAATGCCTTTTTTAGTCTTCTGTAAGGGTGTTCCATAGGAAAAAACTTTCGATGACCCATGTACACTGTTTTCCTCCCATGATGCAATTGACAATAGGACGTCTGTTGTTCGCAAATTGGACATGCTTTATTCCCTTTAACACTGTATCCAGACAAATTTCCATACACTGGGAAGTCATTTATAGTGAACAGAAGCACTGCATGCAGTTGAAAATATTCCATTTTATAAGAATCATACACCCTAATACCATCATCCCATAACATTTTCAAATCATCAATCAACGGTGACAAGTAAACATCAATATCATTACCGGGTTGCTTTGGACCAGAGATCATTGTACTCAACATGACATATTTGCACTTCATACAAACTTCAGGAGAGAGGTTGTAAATTACCAATAAAACAGGCCATGAACTATGTGTGCTACTGAGTGTTCGGTATGGATTAATTCCATATGTGCACAACCCTAGTCTGAGATTTCTAATTTCATTTCCAAATGTAGAATACTGCGCATCAATTTTCTTCCATTGTGGACAATCAGCTTGATGAAGTATTTTTCCATCACATACCCGCTCTTCAGCATGCCATCTTAACCTTTTTGCATCATGTGAATTAGCAAATAAACGTTTGAAACAATTAATTATAGGAAGATACCAAAATACCTTTGAAGGGAGCTTTGTAATCTCTACATCACCCTATGATTTTTCTTTCACCTTATACCGTGATGTCCCACATTTTGGACACTCTGACAGAAATTCATATTCCTTCCTATATATAATGCAGTCATTCAGACAGGCATGTATTTTCTTGTATCCCAATCCTATCGGGCATAATATTTTCTTGGCTTTGTAATGTGAATCTGGAAGATCGTTATCTTTTGGAAGAATGTCTTTCATCAATTGTAGCAGCTCTGTAAAACTTCTGTCACTCCATCCATGCTTCGCCTTCAGGTTAATCAATCTTAACACCGTCGACAAAACCGTAAAATCTGTAAAACCGGGATATAATGGTTTTTCAGCATCACCATATAGACGCACAACTGTCGGTTCTATCTCAATTTGTTCTGCTACAATATCGCGAATCATTTCTTCAATTCCATCGGAGTTACCATCTTGCGAATCATCATCATCAGTGACATTCCGTCCAGTTTCACCATGCCAAATCCAAGGGATGTAACTCGGATTAAAACCATGACATATCAGATGATCCTTTATCTCTCTACTTTTCAACTTCTTCATATTCAAACATTTCAGGCATGAACAGAAAAAAATGTCACTACTTGGAACATTTCGTTTTGCAAATTCCAAAAAGGCATCAACACCTTCCTCAAATTCATTGCTCATTCGATGTGCCATAATCCAACTTCGACTCATTATTACCTATAACAAATATCAACAAAAAATATATATTTTTAAGATAAGACAAATACATGTTTATATGAAAAAAATCATAATTTGAATGTAAAACAATTTAAAATATAAAACAAATCTATAGGTATTTAAAAAAATATGCTTGAATATTATTTTTAAAACAAAATATAGTTAGATATAACAGTTTTAAATTTCATTGAATCAAAGAAAACCATGACGCCTACATAGATTAATATTGATTGCGGTTTTGATGTTTTAATATATTAGATAAACAACCTATTTTAAATGGCGTGCAGACCTTGATATTGGTCTCCATCACCCTTCGGTGTGACTGACAAAAAGAGGTCTACCAGCATGTTATTATTTTATCAGCAATTCACTCATTCTTGTTTCTGATGATCGTTAATTGCATTGGCAGGCTGAGAGGGCCGCCCAGCGCGTCCAACACTAGTCTGCTCAGAATAACAATAGTCCCACTGATTCGGTTTAATCCTTTATTTCTGCTTTTTAATCCCATGTAACATATCTTATGGGGATTTGATTTTGTACTTGGCCTTCATCTTTAACGGTTATCAATCAAAATAAAACTCGACTAAAAACTCTGTTTATTTTAGGTTTTCAAAATCCAAAAACGAAAACAAAACAACCATGGACAAAAACTGAATTCCAATTATAGGAAACATGTTCAGAAATTCTAAACACCAAGAATTAACAAATATCAACAACAATAGTGAACAACCTGGCAATTACAAGACTAAATATGTATATGTATATGATTAACAATAATAATGTGTTTTATATTCTCAAGTGAATGTTCTAAATGATATGGTAATTCATATGGTTTAATATCATTGGTAACATGTTTTCGATTCCAATGAGACATAGGTGTGAGAGCCATTGATAATGGAGTAGTGGCCTAATCTCAATCTAGGTCCAACATCCTCAACATATTCTTCTAGGGGTAGAATTTAGTATGGTTTGTGTTATTTTAACACCTCTATATTTATTATAGGTTATTAAATCAAATTATTTTGATTAACTTTTTTTATTCATCCTTGTATTATTATTTTTTGACTTTTTAGGATATTATAGTTTTATATTCTTATTCATGGTTGGAACATGGTTAGTGAATACCATGAGGTTCTACCTAGGAAACATTTTACATTTGTTTATAAATATAATGGAGGAAATATATTTTGTACAAACCATACTTATTTATCATGAAATCACACAACATGATGCATATGCATTTTTTAGGGTTGGTTCTAGGTTTTCCATACTGTGTGGTTAAACCATGGTACTCCTCCAAAATCATATAATGGGGATCACGTTTATTGTTTTAATTTATAAAAAAACCGATCCAAAATATGATATAAAAAGTAATTATTATTTATTTTCCTTTAAAGTAACGATGCACGTCTTTTTTATCTCATTATTCATCTAGTTTAATGTTCCCTCAACATAGTCTGTTATATCAACAAAATAGTCTGTTATATCAACAAAAAATTCCAAGAGATTCAAATAACCATTTTCAATAACAAAATAAAAATAACCATTTGAAATACAAATAACCATTTGCAATAACAAAATACAAATAACCATTTGCAAATAACCATTTGCAATAACAAAAAATTCCACGAGATTCAAAAACGAACGAAAAGCACATCAAGAATCGAAACAAAAACGAACGAAATAAATTTGTGGAAGGATTACTTGAATGTTGCGAGTTGAGATGATAGATCCGAGAGGAGTGAAGAAGATAAACAATGAAGACAAATTGAGTTTAACGCAGGTCGATCGACGAGCCGATTAGGGTTTACCGCGCGAGAGAGACGAGCCGGCGGACTGTCAATCGAAAAATCGTAAATGACAGTCCAAGGGCTTTAATTTTTTTAAAAGTTTTATAACGTCGGTTATTATATAACCGACATTATAAACTATTTTTTAAATTTATAACGTCGGTTATTTTAAAACCGACGTAAAAAAGCTCCAGCGCTTTGGTTTTTTACGTCGGTTATTTTATAACCGACGTAAAAAACGAGATATCTACGCATTTTTTACGTCGGTTATAAGATAACCGACGTAAAAAACCAATGCGCGGGGGGTTTTTATGTCGGTTATTTGGAAACCGACGTAAAAAACCAAAGCATGGTGGGTTTTTTACGTCAGTTATTTGGAAACCAACATAAAAAACCCGATATCGACGCGTTTTTTACGTCGGTTATCTAATAACCGATGTAAAAAACCAAAGCCCGGATGCGTTTTTTACGTCGGTTATTTTATAACCGACGTAAAAAACCCCGCGCTTTGATTTTTTACGTCGGTTATTTGATAACCGACGTAAAAAACGCGTCGATATCGGGTTTTTTACGTCGGTTTCCAAATAACTGACGTAAAAAACCCCCCGCGTATTGGTTTTTTATGTCGGTTATAAGATAACCGACGTAAAAACCCAACAGGCGCGATTTGTAACGTCGGTTATTAAAATAACTGATGTTAAAAATCTACTCGCCGCATTTTTACGTCAGTTATATATAACCGACGTAAAAAATGGTGACGTAAAAAATGATTTCTGCACTAGTGGTCCCCCGTGCCCGTGAACACACACAACCATCCTGTCAAAAACCAAGTGTGTTCAATCAATTCAGACCATTTTAATGCTTAACCATTTCAGTTCCAAATCATTTCAATAAAGCTCCTTTTTATTGAAAACCAAATCCATAAACATCATTTCAATCTCAAACCATTTCAATAAAACACCCTTTTTATTAAAAACACAATTTTCATCAAACGAACTACCATTTCAGCAAATCCATAATTTAAAATCAACATTTTAAATTAAACAATCCAAATCACTTTGCACAACAATTCACCAAGATTTCACAATCTCATCAAAACCATAAATCATTACTAAAGAAGATTTATTCTTTGCTTTTCACAATCAAATCCATTCAAATATACCAATTTGAATCTAAGCCAATCAATTCTAGCAAGAGGAGTTGAGAGTGAATCCTCCTATCTCAAAGGTTTTGACGAAAACCCTACCAAACAGAGAACGCATAAGAAAACCCGGCCGATTCACCAAGGATCTTCCTTAGATCTCTTCTCCTAACACAATCAAGACCAAAACTCATCATTCTTGGCATCCACACACTTAGATCTACCCATAACGGGCGTAGATCTATGAAACCGAGAGAAGAGGAGAAGTAGATCTAAGTTGATATGAGAAACCAAACAAGAACGATCACATACCTCAAGAATCTAGCTTCGATTCTCCAAGAGAAGCCTTCAGATCGCCTTTGGAATGATGAGAGAACCCTCCTTGATATTAGGAGAACCAAAATCCCGAGTTAGGGCCGCTTAGGAGGAAAAATGAGCTACATAGAGGCAAAAATGCGTGAGATCCACCTTTATAGGATCTCATTTAAGTGGCCGCACGGTTAGTTCGCACGGTTTGACAAACTGTGCGCTAACTGTAAGTTAGCTACTACCTCAACCACCCTTCTCGCACAGTTTGTCCACATTGTTAGACAAACCGTGCACCGATCGTGCGGAAGCTACTGCCTCCAATACCCACTGCGCACGGTTTGGCCGCATAGTTTAGACGAACCATGCGCCGCCCGTGCGACTTCCCCTTTTGCCTCAAAACTCATTCCAAGTTCTCCCGACTCTCCCATTCGTCACCCTTAACTTTATAACCATCAAAATCATCAAGAAAGGGTTACATACCAGAAACCGGGGGTACTACATCGAGCCATTATTTCACATTCTATTTCTAAAATAGGGGGAAGAGAAGAGGGGGAAGTATCCAATCTATTCCCTCTCTAACCACGATGTTGGGGAAAATACTCATAACCCACATCTATATATGATAATCACTGAAGTTATCTATATTGGTTAGTAGTGTACAAGAAATCATAATAAATATAATTTATATTATATTCACAGACAATCCTAACATAAGGATTCAAATCATAATTCAACACCATAATTTCCCATAAGATACACCTCACCATCGACATCATCTACCAATAAACTGATACTATAATCACAACAAAAACCATTCGAATCTATCCACACAAAATATTCATAACAATATTATAAATTCCCCATTTCATCACATCATTCATTAAAATAAAAAAATCCCATTTTCCATCATTATTAAATTAACCATGTCATTCATTCTATATAGTTAATGTCAAAACATTATTTAAAACACATTCAACCTCATGCTATTTAATAATTTACATTTAATATATTTTCATGACACTACAATTTATTAAATACTACCCTCCTAGACATTATCACCATTCATTCAACAACACATCAACTATCAATTCTATCCCATTAGTTAATAATTACAGTCTGGTAGAAATTAAGTAGTTCGTTAGTTCCAACCACATTCCTTATCATCGAGAAACTATAAAACAACCCCATAATAACAAAACCCATTAACACATGACATGCCTCACAACACATGCCAACAACCAACACTGTAGCCTCAAAACTATATTATTTATACATAACTATCCAATACACTACTACCATAACCACTCAAAATCCCATCCATGAATCAACCAAATCATAAAATAAACATATAATATATCATTTTACAAGATTACTAACCTATAGTCTTTTTGTCTTTAGAGATTAAATACACAAAATTTATTTAAGAAAAATTATTCAACACATCTTGTAATGAATTATTAAACATTATACCATTTAATACATTTCATTCATAATAATCTTCTTTATGTAAATAGTAATGGAAACATAATAAAGGGTTAGTTCAAATACAAAGTAAAGGGTGACCATAAGTTATTATAAATCAAAATATCATAAGTGATCATGAGATAAACATTTGGGGTATGAGAACACAATCATGGTTTATGAAAATTATTTAATAAAATCATACCGAATCAAACTACTTCATAAATCAGGACTCTCAATACAATACATTGAGTGAAACATAACACATGAGTCATAAAAGTGTGAAGACATTTCTAAATACTAATAATCCATGAGAACATAAAAGTGGTATGCTGAATAACATTGAGATTTTTTATAATAATGTGTCACTGAAACTTACATATGAAATCATTTGTTACATGTATACTCTCTACCAACACCATTAACACACAATGGAAAGAGTCCCATCATAGATCGAGTTTACTCCATAATCTCATAAACATGATGGACATAGTCCCACAGTGGATTGGCTTTACTCTTGAGTCCCTTACATGTCATCTCATGAGATATAATTATTTATACAATTAATTGGGGGATATATAATTCTATTCCCACAAATAACATTAATTAAACCATACATATGTGTGCTTTGTAAATATGAAAACATTCATAATTCCATCATGTATTGGCGAACCTATGAAAAATAAATTGGTTTCAGGATGATTTCCAAAAGAAATGATCATAATCCCTATAGAGAAATAATTTGGTTAGTATCCTTAGAAAATATAACCATCAAATCATAAGTATCATTAAAAAATATTTACATATATTTGAAACACAATATATGATAATTGAAAAATTACTAAAAAAATGTAATGAAATACATGTTATATTTTTTATCAATTTTATTTCAAAAGAAATATTTTATAAAACAATGAGAATAATAATAAATTTTGAAAATCACAAAAAAAATGGAATGGAAGATTTATAAAGAAAATTGAACAAAATGGGTGGAGTGAGTGTGTGGGTATAGAATGTTAAATAATGATTCCTTTCACACTTTTATAAAGAAAGTCAATTTTAATAAAAAATGACATTTACCAATCATAAAATTATAGATAACGATACCTATAAAAAATATAATATTGAAAAATATGAGGCACAAATATATTTGGTTTTAATGAAAGTTAACATACAATTTCCTCTTATTGGAATTTAGAATTAGATAACATTAATTTCAATCTAAGAAAATAAAATAAACTCTTACATATAACTTCATCTTCACTGGATACAATCTAAATATATGTATAGTAAGTTTGGGTTTATTATTTCTAAGTATAAGAACCATATTTTAGTATATTTTACTTAAAACCATTCATTTACAATTCATTACTACCCATATAATAATTTTTTATTGTAAAATTTAAATTTAGATGTTAACTATTTTGTTTTCCTTGCATGCTTCTATTAGGGAGTTTCAATATTTACTCCTTGACCCAGGGTTACATAAATATAGAATGTTAGAAGATATTTATTATATCTATCTAATATATTTATGAAGTACCATGGTCATTTCATAGATCTTATAGATATGATCCACATGAAAATATTAAAAATTTCTTTTTATGTGTTTATTGAATTAACAAAATAATTGAACTTTTTTGTTAATATATCTTGGAATATTTCTATTATATAATTATTAAAAATGTTAAATTATCAATTATTTCATCATATCACAAGTATTTATGTTTTATTAGTCATTCGTGATGAAAAAATTATTACGTCAATCACGTTGGTGGTAAAACTAACCCAAACAAGAGCACATTATAACGATTAACTGAATAAAAATGTGTTATTGTATAATAACTATATCACTTTTATAGAACCATATTTTTTTAGGAACATGTTTTTAAAGTGAAAAATTAAATTTAAGTTGTTGTAGATTAAGAAGATAAAGAATAATTATTAAGAATAGGATAATAATTATGTTAAAAACTTATATATACTCTTATAGAGAATCTTGTAAATGAGGAATTTGGGTGGAATTTGCGAAAATATTCATTACTAAATGTTTAAAAATTATTATTTTTACATTAAATTCTGATCCCATGTTTAATAATGATGAATATATGATAGGTATAGTTCAATAATTCCCCTACACATTAATTTATTGATACAATTTTAGTCTATTTCAGTCATTACACATTAATTAACAAATTTAAATTATTTTACCATTTAATATGGTGACTGACGTTTACATTGGTACCTTATTTTCATGAATTTATCCTCATTTAATAATCATAAATTATGATTAAAATTATAGAAACCATTTAATCTAATTCAATTTCTAGATATAAAGAATTTATATTGTAAATGTAAAAATAATTTATATAGAAAAATATTATAGAAAAATGACTTCATGAGTATATATTATTATAAAACATATCTCATATTAATTAATAATTAAATGAGTATAATTTTACAAATTGATCGACCAAAATTTATTTTTTTCAACCATTAATAGTGATCAATTTAATTTATTGAATTCAAAATACATAATACTTTAAAGAAATTCCTGAAGAAAGACCACTTCTAACATAAATAATATCAATCACATCATATTAATTATTATTCTTGTAAACATTCTATTTTTTAACCCACTTGTATTTGAATATTTATTTATATTTAATAAAAACATAAAATAAATATTTTAAAATATAAAAAATAGTCGTGAAAAAATAAATATTTTTATAAGAGTATTTTCTTTCCCTTTTTTTGTTCAACTATTTACTATATGTTAATTATAATATATTTAATTTGATATTAACAATTAAGAAAATTCCATGTATATACTGGATATAAGTATTTCAATGATCATATATCCATTAACTATATAAATAATGACTAAATATATAACTTTTTTATTTCATTCCAATATATAGCCATACTTACATCACTTAAATCCATCATCGTATTTTACGATTTCAATTTCAATATGTTTATCATTTTTCTAACATGTTGCATTATTTTTATAATAACCATTAATGGTATGATACACATGAGAGGGAATTACGATGGTAATTTCTAATTTTAGTATTTTTATTTTTTTGTGGTTTCATTCCATTCATAATTTTACTAATTATGGTTTATTTAGTTATCTCATAATGTATTTCATTTTTTTATATTTCACCATGATGAAATAAAGAACTATCCATTTTTACTAGTGTTACATATATCAAAAGATATCAACTAGAGAAAAATTATTTAAAGGTATGTATATAAAAAACATTGGGATTTATATTTCACCTCATTAAATGAATTTTACCCACTAAATTTCATTACTCTGATGAAAAAAATAGGATACTTCCTCCTCATTAAATCTTCAGGACCCCACATTTCTTCCTCAAGTGATTCATCCAATGAACATTAACAATGTTCATGGTCATATTTCGTTATACATTATCTCAATGATCCAATATTCTTACCAAATGTTCCTTGTAAGAGAGATTATGTTATAATTTTACAATATATATATTTGGTTTATGTGATGGGTTAGGCATGTACTTTCTCAAAAGTGATACATGGAATATATCATGCACTTGGGATAGGTTTGGGAGAAGTTAAATATGATAATATATTTTCCCTACATGCTCATGTATTTTAAATAGTCTAATGTATCTAGAATTCAACATTCCCTAATTTTAAAATGTCATAAACCTATTCTTTAGTGAAATTCGAAGGAATATCTTGTTTTTTACATCAAACTCCAAATCTCAATGATGAATATCATTATAATTCTTTTTTCTAATTTTTTTAGTTTTAATAATTTGTAGAGTTGTATGAAAATTATCTAAAATTTTATTAGAAACATCTAGTCCCATATGATTATTCTCTCCAACTTCACCCCAACATGTTGGATTTTTTCATCTCATCCCATATAGAGCATTATATAGATCTATTAGAGTGATAAAATTTATATTTTTGTTATATGAAAACTCTTCCAGGGGAAGGTCTTGATCAAAAAATATTTTTAAAACCATTTTACTAGGTTCTTAATATATATTTTAGTGTTTTAATCATCCTTTTAGATTTAACATCATCCTAAGGATTATAAGGGGTGGTAAAGCATAAATATATAATTAGTTATTTTTGAAGGATTATCTAGAGAATTAAGGTAAACCATAGATCTAGATCCAATACAAAGTTATGTTTTCCTCAATGAATCCTTACCAATTCCATTATATATATAATATAAATATGATCAAGAGACATTTCATATCAATTTAAAATAAAATTTTCTATTTTCATAAGGTGATATACTACAACCCAAATGGTGGTATGACCTTTATAAGTATTAGTGATACCTACTACAAAATAAAAGATTATGTTCCCCCATTTCCATTCAATTATTTTAAATACTTGAATAAACCCCTTTGAAATTTTTCATTCTTCTGTTACTTTATGTAATAACATGCATTGAGATACATAGTTCCAAATATCCCTCCTCAGGTTGTCCCACAATAAATACCCCTGATATCTCTATATATCATTATGCTTCAAAAATAGGCAATTAATGACTGGATTTGTGAATTATAAAATAGATCCTTCAATTATAGAATTAAAGGGACACATATTCATTTCAATAATACTATAATTACATAATTTCATATTTTAACTCTAGAATTTTCCATGACTTTATTAATAGATCCATATCCTCTTGATACACTTCATTGATCGTTACATGGATTGATTATTGAAAAATAACTTATAAAGGAAAGGGTTTGTCCCAATCCTTTTTGATTTCAAGGTCCATCCCTTGAAAATAAAAGAGTATTTAGTCTCCTTAAACCATCATCATGGATAATGTATCATGAACATTTATAATCAGAACATTATCCACCTTGTTCACCATCCTAGGGTGGTAATGTATTGAGAAGTCATAATCAATAGTCAACTCCATCAATCTCCTTTAACTCATGTTCAAATACTTCTATGCGAATTTATAAATCACGTTCTTATGATCATTGTATATATGAAAATTCTCACCATAGAGATAATGCCCTAATATTATTACTACAAATATTGTTGCCGCTATCTCCAAATCTTGTGTCGGGATGATTTTTTCATGGACCTTTAATTTATATGAGGAATATGATACCACTATATCATTTAACATGAGGATAAATCATAATTATTTATTTTATGTATTTTTTATGTATAAAAAATTATTATCTACTATAGGGTATTTGAGTATAGGTTCAGTGACCAATATTATCATATGATCATAGAAATTTTCTTAACATTCATCTACGCAAATTAAATTTACTCCCTTAAAAGTTAATGTAGTTAGTATATATCAAATTCGTGATAAAGTTATCCTAAAGTTTATATAGTATTTTTAAAATCCATGAAAACAAATGATATTTTTTTATAGTGGTCAGTAAAGTATATTTTTTAATTACCATTATGTTATAATAATTTTCAAACATACCCTTTCTTATAATTACATGACTTATGAATGAAAATTTCAATAGCCAAAATTAACCCTTGTTAAGTTTTTTTATAATGTTTCTACACTAAAAAGGTATTAATAAGAACTATAAAATGATATTCATTCTCTTCCTTTCTCTTGGAATAAATGAGAATACCAAAAATAAATAATAAATAAAATTTATTTATGAAATCACTGATGACTATATTCATCATTCCAATGAAGATTATAGAGAAATTTATATGTCTAAATAGAATATTTATAAACTCATAGTGTCTATATATTGTATGAAAGGATATCTTAGAAATATCTTTCAATTTAAACTTTAATTGGTTATATCTAGATGTAGGGATTATCTTTTATAAATTTTTATCTTCTCACAGTTCATCTAAAAATTCATCATATGGGGTAGATGATTTTTGTGCTTAATCGTAATCTTTTTATGTTCATGATAATCAATTAAGAGGTGGATTGATACATAATTCTTCTTACTAGAGTGAATTAGTGCACCCCATCGTGATGAACATGAGAGTATAAATCCCTTTATCACATTATCTTCGAGTTTTTTAATGATTCATAAAACTATGTTATGGCCATTACTTAAAAAGTAGTTTATATAGAAATAGAACCTAGTATGATTTCTATTGAAAACCCAAAATCCTGATTTTTTAGAAGATAATGAAATTTTTCTAGGAATATATTGACATATTATGAAAAATAGATAGATCTTCAATACATATTTCCCCCAAGACATTTGAGAAATATATCCATCATTATATGGTACAATACCCATATAAGTGGAGTAACCACTAAAGGAGTTCACAGTCAACTTTGAACTGATAATCGATCATGGGATGATTTAAGATATGTAATCTGATTTCCCAATTTTTGAAGTTGATATGGGATATATATGGAGAGAAGTGATATATACCAAAAATCACATATATTTTAACTAAATGGGGAATAATAATCTTTACAAGAATGATATTACTAGAAACATCAACTATAGAGGATATATATTATTAGGATATAATCATACCACAACTAAGATTTTTTCACCAATAGTTCAATGTCATGTTGTAAGGGTTTTGATTTTATATTTTAGAAAAAACGTAGATATAAAAATAGGGTAGAACTAGAATTAAATAATTCATAAGATGATTTTTAGTGTATGATGAATGTACCATTCATAATATCACTTTAATAACCCTCTTCTGCAGTTGTGATTGAAAAGGATTTTGGTTTCTCTATTTGATTTGGATGTTCCTGATGTTAATTTTCGTAAATATCCGTAGTATTTGTAAAACTGTTAGAAACATGTCCATAATCTTTATAATTCCATAATTAATGTTTTGGTGGGTTATTAGGATATGTTTTCATTGCATCTATTTTAATAGTCTGTTTCTTCATATCTCTTCAATGTTAATGTATTAAAATGTATTCTCTTCAAATATGAATAATTTATTTGTTCCTTGGAGATAATTCTCCACATTCTTCTTCCAATATGTTTATAATGTAATAATATGAATCATCTTACCACCATAGATTTTATCATTTTGGTTTCTAAGAAACTACAATTTTATCATAACATACAAAAAATATGAGAATAATGGGTGTCCCTAATTCACACTTTAACTATGGGAGTACATCAAATAATTACTACATAGATACCAAAGTCCCTTATATATAAATCATTTCATAGAATGTATTTTAATCCACAAATGAAATGATATGATTTTCTTTGATGGTCAATGATAAAACTAGTAACATGGTATTAAAACCTTATAATGTTTTCTTCATAGGTACCAATTGATTTAACCCCCTTTTTGAGCATTAGGAATTTCCTCTCTTTTTAGAGAAAATTATTCATAGAAAATATTTTTTTTATAAATTTATTCTTAAACTTATTCCATTACATGAATTTTATTTTATCCTATTTATTTATGTTCTTTATTAGGTTCCAACAATAATATTCCACCCCATCAAAATGATAAATGACTAAAACAAACATTTCATTCTTTTATCACTAGAGATATAAAAATATATTTTCTATTATATTGATCTAATTCTTAGAAATGTTTTATCACAATACCCACTAATGATGGGTGGATGTTTCATCCCGAATGAATCAATGTGGATTTTTTCCTTCCATGGTGTTTTTGAGAGTTTGACATGGTTCATGTAATTATAATAGTATATGAATGTGAGGTGTGAGTCATCATAATATTTTTTACTCCACCCCTCATTGCATTTGGTTTCTTGCTAGGGAAATCCTTACATTTCCCATCTCACTCATAATTTACTCTGTTCACTTAGTTATTGTCACGAACCAGCCCAGGTATCCTGGTAACCCGATAATCGAGACAACCCTAACATAGCCCAAAGGGCGTTCCTGATCCCCACGGGTCGACGACTAGCACTTGACATCGTATAACATACAAGTGGGAACGATTTTTCCATGAGAATGCGATAGAAAAAGAAAACAAGGCATTATGAATAACAAAAGAAACTCCACTGGGAGTGATGTACCAGAATACAACATGGCATAAAAAGAAAAAAGTACTACAACCCAAGTACTAAAAAGGGAAAAAACTCCAAGGTCCCTAAGGACACAACCCACCAAGACAAAAGCTCAATAGCTGGATCCACATCCAAGAGATCCCTTAACTTTGCTCGAACCTAGAAGAAGAAAGTCTAAAAACACATGAAGGAAAAAGTAGGGTGGGAGCCTAAGCCCAGTAGGATACCACCAAAGATTCCATAACAGATGCCAAATATAGATTATCCAAAGACAATCTTTCAATTTTAAAGTAAACAAGTTTGGAAATTCAAAAGCATAATTAAACAAAACATGCTATACATTTTCAAAATATTGGACAAATACATTAAGAAAAAGCTTTAAAATGATGGAATATTTCTAAAACAATGGCTTAAATGAAACATTTATATAAAACAGTTTATACAAATTCAGCAGGCATGTAAAGCAGTTCAAAATCATTGGCATAAATTACATCTCAAATATAAATAAACAAGCAAGCAACATGGTCATATTCCAAAAGGTATGATAGTATTAACCAGCTATAGGATTCCACACTCTCTATGTGAACTCAGAAAAATGTGTATACACACGTCCCAATGAAACTAGCCAAAGGAGACTCGTCACCAGTCCATCAGGGATGTGACCCGCCGCAAGTATGTTTTAGAACATTATCGTAGCGTAGAGTGTATCCAAATAACTCACTAACTACCTAAGGCTTGCATGTTCTCTTACATGATGGGTGAACTATTTTAAGACTATTTAAAAATACGATCAATCTCATTCTTCCATTTCAAAAGTTCCAATTTCTTTCCATTTAAAACCAAAATAGGTTTTATTCAAAAACATGTCCTTTTCACAAGATAAAACCACTTGGTTTCTATCAAATAATTTTAATCCATTTTCACCAGTTTTAAATCCACTCAAAACCAATTCCATCATTACACAATTTATTTCTAAAATTAAATTCAACAATTTAATTGAAATCATTTCCATCAAATCCATGATTTAAATTAAACAATTTAAATCATCCAATTTCTATTAACACACCAAATTCAATGGAATTGGGGTTTTCCAAATTTCCATGCCAAAATCATTTCAAATATATCGATTCACTGGAATAGAATTTTTATCAATTTATTTGAAATAAGATTTGAGAAATTGAATTTAAATCAACAATTAAAATAAATCAAGCAATACAAGGATAATCAATTTGGCAAGTCGGTACGGAAGCACCTACCTCAAGGTCTTTGATGTCAGTGGAAAGGATAAACCACCATGTGTGGTTCAATAAACCTCCTCACAACCTTATTATTATAAGAGTCGACACACCTATGATAGATGTTCATCAAGGGTTCCTAGAACAAATATAGTTATTTTATTTCAAAAGGAAATGAAATATCACATGCGATGATACATTTTCTTTCTTGAAAAAATCTTCAAATTATCAATTAAAATATTACATGCAATAATATTTTATCTCTCTTGGATAATTTTAAAATTATATATTAAAATATTACATGCGATAATATTTTCTCTCTCTTGGATAATTTTCAAATTATCAATTAAAATATTACATGGGATAATATTTTATCTCTTTTGGATAATTTTTAAATTATCAATTAAAATATTAAATGTGATAACATTTTCTCTCTCATGGATAATATCTGGATTATCATTTTATGTCAATTCATGTGTTTGAAATTATCCTTCAATGGTTCATGCAATTACACATTGATAATTTTATATTTAATAAAATTATCCTTAACTTCGAATGTAATTATCAAAAATATATATCTAACTATATATATAAATATTTTGATAATTCATTATCTTTTAATAATCTAAATAATGATTGCTTGATAATTTTAAACAATTATCCATTCAATATATTGATAATTATTTGCGATTATCCTTTATTTTAACAAGATTATATTCTCAAAATAAATTATTGACGTAATTATCATTTGGTAATTATTTACAATTATTTTTTCAATAATTTAATAAAATTATCATTTAATACTTCCTCATAATTATTATTTGATAAGAAATAATTAATCTTTTATAATTTCATTTAATAATTTATCATTCTATAATCCCACACGATTATCCTTAGATAAATTATTGTAATTATATTTAAATGATTTTTCACTATTATCATTTGATAATTAAAAGTATCTTTGATAATCTCCCAAGATTATATTTTGATAATTGTAAATAGAATTTATTTCTATTATTTGGGTTCTATCAATTGATAAATCAAGTTTTGATAATTAACATTGAATAGTTTGGGTAATTATCATTTGATAATTCTTTACCTGTCATTCAATAATTCATGTAACTATACTTTTTTAATCTAATGAAGAATTATTCATTGATGATTTAGGTTTCATTATTTAATTTAAACTTAACCAATTTATTTCCATAATTTATAATTTAGTAAATCATTGAATAAATTAATTAAAATAAAGAAGAAAAAAAAGAACCAGCGTGAAAGTCACCTGGTGTGCAAGAGGAACCGTCGCCGGCGCCTGGCTAGAGGACCATTGATCAGCTCAAATAGACTGCTCTGATGCGCATAGAGGGGACTCAAGGTTGTCCGGACTCGACAAAACTGATCAACATGGGACCCCGAAGGGTTCGACTATTTAAAATTCCCCACAACACATGTTTATAAATGCATGAATTTAAATACCCAATTTCAAACCATTATTAAACCTAGAAAATTATACCCTACCTAGGGTAAAAACCCCATTCTGGACCCAACTATGGTCTTTAATTTCTCAAATGATGAACCGTTTGAGAGATATTAATGATTTATTAATTAAAAATCGGAATAATTAATAAATTAAAATAAATGGTGTTATTTTTACGAGTGAGGCATCCAAACGCCCGATGCGAACAAATGTTATACCTTGTCTAGGGTAAAAACCACGTTCTGGACCCATAAATGGTCTCATATTTCCCATACGACGCACCGTTTAAAATATATTAATGATTTATTAATTAAAAATTGGAATTAATATTTAATTAACAAAAAAAGTGATATTTTTGCAAGCGAGACATCCAAACGTCCGGCGCTGACAAATGTTATACCTCGCCTAAGGTAAAACCCTCATTTTGGACCCATCAGTGATCTCATATTTCCCATACGATGCACCATTTGAGAGATATTTAATTATTTTTAATAAATAATATATTAAATATTACTTAATAAATTTATCTCACGAGCGATACATCCAAATTTCCGACGCCATCAAATGGTATACCCCTCCTAGGGTAAACACCATATTTTGGACATAACAATGGTCTCAGATTTCTCAAATGACGCATCATTTTGGAGTTATTCAAATATTTTGAATAAAAAGTGTGCACTTAATATATTCTATTTAATAATTTTATTCCATCTTCGCTGAGCTTTTTCGGGCCTCAAAAACTCATAATTACTCAGTGTTTAAATCATAAAATATTTAATTGAATATTATGGAGTGTTAATTGGGAGTTTTACCAATCCGCGATGTGTTTAACAAAAATACATCTTTTACTGATAAACCATATTTTCCCATTTAATGTAATAATAATTTAACAGAAGATGGTTTAGGAATACCTGAAATAGTAATGGGATGTTATAACCTCCCCACCATAGGAACTTTCTGTCCCCAGAAAGCCTACGAATAACCACGACAAAAAGATAAGGTCACTGTTCTCTCATCAGTGTCTCCCTCTCTCACGTCTCATGAGAATTACAACTATGATTCCATATCATACATACATGAGGTATCTTCCTCCCATGAAGTACCTTGGTCTCAGAATCAACAACCATGATCGGTCATTCAATCACAGATAAAACAGGTTCCACTTCAAGATCACGCCAACTCATAACATGAGATGGGTCAGATAAATACTTCCGAAGCTGAGATACATGAAACACATTATGTATCGACGTTAGTTATGTTGGTAGTGCTAAATGGTAAACAAATTTCTCTTCCTAATAAAAAACCTCAAAAGACCCCACAAAATGAGGATCAAGCTTCCCTTGCCTCCCAGGCCGTCGATGACCCAACCAGGGTGAAACCTTCAAGAATACATGGTCACCAAAACTACTGCTTCAAGTCATAGAACATCTTAATGCTTCCTGGGTGCCCAAACCATTGGAAATCTCCCATTATAGCCTTCATTGTTGTTAACGGTGCAACATAAAGGTTCCGATAACATAGAACACCCTCTTTGGAGAACAACAATTGGGCATCAGTATCCCCACCATAAAGAGAGTCTCTAATGCTTACAGAATTCATCAACAACCTTATGTTTTTGAAGAATTATATCAATAAGTGAATATTTTAGAGAACCATTAGCTTTCATAGAGGATAGAACCGGTTCCACCCAAGGTGACACACTTGGGTGAATAAAGGATTTCTCAAGAAGATCTTCCAATTGAGTCATTAGTTATTTTAGTTCAACTAGAGCCATTTGGTAAGAGGGAAAAGAAACTGGTTGAGTACCAGACATTAAGTCAATAGAGAACTCAAGCTCCCTTATCAATAAAAAAAAAGAGAATCCAGAAGGAAACACGTCGGGAAACTCGACGATGAATGGAGGGAGATCACCACCAAAAAAATCTCCCTCGAGATCAAAATTAAACACTGATATCACTTTCCCCAACTTTGGATAAGAAGGTCCAACTCCGCTCTACCTTAGGTCTCATTCTCTTTAAAAGACAAGAGGCACACCACTGGGTATAGTAAGGTAGACCCGTCAAAGATAACAATCAATTCAGGCTTTATTAGAAATAAACCAATCCATCCCGAATGTGACGTTAGGAGGTTCCATGTTGAGTACAAGAAAACTCCAAGAAAACTCAACATCTGATAGAAATAAGACACAAACATGACTACATATACCATTCTCTCTCTTCACACCAAGGGGTGTAGTAATATCCATTTCACAAGATAAAAGATCCATAGGAAGATTAAGAAGATTAAGAATATGGATTGAAATAAACAAGTAAGATGCACCAGTATCAAAAAGTTTTTTCACTAAAGATGATGATATAGTAATGATACCAATTATGGTCATTGGAAATGTATTAGTTTTCTCTAGAGACTCTTTCGCTGTGTGAAGAAGATTCATTTCGGATGTCTATGGTTGGAACTCTTTTGTACATGAAGTATTTGATTTCCCTGCAATTTTTGAAGGTTCTGATGATCTCATGCCATTACATGGAATGGAAAATTTGTGGCAGAACTTCTACAAGTTCCCTAAATATCTACAGGAGCCACAGTTCGGTCAGCCTTCTCAAGATTGAAAAACTCTTCAACCTTGGCCAACACCATTGACTCTAGATAGAAGTGTCTAGTGAAAATAAACTTAAAGTAATTCCACTCTAGTCCCTCATGTTTCTCTTCCATCACTATCATATCCCACCATCTCCTGCTTGGTCCCTCCAACATGAAGGTGGCATGATTCACTATGATCTCATCTAGTGTCTCCAAGAACTCAAACATACATTCAATCCTGCCCAACTATTCCTCAACATGTTAAGGATCAGTGGAGCCTTTGAAAACTGGTGGTTTATGATGAAAGAACTCTTGAGAACAATTTTGAAGAGCATCCCCTCCCAGGTCCCATAACTGGAGCCTAAATGGAGACTGGTGGTGGTGCCTGCCCGAAATATTAGACATTATGCACGATCTCCTCAATTAGACTCGGGTCCATTTGAGGATTCTCTCACTGATTTTCAGTAGTATCACCTTCCTAGATCCGATTCACACGTCATCTCAGAGCCATGATGTTACAAAACATCAAAAGAAAATAAGGAAGACATTAGATAATGCTCGTACATAGCAATGAGGGAAACATGGTCCCAACTGATATAACATACATGATTTGGATTTCAATCTATCCAAATCAAAATAGGGAAAATACTAGAACTAATTCATAAGACGTCTTTCCCTAACCACCCCTGGTGACTTAAGGTTCATTGCGGTGAGAGCTGGCCAGACACTCATTCACAACTACCTCCTAAGTCTCGACAAGAATACTCAAATTCATACTGTCATCAAGGAAATATGCTTAATCTTCCTATGATACCATTTTGTCACAAACCGACCTGGGTACCCTGGTAACCCAATAACCGAGCCGGCCCTGACATAGCCCAAAGGGAATTCCCGATCCCCACGGTTCGAGAACTAGCACCTGACATCGTATAACATACAAGTGGGAATGATTTTTCCATGAGAATGTGGAAGCAAAAGAAAACAATCCAGTATGCATAACAAAAGAAACTCCATTGGGAGTGATGTACCAGAATACAACATGACATAAAAAGCCCAAATTACTACAACCTAAGTACTAAAAATGGAAAAAAACTCCAAGGTCCCTAAGGACACAATCTACCAAGACCAAAGCTCAACAGCTGGATCCACATCTAAGAGATTTATTCCCTTGGCTCAAACCTAGAAGAAGAAAGTCTACAGACACCCAAAGTAAAAAGTAGGGTGTGAGCCTAAGCCCAGTAGGATACCACCAAAGATTCCATAACAAGTGCCAAATATAGATTATCCAAATAAAAGCTTTGAATTTTAAAGTAAACAGGTTTGGCAATTCAAAAGCATATTTAAACAAAACATGCTATAAATTTTCAAAATATTGGACAAATACATTAAGAAAAGGATTTACAATGATGGAATATTTCTAAAATAATAGATTAAATGAAACATTTATATAAAAAAGTTTATGTAAATTCAACAGGCATGTAAAGAAGTTCAAAATCATTGGCATAAATTATATCTCAAATATAAATAAACAAGCAAGCAACATGGTCATCTGCCAAAAGGCACGATAGTATTAACCAGCTATAGGATTTCACACTCTCTATGTGAACTCAGAAAAATGTGTATACACATGTCCCTATGACACTGGCCAAAGGAGACTCGTCACCAGCCCATTGGGGATGTGACCCACCACAAATATGTTTCAGAACTTTGTCGTAGCATAGAGTGTATCCAAATAACTCACTAACCACCTAAGGCTTTCATGCACTCTTACATGATGAGTGAACTATTTTAAGACTGCTTAAAAATACGATAAATCCCATTCTTCCATTTCAAAAGTGCCAATTTCTTTCCATTTAAAACCAAAACAGGTTTTATTCAGAAACACGCCTTTTTCACAAGATAAAACCACTTGATTTCTTTCAAATATTTTTAATCCATTTTCACCAGTTTGAAATCCATTAAAAACCAATTACATCATTACAAAATTTATTTCCATAATTAAATTCAACAATTTAATTGAAATAATTTCCATCAAATCCACGATTTAAATTAAACAATTTAAATCAGCCAATTTCTATTAACAGACCCAATTCAATGGAATTGGGGTTTTCCAAATTTTCATGCCAAAACCATTTCAAATATCTCGATTAACTGGAATCAAATTTTTATCAATTTATTTGAAAGGATATTTGAGAAATTGAATTTAAATCAAAAATTTAAATAAATCAAGAAATACAAGGGTAATCAATTTGGAAAGTCGGGATGGAACCACCTAACTCAAGGTCGTCGATGTTAGTGGTAAGGATAAACCATCATGTGTCGTTCAATACACATCCTCACAAACTTATTATTATAAGAGTCAATGCACCTATAATTGATGTTCATCACGGGTTCCAAGAACAAATACAGTTATTTTATTTCAAAAGGAAATGAAATATCACATGCGATGATACATTTTATTTATTGGAAAAATCTTAAAATTATCGATTAAAATATTACATGCGATAATATTTTATCTCTCTTGGATAATTTTAAAATTATCGATTAAAATATTACATGGGAACATATTTTCTCTCTCTTGGATAATTTTCAAATTATCGATTAAAATATTACATGCGATAATATTTTATCTCTTTTGGATAATTTTTAAATTATCGATTAAAATATTACATGCGATAACATTTTCTCTCTCATGGATAATATATGGATTATAATTTTATGTCAACACATGTGTTTGAAATTATTCTTCAATGGTTCATGCAATTACATGTTGAAAATTTTATATTTAATAAAATTATCCTTAACTTCTAAAAATATATATCTAATTATATATATAAATATTTTGATAATTAATTATCTTTTGATAATTCAAATAATTATTTCTTGATAATTTTAAACAATTATCCATTTATTATATTTATAATTATTTGCGATTATCCTTTCTTTTAACAAGATTATATTCTCAAAATAAATTATTGATGTAATTAACATTTGATAATTATTTACAATTATCTTTTCAATAATTTAATAAAATTATCATTTAATACTTCCTCATAATTATTATTTTATAAGACATAATTAATCTTTTATAATTTCATTTAATAATTTATCATTTGATAATCCCACACGATTATCCTTAGATAAATTATTGAAATTATATTTAAATGATTTTTCACTATTATCATATGATAATTTTTATAAAAAGTATATTCGGTAATCTCCCAAAATTATATTTTGATAATTGTTAATAGAATTTATTTCTATTATTTGAGTTCAATAAATTGATAAATATAGTTTTGATAATTAACATTGAATAGTTTTGGTAATTATCATTTGATAATTCTTTACTTATCATCCGATAATTCGTGTAACTATACTTTGTTAATCTGATGAAGAATTATTCATTGATGATTTAGGTTTAATTATTTAATTTAAACTTAACCAATTTATATCCATAATTTAGAATTTAGGAACTGGTGTGCAAGAGGAACCGCTGTCGACGCCTGGCTGGAGGACCACCGATCAACTAGAATAGACTGCTCTGATGCGCGTAGAGGGGAATCAAGGTTTTCCGGACTCAACAAAACTGATCAACAAGGGACCCCGAAGGGTTCAGATATTTAAAATTCCCCACAACACATGTTTATAAATGCATGAATTTAAATACCTGATTTTAAACCATTATTCAACCTAGAAATCCATACAGAGTTGTTGATTTCCACTAAATAAGACCTTACTAATTTTTTATTGGTTCAAAACGCATTAAAATGGAGGTTTGAATTTCTCCCATTTTCATCAATGGCGGAAGTCTTGTTAAAGAAGAAGAAGCCCAAAAAAAAAAACGTCTTTTGCATTTACTTTTATTAAAAATGGATTTATCTTTATATTAATAAAATTTTTTATTAACATGAAAAATAAATAATACCAAACGCCGATTGTGCATAAGAATTATACCCTACCTAGGGTAAAAAACCCGTTCCAGACCCAACAATGGTCTCAAATGTCTCAAACGGTGAATGGTTTGAGATATATTAATGATTTATTAATTAAGAATTGGAATAATTAATAAATTAAAATAAAAGGTGTTTTTTTTGTGAGCGAGGCGTCCAAAAGCCCGATGTGTACAAATGTTATACCTTGTCTAGGTTAAACACCACGTTCCAGACCCATCAGTGGTCTTATATTTCCCATACAACGCAATGTTTATAAGATATTAATGATTTATTAATTAAAAATCTAAATAAATATTTAATTAACATAAAAAGTCCTATTTTTACGAGTGAGGCATGAAAACGTCCGACGCTGAAAAATGTTGTACCTCACATAGGGTAAAACCCTCATTCTGAACCCATAAATGGTCTTGTATTTCCCATACAATGCACCATTTTAGATATATTTAATTATTTTTAATAAATAATATATTAAATATTATTTAATAACTTTATCTCACGAGCGAGACATCCAAATGTCTGGCTCCATCGAATGTTATACCCCTCCTAGGGTAAACACCATATTTAGGACATAACAGTGGTCTCAGATTTTTCAAAAGACACATCGTTTTGGAGTTATTCATTTTTTTTGAATAAAAAGTGTGCACTTAATATATTCTGTTTAATAATTTTATTCCGTCTTTTTCGAGCTTTTGCGGGCCTCAGAAACTCATACTTACTCAGTGTTTAACTCAGAAAATATTTTATTAAATATTATGGAGTATTAATTGGGCATTTTACTAATCCGTGACATGTTTAACAAAAACACATCTTTTTACCGATAAACCATTTTTTCCCATTTAACGTAATAATAATTTAACACAAGATGGTTTAGGAATACCTGAAACAGTAAAAGGATGTTACAGTTCTATTCGTTGAAAAATATAAAAAATGGTTTTTGTGACTATTATGTAATAATAATTGACATAATCAATCAATTATTAGGGAAATAAATCCTAATATTTTCAAGATTATAACACCTTCAATTAAAGCAATGACATTTTTTCATCCTATATCACCATATTCAATATAGGATATTTTAGGTTCTCACACCTTATTCAACAAAGCATAATCTCCAAAATTAACTAAGGCCATACACGATACAAAAAAAAGAATCAAAATCATAACATACCTATATAATACATCATTTTACATGAATATATTATATAGCATAGTAAAAAACACCCAATGACCAATAGGTTTAGATTCATTGGAGATGAGACACTTAACTAACTTATTTTTAAAAAATTATTCATTAAATACCACAAATAATATTTTAAAAAGGTACCATTCTAATAATTTCTACATAATATTATTCTTCATATCCTGAGGAATAGAAACCTATGAAAATGTGAGCTTAGAAATTTAGTAAAGGATAAACAAATAATCAATGATCATCTATGAGATGAAGTAAAAAATGTGGGGTTTAAAACATAATCATGTTATGTGATAATTGAAAAATAAAAGCATACACAATAAAACATTTATCATAAATAAAGATTCATGAAAAAAATATTTTGGTATAACATATGAAATGAGTCAGAAGTGTGTGAAATCATGATTCAATTATAATAACATGTTATTACATAACATAGGTATCCAAAATATATTGAATAAGAATTTCACAAAAAAAAAGGATACAATTTTTTAATTCATGGATGACATACATGATGATCACTATATAGTGGACAGAGTCTCATTGTGGATGGGGTTCACTCGCACTTCCCATAGACATAGTGGATAGTGTATCATAATTCATTTTTCATACTCTCTACCCCCTTACATGTAATATCATGAGATATAAATCTTTAACCAATGCATTTTATGTATATATAATTCCTTTCATTCCTTCCACATAATGAAAAAAATACATATGTTTTGAACATGAACATGAAAAAATTTATAATTCCATCAAAACATATTTAACCTATGAGAAATAAATGGATTTCTTAAAGATTTCCATAAAACCAGATCATAATCCATCATGATTAATATTAGGGATTGTATTATTATATAATATCACCTAGTGAATTATAAGAAACTTTTAATTGTGTTGAAATAAATTAAAAACACCTTATAAGAGCATTATAAAAATACTTTAAAAAATAAGTGGAAATACACATTGAATTTTTAATAAAATTTATTTTAAATGAAATAATTTATGTAAAATGAGAAAAAATATCATTGGGAGACCCTGGTATTTTTTAAATAAAGTTAATATATGAAACTATAGAAAAAATAGTTTTATAATGTGATTGTGATGAATAAATTGAAAAAATACATCCATATTTTTTTTAATTATTGTCAAATATAATAGAAAATAACATTATGAAACCATAGATGTATGTAGATGGAAATAAATAAAATAATATAAATAATATAAACATGGAGGAGAATATAATATATTATATTTTAGTTATAAATAGTACAAATTTTTTTTAAATATGAATTTATATATAGACACTGTCTATTTTAGAGTGAGATTTGAAAATAAATCCTTACTTTAGAGTTCCCCTTAGTCAGATATTCTATAACTCCTTTTATAATATGTTAATTTTTATTATTCATATGAAGAATAATAATTTTATGATCTATTTTAGTTAATTACATTTATTTATAATTCCTTATTACCAAAATATAAATTATTTATAGTTATAATTAATATTCAAGAGTTAATTGTTATGTTTTCCTCAAATTCTTCAGTTTGGTGGTTCTGATACATGCTCCATAATAATGGTTACATCACCTTTACAATGTTCATGAATATGTAGTATATTTGTTTAATGTATTTATAGAGTGACATGGTCATTTAATGGAAATTATTGTGATGGTTCGCATGGAACATTTACAAATCACTATTGTGGTGATTATTGAATTTTCAGAAGAATTGAATTTATTGGTGAATATATTTGGACATATTACCATAAAAGGACTCTGAAAATACCTTAAATTAATATTTTTTCATCATATTACCATTATTTATGTTTTCTTAGTCATACCTGAAGCAAATATTATAACATTGTTCATGTAGGTGGTATAACCAACACAAATAAGAACAAACGATAACAAGTGAATGATTATGAACATAGTATATAATATTAATCATATAAAATTTAAAAATGCCTAATTATTTAACAAAAAGTATACTAAATAGAAAGAAAATATTTAATATGAGGTGGATGAAGTTGATAAACAATAACAATGAAGAAGAGTATAACACTTACATTGAAGACTTGAATCTCCTCATATAGAGATTCATCAAAAGGAGAGAATTGTGACTTCTTCTTGTGAAAAATGGTTCCCAATAATGGGTGTAGATGTATTGGGATAAAATGTATGTTGTTACTAATATGAAAATGAAATGATGGCGTGGGTTTAAGTGGAAAGATAAGGGCTATTTTTTTGTAGCTGAGCATCAATGAGATTTTTTCAAATACTCATTCCTTAATGTATACATAATGTATTATTCACATTGAATATGGATAAAAAGTATAAAAATAATGGATATAGAATATTTTATGTCATTAATACCCTCATAACCTAATTTATATATATAGTTTTATGATATTTCTGACTATTACCCCTTAATTAAATACTTTTAGCTTATTTTAGTCATTACCACAATGACTAAATTTTAACATGATGACTTATTTTTATGAATAAAAATGAAATTTAAATCATTAAAAAATTTGGAACATGTGAATAAAAAATTGGACTCAATTTTAACTCATTTAGTTTATTTATATTTGTATTTTAACTATTAATGGAAAGTATAAATTATATTAAAAAAATATTTTTAGAGAAAAATAAATTTTTAATTATGAAATTTTTTAATCATACCTCATATAAATTAATAATTAAATTAATAGGATGTTAATACATTGAAACAATAAATTTTATTATAATCTTCATTTAAATGTGATGAATTTAATTTATTAAAGAAAAATATTCAAAACTTTAGAAAAGAATTCTTTGTAAGATATCCCATTTAACACTGAATAATTTTAAACACATCCAATTAATTATTTATATTCATAAAATTCAATTATATTATTCCATTGGTATTATAAAACGTCATTATGTTTTATAAACACATCATATCAAGCTTTAAAAAATCATAACAGTGGTAATGAGGAAATTTTGTAATTTTATAATAAAGCATGATCTATTTATTTCATTCATGAATTATTTATTAAATTATGATTATATTATATTATATTATATTATTCCAAATTATAAAATTCAAATATACATGTTGGAAACAATTATATACATCAAACATATATCCAATGGATATATAACCGATGACTATATAACCAATGGAGAAATATACAATGACCATATTGAATTCCTATATATAGCTTTATATACATCTCTAAAGTCATTCGTACTATTATCTACATTAATTATCAAGATGTTTATAATATTTATAATATGTTTTATTCTCTCTATAATTATCTTTGGATGTTTAATCTTCATATTATATCATAATTATGAGAATTTAAACATTTTTGAATTTGTATTTACTCGTGGTTTCACTCCATTGTTAATTTTACTAATTAGATTTTATTTAGTTATTTAATTATATATATTATTTATTATTGTAAAATTTTATAATATTGAAATAATTTATTATAAAATTTCTTTAGTTTTGTGTGTATTCTAATCTATTAAATAAAAAGGATTTTTTTAAAGTTAAATATATACAAAATTCTTGGCGTGTTAAAATACATTACCATAATAGTCAAACCATGTCACACCCTCTTAACCAGTCAAAACACATCTTATAATGGAAGGGTATACTCCATATACAATAGTAATCAATAAAATCAATTCAGTCATTCACATTAAATTGCATATTGGTAGTCATTTTTCACATTAGATAAAAGTTTCATGATCAATCATCATCACCATAAATTTTAGATTTCCACACATCCAATATCTTACCAATTTTTTCTAAATCAGGCTTTTAAAATTTTGAAAAGAATATCAATGACACCATAAAATTTCATCAAAAATGTACATATTAATCAACCATATTTACTATAACAAAAAACAATAAGAGCGATAGTGAACCATGTTAAGGAAAATTCTTTAGGCATCCCTCCAAATCTATTAAAACATTTATACACAAACAAGAATGTCATAAAATAAAAATTACCACATTCTTATTTTTGTTAACATGTTTAAGAAATTATCCCATTATTCATAGTGATTCAATCATTTAATAAGTACTGAAAAATGTTTCTAATGTAAGAACAACATGTGAGATGTATTAACAGAAGATAAATGACATGGGATTATGTAAGGAATATTGTAATTTCCCCTCTTCCATTCAATTTACTTTAGTCTTGTTCATTATCTTGTTTCAGTAAATCCAGTCAATAAAAATAGTGAAAAAAATAACAATATAATTACACAATAATACATAAATAATGAAAAATAAGACTTAAATCCACAACATCAATCAAAGAATCCCTATCCCTAAAAAAGAGGATGAAAAAATTATGTTTACAGACCAACCATCACACAAGGATAAACTAAAATACCTGTTCTAAAAAATTTCCCATTAAAATAGAAACAAAATAACAATAAAGATATTTTTTTTTATAAAAACCACTTCTTAGAAGAATTATTGGGAAAATGGCCAAGAAGAAGAGATGAACAATAAAAATATATAAAAAATGGGATGATCTCAAAATGCTTTGGGCTAGGAAAAATAAAAGGTATATAAAAGGACTCTAAGGACATAACTTCAGTCTCCTTGGGTTCATCGAAATATAATGGTATTTGAAATAATTTGAATGAGATAATGAATTAATAATAGAACTGAAAACATAATGAATCATGACATGAAGGGTCATGGTAATTCTCTGCTAAGGATAAATTAAATGAACCTTTGAAAATAATGAGATGATATATAATATATATCCTCAAATCTTGTGGTGAAAACTAGCTTAGTACCATGCATTTAATGTAATCTATATTATAACCAAATTTTCTAAACCGCATTATATGATCCCCCTAAAAATATGGTGTAACCTAAAACTAAACCAAAACAGTCCTAAAATATGATACACTACCATCCAACATTACACCCAACCTAGTCTGAGACAATCCTCGAGAGGCATTCCTGACCCTCTTGGGCCAGTGACTAACACCAAGAATTAAAGTTATCATAATAGGAAAAATTAACCCTGAGAAAAACCAGGATCAAATAACAAAAACATCACACATAGAACACTAATAATAATTGAACATAAAAAATTAAATAGGATCCAAATAGAACAAAGATGAATATAATAGAAACTATAAAATGAGAGTGAAACCAAACAAGAACCCATCTAGATCTCCACGTTACCTCTTTTCACAACCAACCATAAGACCAACCTACTCCAAAGGAAACCCGAACTAGAAATGTAAACCTATAAAGAAGCTCGAGTCTACTGATTCCTAGTGGTACAAGTAGGTTGTGATCATAAAAAGATCACTAGGTAATAAACGTAGATTCTATACATTTACTTTCTATAAAAAGTCTATAAAAACTAGTTTTTAATACATTTAGAAAATAAGGTTTTTTATTTTAAAGGAAAAAACATATATTTTCCTTTTTAAAACTACACAAACCAATTTTCTCTTTTCAAAATAGTTTTTACTTTCAAAACCTAGTTTATAAACCTAACTCCAAAAGGATATATTAAGCTAGGTGATCAAAATAAATTCATAAAAAGTAAAGGAAATATTGCATGTAGATATAAACAAGGCACAAATTAGAAAATAATATAATCAAATGCATTAATGTAAAATGAAACATACAAATAATAATAATTAGCCTTTATTAAAAATCGTTAGAAAAAATCCTCAGATGTACTCATAGCAGACTCATCTTTCAGAATATAGTGTGGCTCCATAGTCAATAACCAACCTAACTACTCTAAACTTGCCTTACCAGTGGCACAACCCACATGGACTCTCAATAAATCTATGGGTAACAACTCATCTAATCAGGGAGGCAAACAACCATCACTCGAACCTCTAGATAATGCCCAAAAATTCCATGATAATAATATATGAAGAATGTGGAGGTCCTCACATGCATTGCATAAAACAATAACCCATAGACACCACCATTCGTGCCTATCCCAAAATATGACACCACCTATGCAATGACCCTATACTCAAAGGGACTACCATATAGGTGCCTATGATACATCAAACCATTCAAGGTGCCTACCGAGCCTACAAATCACATGAGTTTCAAATAAACTTTCCAAAATATGATAAATTACCAACTGGGAAATAGTATTTTGAAATCTAATTCCATTTCTAATAACATTTCTAAAACTCAGATGAAAATATAACACATGTTAGAAGGGTTAAAGATGGGCCTTTATGTTATTTGGAAACCAAACCACTTATAAAGATTCCAAACGGTTATATCTTTAGGAAACATATTTGAAACCAAATTTTGAGATAATTTTGAAACCAAGAAACTATTTAGAACACATTAGGGTTTTATAAGAATATTTTTGAAGGAGAAGGGGTAACAAAGATAAGGAGGAGGGAAAGGTTTCTTTAAACTCCATGGTTTTATGGTTAACATCATTTTATAATGTCATTATCATTTGTATTCCTCTCCATGTGTGCAATCCATGCACACATTTAAAGGTCCACATATAATGGAACACAAGTTGAAATTAAAATGAACCAATGGTTTTATTCAAGTAAAAACAAATAGCACAATAACCAATCATAAGAATCCATAATTATGTTCCAAACCCCAAAAGGCACCAAAATCAATTCATAAGACACAATTAATAGACAAACCAAATTACAAAAACAAAAAAAATTCCAAGCATAATCCATGGAACCTGATTTAATTTTAAAGACCAATTTACATTTCATCAAACACATTTTATACATATACATATAAGAATAATTTATAAAATCTATTGAGAACCCATTTTTCACCAAATTAAAAAACATGATAACTACACAATAAATCATATAGACACATCAAAAGAATGATTAAAACAATTTAGAAATATTCTAGGGTACATTATGCATTAATGTAATGTTTTGAAAAGTAAAATAATTGAAACACATACCTCAAAGGAGTGAAGATGAAACACAAAAACAAGAGAATGAAGAACCAATACTGAGAGACATTCAACACACCTAAAAATTCAAGAAACTCAACAACCCTAGTCTCTAGGTTTTGTCTAAGAGAGGAACATGCCAAAGGAAACCAAGGAAACAATTGAAAAGGAGAATAAGAGGATAAAATTGGAAAAAAACATTAAGTAACTCATCTAAGAATATTTTAAATACACCCATTTAGGGAGGATAACCAAAGGAGGGGATATTAGGAAGCCCTCTCATGCACCTAGGTTGAGAAAGGGGGAGGGGAACAAAAAATTTGTTAAAAGAGTAGAGGGGTAGAATTGGAATTTCAAGATTCAAAAACATCTGGACAACTCACATAGTTTTGGATGCACAGTTTTCAAAATAGTGTTCCAACCACGTGCACCCTTCTAGAGAATAAAGACATTTCCATGGGTTGAATTAAAATTTTTAAAAACATTGAAATAACAATGTTATATAGTTCTATCAATAATTTTAGATCCCATCACATGATTTACTCATGGTTTTTCTTAACCATATGCAATCCATGTGCCTTTTCCCTGACACTAATAGAAGGTTTCAAAGTTTCTCCTAGACCTCACATAATTTTTTCAAACTGCACTTAATCTATTCTAGGAAAACTGTGAAAGAGGAAGATGAACTGAAAACACCCCTATCCTTAACTAGACACACTATTTACCCTTAAACTATGAACAAAAACCACACAATGGGCTAAAAACAACCCAAAACATCCAAAACACAAAAAATATCATCGAGAACTGGACCTAAACCACTTACAAAACATCCAAATCCATGAAAAGAATAACATAAAAGAAAAACTATGGTTAGATTGTGACAACAACATAAAAGGGAACTATGATGCAATGATACTTTAAAAGTAAGAATAAATAAACTAGTCACCATAGAATCCATATCATAGTTACTAAAACTACACCATATTTACCACACATAATATTTTATATAAGAATTGACATAAGTTTAATACATAATACCCCAAATTATATCTGATTTATGTAAGGTAGATTGGAACACTTCAAGAATAACATGTCATGACCATAACCATCATGGCATGGCCAAAATCTCCTGAGGATAAAATAAATGTCTCCATGTTAGAAAAACCCATGGATCCTTCCTCAAATAATAATGATTTATAAACATTTACACAGAAATATAGACCATTCATACTGTGACCAAATGTCCTCTACATGACATCATAACACTAAAATCTTACAGATCCTCCTCAATTTCATGATAGATAAACCATTTCTCGACACAACTCTCCATTCCATGAAATAATATATTATAGAACATCCACCTCTTATATCCAAATCTTCATTTCAAACTTATTAACACCACATTTAAATGGACCAATACATTTTAAATTCCCACATCAACTCTATCTTTCATTCTCTATCACTCTCCCGACACATCCAACACCCAAAAGACACAATGTAACAATCTTAGAAGGCCTATTACACCTCAGTAAATACATCTAAAATTATTATCATGACCATGTGTTAAAACCAAACAAAGTAGAATAAGTTATAAAAATTAAATCTTAATCATCCTTGGAAGATAAATCTAAAAAAATAACCCTTCATCTAATAGATCTACTAAGTAAATCACCGCTGAAAAACCATACTATTCAAGGAACTATCTTATAACTCTAAAGGATTACTACCATAAAAGGAATAAATATTTTACACTTAATAGACATGACTAATAGACAGAACTACAACATCATCCCTTTCACAAAACAAACCCTATAACACTATGCGATTTTAGTATGAATATCTCTTTAAATAAATAATTTTTAAAATATATTACTTCACATGTAACACCAAACTAAAAGGAATAGTGATAAATTTCATTTAGATAAAGTATTAAAATTTGAGATAAATAATAAAAAATTATGATAACATAATATAAAACATTATTATAAAAAGTATAAGATGAATAAATCAAGTTTCAATTGAAAATACCATAAGTATAAGATCTTTATTTTTAGGGTTTTCCATGAAGATTATCACCCGGATTGAAGCTATGGAAATACGGGAAAAAATTTAAATATAATATAAATGTCTATATAGAAGTAAATTAATAGGGTTAATGATTCTAATAATTCATGTATGACTATACATAGGAATGAAATCTGACTATTATATAAATGCTTATTGGATATATAGTCATTAAAAATATAGTAATTAGAAATATAGTTGTTATATATATGGTCATTAGGTGTGAAAGTATCCTATAATAATTTTAAGACATGTTAATATTATAAAAGAATTTAAAATTATATAATTCACATTACATAAAATATATAAAATTTAATTGGAATATTTTAAAATTTATTATTAATTTTATTGAAGCACAATTTCAATAAAATTAATTAATAAAAATTAATGATTTAAAAAAAATATCATAAGTTAAATAATGATGAAAATATAAATAATCTAAATTTATTTACTCATGGACTACTAAATATTACTCATTTAATACCATTTTATATTATATACCATCCACTTTTATTTTGATGTTAAATTTATCTTATTTTATGATAATTATGAAATGAATTATTTTTATTTATATATAAAAAATGTATTAAAAATAATGGGATGATTATAAATTGGTTTTAAATACTAATAGAATATTTTAATGTTAAAAAAGTATATTTTTCAAAGGGATTTTTCAAAATGTTCTATGTATATTTTATATTAATGATAGAATATCCCTATTTTATGAATATTATAATGAATTGTGTTAAGGTATAATATAATTTTATAACATTGATTTTATTACTAATTAATATGAAATAATATTTATAAAACATATGGTTTAAATAGTACTTTTTAAAAACAATTATATATATAAACATGTTGTTTTTCCTTATAACTTAAATTTACCATACATTGAAATTTAATATTATTAAATGGTTCCCAAAATTTTAATTATAAAATTGAAATTAGTAAAATATTTCAATTTAATTTTAATAAATAAAAATATATTGCTTATTTAAAATATGAGTTACTAAAATTATGATAAAATTAGGTAACAAAGGTTAATCTAATTGGAAAAGACTTAAAATATCATAAAACTATAATATATTACTTCTTAATTAACCCAAAAATTATGAGTTGAATATAATGGAATGGATTATCTTATATTCTCATGATCATTTTAGTTTAGAGTTTTAGTGATTTAGGAATAAACCTTACACACCATACCCTTAAAAAAAGTGATGACACTTCCCTTAAAATTGGATTCCTATATTTAAACACATGTTTTATTAAAAATAAGTTTGTTTATTTTATGAATAATCCCAATAGTGGAATGATATGCCATTTTATAATTCCTAATAATCCTTAAGCGTTATGATTTTTTTTGAAAGTGTGTATGAGCACTAAAAACTCAATAAGGGATACAAAATGATATGAACCTATTAGTCCATTTTGGAAATCATGAAATCTAATAGAAACTTTTCCTTTTATATAAATGGATTTCATCTCAAAATAATATTTTCCTTAATCATGTGATTATCTTCACTAAAAAAATATTTTCATAAAACACACCATATGAAATATTAGAGGAAAAAATCAAATTCATGAGTGTTTCATATAAAACATGAGTACTCAAGAAATAATTTTCATGAAAAAATATTACTTTCACCATTAATGGGGGAACAAAAATTCCATTAAAAATTATCTCAATAGTTTCCTTTATGAAATAAAGAAACTTTTATGAAATATCATTTGTATGTGTATAAATTTCATGTAGTTACATTGGGAAATCATATTAATATCACTATTACAATCATTTTTTCAATAACTCTTATAAATGGAATAAATTACATGATTAATTTCAATGTATATTCCCTAGAGAAAAAAAATCATTAAATACTACATTTGAAAGCTATATCGATCCCAAAATTCATCACGAGAAATGTTAAAGGGACAACACACACATAAATTTTTTATAATCATTTATTTACATAATAACATTTCACAATTGTTTCCCTTTACCACATATGCAAAATCACTTTCGAGATTCATAAAAAGACCAGGATAAAAATACTTCTTCGTTTGAAAACTCTTAAATTGAAAAATTACTAGAGTTATAGGAAAATTGATATTATTTTAAAACCCAATAGGACATATTGGTTGAACTTATTATATAAAAAAATTTATCATTTTGGGAATTATATTTATACCACATAGGTTAAAAAAATATTTCGTTCATAATATTTCAAAAATAACACATATAGAAAATTTTGAGAATATAAATTATTAAACTAATGTATGAAAATAAAAATATAGTATTAAAATTAATTTAATTAACTAATTGATTATAGTAATAATAGTATTAAAACATTTTATGAATCTCAGTTATGGAGGAAAATGTTTTGAAAAGAAAAATCATATCATTTTAAAAATGGTTTTAAAGAAAATTCCTTACCATGAGTCTGACTTTCCATGTATGTTTATTAATTCCCATATAATAAATATATAGTAACTATATAAATTTAATAATTTTTTTTATGGTTTATACCCTTCTCATATTACATTTTATTTAATTTATTATAGTGGATTATATAGTTACTAAATTGATTATGTTCATATTGGACATTTTGAGGAGGTTTGCCTCTTAATTCAAATAAAACATTTATAGGTTGACTGGGATCGATAGGTTCATTTTAAATCATATCTATAATATTTAATAATAAATAATTATTTTTTTAACGCATTAACTATGGTCATGACCTGCTATTATTGTTCATGAGTAAGTTTGAATAAGCTTGAAATAGATGATTTTGTTGATTGAATATTTTGTAATTGATGTATGGTGAGAGAACCAATATAAGTAGAACCTTTTATGGTTATTTCATCCTTATTTATTGAGTATAGAATCAAATTATTAATATATAAATGTATATTAATGTTTAGAATATTAATATAAAGGATGCTCGATAAGAGTTATTTGGATGGGATATTTCAACTAGCCATGGAAAAGCATTAGAAAGATTAGATAAAAATTGGATATAATTAAAAATATTGAAAATTTCAATGCCTTAATTTTAGGGACTTACTTTGGATGAAAATTGTGAATAGGAAAAAAACTGATGATTATGCGGGTATCAAATATAAAAATTTAATTCTTATATATCTAGTTATACTTTTCATTGGAATGTTTTGTTTTTGTTGGTGTACTATTTATTGTATGGTTTCCAATTCACCATAAAGTGGGTTATGAAAAATTAGAAATTTTTTTTTGAAGGGAATTATATTTTTAAATCCATCCATGAAATAAAAATATGACTAATGAATCACATCACTTTGTGGATGTGGTAGTCCACATGGACACATGAGCAATGTTATTATATTCCAATGGATGGTTGGGTAAGAGGGTAATAAATATAATGTCATTACATACTACCAATTTTTTCATTAATAAAATATATATTAATTAAAATTTATTATAAAAACTATCCAAATGAGGTGATTATGAAAATCCCAACACATCACTTCATAGAGGAGGTAATCCACACGTACACACAAGAGATGTTTTCATTTCCCATACGTTGGAAAAGGATATGAATAATGGTTGTACCATATTCATAATAAGATTTATTTATATTTTAGATACTACTTATTTCACACTATAATTGTTTTTATTGATTTAATGGAGGTGGCAGAATAAATATATGTGAAAGAACTCAGTTAAGAGTTATTCCACTTCAATAGAAAACCACTTTTGGCTAACATTTTATTCCTTATAGTTTAGTATTTTGGTGAGCCTATATCCTCTAAAACACAGGGATGATATTTTTTAAGGGATTTTGGTAGGGATTCAATAATATTTTATGATAAATTTTTTTAATAATTTATGGGAGGAGGATCATTTTATATGTAAGGGGCGTCAGATTCTAGTAATTATTTTCAGTTTTTAAAATTATAAATACCATAATCATGTTCATGTGGCACTGAATCAATTAAATTTAGAATATTAGGTGATAATATTCAAAAACCTATTATCCATTGAGAATTATTCTGATATTTTGTGACCTTATCACAATGTTTTAACCCAAATTAACATGGTTTACTCTTTATTGAGGCAATAAAAAAATACCTTGGATAAAATTCATTAAAACAAAAAAAATAAAATAAAATCAATATCATTAATAAATTTTAACTTCATTTAAAAAAATATGAAATCTTTTTTTATGTATAAATTTGTAGAAGTGGATAAAATAAATTTTAATATAAGAATGCAAAACGTGATGAAAATCCTGTTTTTTATGAAAATGTATTTTTAAGGAAAAAAATTAATTTATACAAAAATAAAGTATAATACCAATTACTAAATCCTAAATTGGATTATTTATAATTAAAGTGGAATAATGTTAATTTACAACCATCCCAAAAAAGAAAGATACTTTTATATATTTGAAAATAAGCAATAGGTTTTATAAAAATGAAATTTCTTACTATTCACTCACCAATCTATCATCTTGTAACTATACCATAAATTCACACTTAGATAAATTTGATATGATTTTATAAAAAATGATGATAATTTTATCAAAATATAATTCTATATTTTATAAGTTTAATTTTAAAATAAAACCATAAAATATATGGAAAACACTTTAGATAGAATAATAATATTTTCTTTGAGTGAAAAAATAATATAAAATTATTTAAATGGATGTGAATCTGAAAAATATATTTAAGAATATTAATTAGAAAATAAATTGATTTATTATTAATATTAACTTGTTTTTCACATTCTTCCCCACTATGTAATTTTTTTTGTGAATTTTTTTTTGTCACTTAAACACATATGGATATTTTTCTATCATAAATTTTCATGATGATTCCTCACTAATGTGGTACTTACCAAAATCTGTTATCAAGTTATTTAATTATTCCATTAACATTATCTATTACATTTAGAATATGTATTATATTTTCCCCATAATAATGATATTCTTCCAACTGTACCACCTCAGGGCTCAAAACATGAGAGAAATTAGCTATATATTTCCTTAATAGTGAAACCTGAAACACATCATATAATTGAGATACAATTAGAGGAAAATCTACTTAGCATCTAACTAATACAACCTTATTATGAATTTTATATTGACCAATAAATTTTGGGATTATAATTCCCTTTATAAAAAATCACATTACACCTTTCCATGGAGATATTTTATGATATAAAAGATATGATACCTCAAATAAAATATCAATCCTCTTATTATCTATATAACTCTTCTATAATCACAAAGACTCCCTTTTATAGTGTTGAATAATCTTTACCTTCTAAAAAAATTCATCTATCGATTATGGTCCCAACAACATTCTCTCACTGAATTTCTCCAGACTCCAAGGGTTTGACACAATTTCCATAAAATGCCTCAAATTGTGTAAAATGTACACTGAATGAAAACTGTTATTATATAAAAATTCAACTAATGATGGATGATAATCCCAAAAATTACAAATTACCTAATAATGAAATGAGAAATCTTAAATCATACCATAAATAGTATGAATATTTTTCATAGACTATCCACCATATTAAGGATGAGAAGTTATATTGAAATTTAATTCAGTGCCCAATGACTTTTGATGTCCTTTAGAAACATTAGAGGTCAATATAGGATCATGATTATATACACCAATGATAAGTACACCATGTAATTTAACTATCTCTTTAAGGTAAATAATATAATTATGATCCAATGAAATACTATCTCAAATAAAAAGAAAATGCATATATTTATTCAATCAATCAATAATAACACAAATTTATTTTTTCATTGAGATATATTTATTAATACTACCACAGAATCCATGGATATATTTTTCTATTTAAATTCAAGATCCATGAAAGGTTTAAGTGTACCATCCAGTATTTATTACTCACCTTTACCCTCAAGATAATTTAAATATTTCACGGTAAAATCAGTAATGTAATTATTCATTGCTTACCACAAATAATATTCCCAATGGTTATTATACAATTTAGTGTTTCGATGATGAATAAAAAATGGAGAATTATGACCATCACTCAATAATTTCTTATTCAATCTTGGATAACATTGAAAATGCAACCTCTTTTAAAATCATATAATACCCTCTTTTTCAATGCTAAATTCAAAAAGCTTACTCAAATTAACCAAATTTTCTATTTATTCCAAACCATGATATTCTGTTTGATCATGATTATTATTAACATAAAATGATGGTTTCACTACCACCCTATTAAATACATTGGGATTTACTACATGAAAAAATTCTATTCTATCATATATTAAATCATTAACCAAAGGATCATGTTCCAAATATAGCATAAAAAATGATTTAATATGATATTGTATCAAATAATCAAACACATTTTTAGATTTACCTTGATGATAGTGAATCATGAAATAATAATAATTTATCAGTTCCAACTATTTAATCTTCTACATGGTAATATCTTTTTGAGTTAATATATATATAATATTTTATTAGTGTTATATATTTCACATTTATACATATATAAAAGATGTTTCTTAATTTTTTTAAAAAAACTAATGCAACCATTTCACGATAATTTGTTAGATAATTATACTCAAGAGGTTCTAATTAGAATGATGAAGATGAAATTCATCGAAAAATTTCATTAAGACGTAATGTGACAACCCAAACCCTAGTTTCCTAGATTCAATGCATTATTTTATTACATTGGTATGATCATAAGAAATCAAATCTCGAAGGACCGATCCATTTAATATTTTTGAAAAAACTAGATAAAAACATTAATTAATGAAATGAAAAAAGCCTAGTATCTCCTTTGAAAATAGTCATATACAATAGTCTATCCCTGTAGTCCAGTTATAATATACTTCTTCACATCTTGGGGGAAAAATTAAACATAAGAAAGGGGTGAGCTTAGATGCTAAGTACAGATAAAAAATATCGTAGAAGCTATCATAAATAAGCATAAACTTTTAAAGAAAAGTATAAAAACAAAACACAATCATTTTAACATAATTTTTAGCATAATATTGAAGGAATAAATCAAATAATTACATTTAAAAATTCACATGGATATTCTTATATTGAAAGAATCACATTTAATTTCAATTAATAATCTCATAACGAGGGAATGCATAATTTAGTACATCATAACCATACCATCAGATCCTCGTGCCAAAACCATACATAAACAGGTAAAAACCCAAACTAGTTGGTCTCATGAGACCTACTGATGCATCAAGAGGGCATAGGAGGCCCCACCCATCACTTACTAGGTCTAATTAATTCCTCATATGAAAATGGTGAAACATAACATAAACATTCATATTAAAACTATCATACGAAATGTTAATACTTTAACCATAAACCAAGAATGGTATTAAAATAGCACATCCATAGTCAAGATATTATAAACCCTTAAATAAAAATGGAATATTTTATCATATTAAATCAACCTCAATAAGGCATAAAATCCAACACAGGATGTTGATATAGATGAAAATAATCTAACAAAATCATTAAAACTCTTTGAGTGAAATATCCCTTTTTTACATTGAAATAATTTTGAATACTCAAAATTATAAAATAAACCATTTAATATGAAAATATATTTTTAATATTTTAAGGGAATCTTCAAAATGTTAGGGTTTTATAATGGTGTAAAAAATTCTCACTCTTCATATATGTTAAAAAAAAATTCTTTCCTTAATTTATCAAAAAGACCATAAGTACCTTGTTTGTAAATTGATAGAAATATTCCTTTGAAAAAAATTATAAAAATATATACATGAATAATAATAATTTTAAAAAAATTGTTGATTATATTTTTCAATATATTTTAAGAAACACAAAAATTGATGATAATAATGTCCAAGTAGATACTTACGTATAAACAATCTCAGAGAATAATGAGATTGTGAAATTAACTCTTAACTTGTATATTACTATAGTAGAGGGTGTGTGAACCTATTTTATAATGGTTAAATCTTGTTATTAAATTATACTATGAATATATTAATAAATATTATATCATATATGATCCAATTATATCATTTTTTTAATAATATTTTAGTATTACCATTATTTATAGTGTTAACTTCCTTGTTTTCATATGCTTGTTTTGTCATATAATTCATATTTATTATGAATAAGATAAATATTATAAATATTATTAATGATATTAAGTTAATAAATATTATATCAATTCATTATATACATTTTTATAATCATTCTTAAATGGTTGTAGTGGAGGATGAATCTCATCGAGTTGTGGAGATGGTAGGTCATACGTACGCACGAGCGATGATATCATTACCTTAATAGTTAAATTGTATGGAATTGGATGGTATTTTATTTATAAAGAATCATTATAATGTCATATTCATTATTTATATCCATTATACTCATCATTATACCCGTCCAAATAAAGTAGTGCTAAATAACAAATTACACCACAACGTGGAGATGGTAAGTCATACGCCCACACAAATTGTGATATTGTTATTAATAGGGTGGATAAAAGGAGGATTATTGTTTCAACATAATTAAAATAAAATATAAGAATGTATATGATAATGTATTTATTACTTTATTATAGAAACAAAATAGGAATAGGAAGTAGAAGAAGAAAATAACTTTGAAAGAGTTGATAAAACAATTACCTCTTTTTGTGTATCTCCTTTTGATTTGAACAGAAGAAATCCGTAGGTTCACTTTATACCCAAAGTATGGCCTCTAGGATGATTTGAGGTAATTGTTTAGGAGAATTTGGTAGGGGTTTCCCACCCAATGTTATTTATAGGTGTGAATAAAAGTGAAGGAGAGGTGCCCTTTTATAAGAGAGGGGAGGGGCAATTTTGGGAACTCTAAAACTATTAATTTAATATAAGAGTATTTTTGATTTATAATAGCTCTAAAGTGAGTTATTTCAAGGATAAGATGAGGATGAAACGAAATACTCTCAACCTATTATTTTTAGACAAGTTTAGGTCACAAAATTATACTAATCTTTTGGATTTCACTCTTAGAGAAACACTTTAACTCTTACCTTGTCAACTTGTATTTTTTAAATTATAGGGTTAATATAGTTACTATAAAATGAAAAAAAGAACCCCAATTGAATCATTTATGACATATATAAAACTATAAAAGTTATTTTTCCCAACCGTACGCCTTTAGGAATTTTATATTATTTAATAAAATAGTATTTATTTTAAAATCCCATTTATGTCAATTTTGACACTATTTAATACCTTATTTTTGTTAAAGTAATAACAGCATGATTATTTAGAAAAAACTACATTAAATCATCCCTAAAATGTAAATTTAATCCAAAAAATTCTTGTATGACATAAAATATTTTAAATTATATTTATTTTAATATTATTAATATCATTTAATTGATTCTTCCTTTAATAAATCAAGTACTGCATCATCATAGTGTCACCATTTAATATAATTATTTATATTCTAAAATTAAAAATAAATTTCAATTATGTATATAAAAATTTTATATCTATAAAGACTATTTATTGTCAACCTTATCACTTATATAACCTCATATTAAAATGATTTGGTTATTAAAATTTATATATGACATTTTAACTCTTCTTTAAATAAAATAAAATAAATGTCATAATCAAACACAAGTGGCATCAAAAGGATCATATTTTTAACCAATTTTTTTTTTAAAAAAAACATATTCAATGAAATTATTACATGTTTTAAGTTAATTTTATATTATTATAATATTATTTTTTTCCTTTAATTACCCTATTCACCTTTATCTGTGGTAAATAAAATCCAAAAGTTACTCTTCATAGAAAAATATTTTGATCCTATTAGATAAAATTTTTCATACTTATTACAACCATGTATGCTTTTTTTCAAAATTAAATTCACAGAAGTGGTAAAATTATGTTTAATGCTAATCCGCAAATGTGGTTAGAAGATGGGTAAAAGTGACGTTCAAAAGTTCAATAAATTTTTATATCTAATTATATTATAAAAATCATTGAAATGAAATAAATTTCATTAATAAATTTATTCTTTATCTATTTTTAATTTAAAATCAATTTAATTTAAAATAATTAATTAAATAAAATAGTTGTTTTTTATCAACCTTGCTGTATTTTTCACTATTCATCAAAAATTGAAATTTTTTAGAAAAATAAAAAAAAATTCACCATAAACTAATTTTGATATTTCAAATTAAAAAATTATTTCTATTTTAAAAAATTAAATTTATAATTTTTTTAATATGTTTAATACTATTCATAACCTCTTTTCAAATGACTAGTTTGATAGGTCGTGGTGTGCTCAAACTCAATGTTGTGTGTAGTGAAAGATATTGAATTATTTAAAAAGAAGCATATTGTTGATGTGTGGGTCGTTAAATTCCCCCCTCATTAAAATAATTTCATCATAAAAATTTCAAGATGATCACTTCATAAAAATATTCAATTGGTTCTTCATCATAAGTTCCTGAGGTTACTATGTCACCTCTTCCATTTTATGGTTTCTCCAAATAACTTTTACCAGAAAAGTTGTCTAATTCCTCAACACTTGTTCTCTAGTGTCAAGAATCTCCATAGTCACTTCATAGTAAGACAGATTATGTTTTAGTTCTACTTCTTCATAGGTTAGTATATGCGATGGGTCTTGCATGTATTTCCTTAATAGTGATATGCAGAAAACATCATGAACTTTGGAGGGACTTGGTGGCCTTACTAAATGGTAAGATACATCTCTAATTTGTTCCAGAATTTCAAAAGGGATGATGTATCTTGGGTTTAGTTTTCCTTTATTTCCAAATTGTATTACACCCTTCCCTGGAGATACCTTTAGAAAATCATGATCTCCCACTTGAAATTCTAAATCCCTCCTATATTTATCAATATAGTTCTTTTTACTACTTTGAGTTTCTTTGATATGGGTTTCAATAATTTTCTCCTTTTCTGTTGTTTCCTCAATAAGTTCTGGGCCTATGAGTTTTCTTTCACCAAAAAACATCCCAATAAGTAGGTGTACAAAGTATCTTTCCACATAACGCTTCATATGGTACCATCTGAATATTTGAATGCAATCTATTTTTAAAAAAAAATTCTACTATAGGTAAATACTGATCCTACATACCTTGAAAGTCAAGTGAGAAGGATCTAAAAATTTATTCTAAATTTTTAATAGTTTTTTCTTATTGTTCATAAGTTTGAGGGTGGTATTCAATGGTCAAATGAATCTCAGTATCATGGGATTTCTAAATAATTTTCTAGGATCTTATCATGAATTCAAGATCATAGTCAGAAACAATGGGAACACCATGAAGTCTTATAAATTCATTAAAGGAATGTATTTCTAAATGTTCAAGTGGTAAATCTTATCCTATCATAATAAAATGCACTTATTTGGTAATACAATCAATAATAACCCATATCGCATCATTTATTCTAGGAGTATATGGTATCCCCATGAAATATTCCATCATAATATCATCAAATTTCCACATAGGTATAGGAAGAGGATGCATGAATCCTCTAGGATGTTGTCTTCCATACTTCACTTGTTGATAAACCAAACATCTTGAAACATAATCAGGAATATTTCTCTTCATGTTATCCAACCAAAAATTTTCCTTAAAATACATATACATCTTTGTGCCTTTAGGGTTTATAGAAAATTAGAGCTATAAGTATCATCCAAAAATTCCCTTTTTAGGTTAGGTATAGAGGGAACCCATAACCACTTTCCAAATTTATAAACTCCATCTTCATATATTAAGTCTATCAATCTACCATTATTTATAGCTTTAATTTTTTTTGAAAACCCTCATCATCAAAATGAGAACTTTTTATCCTTTTTAGTAAATATGAAGTGGAAACCATTTGAAAAAGTAGTGATGTTTTATCTTCCATGATAATTTCCATATCAATATTTAATAGATCCATGAACATAAGATCTCTTTGAACTCACATTCAGTTCATAACTCCATGGTCCTATATACTTAAATCATCTACCACCTTATTTTCCTTCCCTAGGTTATAGTGTATTATAAAATCATAATCCTTGAGTTGCTCAAGAAATATCCTTTGTCTAATATTGAGTGATTTATGTGAAAAGATATATTTAAAACTCTTTTGATATGTATATATCTCACATATTTCACCATAAATATAGAGTATCTATATATTCAGAGAAAAAATTACAGTCTCTAAATCAAGATCATGAGTTGGGTAGTTTTGTTCATGAATTTTTAATTTCCATGATGCATAAGCAATAACTATATCATTCTTCATAAAGACACAACCAATTCCTTTCTGTGATGCATCACTATAAATCAAAAACCCATCATTCCAAGATGGTAAATTCAAGATAGAGTCATTGAATAATATTATCTTCAATTCTTAAAACATTCTTCACACTCTATTATTAAAATAAATTTAACACCTTTACATGTGATCTTGGTGTACGAGTTATCCAATCGAGTATAATTCGGAATGAAACATCGATAATAACATGCTAAACCAATATAACTACATACCTGAGTTATGGTCGTCGATATTGTCCATTCTTAGATTTAATTTTTCTTTAAAGGATCAATAAATATTCCATATTTTGAGGCAATATGGCCAAGAAAAGAAATTTTCTAAAGCCAAAATTCACACTTACTAAACATCACTTATAGATTATTTATTCTAAGTGACTTCAGAGTAATCCACAAGCAGTTTTCATGGTCTTAGTAGATTTTGTAGTATACCAAGATATCATCAATAAATTGTATGAAAAAATAATCAATATATTCCTTTAAAACTCTCTTCATTATATCTATGAAAATAGAGGTTTTATTAGTCAGTCCAAACAACATTACTCTAAACTCGTAATGTCCTTCGAAATAATTTCTTGGGAATATCTTGCTTCTTTACACAAAATTGATGATATCAAGAATGAAGTTTAATCTTAAAAAAGTATTGAGCTCCATTAATTTGATCAAATAAATCATCAATTCAAGGTATATGATCCTTTTTATTTATTGTGATAGCATTGATTTCTTTATAGTCAATGAACAACCTCATTGATCCATCTTTCTTCTTAACAAAAAGAACTGGGGCTACCCATGGAGAAACAAAATGGAGAAAAAATAACATATTACTCAACTCCTCTAGTTTTTTCTTAAAATATACCATTTCCATTGTATCCATTATATAGGGAGTCTTTTATATTGGTCTTGCATCATGGATTAAATTAATAAAAAACTCAACATCAAGCTATGGGGGGTTTTTGGGAAAATATTCAAGAAAAAAAATCAATGTATTACTTTGAAATAGGTACATCATCTGTTGGAATATTTCTTTCTACATCCCTAGATATTATTTCCCCTTCCTCCCCAATAATCTCACTCATTAAAGCTACTAGGGGTGGGTTTTGATAATAATTAGGTGACGATTTTTCTTATCTAAAGATAATAAATTCTACATCTTCCCCACAAATCATAACATCATTATTCTTGTAATATATTTTCATATCATATTTTGATATCCAATAAATACTGAGGATTATATCATAGTTGACTATATTTATGATTATAAAGTCAGCTGATAAGGCACGTTTATATTCTATAATGGGAACTTCATGACACATCTTTGTTACAATGTGAATTCCCGTAGGCGTTTTGACTAAAAACCCCCTATTAATGTGACTTGGAAATATCTAATTTTTAAATAAAATTGGGAAGAAATAAATGAATGTGATGATCCATAATCAAATAAATATTTAGATAAATTTTATGAGATAATTAAAGTACCTACCACCACATCATTAGGAACTTCAACCTCAGGAATTGTGATCACAAAAGCCCGACCTTTCTCCCTTGGCCTTTTCTAGGGAATGTTTCCTTAACGCTTAGAGAAATCATTTTCATAATGTCCCATATAATTATAATTATAGCATTAAACATTGGTAGATTCTTTATTCTGCTTAAAATCATGATCTTGATGGCCTTTTTATCCATACTTGTAACATACTCCCATTCCCTTTGGCTAAGTACTAGGGTGTTTCTTCTTACAATTACCATAGGGTGGAAAGTCAAAATTTCCCTTCATCCCATTATTTCTTTTTCCAAAGTGTTCAGTTCCCCTATTCTTCTCTTTATTTCCTTTAAAATCATAATTCATAGAGAATTATTTTTTCTATCTTGATAGTATATGAGATTATATCTTTGTATGATGATAAATATTGTGAGACCAATGACCATTAGAGTAATGGTTTAAACCCATCAAAGAAATGATCAATATTAATCCTTGTTTTATGTATGTAGTCTGTAGCATGCCTTACTATCCTTGTGAAGTTAGCCTTATACGTTTTAACATTCTATTCCTCCTTTTTCCTTAGAATCTGAATATTCCTTTCCATATTAGCTTGCTTCTCATGAGGAAAGTATTTTTCTAAGAGAAGTTCTTTAAACTCTCTCCATTACATATTTTATACTTCTTCATCATCCATTTTGTTTTTAATTAATGACCACCATTGATCCGCATCTCCAAAGAGACGATAAGATTCCATGAAACCTTTTTCCCTTTTGTTAGTCCCCAAAGAAGGAAATATTTTCTCTAAGAAATATATCCATTATTCAGCAACAAAAGGATTTTTAGTCCCATTGAATGTTAAATGTTGTTTTATTATGAAGCGATCTAACATTGATCCTCTGCATTGTGGATCAGGGTACTTCATACAGGTAAATTTATTATTCATAACCTGATTCATCTATCCTAGTATTGTTATAAAATAATCAGAACTAATTGTATCCCCAGCTCCACTATCATTATCTTTCAAAGTAGGGAAATCCCAACATGGATTATGTGAATTGTTATGGATTCCATTCCTTCCCCTAGGTTCCATTTCTAAACAATGGAATACACTAGATTAGGTTATGAATCATAATGAATAATTACAAACTATTCAAATAAATAACATAAATTGAAAAATGTATGCATATCTAATCCATAATCATAAAAATGGTTTCTTTGGGGACATATTTACTCATAAATCCTTTATAATGTTTTTTAAAAAAATGTGAATTATCCTAATAATATCCCCCATGATTGTAAAATCAGGTGCACAGTAAGGCCCATTGTCGTGTACTAGGTTACCCCAAGTCAGGCTCGAAACACCTTGTCGAAGTTGTTACTCCTAGGTAAAACTGTGCCGGAGCTATATCTACTTGTAGTATCCAGATAGAGATGTATTTCTTAGGAAACCCACATAATATCTATATTACAAAAATAATATGATGTTCTTTTATACTTATTCTCAAGATTTATATTAGGGTAATGTTACCTAATCAATGTTTTTCTATATCTAGATTCCATGGTTTGTACTAAATATCCTTTGATACCAACTATAACACATTGAACCCAGTTTCTTAGTGTTGGTGCATTATTTTATTACATTGCCATGATCACATGAAATAAAATACCAAAGGACCAATCAATTAAGTATACTTGAAAAAATTAGATAAAAACATTACATTATGAAATAAAAAACAAAACAATATCTCATTTGAAAACACTCATATCTGTTATAATATCCCAATAGGTCAGTCATAATATACTTCATCGTATCCTGGAAAAAATGAAACATAATAAAGGGGTGATCTCAGATGCTCAGTAAGGATAAAAAATATAGTGGAAGCTATCATAAATAAGCATGAAATTTTAAGGAAAGTTATAAAATTGAAACACAAGCCTTTTAACATAATATTAATCATAATATGGTAAGAATAATCAAATAATTCTAGTTAAACATTCATATGGATATTTTACTAGTCGAATAATCACATGTAATATCAATAACTAATTTCATAACTAGGGAATGCATAATTCCCAAAATCATAACCATACCATCAAGGCCTCATGCTAAGACCATACATAACTGGGTAAAAACCCAAACTAGTTTGTCTCATGAGACTTACCAATGCATCGAGGGGTTATAACATGCCTCACATTTCAGATACTAGGTCCAATTCATTCCTCATATGAAAAGGGTGATATATAGAATAAACATTCATATTAAAAATAACATAAGAAATGTTAATAAATTAACCATAAACTGTGAATGGTATCAAAATAGCACACCCACAGTCAAACATATCATAAACCCTTCAATAAAACATGGAAGATTTTATCATAATAAATCAACCTTAATGAAGAATAAAATCCAACAAATGATGTTGACATGGATGAAAATAATCTAACGAAATCATGAAAACTCTATGATAGAAATATCACTTTTTAAATTTTAAATCATTTAGAAGATGAACAATTATAAAAGAAAACATTTCTTTTGAAAATAAACTTCTATGATTATAATGGAAACATCAAAATGTTAAGGTGTTATAATGGTGGAAAATATCTGCTTGCACCGTATAAGTTAAAAAAACATCATTTCCTTAATTTTTCGAAAAGCTCATAAAGTACCTCATTTGGAAATCGACAGAAAGATTCCTTTCAAAAAATATTATAAAAAGTAAAACATTGGTAAATATGAACTTAAAATTTTTTGATAAAAATTTTAAATAAATTTTAAGAAACATATACATTGATTATAATGATTCCCCAGTATATTATTATGTATAAACAACCTCATATAATAATGAGGATGTGAAATTAACCCTTAACTCGTAATTTCCTTTAGTTGAGGGTGTGTTAAAATCATATATAATGGTTAAATCATGTTATTAAATTATAAAAGGACCGTATTTATATTTGTTATATCATATTTGATCCTCTTATATAATTTTGTTAATAATATTTCAGTATTACCAATGTTTCAGGTGTTAATTGCGTTGTTTTACTATTCTTGTTTTGTCGTATAAGTCATATTTTTATGAAAAAGATATATCTTATTAATTTAAATAATTATATTAAGTTAATAAATATTATATTAACTCATTATATACATTTTCATAATTATTCTTAAATTGTTGTAGTGTATGATGAATCTCATCATGTTGTGGAGACGGTAGGTCATACGTACGCACTATCGATGGTATCATTCCCTTAATGGTTAAATAGTATAGATTTGAATATTATTATTTTATATAGAATCTTTATCATGTAATATTAATTATTTATATACGATATACCAATCATTATACCCATCCAAATAAAGTGGTGTGGAATAAAAAATAACACCACAACATGGAGACAGTAAGCCGTGCGTATGTGCAGATGGTGATATTGTTATTCATAGGATGAATAAAAGGAGGAATATGGTTTACCCATAATTAAAATAACATATCATAATATATATGATACTTTATTTATTATTTTATTATGGAAAAAACATAGGACAAGAAAGTATAAGAAGAAAATTACTTTAAAAGAGTCAATAAAACAATTACCTCTTTTTTGGGTATCTCCTTTTGATTTGAACAAAAAGACTCATTAGGTTAGATTTATGCCCAGTGTATGGACTCTAGGATAATTTTAGGGAATTTTGGAGGATAAGTGGTTAGGTTTTGTATGAGATAAAAGGATTTAGAGGTGTGGATAAAAGGGAAGGATAGGTAGCCTTTTATAAGAGAGGGGAGGGGAACTTTTGGAAACTTAAAAAATATTAATTTAATATAAATGGATTTTCAATTTATAATAGCTAAAAAGTGAGTTATATATATTTTAATATGATTATGGGTCAAAATAATCTAAACCAATTATTTTTGGACAAGTTTAGGTCTCAAAATTAACCTTATATTTTGGATTTAACTCTTAGTTAAACATTTTAACTCTTACGGTGTCTACATGTCTTTTTACACTATATGGTTAATATAATACCTATAAAATGCCAAAATAACCTAAATTGGATAATTTATAACATCTTTAACACTATAAAAGTTATTTTTCAAAAATTTAGGTTTTATTACTTTTATATCATTTAATAAAATAGTATTTATTTTAAAATCTCAATTATGTCAATTTAACACTACTTATTACATGATTTTTGTTAAAGTCATAACTATGTTATTATTTCGAAATAAACTACATTAAATCATCCCAAACATGTAAATGTAGTCCAATTTTTTTTTGGATGGCATAAAATATTTAAAATTAAAATTATTTTGATATTATTAATATCATTTAATTGATTCTTCCTTTAACAATTCAATTACTGAATCATCATTGTGTCACCATTTAATTTTACATATTTATTTCCTAAAATTAAATATAAATTACCATTGTGTAGATAAAAATTTTATATTTCTAAATACTTTTTATAGTTTCACATATCACTTATATAACCTCATATTAAAAATTATTTATTTATTAAAATCTAAATATGACATTTTTAACTCTTCATTAAATAAAATATAATTAATGTCCTAATCTGACACAAGTTGCTTCAAAAGGATAATATTTTCATCCTAAGTTTGATTTTGGTTGAAAACACTTATCCAATGAAATTAGAAAAACTGTTAGGGTAATTTTATGTTATTATATTTTTTTTATCTTTAATTAACCTATTTACCTTTAACAGTGGTAAATAAAATCCAAAAGGTACTATTCATGAAAAATTTCTTTGATCCTATTAGACCATATTTTTTATACTAATTAAAACCATGTATCTCTGTTTTTTGAAATTAAATTCCTAGAAGTGGTAAAATTATGTTTAATGATAACCTGTAGATGTGGTTAGAAGGCGTGTAAAAGCGATGTTCAAAAGTTCAATAAATTTTTATATATAATTCTATTATAAAAATGATTACAATGACCAGATTGTGTTGATAAATGTATTATCTATCTATTATTACTTTAAAATAATTTTAATGTAAATAATTATTTAAATGAAAAAGGCTATTTTTGACAACAATGTAGTATTTTTTAGAATTCATCAAAAATTGAAACTTTTTATAAAAATAGAAAAAATTCACTATAAACTAATTTTGATATTCAGAATTCAAAAATTAAGTCTATATTGAAAAATAAAATTTATAAATTTTGTAATGTAGTTAATAGTATTTTTAAAAACCTTTCAAATGGCTAGTTTGATAGGTTATGGTGCGCTCGAACTTACTGTTTCATGCAACGTGAGCTATTGGATTATTTAAAAAGATGCATACAGTGGAAGTTAGGGGTATTACACACAACTATGTAATTTTAATAGAGAGAGGCATTAAAAAAACTCACCATTCTGAATAGAAATTCTAAAAATGGAGCATCAACCTATATTCTATTAAATAAAAAAAATAATCATATTCATTTATCCAAGTGAATTTGTCTCATATTCTAGTTAATATAGGTAGTGAGCTAGATAACTATGAAATTTGTTTCAATGAATTGTTGAATGTGACCCAATAATCCATGAAACATTTAAATATTAGTGAAATTTATTGGATTCAGAGACTCTTCCACCACATTATTTTTATAAGGATCAATAATTATTCCATCATTACAAATAATATACCCATTGAGAGAAATATTTTATAAAAAAATTCGCATATTCTAAATTTTACATAAAAAAATTCTCTTTTAATGTCTGTAGAAAAATTCTTAGTTATTTATATTGAACAACCTAAAATTTTGAATTAACCAAAATTTCATCAATAAAAAGTATCACAAATGTATCAATATTCTCATGGGTAAATATATTCATGTTCTCTTTCAATAAAAAATGTTCATTTCCAAACATGTATAGAATAAATACAAACTCATATTATATATATATAATAAGAAACATAATATTTAGAAACTATTCATACTTAAATTTATTCTAATGATATGTAGACCTAAGATCGATCATCATAAATGAATGGGATACCTAATTCTGATCAAATATGTCTTTTATATATGAAAAAACAAACTTTTTCTTAAGAGAAATGCTTTAGAGTGCTCTATAAGTAATTAAAATCCTCAAAGAACCTTATTTATTTTTAACATATAAATAAAGATATTCCTATGGTAAAGTTCTAGGAGGAATAAAACCATTATCAATAAAATCATGAATATACATTTTGAATTCCAAAAACTCCAATGGAACTATTCAATAAGGGGAGTTTTAAATTAGATTATCATATATCACTAAGTCAATAGTGAATTTAACCACCCAATTAGAAATAAAACCTGAAAAATCATTAGGAAATACATCCATATATTCATTTAATACTAGAACATCACTAATCTAAAAAACATCCCACTACTTAACAATATGAGCATGATAATTTTCACTACCATACTTAATCAATTTCACTAATTCTGGATGGGTTAAAACATTTATGAACTCATTCATATATAAATTTTTTTATAACTCTATAAATTGAATATATAACATAATCAACTCAATATTCTATCATAAAATCATAAATTTAAATCCAATACATGACCAGAACATCATCCAAATCAACTATGGGCATAAAGAGAAGATTTTTAGAAGAAAAATTACAAAGATAATTATTAGAGTATTTATTGAAATATGTGTTTTCATAATATTTCCACCATGTGTTTTAACTAAATTCTAATTCAAAATTTCTTGAGTTATTATTACTATTTTACCAAAAAACATTAATAGAAAAATAATAATTTATAGATTAAAAATCAAACATGAATTTAGGATAATTAAATTAAACAAGTCTTATACATGCCACCACTTCATTAGATAGTCTTACATTTCTTGAGGTAGTCATGAATGACCTAGTCACACCATTATAATTATTTTCTTTATGATTCCAATCATTAAATATTTTCATAAAAAATTAATCAACATAACGACTTATCTCAATGCATTTAACACATCTCAATTATTTTATTTAATATTTAGGAAGAAAATTTCAATGAATCTATTCATTGGAATTAAGATCCAAATGTCCCATAATACAACACCAATTACAATTTCTAAATTTCCTATGAAAGCCTAAGGATTTTTTTTTACTTTAGTTATGATTAGATGGAAATTTATACCTCTTACCTTCAGGTTTCTTCAATGAATTCTTTTCCATTTCTCCTTTCCTTTACAACTAGTTATCATTGTTGTTTTTAAAGTTAATAAACTCTATCTCAACCTTCTCATAATTATATACAAAATTCTATGGTCATTTATATTCTATAGAGGCCAAAGATAATATTAAACATGTTCTCAATCCTATTTAAAACCTATCAATTTTACTATCATGTTCTAGAATAAAATTTGGTCCATTGTTGTCCAATCTAGTTTAGTTCTCTTTAAAGGTTGAAAAAATTTCCTTCTCCTTTGGCTTTAGTTCTATAAATTCCATTTCTATCCAATGTCGAACAACATTTGGAAAATAAATCTCAAGGAAAATATCCTTAAATATCATCCACACCATGTAATAAATCTAATTTTTTTATTTCTATTATTTATCAATGACCAACACTGATCAATTTATTCTTCAAAATATTAAATGTCAACAATTATATTTTTATGTAAAAGAATACACAAAACATAAAATATATTTTCTATAGAATTAATTCATCATTTTTCTACCATTTTATCTAAGGGTTCATAAAATTTTAAATGGTGTTATTTCATGAAATAATCCATCATAGAAATTTTATACTATATAGAGTTTGGTTATAGATTTGAAAGGATATTATACTCCTAATAACTTTCAACTTCATCCACCAGATTTCATCAGTGGACATACATTCTGAAATAGAACCAAATTAGATGAAGAAAAAAAACTGTCAATTTCTTCTCATGATAGAGTAATATATAGTTTAAGACCCCTTAAGTATCTTTTATTAATAACATCCTACCCTATATAGTTATCTAAACCATTCTATGATACCAACTATAATATCTTGTACATTAATGAACCCATATTAATGAGTTTAAAATAATGAATTGAAATTTATTACATTCCCTTGATATTTTAGGTTTATATTTTTAGAGAATAAATAAAAACACCTATATATAAAACCCATAGAAAAATGGACACATCCACTCAATATCCATTTTTTCTACAAAAATAGGATTATTATATTGAAACTAATGATTCACTCAAAACATGATCACTTATTTTAAGACGAAACCATATGAAATATAGATATACTCTATAATAGTTCCAAGTAAACCTTATGCCCTACAGAAAAAATTTATAATATAGGGTGAACACACAAATCATAGAAAGGGATACGAAAATAATGAAACCAACTAAATCAATTTGAAAATCATGAAGTTCGAAAGAAAATTTAACATTTATATAATTATCCTTGAGTTTATAAATAATCATAAACTTATAGAATAAATAATTTTCAGAACCAATAGTTTCATAAAACATATCATAATAAATAGTAATGAAAATATAATCATTAAGGTTTCTTAGAAAACATGAATACTAATGAAAATATTTTAATTAAAAACACATGTATACCCTTAAGACTGGCATAAAATTTCCTTTAAACATAGCATTGTTATCATACATTATAATATCAAATTATAGTAATGAAAAATCAATTTCAATAATATAATATTCATGTCAGTACCATGGAATATCATCTTCATACCACTCTTACATTTATTATTATAATCACTCTTACAAATGGAATAACTAACTTGATTAATTCCAATATATATTCCTTGGAAAACAAAATCATTACCAAATTCACTAGAGAGATATATAAATTTAAACTATCATCCTGAAAACATTCCAAAGACCAAAAAATTTATAAATCAATTATAATATTTCATGAAACTCATAAAATATAATAAATTATTCTATTTAACCTTTATTTCTATGAAATTCCTGGCTTCATGTAAAAATAAGGATAACATCCTTTATCCTTTTAAAACTAACAAAATGAAAAATTTATAAAATAAAAGGGAATAATATAAGCTTTGAGAAAATATGAAAACATTTATAGAAATAATATATGAGAATAATTTTCATGGTTGTGGGAAATGAATTCATGATATATATTTAAAAAAAAATTCTGTCACACCTTTTCAAAAATAAAATATATATAAAATGTTAAAAAATACCTTTTAAATTCTCTATAATTAAATCAAGTAATAGTTGAAGACTAAAATTAAACATAATTTAGATTACAATAGCAATATTTATAATTTTTTTATGAAATTTTGATTTGGAGAAAATATTTTCAACAAGAAGACATTAAAACCTCTTAAATAAGGTTTTAATGAAAACACATTACCTTGAGAATAAATATTAATGTACATTATTTTAATCCTATATAATAAAATTTTATTAATTTTATAAATTTTTAATGCATTTAATTTTTATTACCTTATCATTATAAATTTTATTTAATTTATTTCCAAATTTTATATAAGTAGTAAATTATTAAATTTCATTTATGATGTTTTGAGGGTGATTCGTTTATAATACAAAGACAACTGTTCTAGGTTATTCATGTTATAATGGTAATTTTTTAGTTATATATAAAAAAATTGTCATGAATTATTTTTCATGATTATAAATTACATAAAATATTAGACCATGAAATGAATTGAGGAAATGAAAAATTAATCACATATCTTTAAAGAGGTGTTAGTCCACACATACGCTTGAACAACATTATCAATTTCCAATCAATTGATAGGTAAAAAATTAAGTAATATATTATATTTTTAGAAGAATAATTATGTCATAAATATCATATAAATCCATTAAATCTATTATAATATCAATCCATTTGAGGTGGTGATGAAAAACTAAATACATCAATTTCGAGAAATCATAGTACACACATACGCATGAATTGTGTTTTTGTTTCCCATATAATGGAAAAGGAGATTAAAAATGGTTGTAAAATTAAAATAATAATATTAAAATATATTATATATATTTATGATATTATATCACCATGGTCATGATAGGTTTTAAAGGGGATATAATAAAAAATAAACATGGATGAACTCAGTTAATTGTTATACCTTTACTTTGGAAAACCATCGTTACTTTACACCTTAATCCCTCAATGTTGGGTTTTGGTGGATAAAGAACCTATAAAATGTGTGGTAGAGTTAGGAAGGGATTTTGGTATGGATTGTAATATATATAGTTCTCAATTCTTTTGAATTATTCAGAAGATGAGGTATCATTTTATAAGTGTGGGGAGTGAAACACTTATCATATTAAATAAATTTTAAATATTATAAATGAATTACTAAGGGTCAAATAAAAAATATCCATATTATAAGATAAGGTTAGAATTATAAAATATAAAAATATAAAAATAACTAATATGATATTTTATTACCATATCATAATGTTTTATTCCTAATTAATCCATTTTATCCTTTACTAATGTGTTAACAACTTACCATGGTTAGAAACCATTATGAACAATATTTAAATTGACATCACTATTAAATTTTAACATCATATATCAAAATATTTAAGGAAAAAATAAAAAATAATTTCTATAAGTAATAGAAATAAAATTAATATAAGCACACAATATGCAGTGATAAATAGTGTTTTTATAGAAAAACGAATTTTAATTAAAAAAATAAATTTATACCAAAATATTATATAATATTGATTCATATGGAAAATTGGTTTTTTAAAGGTTAATAACATATTTTTAAAAATATTCCAAAATATATTTATTCATTTTAAATACATGAAAATAAATGATAGTTTTTAAAAAATAATTATTTTTTCACTATAAACTCAATGGATATTTTCAAAAAAATCCCTTCAATTCACCTCAAGATAAATTTATTAAATTGAAATTAAAAATAAATTCTATTTATTTAAATTAAAATTATAAAAATTATGCATTTTACTTTTAAATAAAATTATATAATACATGGAAAATATTTATTAAGAATAAAACTATTTTTTTATTTCAATAATTATTTAAATTATATGAAATGAATTTTAATCCATAAAATATAATAATTAATATTAATATGACATGAAATTTATTTATTTATTACAAGACTTGGTATGTCACAAAATCTTAATCACAATGTGAGGAATTTTCAATCAATAATTACCAACTCCATTATATTCAATGAAAAACCCTAATACTTTAAAATTTTTCCTTTTCTAATAAGTATAATCTTTTTGTTAGAATGATTTATACACAATGTTAAACTTACACTACATATGACACTAAATTAGCTTGCGTTACATGTGAGATTGAGTTTTACCACCTTTTAATTATGAACCTATTTTAAAACCAAATTTTGAAAATTTTATGAATTTTATTTTTAAAAATAAATATCATTTTTGAATTTAGAATATAGAAATTATATTAGGGAATTTTTTTGGGATTTCTCTGAGAAACATCATTTTTTGGTGAATAATGAAAATTACTGCAATTTAGTTGAAAACAAACTTTTTGTTTAAATAACTATTAATGATAATTAATATTTTAGATTGGTTTTAGATTAAAATTATATCAATTATACATAAATTTATACATTTAAGTTCATTATAATTAATTTCACCTTTAAATTCAATATAAAAACTTTACAAACTTTGTAACATTTTTCTACTACAAAAACGCGTTATTTTGCCCTGTGTGCAGGATTAGCGTTAATATTAATTTTCCCACTTCTGTGATTAAAATTTTGAAAATACGATATAAACGGATGTAATTAGTATGATATTTGTGGTCTAATAATATCAACTTATTTTTTTTGACCAAAATGATTAGTGAATGTGGTTAAGATTAATTATGTTGATTAAGGTATGATTAAGCTTAATAAGGGACTAAACCTTCCTATTAAGGACCAAAATGAATTGGAAACTTGTAAAAAATCCATTGGCTACCAATAATTTAACCATGTCCCCACATGGTTTGAAATATATGTTTATTGGGATATTATTAAATGAATGTTCCCTATATAAATGGTTAAGTAAGGTAAAAGATAAACAAGGAACTTTCCTTACCTTTAACATTAATAAAATGTTGAGATATGTGAAAAACATCATACTTTCGGTTATGAATATACTTTTTAATGATTTATGGGTTATTTTTACCATAATAAATTATCAATAATTTTTATATATGGTTTAGGTAATTAACATTCTTAAGAAACATCAATATAATGAATATTTAGTTAATAATTAACTAAAATAAATGAAACAATAAATATTAAAAGTGAGATTAATTGATTGAATTATTGTATTTATTTATTTTTTATATGTATATATCATGTTACACACATGTAAAACTAATATATTTTAATTAAAATATAATATTTATATTTTAAAATTAACATTAAATAAATAATGTCAAAATTGATATTATTGTTATTTTACAATAAATGATTCTTATTAAATGATTTAAAAATAATAAAAACCTATATTCATCCAAGTAATTTGTAAGTGTTAATAAATATTAAATATGGAATATTAATGGAAAAATTAATCTTTTATAATTAACATATTGACCCATATTATGTGAATACATTGTTAAAACGGTCCAGATTGAAACATCATTTTAGCACGTCACATGCACTTGTTTTCAAATTAATTTTCAAAAAAACATTGCAATTTTATTTTATAAGTTAAATATAATATTAAAAATTTAGTGGCTCTATATTTTATAATAAATATCACTTTAATTTAGTCTTAATGGTTAAATTAATTAGATTAAAAAACTATATTCTTTAATAAAAACCAAAATGAAAAATTCAGGGAATCTTAGATGTTAAGGAACCAAATTATTAAAATGCACATATTTTTTTTGTGCATGAGTTTTTTCTTGAACATTATTATCCTTTAATCGATTTTTCCCATTTTGGAGTCTCTTTAGGTAATATTGATCACCAAATATTGAATAAAATTTGGTATTTACAAAAGCACCACTCCCCTTCCCTATAAATGGCCACCACCTCTACCTATTCCTCACACATCTCAAGCCTATTAAGTCCAGGCAAGAACTACCCAAATTTTCTCCCAACATCCCTCCCCATGACCTAGAATCATCCCATTGGTCATAAATATTTCCAAGAAATCCTTTTGGTATAAACCAAAATAAGTTACCTGATTAAGAGGTAATGTCGTCTTCTATGCCTTCTAATTTCATTTCCATTCTCCACTCCCTATAATATTTTTATTCTATGATTACATAACAATGCAGGTATCCTTAATATACTAGGATGTTGTTATTTTAAGGGTTCAACCTACACTTACACACACATCCATCTAATGGGTATCAAATATATTGTTTCTGTGTGTGGTTAAATATTGCCTCATGAAACGGTGATTGTTCAATTTTTACCTACCACCTCTCATGGTGGCCATTATGATGATAAATCTATTTATATATGATATATATGTAATTTATAATATATTATACTTCTGTACTTTTATTTAGAACATAATTGTTGGTTGAATTAAGACACTCAAGAGGGGGGATAATTATGTTCCTATAAAAATTTCCGTTTAAAACTTTTTTTTTAAAAAAATCTCCCAATTTTAACAAAACAGGATAGTTAATCAAAGTAGTGAATTTATAATAGTTTTACTGTTAAATTAATTTCTCATAATATTGATTATTTATATGTTAAAATAATATGAGATATTGAAATAGATTTTGAAACTAATTTACTGAACCAAAATGGTTATAAATACTACCTAAGACTAACTATCAAAGTGAAACTTGATTTTCTAAAATATAAGTTAAAATAGAGTAAACTAAATTTAAAACAAAGAAGATAAAACAATAAGTTTATTCTATATCCAAGACATACTCCTATCCACTTGGTGATCATCTACCACCAAGAAATATATATATAAATCTTTGATTCACACCTTGGATCGGGGTTTACACAAAAGTATAGAAACTATCCAAGTCATAAGACCTATGCCACAATTCTACATGGGAACTAAAATAGCCAGGTCACACATGACCTCTACTATAGTTCTACATGGAATAAAATAGGTGTAAAAAGTTGTTTTTGTGAGGATATATTGTATCCTTCAGTTTAGTGTAGGAGACAGTGTGTGTTTAGTAGACAGATGAACACACTGCTCAAAATGTAGTAACAATGCACAGAACAGAGCAAGAAATAAAGAGATAGTGTTTAGAAGGATATGTGTATTGTGAAATAAATCTTTGGACTCTTTGGATGTACCATATTTAAGGACATAGTTCTCTTTTAAAAATAGATACTGAAAACAGAGTGTCGTGAAGCTTTTTGTTCTGGTTTTCCAGGAATTTGGGATTCTCATCCTTAGTGTTTTTTTTCTACAAGGATGATTGAAGCTATGATGAAAAAAATCCTCATTTAGTTAACAGTTAGCATGGATGAGAGTTATTTGAGCATTCTTCTTCTTGGTCTAGTTTATCTGGTCGTATATTCTTTTCTATTTTTCTCTTCCTCCCCTGTGAAGCTCGTACAATAAGATTTAATTTAATTTTATGTGTCTTGAGTTCACCAATAAGAAGCATGTGGAGGTACCTCATACCTTTTACTGTCCCCTAACATATTCATTAATGTTTTCTGCAAAAGGAATTAATTAAATCAGTAGCATTAAAAAACTAAAATATTACAGTTAGAGATAATTTTAAATAAAAAAATTGAAACAGTCTGTCGGTGACTCCTTTATTAGTGAGTCATTCTGTCGGTGAATACTTCTATCGATGAGTCCTTATATTGGTATCAGTGAATCTTTCTATTGGTGTGTCATTATTTTAGTGACTCATTCTATTAGTGAGTCCTTCGGTTGGTATCTGTGATTCATTTTATCAGCGAGTCATTCTATCAGCATCTCCATGTGTCGGTGGATCAATGCATCAGTGACACATTTTTTTTCTATCAGTGTCTTATTTGTACTATCAGTGAGTCATTTATTAGAGATTTAGTTTGTAAAATATGTGAGAATTTTTTTATTTCGGTGATAAACTTGTTCTGTTAGTGAGACATTTATTCTGTCGGTATTAGTGACTCATACTTATCCAATTTTTTGTTTTTACTGTCTTACACCATGAATGTACACATAATGTGTTAAATACATAGTTGATCATAGATAATTATAATTAAATATTTTTAAACTTAAATAAACATGATTGGAATGATTGGATATGATTTGACATGATTTTTCATTATTAAAACCATTAAAAATAGAGAGGGGCCAACAATCTCCTATGGGCCAACAATCTCACCCTTTTTGATGATCACAAATCATGGCATTATAAAGTAAAATTATTAGATTATTAATTTAATCATCCCACTTACTATTTGTCATTTATTATTTTTCTTAAAAAATTAAATTGATCAAAAATAGATAAGGTTAAGAGGTAAAATAAATAATTCCTTATTTTCTACCCCATTATCATTTCTAATGTAATGTAAAAAAGAATAATAATAATGCCTTGATTTTTAACCCCCTTTTTGGATTATCAAAAATCTTAAAGATAGAAAGGAATAGAAAATAAGGAAGACAAAGGCATAAAACATAGATAGAATTACAAGATCAGTGAATTTCATAAACAATGTAAAGTAAAATATAGTGGAATACAACAAAAGTACAGTCAATAAACCCTATAAAAAAGTGTTCCACACTACTCCTTGTTTTCCAGTTGGTCCGTTCATTTTTTAGAAGGACCATTAGTTTATTCAATGGATGGAGGATGAGATATTGGAGGGTCTGAATTAATTCAAAATGGAGGATGTATAATGTCTTTATGAATAGAATGGGTAAGGGTTGGTTTGGTTGAAGCACGTGGCTAGATCTGTTTTGTGATGATAGGCCAGATTTGGCTCAAAGCATGAGGAACTGACATAGAATGTGGATGAGGTGTAATAGAGGTATTAGGAGAGGCTGAAGAGGTCAGAGGTGGTCTGAGAGGTGCAATGGTTGAAAAAAATATGGATTCACTTTGAACATGCAGATATGGATTCAACATATTTATGAAATATGTGATTATCTCCCCACCATATTTTCTTGAATTTTTAAAATCACCCTTGTTCTCCATGAACTTGTCAAGAATAGGTGGTAATTCCTTCAAGTTTTTAACTTTATCCTTAAAATATCGAGTAACTGGATGAAATTTAAGATTCTATATCAAATATTTAAAGTGGTTGGTCAGCTGATTCTTGGTGTAAATGCTTCTAAAATAGGAATTAATCCTCTTTGTGAGTTCTTCCTGAGTAGAAGATTCTTCCTTGGTATAAAATGTGACCATATCATGTACAAGATCAGTTTTATTCTCAATTTTTCAAGGCTTTCCAGACCAAAAGCACCCAACAATGATTGAATATCTTCTAGATCTACAAATCTGACCATTTCACTGTCCAAATATTGAGAAGGCTGAGCAGTGGTAGAAGGAATAACAGTATCTGAGGTGTGTTCCTTAATATATTTAAGAAATGTCTCCAAACATCCTTTATACTCTGAGGATAACCCATTTAAGGTAGAAAATAGTTTTCTCATCTTATTCCCAAGATTGGTATTGTTCTCAATAATCCTTTCACCCATTGAAATTATGTTTGGTTGAATCTCAGCTATAACCTTTTCTAAAACATTGTATGCATCGATCTCACTCACACCAACAACCTGAACATGAGCAGAAGAAACATGCATATATTGTCTTATGAATTCAATCAAAGCCTTTAAAGAGTTTACCTCATCACTTGGATTAGGCATGGATACAACATGAGTGTGAATATATTCCATAATAGCCGATCATACTTCTTCTTTAAAAAACTAAAAATATTCCTTAATAAAATAGTCACTTGAAGGGATTTGAGCCACTGATTCTCTTGGAACAGGAATAAACACCTCATCATATGAATCTTCATAGTCCAAACCAAGAGCTACATATCCAGGATTCCTTTCCCATTCATACATAACATCATCATCTAAAGGGGTGAGAGTGTCAAGTCTTACTATTCTATCTTGATGCTCCTCCTTGGATTGATCTCTCCTTTTATGAGCCCCCCTTCAACTTGAGGACTTATTCTATCATACACTAACTATGGTGTAGAGACTAATTGAGCATCCCATGTATCAACAACTTGAACTGTTTTTTCTGCTTCTCTATTAGAAATCTCTACATGACCATAAGGGTCCATATTCATTCCTTGATCCATAGGAACATTTACTTATACGGTTGCATCTTGATCATCACCTAGATGATTAGATCCACAATAAATTCCACTTCTTTCAATTCTTTCACCATCCCCATTTTTTCAATCATGGCCTTCATTTACTTCTTATTTTTCTACACTACCAGAGCCAATTACATTTTATTCTTCTTCTCTTACATATCCAATTTCTCTTGCTGCTTCTTTTTCTTATTTGGATCCTTCTTTTTCATCTTCTGAAACCTCTTCAGAACCACTAGATGTGCTTTTATACTCCACACTTCCTGACACTTCTGTCTCCTCATCACCATTGTCTCCAAGAGTTGGTTCATCAGAAGGTAAGGCCATAGGTGGACTAGGAGATTCATATGATAAACCTTTTTGAGATTAAGTGGTGTTAGGGTCACTTCTATCATCAATAAGAGACCCTTGATCTTTATCATGAGTAGTAGCCTCTTACTCATCAAAATAAACAGGCTCAACATCTTCTGGTCCTAGACCTGGATCCACTAAATCTCTCAGCCTAATGGGATGGTCCACTGGGTTGAGTTTTTCATAAATATTATCCTCATCACCAACCCAAGCCTTATTCCATGGGTTCCAATAGATTTTCATCCTCTTGCATATCTCCCTACTCAAGAAAATTCCACTACATGTTGAAATAGTTTCTTCACCTTCATCAACACATCCTTTCACTTCCAGCATGGATGAGATCATCCTTTGATAGAATAGGAAATTGGTATTAAAGTAGGGCTTAATCATTTCACTGATATGCACTATAAGGTATCTTCACAGATTCACTTTGATTCCTTTATTCACCAGGTACACTAGTTACACATCTTGATAATTCAAGGATGAAAAGTCCTCTTTTTTGGGATAGATCTCGTGATAAATAAACTTGAAAAAAAGTATACTTTACCCATCTATCTCAGTAGCAATATGAATCTTGTGCTCCTCATTCCTAGTTAGCTCATTCAGAGATATCTCATAGAAAAAGAAATCACTTGTAGGTGGAGAAGCTCCTTGGTAATAATCATACACACCCTCAAGTGGAACCTTAAGTCATCGGGGCCAACACCTAGATGAAAACTAAATTCTTCTTCCATTAACTATTTATTTTATCCAACATACTTCACTGCCTTCCAAAATAAATTTATCATTTCTATAGAAATCATTCATGATATTAGGAAAAACTTGGATTTCATTATTTGAAAACTAGTATAGCCAACCTTGGGTTTGAAATACCTTTAACAAGAGAGACATACTCTCTAACAACCATTATATGAAAACATCCTTATCTGGTGTTACCACATGGTTCACAAGAGTTGGATTAACCAGATAAGATCTACTTGAATATCTTTTTTTACTTCTTAGTAGAATGAAACTCATATTCAGATCCTCTTTAAAGTGCGTGTTTCATCCTATCCATTTCTGATGGTTTAGTTGAAGGTTGGAAGGTGAAAGGTTAAGGGTAAAGAGAAATGAAAGAACATTGAGGGTTAAAGTCTGAGTGTAAGGAATAGAGTGGATCAACTCAAATGTATCATTTAGGGTATTAAAGATCATAAATTCATAAACTGGGTTCAACAAAATAAATGAAAAAATGTTTTTTTGGTTAAAACATAAAATAGATAAAACATTAGGTTATATCAGTATCGGTATGAAAATATCGACATGACACTATCAGTGTCAGTATGAAAATATCTTCATGACACTATTAGTGTAATTATGATAGTATTGGCATGAAACTATCGATTTCGGCATGGAAAATGCGTCGGTGTCAGAATGACATTGTTAGTGTCAGAATAACATCTACATTAATTTTTTCACAAAGAGTTATCAACATAAGTTACTTATAAATTAATCATACCTAATTCATATTTGATGTAATTCATTCTTTCAGAGTTCAATGGATTTATGAATATGTCAACAAGCTGATGTCCAATGCCAATAAACTCCAGTTTTATATCACCTTTTTAATAATGATCTCTCAAAAATTTATATCTTACATCAATATGCTTTGTTCTAGAATGAGAAACAGTATTATTATATATGTTAATAGCACTTGTGTTATCATAGTTTATAGGGAGATGTGTGAATTGATATCCTTAGTCTAGTAAAGTGTGTTTCATCCACAAAATCTAAGCACAAAAACTACCAGTAGCTATGTATTCAGCCTCAGTAGTAGATAATGTAACATTGTTTTTCTTTTTTACTACACTATGAAACTATTTATTTTCCCAAAAATGGACATTTTCCAGAGTTGATCTTTCTATCTAGATTACAACCACTAAAATCAGTATCAGAATAATGCACTAAATCAAAAGGTTTCCCTCTAGGGTAGAATATTCCTAAGTTGGTAGTATATTTTAGGTATTTGAAAATTATTTTAACAACATTTAGATGATATTTTTTAGGGTTAGCTTGAAAACGGGCACACACACAATAAACATAATGTCAGTCCTAATAGTAGTTAAGTTGAGTAAACTCTTAATAATTCCTCTGTAAGTGGTTTGATCAACAAATTTTCCATTTTTATCAAGATCCAACTTATATGTGCTACTCATTGAAGTATCATTGCTTTTTGTACCATCAAATCCAAACCTTTTTAAATGATCTTTAGTAAATTTACTTTTATTTAAAATAATAACATCTTTATATTGAAATATTTGAAATCCTATAAAGAATTTGAGTTCCCCCATTAAATTCATTTCAAATTCACTTTGTATAATTTTTAAAAAATCAACACATAAAGAATTTTTAGAAGATCCAAAAATAATATAATATACATAAATATGAACTACTAACAAATATTTAGAAATTATTTTGATAAAGAGGGAAGGATCAATAATACCCTTTTTAAAAGCTTTGGAAATAAGAAAACTACATATTCTATCATACCAATCTCTTGGAGATTTCTTTAAACCATATAAATATTTTGTTAATTTAAAAACATGATTTAGAAAATTTGGGTATATAAAACTAGGGGTTTTTTCAACAAAAACATCCTCAACTATATACCAATTTAGGAATGCACTATTAATATCCATTTGATATAGTTTAAAATTTAAATGTGCTGCATATGAAAGAAATATTCTGATGGAATCAAGTTTATCAACTGATGAAAACGTTTCCTCATACTCCACCCCTTCTTATTGACTATAAACCTATGAAACCTATCAAGATTTATTTATTAAAATATTATTAGCTTCATCAAATTTATTCCTAAAGACCCATTTAGTTCATATGGTCAAGATGTATTTAGGTTTGTCTACAAGTTTCTGTAATTTATTTATTTTAAAATGATTAAATTATTCTTACATAGAAATTACCCAGAATTAATCATTTATTTCATCATTAATTCTTTTAGGTTTAAGCTATGAAAAAAGGCTTGATATTAAACCTGATTTCTAAGAGAATCTCTAGTATGTTTCCCTTTATCTAGGTATCCAACTACAACATCTAAAGGGTTGTTCTTAAGAGTTCTTGTGGGTCTAGAAAAAGAAGGGCTAGTGATTTCAGATTATTTAATAGGTTTAGGTTCATCATGAATAGAGTTTGGAGAATTTATAGAAATGGATGATTTAACAGGTTTCTTAATAGTGGGGTCAGATGATTTTTCATTTATGTCTAGATTTGACACATCATCCTCAAGATTTTCCAAGGAGGACTTAGGTTCATGTGGATCTGTTTGATCAAATTTGACATGTATAGATTCTTGAACACACTTAGTTATTTTATTAAAGAATCTATAGGCTTTACATGAGATTGAATAACCTATAAATATTCCTTCATCACTTTTGGATGAAATTTTTTCAAGATTGTAATTTGTATTAAGGATATAAACTTTGTAACCAAATACTTGTAAGTAACTAACTTTGGGTTTTCTATTATTCCACAAATCATGGGGTTCTCTTAATAATTGGTCTGATTAAGACCTTTTTAATTATATAACAATATTTATTGATATATTCTTCCAAAAAATAGATTGGTAAGTCATATTCATTAAGCACAGTCTAGACTATCTCTTGTAAGGTTTTATTTTATCTTTCTATCATACCATTTTGTTGGGGTGTCTTAGGAGCAGAGAATTTTTTGACTGTAGCCATTTTATGATAAAAAAGATTCAAACTCTTTGTTTTAAAACATATAGCCATGGTCACTTATTAAGGATTTAATTCTATGTCCACTTAGGTTTTCTACTATTTTATCATACTTGGTGAAATGAGAGAAAGCATCACTTTTGTGAGCTAAGAAAAAGGTCCAAGTATATATAGAATTTTAATCTACAAGAACATACACATAATTCTTCCCTTTTAGAATTAAAACCTTAAATGTTCTAAAAAAATCCATGTGAACCAACTCAATAGGTTGGGAAGTTGAAAATTATTTCTTTGGTTTAAAAGAGATTTTATGTTGTTTACCCTTTTGATAGGGATTACAGACTTTGTCATTTGGAAACTTATGTTTTGGTAGATCCATAACTATTCCTTTTATAGTAATATTTATAAGAGAATGAGTGTTACAATGTCCCGATCTTCTATTCCAGACCCAATACTCTTTATGAAAGGCACTTAAACTTGAAAAATTTTGAGACACTAAGGAATATATGTTTAAAACATACACATTTTCATTTCCAAAGGTGGTAAATAAAAACAAATTTTTAGAATTAATGATATTGAATACATCATTTAAAAATTTAACATTAAAACCATCATCACATAGCTGAGATATAGTAAGCAGGTTATACATTAATCCATCAATAAAAAGCACTTTGGAAATTAAAACTGTATTAGAGTTACCAATTTGGCCAAGGATAATTATTTTACCTTTATCATTGTCACCAAAAGTTGATTGCCCACCATCATTATTTATTAGATTATTGAAGCATGAATAATATCCTATCATGTGTATTGAACATATACTATCCAAGTACCGTATACTTCTATATGAGATCTTTAAATAGATTTACTACAAAAATAGATTAGACAAGAAAAGATTTTGGTACCCAAATTTGTTAGGGTTTGGGAACCCACATTTGTTTCATGGGTTTCATATACATATTTAGTAAAGTATTCAAAAAAGATAGTTTATTTGGGAAAAAAACATGAAACAGTAGAAGATGTTTAATAGCTGGAACATGCAGAAAATTTTCCAGAAATAGGAATACAACTGAATTTTCTCGATTTAGATACAAAATTATTTTTGAAATAATTTCATTTACTAGGTTGATAACCAATACCAGAAGTTTATTTTGGTGTAAATTGCTTACTAAGAATTTAAACCAAGATATATTTTCTATTAGTAAACTTTTCTCAATCCTTTTTTAATTTCTCATTAGAAAATTTGATCTCATTATTTTCCTTATGAAATTAAGCATTATTTTATTTTTCTATCGTAAGATCCAATTTAATAGTAGAGGTTAGAGTATACCATTTCTGTAAAGATTTATATTTATCATTTATTTCATTTCATGTATCTTCAATCATTTGGTTGTATTCAAACATTTCCTCATTAGTCATATTTTCAGAATCACTTTCATCTCTAGAATAATAAGAATTATGTATATGAGACTCAAGAGTTACCTCAGATGTGTTTGTCATGAAAGAATGTTTTTCTAGCCACCTTTCTCATCATATGATGATTCTGAATCACATGAGTTGTCCTAAAAGGAACTCCATGTGGCCTTTATTATCTTTTTTTCTTTTATCTTTGTCCTTATATTTTTTCATATATTTAAATTTGGACAGTCAGCCTTCACATTCCCTCTTCTATTACATTCATAAAAAACTATTTCATTTGAGTTATCATTCCTTTTCCAATCCTTTTTCTAGTTTTCCTTATTATTATATTTACCTTTGTAGCTGGGCTTCCTGATGAATTTATTCCTTCTATAAAACTTCTTAAACCTTCAGGATAATTAACCCATTTCCTCATCACCATATGATGGTGAATCTTCATTACTTGTACTATCATAATGAGTTTGAATCCTTTCCTTTTATTTATGTTTATAAGTAGTGGTTTTTAAATCCACTCACTTTTTCTTTGGTTATCCACCCCCTCTTTGTTATCCTTTAACTCTTCCTCATACATAATCATCTTTCATATTAGTTCATTAAATTGAAAGTTACTAATATCATAGGATTCTTTAATTGACACTGAAGTTCCAATTCATCTTTTGGGTAGACATCTAAGTAGCTGCATGATTGGTTATTTTTGACCCACTAGATTCCCAAGAGAGCTCATTGTATTGACTATCTCATTGAACCTGAGATACATTTCATAAATGGGTTCATCAGGATTCATCTTAAAGTTATCATATTTAATATTATAGGTATAAAGTATCATTTCTTTAACATTAGTGGTTCCATCGTGTGAAATAGCTAAGGTATCCAAAATTTCATAAGATATTTTACATGCATAAATCTTATTGAATTATTCATCCCCTAAAGCACAAAATAAGGAATTCATGGCTTTAAAATTATTATTATTATAAGAATTATTTTTGGAATCACTCCATGTAGTCACTAGAGTGCCTGATATGTCATATTTATCTTCTATTATAGTCCAAATATTAAACCCCATGCTTTATAAATTCATTTTCATCTTTATTTTCCACTAAAAATAATTTTTACCATTAAAGTATGGAGGTATTTTATTAGTGGCACCTTATTGTCCATTATCTATAATAAATAATAAATACTAGAATTTAAAGAGCTAAAAAATTAAAACTAATAGAAATTATGATATCTTTAAAACAAAACTAAAATCAAACAAGAAATGATTTGAAAATAGAAATTAAATAACAAAATTTTATACCAAATGTTGGTCGGAGTAAAACACTCAAGAGGGGGTGAATTTAGTTCCTATAAATTTTTTTGTGAAAAACTTCATTTGAAAAAATCCCACAATTTAAAAACAATACAAGCCAGTAAATCAAAGAAGTGAATTTATAATAGTTTGAATATTCAATTATTTTCTTATAAGAATTATTATTTATCAATTAGAACAATATGAGATATTTAAATAACTTTTTAAACTAATTTACTCAACCAAAATAGTTATAAATACTATCCAAGCCTAACTATCAAAGTGAAACTTAGTTTTCTAGAATATGAATTAAAACAAATTAAACTAACTTTGGAAACACATCGGATAAAACAAGAGGTTTAGTCTCAAGCCAAGACTTATTACTCTCCACTTGGTGATCAATTTCCACTAAGGAATATATATATAAGCCTTTTATCCACACCCTAGATCGGGGTTTACACAATATTATAAAAACTATCCAGGTCACAAGACCTCTACCATAATTCCCTGTGGGAACTAAAACAGCTCGGTCACATAGTACATATACCAAAGTTCTACATGGGATACAATAGGTGTAAAAAGATGTTTTGTGAGGATATCATGTATCCTTTAGTTCAATGAAAGAGATAGTGTGTGTTTAATCGACAGATGCATAGACAGATCGAAATGTAGTAAAAATGCACACAACAAAGCATGAAATAAATAGATAGATTTTAGAAGGACTTGTGTGTTGTGAAATGAATATTTGGACTCTTTTTATGTAGTATATGTGAGTCCCGATTCCTCTTTTGAAAAAAATGATTGAAAATAGAGTTTCACGAAGCTTTGTGTTATAGTTTTGTAAGAAGCTGGGATTCTCCTACTTAGTGTTTGTTTACAGCAAGGATGATTGAATCTTTGATTCACATCAATCCTACCTTAGTTTATAGCTAGTAGGGATGAGATTTATTCACATGTTCTTATTCTTGGTCTAGTATCTCTGCTCATATATTCTATTCTATTGTTCTCTTCTTCTCTTGTGTAGCTTGTGTGCCAAACTTTCATTTTATTTTAGATGTCTTGTGTAGTCTGACAAGAAGCATGTGGAGGTACCTTGTACCCTATATTTTCAACTGACATAGTCATTAATGTTGTCTGAAAAAATAATTAATAAAATATATATCATTAAAACACATAAATATGACCTTTAGAGATTATTTTAAATGAAATAAAATTGAAACATTTTGTCAGGGACTCCTTTGATGGTGATTCATTCTGTCAGTGACTCCTTATATTGGTATCAGTGACTCATTCCAGTGGTGATTCATTCTGTTAGTGACTCATCCTATAAGTGAGCCCTTCTATTGGTATCAGTGACTCATTCTATTAGTGATTCATTCAGTCGACATCTCTATGTGTTGGTGACTCAACGCATCAGTGACTCATTTTGTTCTCTCAGTGTCTCATTTGTATTGTCGGTGATTCATCTATCGGTGAGTCAGTTTGTACTATCAGTGAGACATTTCTTCTTTCAGTGAGATATTTGTTCTATCAGTGTGACATTTGTTTTTTCGGTGTCAGTGACTCATACTAAGAAAATTTTCTATTTTAACTGTCTTACAACATGATTGTACACAAAATTTGTTAAATACATAGTTGATCATATATAATCATAATTAAACATATTTAAACTTAAATAAACACGATTGAAATGATTGGGCATGATTTGACATGATTTTTTATTATTAAAACCATAGAGGGTCCAACAATATACTATGGTCCAACAATACCTTTATGCTTTCCAAGTTGTGTAAACATGCTTATTTCGTTTGAGTATGTGCGGACTACCACCCCCTTAAAGAGATATGACTCATTCATTACATATATGGAACGTATAAAGGTGGGTTATAATCAACCTATGAAACATATATAACATAAATATGATACTAGAAATTATAATATGCATATGCATCATTTATTTTTAATTCTTTTAATTCAACAATGAAATGAAAGTAGCATTCATGCGTACGTACGACCTACCATATCCATGAACAGTGCACATCATTTATAATCTATAGATTCTATAGAATATTCTAAATACATATGTACTGAATATATATGATAATTAAGTCATGGTTTATATTATGGATATTATGAAAGAATAATATATTTAATAATAACAAAAAATAACAAGTCAAAATGTACTTAATAAAACTAGCCAATTAACACCCAAAACAATTAAAACAATGAAATAGTGTTAACATAAATCTAATAAAATATTATAATAAGTTAATATATGATATTATAAACATGATTTTGGTTTTATTATTAGTTAGTAACATATTTTAAACCTCTATACAGGAGTATAAATACCACAAAAAAAATAAGTATAAGGTAAGGGATTTCGTCTAAAATTACGTTCCAAAGAGACTTACTTTTCTTATACACATATTAAATATTATTTGGTGTATATAATGACCATTTACATGTTATATCATGAATAAAATTATTCTCATGATATTATAATTTTCATTTAATTCAATAGGAATTATGATTTAAATGTTTCAATATGGTATGGGACACATTGGAATGTTTAAATATTATTTTTCCTCAAGAATGTTTTAATGTAAACAAACCTTGTGGTACTTAAACTCATTTGAGGTATTATTTATAAATCCATATTCTATATTAAATATGGATATTTGATAAGGCACATTATTTATTTAATATATGTTTTATTCTTTAGACATACAATAGACGGGTTTGGGACTATTTAAGGAAATCCCTACAGGTTGGGGACCAGTGAATGAAATCCCCTCGATGCATCGATAGTATCTTGAGATGAATTAGTTAGCCAAATATTTTTGAATGTATTTTTATGATAAAGGTATCATGTCACTAGGAAACATGATGTCTGACATATAAACATTCCTTTTACTAAGAATTAAACTATTAATTATCAATGATATTTTACGTCGACAAATATATGGATGAGTTTTATTTTTAGTTAATTGATTAAATGGAATGTGTTATCAATTATTTACCTTTCCATGTTATTTTATATCCATTGATTCATTATTTATTACATTTTAATTACCCTTACTGAGCATTTTTTCTCACCCTTGTTATGTTTCTTTCCCCAGGTTATGAAGAATAAATCTTTGAATAAGCATTCAAGGATGCCGTTTATTTTCATTCTCTATATCATGTATGAATTTACTATTTTCCCAATGTACTATTGGTATCATTTATGTAATTTGGATTTAAAAGACTACTAAACTAAACAATCTATTGTGATTTTCTTCTTTATAATAATTACAATGTAATGTAATAGTGCTTCGTCTCCAGGCTTCTAGGGTCAGGGCGTTATAGTTGGTATCAAAGGAAGTTTAGAAACAACCTTGGAAACTAGATTTATTAAACATATATTAGGGAGCACAAACCTATGATAAAAATTTAGGATAAGAGTAGAAGAACGTCCTAGAATTTTGATAAATTAGATTTTATGTGAGTATTCCTAGAAATACATCATTGTTTGGATACTAAAAGTGGACGTGGTTCTGGTACAAATGTACTTAGGAGTAAAGAATCTGACCAAGTGTTCTGAGCTTGACTCAGTGTAACCAGGTACATGAAAACGGGCCTTACTGTGCACATAGTTTGATACTCTTGGGGGATATGCTTAAGATAATTTACATTTTATTTACTTACCATTATTAATTATTTAGAAGTAAATATTTAGCCAAAGAAACCAATGTTTATGGTTTTAGGATTTACGATACATAAATTTATGTTATGAGTTATAGAAAGATCATAATTTTATCTAGTATATAGAAATTTTTAAAAATGGAACCTAGTAGAATAAATTAGAACTCCTCCAATGCATGTGACACAAATAGCGAGAAGGTTCATATCATTCGTGGTCTTAAGACAATATTTCAAATGAAAATAGTCTCCCATGTATTTTCATTATATGAGGAAATAATATCATGTGTTAACAAGATATGTAAATAATTATCTAAGTCCTATGACTTTAAATAGAAGAAGAGGATGGAAGAAAAAAATATATAGATAAAGGTAAGAAGAGAAAGAAGGATTTTACCACATGTGATAATTATAGAAAGAATCACCCTAGTAAATGCATGAAGGGAATGGGAGTTTCTTATAAGTTTGGATAAAAATGAAACCAATTTCATGATTTAAAGGGTAATAAAATGGTTTCCAATGTTCAATGATTCCACTAAATGGAGACGAGACAGTATACAGATCAATTCCCCCGAAGTCAAAATAATATACCCCAAATGATGTTGTTGGATGGTGATGATGTTAGGATACTACCACAGATAAAGATGGATGATTAATATTCTTGTTCAAGAATTAGGCCATTTTATTATTTTATCAATGATGCATAGGTTATAAGAATTATTTAATATTTGAGGATTGTACTACAATACTTTTTTGTTAAGGATTTGAGATCTTATACTGAATGGTACCAAGTAAAGTGTTTGAATATAAAGTTAAACTTTTATGAAAATACTTGATTTAGGGAAAGAAAACCCTTAATATATTCCTAATGTTGTGATAATAATGAAGAAATTAATTATTTGGAAAAGTGATGACAACCTTGGAATTGATTAATGAATTATCGACAAGTGGTCTATGATATCATCGATAGAGTTTACAAAACTTTTAGATTTAATTAATATATCAAATAACATGTGTCTTACTTAAGTAATAAGGAAGAATTAATGTTTCCAATAAGGTTTTATAATAATTTTAGTTATTAACATATTTAAAAATCATACATGATGAACTTATTAACATGTTTGGAATGTGAAAATTAAAATCTTCTTCATATTGATTAAAGCCTAATGATAAGTTCACTTTGGAAGTTCAGTGACTTTGATTCAGAAGTGATTAGATCATAATCATTTGGAAAAGTTAAATATTTATAAATTGGTTTATGATTATCATTGGATGAGATTTTATAGGGTAATTTATTAATTCAATATATGTTGTATCATATGATAAGAGATGAATTATAAATAGTTCAAGGCATAATCAAAGAAAAATATTATGTTTATAGAAACATATACTTATATTCTTATACAGTGAAAGAATCCCATAACTATAGAAAAAATGGTTTTCAAACAAATTTTTTGTCCTATTATCATAATTTTTGATGATATAAATGACCTTTATTCACACACATAGTTTATGGTTTTGTGGTCAACAACATTCATCTGAATATGTTCTCTAGCACTCTCCATCATAACTTTATGGTTATATTTTTATTCTGTATCAATGTTAACATTTTCCACCTATTCTCTCATACTAGGGAACATAAATACATTACCTATATGCTTTTGTTTCTCTCTTATTAGAAAAATATGATATTGACCCTTTTTACGATGGGGGTATTTCAAAAATATTTTATTTTAAATCCCTTGATTGGTGAGATCAATTTTAAACTATGAGGATGAAATTTAATTAAGTTGGGGAGAATGTGACACCCCAAGACATTAAAACCTATTCATTTTAGAATAAATATAGTATTTTTGTTTTAATTATTTATACACAATTTCAAACTTGCGCTACATACGGCACTGAATTTTCTTGTGTTACACACGAGACTGAGTTTCACCGCCTTTTAATGGAGAACCTAATTTGAAATAAAATTTTGAAAATTTTATGAATTTTATTTTTAAAAATAAACATCATTTTTTAATTTTTAATATCTAAATTATATTAGGGTGATTTTTTGGGATTTGTTTGGGAAACTTCATTTTTTGGCGAACAGTGAAAATTACTACAATTTAGTTAAAAATAAAATTTTAATTTAAATAAATATTAATGATATATTATATATTAGATTTGTTTTAGAATAAAATTATATCAATTATACATCAATTTATATATTTAATTTCATTAGAATTAATTTTACATTAAATTGAATATAAAAACTTAACAAACTTTTGAACGTTTTGCTACTATAAAAACACATTATTTCACCCTGTCTACGGGATTAGCGTTAATCTTAATTTTCTGAATTCTATGATTTTAATTTTGAAAATACAACATACATGGATATAATTAGTATGATATTTTTGGTCTAATAATATTATCTTAATTTTTTGACCAAAATTATTAGTGAATGTGATTAAGATTAATTACGTTGATTAAGGTATGATTAAGATTAATAAGGGACTAAACCTTAATATTAAGGACCAAAATGACTTGGAAACTTGTCCATAATCCATTGTCTACCAAAAATTTTATCATGTCACCAATTGGTTCAAAATATATTGTTATTTTGATATTATTAAAAGAAATTTCCCTATATAAAAGGTTAAGTAAGGAAAATGACAACTTTCATTACCTTTAACATTTATAAAACATTAAGATATGTAAAAAACATCATACATTCGACTATGGATATCCTTTTTAAATATATATTGGTTATTGGTATCATAATAAATTATCAATAATTCTTAGAGATGGTTTAGGAACTTAAAATTCTTAAGAAACGTCAATATAGTTATTATTTAATTAATAGTTAACTAAAATAAATTATACTATATATATTAAAAATGAGGTTAATTGATTGAATTGCTGTATTTATTTATTTTAGTATATAAATATATCATGTTAGACACATTTAAACCTAATATATTTTAATTACAATGTAATATTTATATTTTAAAATTAACATTAAATAACTAATGTCAAAATTGATATTATTGTTATTTTACAATAAATGAATCTCATTAAATGATTTAAAATTAATAAAAATCCAATATTATGAAAATTTATTTTTAAGTATTAATAAATATTAAATATTTTATATTAATGGAATAATTAATCTTTTATAATTAACATATTGACCCATATTATGTAAATACGTTGTTAGTCTGGGTTCAAGCAGCGTTTTAGCGCATCACATGCGCTTGTTTTAAAAAGTAATTTCCAAAAAAATGGGAATTTTATTTTATAAATTATATATCATATTAATAATTAAGTGGATCTTAATTTTCTAATAAATCTAACTTTAATTTATTTTTAATAGTTAAATTAATTAATTTAGAAAACTAGATGATTTAATAAAAACCATAATGATAAAATTGGGGAATCATAGAAGTTAAGGAACAAAATTATTAAAATGTACATATTTTTTTGTGTATTAGGTTTTTATCTTCCATGATTCTCATTTAATCCATTATTTTTTTATTTTTGAGGATATTTAGGTAATATAGACCACCCATTATTGAATACCATTTGGTATTTACAAAAGTGCTACTCCCCCTTCCCTATAAAAGGCCCCCACCTATACCCATTTCTCACACCTATGAAGCCTCTTATGTTCAGAAAATACCTACCCAATTTTTCTATAAACATACCTACACATGAAATATAAGTATCCCTTTGGTCATAAAGATTTCCAAGAAAGCATTTTGGTATAAACTAAAAGAAGTTACACGATTAAGAGGTAACACCTTCTCTCATGCCTTCTAATTTCATTTCCATTCTCCACTCCCTATCATCTTTTTATTATATGATTAAATAAAAACACCCGTATCCTCAATATATTATTATTTTTAATTATAAGGGTTAAAACTACACTTATACACACCTCCATCTAATGGGTAACAAATATACTATTTTTGTGTATGGAAAAATACTGCCTCACGAAATGATGATTGTTCATTTTTCCCTACCACCTCTCATGGTGGCCATTATGATGGAAACTATATATACATATATATGATTATTCTAATTTAAAATGTCCTATTATTATATAATTTTATTTATAACATACCTTTATGCTTTCCAAGTTGTGTAAATACGATAATTTCATTTGATAAATTGTGGACTACCGCCCCCAAAGTAACATGACTCGTTCATGACATACATAGAACATATAAAGGTTAGTTATAATAAAACTATGAAACATATATAACATACATATAATACTTTAAATTATAATATATATATGTATCATTTATTTTTAATTCTTTTAATTCAATAATGAAATGAAAGTAGTGTTCATGCGTACGTACGACCTATCGTGTCCATGAACCGTGCACTTCATTTCTAATCTCCAAATGATATGGACTATTATAAATAAATATGTACTGAATATATATGATAATTTATTCATGATTTAAATTTTTTAAATTATTAAATACTTATATTTTTAATTATAACAACAAATAACAAGTCAAAACGTACTTGATAAAACTAGGCAATTAACACCCAAAACAGTTAAAATAATGAAGAAGAATTATGAAATGGGTAATAAAATATTATAATAAGTTAATATGTGATATTATTAACATAAGTTTGGTTATAGTATTATTTATTAACATATTTTAAACACTTATAAAGGAGTTTAAAGACCACACAACAAAAAGGATGGATAAGGTAATGGATTTTATCTCAAATTATGTTCCATTGAGACTTATATTTCTTATGCGCAAATTCACTTTTATTTAGTGTATACACTACCCATTGACATGTTATATCATGAATACAATTATTCTAATGATATTTTAAGTTTCATTTAATTCAAGAGGAATTATATTTAAATGTTTCAATGTGGTATGGGATACATTGAAATGTTTAAATAATATTTTTCCTCAAGAATGTTTTAATATAAACAACCATTATTGTACTTAACCTCCTATGAGGTATTATTGATAAATGAATATTATTTATTAAATATGGATATTTGATAAGGAATATTATTTATTTTATATATGTGGAATTATTTGGACATGAAATACATGGGTTGGGGATTATTTAAGGAAATCCATACGGGTTGGGGGCCGATGAATAAAAGCCCCTTGATGCAACATTAGTCTTTTGAGGTGAATTAGTTGGAAAAAAAATTAAACTGTCTTTTAACGGTAAAGGTATCATGTGCCTAGGAAATATGAAGTCTTAAAAAAAATTATTCCCTTTATTAATAATCAAGCTATTAATTATCCATGATATTTTGCGTCAACATATCTATGGATGAATCTAATTTTTAGTTCATAGATTAAATGGAATGTGTTAACTCTTATTTACCTTTCCATGTTAATTTGGTTCTATTGATTCATTATTGCTTATACTTTACTGAAACTTATTGAGAATTTGAGCTCACCCTTGGTATGTTTCTTTCCCCATGTTATGAAGAATAAATCTTTGAATAAGAATTCAAGGATGCAGTTTATTTTCTTTCTATGTATCATGTTTGTATTTTATATTTTCCCAATGTATTATGGGTATTATTTATCTAATATGGATTTCCAAGACTACTAAACTGAATGGTCCTTCGATATTTTCTTGTAATAATTCCAATTTATTGTAATAATGAACTGGATCTAGGATTCTGGGGTTAAGTTATTACATTCAATATTATGTCCACCATTATTTTAAAATAGAAACCTTGTACCAAAAGGACTTGGAATTTGTTAATATTCAAATCAAGATCACCTATAAAAGAGACCATCATATACCCCTCCCATACTAATCAAAACACTTGGTTATCTCTTTCATACCTACCAATTTTTACACTCTAAAATTATTCATAGACGTAAAGTAGATTTATATTCCTAGAATAAAGCCTAAATAATTCAATATGATTCAACCTGTGTAGATAATGAGTGAATTTATCAAAGTAAGTACCTAGTTATTCATTATATTTTTCAATTAACATCTAATATAAAATCAAGATAAATATTCTTCTCTACAATTTCTTGATATATTAAAATTATTAGGATTCATAGAAAATGTTATTACTATTATATAACTCAATAATTTTATTCATTCATCAGTATCCCATATTCTTGTTTGGGTTTGAAAAACCATCTACATTAATGATGTTATGCCAACATAATTATTTTGAGAATTAATGAGTAAAAATACAATACTACTTTTTATAAATTATATAAAGGAATTATTTATGTCATGAATATGATTCTATAAGGACAAAACTTGAATGAATAATCATTATAATGTAATTTATGGTTATCGATAATTAAATGAAACATGATAACCATAGATTCTATTCTACTAAACCATTCCAATGACTTAAATCAAATGAACAAGTGAATTAATAATTCATTGAACCTGAATGGTTCCACTACCTTGATAAAATTTAGGAATGTTTAACTGGTTATCATAGAAAGAGAAATATCATAACCATTGTGAAAAATGTATGAAATAATCCAAATTACAAACTTATGCTGATGTAAATAATCAATAAATAATATATTTTTAATGACTTAGTATAATTGAAGATTAGAAAATATAATAATTATGAATATGATTCTAAAATAAATCCATAATGTGGTTATGTTGTTATACATGATGTTAAATAAATTTTTTGGAATTTTTTAGTAAAGTTAATGATTGTTCACCTCAATTTCCTTTAATTGAGATACGATCCATATCCACCACTTGTTTTCTTTTTTATGGTGTATATACTTCCCATATATTTATTCTATAATTATTTTCATCAAAATCAATGGATTTGAATATCCATATCAAATTCTCTAATTCATGTTCTTTTTATTCAAAGGTTACGAAAGATGTAGTTATTGTTTTTTTGATCTCTCTTTTAAATTGAGATTATATATTTCTAAAAACCTATTTGGGATTTTTTTATTCCCTTATTATAAGAAATATATTTTCTTATCCTATGTTTATTTCAATAATTTACATGTACTCATGCATTTTCACTACCCTTTGGATCACAATTCAACTGAAAGAATGTTTGTAATAAGAGATAACATTATATCATTCTATGGGCTAGGAATATTTTTTTTCTCTTGGTCCATATTTATTATATTGATTCATTGATTTCATTATGTATGAAATTTTGATTTCATAATTTTTTTAATGGATTTGACTATATTTAGAAAATAAATGTAATTTTATCATTATTTTATATCTTTTATCACCATATTTGAATCTCTATACAAAAAGTTTAAAAGAATATTTCTTTTTTATCATATTCCACATAAAATAATTCCATTATTTTAGTAAAAAAAATATAATTTATATTACCTATAAGTTTTACATGTTTTATAAAGTAATATACAATCCCATTTTTTTGTTATTATATCATTCTAAAATAAATGTTATTAAAAAAAGATATTTATTATTTATTTAAAAATTGATTTTTTAATGTACATATAAAAATAGGGTTTCAACTAAATTGAAATTATTTAATTTTTCTTATGATTCATTGAAGATATTTACTAATGATATCATAAACCTTATTTCTTTAGATTGATTATGATCTTGTGAATTTAGTGTTTTCATGAAGTTTGTTTATTTTTTATGGGATAACTAATCATTGATGGAATAATGAGTGTTTTCAGGATCATGTTACACAATTATGCATGATTTTTTATTATTTTATGGGTGGGTTTATTGTATCCCTCTAATGTATTGGATAATGTTTTGCATCTCTTGATCACAAAAGTTAATATGAGTTGTTGGGCCAACCAAAGAAGAGTATATGGGTAGTATCCCATTTCAAAAAAGGGTATTTGATTTATGAGCCTAATATAAAATGGGAACATTTTCATGTACCATCCTAGGAGTTTAAAAACCTATTCCCTAAGGTCATTGGAGATAAGGCCTCAAGTGCCCCTCCTGATATGTTAGAGGCTACCAATTAGTAGTTAGGGTCTAATGGTTGAACAATAGAGAGAGTATAACCCATGTTTTAAGAATAAATAGAAAGAAAGAAATAATAAATAATGGTAACAGATGATATATAATAAAATTGAAGAAGTAATCAAAATACATACCTAGGATAGCTCATAATAATCCAACCATTATTTAACATTCTAAGTCAAATAAAATTATTCAGTAAATAGAAGGTATTTGTGAATGAAACAAGAATAGAATGAAAAAAAATAAAACAAAGACCTAAATCATGTAGGTATATTGAGAAAATTCTCAAATATAAACTCCATGTAATATCCTTTTCCATAAATATATGAAGAAAAAAAGCATAATCCATGATTCTTTTCTGTAACCAAGAGTTTATTTTGGGTACCAAATGGTGGTATGAACAGGGTATGGGTAAAAATATTTTGGGCAACCCCAATGGTGCCTAATAGTAATCCAGTCTGTGATTATAAAATGATACAATTTATAGGAATAATAATGGAATTAGAAATGTAAATAAACCATGTATGACCAATTTCTTCATGAGATACCCACCTGATTCAACCTCCTTTGGCCAATGACGAAATGTCTCTGAAACTGTGCATATATTTTAATAGACTAATGAACCATAGTATATAACCAATGAATTAATGTAAAGTGATTATAATAATGGGTTTCATATCTAAATAAGGTGAATAAATAAAAACAATAAAACCAAGGGAAAGTGGGTTTGATGTCTAATAGTTTTCAATAATTGTGAAGGGACACCATGACCAACTGTTTAACTGGTAATAATAGTAATAATAATGAAAATGACTACCATATAAAATATAATAAATTAGAAGTAATGACAATGGGAACCATTATTAATAATAATATGTAAAATGATATGGGGTTACATGAAAAATAATTCAATTAATAATGATATGGGGTCAGAATCCCATCAAATTCAGTTTCTAATAAAATAGAAGGACATTCCCAACAATTTAGTATGTAGTTATATGGGGCACCATGACCAAAAATTCAGTATGTAATGATAAGTTCTTCCATTCCCAAAAATATCCAATAACAATTATATGGAAGGTCATGTCTATAAATTTCTAATAATAACAATAGGGAACTTCAAATCCAATAAATTCAAATAATAATGTGGAACACTATGTCCAACAATTACAACTAAATAGTAATAAACACCATGTCCAACAAAAATAATCCATTTATACATCTATAACCTAAAGTTTCATATGATATTATCCATATTATTCTATATTTTAATCTATGTTATTCTTAAGGAAATAAATTTATAGGATCACTTCCTTTAATAACTAAACATATGAAAAGGGAAAAAATCCACAACTATTAAAAATTTAAACACACCTTTAATAATTTCATTTACAAGAACCCAAAACATCAAGTGACATTATCAGGCCATTCACTTTACATTTTAATTCTTCTACCCATTTCATTTATTTTGAATTTTTTTTCTATATAAAAAAGGGGAAAAGGGCCAATTGTATTTATGATTTTAATGTCTGTAGGAATAATTTATAATTAATAAAGGTCATGAAGGACTCCATGAAAATATAATACTCATCACGGTTCATTTAATTAAACTATATCCATTTCAATTAATCTAAGACTACTTACCACTTCTTCATGATTGGCCTAAATGTATCAAATGACGGTATTCAACCATTTCATCTAATTTAATATAAACTTCTCATTTAAGAGGTATAATTCAAAACACATCAAAATTTTATTACATATAAAACAAGGTATGTGTTTCAAAACATATAATAAAAACACCCCAATAGGGTTGGATTGATTTGTGTAAGATAACCTCAACTAATGAAATTCTATATTAAGGACAACCAATTCATGCTATTAATAATATATTTAAAATAATTTAATATTTATAAGCAAACACACTAAAATTCCAACGTGTGGAACAATGAAACATTTAATAAATAATGAAATGTTAAGTTAAAGTTATAAATACCACCTGCCTCATTCTTTGGAATATTCACTCATCCATTATGAAGCTTTGATTTCTATCGAAATGAGAGAAAATGGAAGAACATACCAATGCCCTGAAAATAGGGAATGTGAGCTCAAATGGAAATATCATCTAATACAATAAGATAAATAGAGAGAAAAATGAAGAGGACTGATATAAATACCATTTTCATTCCAATGTGATTAATTTTAGTCAAATATGATGTTAAATTAATGATTCCCATCCAATCCTATAAGAGGAAGAGAGTAGAGCTCAAGTGTCCTGCATTACATGGGAAGTACGGGGGAAAGGAGGATAAATAAGGTTTAATGGAGAATAAGAAAAATGGTAAATTCAAACTATTTAAAGTGGTTAATGATTTGGAAGAATAGTTTTTAAAATAGTGTTTCTCCAAATATCCATGGGTCTCACATCACACAATTTATGCACGTGATTAAGGAAATCGTGTTCCAACAGTGACTTTAGAACTGTCTCACCACACACCTAGCATGGCTAGGATCATGATTAAAAAACCCTATGTACATCAATAGGTTAACCTATTAATTTTGTTTCAAACTCCTCACATGGTCTCATGGACTCCCTTTTATGATTTTAGAAACAACATGTCACCCTTACAAGGTTACACGTTTAGGGTGCATAGTTTTCACTAACCATGTGATAACTGCATTCCTCCCTTTACCTTTCCCAACACTTGTATCCTAGATAATAAATCATCTGGAACCTATCAAAACTATAAATATGATTCTAATTCTTTAACCCTCATTCTAAAACAAAACTTTTATGTGTTTTAAATCTAAAAATTACATTACAAATCTCAATTAAATAATTCAACTATCTGCAAAATAAATTCCTAGTAAAAAGTTTCACCAACATCAAAGCATGGGATATTTTAACAAACCCAATGTAAAAAATCTTGTACTTGAGAGGCCATGGGGAATAATGAAAAAATCACCAGACCTACCTAGGTTTGAAATTTCTGATCAAATGGCCACCTTTCATTTCCAAAACCCAATGCACCTATAAACAGTACTTTATGAATACATAACATAAGCCATTAAAACTCAAGAAAACGGTTGTATTTATAGATAAAATGTCAAGACCATGAAAACTCAAATAAACTTAAGATTCATAAAAGGATGTTGACATAGATGAAATCAAAATCCTTTTTAGAGAAATACCTCTTTCTATTTTGAAATCATTTAAGAGACATATAATTATAAAGAAAAAAATTATTTTGAAAATATTATTATAAGCTTGTAAGGGAAGCTTTGATGATGTTATAACGGTGGAAAATAACCGCACCCGTTTTATAAGTTAAAAAAAATACATTCTTACCTTAATTATGTTGAAAAGGTTAAAAAGGACCTTGTTTGGAAAACGACGAAAAGATTCCTTTATAAACATCTTATAAAAAGTCAAACAAGGGTATAAATGACTTTAAACCATAGTCTTTAAAATAGTAAGAATGATTTGAAATACATTTTTAAGAAACATGGATGTGGATGATAAAGAGGTCCTAGTAGATAATTACGTATAAACAACCTCAGATAATGAAGAGATTGTGAAATAAACCCTCAACTTGTACTTTTACTTGGTTGAGGGTAGGTTAAACTCCTATATAATGGTGAAATAATTTTTATTAAATTATAAAATAATCATATACATTAATATGATATCATATATGATCTTTTAACATTGATTTGTTAATAATATCTTAGTATTATCATCGTTTTGGGTGTTAACGGATTTGTTTTTCATTATATTCTTTGTTATGTGAGCCATATTTTCTATGGATGGGAGGTATATTATTCATATCCAAAATGATATCATGTCTCTAAAAATTATTTTTAATCATCAAATGAAATTTATTCTTGAATGGATATGATGGGGAATGAATCTCATCGCGTTCATGGAGACGGTAATCCGTACGTACGCACTAGCGACAATATCATTCTTTTGATATTAAAATAAGATATAATTGGATGGTATATCATATATACAGAATCATTATCATGTTATATTTATTATTTACATGAATTACACATCATTATTATACCCATCCAAATAATAATGTATTGAATAACAATTATACCATGACGTGGAGACGGTAGGCCGTACGTACGCACGTATGGTGACATGTCATTCAAAGGATGGATAGAATACTGAATATGGTTGTACCATATTTAAAATAACATCACAATATATAGAAGATACTAGATTTATTATTTTATAATGGAAAGAACAAAGAAAGAATAAGTGGAATAAGAAAGGAACTTGAAAGAGGGTGGTGAAAACATTACCTCTTCTTCGGGTTCTTCCTTTTGATTTGATCAAAAGGACTCCTTAGGCTAGATTTCTGACTAAAGGAAGGAATATAGGTTGAAGTGAGGGAAGTTAAGAGGATATTTGGTCAGGGGTTTTCTGAACAAAAAGGCTTTGAAGGTATGAATAATTGGTTAGAAGTGGTGTCCTTTTATAAGGGGGAGGAGGTGCTCTTTAGAAAAAATATAAAGTATTAATTTATAATAAATTCATATTCAGTTTCTAATGGCTAAAAAGTGGATTATCAAAAGTCTAAGTTGGGGATGGGTCGAAATAATTTCATCCAATAGATTTTAGACAGGTTTGGGTCACTATATTAACCTTATCATTTATATTTAACCCTTAGTTAAATAGTTTGACATTTACCATGTCACTTTGTATTTTTATATTATATGGTTAATAAACTTAATATATACTTCAAAGAGATCCCGAAGTGGTCCATTAATGATAGACCTATCATTATATAAGTACTTTTTCATAACCTTAGATTCTTATGAATAGAATATGAATTAATAATATAATATTTGTTTTAAAAACTCTTTTATGTCAATTTTGACACTATTTAATAATTGATTTTTGTTAAAGTCTTACAAACATTATTAATTCGAAAAAAATTCATTTAAGCAATAATAAATTGTCATATTAATCAATAAAATTCATGTATGGCATCAAAACTTTCAAATTATATTTATTTTAATATTTATAATACCAATTATTTGATTCTTTCATTAATAAGGAAAATACTGCATCATTATTGTGTCATAAATAATTTTAATTATTAAATGTCTAAAAATTATAAATAAAATACCATTATGTATGAAATATTATTATATTTCTAATGAATACTTATAGTCTAAAATATAACATATATAACCCTATGTAAAAATTGTTTTTCTAAAAGAGATATGCTTATGTCATTTTTTTATTTACTTTAACTTAATTAATATAAAGTGTCATTATCACTTACAAGTGGATACATGGGGTCCCAAAATAGACCCAAAGATACCCATGGTTGTACATGTATCAACCAATAGAGTTAGGACACGTTTTAAGGTAATTTAGTATTATTATAATATTATTTGTTTACCCTTATTTACAGGATTTACCCTTTAACCATGGTAAATAAAATATTTACCGAAGTAATTATTCAAAATGTCTAAAAATAAAAGTTACATATTTAAAAAATTTATACCTCCTGATTCTAAATATGGAATCAATTTTTCTAAATTCATAACACAGAAGTGGCAGAAATTAATTTAAAATTAATTCCCGTTGTCAAAACAAAAAGCGTGTTTTTAACAAATAATAGCTATCATAAGATTGACACTTTCTTATGTCTAGTTTAAATATGAAATTATGTACAATGACCAACATTGGATTAAATGGTAAAATTATAATCTAATTATACTTTAAAATCACTCAAATTCATAATTTATCACTATTAATTATTTCGATTAAAAATGTTGTTTTTAATTAAAATTTTGTAATTTTCACTATTCATCAAAATATGAAAGTTATCAGAAAAGTACCAAAATTTTACCCTAAGATAATTTCAATATTAAAAATCCAGAAATGAATTCTATTTTACCAAATTCAAAACATAAAAGTTTCATTTATTAATTTAAAATTAATTCCCGCTGTCAAAACCCAAAGGCATATTTTTAAGAAATAATAATCATCAAAAGATTGACACTTGTTTATGTCCAATTTCAAAGTGAAATTACGTACAATGACCATAATTTTATTAAATGGTAAAAATATAATCTATTTATACTTCCAAACCATTAAAATTTATAATTTAACAAGATAAATTATTTTGATTAAAAAAGTTTTTTTCAGTTAAAATATAGTATTTTTCACTATTCACCCAAATATGATAGTTATCAGAAAAACACCAAAACTTTATTGAAACTAAATTCTTATGTCTTTATTCTAAAGAAGAAGTTCATTTTGTCAAATTGAATATATAAAAGTTTCAAATATTGGATTTAAAAAGGCTTCGCCATTAAAAGGCGGTAAAATTGCATTTTTTGAAAAATACTTCCTTTATCTGAAAAAAATGAATTTGTTCTTAAATTATGTCTTATAAACTCATAATATGGATTATAAAATTGTAAGGATAATATAGAATTTAAAATTCAGTTAATACTATTCATAATCGCTTTTGAACGGCTAGTTTGGTAAGTCGTGGTGTGCTGGAACTCAGTGTTACGTACAACACACCACTACTGAAAAAATAGCCTATACCCATGGTTCAAACACGTGGGTATAACCCCCAAAACCGTGGGTATAGGCCATACCCACGGTTTTGGGAACCGTGGGCTGGAACGACGTCGGTATAGGTCCCCAGCCTATACCCACGGTTTTTCAAAACTGTGGGTATAGGTGTTCTGCCACCGTGTCAACGAAACATATCCAATTGCCACGGTGTCAAAAGCTTTTCCCCATGGTTTCAAAACTGTGGGTATAGATCCTAAAATAATGTCGGCGACGGGTTTCTATCCGGCAACCTCTTCGCTGCAAACACCGCGTCTAACCACTACCCTAACATCACCTATGTGTATATATATTTATATTTAGTTAAATATAGTTATATAAACTATGGGTATAAAGGGAATAACCATGGGTATAGGACTCCTGCCAAAAAAAATTTCCTTCCCGCAGAATTTTTTTTTCCCGCGCACACTCGGGAAACGTATACCCACTGTTTTTCATAACCGTGGGTATATGTATTTTAGCCCAGACCTATCCTCATGGTTTTGGGGAAAACCGTGGGGATAGGTGACTTTTTAGGACCTATCCCCATGGTTTTGGAAAACCATGGGGATAGACCCCCCTATACCCACGATTTTGGAAAATCATGGGTATAGGTCTTGAGAATTTACCTATGCCCACGGTTTCAAAAACCGTGGGTATAGGGGTACCTATCCCCATGGTTTTGGGAAAAACCATGGGGATAGGTCCATTTTCCAGTAGTGCACGCTATTGTAATATTCAAAGAGAAGCGTACTGTGGAAGCTTGGGGTGTTACAACACATGAGGACTGCTCAGAGCAGGCAGGAAAGTTATACAGATGACAGAAGGAAAGACTTCTCTTTTGAGGTAGGTGACTATATTTTCCTTAAAATCTCTCCTTAGAAAAGTGTGATGCATTTTGTTAAAAAGGGAAGCTAAGTCCATGGTTCATCGGCCATTTTGAAATCCTAGATAAAGTTGGAACAATTGCATACCAAGTAGCTTTGCCTCCAATTTTGTATCTAGTACACAATGTTTTTCATGTTTCGATGTTGAGAGAGTATGTGCCAGATTCATCACATGTCTTGAGCCTAAAAGCAGTTCAACTGGAAGAGAACCTTTCTTATGAAGAGAAACCAGTTCAGATTCTTGATTGAAGGGAACATGTATTTCAGAATAAGGTAATCCACTAGGTAAAAGTTTTTTGGATAAACCACATGGTACAAGAAGAAACATGAGAGTCTGAAAATGCTATGAGGGAAATATACCTTCACTTATTTAATAAGTAAATAAAATTGTGAGGATGAAATTTCCAGAAGGTGGGGATAATGTAACACCCCGAGGTTTTATAAAAATAAATTGCATTGCATGAAATTTTGTTTAATTTAGATATTTATAACTATAATTTAAACATAATTTTACTGCTTCTATGTTTTGAATTTTGGAAAACGATTATCTACAATTGTGTTCAGTAAGTTATTTGGAGTCTAATGAAACCAACTTGTTTTTTTGGTGAATAGTAACGTAACCTTATGAATAGTAATATGAATAGTAATATGACCATAATTAATAGTAAATTTTTTTATTATTTTATTTTATTAATACTTGAAGATAATGACATTTTGGTTAATTTTTCAATGTGATATAAAAGCAGTTATAGTTTTAAAATTGTCAATTTTTGAATTAAGTATGATTTTATTTAAAAATTAAATTAATGATATTTAGAAAATTATTTTTAAAAAATGGAATTTGTTTTTGAATTCTACACGTCGAAAAATGGTTAGGGTGAATTTTGGGGATTTTTCTAAAACTGTTGATTTTTCGGTGAATAGTAAGAAATACAGTTTCGAGTTTCGGTGTGTTAATGACATCATTAATGATGTAATAATGATGTAATAAATCTGGTAGACTTGTGTACAATTAAATAATATGTTAGGTGTTCAATGTGGCTAATAACATGGGAAATACCATGGGCAAGCCCCTGGTTTTACAAATACCACTAATGAGGTGTCCCTTGAAAATTATTAAAATAATCCCTCACTTTTTCTATAAATACCAACCCATTCCTTAATTAAATTCATTACCAATTATTCCTCAATGAATATATGGAATAATTACCTCCCTAGTAGTCCTCCCAATGTTTCCTCAAGCCCCCAAGGTCCCAACCTTCATGTTCTAGAAGTTACTCTACAAGGTAAGAAAATTGTCAATTTCTCTCTTTTTTCCATTCAAGTTCTCTTTTATGTGGTATAACTTTCAAGTTTCTATAACATGTTATTATTTTCTTATTATTCATGATATATTATGTATTATGATTAATTTATATATGGGTGACCCTTTTCTCCTCTCTTTTTAATATTTTCTGAAACCATGTTGCATAGCCGTTAGGCTGCCGAATGTTTATAATGGAATTCTTAACCCGATTTCCATTCTTTGGGTTAACCTTCTACTTAGTTATTTATGTGATATTAAAATTGATTTTGTGATGGGTTTTGATTATATTATTTTTAATTATGTCTATATATAGTGTATATACATATTCTATCCACTCTATTGTGTCTCACTTCAATTATATGATATTAATAAGGGACTTTTCTTTTAAAATCCTCCTTTAAAATTCTATTTTACAAAATTCAAAAGCATTGTTTTTATGTAATTATTCATGATGTATGATTATTTTCTAGTTCTTGAGAATTTTTTATGATGAATGGTGGGACCTATATTTCCCTCTAATTCATTGGGTATGTGTAAGTTGGAGGTCGGCTGTATTGTTACTCCAAGTGTAACTGTGATGGTTACACAAATTGTAAGGTAGCCGTGAGGGTTACAAATTATAAGGTAGCCGAGAGGGCTACAAGATTATATAAGTAATGCCTCAAGATAACTTTATGATTATGTTTATATTATCATGTTTTGTGTGGATCTTTTTTAAATCTCATATTTCACAAAGTAAGTATATATGGGTAACAAGCATGCATTTTGAAAATATTTTTGTACGTTACAAGTATTCGTGGAATAATGTGCTCTTTCCTTCTTTTACATACCTTAATGAGATTTTTGTACTCATCCCATGTTTTTTTAAATGATTTTCATAGGTCATAAGGATGTGTAAGACAAAGAATGAAGCCAAGTTAAATTTTTGAATAATTGTGAAAGAAATCATGTTTTAAGCTTTAATGTTTTATATTTTGAAAAAATGGAAACTATTTTTATGGTATCCACTCTGTAACAATGTGTAAGGTTATAAATTTATTATGTCCCAATTATCTAAAGATATAAACTTGAAAATATAATCAATATAAAATGAAATGATATCTTGTCTATAATCAAGATTATGTAATGTAATAAGGCCAGGTCCTTATATCACCCATAGACAACTACAAAAGAAAGGGTTTAACTCAGAAACTCATCGTAACACCCTATACTACCCAATAGATGCCAAGACATCTTGGTATGCCTTAAAATTTACTAGATGTAATTTTTAGTTTAAAAAACCTCTTTATCTTTGACTCTGGCATTATTAATATAATCATCATCCGTTCCTGGAAAATTGATGATGTGATTCACACCTTTAAGAAATTTCAATTTGAACTATATCCTGTTGATACATGATCATGAAAGATCTCCCTATCTATATTAAACAGTTGTTCCTACCTAACTCTCTGAAGAATAGAAGGTGTATAAACAATATACTATAGGTACACTGCACCATCCTCATCCCAAAATGTTTAAACTGCAAAGAGGTCAACTATTGTATCACCTTTCTCGACAACAATAGACAGAGAACCTCATTGTCATCATCTACTACAATGTCCATTCCCTAGGTTTCCCTTAAGGTCACACCACATACAACTATGTAGGGTCCCCTATAACTCCCATATCTCAAAATACATATCCCATGAAGTGGAACTTTGAACATAGAACTAACTCCATGATAGCTACCATGAAACTATCATTCCCAAAGCATGTCTAGCACCATACTCTTACATCTCGCATGCTCTATTTCTAACTTCGAGGTAATATGGATGGCATCAATGATCCAACAAGGATTAGGGATCTAGTCCACAAGTCTCTCAAATTCAATATGGCATATAACATTCCAAAGTGTATCACTACTAAATCAAAACAACTACCATATATTTTTGAAGCTACTTCGAAAATAACCTATAGCCCAACCAGAGTCAGGGATAACCTCTATCAAGGAAAGATATGAGATCCAACTTGGCTCCATCCACTGGGAGAAGGGGTCATCAATTCTAAAAATTGGACACTTTCTATCATCTCACCTGGTCCACGTGTCACCAATCCACATCCATCCTCAAGCACTCATCCTCCTCTCTAGTGAACATGATTTGGACGCCTAAGAAAAACACACTAGGTCGCATGAATCTCCTTTCTCTCCAAACTCCTGACAACACCTTCATCTATTACATATAGTTAGGGTCATCTGATATACATTTCATAGATATTGGGCTATCCCTGGTGCAAGTCTATGCATAAATAAAAATATCGATGGGGAGGGAAACCAGACATGTCCTCAGGAAGAATGTCCACATACTCCTCCACCATCATAAGAAATGAAAGCTCATAGAAAATTCTACACCAATGGTGATATTGTCCAATCGATAGGGAAATGGTTGTAACATGATACCAATGATATCATATTTCCCTGATTGGGACCACTCCTTATCAAAGGAGAAAAACTCCATCACATAAAACCAAAAGCTATACTACACCCCTTGGTAGAAATAATCTGAGCATGGTTGGTAGGCAACCAATCCATCTTGAGGAAAAAATCATAGGGTTCCACTACCATTATGGAAATATTTCCATGTGAGTCTCTATTTCATCATATATTCAGGTCACACTCTATAAAAGTGTGTATCCATTGATCCTCTCTATAGAATCATCCAACACAATGGTCTAGAAAGAAGAAATCCTCTGGTATCACTATGTATCAAACTGAATATACACTAAGGGAATTGTAGATGACAAACCCATGTGAGAACTACAATAGTGGAAGTGAAGACACACATCATACCTCAAACTAAACTCAATCCTCTACAAGTTCCCATCACTTAGAACTCATTATTTCCCTATCCCACCTGTTTACCACCACCAGTTATTGATTTGAAACCTTAGAACAACCGAAAACCTAAAATTAAAAAGTCATAGAAACTCATCCACCACAACTTAACACTATCCTCTTTGAATGGAACTGAATATACCACATGGTTTTGGATCGTGATTAAAGAACATGTATGAGTGGGGAAATTATCTCTATTCCTTGAATGTGTAAAGCCACATCAAACATTAACATCATAGGGATTTATCAACTCCCTAATTCACCCTATATATGAATTTCCACCATGACCACTATCATATAGGGGTATCATCCATGTGGGAAATCCACACCACATGTTCACACTAGTCCTCCACCATACGTGAATAGATTTTATCCCATGATGTAACCTGGGTGATCACTTACTCTGTAACTCATGAGGCAGACTAAACATAGGTGTTTCATCTAGAAGTAATATTGGATTTGACTACTACTCTCTGGAGGAAATGGATCACATGTAAAACCATATGATTAGCCAGGATACCATCATGCCAAAAACTTGGACCACTACCTCGAGTCAAACCTCTATGCCTAATGGATTGTCTAATTTTGGAACCTCATGGTTCCCCATCCCTAGAAATCATGTAACATTCCAAGATATCATGTACCATCATCATGTACTACTAAATATATCGACTACTAAACATGTGGATGATCATCTACTTGATTAACAAAACTATCCCAGTGTTTCTCAATAGGTGGTCACACTGCTTATTGTCCAGCTAGAGAAAACACCTCATGAGTGTTTGTATGAACTAAAACCTCAAAACTCATATGGTTGTTACCATGAAACTATTTTATAATCCTAGATTAATTTTATCATAGAGGAATCTTGATGATTTTAATGACATACCTTGATAAATTAGTATATATTGAGAGATGACTCAAGAAGAACATTGAAACCACAACCCATTCATATATGATGCATGTTCCAATGTTTTTACCTGCAACTAGTGTCTACATATATTGAGTCAAAAATCAGGTTATGAAGGTATTGGTGAAAGGATAAATTGGCCGCCACACCAACACAATACACCTCGACCTGAGATCTATACTCAGAACACTTTAAAAAAATTGGCCTAGTTCCCAAAAAAACATCACAACTAGAAAAATGAAACTACAAACTCTAATCATAAACAAATATATTGTCATTAAAAATTAGGTTGGGTAACCCCTCTGGTACCATAATATCATCTCCCAACCCGATGGGGTCCTGAGAATCAACTACCCCAAGACTGCCTCCGATAGGCTAGGGGCTAGTGACTAGTGTCAAGTAGGAATATCACACACATGGGTGGAATTATTCTTAAGTACCTATACACATTTATAAATTTAAAAACCTATAAAATTATTAAAAGTAAAAAAACTAAAAACAATGCATACATACATCTATAAACTCACAACCAGAGTACTATAAGAAAGTAAGGAAAGCATGAATGGGGCTAAATATAATACCAACCAAAATTAGAATGTAGTGTCTGACCTATTCAGATAGAGGGGAATGATGTTAATTCCACATAGGTATACCCCTAAGATTGTCTTTCCCAATATAGATCCACCTTCTTCTATTCCAACAAGGACTCTAAAAAAGGGTCCATCAAATTCATATGAAATGATGCGTGTGAGTAGAGTCCATGTAGGGGTGAGTATAAAAACACCCAGCATGACATCCTGAAATCACAAAGCACAAAGCATCATGGGTACCTATTAGCAGGACATAGGTATATGTATACAACACATATAACAAGAATATACAAATATACTCAACACATACACATATTATCATGGTATGATCAAAACAGTAAATCCATCATAGGATTCTTTCTTGAAGGTTTCACAAAAAGCTTGTCTGGGAGAACACACTCCATGAGATATACTTCCAATGATGACACTCATCCTTGAGGTCACACTTTTCTTGTTTAGAAACTAAAGAAAATCTGAGAGGGTTCATCTAAGAAACACAATTGATCAGACTACACCTCTTTGGAAATATTACAACTCAATATAAAGATAGGGATTCAATACCCATGGCTCACTGTAGGACACCATAACCTACTGGAAACATCCTACTAGACAGGGGATCGACCCCCCATGTAGTGTTGGTCACATAAATTCCAAAAAACCCTATCTAATGTATTATAAAGATAAATGAACATTTCTATGGGACTCTTAGAGGAATATATTCTCTAATCCACTAGCTCTGTAGTCAAATTGATCTAAGAAAAATCACTAAAGGATAAGAGAACTCATATACACTTTAGTAATCACATGAAGCTAAAGTTGGATCACCCTATATGACCAGGGTGTGATGCTGCATAAAAAACACATAGGAATTTACTAAGTGAACATAGTCGATAGATACTGGTCTAGATAATCTCAAAAAACCTTTTAACGAAGCTAAGATAAGATGAAGGAGGAAACAAACTTGTCGTCAAAGGAGTATAAGGTATGCCCCCGGGTTTACATGGAATGTATCACCAAGAATGGTATTGGCCATGTCTATCAATCCCAATTCATGAACTTTTTATCAATACACGGAATCTCCCAAGTGTATATGACATGTAGGATTTATTCCACCACTCATCATTCCAACATGAACCTATCCATGTAAAAGTACACGGTGTGAATATTTCCATGTACATCCACTAGAGTCGAAGTACACAACTAAGACAGTGTACATCTGGGAAGGCCATGTCTATGTGAGAGTAAACAACATTCCCTTGGATTTTGACTCTTTTCTATGTCCAAGTAACATCCAAGGTACACATCGAGCCAACTAGGGAGGGTCATATGCCATGTGATAGGGGTCACATGCCATGTGATTATTATATTCATATTATAACCCTAGATACCACTAAGAAGGACCCACATGTTATGTATCCCCACATTACATTCGATGTTGTTCCATATTTTCTAGAAAGCGATTTATTCCTCCTTCATATGGTCACACCAACATCACCTTGGATTCTAACCTCATTCTCACAAAGAATCATTAATCTACTCCTGTCGAACTTTTCCTTTGTCAGTCACTGGATTTCGACCACCAAAATCACTTGGAAATCATCTGCAAACATTTTCCATCATCACACTGTGATGATCACGAAATCAGGTATCCAAAATAATATGATCCAATGATGCCTTCATGATTCCATGATCACTATGTCTTTTTGATCCATGATAAATTATTTTCAATCATTGTGCTATAAAATGAGTGTGAAACATTTTTGATACCTCTATATCAAACCTCAGGGAAAAGGAAATTTCCCCCAATGAATGGAGAAATGGGGAAGAAAAGAAAAACCATAAGGAAGAGGAATGAACCTCATCCAATGATCATGTTGGGATCAATCCATTTCCATTAGAATGATTAATGAAGATAGAAACCAAAAAACATGAAGATATTCCCCCAAAAAGATTCTCATAAATATCCCATCTCATAAAATGACTGATTTGTGAATCAATCTATTGGTCGATTAATTCACGTTCATAGTATAAATCATAAAAATGGATAAATATAAATAAAAAAATGTCATAAAAAGATATTTTATTGATTGATAATGAAAAATAGGCATTTTTTCCACCATTGATGAGATCCATGAACTTCGTTGATGCATGATCCTTGATCTGATCTCGATTGGTTAGCATTCCCTATGAATGATCTCCTCCAATGGCTCCTAGATCTATATGGTATAGAACCCAACCCGAAAAAAACTATATAGCCATATGTTTAAAGATGAATTTGTATTCTATAAAAAATTTAAATAAAACAAATTAATTAATTAATTAATTTTATGTTTTTACTCCCATGAAGACTTTTTCACAAATGGTTCGCGCCGACAAAGATTATGTGATGCCAAGGGTAAAAACTTGGCTCTGAACTCAAAATTGCCCTCATATTTATATTATGAGATTATTTTTATGAGTTATTACGGTTTTTCAAGAAAAATTCACACACATGATATTTAATATATTTAATATATCCCAAAAACTAATTCTAGGAACACCTGGCCTCGGAATCTCATGCCTTCTCAGCACTTGGCTCTAGAAATATTCATAGAAATATTAAGAAGTCATACATGAAAAATATGGAACGTTAAAAAATATATCATAGATATTATTATGCTATTATGTTATTTTAATAAGTTATATCCATATCCATAATCCATTAAATGGAAATGGTATTCATGGATTGTGTATATGGAGGATTGTTGCCTCACAAACAGATGTAATTCATTTTACATCAACACTTATAATGACGGGGTATTATGATAGATTTAATGAGTATCTATGATATTCATGAAATATTTTTTCATTATAGAAAGATAATATTCCATATAATTTTATAATATTCAATCCATTGAAGAATGAAAATGTCATTTGTGTGTACGTGTGGACTATCACTCCATCAGGCAATGTGATTCATTTTTCATCACCACATCTCATTGATGATATGTATAATAGTATTAAAAGTCCTAATATTTTATTTATGAAACTATTACCATTGAATAATTATAAAATAATTCTTACCTTATTTACATAAAGATCATTCTAAAATGGAAATGTTACTCATGCATACACATGACCTACCATCTCTATGGTTGTAACATAGTTCATTATTCCTAAAAATCATTCATGATTGGTTTTAAAAGTATAATTTATGTATAAATATGATTATTATTTAAATATTACTATTTTTGGGATGATTTAATAATGAAATATTCAGCCATGGTCAACATGATGAAGTCATTTTGATATTATGAAAAGAACACCCTCGAAACACCCGACATGGACTTAAATGAATAAGTAATTAAATATGTCACTATAATAAATGAAACAAATTATTTAATGATAAATTAATAAGCCAGGAAATATTTCTAGAAAAATTCAATAACTATTATATTTTTACTATATAGAAGTTAAATGACATGCGTGGAATGTATCAACTTGATGCAAGAGCATTTGCCTCAATTTAATTGAATTTAAATTTAATTAGTGTTAACATGGTTTTTAATGCAATTTCATTTTTTGGTAATAACTATTCATCATTGACATTGTTCAGCTGTGATTATGTGTGAATCAATATATCAATTGTTTTATTATATATCTACAAATTATTTGGGATTTATATTTTTTATATAAATCCTAAAAATTTATTAATTCTCAATTCAATGATATGATCTTTTTAAGGGAAATTCATCTCAAATTATTATTCTTCGGTAAAATTGTTTATGATATGAACCGATATTCTTTTATGAGATGTATATACTTCCCCTTTTACATGATATATCATGCATATAATTATGTTCATGATACATAATGTTTAATTTGAATTTATTCTTTCATGGGGTTTATGATGGAAATGTTATAAGAGTGGAAAAGTGTTCATCTGACAATCTCCTTTATTTTTTGGATTGTTTATATTTAAGGTTCCTTGGGGGGATGAAATCATATTCACTTATTTTATTGAAACATATCTATTTTATTATAATATATTTATTACTATTGTTTACTTATTTTATTTCAATTTTTTTCTTTATTTATTAAATGAATGTATAGAAAGATGAATTTAGTGATACCGATCTTGTATCTTTTTTAGATTGGGAATCATTCACTTCTATATACCAATTTAATAAATTCATTAAGAAATTTTATTTTTTAAAAATATATATATTTTTAAATATATTTTACATGATATTTTTACTTCTTTTAAAATGTTTTAAAAAGGATATTTCTTAATTTTTTTCAAGTGGGTCACTTTAGAATCCCATTACAAAATTCTTGAAATTATTTTTTAATGTTTACAATATTAATGGATTTTCACACCATAACGACCAGTAATTTATTTGAATCTTACTCTATATGTTTCCTAATTTATTTTCAAATAAAATGATTTTTACAATATTTTATGATTTTTCAGTTTTGAAAATGTAATTTTAATGTGAAAGGGTATTTTTATCAAGACTGTTTTAATGATATTTTCTTGATTTTTTTCCATTCATAATTTCCAAAAAACCCTTATTGTTATTTATTATCCATTGGAGAAATTTTGTAATATAACCATCTCTATTATTTCTCTGGATGGAGTACTATTTGTTCAAAGTTATTTTCCTGGAACCCATTTATTTTTCATGGGTTAATTAAGTTATGAAATGATTAATTGTTATTCCTATGGGATTTATGTGGAAAAGAAAGCTCTTTGAAATTTATTGATGTCATGGTTATTGGAAATTTTATATGATAATTGGTGAAACTGATATATCTTATATGGTTGTTGATCCCCATTATAGATCTCTAATGAATTGGGTAAGGGGACATGGTTAACATATTCAGTTTCTCATAAGAGAATATGAGAATTCAATGTGATGGTTATTACAAGTATAACCATGTCACGACCCCCTCTCACCAAAGATGCCCCTCCTAAGCTGACAATGGTGAAAGGGAGATAATGACCTCCGAGTCCCACCTCCAATAGGCCCCGGAGTGGCGACTAGCACCAAGGTATGAGTTTTCACAAATATGGGAGGGATTACCCTTTTTATTATTATTTAATATCAGGAAATAGGATGAGTCAAACACCAAAAGAAAAAGGAACAAGTAAATGAAAATAACCCCAAAACAATCCCACATGCATGTTTAAACAATTCTGAAACAAAGTACAAGTACAAGAAAACTCAAAAGTACAATACCAAAAGAAACAAGAGTACAAAAACTACAAAAACTCCAACTGTACTGACTAGTAGGGTCCCGTACGAACCTGATAGTCCTCCTGGAAACATGAAAGTAAATATAGGATGAGCATACAAGTATACTCAGTAAGGAAACCTAAAGATCTCATGCACAGGTGGGGAGACATCCTAATGTCTCATGAGAAAAATAGAAGAAACCAAAACCTAGCAAGGAATTCTATCCACCCAACCTCACCAGCCACGCTCACCAAAAACACAAAAAAATAGGTAGTAGTATATAAGAACAAGAGTATTGGGTACCCCACACCATTTCCCCCTACTAGCTAGCTACTCTTCCTAACGACGAATATCCTGACGCTACCACACTCTTCCCGCCCACACACACCTGGGCCTCACAAACCACATATCCCGCCCGCACACACCTGGGCCTCACAAACCACATATCCTTCCCACACACACCTGGGCCTCAAAAACCACATATCCCACCCGCACAGACACCTGGGCCTCATTCCGAATATTCTTGGGAAACAGTAAACCTACCTGAAGGGCCTTGGGATAAAATCACACTAATTGAAACCTACCCGAAGAGTCTTAGGTGTAAGGCCGCCTCAATCCATCATAGCCTATGGAAGAAGGAGCAAGAAGGAGCTAGTAACTAAGGGGAAAAACCCTCTCCCATGTAATGGGAGTGTTCAGAACTAGGTTCTCAACATGGGTGGGGTGCGACAAAACACAACGATACAGATACATATATGTATACCAAACACACAACACAAACTATGGATTCTAAATAGAGAAACTGAGCATGTTCCTTGGAAATGCTACTACGAAGCATGCATACAACAACAAACCCAACCCCATTTAGGTTTTTATGTATCAACAGTATTAATTTATTTGTTCCTTAACTATCTGGAAATTATCAAACCAGATCAAGAGTTTCGTAGAAAAACCCTACCAACCACAAAACAAGTTAGATAGAACACAAGAAACACAAAAAAACCTTTTTCATCAACCAATCACCATTGATAGTTCCCGCGTTTAATTAATTATCATTTCCCATAGTTCATTTATCAACTTTCCACTTCCTTTTAATATCACCACCCATTACTACAGCCCTGCTTCCACAATAACCACATCTCCACAACCGTATCACAAAACCCAAGGCTTGTGCCACATCATTTCCCCTTTAATATCATTTACCACAGCCCCGCTGGCCATCCTATTTTTAATAACCTAGGATTATCCCCAACTTTTGACACACCACATAACCAAACCAACACCCACATGTTCATTATTCCATTTTGTTCAACCGGGGTGATCACACAAGGGTTCCAGATATTTATTTAATCAGCCAACTTTACGTGATTAACCAATTTCCATATTCCACAAAGTTTCCATCCAAAAAATGGTCTAGAAGGATAGGGCAACATTTAATTGTGCAATCAAAGGTCCCCAACGACCGTGATTTTCAGTAGGCATAAGCCTTCTCAATTCACAACATAATCAAAAGGATAAACAAGGATAAACATAACAACTTTCCCATCCCCATTCTTTAAGCCAATTATTATATTTATTAAAATGGTTCAACTATGTCTCATGAAATCAAGAGGACACCCATCCCGCATGATGAACAACTTAGAGAGATGAAGGTAAAATCCCTACCTCAACAGGTTCTGATCACAACGCTCCCCCATATCAACTTTAGAAGACGTCCGTCGGCGTCCGTCGCTTCTGTCAAAACCCGATGAAACCTCCTCGGGTGGAAGCTAGGAAGGAAGGGACAAAGGAAAACAACAGATCCAATCTTAGAAGTTCCACCTCATCGTTACGATCTCTTGTCCGCTGACGGATTGTAAATCAGATCTCCGATGAAGAAGTTATGGAAGAAAGGAGCTTTGGAGTCTCTCGGGAGGGATTTTCTCAAAGGAATGAGGAGGGGAGGAATGATCTGAAAAGGAGGAGAGTCCCCCTCCTTTTATAGGTGAGAAAAATTAAAGTACATAGTGTGTACTTCCTAGTACACGGTGTGTACTCGTCCATCCCACACGGTCGCCATGCGGCTTCCAACACGGCATTCAACGCGGCACACGACCGTTGACTGGTCAACACACAGTTTGAGGGTAACACGTACGCAGGGAGAAACTACACGGTGTGTAGTATGGGATACATGATGTGTACTTATTTATTTCACACCGCCAGGACACGGCTTCAACACGAGGTATACTCGGGAAGGTGGTACACGACGTGTACTCACACTACACGGCGTGTAGTCACAAAATTCTGAAAAGTGTGGGAAAAGTCCATTCTACCCTCCAGAACACTTCATGACATTCTTTTAGACAAAGTAATGGGCTGGAGAGGTCCGGGCCATTACAAAGCATGATGGTTATTTCAAGTATAACAATTGTATTTATTTGTAACCATGATGACTATTCCATGTGAATTGTGAAGGTTATTCCATGCATAACCATAATGGTTATTCCATATATAAGAGTGATATAAAAATGATGCACCAAGTTACTTACATATTTTATATTTTCTATATATGGGGTTTTAAGGAAATATTGTGTTTTCACAAGGAAATATAATGATTTAATGTTTAATGGATAGTAATTGCTACATATTATGGGTCAAAATATATGGGGTTTTAATGTTTCCATCGATCATGATTGGAATCACATGGGTATGATTATTGATTTCAATGACGCTTTCCATTGTTAAATATTTATTCCATGGTTGATTTTATATGTATTTATGTGTATGAATTCCTATATATTATGTTCATTAACTATGGTTTTCCATCATACTATTATTCCTAATATATTGTTACTGATGATATTCAATTGTTAATTCTTTTATTTATCATTATTGATCATTTGATCTCACCATACTTATGTTTCCTATTCCCCAATTTATGGGGAATAATGTTAAATGATTTGAGTCTAGAAATGTTTAATATCGGAACAAAGTTTTGGGATAATTTGATGAAATATTATGGAATATGAAATGTTGGGTACAATGGAAGATGATGTTGAAATTTATAAACTAGTTATTTATAAATTCATATTATTAAGAGTTTTTCCTCCTTATTTGAAACTCTAAACCAAAATTTTACTTGGGATTTTATTTGACCCAATATTTAATTTTTATGTTGTATGTTTTGGATGAAAAAATTGGCTCAAATTTAATAGTATCAAATCCAGATATATAATGTTAATTTTTTTGTCACTAGATCCATAAGTGTTGGTTTGTGACTGTTATACTGTGTAACATATTATATTTATTATTATTAAAGAATAATTTCAATAAACTTTATTTATAAAAATAATTATATTTGAAATTAAATAAATATTATCTATTATATAATTAAGGAACTATAAATATTTCTAATCTAGTTATTCATGGGTTAATAAATATGATTTTTAATTTTTTTTTAATTATATATTATATGATTTTAATAAAAATTTTAATTCATTTTATTTGAATAAATTTAATGAAATAGATTATATATATATATAAATATAAATTAATTATCATTCTTGGATTTATGATCAATTGATTAGATATAATAATAATGACTTTTAATGTTTCAAATACATAAATTTCAATGGATTGTTATTCAAGTGTTTTCTATTTTTATATTAATGAATTAATTTGACCACTTTAAAATGATTTTTATAACTAAAGGATTCAATGTATACTAAAATATTTTAATTCTCATAGTATTAATAAGACTTTATGTTTGAACAGTAATTTTCAAATTAAAACTGTTATATATATATTTTTTTTATTTTGAATGTTAAATTTCATATTCTTAGACATTTAATTAGATTAATTTGAAATAATATATTTATTTTTCAAGTTGAAATTAGTTATTTATATCAATTTCATAAATTTAAAATGAGAAGGAAAAGGGATAAACTAATAGGTAATGTCCTAAAATATTAAAATAACCTATTTCTAAACATCTTGGTCTTGTATTTGTCAACCAAAGCTTTTAAAACCTCCATTATTTTCCACTTCTTATCCACTTTCTTATTAAAATGAAAACCATATACAATAAGGAATTATATTTTTTTAAATTACACTCAAACTTCACCTATAAAAGTATCCCACCTATACCCATTCCAAAACACTATAAAAATTAAATAATATTTTTAATACCATCCCATGTATAATATAAAAAACCTTATATAGGCTTTTGGTGTCTTTTAGTTCAAAAAAATACTAAATTATATATTATTCAATGCTCTCTCAGTGTACCCATGAAGATGTCAAGATGTTGGGAATGATCATCATGAGTCTTAGAATACACTAAGATTTCATCCACAAACACCACCAAAAATTGATCTAAGTACGGATGAAAGATCCTGTTCATCAAGGCCATAAACACTACTGGATAATTTGTCAAGGAAAAAGGCATTACGACAAACTCATAAAGGCCATACCTTCTTCTGAAAGTTGTTCTTGGTATATCAAAAGTCTGAAATCTCACCTGATGACACCCTGATCTGAGATCAATCTTTGAGAACACACTATCCCCCTTCAGCTAGTCAAACAGATCATCGATACGCAGAAGAGGATATCGATTCTTCACATTCATTTTGTTCAACTTTCGTTAATAAAAACACAATTGTAAAATCACATTGACCTTTTTTGCGAACAAAATAGGTGATCCCCAAGGTGACATACTTGGATGGATAAACCCTTTATCCTTCAACTCCTCCAACTGCATTTTGATCTCTTGAAGCTCATTTGGTTCCATTTTTTAAGGTGTAATAGATACCGGCTAAGCTCCCGACATGATCTCAATAGTGAATTCCACATCTCACTCTGGTGGAAACCCTAAAAAAGTCTTCAGGAAAGACATCCTGAAATAGTTCTATTATTGGTGGAAGTACATCTTGATTACCACTCCCATCATACAACAAAAGACTAGAAACTTGGGTCGTGCACTCTCCCAGTTGCTGAGTAATTGTCCCAGCTCTGCCTGAATGGATATCCCATTCTCCATGAAGGACATATTGATCACCCTTAAGAGATACAAAGTTCAATCTCTTACGATAACAATCTATGTGGGTTTGGTATGCGACTAGCCAGTCTATACCCATAATCAAGTCAAATACCATTATATCAGGGACATATATATCCCAAAGGAAATGATACTCTTCGATATCTAGAGAACATAACTTCCATAAATAGATATCCATAGTCCGTGTTCCCAACAGTGTATCTATATTCATCATCCTTCATATAAACTCCACCTCAAAAATCAATCCATTAACAATATTTATAGATATAAAGGAATGAGAGGCACCAGTATCAAACAAGGTAGTGGATAATGTACAAGCGACTAGAATAGTACCACTCACTGTCGATGGATGAGCCTCTCTATCCATGAGTGTAGGTTGCACTGCATGTAACTGTCCTTCCCCTCTTCCCTATGGTGATGTTTGACTCCCTTGAGTAGCACCACTCTACTGATACAAGTGCTCATTCACTGAAGCATCATGCCGACTTCCTCTACTGCCTCTGCCAGTATAACTCCAACTACCAAACCTATATTGTGTATAAGACCCCCTTCCCACACTCTAACTCTGATCAACCGCCCCCTCACTACCAAATTGTAACTACCTCATGTAGAAACTCTTCATATTTCTCATCTTACCACAAAACTGGCACTCCACTAGTGTTTGTGGACAATGTGTATGATAATGTCCATGTCTACCACACTGGTGAAAAAGTACATTAGAAAGATCATGTGTAAATGTTCCTCCCGATTGTCCACCTTGCTTTCCATTTTCCTAACTATGATACTCATGACGCAGCTTCCTACTCTCAGAAGGCATAGCCCCTAATCATCTAGATACCTATCCAGTACAAGAAGCCTCCTTCAGGTTCCCCTCTTAAATGAGATCTAGATTAACCACTTTTGAAAATTTCTTCTTCCTAAAGATATTCACCTGGGAATTAATTTCACACTTAAGTCCATACTGAAATCATTTTCACAGAGATTCCTCATCTTCCCCAAAGCAAGGGAAAATGCTATAAATATGTGAAACATTCAGCATACTCCATTATGTAAATTCTCCCTTGTGTCAGATGCATAAACTCGGATGCCTTCTATTGTCTCAGCATGTCTGGGTAGAAGTGATCTAAGAACTTCCATAACATATCATCAGTCTGTCCAGATCATACCTAAATGTCCCACCAGCCCTTCATGGAACTCTGTCGCATATAAGTAGCAAAATTGACCCTTATCTCAGTCAGAGTCTCCAAGTGGTAAAGTATCGTCTCTCTGGATTAAATCTAGAATTCAGTTCTATCAGGTACACCTTATCCAATAAAAGTAGGATGGTGATGCAGCTGAAAATCCCTTGTCAACTCAGACATTCTTTTATGAACCCGCCCTGGGTCTCTCTCCATGAATTGCATGAAACGAGTAATGTTCTCTTAGAACTGTTCCCCTTCTTCCTCATCTTGCACCAATGGTGCCTCAAACTCCTTCTCTGGAAGTTCGTTCTGAGACATACCCCTCGGTCTCTACCTCAATAAGCATCATGGAGGTGTGATTCTATAAGTCCAAACACACTTCTTAGGTCTCATAATGCAACCTTATAACATTAATGTATGGTAAGAAACTAACATAAGAAGTTTCAACATGTCATTTCTCCATTTTCTCTCTACACTATCAATACCAAGGCCTTATCATTACCCTTAACCATCTTACTCCTAGGTCTTGGTTAACAAGGGTATATTAATTATCATTAATTAATCAACCATTAATTAATCACATTATCTCAAATTAATTAATTCAACAATTAATTAATAATTCATTCTCATTTCATTAATCAAGGTTCTCATTAGACACTCATTTATTCTCATTTTGCATCATTATTTTAGTCTCACAATAAGGAAAAATAGTTCAAGTTCATCAACTTACCCATAACCTGTTTTCCCATGAGTGCCTAGAATGATGCATGTTACAACATCCCCAAGTGCCTAGAATGATGCATGCAGACTCAAATATTGTGCCTCTTTAGGCCACGAATCAAAATACACAAATTTTCAAAACAAATATCACATCACACCACAAGTGCGTTACCTAAGGTGAAATAATATACAACTATAACAACAAAAAACAATCACAATAATCCCACCCTGAGTACTTGGATTTTACCCTATACATGGTTTTGAAACTCCTATGAATGAGCTCATTACCAAGCCTTGACTCTTCCTAGTCTCTAATCTAACTTTCCCAAAATAGTAAAACCAAAGAATAACAATGAAAAGAAAACTCCTTTGATTCCACTTTTTGACGTCCCGACCTGGGAGCCACTGAAAGATTCCCTGAGCTAGTTGGACACATGCCCTCAAACGCACCTCCACATATGCCAGATGTTACCAACTAGCATTTTTAATGATTTCTTATTCTTAATTTACAACAAATAACGAAAGCTCATCAAGATATCCAATCTAAAAATGTATACCCTCAAATTTTATCTCGAGGAGGGTATGCATTTTTGGAAGAAAAAATGATGGCGGAAAAATTTCAACAACTAAGAGCTCAGTCTTCAAGCTCTAGAGAGGTGGCCCCTCCATCCCCTCCATCTAGACATGAAAAATGGAAGAGAGCTCGGAAGGGAAAAAAGGGCAATATCTTTCGAAAGAGACAAGAATCGTAGATGAGAGGATTGTAAGATATCTATTTTATTTATTTAAGTTAACTATTTTCTTCATATAATTTAAATCATTACAGAAATGTTCAATTAATTAATACAGGGCTCTCTTGAGGAGCAGAGTTTATAGGGGAAATTTACATCTACTAGGAGGGAAGATATTTTATCTGTAGCATTGGGAAGGCCCGACCATCCTGGTCGTGTAAGAGGATATCCGGCAGGTGTATCAGTTAGAAAAGTGTTTCCACATTCTTCAACTTCTAACGTTGAGGGGGTTTATAAAAAAAAATAGAATCCTTGGAGGCTGAAGTTCATAATATTAATGCGGAGATGGAGGAAAAGATTAGAGCGTCAGTGCAGTCTATGTTTGCAGACATGCAAATACAATTTCAGACTGCAGATCCCACTCCTCCACCTCCCCCTACAGACCCCATTATTTATCCTCCACCTTCGCCAGTAGCTCCCACCCCCCACCTCAGCCTACAGACCCCATTTGTTATCCTACTCCTCCACCGTAGCTTCATACTTATTGCGAGTTGTATGTTGATGATTCTAAACATCATATAGTAGCATATGGGTTGGTATATTGTATAGGATATACAGTTCATCATCAACAATTAGAGGCAGAAAATCAGAGGGTCACTATACAGGATATTATAGATAGATCAGCTCGGGTACCATTACCTATAGATGAGGTGGTGACAGTTGGACATAGTATCGGCCATTTTTTAATTTGGCCATCCAGACTTCTTCAACTCATTACCATAGAGGTATGAATTTTATATATTTTTTTTATTAAAGTTGTTTTATCATTTGAAAACTAATATATTTTTCAATTTATTTTTACAGGAATACTTCAAAGGTAAAGAAATACCGTATAGACAACAACAAAGACAAATGGATATGACATCAGATACAAATTCTAGTAGTCTTGATAGATTTTCAAGATATTCAACTTTTTTGGCGGGTCATTTTGAGTTTCGAATGGAAGCTCATGTTTTTGGATGTGAAATAAGTGTGGGGATTATGAAAACTGATATCATGGAGCTTGTTACTGGAGATAAGTTGGGCATCAACATGGTGAAATTTTTTTCCATGTAAGTCTTAACACCTTTTCCCTATGTTATATTTATTAAAAATTTATAATTATGTCTGTTTTGTATTAGGTATCTTTATAAAGTTTGTGAGAGGAATGAGCTGACAGATGTATATGGATTCATGGACCCACAATTGATTTCCCATGAAGCATGTGCATTGGATGAGTAATAAAGAATGATTTATATTGCTGAAAGACATGAAAAGAATATAGTCACACAATGTTGGATGATGCCTTTTTGTGAGAGGTATGAAACACATCTCTCTCAAAGATTTAATTATCTTTTAACATAAAAAACCAATAACGTTAAATTTCCTTTTATCAGTGATCATTGGATGTTAGGGGTTTTTTTCCCAAGGGAGAAATAACTTTATTGGATATGCTCTGTCCATGATGATGTGTGGGAAAGTTTTAAGAATATATTGGAAAAGTAAGTTTCAATTTCTCAATAGTTTTATATATTATAATGAATTTTAAATTTACCCCATTCGTATCATTTTCTAATAGGGCATGGGCCTACTTTTGAAAAAACACATAGAAAAGGAGTGCAAAGATCAAATATGTAAATGCAAAGGTAAATATCCATTTATAATTTATAAATTTTGATTTATTACATAAAAATAATATATTGAATTTACACTCATTCAAACAGAATTGTCATAAACAACAAGGCATCATCGAATGTGGATATTATATGTTAAGATTTATGTATGAAATAATAACAACTGGGACAGTTGTGAATTTTGACCTGGTAAGATTTCCTCTTAAACTTTTCCATAATATTTCAATTTGATTTAGTCATTATACATGTTAACTACTATCCTTTTCATTTGTAGCTTTTTGATGAACCTCAACCCTGTACTGCTGAAGACATCAAACACTTACAAGTGGAGTGGTCAAATTATTTTACAGCTTTGATTGAATTTTAGTTGTTTATAATGTAAAATGTAATTTTGAATATTGTCATTATAATTGTGTATTTGGTAGTCTTTTAGGTTGGATTTAGTTTTTTTAAGTTGACAATGTATGTTTTGAATGTAATATTTGAATGTTTAATTTTTCTCTACTTCTTGTTTTGGTCTACTTATGATGGTTTTTCTGGTATGGATTCTGGTCTGGGGGGAGGGGTTACAAGGGTGTGGGGGGTGTTCAGTGGGGTTGGGGGTGTCCAGGGGTCTGGGAGGGTTGTTCAGTAGGGTGGGGGGTAGTCCAGGGGGGTGGGAGGGCTGTCCAAGGGTGTGAGAGGGTTGTCGAGGGGTGTGGAGGTGCTGTCCAGGGGGTGGCGGAGGGTATACATGAGGGTGGTGGGTTGTCCAGGGGTGTTTGGGGCTGTCCCGGGGGTCGGAGAAGTCTAGGGGTGTGGTGGGGGCTCCAATGGGGTGGGGGAGGGCTGTTTAGGGTGTGTGGGGGGGGGGGTATACATGAGGGTGGTGGTGGTGGGGGGGGGGGGGTATACATGAGGGTGGTGGGGGGGGGGGGGTTGTCCCGGGGTGTTTGGAGCTGTCCAGGGGGTCAGGGGCAGTCCAGGGGTGTGGTGGGGTCTGTTAAGTGGGGCAAGGGGGTGTTGTTCAGGAGGGTGGGGGGGGGGGTTGTCGAGGGGTGTTTGGGGCTGTCCAGGGGGTCGGGGGTAGTCCAGGGGTGTGGTGGGGGCTCCAATGGGTTGGGAGATGTTAAGTGGGGTGAGGGGGTGCTATTCAGGAGGGTGGGGGGGGGGGGGGGTTGTCGAGGGGTGTTTGGGGCTATCCAGGGGGTCGGGGGGTAGTCCAGGGGTGTGGTGGGGGATCCAATGGGGTGGGGGATGGCTGTCCAGGGGGTATACATGAGGGTGGGGGCTATCAAGTGGGGTAAGTTTTATATGTTATCAATGTAAATGCTTAAATTTGCTTTAGTTCCTGTTTTGATCTCCTTATGTTTTTGTGGTACGAATTCTTGATTTGGTTTCTGGTTTATTTTGGGGGAGAGCAGAGGACTGCATTCGATTTTTTAAATTTTTTTTGGCTTCCACGTCGGTTATTTTATAACCGATGTGATAAATAAATCAGGAAGGGTTTATCACGTCAGTTTTTTTAATAACTGACATGATAAACACCTATGGAATGGTTTATCATGTCGTTTATTTAATAACCGACATGATAAAAGACCTAGGAAATGGTTTATCATGTCAGTTACTAAATAATCGACGTAATAAAAGGCCTAGGAAATGGTTTATAATGTCGGTTATTTTATAACCGACATGATAAACCCCACCCCAGACTGGTTTAACACGTTGGTTATTATATAACCGACGTGAAAAAACCGGGGGGGGGGGGGTTATAACGTCGATTATTATATAACTGACGTGATAACCCCCCGGTTTATCAGGGTGGTTATATAATAACCGATGTTATAACCCCCACTAGGTTTTTTCACATCGGTTATTAATTAACCGACGTGATAAACACCGCGATGTTATGTTTTTTACGTCGGTTTTTAAATAACCGACGTAAAAAACGTTATTTATAACATCGTCCGTATTAACGCCAGCTAAAAACCGACGTAAAAATGAAAAATAACCGACGTAAAAAATGTTTTCTGCACTAGTGGACCTAGAGAATCCCATGGAGAAGTAATAGGAAATATAAAACCATTAGATTCTAGATATTTAAACTAGAATTTTAACTCCTAAAGATTTGGTTGTTCCATTATATATGGTTTGATAGATACAAACTCTAACCCTGGTAATTACTCGATCATGAACTCAATATCCTACTATTCTAGTAATACATAGAACTAATTATGAAATATGTCCTGAAATTTTTCAACCATTAGAGGAAAAGAATACTTCTTCATTACATAATTATATAGAACAAGACATTCTATCTAAGACTTGAGAAAATCTAATCTACAATCAATTAGTTATAAATATCCACCCAAAAGATCCCACCCACCCTACAGAGAATAGATACTTAATTTTCAGAATAGAAGGGAAACTCTCTGCCGATAAAAGATAATATGATCTGGTTATAGAACAAACAAATACATACCCAGAATAAATTCAAAATCAATCATTTCTAGTGTAAACATTTCCCAATATGAATGGTAACCACCAATCTCTACAGAACATTCCATGAAATGTTGGATATTCAATGACCAGACTCCCAATGTTGTGTTCATGGTCAAAACACCTTCCATTAATTCCAAAACCAAGACCAAACCATTTTAAAAAAAATTATATTAAAGGGAATGTGATGCTCATGTATCAAAAAAAACATAAGAAATGGTAGATGATATGCTAATTTAACCTCTGATGGTAGATTGTCCTACATCTACAACTGTTGAAGTAGTCTTTATAACAAGCAGCTAACCAACCCCACTACCATGGATCTAGTTTGAATACCCTAATATATTCTTGCTACTTAATAATACCATTTCTAAAAAAGGGTACCACATCACCTTCTGCAACTTGAATTCCCTATGAAACTCTAACAATATGTTTTTTGAGGAGTAGTAGAGTCCTTCCCAGACTCTAGTACCTACCCAGATCCCCTTCCACTACTCTATTGTTTTATTCCCTTAATAACATCTATAGGTGGCCCATCCTACCATAATAATGAAAATCCAATGTGTTTTGTGGACATTTGGGCCACTTGTGTCCTAATATGTCACACTAAAAACACTACAATGAAACACATTGCTGATATGGATGCCCACTTCAATAAATTTTCAGTCCTTGTTTCATTAGTAAAAGATGTCATATAGTTTATTCTATCTATCAGAGGAAGAGGTCCCAATTCACCCTACCAAAATATTCTGGACACTAATCAAGGCCTCTCTATCAGTTTCCCTTCCATGATAAGTTAATGATTCATAACGTCTAAGAAGCTACTCAGATGAAAAAAATTAAAATGTGACTTGATCTCATTACATAATCTATCAACAAAACACATATACCTTGAGATTTCATCAATGAATAAAGGTGGTGAAAATAACTGTAGGTCATTGAAAAATTCAATGTAGTCTATCATTGGCATACCGTCATGTGTTAGATGAATGAAATCACCAGCATTCTCATCCCTCAAATTCTCTAGATAGATGTGGCTCAAGAACATCACCTCGATGTATTTCTTGGATAAATCATCCAACCTCACAACCATCTCTATAATGTCCCACAAATTCTTGGAAGGTCCATGGAGCATATATGAAATAACCTTCAACCTCCTTTTTCCGCATTTCATAAGATTCTTGAAGGTCATAGGGAAAAACTTAATCCATAACCCAGTTTTATGGAGGCCTCCATCACCAGTAAACCTAGGCGGATGCTGCAACTGGAACTCTCTCATCATCCCAGACATCGAAGTCATGGTATGAAAATTCACCCTTTCCATGGATCACATGACCCGAAAGAAATTGTCATGAAGATAAATATCCATATGATATTTATGAGCTATAGGAATATCCATCTCAACTATGATAATATATTGTAGATTTCTACACTCCATAAGCTCAACTAGAAGATGACAATGAGTCATTTTATCTACAAGACAAATAGAATCCTTTGGACATTGGGTGTAACAACATGGCCAACCTTAGAATGTGACAACAATAGAGAACCACTACTCTTGGTCTCTCTAAACATGAATTAAAAGTGTTTTTTCATGAAATGTTAGTTTATTTCATTTCTTTTATCAGACATAATAGGTTCCTCCTATCAAAATTCATATTGTAATGTATATATCACTTGAAATAACTATTTCCCTTTCATGAATAATACATTCCAATATAAATCTCCATTTTCCTTTCATGATTCATGCATACTCCTCTCCCACAATACTATTCCATGAGAATATATAACAATATCAAGGGAATATCACCATGAAATTATAACATCACACAACATGTCAATTTCCCAAGGTAAAATAACATGAAATATAATAAGAAAACACCAATAGAAACTGTCCTATCCTTGGGAACTCATATGCCCCCCCTGTGAATGGGTTAGCTACTCTCATGAAAAAATTAATTACCAATTATCAACAGATACTAGTCTTCTTTCTACCTTTAAAAAATATTAATGTAACATAAAATAAAAACCCAATCCTTTGATACCAATTGGTAACAACCCCCAGCCTGACACTCCCTCATGTGGCCAAAACAGGTTGGTTATGGGACCTCAATCACACTTCTCCATACACCAGAGGCTGGTAAGTAGTAGCGAGGTGTGATATGTATAGTGAGGAGACTATAAACCATGGAATATAATTCATTATAGTTCAATAATATATTATAAAATCATAATAGTAACAAAAATATTGAAGGAACCACATTTTATATAACTGAAAAGTAAAAGAAGGAACCAAACAATCCAATCACAAAGAACCATGTAATGAATTTTTGAGATGTATCTAAATAAAAAACAAAATGCAATAAAAATAAAAAAAATCAGATGACACAAAATAAAATCAAAATACCCAATTCTTGAACCTCGTGTTGGACCTATCTCAAAACAATATCCCATCTAGAAAGTAAACAAATTAGCTACAATGGCCCTTCCCCTTGTCAAAACCTACATGCAAGTAATTTGATTGGGTACCAAAAGGAAACCCGAATAGTATATGAGTAAAACCCTATAGATCAACACCATTATTTATAAATATAACTAGTCTAATAATAAGTGTATATAATAAATCCATAACAGATTTATGAATTAATCAAGTAATATGATATAACAATTATCTTTCTTTGACCCCATGCTGGAATACCTCTAAGCATGTAGCACAATCATTCCAACCAATAAATGAACATCCATGGAATAGCATAACATGTATCCACCCCATTTCAGTATATCTATTAGTATGTGGAACAACCATACCAACCCGTAAGTATATATCCAGGGAATAAACATACAAATCTGGTTATAGCTTTCTATATAAGAGTTTCATCAAGGGACCGGTAAAACCCCACTTTATATAATAATTAAAACCTGGGAATGGGTTGGGCCCACTCAATATAAGCATTATAGTAAAAGAATGGGATGAGACTGGTCAACAAAAGATTTCCAGTAGTGGATTTGGAAAATCCCACTGAATATAAGTTGTACCACATGGGACATGGCAGATCCTAATCAATATAGTCATTATAGCATGGTACTTGGAAAATCCTAATCAATATAAGCATTACAACATGGTATTGGTCTGATCCTACTCAATACAATCAATACTGCATGGAATTGGGCATATCCCACTCAATATAAGCATTAAAACATGTCACTAAGCCAATCATGCTCAATATATGCATTACAACTTGGGATTGGGTCGAGCCCACTCAATATAAACATTAAAGCATGTAAACCCAACAAGTCATAATTTTACAAATATCATAATATCACATCACATAACTCAATGGGTAACTTTTAAAATTACTATTTGTCTTCCAATTTCTCATTATTTTATATCTCAAATGATCAATTTTCAGGTCAATAATCAATAATCCATTACCTAGGGATTCTTTTTCCGTAGTCTCCTATGGTCTCATGTCATGCCAAATGCACTTTAAAAAATTAGTAAATTCATATAAATCAAATGTTTTCTTACCCCATGACTATCCATAAGACATGTTGCATTATCAAATTAACCCATTGGATCCAATCAACAAACCAATCCATGATTTACTTAATTAGTGTGAACGTAGTGATGGATAAATCTCAAAATTTTACCTAATTGATAATTAGGTATACTATAGGGTTAGTATTATACTACCTACCTTTATATGAAAATTGATATGATGCATCCATGAAATTTATAAAAAGGGAAAGGTGCAGAATATCACAAGAAGAACTTAGATCAACCTAGGTCATGAACACAACCAAAACACATCCGCTATCAAAATAGTACACTACAACATACACATAATGATGAAATAGATGGTAAACCCAATAAAAAATACTTATATGGGATCAAATGTATAATTGGGATGTCTATAAAGAAGTAAGATACTCCAAAAATGCATAGAGATCTCCCTAGGGTTTAAAGGAGAAGGATTCACATGATGAAATCAAAGATAATCACACATGAAACTATCTTAAAATAAATTCTCATGATAATAACATGGTGGGTAATCCATTTAAATTTTGTTTATTTCATCTTAAATGGATAGGCTGAAAAACCCATCGCCTCGGTTAATATCTAACCCTACTAAAATTTTTATAAAATATGAATAGTGTACAAAATTTTTATGTTCTTCATTCCCTGCACTTGTTCACTACAAGTTTATGGTAGAAGGTACATGTCATGTAATATGTCTATGGTGTGTAAATACTATGCAAATATTTTTCATCTAAAATTCTATATAAGCACCCAAAACTTCTAAATACTACCAAATAATGGAAACCCCTCATAAAACCATTTAACATGTTTATACCCAAAATAAATTAATTCAGATAAACATACATCCCTAATATTTTAGGTTATTTCCCCCAAAAACTTATATCCATCACTGGACCAGACTTAGCCACCAAGGCATAGTGAGAAACTAAAAGTGGGGTGTACCTAGAACAAGAAGGTATATTACACATTACATATTAAATAATTGTCATTAGGGGAATCTGTTATGAATTATTCCTTTGAATTTGTTTTTATTTCATCTTCTTAGAGGAATCGAGGATGCCACTTGGGTATGTCACTGGATGGCTTGGGTGCCTGGTTATAGATTTAGTGGATGTCTGATAATGGCGTTGTAATATTTTAAAGTACAGTATGACTATGAGGTTTTAGTGGAAGTAGTATAATGATATATATATATATATACTAAATACACCATAATGATATGTTTCTTTATATCATTTTATGGTCTTCTATGATATACACCACAATACAGGGAGTGTTCCCCACACAATACTATCATGATATCAATTTTACATAATATTTTATATCATGTACAATGTCATTCATTTCATAAATATTCTATGATGAATCTATAAAATATCAATGGGATGATGGTTAAGAAGAGTTTGAACATGGTGAATAACTATTTAAATATTAAAAATTAACAATTTGGAGCTCATAATATGTTTTAACCTATGAAATGTTTCTAAAATTCTACATCAATTTAATAAGGAGTTTAGTTCCATAGTAGGACTTTTTAAGGCTATGTAAATAAGATTTTTTTTTGTAGAGGATTTTTAGACAATATATAACAGTGTTGTGAAACTATTTTATTTTAAAAAATTATCTCTTATTGTCTATATAATTCAAAATTTCTTTTAAAATATTATGGATAAGAGGGAGATCCTTCATGTCCTTCAGTATATTAGGTCAACCCATGGGCACCCATAGATTATATAGAATTTTAAGTGATTCTAATTTAACATTATCAAATTCATGTGGATGATCAATATTAATAAATTTAAAAGGTATTCTATTTTATTTTTCATTTATTTTTTATTAAAAATTTATATATTTATCTGAGTTGATTTTAGTTTTTGGTGTTGTCCTTCACTGTGTTTATAATGAATGATATCCTTCATAATCCCACCATAATTCTCAAGGTATATGAGATTTTTGGCCACTTATATAACATGGAATACATGTTTGATCTAATAAAAAATGCATAAAAATATTATCCATGAGTCTCCATTCTAAATCATTATAAATACATCAATACATTTTAATAGTGACACTATGTTACACTTATAAATCCCTCCTCTTGGGGTTATCTTATCAAAATCTATTTATAAATTTAAAATATATCTATTCTGACTCCAATCATGAAACTAAACTAATCTATACCTATATAAATTCACCCCTAGTATATATTTAATAATTGAACAGACCTTCTTAGACTATTATATTTCATCTATGGGGGTTTTGGAGGCATCATGATGTTTTTGGGGAATGAGATATAGAGTTTGAGTTATAATTTTAGCTATAGGAGTGTGGTACATTGGGTGTTAAGATTAGTATAAATAAAATATGGTTTTAAGAGGGTCATTTTCTAATATCTAGTGTTTTGTTCCATCAATGGTTAGGTCATGGAATGGTTTATATTTTGTGACATGAGGGAGGAGATGTGAAATTTTAGTACCACCTCTTCTTAGATTGGATTTCTATTTACAGAAAAAGGATTTTTTTTTATTTCAAGGAGGACAACAGATAATTATAATGTGAGTAAGGACCATATATTATTCTAATGTGAGACCTTTTTAGTTAATCATTATGTGTATTTTGTCATACTAGTGTTATTTGGTATACAACATCATGGTATTCTTATTTTTAATGATTAACTTAAAAATGATGGATGACATATGGGGTCCTATTGATTAATGTTAAATGATATCTTCTTTAATCTCACATGGGTAAGAATTATGGAATAGTTTCAATTTCTATGATGTGGAGCCCATGTTTAATGATTATTTGGTTCTTCATTTTAGATTAACATTACACCGTTGTTTTTTTGTACCATGGTTACATTCAATGTTTCATATTTTTTGGTAGATCACATATAGTGGGGTAGAAACCATAGTTAATACATGTACTTCATTAAAGGTGTGGAGTTATGATAATTTTCTTGATTATTTTTAGGGAGATATAATTAAGATCATTCCATGATTTATGATGGTGAATTTGATTTATCCCCTTTGATGAATGCCCATGACCCTTTTGAACATAATTCCCTAAATTTAAATTTATATTATAAATTATGAATTCCAGTCAATTTATTCCAAACTTCTTAATATTTCTCCAATAGTAGTTGACTAGAGTTTCATCTATGGATACCATTGAATGCACTTTAATTGGTTGTTTTCCTTGTCTATAAGATATCCCAACATTATGATCCAAGGTGATTTTTATCCACCTCTTCCTAGTTGTCTTTTCATTTATTCTTCCTAGTATTGGTTTTCAAAATATCACCAATTTAATTTTGGTAATTTTTTCTTTTACTTTCGATGTGAAAATTTTGATCATTATCTTTATAGTTGATCATCATGTTATCGGTTTCCTAAGATTGAGGTTTCTTCTCCATCAAAAATAGATGTTGTGATTCTTTATTTTAGTTACATAATTCAAGACTACTAGTTAATTATTTATGTGAAACTATTTGATTATCATGTTATTTTTTTCATTGTACTGATGTACGAAATAACATAAATATTATAATAAACCATACTAAATGGAACTTAATTGAAAATGGAGAATTATCATGTTCTTTACTGAGTTCCAGGTTATTTATTATTTTTTTCAACCTCTTACTTTACGTTGTTACCATGGAATCCTTTTTTTTATTTTGATGAGATGATTGAAATGAAAAATATAATGGTTTAATACCATAATGATTATAATGAAAAATATATTGTGTAAATTTATAAATTTTTATGTTCTTTTTTATACAATAAAGGTTAAATAGATATTTAATTATACATAAAGGAAGTATTTGACATGGATCACTACTTTGTTGTTGTTTAAATTTATAAATGCTGTTTATTTATATGAAATGATATGACAACATTGAATTTTATGGTTGATATGATTTTCCCCTTCATTATTTAATAACTCTCATAAAGATGAAAAAAGATTGGTCATGGGGAAATATTGAATTTATGGTGAGTGTGTTTGAAAATGTAATTTGGATCTGTTACAAAATAAGTATTAAGGAGAATCTCTTTAAAGTGAAACATTTATATGAATTTTGATGTTAATTAGATATATAGAGATTATGCTCTACTGATTAGATGTTTTTTGGCTAGTTTGGAGGATGTAGTGTGGTTTTACTACATGGAAATGGATGGGTTGTTGAGTGGTTATTGTAGTAGTGGAAAATCCAGTTATCTATAAATGATTTGTTTTTTAAGAAACAATGAGGGATTTTGGTATGTGTTATTAAGGGGTTTATGGAGTGATGACTTTGGTTTTTATGGGGATTTTTAATAGTTGAATGATGATAATAAATTTTGTTTCAATTAACAAAATTTTTAATAGGTAATAGGATAAAATTTTTGAATAATGGGTTATAATTTATAATTGAGGTCTTGATAATGAGTGATGATAATGGCTAGAAATTTTATATTTAATAAATGGTAAAAGCTATAATAAATATGATATGTAAATTAATGATTGTCCTAGGAATAATGTTGTTCAATGAATAGTTTTCCGATACATATACTAAATTTATGACATAATGAATTCAATAATGATTGAAAATGGTAAATATAGAATTTAATTAATTTTTTGATGAATGAAATAATTCATGTCACACCTCGACCATAGTATTAAATTTTATTTTATTTATTTTATTTCTACGAATCATTCCATTGGTTTTTAGGTTGGTTTCATAATTATAATTTTTGAGTTTTGGAGGTTTTAGAATATATTTAGACTTGTTCCTAGTTTGGGGAGAAAATGTGGGGCTAATGGATGTAGAGGTTTTTTCTAGTTCATTTTTTAATTTTATAGTTTTCATTTCATTATTTTCAAATGGTTTCTCCAAAAACATGTTATAAAAAGGAGAAATTTTGTGGATTTATTTCTATGTACAATACCTACCACACAGTTAACGCATGGTACCATGTTATAAAAAATGGTGGTGTCTATCATTTTGACAAAACCATTTCTCATAGTTTGAACATTCTTTATAGACCATGTGGCTAGCCTATTAAAGGGTGTCCTTCCTTTCCAGTGTTGTGTGCACGGTTGGCCCAAATTCTGAAAACCATGTAGCCTAACCATGAGTCTTTCCAAGATTCACCAAAATCTATAATTATAAGTTTAAATTTATTTTATATTAACCAAAAATTAACTCCCCTCATCCCCCATTCATTAGATCATCCATTGGGATCTTTTGGCAACCTCATCCATTGTTCCTCCTCCTTATATTGAAGATCCCCTTGATTTTTTTTGTTTCATTGAATTTTTTTTATTTTCCTCCTCTAATATTGTTCCCATATGGTTTCTTTTTTTTCTCTTAATGGGGTTCTATCATGGCCAAACCCTATATTTTTAATGGTGATTTTGGATTCTGTTTCTTTTGTTATTATGGTGTAAGTTTTTCCTCATGGACAAAGCTCTTACCTCTTACATACATTCATCACATTATCACAATGTTGTGGTATTTGTTTTTATCTATTTCTTTTCCAAAACATTACAAGGGATTCTTGTGCTTCCTTACATAAATTTTAAATGCTTTCACTACGATTTTGGTTTTCTATGATGAATTGTTATGTCTTTCAATGTTTTTTATTTGCTAATTTTTTTTCAAATTATATCAAGGAGAATGAATATATGTATCTAATATATATATATGTGTGTAATTTTCCTTATAAAATGATAAGTAGATTTTAAAATGGACTTTGGAAATTTAAAATAATGTTTTTCTTTATTGGTATTTGAAGAACATGGGATAAAAAGTGTAACTGTTCTTACTGTGATATTTTGTCTTCTTTATGGATTTGGTTCATATGTCAAACCATTTTATGTGAAATTGTGAGATTCCCCTATGATTATTTAATTGAACCAATGAAATTTATATGGATCTCCATATATATACTGAGGTGATATGTTAATGCCCTAATGTGAATGAAGTTTATATATACACATATGGATGCATATAAATTTTTAACTCCATTGAATGTATATTTTCCAAAAACATTTGTATTCCTCAAATTATTAATCATCATATAAATGATTCCCAAAACAATTCCTTTTTTAAGTGGCTCCTAATTGTCGTTTCAAATTTTAATTTTTTTATTCTTTCTTTAAAGGCCCATTTGGAATCTTGGAAATATATTTGGACAATTTTAATAATTTTTTGAATGGTATTGGAAAGAGAGGTTTATTCCTTGTATATGATTTTATATCTCAAAATCTAAGACCATTTTGGTACCATTAGATGTACATTGGGAAAAAATTAGGATTCTCATATACTCATTCATGAGTGGACTATTTATAAATAACTGGGAAAGTGGTTTCAAATTAACTTGATTTGTATGCCCTATTGGAACCTATGAAACGTTTTATATGATATAGGAACGCCAATTTTTCCTTAAATTAGGGAGGTTATTTACATGGATGGTGTCAGAAGGTGGGAATGGTATTATCATCAGCAACTGTAAATTACTACTATTTTATTACCACATCAACATCCTCTTATACTATCAAAAATTGGTCTTAGACATAATTTAAGGGGTCAAGACAAAGTTAAAATATTAATAATGATTAGATATACTAGATCTCCCATGAATGGTGAATTTTCATGATGGGAGTCCCTCAAGTGTTATTTTACTAGAGAATTCATGTTGTCGATAGAGTGTGAACCACATTATATACTATTCCTAACTGAGTATATCTATGGTCGACACTAGGAATTACTACAACAATCCCATGAATAATATTCTATATGTTCCTATATTTTTTTTATATCAGTTAAATTTTTCATTATTCTAGTATTAATCATGTGATACACTCTTCTTTTTATGTTCTATTTTTTTTTAATTTTCATATTTATACACTTATTAGGGATATCATTTCTATTGGGGAATTCTTTTCAAAACTGAGTTTTTGAAGTGGAAGACTGTTTTAAAAGGAGTTCCATATTATGTTTCAACAAAGGGTTGTGGAAAAGTTTTTTATAGTTATTTAAAATGGGAAAACCTATTTCCTAATCATATTTTCAAATTAGTGTTTATAGAATTATTCAAGAAAGGAAATGTATAGATTATATGGTGGTTACCTAATAAGCTATTTTATGCTCTCACCCACTTATGATACTCAATGTCAGTAGACCTGATATATATTTTTTAGTTTTAAAAATCATCTTGGATCACTCGTGGAGTGGGTTGGTCTTGTTGATGGTTGTGACTAGGCGGTCACTTGGACAACATGTCAGGTTTTTTTCTTGTAGTTTATTTTTGGTATGTTGTATATTGATCTTGTATTGGTTTAATTTTACATTCAGTTTGTTTCTTGTTTTTATAATGCATTCTTGTTTTATTCTATTATTGGTATTATTTGAAATAAATCAACCCTAATGATTATCTTTGATTCCGTTATACTTGTTGTCAGCCTGTGGGGGTTGGGGATGCTCATCAACCCATGTTGCAGACTAGTTTGGTTGTCTATTTTAGGGTTTATCCAGGTTGGTTATTTTAAAAATAGTATTAGAGTATCCCATTTTTATTTAGAGAGTCAAGTAGAGTGGATATAGTATCATTTAGGCTCAATAGTTATGTTATGGGTCGGTTCCTAGCCACCACTATTCAGGATGAATCCTGAGTCACTAAGGATAGTTAGGTTTTGAGTCTTTCTTTTTCATTTAGGGTTTATGATATTCATTAATGGTTTTATAGATTTTTTTTTGATTTGGGGGATGACAATGGGAATGAGGTAGTGTGACATGATGGGCTTATATAGAATAACGAACCATGTGAAGCCTGGGAATAATATTTAATATGATTTTAGTGAGTTATTATTTCTTAGCACATAGACATTTAAACCATGTTTCCAAGTTGAGAATGACCACCACTACCCAATTTTTGTGGATTTTTTATTAGTGGTGCTATTATTTTTAATGTGGTTGGAATTACTGAGTTATAAAATGGAATGAAATTGTGTTTTTTGGGGTTTTCAAATCAGTAATATGAAAATTATTTTATTCCAATAGGACTTGGGATTATAAATCATATTTGGAAATATGATTGGAAACTATTTTTTAGTTTTTGAGAAAATTTTGTGAATGGAAAGCAATTCTAGGAATTTTTAATGAAAATTGTGATTTTAAAAATAGGTCTTCTGGTTTTTTTAGGTTGTGTTTTTATTTAGGATATTTTTATTTTGGTTCGATATTGATTGGGATTTATGTTTTTATATAAATTAGAATATGTCACCCCAGATAGGATATGAATGTTTCTTTGAATTCTATCCTTATTATTAGCATACCCAGTCACCTAGTGGATTGCTGGAGTCATTTTATTCTCCACCATTGTCTATTTATCTTGTTGATTGAGGTCCTCTAGATGATGTGGAGTTCCTTGAGGAAAATAAAATTGTTTTTTGTTCTTGGGAACCACATATGTTTTTAAGATGATTTTTTTCATTATATTTGTTTGAGGGACCAAGTTTGGATTAGTGGAAAGTGATCGACCAACCCTCATTGAAATAGGAGAAGACCTAAGAGGTTTTCAATCCCATATACATCTAATGGTTTCTACCTAATGAAGTGAAGGTGAAAAATTAAGGGTATCTCATAGGTATTTAGTAAGGTCAGCAGATATTGAAGGCCTACATTGAACACTTTGAAGATATAGTCCCCTTTTCTCTAAATGTATATTTGAGAGATTTTTTTAATGATCCCCTCTTTATGTGAGGCCTTCATCTAAAAAAAATTATAATGTTCTTTCCTCAAGGAAGGTTTTGTTTCATAGATTTTTGGATGAGGAATTTCTAGCAGAGATGGATCTTAGTGGGAAGATAATTATGGTTAGGAATCCAATTTATGTTGGTTCTTGTGAAGGATCCCCATCCAGTCTGAAGTGTAAGCCCTAGAGTTAATAGTCTAATTAAGTATTTCTCGTTATTTACTACTTCTATTTGAAAGGTCACATACTATTTTTCTTACAGTGTGGTCGGTTTGGAAATTCTATGACAATGAAATCCACTAAAGTCTTTTCTTCAGTGTGGTTATCTTGGATATCTTTAGAGATTATGTAGGGTGGAACCTCAGTAAAAATATGATGATTCCCATTACCTTTGTGGGATATTATCGGTCTCTCTTATAAACTATTTTTATGTAATCTAAATTTATGTTCTTCCATTGGTATCTTTTTATCATTCATCCTCTATAATAATCTTTCTATTGATCTGTGTATCACTTTTGGAGGTGATTTGATATCTTGTTGTGGTTTTAGAATTTATTAAATTTTTGGAATTTACTAATTTTTCTTGGTTTGATTCTTGTTTAGGGTTCTTTAGTTGGGATGATCTTTTTTTAGTTATTGTATCATGGCTAGATGGTTTCTTAAAGAATGGGGAAACCCCCTTGGGCCATTTTTTTCCACTATAAGTTGTCCAAGTGTAGCATAAGGAGATATAGGTCACATAAGTTTTTCTATTTTTAATGGTTTCAATATTAGTTAGGTAGTTTCAGTCATTAATTTATATCATTTCAGTTTGAGAGTCCCAATATGTTCTCATTTTGGGTTTAGTGGATTTCAAGGGAAGAATGCTTTTTTTGGCGGGGAGAAATGTTATACCACAACAATTTTATACATTTTATTTTACTTATTTATTGGAAATAAATCCTTATTTTGGTTTTTAAGTTGATTCATGGTTATAATTTATGATTTTTTGTGTTTTTATTCTACTTTTGTCCATATTCATGGTTAGTTTGCATGGTTTGGGGAGGAATTGTGTGGATAATAGATGAAGATGATGTTTCTAGTTCATTTTTTTATAGTGCAGTTTGTTTTTAATTATACTCCTTATAGTTTTTCCCAAAACACATGAGAGATAAGTATTACATTATGATTATCACTGGTTGTCCGAGACCTTTTACACAACTTTCTCACCATTATGGTAAATCATGTGGCAAGCCTATTAGGTTGTGAACTTACTCATGATTTGAATAGGGTTTCTATACCATTCGTCCATACCATGAGTGGGTGGCCTACACATAGAATAGGGTTTGTATGGGTTTTTTACCAATTGATAAATCGTGTGTCCTGACCATGTGGCCAACCAATATTCTATAAATCAAGAAATTAAATGTATTAACCTTCTATGTTTTAAACCTAAATCAACTCTTATCTTCCCCCATTTGTTCTATCTCTCAGTGGGAGCCTTGGGGGGTACTTACCATCATCATCCTCCATTGATTAATGATGACTCCTTGATTTTTGGGTATGTTTCTTGTTATTTTTAAGAATTTTCCTCCTCTATACTTCTTCCCCTCTTATTTCATTATGTTCTCATTGTGGAGTTCTATCTTGGAAAAAACCTAGAAGAACTAAGGTAATGTTATCTTATGATTCTTTTGATGTTATGGTGTGGGGCTTGAATCTTGGGATTGTATCTTACCTCTTCTATATTTTCATAACATTCATACGTTGTGGAGGTATATTTTTTCATAAATTTCCTTTCCAAAACATTCCATTTGAATATTTTTTTTCTAAAAAAATATTTTTATTATTTATGATTTGGTTTTCGATGATGAAATATTATGTCATTATATGTTTTTTATTTCAAAGAAAACTGGGTTTTAAATGTATTTTATATTGTATCCCTATATGGATTCAATGCATATGTTTTTAATTTATATGAAAAAATGATAAGTTAATTGTTAAATAATTTGGTCACATTAAACTGATTTTTAGCCATGTTCATTTTTTATAAACATGGGACGACATGTGGATTTTTTCTTTTCGTGGGTTTTTACATTATTTATCAATTTGATGAATATATGAAACCTTTTTTATATTACATTGTGATTTTATATTTTTATCCTTTAATTTAACCCTAGACATTAATATTGATGTACATAAAAATTATAGTGTGATATGCTCATGGGAAAATGTTCATGAGGTGTATATATAGATGTGTGCTTGCATATAAATGGTAAATTCCATACAATATCTTTTTCCCAAAATCTAGTTTTTCTTGAAATGAATTCTATACTTATAAATTATATTCAAATGGTTTATCAGTTTAAATTTGGCTACCAAATTAATTCCCAAATTATATATTCCAAGGATGGCTACAAAGAATTATTTGGAACCTTGGGAATGTATTTAGAAAATTTTCATGGTTTTGATAATAGTCTTGGAAATACTTTTTTTATTCCATGGAAATGGATTTAGATATAAAATTATATGGGTCATTTGGTACCATTGTATGCCTTTTGGAAAAGGATTGAGGATTCTCATGTATTCATGTGTGATATGCACTTTGAAGTATTTCATAGAAAGTTGTTTTAATTTCTCATGATGTGTAATCTTGATAGAATATTTTGAAAAAATTCAATTTTGTTGGAAACCCCCATGGTTTTTCTATAGTTATGGAGGTTGTCTACATTTATGGTGTTAGGATATGGGAAAGGAATTCACATTGGAACCATAAAATAGTAAGCATGTGGTGACCTCATCAATCTCCCCTTATACTATCATCAAGGGATCCTACGCATCATTTATAATGTCAAGATATAGTTACTATCTTACTCCTAATGAGATAGAGTAGATCACCCATGGTTGAAGAATTTCCATGCATGATGTTAAATTGTTATGAGGATAGTGGAGCTCCTAGGTTGGTGATAGACTATAGATCACATCATACACCAGAAAATGGATCTTAACCAAATACATCTCAGTTCATTGTTAGGGATGTTTAGGACAAGACCATGATTACTATATTTCAGGATTCTATATTTTTTTTATATATATTCTATTTATATTTATTCTAAAATTTCTCTAGGGATAAAAAATTGTGTTTTTTAGTTGTTTACATCTATCTTTATTATTTACATACCTTGGTTGTGGTTTCTTTCAATGGAATTATTTTCAAACCACAGTTTTTGAAGTGAAATTATGTTTTTGAAAGGAATTACATGTTATGATTTGAATAATGAATATGGGATAGACGTGATGGGTTATTTGAAATGAAAAAAATAATTTTTCAAATTGTGTTTTCAAATAATTATTCATGGACTATTTCAGGAATGTACATGTGTGGATTATATTATGTATACCTACTAGGTTGTTTTATGTTCATAACCTACTTATTATATTAAATATCAGTATAACCAAAATATTTTAATGGAATAGGATATTTTCTTGGTTAATTCATGGATAATTTTCTTATTTTGTATTGTGGTGACCTAAAGGTCACACAAAGATCTTGTTTCTTTTGTATTGGTTGTGTATTTTTTCTGTATATTGTATATGGATCTTGTATTGGTTTTATTTTATTTCTAGTTGGGTTCTTATGTTTATTATATGTGATATATTTAATTTTATACTTGGGGTTATTAGGATAAATCTTAACCAACAATTATTTGTGATGCCTTGACTCCTATCTCCATCCTGAGGGGATTGGTGATGCCTTTTAGGCCATATCATGGGCTGGTTTGTGTGTCTGGTTTGAGGTTGACCTAATCTAGACTGTGGAAATTTAAAAAATTATTATTGATTTTTTATGAATATATATGGTTATTGTTTGTGTTGATATTATGGAATTAGTTTTCATTATAACATGGTGATGGTGAGGTGGTTCTTATGTGTTATTGGGGTGTTTATTTTAGATGTGAACCCTTAGTCTTGGATTTTACATATTACTATATACATTATATTTTCTTTGTATTTAATGAAAAAAACTACTAGAGTTAGATAAAGAGAATGATTCCCATATGATAACATGATAATCATGCGTTTCAGCAGAAAACCTTGTTTTAGAGAGAAAAAATAGATAGATATGCCTTATTCCCCACTCTCTCTTCCAAATACATCATAGGTAGTAATGGAAGGATATCTAGATGCATATGTAGTTTTGGATAGTTGTTATAGTGGAAATGGTGAGATGGGATGTGATAATGTTGTGTAAGAGATCAGGTTGCATGGTTGGGAACATGTGTGGTATTAGTAGGGAATAAGGTTTACAACCTTCATGATTAAGTTACCCTACTATGATGAAGATGTGATGTACAGTTCTGATGTAGTGATATGTGGTTGGGGTGTATAGTATGATGTTCTAGAAGATATATGGTGATGATGATGATATAGTTAGTATTGTCATGCAAGATGTTGTTATGTTATTATATAGTGGGGATAAATGTAGTAGGACTATTTCATTGTTTTAAGAGAGTGACCAGATCAATTGGGAATTGGATGTAAGTGACATTCTCAATAAATATTTTTGGTATCATGTTACTAAATCTATGAATTGTAATTGGGTAAGCGATCTTTCTTAATTTTGGGTAGATTTGAACAGATATAGGTTTTAGTTTGTTATGTATTTTATTCAATCAAAAATTAGAATGATTCTTATACATTTTCATGAGTATATTTGAGTAGGATCCTATTGAGTACCTTTTATAGTCATATATATATATATGAACTTATTTACATGTTTCTATGAATGATTTAGTGATCTCGAGGGACTGTAACATGTCAAGGAGATTGTGGTTCATGTTTTTTTACTGCCATATGTGTGAATTTTCATATTATATATTTCATAGACCATGGACATACACCTTTACATGAAATATGGATTGTCTTTATTTGATTCCTTATAGATTTTAGTGGTGAATTATTTCATATACTTGATTTTATGAGGGTAATTCATAACATATATGTTTTATTTCACCATCAGTGAAAGTCTCCAACTAGTATACTATTAGAGGTGAGATTTGGGGGGGGGGGTCACTCTCATCATTACTATAGGCCTAGAATGGGTACCCAGGGGGATTCATGAAATAGTTTTATAATTATTATGGTTGACAGTTAGAACAATGATTTGATCTAGGAAAAGGTGAAGGATTCATGGGTTTTCTAACATAACATTATTAATCAAATGTATTCTATGATGTATCAAGGAATACTGACTAGGATTCATGTGACTAATTACCCATATGATTCGATTCAAGGACCATAAGATTGCTTAAAACCCTTTTCAAAATAATACTAATTTCATGGTAGAGACTTGGAGAGGTATATAAATCATTATTGATTATACTTGTGTCTAAATTTGGGAGATTTTGGTGAGATTTAAGTGAAATTCGTAATCAAAACACCTTAATTGAAATATAGGTCCCCAAATATGGGATTTTTTATGTTTTTGATATTATATAAGGTATTTGGTATGTGATGGTAGATATTAGGATCATCATTTATAATGTATCTATTTTTTTATTCCATATTCCAATGTAGTTTTCCTAAGTGTTGTTTCCTTAATTGTGCAATTTATTACCCCGTTTTTTATATGTTTTTCCTTCTCATGAGTTTATGTTAAATAAAAGTTGTCTGTAAATGGTATAATTTTTTTACATGAAAAAGAAATGATTTTTATATAAATTAATAGTTTAATTATTGATATTTGGAGATGATATAACAATGTCATGTAGGGATATTGAATATTTAAATGAGAAATTTCCAATGACTTATGTATTAATAAATTTTATAATATATCATTCATTTATATGAAATTCTTGATTAGTAAATTAGAATTTTCATAATTTTAATATTAAAATATAATGTTTTATAATAATATCATTATTGAAAATAAATAATTGTAAATTATAAGTTGATATTATTTAATTATGTAGATTAGTTAATAGGATTGATATGATTTAGTTATCTTATGTTTGGAATGCTATTGTTAGAAAATAATGTTAAAATAAATAATATGTTAAATTTTAATTCAATTTTGTTCGAAACCATTGAAATATTACTAATCATGAGAATAAAATATTTTTAGTTATTTTTAATGATGTTTTATTAACATGTTTTAATTATGGCAAACATTTTTATTAATGTGTTTACTTAAATAAAGAACATGGTTAATATGATTTATTTTAAAAAATTATAACTAATTACCAAAAAAAGTTCTAAAAAGTTCTCAATGTTTTTTTAAATAATTTAAAACATGTGGTTGATTTGAAATATTTTAAAAATATGGGTCTAAAGGAAAAATATTAGGTTTCAAACTATTATTCTTCCTATGATTAAATAATTACTAATTTAATGTGATGAAATTTTTTCAAAGGGAATTATTTTTTCATGGAGGGTATTGTTGAGTTTCCTTCATTAACAACGAGTTTTTCACTCTTTATGCCATAAACATGATTGGTATATAGAAAGAATGGTTTTTTAATTACTTAATAGTTTTAAGGATGGATTTATGGGAGTTATGAGGTTATTATATTTTTTCAGGAATTGGTAGTTCTGATTTTAATGAGGATGATATTTTTTTCATAGAGGATGAGTTAGTTTAATGATTGTATGTAATATGAGTGAATTTTATTATTATGGTGTGTTTGATTTTTCTCAATATTTGTTGTGTGATTTATTTGTTTTAAAAACAATAGTTTGTTTTAATGTTTTTGTTGATGTCATGTCATCAGAGTGGCACTTGGGTGTTGTGCTCGAGAAGTGAAAAAATGTGTCATTGGATAGGGTGAAGTAATATTTTATATGGAATGAATTTTTTATGTTCTAGAGATTATTGTGTGACCAAGAGTTCTATGAGTTTTTATAACAGTTTTATGTTTCCTTTGAATTAAAAAATTTCCTCAATAAATTCTAAGTTTCCTAAGCATTGGATTTATATTGATGGTGGCATGAGTGTTGTAGAGGATGGATTATGGTCCATCAATAGAAGTATCCTAGGAATAATTCTATATCATGGTAAATGAATATGTTACCTCCCATGTACGAAATTATTATTTTAGTAAGACACTCTTATGTTCCAAGAAGTCGATTCTATTGTCTACGATCTTGGATTTCATTTCTGGGAATTAATTTCCTAGCACCTGAAACTATTGGTTATTCAATAAAAGCAAGCATTCCATTTAGATTCTTCCATGATGTTATAGATTCAACAGTGGTTGGATATCTTTTGATTTATTCATTTATTAAACTAAATATTTCATTATATGGTGATCAAGAGGGATTTATTATAGGATACTAATAAGGTTGAATATGGAGCATTTAATTATGGTGATTAAGGTTAGTGGTGGAAGAAAGTGAGAATGTCTCATGAGGGTTGGGTGTTTCTTAGATCCTCATATTTGAGTATCTCTAGTAATCAATATTTGAGGAAGAAATTTTTTTTATGGTATAGTGGGGATTGATAGTTTGACTACCCTTTGATTCAAAATGGTCCTTAGTTTTTTTGAGGTGTTTTTTTTTCAGTTGGGTGGTCATGATTTAGTGTGTAGTTGGTGAGGATGATGTGAGCCTATTTTGAAAATATAAGAGTGTGTATGTTTTGGGTAAGAAAACATCATTCCTCTAATAGTATACTCTTTAGAATATAATTTTATTTTCATTTTAATGTGTTTTCTCTAGGATATTCACCTTTTATTTATCATAAAGAAGTATTTCAACTTGATTAATTTAATGGTTGTGTTGATTTATCCAATTTTTATTTAATGTATAAATGTGAATGAAAAATTAATTTTCAGGTTATCATTAGTATTATTTTTTTATATATTAAATTATTTATTCTAATCAAATTAATATTAGAGAAAAGTAATTTATTATATATATATATATATGTTTTTGTGTGTGTGTGTGTTTGTGGTGTTATGAATGAATTAATGGTTTGATCAGGGGGGATGAGTTTTGGGTAGAGTGGTAGATATTTTCATTCCTCATTCTCGATCATGTTACTCTTTTTTTGATAGTGAAATTTATTCTTGTATGGTATCTAACAGGGTGGTTATTAATAAATATAGATCCTTAACCTTTTATCTAGTGATAATATACAAACATCACCGAAAATTATTAAAACCATGTGATAATACCCATGAATTTAACACATATATTTTATGTCATTTCCCAAAACTTAACATTAAATATCAAAAATTCATAAAAAGTCCTAGAACTTAAAGGTATAGTGTAATGGGATGTTATATACAGAAATAAAATATTTTTTTAACTCTTTTGTGGTTTCTCTATATTTGAATCCCACTAGACACCATTTTAGACATGACATACAAAATATTATTTTATAAAACCTAGATAAATTGAAACAAAATAAAGGGTGAGGTCAAATTCTTAGTAAGTGTACACATAAGATATAACAATAAAAAATAATAAGTGGGAATAATATAAGCATGAGGTTATGTGAATATAATCATGGTGCATGTAGAAAACATAGGAGAATCATAAAAATTAATAAATATATCTTAATTTGTGATTCAATAAATAAATAATTTATAAAAACATAAGACACGAGAAATAGGAGTGAAATCTTGAGTCAATAATCATTATACATAAAATTTTAATATAATAACATAGAAATGTGGCATAAAATATAACTAATAACATGATTCAATACTAACCACAAATAAATAAGTCACATATAGGACAAGTATAACCCATATACCATAACATTATAGGCTAAGTATAATAACTCATATACCATTTTTGTCTTGGTCTATAACTGGTGTCACATTTTTGGTTTAGACTACTACCCATTTACATGATTTAGCATGACATAACAACCCCCATACCCCTTTGGGATGGGAGTGCTACATGTGTTAAATTTGGTTCTTGGTCTAATAAAATATGAACCATTTTGATCCCAGAATACATAAAATATATAAAAACTCATTAGAGGTCTATAACAAAACCACCCATCACATAAAAATAAAGAATATATATTTTTTCCACATAATAATGAAAACATTAATAAGTCCATCCTAACATAATTAACCCCTGAAAAATACAAGATTATCCAATTAAAATTAACATGACAAGATCATAATCCAAAAAAATAAATAATGTAGATAATATCATTAAATAATTTACCAGTGAAGATTAATAAAAATTAAAATATATTCACACAGATGGATTTTTTTTCTAATATAATTATAACATTTCTCTGAAAAACTAGAATAAATATATTTTTGTCATGATAATAATTATTCAAAAATAAAATAGTCACGAAATAATGAGAATGAATATTATGTTTGGAAATAATCAAAACATGGGGTGAAAACATCAATATATAAAATAGATATGAAACTTTGGAAATGTTTTCATAATGAAAACAGATTTAAAGGAGGATTCCTTCCACACTTTTGCAAAAAGAGTCAATGTTGGAATAATAATGTTTTATGAAAATATTAAACAAATATTAATTTCGTAAAGACAGACTTGATAAAAAATAAATAGAATAATAATTATAAAATCATAGATATGGACATCCCTAAAACACTATCATGATTCTTTATATAGAGGTGAAGGATTCTCATCCAAAAATATGGGATAAGTTCTTCTTTAGTAAAAAAAATCCATTGGGTTGAACTGTGAACAAATGAGAGTTGAAATTGTATAAACACATGTAAACCCCATAAATAAACCAAGGATAATAAGATATATAAGCTATAATATATAATTTTCAACCTTTTCACCCAAAAATTAGTTAATTTATAAACTATCTTTATTTGAATATTAGACTGGTAAAGTTACCATTTGAGCTTTAGTAATGTTGGAATAAAATTTCATTGAAAAATATAATCCTGTAAGGATTTTTTAAAAAAGTTGTGTTTTATGAAATTCATTATAAAACACATCCATGTGATGTATATAAACCATATAAAATAAAACATTTGGTAAATATGGAGTGTGTCTCAATGAATGTAAATTGATATAGTAAGACACATAAATTTACTCCTAGATTCCATGAATGTTCTTCAACATTCAATAAAGTAACCATAAATATCATAATAAGATATTTTGAATCCTTATTCATATACATTAAATTTTATAATAATAAATTATTATTATTATTTACATATATATATACACACACTAGTTAGTTATTCATTATTTTTATCATCATAAGTTTTTCATTTTCACTATTTCGTATAAGTTTAAAAGTGGTGATATTAGTGTTTATCCCATGAAACCAAGTTCATAATTCCAATATTTATGAAGGGATGTTAAATGAATATGATTTAATGATTTATTTATTCTCCTTTTCATTTTATTGTATTTATGGTAATGATTCATGTGAATGAAATCCATGATGAGTTTATTTTAAGCAATTTACCAATAACAATATATTAATTTATAACGATCATTTATTTTTTAATAAAAATTCCAAAATAATATTAATTTTATAAATCACTCATTAATATCATATATAACTAGTATTATTGTATTAATACTCACTGATGATGAAAATAATGATCTTGGTATAGAAACATTCATGTAAGTGGTTAAACAGACCTTAATGAGGACATTTTATACTAATGAATGAGTAATAGTAATGTGTAATATAAAGGTAATATAATTTATTATGAAGTTTTAATAATGTTAATATAACATCACTATAGTGCTGGATAATTTTCTCAAGATTTAACATGAGAAGGTAATTTAAGAATAATGTGAAGAATTAGTTGCTTAAATTGATGAAAGGGCTTTGATGTGGTTGTGTTTTGATACATTTACTCAATATGACTTCATTAAATTAATTGTTTTTTGGTTAAAATAATGTTTTAACTTATTAACTTACTATGATAATAGTTTTATGTTTAAATAATATAAATTTTAAATTAATTATTTTATGATTAATGGTTTATACCTGATGAGCTGGAGATGAAAAATTATGTGGAGATCATGGGTATTCAGTAAGGTCAGAAGACAATGAAGGACTATGTTGACCATTTTGAAGATATAATTCCATTTTATCCTAATGTATTATTGAGAAATTTAGTGAATTATCCTCTCCTTATGTGGGGAATTTTTCTAAATATTCATGATCTTGTTCATTCCATAGGTAAAGTATTGATTGATAGGTTTTTGGATAAGGAATTTCTAACAGAGATGGATCTCAGTGGGAAGATAGTGGTGGTTTGAAATTTGATTTGTATTGGTTCTTGTGAAGGATCCCCTTCTAGTATAGAGTGTAAGTCGGGGGTTACTATTCAAATTGAGTATTTCTCATCAATACCTACCTCTTATTGGAAGGCCACATACTTGTTTTCTTCCATTATGGTTGGTTTGGGAATTTTAATCCATTATGAATAAATCCACCAAAGGCTCTTTGAAGTTACAAAGGATTGAATAACTACTGATAAGGGGGGGTGAATTTGTTGATCACTTTTAATTAGTTTCCAAACATTTAGAAAATTAACCCCTATAACATTTTAAGATTTATTTCATTTTCAACTTTTATTAAATACGCATGCATGAAAAAATAGGAAAGCAAGTAAAGAAAACAAGATTTATAAGGTTCAACCTTAGTGTGAGAACCTACATCTTTCCATAGCCACTCTCGTGTGTCTATGGAAATCCAATATTATTAATAAGTGAATAAAAATTGTTCCCACTCCTGTTAGAAAACTTCTATGTCCTGATATTAAATCTTATACTAACTCCCATTATTTTGCAATGATTTCTTATAAAGAAATTGATCCCAAAAAAATAATAAAAACTTTGTTGAAACTGTTACACAATTTCTCAGTCCGAATTATTAGTATGATTTGGATAAATCATATTTTATCAATCCAATAATTATGGATCTAATTTTCTCATTATGATGATTTTGGATCAGTTTTTTCCAATATAGTGATGCTAGATCCAATTTTCTCAGTATGATGATTCTGGATCTGATTTTCCGAATACACCGATACTGGATCCAATTTTCACAGTATGATGATTCTAGATCCAATTTTCCAAATAAAATTATGTTGGATATGATATTCTCAGTACGATGATTCTAGATATGATTTTCCCATTACAATAATGATGTATTTTATTTTCTCAGTACGATGATTCTTGATATGATTTTTCCAATATGATGATGCTAGATCTAATTTTATGAATACGAAGGACTCAATACGTTGAACTCATTCTCAGTCTAAAAAAACAGAAAATATGATAGAATTCTTAATACAATTATTTTTCAATGAGATAGGAACATTCACTTCGAATTCTCCAGCGCTCCGCCTTTTTCATGTATGTGAAAAGTTGTAAATAAAGGAATGATCTGAGCATGTATTTATAGGAAACTCAGAAAAAAGTGGTAAACTTGAAAACATTACCCACTTCTTCAAATTTCAAAACTCCAAAAATCTATCGCATATAAAAATCAATTATGACTTATTCAATCCTCTCTAGATTTCTATGAGATTTTTGAAAAATTGAATTTCATGTTTGGCCTATTCAACTCTTTATACATATCTCAGTTGATTACGATCTGTTTCTTTCAAAGCTCATTATGATCTATTTATTTTACATATCATTAAGGTCTTTTTCTTTCTCATCTCATTATGATATTTTCTTTTCTTAGATAATTACAATTTTTTTATTTCTCAATATTAATTATTCATTATGAATACTCTAGTAAAATTTCCCCAGTGTGAAAATTTCAGTACGAAAATCTGAGTACGAAAAATTTTAGTACGAAAATATGAGTTCAAAAATCTCAGAACAATTTTCTGAGTATGAAAAAACTAGTATAAAAATATCAGTATGAAAATCCTATTATGATTATCTTAGTATGATCTATTTCTTCCTTAGGCTTAACAACATCTTTTTCATTCACATTTCACTATGATGTAATTTCTATTATGATAGAAATATAATTTTGAAACTTTGAAATTCATCAAACCTCTCCACCATTTCTTCAAAATATTTTATAATGATTGTTTTCATGATTTGTGAGAAATTGTTGATCAGATTTGTATCACCTAGTTTAGTATAGAATGGATGATAACTTTCTAACAACTAACTTTATAATCTTCTTTCTAAAATCTTCATTAATAAAAAGAATTCTACACTCAAAAAATTCTTTCTTTACAGCTTAGAAACTTCTTTCTTTCTCTAAATAAGGAAAATAAAAACATCCAATAATCAAAAAATTCTACCTTAGATTATTTTTAAATCCAATTATTTTTAATGTCGTGCTGATATACCAAAAAACAATAAATTGTATTATCATTAGCTTCGTCTTCCTGACTTCTTCTATGAATAGTGGATTTCAATACAAAAACTTGGGTCTGGAAACTTGTGTCCGAAAAACAAACTTATTATGATAGACTGGGTCCGATTTCTAAAAAATATAAACACTCTTAAACAAAAAGGGTAGTTGTCAACAAATACAAAAAAAAATTAAAAATAATTTACTCTAGAGGTTCTTCAATCTCCCCATTTGGATATTTTGACAATCCTTGTAAATAAATTTTCAACTCTAAATTTTTTTCAAAACTCAAATTTTGTAAACAAATCAATATTTTTAATTTTATTAAAACATATAATTCCTCAAAAAAGAGTTTCATGACGCCACACTACTGAATAAAGTAATGTTTTTTAGGGAATTCCATCCCTCGATGGAAATAATGTTTTGTGACCATGTAAAGATAAACTCTTATCTATTTTCTTTCCACAATTTCTTTATCCATACCCCGTTCTTTATTTTCACAAATTCTTTTTCTCTCCCCCATTATTTACTTTCTCACATTATTTGTCTCCCCCATTTTATGATAACCATAATAACATATTTAAAAAATAATTGTAAGTAAAAATTCTTACAAAGTATAAAGTTTTTAATTTATCTCTCCCTTTTTCAATGTGGTCCAAAGCAAAGTGGGGGTATTCGATATGAGGTTTATGAATACATGGTAGGAGGATGAACAGTAAGTTGTAGCCTTAATTCCACAAACCATTATTTTAACATTTCTTTTGTAATGATATCGACAATCTAATACTTTGTTGAAATTTATTATAGAAAAATATATCCAACAGAAGCTTTAAATTCTAGAAAGTGAAAGTTTATATCAATTTTTTTTGATCTTGGATGGTGGAAAATATTCTTATAAAGATTAATTGCACTCTGATTTTCATAAAGTATCTTCAATGGTTTAGAAACTATTTCTTTAAAATCTTCCAACTGAACATTCATTCACAACATTTGAGTACAAGCTTGAGTAGCTACAACACATTCAAATTTAGATGTGCTCAATGTTACAAAACATTGTTTCTAACTATTCAAACTCACACAACATTCACCAAAAAATATTATTCCTCTTGAGTTTTATTTTATGTCATTTAATTCTATAGGCTAATCATCATCAATATAACCATGAAACTTTATTTATATGTTTCTTTTATATAAAAATATAAGTGAAGTTTTCCCTTTGACATATCTCAGAATTCTTTTTGCTGGAAAAATATTTGATTCCTTCAGATTACATTGATACCTGGCACACAAAGTCACAACATAATAAATATCTATCCTTGAGGCTATAAAGTAAAGAAGACTTCCTATCATCTTTCGAAATACTTTCTAATTCACACTTATTCCAGATTCATATTTACTAAAATTTATTCTTAATAAAATAGGATTTGAAACTTCTTTGGATTATTTCATTCCAAAATTCTTCATAAATTCCCTAGAATACATTTCTTAAGAAAGAAAATGTATTTTTACTTTTTTTGAACTTTTAATCCAAGGAAGAAATTTAATTTAATTAACATATGCATTTCAAATTGCTTCTTCATTTCCTCAAGAAATGTTTTAAAAAATAGTCTCTCTCCATAATTATATCATCAACATAAACAATTACAATTAGATCTCCAAAGTCAAAATATTTTACATATAAGTTTCTATCAACAGTTCTTTTAGAAAATATGAAAATTATAAAAAAAATCAAGTTTAGAATACCAAGAATGAGTATCTTGTTTCATCCCATACAAATATTTCTTCAATTTAAAAACTTTTTTTTTTCATCTTCATCAAGTAGAAACCTACATGTTTGTTCAATGTAATCTTCTTCCACAATATCACCATTTAAGAAATCTAACTTTGCATCCATCTGATAAAATTTTTAATTCTAATTTTTGGAAACTAAAAGAAACATTCTAATAGTTTATAATATTGAAATTAGGTGAAAGGTTACATCAAAATCCACACATTCCACCTATCCATAGCCTTTACAAATTAATCCTAGCATTGTTTCTTGAATCTTTTGCATGTTCATGTAACTTGTTTCTGTAAACCCACTTGGTTTCGATGAAATTTTAATTTACTGGAAATGAAAAAATTTCTCATGTTTCATTCTTATCAATCTAATACAACACTTCATTCATAGAATCCACCCATTATTTTCATTGAATAGATTCTAAAACTTATTCTTTTTCAAAATTTGAGATAAGTTATGTTTGATTATCTAATACCAACATTATTCTTGTTTGAACCAGAGCCTTTTAATTTCCAATAATGTTTTCAGATTCAAAATGTTTTTTGTAAGGTAAGAAATTTCTAAGATTCTTTTACAGTGGAAATTTCTTTATCACACGATTCTTATATGTCTTGATATGGCCATTTTGAATTAATTTCACCATTGTTAGAATTATCCCGTTTATCCTCCTGAAAATTATCAATAACTTTTTTTTGAGGAACATTTATTTTCAATTACCTTCACATCATGTGATTCCACAAACTTTTTAAATGGTTTTTCTAATATTTTTAACTTCTTCTATTTGTTAAATAACCCATAAAATTTCTTTCCCTCGATTGATTATCAAACTTTCCTGAATCTGGATTTTTTATTTTGTGTAAAAATAGACGTCCAAAAACATTGGTGTGTTTTAATGATGGTTTTTTATTATACCAAATTTCATAAGTATTCATGATAGTTTCAAGTATCAATAATCATATATTTTGAATGTGTACAATGGTACTAAAAACTTCTCTCTAATATAATTTTTAATGTTTATATTCTACTAACAAAATTCTTCTCATTTCCTCTAACCATCTATTCATTATTTATGATACTCCATTTTTTGTGGAGTGTAGGGAGTATTATACTGATGTTTGATACCATGCTTTATCAAGTAATTTTCAAAATTATTTATTTTGAATTCGGAACCATTATATGTTCTAAATTTCTTTTTGGAAACCCATATTTCATTCTCAATATCTTTTCTAATGAATTTGAAATTTTCAATATCCTATGACTTGTGCATCGTAAACATGATGATTTTCATATAAGTGAAATAATAAATAAAAGTGATAAAGTATAAATATCCATTTATTGATTGATGTCTCATCGGCCCACATAAATCAGAATGTATAAGCTCAAGTGGTCTTGAAGATTGAATCTCAATTCTCTTATAACTTTTGTTAGTCATCATTCCTTTATAGAAATTAATACAAAAATCTTCATCTCTTCTTTTCAATTATGGAAAATTCTGAACAACATCAACTTTAGAAAGATTATTTATGTTTTTCTGCCCAAGGTGACCATGTCTTCAATGGAATTTTTTTTTCCAATTTCAGCACTCAAGTAACATGAGTTATTTAATTCTCTTATTTGAAAGAGATTATCATTAGTTCATTATCCTTTTTCATAACTTTTCCTTATTTCAAAATTTTTATGATAGAAAAATATTTTCTAAAAAAAACTTTTTTTCTATCATCATAATTTTGACTTATAACATTTAAGTATTTTTTTAGCCCCTAAACAAATAACATTTCCTTATATTTCAATTTTTCAGCTTCAATATCAACCGTTATGATTCCTCTAATTTTAAGGAACTATCATTACCAATGGTAACTTATCCTCTATGAGGACTTTAAACATGTTTCAATATTTTTATATCACATATCATATGTGAAGAGAAACCACTATCAGGTATCCATGATTTTTTCCTTTTATTTTCTTTTAAATCTATTTCAATTATAAATGCTCTTTCCAAAACATTCTTCTTTTCATATTTATTTTCTTTTCTATCATAAGAAACATGTTCTGGTTGGATTTTCATATATATTTTGGAATTATAACTAGCCTGATAACATCTTCCACACAAATCTTCCAAACATTCTAATTTATTTCTTCTTATAAAGTTCATATCATCTTGAGAATTCAGTTTTTCAACTTTCTCAATGTTAGGAAATTTCTCATACTACTTTCACTATTTATTCAACATTTCTCAAACCTTATTCCAGGTAAGAATATGTTGTTACACAATTTATAACCCCTACTACCATAGATTACAAAACACCATTAATAACCATCAAATCTTGATTTTATATTGAAATATTGTTGGCGTTGGTATCTTCTTTCAACTCTAACATACCCAGGATACAAACCATCTTTCTTTTTGAGTGATTTTTCTTCTATTATTGATTTGATAGTGTTATCACATCATTTCTACACCCATTATTTCCCCATGATTTTTTTGGAACTTGAAATATTAAATGAATAATATGAAACAATATTTTAGGTAAGAGAAGATTTTACCTGGTTCTCATATTGATCTTTCTTAGAAACATTAGATTTCTTAGCTTTTACTTATTAAGATTTTTTGATGTTGTCATTCATCTTCCACAATGTATTTTTGGACTTAATAAGTTTTTATTGAAACTTGTTAACCTCTTCAACCTTAGGTGGAAACATTTTACTAAGATATTCAATCATTATTTCCATGTTTATAACATCTAAGTTTCTAACCTAAAATATCCTAAATGTATTCATCATTGTGCTTGATGACATCTTTTATTCCATCAAAAACTTTTTCAAAATCTTTCTTCATTACTCTAATTTCTTTATTGATTTTTTTTTATTTTCTCAAGAAGTGTAAGAAGTTTTGTTCTGAGCTAATAATCTTTATATGATTCTGCAATGCCTTCATCACTCTATAAGGAATACTTTGTTTTCTCAAATTTTGAAATGATGGTTTTGAATTGTTCAAAGATTTTATCCTCAGAAAAAAAATCAATTGAGTTTGATTCCATATTATTACTCAACATATTTCATTTTTTTAGTGAATTTATTCTTGTATCTATTAGAATACTTTTCTTATTTATAATTTTTGTTTCACTTCTTCCATCAAGGTTTTCTATCAGAATCATATTTTTATTCTCTAACTTTATTCTTGGGTAAATTCATTGAAAAGTGTATGATTCCACCACAATCAAAATATTTGAGAGGAAGTTAACCTCCATAATTTACTCCCCCACTTAGATTATTATTGGATATAAGAGATATGATTTTATTCATTCAAATTACCATCTAATTTATCTTTAGAGTCACAAGCATCAACATCTTCAACATCTTTAATTTTCAACTATCTCATAATTAAAAATACATTTCATCTTTCATATTCTTTTTAAATATTTGAGAATTCCTCATTTCTAAAGAAACAAGAATGATACGCAATTTATCAAGAGATAAATCATATTCATATTATAAAGAGTAAATTTTAGCATCAAACATGTTTGGAAAGTTTCTCAAAAGTTTCTTCACAATATTATAATCTTCCAAGACATCTATAAATTCTTTAATTTTGTAAACAATTTCATTTACTCTAGAAAAGTATTTATCAATTGTTTCTTTATATCTCATTCTTATGTCTTTATACGTGCTATGGCATGTTTGTAGCTTTTCTTCCTTAGATTTTGTGTTCCCTTAAAAATCACTTTTCAGAATGTCACACATAATTTTCGACTTTTTTATATCCATCACGTTCTGATAAAAATTCTATGATAAGTACATAAGGATTATATTTCTATCCATCACATCAACTTATATATTTCTATTATTAGAATACATCATAGGGGCATCTTTCTCTGTAGGTGGAAAACCAATAGTAGCAGAATCAATAACTTCAAGGATAAGGGATAGGATATGAGGAATCATCAACCTTTTCCATCCATAATAATTTTTCCATAAAATATAGAAATTCCTCTACCATTTATATAATTTATATTTTCCATAATAAGGATTTATTAAGTGATCCTTACCACTGATACCAATTGAATCTCCAAAGGATCGAATAACAACTGAGAGGGGGTTAATCAATTGTTCACTTCTTATAAGTTTAAAAACTTTTAGTAACTTAACCCCTGTAAAATTTTAAGATTTAATTACTTATCAAATTTTAGTAAATAATAATGCATGAAAAAGTAGAAAAGTAAGAAAAAAACCCAATATTTATAAGGTTCAACCATAGTGTGATGACCTATATCCTTAAGATTTCCACTCCCATGGGTCTATAAAAATATATTATTATGAATAAGTGAATACAACTTGTAACAAATCACATTAGAAAACTTCTATCTACCGGTAGGAATGATTATACTGACTCCAGTCTATTTACAATGTTTTCTTATAAAATTGTTGATCCAAACAAAATAATAAAGACTTTGTTGAAACTGATCCCCAATTTATCAGTCTGAATTCTCAGTCTGATTTGGATGAATCCAATTTTCTCAATCTGATGATGATGGATCTTATTTTCTTAGTATGATGATTCTGGATCTGATTATCCTAATTGGGTAGTATTAGATCCAATTTTCTCAGAATGATGATTCTAGATCCAATTTTACCAATATAATGATACTGGAACTGATTTTCTCTATATGATGATTCTAAATATGATTTTCCTAATGTGATGATGTTTGATATTATTTTCATATTATGATTATTATAGATAGGATTTTGTTAATACGATGATGTTGGATCCGATTTTATCAGTATGAAGATTCTCGATCCAATTTTCCCAATACAATGATGTTGGATCCAATTTTATGAATATGATGGACTCAATACATTGAACTCATTATCAATATTAAAAACTCAAACTCTGATAGAATTATCAATACAATTCTTCCTCAATATAATGATAACGCTCACTTCAAATTCCCCAACACTCCTCCTTTTGTGCATTTGTCAAAAGTTTAAAATTAATGCATTTTTTTAGAAAGTATTTATTGTCAACTTAGAAAACAAAAGCAGGAAGCTTGAAAACATTCTCTACTTCCTAAAATTTTAAAACATTGAAAATATCTCGGATTTAAACCTCAATTTTTACTTCTTACATCCTACTTATATTTCTCTTAGATTTATGAAAATTTGAATTTCAAGTTTGACCTCTTCCTCTCTATATAAATTTTTCCGGTCATTATGATTTGTTTCTTTATCAGCTCATTACGATCTATTTATTTCTCATCTCATTATGATATTTTTCTTTCTTATCTCATTACTATATTTTTCTTTTTCAACTCATTGCGATCTTTTTCTTTCTCAGCACGAATTTTTAATTATGAATAATTCAGTATAATTTCCTTAGTGTGAAAATTTTAGTATGAAAATCTGAGAATGAAAATATCACTATGGAAATCTGAGTATGAAAATATCATTACACTTTTCCTAGTACGAAAATATTAGTTTGAAAATATCAGTAAGAATATCCCAGTACGATTCTCCCAGTATGATTTGTTTCTTCCTTAGGCTCAGAAACATCATTTTCATTCTCATTTTATTATGATGTAATTCCCATTACGATGAAAATATCATTTTTTCACTCTGAAATTTTTCAAAACTCTCCACCATTTCTTCAAAATCTTTTATCAAAAATGTTTTCATGATTTGTGAGAATTTTTTTATCAGAAAAACATTGAAATATTTAGTTTAGAAATTATGAGAACATTCTAACTCATGACTTCATAGTCTTATTTCAAAACTCTTCAGTAAACAAATGACTTCTACACGCACCAATTTCTTTCATTCTGACTTAGAAACTTCTTTCTTTCTCTGAATATGAAAAAGAAAATTTTCCAAAAAATAATCTACCTCCGATTCTTTTGAATCCAATAATTTTCAACATCATTTCGATAGACAGGAAATAGATAAAATTTCTAATCAATAGACTCATCTTCCTAACTTCTTCTATGTATGGTGAAGATCAATACAAAAAAATTGTTCTAGAAACTTGTGTTTGGAAAACAACCTTATTACGATGGACTGGGTTAGATTCCTAAAAAACAAAAATACACTTAATCAAAAAAGTTATTTTTTAATAAATACAAAAAAGCATTGATAAAACAATTAATCGCAATGGTTCTTCACTTTTGTTTATTGTGGTAATCTGGGATACCTCAAAGATTATTTAGGGCAGATCCTCTATATAAGATGAAGAATTCCATGCCCTTTGTGGTATCTTATCAGTATCTCTTCTAAAATATTTTGTGTTAATCTGTATTTATTTTCTTCCTCTATGGGATTTTTATCATTCATTCTCTATATTAAACTTTATATTGATCTACATATCATATTTTAATGTAATTTGATATCTTTTTTGAGTTTGAAAATTCATGTAATTTTTTGAATTTATGAATTGTGTCTTGGTTTGATTATTTTTTTTGGTTTTTTTAGTTGTGATCTTCTCTTGTTGGTTATTATTCCAGGGCTAAACGATTTCTTAAATGTTAGGGAAACACCTTTTGGCCATTTTTTTCACTATAAGTTTGTATAGTGTGATATAAGAAGATATATTTCTCATATGTGTCTCTCTTGTTAATGGTTTCAAAATTTGTTAGGAAATTTCATTGGGGAATTTATTAATTTTTAGTTTTAGAGTTCTAGTATGTTCTCATTTGGGGATTGCTGGATTTTAAGGGTAGAATATTTTTTTGTGGAAATAAATGTCATGCCAGAATTGTTTTATCCTTTTTATTTTACTTATTTCAGGGTTATAAATATTTATTTTTGGTTTTAGGTTCATTTACTTATTTGATATTATGATTTTTTGTATTTTTAGTCTACCTTTTTCCCTATTTATGGTTATTTTTCATAGTTTGGGGAGTAACTGTGTTCCCGGTAGATGTAGAGGGTGTTTTTAGTTCAATTTTTAATGAAGTTTGTTTAATTATTATCCCTGTAGTTTTTTCCAAACCATGTGAGAGAAGATAATAACTTTGTGGCTGTCATTGGGTGTCATATACATTTCTCACAACATTCTCACTATTATGGAAAATCACATGGAAAGCCGATTGGGATGTATACCATTTTAAAATAAACGTTTTTAATGATTTAAAAGGGTTTCTATACCATTATTCTATACCATGAGTGGGTGTCCTACCCTTTCAGTGGGGTTCACATGGTTTTTTCACCATTTGATAAATCATGTGGCATGGCCATGTGGCCATCCCATATTCTCTAAATAAAGGAATTAAATCTTTTACCTCCTTTTTCAAAACCCTAAATCAAATAATATCTTCCATAATTTGTTCTATATCTCATTGGGAGCCTTTTGGGACCACCACTCTTCATCCCCCTCTATTGATTGATTTTGACTCATTGATTTTTGGGTAAGTTTCTTTGTATTTTTTTGGAATTTTTCTCTTTTTCACTTCTTCCCCTTTTTTTCATTATTTTATCATAGAGGGTTTTTTCTCTTGAAAATAAGATAAAATGTTGGAATTTAATGTTATCTTATGATTCTTTTGATGTTAGGGTGTGTGGTTTGTCTCTTGGGATTAGATCTTCCAACTTCTGTATTTTTATCACATTCATATATCGTAAGGGAAGATTTTTTCATACATTTACATTCCATAAAACGCCATTCAAATATTGTGTTTTCCAAAATATATTTTTTGTAATATTCATGATTTAGTTTTCAATGATGAATTATTATGGCATTCAATGTTGTTGATTTTATAGAAAAAGGGTTTTTAAAAGGATTTTCCCAAATATCCCAATATGGATCCAATGTATATGTATGTAATGTATTTGAAAAAAAGGATAAGTGGATTTTCAAATTAATTTGGGAACTTTAAAATGTTTTTTCCCTTATCTATATTTGATAAACATGGTATAACATGTGGAATTAAGGTTTGTGTAGGTTTTCAGATTCTTTATGGATTTTATGGATATGTGAAACCTTTTTTGTGTTGCATTGTGATTCTATTTTTTTATTTTTTTAATTAAACACTAGAAATTAATATAGACATACATATATAAGCCAGTTTGATATGTTCATGTGAAAATGTTCATGAGTTGTATATATAGACGTGTTCTTGTATATAAATGGTACATTCCATATAATATATATTTTCCAAAAACTACTTTTTCCACAAATGCATTATAAAATTATAAATGATTTCCAAATGGTTTATCAGTTTAAAAGGTGTCTCCCAAATGAATTCCCACATTATATTTTCTGATGATGGCTTAAAAGTATTATTTGGAACCTTAGAAATGTATATATAAAACTTTCATGGTTTTGAGAATAGTCTTGGAAATAGATTTTGATTCCAAGGAAATGGTTTTAAATATAAAATGATAAGTGACATTTGGTACCAATGGATGCCTTTTGAAAAAGTATTTAGTATTCTCATTTATTCATTCTTGATACGAATATTAAACTATTTCATTGAAATTGGTTTTAATTCGTTCATATTTGTAAACCTAATAGGATATTTAGAAAAAAATTATTTGCAATGGGAACCACCATGGTTTTCGTTTAGTTAGGGAGGGTATCTAAAATTATAGAGTTAAGAGCATCTACAAGAATGAACATTGGAACTAGTAAATACCAAGTGTTTTATGGCCTCATCAAATTTTACTTATACTATCATCAAGGGATCCTAGATTTCATTTATAGGGTTGAGAGAAAATTACTATCTTAAACCAAATGAGTTACATTAGATCATAATTGGTAGTATAATGTCCATTCATGATGTTTCAGTGGTTTTAGGATAGCATAGCTACTTGGTTGTTGATAGACTATGGATCACATCATACACCGAAAAATGGTTCTGAACCGAATACATCTCAGTTCACTATTAGGGTGGTTTATGATAATCCCACACTTAATATATTTTATGTTATTATATTTTATTATATATTATATATTTATTTTTATTATATAATTTCCCTAGTGATACACATTGTTGTTTTTGTTTATTGGTTTCCATCTATCTTGTTTATTCACATACCTGGGTTGTGGTTTCTTTCTTGGAACTATTTTCAAACCAAAATTTTTGGAGTGAAAATATATTTTTGAATGTAATTATATTTTCTTTTTCAAATAATTATTTATGGATTGACGTTATCAGTTATTTAAATTAAAAAAACAATTTTATATTTATAATTTCAAACAAGTCTTGATGGATTATTTTAGGAAAGTAGATGTATGGATTCGAAGATGTTTACCTATAAAGTTTTTTTATGTCCATACCCAACTTATACTATTAAATGTTAATATACCAAAGATATTTTAATTTAATAGGACATTTTATTGGTTCACTTATGGTGTAGGTTTGTATTTTGGATTTTGGTGACCTAGAGATCACACAACAATCTTGTCTGGATTTTGATTAGTTGTGGATTTTTTTTATGTTGTATTTGGTTCTTGTATTGGTTTTATTTTATGTCTAGTTTTTTTATTATGTTTTTTCTATGTGATATATTTAATTTTATAGTTGTTTTATTGGGATAAATCATCTCCAACAATTAATTGTGATTCTGTGATTCTTGTATCCATCCCGAGGGGATCAGGGATGATTTTTGGGCCCTATCATGGGCCGATTTCCATGTTTGGTTCGGGGCTAACCTGAGATGGTCTGTGACAATTCAGAAAATTATTATGATGTTTTTGTAAAAATATTTGGGATATTTTTTTTATGTTATGGAATTAGTTTTAAGTAGAATATGGTGATGGTGAGAAGGTTCTTGTGGGTTATTGGGGTGTTGATTTTGAATGTGAACCCTTAGTCTTTGATTGTACATATTACTATATACATTAAATTTTATTTTTATTTTAGGAAAAAACTAATCATATTAGATAGAAATAATGATTCACATATGATAACATGAGATCCATTTGTTTTTTCTAGAAAACTTGGGTTTATAGGGACAAATGGGTAAATATACCCTCTTCCCACCTCTCTCTTCCAAATGTAGCATAAGTAGTAATGGAAGAAGATCAAGATGAATTGGTTGTTTTGGCTAGAGGTTATAGTGTAAATAGGTGTTATGGTATGTGATAATTATGTGGAATATCTTTAGGTACATGGTGGGTAACATGCATGATATGAGGAGGCCACAAAGTTAATAACCTTCACTGTTCTATTACCCTACTATGTTGAGGATGTGATGTACAGTTTTAATGTAGTTATATGTTGTTTGGGTGTATGGTATAATGTGCTAAAATATATATGGTGATGATTATTATGTAGTTAGTATTTTCATGCAAGATGTTTTTATGTTATTACATGGTTAGTATTGAGGTACTATGGCTATTTAATTGTTGCAAGAGAGTGAATAAATCAATTGGGAAGTGGATGAATGATACATTCATAATAAATATTTTTGGCATCATGTTACTGGATATTTTATTTTATATTGGGTAAGTGATCCTTCTTGAGATTGGGCATATTTGAACAAATATAGGTGTATTTTTTCTGTATTTTATTCAATCAAAAATTCGAATGATTTTTAAACATTTTCATGAGTAGATTTGAGTAGGATTATATTGAGTACCTTGTATAGTAATATATATATATATATATATACACATATATGAGTGATTTAGTGATCATGAGGGACTAAAACATGTCAAAGAGATCCTAGTTTGAGTTTTTTACTACCTTATATGAGAATTTTCATATTATATATTTTATAGACCAAGGATATGCACACTTACATAAACTATGGATTGGGTTTATTTCATACCTTATATACTCTATTAGTGAATTATTTTATATCCTTGTTTTTTAGGGTAATTCATTCCATTTAAGATTTATTTTACCATCAATGAAAGTCTCTAACCAATGGACTATTGGAGGTGAGATTTGGCGAACACACTCATCATTACTATAGGCCATGAATGGGTACCAAATGGGGTGTATTCATGAAATTGTTGTATAATATATATGTATGAGAGTTAGTATAATGATTTGATTTATTAAAAGGTGGAGGATTCATTGGTTTTCTAAAATAACATTATTAATCGAATGTAGTGTGTGATGTAGCAAGGAAGACTTACTATGATACATGCGATTAGTGCCCCCTATGATTTTATTCAAGGAACATAAGATTAGTTAACACCCTTTTAAAAATAACACTAATTTCATGGAATAGTCCTTATAGAGGTACATGAATCATTATTGATTGTACATGTTTTTGAATTTGGGTGATTTTAGTGATATTTATGTGAAATTCATAATAAAAACACCTTAATTGAAATCTCAGTCCCCAAATTTTGGATTTCATCTATGTTTGTTATCTTATCTAAGGTACTTGAGATGTGATGGTAGTTATCAGTTTCATCATTTATAATGTTCTTATTTTTTTATGTCATACTCCAGTGCAGTTTTCCTAAGTGTTGTTTCTTTAATTGTGCATTTTATTACCTAATTTTTTGATATGTGTGTCATTCTCATGTGTTTATGTAAAATGAAAGGTGTCTCTAATTTTTATAAATTTTTTACATTAAAATTATTTTATTTTTATTATAATTAATTGGTAAATTATTGACATTTAGTGATGATATAATAATTCCCCATAGGGATATTTATTTTTTAAATGATAAATTTCCAACAATTTATGTATTAATTATGTTTATAACATTTCATTCATATATATGAACTTCTTGATTTCTAATTTCTAATTTTCAAAATTTTATTATTAAAATAATTTTTTTAAAATTTATATCATTATTTCTAATGAAGACACATGAATTATAAGATGATATTGTTTAATGATTTATATTAGTTAATAGTATTGTCATAATTTATTTTTCTTATGCTTGGAATGTTATTTTTTGGAAATAGTTCTAAATTAAATAATATGTTAAAATTTAATTCAATATTGTTTAAAACAATTTATATCTTACTAATCATGAGATTAAAATGTTTTTCATGATTGGTAATGATTTTTTATCAACATGTTTTTATGATGACATACTATATTAGTAATGTGTTTTCTTAAATATAGAACATTCTTAATATGATTAATTTTAACAAAGTTTTACTAATTACCAAAAAATGTTCTAAAATGTTTTAAAAGTGTTTTTAAATAATTGAAAACATTTTTTATTGGATATATTTTAACATTGTGGGTTTAAATGTTAAAATTTGTTTTTAAACTATTCTTTTTTCTATCATTCATTCATGAATTCTTTAATGTGAGGAAATTTTTCAAAGGTAATTACTTTTATCATGGAGTTATTTTTGAGTTTCCTTCTTTAACAATGAGATTTGCACTCTATTTTTGGTAAACATGATTATTATATAGAATGAATGGTTGTTTAATTACTCAAAATTTTGAGGGATGATATAATAGGTTATATGGGGTCATATATATTTTTTGGAATAGATGGATTTTTTTAATGATGATGATATTTTTTCATAAAGGAAGAGTTAGTTTAGAGATTTTATGGAATATGAGTGATTTTTTTTATTATGGTGTGTTTTATTTTTTTTTTCAGTTATTGGTGTGTGATTTAGTTATTTTAATTTCAATGGTTTGTTCTAAGGTTTTGGTTAATGTCATGTCATCAGAGAAACGCTTGGGTGTTGTGCTCGAGAAGTGGAAGAATGTGACATTTGATACAATGAAGTCCATTTTTATGTGTAATGAATTATTTAACTTCCATACATGAATTTTTGGCCTTTAGTTCAATGAGTTTTTATTATAGGTTGAGTTTTCTTTTGAATTGAAAAGGTCACTTGATCAATTCTGATTTTCCTTAGCATTGGATTTATTTTGATGGTGGCATGAGTGTGTGGAGGATGGATTATAATTACTCGATAGAGGTTTACAGGAAATAATTAAATATCATGGTAAATAAGGATGTTAATTCCCATGTGTGGATTGATTTATGTCTTAAGACACTCATAATGTTCGAAAATGTTAGTTCTATTATGTGTGATCTTGGATTTCATTTATGGGATTAATCACCTAGCTACTAAATATATTGGTCATTGAATACAATCAAGAATTCCATTTAGAATCTTACATTAGGCTATAGATTAAATAGTGTGTGGCTAGTTTTTTATTGATGTCTTGATTGAAGGAAAGGTATCATTCTATAGTGATCGAGGGGGATTTATTCCAAGATTCTAATAAGGTTGAATATGGAGCCCTAAATTATGGGAATTAAGGTTAGTGGTAAAAGAAAGTGGGAAGGTATCTTGGAGATTGGGTTTTTCTTGGATCCTAAAGTTTAAATATCTTTAACAATCATTTAATATGTAACAAAACATGTCTTCTTTATGGTATAGTGGGGATGGATAGTTTGACTACCCTTTGATTCATAGTGATCCTTAGTTTTTATGAGGTTTTTTTTCATTAGGTGGATAGAATTAATTGGGCAACCAGTGATGATGATGTAAAACTATTTCGAGAATATAATAGTGAGTATGTTTTGGGTTATTAACATCATTACTATAATAAGATATTCCATAGAATATAATTTTAATCTCATTTAATGTGTTTTCTTCGAGACATTATCCTTTTATTTCTCATAAAGTTGTTTTCATCTTGATTAATTTAATGGTTCTATCAATCTATCCATTTTTCATTTTATGTATTAATGTGAATGAAAAACTAATTTTCAGTTTAGTATTGATATAAATTTCTTTAAATGTACTAAAATATTTTATCTAATCAAATAAATAACATAGAAAAGTAATTTTTTTGATATATATGTTGTTTTGAATGGACCAATAGGTTGATCTGGGAGGTTGAGTTTTTGGAAGAGTGGTAGGTGTTTTAATTCCTCATTCTCAACCATGTTACTCTATTTTGATATTTGATTTTCTTCTAGGTTGGTATCTCCCAGGGTTTTTATTAAGTAATCTAGAGTCTCAACCTTGCATCCTGTGATAATATACAAACATCACCCATTTTCATTAACACTATATCCTAATACCCATGAATTCCACACATATATTTTATGTCATTTCTTTAAATTAAACATTAAATATCAAAAATTCACAAAAAGTCTTAGAGCCTAAAGGTTTAGTGTCATTGGAAGTTATATACACAAAAAAAATATTTTTTAACACTTTTATGGTTTCTCCATAGTCGTACTCCGCTAGAAACCATTTTAGACATGTCATAGAAAATATTCTTTCATAAAATATAGGTAAGTTGAAACATAAGAAAGGGTGAGGTCAGATTCTTAGTAAGTGTAAACATAAGATATAATAATAAAAAATCATAAGTGGGAATAAGATAAGCATGTGGTTATGAGAATATAATAATGGTATAGGGACCAAATATAGTAGAATCATAAAGATTAATAAATATATCTTAAATCATGATTCAATAAATAATTAATTTATAAAAACATAATACATGAGACATAGGAGGGAAATAATGAGTCAATAATCATTATACATGAAATTGTAAAATAATAACATAGAAATATAGCATGAAATAGAACTAATAACATGAGTCAAGATTAACCATAGTTGAATACATCACATATGGGACAAGTATGACCCTCATTCCATAAAATTATAATCTAATGATAATAACTCATGTACCCTTTTTGGCTTGGACTATTACCAATGTAAATTTTTTGGTTTAGACAACTACAAATGTACAAGATTGAGAATGAGAAAATAACTCACCTACCTATTTGTCCAGGAATTCTACATGTGTTCCCTTTGGGGCTTGGGCTAATAAAATTTGTATCCTTTTGAGATTAGGATACGTAAAAGTTATAAATTCATTAGAGTAATATAAAAAATCAACCCATCACATAAATATAAAGAATATATATTTGTACCACATGATGATGAAAACACCCATAAGTTCATCCTAACTTAATTAACCATGGAAAAAGGAAAGTGTATCTAAAGAACATTTACATGAATAGATCATAATCCATACAGATAAATAATATGGATAATATCACTAAAGAATAACTCTATAATTATTAAGAAAAATTAAAATATATCTACATATATGGAGTTTATTTTTATAATATAATTATAATATTTCTCCAAAAAAACTAATATAAATATCTTTTTCTTTTGATAATAATTATTTTAAAATAAAATATTCAAAAAAATAATGAGAATTAATATTAATTTTATAAAACCTGAAGAAATGGGGTTAAAACATAAAAAAATAGTTATAAAAGTTTCAAAAGTATTTCATAATGAAAACATATATAAAGGTATATTCTTTCCACAAGTGTGTAAGGAGAGTCAATGTTTGAATAAAAAAATCTGAAAATGTTAAAAGATTATTAATTTTGTAAGGATATTCGTGATAATAAATAAAAATAATAGTAATAAAAAAATCATAAATATGGAAATTCCTAAAACACTATAATGATTATGTATATGGAGGTGATGTATTCTCATCCAAAAAATAGGATAAGTTCATCTCTAATAAAAAAAATCTTTTGGGTTGAATTGTTAATAAATGATAGGTGAAATTGTATAAAGACATGTATAACCTAGAAATAACCCAAGTATAAGAAAATATATGTGGGATAACATGGAATTTATAACCATTTCCCCCCAAAATGTGTTAATGCATAAACTATATTGATTTCAATATGAGGTTGGAAAAGTAACCATTGTAGCTTTATTAACTTTTGAATAAAATTTAATTAAATGATATAATCTTGTAAGGATTTGTAAAAAAATTGTGTTTTATGGAAATCATGATAAAACACACATATGATATGTATATAAACCATATAAAATAAAACATTTTGTGAATATGGAGTGTATCTCAATGGAGGGAAATTGAGATGGTAAAACACAAAAATTTACTCCAGACTTCTATGAATGTGATTCAATATTCAATAAAGTAAACATAAATCCCATAATCATATTTTTCTAAATTGTATTCATATCCATTAAATTTTATAATCATAAATTATAATCATTCTTTACATGTGTACATATACACATGTTAGTTAGTTATTCATTATTTTTATCATCATAAGTTTGTCATTTTGACTATTCCGTACCAGTTTCAAAGTAGTGATATCGGTCTTTATCCCATGATAGCAAGTTCATAATTCATATATTTATGAAGGAATATAGAATAATTATGTTTTAATGGGTTATTTATTCTCTTTTTCAATTTATGGGATTTATGGTAATGATTCATGTGAATGAAATCCATGATGATCTTGTTTCAAGAAATTTACCGATAACCATATATTACTCTAGAATGATAATTTCTTTTTAAATAAACATTAAAAAATCAAATTAATGGTATAAATTACTCATTAATATCATATATAACAATTATTAATGTCTTAATAATCACTAATGACGAATACAATGATCTTGGTATAGCAACGTTCATGTAAGTGGTTAAACTAACCTAAACGAGGAAATGTTATACTAATTAATGAGTAGAAGTAATGTGTTATATATTGGTAATATAATTTCTTTATAAGTTTTAATTATGTTAATATAAAATTACTATAGTGTAGGAAAATATTTCTAAATATTTAATATGAGATGTTAATTTAAGAATAATGTGAAGAATTATGTATATACATTAATGAAAGGGCTCTGATGTGGTTGTAGTTTGTTATGTTTCCTCCAATTAACTTCCTTTAATTAATTCGGGTTTTTTTGTTAAAATAATGTTTTTAATAATTAACTTACTATGATGATATAGCTATTAAAATAATTATTTTATGATTAATTAATGAATTTTTTAATTTTAAATTATATTTTTTTAATCCTTGAATTCATTATTATATTTTAATGTTCTTATTAAAATATTATTTTAATGGTTTTTAAAATTATTTATTCTATTAATTTAATTTAAGAAACTCATAAGTTTTTATTTTGTTTTATTCTTGTATTTTTTAATATTTATTCAAAAAAATTACATTTTATTTTCATTTTATTTTCATATTTTTGTAGAATGTTAAAATTTACCTTAAAATTTTAAATTTATTGATAACTTATCTTGTTTATTTATATTTAATTTTGTATTTGTTTATTGTATAAGATATATTTTTATTTTAATATAGCATTTGAGTTTTTAGTAAAATAGAATTGATGAAAACTGCACATAAGAAAAATATTTTATTGTGAAAGTGTCATGCCTAAGATATTTCCACATGATATAATTTATGTTAGTTTAAGATAGGCACCATAAGAAAATGTAGTTACTTCATAGAATATTAATTAATTGATTGGAAAGAAAATTTTTAACTATTGAGCATAATAGAGCTTCAGACGAGAGATGAATATAATATGGCAGTATGATAGTTTTTGGGAATAATATAAAATTCAAATAGGAAAAAATTCATCCAATGAAATTACAAAAAAACTGATAATATATTTTGGGAGAATCTGTATTTGGTGTGATCATTTCTAAGACCTGACTAACCTACCAATTCCAACCTCCGTGATCCAGTTGTGATTCTGAAACCCAAAATAAAATTCTATTGGAGTCATCCACCAGAAGCCAAAGTGTCGACACCATTTTTGAGTATCTAAATTTTGATTTGGATCTATGATCGCTTCGAAGAAGGAGACATATCCCATCATCATTGACAACATATATGTGGCCTTCAAGCCTTTATTTAACATCATACATCTTGAACTATTTAAATCCTACAATCAAAAATCCATCTGAGATCATGAAGCTGTGTTTGCCACCATTGTGAACCAGGACAACTGTCGTTGCTGGTATGATAGAGCCCCACTATAACCATGATGCATCATTTTTCTATTTCTTTATTCTTGTTGTAAGTTATGGATTTTAAATGGTGTTGTGAAAAATTTTTTTAAAAAAAATTCAGCTTTATAACTATATTTAAGTTCTCGAGAGATTATCAAATCTTTGTCTCAATAATGCTATAGTTGTGAATTGAGAGTTTTGCTGAGAATGGAGGGAAACTACTTGAGGCTTATGCATGGGATTGATAAACCACATTGAAGATGATATAATTCAATCCACGATACATATTTTTAATTTAATGGTTTTTTGGTAAGATTATATACTATTGAGTGATGAAGAAGAGATCTTCTTGAATTTTTGGTTAGTCATGTTTTGAGGAATTTGATAAATCAATAAGCATTGTTTATATTTCCAGCTAGAGATTAAATAAATAAGATGTTTAATAAACAATTGTTTTTTATCTATTACAGTCATTTCAAATACAAGTGAGAGGACTGAGGAAAATGGAAAAAATAAAAAAAATGAATGCATGTTGTGATGGTTGACACATGAATTTGGAAAATTTATCTAGTGGTTCTTCTAGGAAATAAAATTAATTCCAAAAATTAAATAAAAAAATTTATGGATTCATTCAGAGACATTAAAAAATCACATACGGAAATATTCAGAGATGATGAAATTAAGGATGGAAGGGAAAATTAGAGATTTTCTTTAAAGATGATGCAACATCAGGTGCTAGTAAAGATAATGATCAGAGTGTTATTTTAATCCGTAGTGATGTTTGGAAAAAAATACAGTTGAAAAACTAGTTGATTCACATAGTGAAGACTTTTAGAGTTTTTGATTTATTTAATTTCATGAATGTAATCCTTTCTAGATTATTGGGATTTGAAATGCAATTGCTTCTTGATATTTCATTCATCTATCAGTTTTTTATTAATTTTTCTTCCATTATGATTATGACACATCGCCATATAGAATTTCAAAAATTGTGAATGTGGATCACTAATTGGAGTCAAGTTATAGGTTTAATATGACACATGTAGTTTAAATTTATTAATATTTTATCGAAGAACTATGATTACATCGAGTGTTGTTCAAGCCTATAATTTCAAAGATCATTGAGAGAATTGATTGACTCCTTCAAGAAAGGGTTATTCTTCCAAATTCTTATTCAAATAATCCTTTTAATAATATGAATGAGATGAAAAATTGGATATTTTAGTCTTTAATTGAATTAATTACAGCTATGGAAACCATTTGAAAATGTTGAAGAAATACTGATTCATAAGAATCACTAGTTAGGATGCTACTTTCTCTTGTCTATCCATTCTTGTTGTTTCCTTCATTCATTTTGTAAACAATTTTTTCATTTATTTATGCAATTTTTTTGTATACTATTTTTATTTTTTTCTCGTTTTAACCCCATAAAAATTTAAAAATTTGTATAATAGAAAACAAGAATAAAAGTAAAACATTAACCCCTATAGGGTTTCTTTTCTAGGAGAAAACCTTGGTTGCTGATTTACTATAGTTCTTAGGATTTAATGTTTGAGTTTGGTTTCTGGATACTATCAAATCACTTTCATCAATTACAACCATTATTTGTGTAGGATACAAAGGGGTTAAAGTTTTTAAAAAAATCATTATCTATTTTAAAAACGTAAATTAAATAATAATAAAATAATTCTCTAAAATAATCTATTGCATGTCCAACATTACAAAAAGTTTAGAAAATGAAAATTCATAAAATATTAGAAATAAAGCAGTCAAAAAACTAAAAAATAATCAATTTAAAAAGTTTGGAAATTTAGAAAAGGTGGAAAAATCACACAAAAGAAACAGAGAAAACAATTTCTTTTGAAACATAAAATTTTCAATACTTCAAAATAAAGAAAGATTGTGGGACACTGAAGTATATTTTTTCTATTGATGTTGATAACCAAAATAACTATTTATGTTGTCCTGATACTACTCCTCATTTTTAACTTAGATCAGAAGTAATCCATCATCAACCAAAATATCATTTTTCCCTGGAGAGGACCCTCATAAGAACCTGAATGAATTTCATAGTGTGTACCACCACAAATCACTAAGGGGTGAGTTAAGGTCAAAATAGAATGGGGTATCTACTATTTTATTTAGATTAATTAGTGAAAGAGTGGTTCTACTAATGACAATCCATCACCATAGGACGTTGTCCTTAGTTAAAAAATTTATTCCTTGATAAAATATCCCTAGCCTCTAAGGATACCTCTCTTTGGTATGACATATCTAGAATTAGGAAGCTCTGAGAGGAGACTCTCCATGAGTATTGGGAGATCTTTAAGAAGCTTCTCTCTAGCTACCCTTATCACCAAATTTATGATCATCTACTTAACCAATATTTTTATCAAGGTTTAGTCTGGATGGATATAATTATGATAGATGATGCTGTAGTGGGATCCCTAGAATATAAAACTCTGGTTGATGCTAGTAATATCATCTCTTACATGGCCCAAAACTCATAATAGTTTGGTACTAGTGGTCCAATTCATGTCAATCAAGTTATTGAAGTTTATTCTTATAATTCTAAAAATATATGAATACAAAACCAATTGAGTGAACTTAAAACCATGATATAGAAGATATTAACTAACTCTTCTCTATCACAATCCCAACTAGAATAAGTTTATCTCAGCTAAATTCACTATGAATTTCATCCTTCCATATATCATTTTAATGATCAATTTCTATAATTGAATGTATCCCTTGATTCTTGTAATGGTATCTTTCCTGAAAAACCATTCCAAAACAATCTGAAATACTAGTTACCCAACAAAAACATTCAATATAAGAAACTTGGATCAAATAATAACTTCAAAAATGGATGGAACAACTAATATTAAAATAGTTTTTGGCCTAGTTATTAACTAAATAGTAATTTTGAGACCCCAAATTTTGATCAACAACCTATTTATAATCGGTATAGAAACTAATCTGGGAGAAATTTCTCAAATTTCTAGATTCACAAAAATAAGAAATAATAATTTATTCAATTAAATTATTCACACCATGAAGACATGGTTAAAAATCAAGAAGATTTTTCACAACAACAATAAGTGTTTTTAGAATACATTGTAACACAAATGGGTCCAATGGAAACCAAAATTAGTGGTATAATGAATCAGAGAAGCAAAAATTTTCTATCCAAATCTGAAGTGAATATGAGAGTAAAATAGTCTTTGAATGAAATAGTCTTGAGAAGTTGAACAAGAATTCATAATCCTCAATCTAAAAACATTGGTCAAGAACATGAAAAAAATGTTTGAACTTCTGAAAGAAATGTCAAATCACATAATGAAGTGGCCAAATCACCTGATGAAGTTTGAATACTACCTACCAAAAAATTTTAAGAACATGATAAATATATACATCAACCTACTATATATATATACCATTTTAACAAGAAATATTAAGATAGAATAGAGAAATACAACTTGAAAGATCCTTAAGGGATTCTAGAAATCTAATGGGCTCTAACAAAGGGAAAATAAATTTTGACTATGATCTAAAAATGTATAGGGATCTACTGGATTATCCTTTAAGAATCCCACATGTTAAGACCAATGTTGAAACTAGACTATAAAAGGAAGCATTTGAGACTTTTAAGAAATTACAAATTAAAATTCCTTTGTTATATAATGAGATATAGATACCACTTTATCAAAAATTACTTAAATAGATGTGTACTCAAAAAAGAATCTTGAGTTGGGGAGAGAATATTAATTTGGGGAGAAATGTATCATACATGATTCAACACCCTCTCATTGTTAAATGCAAGGATCCATGTACGTTTGCTATGTCATGAACCAATCCAGGTCACCATCTGACCCGATGATCGACCTGGTCCGCAGCAAGACCTGAATGGTGTTTTAGATCCTCACAGGCTGGCACAAGTTCCTGGGTATCAAAATAATACAAGGGAATGATTTACCTGAAACATGATACATAAAAATAACCACCAAATAAATAAATAAAATCTAGAAAAACAGAACCAAACAAGCCCTTAACATTTGACCATATTTAGAGTTTACAACTAAACCCAAAATACAATAAAGACAGCAATGAAGAGGAAACTAAAACATCTACCCGAAACTTCATGCAGTATGAGGAGCCACATACTCAAACCACCATCACTAAACCTGCATGAGAAGACCATCAACAACCTGAACCACCAACACTAAGCATGATTCCCCAACCTGGGATACAAAAAGAACAAGGTCTACATACACCCAAATGTGCATGTACGGTGTGATCCAAGAGCCTAGTTGGATACCATCAAATAAAGAGATTCTATTCGACAATATCAAAGAGATAATTTAACATGCTTATTCAAAGTAATGATTTTAAAATACTGTTATGGAAAACATTTATAGGCTAAAAGTAAAAAAGCAACATTTGAAGAAAAATCATTTCACACACTACTTTAAAGTGGAAGAAAAAAATCATAAATAACTCACACACACCCAAGTGGTCGTCCGTATCCCAGCAGAGGGCACCACATCATGAATAATTGAGCACTGTGGGTAAATCCCCTATGGTTCATCTAGCTTGAGTGGGACTCTAGAACCTCATACCTCAGTGAAAATTAACAATAAAAATATATATGTTCTTGTGCGCACAATCCACTAGTATAAAAATCATCCATAACCTAGTGGTCCCCAATATCATCATAATCATAGTTTAGTTAGTTTTGTAAGCATCAAACATTCTATGTGAAATAGGGACGACACCACTCCAGATCACTAGTTCACTAGTTCTAGTCCACCCACCTAGATTCATGGGGTTTTCCCTTGTGCTCAAACAAGTTTCCACATTCACAAATCACACACACCACCACTTTCATAACCAATGTCATTCATGTCAAGAAGTCACCAATTTCATGAATGAAACAATTTTTTATCTTACACATGACTAAATCCTTTTTAAATACATTTTCCAATCATTAAACTTCCTTTAGTAAGACCCAAAAAGGCACACAATTAAAACCAACCAATTTAATTGCCAAGCTCCTCTTTAAATCCACACATAAAACAATTATGTTTTTAAGACATGATTCCCAACATTTAAACCATTTCTAATACATACCAAAAGTACAGAACAAGGAAAAAAACATGAAAAAAAATTCAAAACATGTTCCATACCCCTTTTATAATGTAATAAATTATTTTAATAACTTAGAAGACATTATTAAAGAACACAATAAGGGATTACACCATAAACATACCCAATTCGCAGTATAAAAGCCATTTTCAAACCACTTTCTTGAAAAATTATGCTTAAAACTATTTTAACACAACTTGAACAATTAAATAAACAGTTGGAGCACTTATAAAACACCACCGAGGGATGCAAAGATGGTTTACAAAAAAAAACATGGCTCATTTAATATGGAAATATTACTTTGAAAACAAACACATATTCAATAATTAAAAAATATTACTCTTGCGCCATCTAAATAATTCAATAAATAATTAAAACTATTTATTAAATCATTTCAAAAAAACCAAGAATTATTTTCACCAAAAACCACTTGATTTCATATAGAAACATAAATTTAAAACCAAATACACAAGGTAACCATATCAAAAAGTGTTTTCCATTATTAAAACAATTTTCAATTAAATTTCAATAGTGTGAGATAAGGAAAACACACCCAAAGTGATTCATTTTCTTTTGAAAATTATCATTTAAATATACGGACACCTCGAAGAACTTGAAAAAACATATTTCACCTACCAAACAACCCAAAAACCCTTTTCAACTATGTTTCACATCTCAAAAACCACTTAAATAAATAATTTATCAATTTATAAAACATCTCACAAGCATACCATAAGTCCTGACTTCAAAAAACACAAATTTCACATGCAAAAACCATTTTAAAAACAGTTGCACATTCCAACCCTTCTAAAACCTCATCTGCACAGCATAAATAATTGATTAAGAACTTCAAGAAATTACCACAACAAGGCCAAAATGAAAAACATGACCATTTCTAAAAAACTAAAATTTCATCACACAAGAATGTCAAAATATTTATAAAGTGAATTTATCACCTTCCAAACAACTCCTAAAACCCATTTTTTGAATCATTGCATCAAAGAACACCTAAAAACATAGCAATTCCCGTTATTAAAAACCCATTCCCAATCAATAAGCACCCAAACCCCTTTAAAAACACCCAAGAGACCAAAAACTCAAAACCAAGAACACATTTATATACTTAAAAGAACTTATTAAATTTACCTACAGATGTTAAGGCATGGAACCACCTACCTCGAGTAAACAATTTACCAAAATTTGTGTGAATTCTTCAATCACACCCTATTTGCACCACGAGGACCCAAATCAGACCCTAAATCAAACAACTGAACAAAAATATCCATAATTAACACTAAAATCGGACACCCTTCCCATTGGAAAACTAAAACCCCAAATAAAATGGGACAAAACCCTAGCTCGGGGAAAGGGCTTACCAAGGGATAGTTGTGTGAAGGAGGTAAGGTGTCAGGGCTCATCATGTGAAGGAGGATGGGTGTCGGGGGATCAACAACGGCTGGCCGAGGGGAGCAGGGGGTTTGTCGGTGAGATAAGGGAGAAGGAGGGGGATTCAGACGGCACAACTAGGAGAAGGAGGATGGAACAAAGAAAGAAGGCCAGCAGTGCACAGGGAGGGTTCAGGCAGGCGTAATGCAAGGGGGATAATGGGAGAATATGGGTGCGATATGGAGGAAGAGAAGGAGGGTTTGGTGCGCAACGTAGGGGGAGAAACCCTACCAAAACAAAAAATAAAAAATAAATAAAAATAAAGATAATAATAATAATATTATTATTAAAAATAACAACATCTTAATAACATATTAACCATCTTAATAACAAGAATTTATTCCTCTCGTTAATTAATTAATTAATTATAATTTATGGTAATTAAATAAGACTAATGGTATTAATAATTTTATAATAACTAAAATAATAAAAGTGATAATAACTTGATATAATAATAATAATAATAATAATAATAATAAAATTAATAACAACTTGATAAAAGTTATATTCTTAAAACTATTAAAACTATTATTATTATTATCTTCAAACAAGATTATTATTATTATCATTTAAATAATTCCTTAAATTTTTTTATTAAACTTCTTATTTTTATTTTATTTACATTTCATTATTCATTATACTTTATTTTTTTCAGGAACGTCGAGCAGGTCATGTTGTGAATTGGGCAAGGTCACGCGGTGAACTAGGCGAGGTCGCGCGGCTTCGAAAGTGGTGCACCAGATTCTTTCAAACCAAAAACATGCATTTTTAAATAAGAACTCAAAAAAATTTAAGTTAGGCTTCAAACCTAACTACCAGATGCCTAGAAAATTAATAAAATAAATAATTTAAAAGTGGAGGGTGTGACATGTTATCCCATGTTTCTTTGGAAATCATCAGTTTTAAAATGAAATGGTTTATTTAGGAGCTTCCATAAATTTTATTCCTTATTCTATATTTTCTTCTATATGGGCTTGCAAGCCCAAGAAATCTTGAATTTTCATCCTGTAAGAAAATTGGATATTAGCTAAACCCATGGGAGTTATTGAAGATTTATTGGTAATGGTAAAATATTTAGTTTTCTCTGCTTGTTTTTATGTTCTAGAAATTGAAGATGGTCGTTTTTGTTTACCTGGACCATTAATTTTAATAACACTATTCTTGAAAACTGATAAGGAAATAAACAATGTTATTAAGGGTACATTATATTTATTATTTGGAGGTAATATAATCAAATTTAAAATCTTTTAATCAATAAGACATCTTATAGAAAACCATTCTTCTCACCATGTTAACATGATTGGCTAGTTTTCCAGAGAGTTGGTTCTTAATTATATACAAGACAAAAAGCCCATAGATTCTGTGGAAATATACATTATATTGAAAATGTTCATGTTTCAAAAAAGTATATTTCAAATATAAAAATAGTGAAATATTTTGTCATAATGAATATGAAATTAAATATGTATTTTGGAAAATTGTATATTATTTTGGACATTCTGCAGATGTTAAGAATGATGTTCTTTCTGGAAGGGACACTGAAAATGATGGGGTTTTTTCTAATGATTTTGGTGCGTGTTATGTTACTAAAAATCCTTATTTAATGATTGGAAATGATTTATATTCTACTTAAGTTGGCTCAAATTCTTCTTACAATTTCAATGAAAAGGAACCCCTTTTTTATGAACTTGAATCTAATTTTTTTTATAATGAGAAAAAATTTCGACATGAGATTACATTCACTTCTGGTTTATGAGTTTTTAATTATACTAATCTTGAGGGTGTTTTAGTGGCTAAAAAAATTAAATAACCCACAGAAAATTTTTTATCCAAAGAAGACATCCCTTCCACACTTGAACCCAAAACTTTTCCAGAAAATTTGAAATATTCCTATATAGAGTACAAACAAAGTTTTCCAAATATAATTTCAGGAGGGATGTATAGTGAATAAAAAAATCAGCCCTTATTGGTCCATAGGATGAATATGAAGGATATAGGATCTTATTTAGTAGATTTTATTGGTATTACTCTATTATTGTGTATGCATAGGATTATTATAGAGGAATATAGGAAATATGTTAGAAATTTTTGAAGGAGATTAAATCCTAACCATCTTAAAGTGGTTAAAAAATATATTACAAACTTGTTATTTATAGTAATTATATACAACATTTCTAATTGTCTATGGGTATTTCCATCTCAAATTGTACATAAAAATGGATGATACATAGTTTTCAACATTGAATTTAGAGAGTTAGTTCCTTCTATATTACCCAACAATTGGAGGCTATGAATCAATTACATGTGTCTAAACATAGTGACTAGGAAGTACCACTTTTCCTTTCCTATTCTTCATAAAATCCTTCAGATGTTGGCTGGTCATTCCCATTATTTCCACCCAGATCATTTTTCTAGATACTTATAGATTTATATAGCTCTATAAGACAAGGATAAAACAAATTTAATATGTCCTTTTGGTACTTTTTCTTATTGAATAATTTCATGTGGACTATGTAATGCTCCAAATACCTTACAAATAAACATATGTAGAATTTTTTTTAGTTTCTTGAGTAATTCATGGAAGTGATCATGAATTATATTACAGTGTACAATCCAAATATTTAGATTTGTTTAATAATTTATATATTTTTTCATGGACTTTAAATTGTGGTGTGCCTCATTCAAAACTATGAAAAATGTCATTTTATTGTTGAAAGTTGAATTTTTCTTGGCCATGAGTTATATAAGAATGGAATTCGTGTGAAAAAATAAATGGATGAAATCATATCTTTAATTCATTTTCCCAATATTATTAGAAATATTATATCTTTTCTTATACATGTTAGGTTTAATAGGAGATTCATAAATGATTTCAGTCTTAATACTTTGCCTTTAACATGATTACTTTATAATGAAATTCTTTCTGTCTTTGATGAAAACTATAAGGAATCATTCAATGAACTAAAATATAAGCTTATTTCCCCACCAATAGTCTAACCAACTGATTGTAGTTTTCCTTTCAAGTTGATGGTTGATGCTTCAGAGTTTCCTTTAGGAGTTTTTCATAGGAAAAGAGTGAAAAATAAATCACATTTAATTTTTTATTCTTTTACGAATCTAGATAATGGTAAATCTAATTAATCTATAGATGAGAAGGAATTTCTAGTCATTTTCTTTTACCTATATAAGCTTAGAAGTTATATTTTTGGATCTAATGTTGCGGTTGTTACAAATCTTTCTACTTTCTTATATCTCATGAAGAAGGATGAATAAAAAATGAGGCTGATTTGATGGATTTTATAACTTCAAGAATATGATATAGAGATCCATGATGGGAAAGGAATTCAGAATACTATGGATTATTATTTTATTAGGATAAATTATTGATTTTTTCAAGATAAATCTTTTGTTAAATCTATTGGATATATTTTTTCTTGTGATAATTTTTATACCGATGCAATTTAAAATAGTCCATGGTTTTTAAATATAATGAATTACTTAGAATCTAATATTATTTCACAATTATTTTCCAAGAATCACATTTCTAAATTTATTAGTAATTCAATGAAATATTTTTGGGATGATCATTACTTATGGAATTAGGGAAGTGTCCAGATTTCTAGGTGATGTATTCTGAATTCTAAAATTCATCCAGTTATGAAATTTTATCACAGTTTGAGTTGTTGGGGACAAATTTGGCCACAAATTATAGCTAGAAAATTTCTTGAATTTGGATTATTTTAGCCCACCATTTTAAAAAATTTCATGAGTATTGTAGGTCTATTATAGCTTATCAATTCTAAGGAAACATTTCTCAAATACATGAGATACCATAAAACCCTTCTATATTTTGTGACATCAATAATGTTTGTGGAGTGGATTATATGGGTCCATTTATAAATTCCATTGGATAATTACACAATATACTGTTGGTTGATTATGTGCTGAAATTTATTGAAGAAATTCTAACTAGAACAGATGATACTAAAGTGATTTCTTCATTTGTAAAGATTTATCTATTTTATTAATTTTAAATGCCCGTATTTATTCTCATAGACTGGGGTACTCCTTTTTGTAATAGGTCTCCTAAGGATTTTATAAAAAGTTATGTGGTAACTAATTAAATTTATAAACCCTATAACTCTCATATGAATGTAATGGATGATGTTTCAAAGAGAGATATTAATCATATTCTTCAAAAAATAGTTAACCGAAATAGGGAAGATTAGAGATTGAGGATTGAGGGTTCTCTTTGAGCATATAGGACATCTTATAAGACTCTAATATTGTTGTTTACTTTTAGGATTGTTTTTGTAAGATCATTTAATTTTATAATTTAATTTCATCATAATGATTTTTGGGCAATCAAATATTGTAATATGAATATATTTGAGACTAGAAAAGTAATGAAGTTATGTTTGAATGTATTGGATGAGATAAGAAATAATGATTATGAAAATGTAAGAATTATTAAAGATAAAAACTAATTTTGTTAATGATAAGTTGATTTTTAATAAAGAGTTTCAGATTAGAGATAAGACATTTCTGTACAACTCTAGGATGTATGATTTCTCAGGTAAATTTCATTCTAAATGGTATAGAGCTTTTATTTTTACTCATGTTTTACCTCTTGGTTTTGTATGAATTCAAGATCCTAGGAAGAATTCTCCATTTAATATTAATGTAAACAAGTTTAATATTTTTAGAGAACGTAAATAGGGTCCTTTAAGGGAGGATTTATATTTGTTAGATGTTGAGTACAAATGAAAAAAAAATTTATTCCCTTCATTTTTTTGAATAAGTATGTGGATGGTACTAACCTTTCATAGTTTTAGAATTTTTTATTATTTTTTTAATAATTTTTATTTATAGTGAATAAAGTGAGCTTAATTGAAGGATCTATTCATGTTTTTTACCATGAGTAATCCACTTATGGCTATTCATCAGTTTATCTTTATATTGAATCATATTTCATACAATTTTCAATGATCAATATAAGCTATAAGAGAAAGCAACTTGATTTATCCTCTCACCTTCTAATCTCTCGATACGTTTTACATGAGATGAATATTTATTGAATATAATCTTAACCTATTTACATTTTTAGGAAATTTTAATTTTTATATAGAATTTATTAATATTAATGAAGGGGTAATTTTAAGGGATCTGAAGAGAAAGAAATCTTCTAAATCTGAGAGTTTCTTAGTAAAAAATTATGATCACTTTTAAATGATTTTAAATTTATTCTCATTACTTATCATATATATACATTTAGAATATGTTTTTGGCTTATACTTTGGTCTTAAATTCTAGAAAAAATAAATGAAAGAATTTTTTTGGATGCTGAATTTTTGGCTGAAACATGCGGGTTGTTGTAATTTAATTAAGCGTTTTTTTATTGTGAATTGGGGATGAATAATCATGTTCTATACTAAATTTTTTTAAACATTTCTATGAAAATTATCTATCTTACACATTATATTTTTGAATTTTATATTTTATATGGTAATAATTTGTGAGTTTATGTTCATGTTTTGCAATGTTTTTTTTATTTATTTTTTTATTCTGAAAAAACTACACCAAGATTTCATTTAACAGTTTTGAACAAGTTTTTTATCTACTAAATTTTCAAATTTGTCTTTAACTTCAGAAATTGAATAAACTTTTTTTCTCCACCTTCAGTTCAACATTGAGAAAATTTTCAACATTTAGTGTTGGGGAGAGGGTATTTGAATGTTATAATCTATACCACAATATGACCCATCTAAAACCCCTAAAATTTTACAAATATGATTGTGTATCAAGATTTAATGAAACAATTTTAGTATTTTACAATTTTTATGAAGTTTGAGTGGTGTTTATGAATATTAAGGTTGTTAATTATTTATTACCCCTCAGATTTTGTTGAGTAATTTAATATTCACTGCTATCTTGAAAGGAGGTTGACTTTGGCAAAGAATTATGAGAATTTTTTACAATTATAATTTTTTTTGAATAATTTATTTTGGATTAAAAATAATAAGATATGTATTCAAATTAATTATGAAATGAAAATAATATTCTAGGATGGAAGAATTATTTTATTCATTATGTTGTCAGATTATTTATTTATAATCCTTTTAATTTAATTAATAATCTCATCCAAATATAGTTTCTAAATTATTTTATTACTAATTTATGTGAGTCAGTTCTCCGGTAGGTAAAAATAAGTTTTAAAATTTTGTTGAATGAATATTGAAAAGAGTTTAATCTGAATTATAATTGTCTAGTACAATTATTTTTTTATATTAAAAATATGTTTTTCACTTAAATAAAATATAATTTCATGAGGGTAAACACCTTCACTACTTGAATGACATACAAGAGGGAAAATCATTTTGAAAACAAATTTAAAATCGCAACTTAGTATTTCAAAATTATGATTTATTTGATACCAATGGATATGATATATTATTTTCTTAAGGATAGAAAAAACTTTAGTTTGAGGGAATTTATGTGGATGTATTTTGTTAAATTTTTGTTCCATAACATATTTAAATTAATTATGTTTTAGCGGTTAAAATTATGATTTATGTAATTAATTTACATTGATGATAATTTGATTATAAAATGACATAACTACTAAAATAATGATTTTATGATTAATTAATGATTTTTTATATTTAAATATTATTTTTTTAAACTTCCTATTTATTAATTAATATTGAAGTTCTTTTCAAAATATTATTTTAATATTGTTGTTTTATTATATGTATTGTTAATTTAATTTTACAAAATCATTATCTTAGTGTCTATTTTAGTATGGTATTTATTAATATTTAATTATCAAAATAAATTTGATTTTAATTTAATTTGTATTTACTTATTTTTATTTTTCTCTGATGGAGCCCCACTATTGATTTTTTCTCTAACTAAGATCACTCTAGATATTCCATAGATAACCAATGCCAACACCATCATTGAGGTTTCGATCGACCACCATCATCATTTAAAGCTGAACCGACACTCTCCACCGAGCATTCATCAAGGTCGCTATCGTTGATGGTGTCCATGTCAACACCACACTTTGACCAGATTTGGACTGAAAGGGGATTACAAAGATGAAGATTATAACAATACTGACTCCAAATCTAATCCAAATTCATGATAAATCTTTCATTGCAAATCCAAATCCAAGCTGGTCATTTGTTTATGATTTTTTAATACTATTTAATCTGCACCGGCTGAGAGTGTTGATGACGACCGATGTTGAAAAATGATAAGGGTTCATTTTTGAGTATTAGTTGATTTTTGATTTTGTAATTTTGATGTTTATGTTGTTCTGATGATTTATGAGAAACTATGAATCATCATCTAAATTTAGTGGTCTGTTGGTTCAGATAAAATTCTACTTAGTGATGAAGATGGATTCTTCTTGGAGTTTCACATCATCGTGGTTTAAGTAATTTTAGGAACCAACCATCCTTATTGTAGTTTCTAACTAGGAATGAAAGGAATAAGTTGTTTAATAATTAATTTTTTGTAAAATTGTTCAATAATTTCTATAATAAGAGATGGGAGAGATACTGATGGAAAAAATATAAATAAATGAATGCAGGTTGTGACTCACAATACATGAAAATATAATATTGATCCTATGGGTCTTCTGGGAAATAAAATAAGCACATAAAAGAAAATAAAAAATTGAATGGATTTATTCATAGACACATTAAATCACGTATAGAAATATTGAGAGATGTTGGAATCAGAGACGATAGAAATACTAGTAGATTTTCTTGGAATCTACTAAAAATATGAGAGCTAATGAATATTAAGATCAGAGTTCTTTGACACTCCCTAGTGAAGTCCATCTAAAATTACAGTAGAAGAATCTAGTGTATTAACTTGGTCAACCCTTTATGAGTATTCAATTTCTTTAATTACATGAATATAATTTATTCTATATTGTTGAGATTCTAAATTCAACCTCTTATTGATGTTTCATTCATCTATCGATTTGTAATTATTTTTTCTTCCAATCAAAGTATGACACATCTCTACAGGGAATTCAATAAAATATAAATATGGATCATTAATTTTAGTTAAGTTGGAGTGTGAATATGATTCATACTGTGATATTTTTTTGAATCTTCTATTAGAGAATTGTGAGTACACAGAGTGTTGTATGTGCCTTTGATTTCATTTAATGTTGAGATCATTGATCGACTCCTTTAGGGAGAGATTTTTCTTCCAAAATCATGTTCACATACTCATTTAAATATGAAAAATTAGATTCATAATTTGATATTTTAGTATTAAATTGAATGAATTAATGTTTTAAAAACCATTTGAAAATGATAAAGAAATAATGACCCATAATAATCACTAGTTATGTTGCCGCTTTCACTTTTTTGTTCATTGTATTTGTTAGTTTTATTCATTTTGTTTTTAATTGTTTCATTTATTTTTTCACTTTTAAATGTGGTAGGAATTTTGTATTGATTTATATCTAGTCTAAACCCCTAGAAATTTTTTAAAATATATAAAATCAGAAAAGAAAAAAAAATCATGAAAAAATAACCCCTACAACTATGTCTCTTTAAGAGATAACCTTGGTTACCACTTTACTAGAGTTATTAGGTTTTAAAATTTTAGTTTTATTTTAAGATATTTCCAAAATCCGTTCATCAGAATCATTATCGACACAGGTTTTTTCATATAAAAAGATATCTAAATGTCAGTTTTGGATTGACAAGGTACACGTTTTGGGGCACATCATCTTGGAAAAGGGTGTGGTTTTTGACCTAGAGATAGTTCAGGAATCAATTTCTTAGGATAATCCCAATAATGTTTTTGATATTCGAAGCTATTTGGGATTAGCTGGTTATTACTGAAGTTTTATCCAAGACTTTTCTCGATTGGCAGCACCACATACTGGTTTGACCAAGAAAGGGATAAAGTTTGTTTGGATAGAATCATATGAGAATTCATTCTTGGAATTGAATAATCGCTGGAATTAGGCACCAATTTTTATCTTATCTGAGGCAGGTGAGAAGTACATAGTGTTTTGTGACGCTTCTGTGGCCGAACTCGGAGTTGTGTTGATGTAAGGGGATAAAGTCATTTCTTATGGGTCTCAGTAGTTTAATCCACATGAACGGAATTACCGTACGCATGACCTCAAGTTTTTAATAGTGGTTTATGCTATTAAGTTTTGGAAACACTATCTTTTGCGTGAAAATTTTATAGTTTTTATGGATCACAAAAGCATGAATTATATATTTTCATAGTGTGACTTGAATCTTCGGTAGCGAAGATGGGTATAGTATATGCAGTCCTTGGATTTTGAACTGGCATATACACCCAGGAAGGGGAATAGTGTGGATGATTGCTTGAGCATAAAAACTCAGACTTGTTTGGTACATGAGTTGGGTGCATAGTGAAAGGTGATGACCTTGTTGGCGGAAATGCATGTGTTAGTTCAGGAGAGTTAGGAGAGGATGTCTCTGCTTTCTGTAGCAGTGGAGTCTATGCTCTTGAGATGGATCAGGGATAGGCATTATAAAGATATGGAATGTTTAACCTTGAGGGAAAGCCTTGAAGGTAGTGAGACACCTTCAAACTGAAAAATATATGAGGATGAGACCGTCAATGTGAAAAATTGGGTTTTTGTGCCTACGAGTATACAAGAGGAAATCATGTGATAATTTTATGCTTTAAGGTGGGTAGTACGTCCTGGGATGATAGAAATGTATCGTGACATTTGATGATAGTTTTGGTGGCTAGGAATGAAAAAGGTCATAGCAGGGTTCGTAACATGGTGTTTCATCTGTCAAAAGGTGAAATCCGAGCATCAACGACCTGGAGGACTATTGCAACCATTACCTATTCCCGAATGGAAGTGGGATGATGTGGCTATGGATTTTTTAGTATGAATTCCAAAGAATCTTATGAAGAATGATGTTATTTTGGTCATTGTGGATCAACTAATGAAGGTAGAACACTTCTTTCCTATCAAGGAAACCTTTACAGTAGAGAAGTTGGGAGAAATGTATGTGAGAGAGACAATTCGTTTGCATGGGGTGCCACAAACAATAGTTTCAGATCATGATTCGTGCTTTACTTAACACTTTTGGAAGGGCGTATAGAAGGATCTTGGTACACATGTTCTATTAAGTATGACCTTCCTCCCATAGACAGATGGGCAGTCAGAGCATATCTTACAGGTGTTAGAGGTTATGCTACGAGCATGTGTGCTTGAATTTTGTGGTTCTGGGGAGAAATAGTTGGATTTAGTGGAGTTTTACTATAATAGCAGTTATCAAGAAACTATACAGATGGAACCATATGATTAACTTTATGGTAGACCTTGTAGATACCCACTATGTTGGTTAGAGGTGGGTGAGTCAGAGTTGTTGGGACCGAGACTAGTTCAAGCGACATCGGAGTAGGTGCAATTTATTAGGAAATAGTTGGCTATGGCTTGGAGTAGACAAAAGTCATATGATGATAGACGGAGAAGAACCCTAGAGTTTATAGAGGGTGATCGTGTATTCCTTTGGGTGTCTCCTAGATTGGGCACCAGAGGATACAAAGGTAGGGAAAGTTAGTGCTCAGGTTTGTGGGACCGTTTGAGGTTCTAGAGAGAATCGGGCTGATGGCGTACCGATTAACACTCCCATAGAAATTCAGCATTATGCTGGATGTTTTTCATGTGTCACAACTATGGTGGTATCACCCTGACCCTTATCATGTGATTGATGTAGAGTAAGTTGACCTCAAGACATATGCATCCTTTGAGGAGCATACGATACGTGTGTTGAGTCACAGTGAGAAAGTGTTACGGAAAATACTCTTTTTGGAACAGAATCTTACAGAAGTCCGGGAGTGAAACTCGAGGAAAAGCTGTTATAAGGTGGGGATATAGTAAGATCTCGACCTTTTCTGTAGTCATATCAGGCATGTTTTTAGGTACGTTTTTATGTCTTTAGGTATCATTAAATTTTATTAGTTGCTTGGGATGAGTTTGGGTGAAAATTTAATAAAAACTAAAGGACAGTGGGCTATGCACGGTTTGCACACAGTTTGACAAATTATGCGACCAAACCATGCCAAGCATGAAAAATTGGACAGAGGAGTCCGCATAGTTGGCACAATGTTTTCCTAATCATGTGACCAAACTATTCCAACCATGTATAAGTGGGCTATGGAGTTCAGATGGTTGGCACACGGTTTTCCTAACCATGTTCCTCTACCCAAGAAACCGTGCACATAGTTTTTAATATCCGAAAATCTCTTTTAAAACCACCCAAACCCCCCTGGGACTCCCATATTTCATCCTTGTCTTGGTATTGACATATTTAAGGTGTTCCCAAAGACTTCTAGAGGGATTATAAGGCGATCCAAAAACCATTCTTTGAGATTGGAATCCCATATTGAAGATCCACTATCCTCCCCATAAGTTGATTTCATCCTGATGCTTCTCCTGTTCTTTCCTCTATCTTTCCATGAACTTTTCATGGAGGATCTTCATTGTTTCCATGGAAATAAACCTATGGGTTTAAATATAGTTCTAGGATTATGAATCTAGATCTATATTTTCAAGATCTTGGGGCCTTTGATCTTAATTTTGGTTTTAGGGATTTAGATTGAGAGTTTGTTCGACGATGTTCTGTTGCTCGGATTTTTGGGATTTTTGTTGGGATAACTTCTGTCAATAAACTGAGGTAGGTGGCCTAAATTGAACTCCCATAGTCATGATTTATGATATGTTTAGGAGTATATGAAATTTATTTATTCCCTGGATAAAGTATTTTTTAAATGGGGGTAATTAGGAAAGTGAAATTGATGTGTGTTTACCTTGGTGATTTATGGATAATTGAATCATGAAACCAATGAATGGGGTGGGGGGGGGGGGGTTCCAAAGTGATTGACACCTTGGAGATTTAATTAAGGGTTTTTATATTGTATTTTAGTTATTTAATTGATTTTATTAAGATAATTACTTGGGAGAATTAATTATGAATTGATGTTTGGATTTTAAGATAATTAATTGTAAGAATTAATTATGACTTGATGGGTTTTGAAATGGATAATTAATTATGAAGAATTAATTATGGAATGAGAATGGTATTGATTGATCAATTAATTTATGAATTAATTATTGGGTTATGTGCTTAGTTAATTTTCGAATTGACTAATGTACTTTGAAATGTTGAACTACTCATTGGATTAGCAAATTGTTAATGTGGCAAATTCTTATGAACTAAATAATGATAAAATGGCTGAGATTTTGTGGTCCTAGGTATAACATCCTACACCAAATGATTAATAATAATAATAATTAATAATGTTTATACTAAGATTTGGAGTTCTAGGCTTGACGACCTACACCAAATGAATGATAATAATGAATGATGATTCAATTGGAAAACATGGATTGAATTGTCCTAATGTGATGATTAGGTATTAAATGACAGTGTGATAACTATTTAATTTATGCATTGTATTTATTTCTTCATATAACTGCATGCACTATCTTCTGAATGGACTCATTTTAGACATCAATGGTGGGGGCCTACTGGGTTGTACTCACACCCTATTTGGTCTGTCTGACCGCCTCTTGAGTAGAATTTATTGTTGCAGGACATGATAAGGGCAAGGCCCTGGGATAGGTTGCGGTTTGGGATTGAAGCCTGGGAGAGGGAACTAGATGTTTTTTGGGACCCACTTTGGAGTTGTTTTTTATTTACATTTAGTTGCATTGTAGACACTTGGAACTTGAATTTTCATATCATGTTTTACCTTTCAATTGAGTATTTTATTTTCTGGTTTGGACTATCATATGACATGTCACTGTTCTAGTTATTTATACGCGTCCATACTTGGTTATTTTTATTTTCTTCCACTTTTGTTTAATTTTGATAAAAGAGGGTATAATCTCCCCATGCCTTACTTACGTGACCCTCACTGCTAGTCGGCACCCTCTGGTGTATGGAGAGGCACGCTTGAGGGCATGTGGCCAATCGTCTTGGGACACTGTTCAATGTCTCCCGGGTCGGGACATCACACTTTAACATGGTAATGAGTTATTTAAAATGAATAATAAACATTAAAAAGGTTCTAAAGAAATTATAAATTAACCTAATTTTATTATTCAAGAAATTAAATAATGAACGAGACAAGTCAGATTCAAGGTAAGGGAATTTATTAACCAAATTTCCATTATTTGGGTTAAACTTATACTTCTTGATTATATCGTGCAATGATTGTGTGAGAAATTACTTTTGGATATATAATCTTGTATTAATACATTCATTATTTTTCTTTATACTTAATACACAGAATCAATATATTTTCTTAACAAAAATGATCTTTGTAAGAGAATTTCTAAACTCAGTTTCCACTCATTGGGTTTTATGCATACTTAGTTGATTATATTATGCCATCATTATATGTGGAATCACTGTTTATTCATTTATGTTGAAATTTACAATGCCCTTTGTGTGGATGTACTGTTACTACACACAATCACCCTATTAAAAAATTCTTACATCATTTATATGAACTTTTTAATGGAAATCATAACACAATCTCATTTAATTGAGTTAAATATCCATGTCATTGGTTTTGTTTTTACAAGAATATGTGTGAATTAACTCTGATTATTTTACACTTAATGTCCATTTATATTGGGTGTATTTATATTTTTCCAACATAATTATGTCATTGATTTATCCTTAATCAAAGGATATGATATTTGTAAGGAATTTTGTCTCAATTTACATTCCACTGAGTCTTTTTTGTCGTTATACAAAAATTCACTTTTATATAGTGTATATACTACCCTTTGACATATTATATCATGGATCTCCTTATTATCATTATATTATAAGTTTTTTTAATGTTATTTTTTAATTAATTTTATATAATTATTTTCTCAAGTAGTAAGGGAATATTTAAAAAAACATTGTTTTAAATGTTTTGAAGATTTAATATTCTAAATCCTTCTCTTTAATGTCCATGTTTTTAAAAATTATTTTAAGGACTTATTTATATGAAAATGAATTTTTTCTATGATTTTAACTTCTTTCAAAAGTTCAAAATTGGTATGGAACACTTTTATGCGAAAATCAACCTTTTAAGTTTTTTAATTGTGTTTTAAAAATGGGTTGATTATTTCAATATATTGAAATGATATATTGTTATTAAAATTTGGAAATGTTAGTTTTTACTTTATGATTTTTAATTTGTTATGATTATGTTATGGTTCTTGGGAATTGCTTAAGTATATTGGTGGTTTTATGATAAACCAAGGGCGGGTGAGCCCATGATATCTCTCCAATTCATTGGGTAACATGATAGAGCTAAATGATAAATTTTCTTCTAATATATTTAGGGAATATACTTTGATGGGTATTACAAACATAAACATGAAGGTTACTCCCAATATTCCTGTGAAATCTACACTGTAAGTATGATATGGATGATACAAGTTACCTTTATGTTTTATGATTTCTATAATGTTTTTTAGGAATATTATGATTGCATGATGTAAGCTAAGTAGTTTATAATTTATTGATGAAAGTATGATTTTGTGAAAATGTTTTCATGGGTTTTAAATATTCATGGTCTAACTGTTTTATTCATTATTTTATATTCCTTAATGAACTTTTTATGATCATACCATGTTTTTGAAATGTTTTTTACATGGTATAAGGAAGAATAATATAAACGAAGAATTCAAGAAGATTTTATCAAGAAAATAATTCTTTTTTTATTTAAAAAGTTTTTGTATTGTGAAAGAAATTGGATAGAGTAGAAGAGACTACTTTGTAATATTTCAGATGTAACGTAATATTTATGCCCTAATTATCTAAAAATATAAACCTAAAAAGATCCTTAATATGAAAAAAAGTAAATTATTTATCAAAACTCAAGTTATGTAAGGTTTAAGGATGTGGCATTATAGTTGGTATCAGAGGTCGGTTTAGACAACTTTAGGGATTATGGGTTTGGATAACCACATGGTAAGTCCCTATATCTATTTTTTCTATTAAATCCTTATTTTATAACTTTTTTAGATCAATAAAATTCACTTACAAGTTGAAGGAAGAGGATCTCAAACAACATTCCTATCTCTTCTCGATGAAATGGTTACAATAATTATTTCAAAGTCATGTTTGGATGATTGTGATACTTTTTCTTTCATACAAATTACTTGCTAACATTTCTTTGAGATATCAAACACCTCCAATATACCTCGATACCATCATGGATTATGGGTTGTATATATTAAAATCATATTTTCTCAATATTTTCTTATTTTTAATAAAGGTTAATATTATCAAGGCATTTTCAAATAGTTTACCTTATCACAATATTTTGAAGCATATTATGATTTTAAAAAAGGTGCTGAAGAAAAATACCTGTGTGTAACCTATTTATATTTTGTTTTAAAATCCTTTCTTTCAGCACATAGTTATGTTATTTTAAAAGGACCATTGATTGAAATTTTCAACTCAAACTCAATCTGACTATTTTATAAAAATTATGTTTTATTAGATGTTTTGAAATTATATGTCATGCATGATTATTTTCTGAAAATATTTTTTTTGTGCACACCCAAATGACCCAAGTTGTACAATGTGTATTTGGAAAAAGAAAGAAACTTATTTTAAAGGATTTATAAATCATTTTTGAATGCATGTACCTTTTATTTATGTGAACAAGATTACTATGAAACCAGGTGGACACCATGATCATGGTATGATGTTCTTTGTATTGGGAACAATTTTATTTTATCATATGGAGCTGAAAAAAAATGGAAATATATATAAGAATTCATGAATTAAGATGTTGAGGTCATTATGGGTTGGGATGAAAATGAGAGGTATAATACAAGAATTGTGGATAAACCCTTTAGGGATTTTTTTAGTTTATAAAAAAGGAAAACACACAGACCGTGTGAAAACCCGTCGTGTCAGACAAATCTGCGAGAATCGATCCCATAACCGAAGTGCAACTGAGATTTATCACCTACCACTAGACTACGTGATGTATCTGGTTAGTATGACTTATTATTTTTAGTTAAATGATTATTATAATCATGAATAATTTTATTTTGGGAACATATGTTTTATCAAATGGATATCTTTAGTATAGGAAAATGACTTGGTGATTAAGAGATAAATGTCATTTTGGAGGACATTCACTCTTTTGGGAACACTATATGCCTAAAGAAAACATAATACTGTGGTATTTTATTTTAGGATTAATGGTTGAATTTTCTTTAGGAATGATCTATGTTTTTATTGTAGACTTATTGATATTTGGGTTATTTATAGAAATGATTAAACTATCATGGAGAATATGTGATTAGGTTAATTACATTTAAGTATGAGACTTCAAAAGTAGCCGATATTTTTTGGAGATAAATGTTACGATTTTTTGTGGAAGACCATGTGATCAAATACTTCTGAATTTTGTGTTTCAATCTTAGTTTTTATTATTTTGAAGAATATTAAGGACAATTGTGTATTGAATGGTCTGTGTTGAACTTTTAGTATTATTTGTTGAATTTTTGATATTAAGAGTAGTATTTATTTTTATAAAGGATTATACTTTTTAGGGATTATCTGATCTTGTATTAACCATTTTTGTTTTTTTAATGTCAAAAGATAGTGGAAATATATCATTCATCTATTCTGGATTATGTGATTCTCTAAAAGTTTATTCTAGCACTTCAGTTGTGACAAATTCATCTGGAATACTCATAATTTGGAGAAAAGATGAATTTTTGGTAGATATTTATAATATTATGAAACTATAATTGAAAATTAGTATATTTCTTTATGTTCTTATTCTAAGAAGTAAAATAATTCCTCAACATTATGAAACATATCTTAAAACAAAAACATTTTCCATTAAATTTTCCTATGGTGAAATCAATGATCGTTTAACCAATCAATAGTTTGTGGGTTTCAGATTGTTATCATTATTGAGATCATGTTTTATATCACTCTCCATAAGAACAATATGGTTAGTATTTCTTACATATCCATATTTTTCTACATGGAATCCTAGTATGTGTAATCTCAGGTGACCTTTGTACTTCTATTTCTTTCTTTTAAAGTGATAGTTTTATTGACTCATTTTACGATGTGGGATTTTCAATGAAGTTTCGAAGACCAATTTTAAAATTTCAAGGACTCAATTTCCAAAAGGGGGTAATGATGTAACATCCCAGGTTTTAATAAAGAAACATCGTGTTCAATAGCATACATGATACACTTCATCGAGCTTAAATGAAAAAACTAAATATTATTATTTAAATGTAACCATTATAACCTAGTAATTGTAATGACGATAATGAATGGTATAAACTGAGTTATGAAAATATGGTTTACACATGTTTAAATAATTATTCCTTATTTACCAAATTTATTATAAATGGAAATAGAAACACCAATTGAATATAAAGGATGTGAATTAATGAAAACCTATTTAAAAATAGAATAATTGTGTTTATAAAATCATATCACTCTTTATGAATTTTTATTTAAGGATAAATATATGTTATATATTCAATGTTATGTTTTAAATTCACCTTATATTTTATATAAATATTATATAAGAACAAATTCAATATTTTGGGTAAAAGAAGATTTTTTTCTAAAAATGAAGTTTTACTAACTTTTTATAGAGAACCCTTTTTAAATTTAGTTTTGACACCATTATATATTCTATATGACAAAATAAACATCTTCTATATAAGAGGGACATTAAAATATACTCTTGTTAAAATTTTGGTAATTTTCTGATATAGTTCATTTTTAAATGAATATCGAAAAATACTGCATTTTAATTCAAAACAACCTTTTCATATAATTTATTTATATAGTTATATTATCATTTTAATTAGTTTTAATGCTTAATTGGATTAATTATTTATCATTTAATAAAATTATGGTCAATGGAAGTAATTTCACATATAAATTAGACATAAAAAGTTGTCAATCTTTTCATAGTTTTTACTTCTTAAAAACCCGCTTTCTGGTTTTGACAACATGAATTAATCTTAAATTAATTACTGAAAGTTATATTTTTTTTATTTTGGAAAATATATTCCATATTTGGAATCATAATTTCCAAATTTTTTAAATAAATACCATTTATTTTTGGACACTATGAATAGAAACACCAGTAATTATTTTTATTTACCATGGTTAAAGGGTAAATCTGGTAAATAAGGGTAAAAATAATAATATTGTAGTAATATAAAACTACACTAAAACATGTACTAATCCAATTAGATGAGATATTTACAACCATAATCATCATTGGGCTGATTTTAGGATCCCCTGGATCCACTTGGGTGTGATAGTGACCTTTTATTATATTAAATTTAAAGAAAAGGTAAATATAACATAAACATGTATCTTTTAGTAAAACAATTTTAATATAGGGTAATATAACTGTTATCTATGACTATAAATAGTAATTATAAATATAAAAAACTTCCCTACATCATGGTACTTTATTTATAATTTTTATACATTAAATAAATAAATTTATTTCTGAAACAATGATGAAGTAGTGATTATCTTATTAATGAGAGATTAAAATAAATGATATTATAAATATTAAAATAAATATTATATGATATAATATATGTAATCCAAGAATTTTATGGATTCCTATGATATATTATAATTTATTTAATGTATTTTTTTTTTATGTAATCATGTTTTTATGAATTTTTGAAGAAGTTGAGTATGAATAATATAAAAATTGACATAATTAATAACATAAAACATAAAATAGATTATTAAATGTTTTAAAATTATTAAAAATATAATATTTGGCCAAATGGTTAATATAAGTACAATTATGATCTAAATGGAACTTTTGTGGGTCTTTTGACTTGTTATTATAATTAAATTAACCTACAAAGTATAAATAATAAAATATCATGGTAAGACTAAAATAGGTAAAATAAAGGATAAACAAAACATATAAGGGTTAAAAAATATTCAAAACATGTGTAAATTTAATTATATGATGGATATATGACCCAAAATCATCTTATATTTGAAATAAATTATTTTGGGGTCATTATAAATCAAAAATAAATTTATAATAAAATAATATTTGAAGACTTTCCTTAAGTTCCACTCCTCCATCTTGTAAAAGGACACCACCTATACCCACTTACACACACATATCAAGACCCTTGTATCATCCAAATTATTCTCAAATAATCTCCCCAAATCCCTTCCTTACCCCTATAATCCTTAACTTTGGTAAACGACAATTAAAGAAAGCCTTTTGGCTCAATTCAAAAAGAGTTTCCCATTTTAGAGTTAGCATATTCTCTAAAGTTCCTTTCCTTTTTTCCTTCTTCACTCTCTATTCACTTATTAATATATGATTAAATAAAAAACAAGTATTCTAAATATACTAGACATTTTTATGATAATTATTCTAACTACACTTATACACACCTCCATCTAATGGATATGATAATACTGATTCTGTGTACGATGAACTACTACCTCACGAAACGATGATTGTTCAATTTTCTCCTACCACCTCTCATAGTGGACATTATGATGGAATTGTATTTATATATGATATATATGATATTTATTTTGTCTCTATTTTTATGTATGTTTTATTTATAGATTATCTTTATGCTTTCCATAATGTCAAAATACGATAATTTCATTGAAGAAAGTGTGGACTACCGCCCCCTCAAAATGATATTAATCGTTCATGCCATACATGGAACATATAAAAGATGGGATAAATGAAAATATGTAACATATATAACTTAGATATTATACTGTAATTATAATATACCTATGTGTCATTTATTTTTCATTCTATTAATATGAAAATGAAATGAAAGTAGCGTTCATGTGTACATATGGCCTACCGTCTCCATGAATGGTTCATTTCATTTATTATCACCAAATTTTATATAATATTATAAATACATATATGCATAATATATATTATATTTAAATCATGAATAATATTCTAGATATAATATACTTATGACCACATGGATAATTTTCATCAAAACAAGTTCATTTTTTACTCAAGTACCGAACATCGAAAAAACGTCTGATGTGAACTCAAATAATTAACAAATTGGTACAACATGGTAATAAGGGATATTAAATGAATAATATAATTTAATAATTATTTAAATCATATAGAAATTAACCTATGTTTATTATTCAGTAAATTGAAGAATGAACATGACAAGTCTGATTCAAGGTAAGGTAACTTCTTAAACCAATTTCCATTCTTTAGGTTAAACATATAATTCTTGATTATGTCATGCTATTATTATGTGAGAAATTAATTTTGGATATATAATCTTTTATTAATACATTAATTATGTTTATTTATAGTTAATACACATAATTTATCTATTTTATTAAAAAATTGATCTTGGTAAGTGAATTTCTAAACTCAATTTCCACTCATTGGGTTTTACGCATACTTCATTGATTAAATTATGCCATGATTATGTGTAGAATTACTATTTATTTATTTATGTTGTAATTTACACTTAACTTTGTGTTGATATACTATTACTACAAATAATCACCCCATTGGTAAATTTTTACGTCATTTATATGAACTTTGTAAGGGAAATCTTAACTCAATCTAATTTCATTGAGTTAAATATCCATGTCATTGGTTTTGTTTTCACAAGAATATATGTGAATGTCCTATGATTGTTTTACAATTAATATTCCTTTATATTGGGTTTATTTATATTTTTCACACATCATTATGTCAGTTATTTATCTTTAATCTAATTATATGATCTTTGTAATGTATTTTTTCTCAATTAACATTCCATTGAGAGTTATTCATTGTGATACACCAATTCACTTACTATATGGTTTATATACCATCCTTTAAAATTTTGTACCATGAATCTACTTATTATCATGATATTATAAGTTTTTTAAATTTTATTCTATAATTATTTTTATTCTGGTATTTTCTCAAGTGGTAGGGAACTCTTTAAATAAAACATCATTTTAAATGTTTTAAAGATTTAATATTCTAAGTCCTTCTATTTAATGTCCATGTTTTCAAAATTATTTTTAGGACTTATTTATATGTACATGATTTTTTAAAGATGTTAAATCCTTTAAAAAGTTTCAATGTTGTATGGGACACTTTGACCCAAAAATAATCTTTTTTAGTGTTTTAATTGTATTTTAAAAATGGATTGATTATTACAATATCATGAAATGATATCTTGTTTTTGCAATGTGGAAATGTTATTTTTCCTTTATGAATATTAATGTGTTATGATTAAGTTATGGTTCTTGGGTATAGATTAATTATACTAGTGGTTCCTTGATATACCAAGGACGAGTAAGCCCATGATATATCCCCAATGCGTCGAGTAATGTGACAGAGGTGAACAATAAATTTTCTCCTAAGAGATTTAGGGAATATATTGTGATGGGTATTACAAACATAACCATGAATGTTAATCCCTATATAACAGTTAAAGATATAATATAAGTATGATATGGATTCAACAATTTACTTATATATTTTAGGATTTCTATGAAGTTGTGCAGGTATCTTATGTTTACCTGATGTAAACTAAGTAGTTTATGTTTTATTGGTGAAAATTATGATTTTGTGAAAAAAATTTCATGGGTTTTAAATATTCATGGGATAATGTTTTATTCCTTATTTTATATTTCTTACTGATCATTCTATGCTCATACCATTTGTTTGAAATGTTTTTCCCAGGGTATAAGAAAGGATAGAAGAAAGTATGAATTCAAGAAGATTGTTATAAAGAAAATAATTCTTGTTTTATTTATGGAGTTTTATTATTATAAAAGAAATTGGATAGAGTGGAAGTGTCTAATTTAAAATATTTGAGATGTAAAGTAATAGTTATGGTGTAATTCTCTAAATATATAAACCTGAAAATATTCTCAATATGAAAGAAAGTAGATTCCTGATAAAAACTGAAGATTATGTGTTGTTTAAGGCTGGGGCCTTATAATATATATTTAAACACATCTAAATATAACACATGTATAAGGTACCTTATACCCTTTCATATAAATTCTTTAAATCATATGAAATCCATAACCCCCCAAGATTTAACAAGGATTGATTGATATTCACCCCCATATTTCAATAAAAGGCATTAACCTTTAGGTCAATGAGTACTCCTAACCAAATTATAAGTACACATTATTCTTTACACATTTCTGGCTTTAATCCCATCATAATTCTAGCACCAAATATGTATATGTTATAATTAACCTCTTAATTGATGCTCATATCCTAATAAGTGTAATGGTAGAAGAAAACCATGTCAATTGTCATACTGAGAATATAACTCCTTAAATGCATCTATGATAATTTAACGATGTAGTCCAAACAAACATAAACTAAAACACACTCCACATTTCACAATATAACATTAATATTCCTAAATAATAAATATTTTAATAATGATAAATAAATGAATAATTAAAATATTTTAACATGATATAAAAATTTATGAACAACTCATAATTAGTGAAACTAAGAATGATTTTTCATTAGGAATGAGTAATCATGGAAAATATAATTTTATACAAAATTAACTTTTTGTATTATTATTTAAATGACATTAATTTGAACTAATTTACAACAAAAATTATGAGATATTTTTATGAAATCATTTATTTGCAAATAATAAGCATATAATATTCTCTATAAACACTTCCCCTAATTTAAGTATCCAGTATTTTAATTTATTAAAACCATTAAAAGTATTATCTAAAAGTAATTTTAAAATTTTTTAAATAAAATTTTCAAAATAAATCCATAATATAATATTTTTATACATTAATTTATCAAATAGTAATAAATTAATACAGTAACATATATATTTAACCTTATCTTATAATTTAGAAACTATTTATAAATAATATACCATGAAAATAATCTTCCAAACATTATCAAATCTACAAAAAAAACATTTCTGGGTTCTCACCTGTGATGGTTTTTTGGATTAAAAAAAATCCCTCTTCTAAATTCAGTTAAAAATTCATACAATATAGAATGATGCACGGAATTATGTCCCTCTCAACTCATAATTAGTCATGCCCATATTAGAAATAGTTTCAATTTATCCTAGTTGTTTTATAATATTATTTTATATTTCTTCACAGTTCATTCCTAGGCTTCTTTAACATGGAATTTTGATTGTTTATATCTATTTAAGCTAGACTTTGACCATTTATGTGGAATTGTTTGACCTTGATTTAAAATTTATAGATAGAAAATCATGGAACTAGAATATTTTAGGTATGGAACTATAATTTTTAAATATTTAATAGAAATCCTTAGGATAGATCCTGACCGTGTAACATATAGCAGTTAACCATGACTAAAAGCATCATCCTATATTGACCTCATTTTTTGGATTTTTTTCATCTACCAATAATGACTATTTCCCATAATTTATTTCCTAGTATCTATAATTTAATGAAAAAAATTTGTTATGGTTTATATATATTTCATTTTCTAGAACAATTATAGAATAATATACCATTTCATTTGGGCTATAATGCAGTTTCTCGAATACTCAGTTTTCATAATTCTAAATTCAATCCAGAATAAAAAATGATATATGTTCTCAATTACCACTAATGTGTTTTTATTTTATTTCACTCAACATAAAATTTACATAACAGAAATCCAAAACCCAAAAACACAAAACATCTACCAATAAAAATTTATTTGATAAATACAGTGAAGAATATAATGTGATAGATTTGAACTTTGTTGATTTATTTCATCGTGCATGAGTTTGATAATGATCAGTAAGAATCGTAAAATAAAATCCTCCTCTTAGAGTCTTATTGAGCTAGAATAACCTCTTAATTCATAGGAATGATTTCCCTTTTATCCGTGGTCCACATGAACCTTTTATTAAATGATAAATAGAATGTTATCTAGGGTGTTATGGCCAGATGCGCTTTCAATAATTCAGATGAAATTCAAACACTTATAAAAAAACCAATTGATTTTTTATATATCATTCCATTGTAATAAATTATAACATAAAAATTTTATACTGCTGAAAGAATTTATGAAATTATTTTTTCAAAAAAATTTAATTTTCTTGATAGATTGCATTACACGTAACACCATGTTTAAATAAACCAGGATATACTATGAAAATATTATTATTTCTGGTGATAATTATAAACTAGATTTTTAAATAGGGTGTATGAATATAAAGAACTATATTATAAAAAATAATACAGTTTAATGCTTTATTAAATAAATTAATTGGTTATTCATTGAATATACATGAAAATAATAATCTTTTCAATGTAAAAGAAATATTTTTCAAGAAATCCCTTTTTATGTACACATTGTATTTTTATATAAGTAAACTAAATTAATCATAATTGGAGAATGATATTAATTAAATTTATCTAGTTTAAAATCAATCAACTATTTTATCATTTATCTATAATTTTTTATATCAATGTTATAAAAAAATTCAGTTATTTATTAATACTGTATTTTTATAAAAGAGGTTTTGGCACATTTTGGGAAATTATTTTAAAATTACTTATTTATAATTTTATAATTATTTTTTTAAAAATGATCATTATTTTTCATAATATAAAAGAAATTTCTTGGAGTGAATATTTGATATTTTTATGAAAATATTAATTTTTGATGTATAGTTAAAAAAGAATGTTTGTTTAAAAAACCAAATTTTTTTGTTTAAATAATCTACGCAGTTGCATATTCATTAAAAATGTTTAAAAAAATAAAATTATTTCCACAAAATTATTTTTCATCTAATATAGATAATTTCAATAAATTTCATGTATCATTTTTATATGAAAAAATATAATTATGGAATGAATTTCATTGGAAATCCATTTTTTATTCACATATGTGGGTTTAATATTTAATCAAATTCTAGAACATATATGAATTTAATTGTAAAAAATGAAATAAATATTTGGAATAAAAATAATTAAAATTAGGTAATATGGAAAACATAATATTTTTTCATAAGGAATATTAAAATATTAAAAAATAATTACCATAGTTAAGACTAAAATAAGTTTATGGAGGGTTAAACAAAAATGATATGGTTTAAATTTACCTAAAAACTTTTCTAATTTCTAATTTATTGAAATATATTGAGATTATATCATCTAATTATCAATAATGAGCCAATTGTGATACTCTTTTCCAAGAAAGTGGCCAGGAATTATTGAAAACCATTGGAAAATTAAAACCGTGCCACTATAAAAAGGATGATTCGCTCCTTTCTTCCTCACAGTGGAAAATCATTTTGTATCAGAAATTATATATGCCATGAAATTCCTTGATTCCATTCTAATGACCTGGTTTCATTGTTTTATTTATGAAACAATACTAGTAAGGCTTTAGTTATAAACCTAAATGGGTTCTCCAATGTAGTGGCATAGTTCGTAACAACGGATTTTCATTTTATTTCCTTTTCTACCTAATTTAAATATTATAAAAACATGTTTAAATAATAAATTTAGTATATTACAAATAATTAAATTCTATATTTTTATGTAATATCCTATATCCACCACCACTACCATAAAATGGGAAATGAAATCATCAATTTTGTTTACGACTGACTATCGCCTCCAGAACCCATGTAATTAAATTTACATAAATAACTCTAAAGAAGGGATTTAATGATGTATTTAAATTATATACCTGATATTTTTTTTTAATTATTATTATTTTTGGAATTATAATATCACATGTTCCTTCTTAAATTACAATCCCTTGAAAATTGAAAACATCACTCATGTGTACTTGTGGACTACCGCCTCCATGAAGCGGTATGATACACCATTAATTTTTTTGAATGGGTCGTAATAAGTATATAATTAACAAAAATTAATGATATATATGATATATAAATTATTTATTATGGTAAAAATATTATATTTTAGTCTTTTATTCAATCATTCAAGAAAATGGAAATAATTTTCATGCGTATGTATGGCCTACCATCACCAAGAACAGTGTAACTGATTTTTATATCTGTAAATTTTATAGATAACCCTAAAATTTTATATAATAAATATATAATATTTTTATATAATTAATAACATTAATAAGATTATGGAACCATATTCAATGTAAAATGACCAAAAAAACATAACCAAAACATAGATGAAAAATTAAAAAATTATCACCTAGGATAGAGATTAAAAAAATTAACGGTAAGGTGATATAATGTTATAATTAAATAATATATTTTATGATATATAAAAGAATTTTTATTTAATATTTTTATTAATTACCTATATTTATTATATAGGAGGTTCATACATGTATAATGAATGTTGAGAATTGAGGTATGGGATTTTCATCTCAAAATTATTTTTTGGGGACACATGACATATTCACCAATTGTTTTTTTGTGGTGTATATAATGACCATGGATATTAAATATGATTATTTGATGAATTTTATAGGATATACATATCAATCTATGGTTCTTTACTTATTTGGAATTATGATTCAAATGTTACCAAAGTGGTATGTGTTTTATAATAGAGTATCATTGATTACCGGGATTGTCAATGATGATTCCTCTAATTTTGAATTATATATTAATATTTTACTATAGAAACTCATGGATTTTATTTTCCAATTATTATTTATATAAATTAAATTCCATACATTCATTTCCATATCTTTATTTACTCAATATACCAAAGTAATATTTTTAAAGATAATTAACTATATCTCTATATTTGGTTGATAACCCTTTCTATTCCTTGTTTGTGTTTTATAAAAAAAATTTGAATAATGTTTTTCTATACTAAAATTATTTATTAATGTGATTTTTACCATTGTTTTAATTTTAAAAAAATGGATTAAAAGGAATATTTTATTGTTTTTTGAACAAGGTACATTTTAATATTTTTACTTCCCTTTGAATGGAATCTATAGTTTAACATGTACGAAAAGAATAATATTTCTTATAATAATAAATAGTCAATGATTTAAATAAAACTTTAAATGTTTTCAATTTATTTTCAAAGAAAATGATTTATTAAATAATTTTAAAAATTATAATATTTTAGATATGAAATTTCAAAAAGGAAAGGATATTTTCATCATGATTTTTAACGATCTTTTTATTGTATTTCAATGAATTAACAAAATAAACCATAGATTTTTTTTATGATTTATTGGGGTTATTATATAATGGTTCTATACTTTCCCTTTATCTGTCTAGTTTATGTTTATGTATAAAAATATTTATGAAACATGTTTCCTTCCCACTTATTATTCTATGATGAAATTCTTATAAAAATAATTTCCTTTTCACGAGTTATGATAAGATGAATGATTTTGGGGAAAACATATGTATGATTATCATTTTGTATTTGGTGGGACCAGAATTATAAACCCACCAAATGAATTGGGTAAAAATTAATGATCTATGATCTCAAAGAGGTTGTATAGGAGGTATTATAAATCCCAAAAGAGGGTACATAGAAGGTTTAATTAATCCTAAAAGATGGTACATGGGAAGTTATCCCAATACCAAAAGAGGGTACATGTGAGGTTATCCCAAAACCAAATAAGGTACACGGGTGGTTTCCCCATGTATAATGTGTTATGAATGTATTTGAAGGTACACATGATATAAATTTTTTAAGATTATGTGTATGAAATAGATCTATGTCTTATTTAAGTGTTATTATCTCATAGTTTATCATCCATGATTCCCTTATGAATTTTGTCTTTTTAACTTCAATGATTTATTCCATCATTTATGATTATGATCTATGATATGTAGAGTATGGTTTTAATTTTTTTATTATAATTGAACTTGTTCTCATGTAATATTGATATCTTCCAATTTTACCCTTGTTAAGAATATGGTATCACCCTATCTTATGTTTAATTTCCCCATGTTATGAAGAAAGGTATTATATATTATATTTATATGACGGACACTGGTTATGAAGAACCTAATTGGAGATGATGCAGTTCACTTGTGAACTAGTAATTTATGTATCCATGTTTCAAATTATGATATACCCATATAATCATGGAACTAATTGTTATGTTAGGTAATGAATATTGATATATTAATATGTGATATATTTGTATGCAATGTATGGTTCTCTCTACACCCATCAATATTGTTGATATTTTTATAAACTTTTCCATATCACAACATTATGTAACCTATGGAACTTTAATTTTTATGATTTATTCATTTTTAGGTATTTTTAAACACCTTGTAATCATCTTTTCATGACGACTCTTACTATTAATGAAATATAGTGTATGATTTTATGGTCTATGTATAGGATGTCACATATGCCATGGAACTATAGTGTGTTGATACTCACTATATTATGGTGTATCTCAGGTCACTCCATGAGATGATCTAATCCCTAAATTGTGGCGACGCCTTTAGTTAATATGTTTATAACATTAATATAATATATCAATCCAATCCAAGAGATACTAATTAAAATAATGTAAAGGGAAACCTTAAGTAATAGAGAAATCCCATGTATTTATTATTGGACATTAAAATTGGATAAGTGATTATTATAACTATTACATAGATGATAACATCATATATGATAAGTATAGTTTAAGATGTCAACCTAGTTTTCCCCCAATAACTAAAGGATTACTTAGAAGAGTAATAAAAACCCATTGTGGAAGACTGAGAAACCACAGAATAGTATATCATTGTATCTAATACAATGATGGAATCTTTTTAGATAAAAGAGTTCATCACTAAACATGGTTTGGATCCAATAATATATAGACCAATAGAGATCTAATGTCATTTCAATGGAGTTATTACTCTGACTAAGAAAACCTAGTTTCCCCAAAATATAAAACAGATCTTTTGTAAATACAATATCGTTTGATAAATCATTGATAGGTGTGATGTAATGATTTATTGGGGGGATAAAGAGGAAAATTTTGTGAAATTATTTAAACATATATTTATAATATACAATATTGATATTCATGTAAACTATATGAGTTTTATAAACATGGGATACTTTGTGTATTTTTTTAATAAAATCATGAACCAACCCAAGTCATTCCTTAGTCGAATTCCCAAGATGACTATGTGACAAGGCCCAAAGGAAATTACCAATCCCCATTCACTATAAAACATTCCTATGAATTAAAGAAATTCCAAATGAGGATTATTTACCCTAATAAATAATTAATAAAAGTACTATCAGAAATTAAATATAATCTAGCATAACTAGTCCCTACATCGAACATCCCTTTTCAAGATTTTTTTTGAGAAAACTAATATAAAACTAGAAAATCATTTAAATATAGTTAGCACTAAAAAACTCCTAAACCACCCCAGTTATCCTCTCTTGAAACAAAAATAAAACCACTATATTTCTATACTCAGCCACCAAAATAATTCTACACCACCATCCCTGGAATTTTGTAAAAGCCTCAGTGTATAGTTCATGAAAATAAATTAATATGACAACTAAAATACAAATATACCTACATCATTCTCACTATATGTGCCCCTGCTCAAAAAGAAGAACATCATAACCCAATTTGTGGGTATAAAAGATATGTTGGGCCTCCAAGTGAAAATGATAATTGAAATTTGTGTTCAATATGCTCAGTAGTGACGCTAAAATAGAAGCCACTATATATTCCTTAACTATAATGATAGAAATATTTCATTCTAATTTTAAGTAAAATAAATAAAACTTCATTTTAATTCAATGAAAATTAAATATTATTCAACTATTCAAAAAAATTAGTTTTATTTCATAAATGAAAATAATTAATATGTGAAGGATTTCATCCCAACAACCCTTTTGTGAAGAAAACCAATAAAAACCAAAATTTTAAAAATTATTTTATTAATAATGAAAAATAATATTCTCTATATAAACCATTTCTATTTTTTTAAATTCAATTAAATTTATAACAATGAGAGATATTATGATGTACAACTTTAAAAAAAGAGTCATTTGATAAGATATATGTTTTATTAAGAAATCATAATAGTAGAAATTGTATTATAAAACTGTCATAAAAAAGGAAATAATTATTCTTATAAAATGGTTATCATGGGATATTCCTAGACATAAATTGAATAGATAATAGATATACTTGTTTTAAAACCATCTACCATCCTATCGATGTGATCCATTATCTATCACCTGTGTGGCTTCTCTCAACTAGCCTCAATAGTGGCACATAACACCATGGTCTCTCCCAACCAAGGGGATCTAGTCTATCTAATTGTGACTATATATTAATTTTCCCTTGACTATATCTAGTATTACTAGGATCCCATGGCTATAGAAAAGTGGTATGTGAGGAATCAAGTATAGATACAACATCACAGTCATGGAAATCCATCATACATTCTAATCCAACCTCCCAACACACACCAATTCAAACTCCCCCTGGAATGGAGAGTATCAATGGTGGTTTTGTCATTTTATGAAAAAAATCAAATTTACCAACCAATCATATCATTTGAAAACAAACTATTTTCATTTTAAATCCATTTTCAGTCCAAAACATATCAAGTCCCAAAGTCACCCTTTATTCTTATACACATATTCACCTCATTATATATATAATTCACCTTTTCCTAATGTAAATATTAAAAAAAATTGCATGAATATGTAAAAATATATAATATATATATACATGTATATGTGTATATTCTATATTTACCAAGATAGATACCTTTTTATAGAAATAATAGTGGTGATGGGCCTTAGTGTTGTGGTAACTTTTGGAGGTCGATAAGTTTTGTAGCGGAAAGAAAACTATGTAGTATTATGAGTGAAAAGAAATAGAATTTGGTTAGATCCTTATGTATATAACCCAAAAGTTATATTGAGTAGGGAGCCCCACAAGAAAATCTAACTAGATTGGAATAATTATAGGATATGGATTTGGACATTTTACTATGCAATATGCAATTAGGCATTGGGAATTTATTCTTAATCATCTTTACAGGTTAGAAGTTTAGAGAATCATGAAGTATATCTTGGTCTGGGTTTTCTTTATGTGTTTAGAATTTCGGCCTTATCATTATGTAGTTGGGATTTTTTCCTCTAAAACAATGGACCATGTAAGGTTCCCCCTCAACAATTTAAAAATGGGATTATTTAAAAATAATTAACATACTAAGAAATTTGGGAATCCTGGGAGTTTATAATACATACATAGAAGTATAGAATTATTTATAGAAAATTTTGAATTATTTTTGGTAACCAATTAATTCATTATTACTATATGGAATACAAACCAAAGGGTGATAAAAATCTTTATATCTTTGGATTTAATGAATAAAATAATTTTTTAGATAAACCAAGCACTTAGTACGAGTAACCATTGAAAATAAATTTTTGGAACATGCTTCATTAAAAACCCTTGAAAAATAGTTGGAAAATTTCAGAAAACATGAAATATGACACTTTTATTTATCATAAAAATTTTCTATAATTAATTTAATTCCATGATATATTGAAAACACCCTATAAAATAATCAATAAATTATATTTTTCAATTATATAGTTTGGACATAGGGTAACCCACCACAAATCAAAGCAGAAATCTCTCCATATGATTCATGAGACCCAATCCCATATCAATTGAGTTGAAGGATCCCACTAAGATGAATGAAATGTCAATCCAAAAATAAAAAATAATCATCATATAAGAAAACCCAAGGGTTTAGGAAACCTCATACCATAGAGAGGGAAAGAAATGGGATTAATATGGATGCATAGAGGGGGAATATAACCATAAATGGGGTGATTGTGGTAGGATTCGGGAGAATGGATGATGAAGAATAATATGAGGGGAGGGTGGAGCATGTGCAGTCAAGAGGCCCTCCTTGGCGAAGTGGAGGATTATGAAATGAGTAGAGAGAACCCCTTTAGGTTTTTTATCAATTAATAATTGAAGTTTCATTTCAATTTTTTTAAATTCATACATGTCATACTTATAGGTCTTCAAATATTGAGAACAATGCACTAACCGTGTTCCCTATACCGGGCTTTTAGAAAACCTCTCATGGGAAAGACACACTTTTTGGAAAACAATGCACTAACCATGTGATTCATCTCTATTAATTTATCAAGGCTATTTCATGGTTGTAACATAGTTTGGATAATCATTCCATTTAACCTTTTAACATGCACTCCATGACCAGAAACACTAAATTTTAGAGAAAAACCCGCCTATAAGGAAAAATAAACAAATAGGGAATAAAAAATATATATAAATATCATTGGAGTGGGGTGTATAAATTATCCCCATAATGAATCTTTCTACCCCCATAAGTTTCTAAAATATTCAATTGATCATGAAACTATGAAAGGATGAACTATCACTCCAAACTAGGCTCAAAAAATCCAAAGACACATATCTCCAAATACAACCACATGACAAGGAACATCCAGACCCCTAAAATAGAATTCACCAGTGAAAATAATCATGGTCTAATCAAGACCTCCACATGAATCATTCAGACAACCTACCATCCAAGATGACCCCAAAAAAATGCTTGATGTTATGCGGGATGTGAATAAGTGATTTTTACAACAATAAATTTTGGCAATAGGGTTCACATCAAGCTCCTTATTGGGTTTCCTCACCACCATATTATGACTCCAGTAGAATAATGTATCATTAATATAGAACAACCCATGATCCCTAAATAAAACTGAAGATACAATAATAAATAAAAGGAATTAGAAACACTTTGAAACCAAATAGTAAGAATCATAGTTTTTACTAAAGATATATCCACTAATAAAAAAATTCCAAAGAGGTAGAAATGAAATGAGAATCCATTTGATCAAGAATTTTTTTCACAAATACAAAACCAAAAATAGATAAATTTCATAATCTAACATAGAGAGATATTTTTTTATGGAGAACATAGGAAAGAAAAAATAATAGGAAACATGAAAAGGGGACAAAAGTCTTTTAATATAAACCAGCAACACCCAACCATCGTCAAAACCATTTATAATGATTCTTGTTATTTTAAACAAAGTAAAAACCAAGAACCATAAAAACATGCCACGAAAAAAAGAAGGAATTCCACTCAAAATGATAAAAAATGAGGAAAAAATGATTGAAATATTATGAGAATATAAAACTAATAATTCCCAAACAACGAACACTTCAAACAATCCCGACTCAACAAGTTTAACAAGGGATCATTCCCTATGGTAAATGAAGGAAACCCTGTAACCAACTATCAGGAAACCAACCTTCAATGAACCTAATTTATTATAAATATAATATAACATTCCAATTTATCCCAAAAACACGCCCATTAATTTACCACTGAAATAAGTTATACCAACACTAAGGTAAGAACCTCATCTAAATAGATGATAACTAAAATAATTGGCTCTTATTAAGAAATTTTCATGGTTAATACCTACAGAAACAATTATTCCTAATGTTATTAAGACCCAAGTTACCTCAACTCACAAAACCTAACCCTTAAAAGTATATCCAAAACTAATTCCAAATATTATCTCCACTATAAAATGATAGAAGAAATATTAGAGACTGGGCATCCACTCTTTATCAACACTTTTTTGGGGCCTACACAAAACAACATGAGACATGAGTTCATTGATTCATTCTTCCCAAATCTAAATAAAATGGCCCCTACATGAATAATAAATCAAAACTAAAACCTCACTTATGAAAGTTGAAACAATTATTAAAAAACTGTCTAATTCTAGTTTATAATCACCAAAATTATATTTTAAATGTCAATATTGATTTTTCTAAACATACCAGGAATATGTTTTATCCCCCATTGAAAAAAAACCAACATTATTTTAATTAATTTTTAAAATTTATATTTAATATATGTAGAAAATTTTCTTTATGAATCCCAAGTGGAAATAAATTTCTTTAAATAATTTTTTGAAATTCACTTCAAAACCATTTTCAAATCCAAATAATTTTACTAAAGAACATATGTTGAATCATCCATTCACTACTAAATATATCTTATAACTTTAAGAAATTAAATTTTATTGAAAACTACATTAGAATACTCCATTATAAATTCTCTAAAATAGTTTCCCATTTTTTTAAATAATATTTTTAAAATGAAGACCTTGAAAATCAGTTTTTGGAATTCTTAACCAAAAAAAATCACTGTTTATAAATTACAAACCGTTTTATCCACATAAAACAATTTTAAAATGAATACTTACATTTTATAAATCCGGAAAAAATAATCTAAAAATATTTTAAAATACATATACTTTCATCAAATATTAGTCAAAACTGAATTAAAAAATAACACACAATATAGATCTAAGCAATAACTGACAGATGGCCATGTACGAATTGGATGAATGTCTTGGTGGACCATGTGTCAGGCATGAATCCTTCATTAAGAGTAACACATAAACATGTATACAGTCTCAATATGGGTTACTAATCCTTGTGATATCACTATGTACCACCAGTTCAACTCCTATTTCATCCCCAAAAGGAAATCATAAAATCCAAATCAAAATACAAAAATCCCATGGTAGCTCATCTTTTAGCACAAGCGGTAGTAATTTTGAACCCTCCCATGAACAACCTCATCAGACCTGATGATACTATCTCTATATTCTAGGCATCAAAAATAATAATGGATACTTTAGGAACAAAGGTCCACTTAAGAACCTAGTTCTTTGATAAAATATTTTCAGGAACCAACCGGATTTTTCCCTCTACTGGATGCCTGATCTATCCCATGAAAAAGACAATAGGACAGTCCTCACACTTCTAGACCCACATAATTTCTTGGGAACCATAGAAAAAACACTGGGGAATTATTTTACTGATGAATAATATATAAAATTTGTATTTTAAATTTAATATATTATTTCATGACATTTCTGTAAATAATACATCCACATTATTGAAAAACATATATAAAAAACTAATATCAAACTGGGAAAGCAGTAAAACAAATGATCAGAAAAAACTCACTCACCAACTCAGTATCCTTATCTTGAAATGAGATCATGACCAACAAATTTCTATCATATAACACCATAATATCTCTACATATCCACCCACTACAAGCAGTTAAATACTATGTGTAATGTGTGAAAAAATAAAAAAAATTAAAAAACAAACTAAAACACACCAACCTACTTGTGATTATAAAATTCATAACCCACAAAATAGTGACATAAATTCCCCTTGAGAAGGAAAAGAAGATACGATGGACTGGGAACTAAAAATGATAATATATATTCATTAGAAATGATCAATGTTGGGTTTCTAATAGATAAACTACACCTTATGTCTTACCATTAAATAGAGAACCATTTCACGCTAGATTAAAATTAAATAATAATTTTTTTTATTTTTAAAAAATAACATATAAATTTTCTTTTATAAAAATTTCATTTTTCTTTATTAATCGAAAACAATCACTGGTAATGGATTTTTGTCCAAACACCATTTTTTATTTAAATAACCGATAAAAAATACCCTTTTAAAATTGTTTTAAACACAAACCACTTCATTATTATTTTATAAAAAGGATTATTTCCTTTTTTTTACTTTCAATGAACCCTATAAAAAGCAAGAGATTTTCTAAAAAAAACAATTTTGAAAGGAGAGACATGCAATTAGAAATATCTATCAACATGAAATCCAAACTGTTGAAATAATTTGATAAAATCTCCACAACAAAAAGAAAAATAGAATACCTAAAAAATGGTTATCAATTTATTTTCATATACACCCTATGAAGAACCCAAGAAAAACTCTATTTGTATCAGTTTTTAGACTAATAATGTTATAGAAATCCAAGTTTTTTACACATATCATTACATGATTTTAAGTATAATTAAACCAAAAATTACAAGCCAAGGATCATAAAGTCTAGTGTCTTGGAAGATGAGGTACATAAAACTGAAAACATGGAACTAAATAAAAACATTATTTACTCATCATCCATTATGAGCTTTGAACTTTCTTTTAACCCTTACATCTTCATAGGATAACCCAGGGATAACATGAACAGTGGGATGAGCTAAAAAAGCCGAGTAAGAAAATAAACATTAAAATTATGCTTAGCACATGGGTTAAGAGGCATACCATTATGATATAAAAAGTAATAGAACATGTTTAAACATAATAAATAATAACATGGGATCATATAATCATGGATTCATTGTATTGTGGTAGAAACATAAAAAATTATTTTATCATGAGTTATAGCTCTTTGCATACAGAGGAGCACGAGTCATGGCTCGTTGCACATAGAGAAGCATTAGTCAAAGATAACCACTAAGACCATTACACATAACGTCTATGAAAAAAAAAATCACCCAATGAATTTGATTTCTATCTGAGTGAACCCATTATAAAATTTTCATGAATATTCTTTCCACATAATGAATCATACATATGTAATAAAAAATAAACATAAGGGTTACCCCTGAAAAGAATTGGGTATGAAAATAATGTCAAAAGAATAATAAATGGTCATATCATAAATGTTTCCATGAAATAAAGAAATTAAATCAAACATGAGTATTCATATAGGAATATAGTCATATATCAATATAATTTCTTTCAAACTTTTGTGAAAAGAGTGTTTAAGAAACTTTAGAAAGAAAACATTTTAATACAGTTTAAGGGAAAACTTTCAAGATCCTTTAAAATGGAAAAGGAATAATTATTTTTATAAAACCATAATTGAACCAAGGAAGTAATTTGGGATAAAATGAGGGACTTTAGAAAACTAATGGAGGACTAAAACAGATTATGGATCACACTTTAAAATGGGTGAGAATTCAAGATGTTCCCTTAAACCGGGTTTTCTTATCGGGAAGAATTGAGTAGGGAACCTTTTAAAAAAAATATATCCCCATAAAAAAGGATTAATGGATCATAATATATGAGTTTTAAACATATAAAAATAAAATAATATTTTATTTGGGTAAAAAGAGAGAAGGAGTAACCTGAAGGAATAAAGAACGATCGGGTAGAATCCCTTACCTTATGTCCAAAATGATTCTACAAATGATCTCAATGTACTGAATAGTCAAATTAGATTCATTAATTATTAATTAAAAAACAATTAATACATTTATTTTATTTTTTAAAACTTTATTAAGTTAATTTATGGGATTTTTATGGGTTTAGAGAATCAATTTCATTGTTTGGGAGCATTGATTTCCTTGGTTGATATGACCGTTTTACATGTATAAGTGTATGGAAAATCATGTAGAATGAATATAGTTGTTAAGAAATGAAATTATATGTTATTAATTAACATTTAGAATATTAAAATATCATTTTTTATAGAAGAGAGGATGATTCATTTGGTAAATCATTAATGATAATTGTTTCGATTAATTTAGCATTTTTTTGGTCAAAACAAACTCCTTTTGTTTTATAAATTAATATTATGTGTAAAAAATGATTCTAGAAGATTAAATAATATAAAATACATATATTATAATATTTTTCAACCATAAAAATTGGCTCATGTCCATCCTTGATAATGTAATTGAATGATGAATGAACATTATCCACGAAGTTGGTAAATTGGCACCTCAGGGACAATGTTTTCCTTATTAAAGTAAAATAGAGAGAATAAGTAGAACATGATGAAAAATTATTCAATATAAAAAAAATAAAATTATAGTTTATGTAAGATAATAGAGTTTTCATGTCATTTTTATGTGGTTAGGTGAGTAGATAAAAAGAAAAAAATGAACTTGAAATGAAACAGAAGAGGGTTTTACCTCTTGAATCCTTCATCTTGGGAACCTCCTTAGGGGTTTGGTTTTTGGATGTTTTTGCGAAAAAAGTCTCTTGAACATGGGATAAAGGTTTGGAAAGATTATTGGACATAATTTTTACAATTTTAAAATATTGAGAGTTATGAGTAGAAGAGGTTGTGAGGGGTGGTATTTATAGTAGAGGAGAGGTGTATTTTATCATTATTTAGTCCATTAGTTTATTATTTTCCTCATGACAATAAATAGTGTTGATTATTGAGACTAAAAACTATAATTAGATCATGTTATTTCTAACAATGTTTTATTAGATCATCTATGACTCAATGAATAGTGCATCTAACTTATAAATTATATATACAGTAAATTACCGTATTTTACTATTCACCAAAAAATTCAAGTATTTCAGAAAAATACAAAAAATTCACCCTAATTTTTTTTCAACATGTAGAATTAAAAAATAAAATAATTTTTTTTAAAATAATGATCTAAATAAAATAAATTTAATTTTCAATCAATAACATAATATACTCGAAAAATACAGATTTTAAAATTATAACCGATTTTATATTACTTTGAAAAATTAACTAAGGTATCATAAAATTATCTAATAATAATAAGACATAAAAATATTAATTTATGAATACATTTTATGAAAATAAATTTTCTTTTAAATTATTAAATTAATCTGTTGACGCTCCTTTTCATCACATTGTCTAAAGGAATGGAAAGGGAAATTCCTTAGCATAAATTGATTCATCCTTTGAAGAAATCATCGAAAATTGACAAAGGCATGAACAAGGGTTCTTTTCCCTTTGAGTTGCACAAGTTCCCTCACTATCATGCAAGTACACATGCACGCCACCTAATGGTCACACAAGTGACTTGCGCACCCTCTTTGAAAACTGCCTAGGGTCTTCTTCAGCCTATAAATACCCCCAGTGGGCCCCCCATTTCAGGAGGATTTTTTTTTCAGAATTCAGATACAGAGCTATGAATGCCCAAGTATCTTCTTCAAGTCTTCCGAACAATTCTAAGGTAATTCTTTACCTAGAATGGAAGGTCTAAACAAGAGGAAAAAGGTCTAAGTGTTAGAATTCACTAACACTTGCGCGCCTATGTGTTTTACCCTTAAGGGAAATGGACACACTTGCACACCTCCTTACCTACTCATTGAAACTTGCGTGCCACTCTTCTGGAAATACCTCAGGATAATTGTAAAGTCTTTAGTCAAGGATCACCCAATTATTATCCTACTGTTTAACAATCGCGCAAGTACCCATGTTCCGCACAGGTATACCTGCGCGACCAGGACTTGCACACCCACACAGTACCTGCGTGACCCCAGGACTTGCACGCCCTTCTACTTTTGGGTGCGCTTCCTGCCCATTTCACCTCTCTTATGCCATTCCACCTCTCCTATTCATGATTCAGTCTTCAAGACACTCTTCAAAACCATTTATGGCATGTTTTCTTGATTTACTTCCTTATCTGAAAAGAATTCTGTGGAATATCTTTCAAAACCTAGTGATTTTTATATCTTTATATCACTAATGTTAGAGAGTTCATTCATTCAACCTCATCCTATAAGATGAGAGAATCATTAATTTGGGCCTTCTTTTCAGGAGTAAGCCCGAAGTCCTCATTAATTTGGGCCTCCTTTTCAAGATTAATCCCCAAGTCCCCTAATTTGGGCATCCTCCTTAGAAGTAAGCCCCAATCATAATTCCCTTAACCAGGGATTCCTTCTCAGGAGTAAGCCATAGTCTTAAAGTTCCCAAATATGGGAATCCTCCTCAAGAGTAAGCACCAACCATGGTTCTCTTAACCTGGGTTTCCTCTTTTGGAATAAGCCCCAGTCTAAAAGTCTACAAATATGGGCATCCTCCTTAGGAGTAAGCCCCAACTCCCTTAATTTTAAAATCCATTTAACCTGGGCCTTCTTCTCAGGAGTAAGACCCAGCCTTAATTTCTCTTAATCGGTCTTAATTTACTTTTGATCTGGACTTCCTTCTCAAGAGTAAAACCCAATCATAAGTCCCCTCCTAACTTGGGCATCTTCCTTCGGAATAAGCCCCAAGATTAGAGCACACAAATATCCATGAAGCACATATACCTTTATGGACCTTGTTCCAAGATTTCTTCCCTGAAGTAAATCTTAATCCTCATCTATTTTGGGCAGTTATACATACCTAATCCCCACATCATTTCATCTTTCATGGAACAATTGTCTGGTTTCACCAATACCTCTTGTTTCTCACACAGAACATGAATCCCATGAGCTTAGAGTGTAAAAGTAATCATGACATCTTTCTTTGAGCCATCAATCATGCATAAACATCATACTCACTTACTCGAACTACGTGGGTTACAATTCCTTTTAAAAAAAAGGATACGTAGGTAGCCCATCAGCGGGTATGATCCCATCTCTGAAATAATCCATGTCCTTCTGAATGACAATAAACTTCAAGTGCCCCACTGATTGGCTTTAAAAACAGTATTGTTATCATAATGACCAAGAGAATTTTATGTACTGAAGGATACCATTGACTAAGAATATCTAACAAATACAGATGATTATCTATCGATGAAGAACCTTGAATACATATAAAAGATTCTCTAAATTTCCTACATATCAATCATTGATTTCCAGATATAAAGGAAAGCTCATTTTATACTTGGTAATGTAATAAGGATTCACGAACATAACTTAAATATATAAATAGAGTCCCAGAGTAGACAATAATTCCCCTAAAAAATGGTGTGATGAGTCCGACCTCCCATCCTCTCAACCAATGCAAATTCCTAAGCCTCATCAGTCCACAACTAATGAGCGCCTACCTTTGGAAAGTAGGTCCAAATGGATATGGAATCATTGGATGTTTCCAGTTCTATGAACAAACCCGTTAGAAACTGATTGGAATGTTTGAACCTTCAATCAACGAGGTCATACCCAATTCCAGAGGGAACAAAAAATGGTGAACCCGACGTGAATCCTTAACCAAGTTAAAATGATGCTTTGCTTATGTTTTAGGCCCATATTTAAACTCAATGAGAGTGCCGAAAAAGAAATCAATAACATATTTTCTCATCCAAAAGATGTAGTGGCCAAACTTATCTTGATTATGTCTGTTATATCAAACCGACACTCTTTTCCAAGATCTTATGCATTAGGAGAATGGATTTTCTTAAGTCCACATCTGTGAAAACCTCTGCTGCTAATGTCACTGCTGCTACTCCTGCTGGATCATCGTCTGCTCTGAGGACGACATCACCAACTCAGCATCTTCAATGCTGGGTATCAAATGCGCTGGTTAAGGAGTACCGTCAAAACGGTACTATTACGACTCTGGAGGCCGCCCGACAAGCCCTCCAAGTCAATAAATCAACTTGGTCGTCCGAACAGCGAAGACCAACGATCAAGAAGCAGGCAGTGCTAACCATAGTCTCCAACCGTTTCGGGTCGTTATACCCGGAACTCAATCACCATTCACTCCCATATTCTGAGGAGGTGAATTAGCAGGTCCCCCCAGGGCCTTAATTCAAGGAGACATGATATATCATCCCGCCTCTTTATCACATAAACTTTCATTACATTTTACAAAAACGAGGATCTTTAAGGTTTAGTGTCTTGGAAACCAGGAACATTAAACATGAAAACATAAAACATTCTTCTAAAACACTTTAAAGGATTCTCCTCATGTTCATCCTAGGTTCATTACTGCATCACATAACCTGGGAGCATACATCAAAAGAAAGGGTGAGCAAAAAGCCCAGTAAGGGAAACAAGAGAAACATTTTACATGTGAACTTGAGATACTTCAATAAGGTCATGAAAAGAACATTAAGGAATGATAATGAAATCATGAGGAATATCATAATAAAAATAACATTTTAATAACTTGAATATGTGGATACAACATTTAATATTGACAATCGTTTCGTTTCACCAAGGTCCATCCCCAAGGTGTCGTTAAAAATTACCAAGGTTATTCACCAAGATATCGTGAAAATTGTAATCTCTAGTGGTTACATCATTACCCAATGCATTGGAGCGCTATCAGGGCACACCCTTAAATTTTCCTTTATTATCATGTGAGACACATATATCATCATCAAAAATTTCATAAACAACCCATATATCGTAAAATAAATGGGTTTCATTTCATAATCATAACATTTTAAAAACTTCTTTAAAGACATGAGCTTTATGTCACTTTAAACCCATGGAAAGGGAAAGTGGGTTTCATGTATGTAAATACAATAATTTAAAATAGAACATTTTTATATATATGTGAATACCCCTGTATAAATAATATCTTTGAGTATTCACTTAATAACATAAAATAATTTTGAGCAAAGAGAGAGGCATTTTGAGATGAAAATTCTGCAGCATAACGGCTACGTTACAGGGTTTTAGAAAACATTGAAAAGAGAGGGGACATGGGTCAAAAATTCATAAATGACCCATAAAACAGTAGAGGGACAGAATATGAAGGATATAAGAACATGGTAATGAAATTTTAAAGATATACCATATGAAATGAATAACATGAAAGGAAGAAAAAAATAAGATTTCTCTTATAAAAATTCGGCAGCCTAACGACGTCACATAAAATTAAACCAAAAATGAATTGATGATGTCAAATAGGGTCTCTCATCATATGAACATAAAAGATCAGTATGATATATATAGAGATCATACCCCAACATAATAAAAAGGAAATATCAAGACTTGACATGGAATTAGAACTTTGAAAAGGAGAAGGGTGAAAGAATCCCTTAAAAATTCAGCAGCCTAACGGCGTCACTTAAAATTCAACAAAAAATGAATTGATGAGATCAAATAGAGTCTCTCATCATATGAACATAAGAGTCCAGTATGATAGATATAGAGATCATACCCCAACATAACAAAAAGAAACTTGAAAGAATTGACATGAAAGTAGAACTTCAAAACGAGAAGGGTGAAGAACCACTTAAAAATTCGGCAGCCTAACAACGCCACTTAAAACTTCAAAATAATGAATTGAAGAGATCAAATGGGGTATCTCATCATATGATCATAAAAGATCAGTATGATAAATTTAGATATCATACCCCAACATAATAAAAAGGAACTTGAAATACTTTACATGATAATAGATCTTGAAAAATGAGAAGGGAGAAAGAATCCGTTACAAAAATTTCGGCAGCCTAACGGCGCCACTTAAAACTTCATAAAACAAAATAATGAGAGTAAGAGGGAATATAACATTATTTGAACATGAAAAGGGAAGTAAGAGGAGTATAAAAGAACACCCTTTAACCTAATAACATGGAGCATAAAAGAAATTACATAAAAGAGATTTCTTGAAAAGAAAGAGAGAGATCAGATCCCTTACCTTAAAACATAACTCTTAAAACTCAAAGTTTGGGACCTTGAGGGCTTGGGGGCACCATGGGAGGACTCCTTGGGAGGTAATGAGACCAGAACTTCGTTGGGGTAGAGTGGGGAGTCGAATGGATGAGAGGATGGCTTGGTATTTATAGGGAAAGTGAGGGGACACGACATTAATGGCAAAGGGACACCTCATTAGTGGTTTTGGAAAAACCATGGGCTTGCCCATGGTATTTGCCCATGGTATTGGCCACTTGGGACACCTCATACCTTATCTCACTATTCATAATTCGAACATATTTATTACAAACTTAATACATCATTTAATGATGTCATTAAACACCCGTAACTTAAAAACTGTATTTGCACTATTCATCGAAAATTCATCTTTCTCAGAATAATCCCAAAATTTCACCTTAACCAAATATCAACGCTCTGATTAAAAATATGAACTCCATTTTATAAAAATAATTTTCTAAATATTTTTAATTTAATTTTTTAAATAAAAACACTATTCACCGAAAATTCATTTTTTTCAGAAAAAACCCCAAAAATTACCATAGCATAATATCAGTGCTCTGAGTTCAAAAATGAAATCTGTTTTATAAAAATAATTTTCTAAATATTTTTAATTAAATTTTTAATTAAAAAACACTATTCACCCGAAAAAACTAATACTTGAATAATAATTTATGAAACCGTTATTTAACCATTTTATTGAATCACATTACTTATTCAAGGTGCCTAGATTATATTAATACTTTCTTTAAGTGATATTACTAATCCATTTGGACACATTACTAATCCTAATAATAAAATCACTATTCATAATTTAATATTCATCAAAAATTTGGTTGATCTTATTAGACTCTAAATTTCGTACTGAACATAATTGTAGAAGACCATTTTTCGAAAATCATTACACATTTTTAATTATTTAAGGTTTACACACCATTTTTAAAATATCATTTTTCTAAAATTCAACAAAAATATGCATACTATATTTATCCGGTCATTTGAAAATTCATAAACTTTATCATAAGAAGAAATCCCAATTTTTATTTAAAATAAAGGATTACACAAGGCAGTTACGGTCTCCTTACATAGCCCCTTATCACACCAGCATATGACCTAAGTGTAAGGTGTGCTAAGGTGAGATAATCTGAGGAAGGCTCGGCTAACATCGCACGAGTAGTAATTTCTATTAGTTTGAACTTCTCGCAAAGGCGATTCCATTCTAGCTTCACACGATGAAGTTCGTCTTGGGTTTGGTCCAGAGCAAAGCCCAGTGGAGCTACCTCCTTCCCAAGTTCTGTTAGATGGGCTTCGATTGGTCCATGACTACTGGGTGAGGCCATCAAATATTCTTTCTATAAATATTAACCAAGATTACTTGTATTTAGAGGCAATAATCAAAACATTTAGTTTCCAGCAGTCATATTGACCAATGGTCATATAACTGTCTAAACCCAACTGTCTCATTTTAATTATAGTCATGTTATCAAATAAAACATTTTTTTTGAGTATAAAAAATAAAATAACACATGAAATTAGGAAACAAGATTTATTCAAAATTTCGGGTCATTACAATCTTCCCCCCTTAAGAAATTGCGTCCTCGCAATTTTTAAAAATTGGGTTTTGAAATTTCATTGAAAGTCCCACATCGGAAAAAGATTCAGTAACACTATTACTTTAAAAGAAAGAAAAGGAAGTACAAAGGCCACCCGAGTTTACTCATACTAGGATTCCATGTAGGAAACATGGACATGGAGGAGAAAAAAAAGGGTCACGTTCTAAAGGAGAGTGATAGAAAATATGATTAGGAGAAAGTTAACCATGAGAAAATCCCAAACTTATGATGTGTGTAAACGATATTTGATTACCTAGTAGGAAACGTAAACAAACAACATTTTTGTTTTACGTTCCTTTTCATAATTTTGAGGAATTCATTTACAACATAGAACAAAAACATAAGGAAATATATCTACCTTCATGTAGAGTTTCACCCTTTAATAAGTTTCTACCAAAACTAATCTTTTCTCCCAAACGATGAGCATTCAAAACTACTTGGTCTCATCAAAACACAAGAATCATCTTCTAGAAAATCACATAATCCACAAAAGATTAACTATCTATTTCTTCTATCATTAAACATTATCCCAAAAACAGAAAGGGTAAGGTTAAACAACTCTTCAAAAAGGAAGAATCCCAAAGGAATCGAAACTAATTTTAAATCTTCAATGTTCCATGGTAATACCCAAAGTTCATCATAGACCATCCCATAAATAACGGTCCTTAAAATTCCTCAAAATAAACCAAACTAGGATTGAAACCCAAATACAAGAAGGATTTGATAACATAGTCTTCCAAAATAAACTTCATTGTTCATGTCCAAACAACATCAACCACTCCTAATATCTTATAACAAAATTATCTAAACTAAACATATTTTACCCAAGATAGGTTAATCATTCCCATAAGTAACCTAAATTACTATAAGTCCACCATAAATTCATCGATTCTTCAAAATATAAGTCAACCTTACTCTTCAATGAAAAATACTGTAGTAATCTATTTACCTCGATCATATAGGGTCCCCAAAATAGTGAACATATTCCAAAATAATAATCATTTTTTAACCCCCTAATCATCTCTGTCATATTAATACGACAATCGTCACATTTCCTATCACATTGGTTTTTGGGACATGTTCATCCATTTCCCGCCATTAACTAAGAAAAGAAACTATAATTAGGGGCTTATTTACTTAGCTAATAATCATGAAAATGAAACTTTAAGAATAAAAGGATAAACATGTAGAATAAAAGTATATCCTAACATGTGATCCCCTAGGTTCCAATCTAGGTTATCCATGATCATATATTCTTATATGAATCTTTATTTTGTTTTATCCTTGTTATTTTAATAATGGTTCATACTAAGCTTATGAATTTACCAAAGCATATCCCCCAGGAGTGTCGTAACCAAGAGTGCAGCAAGGCCCGTTGTCGTGTACTAGATCCCGTTCGAGTCTAGCTCAAAGCGGTGTTTTCAGGTTTTACCCCTATGTACATCTGTGCCAGAGCCACCTCTACCTGCTCGTATCTAGACATGGATGTATTTGCTTGGAAACCCCTTACTCAATACTCACCAAAATACCAGGAATATTTCCTATATTTAAACTTTTCTATAGGGTTCTTCCTAGATTTTTCATATCCTAATTTCCACAAATAACTAAACCATCCTTTGATACCAACTATATCATCCCGCCTCTTTATCACATAAAATTTCATTACATTTTACAAAACCGAGGATCTTTAAGGTTTAGTGTCTTGGAAACCAGGAACTTTAAACATGAAAACATAAAACATTCTTCTAAAAAACTTGAAAGTCTTCTCCTCATGTTCATCCTAGGTTCATTACTGCATCACATAACCTGGGAGCATACATCAAAAGAAAGGGTGAGCAAAAATCCCAGTAAGGGAAACAAGAGAAACATTTTACATGTGAACTTGAGATACTTCAATAAGGTCATGAAAAGAACTTTAAGGAATGAGAATGAAATCATGAGGCATATCATAATAAAAATAACATTTTCATAACTTGAAGATGTGGCTACAAAATTTAATATTGACAATCGTTTCGTTTCACCAAGGTCCATCCCCAAGGTGTCGTTAAAAATTACCAAGGTTATTCACCAAGATATCGTGAAAATTGTAATCTCTAGTGGTTACATCATTACCCAATGCATTGGAGAGCTATCAGGGCACACCCTTAAATTTGCCTTTATTATCATGTGAGCCACATATATCATCATCAAAAATTTCATAAAAAACCCATATAGCGTAAAATAAATGGGTTTCATTTCATAATCATAAGATTTTAAAATCTTCTTTAAAGACATGAGCTTTATGTCACTTTAAACCCATGGAAAGGGAAAGTGGGTTTCATGTATGTAAATACTAGAATTTAAAATAGAACATTTTGATATATATGTGAATACCCCTTTAGAAATAAGAGCTTTGAGTATTCACTTAATAACATAAAATAATTTTGAGCAAAGAGAGAGGCATTTTGAGACGAAAATTCTGCAGCATAACAGCTACGTTACAGGGTTTTAGAAAACATTGAAAAGAGAGGGGAAATGGGTCAAACATTCATAAATGACCCATAAAACAGTAGAGGGACAGAATATGAAGGATATAAGAACATTGTAATGAAATTTAAAAGATATACCATATGAAATGAATAACATGAAAGGAAGACAAAATAAGATTTCTCTTATAAAAATTCGGCAGCCTAACGGCGTCACATAAAATTCAACCAAAAATGAATTGATGATGTCAAATAGGGTCTCTCATAATATGAACATAAAATATCAGTATGATAGATATAGAGATCATACCGCAACATAATAAAAAGGAAATATCAAGATTTGACATGGAATTAGAACTTTGAAAAGGAGAAGGGTGAAAGAATCCCTTAAAAATTCGGCAGCCTAACGACGTCACTTAAACTTCAACAAAAAATGAATTGATGAGATCAAATAGGGTCTCTCATAATATGAACATAAGAGTACAGTATGATAGATATAGAGATCTTACCCCAACATAACAAAAAGGAACTTGAAATAATTGACATGAAAGTAGAACTTCAAAACGAGAAGGGTGAAGAACCACTTAAAAATTCAGCAGCCTAACGACACCACTTAAAACTTCAAAATACTGAATTGAAGAGATCAAATGGGGTCTCTAATCATATGATCATAAAAGATAATTATGATAAATTTAGAGATCATACCCCAACATAATAAAAAGTAACTTGAAATACATTACATGATAATAGATCTTGAAAAATGAGAAGGGAGAAAGAATCCGTTAAAAAAATTTTAGCAGCCTAACGACGCCACTTAAAACTTCATAAAATGAAATAATGAGAGTAAGAGGGAATCTGAAATTATGTGAACATGAAAAGGGAAGTAAGAGGAGTATAAAAGAACACCCTTTAACATAAGAACATGGAGCATAAAAGAAATTACATAAAAGAGATTTCTTGAAAAGAAAGAGAGAGATCAGATCCCTTACCTTAAAACATAACTCTTAAAACTCAAAGGTTGGGACCTTGAGGGCTTGGGGGCACCATGGGAGGACTCCTTGGGAGGTAATGAGACCAGAACTTCGTTGGGGGAGAGTGGGGAGTCGAATGGATGAGAGGATGGCTTGGTATTTATAGAGAAAGTGAGGGGACAAGGCATTAATGGCAAAGGGACACCTCATTAGTGGTTTTGGCAAAACCATGGGATTTCCCATGGTATTTGCCCATGGTATTGGCCACTTGGGACACCTCATACCTTATCTAACTATTCATAATTCGAACATATTGATTAAAAACTTAATACATCATTTAATGATGTCATTAAACACCCGTAACTTAAAAACTGTATTTTCACTATTCATCGAAAATTCAACTTTCTCAGAATAATCCCAAAATTTCACCTTGACCAAATATCAACGCTCTGATTACAAATATGAACTCCATTTTATAAAAATAATTTTCTAAATATTTTTAATTTAATTTTTTAAATAAAAACACTATTCACCGAAAATTCATTTTTTTCAGAAAAAACCCCAAAAATTACCATAGCATAATATCGGTGCTCTGAGTTCAAAAATGAAATCTGTTTTATAAAAATAATTTTCTAAATATTTTTAATTAAATTTTTAATTAAAAAAAACTATTCACCCGAAAAAACTAATACTTGAATAATAATTTATGAAACTGTTATTTAGCCATTTTATTGAATCACGTTACTTAATCAAGGTGCCTAGATTATATTAATACTCTCTTTAAGTGAGATTACTAATCCATTTGGACACATTACTAATCCTAATCATAAAATCACTATTCATAATTTACTATTCATCAAAAATTAAGTTGATCTTATTAGACTCTAAATTTCGTACTGAACATAATTGTAGAAGACCATTTTTTGAAAATCATTACACATTTTTAATTATTTAAGGTTTACACAACCATTTTTAAAATATCCTTTTTCTAAAATTCAACAAAAATATGCATACTATATTTATCCGGTCATTTGAAAATTCATAAACTTTATCATAAGAAGAAATCCCAATTTTTATTTAAAATAAAGGATTACACAAGGCAGTTACGGTATCCTTACATAGCCCCTTATCACACCAGCATATGCCCTAAGTGTAAGGCGTGCTAAGGTGAGAGAATCTGAGGAAGGCTCGGCTAACATCGCACGAGTAGTAATTTCTATTAGTTTGAACTTCTCGCAAAGGCGATTCCGTTCTAGCTTCACACGATGAAGTTCGGCTTGGGTTTGGTCCAGAGCAAAGCCCAATGGTTCTACCTCCTTCCCAAGTTCTGTTAGATGGGCTTCGATCGGTCCATGACTACTGGGTGAGGCCATCGAATCTTCTTTCTATAAATATTAACCAAGATTACTTGTATTTAGAGGCAATAATCAAAACATTTAGTTTCTAGCGGTCATATTGACCAATGGTCATATAACTGTCTAAACCCAACTGTCTCATTTTAATTATACTCATGTTATCAAATAAAACATTTTTGTTGAGTATAAAAAATAAAATAACACATGAAATTATGAAACAAGATTTATTCAAAATTTCGGGTCGTTACACATGAGTCCTTCCCGAGGGCTCCCATCAACAATCACCGCCAGAATCATGTTTCAGTGCGACCTCAAAATGATGAGGGTATCGCTTCCAAGAATTCGGATCAGGTTCCTCGAACCCAAGCAAGCAAGACAAACTGCCGGAGGCGAAATCCAGTCAATAGTGAGAAGGTTCTTATCTTTTCCGTCTCAGGAGAAGTCCACCAACCCAACTTGGTGGAAAGCAACGAGCGGGCACACAAACCCCTCCGTTTTAATTCCGCTGCCCAACAGACTCATTTGGCAGCATTACGCCAATCCCGCCAGGCAATTCCGGCAGAGTACTATAGACATGAACACACACCTGTTTATAAATCATCAGCAAGTCAGCAGGCTCATTTGACTACATATGATGGAGCTCGTCAACCATGTTCGGTGAAGTGCAATGAGTAGGCACATACACCTGCTAGTATTGATCAAGATTACCCACAGTCTCGTTTGGTAGCACTCAAAGAAGTCATTTGGAAAGCTCCGGTGACAAATAGGAGGCAAACTCAACTCTCTACCCCCACACTTGAGGACTGTCAGGATTCATTGACAGGAAAAGGAGGATAGGAGCAGGAACACACACCTAATCCAAGCATGAAATGTATTTATATCCCCATTCTGGTAGCTGAAGTCACCAAGCATATTTTATCAATGGTGAAAGAGTAGAAGAAAATTCCTGCTCATATTCTGGATGCCTGCCAGGATATTATAACAGCTTCAGCAGCATCTCAGGGAATGACACATAAATCTATCCCTACCAGTGGAGTGACACATCAACAGTTCACTCTGAAACAGACACACACATCTGTTCCAGTCCAAGAGGGTTGTGGGGCGTACTCCCCCATATCATATGGACAACCATGTCAGGCACATACACCTGGTTTGAGCAGAGATAATCAGCCTAACCTGATCATTTATCCTGAGAAGGCACATACACCTACCAAATTGAGTAAGAAGGCATCTAATAAGAAGACCTTCCCAACATAGTCGAGAAATCAAGGGCCAATCTGTAACAAGGACTTACTCGATGTTGGAGTTCTTGATGCACTCAGACAACTATCCGTTGCAACTAAAGATTCTTCTCTCTCAGTTCCCAATAGTGGGAACATTAATTCCAAAGGTCTGCATCAGATACTTCTTCATGAAGGCTTACTTCATGACAATTCAGTCGATCTCTAAGTTTTATCTTCAGATGAGAGCCATAAGAACCCTCTATGTGGTCAGAAGATCAAGGAGAAAAATGTTTCATCTTTTACTGTAACCCACCATGGTGGTCCTCCCCATGATGATGAATTTCGCTGTGAAATTCCTCTCCACAATAGTGAATCACATTGCTTGGAAAATTCTCCAACAGACAATTTAGTGACAAGAAAGCCCTCTTATCTTGAGGCACTTGAAAATGTGAAGCCGGTCATGTACGATGCTTTACCATTAGCAGTTGAAATACTTTCTCAACAAGAAGATATCCCAGGGTGTAGGTCATTCTCCGAACCACCCCTATGTCATGCATCTTCTAGTTTGGTCAGTAATTTCTCTACCAATCTTTTTGAATCTGATGAAGCAACAAGTAAGAACTAGCTCTAGTCTAATCAGGAAGAAGAATCATCATTGAATGACAAAGAGGATTTACTGAATATGAGAAGACAACTAGAAAAAGGTGAAGTGCTAGTCATGTTTTGGCCTCTGGCTGACTCTCAGTATGAGATTCCAGAGATGTTGACGGAAGATGGAATTCATGATATTCGTCTCAACATATGGAAAACTCTTTTTCAGTTGAAAAAGAAAGTATTATCTTATGATGAATATGAAAATCATTTTAAGATAATATAAGGGTTACAACACCAAATTGACTTGGCATCTCTATCAGTATCTCGATATCTGAAGGCTGAAAAGAAGCAGAGAGCCCATCAACATTCATGCCTTGGCACACTACGATGATTGCGCCAGTTAATTGCCAATGACACATCTGGTATTCATATCAGGGGATGGGGTGTTCATGGAGAACTACATTTCACTGTACTCTCCAGTCAGTAAAGCCTGCCGAAAATGGTCTCATGCAATGTTATTGCCCATGGATGGCCACAGTCAATGGGTTTTGTTTGTAATCAAAAGCTTTCCCAAGAATAGGCTTCAACTAGTTCCTCTCAAAATCAAGCATATAGAGAAAAAGTTGTTGAATTACTCCTGCATCAAGAAAATGAGAATATTGAACAGGCCTCTCGTTTGGAGTAAGCACATCACCAAGTGACAGAAGTGTCAGAAATCATCCAACGGTCTTTTAAGCCGGGTGATAAAAGTGGTTGCATGTTGATGCATCCAGCTAATTTCCGGACCAAGGACTGCAAGATTAGGAGAGATTTTAATATAGTCTCAGACATAGCATGTCTAGAGCCACCCCAACTTGCTAGACTGGGGAATCTTTTAAACCAACCCTTAGAATCAACAAATAGGATTCAAGGAGTTGAGAGGGAATAGTAGGAACTGCCCCAGTCCACTGGACTGGAGACTTTTTCAAATCCTCAATCCCTCCCTTAGAGAAAGTCAGTCTTCTCTTGATTGGGGAAGAAGCCTCAATAGGAACGAAGAGAAAAATTATTAGGAGATTCTCTCTAAATTACGGTTCGCCAAGAAGTTCCTAAGGGATCAAATCAACAAAAGGCAATGTCTCGTCAGGGGAATAGCAGAAGACAATATCACAGAAATTATGATAAAAGAGATGCAATGAATTATGCATCAATTAATGTCATTAATGTCGTTGTTGATAATCCACTAGATGAGGCTCACTCAGAGGGATCAGACGAAGAGGTTCCTGCTTAAGAAGTTGTATGCACAGACACAAATGAAGAAGGTGTGCATACACGAAATCAAAGAATTACCCAGAATCTAGGTAATCCTTCAAGTAACCCACTTCCCCCTCTCCGAAAGGGAGCCGTCAAGGGGAAAGGAAAGAACCAGGTTACATAACCTTCCTCTAGAGAAGGCCAATCGCTCTCACTGGATCAAATATTTTCACAACAAGAGAAAGAAATGAAGGAATTGAGGAGGTTGAACGTAGAACTACTTCAAGGTAGTCTTCCTCCTAAGCGTGCTGGAGTTAGTCAGCCAAGGGAATTTTTTGTGGCTACTGAGATGGATCAAGAATATCCTTATCTATTAGTACACCCTAATAGGTCTAATCCTATGGGTCAAGTGCAACAACAATCATTGGTGCTACCATCAGTTGCAGTACCAGCCACCACATCTGTACTAGCTCCAGTCATTGCACCTGCCCAAGTCCAAGTTCAACCAGATGTTTCTCAAAAGTTAATAACTACCATTGAGTCATTAACAACTCGTTTAGAGACTATGGAAGGGAAACATGTGCATGTTGAACCAGAAAAGAGAGATTACCCTGAATGGGTAGATTCAATCCCTCCCCCATCAAGTTTTGGGAACCCTGTATTCCCTATTTTCAATGGATCAGGTGATCCTAAACAGCATTTGACACATTACGTGTCTTGTTCCAATCCTATGATGGGATCTCCGGATCAACAAGAAGCAGTGAAACTCAGATGCTTCGTGCGAACCTTACAAGGACCAGCTTTTGTCTGGTACACAATCTTGCAGTCTCAGTCAATTACCGGGTGGGAGGATCTTCGTCAAAAATTCCTTCTTCAGTTCAGCTCAACTTTTCCAAAGACAATTGTTTTTGATCTTAAAAACTGTAAGAAAAGGGAGAATGAAAGGTTTTCAGATTTCATTGCTCGCTGGAAGGGATTAACATATTCCCTATGTTTATCACTCCCTCAAGAAGAACTGTTGCCAATCTGTGTGGCAAATTTATGTGATGAGTTGCGCACACCGCTGATCCCTGTGAAATACATAGGAGGGTTTCAAGACCTTACTTCAATCACTCAGAAGATTGATGATTCCCTTATAAAGACTAAGGATAAAGCTTGTGTAATTCCATCATCTCCAGGAAGGAGAATGGGTAAAGTGGAAACTGCTACAGTTATGCTTAAACAAGCACCTGTACCTGCTTCTACTTCAAAACCATCATCTTCTCGAAGGGCTCCACCTCCTGAGCATCAACAACAGAGGCCGTTTCATCAAGAAGATCAAAGAGATCAAAGATGGGAACAATTTGAGGATCTGAAAAGTAAAACATACTCTTTCTAAAATGAACAAGTTCTTGGTTACTTCATTTCGGATCTGGAAAATAATTTGGTTCAATTGCCAAGGCCCAAGAGGCCGAATAAGGAAGGAGATGAAGACCATCCCAACTGTTTCCCATTTCATCAAATGTTGGGGAATCCCATTCAAGAGTGTTTTGTTTTCAAGGACCTCCTTCAAAAAATGGTCGATTTGGCACAAGTCAAACTGAAAGGTTCTTCAGATCAGGTAGCATGTGTTACTACTACAGTTCCAAAGGAGGAGGGTGAGTGGCAAGACGTCAAGAACAAAAATGAAAAAAAATATGATGATTGGATGGTCAGAAAAACGATCAACTGAACTCATTCCATTTTGCGAATGCAATTGAAGAAACCAATTGTGCCTTCTTCCATGAATGCTGCAACAAAACCCTCTTCATCAGAGGGAAAATCCTCAAAGAAACTGCATGATTCAAAGAAATAAGAAAAATCAGAAGAAGATGAGTATGTGTCAAAGCCTAAGTTGTCTTTGACTCTGGCAGACTTCATGCCATCTACTTCAAATCCACGGGCACTGCCCCACCAAACGACACAGCCTAAACAGGATAATCAGGTAGAGTCTTCATCAGATGAAGAATTGATCTTCGGTTTTGTTAATATTATTCAATTAACAGATCCATATTCCAGTTTCAATTTCGATTTTTATAAGACCGACTTCCTTGTATCAAATAGAGGAATCAGAGGAAGTTACAGAGGATTAGGATACAGGGGAAGACGTGGATCTTTCAGAGGCCACTATTCCAATTCTACCCAAGCTAGAACTGTGTATGCAGAAGAAACTTGTGGCAGAGCCCTTCAACAATCTCAAAAAGAACAAGAAAGTTCTTCCACACAAGGCAGATTCAGCCCTGGCACAATTATTCTGGACGATCAGTTGAAGGTTCCATCTTCTTCCTCTCAGCAAGTAAATAGACCTAATCGGTCTAATCTTCCAAATCCAGGAGTATTACCAACACCTATCCTGGTACAAGATGCGTCAAATTCCAAAGCATCAACTTCCAAGGAACCTGCTAAACCACATGTTCCTATTGGGAAATGCAGACCTTTGGATCAAACGTATGATATATTAAAACACCTGGCCCAAGTACCGGCCAAGTTATCAATTCTGGATGCCTTGAATTTATCAAAGGATCTTCGGAAGGCACTCATTGAGGCTTTGTCAAGTCCTCAAAAGTTTGAGACTGAAATTGCTGCAGCTGAAGTCTACCATGTAAAGAATAATCCTGTAGAATGCCATGCAGTAATATCCTTTACTGATGAAGATGAAGATGATGTCGTGGATGGACATATTAGACCTTTGTGCTTATCTAGAAAGGTCAATGGTGTAGAAATCCAAATATTTTTCATTGATAATGGTTCAGGAGTCAACCTCATGCCCATTCATACCCTTCGCCAATTGGGCCGCACATAATCTGATTTATCTCCTTCTACTTTGATGTTACAAGGATATGATAAAATCAACAAGAACCACTAGGCAAGATTACACTTAGAACTCAGTTTGGAGATCTCTTATCCAATTCATATTTCATGATTTTTGATCAAGACTTAGCCTTCAACATCTTTCTTGGAAGACCCTGGCTACATCGGCATGCAACTATCCCTTCGTCATACCATCAATGTCTCAAATATTGTTTCGATGGTCAAATTGTGACATTGTATGGTGATAAATCCCCATTCAAGACATGTGAATCTCAATACATTGAGGCAAAATTCTATCACATAAAGGGAAAAGAAAAATCTGAAACAAGGGAGATTACAAAAGTTAATGATTCATATGGTTTGGAAAAGATTCAAGTAAACCCATTAGCATATGTGAGTACAGATTATGTGTTACCTATCAGTCAAATTGACAGAATAGACCCAAATCAAAATACTCTTATGGAAAGATCCATAATGTCAATTATGGAAATCGAGCCAGACAACATGGGAGAAATTGGTGATCCACCAAGAAATGATGAAAGCTCAAATGGAGATGTCTTCATTTCATCTGCTGAAATCCAACAAGTCTATAATTCACCAACCAGGACAGAAGAAGTTATAGCAATGTCAGCGGTAAATGATGATATCGATTCTCAATCCATCATCTCCTCTTTGTTACCCAAAGAAGACCCTTCATCATCAATCAGGTCGGAAATGAAAGCTCATTCTTTAAGATGTGAAAATTTTGACATCTCTTCTGATTATGGAAATTTTGCTTCATTATATACTATGCAAGTAGAAACAGAAGAAATAACACATGCTGAGGAAGAAGAGGAAGATCTTAGGGATGCTCCTCCAGCATTTGAAGAGGGTATCTCTACCACCGTGGATGAACTCAGAGAAATAAATCTGGGTACAAAAGAAGATCCATGACCCACATTAATTAGTGCAGCCATGACTCTTGAAGAGCAAGAGATGTATATTTCCATTTTAAAGACAAATCAAAATATATTTTCTTAGAACTATACAAAGATGCTAGGGCTTGATCCTGATGTTTCCACTCATCGTTTGGGTTTTCCAGAAGAACATCGAGGATTCAAACAAGCTGCTACAAGAACACACCCAACCTATGCTTCCAAAATTGAAGCTGATGTGGATAAGCTCATCAAAGCTAACTTCGTCAGAGAAGTTAAATATCCCAAGTGGTTGGATAATATTATCCCAGTGAAAAATAAGAATGGGAAAATTAGAGTTTGCATTGATTTTAGAGATCTTAATCGGAATTGTCCTATGGATGATTTTACAGTTCCGATTAAAGAACTCTTGATTGATGCGACAACTAGCTATGAAGCACTTTCCTTCATGGATGAATATTCTGGATATAATCAAATCTGGATGGATCCAGAAAATGAAGAATCTACAGCCTTCAGAGCCCCTCAGGGTGTGTTTTTCTATCAGGTAATGCCCTTTGGCCTAAAGAATGTAGGCACAACATATCAGCGTGCCATGCATCATATCTTCAAACCCTTTCCAGTAAAGTTTGTTGAATGTTATGTGGACGATTTGGTGGTTAAATCCAAACAACATTATAATCACTTGGCTGATTTGGAAATCATATTCCACAAACTTTGGCAACATAATTTGAAGATGAACCCCTTAAAATGTGCTTTGGGGTAACCTTGGGAAAATTTCTTGGCTTTGTCATATGCCATCGTGGTATCGAGGTCGATCCTGAGAAGACAAAGTCAATCCTTGGTATGTCACCTCCTCGAAATTTAAAATAATTGAGAGGACTTCAAGGGCAATTAGCCTATATTCGGCGTTTCATCACCAATTCGGTAGGCAAAAGTCTACCCTTAACCAAATTGATGAAGAAGGGAGTCACTTATAAGTGGACTAAAGAATGTTAAGAAGAATTCGATATTCTCAATAATTATCTCTTGATTCCACCGGTACTTATGCCACCTGTTGAAGGAAGACCACTAATCCTCTATGTGACAGATCTAGAGAGATCATTGGGTGCCTTTCTTGCTCAGAAGAATGATGCTGGGAATGAAAACAACATATACTATCTCAGTCGGACTATGCTTGAAGCAGAATACCGATACTCAAATATTGAGAAGTGTTTCCTAGAATTAATCATTACAGTTCAAAAGTCAAGACACTACCTGCAACATCATGAGGTCCAATTGGTATTTCTAAATAACCCGCTCAAATTCACCCTTAGTTTTCCAATGCTTACAGGACATCTGGCAAGGTGGGAAGTTATCTTGCAGCAATTTGATATTCAATATGTGTCTCAAAAGGCAATAAAGGGCCAAGATCTGGCTGATTTCCTTGCTGAACACCCTTCAGTGGAAGACACATCTTTAGATATTGAACTCCCTGATGAGGAAGTCTTCTCTATTAAAGAAAGTCTTCAAACATGGTAAATGTACTTCAATGGTGCTTCTATAAGTCCAACAGGGAAGAAAATGGAAAATCCTAAATTCAACAAAGTTGGCTTAGAAATTGTACTCATTTCTCCAGAAAAGGTAGTGTTACCTTATTCCTTCTCATTGTTAGGAGGCGGTACAAATAACGAAGTAGAATACCAAGCTCTCATCGTAGGCTTGGATTTGGCCCTTCAAGCACAAGTGAATAACTTAAAGGTGAAAGGTGATTCAGACCGGGTAATCAAACAAGTCATTGGAGATTATGAAATTAGAAAAGAAGAACTAATCTATTTGTATGATTACGTCAGAGAGTTAATGATGAAATTCCCTTTGGATCCGACATTTTCTTATGTCCCAAGATCACAAAATGCTCAAGCTGATTCACTGGCTAATATAGCCACAACTCTGGCAGATCCAAATCGGGACGAGACAACCATCAGTATTTCCCACCGTCATACAATTTCACCTTATGTTCAAGCCAGAACAGAGTAAATCAATGAAATTAGTCCCATATCTGAACCATATGGTCATACTACAGGATGGATGACACCTATCAGGGAATACCTTCAAAATGGAACACTTCCACTTGATAGAGCTGGGAAAGAACAAGTCCGGAGATGTATGGTCAATTTCAATCTTTATGATTGCCCAGATCACTTAGAGAAAATTTTCTATAAACGTGGTTTTGATGGAGTTCTCTTCAGATGCATTGATGGTGAAGAGACAATGGCTATCATGAAAGAAGTTCATGCAGGAGTCTGTGGTGCCCACCAGTCTAGACATAGACTGTCTGATCAGATTCGAAGGCTTGGATACTTTTGGCCCTCAATGATACAAGATTGTGTTGATTTCACAAAGAAGTGTCATTCATGCCAAGTACATGCTAACTTCATTCATCAACCTCCAGAGTTGCTTCATACAGCTAAATACTCTTTTCCATTTGCCACATGGGGAATGGATGTGGTGGGACATTACCCTTCAGCTACGACCAAGTAGTTTAAGTATATTCTTACTGCTACTGACTTCTTTTCCAAATGGTTAGAGGAAATACCTATCAAAGAAGTTAGTTCTAAAGGAATCGTTAGTTTCATCAAGTCAAACATCATTACCAGATTTGGTGTCCTTCATACCATATTGACGGACAATGACACCAACTTCTATTCATCCGAGGTGAAGAAGTTGTATCAATAATACAACATCAAATCCAATTATTCATCTCGGTATCATGCAGCGGCCAATGGCCAGATAGAAGCCTTAAAAAAGACTATGTCAAATATACTGCAAACGTTGGTGGATAAAGATAAGAGGTCATGGCCTGATAAACTCTTTCATGCTTTATGAGCTTATCATACCACCACCCGCACTACAACGCGGTCAACTACATATTCATTGGTATATGGAATGGAAGCAGTCTTTCCAATTTTGGTTCAACTACCTTCAATCAGAGTAGCCATTTGTGATCAATCATCTATAGATGAACAATCTCAAAAGAGATTGAATGAATTGGAACGGTTAGATGAGAAAAGATTGTACACTCTGCACCACTTGGAAGTCTATCAGAATCGAATAACACGAGCTTTCAACAAAAAAGTTCATCTTCATTCATTCGTTCAGGGAGAATTGTTATTAGTTCTCAGAACTCCAATGATACCAGGAAAGAAACCTCCCAATGTTGAACCAAAGTGGGAAGGACCTTATTCAATACATAAGGTCTATTCCAATGGAGCTTATTATTTAATCTCAATGGATGGAGAACTCATCACTACTCCAACCAATGCTAGATTTCTGAAGAAGTATCTTGTATAAACACAAAATGCACCAAGTCACGGTCCATGCATATGACCTTAAACTATTTTCATGTCCCTTTCATCCAGCATGATGTTAAACTGCACCATCCAGGGTCTATGCATATGACTTTAAACTATTGGCACTTACGTCCAACATGAAGTTAAACTGTTACGTCCAGACTACATGACGCTAAACTATACAGAAGTCCCTTACGTCCAGGAAGACGTTAAACTGCATAACCAACGATCCATGCATATCACCTTAAACTATTTTCACTTTCGTCCAACATGACGCTAAACTGTTTTGTCTTTTTTTTTCGTCCAACATGACGTTAAACTGTGAAAAAGTCCCTAATACGTCCAACATGACGTTAAAATATGTCCTCTTTTGTCCTTACTGCATGACATTAAACTGCACAGTCCTCTTTTTGTCCAACATGACATTAAACTGTATTGTCCCCATCGTCCTAACCACATGTTGCTAAACTGTATAGAAATCCCTTAATACGTCTTACATGACGTTAAACTGTATTTTTGTCCCTGTTACATGACACTAAACTGTGTAGCACCAATAGTCCTAACTACAAGACTTTAAACTGCATAGTCCCTTCATATGTCCTATATGACATTAAACTGTGCATCGTTAAGGTTGTTGTTACCTCTTGTTTCTCACACTGAGTATGACTCACATGATCTTAGATCAAATTTCAACCATAACACCCTCTTTGGGCCACTAACCACGCATAAGTCCCAACATCATTTGTTTAGGTCATTGTCCTCCAAAAAAACTTGATCACTAATTCATTCTTTAATTGAACTACACATATTTTGATCCTTGCCTTCCAGGTTGGGTACGTAGGAAACCTCCCAAGGTTCAAGCCCAAAACCAATCTCTTCACATCGGTTCACCTTCATCTGATATGGTGTTGATAGGTGAAACCACTCCTAGAACTAATCTCTTCACATTGGTTCACCTTTGTCCTTGCTACATGACGTTAAACTGTACAACACCTTTTATTCTGTATGAAGGTAAACTACAACATTCTTTGATGTCCTCACCTGAGAGGAAATAATTATTTACCTTGATTTTCAATCATTTTATATTTCAAAGACTATGTGCATACATGGTAATGCCTGAACCTTTTATCTTGGGTCAAACCATCATTGCACTAAAGTCCCCTTTCACCCTTCACATGTACGAACCAAATTTGTATAGAAGGTATTTCTAGAACTACGTGGGATTGATTCCCATCCTTATGGGATACGTAGGAACGTTCGAGTGTCTCTCGAATACAGCCCCAAGTCTTTGGGTCTAACCCCAAATTCCACTTTCAGTCCCCTGGTTGAAAAGTCCCCATGAAAACACACACTGTGTATTTCTTATAATGGTTTGAGCTCTATGACCCTAAACTAAGATCTCTCATACTTTCATCCCACACGAAGTTAAAATGTATTTCCAGAACTACGTATGGCTTGATTCCCATCCTTATGGGATACGTAGTGAAGTCCAATATTTCAATTTAGGACCTAGCCACAACGTGATTATGGTTAGCATTGATCTATGTATCTTTACATACATTGAACAATACCCATTTTTAGGTGTCATAAATCCTAACCTTAAATATTTTCAGATCTTCATAACCATTTTCATGACTTCTAGTCACAAAAATGTCAAATTTCTGAGAGTTCCTTTGCCTGACTATGCAGCACATGCCCTTAGACGACCTTGCATAAACAGTCTACATAACAGATGTGTTAGCCAAAAGATGCTACTATTTGACTATGCAGCTAATGCCCATAGGCGGCCCGGCATAATTCAACCCCCTAACGGGTTTGTCAAAATAGTAGTAATTTCATTCTTGGGAATAAAATATCTTTTGTCCTTAGTTGTCTTAATGAGAATATGTAGGGATCCACAAAAAATGTCCATCCTTAACATATATGTTTCATGTTCTTTTCCATGATCTGAAAGTATTCAAGTCTAAGGTTTATATTTACCTTCCCTATGCTTGGGTCAGACCTTTGTAGGAGTAACATTCATCCAATTCTTAGACAATCTTGATTGAAAATATATTCTCCATATTCAAGTACCTATTTCCATATAGAAAACTCTATACTTGGAAAAGTTGAATCCCCATAAAATTTCACTAGCTTCTTAGCAGTAGAAAAGTTAATTTTTGAGAGTTCTTTTTCCTGACTATGCAGCACGTTCCCTTAGGCGGCCTTTCATAAGTAGTCTACATAACAGAACTGTTAGCCAAAAGATGCTATTTATTTGACTATGTAGCCAATTCCATTAGGTGGCCCTGCATAATTCAACCCCCTAACGGGTTTGTTAAATAATGGTAACTTCATTCTTGGGAACTACTTCTTCTAATGCCTTTTTAGCTCTTTTTCATATCATTCCTTCGATTCAGATTTTCTTAAGTCGTAGTTTACATATTTTCCCTCATACTTGAATATGGTAATATATTTTTAGATAAATTTTCAAGGAATTGAGTCAATTCTATTTCATTCAGTCAAATCTATTTCAACCATAAACATTAGCCTTTTTTATGTCCGACGTCCATGACTTTAAACTGCACACAAAAGACAAGATAACTCTGAATAAAAGTCATGTTCCAGCTCACTAAACATACATTTTGTATGATTTAGGTAATATTCAGCAATTAAAAGATTCAAAGTTTGTAGGATTATTTATAATAATCCTAGTAAAAATCAAACTATGCTTACTAGGCCCATTGGCTTAGGTAAAATTTAAATAAGGTAGGAGGAAAATACGTACAAAAGTGATTGAAGATGAAAGAATTCTTTCTAATTGATGCAAACGAATTAGAAGGACATTCACAGATTGGAGGCTCTTCTCTTTTATAAGAAATTACAAGAGGCTGTCAACATAAGTCTTCACTTGATGAACAACATCCCGAGCTTCATCAGAAGCTACTTGAAGCGCATGCACCCGACCAACTTCACTCTTTTCGGCCTGATGGAGTGCTTTCTTGTAATCTGCGATGGCCTTCATACCATTCGTTTGAGCTCCCTACAATGAATTATTGAGTTGGTCAAGTTCCCCAGTAACAACATCTAACTGTTGATGAAGGTGCATCTACTGGACGACTTTATCTTTGATCTTATGCTTCAGCTCCTTCATCTTGGCAGCATATTCAGCCTCAGCTCGGGATACCGCAACCTCAAATTCACTAATATTGCCTGACAGTTTCACCTTAGTCAGATATTCGTGACACTTTTGCTTCTGCTCCCTCCTAAAAATGACTTGTTTCACCGCGGCATGGATCTTTTCATATCCAAAACCGCCAAGTCATAGCATGATGAACATGGACGACAATCAGGAAATATTTGATGATAGATCTTCAAGAGGCACTTTAGATATGATTTTCCATATGTTCTTCCATGAATTGCATCGTGAAAATTGGAACACCTTTTGAACTTCCAGGTCTGACTCAGCGTCACTGTCACAAGGGGGAATATAACTTGGGATTAATGCACTTAGGGAAGTGCCCTGTTGTGCTCCTTCCCCCATGACCTGATCTTCTTCACTTTCAATTCCCGTTGGGGCAGAGGTTGATGCCTCACCTCCAGATCTAGCCACTACAATTGATGGCCCTGCATAATTAATTGAAAGCTTTGGTTAGTTTCAAAGGATAACAAAAGAATCGGTTGTATTGCAAATTAAGTACAATCACAAATATTGTTATTCCTTACCCAATGATAGATCAAAAACCTAAGAAGGCTGTTTCGGTGCGGATGTGCGTCGGGTTACGCTGTTCCTCCAGGACGCGTTCGCGCGTGCACCCGTCGACCCGAAGGGATGGGCGCGCGGCTTGTGGCCCCGTAGTCCCGCTTTCCAAGGGCGGGCGGCATTCGTCCCTTATTCAGGGGCGTCTTCTCCTTGATCGAAACCGGGATGATGGGATGTCGGCTCCTCCTTCCGTGGACGTCTCCTCGGAACTCGTCTCCTAATCCGGGTCTCCCTCATAGATTTAAGAATGTTCGTGAATCTCGTTCCCGGCGCCATGTCTCCATGGACACCGGTTAATTACGCTGCTTCCGCCCGGACGCTCCAAGGAGTCTGGTCGGGGCAGCAACCTACGGTGAGGAGACCGGGTGGCTCTAGATGTCGGGGGTGTGTCTTAACACTGCGCCTCTGCATGTCTGCCTTCCGTCCCTAATAGGGCTTCTCGAAGGCGTGATGGCCTGAGGCATCCTGCACTGGGTGCGGGGAACTGTGTTACCTGAGGTTTTCCTCAGCTTCCCATGTTTAACACGGGGTATGCTGCGAGTTTAACGTCCAGCGGGGACGGCATCTGACTGATCAACATGAGGAGTGGATCAGATGACAGAACCCCTTGCGGGGAACCTCCGACGCTGGGGCCAGCACATGGGCGGCTTCCCGAGTGAAGTGGAGTGGAATGAAATGGCATGACCCCACCGGGATGTGGCGGCCCGGGTAAAGATCAGGGTGGATGATGGAGTGAGGAGCTTGGACCTCGTAGGGGCTTCCTACGTACCGTGCGTTAGCGCGGATCAAAGTCAGCGTAGTTCGGATATACAGTTTAACGTCATGCTGGACGTCGGCAAGCCGACTCACGAAGAGGTCGAGGCCGCCGGGCGGAGGATTTAACCGAACCACCTCGCACAGAGGGGGATGGAATGGCCGGGTGGATCACAGTTTTACGTCATGCTGGACGGTGGCAAGCCGACTCACAAAGAGATCGAGGCTGCCTGGAGAAGGATTGAACCGAACCACCTCGCACAGGGGGGGATGGAACGGCCGGGTGGATCACAGTTTTACATCATGCTGGACGTTGGCAAGCCGACTCACGAAGAGATTGAGGCAGTGGGGAAGCACAATGGAGATACACACGTGCAGTCCCCCACAGAGGCGGATTCATAGGTGAATCAACGCAAGTGTGAACCCGGGAGGGGTTCACTGATGGACGAACCGACGTAAATATGACCGGGACGACCAGGTGGCGGGCTTGAACCTCGGAGAGGCTTCCTACGTACCCTGTTTAGAAGACAGGGATCAAAGTCCACGTAGTTCGTTCTGTTTGTAACACTCTACCCCCGTGGGTGAAGGCTACTCCAATCCCGACATCCCTGCAGAGACGAGCGGGTGGGGGCCACATCCAAACCGGGAGGACCCTGCGTGCGAGGCACGGGATCGGGTGAAGCGGACGGTTTAACGTCTTGCCGGACGAAGTACAGTTTAACTTCGTGTGTTGAGGACGAAGCGGACGGTTTAACGTCTTGCCGGACGAAGTACAGTTTAACTTCGTGTGTTGAGGACGAAGATGCTTGGCAGTTTAACGTCTTGCAGCGCGGACGAAGTGCAGTTTAACGTCGTGCGGGACATAGAAGCTGCCGATAGGTCCGTGTCACTTCGCGCGAGCCTGGAGGGCCGCACGGGAAGACAACGCACGGTGCGGGCACCCGGGATGAGGGTCATCGGGCGCCACACAGGCGGGTACCCAAAGGGGGTCAAAGGGGGCGGCCCTGGCGGATTGCGCGCAAAATAGGAGCTTGGCGCGCAATACCGCGGGTCGGCGCGCAAATGGACGGGCTGGCGCGCAACTGGGCCAGCACTTTGCGCGCGAATGATAGAGATTGTGCGCACCGGGCTTCAGATAGCGCACGGGGGAAACAGCTCATTCTTTAATGAATGGCCACTTTGAAAGGGGGGGGGGGTGCAATCGGGCAGGATTGCGCGCACCCCGGGGGCAATTGCGCGCAAGAGGCTTCTTTTGCGCGCGAATGCCTTTGGGTGAATATTTATTCAAAGGAAAGGAGCCAAAGGGATTGCGCGCGAAGGCGAAGCCCAAGGCTTTCTTGCGCGAAAGAAAGGAGGTTACCTGAAGATCGGCATTGCGCGCGGAAGGGGTTGGATTGCGCGCACGAGAGACCTTTCGAATTCTGGCAACCTTCAAAACGTCGAGGGTCGCCTTATATTTATAAGCAACCTCGGGCGCGGAATCCAGTTCGCGGGCGCGCAATTCTCTTCGCGGGCGCGGAATCGGGCCCAGCGCGCAAGGGAGTCGCACGGGCCACTGGTGCGCAAAATTGCGCGCAGGCCCAGCGCATTACGCGCATCCCGGGAGGTTTGCACGCGGCTCATCAACTTTCCGCGCGTGTCTCCAAAATTCCGCGCAAGGCCTCCGGGCCCTCCGAAACGTGCTTCCAACTCCAAATATGACCTCGCTTTCCGCATCCGGAGCTTTGTTTGGGAACAACGGACTTTTCCAGCGTCTAAAAAAGCCCCCCCTCGGAATCTGATCGGCGAGAGGTCGCAACGATCGGGTTCCGAGGGAGACGCCGGAATGCCGAAGTCCTGGGTGGCGCGGGACTGTGGCGCGCAAAAAAGGGCGTCGGGCACGAACAGGCCAGAATCGACGAACTGCATGCTGCGACCGCCGACGAGGAGAGGGCACGCAGAGAGCGAGAAGCAGCTCTGGAGGCCGCCAGCCAAAGGGTAGCGGCGTTAGAAAGACTTATCCAACACGCTAATCCCTAGGGGCTTTGTTTTTTCCACTCCCAGAACATTTGCTTCCGTTAATCAATATTTCGATCCATTTGTATGAATCACCATATTTATCCGCATCTTTTGGCTTAACATGCTCAACCACAATCCATTGTCTCGCGGGAGCGTTAACCAAGCTTCAGACGTCCACAATTGGGCCTGGATTTCTAGAGAAGAGAGGGAGGTCATTCCTAGGAAAGGAGACCTCAGACCTAATCAATGTATCATCCCCCCAACTTGTTCCGACACACGAGCAGGACAATGCTAGGGGCGTTGAGATTTTATCCGAACATAGGGAAATGAGAAAGGGTGAATCACGTGTCCCGAATTCAGAAATCCACAACGGTCGGCCTTCCAGGAAATGCCCAAGACGGCAAGCGGACAATGGATCAATCGACCATACTACTGCGATAGACGGACCGAAGGTCATCATCCATATTGCAGGAGGCGGATCACATGTCATCATCAATGCCGCTTTGGGGGTTCCTTCAGGCACAAGGGTGGAAATACAGATCAACAGGGCATGCGAAGCGTGGGGCGAAGTGACGATTTGTTCGGATAGAATCCAACGCTCTCAAAATTGCGCCACCGTGGGGAAAGCGTATTAGGCGGATGCACTAATCTGGCCGTGAATCACCCCAAATTCTCAGACAGAACCTCTTTGACGAGGAGACCGTCTCTTCCCATCATTGCGATGGGGCATCCCGAGTTGAATCGGGGAGAATATCACAACTGCACCACTCTACCCGAAGTCAGGCCAGACGGCCGGCGACGAGGAGGGGCGGGACTTAGCGATCCCTGAGGATGGACCCGAGTCGAAATGCCCGGGCGTTCCTACGTACTCCATCAGGCTGGAGATCAAGCCATACGTAGTTCTGCGAGTGCAGTTTAACGTCATGCAGGACGCAGAACCCCGTTTGGGGAGATCTTAGTTTAGGGTCGTAGAGCTCGGACCATAGGGGTAGATCTTAGTTTAAGGTCTTAGAGCTCGGACCATAAGGGTAGATCTTAGTTTAAGGTCTTAGAGCTCGGACCATAAGAACCTCAAAGTACGCCGCATCGTGGTCCTATCCCCCGGATATGCGAAGATGCACTGAGGGATAATGTCAAGAGTGTCGAGATTTTGCCTGGTCAGAATGGGGGGTGGAAAACGTGATGTGAATCGTGCGGCCATTCACTCAATGACTGGGGGAACCGGCGTAACGATATGGGAGTACTGCCGACCGTGGCAGAAAAGCAGCATCAATATCTCACTAACCATTGATGTAATGAGGCAGCAAACGAGCATCGACCGCTCAATCGCAGGATTCATATCGATTTGCTGCCCGAGGCCATTGGGGGCACCTGCCCGAGTCGGTGGGAGAGCACTGAGGCATTGTGTCCAAACCGTTCACGGGGGCTCCACCCAGGGCGTAGGTGATGGGTCCGAATGAAAGGGAGCACGAAGCCTGAAAATGGAAGGAACCTGACCAAGCTGAACCTGACCCTCCTGGCAATAAACCAGAGTACTCTTGACACCAGTGGACCACTGCAAGGGGTCGAGGGACACGCCTTGAGGGTGGCCTGAAGGCGGCGGATTCCCCAGAGAAGGGGGAATCTCTAAGAGGTGGGGGGCTGGACCCGGAGTCTCAAACATCCGGGCGTTCCTACGTATCCCATAAGGATGGGAATCAAGCCGTACGTAGTTCTTGAAGCGCGGCGCAACAAAATCGGGCACCAGCTCGGGGAAGGGTGCGGGTCTGACCCTCGCACACAGAAGAAGCGGTATTTGATATTTCTTGTTTGTCCTTAAAGATGGATGGTTTTTCTTTGTGCAGCGACATGCCTGTGATTAAGGAATCCCTGGCGTTGCCACAATAATCAAGCCATGAAAGGCATTGATGAATGGCGTGGTTATTAACCAGCGCCCAACGTGAGTGTCCCCTGAGGAGAACATCACGATGCAGTGCCATTTCTCGTCGGGCGGCCAAGACGATCACAGTTTACGGTCGTGTGGTAGGACCAGACAACACAGTTTAAGGTCGTGTGGTTCGGACCATGGAGGAATCCGCTTATCGCGATACGGCGGACTCAGCGGAGGTGGGAACATACCCAGCCCTGCGGTCACGCACGATTCCAGGAGAAGGATCCTGGGATAGGGGCCTGCGTATGTCCATCACCCGAGGGGCAGAGATGCTGGCCTCCAGATATACTAGGCCCAAAACGCGATTGTTCGGGCGACTCCTTCCTCCTTATGGGGACGAGGGTCCAGCTATACACGGCCCTTAGGGAGGACATCAGCATATATCCTTGGTGCTCAGACCGTGGGAGCCTCGACAGACACCATTACCCTGGTTGGCCTGCCTAACGTGTAAAGGTGTACTGAAGGTCAGTACGAAGAGAGTGTCGAGATTCCACTACAACGCACAAAGGCGGAGTGTGATGAGGACCGTGCAACCAATTTTCGGAGCCTAAAAGAGCCAACATGGCGATCAAGGATGCCGCTGACCATATTCGCAACACAACATCCGATCGCGTCAGCCTAGAACTGGGCAAGCAAACGAGCATCAACCGCTCAATCGCAGGATTCATATCGATTTGCGGCCCAGGACCCGCCGGTAAATCGACCCGGAGCGGTAGGAGAGCACTGAGGCATCGTACCCAAACCTCTAACGAGGATCCCTTTGAGTGAAGGCCCGAACAAGAGGAAGCGCGCGGCCCGACAAGCAACACGGGACTTGCCGGGATTGCATCCGACACTACGGGTCATAGACCAAAGTACCCAAAACATGTTAACAGATCACCGGAAAGGGTTGGAGGACTCACCTTGAGAGAAACCAAAAGACGGTAGATCCCCGTGATCAACCAAGAGACGGGGCTAGACCTGAGACACAAGCGTCCAGGCGGTCCTACGTATCCCATAAGGATGGGAATCAAGCCGCACGTAGTTCTTGAAGTGCAGTTTAATGTCATGCAGGACGAAAAGAGAGAAAAAGGGGGGAGTAGAAGGCATCCCCAAATGTGGGGGGCGTACAGCGTGGCGAGCAAACCGACGTGAATGAGGGAATATCCCCACGTTCACACCATACGCCACATACCCAGAGGTAACTGGGCCAAGGGCCCGAGGTGGGATGGAAATTCCCGAAGGATGGGGCTGGGCCTGAAACATGAATGTTCAGGCGGTCCTACGTATCCCATAAGGATGGGAATCAAGCCACACGTAGTTATTGAGAGGCAGTTTAACGTCATGCAGGACGAATGCTGAACAGTTTAACGTCTTGTAGCTCGGACGTCGTACAGTTTAACGTCGTGTTGGACGAATGCTAAACAGTTTAACGTCTTGTAGCTTGGACGAGGTACAGTTTAACGTCATGTTGGACGAATGCTAAACAGTTTAACGTCTTGTAGCTTGGACGAGGTACAGTTTAACGTCATGTTGGATGAAACACTTGGAAGTTTAACGTCTTGCAGCGCGGACGATATGCTAGGCAGTTTAACGTCGTGCAGCTTGGACATATGCAGTTTAACGTCGTGCAGGACGTGGTACACTCAGACAAAGTACTGCTTGAGGAACCTAGCGTTGGTGGGAGGAGTGACACGCTCACCATCCATAGTCGCTAGGGAGTACGCGCCATTGGGATAAACTTTGTGGACGACAAGAGGTCCCTCCCACTTGGGCTCCAACTTGGGTGGCTTCCTGCCGGGGATCATTGGCGCTCTTAGGGCTAGCACTAGGTCACCCTGCAGGAAGGAGCGGAGGCGAACCTTCTTATTGAAAGCTCGAGCCATTCTGCTTTGATGCCTCTCCAAGTTGTGCAAGGCGCGAAGTCTATTCTCATCCAGTGCTTCCAACTCGACTAGATGGGCTTCAGCAGCTCTGTCCGGCGCTTGCTGGTCATAGACCGCAGTGCGCAAGGACGGTAACTGGATCTCGATGGGCAGGACGGCCTCAGCTCCATACACCAGGGAATAAGGGGTCATCTGGGTGGAATTGCGAGTCGTCGTCCGATAAGCCCAGAGGGCGTTGGGGAGCTTGTCCGGCCAACTCTTCTTGTTCTGACCAACCATTTTTTGAAGAATGTTAGAGAGGGTTTTGTTAAACGCCTCGATCTGCCCATTTGCCTGCGCATGATAGCGAGATGTATGGTTCGAGCGAATGTTGTATTTGGCGTACAATTTCTTCAACTCGGCTGCTCGGAAATTGGCTCCGTTATCCGTGAGGATAGCGTGAGGCACTCCAAATCGATGAATGATGTTGGAGGTCACGAAGTCAGCGATCGAACAGGATTTGACCTCTCTGAGCGGAATCGCCTCTGCCCATTTGGAGAAGAAGTCCATGGCGGTCAGAATGAACCAGCACTGGCGAGCCGTCGCCGACGGGTAAGGTCCCACAACGTCCATCCCCCAGACTGCAAAGGGCCAATAATACCTGGTGGTATGGAGAGGCTCCGGCGGCCGATGCACAAAGTTCGCATGAACCTGGCACGCATGACACCTCCTGGCATACTCGATGCAGTCATGGATCATGGAGGGCCAGAAGTATCCCAACCTCCGAATCTGGTGGGACAGCTTCGGCCCAGTCTGATGGGCACCGCATGAACCAGCATGAACCTCTCGCATGACTCGTGGGATCTCAACTCCCTGAAGGCAACAGAGGAGAACACCATCAAATCCGCGTCTATAGAGGATCTGCTCCAGGCCGGGACTGCTCTGGAGGACAAACTGCGATGCGCGGCGTCGAACTCGCTCGCGCTCAGCCCGATCCGGCGGGAGAATGCCATGTTGGAGGTACTCAACCAAAGGCGTCCTCCAATCAGGGGCTGGTTCGACGCCATATCTGAGGTACTCGGGGCTCCGGGCGTAGGGGCAACCACGGTGAGATTACTTACCGACGGGCCGCGATCTCCCTCCGGGATAACGGGAGCGATGAGCCTGTGGTGCGTCACGCGGACGGTCAGGTTATCCTGTTCAGGCTCTGCAAGTGACGCAGCAAGGCTGGCCAAAGCATCTGCTCGACCGTTCTGCGACCGGGGAATATGGACAATCTCTGGCCGAGAAGGGAACCGGGCCATCAGAAGGAGGGTGCACTCCAGCAATGGCACAAGTTCCGACTTCCTGACAACATAGTCGCCATTGATCTGCTTAACAACCAACTCGGAGTCCCCTTTCACGCACAGATGGGGCACGTCGATCTCGAGAGCTAACTCGAGGCCGGTGATGAGGGCATGGTATTCCGCCTCATTGTTGGTACAACCCTCTGACAACAGGAAAGAGTATGGCAGTACAGCTTGCTCCGGGGTAATGAAGACGATACCCAAGCCCACTCTGTTGAGCTTAGGATTATCAAGTCTTCTACCGGTGGGGCTCCGGGAGGCACCGTCAAAGTGCATCTACCAGCATGGACCGACATGATCGACCGAGAGAATGGACTCATCAGGAAAGCCTAGATCCAGTGGCTGATCCGCGGAGGTTGGGTGAGCAGCCAGAATGTCTGCCAATGCTTCCCTTTGATGGCCTTCTGAGACACATACCTGATATCGAACTGCTGGAGAATCACAGCCCACCGCGCTAGACGGCCAGTCAACATAGGCCGGCTCAGGATATATTTCAACGGGTCTACCCGAGAAACCAACTGTACCTCATGGTGCTGCAAGTAGTGCCGTAATTTCTGTACGGCAAATACGAGCGCCAGGCAGCTCTTCTCGATGGGGGAATACCTAACTTCCGCATCGAGGAGCATGCGACTGAGGTAATAGAGGCTATTCTCTGTTCCCTCGTTGTTCTTCTGGGCGAGAAGGGCACCCAGGGACCGTTCCAGGGCGGTCACATAGAGGACCAGCGGCTTCCCGGATACAGGCGGCATCAGAACCGGAGGTTGCAGCAGGTACTTCTTGATTTCCTCGAAAGCGGTCTGACACTCTTTATCCCATACATAGGTGGAACCTTTCTTCATGAGCCGAGAAAGGGGATTACACTTGCCGGCCATATTCGCGATGAATCGGCGTATATAGGCTAAGTGGCCTTGGAACCCCTGCAGTTCCCGGATGTTACCTGGGGCAGGCATCTGGCTAATCGCCCTGATCTTCTCTGGGTCGATCTCAATACCCCGGTATCTTACCACAAATCCAAGGAACTTTCTGGAGGTGACCCCGAAGGCACACTTCAACGGGTTCATCTTCAGGCAGCGAGACCGGAGGAAGCCGAACACTTTCTCAAGATCTTTGAGATGGTCCTGACGCTGGCACGATTTGACTACCAAGTCGTCGACGTAGCATTCCACCAGTGTGCCGAGGATTGGCTTGAATATGCGGTGCATCGCCCGTTGATAGGTGGCACCTGCATTCTTCAGGCCGAAAGGCATGACCCGGTAACAAAAGGTACCTTGGGGGGCCCTGAAGGCAGTGAACTCCTCATCCTCAGGGGCCATCCGAATTTGGTTATATCCGGAGTATCCATCCATGAAGGAGAGGGCTTGGAACCCTGTCGTGGCGTCAATCAACAGCTCTGTCACTGGAAGGGGAAAATCATCCTTCGGACAGTGGCGGTTGAGATCGCGGAAGTCGATGCAGACTCTGATCTGCCCGTTCTTCTTCCTGACCGACACAATGTTGGCCAGCCATTTGGGGTACTGAACTTCCCTCATGAAGTTGGCTTTGATAATCTTGTCAACTTCGGCCTCAACCATGGCACCGTGGAATGGGTGCATCTTCCTGGGAGGCTGCTTGAACCCGCGATGGTTCGCCGGGAGACCAAGGCGGTGGACGGCTACCTGAGAATCTAGCCCCGCCATCTCGTCATAGCCCCAAGCGAACACATCACGGTGCTGCCTGAGAAAGTCCACGTACTGCTGCCGCTCCTCAGAGGGCATGGCGGCACTGACCAACATGGGTCTTGGATCTGCTTCGGTTCCAAGGTTCACTTGTACTAACTCATCGACCGTGGCGGAGACGCCCTCCTCAAAGGCCGGGGGTGCATCTTCCACGTCCTCTCCACTCGGGGAGGGATCATCCACGGGAGAGACTGCGTTGGCAACTGCATTGGGGCTACCAGATCCTGCTGGGTCGCTGGTGCTGGCATGGGCGGTCGCGATCATCTCATCAGGAGACTCACAAGCCATCGAGACCATGGCTACGCCCAACCGTTGAATCGGGAGGACGTAAGCGTCATCCAAACTTGCCCAGGGATCACTTGAAACAACGACAGGCTCGACCTCACCTGCCAGGATCTGCTTATCCTTGCTCTTGTAATAGTCCGCGTCCAGATAGCGGGCTTCACATGAGGCAAAAGGAGAGGCATCTCCTTGAAGCACGCCTACTCGACCATTAAGGGAGTATTTGAGGCATTGGTGGTATGACGAGGGAACCGCCGCATGAAGGTGGAGCCAGGGCCTGCCCATCAATGCATTGTACGCAGTGTCTTGAGAGACTACCATGAATTCGGTGTTGGCAACCAAGTCACCGAACTGGGTATTCAAACGTATCTTGCCGACCGGGGTTTGCTCGGTGCGGTCGTACCCCTGGATCCTGAGGTCGGAGGGAATCAAGTCATCCTCAAACAACCCCAATCTCCGGAGCGTCCGAGTGGGAATCAGGTTAATCCCGGACCCCGTGTCGACAAGACAGCGCCGGACTTCAAGGCCATTGAACTGGCCGGTAACATACAGCGGACGAATGTGCCCCTGTATAGGAGGGTCTTCATCCTTACCAGAAAACGAGATAACTGCCTGGCATTCGGCGTCCTCAATCATTTCGGCGTGAAAGGCCTCTGCAGCCGCAACCTCTATCTCAAACTAGAGGGGGCTCTTCAGGGCTTCAGCGAGTGCCTCGCGCATCTCAGATGACATGCGCAGAGCCTCAAGGATGGAGAGTCTCGCTGGGATGTCGGCCAAGTGCTTCAGGACATCATACTTTTTGGCCAAGCGCAAACCCCTGGTTGCAGGAGGTTGCTCTGCGGTTGGAAGCATGACGGGCCTTGCCGGTTGGGCCGGCGGCCGACTGGTGCTTGGCGCATCTCGCTGTTCATTGGTTGAAGCCCGGGAAATGGTCACCATACTGTGGTCAGGAGGCCGGGATGGACTCGTGGCAGGGCAGAGCTGATCGCGACGCGACTGAGGCAGTTCTGCCTGATCCCACACCACAAACAGTGGCGGAGGCGAATCCGTCATCCCCGGATGGGGGGGCCGCGCACGCTGAGCTCGGTTTTGAGCCTACTGCCTGGTCTCAGTGGCGTGCACGGCCTGGCTGGAGGTACCAACTGCCGTGCCCCGGCGACTCCTGTTGTTGCGGCTCCTCCGACAGTGGCGACGACCGGGGAAACTAGGGAGGTCCACCTGGTGTTCTTCAACGTCGGGAACCGAAAAGGGATTTACCAGCTCGACGGTATTAACTGAAGCGTACCCAATACTGTCATCGGACGAATCATTCACCACTGGGCAGATCTGAGGAGGGATCCCCATTTCCGGGGGCATGAAATCGCCGAGAGTGCGGGATAGTGGCGGAACTGGCGGGGCGCGCTCTTCCTTCTTGCGCCACCGCCGTTTGCTCTTCTTGGAAGAGGCAGGCTGGGACGACGATGCCGAAGCAGCACCCGCAGATTCTGGGGGCTCAGCCTGATTCAAGCGCGCATGGATGATTCCATGGGTGCGAATGATCGTCTTGCGGGCCATCCAGTTTTTATACTTCTGGGATCCGCGGTCGGAGACCAGCTGCCATTCGTCCTCATTGCCGCTATCGTCATATGATCCCACGAACACGCCCGCCACTTGTGCCGGAGCTGGGCCCAACCTGATTACATTGTTGTTAATCTGGTCTTGGAGCCAATCCTTAAACACATAGCACCGCTGGATGGTGTGCCCCAGGGCCCGATGGTAGGGGAAGTAGCGGGGGTTATCCGTGAGATGTGCCTCCTCCGGCCTCCAACACTCAGGCAGTCGCACAATCCTCTGCTCCAGGGCGCTCCGGAAATAACCGGGGACCTGATCCTCGTGAAATGAGTAGGTCAGGTATCGCGGGCCCCTGGGAGCATGGTCTTGACGAGGGGCTGGAGGGGCCTGCCGAGGAGGTGGAACCTGATTATCTCACCTGGGTTGCGGCGGTACATTACGCGGAAGGGCCGGCCGGTTCTGAGGCTGCCGCTGCTGGGCCGGGAACTGAGCCCGTGGAGGAGGATTCCTGTGAGGCTGTGGAGCTGGCCTCACCGGCAGCAGCTCCAACGGCTTGGGGGCCTCTATCTGGGCAACAACAGTGGGCTCAGCCCTGCTGGCTCTCCTTGCAGGAATCATAGGAGGCAGCGGGTGTACCTGACTGGCCTGTTGCAGGGCTTCCTCAAGACGTTGAGCTTTGTCTGAGAAGTCCCTGAACCCTCCGGGGTAATTCTGAGTGATCAAGGAAGGGACCAGCTCGGTCTTGACGTTCCCGACGCACATTGTCAGCAACTGCTCCTGAGTCAATGGCATGTCAAGGGAATACGTGAGACCCTTCCATTGGGCGACGAAGTCCGCGACTCGCTCATCAGGCCTCTGCTTGCACTTGAAGAGGTCTGCGATACTCGTCTTCCGGGTCGTGGAACTGAACTGGTAGAGGAACTGTCTACGAAGGTCCTCCCAGCTAGTTATCGACCCGACGGGGAGCTGGCTGTACCAGACAAATGCTGGCCCTTCCAGCGTCTGGACAAAGCAGCGAAGCTTAGCGGCCTCTTGCTGCGCCGGAGTCCCCAACATAGGCCCGCACCTCGAGTTGAAATGGGCCAAATGCTGTGGCGGATCTCCAGTCCCGTTGAAGGGGGAAAAAGTGGGATTCCCGAATCCCGGAGGCGCCGGCATGTCATCCACCCATGCTGGGTATGGCTTGCCGTCCGGTGGGATTGCCACTTGCCGAGTCTCCAAGGCTTCCAAGCGGGCGATGAGTGCCGCCATCGGATCGTCCGGACATGGGTTCCAATCCTGGCGAGGATCTCTAACCACGAGCGCATTGCATGGCCCTTCAATCGGGTCATCGACCGGGTCGTCGAACTCGGCAGCTCGTGGGATGGCGGGCGGAGCGGCCCTTTGGGCAGCGGGAGGAATCTGAGCGGGGTCTCTCAGGTAGTCACGCCGCTCGGGAGGGTGTGGTGAAACATACCGCGCCCTCTTGCCATAGGCGATGGCCTCTCTCCTGTCGGAGAACATGGCATAATCACGGTTGCCCGGGAGAGCCTCATCAAGGGGTGGTTGTTCCTGTCCCTGCTGTCCTGGCCTAGGATCACCGTAGTCAGGCCGCTGCTCTGCAACGCGCTCGGCGAGGAGCTGGTCAACCAGCTTCTTCTGCTCGGCGAGCTGTTGACGTAGCATAGCCTTCTCGGGATCCTCATCCGCCCTCTGCGTGGAGGAAGATGGGTCGGCGGGCTTTATAGCCTCGCCGTGCTCATTACCTTTACTGACGTTTCGGCTCAACGTCAGTGCTTCAGTGGGTGCGGGGAGACCCAGGAGGCTCCTCTGGTGATGAGTAACTCTCGCCGATGGATCCAACATCGGCTTGTCTTCGGGGGGAGAGCCCCCGTCGAGAAGTTCCAAACCGTTCCCCTCCCTCGACAGGTCAGCCATATTGACTGTTTCCGTCCCTGGGGATGTACCCTCAGGGCCACCCAGTGAATCGGGCTGTCGGCGAATCGCACTGAAGCGTAGGGCAGCGTACTGCCCCCATCCACGAATATACACGTGGGGAGTGGCTTCCTCGATAACCTTGCGGAGTACTTGAAAACACTCAACGCATCGTTGTTGGAGGGCCTCGTGGTGCCCAAATGACCCGGGGTGCAGAACCGCGGGGAGCGTGGCCAGGTCAATTTGACGGCACTGCTCACCAATATCCTCCAGGTGCACTTGACTCCCGGGATATGGCATTTGTATGCGGTGAAGACGGGAGTGAGTCTCCCGGAGAGTTCGGCGGAAGCATTCGAACTCATCCGGGGTGAGCGATTCGGGTGCATCAAAATCCGGTCCTGCGACTGGCCAAAACTTCTCAGGGAAGTGGCCCTCTGCAAGGACGGTCCAGAAGCTCCACGACTCAAACTCGGGACCCAGGTCTCCTTGGTCCTCTTCAACGACTGGGAATGGACGGGGAACCGGCAGTGGTGCCGAGGCGGGCCGCCGGGCCGACGGGCTGGCCGGCGGTGAATACGGCGAGCAGGCCGATTGGCCTCCATATCCCGGGCCGCCCTCTGAGGGTGGCGGTGCCCTGGCTACCACATCACGATAGGACGGGCCGGCGAGCGAACATCCTGCCGTAGCGTCGGTGCTCGCCGAGGGTGCACTAGATCGTGGTTCGACCGTCGGTCCCCAGAAAAGGTCTCCGGCTTCTCTGATCGAGGCAGAAGGCGCTTCCAGAGGGGCCGATACCAACCGCAAGCTTGATCCTTGGGGGTCTACCAGGCCCTCGCTACTCCGGATATACCTTCGGAGAGAAGCGGGGATCATATCGATCTCGCTCTCGGGAAGTACGAGGCTGACGTGCCGCATTCCTACCCCTGCCCCTGACAGGTGGGATTGGGGGGAGGGCTCTGTCGCCGAATCATACTCCGCCTCTGTATCAGAGAAACGAACCGGTCGGATATCTGTCCGGAATTCCGTAACATTCTTCCCTCGGCGTCGACGCCTCGCCCTCCTGCTCCTGGGTGGTTCTTCGGGGCATGGCTGATCTCTATCCTGGCGTCCTCCAGCCGCACTGGTGCTGGGGCCAAGAGGACTAGAAACCAAGGTGCGAGGGGCACCGGGACAGATATCAAAGGGGACGCGGGAAGAGATGATTCCGGGCAGGCCTCCGGGCCGGGATCGGAAGGCGGGGTGACCCATGCCTCTTGGATCGGCCACACGGAGTAGACCCTGTTGGCGAATAGCGCTACCGCGAGGTGGTCCGCGGTGGCCATTGTCTGTACCAGCAACCGGGAGAGTCAACCCAACCTGCCTTTGGGGCGGTCGGGGCCTCGATCCGGGTCGGGCATAGAAGTGCCCCTGCTCAGGATGCGCAGGGGCCTGGTGACTGGAGCCAGCAGTGGCTTGAGCCAACGCGGCCGCTGTTGCTAGGGCCCCAAGGTGGGCATCCTCTTCCGCTCGAGCCTGACGTTGGCGTCGGGACAAACGAGTCGGGATGAGCGGCGCGGGCAGGTGGAGAGCATGTTCCTCGACTTGAGAGGCCTGGAGGCAATGTCGCCGTGGCCTGGCGGGAGCCCTTATCGTGGATACCTGGAGCGGATCTCGGATAGGGTAGTCCCGGGCATCTTCCACCTCATCCGCATAGGGGAAGGAGTTGTCGGAGCGCTCCGGGGATAAGCTCCCAAAGCGGTTGGACGTCGAGGTAGGTAGTGGTGCCTCCCTGTGCGGCCCTCGGGGGCGGCGTTGGTGGCGAGGTGCAGCTTCCTCGAGGTCTAGGCGAGCCATGTCCCTGGTGGGGATGACTCCCTCTTCCTCATATCTCCGCACCAAGTTGTTGATCACCCTTCTTTGGATGAACTCCGAGGGGGAGAGAGGGCGTGGTTTCCCCGCAGCTGCGGCTGCTGGCACGGCTGTGGAACGGGCGGGACCGCGCGGAGTAGCCGCGTCGATGTTTCCCCTACCCCTGCGCCAGTGGGCAGGTGGCGATCGGGCACTGGATTGGGCGACCTGATTTCTGAAAGCAGGGAGAAGAACCCATTAACACTGACAGGAAAAGTAATCGACAACCAACCATTAGTGCCACGACGCCTTCCGTGGGGGGGACCCAGGCCATCGACGTCGCGAGACGGAGTGCCCGAGTTCCCTTCCCCAGCCCCTGGCGGGTAAAACTGAATGCTCGGTCGAGCAGCATGCTGGTCTTCCAACACCTCTGAAAGCCATCGGTCTTCGTATTGAGGAGAAGAGATTCACGTCGGGTTCACCATTTTTCTGTTTCGGTGCGGATGTGCGTCGGGTTACGCTGTTCCGCCAGGACGCGTTCGCGCGTGCACCCGTCGACCCGAAGGGATGGGCGCACGGCTTGTGGCCCCGCAGTCCCGCTTTCCAAGGGCGGGTGGCATTCGTCCCTTATTCAGGGGCGTCTGCTCCTTGATCGAAACTGGGATGATGGGATGTCGGCTCCTCCTTCCGTGGACGTCTCCTCGGAACTCGTCGCCTAATCCGGGTCTCCCTCATAGATTTAAGAATGTTCGTGAATCTCGTTCCCGGCGCCATGTCTCCATGGACACCGGTTAATTACGCTGCTTCCGCCCGGACGCTCCAAGGAGTCTGGTCGGGGCAGCAACCTGCGGTGAGGAGACCGGGTGGCTCTGGATGTCGGGGGCGTGTCTTAACACTGTGCCTCTGCATGTCTGCCTTCCGTCCCTAATAGGGCTTCTCAAAGGCGTGATGGCCTGAGGCATCCCGCACTGGGTGCGGGGAACTGTGTTACCTGAGGTTTTCCTCAGCTTCCCATGTTTAACACGGGGTATGCCGCGAGTTTAACGTCCAGCGGGGACGGCATCGGACTGATCAACACGAGGAGTGGATCAGATGACAGAACCCCTTGCGGGGAACCTCCGACGCTGGGGCCAGCACATGGGCGGCTTCCCGAGTGAAGTGGAGTGGAATGAAATGGCATGACCCCACCGGGATGTGGTGGCCCGGGTAAAGATCAGGGTGGATGATGGATTGAGGAGCTTGGACCCCGTAGGGGCTTCCTACGTACCGTGCGTTAGCGTGGATCAAAGTCAGCGTAGTTCGGATATACAGTTTAACGTCATGCTGGACGTCGGCAAGCCGACTCACGAAGAGGTCAAGGCCGCCGGGTGGAGGATTGAACCGAACCACCTCGCACAGAGGGGGATGGAACGGTCGGGTGGATCACAGTTTTACGTCATGCTGGACGGTGGCAAGCCGACTCACAAAGAGATCGAGGCTGCCTGGAGAAGGATTGAACCGAACCACCTCGCACAGGGGGGGATGGAACGGCCGGGTGGATCACAGTTTTACGTCATACTGGACGTTGGCAAGCCGACTCACGAAGAGATCGAGGCAGTGGGGAAGCACAATGGAGATACACACATGCAGTCCCCCACAGAGGCGGATTCATAGGTGAATCAACGCAAGTGTGAACCCGGGAGGGGTTCACTGATGGACGAACCGACGTAAATACGACCGGGACGACCAGGTGGCGGGCTTGAACCTCGGAGAGGCTTCTTACGTACCCTGTTTAGAAGACAGGGATCAAAGTCCACGTAGTTCATTCTGTTTGTAACACTCTACCCCCGTGGGTGAAGGCTACTCCAATCTCGACATCCCTGCAGATACGAGCGGGTGGGGGCCACATCCAAACCGAGAGGACCCTGCGTGTGAGGCACGGGATCGGGTGAAGCGGACGGTTTAACGTCTTGCCGGATGAAGTACAGTTTAACGTCGTGTGTTGAGGACGAAGCGGACGGTTTAACGTCTTGCCGAACGAAGTACAGTTTAACGTCGTGTGTTGAGGACGAAGATGCTTGATAGTTTAACGTCTTGCAGCGCGGACGAAGTGCAGTTTAACGTCGTGCGGGACGTAGAAGCTGCCGATAGGTCCGTGTCACTTCGCGTGAGCCTGGAGGGCCGCACAGGAAGACAACGCACGGTGCGGGCACCCGGGATGAGGGTCATCGGGCGCCACGTAGGCGGGTACCCAAAGGGGGTCAAAGGGGGCGACCCTGGCAGATTGCACGCAAAATAGGAGCTTGGCGCGCAATACCGCGGGTCGGCGCGCAAATGGACGGGCTGGCGCGCAACCGGGCCAGCACTTTGCGCGCGAATGATAGAGATTGCGCGCACTGGGCTTCAGATAGCACACGGGGGCAACGACTCATTCTTTAATGAATGGCCACTTTGAAGGGGGGGGGGGGGGGCGCAATCGGGCAGGATTGCGCGCACCCCAGGGGCAATTGCGCGCAAGAGGCTTCTTTTGCGCGCGAATGCCTTTGGGTGAATATTTATTCAAAGGAAAGGAGCCAAAGGGATTGCGCGTGAAGGCGAACCCCAAGGCTTTCTTGCGCGAAAGAAAGGAGGTTACCTGAAGATCGGCATTGCGCGCGGAAGGGGTTGGATTGCGCGCACGAGAGACCTTTCGAATTCTGGCAACCTTCAAAACGTCGAGGGTCGCCTTATATTTATAGGCAACCCTGGGCGCGGAATCCAGTTCGCGGGCGCGGAATCGGGCCTGGCGCGCAAGGGAGTCGCGCGGGCCACTGGCGCGCAAAATTGCGCGCCGGCCCAGCGCATTGCGCGCATCCCGGGAGGTTTGCGCGCAGCTCATCAACTTTGCGCGCGTGTCTCCAAAATTCCGCGCAAGGCCTCCGGGCCCTCCGAAACGTGCTTCCGACTCCAAATATGACCTCGCTTTCCGCATCCGGAGCTTTGTTTGGGAACAACGGACTTTTCCGGCGTCTACAAAGGCTCCTCCCCATCTTTCCTGGCTTCGACAGGATTTTCAGGATGATTTTGAGGAAGCTCCACTGGGTTCAGCTCCACTTATGCTAATGTCTCTGCAATAGTAGGGTTCTCTCTACCCCCTTCAGGCATGGGTAGTTCAACAGATTTCTCAGATAAAACTACACATTTGAACCAATCATGGTTAGACATGTAATAAGAAGTTATTCTTAATAGGATGAAGGATGACACTCACATCCATAATCTTCTAAATTACATGGTAATTTAACATGATTTATAAAATCTTGGAAAGATGTTCCAAGTTCCATCATTTCATCTAATGTCATATCCGAATCCTGGTTAGTCTCACTAGTGGGAGCATTTGATGTGTCTTCTGGGTGACCTTCATCCTGTGGTCCCTGACCCTAGACAGCATCTTCAGATAAAATTGCGGCATCAGTTTCAATAGCCACCAAAATCTCTAACGCAGGTGTTGAACCTGAAGTATCACAGAATGGAAGTCAGTATATGTTTCATTCAAAATTTTATAAAGCATTTTTAACTTACCAGCATTAAATTATTCTCTTCTTTCAATAGTAGAAGGAGGGATACTGGGAACAGATGCTGGCTCTTCTCCAGGAGCAGCCAAGTCAACCTGAATTTGCAATTGTTCCACAACACCCTCTGTGGTCCTCAACGGAGGATCAGTCCTTTCCCTCAGAGGGGAAATTGAAGAAGCCCCTGCAATCCCTAGAAATATGAGAAAACTTTTCATGGGTATAGATTCATGATTATCCAAAGGAATTACCGCTACTAAGGAAGCTTTTAGATGTGGATTTCCTCCTTTGTTGCCATTACTTATTTGGTTTTTTGGGAGTATCGGTAGTCTCCCATAAAGGCACTTGAATTGGAGAATGGAAGGCCACATCCAAATCTTCATTAATGGACTACTGACCTGGAGATATATCACCTGATTCACAAGCAGATTAATCAGCGGCCCCAATGGCAGTACCACCAGGGCTATACTGTGGTGAAGGAACTTCATTAGTTCCTTTCTTTGCAATATGTAGGATGAAGAAAATAATTTCCTTAATTAACAAAGCTTTGAATGAAATCAATTTGAAAAGAAAATAAGGAAAGAAAACTTACATCTTCAGGGGCCACGTAATCGTGCCACTCCTCATCAGTTCCCTCAGCGGCACCACGATCTATCATTTCCTTCACCCGCTTGGTGACAGAAATTGAATCGTCAGTGGCATATATGAGCATTTCCATCTCTCTGATGTAATCCCACAATTCATTGGGGTTATCCTTGTAATTAATATCGGTATAATCCAGAAGATTCCCTATTCCATGGAGTTGTATACCCTCGCACAAATCCATCCAGGCAATCTCAGTACCACAATATAGACTCTGCCATGTCTGGACAGCCTCTGGTCGTAGATATTCAGTGCGTGTACCAGAAGGCTGTGAGGAAGGTCCTACAATCTTCGACTTAAATTTCTTCCCAACTTTTTCACCTATTTATAGAGAATAAGAAAATAAGACTTATTGCATTATAAAGTGATGGTGATTAAATTACCACAATGAAGTAACTCACCAGGAGTTGATGGAGTAGGTATTTTGATTCTAACCGGAGGATTATATCGGGCACGAGGCCTCTTTTCCACTTGGTGTGCCTCATCATCCCCATCATGGGAATCCGGTGAATCAGTCCTAGAGGAAGAATCTGGCGAATCAGCTTCAGGTGGGGAATCATCACCTTTATGAGGAAGGGTTTCTTTCTCTACAGTCCTCTTCCTTTTACCCACCTGATAAACTGGGTGATTCAACACTCCATTAGGGTTTGATGCTATCCAGTTCTTGGCATACCATGTAGTCAAGTTATCTGCCACTCTTTCAACTGGTAGATCAAAAACTACCCCAGTCTTCTCCCTAGATGTCAGCAACCACTGTTGTCGAGCAACCATCAGATGTTGCTCTAACCTGACATGTACAGGGGGAGATATAGAAATCTGTTGCAGACACTTGAATTGGTGTGAAAATCTATATGGAGCATAGGCCTCACATATAATCTCTCTGTCAATCCTGGAAACCAGCACACCATCTCTGCAGGCCAGCATGTATGCCCTCAAATCCAAGTGGGCTGTTCCATCATCAACAAACTGCCCAGTTGGCGGATTTCCATAGGGAAAGAAGTTGAATTCCTTAAACATACTCATCCTCACTTTCATGTCATAGGCATTAAGATCTAATGGAGTAATTCCAGAGAATGCTTGCACTGATTTCTTGAAATAACTTCCAGGAATTTGTACTCCATTCTGTACATTATATGTCCAGAAGTGAGTGGCGATCCATCCCCATAAAACTTGGAATGGTTCCACTATTCTCAAAGTAGATTTACCCATGAAGACATGAAGTAAACTCTTGTGAATATTTGCTAAAATGGGGGTAGCCAACCCAAATTTTTTTCCCTCAGCCAACTTTTCCACAATAACGACGGTCCCTGACCTGACGTCTCCCTTCGATTCCCTGACTGGAAAGAGATAAACGCTAAGCTACAAAGCCAAGAATCCCACCAGACGAGTTTTCTTTGGGATCCTTTGATTCACCTCATATCCCCATTTCTCAAACTCTCTTGCTTCTAGAGTTGGCCAGAATGTGCCAGGAGCACCCCTCTTCTCGGTTTTTGGGCAAGTGGTAGGATGAGTGGGAATCTTCTCCTTGGACCCCTTCTTCTTGGATCCCTTATCCTTTAATCCCTTCTACTTTAATCCCTTCTCCTTCGACTCCTTCTACTTATTATCGATAAGAAATACATTCATCCATTCCTTTGGATGAATATCCTTTCTAGAATGAGTCAAGGAGGTCTCTGAACTCTTGATCCTGTAGAAGATTTTAAATAATTCTTGATCCAAAGCAGGAGTCTTCTCTGAATCATTCCAAGTCACCTTAGGAGGAATGAATTCATCATACATGTCTTCCAAAATTGGATCACCTGAGATCATGTGGAAATCCCATAGACTGATGCCTACTTCTCCATGAGTCAGATTGAAAGAATTGGTTTCTCGGCTCCAGTGGCTGAGTATCTCCGACACAAAGTTATCATTTCTATAAACATATGTTTTCCCAACCCAAACAGCTTCGTATATTTCCACTCCTTTCAAATCCTCGACAAACTCTGCACAGGTTTTTCATGCCCAGTATTCCCACATCCAAGTTGGCTTCACACCTCCCCTAGGACGGAAGTACCAACTTTTCTTCCAGCCTTTGGATTGATCCATGTGAGAATTTTTGAAGATTTAAGGATGACAATGTGGTTGAAGCTCAGGATTACGAGGTTTCATATTTGGCGTACAAGGGATATGATGCATCATGTGGGAATTCTCCACTGTTCCAGCATTTATAAATCCTCCTCCACATGAGATATTTGCTGAAGCAAAGTTGGTGTAATTCTGAAACCATGAAAATGGGAGATAGTTCTTTGCTTCTAGAATAGTGACTTATTGCAGATGACCATAACCGTACAAAGGAAGATAAGTGCTTTGTGGGAAATCAAAGTGATATTTCTTCTGATACTTGGCCAAATCTGGAAGATTTCTATCACAGACTATATAATAATCATGGCCAATGATTTTTATCATATCATCAAGCCGTTTTCTTGCAAGTTCATCAGCCGTTATGATTCTCTTGGGAGCCATTTAATCTACACAAAAGTTGAATAAATTAACTATTAAATGGGTTTATTTTTCATAAAATTTGTGAAGGAATTCGAAAAAAAATTGAAAAGGAATTAAGGCGCGCAAGTGTGGATGTGTCGCGCAAGTGTTAATATGCCGCACAAGTTTTTGGTTCGCAGGTATCGCCGCGCAAGTCCAGATACCTTGATAGCAGCGCGATAGCGAAGAAAAGCGAAAAAAGAGAAACCTGCGCGGTGAAGGTGAGCTGTGCGGTGGGAGCTCAAAAATCCTGAACTCAGTGCTATGCATGTAAAATGGTCACATATTTATAGGCCAGGCTACCCACTTGCGCACCTAAATCCAGCGTGCTCCAGCCCTGTGCGACCCGCACCTGCATGATGACAGTCACGCGCTGAACACCTGCACGCCTCTTTCCCTTTGTTTTTCTTCTTTTCCTCAGAGTCACATCCTTATTCATTCGGATCCAACTCTGAGGGGGGACTTTTTTTGATGCTCCATTTCTTCACATTGTCTAAATTAATGGAAAGGAAAATGCCTTAGAATAAATTGATTCATCCTTTGAAGAAACCATCGAAAATTGACAAAGGCATGAACAAGGGTTCTTTTCCTTTTGGGTAGCACAAGTTCCCCCAATGTCGCGCAAGTACACTTGCGCACCGCCTAATGGTCGTGCAAGTGACTTGCGCGCCCTCTTTGAAAACTTCCCAGGGTCTTCTCCAGCCTATAAATACCCCCGGTGGGCCCCCCATTTCAGGAGGATTTTTTTTTCAGAATTCAGATACATGTCTCTGAACACCCAAGTCTCTTCTTCAAGTCTTCCAAACACTTATAAGGTAATTATTTACCTAGAATGGAAGGTCTAAACAAGAGGAATAAGGTCTAAGTGTTAGAATTCACTAAAAATTTCCCACCTATGTGTTTTACCCTTAAGGGAAATGGACACACTTGCACGCCTCCTTACCTACTCATTGAAACTTGTGCATCACTCTTTTGGAATTACCTCAAGATAATTGTAAAGGCTTTGGTCAAGGATCACCCAAGTATTACCCTACTGGTTAACAATCGCGCAAGTACCCATGTGCCGCGTAGGTATACCTACGCGACCATGACTTGCGCGCCCACGCAGTACTTGTGCGCCCCCAGGACTTGCGCACCCTTCTACTTTTGGGTGCCCTTCCTGCCCATTTCACCTCTCTTATGCCATTCCACCTCTCCTATTCAAGATTCAGTATTCAAGACACTCTTCAAAGCCATTTATTGCATGTTTTCTTGATTGAATTCCTTATCTAAAAGGAATTCTGTGGAATATCTCTCAAAACCTAGTGATTTTTATATCTTTATATCACTAAAGTTAGAGAGTTCATTCATTCAATCTCATCCTCTAAGATGAGAGAATCAATAATTTGGGCCTCCTTTTCAAGAGTAAGACCCTATCCAAATTATCATTAATTTGGGCCTCCTTTTTAGGAGTAATCCCCAAGTCCTCATTAATTTGGGCCTCCTTTTCAGGAGTAATCCCCAAGTCCCCTAATTTGGGCATCCCCCTTAGGAGTAAGCCCCTATCATAATTCCCTTAACCTGGGCTTCTTTCTCAGGAGTAAACCCCAGTTTTAATGTTCCCAAATATGGGCATCCTCCTCAGGAGTAAGCCCCAACCATGGTTCTCTTAACTTAGGTTTCCTCTTCACGAATAAGCCCTAGTCTAAAAGTCTACAAATATTAGCATACTCCTTAGGAGTAAGCCCCAAGTCCCTTAATTTTCAAATCCCTTTAACCTGGGCCTTCTTCTCATGAGTAATCCCCAGCCTTAATTTCTCTTAACCAGTCTTAATTTACTTTTGATTTGTACTTCCTTCTCAGGAGTAAAACCCAATCATAAGTCCCCTCATAACTTGGGCATCTTCCTTAGGAATAAGCGCCAAGATTAGAGTACCCAAATCTCCATGAAGCACGTATACATTAATGGAACTTGTTCCTGGATTTATTCCCTGAAGTAAATCTTAATCCTCATCTATTTTGGGCATTTATACATACATAAGACCCACATCGTTGCATCTTTCATGGCACAATTATCTAGTTTCACTAATACCTCTTGTTTCTCACACTGAGCATTACTCACGTGAGCTTAGAGTGTAAAAGTAATCATGAAATATTTCTTTGAGCCATCAATAATGCATAAAAATCACACCCCTTACTAAAACTACGTGGGTTATGATTCCTTTTCCAAAACAAAGGATACATAGGTAGCCCATCAGTGGGTACGATTCCAACTCTGAAATAATCAATGTCCTTCTAAATGACAATAAACTTCAAGTGCCCCACTGAGTGGCTTTAAAACCAGTATGGCTAACATAATGACTAAGAGACTTTTATGTACTGAAGGATACCATTGACTAAGAATCTCTAACAAATAAAGATGATTCTCTATCGATGAAGAACCTCAAATACATATAAAAGATTCTCTAAATTTCCTACATATCAATCATTGATTGTTAGATCTAAAGGAAAGCTCATTTTATACTTGGTAATGTAATAACGATTCACGAACATTACTTAATTCTATAAAGAGAGTCCCAGAGTAGACAATAATTCCCCTAAAAAAAGGTGTTATGATTTCGACCTCCCATCCTCTCGACCAATGAAAATTCCTAAGCCTCATCAGTCCACAACTAATGAGTGCCTGCCTTTGGAAAGTAGGTCCAAATGGATAGGGAATCATTGGATGTTTCTAGTTCTACGAACAAACCTGTTAGATACTGATTGTAATGTTTGAACCTTCAATCAATGAGGTCATCCCCAATTCCATAGGGAACATAATCATAAAATTGTAATTAAATATTTATGACTTACAGAAATACCTACATATAATTAATAATTTTTTAAAATATTTATTTACTTTTACTATGATATAATTATCTCATATTTCCACTTATAATATGTATGAATTTTATTCATACATTCATTATTTAGGTTACTATTCATTTGGAATGTTTACTATTCATAAAAGTCAAATTACTATTCCAAAGGCCAAGTAACTATTTCATCAGTATAGGTTCCTTAGCATCTAGAAATTATTATTATTTAATTAATTCAACATTTATAAAGATTTTATTGTGTTCTATTATGTGGTTACACCATATGAAATAATTATAATAAGGTAATTTATATAGATAAAACTTTGGGTCATTACATTCTTCCCCCCTATGAAATTTCTCCTTCAAAATTTCATTTTAAATTCTATGTTGAAAACATGTGCAGGTACTTGTCTTTAATTGATATTTCTAGTTCCAATATTTATTATTCATAATTATGGTTCCATAAAAAAACATTGACCTGGCTAGTAGACTTATTGCATAGAGATTTATCTCTACAATCCAAGATGTTAATTGACTACTCATCATATGATAGATCATTATACAACTGTACCACCTATGAAGTCCGTACATGTGAAGGATCTGGGATGTACTTCTTTAAAAGGGATATGTGGAATACATCGTGTACTTGAGACATGGTTGGTGGAAGTTCTAGTAGACAGACCATAGCTCATATGTGATCAAGGATCTCCAAGGGGGTGATGTATGTTGGAATTAACTTCCCTTTCTTCTCGAATCTCATGATCCTCCTCAATGGAGATATGCAGAAGAATATGATGTCTCCAACTATAAACTCTAGGCCCCGCTGAAGATTGTCTGCATAGTAATTTTTTTAACTTTGGCCTAACTTGATGTGCTACTGAACAATTTTAACCTTACCCACTATTTCTTTGACCATTTCATGTCCTAGAAGCTTTTGTTCACCAACTTCATCCTAGCTTGTCGATTCTCTGCACCTATTCCCATAAAGGTATTCCTATATATCCAGTTAGATGATCTATTGGAAACTATTGTTGTAGGAGAATTAGACCAGTGGAAGATATTAGTCTCATCCTATTTTAAATTCCACAGGATATGCTCTCAATATGTCTTCTAGTGTCAGAATAGTCCACTTAGTTTGGCCATTAGTTTGAGGATGATAGGACGTACTGAAGTTTAGCTCAATGCTAAGAGCATGTTGGAGACACTTCTTGAACATAGAGGTGAATCTCAGATCTCTGTTGGATAAATAGATAGCGGTACTCCATGTATCCTTGCCACTTCTTTGTTGTATATTCGTGCAAGTTGATTTAGTGAGAATTCCTTTTGAATTGAGATAAAGTGAGACATGTTTATAAGACGATCCACAATAACTCATATATAATTATTTCCTATGGATTGCTTTAAACGTCCAGGGAAAAATTACAAGGCTATATTTTCCCACATCCATGTTTTTATGGGTAATGGTTGCATCATCCCTTTAGACTTTTTTTCTATTCATCCTTCACTTGAGGACATACCAAGCACTTTGATGTATATTTCATTATCTCCTTTTTGATATTGTCCCAAATAATGTTCTCCTAGAGATATCGACATATCTTTGTGATCCCTAGGTTAATATAGAAGTTTGAACAATGTGAATCATTTAGAATCTCTTTCTTTAACTTTTTATTGGACTATACACATAGTCATGACCCTAATATTATGAATGCATCTTCATCGATCTTGAAGTCATATTATTTTTCATTTTGGATAGCTTCCACCATTTTTGGAATTTACACATCATTTCATTGAAGATCCTTTATATTATAAAAAAGGGATGGTTGAGCAATAATTTGAGAAAGGATTGATGATGTTCCTTTCTAAAGAATTCCCTTGTTTATCCTTTGGAAATATAAGAAAATTGGATCCTCCTCAAATCTAATCATCGATAAAGATGAATGATACATTATACTTAGAGCATCTTCCACCTTATTTTATTTACCAGTATGGTAGTGGATTGAGAAGTAATAATCCTTAATGATATTTAACCATCTTTGCTATAACATATTATGCTCTTTCGGTGTGAAAATATATTCAAGAATCTTATGATCAGTGTGTATCTCACACTTCTCCCCATAGAGATAGTGCAACCATATTTTCAACACAAAGATCACAACTGCCAACTCCAAATCATGGGTTGAATAGTTTTTCTCATAAATTTTACATGGTCTTAATGTGTAGGTTATCACATTATTTATTTACATCAGTACACAACCTAATACATTCTTTGAATTATCATTGTATGACACAAATAGTTCTCCACTTTTAGGGAGTGTGAGTACTAGCATAGTGATGTGCCTCATTTTGAGCACCTTAATACTTTCCCCACATTCTAGATTCAAGAAAAACTTCACTAAATTCCATGTCAGATTGGTTATTTGGTTTTAAATTAATGATAAGTTATTTACAAATTGTCGGTAATATACAGCTAGACCAAGGGAACTGCGAATCTCTATTATAGATGTTGTCCTGGGACACTCTTAGATTTATTTTTTATCTTGGAAGGGTCTATAGATATTCCTTTTCTAGTGATAGAAATCCACAAGAATTATACTTCCTCCATCAAAAACTCATATTTAATATATATTGCAAATATTATCTCCCTTCATAATTATTATTTTTACCATATTCAAATGCTCTTCATGTTACTCCTTTATCATTGAGTATATTAGAATATCATCAATAAAGACTACCACAAATTGGAAGAGGTAATATTTAATTAATCTATTCATTAAATCCAAAAAATGGATAGAGAATTAGAGAGTCCAAAGGGGATGACTATGAAATCATAGTTTCTATACCTTGTTCGAAATACAATCATGGGAATAAGTTTCTTCCTCACCTTTAATTGGTGATATTATGATTTAAGGTCCAATATAAATAAATAACTAGGCCCACTTAGCTAATCGATCAAGTCATCTATCTGAAAAGGTGATACTTGTTCTTTATTGTGATTTTATTGATCTTGTGATAATTAATGAAGAGCCACATTGATCTATTATTCATCATGAAAAAGAGGACGGGTGCACCCCATGGTGAAGTACACATGCATATAAAACCCTTTCCAAGATTCCCCTGTAACTACTTCTTCTGCTCTTCCATCTCAATGGTGTCCATTATATAAGGATTATTTATTATCGGGAGAGATCTAGGAATAAGTTCAATTGAGACTAATAATGACTCAAAGCATGAGTTGAAAGACAAATCAATACCTCTAACAATGTCAATGAGAACTAAATCCAAATTCCTTTATTTAATCATCAAGATATGTAACATAAAATTCCATCGGTGGGTTCCTTTAGTAAATTAAAAATCCTCTACCACCTGCTTTACATAGATACAATATGTCAATCTGTATCCTGTAATACATTTACATAAATATGTCCACCAAACAACAAAGGTAGATATACAATATTCATCATAACAAGATGTCTAGATATAATCATCATGGTGGCATCAACCATGCATTATATAAACATAAATAAGGAGAAAAAATTATGCATACTGTTAAAAATCCTCCAATATGGAACAACATTGTAATAGGATCGACTTTCATCTCATCAGTACAAAGTGAAAAATGTACCTTATATTTCATGAACACAACAACAAAAAGATAAGAAAATGGTCTCCAATAGTCTTCAAGAATGTTCTTTCTGATTACCAAAAACCAAATACCACAAATAGGTGATGAGGTACTGATTATGTTAGCTGAAACAAAGAGATACTGAAAAAAACATCCTTTATAGCCACCACGCATTATGAATAACATCAAATAACTATCTCTAATGGTAATTATTAACCTCTCATAAGGTGTTTAAATGTAAAACATCATTGATATCTCCTATAAAAGTTGAAAAAAGAAATATAAAAATTCATTATGTTGATTTTTCCTAAATTTCATCCAAAATAAGTTCCCCTTCTACTAGTAATCCATCTTGATGAAGGCTCAAGCATTTGATCCTTCATTTGGTCATATTTATTCATAGATCCTGAAACATACAAAGAAACTACCAACATGACAACCACAAAATATCAAGTACATGACTCATAGACACATAAAAGGATCAAAATCCTTGTAAATACTCATCCATGTATATATATTCCCAAGAAAGCTACAAAATATCAATGTCAGGGTCTCTATCAAGTTAAAATTCCACCCTATCAAATATACACTATCTGATACTTAGATACTCATCTATAGTTATATCATTGTTAGTATATCTTCCAAAGGGCTGTCTCCCTTTTTCCTTGATCTAGGGGTAAAATTCCTCCTTATATCCATCCTTTATAACATGAGTGTAATTCATTATCTTAATAGAAACATTTTACTCCTCTGGATCTGAATATGAGGAGGAATCCTCTTCATCTGATGAGGAGGAGGGATCCCAAAAAACTTCTGGTTTAGGAGGGAGAATAGGTTTTCTAAGTGAATCCTTGAGGATCTGGTAACAATAGTTCTATAAAAATTGGAATAATCAATATTTTTCTAGGTCTTCTGGGGGTGGGGGGTGGGTGGGCGAGTACTAAATTCATCAGAGTCAACAATAATCTTCTTACCCTTTCCAGCACTCGAATGTAGGTAGTCATCCTCAATTTGACATATGTGGTCAATTACATCTTGATTATATTCTCTAGAGTTGTATTTTGTATTGTGTTTTTCCTTCTGAGTAGAAGGTGTGGATTTTGAGGTAACAATAGTGGGCTAAGAATTATTACCACCATCACAAAGCTAGAGAAATCATCAATAATAGGACTCAAAGGATGATGCTATATAGAATGACCAGCCACATCCCTATTGGGTGTGTGCCTCATTGGGGCCTCTTTATCCACCGAATTAGGGTTTTATTGTGCATTATCAATCAACATAGTCTATTGGGGAGGTTGGTTATCAAAAGATCAATCAGGGTTCATTTGTTTCCCTAAGTTCGTTTCATCATAATCATTAACTTCCTCAGGATCTAATTTCGGTTTACCCTTTTCCACCCATAATGATTAGTTACAGGTGATAGGGTGTGGGCTAATTAATTTATGATTTCCATCATTAAAGGAATGACCAATCTTATGATATTTTTTATAATAAGCTAGTATATTTTCTTATGTTATCTCCTAAAAAAATCCATACTCACCATTTTTATCCAAACAACTGATGGAATAGGTTGATAGATGCCAATTTTAGTGCAAAACCATGAATCTATAGGTCTAGAAATATTTTTGGTAGAATAGTCTATTTTAATTGGTTTTTCCAATTAGGATGAAAATTAGAAAAAATGGAATCTAATTTGAACAGATGTAGTGGAAGGATACAAACCTAACCAGATTGGAATGATGGGTGGTTTGAAGTTACAATTGAAATCTAGGTTTCATTTAATAACGTTCATGGGACAACCCCCAAACAACCATGAATTTATCATCTAGAAACGATAGTGATAATCTTCAGAATAAAATAGAAATAAAACATTTGAGGATCTCAACAGGGCAGTATAAAAATTAATGAACCCAATAGCTTCTAGCATCATTCTTAAGTAGTTCAATGTGGGCCTACATTTGATGAACTTACCGATAAGCATGAAACAATGATCCAAGGAGAGTAGGAGAACCTCATTCAGAGAGAATGATATTGTAGAGTTACCTTGATGTTAAAACAATTTTGGTGAAATAAAAGTATCAACATTAAGGTCACTATGAGGATGAATTAACTTGATAGCTCGACCATCAACCGCATCCCTAAAGGATTGAAAATAAGCATTATTGTTTCTTGAGTGATCACCTAAAGAAGATTTCTACATCACTCAGGATTCCATCCTCTCTTGATAAATCACATTATTTACATTTTTTTCATAAGTTCAATTGATAATTCAACCTCTCGATCTGGTGGAAGACTAGGAAATTTATCAAGGAATACCTCATTGTAATCTCTCATGAGGTGAATGTCTTCCATGATGATCATCTCCTTTGTATCAGTTATTTGAGTAAGATATTCTTACTCATAAGGGAGAAATATACACACTTAAGAAAATGAATTTGAAGGATATTTATCTTCCTCATTACACTTATAATGAAATGGACGATGCTTGGGGATGTGAATTGTGATCTCCCTTTCTTGACAGTTGATGTTGGATTTGTTTAAAGATATCAAATCCATGACCAATAGAGAATAAAACTCCACCAAAGGGAGTATGACAATATGTTATGGGAGTTTCATTCCCCAAAAATTAACTAGAGAGGATTTATGTACTTTGGATGCAATAATTTCCCCTTTTTATATTCTCACAAATAACTCAACCTTTAATTTTTGAGGTGGTGTTTTAATAGTACTATTAAACGTGCAAGATATGAAAGAATTTTTACAACCAAAACCAAATAGTAAGATTACTATTATTGAATGAATATCCAGCATACCTATCAAAAAATCATTTTACAACTCTAAATTAGTGGTAGTGATAGTATAAAATAATTCTTGTTTCCTTGGATTTTGTTATTGATTGACTCCAAAAACCCTGGTCTTAGGGAATTGGTTTGAAAAATGTGCATGTTATTTTTAGTTGAAACACTACACTAATGGTTGATTGGTGATAAAAACCTTCCTTTCTTCTTCCGCATTAGTGGGATTCTTCATATCCCTTCATCAGTTCTTAGCTAGATGCCCAGCTCATCCACATCTGAAACATTTCCTTGTTCCCTTTAAAAAGTTCTCAAGATTATTCTTCCCATAATTTTTCCCTGTGGGATATTTGGCCTTCTTTACATGATGGGATTTATTTATAGATCCACTATATTAGACTTCATATTTCTTATTTTTCATCGGACTGACAAGACCATTGAGAGTCTCTAATCTCTATTTCAACCTTGAGGTCACAATAGATAATCTCTTCATAAATTTTGTAGTCTCGAATCTATAATTATTTTCATAGACTCCTCTTTAGGCTTATAAAGAAGAGATCCACCCTATATTAGTTGTTCATTAAAAAGATAAAGGCATATCTTAAAATCCTTGTAATGTTTTATTCATACACCAAAATAGTCTATTATTCCTTATGATTAAGTATGAGGAAATATCTTTACATTTTGATATAGAGGGTTCAAGGAAAATATTTATTGAAAAACATTTTTTTGAATTTCTCCCAATCTATGGAATCTATTTACAACTTAAAAATCATATTTTTTTATTAGTATCCACCACTGATCATCTTCCCCATCAAAATTATACATAACCAACACAACATTGTCTTCTTCTATGCACTAGAAGAATGAGAATATATTATCAATGGAGTTAACCCAGTATTTCATGGGGAGGGGATCAGAATATACACTAAAGTTGGGAGGCCTTTTCCGCATGAAGGATTTGATGAAAAATTTATCTATGTTAGGAAAAGGATGGTGTTCCATGCAATTCAAGTTATTATTCATATGTTGGTCCAGTTGAGCAAGTACTGTCAGGATGTTTTGGGCACCAATTCCCATCATATTTGGCATTTAATTAGAGAAATCATCACATTACCTATCACAATGATTATTAGTGCCTGTTCTTCTATTTTCCTCCATTATCTAATAAAAACAATGAGAAACTAGGAGGCCCGAATACTTTTCATATTAAAAAGAAACTTTGAACATATTGGGATAATGTTGTAAAGGAAAATTATGTCCTAACTTGTGATTCCCTATGTTTTAATCTAAGTTATCTATGATCTATTTCCTAACATATATTCTTATTTGTATTTTCATTGTTCCCTTAATAATATTTGTAATGAGAATATGAATTTACCAAAGCATATCCCTCTGGGAGTGTCAAAATAGGTGCGCTGTAAGCCCGTTGTTGTATACTTGGTTACCCCGCGTGAGGCCTAGAACACCTTGTTTGAGTTTTCACTCCTAGTTACATCTTTTATAGAACCACATCTACTTTTAGTATCTAGATACAAATTTATTTTCTTGATAAACCAATTACTCTATAAATAACAAAAATTAGGGATGTTTTCTCATACATAGTCTTATCCCTTGGGTACATACTAAAGTTATCTATTCCTACTCTCTAAAAACAACTAAACACCCCCCTAATACTAAATATATAAACCATAGTCTTTTACACATACCATTACATGATTTTATGTGTAATTAAAGAACAAAGTACAATCCTAGGATCGTAAAGTCTAGTGTCTTAGGAGAATAGGTATATAAAACTGAAAACAAGGAACTAAATAAAAAATTTCTTTATTTATCATCTATTATGAGATATTAACTTACTTTGAGCCCTTATATATTCATAGGATAACCTGAGGTTAACATGAACAGTGGGTTGAGCTAGAAATCCCAATAAAGGAATAAATGTAAAAATTAAGCTTAACACATGGGTTAGGATGCATAAAATAATGGTATAAAAAGGAATGGAACATGATTAAACATACATAATCATAACATGGATTCATATAATAATGGATTCATAGTTATTTATTAGCAACATAAAAAATTACTTTATCACGCGTAAATGCTCGATGCACATAGAGGATCATGAGTCAAGGCTATCCACTAAGACTGTTGCATGTAACCTCCCATGAGAGTAAACTTTACCCAATGCATTGGAGAACTATCCAAGTGAACCCATAATAACCTGTTCATGAAAATTATTTCCACATAAATAATCATACATAAGTAATAAAACATAATCCTAAGGGTTTCCCCTTAAAGTAATTGGGTATCATAATCACGTCAAAATCATAATAAAAAAGCGTATCATAAAAATATCCTTGAACTAAGGGAATTAAATCACAAATGGACATTAATAATGGAATATAGCCATATATCATGATAAATAATGTCAAAATGAAGTTAAAAGAGTGTTTAATAAACTTTTGAAATAAAATATTTCAATACCATTTAAGGGAAAACATTCTAGATTCATTAAAATGGAAAATACATAATTGTTGGTATAAAACCATTAATGAACCCGGGTTGTTTTTCATGTAAAAATAGGTTCCTTTATAAAAATAATTGTGGCTAAAAATAGATAACAAATAACACATAAAAATTGGTAATAATTCAATAAATTGTCCTTAAATTGGGCTTGCTTATCGAGAATAATTAAGTAAGGACCCTTTTTAAAAAATTTATATCCCTAGAAATAAGGATGAATGGATCATGATACATGAGTTTTAAACATATAAAAATCATTTATAATATTTACATAAAAATTAATGTAAATTTCTTTTGGGTAAAAAGAGAGAATGAGTAACCTAAAGTAATAAAGGTGGTTCAGGTAGAATCCCCCGCCTTAGGTACAAAACGATTCAAAAAATTATATTAATGCCCTTAATAATCAAATTATATTAATTAATTAATAATTATAGAATCATTTATAAATTTATTTAATTTATTATAGAATTATTAAGTTAATTTATGGCCTTATTTATGGGTTAGGAGATTCAATGTCATTGTTTGGAAGTGTTGATGTACTTGGTTTTCATGATCAATTTACTTGTATAAGTGTATTGAAAATCATGTAGATTGAGGATAGTTGACCAAAAATTAAATTATGATATTAATTAACTTATATAATATTAAAATACCAGTTTTTCTATATGTGGAGATGATTCATACGGTAAATCATTAATGATAATTGTTTCAATTAATTTAGCATTTTTTTATCACAGTGAAATCATTTTATTTTATAAATTAATATCATGTGTAAAATATTTTTCCAGAACAATAAATAAGATATAATAAATATATTATAATATTTTTAAAACATATAAATGGTTTTATTACCATCCTTGAACGTAGAATTGAAATATGAATTCATGTCGTCCATGAAGGGGGTAAATCAGCACCTCACGGACAGTTTTTTTCATTCTTAAAGTAAAACCGGGATAATAAAAGGATATGGATGAATAATTATTAAATTAAAATGATAAAATTATTTTATATGTAATATACTATATTTTTCATTCCATTTGGATGAGAGGAGGTGGGGAGTGAAAATGAAAATAAAGGAACTTGAAAATAAATTTAACGAAAACGGAAGAGGGCTTTACCTCTTGATTACTTGTTCTTGAGAACCACCTTAGGGGATTGGTTTTTGTATTTTTTTAAGTAAAAAAGATCATGGACCTATGGAAGAGGGTTTTGAAGATTATTGGGTTGAATTTGGACAATTCCCAAGGCTTGAGAGGTGTAAGGAGAAGAGGTGGTGAGGGGTGTTATTTATAATGGAGGAGAGGGGCGTTTTATAATTATTTAATTAATTAGTTTATTTTTTTTCTCAAGACAAGAAATAATTTTGATTAGTGAGACTTAATATAGTAATTATATCACTTGATTTCGAACCAATTGTTCTTACATCATCCATGACTCAATTAATAATGTATTTAACTTATAATGCATATATACCGTAAATTATAGTATTTTTCTATTCAATGAAATACCATGTATTTTAGAAAAATACAAAAAAATAACCCAAAACATTTTTAAATGTGTAGAATTAAAAAAATTAACTCCATTTTAGGAATATAATTTTCTAAATATAAGTAATTTAATTTTTAATTAAGATCTTAATTTACTCAAAAATACAGATTTTAAAATTATAATTTTTTTTATTACATTGAAATATTTTATAAGGTCTCATAAAATTTTGTTATAATCCTAAGACATTAAAATATTTATCTATGAATAAATTTTATGAATTTGTTTTTTTGAATTATTAAATTATTCATAAAATTGTAATTAAATATTTATGACTTAAAAAAATACTAACACTAAATTAATAAATTTTAAAAATATTTAGTTATTTATACTATGATATAATTATATAATATTGTCACTTATAATATGGATAAATTTAATTCATACATTAATTGGTGAGGATACTATATAATTTCTAGTATACTATTCAGAAGTGTCACATTACTATTCCAAAGGGAAAGTTACTATTTCATCTATATAGGTTCTTTAACTTCTAGAAATGCTTCTTATTTAATTAATTCATCATTTATAAAGACTATATTTTTTTCTATTATGTGTTCATACCATATAAAATAATTAAAAGAAGGAAATTTCTACAGATAAAACATTGGGTCATTACAAATGTGTTCCATAGTCTATAACCAACCTAAATGCTCTCAACTAGCCTCACCAGTAGAACAACCCACCAGGGAAATTATATAATAGGGCTATCTGGTCTATCTAATTAGGATTAGAATATAATCATCTCTCAACACTCAATATTATACCTAGGATACCATGGCTATAAAAAAGAGTTAGGTGTGAGGAAAACACAAATAAAACATCTCAATCATGAAAATTGATCATATATGTTATGCCCACATTCCAAAACACACCCATGAAAATTTATCCTAGAATAGAGAGAATCCATGAAAATTCTCTCCTTTTATGAAATATTTTCAATGTTAAAAACCGTATCACATCATTTGAAACCAAACCTTTATCATTTTAAACTATATTTTCAACATAAGGCATCTCATGTTCTAAAGTAAACCTTTTATAATATAAACATATGAACATTTATATATATTTAATACCCCATTTACCAATGTAGATATTCACACACCTTCATCAATATGTAAACATATATATAACAACCCGTCACCCGGGGCCCATATCGTGACTCCCCTAAGCCCACCTTCTAAAGGACAGGGGATAGCGACTAGCACAGAAGGCATTATCCCATGTTTGGGAGACATATTCTTGAGTACCTGTACACATGAATAGACACATAAACCAAGCCCCAAATAGCTGGAAAGGAAAACAAGCATGACACTAAAAAACTACTGATTGAAGGTACAATTTGTATGTAAAATGAGCCAGAATAAAAACCCAACAAAATAAAAATTGAAAATGGGAGAGTACAAAAGATATCTGTAAGATTTCCAAAAAATACTCCACCTGAAGGATAGACATAGAGTGGATACTAAAAGTTTTGGAAGTATGTCCCACCCATCCTATCTCACCAGGCACCACCAGGTCCTGATCCATCGAGGTCTCTGTTGAAGCGTCTATCATCTACACCAGACACAACACGTGCAGGTGAATATCATGTAGGGGTGATTAAAAAAATACTCAGTAGGGATCCCAAAACCCAAGGGAAAGACTACAGTGGAAATTATACTCAATATACTATCATCTCACATAGGTATAATCTAAAGTATATAAATTTGGACTATTAGTCATGACACTGAACACCTTAGATTGCTGAGGTACTCATCTCTGATTAGTACCATGGGTATGCTTGTTCAAAAAGAGACACTCCCCACCATGGGCCATCCAGGTCACACATAGCCACACCCCACTTAGGCCATCATACTAAGGTACTCATCCATGATGAATACCATGGGTCTGCCAGGTCACACAGAACCGCTTTACACCGTGGGCCTACCAGGTCACATAGAGCCTATTTCAATATAGGCCACCATAGTTGATCCACATAGGGTCTCCTATAGATGATCCACATATGGTCTCTTGTCAGTAGTCTTTGGGTCTCATCCAGTCATAGGATTCCCACAGGTAGTGCACTTGAATCCAGGAGATTATAAACCTCAAGCCATTCTTTGTATTTCAACATCCATGGAATCCTCCTTAGAGCACGCCAAAAGAATCTCCTCATCGCAAGGTTCCAAAATCCAAAAATGGATCATCAATTGGATGCCCAATCTGAAGGATAAATGTGTTTTAGTAAATAGGGGTTGGTTATGTCTGGGCCCGTCCAGACTGACCTGAACAACCCAGTACAGGGGCCTCGAATGCCCTGGCCCAGTTCTACCGACCCAACCTAACCTGGTTCAGTTCTGGGGAAGCCCGACTTGGCCTCACCGGTGGTCCAGGCCCATTGGGCCTTGTAGGACCCAGCTCGGTTCGGTCGTGTGTCCAGCCCGCTGGGATGCCCACCGACCTGGTTCTATCCGGCCCGACCCACAATAGGTGAGATGGTTCTCTTCTACCTCAGGCCGCCTAGCGACCTAGTTTTATCTAGTGGTCCTATCCCGTAAAAGAATTTTGTCTTACTCCATCCTAGGACACTCTACGGCCTGGTTTACGCCCCACCGGCACGACCCGTAATCGGTGGGACGGTCTACTCCAACCCAGACACCACCTGTCTTCCGGTTCAGCACCCTAAGGCCAGCTAATCTAGACACACCTTGGTCCCTCATATGGTCTCTACTGGACAGTGTGCTAGTGGGTCTTCACGGTCCACCTGGCGCAGGCCATCCACCGACATAGCTAGGTGTCTGCGTTCCTGTTCACCATCCGCTGGCCTACTACAGGCAGCTCCTGCTACACCACCGCAGCCCGAGATGACCGTGGATGCAACCTTGACACGACATGATGGCGCGCCGCCAGCCAACTGTAGCCTCTGGCACGCCATATCTGCCTTCTGCAGATCACCGGATCCACTCCAATGGTCCAAAATATGAATTTTTTATTCCCCTGTGTCCCTTGGGGAACCTTCTTTTGTGCTACTACCTCGATGGTGCCTTTCTTTCAAATTAGAAGTCCGGTCACAAAAATCACATGAACGACCAAAGGTGGAGGAATTGGGGAATTGTTCAAGTCAGCCTGATTCCTTCACGTTTGATGTTTTGAAACACTAGAAGAGGAAATTTTGTTTCTAAAATCAAAAATAAATGATCCCGAAGAAAAACCTCAATGAAAGAAATCCTCTCGCAAGATTAACGATCTATGGATCAACCTGTTCATGGGTTGGTCCATGTTTGTTATTTTTAGAATGAATAACGAGAAATCAAAACAAAATTTAACACCTACCTAGAGAAGGTTCAATTAGAGTGAAGCTTGTTTCTAATGGTAATCCGTCCATTGGTATTCAAAATCCATTCGAATCTATTGGCGTTCGTCATTCAACAGTCCCAGATCTATTCTCAAAGGTTTTGTCACCACTTTTACAATTCACCAGTGTTTATCACTAGAGAGAATTCTATCATCATTTGTCAGAATAATTACATATCTAAATCTATTTCTCCAACCCCGTCATATTATTAAAAGAGAAACATGTTGCAACATTTCTCTTATAATTAGTCATCATGTCATTATGCTGTTTCATTTATGAAACAACATTTTTTTTACTCTTCTGTTAAAGAGTCATTGCGTTGTTTTATTTATGGAATGAAATAGTCATCTCATCACTGCATTTCATTGAAACAATTTTTGAATAAAATAATGTTTTTAAGTTTATTTTATTTTTCATAAAACGATAAAAAATTATTTTTCCCCCGATCCGCGCTAGTCAAGGTTTGGTACATTATTATATAATGTTTCTATTCTAGATGTGATGGTTCCATTAGAATTTTAATCTGTTCACCTATTTAAAAGTTTCAAAAAAACACACATGAGATTTTAATTCTCTTAAAAAATATCAAAATCTATCATTCAACCTCAACCTGCGCCAGTCGAGGTTAAGCTCTGCCAAAGGAAAAAATTCCCTCATGAGCTCAATGGTACTCATAGATTTCAATTCGAGTCACCATTTAAGATTTATAAGGATTTTAAAATAAAATAATTGTTACAAAATTATTTTATTTATGGCCAAAAACTAACTTCCACTGTTGGCCCATGTTGGCCAATGTTAGGCCTTTTCTAGGTGAATACTGATGTTCTAAGTTCAATGGTGACCTTAAATTCTTTTTCCGGACACCGATTTCAATTTTAGAAAAACCCACTCACATTATTATTTAATGAACCTCATAAAAAGTTTCAAAATAATTTCTGGCCACTTTAGGCTTCAGAATTATGTGCCTTCTCAGAGCATGGTCTCGAAATAATCCCATTTAATTAAAAAAATTATGGAATTTCAGGGTATTACATTACATTCCCCTTTTAGGTCTTTACATACTCATAAGATAAATTAAGGTATAATCAAACTAAAAGGAGAACTGATCATGAATTTGAGCCTCCCACACCCATGTGCTCTCCTAGAGATTTCCGTGTTGCCAATGAATGCACACTAGTGGAAACAACGACCCACAAAGGACCTAATATTGTTGATCCTTTATCTTCACCGGGAACTTTTCTAACATCACCCAACAGTCTATGTCCATCTCTCCCTAGTCGATGATGTGCGATGGGTCAGGCCCATACCTCCTCAGCTACGACACATGGAAAACATCGTCCACCCGATGTATCTGTGGGGGAAGAGCTGGGCTATACACCACCTCACCAACTCTGATCAGAATATTGAATGGTCTGATGAACCTCATAGATAACTTGTCATCCCAGCCAAATCTATGTATCCCTTTTCGAGGAGGGACTCTTAGGAATATATGGTCCTCCTTCTCGAACTCCAATGGTCTCCATCGCCTATCATCATAGGACTTCTGCCAGCTCTGTGTAGTCTTTATCTGCTCTTGGATGACCTACACCTTCTCAGTGGTAGCCTATTTCATCTCAAGACCTAGAGTGATGACTCCCCTGGGTCTATCAAACATAATAGTGAACTGCATGGTTGTCCATAGAATGCCTTGAATGGTTCCATATCGATGGTGGAGTGTTAGATGTTATTGTATGAAAACTCCACCAGTGGTAGGTGGTCCTCCAAACTGTGACCAAAATCAAGGATTAAAGCATGAAGAATGTCCTCCAAGGACTATATGGTCTTCTCTATCTGACCATCAGTCTGTCGGTGATTGGCTATGCTCAAGTGTAGATGAGTCTTAAAATCCTCCTCCAACCCCTTCCACAATCTGGATGTAAAGTTTCTATCAAAATCTAAGACTATCATAGACGGGACACTATGGAGTCAAACTATCTCTTACATGTAGAGGCATCTCAAGACCTCTACCGAACCCAGCTCCTAGATGGGTAGGAAGTGAGCCGACGTGGTGATTCGTTCAATGATCATCCAAATAGTATCATGGCCCCTGGATGTGTGTGGCAATACTCTCTTGAAGTCTATCAATATACCATCCCACTTCCACTCCGGTACCTCAAGTGTCTGGGCCAATCCCGCTAGAACATGATGCTTAGTTTTCACTTGCTAAAAAAATGAGGCACCGTGAAATGAACTCTGCCACCGATTTCTTCATCCCTGGACACTAGTACTGACATAAGAGATCCTAGTACATCTTTTCCACTCCTGAATGCACCTCTAAGTGGAGGTATGTAACTCCCTCAAAAATCTACTCTCATAACGCCACTGATACTACTCTTTTTCCTCTGAAAAGGATGATGTACTCTCCTCTTATCGAAAATCAATTAGGTGTTTGTCCTAAGGAAAATTGAACACGATGGGCCTTGCAGTGAACATCAACAAGTTGTGCCTCCATAACTCTATGTAAGAGTGGGGGAGTGAAAGTCAATGAATGATGTTAATAAGCTCCATCATCATCCACAAAAGATATTAACATCACAACTAGCTGCTCCATAACCTCACTTAGCAGCTGCGAACCAAAAATCTTGTTTAGCGCATATGCCACCACATTCCCCTTACTAGGATTATATAGTATCTCGAAGTAATTGTCTTGGTGGAACTCTAACCATCGACGCTGCCTCATGTTTAGGTACTTCTAGGATAAAATATACATGAGACTTTTGTGGTCGGAGTAGACTGTAAACCGCTCAACCATGAAGTAGGGACACCACTTCTTCAAAGAAAAGACCACTACTGCTTGCTCTAGGTCATGGGTTGCGTAGTTCATATCATGCTACCTAAACTAATGTGAAACATAGGTGATCAATTCTCACTCTTTCATCAGGACACAACCTAGTCCAGTCCCTAATGTGTCGCAGAAAACTACATACCCAACACCCTCCTGTGGTAGTCTTAAGATAGGGGCACTCATCAGTATCTGCATCAACTCATAGAAACTCTAATGGAACTTCTCCATCCACACATAGGTCTGTCCCTTCCATTTCAAATATGATAAGGGTTCTGCTATCCATAAAAAGTTAGGCACGATTCTCTGGTAGTATCTTGACAATCCTAAGAAACTATGCACCTCATTCATGCTCCTTAGTGGCTCCCAAGAAAGAACTGCCTCTATCTTTTCTGGATCCACTACAACTCCGACCTTTGATATAAAATTTCATATAAAGTGTAATTCACATATACATAACTCACACTTAGATAGCTTACCATAAATCTGGTTCTCTCAGAGTGTATCCCGAACCATCCGTAGGTGTGTAGCGTGCTCCTCCACTGATGCTGAGTACACAAAGATTTCATCAATGAAGACCACCATGAAAAGACTGAGGTAATGATGGAATATCCTATTAATGAGTCCCATGAACACTAATGGGGAATTGGTCAGGCTGAAGGGTATCACCAAGAACTCGTAGTGTCCATACCAACATATGAAGGTTGTATTCATTGCATCCTAAGTCTGTACCCAAAGACGATGATTACCCGACCTGAGGTCTATCATCGAGAACCACCTTACTCCCTTTATCTTGTCGAAGAGGTCCTAAATTCTCATCAGTGGAAAGTTTTTCTTCACATTCACCTGGTTTAGGTGCTAAAAGTCAACAAAATTCCTCAAGCTTCCATATTCCTTCTTGGAAAACAACACTAGGGCTGACCAAGGTAAAATGATGGGCCTCACAATGCTCTTCTCCTACAAGTCCTCCAACTATACCCTCAGCTCATGAAGCTCCATGGGAGACATCCAATATACCAGTGTGGATATCAGTGTTGTCCCAAGGTACAAGTCGATGCAGAAGTCTACCTCTCTGTGAGGAAGTAGTCCTAAAACATACTCAGGATAGACGTCTTCATACTCATCCACCAATACAAGAAATCTTGGACTCCTCTTGTCCACCGCATTAAGGGTGAGGCTAGCCAAATGGTGAGTGAGTGAATATAACCTCCTCTGAGGAAGTTAGTCCTGTGCTGCAAGAGTTCTCTTATCACCAGTGAAGGAAAACCCGACCCCATCCTTGTGGAAACACCACACTCTACACCTAAGACAGTTGAGATGATCATGAACTGTGGATAACCACTCCATGCCCAAGATGACCTAGTAATGTCTCGAAACTACTACAAGGTGATCCCAGCTGAAGCTATCACCTCTAAGAGTAAGCTCACTTTACTAGCACCAAGACGTTATCATCAAATCCCCTCTAGTAGGAGTCTCTAATCAAAAGGATCGAGCAAAAGGATCCATCAGAATCCTTGAGCCTCGAATGAGGTCAGTGGAAAAGAAATAGTGAATGAAAATTGTGTCTATAAGAGCTGCAGATAAGGTGGAGAAGACACAGATCATACCTCTAACCATCTCTGGAGCTCCGTGGTCATTGGCCTTTACGGCCTGAATCTGAGCCCGCCCCTATCCACCGACTCCCAGAGCCCATGGAGGACCACCTAGGGGTGGTGGTGGTAGTAAATCGAACCTCCGTTCGCTGCTTGAAACTATGAATTATTCTCTGCCAAATATATATCCCTAGAGAACACCTTGATTGAACCTCATCCTCAACCTCGGTTGTCCCTTGATAGTCTACTAATCGTTAGCACAACAAGTTGGGAAATCATGAACGATGTGTCCATAACCACCTCATTAGAAGCACATCCTAGCCCCCTGCTAACTAGATCTACTATGGGATCCACACACTACTGAACATTAGTCCTAAGGTTATATAATAAAAGACTAGAACCGCTTGAGTACCCATGTCTGTTGCCTGTTTCCCACTATAAAGACTCTGCCGTCTGGTGTTTCCTGGTGGCTCCAGTTATTAGTGCCCGCTCTTCCAAGAATCCCTCTACAAGTAGGGATCACTCCAGAACCCCAACCTAAGTAGGGATGTTTAGAGTCACCATGTACTCCCTGATCTCCCATCGTAGTCCCTGTTCAAAGGATCGATCCCTTAATAATGGGTCTCTCACAATGTCTATAGAGTATCGAGAAATCTTGGTGAATCTCGCTAAGTACACTGCTACTGTCATGCTGCACTACTGTAGGTGTAGTAGCTCCTGTAAGAGCATATAGTGCAACGTCACTTTGAATAAATCCTACCTGAAGAGGCACTCAAGGTATGTCCAGTTGAGGGTCACCACATCTTGTGTCTAAATTTTCAAGCTCCACCATTTTCCTACCAAGCCCTCAAGAAGTATCACAGCTAAGATCGCCATCTGGTCAAGAGGAATCCTCACAAGACAGAATACTCATGTAACTGCTTCAAGAAAATCCTTGACCACCTGGGGTTCTTCCTTACCCATTAACCTAGGAGGTATCTACCTATGGAACTCGTGCAAGGTGTTGAGCCGACGTTCACCCTCTACCGGCAACGCCAGTAGTAACTGTTGATATGCGAGTGGTGGTAACACTGTTATACCACCTGGTGGGACCATCTCTAGCACTGGTCCCTAACCGGACACCTCATCGCTAGAAGGGATATCCTCACAGTCACATATCAAGATTCATAGTTGGATTTCTGCATGGATTCATCCTAAAACAGATCAATATGTACCACTATCAATAAATTATATCTGGTGAGTTGACTCAAGAAGGACAAGAGGAAGAATACTCAAAATCCAACATGATGCATGTACTGTTTATTTCCCAAAACTAAAGTTTCCATGTACCAAATCGATGATTAGGTTTCCAGAGTCCTAGTGTATGGATATGTCAGCCACCAAACCAACACTAGAGTCCCTGTCCTGAAATCTAAACTCAAAACACTTTTCACTATTTCCCCAAAACAACACCATAGACTCCTGATCTTTAAGGTTGAACCAACCTCCTCTGATACCACTTTGTCCTAACCCGTCCCCTGGGTCCCGTGCCATGAATACCCCAAGTCCACCTCCCAAAGTCTCGGGGATTCCGACTCACACTGAAAGAATTATCCCATGAGTGGGAGGAATTTTCTTGATTACCTGTATGCACACACACAAAGACAGAAACTACCACATCCTAAATACCTGGAAAAGAAAATATGCATGCCACTAAAAAACCACTGAGTAAAGGTAAAATACATAAGTAAAGAGGGCCATAATAAAAACCGAACAAAAGAAAAACTGAAAACATGAGAGTACAAAAGATCTCTGTAAGATGTTTGAAAAAGACCCCACTAGAAGGATAAGAAAAAACTGGCTCTCAGAATCTGTAGAAGTACGTCCTTCCAATCGTATCTCACTGGGTTCCGCCTAGTCCCAAGCCTTTGGGGTCTCGGTCGAAGCACATGTTACCTGCACCAAACACAACACATGCAGGCGAAGCCCCTGCATGGATGAGTTTCCAAATACTCTGTAGGGATCCCTAAAAACAAGGTAAATACCAAAAAGGAATGTATACATAAGGTATTGTCATCGCACATATGTATAATCTAAATTATATAAATACAGAATATCAGCCGTAACACTAAACACCTACGGCAGCCGAGGTACTCATCCTTGATGAGTATTGTGGGTATATAGGGTCACATAGAGGTGATCCCCATCAAGGGCCTTTCGGGTCACACATAGTCACTTCCCACTTAGGACATCATACTGAGGTACTCATCCCTGATTAGTAAGGTGGGTCTACCAGGTCACACAGAGCCACTCCCCACCATGGGCATGTTGGGTCAGGATGAGCCAGTTCCCACTTAGGCCACTGTAGCTGATCCACATAGGGTCATTTTTAGCTGATTCACACAGGGTTTCTTGTCAAGAGTATTTAGGCCTCATCCAGTCGTAGTTCCCACACGTAGTGCGCTTGATTCCGGGAGAATCTAATCATCAAGCCATTCATTATATTTCATATTCCATGAAAACCACTTTAGATCATGCTAAAAGAATTGCCTCTTCGTGAGGGTACCAACTCTAAAAAAAAACTCATCAATCAGATTCTTGGTATGAAAGATATTGGAAATTTTGTAAATAGAGGCTGGTTGTGTCCGTGCCTGGTCTGACCCGGTTGGACTAACCCAACCCGATCGGACCGACCTGACCAACCCGGCCTGGGGCCCCCACATGCCATGTCCTGGTTCGACCGACACGAACTAACCCGATTCAAGTCTAGTGTAACGCCATTACCCCAGTTACCCAAAGTCGGTGCATTATTACATAACATTGACATGATCACAAGGGATCAAATTCTGAAATAACGATCAGTTTAGTATCCTTGGAAGTACTAGATACATACATAAGTTTTACATTACATCATGAAATAAAAAGAACAACAAAATTTTGTCTCTATTGACCACATTTATATCCCTTAGACAATCCATACAGGTCAACCATAAAATACTTCTTCACATCCTGGAAAAAATAAAACATAGAAAGGGGTGAGCTCAGATGCTCAGTAAGGATAACCGTTTATCAGAAACTTTCTTAAATAAACATAAAAATTTAAGGCAATGTATAAAACTAAGACAAAAGCCTTTTAAACTTAAAATTCAGCATAATGTGGAAAATATAAATCAAATAATTCCATTTACTTATTCACATGGATATTCTACTAGTCAAATAGTCACATGTAATAATAATAGATAATTTAATAATGATGGAATGCATAATGCCGAACATCATTACCACATAGGAAATGCCTCATTCCAAGACTACAAATAATATTTTATTTGTTAAGGCCTTGTTCCAAGACACTATTTTGTCTCTTGAGACCTAGTGATGCATCGAGGAGTTATATAGGACTCCACCCATTACTTACTAAGTCCAATGCATTCCTCATATGAAAAGGTTAAAACATAACCTAAACATTCATATTAAAACTAGCATACAAAATGTTAATATATTAACCATAAAACATGAATGTTATAAAAATAACACATCCACAGTCAAATATATTACAAAACCTTCAATAGAATATGGAATAATTGTATCATAAAAAATCAACTTCAAATCTATTAAAGGATGTTGACATAGATGAAATCAAAACTATTTGAGAGAAATATCTCTTTCTATTTTGAAATCATTTAAATGTCATGAAATTATAAAATAAAACATTTATTTTTAAAATGTTATTATAAGATTATAAGGGAATATTCAAAGGTGTTATAACGGCGAAGAATAACTGCACCCACTATATAAGTAAAAAAACATTCTTACTTTAATTTGCAAAAAGGTCATAAAGTACCTTGTTTGGAAAACAAAGAAAAAATTCCTTTCAAACCATTTTATAAAAAGTCAAACAAGGGTATAAATGACTTTAAACCATAGTATAGTAAATAATAAAAATGTTTTGAAATAAATTTTTAAGAAACACAGATGTGGATGATAAAGAGGTCCCATTAGACACTTACGTAAAAACAACCTCGGATAATAAAGATATTGTGAAATTAAACCTTACCTTGTACTTTTCCTTGGATGAGGGTACATTAAACTTGTATATAATAGTTAAATCATTGTTATTAAATTATAAAATAACCACATACATAAATATCATATCATATATGATCTTATAATATATCTTTGTTAATAATATTTATATCACTGTTTCGGGTGTTAACTTATTGATCTTCCTTTATATATTTTGTTACATAAGTCATGTTTTTTATGGATAGGATTCATTAGATACATATAATGAATGATATAATGTTCTTAAATAATATTTTTAATAATAAAATGAAAATTATTTTTGAATGGTTATGATGAGGAATGAATCTCATCGCGTTCGTGGAGATGGTAATCCGTACGTACGCACGAACGCTTCTTCCATTTAATTTTTTTATTTTAAAAGGAATGAAGACAAAATGATACACAGGTATATTATTATTATAGTATAATATAATATTTTATATATGTTACATAATTTTATCAACACCATCCTTTATACGTTCCATGTATGGTATGAATGAGTCATACCACTTTGAGGGGGTGGTAGTCCGCACTTCCTCAAATGAAATTATTGTATATATACAACATGAAAAGAATAAAGGTATGCTATAAAATAGAATTAAAGAAGATTATAGATAAAATATATATCATAAATATCATATATAATTAAAGTTTCATCATAATGGCCACCACAAGAGGTAGTAGTAGAAGATTGAACCATAATTGTTTTGTGAGGCAGTAGTTTTCTGTCCACAGAAAAATTATGTTCTATACCCATTAGATGGAGGTGTGTGTAAGTATAGTTCAATTAATTATCATAAAAACAATATAGTATATTGAGGATACTAGTTTTTCTATAAAATAAAGGAATAAAGAGAGATTATAGGATTTGAGAAGTAAAATAAAAGAAAAGAACTTAAGAGGAGATGTTACCTTTAAATCAGGTAACTCTATTTGGTTTCAACCAAAAGGCTTCCCTGAAGTGACTTATGCCTAAGGTAAGGATTCTAAGAGAAATATAGGAATTTATGGAGATTAATTGAGAATATGTTGGATTATCCAAGGGTATTGAGAGGTGTGAGAATTGGGATAGAGGTGTGGTATTTTTATAAGGGGGAGGATGGGCTCTTTAGGAATGTTTGAAAATATTATTTTATTATATAATGATTTTTTGTTTCTAATTGTCCAAAACTCATTAAAGTAAAAGATAAGATGACTAATTTTTTTAAATAAAAGAATATGATATGAATTGGACAGGTTTCAGATATTGGTTTAATTTTTATAATCTCATTTATTTAAATTATTTTTTAATGAGGTAAACACTACATCATTATTGTGTCATAAATAATTTTATTTATTTGATGTCTAAAAATTATAAAACAAATACCATGATGTATTAAATCTTTTTAGATTTAAAATTAATATTTATAGTTTAAAATATAACTTATATAACCCATTGTAAAAATTAATGTACTAAAAGATATATGTTTATGTCATTTCTTCCTTTACTTTAAATTAATTAATATAAAGTGTCATTATCACTGTGAAGTGGATTTATGGGGTACAAAAAAATACCCAAGGATGCCCATGGTTGGAAATGTATCAACCAATAGGAATGGGACACATTTTAGGGTAATTTAATATTATTATTATAATATTTGTTTACCCATATTTACAAGATTTACCCTTTAACCATAGTAAATATTCATAATGTTTAAAAATAAAAATTACCTATTGACACAATTTGGACATCATGATTACAAATATGGAATCCATTTTTATAAATTCAAAACATAGAAGTGGAAAATATTAATTTAAAATTAATTCCCGTTGTCAAAATAAAAAGCGTGTTTTTAAGAAATAATAACTATCAAAAGATTGACACTTGTTTATGTCCAGTTTAAATGTGAAATTAATACAATGACCTAAATTTTATTAAAGGATAAAAATATAATCTAATGATACTTTAAAACCTCTCAAATTTATAATTTAACTCTATAAATTATTTTGGTTAAAAAAGTTGTTTTTAATTTAAATTTAGTATTTTCACTATTCATCAAAAATTGAAATTTTTCAGAAAAGTACCAAAAATTTACCCTAAGCTAATTTTGATATTCCGAATACAAAAATGAAGTCCATTTTGAAAAATAATTTTTTTTAAAATTTCAAAAATTGGGTATTACTATTCATAATGGCTAGTTTGATTGGTCCTGGTGTGTTACAATCTCGAAGTTTCATACAATCCAAGATATTGCATTATTCAAAGGGAAACGTACCGTGGAAGCTTGGGGTGTTACATTATTCCCTCCTTCAAATAATTTCATCCTCAAAATTTCTAGAATACTACTACATAATAAGATTTGGGCGGTTCTTCATCATAAGTTCCTCAGGTTTCCACGTTACCTCTTCCATCTTATGATTTCTCTATAGAACTTTCACCAGATGAGTCATCTAGTTTCTCAACACTTATTCTCTGGTATCAAGAGTTCTGATAGGCTCTTCGCAATAAGATAGATCCAGTTCCAGTTCTATTTCTTAATAGGTGAGTACATGTGTTGGGTCAGGAATTTATTTTCTCAACAGTGATACGTGGAACACATCATGAACTTTGGAGAGACTTGGAGGCATTTCAAAATGATAAGATACAACTCCAATTTGTTTTATAATTTCAAAAGGTTCAATATACTTGGGACTTAATTTTCCTTTCTTATCAAATATTATAACACCATTACATGGAGATACCTTCAAGAAAACATGATCTCCTACTTGAAATTCCAAATGCTTCCTTTGGTTATCAACATAGCTCTTTTACCTAATTTGATCTGCTTGGATGTGGTTTTGGATAACTTTCACCTTTTATATTTTTTCCTCAACAAGTTCTAGGCCAAAGAGTTTTCTTTCACCAACATTATCCCAAAAAGTTGGTGTGAATCATCTCTTTCCATATAACTCTTCATATGGTCCCATCTGAATACTTGAATGGAAAATATTGTTATAGGAAAATTCTACCAGAGGTAAATATTGATCCCACATACCTTGAAAGTCAAGTGAGAAAGATCTTAACATGTCTTCTAATGTTTGAATATTCCATTTTGATTGTGCATTAGTTTGAGGGTGGTAGGCAGTGCTCAAACGAAGTTTATTATCCAAGGCCTTCTGAAGACTTTTCCATAATCTTGATGTAAAATAGGGATCACAATCAGGAACCATCGATAGGGGTACTCTACGGAGTCTTACAAATTCATTAATATATAGTCTTTCTAGACGTTCATGTGGTAAATCTTCTCTTATATCAAGAAAATGAGCTAACATGGTAAGATGATCAACAATAACCCATATTGCATCATTCTTTCTAGGAGTCTTTGGTAGCCCCATGTCAAAGACCATCATAATATCATCCCATTTCCACTCAGGTATGAGAAGAGGTTGAATGACTCATCTAGGATGTTTTCTTCCATCATCCACTTGTTGAAGAACCATATATCTTGATACATAATCAGAAATATCTCTCTTATTGTTGTCCCACCAAAAATGTTTATTCAAATCTCTATACATTTTAATGCTACCTGGGTGTATAGAGAAATTGGAGCTATGAGAATTATACAACAATTCACTTTTTAGATCAGGTATGTTAGGAACACAAAGTCTCTTCCCATATTTCAAAATTTCATCTTCATATATGAAGTCGATTAATCTTCCATCATTGGCAGCTTTAATTTTATTTTGAATCTCCTCATCAAAAGTCTGAGATCTTTTTATCCTTCCTAGTAAAGATGGTTTTGCATCCATTTGAAAAAGTATTGATGTTTCACCTTCCATGATTATTCCCATATCCATCTTTACTAGTTCCATGAACATAGAATCCCTTTAAACTATTATCTTGTTCAAAAATCCATGATCCTCTCTACTCAAAACATCTTCCACCTTATTTTCCGTCCCTGGGTGGTAGTGTACAGTGAAATCATAATCCTTGAGTAGTTAGAGCCATCTCTTTTGCCTCATGTTGAGCTCTTTTTGTGAGAATATATACTTCAAACTCTTGTGATTAGTTAAAATCTCAAATTTTCACCATTGAGATAGTGTATCTATATCTTCAGATCAATGATTACAGCTACTAACTCAAGATCAGGAGAGTGATAGTTTTGTTCATCAATTTGTAGCTATTGTGATGTATAGGCAGTAACCCTATCATTATACATAAGGACACAACCAAGTCCTTTCTTTGAAGCATCACTATAAATAACAAACCCACTATTCCCCAATGGTAGAGTCAATATAAGAGCATCGACTAATCTTCTCTTCAGTTATTCAAAACATTCTTCACATTCTTTTGTCCAAAACAATTTAACCCCTTTACTTGTGAGCTTGGTAAATGGGTTAGCCAATCAGAATTTTTTTTTGGATGAAATGCCGATAGTAACCCGGAAAACCAATAAAACTGTGTACCTCGGTTATACTTGTTGGTGCTGGACATTCTTGGATTACCTTGGTCTTTGAAGGATCAACACAGATTCCATCCTTAGAGAAAATATAGCCAAGAAATGAAATCTCATGAAGCAAAAATTCATACTTGTTGAACATCCCATATAACTCATTTCTTCTAAGAGTCTTTAGAATAGTGTGCATGTGATTTTGATGATCTTCGTAGCTTTTGGAGTATACCAAGTTATCATAAATAAATACCACTAAAAAGTCATCAAGATATTCCTTGAAAACCTTGTTCATTAAATCCATGAAGATAGAGGGTTCATTAGTTAGTCCAAAAGGCATTACTGCAAACTCATAATGCCCATACCTAGTTCAAAATGATGTCTTTGGAATGTCTTCCTTCTTCACACACAACTGATGATATCCAGATCGAAGGCCAATCTTTGAAAAATATTGAGCTCCATGAAGTTGATCAAATAAATCCTCAATGAGTGTTAGGGGATACTTGTTCTTTATTGTTATAGCATTGATCTCCCTGTAGTCAATGCACAACCTCAAATATCCATATTTCTTCTTAACAAAAAGAACAGGGGCTCCCTATGGAGAAACACTAGGGAAAATAAATCCTTTATTACTCAACTCCTCTATTTTTTCTTTAGCTCTACTAATTCAACAATGTCCATTCTATAAGGTGTCTTCAATATGGGCCTTGAACCAAGAATTAAATCAATGACAAACTCAATTTCTCATTTTGGAGGATATCCATGTAAAACCCCTGGAAATACATCAACATATTATTTTACAATAGGTACATCCTCTATTTGAACATTCCTTTCCTCACCCATAGTTATTTCAATATATTCCTCCCAAATAATTAAATTTAGTAGAGCTATAGGGGGTGGATCTAGATAAAAATCAAAAGGTGACGTTTCTTCTCTAAAGATACAGTATTTGTTATCAACGTCAAAAAATTTAACCTCATTCTTCTTACAATAAATTTTCGCATCATGGTTCGAAATCCAATCCATACCGATGATTATATCAAAATCAATCTTGGGTATGAAAATTAGATCAGTGGATAAAGAACATGTATATACCCAAATGGGGACTGATTCACAAAAAATTGTTGCAATGATACTTTCCTTGAGAGTTTTGACGAATAACTCCATTGTTAAATAAAATTGAAAATATCTAATTTTCTGAGAAAACTGGGAAGATTTCAAATAATGCGATGATCCATAATCCAATAAATAATTTTCTAAACTTGAGGAAACCATTAAATTACCTTCCACCACATCTTTTGAAGCTTCAACCTCAGCAGTAGTGATCACATAAGCTTTTCCATGCTTCCTGGGCCTTTTCTGAGGTATGTTTCCTTGAACTTAGGACATTAACTGGCATAATTCCACATTTATTTACAATTGTAGCATTCAAAATTGACAGCCTCTTTCTTTCCCTTACAATCACGAGCTTGGTGGACTTTTTCACCACACTTGTAATAGACTCCCATTCCCTTCAGGAAAGTACCAGGGTGTTTCTTACCACATTTACCACAGGATGGGTATTCAAAGTTTCCCTTCATCCCCTTATTTCCATTTCTAGAGTATTTAATAGATCTTTTCTTCTCTTGATTTTCTTTAAAGTCGTAAGACTTAGAAAATTCTTTTATTGTCTTGATAGGACATGAGACAATATCTTTGTATGATGAGAAGGATTGTGAGACTAATAGTCGATAGAGAAATTGTTTTAACCCATTAAATAATCAATTAATATTACTCCTTGGGTTTTGTAAACAAACTGCTACATGCCTTGCTAACATTGTAAAGTTAGCCTTATACTTTGAGAAATTCTCATCGTCCTTTTGCCTTAGACTCAGAAATTGTCATTCCATATATAATCGATGGTCACGAGGAAATTATTTTTCTAGGAAAAGATCTTAAAACTATCTCCATTCCATATTTTATACTTCTTCATCTTCCTTTGTGTTTTAAATTAATGACCACCATTGATCTTCATCTCCCGTGCGGTGATAAACTGCCATGAGAACCTTTTCCCTTTTGTTTCTTCCCAAAGCATGAAATATTTTCTATAAAAAAATTATCCATTGATCATCTAAAAATTTATTTTTAGTCCCATTGAATGTTGGTGGTTGTTGCCTCATGAATCTATCAAACATTGATCATCCGCATTATGGATCAGAGTGCTCCATACGGGTAAGGTAATTATTCATAACCCGAGTGAGTTATCCCAGTATGGTGATAAGCTGATCAGCACCCATTGCATCACCAACTCCACTATAATTATATTGAGTAGGAGTTAAATCCATACATAGATTACATGAATTGATTCAGTTCCCATTCCTTCCACTAGGATCCATTTCTAAACAATTGAATACAGTACATTAGTTTATGAATCACAATACATAATTCTAAACATGTAAAACACTTAACATAAATTGAACAGTTTATAGATATAACCCATAATCAGATAAATGTTTTCTTTGAGGAGGTATATACACATAAATCCTTCATAATGGTTTGTAAAGAAAATTTGAATTATCATAAGCTTATCCCCCAGGGGTGCCGTAACCAAGAGTGCAGCAAGGCCCGTTGTCGTGTACCAGGATACCCCAGCTCAAGCCCGAAATTCCGTATCAGACTTTTCACTCCTAGGTACATTAGTGAAAGATCTGAATCTACCTTAATATATCCAAATAGAGATATATTTCTTGGAAAATACAAAAAATCTCTACATTACCAAAATTCTAGGAAGTTCTTCTATCCTAATCCTAAAAGTCTATCTTCGGGTAATGTGATCTGATCAGAGTTTATCTAAATCTAGTTTCCAAGGTTTGTACTAAAATTCCTTTGATACCAAATGTAATACCCCAACCCCAGTTACCCAGAGTCGGTTCATTATTAGATAACATTGACATGATCACAAGGGATCAAATCCTGAAAGACCAATCGGTTTAGTAGACTTGGAAGTACTAGATAAATACATAGATTTTACATTACATCATGAAATAAAAACAATAACATATTTTTGTCTCTATTGATCACATTTATATCAATTAGCCTATCCCAATAGGTCAACCATAAAATAATTCTTCACATCCTAGGAAAAATAACAAATAGAAAGGGGTGGGCTCAGATGCTCAGTAAGGATAATGATACAGCAGAAACATTCATAAATAAATATAAACATTTAAGGTAATGTATAAAATTATAACAAAAGCCTTTTAAATAAAAAATTCAGCATAATATGGAAAAGATAAATTAAATAATTCCATTTACTTATTCACATGGATATTCTACTAGCTGAATAGTCACATGTAATATCAATAGCTATTTTCATTATTATGGAATGCATAATGTCGGACATCATAACCACATAGTCAAGGCCTCACGACAAGACTAAAAATAATATCTTGTCAAGGACTTGTGAGAAGACACTAGTTTGTATCATGAGACCTACTGATGCATTGAGGAGCTATAGTAGGATCCACCCATCACATACTAAGTCCAATGCATTCCTCATATGAAATGGTTGAAACATAACATAAACATTCGTATTAAAACTAGCATATGAAATGTTAATAAATTAACTATAAACCATGAATGGTATAAAAATAACACATCCACAATCAAACATATCTCAAAAAATTAAATAAAGTTTGTAATATTTTAATCATAAAAAATCAACTTCGAATCCATTAAAGGATTTTGATATAGATGAAATCAAAACTATTTGAGAGAAATATCTCTTTATATTTTAAAATAATTTAAAAGTCATGTAATTATAAAATAAAAAATTTATTTTGAAAATATTATTATAAACTTGTAAGGGAAGCTTAAAAGATTTTATAATGGTAGTTAATAACCGTAACCACCGTATATATTAAAAAACATTCCTACCTTAATTTTTCAAAAAGGTCATAAAGTACCTTGTCTGGAAAACGATAGAAAGACTCTTTTAAAAACATTTTATAAAAAGTAAAACAAGGGTATAAATGACTTTAACCCATAGTCTAGTAAATAATAAAAATGTTTTGAAATAAATTTTTAAGAAACACAGATGTGGATGATAAAGAGGTCCCAGTAGACACTTACGTAAAAACAACCTCGGATAATAAAGAGATTGTGAAGTTAACCATTACATTCTAATTTTCCTTGTTTGAGGGTATGTTAACCTCATATATAATAGTTAAATAATTTTTATTAAATCTTAAAATATCCACATATATAAATATGATATCATATATGAACTTCTAATATTTCTTTCTTAATAATATTTTAGTAGTATCATTGTTTCGGGTGTTAACTGATTTGTTTTCCTTTATATGTTTTTTTACGTTAGTCATGTTTGTTATAGATATGATGTATTTTATTCATATCCAAAATGATATAATGTTCTTAAATATTATTTTTAATAATCAAATTAAAATTATTCTTGATTGTTTACAATGGGGAATGAATCTCATCATGTTCGTTGAGACGGTAATCCGTACATACGCACGAACACAACTTCATTTCATTTTTTTATTTTAAAACGAAAGAAGAAGAAATGATACATAGGTATATTATTATTACAGTATAATATAATATTATATATACATTACATTAGTTCATTTACGCTATCCTTTATACGTTCCATGTATGGTATGAACGAGTCATATCACTTTGTGGGGGCAGTAGTCCGCACTTCCTTAAATGAAATTATAGTATATATACAACATGAAAAGAATAAAGGTATGATATAAAATAGAACTAAATTATATTATAGATAAAATAAATATCATAAATATCATATATAGTTATATTTCTATCATAAAGGACACCATAAGAGGTGGTAGTAGAAGATTGTACAATCATCATTTCGTGAGGCTGTAGTTCGCCGTCCACAGAAACATTATGTTCTATACCAATTAGATGAATCTGTGGGTAAGTGTAGTTAAAATAATTCTCATAAAAACAGCCTAGAATATTGAGGATACTAGTGTTTTTATAAAATAAAGGAATAAAGAGAGTTTATGGGGTTGGAGAAGTAAAATAAAATAAAAGAACTTAAGAGAAGATGTTAACTTTAAATCGGGTAACTCTCTTTGGTTTGAACCAAAAGGAATCCCTGAAGTGCATTATTCTTATGTTAAGTCTTATAAGAGAAATATAGGGATTTATGTAGATTAATTGGGCTAATTTTGGATTAGACAAGGGGCTTGAGAGGTGCAAGAAATGGGTTATAGGTGAGGGATTTTTATAAGGGGGAGGAGGGGCTCTTTAGGAATGTTTGAAAATATTATTTTATTATATGATGATTTTAAGTTTATAAAGGTCCAAAACTCATTAAATCAAAATATATTATGACTAATGTTTGAAATAAAATCATCCAATAAGAACAGGTCAAGTTTTGGATATTGTTTTAATTTTTATAATCTCATTTATTTAAATCATTCTTTATTGAGGTAAACACTGCAACATTATTGTGTCATAAATAATTTTAATTATTTGATGTCAAAAAATTATAAAACAATTCCATGATTTAGGAAGTCTTTTTATATTTAAAATAAATATTTATAGTATAAAATATAATTTATATTACCTTTTTTAAAAATTATTTTACTAAAAGATATAGTTTTATGTCATTTTTGTCTTTACTTTAAATTAATTAATATAAAGTGTCATTATCACACTCAAGTGGCTCCATGGGGTCCAAAAATTGTCCCAAGGATTCCCATGGTTGAAAATGTATCAAAAAATAGGAATAAGACACATGTTGGGTAATTTAATATTATTATAATAATATTTATTTACCATTATTTACCAGATTTACCTTTTAACCATGGTAAATAAACTTTTTACTAAAGTAAATATTAAAAATGTCTAAAAAATGTTTCTTATTTAAAAAATTTGGACCACCTGATTCAATATATGGAATCCATTTTTCCAAATTCAAACCCCATAAGTGATAGAAATTAATTTAAAATCAATTCCCGTGGTAAAACCAAAAGGGTGTTTTTAAGATATAATAACTATCAAAAGATTGACACTTGTTTATGTCCAGTTTAAATGTGAAATTACATAAAATGACCTAAATTATATTATATAATATAAATATAATCTAATGATACATTAAAACCACTAAAATATATAGCTTAACACTATAAATTATTTCGATTAAAAAAGTTGTTTTTAATTAAAATTTAGTATTTTTCACTATTTATAAAAAATTGAAAGTTTTCAGAAATGTACCAAAAATTCACCCTAAGCTAAATTTGATATTATGAATCCAAAAATGAAGTCTTTTTTGAGAAATAAAAATTATAAAATTTCAAAAAGTGGGTATTACTATTCATAACAGCTAGTTTGATTGGTCGTGGTGTGTTAGAATCTTGAAGTTGCGTACATCTCAAGCTATTACATTATTCAAAGGGAAAAGTACCGTGAAAGCTTGGGGTGTTACATCTAGGATGACCTGGCCAGGCTTGGACATGGGCAAGGCCCATTGGGCCTTTTTGGACCTGGCACAGTTCGACCGTGGGTCCAGCCCGCTGGGTCGTCCAGTGACCTAGTTCCATCAGGCCCAACTCGAAATAGGCAGGCTGGTTCTCTCCAACCACATGCAGCCTCATGGACTAGTTTTATCCCACTGACCAACCCACAAAAGTTGTCCTAATTACTCCAGTACAGGCCATTCAGCAGCCCGATTCGTGCCCTTCCATCCCCACCCGCAATCTGCATACGGGTTCCCACCAGCCCAGAAGCCACCTAGTGTCCAATTCAGTGCCCCATGGCTGGCTAATCCAATAGTTCCTTGGTACCTCATATGGTACTCACTGGACCGCATGCCAGTGGGTCCTCACAACCCACACGACGCTGGCTGCTTCCTTGTCCACCCAAAGCTGGCTCGCTGCCAGCGGCTCTCGCCGCACTGCCGTGACTACTGCCTCTGCGTGCCTCCACCCTCCCACTACCATCACCAAAACCCGTGCAACCATTTTTCCTTCTGCGTACCACCAGGTTAGCTTCAGTGGTCTATTTGCACCCTTGGGTCCCTTAGGGCGCCGTATTTATTGCTACGGCCTCGGTGTCGCCTTGCTGTCAAATGAAAAGTCCGGTCATGAATATCACAAGAACGTCCAATGATGGAGGAATCATGGTCTTATTTATGTCAGCCCAATTCCTATGCATTAGATGTTTTGAAACATGGGAAGGGGAAATTTAGTTTCTACAAACCAAAATAAATGATCCCGAAGAAAATCGCCGATGCAAGCAATCTTCCCTCAAGATTAATGACCGATGGATCAACCTGTTCGTGGGCTGTTCCGCATTCTTTGTTTTAGAATGAAAAACGAGCAATCAAAATAAAAATTTATCCTTACCTAGAGGAGGTTCGATCAGAGGGAAGCTCATATCTGATGGAAATCCGTTAGTGGGGATTCACGTTCCGTTCGAAGCCACTGGCGATTGTCGTTCGTCAACCCCAGATCCGTTCTCTAATATATCATCGTCACTTTTCCAATTCATTGGCATTCATCATTAGAGAGACTTTTCACATCGTTCATCAGAATAATTACAGATCTAAATCTGTTTCCCCAAGCCCGTCATCTCATTAAAAGATAACAGCATCACAACGTTTCTATTAAAATTAGTCGTCACGCCATTACGTTGTTTCATGTATGAAACAAAGTTTCTATTATAATTACATTAAATATTTGTTGCACTATTTAATTTATGTAATGAAAAGGTTGGATCATCGCTGTGTTACAGTGAAACAAATTTTTATGAGAATAAAATTTTTAAGTTTATTTTATTTTTCTTAAAACGGCCGAAAATTATCTTCTTATCCAATCCCATGATGGTCGAGGTTATGTCCATTATTAGGTAATGTCACTATTTGGGATGCAACAGTTCCTTCATATTTTCATTTCGGGCACCCATTTAGATGTTTCTAATACCACTCTTGCACACCATTTTAATTCTCTTACTAAGAAGCTTAAAAGATATCTTTCTACCTCGACCCACGCCGATCAACATTAAGCTCCGCCTAAGGGAAACACACCCTTAAGAGCTCAATGATAATATCGCATTTCCAATCCAATTTATAATTTGGGAGTTATAACGATTTCAAAATAAAATAATTGTTAATTAATTATTTTATTTATTTCCAAAATCTAACTTCCAATATTGGCCCACGCCGGCCAAAGTTAGGCCCTTTCTAGGAAAATACCGATGATCTTAGTTAAATGGTTCTCACCCAGTTTTGACCTAGGAATCAGTTTAAAATTTAGAAAAACATGCTCACGTGATTTTTTAATTAACCTATAAAAAAGTTCAAAAATAATTTCTAGAAATTCTGGGCCTCAGAATTACTTGTCATCTTAAAGCCTGGTTTCAAAATAATCCCATTTAATTAAAAACAAATCATGGAATTATAGGGTATTACAATATATATATATATATACATACCTGTATATGTATATAAGAAATATTTAAAAATAAATAAGGATTTAGAAACCATTTGGATGCCCTTTGAAAATTAAAAGTTACATTAAGATTTTGTATAAATTTAGATGAAGGGAAAAACATCCTCAATATCACTATATTTCATGAATAAAGTAATTTTGTTGAAAAATAGAGAACTTTAGGTTCTTAAAATTTTATAATAGAATCTTAGAACATCATCTATTTATGAAAACCAACGGAAAATGTTTTACAAAACCTAGATGACATGAAATATGATAGTTTCTACCATTATGACCATTTTCTATAATTTATATACTTCATAATATAGTGAAAACACCTAATAGAACAATCATGAAATTATAGTTCTTATTTTAATCATACAGACAGTGGGTGACATACCTCAAATCAAAAATTAACTCACTTCCTTTGATGGTAAATACACAATATCATCTTCACCACATACACGGAACCCCACTAGATGAATAAAAACCATAACTGAAAATAAAACCTATAAAATCACACTACAAGAAAATTGTAGGGTTTGTTAGACATAATACCGTGGTGAAGGAATGAAAATGAAGGAAGAGTAAATTAGTGGAGGAGAAGAGAACCCTACCTGAGATTATCACACTATGTTTCATGGGATAGAAGAGAAAAAATAGAGGGGGTAAATTTTTTAAGAGACCCTCCTAGACATAATAGATCATGAGGGTGAGGGTGATGAAGATAGTCCCCCTTTAGTGTTTAAATCAATTAAGGGTAGATGACTCATTTATATTTCGTTGTATATTTTTTTAAATATAGACATGGTGTATAGGTAGGTCTCACAGTTTGGGAAATCATGTTCTACTAGTGTTCCCTCTAATATTCTTCAAGTGATCCTTTCATGTGTAAGATTCATGATTTATAAAACCATTTCACTATCAATGTGATTTATCTCTTTCAAATTACAGAGGTTATTACGTGGTTGCAACATGGTTTTGAAAACCATGCACCTTAACTGTGTAACATGAAATATAAGACCAAACACTCCAAAGTTGTTAGAAAAGGACACATGGATTGAAATATAAGTAAATAAAAATTCAAAAATATATTAAAAACAATTTTTTTTTGGTTTTGGGTGTGAAAATTAAGCAATATATACCAAGGTTATATAATTAAATAAAATATTAATTTATCATTCATTCATGTGTGATATGTATTTTTTATTATGAATTAAATGATAAAAATATCTCTAAGAATCACATTATACTATAAATAATAGATGATCATCATTGATTATTATGGGTAATATTAGAATGTTTTGAATAATTTTTATTGATCCACATAAGTGATACAAAGTAAACTCATACTATTAGTCATAAAAACTTATATAGACTAAAAAACATTAGTTTATCACATGGATTTTCAAATTTATGGTTGTTAATATACTTAAGTGTGCATATTAATATTAATCACCATTTACTTAGTTTTTCAAGTTATCTTTCCTATAATACATCATATTTTGATAACATTCATATATTAGACTTGAAGGTGAGGTAATCAGATATGGTTGTGTATGTTGTGGTAGATATTTATTTCTCAAGATTTTATTTTTATCTTGTATAATTAATATAATATTCATTCACTGTATTAGTATTTTCTGCGTAAATGCGTGGACCTTATTTACCGAGTGGTATCTAATATTCTAATTTATATGGATAAATTACAAGTTATATATTCATTTAATCTAGTAAGACATTTTTAAATAACCAATAATGAATGATTTGATATGTACTAGACTGAGAAGTTCCATGTCTAGTAGTTAACTCGATGTCTTAGAGATAGATTATAAAATAATGCATAAAAGTTATAGATATATATATTATTATATACTTTTTCATATGGAGTTATGAGTTATTTTATTAAGATCATTATTGATCCATTTATATCCTAATTATAAATGAAATTTATTTTACATTTTTGGTTTATAAAAAAAAATAGGTTCTGTCTAATTAATTTGAATTAAAGAATGAATTATAGGGTCATAAGGTAGGATATAGAATATGAAATAAATTTTTATGTAGAGAATTTATCTAAAATTTTAGAGAGTTTATGTGATAATTATATCCAATGTAGGTTGGGAAGTTTAAAAAATAATTAAGGTGTTTTTATTAAGTTAATTGGTTTTTGGGAAAGTGGGAGATAATTGGATATTTTTACTAAATTGTTAAACATAATGTAGTGAAATTCATTATTCCATGGGTTGTGTTATGTTTTGGTTTGTTATTTCACATCATGATACTTATGAAGATTTATATGGTATGTCCTTAGTACACTCCTCCCACATTGATTATTTTATCATTATCCTATTACATAACATTTGAGGAGGTTTGAGGGTTATGTTAATTTTAATTGAGTTTATCTTGTAATGTAATAAATTTGGTGTCTATTGTAAACATAAAAATATTAAAACCTTTCATTATTAAACTAATAATTTATAGAATATTTCAAATCTATGATAATATTTAATTCAATGAATTACTTCTATTTAATGGAGTTTATAAACCTCATTTTGAACCCTAGAGAATACAATCAAATTAGCTAAACCCATACTTCATTGATTTCACTACCTTTACATTATAGGTTTTGATAATATTCAAATTTAAAGCTCTGATATCTAGGATAACCATTTGATGATATCATTTCATATGGTGGATAATTTTTGTGGTTGGAGTACTCTGATTTCTTATAATTTATATCTATCAGAATCAACATTATAAATGATATAACATGGACAATAAAATAATGAAATCTATTATTTTTTATTTTATTTTATCATTCCCTCCCATGAATTATTTTTTGTTTTGAATTTGTGATTTGTGATTTTTTATTTGGTTGTAGCGATTCCTTAAAACACTTTCTATGTTTACCATCTTATAGATTTATTGATTAATATATTTTTAATTCTTTGTTTATAAATACATTTTGGTTTCAGTTAATGATACTATCATAATTTAAAAATCTGATATCATCATATGTTATAATATTTTAATAACATTCATAATAATCGGTAAGTTATTTTTTTAATCAAAAATAGGTTAACATTTGGTTCTCCCCACGTCAAGTCACTAAAAAGAATTATATATTTTGGATATTGGATATCAAAATTTATATATTTTCAAATTGAAAAATTGGGATGATAAAAATGAATAATTTTTTTCTACTTAGGAAGATAAAGAAAACATAATATTCCATCACCATCAAAACTATAGGGAATTAAATAATATATTATTATAAGTGAATTATCCTTAAATCATGAGAAGAAAACACAAATAAATTTATGAACATTTGAGGGTTGTTATGTTACTAAAGGATCAATATGAATGTGGATATTTTTTATTCCATGATTTCCAGTTGATATTTGAATATATTGAAATATTTTTCAAACCAATCTATAATTTAAATTGTTATGAGAAAATATTACTAGAGTGATATTATTAAAAATATATTCTATATGACATAACATAGAACAAAATAAATTTCATTAAAAGAAATTTTAAAAATATTATAAACATATGTCCTTTATTTTTTTACAGAATAAATAATGAGCAATAAAATATTTTATAAAAATAAGGATTACCCGTTGAGTGACAAAATGTTAAATCAAGACTAGATATCCGAGGGAACTTGATTCTATAATATCTAATGAAGAGAACTCATAATACAACATATTGACCAAAAAATATTAATGATAAGTGAACAAATGAGTTGAAGGAATGAAAATAATAAGATATTCACACTTCCTCTATAACTCATATAATTAATATGGACTGATATGTTCCCTATAACCATGAATAAATACTACAATTCATAAAGTGATAAGAAATAGAAACTTTCAAATTCAGGAAATAAAAAAACCACTCAAAAATAATCACAACCCATATTGGGACCTCTTATTAATAATCAAAACTCAGATCCTCCATTTAACCACTCTTTAACAGTTTGACTAAATATTGAAATCATATTCCTTTTCAACCAATTACTGTTATTTTGTGGTAGCACCAACACATATAAGAATATAGGGAATCTAAAATATCTCTACCCACCTGACTATGTTCATTGATTGGAACAAACATCCACCACCTAATAACTTCCAACTATTAATATCTTAGTTGAAAAAATAATTCACATATTGATCAGTGACTCCACAATAATAATAATTATTCACACCTCAAAATTCAAAATTTGAAGAACAATTTCACGGAATATTCTTTGTGAAACCATATAAAGAATAAAATCATCTAATTTTTAATGATTTGAAAAACATATTCCATTATTAATCTCTCACTAAGGTAAAACATATCTCCATACATTCTTAGGTTATAATCATTGATAATATGTTAGATAAATTATTTTTCCCACTGATATTATGTAGCTCCATTACATTATATTTTATAAGAATCCTAAATATGTGATATATAAAATGAATGTTATAAGTTTATGTATGAAACACAAGATTAAAAGAATGATTAATTTAATTATGACTATAATAGAATATTATTATCTTCCACTTATTCCTTATTAAATTATCTTAAAGTCCCAATAACAATATCCTCACCTTCAAAATTTCATTTCCCACCACATACACTAATTATAGGTTTGATTGTGATAGTATTAGTTATATTTATGATAACTAGAAAATTATTATTTCTTTATAAGTGAAAAAATACATCTGAATATTCATCCATAAATCAAAAACATAACCATGTTCATTATCTATAAGTCACTATAATTTTTCTTTCTTTCTAAAATAAATAGGTAATCCTATTAGTTTGATATATTAGAATATATGTTGAATATATTCGTATTTTTCGTTACACTATAATAGATATGTTCCGACTCATAACTATAACTACTAATTCAATGTACATCCTTTTAATTACCATTGAATAAATCATAGTTATTATTTCCAAAACATATAAATCTTTTTCTGTGCACATATCTTCTTCATTCATTTCATATTCCTTATATTTTTACAATTTCAAGTGACCATCCTATGCATCAAGAATAGGTATTTCTCTAAACAAATAAAACATTTCCAAACCCTTTTAATTTACTTATATTAAGAATAAATCAATGTTATAGCCTCTTATTTTCTACTAATCTTAATTATAAAAATGATATATCCATGTCGAGATATGTCATATCAAACATTTTGAACAACTCCTATACCATATATATTATTTGATAATCTTCATAACAATCCTAGGAAATTTAATCCATAAAAAAAGAAGTATGGAAAGAGACATATCATCAAACACACTATAATATAAATAATGAGATTCATTAAACTAAATGAAGTATCTTTGTTTCGTGAAATCATCAAAACTCTTACTCAACTATCTTGGTACTTGAATCAACCTATAAAATCTCTACATGAGAATTAATATCATATTATTATCTTTAATTTCATTAAATATTTTAGGTTACATTATTTAAATTTCATCCTTTAAATCATAATAAAGGATTGTTTTATTCATATTTAAATAGTAAATATTTAGACCTCATAGTGAAACCAAAATAATCATTATTAATATAATCATGTGATATACCACTGGAGAAAATATTTCATTATAATATATTCCTTCCTTTTCTTAAGATTATTTCCCAACTAACTTTTCCTTGTATCATATCCTATGAGTTTTTAATTAATTTATCAGATAAACTCACTTATATTAAAATAATTTCATTCCCATAGGTATATCTAGAAAAATAAAATTTTTAATAGATAAAGTATCGATTTATAACTTAATTACTAAATCCGAATATTTTCAGTAACTTAAAACATTTAATATTCTAGGATTTTATGTTCCCCATTATGTATTAGAAGTATGTTATGAAAATTTGGTTGAAATATTTTCATTAGTTGTCTAACCATAGAACAACTCTCATTGAACATGAATTTTATCTGATCCTTCTAAATAAATCATCTATAATTCAGTAGTATTTAATCATTCAAACAAATCTACTCTTCCTTTTATAATATAATTCCCAAACACAAATAGTTATATACACTAATATCATAACATGAGAATACTATTAAGAAAGTAAATGTGTATTGTAACGACCCGAAATTTTAAATAAATATTGTTTCCTAATTTTATGTGTAATTTTATTTTATTTTTATACTCAACAAAAATGTTTCATTTGGTAACATGAGAATAATTAAAATGAGACTGTTGGGTTTTGACTGTTATTTGACCATTGGTCAATATGACCGCTAGAAACTAAACGTTTTGACTATTGTCTCTAAATACAAGCAATCTTGGTTAATTAATATAGAAAGAATATTCGATGGCCTCACCCAGTAGTCTTGGACCGATCGAAGCCCATCTAACAGAACTTGGGAAGGAGGTAGCACCACTGGGCTTTGCTCTGGACCAAACCCAAGCTGAACTTCATCGTATAAAGCTAGAACGGGATCAACTTCGTGAGAAGTTCAAACTGATAGAAATTACTACTCGTGCGATGTTGGCCGAGCCTCCCTCGGATTCTCTCACCTTAGCACACCTTACACTTAGGTCCTATGCTGGTGTGATAAGGGGCTATGTAAGGAGACCATAACTGTCTTGTGTAATCCTTTGTTTTAAATAAAAATTTCGATTTATTTTAGGAATTTTCAAATGACCGGATATATATAGTATGCATATTTTTGATGAATTTCAGAAAAAGGATATTTTAAATATGTTTATGTAAACCCTAAATAATTAAAAATGTGTAATGATTTTCAAAAAATGGTCTTCTACAATTATGTTCAGTACGAAATTTAGAGTCTAATAAGATCAACTTGATTTTTGATGAATAGTAAATTATGAATAGTGATTTTATGATTAGGATTAATAATGTGTCCAAATGGATTAGTAATCTGACTTAAAGAATGAATTAAAATAAGCTAGGCACTTTGATTAAGTAATGTGATTCAATAAAATGGTTAAATAACGGTTTGATAAATTATTATTCAAGTATTAGTTTTTTCGAATGAATAGTGTTTTTTAATTAAAATTTTAATTAAAAATATTTAGAAAATTATTTTTATAAAATGGACTTCATTTTTGAACTCAGAGCATCGATATTATGTTAAGGTAATTTTTGGGGATTTTTCTGAAAAAATATAAATTTTCGATGAATAGTGTTCTTAATTAAAAATTTAATTAAAAATATTTAGAAAATTATTTTTATAAAATGGATTTCCTTTTTGAAATCAGAGCATTGATATTTGGTTAAGGTGAAATTTTGGGATTATTCTGAGAGTTGAATTTTCGATGAATAGTGAAAATATAGTTTTTAAGTTACGGGTGTTTAATGACATCATTAAATGATGTATTAAGTATGTAATCAATATGGTCGACTTATTAATAGTAAGATAAGGTATGAGGTGTCCCATGTGGCCAATACCATGGGAAAATACTGTGGGCAAGCCCATGGTTTTGCCAAAACCACTAATGAGGTGTCCCTTGGCCATTAATGCCTTGTCCCCTCACTTTCCCTATAAATACCAAGCCATCCTCTCATCCATTCGACTCCACACTCTCCCCCAACGAAGTTATGGTCTCCTTACCTCCCAAGGAGTCCTCCCAAGGTGCCCCCAAGCCCTCAAGGTCCAAACCTTTGAGTTTTAAGAGTTACGTTTTAAGGTAAGGGATCCGACCTCTCTCTTTAATTTCAAGTGATCTCTTTTATGTCATTCCTTTTATGCTCAATGTTATTATGTTGGAGGATGTTCTTTTATACTACTCTTACTGCCCTTTTCATGTTAATATAATGAGAGATCCCATCTTACTCTGATTATTTCGTTTTATGAAGTTTTAAGTGGCGCCGTTAGGCTGCCGAAATTTTTGTAACGGATTCTTTCTCCCTTCTCATTTTTCAAGATCTATTTTCATGTAAAGTATTTCAAGTTCCATTTTATTATGTTGGGGTATGATCTATAAATTTATCATATTGATATTTTATGTTCATATGATAGGAGACCCCATTTTATCTCTTCAATTCAGTATTTTGAAGTTTTAAGTGGTGCCGTTAGGCTGCCGAATTTTTAAGTGGTTCTTCACCTTTCTCGTTTTGAAGTTCTACTTTCATGTCAATTCTTTCAAGTTCCTTTTTGTTATGTTGGGGTATGATATCTATATCTATCATACTGGAATCTTATGTTCATATTATGAGAGACCCCATTTGATCTCTTCAATTCAGTATTTTGAAGTTTTAAGTGGCGCCGTTAGGCTGCCGAATTTTTTAGGGGATTCTTTCACCCTTCTCATTTTTTCAAAGTTCTACTTTCATGTCAAGTATTTCAAGTTCATTTTTAATTATGTTGGGTAATTATCTCTATATATATCATACTGAACTCTTATGTTCACATGATGAGAGACCCTATTTGATCTTTTCAAATCATTTTGTTTGAAGTTTAAGTAACGCTGTTAGGCTGCCGAACTTTCATAAGAGAAATCTAATTTTTGTCTTCCTTCCATGTTTTTCATTTCAAATGGTATGTCCTTGAAATTTCATTACCATGATCATGTATCCTTATTATTCTGTCCATCTACTGTTTTATGGGTCATTTATGAATGTTTGACCCATTTTCCCTCTCTTTTTAATGTCTTCTAAAACCTCGTAACATAGCCGTTATGCTGCAGAATTTCCATCTCAAAATGTCTCTCTCTTTTTCTAAAGTTCTTTTATATTATTAAGTGAATACTAAAATCTCTTTCTTCTAAAGGGGTATTCACATATATACCAAAATGTTCTATTTTAAATTATGGTATTTACATACATGATACCCACCTTCCTTTTCTGTGGGTTTTAAGGTGACGTAAAGATCATGTCTAAAGCAGTTTTTAAAACGTTATGATTACGAAATGAAACCCATTTATTTTGTGCTATATGGGTTCTTTATGAAATGTTTGATGATGATATATGTAGATCACATGATAATAAAGGAAAATTTAAGGGTGCGCCCTGATAGCGCTCCAATGCATTGGGTAAAGACTTAATCTCTAGAGATGACCATTTTTAACGACGCCTTAGTGAATAACCTTGGTAATTTTTAACGACGCCTTGGTGAATAACCTTGGTAATTTTTAACGACACCTTAGGGATGGACCTTGGTGAAACGAAATGATTGTCAATATTAAATGTTGCAGCCACATCTTCAATTTATGAAAAAGTTTTATTTTTATTATGATATGCCTCATGATTTCATTTTCATGCCTTAAAGTTCTTTTCATGACTTTATTGATGTATCTCAAGTTCATATGTAAAATGTTTCACTTGTTTCCCTTGCTGGGCCTTCTGCTCACCCTTCCTTTTGATGTATGTCCCCAGGTTATGGGATGCAGTAATGAGCCTAGGGTGAACATGAGGAGAAGCCTTTCAAGTGTTTAAGAAGAATGTTTTTTTGTTTCATGTTTTATGTTCCTTGTTTCCAAGACACTAAACCTTAAAGATCCTTAGTTCCGTGTAATGGAATTAAAGTTATATTATAAAAAGACGAGATGCTATAGTTGGTATCAAAGGATGGTTTAGTTATTTGTGGAAATTAGGATATGAAAACTCTAGGAAGAAGCCTATAGAAAAGTTTAAATATAGGAAAGCTTCCTGGTATTTTGGTGAGTATTGAGTAAGGGGTTGCCAAGAAAATACATCCCTGTCTGGATACAAGCAGGTAGAGGTGGCTCTGGCACAGATGTACATAGGGGTAAAACCCGAAAACACCGCTTTGAGCTAGACGCGAACGAGAACTGGTACACGACAACGGGCCTTGCTGCACTCTTGGTTACGACACTCCTGGGGGATATGCTTTGGTAAATTCATAATCTTGGTATGAACCATTGTTAAAGGAACAAAGATAAAATAAAATAAAGATTCACATAAGAATATATGATCATGGATAACCTAGATGGGAACCTAGGGGATCACAAGTTAGGGTATACTTTTCTTCTACAAGTTATCCTTATATGATTTAAGTTCCTTTTCATGATTATTGGTTAAGTATTTAAGCCTCTAATTATACTTTCTCTTCTTAGTTAATGGTGGGAAATGGAATAACGTGTCCCAACAACCAATGTGATAGGAAATGCGAAAATTTCCGTATTAATATGACAGAGATTATTATAGGATTAAAAGATGATTATTATTTTGGAAGACGTTCACTATTTTGGGGACCCTATATGATTGAGGTAAATAGATTACTATAGTATTTTAATTGAGGAGTATGGTTGACTTATATTTTGAAGAATTGATGAATTTAAGGTGGAATTATATTAATTTAGGTTACTTATGGGAATGATTAACCTATCTTCGGTAAAATATGTTTAGGTTAGCTACTTTTGTTATAAGATGTTAGGAGTGGTTGATGTTGTCTGGAGATGAACAATGAAGTTGTTCTGGAAGACAATGTTATCAAATCCTTCTTGTATTTGGGTTTTAATCTTAGTTTGGTTTATTTTGAGGAATTTTAAGGACCGTTATTTATGGAATGGTCTATAATGAACTTTGGGTAGTACCATGGAACATTGAAGATTTAAAAGTAGTTTCCATTCCTATGAGATTCGTCCTTTTTGAAGAGTTGTTTTACCTTAACCTTTCTGTTTTTGGGATAATGTTTAAAGACAGAAGAAATAGATAGTTAATCTTTTGTAGATTATGTGATTCTCTAGAAGATTATTCTTGTGCTTTTATGAGACCAAGTGTTTTTGAATTCTCATCATTTGGAGAAAAGATTAGTGTTGGTAGGGACTTATTAAAGGATGAAACTCTACTTGAAGGTAGGTATATTTTCTTATGTTTTTGTTCTATGTAGTAAATTAATTCCTCAAAATTATGAAAAGAAACGTAAAACAAAAATGTTGTTGGTTTACGTTTCCTACTATGTAATCAAAGACCATTTACACACATCATAAGTTTGGGATTTTCTTATGGTTAACTTTCTCCTAATCATGTTCTCTATCACTCTCCCTCAAAACTTGACCCTTTATTTTCTCATCCATGTCCATGTTTTCCTACATGGAATCCTAGTGTGGGTTAACTCGGGTAACCTTTGTACTTCCCTTTCTTTCTTTTAAAGTAATAGTTTTACTGACTCGTTTTCCGATGTGGGACTTTCAATGAAATTTCAAAACCAAATTTTAAAAATTGCGAGGATGTAATTTCTTAAGGGGGGAAGATTGTAACGACCCGAAATTTTAAATAAATATTGTTTCCTAGTTTTATGTGTAATTTTATTTTATTTTTATACTCAACAAAAATGTTTCATTTGTTGACATGAGAATAATTAAAATGAGACTGTTGGGTTTTGACTGTTATTTGACCATTGGTCAATATGACCGCTAGAAACTAAACGTTTTGACTATTGTCTCTAAATACAAGAAATATTACTTAATTAATATAGAAAGAAGATTCGATGGCCTCACCCAGTAGTCTTGGACCGATCGAAGACCATCTAACAGAACTTGGGAAGGAGGTTGCACCACTGGGCTTTGCTCTGGACCAAACCCAAGCTGAACTTCATCGTATAAAGCTAGAACGGGATCGCCTTCGCGAGAAGTTCAAACTGATAGAAATTACTACTCGTGCGATGTTGGCCGAGCCTCCCTCGTAATCTCTCACCTTAGAACACCTTACACCTAGGTCCTATGCTGGTGTGATAAGGGGCTATGTAAGGAGACCGTAACTGTCTTGTGTAATCCTTTGTTTTAAATAAAAATTTCGATTTCTTTTACGAATTTTCAAATGACCGGATAAATATAGTATGCATATTTTTGATGAATTTTAGAAAAAGGATATTTTAAATATGTTTATGTAAACCCTAAATAATTAAAAATGTTCAATGATTTTTAAAAAATGGTCTTCTACAATTATGTTCAGTACGAAATTTAGAGTCTAATAAGATCAACTTTATTTTTGATGAATAGTAAATTATGAATAGTGATTTTTTGATTAGGATTAATAATGTGTCCAAATGGATTAGTAATCTCACTTAAATAAAGTATTAAAATAAGCTAGGCACTTTGATTAAGTAATGTGATTCGATAAAATGGTTAAATAACGGTTTAATAAATTATTATTCAAGTATTAGTTTTTTCGGATGAATAGTGTTTTTTAATTAAAATTTTAATTAAAAATATTTAGAAAATTATTTTTATAAAATGGACTTCATTTTTGAACTCAGAGCATCGATATTATGTTATGGTAATTTTTGGGGATTTTTCTGAAAAAATATAAATTTTTAATGAATAGTGTTCTTAATTAAAAATTTAATTAAAAATATTTAAAAAATTATTTTTATAAAATAGATTTCATTTTTGAAATCAGAGCATTGATATTTGGTTAAGGTGAAATTTTGGGATTATTCTGAGAAAGTTGAATTTTCGATGAATAGTGAAAATGTAGTTTTTAAGTTATGGGTGTTTAATGACATCATCAAATGATGTATTAAGTATGTAATCAATATGGTCGAATTATGAATAGTAAGATAAGGTATGAGGTGTCCCAAGTGGCCAATACCATGGGAAAATACCATGGGCAAGCCCATGGTTTTTCCAAAACCACTAATGAGGTGTCCCTTGGCCATTAATGCCTTGTCCCCTCACTTTCCCTATAAATATCAAGACATCATCTCATCCATTCGACTACCCTCTCTCCCCCAACGAAGTTCTGGTCTCCTTACCTCCCAAGGAGTCCTCCCAAGGTTCCCCCGAGCCCTCAAGGTCCAAACCTTTGAGTTTTAAGAGTTACGTTTTAAGGTAAGGGATCCGACCTCTCTCTTTAATTTCAAGTGATCTCTTTTATGTCATTCCTTTTATGCTCCATGTTCTTATGTTGTAGGATTCTCTTTTATACTCCTATTACTGACCTTTTCATGTTAATATAATGATAGATCCCCTATTACTCTCATTATTTCGTTTTATGATGTTTTAAGTGGCGCCGTTAGGCTGCCAAAATTTTTGTAACAGATTCTTTCTCCCTTCTCATTTTTCAAGATCTATTTTCATGCAAAGTATTTCAAGTTATTTTTTATTATATTGGGGTATGATATCTAAATTTATCATACTGAAATTTTATGTTCATATGATGAGAGAACCCATTTGATCTCTTCAATTCAGTATTTTGAAGTTTTAAGTGGCGCCGTTAGGCTGCCGAATTTTTAAGTGGTTCTTCACCCTTCTCGTTTTGAAGTTCTACTTTCATGTCAATTCTTTCAAGTTCCTTTTTGTTATGTTGGGGTATGATCTCTATATCTACCATACTGGACTCTTATGTTCATATGATTAGAGACCCCATTTGATCTCTTTAATTCAGTATTTTGAAGTTTTAAGTGGCACCATTAGGCTGCCGAATTTTTTAGGGGATTCTTTCACCCTTCTCATTCTTTTCAAAGTTCTACTTTCATGTAAAGTATTTCAAGTTCATTTTTAATTATGTTGGGGAATTATCTCTATATATATCATACTGAACTCTTATTTTCACATGATGAGAGACCCTATTTGATCTTTTCAAATCATTTTGTTTGAAGTTTAAGTAACGCCGTTAGGCTGCCGAACTTTCATAAGAGAAATCTAATTTTTGTCTTCCTTCCATGTTTTTCATTTCAAATGGTATGTCATTGAAATTTCATTACCATGATCATGTATCCTTCTTATTCTGTCAATCTACTGTTTTATGGGTCATTTATGAATGTTTGACCCATTTTCCCTCTCTTTTTAATGTCTTCTAAAACCTCGTAACATAGCCGTTATGCTGCAGAATTTCCATCTCAAAATGTCTCTCTCTTTTTCTAAAGTTCTTTTATTTTATTAAGTGAATAATCAAATATCTTTCTTCTAAATGGGTATTCACATATATACCAAAATCTTCTATTTTAAATTATGGGATTTACATACATGAGACCCACCTTCCTTTTCTATGGGTTTTAAGGTGACGTAAAGATCATGTCTTTAAAGCAGTTTTTAAAACGTTATGATTAAGAAATGAAACCCATTTATTTTGTGCTATATGGGTTCTTTATGAAATTTTTGATGATTATATATGTGGCTCACATGATAATAAAGGCAAATTTAAGGGTGCGCCCTGATAGAGCTCCAATGCATTGGGTAAAGAATTAATCTCTAGAGATGACCATTTTTAACGACGCCTTGGTGAATAACCTTGGTAAATTTTAACGACGCCTTGGTGAATAACCTTGGTAACTTTTAACAACACCTTGGGGATGGACCTTGGTGAAACGAAACGATTTTCAATATTAAATGTTGCAGCCACATCTTCAAGTTATGAAAAAGTTTTATTTTTATTATGATATGCCTCATGATTTCATTTTCATGCCTTAAAGTTCTTTTCATGACTTTATTGATGTATCTCAAGTTCATATGTAAAATGTTTCACTTGTTTCCCTTGTTGGGCCTTCTGCTCACCCTTCCTTTTGATGTATGTCCCCAGGTTATGAGATGCAGTAATGAGCCTAGGGTGAACACGAGGAGAAGCCTTTCAAGTGTTTAAGAAGAATGTTTTTTTTGTTTCATGTTTTATGTTCCTTGTTTCCAAGACACTAAACCTTAAAGATCCTCAGTTCCGTGTAATGGAATGAAAGTTATGTTATAAAAAGATGGGATTCTATATGTATGATAGTTTTATTAACACGCAACACCAAACATAAAATAATCCATGATATATTTAGATTAAATATAAATATTGAATTATAACCTATAAAACCTTTATATTGATGTTATGGGACCTAATATGGGAAACCAATTCATTAAATATAAGTATAAATAATATAAATTTTACTTTTAATATGAATTAAATTCAAGTAGTTTACTAAAGTGTATAATAATTTCATTTATTATTTACAAGAGTGTTTGTATATCATATTTATTTTTTATGAGATTGATACACACAAGTCATGGGGTGTGGAAAAATAAATTAATTTCTCTTAGGGGTAAAATATTAGTAATAACCAAAAGTCATATATAGAGATAAGTGTTTTAATATAGTTATCACATATGAGAAAGTAAAAAAAGAAAAACATTTATATAATTAAAATGTAAGGTTTACTAGAGTTTGTGTAATTTAGATGAGGGAGAAGTGATTTTATTTAGGTTAGGTTTTCCCCTTTTGTAATGTTATCATTATTTTTAATAAGAATGAATCTTCTTGTTTTTATTAAAATTGTTGAGTGAATAGAGTGACAACTATTTCTATTTATTTTCCTTTAATTAAGTTTAATCAACGTGTTAAAGTCATACTGATTTTTTTTTAAATTATTCAAGAAATACCAAAACTCTTATTGACAATACCAAAATATTCAAATAAGTCCACCATTATTTTCTCACGTGTTTAGTAGTAACAAAATCACTCTTCTTCTGGAATTTAGATCAACTAATTGTTATTATCCAATATCAAGAAGAGGGAAAATAAAACCTTAAATAAATGAAATTTATAAATTCAAAATTAAATAAAATGGAATCATATTATATTTAATTTCTAGATTATCAAATTGTAAATAATTTAATTCAAATGAAAATAATTTTAAATTTTATTATATATAAAACTGAAGCATTATAAAGGGGTCTCCTTCACATCAACTAACCACAATTACTTCTACCCCTCCATTCCCGGGGTAATTGAAGAATAACAGGGTTAAGTCAATGTAAATATGGAAGAAAAATAAAAGAAAAAAAGGAAATAATAAAACAATGGGTTGTAGTAGTCCCAACCTCGACTTCTCATAGCTAGTCTCTTGAAATACCCATTGAGGAAGTGGCTACCTTCCTTTTTACACAAGACAAGGAACCTTAGGGCTTGAACCATCTCCCCTAAATCACATTTCCTTAGAAAAATACATTTAAGATCCATCCAATATCCACTTGATTTTCATGTGTCTGTTTTGAATATCCCTACCCCCCATGATACCTAGTAAAGTACCAATTTAAATCATCCACAGATCATTGAGGGTTGATTCATAAAAGCATGAAATAATTCCATAGTGTAACAATGTTGATCCGTGTCTTCTTCTTTCTATGTATGAGATTTCTAGTGGAAAAAAGTGGGGTAGTAGGTGCTTGGTGGTGTAGTGGCAATCTCTCCAAACCCTCCACCTCCTCTGACATTCGAAGTGGCTAGAGGAGCCTTTGAAAATTGTTGAATGAGGGTCTTATGATGGATCTGTAGTTATCAGAAGTGGCTATTTTCTACTTAAGATGTAATTGAGCTCATGCTCAATCTTAGGATGTCCATCCATTGTGGTCCCAAGGTAATGTTGTACCAGCTACAAGTATTCTTCTCACCAGGCCTTAATAGTGGCCAAATGAGCCATCATGGTAGTCGTCCGAGTGTTCCAAGAGAATCCATTGGTTTTGGAAGGGTTTAATCTCAGGATAAGTATGTGTAGGTAATGGAGACAGTGGATATGTTGGTATCCTTGAATTCATCTAGTCTTTACATTGATCAATGATGAAATGAGATGGGCCCATGGGAATCATCTGGGATTTATAAGGTGATTATAGGTGTTCTTGGTCCTTGGTAATGGACATCAGATAAAGGTAGGGATTTAGAAGTGGTTGGAAATGGTGATATATAGTGCTATAGTGGTGGATGACAATGTTTAGTGACATGGATGCGTTGAAGATAGTGAGGCAGGGTGTGTGAATGATTCAAGAGGTGGTGTGAGTTAAATATTAAAAAACAGATGAATAATACCGGCTCAAACCCATACCAAATTGAATCTATGAGGTGGTGGTGGTGGGGGGGGGGGGGGGGGTTATAATATTGTGTGTGCCTCCCACATCACAATTAAGTCATATGGGAGCCATAGGTATCCCTCCCATCACTATGGACTACCCCATCACAACAAATCCCTTCTCCAGGTTGTACATGGAGTTTCCCCATGTGTTGTTGCTCCGTTCTTGAGGTATCTATTTGTGCCCACATATTTTTTATCCATGCCCTGATACCCCAATGTACTACCAAAGCTAAACTTTCTCACCCAGGTGGCTTGGCCGGGTATCCCATTTGTCTTGGCTTTGTAGAAGTCTTCTTGTTTGATGGTGGGCCAACCTGTTTGGATATTATTTTTTGTAAAAACCTATATAATACTTTAAAATTCATAATATCATATTAAAAAAATCACATTATTAGATTCCATAATTTAAAAAAACCATATTTTACTCATTTAAAACAACTTACATTCCATATTTCAAATAATAAATTATTAATTAAAACATTACAAACCATAGATTTTTTTCACTAAAAACACACAATATCATTGAAACTTGAATAAAAACATGCACCTAATTTGTGTATTTCATATACTCCCACAAATAAATGGTTCTTTACGTCAAACATAAAATATCAACATTGAAATAAACAGGGAACCAATGTTATCATTATTCAAATTTCAAATTAGTTGAAACAAACAATTTTCAATGTAAAATCAACATTTTAAAATTCCATATAAAATATAAATTTAACGTCTCAATTTTCAAATAAATAGTCACATATTGTATTTTAAACTTTTCCATTTTATATTGATTTAATTTTGACTTCATATTCATTATGGTTTCTCAATTCATCATTATTAAACATGCGAAAAAACCATTTACCTCACTTTAGAATCTTTTCTCTCATCACTCATCATAAAAATTTAATTAGAGTTATGCTCATATAATGAATACATGATTTTAATCAAAATACATGTAAATGAACTACTTTATCCACATTTAGAATATAAGAGGCACATAAAATCATAAGGGCTTTAGATTAAGAATCAAATTTTTATGAGGCTTTATGTATATAATAATTGATGTATAAAATTAAGGATCAAAGAGGAGGTTTATCTCTTAAAGACTAAATCATGAAATTTAAAATTAAAAGTTCAATGAAGTCCCACATTAAAATTTTAACAACTTCCACATTCCTTAAAACATAATTTAAGCTTTATGATCCAAATCTAACATAACTAATGATTTCTGAATTATATTGAAAATTTTATTATTTTTACACTATTTTTTTTTCTTTTTAAAAATTTCCTTTTCATTTTATTTTTATTTTTAAGTTATTTTTAGAATAAACCTGACATCAACCACGTAACTAAATATAATAAAAATCTTAGGTCTAGAAATGATATTTTTTTTAACTCTATGTCGCAATCGATTTTTTATTATCTAGTGTTTTAAATTAATAAAGAGTAAAATTAATGTAATCCTTTATCAACTCCTATATATGGAACCACCAAACTTATTTCATAAAATTCATTTAATCCCTTCCACCCCGACCCCCTTAACCACCACACTTCAACATTTTAATATCACAAGAAATCCTAATTGGAGGGTAGGAAGGGATACAAATGGATTGAAACATGCCTCATCCTGAATAAGGTCACTAATGGTTTATGGGATAAACAAGGATTGATATGTTAAGGTGTCAAATAAGGATAAAAAATTTCCAAAATATTCCTTGGTCATTTTAAATGTGTTTTTTACATTTATAGTTTTGATATGTTCAAATGAATATTCTAGTTGGTGGAATGTCCCATGATCACTCGAGAAATATGCTCACAAATAAACAAGAATTACTTGGTCTAGAAATCTTTTTAGGAATGAGGGATATGATTTTTGAAAATCACTAAATTCATTAATAATAATAAAAAAATTCTCATGAATTTCATAAATTCAAAGTGTGAGAAAATTTTGGGAAATTTCATTTACATAGATCAACTAATTCACATATATTATAAGTCTTTATTTTAATATCCAAGCCTTTCTTCAATAATAAAATTCTATAATTTACTCATTCAATTCAATTAACATTGGAATCTAAATCATGGAACCACAGGATTCCTAAGAAACTCATGTACACTAGATAAGTTAAGTGTAGAATTTACTTATGTATGGTAATGTAATTTTATATTTTAAAGCTCAAAACATATTTTGATCTAAAAATATAAAGTGTTTAAAATATTATCATAAAAGTGAACTCTTTTTTTAAATAATTATATGGTTCTATTACTCAACTACATGGTCCCACCTTGTAGTTTTGTTTTATGAGTGTCCTATAAAATAACTCATAACGGTGTAAAATCCAGTGTATTAACGATGAAAGGGTTGACGTAAGAGGTAACTCAATTATAAATTCTAGGTAAATAGTAAAACATGAGTAAAATTAGGGAATAAGATATGGTTAATGGCATTGGAATGACCAAACCTCATTATAAGAAATAAATATATGGGTTGGAGAAGTTTTGAACTCCTCCATCAGTTCTTAAGGCTTGCTTCCATGGAACTTTTTAAGCCTTTTCTCATTTACTATGAACATGTTTCCTTCATCTTCTTTAATGATATAAATGGAACCAAAAGGATAAAAATTAGTAAAAAAGAAAACAAAAATCCCACTTAGAAAAAATATTACTTTTAATTAACTACATCATGGAATTATAGAGTATAACATGCTCTCCAGGTTGAAAGGAATTCAGTTGAATCAGTTTTTCATGTTCCAGCTTGGTTCAATTTATTTTAATTATGGAATTTTTAAAAATCCAATAATAATTTATTCCTTCTACTATAACTGGTATTTTCTCTATTTTTAAGAAATCTTCAAATACAAATTTACCATTTTAAAATCCCAACATGATTGGTTCTCCATTACCACCAATAGATGACTAATTTTACCATAAATCAATCGATAAGGGATCATTCCTATAAGTGTTTTGTATATGGTTAGGTATGCCCATAAATTGTCTTGGTGCCTTTGGATCCATTTTTTTTAGTTTGGTTTGACTTTTTTTTCCAAAATACCTTTAATTATCTAGTTGAACACTTCAACTTGGCCATTCATTTGGGGATGGTAAGATGTAGACATCTTGATGTTCACCCCATACATTTTAAGCATATATTCCATTTCTATATTGAAAGAATGTGTCCTTAGACACTAGTAATGGATCTTATCATTCCAATCATAAAAAATATAGAGTCCCCTAAAATCACACACAACTTTGGATCATAAGGCTTGGTGGACTTGGATTGCACTCATTTAGAGACATAATCCACCGTAAGTAAATTATTAAATTTTAAAAAATGACATGGAAAATATTCCCATAAAATAAATTCCCCATACTAAAAAAATTTAAAATAAAAGAAGGGGTTTTGGAGACTCTCTTGTTTATTTATATATTTATAGAGAAATGAAATTCTTCACATTTTTTAGAATAATCATTAGAATATTTAAACAAATTCATCAAATAAATTATTTATTCCAATACAATTATAGAAATTATTTGAGGTCCAATGTTTCCATCAAAAAAAATTTCATAAAAAAATTTAAATATAGATCATATGTCAATTGATGGTAAACTTTTCTTATGTATTGGTCATTGAAAATTTTATAGACAAAAGGATCTTCCTAGATGTAGAATCTTGATTAAGCATTGAGTTTCTTCTTCTGATGGGAGTTCAGGAAAGAAGATACCTAATATGTGGGAAAATTATATACTATGTCTGCATACCAGGGTACTTCACCTTCTAGGACATAAATATTCTATCTAGGTATGTGATCATTTTATAGGATCTGTTCTAGAATTAATATTTTAGCACTATTGGTTATACTACATAGGTGATCTTCCATTTGGATCCTATATTATTGTTTTTCTTTGATCACCATATAAACTCTTTCATATTTATTATTCATGATAGAATCCTTGGTTTTTCATTATCATTTTTTATCAAGTACCTAGGTGATGCATGATAAAAAAATACAACGACATTAGTTTCAAGTAAATATGACCTGAATGAATGTAATGCCATTCCAACAACATGAAACTCCTTTTTAGTGGTTGTTTAAATGATCTATGTAGAATCAAAGGTTCTTGATGAATATGATATTAAATGGGCGTTTCCATTAATTATTTGGTAAAGACTACTCCCACAACTTGGTTTGATGCATCATAAAGAAAGATAAAATGTTGTTCCTAATTCGGTGGTTGCATTATCAGTGAGGTAATCAAATTTTGTTTCATCACATAAAATTCCTCCCAAAAATTATAATTAAAGTCAAAGTCATATTAAATTAAAATAAATCATGAAATGAGAAGATAATTCTTACTAAATTACATGATGAATCTTATATAAAATCTTACATTCCCCAAAAATAAACTCATTTGTCTGACACATGTGGGGTATGAAAAGAATTTATCACCTCATTTTAGATTTATCCACCTCAATTCATTTTTTGAAATGATATATCCTATAACTATTAAATTTTAAACAATAAAGTGATACCTTTCAAAGATCAATACTATATTTTTATCCATACACATTTTCAAAATATTCTCTCGATTCTCATCGCAATGATAATATGATTTTTCAAAAATAGTAAAGTCATCATGAAATACCTACATAAAGTACTCAATATGATATGAGAAAATTATTACTATGAATCCTTGAAATGTTCCTAGGGAAATGAACTATCTGAAAGGAATCTATTTGTAATAATAGATCCTGAAAAGATATGTTATGGTTGTCTTCTCTTGGTTTTATGGGAAATTGGTAACTAAAAATAACTAGAAAACCATCCAAAATGTAGTAATGTGTCTTACTTGATATCCTTTATATAATTTGACCAATTAATTATATTGGGAAGTTATCATTTTGTGTGACTTGTTTCATTTTCCTATAATCAATGCATACCCTCCAACTATTTTGGACTCTCATTGGAAATAATTAATTATTTTCATTTTTTACAATGTTTAAGCCTATTTTCTTGGGAACCACATGGATTGGGATGAACCATTAGGAGTAAAAAATGGGAAAAATGATTTCGACTGCCAAAAAATTTAAACTTAATTTTTTACAACCTCCATAAAGGTAGGGTTAAGTCATATATGGGGCTTTCTAACTGGTTAAGTGTCCTCTTATAAAAATAAACTGTGGAATAATACCTTGGTATTTATTCTATGTATATATCATAGATTTTGTCATATGGATCAATAATTTATTTTTAGAAGGTTTTACAATTATTTCTCTTAGTTATTAGATCGATTATTATAAATGAACACCATCAACGTTTCTCACTCCAAAAGATGTATATATTTTAAGTCACATGGTAGGGGATTAAATTCATGATCCAACAGTTATTCTATAGATGATAATGAATTCAAATTTCTCACAATAAAATCACGAATTTACTTGGAAAAGGGTATCATATCATATTTATCTAGAAAATTATCATAGAATTTAGAGGATATTTCTTTTTGAGTTTTAAAGGAATAGTTTTAAGATTTTTGAGTACTCTCCCCTTCCCAGATGTTTTCAATAGAACATGGATATTCTAAGGATAATAGTCCAAGAAGAATACCTGAATCATAGATGGGATCAATGAATTATTTTTGGAATATTTCAAGTACTTAATGATTATTTGAAGGGTTCCTTTTGGAGTCAAGAACATTGAAGTTCACCTTGCTAACACCCAATTTTATGGTTAGGGTTCTTTCATTCAAATTTATAATCATTTTGATGGTTTTTAGGAATGGTCTTCTCAAAATATTGGGTGAATTCCATGGTGAAATTCTTTTTCCATTGTGTGTATGTAAATGTATTCTGAAAAAATAGTCCTTGAACTCCTAGTATCACTTCCTCAACAATATGGGCTAGAAAAATAGTGGATCGATTTCTTAGATAAACAACAAAAATTATAGGACTCAGTTAACCTATTTTATATTTTTTTAAATGAGGAGTTAGAAATGAAATTAATGGAATCACCAAGATCAAAAAAAGTATCAGAAAATTTCAACGAACCCATATTGTAGGGAATGAAATGTTTCTTTAGATATTGATTTTTTTGGGAAATGGTAGTGTGGTCATGGATAAGACTATCCTTCCAAATATAATTATTTCATCCCCACTATGCCTCTTTAATTTTTGGAAAACTAATTTAATAAACATCTAATATTTAAGGATTTTATAGATTTCCTATAATAATGGAATTTTGACATCCACTTTCTAGAAATTTTCCTAGATCTATCTCTGATGTTGGTCTTATTCATCCTCTATTGGACATTGAAGGAAATTGTTTCTTGGGGTATTTTTATCATTTTATTACTTTGTAAATTTTTATGGCCTCTCTTTTTTATGGATGTATTGATATTCATGATTTTTTAATCATCAAACATACATGGTTTAGGTAGTGGATGCTCTTTACCACATTATTTAGAAATTTAATCGACATTTTATTTGTGATTTGTGAATGTTTGGGCTAAAAGATTGCATGGATTCTTGTTTAGAATATCAAAATAGACTTTATCTAGCTGGATAAAACATTGAAATTTTCTTTTAACCCCTCAACATGGAATATTGTAGCTGGTTCTCAGTTGATGGTGCACTGGTTGATGACTGATCAAAATTCTTTCACTGGAAAGGTGGTGGTTGAAAGTCTTGTTGTCTTGGAATGGTACTAGGATTTAATATTGATTCTAGAAATGTTGTAAATTAGAAAAAGTTGGTATTTACTATTTATATTATACTCTAAATCCTTTTTTGTCTTTCTCTTCTCTCCACTATTTATTTTGGGGAAAGTTCATTTTCTGGAATGAAGCTTCACAACTCTTTGTACCCTATATCTCATCACATTGATCAGTGTAATGATTGAGTGATTAACATAATCCAAATACCTATGGTTTATAAGTTATATCACTCACTTAGTTTATATACAGATAAATCACTAGGAATATTAATTATTCAATTTTAGTTTCAAGGAAAACTGATGAGTTAGGAGTTCTTACTTAATTAATTCCTTCTACACTAGTGAAACATGTTCCATTTTTTTTTTGTGAATTCTAACAAATCTTCTCAATGATATTAATAGATTTTTCTAGTGATTTTCCTGTCAAATATCCCATAAAGGATGCATAAAAATTTTCTATTGTTTTCTATAAATCCTTGGTATAATTACTCAATAAAGTGGGCCACTTCAACTATTTTATGGAGGCATATTTCAAAAATATTCTTGGAAAGTTAATCATATTTTTAGAGAGTCTCACCAGAATCTTGTCGAATGGAGCATATCTTATTTCTAGTGTCTGTGCTCTAGAATTTTGGGAAGAACCTCTATAGGAATATTTCTTTTTTTAGATTTTCCTAGACATGGATCTATCTGGGTTTTATGATATAAAAAAATTCATTAGATTCTCCCTCATGTGAGAATGGTAATGCCCTCCATTTAACATTCTCCCCATCTACTCCTCTTCGCGTTAATCATGAACAAACAAAGACAAATTATTGGATGTTTCAGTTAGGGTATTCACCTATAAGGTCATGTAATTTAGACAAAAAATGAATCATGATAACATTAAATTAAAATAAATTGGTCATTCCTGGATAATCCATTTTTTGTTGTAAAATTACGGGGAACAAAGGTCCCATAAAGTCTCTTTGGGATTGATTGTCATTGTTGGTGGTTTGGAATCAATACTGGAGTCTTCCAAAATTGATTTTATCAAAAAAAATTAATGATTAAGACTTATAATCCATGTTAATAGAGTTCATTCTATATCAATATAATATATTGTTCCTCTTTGAAAGTCCTAGTTATGAATTTTTTTAGGGTTAGATTAATACTTACTCCCTGAAAATGATACCAATTTTGATGCATATATGTCTTGTGGTTTCGAAAAAAAATTTATTCTCTCTAGGAGAGTAGTATTAATTATAAACAAAATTTATATATAGAGATAACTATTTTAATCTAGTTTTCACATATTTAAAATGTATCAACCTAATAATTTATTACACAATCATTTTAGAATAAAATTAATTTTTTTGAAAGCTAGCATTCCATGCAACACTGGATAAAAAAACATAATTTAATCATGTTTTTATGGTAAATTTAGTTATAAAACTTTTATATAATTTATATAGTAAATCTATATTTTATATATCCAAAAAATATTTTGAAATTCATCTAATATATTTGATAGTCATAAAATAAGAACAAACCCAATTTTACACATAGAAAACTAAATTTTTATTAAAGTATGTTTACCAACTTTTAATGGTTCAACTACATTAAATATGAATTTGGAAACATTTATAACTTTAATATGAAAAAATAAACAAATTTCTTTCATAAAAAATGTCAAAATTATATTAGGTTGAATTTTAGGTAATTTTCTATGAAGTTTTCTTTTTTGACGAATTGTAAAAAATAATGAATTTTATTTCAAATATTATTTTCAAATAATTTATTTATAAAGATATATTTTTTTTATTTTTTTAAAAAACATAAATAGATTATTTTTTCATAAATTAATAAAATTTAGGCTGTTTTATCCAATTTCACTTTCAAATTGGATATAAAAAATAGCAAACATTTTAATATTTCTGCTTTAAAAATATACATTGTCATCTCGTCTACTAGATATATTTTAAATTAATTTCTTCTAATTGAGTTATTTTAATTTGGAAAAATGGATTCAATATTTTTAATAATAATAATTTTTGATTTTTAATATGTTAAAAATATATTTTTACCAAATTTATTAGTGAAAGTGAATAAAATTAATTATATTGAATAAGAGAAAAATTAGCTTAATAAAGGACTAAACCATAATCGTCAGGAAGGAAATGACATAGTGACTTGTTAGAAATCATGTGGGTGGCTATATAAATTTATTATCCTTCATTGGGTGAACCTTTTACCATTATTGAATTCAATTTTCTTAGACAAAATATTTGACAAAATTTGTTTCCAAAAAATTACAAGAATGTCACTCATCCCCTACTACAAAATGAAACTCAACCATCCCACTTCCTCAAACCCATGAAGAAACATTGGATCGATGATAATATAATAAAATAAGCTAAAAATATATATCCCCTAATTAAATAATCCTCTCTTTTGGTATAAATCCATTCAAGGAAGCCCTTTGGTGCAAACTAAAATGAGTTACCCAAAGAATTGGTAACATCCTTCCCCAAGAACATTTTTTAGTTACATTATCCACCAATCAAAATATTATTATTCCATGATTTAATTAATTAAATTAGTATTATAAATATATTGACATGTTTTTATATTATAATTTTGTATCTATACTTACACAAAATTCAATCTAATGGGTAACTAACTAACTGTTCGTGTGTCCAATGAAGTACTGCCACAAGAAACAATGTCATTTGTTTTTTCATTTAGCACCATTCATGGTTGGGAATTATAATGTGAAACTATTTATATATTATCTACAAGATATTTATAATGTATTTATGTTTTTTTTAATTTTTATAGAGAATATACCCTTATGCTTTCCATTTTTTTGGGAATACGATAACATCATTTGTGGGAATATGGACAACTACCTCCTCAAAGAAATGCGATTCATTCACGCTATACATGGAATGTATAAATGATGGTTTTAATTAATTATAAGTAAAATAAATGAAATATATATGATATTCAATACATAATTAATTTTCTATAAATGTAATTTATCATTTTTATACCCTTTTTACACACTAAAATGTGATAATGCCGATCATGGACGTGTGGACTACCACCTCCTCAACATGTTGTGATTTATTTTATATCAAAAAAATTCTATATATAAGTATATATATGATTAAATAACATGTTATTTATGATATAATTATCATTATATAATGATATAATGTTACATACATTCTTTCCATAATGATCTTTGCAAAATGGGAACCTTACTCATACGTTTGTAAGACCCACCGTCTCCATGATTGTAACGTTGGTTCATATTTCATAACCATATTTAATGATTTGTTTTAAAAGTATAATTTATGTATAAATATGATAATTATATACTAATTATCAGTATATATGTGTTTATATAATGACATCGTTGACCATAGTTTACCTACCTAGTTCGTTTTTGACACATAAACCAAATATGGTCAAACCACCTGATGTAAACATAACTATTTAAGTAGTTTCTTAAAATATCGCAATAAGTTAGATAAAGGTACTGATAATACATTAAAAATGTTCTCAATCAATAAAATTATTAATATATGATTATTATTTAGGAATATAAAGTCACACATGTCAAGTCAGACTAATGGTAAAAGATTTCATCTCAATTTACATTCCCTAAAGACTTATTTACTATCATGAACAACATTAATTTTTATATAGTGTACATACTACCCTTTGAAATATTATATCATGGATATCATTATTCTATTGATATTAATAGTTTAATTTAATTTTATTCTTTCATGGAGATTATGAATCAAGTGTTTTAATGTGGTGTGGGACACTTCAGATGCTTTAAAGATTATTCCCCTCAAGACTGTTTTTAATGATTGTCTATGTAATATCACATTATTTGTTATTGTTAAATGTATCTTTAAATAGTTACTTTATTATAATAATTTAAATATCCATATTCTTGGATGATGGATATTATAATTTCTTAAATAGTATACCATTTTTATATATGGTACTCACTTTGACAATTTTTTGATTAAATGGGAAATTATTGATAAATTCATATATTTTATTCAATACAGATATTTGATAAGGAATATTTTATATTAATTAAATCGATTAATCAAGATGAATAATGATTTGGAAATGAAATGATGGATGGGACCCATAATCTATATATTTCCTCAATGAATCTACAGGTCCTCATGGGAAATTTTTTTTTCCAAATCAGAATAGTTTAAACTGTCAGGAGGATATATCTTGACAGTAGAGGTTTCTATGCACTTGAGACATGACTTCCAATAACTAAGAATTTTCTTCATTATCAATTATCATTCGATAAATGATATTTTCATATGGTAATATATATATATATTTATATATTCATTCTATTATCATCTTATTGATTAAATGGAATGTGTTTTAATTTATTTACTTTTACACACTTATTAGGCCTTATCTATTTATTTGAATGAAATGTTTTCTCAGTTTATTACCTTTCCATGTTAATTTATTCTCATTACATCATTATTTATTCTACATTACATACCCATAATGAGTTCTTGATCTAACCCATTTTATAGTTTTATTTCCATATGTTATAAATTGGAATCCTTTGAATGAGTTTTAAGGATGAGATTTATTAGCCTTTGTTATGTATTATGTTCTATTTCATTTTCCAATGTATTATGCGAACCCTCTATGTGATATGGTTCTCCAAAACTGCCAAACTGTAAGGTCCCTTGGTATTTCAAACTAGTATCTATAAAAATGTAATAAAATACTTCACCAGCTCGGGCTTCTGGGTCGGGGAATTATAGTTTGTATCAGAGCAGGTTTACCAGCAACCTTGGAAACTATATTTCGAAAACAAAGACTAGGGAACAAAACACTAAGATAGAGACCGAGGATAAATATATAATAACATTCTTTAATTTTTTAAGGTAGATATTATTTTGGTATTCTAATCAATACATCCATTTTAGGATAATACAAGTTGACGTGGTACAAATGTACCTATGGGTAACAACACCGACAAGGTCTGTTGATTCAAACATGGTGTAACTTGGTACATAAAAATGGACCTTACTAAGAACCATGTTTTAATATCACTAGGTATACACTTAGGATAATTAATATTTTTAATAATAAGAATTATTAATGATTTGAAAGTAATGTTGTCCCCACTGATACTAGATTTTATGATTCTAAGATTAACAATGCATAAATTTATGCTATGTGCTATAACATATACATTATGATTTTATGAGATAATATAGTATATGAAATTGTTTAGAAATGGGGAATGAAATGATGAAAGTAATCAATGCACAAAGAAAATTGTAGAGACAACTTTTTTATGGAAATGAATACAGCAGGTATTGGAATGGAGAACATTATGGCTATTCTAGGGAAGCTTAATCAGGTTATAAAAAATAACTTCAGCAGAATGAAGAATCTTATTCAATAAAGAGAATATGATATGCTATATCACTTTATGTAAAATATTCCACCATAATTTAGGTGGACTACTAATCCAATTATAGCTTAGAAATGGATTATGTCTCTAAAAATATATTTACATCATTGGGATATAATGAGATATAAAAGGTTTCACTTGAAATTTATTATCTCTAAGGTGATGCTGATCAATGGTGGTATTTTGTCCATAATACTTCGGTGGAATAAGAAATAGAACTTACATAATGGAAGAATTTTAATGATACATTCTTTGATAAATAATTTTCTAATGATAAACACATTAAGGCGAAGAGAATGTTCATTAGATTAATGGAAATGAAAGAATAGAGTGTTGAATACTATGAATATACATTTACAAGGTTATATAGTTATTATATGGATTATATATGCAACACAGAGTAAAATTTTTATAACTTGTTTGATGGTATTTATCCAAATCTATGAAGTGATCTAGTTTTTTGCACTTTTTCATTATACGATGAAATAGTTTAATCTGTCATAAAAATGAGGAATGAATTTTATAGAATCAATATATTCAAGGGAAAACAAGAGAAGAAGATTAAATCTATCCCCATAAAAAGGGAATTCATCCAAAAAGAATAAGAAAACTAAATATTTTCCACTTATTGAAAACTCTGAGAAAATAATCCAAGATTTTTTTTGAAGGGAGTTTTAGTTTGTTATAAGGGAAGAGTGACGGGTCATCAAGCTCATTAGTTTAAATAGAAGAAGGAAAAAACTACTGTTTAATGTTTCAACTGTAGGGAGATGGGGCACAAGGAAAATGAATTCCAAAATCATTAAAGGAATCTGCCACAGAAAAGGATGAGGGGTGATTGCCAAGATTATGTGTCCACAAAAATAAAGGATGAGGTACCAAATGATGTGGTGTTAGGTACATTAATCATATCTTCGAATTTATAAATTTCATTTTTTAATTCGGGATTAACACACTCTTTTATATCAACCCAATTTTCGATGAAAATTAGACATTTCCCTTTTTATTTAATAAGAGATTTATCATTAAAAAATCCACATGGAAGTATCATTTCTTCAATGATTTGTCCAATAGTCCCTATTATGAAACATAAACATGCTTTATGTGTTGACCTTATAATAATACCTTTGTTTTACTTTTATATAATCCTCAGTATAGAATGGCTCTCAAAATATGATGCAAAAATTAATTATAATAGGAATAAAATTATCATCTGTGAGGATGATATAGAATCCCAAATCCTTATAGAAGAAGAGTCCTCACATTATTCATATATATATCAACCCCCAATAGCTCTACTAAATGTAATTCTTCTGGATGAGTAGATAATAAAATCAAGTGATGAATAAGGTAGTCATCAAATTAAGGATTTACCTATTTTATATGAATACATTGATGTACTTTCTAAGTAATTACCTAGAGATCCCCCAGAGCATGAAGTCAAATTATCCATTGATTTAATCCCCAAGGAACAAAAAATATCAAATACTCCCTATAGTATCTTCACTATGGAATTATTGGAGTTAAAGAATAAACTGCAGGATTTGGGTAATAAGGGATTTATTCAACATATCATTTCACCATAGGGATCCCCTATCCTTATAATCAAGAAGAATTTTTGATCCATCAGGCCGGGCGTTGATTATGGGGAAATAAATTCTATTGTAATGAAGAACAAGTATACTCCAGCTCACATTGATTATTTGTTTGATCAACTTCATTGAGCCTAATATTTTTTAAAGATTCATCTTCGTTCTAGTTTCACCAATTGCAAGTGAAGAAGGAATAAACTCTAAAATATCTTTTCAGATGAGGTATAAACATTACAAGTTTACCATAATGCCATATACATTGACTTATGAACCATCTATTTTTATGGACTTAATGAATTGAGTATTGAAGGAATATCTTGATGATATTTTTGTGGTATTCATTGATAAAATTTGGGTGTATTCTATAACCTATGAGGACCATGATAATCACTTGTGAATCATCCATAAGATTATTAGTATGGAAGAGTTATATTGGAAATTTAGTCATTTTGATTTATGGATTTAGGAAGACTCTTTTCATGGCCATATTGTCTCCAAGGGTGGAATATCAGTTTCTCCATCAAATACAAAGGCAGTCAATGAATGTCCTACACCAACAGTCATAACATAGTTATATAGTTTAATTTTTTTTGGATGGTTACCCATAGAAGTTTGTTCATAATATTTATCAATCAGCTGACTCTTTAAACAAGATTACACATAAAGGGGTTATATTTATTTTCACAAAGGAATAGACATAATTCTTTTATTAAATAAATAAGATATTAGTCAATGCTCTAATTTTTCCACAACCATAAAAAAATGATGTGTTTTTTATATATAGAGACACAAAAAATAAAGGACTAAGTTGTTTCATAATGAATAATGATAAATTTATTTCATATACATTAAGGAAACCAAAGATGGATGAACAGAACTATCAAACTAATGATCTTGAGTTAGCAGACGTGATTTTGTTTTTGATAATATAGAGACATTAACTCTATGTTGAAAGATTTAATATATAAATAGATCATTAAATCCTGAAATACATATTCTCATAGAAATTGGATAATATGATACAAAGGTGATGGATCAAGCTACCAAAGTATTATGATTTCTCAATACACAACCACATGAGGAATGAAAATATGACACTAGATGCATTAAGTAGAAAAGATCATAGAGTTTTCAAAAAATTAGGATTGTGAAGGATCCTATGTTAATCGGTGTAATAAATATGGATATGTGAATTTATAAGGAAGGTGAGTCATAAATTTTTATTCAAATTATTTAAAACACAAATTTATTAGAGAAGATAAAGAATTACCAATATAATGAAGAGAATTAGAAAAAGAAAATTAAATTCGTGAACAACAGAAAATTAGCAGACGTTGTTTATGAATATAGTGTTATAAAGTTTGGAAAGCGACTATGTTTTCTATCTATACCTATGCTAAAAATTGAATTTTTGGATGGTGCACATAACTTAAATTTCTCTAAACACCACTGTAGAAAAAATAGGTATAAGGTCTTGAAGGAACATTTTTTGGGTGGTAACATGAAGAGGGAAAATGATGACTATGTGTCCAGATGCTTGGATAGTCCAAAAGTTAAAGCTATGATGAATCATCCTAAAGTTTTCCTACAACATCTTTATGTTCCTATGTGTAAATGGGAGGAAATTACCATGTAATGTTTCACGAGACTACCAAATACTAACATAAAGAATGATAAAATATGGGTTATCGTTGATCGCCTAACCAAATATCTATATTTCTTTATTTTAATAGAATACCTTCCTCTTGTGTTCCCCATAAGTCTCTATATTAATATATTTTTAAGACATCATGGTGTACCTCTATCAATTTTTTTAACATCAAGAGCCCTAATTTACATCAATTTTTTTTGGAAAATTCATCAGGAGGTTATTGACATAGATATTAATTTTAGAACATCCTACCATCCCAAATCTTATGGGTAGTTTAGAAGAATGATTCAGACAATGAAATACATGTTGAGGTCATTTTCACACAACTTTCAAGGTATATGGAATCCGTACATTCCTTTGGTGGAGTTTTCCTATAATAATAGTTTCTAATAAAGTATTCAAATGGAACCATATGAAGCTTTATATGAAAAAATGCACCAAACATTAAATTTTAGGATGATGTTGGTGAAAAGAAAAATAGTATCCCTAGAACTTTATTCAGGATCTTTGAAATTTGTAATGGGTATTTAGGTTCATATTAATGTATCACAAAGTATGGAAAAGTGTTATGTTAGAAATCAGAGAAAAATTTTGTGTTCCTTGTGGGAGATAATGTTTTCTTGAAAGTATATCCATGAAAGGGTGTGATAAGGTTTTGTATGAAATGGAAACTGAGTTTTAGGTACATCTAACACTTTAGTATTCTTGAAAGGTTTGGATTTGTTTCTTATCGTTTGGTGATTCATCCAAATCTCTCAAAGGTACACGATGTGCTCCAAACATCAATACCAAGTAAGTAAATTCAAGACCTAATGCATGTGCTAACATCTAATGAATTAGGTTTTTAAACTGAACTTTCAAATATTGAATAACCAATCTATTTTATTGATACTAGAGACAAAGAGTTGAGGAATCAGATGAATTGTCTTATAATATTACTATGGTGAAATCAAAAAAATGGAAGAAGCAACATGGGAACCAAAGGAATCGATGAAGGATAATTACCCACATATTTTTAGAAGGTAATATCTCTAAAATTTCATGGATTAAATTTTTTTAAGGGGTGAATAATGTATAACCCCATGACATTACAATATTTTCTTTTTAGAATAAATTAAATATTGTTGATAGTTAGCATTGCATGCCTCAACAGATTAAAATAAAACACTCTTTAGTCAAGTTCTTCATGATCAGAAATATTATAACAATTTTATATAATTTATATAGTTAATTTATATGTTATATATCCTATCAAATATTTTTAAATTCATTCAATATATTTGATAGTCATAAAATAAGAGCAAACCAAATTTTACACATAACAAACCTATAGTTTTTTAAAATTAGTTTTCCCATGTTTTAATGGTGCACCTAAATTAAATATGATTTTTTAAAATTTCATAAATTTAATATAACAAAATGAATATAATTTTTGGATGAAAAAGAAGAAAATTAGTTTATGGTGAATTCTTTTTAATTTTCTTTGAAGTTTCTTTTTTTGATGAATATTGATAAATACTGAATTTTATTTTAGAACTACTTTTTAATCTAATATATATAGAAGGTTAAATTATAATTTTGATTTTTTTTAGATAATAAATATATATATTTTATATAAATTAATCCAATTTAGGTTATTCTAACTAATTTCACATTAATATTTGATAAAAAAACATAGATTTTTTTAAAGATTATTTCATTAAAAACCTACATGGTTGTTCCCTCTATGAGATTAATTTTACATTAATTCCATGACTTATGTGATTGGAATTTAGAAATATTGATTCAATATTTGGAATCAGATTAATTTATAATGTCTTATATGGTCATCTTAGTTTTTGAGAAATATTATTTATGAATGTGATTAAAATTAATGACCACAATTAAGAGAAAAAATAGCTTAAGAGTGGACTAAAACCTAAACATAAGGCTCCAAATGTCCTTGAAACGTTTCCAAAATACATTTTATGTCCATATTTAGACCCTATCATCGATTTTATAAACTTTGGACTATTATTTTAGCCACTTATCTTTGGGAAAACATGGGTTGAATTCCATTTCAAAAAAATTACAAGAGTGCCACTCCTGTTCCACTATAAATGACACTAACCCCTCCCACATCATGACACCTATCAAGACACTATAGATTAAAAACAATCTTATAAAATTAGCTTAAAAAATACCTACCATAATTAATGAATCGTCCATTTTGGAAAAAATCTATCCAAGGATGTCCTTTGGTGCAAACCAAAACGAGTCACCCAAAAAGAGGAAACATCATTCCTCAAGCTCTTTCTTATTTACATTCTACACCCCTACAAATATTATTATTACATGATTACATAATTACCTATTTATCTAAAATATAATTATATGTTGTTATATAATTATTTATACCTAAAATTACACACACGTCCATCAAATTGTAAAGAACTAACAGTTCATGTTTCCGGTGAACTACCGCCTCATTAAACGATGTCGTTTGTTTTTTACTCTACCAAAATTCATTGTTTAAAATTAAGTTGGAGACAACATTTTTATATTATATATATGATACTTAAAATGAATTTATTATTCTGTAATTTATATAAATAACACACCTTTATGCTTTCCTTTACGTGGGAATACGATTACATGGTTTGTGGTTGTCTAGACTACCGCCTCCTCAAAGCAATGTGATTTATTCACACAATAAATGGAATACATAAAGTGTGATTTAAATAAAACGATATTTGACATAAATTAAATATATATTATATTAATTAAATATTTATTTATATATAAATATAATATATCATTTTCTTTAATACTTGTTCACACACTAAAAAGTTAGAACATCAGTCATTGACAGATGGACTACCACCTCCTCAACATGATGTGATTAATTTTACATAAAAAGAATTATATATATAAGTATATATATGATTAAATAACATTTGATTTATGATATAATGGTCTTTATGAAAATATATAATGTTACTTACCTTTTTTCCAAAATTATAATTGAAAAATGGGAATGTTAATAATGCATACACACGACCCATCATCTCAATGACTGTAATGTTAGATCATTTTTCATAACCATCTTTCCTGATTAGTTTTAAATGTATAATTTATAAATAAATATGATAATTATTTCATAATTATTATTTTTTATATGTTTATATAATGACCCCTTTGACCATAGTTGACCTACCGAAGTCATTTTTGACACATAAACCAAAAATGGTCAAAACCCCTAATATAAACATAATTGTTTAATTAGTTGTTTACAATATTGAAATAAGTGAAATGAAATTAATGATAAAACATGAAAATGGTTTTTAATCAGGTAAAAACTTAACACAAGTTTATTATTCTCGAATATATAGACACTCGTTACAAGTCAGACCCATGGTAATGGATTCTATCTCAATTTAAATTCCATTGAGACTTATTTGTTGTCGTGCACCACTTAAATTTTATATGGTGTATATAGTACTCTTTGACATATTTTATCATTAACATAATTATTCTCATGATATTATATGATTCATTTAATTTTATTCATTCTTTGATATTATGATTGAAATGTTTTAAAGTGGTATGGGACACTTTGCAAAGATTAAAGATTGTTGTCATCAAGAATGTTTTTAATGATTATCTTTGAAATATCACTTTATTTGGGATTATTAAATTTCTAATTAAACTATTTATTTATTATAAACAATTAAATATCAACATTATTGGGTGATTTATATTATTTTTTTCCTAAATTATAGACCATTTTAACATACAGTGTTCTATTTTATAGTTATTTGATTAACTGTGGAATTATTGATAAATCCATATCATTTAGTTAATACAGGTATTCGATAAGGCATATTGTCTTTTAATTAAATCAATTACTCAAGATGAATAATTCCTTGTAAATGAAATGAAGGTTGGTTTACAGACCTTATATATCCTCTCGATGCATTAATAGGTTCTCAAGAGACAAATCAGATGGCCAATCAAAATAATTTAATCTATCTAGAAGACAGATCTAGACAGTAGAGGTTTTCATGCACCTGAGACATGAAGTCTAATAACCAATCTTTGAATTTATTGGTATTTATCATTTTATCCATGATATTTTAATATAATAATATATATGAATTAATTTCATTGTCATCTTAATTATTAAATGTATTGTATTTTCATTTATTTAAATTTTTATACTGATTATTTCTTATCTTTTTATTTGAATGTCTTGTGTTCTTAGATTATTACCATTCCAAGTTAATTTATTATTATTGATTCATTATTGGTTCTTCTTTTATTGCCATTTATTATCATTTTAGTTAACCATTATTCTTGTTTATATTCCCTTTGTTATGGGTATGAATCCTTTGAATTATTTTGAAGGATGTAGTTTATTATTCTTTTTTGTGTATTATGATTTATTTCATATTTCCCAATGTATTATGGGAATTATTTATGTAATCATGTTTTCCAAAAATGATAAATTGTTCATTCCCTTGACATTTCAAGCTTGTATTTATGTGAATGTAACAAAATAATGTACTATCTTTAGGATTATGGGGTCGAGGAGTTACATGAAAGTAAAAAAAAGAACAATTTTACAGAGACGAGTAGTAAGGGGAGTTGGAGTTTATGAAATTCAAACAAGAGTGATGTGATTGTATTTAGCTTAGCCTTTCCCCTTTTTTAATTATATAATGGGTTTTTATAAAAATGATTCTTTTTTTAAATTATTTAGTGAATGAAGATACAATGATCTCTCTTCATTCACCTTTGATTAAGATTTATCATTATGGGAAAGTCACAATGTGAATATATTATATTATTCAAGAAACACCAAATATGGTATTGAAATTCCCTAAATATTCAAATAAGTCCACCATTCTTTTATCATATGTTTACTAATAACTAAATCACACCACTTCTTGATTTTTTATCAACTAATTATTACAATATAAAATTATTTAGAGGGAAAATAAAACCTTAAATAAAAGAGAGTTAATATTTTATAATTAAATAGAACAAAATAATATTAAAATTAATTTCAATATTATCAAAAAAAATCATTTAATAAATAATTAAACAATTTGGAATTTAATTATAAATAAAACTCAAGAATCAAAAATGGGTCCCCTTACATTCAGCCAACCATAATGGATTCTACCCCTCCATTATAGGGGGGATAATTGAAGAATTTTCAGAATATTACATGAAATATATGGAAGAAAAATAAATAAAATAATGGAATGAAGAAATCAAAGAGTGGTTTCAGTCTGAGCGTCCTCTTCTCACAGTAGGTCTCATGAACTCCCTGTGGAGGATGTGGATGACTTCCTTTTATAGACTAGGAAAATACCCATAGAGGTTGAATCCTGACCCCAATTAATCAAGTGTTGGAAATAAATATTTATGATCCCCTAGAAACCCAATTGATATGACCCTATCAATTTTAATTTAAATCCCCCCATGAGACCTAATAGTGAAGTCCCAATTTGAATCATCCGTGTATCTTGCAGCTTGGATTCTTGGAAGTGTGGGAAAAATACATGGAGGAATAGTGTGAATCAGTGGATTTTTAGGGTACAAATGGGATGTCCAGTGGAAATTAAAGGGAAGCAAGAGCTTGGCAGCGTAGCGGAGAGCTCCTCATACCCTCTTTCTTCTCTATCCCATGGAGTGGTCAAAGGAGCCTTCAGAAATTATTTTATGGGAGTCTTCAGAGGGTTATATAGTGATTATGTGTGGAATCTTTCTTATTCAATTGTAATGGAGCTCAAGATCATTCCTTGGGTGTTTGGACGTAGCGGTCCTAAGGTGAAGAAGTAGTGGCTAGAGGTCTTCCTCTCATAGGACCTTAACAGTGGTCGAATGAGCCTTCATAAGAGTCGGATGAGGGTCCATAGGGAATACATTAGTGGTGTAAGGGGATGATACTCAGCTCAGGAGGTGGGGGAAATGGAAAAAATAGATATGGAGGTCTCAATCTAATCACTCCATCTTCACAATTTTAGATGAAGGCTTGAGATGGGTCCATGGGAATTCAACCAATGTTCGGGATGATATCCTGGGTGATCTTGATCCATGGAAGTGGAAATCAGATCAAGGTGGAGCCCTAGCAGTGGTCAGTGATAGAGATCTTTTAAGCTATAGTGGTGGATGGTGACATCATGTGGCATAACCATGGGCCAGATGGAGTGGTGGCATGCAGTAATCATTCGGACATTGGTTCCCATGAAATGTTAATTTTTTTTGAATAATAGTAGCTAAAAAATCGTCCCACATAGAATCAGTGAGGCAAGGGAGACTGGTTATAAGATTGTGTCTCCCACACCAAAATAAAGTTGTGAGAGAGCTGGAGGACTCCCTCCTGCCACTGTAGACTACCCTGTCCTAGTGTTTCCCTCATCCTAGTTCCACATGGAGTTTTCTTATACACCACAACTCGGTTCTTGAGGTAGCTTGGCATACCCAAAGATGTTTCCACCATTTCCCCTATGAACATGCCTAATTCACCCATGTAATTTCACAATTTGGCTATCTCTCCTAGGTGTCTTGGCTAGTTTTCCCATTATGGTTGGCTATGTCGTGGGCTATTTGGTTGAGGGATGCCTAGCCTGTTTAGCAAATTTTTTTTAGCACCTATAAAAGAGTTTCAAATTTATAATCTTAGGCTCAACTTATCACATGATGAAATTAATTTTTTTAAACCTTCATCACATAATTTAAAGAAACATAGATTTCACATTTTAAATTACCCATTATTCATTAATACATTTAAAACCACTAATTAATTCATTAAAAACACTTGAAATAATTATAAATTGAAGAAAAATATGCACCTAATTTTTGTCTATCAGATATGTGAACTTATATTAAATGTCACATATGACTAATTATGATAAGTAATTTTTTATATTAATAATTTTTAACAAAAAATTATATCCTAAATGATATGGAATAAGAATAAAAACATTTTATATTTGAAAATGTCATTTTACAATAAAAACTATAATCCATTACATAATATCACTTTATTAAAAAATGATTAAATAAATATTATAATTTATATTTGTTGAATTAAAAATCATCTATTCATTTAAAATAAAAATATCTGATTAAGTTGAATTTTGGGTTTTTTTTGAGATAATTGGATGTTAAACAAATAAGGAAAACATTTATATTTTTCTTGAAATTGTTTCTTTAATTACCCTATAATAATATAAAAATGAATTAAATGTTCTTGAAACAATTTTATATAAGTTAAATATTTATAGAAGAGAAAATATGTAATTTAAATATACTAATCTATTTTTATAAAATCCATGTATACTATTTTGGAAGTATAAGTTATATTTTTTTTTGAAAAATTATTCTAATTCACATATTTTAAAAATTACTTTTCATCACTTATAGTAACTACAAAAATAAAAATGGATGTAATATTTTAGATAAAAATAATCATATTATTAAATAAGTTAAATATCATTTTTTGGCTAAAAACTGTTTTTTACTGTGATTTCAGTTAATTACCATGATATTTAGAAAATTGTTATTCTGAAAGAATCATTTTATTAATATTGTGTAATTTCTATCAAATAAATTTTATTAATAAATTTTTAATAATAAAGATGATTTGATTTTAAAAAAAATAAGACTATATAAACACACAATTAATTTATAATTAATGCTAAATAAGATTAAGAGCACATAATGGTTAAAACCCCATTTTTATATAAAATCTTTTTTTTCAAAATATAAATTGTTTCAATTTTAATGTTATTTTTATATTTTATAGAAATAGAATTAAATTAAATGGTTACCAAATTAACTTTCATCACACAAAAATTAATATTAGGTTCCTTTTTTTGATTAAAAAATTAATTAATTAGTTAAACAACTATTTCAAGGTTAAAAACAGAAAAGATAAAAGAAAAAACAAAACAAAAAAAAATGAATTCTAACATGTTTTAAAAATGAATAGAAATACATAGATGAGAATTTCATGAACCCAACTCACACCAAACTCCATTATTTATAAATTTTTGTGGGTATTTTACCTCTAAATACTGTAATGATATCCTTGAAAATTAAATGGTGTTTTCTGATGTTCGATTTTCATCACATATAAAAGAAAACACTTCAAACATTTCATGAAATGCTAATTACTTCTAATTACTTCAAAAACTATATAAATTTTCTCCTCCTGCTATCCCCTTACATGTTAATAATAATATGGTATGATTTTATTTTATAATCCCATCATTTATAAGGACACATTAAAGAAATGTTTCATTGTACCAAAGTGATTGTTACATACTCTTTACCATTAATTATTAATATTTATCTTCCAATAATACCCTAACCATGAATTTATGATAATATAAGTATTATTTTTATAAATATTTTTTGTTATATTAGTGTTAAATCTTTATTTATTTATTTTTAGCCACTTATGAAAACAAAATAAGTTTATTCGTGTGTGGTGAAGACTACCTCATCGATGATGTTCCATTTAAAAATTTTCATATTAATATTAGTTAGTAATAAAATAAACATTTAAAATGATTAAAAAAATATAAAAATTTAAATAATATTACTTTTCTTATATTATATTGATTTTATACACATAGTTAACCTTATTTACCCATTGAGATATAGTGTGTTCATGTTTAGTTTTGTTTGACCACATACTTGAATAATGCAATAAAACTCTATCATGAATGTATATGAGGAAAAAAATACTAATATTATTATAAGATAATAAAATATTAATATTATTTTATAATTTTACAATGGTTATACAATGTATTTATCTTATTATTAAAATATCATCTTTGAGGACTAAAATCACCGAAATAAGCCAATACTAATTCAACTTTCCCCTAACCATTAGAAAAAACAATTTAATAAATAAAAAAAATATTACAGGGCATAGTATATATTAAATGAAATATATATGATTAAGTTTAATATTAAGGTAAATAATAAATATAATTTTATCCTTCATGATGTTATGTGAATATGACAAATGAATCTGGAAATGAGTAACATTTATCATCTCAACTTCCTCTCATTGAGGCATGTTTGGTATTATGTGCCAAATTAAAGTTATTTTATTTATATAGTACATATATGAGATATAATATGATAAATTATCATTTAATAATGATATTTTATCTTTTATTAGAATCCATCCCTTTTGAGGGATTTTGATTAAAGTGCTACTCAGACCGTAAGGGTTTTATTGGTCACAATTATGACCGTTTGAGACATGATACACGTTATACACCATGATTAAATTGTATTTTGATATACTTATTTAATATTTGATGAATTTTTAAACAACCTAGTTAATGTTAGAATAAATAATATTCATATTTATTAGTATCAATGAGTTGGATATTTATATTCATTATAAATTTTTTAAATAAAAAAGGAAAGAGATTTATTAATGTTTTTTATTATATGTATTTATTTAAAATATTGATTTTTAAATATTAGAATTTGAATTATATAAGATTAATTAAATTATGTAATTAATCATTCCAAAATTATCTTATTATACCTTTTTGAGAATAGTTTTGAAAATTTTATCTATTCGATGAATATTGAAAGATATGATTTTTATTGAAAGCAATATTTTATTTAAAATTATTAATTAATCAAAATTAATTTTAGGATTAAATTTAAATAAAAAATTTATCTTTTTATTTTAAATTATCCAATAATTTTTTTCTAATGCGTTATATACAAAAATTTAGAATAAAAAGAATTAATATTTAAATAATACATTTTTCTGAAAAATAATTTTTCATTGTGTTTTTCTTGTTTAATTTTAAATTAAATTATATAATTTCAATGTTTTACATTTTGAAAATTTTATTCCATATTTGGAATAATTTAGTTCAAATTTGGTAATAATTTCCCCTTAAATTATATTCAATATGAATAACAATCACAATAATATTTGTTCCCACGATAAATGGTAAATCAGGTAATTAAGCTAAAAAATTAAATGATAAGAACTATAAAATTTCCATAAAACATTCAATAATTTTATTTTATGATTACATATAGTTCATATGAATCCTATGTTCTAATATATGTTATTTAATTTCCATTTATTTGTGGTTATATCTTTCAAAATATTTTATTTAAAGAATAGTAAAAAAATGTCAGACTACTGTTTTAAATTACCATATGACTTTTACTATAGGGATAAACAGAAGTTATGTTAGGTTATAAATATTATTCTGAATATAAATTATTTTTCTACATTATTTTAATTTATTTGTAATTATTACTGAATATTTAATAACATTAAGTGCTTACACAATGCTTATGAAATTATTATTCAATGAACTGAATAACAAAATAAATGATATTAAAAAATTATAAAAAATTAAATTTAAATAAATAAAATAATTCAAGAATATTTTAGATGACTATATATTGTTAGGGTTATAGTAATTTAATATTTTAAAATTACTTCTTATTATTGAGAATATACAAAATAAAATTATATAAATAGTTCTAAAACTAACATTATTGATATTTTATGAAAAATAATATTTTATTAATATATATAAAATTCCTAGAAATATAATATTCCAAAAAATGAGTTGTATATTATTATGAAATTAAAATTGTCACATATATGTCTTTATTTTCATTTTATATTAAGCTTATTAACCCTTAAAATGTATAACATTTTATTATTACGATAATTATCAAAATGGTCAACAAAGGGTTGAAACAAAAAGAAAAGGGTAAAAATGCAGTAAAAATGTACATAAGTTTTACTTTATAAAGTATAAATATCTATAATCATTCTATATTTTAAATATATCTGTTTCAAGTCATTTGGAATTGAATATTAATTTATATTAATTTAATATTTTGAGAAATTCCAAGTGTTCCCTTCCCCTCTCTTACAAAGGGATTCTATTTTTCCCTTTAAATCACACATGAAAACTAATTGTTATATGAAATTATCTACAAAACAATTTCCTATAAACCATAAACACATTATATAGGTCTTTATTTAGTCATAATAATAACTGTGGAGGGAATACAGTGTTAATTAATTGAGACTTCTCAAAGAAATGGTATAGTTGTTAAAATTATGTTTTAGTTCTGTTTCTTCTTCAATCTTCTTAAAATATTTCATAAACAAGATTATATAATAAATACATTATCTTAAATATGTTTATATTAACTTATTTTAATTTAATAACCTATATCCATTTTATTCAATAAATTGGGAAATGAAACCATCCTTCGTGTGTAGGGCATATTATAACCTCACAAACCGATGTAATTCCTTTTCCGTGACCATATTAAATGGAAAGTAATAATTATAGAGTTACTATATATATATATATATAATATTTTCACAAAATATTCATCATTTTAAATGTTAATATTCATTTTAATGTCATACCTTTCCATTCACTGAAAAATGATAACATCATTCATGCATACATGTAGACCATCACCTCCATGTAGCAATGTGATCCGTTTTTCATCACCACATCACATAGATGATATATATATGATTAATTAAGAAAATAATAATATATTTATTATATGATGATAATTTTTTAATGTTAAAATGATACTTACCTTCATTCCATAATTACCATTGAAAAATAGAATCATTACTCAAGCATATGTATGGTGTACAATAATTGTTATTGAAACATAGTTAATTTTTCATTATCCATCATTCATGATTAAATTTTATAGTATAATTGATGTATAAAAATGATAATAATGACAATATTTTTATTCTCGATATCATGTAATAATAATATATTTGACTATATTTAACACATCAATTCCATTTTGGTCTTATGATACAAATATTATCAAAACGGCTGATGTGAATTTAATTACAAAGATATATAAATATAGAATAATAAGAGATAAAATAAAAGGAATAAAAAAACATGAAAATGATTCATAATAAATTAAATAATTTAATTATATTTATTATTCCAGAATATAAATAACGTATTTGTTGATTCATACTCAAGGTAAGTGAATTGTTTTATGAAAACCCACTTTTATTATTTCCCGTGAAATTCTATTTTTTGACCATAACTATATTTTTAAAATTATTTTATGTATATTTTTTATAGACATATAAAAATAGTTAATTACATATTAGGAATCGTTTTAATTTCATTCAATTATAATCAAATGTAATTTTTTTTCATATTTTTTTACTTTCTTTATAAAAAATTAAAAATAATTTACTATATTAACATATATGGAGATAATTATTTTTTCGACTAATGTAACCATTATTCTATGTTTGGATTAAATTATATGAATCCATGATTTTGATAATGAATAAACCTTCTTTACTTTATTCTAATAATTTTATTATTGGATTTTTGGTTTTAATGTAAAGTTATATATCAGTAACTGAAAATGTTTCTTTTGGGTTCAAAGAATGTTTTTATACATATTTTAGGTGTTACAATTTTTTTATGGTTCTTGGGAATTGTTTAAAATTTTGGATGGATTAGTTATTATACATGTTTAGGTGAGCCTGTTATAGCTCTTCAATGCATTGGGTAATGTGATGAAGCTATTCGAATTAGTTTCCCCTACGAGATTATGGGAATATACTATGATGGTTATTCCATGTTTAACTGTGATGGTTATTACAAGTGTAACTGTACTAGTCACACAAAGTATAACTATTATGGTTATTACATGTGTAAGAAAGATTTATATGAAATTTATGCATCGTTATACCAATATGATTTATCTATGTTTTCTACTATTTTTATGAAAATATTATTATTTCACAAGTTAATAGAAACTATATACTACTTTAAAATGTTAGAAAGGATATCATTGTGATAATATTTTTAAGATTTTTTTCACACTTTCAAAGTTAAAATTATATGGATTTTTTCTCTTATTATTTATCATGAAATGTTTTATGATAATACTTGTCAAAAGAAGTTTATTTCTTGTGTATGAAATATTATTAGGCAGAAATTTTATTTTTAAAAATGATTTATTTTTAAATATTCATTGAAAAAAGGTTTATTTCATTATTTTAAGGTCCTTTACTAATATTTTTGGGCTCATATAGTTTCATAAAATGTGTTTCATAGTGATTAAAGATGGGAAATAAAAATTAGTAAGTGAATTTTAATGTCCAAAATAATTTTTCATTAAAATAAATCATTTTTACACAAAAATATTTATGTTGTGAAAAAATGGGCACATAGTAGATGTTTCCCCTTTATAATATATGAGTTAATTATGTAAGAGTTATGACCTAAACTACTAGAACAATAATAAAAAATACTTTACATACATTGAAATCACATCAAATTCTATGAAAATTCATTCCAAAATATAAAAAATTATTGATAAGCTTTTATAGGTATAATACCTTTAGAAACTGGGAAACATAAACAACTGGTTCATAAGAAATCTTCATTATCTTCCACTTATTTCATCATAAATAGACCCATTTTTTTGTATCTTACTTAATACCCTTGTTCATGACCTGGGGAAAAGAATCATATGAAATGGTGAGATCATATGCTCAGTAAGGGTAATCATGGGGGATATCGATCATATCACAATCATAAGACATAAGAACATAACATTTTAAATTATTATCCTGCATATGGAAAATATTGATATCATTCCGTTGGATAATTCATGAATGTTTATAATAATAATTTAATGTAATCCCAAAATTAATCATATAATAAATGAATTTTGGTGGCATACACATAAGCATAGAAAATAATTTCATATTAGTCAAGGCTCATTTATAAGACCATCATAGCGATCAAAGTACATTATGAAATCGAGTTTAATCCTCATTGTAGACCAGTATTACTGAATCAAGATCATTTCAAATTATATATATTCTTATATCATTAGATATAAATATTTACCAAATGAATTGGAGGGAGATATAGGTCCCACCCATCTCATAATGAAATCATTCATACGTGTTCCACTAAAAAATAAATCATTCATCATAGCATAACCCAAGGAAAAAATGGATTTCATAAACATTATTCCATCTTAACATAATCCATATAAAACAAATGTATTTAATAAATAGAAGTTCATCGTAAAAAAAATAAACCATATAAATAATAGGGATATAATACTTGATACATTACCCTATTAAATAATTTCAGCTTAGATAGAAAATAATTTTGAAAAAACACATGATATTAATACTTAAGGAAAATATCCTTTCTTCTTCAAAAACATTTTATTTTCTCAAAATTCTGCGTAATTTCAAAAGAAAAGAATTTTATTGAAAAGAAAATTGAAATCTTGAAATGTAAGCTTTATGGAAATAATGAGTTATGAAAATTTAATCATCTATTCATTTTGTATAATATAAAAGAAAACATTATTCTCGTACTTTTTTCAAAAGGATAAAAAGTACCTCATATCGAAAATTAAAAAATATTAACTTCATACCATTTATGAAAAATTCCCCAATGGGTATAATTGAATTTAAAAAATTTTAAAAGGATAAAAGTAATATTTTGGAACAAATATTTATGAAACATGGATGTGGATGATAAATATACCCTATAAAAACTTATGAATAAACAATATCGGTTAAAAACGAGATTGCAAAAATATCTCTTACCTTTTAGTTATGATTTACTTTGTATGTATATGAACCTACTGTATAATGATTTAAATTATTTAATTGACTTATTAAAGAATAATATTAATTTTTATGGTATCATATATGATCATATTATCATCCTTTTGTTAATAATATTTCATTATTACTTGTTATTCAGGTATTTAATACTTCAATTTTTATGCATGTTTTGTCGAATAAGATCCAATTATACATCATTGGTTGTATTTATATCATTTGAAAATTATATTAACATTATATATATAATATTTATTCATTATATACATTCACATAGTCATTATTTAATGAAGATCATGTACAATGAATCACATCACATTGTAGACACGGCAGACCGAGCGATGATATCATTCCAATAATTATTGAATGGTATTGAAGAGAATGGAATATAATAATTCAGAATAAATATAATGTTATAATAATCATATATAGTTATTATTTCCATTATTATACCCATCCAACTAATGTGGTGGTGAAAAACATATTACACCATGATATGATGATGGTAAGTCGTACTTACGCACAAATGGAAATTTCATTTTTTGTAGGATAGATAGATAATGGAATATTTTTGTTCCATTATCATAATAAAATATCAATATATAAAATATTTTGGAGTTATTAATTTATTATTAAACAACTCATGAACATAAAGTATAATAAGAAAGAAGTTTTAAAGAATCGGTTGACGAGATTACACCTTGTTCAATGTCCTTCCTCTAAATCTCCTCTTAGATCACTAGAGTTGGTATTTGAATAAGAAAAGAACATCTATAATGTATATAGGGAATTTGATAATGTAAAAGGTCAGGGGTTTTCCAAGATTTAAGGCCTAATTTAATTGATGAGGTGGGGGAGGAGGTTCCCTTTAATAATTAAGGCGAGGGGCATTTTTGGTATCTCCAAACAAATTAATCTATAATAAAATCAAAACCCATCCAAATGACACCAAAATGAATCAATTTTGAAGCTAATATGAGATAGGGATTTAATCTCATCATCCAATATAGTTTATACAAGTTTCTATGTCAATTTAATTCTTATCAAATTATTTAACACATAGTAATTCTATTTAATTTTTAACTAGGGTAACAAATTGTTCAATATTAAAAAGGTGAAATACTTACATGATGTCAATGAGACCATTAATAAATGCCTTATAACATTTTTTACAATTTTATAATTATTATATATTTTTAAAAAATGGTTAATGATTTCTAAATAATTTAAAAAAATTATTTTGATGCACAATAAATACCCTCAATTTTAACACTATTGAATTCAATGATTTTTGAAAAATATTAATATAATAATATAACTTTGAAACAACTATTTTATTTGATTAATATGATGTCAAGGTCACCTATAAATTTTGTTAGATGTATTAATTAGAAAAATTATATTTATTTTCATATTTCTAATAACATTTATTTTCTATTTCTATTAGTAAAATAATTAATACATTAATTTTTAGAAATTATTTAATATAATTATTTTTTGAATAAAAATAAAAATAAAATACTATGATGAAGATAAATATACTCGTTTTTAGAAAAATAATATTTTTAGTAGAATTTATCTTCTAGAAAATACAACACTTAAAATGTTATATTTATTAAATTACGAATGTGAAAACTTTATCATTACTTTAAATAAAATAATATAAGTGTCTAAATCTATTCTATAAGGCTCAAAATGGTTGCTAAATCTACATTTAGATGTTTATGGTAGATATATACTCAACCAATAATATTTGGTCATGTTTTTGAGTCTTTTGATAGTTATTATCATTAAAAAAATGTTTTTTATTTCTCATCAATTAATTAATTTTTACATCATCAAAGTATAAGTATTTAAGTTAATTATTTACTTTATAAAAATTTTAAAAAATTACCATGATAAAGAACAAAAATTTATCTTTAAAATTTTTATTTATAATCATTTTTTTAATTCACTTATATAAAAATTATATAATTATCAAAATTTTAGTAAGAAATATTATATTTTTATTTAAATAAAACAAATTAAATGTTCTAATCATATCTAAGTGGCTTCCAAAGGAAAAAATAGACCAAAGGATGATTTAGGTCAAAACTCAATCATTTAATGATATTAAGAAAAGTGTAAGGGTAACTTTATAATAGTATTCTAACCCTTAATTACCTGATTTACACTTTTACCGTATTAATAAAAATTAAAGAAGTTACTATTCATAAATCCCAATAATAAAATAAAGATATTTAAATTATATGGACCAACTTATTCCAAATATGGAATATATTTTTCAAAATTAAAAACAAATAAGTTGTTGTAATTAATTTAAAATTAATCTCGTTGTCATAATGGGAGAATGAGTTTTAAAAGTTAAAATATTGGAAACGTTTGAAATGTTTTTACATATGAATTAAATATAACATTAATAATAATGACATAAATTATATTGAATGATAAAAATATATTATATTTATACTTTAAAAACATTCAATATTACAATTTAATCATATTAATTATTTTGATGAAAAAAGTTGTTTTCAATTAAACGTTAGTATATTTTTACTATTAATCAAAATTTGAATGTTATCAAAAAAAATATTAAAAATTCATCCAAAGTAATTTTTTATATCCAACTTGAAATGAAATTTTTTATGTTTTCATATAAAAAATATCAATGGGTCGAAATATTAATTTCAAAAGGGGTTCTCTATTAAATGGCAGAATATCACCCTTTTGAAAAATATAGGTTTTTATTTATCAAATATGGTTTATCCATACCCTATGAAAAAATTATATATAGGATGAATGGAAAAAATATTTTATTAATTACATAATATATACTTTACTAATTTCATTTATTAAGAGTAATTCACACAATATATTAATATATATATATATATATATATATATATATAAATAACTGATTTATATTTTTCATAAATAATTAGTAGTGAATGACTTCACTATACATTTTAATAAGTTAGTTATATTTATTTCTACTAACCTAACAGCTAGGTTAAAATGACCCTTTTCTACTAAGGGTGTCTCATGGTTCTCTTAAACTCACGATTTCATGTATTGAAAGCTATTGATGAACTAAAATTATTTAAAGAAAATATTTCAAAAAAAATATGAGTGTCACATACCCCACCCCTTAAACTTAATTTCACCCTCAAAATTCATCACATGGATTCAAACAGATGAGAATATCTCTCCCTCATCATATCCTAATGTTCCCACATAGCTTCCTCAAATTGGTGGTTCCACCAAAAAAATTTATCCAAGAGAGTGGTCTTGTTTCGAAGAACTTTTTTTCTATGATCAAGAATCTCTATCAGTTGTTCTTCATAAGAAACTTACTTCACTAGTGGTTTGACTTTTGAGTTTAGTACATGTGAAGTATCAGTTATTTACTTTCTCAAGAGAGATACATGAAACAAATCATGAACTTGATAGGGATTTAGTGGAATCACAAATCAGTAAGCTACCTTCCCAACACGATCCAGAATTTTAAAATCATTGATATACCTAGGGATAAGATTTACCTTCTTTCCACATATAATTACTCTATTATAAGGATATATTCATTGAAAAAACATGGTACCCACTTCAAATTCTAGGTTTTTTCTTCAGTTTTCATCACAAATTTTCTATTGACTCTAACATTCTCTTATGTGTTGTTGAATAGATTTTACATTTTTTCAATTTCATAAAAAAAATCATATCCTAATAGAATTATTTCCACAACTTCATCATATAAAGTTGAAGATATGTACTTCTTTCCATATAGTGATTCATAAGGATCTATCAGAATATTGGAATGAAATCTTTTTTTTGTAAGAAAATGGCACCAAAGGCAGGTTTTGATCCAAACAACCTTTGAAATCCATAGGGAAAGATATAAATATGCATTATAGAGTTTGAATTTTTCTCTCAGACTAACTATCTGTCTGAAGAAGATAAGAATTTTTGAATCATAACTCTATATCTAGAGCCTTTAGAAGACTTCACCAGAACTTCGAGGTAATCCTTGGATCCCTATCAAATATAATTGAGAGTGGTACTCCCTGAAATCTTACCACTTCATTTAGATATATCATGGAAATATAATCAAGAGAGTAATCCACTCTAATAGAAATATAGTGTATTAACTTCATAACACGATCAACTATAACTAATATAACATTATTTCCTTCAGATATTTTTGGATGTTTGAATAAAAAGTCTATAATGATGTTTTCACATCTCAATTCTGGTATGGGTAATGTTTGTAACATCCCCTTAGACTTATGTATATCATCATTAACTTACTGACAAACCAAGCACCGAGAGATATATTCAACAAAATCTCCTTTCATTATATCCCACCAAAAATACTCTTTCAGGACCATGTACATGTTTTTTCTTCTAGGGTGAATAGAGAATGAAGGAATATGAGCCTAATCAAATATATCTATCTTTAATTTTGGTATGGGAGGAATACATACCCAATTCCTGAACCATATTATTTTATCATAAGCATGGGTGAATTCAGGATAATTTCTCACCTCCTTTTATAGCTCTACATTTTCCTTCCACGCTTCCATAATCTTCACATGTATAGATGGTTAAACATTCAGTTTATAAGGGTAAGATATATCCTCTTACTTTAAAATTTCAAGATCCATCCTTTAGAAATCCATAAATATTGGATCTTTTGTGATTCTCATCATGGATAGGCTAGCTTGGTCTGTTCAACTCAATGAATTTTCTATCTTCTTTGCTTTCCCATGGTGGTAATGTATTGAGAAGTCATAATTTTTAATCAACTCCAACCAAATTATTTGACTCATTTGTAACTCCTTTTTTGTGAAAATATACTTTAAATTGTTATGAGCAGTATAAACATCACACCCTTCACCATAATGTTAATTTCTACATATATTTAGTACAATGATTACCGTAGCTAACTCCAAATCATGATTTTGGTAATTTTTCTCATGGGTTTTCAATTTTTGTGAGGCATAAACTACCACCATATTATTTTTCATGATAACTCATCTCAAACACTTTTTGGATGAATCACTATAGATCACAATCCTTTCTATACTAGAAGGTAGTGTGAGCATAGGTAAACTAGATAACCTACTTTTGAGCTCTTTAAAATTATTTTTACATTCCTCCACACACACAAAATAAACTCTTTTCTAAGTCAACATAGTGGGTGTATTAGATAATCATGAAAAAATCTTTCACAAAATATCGATAATATACTGCCAAAAAAAGAAAACTTTAAATATCAGTTACAGTTGTTGGTAGCATCCAACATTAAATAACATATGTTTTTTCTGGATCCACATATATCCTTTATCGTGAGATTATGTAACCCAAAAATGAATCTTTTTGAACCCAAAATTCACACTTGGTAAATTTTTCATAAAGCTTCTCCTTTCTCAATGTCTTTAGTATAATTTTAAAGTGATATCCATGCTCTTCCTTAATCTTTGAATAGACAATAATATCATCTATAAAGACTAACATAAACTGATTGATATAAACTCCAAAGACTATGTTAATTAGATCCATGAAGATAGAGAGGTCATTAGTAAGACCAGAAGGCATCACTATAAATTCATAATTTCCCTAGCTTGTAATGAATGTAATATTTGGTATATACTCATTATTGACCCTTAATTGATGATATCATGAACGAAGATCAATCATGGAAAATAATTGAGATCCACGTAGTTGGTTGAATAAGTCATTAATGTGAGGAAGAGGGTATTTGTTTTTTATTGTGATCTTGTTATGTTATTGATATTCAGTACATAGTATCATTGATCCATATTTTCTTTTAACAAACAGAATAGGTTGTCCCCAAGGTGACGCACTGGGGTGTATGAATCAATTGTAATGATTCTCTTGGAGCCACTTCTTTATTTCCTATAACTCATTTAGGTCCATTCTATAATGTTTATTTGAAAAAGGAATAACTACCGATATGAGTTCTATTGAAAACTCAACTTCATGATTTGGTGGAAGACCTGATAATGCTTCCAGAAAGACATCAAAAAACTCCTATAAAATGGTTGTATTCTTAATTTTTAGTTTATGGCTGACCATTTTAGATAAATAGCATTAATTTTTTTGGATCAAGACCTATAATATAGAAGAAATTTATATTGGAAGGTTATATTCATTCATTAATTGGTAGATGATCATCATTTGATCTCAAATATGAAGCATGGCTTCCCATCCTTGGAAATTTGTATGTGATCTATATAGAGAAAGCCAATCCATGCCAAGAATCACAAAACATTTCACTATAGGATGGATCAAAATATTTGAAAGAAGCAGTTTACCACAAACATCAACAAAAGAATAATTATAAACTTTTGATGTGACTTGTTTTTCATTAGAAGTTGTCACAACTAATTAAATATCTAATTTTTGTGGTAATATGATGATACCATTAGAAAATTATTCAAAGATAAAAGAGTGAGTGGATCTAGTATCAAATAAAACATTTTATACTTTACAGTGGATGATAATTGTACCTTTCAACACTTCATTATCTTACTCCACATTATTGTTAGTAATCGCAAGTAACTTGCTATTGTCATTGGCCTTAATAGTTTACTTATGTCAATAATCATAAATAACCCTTGGATTAGGGAATTTATTAGCATAATGCCCCATTTCCTTGAACTTGAAACATTGAAGTGTAGGAGGTGCATTCTTTGTATAATTTTCTCTATTTTCATAATTAGACATGTTTTTCCATCACATCGGTATTCAACTGCTCACTAACCTTCTTTTCAACACAAAAAAACTTTTACTAGTCCCATTAAGAAAATTTCCTCCATGTTTCCTTCTACAAATTGATTATAAGGGAAAACTGATCTTTTTCTCAGTGTGGTCTTTACATTTTCCCTTGAATTCCATTTTTCTCTTCTTATAAAACCCATAAGACTGATGGGTTACTCCAATATCCATCTCAACCTTGAGATAACATCTAATGATTTCTTCATAGATATTGATGTCACTTATGGATAATTCACTTCAGAGACATGGTTTTATGCCACTAAATAATCTATAAATTTTACTCTGAGGTTGGATAATAATTCCAGAACCGTACCTTGAAAGTCTTGTATATTTTTTTTTCATAGGTACCAACAGATTCATCATCCTATTTATTAAGTTCAAGGAACTCCTTCTATATATTTGAAATAAGAATACAAGGAAATTAATTATTTAAAAATAAGTTCTTAAACTCTTTCCATTCGATGGATTCAATTTCATCTCTTTTTCTTTTATTCTTAATCAGGTTCCACCATTGATCAGCTTCAACATCCAAATGATACACTACTAAGATGAATTTATCGCTTTCTGAACATTAGAGGACTGATAATATATTTTCAATGGTATTAATCTATTGTTAAGCCACTATTAGATCAGAATACCCTGTGAAAGACGGTGGACACTACCTCAGGAGGAAATAAACAAAATATTATTCCCTACTTTACTGGTATGAAAGTCTGGAATGATTCATATTTTAATAATGTTGTGTTAGAATAGCTACAATATCTTGCATTCCAGATCCCATAACATTTGGTTTCTCAGGAGTATAATCATTAAATTTCTCATCACATTCAGTATTAGTGTGGTTCCTTAGGGTTCCATACATTGACTAAAACCAAGAAACACAGCGTGAGAAACACTAATCATAATGGGAAAACCACATAATGAAGAATAAAATTTAAATTTAGGACAATTTATGTTTTATCAAAGGTTATTCATGATCATTTCAAAAACACTATAATTTTAACCTATAATTCGACATATCCTTTGGGTTCTTACTAAGGTTTTCTTATCCTAGTTTCCAAAAATTAACTATACCTTTCCTCTTAAACCAGCTATAACAACCCATAAATTACATACATTTATATTAATTCAATGTTGAAGAATATTCATTAAAAAATATAACAAATCCATGATAGGACTATATAGGTATAACGCCTTTATAAACTGGGAAACATAAGCAAATTGCTCATAAGACATCTCCATTGTCTCCCACTTGTTTAATCATAACTAGAAATATTTTTGACATATCTTACTTAATACCAATATTTGGGACCTGTGGAAAAGAAAAATATGAAAGGGTGATCTCATATGCTCAGTAAGGGTAAAAAAGGTAGATATCAATCGTATCTTAATCGTAAGACATATGAACATGACATTTGAAATTCTTATCCTGCATATGTAGATCATGATATCATGCCATGGGATAAACCATGAACGTTTATAAGAATCAATGAATGTAATATCAATAGTAATAACATAATAAATGAAGTTTGTTTTCTATAAACATAAGCATAGAAAATAATTTCTTATTAGTTAAGGATCATTTCTAAGACAATCATAGCGGACAAAGTCCATTTTTGAATCGAGTTCACTCCATGTTCCAACCCTGTATTGCTGAACTGAGATCATTTACCATTCCATCCATGTCTATCTCATGAGATATAAATCATTAACCAATTAATAGGAGGGAGATATATGTCCCACACATCTCATAATTAAATAATTCTTATGTGTGTCAAAAAACAAAAATCATTCATCAAATCATGACCCAAGGAATACAATGTTTTTCATAAACATCATTACATCATAACATAATACATATAAATAAATGGATTTCATAAATAGAAGTTCACAATACAAAATATAAAACCATATGAAAAATATTTATAGTATTATTGAAACATAAACCTATTAAATAATTTCATCTTATATAGAAAATAATTTTGATAAAACACATGAATGTAATTTTAGAGGAAAACATCATTTCTTTTCAAAAAAATATTGATTTTCTCCAAATGACAGATTATTTTAAAATAAAATAATTTAATTAGAAATAGAAATAAAATATTGTAAATAAATAATCATGGAAATAAGTCTCTATGAAAATGTAAAAATCCATTCTTTCCTTATAAGTTAAAATAAAACATTCTTCTTGTACTTTTGTCAAAAAATATAAAAGTACCTCATACCGAAAATGACAAAAGATTCCTTTCATACCATTTAAGAAAAATTCACCAATGGGTATAATTAACATTAAATTTTTTTTAAGAATATAAATAACATTTTTAAATACATATTTATGAATCCTATATGTTGATGATAAATATACCCCAGTAAAAATTTACAAATAACCAATCTTAGATAATAAAGGGATTGGAAAATTATCCCTAACCTTTTAGGTTTGATTTTATTTTGTATGTATCCAAACATCCTATATAATTATTTAAATAATTTCATTGAATAATTTCATAATCATATAAATTTTTATGTTATCACATATGAGCATATCATCATCAGTTTGTTAATAACATTTCATTGTTACTTGTTATTCTGGTATTAACTGCTTCAGTTTCTTAGGCATGTTTTATTGAATAAATTCATATTATCCTTCAAAGGTGATATTTATATCATTTAAAAATGATATTAAAATAATATATATATATATATATATCATATTTATTCATTATATACATTTACATAATCATTCTTTAATAAATATCAGGTTTAATAAATTGCATCACATCGCAGAGATGGTAGGTCATACTTACACCCAAGCGATAATATCATTCCCATAATTGTTGAATGGTATTGAATTGAATAGTGTATGATATTTAAGAATAAATATAATGTTATTATAATCATATATAGTTATTATTTAGAAAATTATATCCATCCATTGATGATGGTGTTGAAAAACATATTACACCTTGATGTGGACACCGTAAGCCGTACGTACACATGTGTGGTGATTTCATTTTCATAGGATGAATAGGAAGTGGAATATAGTTCTTCCATAATCATAATAAAATAAAATTTTATAAATGATACTATATTTACTACTTTATAATTAAACAACTAATGAAGAGAAATTAGATTAAAAAATATGTTTAAAATAATTAGTAGAGGAGATTTCCATTTCTTCAACGTACTTCCTCTAAATCTCTGCTTAGATCCCTATAGATGGTATTTTAAGAAGACCAAAAACTCTATAACGTGCCTACGAAAGTTGATAGGGTAAAATGGTAGGGGATGGATGATCATGAAGGCTGAAATTCATGTTAATATGCGAGCGAGGATGTTCCCTTTTATAATTAAGGTGAGGGGCATTTTTGGGATCTCCAACAATATTAACTTATAACAAAATAAAACCCCATAAAAAACCTACAAAATGTCGCAATTTGGAATTTTAGATGATATATAATATAATCAAACAATAGATTTTAGAAAAGTTTATATGTCAATTTAAACCTTATCATTTTAATTAAAACTAAGTTATTCTATTTAATTATTAACTAGAGTAACAAATTTTTCAATACTAAATGGGTTTAATATTTAATTATATGATGTAAATTACACCATAAAATATATATTATAAAATTTTATACCATATAATAATAATTATATATTTTTTTAAAAATCTTTAGGATTTTTAAATTATTTAATAAAACATTATTTTTATAAATAGTAAATAATGTCAATTTTGACACTATTCAATTCAATGATTTTTAAAATTATTAATATTACAAGTTAACTTCAAACCAAATATTTTATTATATTCCCAATATTTATAGGTCATATATAAAATTCAGGATACATGTTCATTATTCGAAATTATATTTATTTTAATATTTTTAATAACATTTTTTGTTATTTCAATTAATAAAATGATGGCAACATCAATTTTTTGTAATTATTTAATATACATATTTTTTGAATAAAAATTAGAATTATAATTCTATGATGAACATATATTTAAAATATTTCATAATAATATTTTTAGTAGAATTTATCTTCTGAAATATCCTACATTTAAAATGTTATAATTATTAAATTAAGAATGTGACAACATTAAAATAACTTTAAATAAAAAAATAGAGGTATCAAAATATCTTTTATAAGGATTGAAATGGTCACTAACCTGACCCTTGTATGTTTATGGTCGAGATATACTCAACCAAAAGGATTTGTTCAAGTGTTTGGTTATTTTGATGGTTATTAGAATTTTAATAAAATTTTTATTATTGATTTCTCACCAATTAATTAATTTTTACATCATCAACGTATAAGTCTTTATGGTAATTATTTATTTCCTAAAAATTAAAAATACATTATGATGATTAAGAAAAAATTTTTATATTTTAAATGAGTTCTTATAATCTAAATTATCTTCTGTATAAATTTATATAAGAAACGATATACTTATTAAAATTTGAGTAAGAAATATTCATTCTTTCTTTGTGTAAAATAAATTAAATGTTTTAATCTCATCCAAGTGACTTCCAAAGGTAACCATTCCGAAAAAAGGATGATTTTGGTAAAAAAACTCCTAAAATGATATTAATATAAGAGTTATGGTAACATTATAATAGTATAATTACACTCAATTATCTAATTTACCCTTTTATCGTATTAATAATAATTAACAAAGTTACTATTCATAATGCCAAAAAGTAAATAAAGACATTTACATAATTTTGACCTAATGAGTCCAAATATGGAACCAATTTTTATAAATTCATAACACATAATTTTCAATTATTAATTTAATATTAATCCCATTTTATGAAAGAGAGAATGAGTTTTACATGTTAAAAATTTGCAAAAGATAGAAATGTTTTTTACATCAAAATTCAATGTAACAATAATGATATTGAAATAAATTATATTGAATGATAAATATATATTATATTTATACATTAAAACCATTAAATATTATAATTTTACTATATTAATTATTTTAATGAAAAAAATCTATTTTCAGTTCAAAGTTAGTGTTCTTTAACTATTCATTAAAATTTGAATATTATTAGAAATTTTTTAAAAATACATCAAATGTAAATTTTTATATCACAATTATAAACAACATATTTATGTTTTCCTATAAAAATTATTAATGTGTCAAATATTAATTTATAATGGTTTCTCCATTAAAAGGTGAAAAAGTACTATTTTTAAAAACATATGTTTTTATACATCAAATCAAGTTTATGACAACAATATATATTGGATGAATATAAAAAATATTTTATTAAGAACATAACACATATATTTCATTAATTTAATTTACTAATAGTAATTCACTAAAATTATCAAAAAATATACAAATATATAATTGATTTATTTTTTTCCTAAATAATTGGCAGCGAATGACTTCACCACACATTTTAATAAGTTATTTATTATTATTAATTCTAGCCTAATGACTACGATAAAGTGGTTATTTTATACCAAGTGAATCTCGTGGTTCGTTTAAACTCACGATTTTGTGTAATACAAGCTATTGGAGAATTAAAATTATTTAAATAAAATATTTCATAAAAACATCTAGGTGTTACAATAACTCTATAAAAAATGAAATTTTGGAATGTAATAATTTGAATTTTAGTTTATGGTGACTAGAGTATGTAATGTTTATGGTTGAGCCCTTATAGTTTGTATTAGAGAAAGTTTATATAACATTTTAGGTTATGGTAATGTTAATAGAATTCCTTAAAATGTTTTACATTATGGTTATGTTGAAATGAAATAGAATTTGAAGATTACCATTTTTCATTATCTATTGTATGTCTATTTATGAAGGTTTTAGATAGAGGGAATAGGAAATCAAAATAAAAAATTCACCAAGGGGAGGATGTCCTTCTAAATCAACAACTATGAATGGTTGGAATTGGAATGGATATTTTTTTATATTATGACTTTGTTTGAGCAAGCTATAAATGTCACGAACCATCCTGAGTCGACCTTGAACCAGTCACCCAGGCCAGCCCGCGACAAGTCCCAAGAGGGATTCTCAGTCCTCCTAGGATGGTGAAAATCACCAAGGGAATCATTAGAGTACAAAAGGGAATTATTTATCTGAAATATAAACAAAAAAAATAGAAGTAAGAAAAAGACAACCTAAAATACATTTACATGAAAATTGAACTGAACATTATTTGTACAAGAAACCGAAAGTAAAACTAAATCAACAACTCAACTGACCAAACCTAATAAACAACTAACTCCATGGGAACATACTAGTCACTCTCCAACACAATGATCACACATCACCCAAGGCGATCGAACTCAAGCTGAAACATGTACAAGGGATAAAAACAAAAGAAGACTATAGATGTGAGTATTAAAACTCAATAGGTTAGCTTGATATTATATTCCCTATTTCACTTCCATTTAAATAAAAGAATCAACAATTTCCAATCTTGAATACAATATATAAAGGTAGGTTTTTCAAATGAGGCCCCATGCTATAAAAAATGACCAGAAAAAAACTTGAATGTTTTAAAAACAAGAATGTTTGTTAATAATTTTCAATGAGGTTCAACATCAAAATGAAAATAATTTTCAGGAGGGATGCTTTAAAGAATGGAAAATTTTAAATAAATCACACACACTGTTGAATTTACCAAACAAACAAACCATATGCCGATGATGAGTATAAAATAGCCAATGAGCACAACTCACAAGAAAACCCCTAGACACTAGTTAGTTGTGAGCCCCATGTACCTTGTATCTTAGTGAAGGTAACCATAATAAATATACATCATAATGCACAAGAGCCACTAGTAGGGATCATACCCATAATCTAGTGTTCCTCCCACAACATCATCATCATTTTTTAGTTAGTGTTGTAATCATCAAACTTTCTACATAAGAAATAGGGGCCAAACCCCACAAGATCACTAAAATTCTATTACAATTCCACCCACCTGGATACCTAGGATTCCCTTTAGTGCTTAATCAAGTTACATATATTATCAAATACAATTTCCACATGAAAATTCAATTCCCAAACTATAAACACGCAAACACCCCCAAAAATGCTTCACATTTCTTTCATGGATCAATAAACCACTTATAATATTCATAAAACAATCTCAAAGAGTGTAATGAGGCTTTTCACATAAACTCTTTCAAAAACAATCTTTAAATAAAATGTACAAAAAAACAATACCCAACCATATTTTTAAGCCTGAAAAAATTTAATAAAATCATTTCATGGACCATAACAGAATCTCAATTAATGAAATATGGTATTTACATGTTAAAAAATCATTCTTTATTTTTAAGAAAGGTCAAACAGGCCTTTAAACATTTTTACAAACTTACATGTTTCAAATCCACAAATACAACATCTAATAAGGATGTCAGAACCCAAAATTTTAAGGTTCAAAACATTGGTAACCACCTTGAAAATATTCATATTTCTTATCCATTACACAACCCTTTATATAAAAATTCCAAATGGTCCTTCCATTAGATCAGAAGTCAAAATACCTTAAAAACAATCTAATTTATTTATAAAAACAAAAATGTACTTGGAATACACATAAGGAACCCAATTTTTTTTTCTGGCTTTAAATATGATTATAAAGCCATACCAAATCATTTTAAACCACACTCAACACATAAAAACAAATAGAGAAACTTACTGAACACATAGAATGCATTTTTTTAACAAAACGATTCATTTTAAGCACTAAAAAAGGAATAAAAAATCAATGGAATACCATAAATTTACTCAAGATACTGAACCATGTTCAAAATACAAAAAAACAAATACAGAAGCTATGAAATCAGTAGAACAAAAACGCAGTGTGCACCATTTTTAAAAAAACACTACATTACTAAAAACTTGGTTTTAACCGCTACTTGGCACACTAAACAAATTATCTAAAGAATAAATTACAATTTTAAGAGTATAAGGGAGATTAAAACAACATGAACTAGATATATCATAAATCAAAAGGTCAATTTCAAAGGGAAACCTACCTCAAATCCTGGGCGGAATGGAAAGGCACAACCGAAATCACCCGTCACGGGTTTATAAACACTAAAACTATGAATAACATCCCTAAAGGAATATAACCACATAAAAAATTATGAAAAAATTTAACCCTATGTATTTTATGACTAGGGGATAAGAAATAACAATTAAATAATGGATGTAGGAGGAAGAGGGAGGAGAAAGGAGAAGAAATCTCACCTTGGAAACTAGAAAACTCTTCGTATTCCCTTTGATATACAACCATTGAGGAAATGTAATGGCTTGAAACTTATTGGAGGAGATCCTCAGGTCAGTTAAAACCATTTAAAAAAGATATGGGAAAAAATAGTCTGAATTGAATGATTTATGAATAGACAAATTACCTTTGGAATATATGGATGATTTGAGAAACGTTGAAAAGTTCTGCCCTAATCCACGACTAATATGAGCTCAAAAGAGGGAAAAAGGAAAATGGGAGTGCGCCTAGGTATCTTGGAATTGATTGAGTGGTGTAATGACTGAAAAATATTAACAATTTAATAAGATATAAAAGAAACAAATTATTTTTTTAAAACTAGAAACGGGCCTACGAGATGGCCCAATACCTGAGTCAATAACCAAAAATCATCATGCCTATGCATTCCTAAGGGGTCCAAAAGAATATGGAGGTTTTCATATATCATGTTAATCCAAATACGAAGTGTAACGGGTAAAAAATGTTTAAAAATAAACGAGTTATAAGTGAAAAAAATATGTTTTTAAATCAGGAAATGGGATCATGGTTGGCCCATTTCTTAAAGTAACCAACATTTCTCTAAAAAATACCAAACAAGCAATGGGGAACCCAATTATTTATGATTAGAAATATATGGTAGTTCAAAAATAAAAATTAATCTCATCCAACACCCAAGAAAAATATCAAGATTTTCAAACGAACCATATCAAAATAAAGACTTGAAAAACCAGGTGTGACAGTAAATATTGGTGGTATCCATTCTAGAGATAATCCAAATCTACCACATTGAAACATGATGATAGTGGAACATTTTATGAGGCAACCCCTCCTATATTCGGTGGATATTCTTCCTAATGGTATCCATAGGATGTATTAAATCTATAAAAATGATATTTTATGTAATAGGATGTTTATATCATTAAATGTGAATCCTCGTTATTTATTGATTCAATGTTAAAGACAATAAATAGTGGAATATAGTAAATATAAATGAATAAACGGAATATATTCATGATTTTAAATTTAATTATTTTATGAATATATTCCTTGATAAATATTTTCCTAAATCTATTCAACAAAACATGAAAGAATAATTGATGGAATTGACATAAAAGGACGAGGATTCAGTATATGCGTAACAAACACACTTCACCTCATTTTAAAGGTATGTAATAAATTTTCTATGTGATCTTGATAGTAATACTAGTCAGTTTTACACTATAATTAATAAAATATATCAATAGGAATTTTCATCCCATAAATTCAAAAGTTACGAGAAACACGTGTGATGTACCAAGACTTTGTTAATGTATTTTTTTGATGATCATGTGTACTTCAGAACCAAAAAGAAAAATAAAACTATTTGGTTGGAAAAAGTGAACATTGGATCAATTAAATTATATTTTAAGAAAATTATGTTTTTATTATGTGATATTTTTGGTAAAAATAACAGTAGGGAATTCCTTATGAAGTCTTTTATTTTCTTATGATGTTGTAATATGGGGAATATGGCTCATAATCTCAATGAAAAATACCATGATTGTGGTAATATATATTCTGATTAAATGATAGAGTTTTTTTAAATATAATGGGATGGATCACTGTTCACATGAGTGTCCAAATAAGAAATTGAATAATGGGAAGTAACGAATCTATAACCTGACAGGTGTGATGAAATCCATTACAATCACATCAACATATGTTGGGGAATTGATTAGAGTAGTATCAGGTATATTTCATTCATATTCAAACTATTATGATACCTTTTTTTATTTTGGTTCTTCACATTCATTCTTTTTCAATAAATTTTATGGTAAATTGGAAATTTCACTAAAAGAAATGAATAAAAAACATATGGTAAAAACCCCAGGGGAAGTATCAAGGTAAAAAAATTATAATAATATGATTTTCATTTTAAATGGAAGAAATTACATAAAAAACATGTTTTTATGCACATAAAAATGTGTTAGGTTATTCTAAGTATGGATTGTATTTCTGTTTACCATGATTTTAGTGATTTTAGTGATAATAAGTTGTTTTTGTTGGAATATAATCATTTTTTATAAAATAATGAACCTAAGTAATTGATTACATATTAAAAAGTTAAGAAGATATTAAAAGTCTGAAATGAAGTTTGTCTTGCACGTATGATGTTTATCTAATTTCAAAACACCCTAATACAAAGGAAAATATATAACTTCTAAAAATTAAAAAGAACTTTCATGAGTTTTTCTATAATGATTTCATTCATTTAGCACTTAATCGTGGGATGATCCTAAATTATTTAATAAATGTAATGACATATCCATGATTCTTTTAATTGATTATATAGATTTGAATAAAATTTCTATTAATAATATGTTTATGTTTCCTTTTATCGATGATTTTTTGATCATAAATATGGATATCAATATTTTTTGATGATTGATCTATTGTCTAGGTGCTATCATTTGAAAATGAAGGAGGTTGAAATTCTAAAAATATTTTTTTGAACAAGATACAAGCATTACGAGTCTTTGATTATTCCATTTGGGTAAAAGAGGCCCCAATTTAATTTATGAATATTAATAATTGAGTCTTACAGGAATATTTAGATAAGTTTTTAGTTATTTTTATTGATTACATCTTAATTTATTAAATATGTTCTGAGGACCATGAAAAACTATTAAATGTTTTTCCACAAACCCTGAATGAAATGAAGTTAAACATAAAATATTTCAATTGTGATTTTTGTTTTAAAAACATTTCATTCTTTAAGAGCATCATAAATAAATATTTCCCAATAGTTTTTCCCAGGAAAACAAATTTGGTTTATAAATGGCTAATACATAAATTTTTTACTGAGATTTATATTTTTCTTGGGGTTAGAGAGCTATTATCATTTGTTTTTTTGGAAACATTGAATGATAATCTAACTAATTGAATAATTTGACTAGAAAAAGAGTTAAATTCATCTAGACAAAAAAATGTGATTGGTATTTCTTGTAATTAAAAAGGATATTAGTGAACTATATGTTTTTTGAATTCCCCTCTTGAAGTGGTGAATTTTACATATACAATGATTCTTGATTTAAAGAAAATTTTGTGCCTTGATTCATAATTCTTAGGTAATTACTAATTATTCATGACAAATGAAACCTAATTAGTTAAATTATTATACAAATGATATGGAAGTATCCATTTTAGTTTCTCATAAAAAATGGAGACATCATTAATATGGATCCAAGAATGAAATGTATATTGATTATAAAATATCGAATTATATATTCACTCAAATAGTGTTAAAAAAAATAAATATGAGATGGTTGAGGTTGATAAATGATAATGACTACTTTATTCATTATCATCTTTGAAAATAAATAAAATTATTTGATACTTTGATTTGTTAAAGAATTCTTCAATAATAATTATACATTTAATAAATGACTCTTTGGTAAGTGATTTAAAAAAATTCCATAGATGTTGTGAATGTAGGAATTCCACTATCATGAGTTATGTGTTAATTAAATTATCTGTTTTATAAAGAATTAATAAATCTAAAAAAGAAGAATATGAGTTACAAAAAAAGTTAAAATGGGTTATAAAGGGTAAGTTTTCTAAATTTAACATTGATAAATATTGGGTTTTTAATATTTAGAAAGAAATTATTTGTGCCTTTTGATTCCCAGTTGAAGAGTGGATTGTCGAGTGAAGATCATAGTTCCCTATTTTCCTGTCATCCTAGAGGTAATAAGATGTATAGAGACCCTAAAAAGTAATATATGTGGGATAGAATGATATGATATATTATAGATATTACCATGAAATTAATGACCTGTCAAAAACTTAAAGAAAATTGAATATTACCAAAGGGGATTCTTCCACATATCACAGTTGCATAGTGGAAATGATGTAATATATCTATGTATTACATGGTGGTATTACTAAAAAATAGTTTAGGTGATAACTTGATTTGTGTTATTATTGATCGAGTAAAAAAAAATTTAAATTACCATCCAGTTTGAAATACCCAATTTTTAGATCAACATTCTCAACCGCATCATAAAGAGGTAGTAAGCTTACATGGATTTTTTCTCTCTATTCTATTCAACCACGATTGCAATTTCACTTTAATTTTTTTTCAAGGTATTCTGAATTTAGTGGGTACCGAATTAAATTTCAATACAAATTTTCATAATCATTCCAGTGAATAATTTGAGATAAAAATTCAATCCTCTGAATAAATTCTTTGTTCTTGTTCAATGTATTACTAGGGATGTTGGGAGAAATATATTTCATTAGTTTATTTTTATTATGAAACTAGTTTTCATTATAATTTAATGTGGGAAACTTTTGAAGAATTATATATAATGCAATGTTAGAGTCTAGTTTTTTGGGATGAGGTATGTGAATGGGAGTTGATGGGAGTTGATTTCGTAAAAGAAATAGTTGATAAGGTGGAGTTAATTCAGTAATATTTGAGGATAACACAGTGTAGTATGAAATGTTACGTGTATTATGAGTGCAATGATCCCTAATTCTAGGTAGGTCATCTTGTTTTTATTAAAGTATTTCAAAGTTAAAATATGTTGAGTTTTGATTGAAAGGGGAATATAATTCCATATTTCATTAGAACATATAAAATCATAATGAATGTTTGATCAATTTTTTATTGGGAGGAAGTTTCTCTATTTTTATCCATAGGACACAATTATTTTCATAATTTTATGTTAGAAAAGAATATATTCAATTCTACTCATCTTGTGTGCCATGGGGTATTTAAGTTGGAACATAACCTTTAATATTAAAAATAGAATATTCATATTTCTAATCATATTGTGAACATATTACATGACCAGTTAATTCTTTAGATTAGGTTTTAGTGAAAGCCCATATCATTTAAGAATCAATATGGGAGTCTTAAAATTCTATGAGCTAATAGTATCCAAACGTGTTTATTAATTGAATAAAATTTGAAGGATTTAATTTACAAAAGGGTGAAGAGTGTAACAAAATATTTAGTGATATAATAAGTCATTTTCATATTTATTATTATTCATGATTTCAATATTTATACTCCTTAATAAAATTTAATTCAAAAAATAAATAATTTTATAAAATAATATTATTATATGCTTTTATTCAATAGATTAATTTTAGAATTATACAATTTTGAATTTTGAAAAATAAATATCTTTTTTGAATTAATGATGTCAAAATTAACTTAAGATAATTTTTTAAAAATTTCATAAAATGTATTATTTTTCAATTATTAAATTTTCACAGCATCATCCCTAGAAGAAATGTGGGTATAGTCACAATGCCTGTGTATGTATTTGTAATGAAGAATCATCATGTAATATTTATCCATTGAAAAGGTAATCAATATACATGTAGTTCTGGAAGGTGGTGTGGTGGGACGTAAAAAAAGTTATCCTATTTAATGGGACCATGAGTAATGTGTTTTTTTAATTCATTTAGTGGGTACTATGTCATGTAGTTTATCTTTATATGGAGAGGAATTTGGATGCATAGGTTATTTTCATATGATGTCGAAGAATGGGGGTTTTCGACAATTTAGGGACTTATAACATTGATCAAATAGGGAGTGAGGTAGATTTTGTGGTACCAAAATGTGACTGAAAATTTTTCTTGAGAGATGGATGAAGGAACTTATTTCATACACAAAAAACCATAGAATAAAACACACATGGATTATAGTCATGATACATTTATATGGGGTGATACCAGTTTAATTTTGTGGATCATGATAAAATAAGGGGTTGATTTTCCACACAGTTCTTGGGGAAGTAGAGTGTAAGGAAAACAAAATATACAGTGTTATATATATTCCCTCAAAAAGAAATGGACACATTTTAACACCATGAGGCTTGAAAAAAAGATGTTTTGAATTAGTTCATGATGAATGAAATTTCATATGAACCAGATATTAAGGGATGATGAAATATTATTGTATTTATACAAACATATTTAAAATTGAATGCACACAGTTTAAGGCCATGATATGTTGAATGTATGATAACCCAAGAGAAGAAATCTTAGATATTTTTCTAAAAACACGATTTATATTTTTTATTGTAAAAAATGACTAAAAAATTTATAGTCCTAAACATAATTTAGGATCATTTTGGAATAGTTTTTTAGTATTTGGGAAAAACTTACAATATATTAGATATTAATATAAATTATCTCAAAATACTTATATTACATATATGGCACTAGTTTCTTAATGAAACAAAACACTGTTTTATCTTCTAATAAGCCTCAAAAAAATATTAAAATGTTGTGTGAGTATATAGTTTCTCTACAATATGCTTTTAAAATCAAGGATAAAATCCTTTATTAAAAACTCATTGAATTTATATTATTTTATAAAGAAAATAAAATATATGTAAAAATAAATACATTAAAAAAACCAGATATTTATGGTTTTCAAAATATAATTAAAAGATATGAAATTCAAAATCACTAAAAGATATCAACTTGAAAAACCCTTTAATTTAATAATATAATAATATTATAAAATACATGGATTTCTCCCTAAAAAAATTAAAATCATTACCTTTAAAATAATAATTTTATTTGAAATATAATGATACTTGGGAAAAATAAGAAAAACATGTTTTTACAAGTGGTACCACCTTTTGGACAATTTCCCCTTGAGGTCATGTGATCACTCCATATTCCAAATCATTTCATTCAATTCCTAGGTGCCAACATTTTAAATTAAATATTTTTTCAATGTCTATATTTTTCATTATAATTCTTATAAATCATATTTCCAAAACATTTAATATATGTATTGATTTTCAAATATAAAATAACAGTTCTTTATAATAAGTTTAATTAAGGGAAAATAATTTTAAATAAATACATACATTTAAAGGAAACATGTATAAACTCTTATAAGAAAATTAACTCAATAAAATATTTTATAATCATGATTGGAATGTTAATAAAAACTATTGTAAATAGTCTTTCTGATAATCATGCATAATATTCATAAATATTTACTAACATTCTATGTACAAAATGATAAAATTTAAAATTCACATGATATTATTAAATGAACTACATTGAAATAAATATTCCTAGGAAAAAGATTTGAATGTAATGTAATTTATTTTTCTCCTAAAACTAGGGTTTTAATATTTAATATGATTATTAAGAAATACATGTCACCATAAAACAATGGTTTTAATATATATATATACTCTTAATTAAAACATATTTTTAAATTTGGGTTTAAAAACCTAATTTACCTAACATGAAATGAAATCAAAGAAAAATTATTTCTTTTCTTGAAAATAGTGGATTTATTTTAAACTAATTCCATTATAAAAGGGTTTTTTTCCAAAAAAATGATGTTTCATAAAACAATATTATCCCTTAACATGTGGAATTATATCATAGGCGAAGACTTAGTAGATCTCCATCAGTGTTATTTTTTTTCTCTATTTTAGTAGGAACAAGAGGGATACAAAGTGTGGAAGAAGAGAGAGCGTAGTTATAGAGTTTTTTATTTATTAAGAGGGAATTATATATATATAATCCTTAACTATTCATTGGTGTTAAGAAAATACAAATAATATTCTGTATTTTTTATTCAATTGAACCAGATATTTGATGAAATCACAGTTACAATAATATCTTCATAAAATATAAATTTTTTGGATTTGTGTATTAAATTATTTCATTTAACATTCCATAATAATCTAATATTGAATATTTATTATTTTTTAATTCCTTATAGATTGTAGTGAAAGATTATAAGTAAAATATATGAGGTATTATATTTTTATAATTATATATATTCATATAGAAATTGACTTCTTGAAGGTTTATATTTTCATTTAGAACTGGTATAAAATAATGATAATGGAAATCTTAAAATTTAATATAAATAATTTTTTTATTTAAATGATATTTTTTAATTAGTTACATATATATTTATTAAAATCATTTCTAGATCGTTTTTTCAATATTGCTTTAGAATATTTCTTAAAACTATACAATTTTTATCGATATTTTTAAACACTCAATAGATTTATTGATTTTGAATGGTGACATATTATGTTATGTGATGTGTGTGGATTTAAATAATATAAAATGAAGAAAATGAGTGGTATTAATGTTTTTTATCCCAATATATTTTCATGTTTTTGGTTCATGTGCTTATAAAACAATGACATTGGTTTTTTCATCAGTTGAAGATGACAATGGTGTTTTCGATCTAGTCTAACCATGCAGAGTCAAGGGTGAATACATTGCCATTTGGAGGAAGTGGAAGAACATGTTATCGAGGTTATTAGGGTTGGGATAAAGGATCAATATTAACACTCATGTGATTAGATATAAATCGTTGATCAAATCAAATAGCTAGTATATAAATGTATATATTTTTATGCAAGGTTAAAGTGCCCGCATTCTTGAATCCCACATCAGTGTAATGGGAGTTATATCACTAACACATATGATAAACGATCTCAATTCATGGTTATTCCCAATAATCGGTGGATAAGAACAATAGAAGCCCAAGAATTAAATACATTAATATTACCTCATTTTAAAAGAATATTAATCCCATTAGAAAAACATCCTTGAAGTATGTAATAGTTATTATCATTGAAAAATTGGAAACACAATCTTCTTAACATGGAAAAATGTCTTCAAAATCTCTCTAATTTTCCCCTTTTAAAGGGATAAAAAAACCTTTCTTCATAACATGGTGAAAGGAAACATAATAAAGTATTGACCTTATACGCACAATAAAGGTAAACATTAGGGATATTTAATTCTAACATGATCATAAGTGCATACGAACATGATCTTAACACTAGAAGATAAAAGAACATATTAAAGATCATAATCAAGTGTTAGTGAAAAACTATTTTTAGTTCATATGACATGAATCATAAGGGTGATAAATCATCATGAATCATCCATGAATCATAATCTTATTTCCTATAAGTGTGGAACCATTATAACTATAAATAACCATTTCATGTGCAAAGGTTAACTACCATGACCATCAACATAGTGGATCAGGACACACCTATTTCCCCATTTTGGATCTGGACACACCTATTTACCAAAATCATGAAACACATGTTTCTCAAAGTGGATCAAGAGACACATATTTCCCATTATGGATCAGGATACACCCATTACACATTATAGATCAGGAAACACCTTTTTTCTATGGTGAATTTTGACACACCTATCTCCCCTTGTGGATCAATCATGTCAACCAATTTTATAACATTATCTAACAATTCATAAACATTTTACCAAAAAATTTGAGTGATATAGATGTCCCACCCATGTTATAATGAATTCATGTATAGGTGTTAATAAGATAATAAAACATTCATCATATCATGAACAATAAAAACATAGGCGTGTTTCATAAAAATTATATCATAACCCAAGAAATGATATGTGTAACATAGATATATCATCATTTAATAAATTATGGGAAATAGATATCATTCATAATAATTTTAGGATAGAATAACTTGTGAAAGGAATCATGGTTTATAAGTATTTTATCATGGTATATCCCATAAACAAGAGATTGGTTTCATAAAAAAAGTTTTCATCTTAATAATTAACTATTTAAATAAAAAATAAGAATGGTGTCCCTAGATCATAACCATATTAAATCATAAAATATAAAAAAGGATATCATTTGCGATGGAGAAGGATTTTAAAAGATAATCAGGAACATAACTTTTCTTTAAAAATAACTTTTTAAAACGTAAATACATTTAAAAATCCTTCTCATGGAAACCCCATTGAAAACATATAATAGAATCATGGAAAATCATTTAAAATATTTCTTTAGGATAACATCCTTTCCGAATTGAAAATATATTTTAAAAAAATAAATCATTTTAAAAACATTTTCCTTTTATTATAACCATGAAAAAAATAAAAAATCTTTAAAATCCATTTTAAACACTTTTTAAAATAAAAAAATTTTTAAACACCTTTTTCATTGAAATACAAATTAAAACAACGAATTTACAGAATATGATGAAATTTTTTTTAAATTATCATTGTAAAATTTCAAAATATTCTTCATATAAAGGATAGTCGTGATAGAGAGTAAATCCGTATATGCCGATCATTCATTTTCCACAGTAAAAAGTATTGAAAATTTTCATAAAAAGAAGATGACAAGGATATTGAATTTAAAACATTTTTTAATTAAAAAGGTAAAACATGGGGAAACAATTCTTTTAAATATTACAGTAAAATATTTTTTAAGCATGTTACAAAACATGGTTTTTGTGAATAAAATTATTCCGGACCAAAGAGAGAAATAAAGTCCGATTTTCTTAATAACACTTTCATTATTATCTTAAGTAACAAATAGTGGAAAAATTGTAAAAATACATGGATATATTATTTATAACTATTATATAATAAAATTAATTATAGTTATTTATCTAGGGATCATAATATTTCATCCTGGAATGTATTATCTTAAACAATCTCAACAAATGATGAGATTGTAGAAATAAAAATGTTACCACTTTTGTAACTTTGAATCATAAGAAAATGGAAATAATTAAATTAAATGAAGTTTAAAATTCCATTAAAATAATTGAATTTGTGATATTACCTTTAAAATGGCAGTATATACACCTAATAAAAAAATATAGGTGCATAACATGACATGTATCTCAAAAATGGAAAATTGGGAAAATATTTCATTATAGATTTGGTAACTTTTGAACCATAAACCCAATCAAAAAATTATCACTCAATGTATATGAAAATAAACATAATTTTAAGTATCATAATTATAGAATACATCAATGGTCATTTTATACACCATAAAATAATAATAAGTGATGAATATAACATGTATCTCATAGAAATAAAATCGAGACGAGAAATCCCTTACCTTAAGTCTTGAATTTCGTCATACATGTTCAAAACTAATGTATAACAAGTATAAATATATTATAAATCATACATATAACCATATTATTATATATAATATCATATATGATATTATTATTATTTCACACTACTCTTTTGTTAGCAATTTCGTGTTAATATCACGTTTTAGGTAATATCCGCTTTGTTTTTTGTATAAGTTTTTACTTAATATTATTGATCCTCTTACATAGATCCTTATTTAATTATTTCAAATATTTAAAAAATTATTTAATTATAAAGTATATTCAGTATATTAATATTTATAATAATCTATAAAAATATAAATTTGAAAAGGAATACATTGTTCATGGATATGGAAGGCAGTACGTATTCATGAATGTTGTTTCCATATTATTGTTGTATTGAAAGAAAAAATTTAAAGGATATATATATATATATATTTATTATATTAGATTTATTATTTCATATTTATCACATACTCTTACTAAACCCATCCTTAAATAATTCCATGAAAATTTTGATCAAATCACAATGATTTGAAGAGGCAGTAGTACACACGTCCACAAATAAAGTTGTCATATTTACAAAAAACAGATATCATGATAGTATCTTTTATTTAATAATTATATAATCATAAGTAAATAATAAATAAAATATATATCATATAAAAATTATTATTTCCATAATAATTCTCAACCATGAGTGGTGGTAAAAAAATGACAACGTTTTGTGAGGCTCTAGTCCATCGTACACACGAACGATAAGTTTGTTACAAATTTGATGGAAGTGTGTTTAGGTGTAGGTATAAACATTATAATAAAAAAATATTAGTATATTTATTACAATGATATTATTTTATAGGAATGGAATAAGAATAATGTAGGTGGTGGTGAATGAAGATAAAGTTAAAGGGGTTGTGGAAAGATGTTACCACTTCTTTAGGTAGCTCCTCTTGTTTTTCACCGAAGGGATTATTTGGATCGAATTATTCCAAAATGTAGGATTCTATGATTAAGTGAGGGATTTTGGGAGGAAATTTTGAAAGGGTTTGGTCAAGTTAATGTTTTTGAATGGTATAAAGAATTGAGGGGTTGAGTGCCCTTTTATAGTGGAGGAGTGACATTCTTGTAAATATAATAAGGTAAACAATATTGAGAGGTCTACCTTACATCATGTTCCTAAAATAATTCTATTTTTTAGCCAATGGAGGTTAATTTTGAAATATGGCTAGAAAATGGATTTTGCACATGTTTCTACGATATTTGGTCCCTTATGTTAAATTTTAACTATTATGTAAACAATTTCCCCCTTAATCACTGTAATTAATTTATATTAATTTCACTAATAATTTTTGTTAAAAAATAAGTTTAACTTATTATAAATTTTAAATTATTATGATTAGAAATATGTAAAGGATGTTTCCAAATTCTAATAATATAATTAGCATAAATTAATTTAAAAATTATCCCACATACATGATGAGAAAGTGGGGTTTTAAAGTAAAAATATAAAAAAGATTGAATTGTTTTTATATCAATTTTTAATGTGAAATTGATTCAACGGACCTTAACTAGATTAAATTATGTATAATGGATCTTATTATCATTTAATATAAAATCTAGTACAATTTATCTATTTAAATAAAATAGATGAAAATTCAGTTTTGAATTAAAATCTAGTGATTTTCACAATTCATCAAAAAAATGAAACTTTTAGAGAAAGACCTACATTTCACCAAAAGTAAATATTGATATTCTAATTTCAAATATGATGTTTAATTTTGTTTTTAAAAAAAATTATAAATGTTTTATTAATTTTATTTTAAACATGTGTTCCATTCAAAGCTGTAAAAAGTTACTTTTGAAAAAATATATATTTTTATTTATAAAATTGGATTTATTTTTATCTTATAGAAATGAAATATATTGTATGAGTATCGAATTTTTTATTTAATATATAATATATAAATTTTATTTAAAATATTAATAAAATGTGGTTTTTAAACCTACTAAGATAAAAGGGTGTTTGTACATAGACAAATAATTTTCTTAGAAAAAGAAGTTATTCATTTTCTAATAGTTCATAACTTTATTTCTAAATAATTTATAACCAAATGACTCATTTTATATACATGTGTAAATAATATATTTAAAATTTATACAATCAAATTAGTAACTTCCATTATAATGGCTATGTGGTAACTATACTAATATTTTAAAAATAATTTAAATTGTAATTTGTATTTCGATAAAACTAAACATTTTTTCTAATGAAAATTATTTAAGGGAATCAATATTATGTATAAAGAAAGCCAAATATAGTGTTGTGTGTATCACAAGCCTATTTAAGTTCTTCATGTGGAGATATCATAACACAGAGTTGTGTATAGAACAATTAAAACTCAGTGATTTCATATAAAAAAGACGTAATTAGTGTTGTGAGAAATGAAGAATATCAAATATATTAAATTAATTCAAAAAATAATAATTCTCCAAATCATGGGGTATTACATTCAACCCCCTTAAAATTAATTTCTCACCCAAAAATTCATTTGGGTCCTCAATTTTTTAATACATTAAATTTACAATCAAAGAAACCCACAACATAAAATTAAGAACAAAAAATTTATATTATAAAATAATGTTGGAACCATAACAGCTACCCAAAGTAACTCATAAATTGGATTCCATGTAGGGGAACATAGTATGGGAGTGAATATTGGACATGACTGAAAAGATTAAATAATTATAGATATTGACAAATTTCATTGATCACCAGTATATTAATGACAAATGGAATGTTAAGGGCTCAAAAGCGGAAATATATGATGATTTTTAAGAGCCTCAGTTCAACAAAAATGAAGGTAATAGGATAAATCAATTGTAAATATTGTATTCCTAGAGTCAAGAAATTATTTTAATATAACACCCTATGATTTAATGGGAGAGTTTCTTTTTAATTTATTTGATGTATTATGTTGTATGATACACCATGATTAGCTTGCGATACACGCAACACTATACTTGGCTTGAGTTACACACAATTTCATTATCTTTTGATATAATTTATTTCATCAAACTGAGTATAGATTTTTTTCAATGTATAAAAGAACTATGTTTGGATTATTTTTTACAAAACACCAACGTAATCTTTAAATAAATTAAATATTGACTAGGATTACATTACTCGCAAGAGTGACCTTCCTCGATAGCTTGTGTTGTACTCAATACCGAGTTTCACTAAACAATGATATAATATTTATATATTATTTAATCAAATATAAACTAGATTTTATGAATAGTATTAACCACATTTTTAATTCTATATAACAATAACATTAATTTTATGTATTTTATAGTACATGATATAAGAACAAATTCATTTTTCGGATAAAAGATGTTTTTTTCAAAAACTACAGTTTCATAGCCTTTAGATGGAACACTCATTTTAAATGTATTTTTTAACACTTTTAAATATTATATTTTTCAAATAAACATATTCTTTGTATGAGGTACAAAAAAATTTACTTTATATGAATATCTGGTATTTTTCTGATAACATTCTTGTTTTGATGAATAATAATAATACACTAAATTTTAAGTGAAAAAACTTTTTCCATTGAAATAATATATATAGTTAAATTATAATACTGAATGGTTTTAATATATAAATATAATATATGTTTATCATTAAATATAATTTTTACCATTATCATTACTTTTACATTGAATTCATATGAAAAGATATTTCAATCTTTTACAATGTTTTAACTTTTAAAAACATGGTCTCTTATTCTGACAATGGGATTGATTTTAAAATAATTTATGCCAATTATATGTTTTGAATTTAGAAAAATAGATTCTATATTTGTAATCATAAGGTCGAAATTGTGTAAATAGGTACCATTTATTTTTGGATATTATGAATTGTAACTTTAGTAATAATTATTATTTACCATGGTTAAAGGGTAAATATGGTAAATAAGGGTAAAAAAATAATATTATAATATTATAAAACTACAATAAAATGTTTTCTAATCACATTGGATGAGATATTTCCGACCATGAGAATTCTTGGGTCGATTTTAAGACCCCATGGAGCCACGTGGGTGTGATAATGAACTTTTAGAATTTTAACTTAAAGTAAAGAGAAATATAACATAAACATGTATCTATTACTAAAACATTTTTAATATAGGGTTATATAAACAAATTATTAAAATATAAATATTCATTAGAAAGATGAATATATTTCTTAAATCATGGTATTTTATTTAAATTTTTTGATATTAAATGAAAAATTAATTTATGACACAATGTCGATGGAATGATGACCTTATTAATGAAATATTCCAATAAATGATATTATAAATATTAAAATAAATATAATTTGAACATTATGATTCCATCCACAGATTTTATAGATTAATATGACCTTTTATCTTTGATTTAATGTAGTTTTTTATAATTAATGGTGGTTTTATAAATTTAATAAAAATCAGTTACTAAATAGTGTCAAAATTGACATAAATGAGTTTTTAAAACAAATTCTATTTTATTAAATGATATAATAGTCCTAAAAATCTCAAATTTAGTAAAATAACTTATATAATGTTACAAATGTCTTTAATGGTCCTATTTTGGTTATCTTGTCATTTAATAATAATTATAGTAACCATATATTATAAAAATATAAGAAGAAATGGTAAGAGTTAATGTTTTTAACTAAGGGTTAAAGCTAAATGATAAGGTTAATTTTATGACCAAATATGTCTAAAAAATTTTGGTTTAGAGGATTTCAAACCACCCCTATCTTATCCTAAAAATTTATCCCTTTGGACATATTATAATTTTTAAGTCATTTTGTAATAAAATAATATTTCAAAACATTCCTAGAGTTCCCTTTCTCTATCCAATTCTCAACCATTTAACCATTAAGTGAATGATATCATCAATCATTCATGCGTACAAATATTTGTCTCCACGACACGATGAGATTCATTATCCATGTTAAACATTAATGAATTATTATAAAGTATATATAATAAATAATCATGAAATATATGACATAATAATTCTACTACATTTATTTTTATATATATATTTCATTTACTTTCTTCTATTCAATTGAATAATGAAACAGAAACATCATTCATGCGTACGTACAACCTACCATCTCCATGAAATTTGTATTACATTTCATTTATCTATCTATTATATATTTTTCTATACATGATATTTATGATATATAAATAATTTTTTACAGTCTGGAATTATATAATTTATGATCTAATTAATAATATCAAGAATAGAAAGTCAAAACATGTATGATAAATAAAACAAATATTACCCAAAACATTGCTTTAAAATGGAATTGATAAATAAACATGTAATATAAGGTCATAAGTGAATCATATATGATATAATAAATATTATTATGGTTCTTTTAAAAGTTAATAATATTTTTAAACCTACTATATAAAAGTTTCAGACACATAGGGAAGAAATCAGACCAAAGGTAAGAGATAATTTTGCAATATCAATATTATCCATAAATTTTCATATATAGATATTTATTAGGGTATATTTATCATCCACGTAAATTTTTTGTAAATATTTAATATTTTTTATATTCTTCAAAAAAATTATGTTAATTTTACTCATTGGTGAATTTTTATTAAACTATCTGAAAGGGATATTTTTTCGTTTTCAGTATGATGTGCGTTTTAACATTCTAGGAAATGTACGAGAATTTTTTTTTAACATATATGGAATGAATGTATTTTTTTAGTTTCATGACACCTTATTTCCATTAATCTTCCCTGACATGTTTTTAATTTTATTTTGAAATAAATTATTTTCATTTAAAATTCCGTGGCATTTTGAGAATAGAAAATGCATTTCAAGAAGAAAGTATATTTTCATCATGAATTAATTTCAAGTGTTTTATCAAAATTATTTTCCATCTATGGTGAAATAGGGTTATGTTTTTGTCCCTATTATAATATTTATTTGATTATGTTTTTTATGGAATTATTTTTATGAAATAAATTTATTTTATATGGATTATGATGGAATGATGTTTAAGAAACCCATTTTATTTCATGGGATATTCTACTATGAATGATTTATGTTTTTGTGGAACATGTAAGAATGATTTAATTATTAGATGGGTGAGACCTATATCACCCTCCAATACCTTGGGTAAATATTTATATCTCATTAAATAGACATTATTGGAAGGTCAAGTAAATACTGTTCAGTAATACAGGGTTGGAACAACAAGTAAACCCAGTTCAATAATGGAATTTGTCCACTATAATGGCCTTGGAAGCAATTCCTTGCTACTATGAAAATAATATTATGTTCTTAATTTTTTCCACAATTACATGTTTTATTTCAATTCCATTTTATCATGGTTGATATCCCTTTATAATCTATAATTTACATACTACAAGGATTTAATTCATGACTAATGATTTTGATATTTAAAATTTGTGTTCATGTTTTTAAATTATTTTGTTAATGGTTTATTTTAGGTTCTCAATATTTAACCTTATAAAGAATTTGAACTCACACTTTTTATGTTTTATTTTCCCCAGGATATAAAGAAAGGTTTTATGTAGGAAAACAAAAGGAAAAAATCATCATAGGAGATGTTGAATATCTTTCTCCAACATAGAAGATTTTGTTCCATGTTTTCAAAGGCACTAAAATAATACATTTTTTTGGCATATACTAGTGTAATGTTTTAATTATTCTAAAAAAATGTAATGTATTTGCAGATCAAGCTTGGTTCATCACAGTTGGTATCAGAGCGAAGGTTTAGTCATCCTTTGGTAAATAGGATGTAATTTTTTTGTGTGATCCCTAGAGATATTCCTCAGGTATGTATAGGGATGTCCCTAAGGGTATGTATAACTATAGGTTACAGACCTAGAATTATGGTAAATATCATGAATATCTTATGATTAAACCTATGGTTTTATCTATTTAAATTACTCCCCTTTGATTATGTTGTTTTCTTAGTATGATTTCTACCTCTCACACTATTATTTTTGAGTTTTAGACAATTGATAGAAACCAAGGAACCGTGTTAATGATAAATACACTAGGAAACACAATTATTGTCCTCTAGAACAACCAAATGTTATGGGATATTGAATAAATAATATTGTTTCTATGACAAAAAATCATGCTGGGCTTCCAAATGACCAAAGTTGGAAACAACATTTTCTTGAATCTTTATTAAGGAAACATCCACATTATTTTAGTGGAAAAATCGATACACAAGTTGTTAAGAAATGGATTTGTACAATTGAAAAGTTAGTTTTCATTACTTATTATTTAGAATGTGAAATGGTTAAGTTGGGAACTCATTTCTTTGAAGGTAAAGCAAATCTATGGTGTAAATTTATCAAGGATTCGAGGCAACAAGATAAAAATGACTCCATGGATTTGGATAAGTTCAAGAACATTTTTTTTTCAGTATGTACCTTCCACGTATCCTTCTTAAAAAAAGAGATTATAGTTTCTCATCTATCTCAGGGTTATGATAAGAAAAGAAGGATAGAATTCAAAGGAAACTATAAAAATTACTGAGAAAAGAATATTAGATTTTATTTATTCTCAAAGTGAGGAAGGACACATGGAGGAAATTTTCTTAAGGGGACTAATAAATGTTTTAAGTGTAGGAAATAAGGTCATCGATCATTTTACCGCCAATGTAATTAGAATAAACAGAAATCTCTAAAGATTGAACCTCTCCAAAATCATGGATTCAAGTGCAAGAAAAATGGGCATTATGATAACCAATGCCCAAATCCAAGGATTAATGATGATTATCGATATAACCAGCAACTTAAGGCTAAAGAAAAAGGAAAATCACATGAGATCACTGTTGGAGGTGTAGAGTATGACAAAAAATTGGTAGAATGATTGAGTGGTTAGGTAATTGGATTATATAATAATGTTATAGAATAACTTTTATAGTTTTATGGAATAATGAAATATCTATGTATTGGTCAGCTATAGTTTTTTTATAAGGATTTAAGATCATATACTGAATGGTACTGGTAAACATGAATAATGATTGAGGTAACAAGTTCATGTTTCTAGAATAGACATGATTAAGGGACGGATAACCCTTAATATGGTCATGATGATGAGATAATAATATTTGAATAAGGATATGTTGGTCATGAATAAGTAAATTAGATGATAATGATTTCTTTATAATTTATTAAGGATTGTTGAAAAGTGGATTATGCTATTTGAGGTTATGTTTAAAACATTTTGGATTTAAGCATAAGGAAACATGCATGTTTTTAATAAAGATGTGTGGAAAAGAGAATACAATATTAAGGTATTCACATGTTTGGAATGTGACTATAAATAAATACCTTATGAGATATGGGAGATAAATGTTTAGTTAATTTAGTTCACCTCTATCTAAAGTTTTATATTTTCAGTTTTTGGATGGATTGTAATGTTATCCATTTATGGATAGTACAAGTTATGTTTCGGTGGTTGTTTGTTAGATTAATGTATTACCTCACTATATGTGGACTTATTCATGTTTTATTACTTGTGCAAGAATTTTTTTGAGGCAAATATAATCACATATCATTCTATCACATGATCTGCTAACACTTCAAGAATGAAAAATTCAACTTCATTTTTTTAAATAAGATATTAAGTGGAAGTTTTCTAAGGCACGAACAACCGTGAGATTTTACCAAAATCAAGTAAGTATTTATTCTCATGAATAACTCTTGAAATCTAGGAAAATTATCTTTAAAACCAAAAATTTAATCATAGTACCTTCTTATAAAATGAATTATATGATCCTATAAATCATCACATATTTATGGATTTATAGATATTAACTTTCTCCAAACATTAGTCTCTATCAATATACGTTAGAACTTGATGGTTATATTTTTCTTCCATATCTATGTTTTCACTTCCCAACTATGTTCTCCTGTATGGAAACCCAGTGACAAGTTACATTTTTTTTATCTTTTATGTTTCTAAATTTTTTTTTTAGAATGATGTTTTAGTATTATTTTTATGATGTGTGTTTCTATGAATGAAACTTTTAAGTATTAAGCATTTTATAACCCTGAAGAATTTTGATGGGAAAATTAATTTTATCGGGGAAAAAATCTAACACCCTGAGATTTTATGAGATAGTTTCTTGTTTAATTTCATTGATTTCTTGTGTTGTATAATACACTATGATTATCTTTCACTATACGCAACAATATACTTGTCAGGTGTTACACAAAATTTCATGTTCTTTTGATTGAATTCATTTAACGTAATAATGAGTACATATTTTTTTAAATGTATAAAATAAATATTATTTTATTATATTATACTCCACACCAATGATCCTTTAACTAAACAAAACATTGAATTTTCTTGAATTACACGCAAGAGAAACCTTTCTTGATAGCTTGCATTGTACACAATACCGAGTTTCACTAAACAACAATATATTATTAAAATATTATTTATTGGGATATAAACTAGACATTATGAATATTGTTAACAATGTTTTTATTTTTATGTAACATTAAAATTAATTTTATGTATTTTCGAGAACATGATATGAGAAGAAATTTAATTTTTCGGATAAAAGAAGTATTTTAAAAAAAACTACAGTTTTTCCACCTTTTGATGACACACTAATTTTAAATATAGTTTTAACTCCTTTATATATTCTATTTGACCAATAAACTTCTTATTTAAAACTGGGACAAAAAAATTTACTCAAGAGGAATTTCTGATATTTTTCTAATAACATTCTTGTATTGATGAATAGTAATAATACACTAAATTTTTAGTGATTTTTTTTTCATTGAAATAATTTATTTGGTAAAATTATTATATTTAGTTGCATTAAAGTATAAATAGAATATATTTTTTATCATAAAATATAATTTATTTCATTATCATTAATTTTACGTTGAATTCATATGTATAAATATTTCAATCTTTTGTAGTGTTTTAACTTTTTAAAATATGTTCTCTCGTTCTGAGAACAAGATTTATTTTAAATTAATTTTTTCCAATTATGTGTTTTGAATTTAGAAATATGGGTTCCATATTTGGAATCATAAGTTCTAAATTGTGTAAATAGGAACCTTTTATTTTTTGATATTATGAATAGTAACTTTAGTAATTATTTTTATTTACCATGGTTAAAGGGTAAATATGGTAAATAAGGGTAATAATAATAATAATATAATAATATAAACCTAATATAAATCTTTTCATAATATCATTTTATGATATATATCTGAACATGAGCATCTTTGGTTCGATTTTAAGTCACCCTAGAGCCACTTGGGTGTGATAATGACATTTTAGACTTTTTAATTTAAAGTAAACAGAAATATAACATTAACATGCATCTTTTACTAATTGTTTTTAATATAGGGTTATATAAATGATTTCTTAGACAAAAATTAGTCATTATAAAGATAGAAATATTTCCTATATCATGGTATTTTATTTATAATTTTAATACATTAAATAGATTTATTTATTTATGACACAATGATGATGCGATGATTACCTTATTAATGAATGATTCAAACAAATGATATTATAAATATTAAAATAAATATAATTTTGACAATATTATGTAATACAAGAATTTTATGTTTTTTATGACAGTTTATATTTTATTTAATATAATTTCTTAGAATGAATGATGTTGTTATGACATCATGAAAAATCAATTACTAAATAGTGTCAAAATTGACATAAATGAGTTTTTAAAACAAATACCATTTTATTAAATGATATAATAATCCTAAAAATATAAGATTTGAAAAAATTACTTATATAATATTACATATTTCATTAAGGAACTACTTTGGTTTCTCTTGGAGTTTTATAGTAACTATGGTAACCATATATTATAAAAATACAAGAAGACATGGTAAGAGTTAATGTTTTTAACTATGGGTTAAAGCTAAATGATAAAGATAAATTTGTGACCTAAACTTATCTAAAACCTATTAGTTGAGATTATATCAACCCATGATCATATTATTCTGTTAATTTATCAATTTGGAATTATTATAATTCAAAAATCATTTTGATAATAAAATAATATTTCAAAACATTCCTAAAGTGCCCCTCTTCCCTCTTATAAAAGGCCACCACCTCTAACCAATTACTCAACCTTTAAATCCCCTTGGATTATAAAATTTCTCCTCAACTAACTCCCTACATCCCTACCTTCCTCCTTGAGGACACACTTTGGTCATTAAACCATCATATGGAGACCTTTTGTGCAAATCCAATAGAGATACTCGAAGAAGAGGTAATTGTTTTATCAACTCCTTCAAAATTCATTTCTTCTTCTACATCATATTATTATGTTTTTACCAAACTAAAGTAATTAATCCAGTATATTCTACATTATAATATTTTATTTTAATTATTTGACAAACTTATATGTCCTTTTATCCATCTTTTGAATAAAAATATCACAATACGTGCATATGTACGACTTAACGTCTCCACATAGTGGTGTAATTTTTTATTCCAAAATACTTAATTTTTATGGGTATAATGATGCATATAATTGATTTAATTAATTAATATAATATTATTTTTATTTTCAAATTTAATATACCATCCAATTCTGTACCATTTAACCATTAAGGGAATGATATTTTCGCTCGTGTGTACGTACAACTTACCATCTCCACAACGCCATGAGATTCATTCTGCATGTTAAAAATTCCAAAATAACTATAAAGTGTATATAATAAATAATCACAAAATATATGAAATAATAATTATACTGGAATTATATATATATATATATATTTACTTTCTTCCACTCAATTCAACTAGGAAACGGAAACATCGTTCATGAGTATGTACGACCAACCGTCTCTATGAATGGTGTATTCCATTTCATTTATCTATATATTATATATATCTATATACTAATAATTTATGATATATAAATATTTATTTACATTTTAGATGTAATTAAATCATGATCTAATTAATAATATCAAGAATAACAAGTGAAAACACATATGATAAATAAAACGATTATTAACCAAAACGTTGATTTAACCTGGAATTAATAAATAACCGGTAATATAATTTTATAATTCAATGATATATGATATAATAAATAATATTATGGTTATTTTGAAAGTTAATAATTTTTTGAAACCCACTATGAATGAGTTTTATACACAAACATAAGAAATCAGACCTAAGGTAAGGGACAATTTCGCAGTCTCATTATTATTTGAGATTGTTCAAACATATGTATTTACTAGGGTTTATTTATCATCCACATCCCTTTTTGATAAATTTTTAATATTATTTCTATTCTTATACATTTTTAAATCAATTTTACCTATTTGTAAATTTTTATTAAATGGCATGAAAGGGATCTTTTTTCAATTTTAGTACGATGTACTTTTTGACTTTCCAGTAAAAGCACGAGAATATTGTTTTTTACTTATATGAAATTAATGGATTTTTATAGTTTTATGAAACCTTATTTAAAGGAATAATCCCTTAAAATTATTCATGTTTATTTTCAATTTTTTTCTTTTAAAATTACGTTGTGTTTTGAGAAAAAAAAATGATTTTGAAGAAGAAAGGATATTTTTTTCAAGAATTAAGTTAAAGTGTTTTATCACAATTATTTTGCATATAAGATGAAATAGGGTTATGTTTCTATCCCTATTATTACTTTTATTTGATTATGTTTATGCTGGAATTATTTTTATGAAATCTATTTTTTATAAGGATTATGATGGAATGATGTTTAAGAAACTCATTGTATTTCATGGGTTATGCTATGATGAATGATTAATGTTTTTGTGAAATGTGTAACAAAAATTTCATTATGAGATTTTTAGGACCTATATCCCTCTCTAATTCATTGGGTGATGATTTATATCTCATGATATAGACATTACTGGAATGGAATATAAATACAGTTCAGTAATATAGGGCTGGAACGATAAGTAAATTTGGTTCACTAATCTACATTGTCCATTATGATGGTCTTGGAAGAAATGCCTTGGATGCTATGGAAATAATATTATGTACTTAATTTTTTCCACAATTACATGTTTTATTTGAATGATATTTTATCATGTTTAATGTTCTTTTATTATATATTCCTTACATACTGCCAATATTTATTTCATGTCTCATGATTTTGATATTTAAACTTTAGGTTCATGTTTTTACATTCTTATGTTTAGGGGTTGTCTTATGTTATCCAAGTTTACCCTTAATGAGCATTTAAAATCCCCCTTTTTTATGTTTTATTTTCCTTAGGATATAAATAATTTTTTTTGGTAGGAAAAAAGGGTAAGATATTTATGGGAGATGTTAAAGATCTTTCACCAAGAGAGAATATTATGTTCCATGTTTCCAAAGATGCTAAAATAATATGGTATTTAGGAGCATTGTTGTGTAATATATTAATTATTCCTTAAAAGAATTGTAATTTCTATGCACATCATGATAGGTTCATTAAAGTTGGTATCAGAGTGAATGTTTAGTCAACCTTTGGAAAATAGGATGTGAAAACTTTAGTGAGATCCCTAGAGAGATTTCTAAGGTATGTCTAGGGATGTACCTAAGGGTAAGTCTAACTATAAATTATAGTCCTAGAATTATGGTAACAATCATTAATAACCTAGGATTAATCCTAATTTTTTAGATATTTAAAGTACACCCTATGGATTATGTTGTTTTAGAAGTATGATTTTTTTCTATCACACTATTCTTTTTGAGTTTTAGAAAATGGATAAAACCCGAAAAAATTGTGTTAATGATCAATGCATTGGGAAATGAAATTATTTTCCTCATTAACAAATAAATTTTATGAGATCTCGAATAAATAATCATGTTTCTATAACCGCAAATCATGCTAGGATTCCAAATGACCAAAAGTGGGAACAAAGTTATCTTGAATATTTCTTAAGGAAACATCCACCTTATTTTAGTGTAATGACCTATATACAAGTTGATTTGTAATAGATTTGTACTATTGAATATATATTTTCCATTCTTTTTTGTTCATAATTTGAAAAGGTTATGTTGGGAATTTATTTCTTAAAATGTAAAGTGAATATGTGGTGCCACGTTATCAAGGATACAAGGAAATAAGATAAAATTAACTCTATGGATTGGGTTGAGTTCAAGAAATTATTTTTCTATATGTAACTTCCTCATATACTTTTTACAAAATGGGATATTGAAATTTCTAATCCATTTCATGGTTTTGATAAGAAGATAAGGATATAAGGAAACTATAAAAATTATGGAGAAAAGAATATTAGATTTTATTTGTGCTCAAAGTGTGGTAGGACACATAGATGAAATTGTCTTAAGGGGAATGAAAAATGTTTTATGTATGGGAAAGAAGGCTATCGAGCATTTTACTGCCGAAGTAATGAGAATAAACCGAAACCTCCAAAGAGTGAACCTCCCCCAAATTAGGGTTTCATGTGGAAGAAGAATGGGAATTATGGTAACAAATTCCATAATACAAGGGTTAATGATGATGATTGATATCAGAAACAACTTAAGATTAATGTCAAAGGTAATTTGCATGTGATCACAATTGGGGAGTTGGAGTACAATAACGAAGTGGTGGAAGGATTGAGTGTTTATGTAATGGGATTATAGAATAATGTTATAGAATAACTTTTATGTTTTTATGGAATAATGAAACATCTATGTTTGGTCCGCTGTAGTTTTTCCATACATATTTAAGATTATATAAAGATTGGTACTGGTAAAAATGAATAGTTATTGAGGTAATAAGTTGATGATTTTGGAAAAGACATGATTAAGGGAATGATAACCCTTAAAACGATCTTGATGATGAGATAATGATATTTGGATAATGATATGTTGGAAATGAAAAATTAAATTTCCTAGTAATTATTTCCTTAAAACTGATTAAAGATCATTAAAAAGTGGATTATTCTATTAGAGGTGATGTTTGTAGCTTTTTGGATTTAAGCATAAAGAAACATGCATGTTTTCAATAAAGATATATGGAAAAAAGAATACAAGGTTACAATATTCACATGTTTGGAATATGACAACCATGAAATACTTTATGACATATGGTAGAAAAATGTTAAGTTTATTTAGTTAAACTATTTCTAAGGTTTTATATTTTTAGTTTTTAGAAGGATTGTAATGTTATCAATTTAAGGATAGTATAAGTTATTTTCTAGATGAAGTTTATTAGATTCATGTATTATCTCACCATAGGTGGACTTATGCATATTTGATTAGCTGTGCTAAATTTTTTGTTGAGACAGTTGGAATGACCTATCATTCTATCACATGATCTACTAAAACATCAAGAATGAAAAAATCAACTTCATTTCTTTAAATAAGATATTAATTTGATGTTTTGCAAGGCACAAACAACAGTGAAATTTTACCAAAATCAAGTAAGTATTTATTATAATGAATTTTTTTTCAACTTTAAGGAAAGGATTTTGAAAACCAAAAATGTTATCTTAGTACCTTATTATCTGATGAACCAGATAGTCTCATAAATTATCACAGATTTATGTCTTTCTGATTGTTAACTTTCACCATACACTGTTCTCTATCACTATCCATCAGAACATGATAGTTATATTTTTCTTCCATATCCATGTTTTCACTTCCCACCTATGTTCTTCTATGTGGAAACCCAGTGATGAGTTAATTTGTGTAACTATTATTTTTCTAACTTTCCTTTTTAAAATGAAGTATTAGTATTACTTTTATAATGTGGGATTCTATAAATAAAACTTTTAAGTAGTAAACCTTATATAAACCTGAAGAATTTTGAAGAGGAAATTAATTTTAAGCAGGGGTGAAATGTAACACCCCAATATTGTATGATATAGTATATTTTTAATTTATTTGATGTATTTTCTTATACGATACACCTATATTAGCTTACACTATACGCAACACTATACTTAGCTTATGTTACACACAATTTGAAGTTATTTTCATAGAATTAATTTCACGTAACCCTGAGTATAGATTTTCTCCAATGCATAAAAGAACTATTTTTTGATTATTCTATACTCAACACAAAAGGATGCTTTCATAAATGCAACACTGACTTGGATTTTATTATATGAAAGTGTGACCTTCCTCGATAGCTTGTGCTGTACGCAATACTGAGTTTCACTAAACAACGGTATGTTATTAAAATCATATTTGATGCGATATAAACTAGCCTTTATGAATAGTATTAACCAAATTTTTAATTTTATATAAAATTAACATTTATCTTTTTTCTTTTCTAAAACACAATATAAAAACAAATTAAATTCATTGGATAAAAGAAGTATTTTTCAAAACATGCAGTTTTCCGCCTTTTGATGACACAATAATTTTAAATTTAGTTTTTATCACATTAATATAATATATTGGTAAAATAAATGTCTTATTTGGAATAGGGATATAAAAAAGTACTTTATATTAATTTCTGATATTTTTCTGATAACATTCAGGTTTTGATGAATAATAATAATACACTAAATTTTAAGGGAAAACAACTTTTTTCATTGAAATAATTTATATGGTTAAATTTAAATATTGAATGGTTTAAAAGTATAAATAGAATTTTTTTTATCATTTAATATAATTTATGTCATTATCATTAATTTGACATTGAATTCATATGTAAAAACATTTCAATCTTTTACAATGTTTTATCTTTTAAAAACATGTTCTCTCATTCTAACAACGTCCTTGATTTTAAATTAATTTCTACCAATTCTGTGTTTTGAATTTAGAAAAATGGAATTCTTATTTGGAATCATAAGGTCCAATTTTTTTAAAATGATACCACTTTTTTTGACATCATGAATAGTAAATCCAGTGATTATTTTTATTTACCATGGTTAAAGTGTAAATATGATAAATAAGGGTAAGAAATAAAATTATAATAATATAAAACTATCCTAAATATTTAATAATACCATTGGATGAGATATTCCTGACCATGAGTATCCTTGTGTCAATTTTAAGACCCCATGGGCCCACTTGGGTGTGATAATGACCTTTAAGAAATTTTAATTTAAAGTAAAGAGAAATATAACATAAGCATGTATCTTTTATTTAAATTTTTTTAACATTTGGTTATATAATTTATTTCTTATACTATAAATATTCATTAGAAATATATTAATATTTTCTATATCATGGTATTTTATTTATAATTTTTATACATTAAATAAATAAATTTATTTTTGACACAATGATGATGTAGTGATTACCTTATTAAAGAATTATTTAAATAAATGATTTTATACATATTAAAATAAATATTATTTTTTCATTATGATGCCATAAAAAAATTTTATGGATTCATATGAAAATTTATAGTTAATTTAATTTATTTTTTCTTAATTAATGGAGTTTTTATGAATTTAATAAAAATCAATTACTAAATAGTGTCAAAATTGACAAAAATGAGTTTTTAAAACAAAAACCATTTTTTAAATGATATAATAGTCCTAAAAATATAAAATTAAGAAAACTAACTTATATAATTTTAATAATGTAATTAATTTTCCATTTTTTTTTCTCTTGTAATTTTATAGTCACTATAATAACCATATTGTATAAAAATACAAGAATACATGGTAAGATATAATGTTTTTAACTAAGGGTTAAAGCTAAATGATAAGGTTATTTTTTTGACCAAAACATGTATGAAATCTATTTTATGAGTGGATTTCGATGAATCATAATCTTATACTCAAACTTTATCACTTTGTAACTATTATAATTCAAAAATAATTTTTTAATTAAATAATATTTCATAACATTCCTAAAGAGCCCCTCCTCCCTCTTATAAAAGGCCACCACCTCTACCCAAATACTCACACCATTAATCCCCCTTAGCTCATCCAAAGTTTTATCAAGTAAGCTCTAAAATCCTCCCCTTACTCCAATATTCCACACATTTGGAATAAATCCTTCTTATTAAGGCCTTATGTGCAATTCAAATGGAGATTCTCAAAAAAGAGTTAATTATTTTATCACCCCCATCAAAAACATTTTATTCTTCTACCTCCTCTTCTTATGTTGTTTTAATAATAAACTAAAATATTTATTATATTATACATTATGATATGTTATTATAACTATGGTACACCTTTTACATCCTTTTATCCACCCTACGAATAATAATAATATCACCATGTGTGCATACGTACGACTTATCGTCTCCACGCCGTGGTGTAATTTTTTATTCAATAATACTAAATTTAGATGGGTATAATGATGTGTATAATGAATTTAATTAATGAATATAATATTATAGTTATTCTATAAAATTAATATACCATTCATTTAATACCATTTAACCATTAATTTAATGATATCATCGCTCATGCGTACGTACAGCTTGTCGTCTCCATGACGCGATGAGATTCATTCTTCATGTTAACCATTAAAAAATGATTATAAAGTATATATAATAAATAATCATGAAATATCTGAAATAATAATTTTACTGGATTTATATATATATATATATATATTTCATTTAATATCTTTCATTAAATTTAATAAGGAAATGGGAACATCGTTCATGCCTACATACAAGCAACGATCTCCATGAATAGTGTATTTCATTTCATTTATCTATTTGTTATATATATTTCTATATTGAATATTTATGACATATAAATAGTGTTTTACATTCTGGAAGTATCTAAATCATGATATAAGTAACAATATTGAGAATAAAAAGTTAAAACACGTATGATATATTAAATTATTATTACCCAAAATGTTGCTTTAATATAGAATTGGTAAATAAACAGGTAATATAAAGTCATAAGTGAATCATATATGAAATCATAAAAATTATTAATATACTTTTACAAGTTAAATATCTATTTAAACCAAATATAAAAGAGTTTCAAACACATGTGGAAGAGATCAGACAGAAGATAATGGATAAATTGGAAATCTCATTATTATCTGATGTTGTTCATACATAAGTATTTACCAAGGAATATTTATCATCCATGTCCATGTTTAAAAAATATGTAATATTATTTATATTCTTCTATATGTTTTTTAATCCAATTTTACCCATTGGTGAATTTTTATTAAATGGTATGAAATGGATCTTTTGTAGTTTTTAGTACAATGTACTTTTTAGATTTTCGGTAAAAGCACGAGAAGAATGTTTTTAACATATAAGGCATGAATGTATTTTTACAGTTTCATGACACCATATTTAATTGAATCTTACCTTAAATGTTTTCTAGTTTATTATCAAATAAATTACTTTCTTTTAAAATTGCATGGTGTTTTGAGAAAAGAAAACACTTTTGAAGAAGAAAAATATTTTCCTCAAGAATTAATTTCAGGTGTTTTATCAAAATTATTTTCCATATAAGATGACATAGGGTTATATTTATATACCTATTATTATTTTTATTTGATAATTTTTATAATGGAATTATGTTTATAAAATCCATTTATTTTATAATGATTATGGTGGAAATATGTTTAAGAAACCCCTTTTATTTAATGGGTTATGCTCTAATGAATGATTTATGTTTTCATGGCACACGTAAGAATGATTTCATTATGAGATCGGTAAGACCTATATCTCCCTAAAATTGATTGGGTAAATATTAGTATCCCATGATATAAACATGACTAGAATGAATAGTAAATACAGTTTAGTAATACAGGACATGAACAACATGTAAACCCAATTCAATAAAGGACTTTGTCCACTGTGATGGTCTTAGAAACAACACATTGGCTACTATGGAAATCATATTATGTGCTCAATTATTTTCCACAATTCCATGTTTTATTATAATTCTATTTGATCGTGGTTAATGTTCCTTTATGATCTATGCCCTACGTACTTCCAAGATTTATTTCAGAGTCATGATTTTGATATTTAAACATTATGTTCATGTTTTTATATTCTTATGTTTATGGTTTGTTTTATATTCTCAATATTTACCCTTATTGAGCATTTGAGATCACCCTTTTTATGATTTATTTTCCCCAAGATATAATGAATTGTTTTAGGTAGGAAATCAAAAGGGGAAGATCTTTATGGGAGATGTTGAACATCTTTCACCATGATATGAAGATTATATTCTAAGTTTCCAAAGAAACTAAATAATACGGTATTCAGGAAGAAACTTGTGTAATGTATTAATTACTCAGAAAATGAAATGTAATGCCTGTTCACATCAATCATGGGTCATTACAGATGGTATTGGAGTGAATTTGTAGTCAACCATTGGAAACTAGTATGCGAAAAATTTAGTGAGATCCCTAAAGATATTTAAAAGGTAAGTCTAGGGATATCCCTAAGGGTATTATAACTATAGGTTATAATATTAGAATTATGGTAATGATAATGAATATCCTAGTATTAAACCATTGATTTTATATATTTAATATACTCCCCCTTGATTATGTTGTTTTCCTAGTATGATTTTTTCCACTCACACTATTATTTTTTGGGGTTTATATAATGACTGAAACCTAAAATAAGCTTGTTAATGACCAAAACACTAGGAAATGCAATTATGTTTTTCTTAAACAACCAAATGTTATGAGAACTTGAATAAATAATCTTGTTTATAGGATTGAAAAGAATCATAGGATTTAAAATGACCAAAGGTGGGAACAAGGTTCTCTTGAATCTTTCTTATGAAACCATCCTCCTTATTTTAGTTGAATGACTGATAGAAAAGTTTTTTGAGAAATATATTTGAATTATTTAAAATATATTTTTCCTTATCTATTGTTTAAAACGTTTAAAGGTTATGTTGGGAACTTATTTATTGGATATTAAAGATAATATGTGATGGAACTTTTTCAAGGATACGAGGAAAAAAGATAAAATTGACTCTATGGATTTGGATGAGTCCAAGACCTTATTTTTTAGTATGTACCATCATTTTATCCTCTTAAAAAAGTGGATATTGTAGTTTCTCATCTATCTCATGGTTATGATAAGAAAATAAGGATATAATTTAACGGAAACTATAAAAATTACAGAGAAAAAATATTAGATTTTCTTTACGCTCAATGTATAGAAGGAAACATGAATAAAATTTTCTTAAGGGGATTGATAAATATTTTAAACATGGGAAATATGGTAATCAATCATTTTACAACTAAAGTAATGAAAATAAATAGAAATCTACAAAGAGTGCACCTCCCCCAAATTAGGGTTTTAAGTACAAGAAGAATTGGAATTATGCAAACCAATGTCCAAATAGAAAGGTTAATGATGATGACTGATATCATAATCAACTTAAGGATAAAGAAAAAGGAAAATCTCATGAGATCACTATTGGATATTAAGAGCACGATGACAAAGTGGTGGAATGATTCAGCAGTTTTATAATGGGATTCTAGAATAATGTTATAGAATCACATTTATGGTTTTTTTGGATTAGGGAAACATCTATGTATTGGTCCACTAAATTTTTTCCATAAGGATTTAAGAACATATACATAATGGTATTGGTAAACATTAATAGCCACTACTGGAAATTTAGTATATAGAAACGGTTTTAAACCATTGGTGAAGCCTGCATAACCATTGGTAACACTTATAACAACTATTTATCCAACCATTGAAAATCAAGCCATGTGGATAGGATTATACCAACTGGTTATCAAATAACCATTGGGAAAATCCACTAGAAATCATATTATATTTCCCAATAGTTTCAAAACCATTGTAATAGATCATTACCAATGGTTTATGAAAACCATTGGTAAAAATTGAGAATACAAGGCCTTTACCAATGGTTTTAGAACCCGTTGGTAAAGGATGGAATAATAAATTTACTAACGGTTGTAAACCATTAGTAAAGAGTGGGTTATTGAATTCTATACCAACGGTTTTGGAAGCCGTTGGTATAGAGCCTGCAATTTGTCTAGGAGAAAGTAGCTTCCCTCTACCTAGAATTTGTTCAGAAAAAAGCAAGTTCCCTATGCATTTACCTACAGAATAACAAAGAGATCACAATACAGAATACCTATCATTCTATAAGACTGGTTTATAAATTCACTTGACTTTTATAATGATCAACCCCATTCAAAATCATAAAATATCATATTATGTCTTATGCTTGAATTTTATAATCTATGTTTTCAGTTTATTGTAGAGTATATCTTTATGAGGGATCTGTTATACAACCCCTAATTTGAGTTATTTCAAAATGGTATCACATTTTGAGTTTATTAATGTACATCCCTTATTTCTTGGTTAATTATCTCTTATTTTCTATATTCTCCCATATATATATAAAGTAGATTAACCAAAGTCTCATAGGTAAGTTGTCAGTGAAACTTTCATTCTCTCAAAAGGTGATGCAGGATGTAATTCTGAGTAAAATATGGATAAGATGGTATTTTTTATTTAAGTTAAATGAAATGAGAAGATCCCAAGATATCATTTGTATTTATTATCAATAATATGGAAAAAGATACAAACATATTAGTATAAGAGCTATTTGATGGTATTGTAAAACAAATAAAAAGGGGGACATTGATGTTCTTATGGATTGGATTTTATTTTATATCAATGATTTTAGCATGATATAGTGTTGAGGAGTGAAATAAGCTATTGATTTCAAGGGGGGGAGGGGTTGTCCAAGGGGTTGTGGGTGCTTTCCAAGGGGGTAGGGGATTTCCAGTTGGTGGGGGATATCCTGGGGTTGGGGGGTTGTCCAGTGGGGTGGGGTGGGTGCCCAAGGGAGTAGGGGTGGTGGTGGGGGGAGTCTAGGGGGTTGTGGGGTGTCCAGGTGGTGGGGTGGTGTCTAGGGGTGGGGGCCGTCCAAGGGGTTGGGGTTTCCAGGTGGTGGGGTGGTGTCCAGGGGTTGGGAGGTCGTCGAGAGGCTTGGGGGCTGTCGAGGGGTGGTAGGGGTGTCTGGGGGGTTGGTGGGCTATCCATGGGGGTGGGGGTGTCCAAGGGGGTAGGGGATGTCCAGGGGTAGGCAGGATTTCCACGGGGGTTGGGGCTGTCCATGGGGTTGGTGTGGGTGTCCAAGGGGGTAGGAGGTGCCGAGGGGGGTATGGAGGGGTGTCCAGGGGTAGGGGTTGTCCAAGGGGCAGGGGTGGGGTGGTGTCCAGGGGGTGGGGGTCGTCAAGGGGGTTGGGTGGGTGTCCAAGTTGGGGGTAGTATAGGGGGGGGGTCTAGGGGGTTGGGGGGGGGGGTGTCAAGGTGGCAGGGTGGTGTCCAAGGGGGTGGGGGCTATCCGAGGGGTGGGGGCTACCATGGGGGGTGGTGGGTATACTGGGGGGTGTCCAGGTGGTGGGGTGGTGTCTGGGGGGGGGGGTCATCTGGGGAGTTGGGGGCTCTCCAAGGGGGGATGTCTCTGGAGGTAGGGTTGTCCGGGGGGGGGGGGGGGGGTGGGCGGGCTGTCTACAGGGTGGGGGGGTGTCCAGGGGGTGGTGGGCTGTCCAGAGGGTTGGGGGTTATTAAATGTTTAGGGGGATGGGTGTTTCCAGGGGATGGGGGTCTCCAGGGGGTGGTGGCTGGGTTTCTAGGGGGTGGGAGGGCTGTCCACGAGGGTGGGGGGGGGGGGGGCTGTCCTGGGGTTACGAGGTGTTTATGTGGGGTGGGAAAGCTATCCATGGGGGTAGTGGGGCTGTCCAGGGTGGGTACGGGGTGTCCAAGGGTGGTTGGAAAATCCATTGGGGGTGACAGGGCTGTTCAGGGGGGTATGGGGTGTCTAGGGGGGTGGGCATGCTATCCACGGGTGTGGCGGGGTTGTCCGGGGGGGGGGGGGGGGGTTCTAGGGGCGTCAGGGGTGTCTATGGGGGTGGGAGGGATGTCCGCGAGGGTGGGGGAGTGTCCAGGAGGGTTGACCATGGTGGTGGTGGGGCTCTCTAGGGGGTGGGCGGGCTATCCACGGGGGTGAGGGACTATCCAGGGGGTACGAGGTGTCCAGGGGGTGGGCGGGCAGTCCACGAGGGTTGCATGATTGTCCAAGGGGTACGAGGTGTCCATGGTTAATGGGTGTGATTTCTACGGGGGTGAGGGATGTCCAGGGGGTACAGGATGTCCTGGGGGGTGGGTGGGATTTCCACGTGGGTGGGGGGCTCTCTCGGTGGTATGGGGTGTCTAGGGGGTGCAAGAGCTGTCCATGGGGAGGTAGGGCTGTCCGGGGGTGGGGGGTGTCTTGGGGGTGGGCAGGCTATCCATAAGGGAAAAGGTGTCTAGAGGGGTAAGGGTGTCCAGGAGGTAAGGTGGGCTATCCATAGCGGTGGGGGTGGGTGGGGGGGGGGTTGTCTAGGGGGTAGGAGGTGTCGAGGGAGGCGGGCTGTCCACGAGGGTAGGGGCATGTCCAGGGGGTTGGGGGTGTCCATGGGGGTGGGTGGGCTGTCTACGGGGGTGGGGGCTGTCTAGTGGGTACGGGGGTGTCTAGGGGTGTCCGGGCTATCCACGCGGGTGGCAGGGCTGTCTAGGGGGTACGAGGTATTTATGGGGTGGGAGAGCTATCCATGGGGGTGACAGGGCTATCTAGGGGAGTGGGAGAGCTGTCTATGGAGTAGGGGTGTTCGGGGGGGGGGGGGGGTAGGCTGTCCATGGTGGTGAGGGTGTGTGTGTGTGGGGGGGGGGATTCTTAGGGGGTATGGGTGTCTAGGGGGTGGGAGAGCTGTCCATGGGGGTGGCGGGGCTGTCCAGGGGGTACAAGGTGTCTATCGGTGGGGGTTTCTAGGGGGTGGGTTGACTGTCCACCAGGGTGGGAATGTCCAGAGGGGTAGGGGTGTCTAGGGGTGGGAGAGCTGTCCACGGGGGTGGGGGGGCTATCCAGTAGGGGTACGATGTGTCCAGGGGGTGGGCGGGCTATCCACGGGGGTGGTAGGGCTCTCCAGGGGGTAGGGTTTCGAAGGTGGTGGTGGTGGTGGTGGTGGGGCGGGGGGGGGGGGGGGGTTTCCACAGGGTGGGAGCCTATCTAGTGTGTAGGGGTGTCTATGGGGGTGGGTGATCTGTCCATGTCGGTGGAGGGATGTCCAGAGGGTAAGGGGTGTCCAGGGTGGTGGGTGGGCACTCCACGAAGGTGGGGATCTCTCCAGGGGGTACTGTGTGTTCAGGGGGGTGGGTGGGCATTCCATAGTGGTGTCGGGGCTGGCCAGGGGTGTACGGGGTGTCTAGAAGGGTGGGAAAGCTCTCAAAAGGGGTTTTGGGGGCTGTCTAGGAAGTAGGGGGTGGGTGGGATGTCCACCGGGGTGGGGGATTTTTAGGGGGGAAGGGGGTGTCGAGGGGGGGTGGGAAGGATTTCAACTGGGGTGAGGGGGGGGGGGGGGGGGCTGTCCACGGGGGTGGAAGGGCTGTTCAGGGGGTAGGGGGTGTCCAGGGGGTGCGTGGCCTGGCCAAATGGGTGGGGGGGGGGGGCTGTTCATAGGGGGAGGGGTGTCTAGGGGGGTTGCTGGGCTGTCTACGTGGGTGGTGGGGCTGTCAAGGGGGGTAGGGGGTGTCAGGGGGTGGGTGGGATATCCACAAGGGATGGTGGGGTTGTGTAGGGGGTGGGGGGTTGTTTAGGGGGTGGACGGGCTGTCCACGGGGGTAAGGGGTGGGTGGGCTGTCCACAGGGGTGGGCGGGTTGTCCATGGGGGTGGTGGGGCTATAAATGGTGGTGAGGGGATGTCCATGGGTGTACGGGCTATCCAGGGGGTGGGAAGGATGTCCAAAGGGGTGGCAGGGCGGTCATGGGGGGTATGGGGTGTCCAGGGGGTGGGTCCATTGTCCACATGGGTGATAGGGCTGTCTAAGGGGATACAGGGTGTCCAAGGTTGTGTGTGGGCTGTCCACAGGTGTGGGTGGGATGTCCATAGGTGTGGGTGGGCTATCCACATGGGTGGGGGCTATTCAGGGGGGTACAAGGTGTCTAGGGGGGGTGGGCAGGGCTGTCGAGGGTGGTATGGGGGTGTCCAGGGGGTTGGGTGGGCTATCCACGGGGGTGGAAGGGATGTCTAGTGGGGTAGGGGGTGTCTACGGGGATGGGAAGGTTGACAAAGGCGGTGGGGGGGGGGGGGTGTCCACAAGGGTAGGGGGTGTCCAGGGGGTGAGAGGGCTGTCCACATGGGTGTGGGCTGTCCACGTGGGGAGGGGTTGTCTTGGGTGTGCGTGGCTGTCCATGGGGGTGGTGGGGGCTATGCAGGGGGTCGGGGTGTCGGGGGGGGGGGGGGGGGGGGTGTTGTCCATGGGGGTAGGGGTGTCCAATGGGGTGGGTGGTCTATCAACGGGGGTGGGGGTCTGCCCATGGGGGTGGTGGCTGTCCACGTGGGGTGGGCGGGTTGTCCACAGGGGTGGCGTGCCTGTGCAGGGGGGGTTGGGGCTGTCTATGGGAGTAGGGGTTGTCCATGTGGTAGGTGGGATGTCCATGGGGGTGGCGGGGATGTTCAAAGGTATGAGGTGTCTAGGGGTTGGGTGGGGCTATCCAGAGGGTACATGGAGTCCACGGGGGTGGGTGGGCTGTCCATGGGGGTGCCAGGGCGGTCTAGGGGTAGGGGGTGTCCAGGGGGCGGGCGGGGTGTCCACAGGGGGGGGGGGATGGTCCATATGGGGAGGGGTATACAGGGGTTGGTGGGATGGGGCATGGGGTTAGGGGATATCGAGGGGATAGGGGGTGTCCAGAGGGTGGGCCGACTACCCACTTGGGTGGCAGGGCTGTGCAGGGGGTAGGGGGTATCTAGGGGGTTTGGCGGGTTGTCCACCGGGGTAGGGGTGTCAAGGGGGGTGGGGCGGGCTATCCACGGTGGTAGGGGATTTCTACGGGGGTGGAGGCTATTTAGGGGGTGGGCGGGCTATCCACGGGGCTGGTGGGGCTGTGTAGGGGGTGGGGGGCTATCCATGGGGGTAGGGGTGTCCAGGGGGGTTGGGTGGGCTATCCACATGGGTGGCAGGGCTGTCCAAGGGGGGTAGGGGTGTCTATGGGGGTGGGCGGGCTGTCCACAGGGGTGGGTGGGGGGGGGGTTGTCAATGGGGGTAGGGGGTTTCCTGGGGTGGGTGGGTAGTCCACGAGGGTGGGGGGGGGGGGGGGCTGTTCAGGGGGGGGGGGTGTTATCCAGGGGGTGGGAAGGTTGTCCACAGGGGGGGGGGGGACTGTCCAGGGGGTGGGTTTGATATCCACGGGGGTGCGTGGGATATCCAGGGGGCACGGGGTGTCCAGAGGGGTGAGCGGGGCTATCTAGGGGTGGGGGGGGGGTTGTCCAGGGGGTAGGGGTGTCCAGGGGGTGGGTGGGCTATCGACGGGGGTGGGGGGATGTCCACTGGGGGGAGGGGTTGTCCAGGGGGTGGGTGGGCTGTCTAGGGTGGTGGGGGGGCTGTTCATGGGGGTGAGGGGGCTATCCCGGGGGTACGAGGTGTCCAGGGGAGTGGACGGGGCTGTCCAGGGGGTATGAGGTGTCTAGGGGGGTGGGAAGGATGTCCATGGGAGTGGGGGGCTTTCTAGGGGGTGGGAGGGCTGTCCATGATAATGGGTGGGTTGTCCATGGGGGTGGGGTTTTCTAGGGGGTGGGTGAGCTATCCACGGGGGGGGGGGGGGGGGGGGGGGGGGGTGTGGGTGTGCACGGGTCCTAGGGGTCCAGGTGGTGGCCAGGCTGTCCATGGAGGTGGGGGTGTTGTCCAAGGGGGTAGCCGACCTACCAACCCCCTAGACAACCCACCTGGATAGCCCAACCCACACACCACCTCCCCCACCTAGATTTCCCACCCACCCACCCCCTGGAACAACCCATCCCTCCCTGGACATCCCACACCTGCCCTCCCTTACAACCCCCCACCTAAACAGCCTACACCCCTCCCCTATAGCCCCATACCCCCTAAAACACCCCTAGACAGCGCCCCCACCTGGACAACCCACACCCCACCCCTCACTAGACCTCCCAACCCCCCACCCTCCTTAGACATCCCATACCCCCCCCTCCCCCACCCATAGCGCACACCCACCTACCCATCCCCCTGGACAGCCCACCCCTCTCCCTGTACAGCCCACACCCCCCTCTCCCAGCAGCCCACCCCCCCGACCCCCTGGACAACCCCCCCCCCCCACCTGGACATCCCCCCACCCCCACCTAGACAGCCCCCACCCCCACCCCCACCTGGACCCCCCAACCCCACCTGGACAGCCCACCGCCCCCCACCTAGACAGCCCACCCCCTCCCTGGACACCCCACACCCCCTCCCCACCTGGACAACGCACCCCCACCCCCTGGACAAACCCACCCCCCTGAACATCCCACACCCCTCCCCTACTTAGACAACCCACCCCAACACCCCTAGAAAACACACCCCCTAGACATCCCACCCCCTCCCCCACCTGGATATCCCAAACCCACCCCCTATATAGCCCCCTCTCCCTAGGATATCCCACACCCCTCCTGGGGCAGCTAATACCCCTCCCCCACACCCCTGTAGCCCCTACCCCCTTGTAGCCCCTAACCCCTGGATACCCTACCCCCACCTAGACAACTCCCCACACATGGAGACCCCCCTACCTCTCCTGTATCCCCCCTTAAGGTATTTTTATTTAAAATCATTTATTCATTATGAAAGGAAAACCATAAGGAATTTGCCATTTCATTCCAAACAACCCCTTCAATTTATCAAAACATGACAAATTCAATTTATCAAAACATGAAAAATTTAATTTATAAGGCTCTATGGCTTCACTTAGGAAATGTCATTGGGTAAAGGGGAAATCAACTACATTGTTAATTTCAATTTAAAAATTGGGCCAAGCACTTAGTGAGGTGTGGTGGTGTCTAGGAGATTTGGTGGTGTCCAGGGGGGTTGTCTAAGGGGGGTGGGGGCTGTCCAAGTGGGAAGAGGGTGTCCATGGGGTAGTGGTGTCAAGGTTGGGTGGGGTTTGTGGTGGTGGTGGTGGTGGGGGGGGGGGGGGTTGTCCAAGGGGGTTGGGTGTCCAGGGGGTGGGGGGGAGGGGGCTGTCCAAAGGGTGGGCATGTCCAAGGGGGTGGGGGTGTCTAGGGGGTGGGGGCTGTCCATGGGGGGGGGGGGGTGAGCGGTTGTCCAGGGAGGGTGGGGGTGAGGGTGTCTAGGGAGGTTGGGGGTGGGTGTGTCCAGGGGGTGGGGGTGTTTTGAGGGGGGGAGGGGCTGTCCAAGGGGTGGGGGTGTCTAGGAGGTGGGGGCTGTCCAATGGGGGGAGGGTGTCTAGGGGTGGTGGGGAGGCTATACAGGGGGGGTGGGGTGGTGGTGTTCAAAGGTGGCAATACCCATATAATAACTTTAAAATTACCTATAACCAATCCAACCAACATTCAATTCATCCTAAATATCAATACCATTCCCATTATTCCTTGAACAAAAACTATAAATACAAAACCGAAATCCATTTTCAACTGAACTAAAGTCCATAGAAAATACCATATCACCCTACTAAACAAAACCATTACCATGTTTTAATTTTAGAACAAAAAATAGAAAACAAATCAAAGGGTTCAATATGCCGTATAACACATGAACTCAAATTTATCCCAAATCAAAAATAGAAAATAGAAAAAAATAGAGGGAGAACATTAAAACTAAGGTAACACTTACTAATTTGATGTGTAGAAATAGAAAATTGAATCATTGAAGATGGATCTAAGACTGGAAGGAGTTTCATGGTCGAGAAAACTTCTATAGGAGCTTTGGATTAGGGTTTGTACGGTCTTCAATCAGGTTAAGGGGTGCTTGGTATTTGGGGAAAACTTTCCCAATGGCTTTTAAAAACTGTTGGGAAAGCATCTCTTTACCAACGGTTTAGTAAAACCATTGGTATATGTTAGAGGAACTAAAGCTATCCCAATGGTTTTTTTCAAACCATTGGTAAAGATTACCTATATTGACACATTTTCCAACGGTTTGAGAAAACCATTGGAAAATGTGGATTTTTTACAGTATACCAATGGTATCTTCAAACCGTTGGTATATATTCATTAGGAAACCACCATTTCTAGTAGTGAGTGATTTAGTAATAAGTTTATTTTTTTGGAAATGATGAGATTCCTTAATATGATCATGATGATGTGATAATGATATTTGAATAATGATATTTTGGACATCAATAAGTAAATTGGAAGGTAATGATTTTCCTAGAACTGATTAAGGATTCTTGAAAAGTGGCGTATGCTATCAAGGGTGATGTTTACAACTTTTTGGATTAAAGCATAAGAAAGCATTCATGTTTTCAACAAGGATGTATGGTAAAGATAATACATTATTAATATATTCACATGTTTGGAATGTGAAAACCAAGAACTACCTTATGAGATATGGGAGATAAATTTTAAGTCTATTTATTTCACCTCTTTCTAAATTTTTATATTTTCATTTTTTGTAAGGATTGTTACATTATTCATTTATGGATAGTATAAGTTATTTTCTAATTTAAGTTTGTTATATTAATGTATTATCTCACTATAGGTGGAATTATGCATATTTGATTACCTGTTCTTACCTTTTTGTTGAGATATATGGAATGACCTATCATCCTATTTCATGATCTGCTAACACTTCAAGAATGAAAAATCCAACTTCATTTCTTTAAATAAGATATTAAGTGGAAGTTTTTTTAAGGCATAGACAATGGTTAGATTTTACCAAAATAATGTAAGTATCTATTATGAAGAAAAATTATTAAACATTAGGGAAAGGATCTTGAAAACCAAAAATGTTATCTTAGAACCTTCTTATCCGATGAATCATATTGTCCCGTAAATCATCCTAGATTTCTGGATTTCTGGATGTCAACTTTTTCCAAACATTGTTCTATATCAAAATCCATTAGAACTTGACGGTTAGATTTTTCTTATATATCCATTTTTGAACTTCCCACTAATTTCCCTCTATGTGGAAACCTAGTGATGAGTAACATTGCTAAACCGTTATTCTTCTAATATTCCTTTTTAAAATAATGTTTTATTATTCCTTTTATGATGCCGGTTTCTATGAAAGAATCTCTCAAGTAGTAAACCTTTTATAAATGTGATGAATTTCAAGAGAGAAATTCATTTTAAGGGGGTATAATGTAACACCCAAAGATTTTAAGAGATAATTTTTTTAATTTCTTTGATTTCTTGTGTTTTAAGATACACCAAGATTATCTTATGCTATACGCAATATAGTACATGGCTTGTATTACACATAATTTCATGTTTTTTTGATAGAATTTATTTCACACAACACTAAGTATAGATTTTATTCATTGTATAAAAGAAATATGTTTGGATTATGTCATTTCCAACCCCAAAGAATATTTTACTAATTTTAACACTAACTTGGACTGCATTACATGCAAGAGTGATTTTCCTCGATTGCTTGCATTGTACGTATTACTGAGTTTCACTAAATAAAGATATATTATTAAAATATTATTTAATGGAATATAAACTTGAAGTTATGAATATCATTATCTAATTTTTTAATTTTATATAACATTATCATTCATATTATGTATTTTCTACAACATGATTTATGAAAATTTTAAATTTTTTCAGATAAAATAGGTATTTTTCAAAAACTGCTGTTTTTCTGTCTTTTGATGGCACACAAATTTTATATATTTTTTTTAATAATGTTACATATAATTTTTAAAAAATAAACATATTAATTTTAAGTGGGGAATAAATATTTACTTTAGATGAATTTATGATTTTTCTTGATAACATTAATGTTTAGATGAATAGTAATAATACACTAAATTTTAAGTGAAAAGAACTTTTTTTCATTGAAATAATTTATATGGTTAAAATATAATATTGAATGATTTTAAAGTATAAATAGAATATATTTTATTATTCAATATAATTTATTTCATTATCATTAATTTTACATTTAATTCATATGTAAAAACATTTCAATCTCTTGCAATGTTATAACTTTTAAAAACATGTTTTCTCATTCTGACAATCAGATTGATTTTAAATTAATTTCTACCAATTATTTGTTATTAATTTAGAATAATGGATTCCATATTTTTAATCATAATGAAATAATTGTGTAAATATTTACCTTTTATTTTTGGACATTATGAATAGTGACTTCAGTAATAATTTTTATTTACCATGGTTTAAGGGTAAATCATGTAAAAAAGGGTAAATAAATAAGAATTTAAAATATAAAACTACCCTAAAAAATTTACTAACCCTAATTTATGAAATAAGGTAGACCATGAGAATCCTTGGGTCTATTTTAAGACCCTTTGATGCCACTTGGGTGTGATAATGACCATTTATATTTTTTAATTTAAAGTAAAGATAAATATGACATAAACACGTATCTTTTACTAAATGTTTTTGAATATAAGGTTATATAACTTATTTTTTAGACTATAAATAGTAATTGTAACTCTAACTATATTTAATACATCATGATTTTCAATTTATAGTTTTTAAACATCAAATAAATAAATTTATTTATGACATAATGTTAATGCAGTGATTACCTTATTAAAGAAAAATTCAAATAAATGTTATTATAAATTTTAAAATAAATATAATTTTAACATTATGATTCCATAAAAATATTTATGTATTAATATTACATTTTATATTTGATATAATATAGTTTTGGTGAATTAATGAAGTTTTTATTACTTTAAGAAAAATTAATTACTAAATAATTTCAAAATTGACATAAATGAGTTTTTTAAACAAATACAATTTTATGAAATGATATAATAGTCATAATAACATAATATTCAGAAAACTAACTTATAAAATGTTAAATATTTTAATAATGATCTAATGTGGGTTCTCTTTTCATTTTATAGTAACTATAGTAACCATATATTATAAAAAATAAAAGAAGACATGGTATGAGTTAATGTTTTAAAATTATGGTTAAAGCTAAATGATAAGGTAAATTTTGTTTCTTAAACTTGTATAAAACCAATTGTTTGAGAGGATTTAGACCCATAATAATATTATAATCTACATTAATCACTTTTTATCTATTATAATTCTATAATCCTTTTATAATAAAATAATATTTCAAAACATTTTTAAATTTCCCCTCCTCACTCTTATAAAATGACACCACCTCTAGCCACATACTCACACCTTTAAATCCCCTTGGATAATCCAAATTATACCAAAGATATCTCCAAAAATCCCTCCCTTCCTTCTAGAGGCGAAAATTTTGGCATAAATCTATCCTATGGAGACCTATTGTGCAAATCAAAATGAGATACTCGAAAAAGAGGTAATTGTTTTATCAACTCTTTCAAAATTCTTTTCTTCTTCTATATCATTTTATTATAATGTTTCCTTACTAAAGTAATTAATAAAAAATATATTATACATTATGATATGTTATTATAATTATGGTACAACCCTGTACCTTTTTTTATCTATCCTACAAATAATAATTTCACCATGCATGTGTACGTAAGGGTTACCGTCTGCACGTTGTGGTTTGTTAGTCAACAATAATTAATTTGGATGGGTATAATGATGCGTATAATGGATGTAATTGATTAATTTAACATTATAGTTATTATTTATAATTAAAATACTATAATATTCCATACCATTTAACCATTAAGTGAATAATATCGTTGCTGATACGTATGTACGGCTTACCATCTCCACGATGCGATGAGATTCATTCGACATGTTTACCATTACAGAATGATTATAAAGTATATATAATAAATAATAATAAAATATATAACATAATAATTATACTATATATATATATACATGTCATTTATGTTCTTCCATTCAATTCAATAAAGAAACAGAAACAATGTTCATGCGTATATAGGACCTACCATCTCCATGAATGGTGTATTCAATTTCATTTATCTATCTTTTATATATATTTATATACTGAATATTTATGATATATAAATCATTTTTTACATTTTTGAAGTAGTTTAATAACTATCAATGTAATATTATTTAGAATAAGATGTCAAAACACGTACGATAAATAATGAAATTATTACCGAAAACGTTGCTTTAACATAGAATTGGTAAATAAATGGGTAATATAAATTCATAAGTGAATCATATATGAAATAATAAATATTATTATGGTTATTTTAAAAGATAATAATTTTTTTAATCCTATTATAAAATAGTTTCAGACACATATAGAAGATATGGGACCTAAGGTAAGGGATAATTTCGCAATCTCATTATTATAGAAGATTTTTCATACAAAAGTTTTTTAATGGGGTATAATTATCATCCATGTACATGTTTCCTAAATATGTAAAATTATTTATATTATTACTAAATTTTTTAATTAAATTTTACCCATTGGTGAATTTTTATTGAACGGTATGAAAGGGATCTTTTTTTTTTGTTTTTCAAAATGATGTACTTTTTTCCTTTTTAGTAAAAGTTTGAGAAGAATGTTTTTTAACTTATATGACATGAATTGATTTTTATGATTTCATGACACCTTATTTCCATGAATATTTCCTTAAAACTTTTCAATTTTATTTTCAAATAAACTTTTTTCTTTTTAAATTTCTTGGTTATTTGAGAAAAGAAAATTCTTTAGAAGAAGAAACGATATTTACCTACAGAATTAAGTTCAAGTGTTTTTCAAAATTATATTCCATATAAAATGAAAAAGGGGTATGTTTCAATCCATATTATTACATTGATTTGATTATTTTTATGATGAAATTATTTTTTTGAAATCCATTTATTTTATATGGATTATGATAAAATGAATTTTAAGTAACACATTTTATTTCATGGGTTATGCTATGATGAATGATTTATGTTTTTGTGGAACATGTAAGAATGATTTCAGTAATGAAATTTTTTCACTATGAAGGTCTTGGAAGAAATGAATTGTCTTCTATGGAAATCATATTATGTGACTCATTGATTTCCACAATTAAATGTTTTATGATCATGTTATTTTATCATGATTAATTTTTCTTTATAATCTATGTCTTATGTGCTTCCAAGATTTATTTTATGACTCATGATTTTGATATTTAAACATTTTTGTTCATTTTTTTACATTATTATGTTTATGGTTTGTTTTATGTTCTAAATGTTTACCCTTATTGTGCTTTTGAGTTCACAATTTTTATTTTTTTCCCCAAGATAGAAATAAATGTTTTAGGCATGAAAAAAAGGGGAAGATATTTATGGGATATTTTTAAGATCTTTCACCAAGATATAAGATTATGTTCTAAGTTTCCAATGACACTAAACTAATATGGTATTTTGGCCCATATTTGTGTAATGTATTATGTATTCCACAAAATATATGTAATTTACAAGAACATCAAGATTGGTTAGTTATATTTACGGTCTTATTACATAGGTAAATACACATCCATGATTTTATTCATTTTTATATGCACAATATCACCTTTTGTTTGTGACTTGCATGATTTCCACTTTATCTCATACACTAAGAGTTGAAGGTGAAATAGTTATTGTTGAAGTACTAACAGTTCATGAGGTTTAATAATAATACATTCTATCTATCTTCATCATAAAATAATGTTCAAGACATGTTATCTAATATGTATAAATTTTCATTTGGTGGGGTAATACTTTAATCTCTAAAATATTATTTGAAATTTAACATAATCCACTCCATAAATGTTACCCTTATAATGGTTACAAAATAATATTCACCATTTATAACTTAAAAACACCCACATTAAAGAATATTCATTGGATTCCTGGGGACATCCTTGTACCATATCATATAATATGTGATTTAATTGTTCCAGAATACGTGTAGAGGGAGGCAGTCATATGAAATTTCACTAGAGCATGAATAATAAAACATTCATAGGGATTATTCATACAAAATAAAACCTGAATGTACTAACATATAATGGGAGGATAAGTGTGCACTATTTATTATGGTTCACTTCATCCATTGTGATTGCATAATAATTACCTTCATCCCCCAAATTTATAGATTGCTGTTGCTGATCATCAACCTTTACCTTTTTAATTACTTTATATCATAACTATCATACCCCTTTCAATTGAAATATTATATTTTAATTGGTGCATTCCTTGAAGTTTTTTCGTTATTTCCATTAACTTGGAACACATATTTTCTTTAAACTTCTTTTCTACCCCTAAAACATTTTGCCGTTTTCCTAATACAATTTCCTCCATCATCACTTCCACACTTTTATATTAATATTAATCTAATATTCTTTTCTCGATCTCTTTTAGAGTTCCCATTTCATTATTTACTTATTTCATTCTCATAACCATGAGACTGATAAGAAAATTCAATCTCCCATTTCTTAAGAAGAATACAAGGAAGGTACTTACTTAAAAACATGTTTTTGAACTCTTCCCAATCCTTGGATAAAAATTTATCTTATTATATTATATTCCTGATAATACTCCATTACCAATTCCCTTCACATTTTAATAAATAAGTTCCCAACATTACTCTTTTACATTATAAACAATGGAGAATGAAAAATATATTTTCAGTGGTACATATCCATTTCTCTAAAACTGGTAGATCATTTTCCTAGTAAATTATGGTGGATTCTGGATAAATATTTATTAATGAAAAAATTGTCCCCTCTTTAGGTCATTTGAAAAATCAGAATGATTCATGGATTCACATGGATGTGTGGTTAGGGTAACCAAGGTTTTGAATCCATCTTCTATAACATTTTGTTTCTTAGGAGGACCATCATTTCATTTCACATTTCTTTCCTCACTATCATGGTTTCTTTGGGATCCAACCATTGACTAAACCCTGAAAGCATAGTTTAAGCAACCCTTTTCATGATAGAAAAAAACTTAATGAGAAAAATTACTTATATGATGTTTATATCATAGAATATAATCCATTAATTTCTAACACCATAGGCTTATATGTAGAGTCAATACATGACATATCTGTATAAATATTCCTAAGGATTTTACTAATATTTTCTCATCCTATTATCAAAAAGTTTACAAATCATTTACTTTAATAAAAATTATAGCGACCCATATATAACATACACGAGTATTACATCATCATTGATGAATATTCAACACATTACAAAAATACATGCATGAGGACCAAAATAGTTTAGTATATTTGGACACTTGGAAACATCATATTCTTACTTACTGAAAAATCTTCAATATCTACCTTAAATATAATCCCCTTTAGTACTACTACATAATATATTTCATCAAATCAAGGGGAAAGGAATCATATGAAAAGGGTAAGCTCATATATACACTAAGTTTTAATATATAATATATTAAGAATAACATGATCATAAGGGTATGATAACAAGACCACAACATTATAATATCATACCCCACATATCAAAGATCGTAATCAAGAGTCATGGCATAAATAATACCAATTTTTAAGATATGAATCATAAGGGTGGTAAATCATCATTAATATATTATGAACAGAAACCTCATGTCATATAAGTGTGGAATTATCATAATTATAGATAAACATTTCATGTCTCAAGGTTAACTAAAAATACCATTAACATAGTGGATCAAGACACACATATTTCCCCTTTTTTGATCGGGACACACCTATTTCCCACAGTGGATTAGGACACATCTATTTCCAATAGTGGACCATGTCACACATGTTTTCCATTTTGGTTTAAGAAAATCCTCTTTAAAATTTTGGATCAGGAGACACATGTTTCCCATTGCGGATCAGGAGACAACTACTAATCCTTGTGTACCAAGACCATCCACTTGTTTCCCATCATTATCTCATGAGATATAATTTTTTACCAATGAATTGGAGGTAGATATAGGTCCCAACCATATCACAATTTAATCATATATATGTGTGCTATATAATAATAAAAAAGTTTCCATATTAGGCCAATAAAAAGGGATGGTTTTTATAAACATCATATCATAAACTATGAAATTGAAGTGGTATCACAATAATTTAATCATAACATAACATATGTAAAATAGATAGTTTTCTTAATAATTTCATCATAGAATAACTATTTAAAATAAGTGTATTTCATATGTGTTTTATCATGGTATAACATGTGGTAGAAAAATGGGTTTCATAAAAAAAGATAATCTTAATCATAAAAAATTCAAATAAATAATAATAATGGGGCCCTTGGATCATAACACTAGTAAATAATAAAATATATTAAAAAATATAATATTATATGGAGATGTATTTTTATAGATCACATAGAACACAAATTTTCTTTAAAAATAATTTTTAAAAGATATTACATTTTCAAAAATAAATTTCTTTGAAACCAATTTGAAAAACGAATGTCCAAAATATTAGAAATTTTTTTTAAAAGAAACATTTAAAAAATTTAAATTAAGATTAAATGAAATGACAATAATGATGGTGGGTAAATCCATACACATAGAAAATTACCATTGCACTGTAAAAAGGTTAGAAAAGTACCATGATCATAAAATGACAAGGAGATTCCATTTAAGACCAATTTTATTAAAAAGGTAAAACATGGGTAAAAATTTCTTTTCAAAATCATAAGAAATATTTTTTTAAATTTTTTAGAAAACATTGTGTTGTGAATAAAAAAAATTTCCAACTAAAGATAGAAATAAATTCATATTTTCAAAAAATAGTTTCTTAATTTTCTTAAGTATTAAAGAGTGAAAATGGGAAAAATATATGGAGAAATAATTGACAATTATAGGATACTAAACATAATTATATTTCTCTATATATTCTTCATTATATTTAATCAATTAAATAATTATCATAAAAAATATTGATAAACAATGAGATTGTAGCAATAAAATTGTTATCACTTTGGTAACATTGAATCATAATATTTTGTAAATAATAACATTAAATGAATATTAGAATATAATTAAAATAAGAATATTCATGATATAAAATTTAAAATGGCTGTACATACATCTCATAAGAAAATATACGCACATAACCTAGTATGTTTCTCAAAGAATGAATATTGAGATAAAATTACATTACCGATTTGGTAAATATTGAACCATAAAACCCATGAAAGATAGATAATTAAAGAGATATGAAAGTACCCATAAATTTATGTATATTAATTATAGAATACATTCATGATTAGTATATCCACCACACAATAAAAATAACTTGTGAATATAGCACATATATCACATAAATAAAGGCAAGACGAGAAAACCCTAACCTTATGTATTGACTTTTTTAGAACATGTTCAAACCTCATGTATAAGAAGTATAAGTTTATTAGAAATATACAAAATAATAAAATTATCTTATATCATTCCATATATGATTTTATTAGCTATTTAAATTACCATTTTATAAAAAATTTCATGTTAATGTTACACTTTAGGTAATATACACTAAGTTTTTCGTATATGTTTTGACGTGTTATTATTGATCCAATAACATAGATTATTATCCACTTATTTAAGGGATGAAAATTATGATTTAATTATAATATATTTTGTATAAAAATATTTATAAAAATATTTTAAATATATAAATATTAAATGGAATACACTGTTCATGGAGATGGTTGGCTGTACGTACACATGAACGTTGTCTCCATTTAATTATCGTATTGAAAGAAAGTACATAGATGGAATATATATATATATATATATATTATAATTTTAGTCTCATTATTACTTCATATATATAATATAAATTTATTAAACCCATCTATTATACATTCCATTTAAATTTTGAACAAATCACATCACTTGGAGTAAGCAGTAGTCTATGCGTCGACAAACAAGCATATCTTATTTACAAAAAATGGAAAGATTAATGGTATGTTTTATGTAATAATTAAATAATATTAAATTAATAATAAATACTAAATATATAATATAAAATATATTATTTTTATTATAATTCACAACCACAATATGTTGTAAAGGAAAAAATGAATGACATCATTTCACGAGGCGGTAGTCCGCCGTACACACGAATGGTATGTTTGTTACCCATTTGTTGGTTCTGTGTGTAGGTTTAGGTAAAACCCATGGAATAAAAACATATCATAATATTTAGTAAATTTTATTTATTATATAATTATTAAATAACATGAATTTAATTAGTGTATAATAATAATAATACAAAAGAACTTTTGGAAGAATGTTACCTCTTCCTTGGGTAACTCCTTTGTGTTTGCACCAAAGGACATCCTTGTTTGGATTTATACATGAATGGATGCCTCTATTATGAAGGTAGTGAATTTTTGAAGTTATTTTGGTAGGTTTTGACCTCTTTAAATGGCTTGAGAGGTGTAAAAAAGTGATGGGGGAGTTATATTTTATAGTGGAGGGGAGTGGAATTCTTGTATATCTGAAAATGTAAACCCTGTTGAGAGGTATCTATAACATAATGTTCCTATAATAATTATTAATATGAGATAAAATTGATTATATTTTATAAATATGTCTATATAATATGTATTTGACATTTTTCTAGGGTATTTGTTACCTTAAGTTAAATTTTAACCACTAAGTAAACTAATTTTTCCTTAATCGTTATAATTAATTTTTTTTAATTTCATTAAAGGTTTTGGTCAAAAAATGTTGAAAATATTATAAATTATAAAATATTTTTATTCAAAATATAGAAGATGTTTTTTTATAAAAATAATCAAATATGTGGAAGAAATTAATTTAAAATTAATCTCACAGACTTGATGAGAAAGAATATTTTAAAAATAAATATGTCAAAAATATTTAATTGTTTTTATAACCAATTTCAATGTGAAATCTATTCAAATTACCTAAAATGTATTAATTGATGTGTAATTTATATAATTATACTTTAAAAGAAAACTAAAATTTAATTTCTCTATATTAATAAATTAGACCAAAAATCATTTTTGAATTAGAATTCTGTGTTTTCACTATTCATAAAAAAATGAAACCTCTCATAAAAAATTAACCCAATTTAAATTTTGATATCCCTCTTTAAAACATTAAATCAGTATTTTAAAATAAAAATTATAAAATTTTCAAAACAATTATTTAAAATATGTCTTTGATTAAAAGGTGGTAAAATTACATTTTAGAAAAACCCATCTTTTTATTCATAAAATTGGATTTATTCTTATCTTATACCAATAAAATCTATTGGATGAGTTTACAAATAAAAATTGAAAATATTATATTTAAATTTTATTTAAAATATTCATCAAATGTTTTTTGTTTAAATATATTGAGATAAATGGTGTTTATATATAGAGAAATATTTTTCTTAGAATAGAAATTTATTTATTTCCAAATAGTTATTACTTTCATTTCAAACCAATTTATAACCAAAAGAGTAATTTTTATATAAATGTGTAAATAATATATTATAAATATTTTTAATCTTATTCATAACATTATAATGGTTAGGTGGAAACTATAATAATAATAATCTAATAACAATATTAATAGTATTTTTTTAGTTTGGTAAAAATCAACCTTACATATAACAAAAGATATTGAAGGGACGTGGTATTGTGTGTAACACAAGACAAATTTTTTGATAAATATATAGTAAGACAATCTATGTGTTTCAGGTAGTACAATATTAACTTAGTTTTATATATTGTAAACATAAAACATAGTGATTTCATATAAAAAAATCTAAATATACTGTTGTGAGAAATGAGAAATATCAAATAGAAAAAAATAATCCAAAAAATAATTCACAAAATCTCAGGGTATAACAGGAACCTCGAAAAGCCAGTTAGACATGCCCTTCACAAGTCATGACTCCCTAATTCATCCCTGTTTGGGAAACCCATGTGAACCTTCAGTGAAATCCAATATGAACTGTGCACACACCTACTCTAATTCCATACAATTTTCATTACAGCCCGGTCTATCATGTGGATACCCAATTGGTGAAAAAATGTGTGGTAGAATTTGGACCATTATGAGATCATATGATATCCAATTTTTTATATAAATAATGTTTTATATTTCCTTATACGATTTAAATAAAAACATTATTAAAACATTCTTTATGCATTACGAATAAATAATTTTTCTTTTTATACATGAAATAAATTATTCTCATTGATATAATTAATTAATTTAGTTTCTTATATATAGTTTATTACACATTTTAAAAAATATTATACCAAATATATTAACAATTTTAACAAGGTTGATCTCAACTAAAGACAATATTTTACTATTCATTGGAAATTAAATAAGGCCTATAAATTCATTAAATTGAAAATAGTAAGTCATTGAAACGAAATGATATTATAATAATAATAATTAGAAAAATATGAATTTTCATATCATGACTAATGGTTCTATTACATAATCACATGATGATTTTTATAAAAAATACTTCAAATTTATAAAATAAGTTTAAATGGACTTATAATATAAAAATAAACAAAATAAATCACATAATTTACAAATACTATATTGAAATATTTTTTAGATTATAGATTAATAACATTAATGTAAAATTGATTATATCTTAATTATGAAAACAAATTTATATTTATTGGAAATATTAAATTAAAATTTTTATAACTATAATATTTTAACTCAAAATTAAAATTAATTATATGGAAACATCTAATTATTTTAATTCATAACCCAGATAGTTTATTTTATGAAAAAATTCATTTAATAAGAAGATAACTAAATAAATGTTAATCCTTTAATTAATTTGTATATTAGATTTTCTACTCTTTAAATAAATTTTAGCCTTGCAATTATTTCATCATACATAAAGAAATTATGAATTTCAACTTTTCAAATTATGAAAAATAGATTTAATAAAACTTCTATATTCATTCGAGTAAATTAAAATTTATGCAATTAAAAAATCAAAAATAGAAATATAATTTTTATGTTATCCTCAAGTAGAGACATCATTATCTAAAAAATTTGCTAAACATTCCCTCTTAGACCAACTATCACAGTCCAATACCCGCACACTTGGATCTGGTGGTAAAAAAATAATGTATAAATTTTTATAAAATGTAACTGAGAATTATACATTACTATACAAATCCAAGTTTCTTTTTAGTCTATGTTATTGGGTGAATAGGAAATACCTTACAAAATATCAATGTTTAATAAAAATTATCTAATAAAACTTATTTAAATTCACTCATGCCATCCCCTTGAGGGAATAGAAAAAAATTTGATAATTCTAATGAAGATGTTAGAGACATTTCAAAATGTATGGTTAGTATAAAAAATACAGTGATGAGTTTTAAATGTAGTTCTAAAATCTTATAATAAAAATAATTTGAAAATATTTCATTTTATATAAAATATAAAACATAAAAAATAATAATTATATTTCTAAAATATGGATATAAGGTTTTTATATTATAATAATAGGAATAAATGTTCAAAATTATCAAAAAATCTTATCCCGTTGAAAACTATTTTAATTTCAAAATATAGTAACATTTTAAAATTATCTGATTTCTCTGTGAAAACATCTAAAATATTTACATTGAAAATAATAAAATTATGTAACATATTATGATACTTGGAAAACATTAATAAAAACAATAAGAAACAAATAGTATCACCTATTAGAAAAAAATACAATTTCTATAAGGGGTTCACACCCCATTCTTCATTATCGCATTATATACCCTCGTGCCAAATGTTTTAATAAATTAATTTTGAAATTTATAGAATGCCCATTATAATTCTACTAAAACACCATTATAGAAAATTCATATATGTATTTATTTTCAAGTAGAAAATAAATAATCTTTATTAGAAGGTTCCTTAGGGAATTTTTTTTAAATAAATTCATTCATTAAAAATAAAAAATTTGACAACTCTTATTGAAAAACTAACATAAATAAAAAAATTTATAATAAATAATGGAATGTTAATTGAAACTATAGTCAATGGTAATTTATATAATAATTAAGAACATATATAAGTTTTAATTAATCTTTTATATGTAAAATGATATCTTTTAAATATAAAATTAAAATTTTATATAAATTCATCAAATATAATCTCATAGAAAAAATAATTGAAAATAAAATAAATTATTTTCTCTAAAATGAAAGATTTTATTAAATAATAAGATTATTAATAATTAAATATATCTATATAATATTGGTCTTGAAATATATATAAATTTATGTAGAACACTTATGTAGAGGGGTTTTGAAAACAAAATCTCCCATAAATAAAATCCTTGAAACAAAATCATTAAAAAAATATGTCATTTCTTGAAAATATAGGAGTTTGTGAAAAATAATTCCCTTATAAATAGTTTTTTTAACAAAAACCATTATTTGAGAAAAAATAGTAAATTACCTTACCTTTTTGGTCTTGGTATCATAGACTGAGACATATGAGATCTACCATAGTTTTATTTTCCACACTTATAGTGTAGGAATTGGAGGAATAAAAAGTAAAGAGAAAGAGAGATCTTTGTCATGGGGTTTTATTAAGGAATATTAGGGCCTTATAAATATATAAACATGATCTTTAACTTTATATTTCTCTTAGAATATTAAAATTTAAATGGATTAATTTTCATCCAACAGAATCTGATATTTGATGAAATCTTATATACATGTAGATCTATAGAAAATATAAATTTTTATAATTGATTTTAGGATTTCCATCATTTAACATTATTTAAAAATAAAAAATTGAATATTTTATTTTTTTAATTCCTTCTATGTAATGGATAAATATAATAATGTAGATAAATGAGGCATTCAATTTTGATTGTTACTGATATGTAAAAGAAAGTGGAATCATTCTTGATATTTCGAATATGTTCTTACAACTAGTATAAAATGAAGATGATGAAATATCTTAAAATAGAATATAGATAATATTTAGTCTAAATATGATTGTTTCATTCAATTACATTTATATTTATTAATCTCATTTATGTAATGTTATTTCAAGATTTCATTAGAATATTTATTAAAACTAGACATGATATTTCTGTATTTTTACCTTTTAATAGAATTACCAGCTTTAAAGGATCACATGTTAATTATTATTATATGTGTGAATTATATTTTTTAAAACAAAATAAAATCAATGGAAGTGATTTCGTGTATTCTAATTTATTTTCATTCATCGGGTTTAGTGTTTTCCAATATGAGGAAATTTGGTATGTGGCTGAGAGGATATGACAATGGTAATTTTGAGCTAGGATTGGTGTGTTGAATTGTGGATGAAGACAATAGATTAAGGAGGAAGAAGAATAATATGGTATCGAGGCTTCTAGTCATGAGTGGGTGGTTAAATATAAAACATATATGATAAAATAGTTTTCATTGGTCTAATTAGATATTTTTAAAATAAATGTATGTTTTTGACAGTAGGATTTATTTTCCACATTTTAAAATCCATCATTTAATGAACATGCATTCGAGCACTCTAATACACGACAACCGAGCCTGGTATAATATCTTTCTAATGTAATGTGGGATATTCAATCAGAAACATCACTTAAAAACACCACACAATAGTCACTCCTCACCCGTGTATCCCTCTTCGAGCAACCCATACATGCCTTCTGGCACACTATTAGGTGTTATGCTGCCACCCACTCTTCCTCTGTGTTTCCTTCTTAGGAGATCGTTCTCCTATTTGGTTGACCACCTGCTCCCACATGTATGCTATATTTTGGTCTATTGTTGTCCCATTTTATAAAAAATTGTTTATATGATTTAATTTTAAATTACATTCAGAGACTAAACATAAAAACTATATTAATAGTTTTCTTGTTATTTATAAATAAATACTTATTCTTTTTTCAAATTCAAAAACTTATTTCCATTAAAATATTTAATTAATTTAAAAACTTATTTATCATATATTACAAATTTGAAAAGAATATTAATACCAAATATAATAATAGGTGTCATGGCAGTAATTTTGAAAAAAATATATTTTACTATTCATTACATATTAACTAGGTTTATAAATGTTTTAAATTGGAAATAATAAGTAATTCCAAATCTATGATATTATAAAATTAATATTTTGAAAAACATGAATCGTAAAATAATAAATAAATGATCTTTTAATAATCACTTATATTTTTTAAAATATTAGTAATTATAAAATAAAAGTTTAATGACACAATAGATACAAATTAACATAAAAAATAACATCATTTAAAAAAATATTAATACACATTTTAACTTGTTTATTTTTGTCATTTACTAAATATTTATTATGTTTTAATTAAGAATGTAAAGTAAAATTTTGTTGAAAAATAAAACTAGTTTCTTTTAACTAAAAAATTTTAACTCAAAATTGAAATTGATTATAGGGAGAAATTTTGGTTTTTTAATAAATCATAACATATTTTTTTTTTATGACAAAAATAATTTAAAACTAATTAATTAAATATATTTATTCCATGAAATTTTAGGGATATTGGTGAATGAGGGTGCTACTAGTTTTTGGTTTATTAGATTTATATAATGGGTTAGAGATAGTATATCCCTCTATAGAAATATACACCTAACAAGAATAGAGTGTCAATGGGACTCAAAAACCACTTTGCTTGAATAGGTCACCTCATGGAATAGTGGTTCACACAATTTAAGGTCATGGTTTCTCGAATTAGAGTAATTATCAATAATTTATTAAAATCAATCTCATATTAGGAGTGAAGTAGTACACATGGAAAAAAGTGAAATTCAATATCTGATGTTTATTGAGATTTAATGTCAATATAAACATCTTATTAATGAAAAGTTCACTGTTTAAGGGTATGAAAAATAAACCACTAGGAATATGTTCTATGTATAATTAGGCAAAGAAAAAACCAAATATTAATTGGGGGACCAAATAGAAGAATAAATAGTTTTAGATGAGGGAAATAAGGATGTGTAGTTTATATTTTTTTCATACATAACAAAGAGTGTATCCCTATAGGTAAATATAATGTGACTCAACCATGTGAAAAATATCTCAGAAAAACTTCGAAACCTACACCAGACATATTTGGTATGGGAAATAAATTAAAATAGGACTAACCATGGCATTTGATAAAATAAATTTTTTACTGAAGGGTTTGGGATAGAATGGAATGTAAAATATTATAAGAATTTTGATTAAAAAGGAGGCCTTTGAAGTAAATACCTTACTAGACTGAATCTCATTAGTGATGTTCATGAATGCACAAATGAGGTAATTGTTTGGGTATTGAATTCTTCCATAATGAACTAGAATGGGAAAAATTAAATCATATCTTTCTGAATATGATTAATTAAAAGGTATGAAAAGTGGATTAGGGATGACTATTATCCATGAATTCAAAATATATGTTCCAATACCACACCGTCAAATATGGGTTAACAAAAGATTCAAATTGAAAATTAACCATTATTATAAAAGGTTAATAGACATTTTCTATAGGATTTTTTACAGGGCACGTACCATGGATGAGAGATGAACTTATATGGTATACTTCTATAACCATTTGAAATCCAATTTCAAAATAGATGGGTATGGGGATCTAGATTAAGGATATATATATATATACGTGTGTGTGTGTGTGTGTGTCTATAGGTGAAAAATAGGGATTTTTTGGTTTATTTCTCCACTCTAAGTATCATTCCACCATGGGTTTGATCATATGGATGAGGAATCAACATAGATGAGGTCCAATCCTACCTCCTAAAAGGAGAATCATCTTGGTGACCAATGATTTAAGGAAACAGAATTAGAGGGTAATGATCAATGAAACATAAAAAGGAATATTATATGTTAATTATAAGAGTAGTTATTTTCATGTTTAAGAGAGGGTATTTGAATGCCCATACGTTTCATTTGAAAATATTAATTGTTCCACATGCACTTATTTAGACTGGTGAAGAAAGATACAAATCACAATAAATGTGTAAGGTTTTCAAATTTATTACAGATGATATGTAATTATATAGTTATAAAATTATAAAATAAGTCATTAAAAATTAACTTTATGGTTATTAAGTTAGTACTTATGGATTGAGTAATATAGAATTGTACTTTCATGGCATTGATTATTTATTTTATTGTTACATTGTGAGGATATGAGGATGTAAAATTTACAATCGTGATCCATAAAATAGGACCATGTAGATTAAAATTCCATAAAGAGTATGAATAGAGGTTGTTAGTAATATTTAAATCCATATTTATTTGATTAAAGAGTATGATTAATAAATTTCCTAAAACATGGATACTAAGAAAATCCTGACATGAATATAGGGCCAAGGGACCCAGTGTGACAAAGTCATACCGTAGAGAAGGGTGTGAAAATAGTTTATATTAATGATTCTAGGTATATAACAACGTAGTTTAGAACTAAATGGTGTGGATTTATAGGAGGTTATATAGAGTACAAGATAACACATTTTTGTCCAATTCCTTAGATATTATATGTATGATGGAGTGTGTATTAAAAATTGATGTTAACTTGGTTGTCAAATACGACATGAATGATCTCATTAAGAAGTATATGTGACAGGTGATATAATTTATCTTTTTCAAGAAATAGTTGGTTGTACAAGAATAACAAGTTTTTTAAAAGTCTTGATGATGATTCATAAAAATATTGACTCTTTTTCATTTCCACTTTACCTTTTTACTATTTCATTCAAGAAAGAAATACGAAAAATAGGCATAACAATTTTTAAGAAATCAATTTATGGGAATTCATCATGATCCTCTAATCTAATTTCATATCTTGTTTTAGCCTAATTATATATTATTAGTATTTTGGTTTTAATGTTATAAATCATTGAAAAAAGAGGTCCCTAATAGTTTATGGTCATGGAGCATAGACCATGTGTTGTATGTGGGTGTTAATAAGGTACACATGATCATATAAACTTGATAGTAACAGAATGAAAATTGGACATGGTGCCCTAAATATCACCAAAATAGAATGCACACATTTTAATGATTTGATTATTGTACTTAATGTGAGAGTTGGTCTATGTATCATTGGTTGAGGGAAGAAACCCAATATGAATCTAGTGCCTAGATTTTAGTGTGGATAGCCTTATAAAGGTAAAGAAATAGTTTTTTGTAGTTTAAGATCACACTACTATGATTGTGGGAGTTCTTAATTGGGAAATTAGATGTGAATCAATCATATTGGGGAGGAATCCATCAATACTAGTAATCCCACATGAGGGATTATTATGTGGGAAACATGTAGTAGTTGCAGAATTCACTTTTAACATTACAGAAGATGATAGTGGAAAATAGTTTTCATCTGAGTAAGGTCATTGTGGATATGAATTATTCTATCAATGTGCATGAATGCTAAAACATGAACTTTGGTGCTCCATTATATGCTTAAGCACATTGATTGAAATTATAAATGAGTGGGAGACTAGACTATTCGAAAAAAAACATGGGGGTCATATAAATGTCATTTGAAGAAAAAACCTCAACTTAAGGGTCTTGTTACCCATTAAATGATGTAGAATGATACATAGTAATAGAGTCCATTTTTGGGATGGTAAATATTAGAGTATATTTATATCCCAACAATAATGAAAATAAATACATATGTCTTGGGGATTGTTTCATATGATACAAAAACCAAATAAGGGGTTTCCCTTTCATGCTAGGACAATGGATCTATTTTACTATTCATAAATCATATAGAAAAGAATTAGTTATGAATTTTAAAATCAGGAAAATTGAAGTAAAGTGTTATGCAGCTTAAATTCATATATATAGGAGATATTTTTGTTCCATTTTCACCATGTGACTAGGATACTGACCACATAGTTCAATATTATATATTAGGGATTAAAGGTTGATAATTTTAACGCCATGCATTATAGATAATGATGTTATATAGTTTAAGGCCTTATTGATATGAGAAAAAATTATTTTATTTAACATAAAGTGATCAATAGTTGTTCATTAATATGATGTTAGATATATACTTCCTGAATAAAATTTCATTATTGGGATGTATAATGTGCTTCTAATCCATTATGATTAATGTGTTTGAACCATTAGAGAATACCATTTAAATCATGAACCTATACATTTAGTGTTTTTAAAGTAGGTATGATTATATTTATTAGGGAGAATAGAATGAAAAACTAGGGAAAAGAATGAAAGAAAACCTTCTTCTTGAATGCTCATCCCACATGGTTCTCATGCGCCTTGGGGTAATAGAGCACTCTGAAACTGTTCTCATGAAGGGATTTTAATTTCATTATAACATATGTCCTTTTTTCATGGTCAAATATTTTTAAATGGATATTCAAAATTAATATAGTTAAACCTAATCTTTTTTAACTGGTTATTTTCTATATACAAAAGATTATAGAGAAACCTGTGTGGAATTTGAAATCATTTCCAACTATTCTCACAAGGAATTGGAGACCTTACTGAGACAACCCCTCTTATTTTGGTCCAAAATATTCTACACAATGATATAGAGTGTCATGTTTAATTAATTCATCTATTCTTTTTTATGTCATGTATATGTGATAAGTATGGGTAGACCAAATATTTATCTATCATAAATTTTCTTTAGCTTCAAGGATAAAAAATAAGGACCATTTTCTATGGTGATAGTATAGGGGATCTGAAGATGATAGATGATATTGGACTTAAAAAACAATATCATAGAATGGGTATTTACCTCCTCGATGGAATTATTTTATCACATTTTAAGAATAAGTCATTATTAGTAAGGATAAACCTACACTATTAGACTATTACTACTATATAGGGGACCATTAAATCTAGTCCCCATATAGCATAGGACTAATAATATTTCATTGTATGAAAAATATATAGTAGTCAGTTTCAGGATGTTGTATTAGATCGATAATAAATGACACTTCCTTGTGAATTCCATGCATTCATGAATAATGGTAGGGACAAAAATAACCTTCATTTGGATCTGGTGTGATAGCGTCAATCTAGATTGATAATCCACACAAGAGCTATTAAATACCCCTTCAAAACATGGGGGATATCCTTTTATTGTATTCAATGGAGAAGGAATATATCAATGTTGTGTCTATAGAGAATATTATATCATATATGGTCATCATAGAGGAAGAATTCATCATACATCAATGAACCTTATCGTAGTCAGATCAGTCTGGTGGCTGAGTTTTTTTATGAGAGATTCTCAATGAGATAGGTCATCTATTCAAATAAATAAACTATCATGGGGAATATTATGGGATACATCTGGGAATATAAAGTATCTTACTTATTCAACTCTCTAACTTCATTACTTAGAGTGATGTGATAGATGAATTTTTATGTGCTATAGGGATTAACAATTCATCCTTAAATGACTCTACAAGGGGTGTGGCTCGACTTTCCAAAGTATATAATCAAATTTTTAGGGATCATGTTAGATGAGTATCCTTAAATGTTTATGATACCTACTCATATCACCTTTTAACTTAAGTAAGATGATGACATAATATTTTTTAATATTATAGTGACAACTGACTTTTTTGATGATTTGATCTGAGTTCCAATTTACATGAAATCGTAAAACCTAATTCTTGGGGGCCATCCTGAAACCAGGTATGGGGGACTTATAATTTTAATCACTATTTGTACATCATATAACAAGATAAATATGCATGATTTAAGGGACTTGGAGGGATTCATGAAGAATACATGATGTCTATAATTGTTAATTTTATAGTTATTTATGCTTCTCCTTATCGGGTTCTAGGAGGTACAATCGATGTGCACCTATTGAAATTATGTTACATGATCAATGAAAGAGATGGATTTATCTAGGAAGCTAGAGTACATGGGAAATGACTCATACTTTGGGTGTGTAATTAGGAAATTCCTATGCTCATGTCCCCAGATATCCTACTAGATATAAAGTTTATGTCAAACAATTTATGGATAAACGACCACTAGACCAAAGTTAAATCAATATAGGGTAGATTAGGATGAACTTTTATGGTTAAGTATGGGAAACTAGTTAACTCTAATTCTTCTGTATATAGTGTTATAGCTTCCTTATCCTGAAGTCTAAGGTGAGTTAGTAATTCTTGATTGTATATTATTTGGTCTCATTATCAAGTAGCAAGTGACTAAGATTATATAGAATATTATATTTTCCTTCTATTTTCTTTTGAGAAATGTGGGTGATTATGATCGTTTGATATATCTATATACTCATTGAGATAATTTACATGTATAGCTACATCAAAATGGGGAACTATCACTTTTAACTTGCAATACATAACACCCAAAAAGTGGGATCCATAATATTAAAATAGAAGTAACTTTTTATTACACCGTGTTGGTGATTGAGGGAGTATTTGAAAAATTGTGGGTATAATGTGGGGACTAATATGTGCAAGTGAAACTGGATTTTCTATAGAATGGTTATGTATGATGTCTCTTATGAGAAAACCCTGAACTCAGTACTCGATACCAAATCAATAAATTGGTTTTATAATTAATTCTTTTTTGTGTGGTTTATTGTCACTATAGTAATATTCCTAGATCAATAGGTTAAATGGGTTTTAATTTTCCTTGATGATCCCCAAATTTTTGAGTTTCCAAGTGTAGATGAGGTTAATCCTTGAGATTGTGTCCACTATGAATTAAAAAAATATATGAGATTAAACTATACTAATATTTAAAAAGTGATAATGTTCCCTTAAATGATGGAATCATCATACTTTCCAATGAGGGAGATAATTTCATTCCATTATTTGTTCTTGGTTTCCTCACATGGGAGGCTTCAAAGTAGCAACCTCAATTTGAAATTGGTAATTATTATCCAGTTCCTTGGTGAAATAATCATATAACTCATTCAAAAGAAGAAGTGAATTATGAATTTAAACCCTTTATAAATGTCTTATTAGTTCTTGAATACATCATATATTTTAGTTAAGAAAATTTTTCTTCATCCAATGGGCCTTTTCATAGGAGGAATCTTGTTTTTCCCTATTATATGAGATGTTGGGGTGTTTCTAATATCTGGTTCATATGTCTATCATTTGTATGGATAAGGCTAAATTCAAGTGGATTGATTTGGATTAGCATTCCATGATTGTGACTAAAACAAACTATCAACCAAAATGACAGTTTATAGAGAAGCACTGGATGATGATGATTTTAAGGGTTCTTCTTACTAGGCCTTTAGAAATTATTTTCATATATCCTACATTATTTAAATCGTAAAATCAAGGAGGCAACCTCAAAAATTATTCTTTTTGAATTTTCATTTCTATTTTCGTTGAAAACATCATTCAATTAGAAGATATCATTACCAAATTCGGTATAGAAATAAACTATGCTATAAGAATTAATATATTTATATTACTTCTATATGTTTTATAGATACTTGAAAATATTGTGGTTTAATCCTTCTAATAAAGGATTATGATTTCTTTAAGAGTGAATAAATGCTTTATAACTAGAAAATACATATCATTATCCTTGCACAATCAGTGTTGAATCATCCAATACATGGAAGGTTGTGATGATAATGGGGAATTAGTAAGAGATGAGATATCTATTAGGGGTATTTGAAAGGTAATATGGTTATGAACATTCATGTTGAATATAATGATTTACTTTTAGGATATATAGTGTTTGAACATTTTCAAACCATTATCGGATACATACATCCATTCCTTGACATATTCATCATAATCAAGGGTGGTTGATATATATGTGACACATTCCACAGGATTTCCCAATTACACTATTCAACTGTCTAACTAGTCATGGAGCTAGTCCTTGAACAAAAAAAAATTTGATGTGTTCCAAAGAAGTTTGTGGTTGAAGAAGAAGATGACACATTTCCTTAATAAAACCACATGTTTATTTTTTTCACCATTATATTCAATTTGTTATTGTCAATTTCTTAGGGTTAAAATATGGAACCAACTCATTAATTTATATGTAAACCATATTATTTTATTTTAAAAATGGACTAAGGGGTTTATTCTAATGATATGGAACATTAGAAACATTATTATAGAGAACATGCACTGAAAGGGGAATTTTCTATGCAGACAGGTAAAGTTGGATCACCAAAGGGGCCAGAGTCGGCGTAATTGAAGTTATTTAAAATCTGATAGTATTTTTTATAAGATTTGGGAAATTTAATGGGTGATATTAAATCATGGTCCATTTCATGTCTCCCTTACGGAATTGGTCTCTTTTAGTGAATTCTTGGAATCTACAAAAATATATTATGGATGTGGGATTAGAATGTTATCATCTCTAGAAACAAGTTAAAATTTATTCATAGGGAACCCACATAGTGAGGCATCATTTATTCCTTTTCCACAAAATAATAAATTAATTAAATTTTTATTATATCTTTATTTGTACATGTAGATGTTAGTGAAACTAGTCCATGATAACGTGGAGTAGAATTCAAATAGGAATATTTAATTTAGATCCTATCATCAAGCGATGGATCCTTATTCTAGTTTGATGTACCAGAAAAATCTAGTTCCTTTAATGGTTTGTAAAAGATAATTCATCCTAGTCAAATCAATTAGGTATAGGGTTCACATTATCTGTTCTCATAAAGAGGATATGTAAGAAAGGTGATGCTCTGGGTCAGATGTTCTATTAATGGAGGTAATTCTTAGTTTACCAAAATCATGGGGTGGTGGAGTGTGGTCCACCAATACTGGATATGGATTCTTCTCAAGGTGAAACATATATCATTATGTTTTAATATATTTGAACTGGGTTGTATAGTCACTAATCAAATCATCATGGATGGTGCTGACTAGTGTCTGCCCCCTGATAGTCAGTTGTCTCTTGATTTAGATCAATCAGGTTCGAAATGTGAAAATCCACATGGGTATACTAGGGAAGGAACCATATTAGAGAAAATAATTTTCTCAATTGAGCAGAGAAACCATCCTAAAACTGGTCCCAATGAGAAGAAATTCATATTTTAGTTCTAGTTGGTCAACATAGGAGGATTTTCTATTAGGGTTATATAGGAGAATTACATGTTCTTCTAAGTTCTACTCTACGTCAAGAAAGTTATTTTGGCGGAGTTGGGAACTAAGAATATTTTATCCCATGAGTCATTAGAGAAAACAAATTATAATAGAATCCTATTTCTTTAAATGTAAAGTATCTGGTGGAACATTGGGTTCGAATATTTCTTTTTCCCTTATTGAAAAATCAATGGGTGTCTGGGAATTTCTCAATATGTTCTTTAATGTGAAAATACTGCCTTTATTCATAGGTATGGAAAACCACTATAAGGTTTGATTCATGATTATGTTATGCTCTTGGGAGGTCATATTCATTTTTCACCACATCACTGGAATCTCACACACCTATTTAGTTCAACATGTTAATATATTAGAATTTAATGTGGTAGTGGTCAGTAATGGAATGTTTTGGACATCACCCGGTGGTCTGACATCAATGTCCCTCTATCATTACAAGAGAGGACATAACCAAAGGGTTCCATACCACACCAGGACCCTAATATAAGTGTGGGGTTATTCTGCTTACATAATCAGACACAATCATGAAATACTATCCATATTTGACAATTGAATTTTTTTGAGACCTTCATGTATCATGGTGTTGAGAAACTAGAAGCTCGGTGAGGTATTTAATTCATCATTTTTTATATAGTGACTAATGGTGCTCATGGATTCTTTAGTATATCATTTTATGGTCTTGAAGAGATTTGGAGGTCACCTATAAATTATTTTTGAGGCATGTATCTTGGTTATCAATGATAATCCTTGGGATAAATAAAAAAAATGTTTTTGGTGGAAAAAATAATTTCAACCCATATATATCCATTATTTACTAAAACATTTATTTATCCAACTCTTGATCGTATTAGAAGCCCTGATTTTGATCATACCAAGCTTATATTCATTATACCTATGAGGATAGAGGAGGTAAAAATAGTTAATTTCCATACTGTTAATATTCTTGAAGAGGATACATCAAATGATAAATTATTCCATAGAGGAAGTCATCCTGAGGAGGTGAAACAATTCTCATCATAATTTTCCTATAGAATGGAGGTTATATAGTATGTTTTTATAATGGGATTACATCAAGGTACTCTATTTTTAAAAAAAATTTCTACCTCATTTGTGGGTGCTATCATTGAGCCTTAGATCCCTCCCACATCCTGTGAAGAGTTACTAAGAATGAATTATAATGTTGAAATTTATGGATAAATGATGAGTACTTTATTGGGATCCATTATATCCTCCATACGTAAGTACTTATAAACGGATTTCAAACTTTTTTGAAATATATATTAGGGATTTCCATTCCAAACTGATGGGATCCTACCACTAGGTATGGTGATGGGGGTGGGAGAATCACTATGAACTAATTAGTTATGATAGATTCTAATAGATCGATGGTCACACGGTGGGGGTACCCATGTGCTACCTATGGATCCCACATAGATGTTACTAAACCATTAGAATCTTGGATTCCCATATAGGTGTTCCACATGAGTTTTGGTTATTATCACACAAAATAAACCCATAAAGTCTAATATCACTATATCCACTAGGTAGGATCTTTGATGTATTGGAGTTATTTGGAATGGGGTGGACCTCCATGTCAGTTGGGAATAAGTCCATATGATGGGAGAGTGGTCCTAGAAGGCCAAGTGAGCAGATTGGGTCTTCATCATTGTCTCAAAAAAAGAATCCCCCTGCATGTATGGATGAAGACACTAAATGTTGATGTAGTGGTAGGGGAAATAAGAGTTATTGAAGTTCAATATCATCAACTTGGGTTAGCAGTAAACCATGATAATGGGCATCATGTAATATGGACCATGGAAAATAGGGTAGGGATATGATCAAACTATTCATATACTATTGGGGTCATCCTATATTTTTAGTTGTTCCATGTGAAGGGAGCCCTTTCTGGTGGATCAATGGTGGTGACTGTAGTGATTATTGAATGAACTTTCCCTACTTCTTTAGTATAGGGGATATAGATCTCATAACATTCCAAGAAGATATTGCTAAAATGGTTGGAATTGGTAATGGGGGAAATTTCACTAGGCATGTACCTTTTTTACATTTTATTGGGTCTGGAACTCTATCCTACAGGTCTCTTTGGGATAAATCCCTTATGGAAATGAATCCCTCATTATAATATCATTCAGTGTGGGTGGTAAAAAATCTCTACCAAATGAGATTCAATAGAGATATGGGAATATGGTTCATTTAATTTATCCTAGAGTTTGGGTTTGTGATATGAGTTTAATTGTGTGGGATTGACACACAAATGGATTTATTTTCTATATTTCTTATTGGATGAGGTAACATATTTATAATTACTATCTACTAGCGTCCTATTAGAAAATGTGGGGCCGAATATTAGTAGATGTATTATAAAATTTATTCCCTTAAATATGATTGTACTCATCCTATCCCATTTTAAAAAATATGTATCCATGGTGATGATACTATACATCTATGATAAAAAGTTTTAGTTCACTACTCATTATTGTAAGAGATTAGATTTACATATGGTTAACCATTGTATTTTATGACGATTATATTACGGAACATATTTTCATGGGAATACATCCATGGAGTGGTAACATTCTTGTGTCCCCACATTCATAATTTCCAAAGGTCAGAATCCTTCCACCAACGTGGTGATAATGATATATACCTGATTAAAATGGGGTGATTGGATATTGTTCTCTCCTTCCATTGATCCTTCCAGAGAGTTTTTCAGTTAGAATGGATCTCCCATACAAATCTAAGAAATGTTATTGAATTGTGCTACTGAATCCATATTTTAGTGGACCTAAGATTATTATGGTTCTTTTTTCCATGAAAAGGGATCTAAATAATGAAAACGATGATTATGTTGATGAAAATATTGTGCACCTATAAATACCTTCCTCATGATATGTTGTGAGGGAATCTTATGTTAATGAAATAATGCGTATTAGGTATAAAATGGGAGGAAGAATTTTATTACTATTAGGATACATTAACTCAATACGTATGTAATATAAATATCATCACATTGGGAATATTGTAATTGTTATACAAAGTTTCCTATATTTGTTATAAGAGTTATCTGATGCTTCTCAAACCAATGTAACTATTATTTTCACTAAATAAATTCTAGTTTTCTCAGAAATTCCATAATGTTCTCGTTCATAGGGTAAGAATATTAGTACTGTAACCAAATTCTAGAAAATAGAAATACCATGATCATCATATATTCTTCTTGTACTCATCAAATATGGATTATCATGTGCATCACCTAAGGAATCTAAATATTATCACATGAAGTAGAAACTTAGGCGTCCCACATATGTAATGGAAGAAAAGATCTTATTCGCATAACATTAAATTTTTAGGCTCTTCACTTAAATATTTCATGTCTCATCCCCTAGGGTTGGGTATTGTTATGCATGATGTAGTGGTTCATAGTTTTAAATCAGAGTGATGGTGTCCCTTCATACTCTAATAACATAAGATTTGGTTCAAAGGTTAGTGCCCTATTTGGGATATCATATATTTATAGTCTAGTTGAGGGAATATTTCCATTTCTTAATTTCATAGTGTATGCCGAGAGCAGGTTTATAATGAGTGGTGATGCTAAAATATATTGGGACATTGTATTTGGGTGGGGGGAGGTTTGTTATAATCCAAATGTAAAATTAGTATTCTGATATACCTTTTACATATATGGAGATAATATATTTTTTATTTCATGATTGAACCTGATATATTCTTCCAACATATCATACTGGATGTGAATAATCAAAATAATGATATTTTGACTAAATAATTTAATTTCATTTGACTTGACCACAACATATATTTTAATATTGTGTTATAAGGAAACTTATGTTCTGAGAGTTGTATTATGTTCATCATGAGAGGTATCATTTTATTTTTACATAGGTAATATTATGATCATTGAATAGGGTAAGAATGAAATTTTATGACTTATGCTAATTTTATTTTGATTTAGTTTAATGTCATGTGACTAGGATGTTTTCTTGCAATGTAACATAATGTCACTAGGATATTTTCATGTAGTTTAACATTATTAAACTAGAACATTATGTTGTGTATTTTAATGTATTGTATCTTGGACAATTTTTGTGGTGATTATGTGTTATGTTTTCTAGTGCCAATTAGTATGGGAGGATAGAAGTGTATATGGAATTTCAATGCACATAAAAAGTGGTATAATGGATGATCACCTTATATAATTTCACTTTCTAGGATTATAAATTCATAACATAGTTTTTGTTTGAAGGAAAAGAGAAATGGGTTTTCCCCATTTTAAGAAACATGTCATAGGACCGATGTAAAGATTCATATGATTATGAGAATAAAGAAAGTATGAATACCATCCCATGAATTTTTTATAGGGAATAGTTGTAGTGTCATATGTTACTGATTGTATGTATGGACTTTTCATGATTAATCCTAGATTAAGTGGGTCTGGGGATAATGAGAAAGAAACTTTTATACAATTGGGATTTTGAAATGGATTCATTGAATTGAGGTTTCTGAATATTTGTTAATGCAACCTTATAATTATGTGAATTGAAGTATTTTCATTACCTGTGTCCTCTAGAAAAAGTGGGCTCCATCAATTGAATTAGAAGATATTTGTGCATGTTTTATGGTTACATAAAATAGGGAGTACTGTTATCAGATTGTTTCTTACACAAAATTTTTATTCATCAATGAATTTTGGTACAAAATAGATCAGTAATATATTGATATTATAAAGGTTATGCCATAAAAAACAACTCTAGGATTGAGAAATTCTCGTTAGATCAAACATGTAAGAGATATTTATGGTGTTATGGGAAGATCTTGTTACTATTTTTGAATTAGTAATCGACCCTCCATATTATCATGATTTTCTTGGGTTTTATTTAGGGGTGGTTCAGGTTAAATTCGGAAAATTATGGTGGATATTTTGGTTGTGCATGGTTGATACATAGTTTTCCCAAATCATACATCCTCATAGTGAAAACCATACTACCCATGGTAGCAGGGGTTTTCAAGAATGGTTCATAGTTTGAAAAACTATTCCCCCAAACATCAGAAACAATGAAACCTAGTATAGGGGCGCACAATTGGGGTGCATGATTTTTCTAATAATGTATCCCTTCTCAGCTAACTGTGAAGACGATGTTTTTTCCTGATAATTGGTAAAAATATTATTGAATCCCCTCTCAACCCTGACTCTTTATATCTTGAATTTATAGGTCTTGGAGGCTCTTAAGAAAACTTTTGGTCTCCATTCAACCGATTAATAGGTGGATCAATGTGTGGAAAGTCACATTCATTCCCTCTCTGGTAAATGAATCACCTCTCGTTCTTACTCTTCCACTATGTCTTCATTTCCTCCATAGGGGTTGCTAGAAGATATTGTGTTTGATGGATCTAAAATACATTGTTTTTAATATTAAGTATATGTTTTTTTTCTATATCCCTATTATCACTATTCTTCATTGGTAAATCATGTTGTGGGTGTTTATTTTTGATTTTGTGAGTAAAAGAAGGTGGATCAACATTAGATCTCTCTATATAATTATCAATTTATTTTCTTGATATGATTTAAATTGAATTCATTTGAATTAAGAAAAATCAATTTGATTCAAATTGGAATTGAAATTTATTTGTCAGGGAATCTTGGGGAAACCCTCGAATTGAAATGGAATTTGAATTTGGGGTGTAATTTGAAATTGATGAATTTTATATTTTTATAGAATTTTTTATAGGAAGTTTATTAAATTGAATTGATAAAAACCAAATGTTGGTTATTTTAAATTCAATTAATTAATTAAAACCCCATGTTTTGGTTCTTAAAGTTAATTTGGATTTGAAAAGTAAATATGTAAATTGAATTTTTAAATATGAATGTGAATTTTAAATGAAATGATTTTACCTTTTTCAACTAATTGAATGAGAACATGTGAGCCTATGTATTTATTGTTTTATTTTGGTCAAGTATAATTGGAATATAATTCATTATCAATGGATTAAAAATGAAAAAAACTAACAAAAATATAGTTACTCAAATCTTATTATTAATGAAATTTTGATGAGTCCAATTTAGCATGAGCTTGAGGGATGTGTGTACACATTTTTATGATCACTAATATGAGAGTATGTAAATCCTATAACTACGACCTACCATACCACATGGATGATGAGAATGTTTTTTATTATGTTTATTTTTTATATATGTGTTCATACTTTTGATTGTGAAATTGTTTGAATAATGCATAGTGATTTATATAAACTATATTATATAATGTGTTTTTATAATCAATGTTTGAAATATTTTTCATCTTTTGAAATTAAAGCATGTTTATTTAGTATGAAAATGTATTGGCATTCCAATTTTTATTATAATTCAATGAATTATTTATTTTATAATTGTATAATCTTTTCATGGAACGCATGGTGAGAACTTCCATGTATTTTAGTTTACACCCTACCTTTGCCTTTGGAAATTTATAGATTTTCTTATGCCAGGTTTGAAAAAAGGGAAAGAACCACTTGGAGGAATGGGATGTTCTTGATCCTTTAGGTATTGGAGTGACATGTCATTTATCATGTTTTATTAACCATTATTATTTAGGGTACATGACTGATATTATCTTTGGGATTTTGATATACCCTTTTGGTTTATGGTACTTTCTTCCTCATGAGTTTTGGGTATATTGATATGTATCTGTTACCTAATGTTATTATTATGGTAGATTCATTGCCACTTTAATTTTATACGATTCCATATGCTAGTTTCCATCATATGGGGGGTCAAGAATTCCCTTCGGGCCATGTTAGTGATGTATTGGGTACCAGGGTATATGGGGTGGTTCTTGAAAAAGTTACATGAAAGGGTGGTTGTGCATTATTACTTGATGTCAATATCAAGTTTTAGATCTTGTCGAGATGTTACAGGTTGTTGTGATATATTTCTAAGCCATCTATCATCTTAATGAGACATGAGCCACTATAAATGATTTGGGAAAGGCATCTTGAAGAAACATCCCAGTCTTTCCCCTTATTTATATTTTGATAGGTAGAAATCTAAATTGTGTTTTATTATCCAATGGGAATAATTTCCCTATTTCTCTTTTTTGAGTGCTGATCTGACTAAACTTTTGATGGATTCAATGTTTTTTAGATGTTTTTTTTGGAAATATGCCTCTAATAAGACATGTTTAAATGATATAGGAGGATGAATTTGATGAAATACGACATGTAGATCCTCTCATGAACCATAATTTCATTGAGATTATTGTTAATACCATCCATGCTCTAGGAAAAGAACCTATAACCATTCTCATTTAGAACCAACTATGGGACCTCATAACAATGATTTCTGGATTCACACATAATAGTTACATCTCCATAAGCCACATACATTAAAAAATTGTAATATTCCCCAAGAGGTTGAGGAATTTTTGATTAAGATATTTTTTTTTTTCGATTTATTGGAAACACTTGATTTGATCATGGTAAAATGTGTCACCTTCAAACAAGAGGAACCTTGATGGATATTCAAGGAATCCATGGTTATGATTGAAAATCATGATGGTTTATAATGTAAGTACATAAATTTTCTTTTGATAGATCAATTCTATCTATAGTGAATGGTGTCGAATCAGGCTACATATTTTTTAAAACTAGAGTAGGATTACAAGACTATGATGAAGTATGTAAACTACTATGCTGAGACTGAGAAGATTTTACATGAGACTGTATCGATTGAGAAATGATGAGTCTATAGTTTGAGATTTTACTTAGATATACTATTCATTGTTAGGTTTTCTTGTTGAGTCTTACCTCTTATACTTATGTGTTGGATATAGTGTTGATTATTGAGATTGACCAGGCTGGGATGTCAAGGTTGATCAGAGTTCTTTTTCTCCTTGTAGAATTTCCATGAGTTCTTTAAAATGGAATAAGAATAATGATAAATCTCATGGTTGTACTCTATAGAAATATTCTTCTAGGAATCCTATAGTTATTATAACTGGCCCTTTGACATGCTTCTAGAGTGGTAAGTGTGGGCATTAAAAACAAGTTTTCACTGAGGCACCCGAGATATGTGGTTGTTATAATCATTCACGATACTTTCAAAAGTTTTATTATATAATTCATACCCCATATAGTTGAATATACACATCATCAACATAATTTTTGTGGTGAAATAAGATGCTAAAGTATCTAAGGGGTTCCTGTTATAGGCAAACAAAATGAAGCTTATTCATGTAGTGAAAGAGTCTCCATAAGAAGCTAATATTGTTTTAGTGACTATGAGTTGTACCATAACTATGGATTAATCTTTAGTGATTCATTTATTTGATATTAGTAAATCTTATTAGTTTATTTTTATTCATATTAGAAACCTGAAAACTTTTTTAATGGATATTTTCTCTTATGTGAATAATATTACTACACCCCTTGAAACATGTAGAGGGAAGGGTCTCCAAATGCCCTGCTTAGGTGTTCTATTTTTGATGATTTATCTTTCTTGGTATTTTTGGTTCTCAACATGAAACTAATTATTCCATTCTCATGATCGATTGGATCATTGATAACTGAATGGATTTTTATATTCATTGAGTTTCTTTTACTTCACCCTATGCTATGTGGTGTGTCTTTCAGGGAGTGTGCTACCCGAGGTTGAGTAGAGATAGACCATATTATATAGTAATGGGGAGTGTGCTACCTGAGGTATTATATTTTCATTTGTAGTAGGAACCTTTGAGTGATGATCTTCATCTAGTTTTCCTTGAGTTTCCATAATTTTTTCCTTCTGACATCTCTTGTTTTCAACTGGTAAGGTTGGTAGATTTTTTATTGATTTAATTCCTAGTACAAAAATAGTCTCTATTTCTTCTTACCACATTACCCAATATAAAATTAAATACTTCAATACTTGGTTATATTATCTATTAGAGAAAGGGATATATATTCCAAAGTGTTTCACCATGGGAAATTCCTATTCTGTTCAGTGATGTGTTGATTATTGAAAACTCAATCGATTTATGGTATAGAAAATGAATATGTTTACAAAAAAATTGTTGATATGTTTGACCATTTTAAATGGGAGAAGTGGTTCTTGAATTTGGATCTTCAATCAAGTTATTAATTATTTAGAATAGAATAATTGTACATTCAAAAACATTCCATTAAAAGTTTGTATATACATTATGAGTACCTTGACTTTCCATTTGGACCAACCAATGATCCTATAGTCATTTTAGAAGTGACGAAGAGAATCATCCATGTTAATATTCATATGTCCATGGTTGTTTTTGTGGATGAATTCCTTATTTTATTAATGTTTATAGAGGATCATTTTAATAATCTGAGACCAGTTCAAGGATTGTTGGTAGATCAATGAATTTATTCCAAGAAATTGAAATGTGATATCTAGGATTGTGAAGTGATGTTATTGGGACTTTTGGTCTTGAGAAATGGTATTTCATATGATACCGATAAGGGGAAATCTGTTATGACTTGTTAGAAAACTCCAATTTTTTTTGGATTCTGAGCTTCTTGGGTTTAGAAAGGTATTATCACTGGTCTATAAAGGATTTAGTAATGATGTATCTCAAATGAATATTCTAACTTTTAAGGTATTTATGTTAACTGTGGTTGATAAAAGTTATAATTATTTTGTTGAATTGAAATTTATTTTTACTTCTACACTAGTTTTCAGAATTCCAGTAGATGGGGAGGTCTATGTAGTGTTTTCTGATTCCTCAGGTTCATGTTTGGGATGTTATCTTATGCATGGCGATCATTTTGTTCCTTATAACTCTCACAACTTATGCCACACAAGAAGAATTATCTGTCTCATGACAATGATCTTTCATTTCTGATGCATACACTAAAGTGTTTAAAGATTACCATTTTGGAGAAATGTTTTCTTTGTATTCTGACCATAAGAGCATGAGTTGTATCTTCACTCAAAGATATTTCAATATCCACCAAACACATTGGGTGGAGTACCTAAAATATTTTTATTTTTACATCACATATACCTTGGGGTGAGGGAATGGAATTTCTAATGATTTGATTAAGAGGAATCCAATCTAGGCTATGAAGGAATCATAAGAAGAATGGAACTTGATGGATATCTTAGCACAATTGCATTCAAGAGTCTGAGAATCATGTGTATAACTTTCATTGGTTAGTATTTAGTTCACCTATTCTCATCCTGATATGATTCTCTAGGAACAACATATTGATGTATAATTCCAAGGTATTAGGGACATTCGTTATGTTGGGGGACCTTTTCTGAGTTGTCATTCTCCAGAGAGGGTGTTCTAGGTTTTTTAATTTTTTTCTGTTAGCTGTGAGGAATGAAGTGATGGAGAGATTCCATAATTCATAATGTTCTATACTCATAGGAACCAAAAATATGGGTAATCATATGTGGTGTTTATTTTGTTGTCTAGGTATGAGATGGGACATCAACGATCTTGAATCTCATTATTATACATGACAACAGGTAAAGTTCGAGTACCATAGGACTTTGAGTTTTTTTTTTCATCCTCATTCCTTTCCGTCATGGAAGTGGGATGATATATCTATGTGGTTCATGATTATATATGTGCATACCCTGAGAAAGAATACTGTGATATGGTTTGTGATCGCTAAAATGACTAAATCAGATCACTTTATAATCATTAATTTTACAACCAATGTAGAGGAGGTGACAATTCATAATGTTAGAGAGGTTGATCATTTTCATGGTGTTAAATATTCTACAGTCTCTAATAGAGATCCCCATTTTACTTCTATCTTATATAGTGTCCTTGAAGAGGTACTGTGATCCTAGTTTTGTTTGAGTAATTCATACCATCCATAGGTGGATTTTTATATAGAGAGAGAAATATAGATTCTCGAGGATATGGTTCATGATGGTCTCCCTAATTATAATGGAGCATGGGATGACCATTTTGGATAGGTTGAGTTTTATTATAACAATAGTTACAAGTATGTGATCAGAATAGACCTTTTTGAGGCCTTTTATGGTCAGGCATGTAAATCTATGTTGTGTTGGTTAGTGATCGATGAAAATTCCTTTGCTAGTCAAACCATTTTCCAAGAGATGAAAATAAAGATTTTTTTGATTAGTTAGAAAATGTTGAAAATAACAATCTAGTATAAATATTGTACTAATTTTCAATGCATAATATTGTATTTTTCAGTTGGTGACCAGGTGTTCATGAGTGTTTCACCTCATTTAGTTCATCAATGACATGGGATGAAAGGGAATATTTATCCTTATTTCCTGGGACCTTTTATGGTTTTTGATCATGCAAGGAATGTGGAATACTGTTTTCCACTTCCTCTAAAGATGAAATCAATTCATAATCTGTTCCATGTATCACAACTTCAAAGATATCTCTCTAATGAATCACAGGTTTTGAGCTAGTGTGCTCTTGATGTTGAGCCTGATTTATCTATGACTGAACATCTAGTCAAGAGAGTAAATTATGATATATAGGTACATTTTGGTAGTATGATGTCATTTTTCAATGTTTTATAGCAACATGGCTATGATACACATGAGAAATGCGGTAGGGAGGCATTGGTGAGAGAGTATTGGAATCATATTTTTGATATGGAAACATACTGAGAGGATTTTTGAGGATAGAAAATTCCTATAGTGGGGAGTTTTTAACATCGTATAATTATTTTCAAGTACTCTTCTATAATAATTTTTATCAGTCTTTGGTTTGGTCTTATTTTGGTGTATTTTTTGTAAAATTTGTAAAACAAATTATGCTCATTTGAATTTTCATGGTGGCCAGAAAGATTTCCCAAACCATGAACCCTCCCAGTACAACCCATGAAATCCTATGAAGTGAGGGTTTACATGGTTTTAACAACATTATGAGAACTTCTTTCCCACATAGTATAAACCATTCACCCATTATAGGGTTTCACATTTAAGGAACACATTTTTCAAACTTTGTTCCAACCCAAATAACTGTGTAAAGGGGGTTTTTTTGTTCTAAAAAATGTTAAAAAAATTTATGCACACCCTAATGAACACATTATTGTCACCAAATTTAGAGATAAAAAATTATTTTGTGTTATAGGATCTTAAGAAAACTTTTTTTTCTCTTATAAACCCATTCCTAGAAAGATTAAATCTTGAAAGATCTTGTTTGATCCCTCTCTGGTAAGTGATTCCCCTTCAGTTCTTTGTCTTCAACTCTATCTGTATTTCCTCCATAGGGTGTTCTATATCAATACTTTATGTATATAAAATCTTATTTTTGGATTTTGAAACATGAATTTATTTTTAGATCATTATTTCCATCATTCGTTATTGGAAAATCCCACTACAGGTGTTGAGTTTTGATATCGTGAAGAAATGTGGGTGTTTCAATTTTGGATTTTTCTATATAATTAATCCATTATTTATTGATTTTACTTAAATTTGTTTCAATTTAATTATGAAAAATAAATTTTATGTGGACTAGAATTCATGTTTATGTTGTAAAAAATGTTGGCAACCCCTAAATTCTAATTGATTGGGAATTTGGGTTGTAAATTGAAATTGATGTATTTTGTGAATTATTTTTAGTATTTATTATATAAATTGAATTAAATTTAATTTCCAAAATCCTAGGTTTATGATTTTTAAGAAATAATTTTTTGAAAACCCCATGTTTTCATTTTTAATGTGAATTGGAGTTTGAAATGTAAAAATGGGAAATTTAATTGTGAATGATGATTGAAAATTTGAAATGAAATGAATTTATCTTTTTAAAATGACTGATTAAGCACATGAGAGATTGGTTATCTAGTGGGTTATTTAGGAAAATCATGTGAAGATGGAAATTTCCTATAGGGGGATTTATGATAAAAAAATATAATAAAAACCTAGTTTGGAATATCATATTCTTGATGAAATTTTGATGAATCTTATTCGGTTTGAGCCTGATAGTTGTCTGTACACATTTCCACAATCCATTATATTAGATTGTGAGGATAATATAACTATTATTTATCAAACCACAAGGTAGATTTACATGGTGGAAAATGTGATTATTTTAATATATATATATATATATATATTCCATTTATTGTGAAACAAGTTTTCTTAGGATTTGTGATTTACATAGATTTTTTATATAAAGTGTTTGTTTAAGCCATGTTTTTAATAGTTTCCATCATTTTAAGTGAAGTATTGTTTTGTTTTAAATATTAAAATTTACCTCCATGTATGATGTAATTAAAATTGAAATCTTGTTTTGGTTTATTATTATAACACCATTTATGTAATGCATGGTGAGATTCTACTAAGATTTAATCTAACACATTAAATTTTACTTTGGGAATTTTTAGATTTTCTACTAACATTTTCTATAAATGGGAAATAGAGTCTTTGAAAAAGTACATGTTATTGATCATTTGGATCTTTGAGTTACACATCCTTTTGGATGAGGCATTGATCCTTTCTAATTTCGTGTACTTTATTGATGTTCTATTTGGAAATTTGACATACCTATTTCATTTCTATTATATTCTACAAAAGGAGTTTTGAACATACTAAAATGTATCAATTGTCTTTATCTATTATTGTGAAAAATTTGTTCCTAGAATTTTTTTTATGATGCCCGATGCTAGTTTCCAACCTGTTGGAATATAGAATTTCCTTCAGGCCATGTTAGTGCCAGCATGAGTAACAGGGAATCTAGGATAATACTTTATATTTATGACTCATGTTTACTTAAATCATGTTTCCCATGATGTGAACCATTTCTTGTTAGAGGTTGACCAGATAATACACATAGGTTCATCATTTTAGGTATCCATTTCCATGAAAATATCAGTTATGTGATTTTTAGGGGCTTCATAAACTGCTCGAATGTTGTGAAGAAATTCAACCTTAACTTCATAATTTTTCTCAAGGACCATTTTCTCATATGGTAGTTATTTACCATAATTCTCTGTTCAATGAAAACATATTTCTATCTCTAACATCCTCTTTCCACAATTAAGAGAACTTTATCAATTCACAAAATGTTGAATTCCACTATTTTACTTATTTCATCATACGATACCCACTAATCCAAGATGTTGCCTCAAATATTCCTTATTTATTGGATTAAAAAATATATCATCTAGATTTTTTGTATTCTTATATCCTTTTTACCTCTATCTCCATATCATCCAGCATATTTTAGAAAAAAATGATACTTTAGTTCAGAATTCTTTGTACATGCATGGAACACCACAATTTTTGGCCATGTGATTTTTTATTGATATCACATAAAAAAAATCTCCCATAACGAAAACATCCAAGATCCATTAGAGACAGAATCTGCCATATGATTTCACTCCCAATATCCTTTGTATAAACATTAATATGATTTTAAAGCCATTAAATCCAACTAGCCATTATTCCACAAAAGGTAAACAATAATCATGATATTATCTTCTGAATTTATGAATCAGCCATGATTTCATCATTAATGAATTAATACAAATGATTAACCATCCCATTACATAGTGTTATATCTTTCATCCATTTTGAATGCTTATTGATCCATTTGATATCCTCTAAGTGTACATTTTCTGGATTCCACATAAATCAACTAATTACTCCCCCAAAATAGAAATATTCATATTTATGCATACTATTGCATTTGTAAAGAATCTTACCCTTTCTAAATATGAATTTTTTTTTGTGTTAAACCTTTATTTTTCTATTTTAGGTGCCTACGCATTAGACACCATAAATTTTCAAGTAAGAGGAGTTGACACGGTGTTGGATATGATTATATCAAATATTACTAGAACCTTCCTGATATAGATCCTATAAGATAAAACCATATTTCATTCTTTGATATCTATGTTTATCTTCATCTTTAATATTTTCATATCATGTCTGTGATCATTTTTCTAAAATATTCTAAATAATTCATGCATTAATTACGAAATTAATCTAGTATATGATCAATTAAGAAATAAATAATCCCAATATATATGTAATATCATGAATGTACCATATTAAAATTTATTTTGGTAACAATAATTAAATTAATTTAACTTCTTGAAACATTATTATAATGTAAATGAATCTAATTTCTAATTCCATAATCATGGTTCTTTCATCAACTCCTAAAGAATTATTTCTGGTTACAAGACAATTTATAGTCATGATATTTTGTGAACGAGTCATTATGATTCATGGGTATTTCATTCTCTAAACCATCATTATGTTATTTCAAATTTACATATATCTATTCAAGATATAATTCATCTATTTCAACCATACTCATCAATATTCAAATAGTTCAATATTTAATTATTGATTATAATATTTCTATGAAATCAACTCCTTCATTATATTGAAATCCATTTTATGATATCAATTACTTATAATTATTTATTCCACCATTTTTCAATTTAATCTAATAAATAAACCCATTATATATTTTAATTTTCCCTTTTAGTAAATTTTTTATCACATAAGATCCATTTTTTGGCAATGAATCCATATATTCATTCATCATTAAATCCACTATTCATAATCAGTAAGTAAGGAATACTATTCTAAATATTTATGTCCTATTAAATCCATAATTACTAGAAAATTTGAATCCTACCCAAACCTCTGAAACAATATTATAAATCTTTTTGATTTCTTTATATAGGCTGGTTGTTCAAAACCACATGGAACTACTCTAACTTTTGGTACATAAACATCTGATACCAAAAAATTATTACCAAAAGGTGTTTACTTTCGAGACATGGTAATTAATTCAATTAAATTTAAGGACACCCTCCATTGTTTCACCAGTAGATATATTTCACATCATATGATATCCATTGGATGAAGATTAACTATGACTATTTCCTTTAATCCCTTCTTGTTCTTCTGGCTATGATGACCAAGTCAATAATGCCTAACCATTGGATTTTCAGAACATCTTGGTAAGAAAAGTTAATTTTTATTTCTGATAAAATGAAACATACTATCCCTTACTCCATTAACAAAATTTGTGGAAACTCATTTTAATTTCACAATCCATTGGAATAAGTTGTTCAATACATCACCTCATCCATTTATTCAACAAACATTTGGTTCTGTCTCATCTTTGAGATATTTCAAACATCATTAATTTTAAAGACTCCTCCCATCATCATTTGTATATTTTCATATCATTTTTCAATGATCTTAAGAGATCCATCATGCTCTAAATATAAATTGTTATATTTTTGAATAATTAATTTTATATGAACATATTCACACTTGAATGCAATGAAAACCTATTTAACAACCCATGATTCCACTATAATATTAATATTGAGGAAAGGTATAATACATCTTCATGTAGTCCCAAAAAAATTTGATCAATTGAAAGATAAAATTACCCAGAAGGTATCCATTAAACTCATATAGTCCATATTTATGTTTCCTTTCCTCCCAAACATCCAAAAATTTTGACGGTTACTAGGTAATATTCCATTTTTATTATACCTTTACTTTTATTCTGATGGATTATTTCAGTATATATTCTTCATTTGGGGTGGAAATCAAAATACATATATATTTAAAGGATTAATATATGGTTCATGTACATGAATCCATTGATGTTATTCATTGAGAAACATATTTTTGTTGTCATTGATCACCATGTCTAATTTTTAGTAGAGAAAAAAATATATTCAACATCACATACAACTCTACAATAGTGTTGAAAGTAGTATGTATTCCCACAAATCATTCAAGAACAAATCCTTCTCCAATTAAAGATTCTCTCATATCATATAAAGACCATTCATTTGATCTTCCTATGGTACTTCATCAAATAACCTAGGGATAAAAATTCTTCACATCATGAACACTTTGTTCAAAGTCATAGGTTTCTCATACATATCTGAATATTCATTCATCACTTCAATCATTGTATTCATTTACGTAAATTGAATAGATATAATATTTCATTGAAACATAATCACAAAAACTAATACATTCATTTCTAAACATTAATACAATAATTTTCATCTTTTGAAGAAAACAAACATCATTTTATGCATCCTGGTCCTTCTAAATTTGATAAGCTTCCATCATCATCCTCCAAAATCCAAAATATTTACTATAATAGTTTTCCACCCAAACAAATCTATCATCAAACACTATATTTTTTTATGTTAATAAAATGAACTAGAATTAAAGATATCATCATTTCAAGTGAAAGTAAACCTGATCTATGTAAATCATATCATTGGTATCAATTGTTGGGAATAGAGCATTGATCTTTTTTTTTTCAGTCAATAAAGCTATGAAAACATCACACTTCGATCCAGTTGAAGCTCACTCATAGTAGTACGGTAGAAAATATGATCTTTTGAAATTCTCACTAATAAGTTTGTCAAATATAGGTATGTTTACAACCTTAATAAACACATAGAACCTTTTTTGATCTTATGCATCAGAAAACATAGTCATTTTGTGCAATAAAAGTAAATTCAACAGAAATAATAAAAATTAAGTGAAACAAATATTGATGTGATTAAAAAATTTAATGGAAAAAATAACTATAGTTTCTTTTTATTATAATCGGAAGGTACATGTGATTATAATAGACTACAAAAATCATGTAAATACACCAGCCTCACTATTCCATATTGAATATTTTGATCTCACATTTTTGTCACCAACGTACCATTCCCTTATAAACTATATAACATATAGTTAAATAGTTATAAATTCTCCCTTAAAATCACGATTCATTAAACTGAACCACCTTAGCAAGATTACCAACCCATTGACCCATCATATTTTCTAAAAATAAAAATATATAGATCCCTAATTTATAATCCATATAATATGGGAACTATTTATGATTCTCTAACCCTTGGAGAAGTCATGTTGCCACTACATGCACACACCACCGATCTAACATTAATTGGATAAAATTTTAGTGGCCCTTAAAAATTACGAAATATTCTTGATGAACTGAAACGTACTTCACCACAAAAAATATTATATTACCTTATAGAAAAGTTACATAAATCTCACATATTTATTAGATACCATATTTTTGGGTGGTCTATGAGTTCTAAATTTCCCTAAAAAATATAGAATTGACAAATTTTATAGTTAATGTGACTTTTATATTAGTAATAAACACAAACCAATTGTTATACAGACCACTATAACTCATAACATATCTCTTTATATGCATAATATTACAAGACTCATCAAGACATACATTATAACTTCATCTCAATTCTACAACAGTTATGAATTGTGTTTTATGTTCAAAAAGACTCTAATACTCTTCCTTCACCCTTTGATAGTAAATACATTTGGAAACAAATCCCAAAATATATGTATTCATGTTTGGTCACAAAAATCATTATTGACAATCATGTAAATGTTTAGATAGATTATTGAGAAAAAATGAATACAACACATACAAAACTGATATAAAATTTATGTATAATTCCATTGTTACTATTAATCATCCATTCACATAAATGATAAATATTCTATTTTAAATCCAAAAATGTATATCCAACCAATCAAATAGGTTTTCAAAGAACACTATGATTTCATAATCTACACTCTAACCATCATTAATTCATTCCACTAAAGAAGATGTGATGTCCAAAATTTTTGACAAACCCTTACCAATCCCCCTTAAACATTCAAATAAATCTCAAAATAGGGAAACATGTTTCTTCAATTTTTTTGGCTTCCTAAAAAATATCAAATTATGATATTTTATAAGTAGGATAAATAATTTAATTTCCCACACCTAGAGTGTTCACTATATCAATATACAAATATTAGGGATAATTCAAATACCTCCTCCACCTAAGGTTCAAATATGTTTATAAGAATATTTTTTATATTCTCTTATAATCAATAAAAACCACCAATATCTCTCCAAGAAAGTAAAATTATCATCATTTAAAGGAACAAACCACATTTTATAATATACTATGAAGATTCAGGTAATTGTTCTCATTTTTCCTATTATTTTGATATTTTTATGCTGAAACATGATCATCCTATACTAGAACATATCTCAATCACGCAACATAAGAACTAGAAAAAAAATGCATTTTAATAAGATCTTCCAACATAATATTTAGTGTTTATGTGATCCCATTCCTCAAATACGAAATAATTAGTTTCTCAAAAATTTTCCTAAAAAGTATTGAACCTTTTAATACTCATTTTTTATTAGTACTACTAATCATGAGAGGTAATAAATTAAACATCAATAATATATTATGAATACCATTAATCTTATAATCTCAAAAACATTCCCCGTTACACCAAAATAAATTACTGTAATTAAATTTTATGAATTTATGAAAATTTCTTCTTCGTATATGGTTGGTACTATTAATTTTACCACCCAAATAATTAAATGAAAATTTAAAAACATGGAATTATGATTATGCAATTAAAATTTCACTATTAGAAGAATTAAATATTCTCATTTCTATATTTTTTATCAGTGATATAATATGAATTTATTGACATAAATTATCATAAAGAAAGAATATATGTAATAAATATAGTGTTTTTCAAAACCATTAAAATGGAATAAGTATTGGTTAATAAAAAGTACATTAGTAAAAATGTTAATTGACTATAACAACTCATAAGAATAATTTTTATATACATTTTTGTGATTCTTATGGATTATGATAAACAAATCATATATCAATATTATAAAAATATTTTTATTATCACATTTTTTCAAATAAATTAGTTATCCATGGTTATAGAAGTGATAATTTATTTCTTATCAGGTTTAAAATATTATAATTTACATAAAATATAGAAATTCAATATAGTTTCATTATAAACAATTCTAGATCACCACATGGAAAACAATTAGTAAATAAATCACATCAATTCAAATACATGACCTAAATATAAATATTTCAATTCTTATTAGGATCTATTCAATAAGGATATATTGATATCGTCTTATTACCTAGTACCAAGACAACGATAAACCCAACCTTTGTTTTTAGAGGTGAAATGACCATTATTTTTTAGTTATGTTTTTTAGTGTTATTTTTGACAATTTAATATGTATTTTGTCCTAATTATAGTTTTTTTTGTTATGAGTGAATAAAGGAGATGATATAGTAGATTCAAGGTTTTAACTGATTGAAATTAAATCCTATTCAATTGCGAACTCAAGGAAAATAACTGAGTACCCAGTTGAGGAGGCTGGGGTAGAGACGCTCTATGTAGGCCAAATAGTAGCTGTTGACTATATATCAAATACACTATATCCAACTATGATATTTTTTAAATATGTTATTTTGGTAAATGTGTTATCACATTATTTGGGCAATGTTTCTCATTTCCCTTTCCTAGGATTATATTTATATGATTTTATCTCTCTTTAATTACAGTTAGTATCCTTCTAACATCATGTGATTATTTAAAAAATATATTAAGGTAAAATAAATATATATCTGTGTAACTTGACTTAAATAAATAATAAATAATAGTTATCAATCAAACAATTTGAAGGTAATAGTGATTTGTCCATCCCTTATACTAATTCTCTATCTATCTACACTTTTAGTTTGATGATTTTATAGATACCATATACTCTGTAAAGAATCAATCCTTATCTATTGTTGAGGATTATTCACCTATATTGAGTTTCATAACCTAAAAAACAATTTAATATTTAATGGAGGTTTCTTGTAAATTGTTTTATACTCTTATGATTCAATGATTATTTATGTTATGTGTCATGAAATCATAATTTAAATAATATAAAATACTTTTTTAGTTATTTTTATGTAATATTCATATGTTATATATGTATAAAAGGGATGAAATTATAAAGACACATATTTTTAGGGTTTAATTAATAATAGAAATGATAAAATTAATTGTGAATTTTATGTAATTAGTAATGGTGTAACTAATAATGTGAATATGAGGGATTAAATTGGCATTTAATAATTAAATTTTTATTTTTCAAGTGGTTTTTTTCAACTATAAAAATTCGTTTCAATAATGAATGAATTCCAATAAATGTTTGGGGATTAATAAATTAAATTTTTAAGTAATTTTTTTGTTAGTTTCTATAATTAATGTATATTCATTAGAAAATATACGTGGAAAAGGTTCAAACACATCTAATAAAATAAAAGTGTGAATTATGTGATTTAATGATATTTGTTATCAATATAATGGGATTTAAAGTGATAATTTCTTGAAAATGATTTTATTTTAAACTATACTATGTTTCATATAAAGGAAAAATGATTACGTAATAATTATTTTAAGGATAACTAGGTTAATGTTTCTAAAGATAAGTATTTTTAAATGAAATATGCTTACATGAAATTAATTTTTAACCCAAAAAGTGTGTTTATGATTAATAATGAATGGTAATAATTTTAAAATGACAATGAGTTATTCGTATTGGATAACAATCGGATGAATTTATTATTTTTTTATTAAATGAATTGTATAGGGGACGTTTTATCATTAATCATTTATTATGAAAAGATAAATGAAGTTGGTCACTTTTAAGGATCTTCTATTTAGGATGTAATATAGGGAATTTGAATGAGAGTTGTGGGTTTATCTTGGATTAATATTAGGCATTGGAATTTTTGAAATTACATGTTTTCAGCAAGAGGTCAATATGATCCATGATTTTGACTATTTTATTCCACATTTTATTGAAGTGGTTATTTGGGCATGATATAATGTTATTGTTGAACTATATAGATGTCTTGGATAACACCTAAAACATTAACTTCATTAATAAAAATGATATTGATAAATCAATCAAATTCTTTATACCTTATATATATATTTTTCAATTAAAATAAATGGGATGAGTAGGGTTTCATCGTTTTATGTTGAGGATTTATTTTTACTCCCAACACAGACACACTTACTTATATGTATAGATTATATTATTTATGTTATAGGAAAATAGAGGAGGCCTTAATAGATATTAGATGATGTCAAGATATATATTAGAGTTGTTTTACATGCATTTGGATTCATATGGAAGACATTCATACCAATTTTTTATTATAATTCCATAAATATAGATCATGTATTGGAACTTTTTTTAGCTATAAAGTATTATTTGGATGTATGACCCATAAATGCATGGGGGGGGGGTTAAATTATTGGTAAATTTTTTTCTCACTACTTATTATTATTGTTGTAGTTATTATGTAATTTAACATGAAGAATCATTAGAGGTAATGTATCTCTCCAAGATATATCCTTTGTAACACACCTACAATAATATACCATAGAAGGTAGTTATTTTAGTACTTTGGAACATGTACATGATATCACATCCTAACAGACCAAATATATCAATGTATATGAAAAACTTGTTAAAAACATGACTCTCAAAATATGTACAAAAATATGAAATATAATATAATAATAACTATGATAACTTTATTAAATATTCTAGTAAGTCCCTAATTTCTTCATATATCCATTATTTATTTCTTATATAATGGAAAACAAAATAAAGGGTTAGATCAAATACTTATTAAGGGAAAATTTAAATTAAAAAAATGTAAATAATATAGTTAAAAAAATATATAATAAAATATTTAATATAAATAATATGAAAAAAGGATAATAAATACATTTATAACATAATAACATAAATAATAACATAGATAATAAAAACAAGTTCAGAATTTATTGAATGCAAAATGCTGGACAACAATATTTTACAATCCTAGACTTATAAAAATCATATATGATCTATTTATGATATCTCAAAACCCATTTATTAAAATATATTTATTATAATCATTATTTCCAAGTGTTAACTATTCCATATTTTAGGTATCTTTCGGTTTAATAGTTTCAGTATTTTCATCTTGATCATGGTTTAGTATTCTATATGATGTTTATCATGATATAATTATAATATATACTCATTATATAAATATTTTTAATAATGCATGAATAGGGGAGATAGTAATGTAATTGCATCGTTCATAATGACAGTATGTCATATGTACGCATGAATGTTATATTAAATTTTAGACAAATGGAATGAAATGATATTAAATAATAATTTATATTTAAGAGAATCAATATTATATTATATATATAATGTAATTTCCTTTATTTTACCACTATTTAAATCCTTTTAATGGGTAAATTTTAAACTAATAACATCAAATCGTTGATACTGTCATCCAAACGTACACATGAGAAACATTATCTTTCACTAATATACTAGAAGGTTAGAAGATATATATATATATATATATATATGATACTATCATTTTATAAGAATAATTATCTCATAAATATAATATATACCCATTATCTCTATCTTTATAAGGATCCCCTAAATGTGGGGTTTAAAAAAGAATTATAGCGCTACAGGGTGACTGTAATCCCAAAATAGGTTTGATCGATTTTTTTATATGTTATAAAAGAGATGGAAAATGGTTTTCCAATTATAATAAAATAATATATTTATATTTTTAAATAATGGATTTATTAATTTAGTTTTCCTAAAACATATTTATATTATTGTGTTGAAGAAATAAATTTGAAAGAGTTGTAAAAATGGTTACCTTCTCATAGAGATACTTCATTTTTTTAACTTATTATAGACCCTAGGGATGGTATTTATGGTGGAAAAGAACATATATATTGTATCCATGTATATTGGTTAATATATTTTATAGTTTGGTCAATATAGATTTACTAGGAGGTGAGAATAATTGTGGGGAGGATGCTCCCTTTTATAATTTGGGTGAGTGTCACACTTGTAATATTTCAATTTTTAAATATTATAAAGTCACATTAAAGAAAAAATGGACCCAAGATTACTCATATTATAATTTGTTAATTTTAAGGTATAAATAAAACAATATAAGTATGTTTATGTTCATTTTAGGACATTTTATCCATTATAATTTTATATTAACCATCCAATAATCTATTTTGACCATAACCGCGATAACAAGTTTTTCAATTTTAAAGGGTTATAATTTTATATATAAGAAAACAATTGTCTCATAAATAAAAAATTAATGAAATTTAAGGCTATTTTAATCCCAATTGTCCAATTTTATGATTTTATACATTTTAAATGATTTAATAAAATATTGTATTTCTTAATTGATTTTTTACAATATTCATTTTTTTAATTTTTAGGAAATTATTATATAATTGGAACTCGAATATAAAAAATTAAAACATCCTTAATATTTTATATTCTTTAATAAAATTTATGGTTAACTATAACTCACCAATAACATATTACATTTAATCTTTTAAACATAAATTACAGGATGTTTCTACTACTTGCACAAGCATTACGTCAAAGTTTTTTAATCATTAATAGTAATTAATTCATCACTAAAGACTACAAAAAAATATACGATAATAATAATTATTATATATTTCAAATAAATATTCTGAAAAAAAATTATCCACTTTTTATTTATATTTTAAAATTTTAAAATCATTATTTCCAAGAGAGGGACATTTTGGAATTTTATTTACATTAAATAATTTGAATGCCTTAATCAAGAGAAAATGACACAAAAATGATATAAATATATATTTTTGATGGATTTGGAATATTTAGCAAATCCAGTTAAATTAAGGAATGTTTTGGCTTGATTTTCATAGTTTATTTTTTTAATTTTAATCATATTTTATCCATTTTACCTTTATCGAGGAGAAAAATATTTATCAAAGTTACTATTCAAAATAACACAATATTAAAGAAGAATATATAACAAATTTGAATATAAAATTTCCAAATATAGTATATATTATTAAATATTTAATTACAATCAATGGAATAAATTATTTTTAATATAATCCTGTAAAACAAAAAATACAACATTTTTTAGAAAAAATCAAATATAATAATAATAATAATAATAATAATAATAATTTATATATAGAAAATCATGAAAATTAATGGAAATAATCATATTATTCAATATTAAATAGTTCATATTTATGTATATTATTAAATAAAACATATATTTTCTCTATAAAATCTAAATTATATAAATGATAGTATTTGAGAAAACTGTTTTTACTATTAATTGAAAAATAAATCATTTCATAAATATCTCAGAATTATACCCTAAGATAGCCTTGATATGGTGATTTTAAAAATAAAAATATGTTATGAAAATTAAATTTATAAAATTTGAGAATTTAGATTTTAATTACATCCATGAATTAAACATTTTGGATTGGGATATTATATCTTTAGAAAGAATAAATTATTATAGTAGAAGTTTTGGTATAACATTCTTCCCTCCCAAAAAAAATATTCATAATAAATATTTACAAAATGTCATTTCATGAAATGATTTGGATATTTTTCATCATAATATAATCATGTTCCCACATTAATTATTCAACTTAATATTTATCCAAATTTCCTTTACCTATTATGTCATCTGATTCCATAACACTTATTCTCTAGTGTTTATAATCTAAAAAGTTTCTCAACAGACTAGTAAATCTACTGCCATTTATATTTTCTCTGAGGAAACCATGAGAATTTTCTTAATAAATATATATGGAACATATTAGGTATATTAGAAAGCCTATGAATAATTATCATATGGTATTATATAGATTAAATTCTTTATCAAATTTCAAAAATAAATATATACATGGGGCTCAGTTTTCCATTCTTACTGAATCTTAGAAAACCCTTCCACTGAGATACATTCATGAAAACATGATCTCCTATTTGAAATTAAAAATCATTTCTTCTATTATCATTATATCACTTTTCCTACAATGGATTTCATTAATATGGGACTAAATTATATTTACATTCAATGTTGTATCCTCCATATGTTCTGGGTCTTCGAGCTGCCTTTCACAAGTTTCATCCCAATAAGTTGTGTTATGAAACATCATCACATATAATTCTCCATATATATCTATTTGAATACATGAATGCAAGTTATTATTATACTAAAAAACTACCAAACGAATATAATGATCACCCATAAATTTATTGTTAAGCGAGGAAGACAATAACATATCTTATAATGTTTTAAATGTCCTTTGAGACATCGCTACATTTTTAGGATGGTAGTTGGTGCTGAAATGAATCTTGGTACTGAGAGAATTTGGATTAATTTTTCAAAATATTGATGTAAGACATGGATCACGATTAGACATAACCAAATGATGTAAACAACAATGTTTTATAACATAACTATTCTAGAATTTTATAAGTGACTGTTGTGGTGAATATTATATTATAGTGAAGAAAAGTTTATATTTCCAAAATGAAAATAAATTATTCATGTAGTGTAATTTATTCTTGGATTCATTGGTAATACATAATAAAATTACATAGTAATGTCATCCTCTTACTATATAGGAATAGGTGGAGTTCACATGACTCGTCTTTGGCATTTTCTCTTAGACCTCACCTATAAAAAATGAATAATCATGATACACAATCAAAACTTTCCAACATTATATTTTCCAAAAACATATGTTTCTTAAAATCCATATACATATTTGTGATTCCATGGTGTATAGAAAAATTTAAATCATGAGAATCATATAAGAATTATCTTTTTAGAAAAGATATGGAAGGAACACAAGACCTCCATCCGAATTTTTTAACACCATATTCCTAAAAAATTTCATCCAATGTCTCATCAGTTAATACAATATATTTCAATTGAAAATTATTAATATCAACTTGACAACATTTTATCTCTTACAAATAAATATGGTACGAAAATATTTTGAAAAGAGGACCAATATTTCCCTTTAATCAATAATTCACAAATCCATCATTGAAACATCCTTGAACATATGATCCCTATAAATCACCATCTTAGTTAGAAATAAATTATATTTCTTACAAGACACATACACATCCTTTTTAGACATGTTGGGGAGGTAGTGTATCGATTAGTCATAATCATTGAGTAGCTATAACTATATCCTTTTACTCATGTTCAACTCTTTTATGAAAATATGATTCCAAACTCATATAATCTGTGCATATCTGAAATTTTTTTCCATAGATATAATGCCTTCATATATTCAATAAAAATATTGTGGCTACCAAAAAAATATCATTGGTTGGATTTTTTTCATGTATATATACCTTCATTGATGTATATAAAATAACTTTACAATTCCTCATAAGGAAAAATTCAAATCCATATTTGATGTGTCACTTTTTATTAAAAATCCATACGTTACCAATAGTAGAGTAAAAATTGATAAAATGATAGAACACCTTCGTAATTTTTAATACATTATATAAATTAATATTTCCATATAACATAATATCTTTATATGTAATTTTGGATAAAAGGTTTTCTAATTATGAAAATGTTCGAACAATATTATAATAGTAACTAGATAATCAATGGAATCTCTATATCTTAGTTATGTTTGTTAACATAGACCGTTTGGTGAATACATGTTTCGTTGATGGATAAAATAGAGTTACATTCATAAAGAAAATATGTCCACTAAAATGAACATATTAAATCTATAATTTACATTTTCTAAATTTCTTATATATCTCCTTTTCAATAAGACTATCAAGAATGATTTATAAATGACAATTTTTTTCTTCATAATTTTTTTATACCACGATATCCTCGATAAATACCACAAAATAAATTATAAACATATTCTATGAAAACTAGTTTCATCGAATCCATAAAATAAGATTGTGATTTTTTCAAAGAAAAATCCAATACTATACACTCATAATTATCATACGTCATACAAAATAATTTCATTGTAATATATTACTTCCTTTTTCAAAATTGATGATTACCAGAAAGAATATCATCCTTTAAAAATAGTATTATATTAGATGTTGATCATAAAGGTCATCAATATGATGAGTAGAATATGTTTTTTTCATAGTAATGGAATTGAGTTACCTATAATCAGCTCACATCCTTATAGTCTCATTCTTTATTATGAAAAAAATAACAAGTGATCTTGAAAGATAAACACATGGATTTATGATTCCATTATCACACAATTCTGGTAGTTACATTTTTAAATTCAATAACTCTATAGTGACCATCTTGTATGGATACATTTATATTGTTTTACCATAGGGATGAGTTAAATAAAAAAAAAATCATCTTCGGGTTGATATACAAGAAGTTATTCAAGAAAAGAATAATATATTTTCTTTCACAAAAATAATATATTTTATCAAAGTGTTACATTTAACTTCTATATGTTTTTCATTATATTTTCCACCATAATTTAGCTATGGATATCTACCATATGTGGTTCGAGATATGATTTAGATTAAGTATCCTCCACTCAAAAGATAACGAATTCTACATCTTAAAAATGGATTAGAATTTCCTTCTCATGGAAATAATTTTTTTATTATATTTTGAAAGATGGTCTATTACAAGGATTATTTCAATGGCGAACATTATTATAATATTATTTTTTTTGGAAATAGGTCATGTCTATGAGTCAAATGGGAGCTGACTAACACATCCTTGTTACGCATAGACATAGACTATGAGTATAGATAAACAAATCATTTTTATGGTTCAAAGTAAATAACTATTTTATTTTTAAAAAAGGTAGGTTTAAAATATTGTGAAGATATAGAATCAAATAAATAATTTTCTAAATTCAATGGTATAATCAATGAACCTTATCCTACATCATTCAGATCTTCAACTATAATTATAGTTATATAATTTTTTATATCCCTCATACATTTCTACTGAATCATCTATTTATGCATAAGAAATTAATTCTCATAGATCCCTACATCCATACATTTGAGTCATTTAGCATTGGTAACTTCTTTCTTACAATAGAAATCAAGAGACAAATGGAATTATCTCCACACTTAATGAATACTCTCATTCTTATAAATAGTTTTCCATAGTGTTTTATTCCACATTTAGTACAAGATATACATTCAACCCTCCCCATCATTCCTTTTTCTCTGATTAATTTTCTAGAGTACTATGCTTTTGTAATCTATAACTTGTAACATTAATGTGATATAAAATAGAGCATTAAATTTCAGTTTTGATAGTAAATAAAACTATGTACTCATGAGATTAGAATTTTTTTGACACTAGTTTACTTTAAAGGAATGGATCTAGTCCATTAAATAGACAACTAATCTTAATCTTTGGATAATTTAGGTATTCATAATAATTCATTCTTAACATTTTAAAATTTTCAAAGGTTGATAAAATATTTTCATCATTCGTTTTTCATAGACTCAAAAATGGTCACTCCATATCCTGTTGTTGATTATGAGGGTAATAATTTTATTTTAAAATTTTATTAAAAACCTTCCACTCCATAATTTTTATTACCTTATCATCCATACTATTTTGAAATAATGACCACCATTGATCTACATCCCTCATGAGTGGATAAAATACCTTGATAAACTTTTATCTTTCATTACTTCCCAAAGAATAAAATATCTTATCTAAATAATTTTTATTTTTCTCAGAAACAAATGAATTTTTGTTCCAATAAAATGATAGAGGTTGTTGAAAAATGAAATTGTCTTTCATTTTTACACTTTATTATATATTATAAGAATACTCCATATTATAATGGTTATTGGTCATAACTTGAGTTAACATCCTCAATATAGTAATAATTTAATCTAATCCAACTACAACACCAGCTTCAACTTTATTATCATTCTTAAGAGAAAAATAATTAAATTGATTAATAGAATGGAAATGGTTCACATAACTTTTACTAGGTGTTAGTTTTAAACAAGTTTATATACTCTAATATATCATAAAATTATTAATCATTATGTATAATTTTGAAACTAGTGAGATAGTTACCATAAGTTGAAAATTTATGAATAAATAATCTCAAAATCATAAACTAGATTTCTTCTGGAATATTCTAAAATGATAAAACATTCAAATATTTTATAACAGTTTTTAATGTAAATTTGAATTATCCCAAGAGTATCCATGGGATTATCAAACTAGGTACATAATACGACACAACCACTATAAACTAGAATGATTACCTTGATAGATCTGACCTAATATTCTTAAGGTTATTACACCTAGATACATATTAAAAAAAAATTCCATGATGTATCTAGAAAGGGATGTATTTATGGGAGAACCATAAAATATATTTCTTACAAAAACCATAAGATATTATGCTATAAATAATCTTATACCGAAATTAAGTCATTGGAGAATGTTCCCTAATATATGTTTTCTAAAATATAATTCTCAAGGTTTCCACTAATCTTCCTCTGATACCAATTGTAACAACATGAATAAAATATCATAGTTTAGGTGTTTATTTTACAATATTGAAGCATCTACAAGTTATTACATCTGGAAGGACTGAATATTTTAATAGTATTGGGAGATTAGATTCATACGTGATTCTCACATGACATCTATAAAAATAAAATATAATATAAAAAATATTTTGGAAACATAATTTTTTTGTAGTATGTTTCTGATTTCATTCATATATACCTTCTTCACATCCTATAAAAGGGAAAAAATAATTAATGATGACCTTAGATGCTCATTAAGTGAAAATTTACAATAAATAAAACATGACAAATATGGGTGAAATAATAAATAATAAAATATGTCATATAACTAATACCATAAATAGGAGAAAAATTTATTGATAACATAATAAAATAAATCATCACATGTATAAAAATTAAATGTTATATAATGATATAATTCAAAATTACAGACATAAAAATCTTATTATCATGTTTGGGTGAAAAGAGAATATATGTAGACATGTAACAACTATCCTAACTTCCAAAACTAGTTTGTCTCAAGATACCTACTAATTAGTCAAGAGTCCTTAGAATAATACACCCATTAGTTACTAACCCATGTAATTCATATTTCTAAAGGAATAAATCATAATCAACAAAAATAATCACATATAAAAATCAGCATATTTATTGTTCATAATATTTCCAATCCCTAAACATAATCATAAGAAATCTAGAAAAATATGGTGAATTGTGCAAAAATAGTAAATACCTACGAAATAATAATATTCACTAAATAAATTTTTCATAAATTAATATATGTTAAAAAGATCATAGGACGATTTCTTTTGGAAAATTACTTTATCATATTATTATAATGAATTCAAAATATAAATATTTCCATATAATAATGAGGAAATGTTATTTGAAAAGAACCATTAATACATGTAAATAAATCTTCAAATAATTATTATTTCATGAATACATGAAATTATATTTATGATATTTATGAAAAAAAAATGATTTAATTCAATTTTTTTGTAAAAATACAAAAAGTACCTTGCCTGTAAAATAATTTCGAGATAAATAGAAGACAAAGATAGTTTTCCATAACAACATTATTCCTATCTATTTAGTACATAATGATTAAAATAAATGGAAGAAATATAATCATCAAATATAACTAGAGGTGAATATTAAATATTGGTAATAATATAGCATGATCATATAATCTATCTAATGGATACTTAAACCTAAATAAACTCTATTAATGATGAGATTAGGAAATAATGCATTACATTAGGATGGAAAATCATTGAATTTACACTTATATGGAAGTATAATAAATTTAGTTTTACTTTAATTTTATACCATAACTATATACAAACTTATAATACCATATATTATCTTCTTATTACATTTTATTACCCTTTTATTAAAATTTATTTTTTAAAATTTCCATTTTGACGTTTTAATTGTCCGATATTTCATATATGTTTTAGTCTAATAATTTTGATCCATAAATATTATTCATAGTTTAAGAATAGAAATTATGTTAATCATGATATTATTATAATATAGTTTTATTATATACATATTTTTAATCTTCCATTAATTGTAGACAAAGAGAAATGAATTACAATGTTCATGATGATCGTATATCAAATACACACACAAACACTATTTTCAATTTTGAGAAGGTAGAATGAAAGGAAGGAAAAAAATAAATTATATTTCATAAATAATTATTATATTATAAATATAATATATATTCATTTTATATTTCCTTATTACCATCCATGTCAAGTATAGATAAGAAAATCACATTTCTACATGGTGTTGGTAGGCTGTAAGTACTCACAAGTGATGTTATCATTCTTCAATGGAATAGAAGATAAGAAAGAAAAATATGATATTATAATTTATGAATCATAATTATTTCATAAATATGATTTATATTCATCTTTTCAATACTTATAATAATTCATATAAATTGGAAATGAAGAATGAATTACACCACTCTGTGAAGATGTAAACTCGTACGTAAACATGAATTATGCTAAAAACATTTCATAGGATGGAAAATAGATGAAACATGGTTATGAAATATTCATAAGAACTTCCCATTATATTTATGGAACCATATTAATTATTTTTTTATCGATAAAACATATTCACAATATGTATAAGAAGAAATTGACTTGAAAGAGTTATAAAAATATTACCTTCCCTTAGGGAAAACTCATTTTGAACTGTTATTAAAGACCCTAGTGATATTTTTTTGGTAATATCAGTACCTATTAGAGGTGGATAATAATTATTTAAGATGTTAATTTTTTTGGGATTTTTTGGAGATAGTTACCTCACTAGGTGTATAGAATTTAGGGGATGGGGTTCTCTTTTATAATTGAGGTTAGTGGCACAGTAGAAATGTTCCAAGGATTTAAAATATTATATCGACACTTTCAATTAATAATGTAACCTAGATGAATAATATTATAATTTTATAAGGTCAAGGTAGAAACAAAGTCAACCAAAGTTGTTTATGAAATTATTTATTTTATTTTATCATCTCTGTTTTTATATTAACTCTCTAGTAACCTGTTTTGATGTTAACCACGACAACACTTTTTTCTATATAAAATGACTATAATTTTACTTATAAGATAAATATTTGTTCAAAATAGTCCCTTAAATTACAATTTAGAAGATTTTTTATATTAATTTTTCTTTTCACTATTCTTATAATTTTTAAATAAATCATAAAATTTTATTTTTCATAAAATATCATTAATGTAATTTTAGATAATATATATTTAACATAACGTTAAAGACATAAATATAGAATTTGTATTCGAATATGAAACATGAATAAATCACTAATATTATATATAATTCTATAATATATTTTGGGGACAACAAATCAATAATAAAATTTAATTTTTATGTTTTTTAATATTATTTACATGATATTGTTATTGCTCTCATATACATTGTGTAAGAATTTATGTTAAGTATTTGATCACTAAAAAATAATAATTAATGATTATGATGAGAATAATTATTTATTATTTAAATTAAAAATTTATAAACAAATATATAATTTTTATTAATTATGTAAAAAATTAAATATATTATAGTCAAGAGAGGGATATTTTTGAATTATATTTACTTTAAATAATTTAAATGTCATTATCAATGAAAAATGGAAACAAAATCATATATATAAATATTTTGGATGAATATGACTAAATATAGCCAATAAAATGAAATTATGAGAAGTTTTGGGATTATTTTGAGACATTATATTACTGTTTTAACCCTATATTCCACATTTTACCCTTACCGAGGTGACAAATATTCAACACAATTACTATTCATGCTGATAAAAAAAATACAATAAAATTGTAAACCAGAATTTAACCTATTTGTTAAAAATATTGTATCCTTTTTCCAAGATTCAATTTATAGAATTGAGTAAAATAAATTTTAATATAAACATGTAAAATTATATAAAAAACTTATTTTAAGAAAATTTGATTTTTAGCATCAAAACAATAAATATATCAAAACCAAAAAAATGACGGTATTAATTATATTATCATAAATAAAATGGTTCATATTTCACATTAATAATAAATAAATAATATAATGGTAATTATAATTCTAAAAAAGAAATGATAGTATTTGAAAAATCAATGTTTCTTTACTATTTAATGAATAATGAATCATTTCCAGAATATCAGGAAATTTCAGACTACATTTATTTAGATATTATGATTTTTAAAATAAAAATAATTTAAGAAAAATTAATATAATAAAATTATAATTTATTTTTTAATATTGATATTGTATAAAATTATGTGTATTATGATATAGTTTCATTGGAATGAAAATAATACAATAATTGATGTCTAAGTGTTACATCCTTTTTCTCTACAAAAAATACATTTTTTATGTTTTATAAAAAAAAAATTAATCCATAATTTAACAAATTTTTCTTGAAAAAGTAACCAATATATAAATTTTTAGCATTGTTTTAAAATGTATCTACATTTTAATTTATAAATGGTTTTTAAAAAACAAGGAACTTTTTCCCTTATCTTTAAAACATCACTAATAAAATTTATGCATATGTGTGTGTGTGTGTGTTTATGATACATTAATAATGTATTTTTATTTATTTACATTATATCATTATATAGTATATAACAAAAGAATATATTATTCTTTATAATATATTTATAATAATGAAATTTTTTTATATGAATATAATATATATTAAAAATATATTTTATTATTTTAATGCATAGATTAAATTTATATATTATTATTTTTGTGTGTATGTGTTATTATTGTATATATTATTAATAAATATTATATATATCAATGTAGTAAGCAGTGCATGAATGACGTGAAAGATGGGTGTGTTGGGAAAAAATACCACATCAAAACACAATGTGGGTTTCCACCACTTAAATGGTAGAGGTTGTCTCCCTTCTTTAGAATTCATGATAGGTAGGGAAATTTGTTGTTCAGGGTGAAATAAAATGTGTATGATATTGGTAGTGAGGATGGTGGGTGTGTGTGTGCGGGGGGGGGGGGGGGGGGTTGTATGGTAGGACATGCATCTTAGCGGTGGTTCATCTCAAAAAAATAATTAGTGGATACTTCTATTATTAGAAGGGGTTATATTTGAATAAATTATTCTATAAAAATATTTACCATGTTTAAAAAGGTTATTTTATAAAATGAAATTTCCAAAAAAACATGAAAAATAGGTATAGAACTAATAATTTATGTATATAAATATAACTAATTAATAACAACAAATTTTATTAAATTTTATAAAAAAATTGTTAAATTAATTTGATATGATTTAAAATTAATGTAGTCAAAAATTAATTTCTAAATGAAATTTCCATAGTACTGTGTGGTGATCTATTTTGCCTCATCAGTGGGAATTAACTCATTTTCAGATATAGGAGTCTTGTGTCCTAAAAGAGAAAAAATTTAAATTTACTAGATAAAATAACAGAAGAAAAAAATTTCATGGCTTTGTTGAGTTTAGTTTATGGGGTTTTCCCTCAGGATTTATATTTGAATGTTTTCATAAAAATTGGGTTTTAAGGTGTATAAAATATTAATTCAATAAATAAATATTTTACCGTTCTGATTAATATCAACATCTCCTATAAGGAACCCCATATAAAAATTTCAAAACTATGGTTGTGTCAATAATTGTGTGTTTTTCCTAGGTCAGAGATAAGACACATTGTTGAGTGATGGGTTTCATGCTAGGTAGTATCAGATACTTTTATTGATGTTTCAGTTGAAATGGATATTCATTTGTAAAAACATTATTTATTTAATTCATCTAGGTGTTTTTGTTCTGCTATCATGACACCTATGTGGGGATGGAAAAACTTTAGAGGTTGAGCTAATGTTGGGTCATAGATAAGAGTCAAATGCATGCGACATCAGTGAATAATATTTATGGAATCAATGATGAGAAATAATAATTAATTTTTTAACCATGATATAAGAGTTTTATTTAGTATTTCCACCTCATTTTTCATCTTTTGAATTCTCACCTCAATTATAATATTTCTCAAACATTAATTGATATTTTATGATAAGAATACTATTGAAAACTAATATATTGAATATTCTTAAAAGTCTAATTATTATTTAAATGATGGTTATTTTTTGGGAATGTATAATTTTGATCCATCTATTATTAATAATTTAGTGTGATTGTAAACATATGATAATAAGTTCTTTTTTATGAGACGATGATAACCAATTTGGATTGTTCATTCACCATTTTGTTCCAACATAAATGAATAATATTAATAATATTATTTCATTGGTTTTTTAATAGAGTAGAATTATAAATGTGATGATCAGTGAAAAGATACTTTTCATTTTCATGGGGCCAGCCAAATACCTCTCCTGTACCACATTCTTATATTCCTTGATAAATTATGTTTATTGACATGTACCATAGTTACTGGTTTTATAATGAAGGATTAAAGTGGATGAATGGGAAAGAAAAAATGGGAATTAGGGATGGAACCAGATATACATAGTTGATGACACATGATTGACATTTTTAGTGGACCTATAAGGTCCTCAGTGATAGATCATGGTGAGATTTTAGGATTGGAGATAGCCCCTATGATGATGGTTTGACATGAAGAAAATGGATCAATGATATTTGATTAGAATAGGAACATCATATTGGTGTAATAGTAAATATAAGGGTGTCATTTCTTGTAAATGATTAGATTATATTTGGAATACAAGTAATTGATGTACGAAGGGTAAAAAATATTGAAAGAGTCGAATTTTCTTATAATAAATTGGTTTTAGTAAAAATGAAGTGACTAAAAGACATGTATTCTATGAGAAAGCATTGTCAACTATTTTCTATGTAGTGTATTTGGTTTCAACCTCAAATAACATCACATAATATGCAACTCTAAGGTAAAAGTCATGTAAGAATATATGTTGGTCGGTAGAGTTTACACATAGGAATTAATATGACAAAAAGTGTATTCTAATAAGTATATGTCACATAGTCCTTGGTTATAGGTTATAGTATCTACTAGTATGTATAACCAGTTAATCCATGAGACCTACACTCAATATAGCCTTGTATATAATTCCATTTATTATGGACATATATAAAAATAATATGGTTGTACATTCTTAAATTTCAACACATCATTTACAATATATTAAATGTCTTCTACTATGTGTTCATTGGTGTTTTTCAAAACCAATAATTAGGGTGTTATATTAAAACCCCTGAATAGTGAATTCATATCAATTATATTTTAATTTTTTCTAAATATTCATTACTATAATACATTTTCAAGTATTTTTGGTGTTTTTATTCCTTGGATTTGTGGTAACATATTCCTGGGAGAGGATACTTATTTGATGTAGACACTATGATAGTAACCCCCATGGAATAATATTAACATCAGTGATAGGGTCCCCCAAACACAATATTTATCAAGTGACCCAACATAGCAATGGGTAATGGGTCCTCCAATTATAGATTATGCAATGAACTTGGTTTATTAACGCCACTAATGATTAGGTGGGGATCCTCTAATGGGGTCAGAATCCACTTGGCATACATGAAATCCTTGGAGATGCATGCATCCTTCAGTACATTTAATGAGACTGAGGGGAATGTTTGAGTCTAGGTAAATATTTTTTTCCATAGTCCCTTGTGAAATAATCTATAGGACCCTATCTATAGGATTAGTTCTATCATATGAATCAGGTGTTATCTATATATATGGGAAAATATACTCTCGATCGATATGTTATCCTTTAAGGGGGTACAATTATACTTTTTTGGAATAAATATGTGGTGATTGAGTTATTAGATATATGGATTTTTTAACATCATTGGTTCTTGAATATTATCAAGATTCCATCATCATTAGAACAATGGAGTTTGGTTATTGTAGTTCTTTATTCTTATTATACTGGTGATTTCTATCATGGTGTATATTATAACTAATATATCAACATTAAGCTCTATGATTATTACAGTAAAAGAATAATATATGGTTTTTATAGGCTTAAATTAATTTTAGAGATTATTTTTAAAATTTTTAATGAGCTATGATTACAGGGACTTCCCCATGTCATTTTTTTTCAACATGTAATGTTTATCTTGATTATGCTTCCCCTCAGGGCCTCTCTTATTCTAGTGTTTGAGATTCTTTTTAATTTATAACTCTATTTTTTTCTAGGTTTTAATTTTAATTATGTTTGTAATCACACATTTTCATTCCTTCATGCCACAATATTGCATACATGAAGATGGAACAAATCATAAATATGGTCTCAGTGGATGTTGAAGTGGTGCAATTTTTTCAAGATTGATGTTTGGTGGAACATTTTGGTCCTTACAGGTTTCAGTTTCAAATGGGAATATCTTCCCTTGTCATCATTAAATACATATTATTTCCTCCTTCTATTGTATTCCATTTTGTGTGGTATTTCCGTTCAATGGTTTTCTGGTAGGATCTTTTTAAGAGGAATTGTATTGGATAATCGATGCCTCATCATGCATTTTTTATAAAGTTCAGTAAATTATATATATTTATCATGGTTGTAGGATATTTCTTATGAATTTTAATTTTTTGATTATCATAGGTTGATATAGGCTTTTCCTAACCATAAACATATATTCCATCTTATATTATCCCCAACCAATATCATACTATAGGCGGCATTGGGTTGGTAGACATGGATTACTGTTATCCATGTTGGGTTCTTGGAGAGTCAAAGACTTGTCATAGTTCTATCATATCAATCAATTCCTACAAGTTATGTTTTTAGTTAGTGTACACAAGAGGATTAGTTTTGGAAATTTTGGGAAATTATGTTATGGGGTTTCTAGTTAAGTTTTCACACTATGGAACCCAGGGTTGGTGTAACAGCTAACATATCCACTCCCCATGTCTAATAAATTATTGATTGAATAGAGACTCCAAGAAACCATTTTTTGGTACATCTAGGATGTTACAAAAATATTTATTGGGGGAGTCTTTATTTTTAATTTATTTTTATTTCATATCATCCAGATAAGCTATAATAATCATGAGATTTTCATTCTAAATAGATGATTCCATGTATAAATATCATGCATTAATTTAGTGCTACGTATATGATATGCTTGTACCAACTCATGAAATTCTCAGTGATGATGATTACAATGGTGAGTTGTTGATCTAAGGGTTCGAGTTTGAGTTATATATAACCTATGAGTTAATGGAAGATCCTTCCCCTATTGATCAGAGTGGAGACCTACTTCTAAAATGGATGGTGGTTCCCAATTATGAGACTACCCATAGATTAACATTTTGGAATAATATTAAATAATATTAGTCTCTAAGATTCAAGGTGATTCTGAATATCAATATATAATGGATTTGTTAGAGTCTAATACTTGAGTTTTTGGACAAGTATGGACACCAAAAAACTAGATGTTGGCTTCAAAATATATTTCCCAGTATAGTGAAATGAATCATTGATAGAAATTGATTATTTAAACTATATAAAATTCTATCATTCAATGGATGTAGGTTATGTTATTATTCATAAATTAATATCTAATTATTTTGAGGATGGTTAATTCATAGATTATTTTTTACCCCCATTAAAGATACATTAACATGACCATGTACGAGTAATGTTTTATAGATTAATTACCACATAAACACAATTTAGAATGGATATTTCTTGATATTTCAAGAGGGATAATAAAGTTGGGGTTATGGATTACTGTATCCCTAACTTATTTTACACTCATTGAGAGATGTGTCTGAGAGTTTCTTTATCATGACATGTCTTAAAGGGGCTTGTGCCGTGACTAACCAAAGTTCACCTCTGATATGCTTGGGGTTGGCGACTACACCGTGTAGGCATATCACAAAAATGAGTGGAATTTTCCTAATTACATGTAAAAAAAACATCTCCAATCCCAAAGGGTGATGAAATGTGAAATCACTAAGTAAACAATGCATGCATACACCAAGATAACAACCACACAGTACAATAGTAGGAAAACAAGAAAGTAAACATGGCCAGAATACAAGCCCACCAAAAGAAAGTTTCATCCAAGTGAATGAAAATGTTTTTGAAACTAATACATATAAAACCATTCATGAAAGGTAGGTGTGGGGAAGCTACCTAAAGTTGTAGAAGCATAACATGTCCATCTGATCAATTTAAGAACCACATTGTCCTAGTCTACCTAGAGCTCCATAAAAGCATCGATTATCTTCACAAGACACACCACATGAAAAAAATTATCATACAATGGGGATTAAAACAATAGTCAATACGGAATACTGAAACCACAAAGTAAAATACCACAATGAAATACATGAAGTATACAACAATGAAAAAACATGAAGTACACCACAAGAGAAACATGAGAAGTACCCCATAGAAGAAACACATGAAGTATAATCAGTATGATCAGTTCACATAGGTATAAGTCTAAATAATGAAGAGAAGGATTTCAAGTTGTAGTCCATAGGTATCTCACTTTCCACGACACTAGAAGTTTCGAAAGGACATAAATTGTTAATGGAACACAGTGTGTCGATGGGACACGAGACGTCGATGGCACTTGGAGCATCGATGGAACATGGAGCGTCGATGGCACATAGAGCATTGATGGTGCACAGAGTGTTGATAGTGCACATATTGTCGATGGAACGTAGATCATTGATGGTTCATGTGTCCCCAAAGTCACATATTCTTCTAGATCACATAATCACCAACATCACATAGTCACTAAGATCACATAGTCAAATCATGCAACATGATTCTTCTCATATCACACTCATTCCAAGAGAACAGGTTCCCCAAGACAATAGTTCATTTGCCAACTTCTAAAAAACTCAAATATAGTATCTCAAAATGACAATCTCATAGCAATTTTCCTAACAACATAGATGGTTAGTAAAATGGATGGTTCGTTTGAATGATGTAGTCAATTTATAAAAAAGTTTTCAGTCTGGTCTGGGTTCGACCTGACCTGGGATAGCTGACCCGAACCGACCCAGTCGGTCTAGGCCAGCCTGAACCAGCTTGACCTATTTGGCAGCACAATCTAGACCTCTAGGCCTCCAAAGTGGCCTAGTTCTTGATCCTGACCTGCATCGCGTGGGCCCAATTTTCCCTGTTGGAAGTAGTCCACCTCGGCCGCATCCATTTGTTGTAATATGTTATCTAACTATTTGGCCAGTTGCTCCCGCATTATATGTAACATTAGTGTAGAGACCCAAAGCTTGACGTACATGGACAATACATTACTTTAGCGGAATACTTAATACATAACAAAAACAGACAGACAAGGACCATAATAGTTTAGTGTCTTTGGAAACTTGGAACGTAATCTTCTAATCGTGGTGAAAGATCTTCAACATCTCCCATAAATATCTTTCCTTTTTTTTCTTACCTAAAACCTTTCTTTATATCCTGGGGAAAAGAAAACATAAAAAGGGTGAGCTCAAATTCTCAGTAAGGGTAAGCATGGATAAAATAAAACATACCATATACATTTGAACTTAAAAACATGAACATAATGTTTAAACATCAAAAGCTTGAGAAATGACATAAAACATGGAAGTACGTAAGGCATAGATCATAAAGAAACATTAAGAATGAAAAAATATCATGGGAATAAAACATGTAATTGTGGCATCCATTAAGCACATGTAATGATTTCCATAGTAGCCAATGCATTGCTGCCAAAACCATCTTAGTGGACAAAGTCCCATTCTGAATCGAGTTCACTCCTCGTTTCAGTCATGTAACACTGAACCGGATTAACTTACCATTCCAGCCATGTCCATCTCATGAGATATAAAATCTTTACCCAAGTTATTGGAGGGAGATATAGGTCCCACCCATCTCATAATGAAATCATTCTTACTTGTGCCACAGAAAAACATACATCATTCATAATAACCCAATAAACAAAATGGGTTTCATAAACATCATTCCATCATCACATAATCCTTATAAAATAAATGGATATCATTTCATAATAAGAAAAATTAAACCATGTAAATAATAGAGACATGATACTTGAAACATACACATATGAAATAATATCATCTTAGATGAAAAATGTTTTTGGTAAAACACTTGAAATGAATTCTTGAGGAAAATATCCTCTCTTCTTCAAAATCATTTTATTTTCACAAAATGTCATGCAATTTTAAAAGAAAAGGATTTTGTTGAAAATAGTCATGAAATATTTTGTAGTAAGCTTTATGAAAATAAGTCTTTATAAAACCGTAAAAATTCGTTCGTGCCGTATAAGTTAAAAAAAACATTCTTCTCGTACTTTTGCTGGAAAAGTCAAAATGTACCTCGTAACGTAAAAAAAAGATTCCTTACATACCATGTAGTAAAAGTCAAGAATGGGTAAAAAGGAATTTAAACATACATTAAAACACTTTTATAAAACATGGACATGGATGATAGAAATAACCCCAGTAAATACTTACGAATAAGGAATCTCAGATAAAAATGAGATTTGAAAAATTTATCCCTTACCTTATGTCCGATATGCTTCGTACGTATCCGAACATCCTGTATAATGATTTAAATAATGTTATTGACTTATTAAAGAATCATATTAATTGTTATGATATCATATATGGTTCACTTATGACTTTATATTACCCGTTCTTTTGTAAATTCCATGTTAAAGAGCATTTGGGTAAAATCGTTTCATTTGTCATTCGTGTTTTGACTTGTAATTATTCATATGATTACTTAGATCAAGATTACATAATTCCAGAATACAAAACAGGATTTATATATAATATATATTCATAATATACATATATATAATTGATCGATAAATGGAAAGAAATACACCGTTCATGGAGACGGTAGGTCGTATGTACGCATGAATGCTGTTTTCGTTTCCTTATTGAGTTGAATGGAATTAATTAGATGAAATAAATATATACGTAAATCCATTAGCTTTATAATGTCATATATTTCATTATTATTTCTTATATATACTTTATAATCATTCTTAAATGGTTAACATGGAGAATAAATCTCATCGCGTCGTGGAGACGGTAGTCCGTACGTACGCACGAGCGATGATATCGTTTCCATAATTATTGAATTGAATTATAGTGGATGATACAATATATCATAATATGTATGATTTTATAATAACTATGTTTAGTTATTCTTTACACCATTATACTCATCCATGTAAGGTGTTGGTGGAAAAACAGATTACACCACGGCGTGGAGACGGTATTCCGTACGTACGCAAGCGCGGTGATTTTGTTTTCCGTAGGATGGATAGAAGGTGAAATGGGGTTGTTTCAAATATATAATAACAAATCAGTATATTATTGATTCTGATGTTAATACTTTATAATGAAACAAATAAAGAATAAGAAGTTGAAGAAGAAAGAAGCTTGAAAGAATCGGGAGAGTAAATTACCTCTTCTTCGATACGCCTCTTTGAAACCTCATCTTAGGGCACTATGATTGGTCTTTAAAGTAGACCAGAACCTCTAGTATGTTTCTAGGGAATTGGAGAAGATAATTTTTCAGGGTTTGTCCGATCTTGAAGGCTCAAATTGGTGTGAGGAGGAGAGGGAGGAGGTGCCCTTTTATAAGGGAGGAGAGGGTCACCTTTGGAATTCTTAAAAATATTAATTTATAATAAATCTAAACCCACTTAAAAACCTCAAAAAATGACTCATATTAGAAGATTAGATGAGATAGGTTTGAAATATCACCCACCAATAAAATTTATACATGTTTGGATCTTATTTTAAACCATATCATTCTGATTTATCCTTATTTAATCTATTTAAGTTTATTTGTGGTAATAAAATTCTACATTATAAATTATAACAAATAATTACTTATTGGTTGTGAATTTTCCATAATTGTATGATTTATAAAATTATAGACCATATAAATTTAAATTTATAATTTTTAAATATTTTTGTGATTTTTAAACTATTTTATAATATGTTATTTTTATAAAATAACAATAGTGTCAATTTTGACACTATTCATTTATTTGAATTTAAATAAAATATATACAGAAGATATGTTCAAACTAAAAGCTTTAATAGATTCATAATAGGTCATATGTATCTATAAAATTAGTTTATCACATTAAATAGTTCATATAATATTTATTTTATTATTTTAAAAACCATTTATTTGGTTTATCTCTTAATAAAATAATTACTACAACATTTTTGTATAATTATTTAATATACTGATTTTTTTGCATAAAAATTTAAAATAAAATCCTATGATGAAGATAAATCTATTACCTTTCACAATAATACTTTTACTCGAATTTATCATCTAAAAATCACAATATTTAAATTGTTATATTTATTAAATTATGAAGGTGACAACATTGGCTTCAATCAAAATAAAATAATATAAGTGTCATAATTGCTTGTATAAGACTCCAAATGGTCAATTATTAGACGATTGTATTATTATAGTTTATATTTACATTACCAATAAGTTTTGGTCAGGGTTTTGTTCCTTTTATGGTCACTATTAGTTTAATAAAAACTACATTCTTGATTTTTCACTAGATAAATAATTTCTGCATCACTATTGTGTCACAATTAATGATAATTATTTAATCTCAAAAAATTATAAATAAATTATCATGATATAGATAATTTTGTTAGATTTCTTTATACTATTAATGTTCTAAGTTTCATGAAGTTTATTACTAACTTAAAATTATTATACATATAGTATTTAAGAGAGTGACATGTTGTCACTTTCTTTGGTTTTAATAATAATTAAATTATTTTCATGGAAAAAAGTCCATTAAATGAATCTAATCCGACCCTTAGGTGATACGGGTCGACTTTTAGTCATCCAATAGGATTTCTCCAAGTGTTAGGGTAATTTTATAATCTTATATTTACCCTTAATTACTTGATTTACCTTTAACTATAGTAAATAAAATTTACCGTAGTTAGTATTCACAATGCCCAAAAATAAAAAGTAGCTTATTAACAAAATTTGGACCCACTTATTCCAAATATGGAATCAATTTTTCAAAATTAAATACAAAAAAGTTGAAGAAATTAAATTAAAATTAATCCCGTTGTCGAAAGAAAACAGGTTTTTCTTTAAAACATTGCAAAAGATTGAATTGATTTAACCTACGAATTCAAGGTAAAATCAATGCTATTGACATAAATTTTATTAAATGGTAAAAATATATTATATTTATACTTTAAAACCATTCAATGTTATAATTTAACTACATAAGATATTACGATGAAAAAAGTTGTTTTTAATTAAAATATAGCGTGTTTTTACTATTCATTAAAATATGAAAGTCATCAGAATAAAATGAAAATTTTATCCAAAGTAAATTTTTATTTCTTGATTCCAATGAATAATTTTATTTTTTCAAATGGAACTTATAAACATGTAAAAAACTAGATTTAAAGTGGTTGCGCCCTCAAAGTGCGGCAAAACTGCATTTTTTGAAAAATACATATTTTACCCAAATATTTATTTTGTTCTTATACCATGTTATATAAAATGTGTAAGATGAATAATAATGTTATAAAATTAAAAATTTAGTTAATACTATTTATAACGGCTAGTTCATAATAATATTATAATAATATATCGTTGTTTAGTAAAACCCGGTAATGCATACAACACACGCTATCGAGGAAGGTCGCGATTGCGTGTAATGAAAGCCAAGTCAGGGTTGCGTGTTGTGAAAGAATCCTTCGTTGTTTCGTATAATATAATCCAACCATATTTCATTTATACTTGAATATATATATATATATATATATATACTCAAAGTTGCGTAGAATAACTATTATCAAAATTGTGTGTAACACGATCCAAAAATCGTGTTGTGTATACTGCAAGCTAATACGGTGTTGCATATAGCGCAAGGTAATATTGGTGTAGCATACAACACAAGAAATTAATGAAATTAAAAGAATATTTTTCATAAAATCTCGGGGTGTTACATTCTACCCCCCCTTAAAATGAATTTCTCCCTCGAAATTCATTGGGGTTATAAATGGTTTACTACTCGAAAGTTTGTTTAATAGAAACCCACATCGTAAAAAGGAATACCAAAACATGGCTTTAAAAACTAAAGTATGAAATGTAACGGTTACCCAAATTAACTCGTCACTGGGTTTCCACATAGGAGGATATAGGTGAAAATATGGATATGGAAGAAAAATCTAACCATCAAGTTCTGATGGAGAGTGGTAGAGATCATGGCTATGAAAAAGCCAACAATCACAAAGCTATTGATTTGTGATGATCTAAGGTACCATCTGATTCATCATATATAAGGGAACTAGGACAACATTTTTGGTTTTCAAGATCATTTCCCTAAAGTTGATGAATTTAAATAAATACTTGCTTGATTTTGGTACAATCTTACTGTCATTCATGAATTGAACAATTTCCACTTCATCCCTTAAAGAAATGAAGTTGAATTTGTTATTCGTGATGTGTTATCAGATCATGTGATAGAATGATGGGTCATTCCATCTCTTTCAAAAAAAAGGTTAGAAAAAGTTATAAGTCCATCTTATGGTTAGATTAATCGTATATGGTTCAAAAAATGAACTTATAATTCATATATCATACCTCTTAATAAAATAAAACTAGTTTCTACTAACCAGGGACTTCCTGTAGGCCATTGGTAGGCGATAAAGGCCAGTCACACTTCGGTTGTGGGTTCGATTTCCACAGCCTTGTCCGACGTGATGGGCTATCACCCGTCCTGCAAGTTGTCCTTTTTCTAAAACTACATTACTATATCATCCCATCAATAATATCGAAAAAATGTTCTATCCTTAAACAATACTAACTTACATCCAACATAATCCATTCCAATCTTTAGTCTTATCCATAATATTGCAGTCCATTGTCATATTATAGTGAAAACGATTACCAGAGATTTCATATAAGAAGCATGTTCATACCATCGTTGATCCCCATATATCACAAGATATGTCTTGTTGGTCACATTAGAAACGTTCGAAGGCCTTTGTCATGTATTCTCTTGAAAAATGAATACCCATTGAACCTTAGTGAAAACATGAATGCAGTTAAAAGTTAACACTTTCCACATACCAAAATCCTCAAAATTCTATATACTCAAACCATGATATCACTTAGTCCTTATATCAATCATGAGCTCATGAATACAATCAAACATCTCATTATCTTCTTATTCCTTCATTATGCTCATATCATCTACTTTAAAAAAATATCTGAATAACATTCCATGGTTACTGGTACCATTGAACATATACTTTCAAATACTTTTAGGAAAAACAATAGTGTAACAATCCTTAGATGATTCTTTATTCCATAGTACCATTAACTATACAACATAACTCTCGATAAACATACAATCATTCCACTACCTTCTAAAACAACCGAATGAGATTCAGAACTTTTTTCAGCTCATATATCATTTGTAGTCTCCTCATCATCATCCACATAAATACTACCCATACGACCATGCTGATTCTCTTCATGATATTTTCCATTAGGGAATTGGTTTGCATAATGCCCGTACATTCCACATTTAAAACATCTAATCATTGTTGATGTCGTAGAAATACCATTATCCTGGTCCATGGTGTTAACTGAACCTTTTCCTTTGCACTTACTGGCTTTGTGTCCTTCTCTTCCACACCCAAAGCATCTTCTAGTTCCTTTGAAACAATCTCCCTGATTCCTCTTCCCACATGATTTACATGAGGGAAATTGAACATTCTTTCCTCTATGATCATCATGCAACTCCATCTTTCTCTTATTATCTGAGTCGGGAAACTTACCAAAGTTGAGATTATTGATCATATTATGAGATTGCTGATTAGGCATAATAATGATGTTTGGACTTCCAGATCCCGTTTCATTTGGTTTCTCATGAAGAAAATCATTCCATTGTAAGTTATATCCTCCATTATCATGAATCTTCCTGTTTCCAGCCATTTTTTAAAACCCAAAATGAATAGTGTGAGAGGCAAAAATCATGCTAGGGAAACAACATAGTAAAGGGGGAGCACCCTCAATATCTAACATCTTAGGTTAAATTCTAATATCGTTACCGTAGTTCTAGGACTATATCCTATACGTATTCTTATCCTTAGGTATATCCCTAGACATACCTTAGAAATATCTCTAGGGATCTCACTAACGTTTTCGCATCCTAGTTTACAAAGGTTGACTAAACCTTTCCTCTGATACCAACTGTAGAGATCCAAAGCTTGAAGTACATGGAAATTACATTACTTTAGCATAATACTTAATACATAACAAAAATAGACACACAAGGACCGTAATAGTTTAGTGTCTTTGGAAACTTGGAACGTAATCTTCTAATCGTGGTGAAAGATCTTCAACATCTCCCATAAAGATCTTTCCCTTTTTTTCTTACCTAAAACCTTTCTTTATATCCTGGGGAAATGAAAACATAAAAAGGGTGAGCTCAAATTCTTAGTAAGGGTAAGCATGGATAAAATAAAACATACCATATACATTTGAACTTAAAAACATGAACATAATGTTTAAACATCAAAATCTTGAGAAATGACATAAACCATGGAAGTACGTAAGGCATAGATCATAAAGAAACACTAATAATGAAAAAATAGAATGGGAATAAAACATGTAATTGTGGCATCCATTAATCACATGTAATGATTTCCATAGTAGCCAAGGCATTGCTGCCAAAACCATCTTAGTGGACAAAGTCCCATTCTGAATCGAGTTCACTCCTCGTTTCAGTCCTGTAACACTGAACCGGATTAACTTACCATTCCAGCCATGTCCATCTCACGAGATAGAAAATCTTCACCCAATTCATTGGAGGGAGATATAGGTACCAACCATCTCATAATGAAATCATTCTTACTTGTGCCACAAAAAAAACATACATCATTCATAATAACCCAATAAACAAAATGGGTTTCATAAACATCATTCCATCATCACATAATCCATATAAAATAAATGGATATAATTTCATAATAAGAAAAATTAAACCATGTAAATCATAGAGACATGATACTTGAAACATACACATATGAAATAATTTCATCTTAGATGAAAAATGGTTTTGATAAAACACTTGAAATGAATTCTTGAGGAAAATATCCTCTCTTCTTCAAAATCATTTTCTTTTCACAAAATGTCATGCAATTTTAAAAGAAAAGGATTTTTTTGAAAATAGTCATGAAATATTTTTTAGGAATATTTATGAAAATAAGTCTTTATAAAACCGTAAAAATTCGTTCGTGCCGTATAAGTTAAAAAAACCATTCTTCTCGTACTTTTGCTGGAAAAGTCAAAAAGTACCTCGTAACGTAAAAAAAATATTCCTTACATACCATGTAGTAAAAGTTAAGAATGGGTCAAAAGGACATTAAAAATACATTAAAACACTTTTATAAAACATGGACATGGATGATAGAAATAACCCCAGTAAATACTTACGAATAAGCAATCTCGGATAAAAATGAGATTTGAGAAATTTATCCCTTACCTTATGTCAGATATGCTTCGTACGTATCCGAACCTCTTTTATAATGATTTAAATAACGTTATTGACTTATTAAAGAATCATATTAATTGTTATGATATCATATATGGTTCACTTATGACTTTATATTACCCGTTCTTTTGTAAATTCCATGTTAAAGAGCGTTTTGGGTAAAATCGTTTCATTTGTTGTCCGTGTTCTGACTTGTAATTATTCATATGATTACTTAGGTTACGATTACATAATTTCAGAATAAAAAACATGATTTATATATAATATATATTCAGAATATACATATATATAATAGATCGATAAATGGAAAGAAATACACCGTTCAAGGAGACGGTAGGCCGTACGTACGCATGAACGCTGTTTTCGTTTCCTTATTGAGTTGAATGGAATTAAGTAGATGAAATACATATATGCATAAATCCAGTAGCTTTATAATTTCATATATTTCATTATTATTTCTTATATATACATTATAATCATTCTTAAATGGTTAACATTGAGAATAAATCTCATCGCGTCGTGGAGACGGTAGTCCGTACGTACGCACGAGCGATGATATCGTTTCCATAATTATTGAATTTAATTGGAGTGGATGATAAAATATATCATAATCAATATGATTTTATAATAACTATGTATAGTTATTCTTTACACCATTATACCCATCCATGTAAGGTGTTGGTGGAAAAAAATATTACACCACGGCGTGGAGACGGTATTCCATACGTACGCACGTGTGGTGATTTTGTTTTCCGTAGGATGGATATAAGGTGAAATGGGGTTGTTTCATATTTATAATAACAAATCAGTATATTAGTGATACTGATGTTAATACTTTATAATGAAATAACTAAAGAAGAAGAAGTTGAAGAAGAAAGAAGCTTGAAAGAATCGGGAGAAGAAATTACCTCTTCTTCGATACGCCTCTTTGAAACCTCCTCTTAGGGAACTAAGATTGGTCTTTAAAGTAGACCGGAACCTCTAGGATGATTCTAGGGAAGAGGATAAGATAATTTGGCAGGGTTTGTCCGGGCTTGAAGGCTCAAATTGGTGTGAGGAGGAGAGGGAGGAGGTGCCCTTTTATAAGGGAGGAGAGGGGCACCTTTGGAATTCTTAAAAATATTACTTTATAATAAATCTAACCCCACTTAAAAACCTCCAAAAATGACTCATATTCAAATATTAGATGAGATAGGGTTGTAATAGCATCAAAAAATTAAATTTATACATGTTTGGATCTTATTTTAAACCTTATCATTTTGATTTATCCTTATTTAATCTATTTAAGTTTATTTGTGGTAATAAAATTATAAATTTTAAATTATAACAAATATTTATTTATTTGTTGTATATTTCCCATAATTGTTTACTTTATAACATTATAGACCATATAAATTTAAATTTATAATTTTTAAATATTTTTGTGATTTTTAAACAATTTTATAATATGTTATTTTTATAAAATAACAATAGTGTCAATTTTGACACCATTCATTTATTTGAATTTAAATAAAATATATACAGAAGATATGTTCGAACTAAAAGCTTTAATAGATTTATAATAGGTCATATGTATCTATAAAATTAGTGGATCAAAATAAATAGTTCATATAATATTTATTTTATTATTTTTAAAACCATTTATTTGGTTTATCTCTTAATAAAATAATTACTACAACATTTTTGTATAATTATTTAATATACTAATTTGTTGCATAAAAATTTAAAATAAAATCTTATTATGAATATAAATCTATTAACTATCACAATAATACTTTTAATAGAATTTATCATCTAAAAATCACAATATTTAAATTGTTATATTTATTAAATTATGAAGGTGAAAACTTTTGGATCATTTAAAATAAAATAATATAAGTGTCATAATTGCTTGTATAAGACTCCAAATGGTCAATTATTCAACCATTGGATTATTATAGTTTAAATTTACATGACCAATAAGTTTTGGTCAGGGTTTTGTGCCTTTTATGGTCACTATTAGTTTAATAAAAACTATATTCTTGATTTTTCACTAGATAAATAATTTCTGCATCACTATTGTGTCACAATTAATGATAATTATTTAATACCAAAAAATTATAAATAAAATCTCATGATGTAGATAATTTTGTTAGATTTCTGTATAATATTAATGTTTGATGTTTCATGATGTTTATTACTAACTTAAAATTATTATACATATAGTATTTAAGAGAGTGACATGTTGTCACTTTCTTTGGTTTTAATAATAATTAAATTATTTTCATGGAACAAAGTCCATTAAATGAATCTAATCCGACCCTTAGGTGATATGGGTCGACTTTTAGTCATCCAATAGGATTTTTCCTAGTGTTAGGGTAATTTTATAATCGTATATTTACCCTTAATTACTCGATTTACCTTTAACTATAGTAAATAAAATTTACCGTAGTTACTATTCACAATGCCCAAAAATAAAAATTAGCTTATTTACATAATTTTGATCTAGTGATTCCAAATATGGAATCCATTTTTATAAATTCAATACAAAAAAGTTGCATAAATTAAATTATAATTAATCCCATTGTCGAAAGAAAACGGGGTTTTCTTTAAAACATTGCAAAATATTGAATTGATTTAACCTACGAATTCAAGGTAAAATCAATGCTAATGACATAAATTATATTAAATTGTAAAAATATATTCTATTTATACTTTAAAACCATTAAATTTTATAATTTAACCACGTAATATATTACGATGAAAAAAGTTGTTTTTAATTAAAATATAGCGTGTTTTTACTATTCATTAAAATATGAAAGTCATCAGAATAAAATGAAAAATTTATCCAAAGTAAATTTTTATTTCTTGATTCCAAAGAATAATTTTATCTTGTAAAATAGAACTTATAAACATGTGAAAAACTAGATTTAAAGTGGTTACGCCATCAAAAGGCGGCAAAACTGCATTTTTTTAAAAATACTTATTTTACCCAAAAAAATTATTTTGTTCTTATACCATGTTCTAGAAAATGTGTAAGATGAATAATAATGTTATAAAATTAAAAATTTAGTTAATACTATTCATAACGGCTAGTTCATAATAATATTATAATAATATATTGTTGTTTAGTAAAACCCGGTATTGCATACAACACACGCTATCGAGGAAGGTCGCGATTGCGTGTAATGTAAGCCAAGTCAGGGTTGCGTGTTGTGAAAGAATCCTTCGTTGTTTCGTATAACAGAATCCAACCATATTTCATTTATACATTTAATATATATATATATATATACTCAAAGTTTCATAGAATAACTATTATCAAAATTGTGTGTAACACGATCCAAGAATAGTGTTGCGTATACTGCAAGCTAATACGGTGTTGCGTATAATGCAAGGTAATCTTGGTGTAGCATACAACACAAGACATTAATGAAATTAAAAGAATATTTTTCATAAAATCTCGGGGTGTTACAATTAGACCACATTTCACATGGCTAGCATTCCTCATCCACCTGGTAAAGAGACCCCAAAACCACATTGTCCTCTGTCTGACACAGCTCCGAGTTGCGTCCCAACTACCGCCACTGTGGCCCCTAGTCCCTACCTACGACCTCTGCCATCCTAGGCCTCCTCTTACATGGTCCCACTTGCACCATATATCACTACCACCGGACACTCGACCTACAACTTTCTATCCTACTGCAACCCACATGGCCTAGACTCTCTTGTCAGTATGGTGCTACCGCTGATGTCGGCTTCCCCTTCAGTGGCCATGCCCTTCTGTGCTCTACCTGAACTAGTCAGAGCTGCTACCTCTGGCTGCCACCTAGCGCTACCGCCATCTTGTACCACTGTGAGATTGGATACCTGATTTTAGATATTTTCTCTACGGATCAAAGGATCAATGATCCTATGATCATTTTTCTCATGGAATGAGGATCAAAGAATGTAGGAGATTGGGGGAAAGAGACAAAGCACATGAACAACCAAATGGACAGATCATGTCCTTTTTCATGTCATCCTTGATCTATTAATGTTAAAAGGTTTAACAAATGTCAATCAACTGATATTCATAGAGAATTATCATCCCATTAATCCCTACAATAAAATATATCCTACCTGAATGATCAAACATTGGATAAACCTATTTTTCAATATGTCCACATTAATTATATGAATATAATAAGGGATAATAAATCACAATGTGATCAACAAACTACCTCAAGGATGGATCTGTTGTTGATGAAGAATGGGGTTCTGGGTCATCATTGATCCTCGATCCGTCGGTATTCGTTATCGTTCATCAAAGAGGTATCCGTCTCATTGCCTTAGAGAAATTTCCAAGGTTATAGTGACAACCCTGAATTCATGAAAATTGTCTTTAATTTAATTAATCCAACGCAGCATCAAATAATATATTTTTATTATAATATTTTAATCATGGTTACATCTAATTTCTAACTTTCACATTCGACCTGTGCTGGTCGATGTTTTCCCCCACCTAAAGTAAATACACTACTATAAATGAAATGGAGCCCTCAAATTTATGATCCATGAACACGTTCAGAAGTCATTACCATAAAAAATCATCTTCTTGCTTTATTAAAAACATAACATTTTCACCGTATCATTCTGGGTACATCGGGCCTCAGAATCTCACATCGTCTCAGCGCCTAGTCTTGGAAACTTCCTAATTAATTTATAAAAACAATACTGGATGAAATCTGAGTCATTAAAGTCTCCCCACCTTAAGGATTTACGTCCTTGAAATCCAAAACATGGGATACTAAAGAATAATTTGAGGGTACTGAGCATGAATCTTAACCTCCTACTCCCAAGTGATCTCTTAGAGATTACCATCCTACCATGAAACATGCACCAGAGGAATCGACCTCCCATGAAGGATATTCTCTTTTCGATCCTTGATATTCACCAGGTACTCCAAAAAAGTAGCCCCATCATCAATGTTCATCCCTCCCTAGTCAATGATGTGTGATGGATCATGTAAGCACCTCCCCATTTGTGACACATCGAAGACATCATGCATTTGCTGCGCCTATGACGGTAGAGCTAGGCAGTATTTCACCCATCCAACTATACTAAGAATCTGAAAAGGGTTGATGTATCATAGATATAACTTACTGCCCCAACCAAATCTCCATAATCCCCATCGAGGTGAGAACCGAAATAAAATGTGATCTCCCTCCTCAAAAACTAGAGGCTTCCTTATCCTATTAGCATATAGTTTCTACCATCTCTATATAATCCTCATAAAATCATGGGTGAAATTCACATTCTCAGTGGTATCCTGTACCAACTCTAGACTCATGAGTGATGACTCTCTTGGGTCATTCCAGTATAGTGGTGACCCACATGGTCACCCGTACACGGCCTCAAACAGTGAAATACCAATGGTGGAGTGGTAGATTTTTATACACAAAATACACCAGGGTTAGGTGGTACTCACAACTACGGCCAAAGTCTAGGGTGCAAGCACATAGCATGTACTCTAGAACCTGGATGTTCTTCTCTATCTAGAAATCCTTCTGCTGAGTAAATTCTATGCTCAAGTGAAACTAAGTCCCAAATTCCTCCTATAATCCCTTTCACAACTACAATGTGAAAAGAGAATCACAATCTGAGATGATAATTGGTGGCACTCCATGAAGCGGAACTATCTCCTACAAATAGAGGCATCTCAATCTCTCTAATGAACTCTGCTCACAGATTTGTAGGATGTGGGATGACTTGGTGAGTCGTTCAACGGTCACCCGAATGGTATAATTCCCCCCAGACATGCGTGGAAAACCCATACCAAATTACATTTATATCCCATTCCAATTCCACTATAGAACATCCTGTGGTTGGTTCAATCACTCTAGAACCTCGTGCTCAGCCTTCACTTACAAGAAAGTGAGGTGTTGAGAAACAGACTTTTCAACTTCCTTCATCATTTCTGACCACCAGAACTGATGTCGTAGGTCCTAATACATGTTTTCCACACATGGATGTACCACTAAAAGGGATGTATGGGGATAACCCAAGACCACATACCAAAATTTCACTGGTACAATGTCACACCCTTGAGGGGAACAACATTCTCCCCACCTTTTAAATATCTATTAGGAGCATTCCCAGTGGACCTCTAAGCACGTAAAGTCTCATAGTAGATGTCTCTGAGATGTTCCTCCCTGACTAACTGTAAGAGTGGAGGGGTGAAAACCATAGAATGGAGGTAAGATTCTCCATTTATATCTATAAAGTGTATCATTAACTTGACTAACCACTCTGACACCTCACTTAACAACTGCAAGCTAGATCTCCTACAGAGAGCATCCACCCACACGTTCCCCTTCAAAGAAGTATAAAAAATCATAAAGTCATAGTCTTGGAGGTACTATATCCATTGTCTATATCTCTAATTTATATCTTTATGAGAGAATATATACTTGAGACTCTCATGGTCAGATTAGATGTTAAATCGCTTTCCTGTTAGGTAGTTTTGTGACATCTTCAATGCAAAGTATATGAATAATAGCTCAAGATCCTGGGTTGTTTAGTTCTACACATTCTACCTCAACTAGCATGAACTATAAGAAATCATCACTTTCCCATTTATCAGGACACAACTTAAACTGGTCCCTAATGCATCAAAGAAGACCACACACTCAACATTCTCCTCTGGTAATCTCAAGATGGGGGCTCTTGTGAATCACTTACTTAGCTCCTTGAAACATCGTTCACACTTATCAATCCACAAGAAAGGATTCCCCTTCCAGGTTAAGGAAATCAAGGGTTCTTATACCCTAGAGAAATTTGGTAAAACCATTGACAATACCCTGGAAAACCAAAGTAACTATGCACCTCAGTAACACTCAGGGGTGGCTCCTAAGAAAGCACTACTTCAATAATCACAGGATCTATTGAAACTCTAACCTATAAAATGACGTGTCCTAGAAAGTGGACCCCCCAAATTTAGAATTGAATCTTTGCAAGCTTCCCATAAAATTTTTCTCTCATAGTGTGTCTAGGACCATCCTCAAGTGTATCATGGGCTCCTCCATAGACATTAATTAAACCTGGATTTCATCAATGAAAACCACAAAGAACCAGTCTATTTATGGATGGAAGATTGTATTCATCATTACCATGAAAATTTTCTGGGCTTTCATCCCACCAAAATGAAATAAATATGTACTTATAGTGGTCTTACCGAAATATTAAGGTTTTCATTAGGATGTCCTCATCCCGTACATATAGATAGTTATAACCATATTTGAGTTCTATCATCATGAACCATCTCACTCCCTTTAGCTGATCATAGAGTTCATAAATCCTTGGTAGTGGATATGTATTCTTCATGGTCAACTATTTTAGGTACCGAATTTACACACATAATCTAAAGCTCCCATCTACCTTATTAGTAAAACAAAATTGGGGCCACCGATGGTGATACACTTGGTTTCACAAATCCATTCATCTCCAAGTCCTATAGTTGTACCTTTAAATCATGAAGCTCTATGGGAGACATCTGATATGTAGGTATAGATATAAGTGTCATCTCAAGGTATAGATCAATTAATAATTAAACCTCATTATGGGGATATAATCTAGTGAAATCATTATGAAAGATGTCCTCATACTAATCCACTACTATAGAAAACTGAGGACTCATCTCATCCACTACAACGAGGGTCATGCTATCCTACTGGTGTGTGATCTACTTCAACCTCTTACATGCGAGTCTATATTGTTCTTCTTGGGTTTCCATTTCACAGATAAAGGATTACCTGATCCCATATCTATGGACACACCACACTATGTACCTAAAACAGTCAATTGAGGCATGAACTGTGGATAACCATTCCATACCAAGAATGACGTTATAAGGCCTTGACACTACCACCAAGAGATCTGAAAAAAACTGTCTCCCCTGGAGTAAGGGAACAATGTTGGAACCAACATGTGATCATAAAATCATCTCACATAGAATTCTATAAGAATAGGGATTGATTAAATAGTAACACTATAATATCTAAGTCTCAGAAATGGATCATGGAGAGAAAATAGTTACTTGGAGTTATGTCTATTAAAACTGCAGTAAGGATGGAAAAGACATGGATCATACTTCTAATAATATATGGAGCACTTGTGTCATAAGCCTCCATCTCCTAATGTTATCTTCTTCCCTTTCCACCAGATCCAAGATCTCATGGGGAACCACCTTTGGGTGTTAGTGATAGTATCTCAAACCTCCTCCCACCTCTTGCTATCTGACCTTCTCCTCTACCATGTCTGCCACCATGCTGACCAACTTTATCTTTCCTTATCATAATCCTCAATGGTCTCTCAAACATCTTATGATCATCTTTATAGGGAATTAGATAATCCCAAGCCATGTGTCCCCGACTACCACAAGAGTAACACAACTAGTCATTCAAATGACACACTCTATACTGGGATCCCCGCACTGCTAATCCTATATCCTAGGGTCATCCCCTAAATTGATTGACACTACGGGGTCCCTGCGTCTCCTTCCGGCTACCCACAACTGAATACTCACCTACCTGGTTCATGCTGGTAGCTCCCACTACTGGCGTCTGCTCTACTAGAAAGCTCTCCAGTAGTAGGGCTCCCTCTACTACCCCAATATATATAAGGAGGCTAAAGGATATCATAGATGACATGATATTTCATGTTAGACCATTCTTAAAGGTCTGATCTCTGAAGAATAAGTCCTACACCATATCTGTGGAGTATCAAGAAAAATATATAAATATCACTAAGTACTCCACTACAATTTGACTTCCCTACTACAGATGTTGTAGCTTCTGTATACACATAAATCATAATTTAATTTGAAAGAACTTCCCCCTGAAGAGATGATCAATGTTTTTTCAAGCGAGGGTTTTTTCCTCATATGATTGGATCACTAAACTTCAACATATCTCTGCCGAACCCTGTAGGAGACCCATGTATAAGACTACCATCTAATTTAAAGGAATCCTCACTAGGAAAAAAAAGCGTAACCACCTCAATACAATCCTCACATTCCTAGGGTTTTGACTCACCACTGCTCCTATGAGGTCACCGCCTCTAGAAACCATTCAATGAACTTGTGCAACTTTCATACACTACTCGTTTTATATGTAGTAACTGAGTCTATTTAGGTGGTGGTATCACTTGTACACTAACCAGGGGTGTTATCTCTAGTACTGGTCCCTGTACCAATGCCTCATTACTAGGAGGTTAATCTACGTGACCACACATCAGAATCCTGGATAGTTGTCTGTGTGTGGGCATCCTGAAATAGATCAAGATGTATCACATTCAATAGAGTATATCTGGTGAGATAACACTGACTCATGAAGTACATGATAACAAACTCAATCCTATATGATGAATGTGACATTTATTATCCACTAAACTACTGTTTTCATGTAGCAAGTCAAAAAGATGAATTCAGTGTCCTTGTGTATGGATATGTCAACCGTTGCACCAACACTGGAGTCCCTTGTCTAAAATCTGAACTCAAAACACTTAAATTTCCCCAAAACAATCTCACAGACTCTTGGTTATTTAGGTATAACTAAACTCCTATGATACCAATCTATCGCGACCCATCCTAGAGGGTTCTATTTTGTGACTACCCCAATCCCAACTCTAACAGTCTAGGGGATGTCGACTTGAATCGAGTAGGCATATCCCAAAAATGGGAGGCATTTTGCTACGTACATGTACACATTCACATGTCTCCAAGCCCAAAGAATACATAAAATTAAAAAATCCATGTAAAAAATTCATGCATAGACTAATATACCAAACAAAAAGTAATATAGTAGGAAAAACCGAAAGTAAATAGTGCCAAAATACAATATCTCACAAAGAAAGAGTCTTCCATGTGAATAAAAAAGATACCAAAACTCATCTGCAGAAAAACCTACCTGAAGGGTAGGTGTGTGGAAGATTCCATAAGCCATAAGAGCACAACACATCCATCTTATCCCTCTATGAACCACCTTGCCTTGGTCCACCGAGAGCTCCATCAAAGCATTGGTTTTATTTACAAGACAAGACATGTGTGGGAAAAGCCAGTGCATGGGTTTGTAAAACAATACTCAGTAGGACAGCCTAAAACCACAATGAAAAATACCAATTAGAAATACATGAAGTATTCCATAATGGAAACACAAAACGTACACCACAAATGAAACAAATGAATTATACCACAAAGGAAACACACAAAGTACTGTTAATACGGTCAACTCAAAAAGGTATAAGTCTAAAGAATTAAGGGAAGGATTTTCATTTGTAGTCGACATGTATCTAAGTATCCATGACACTAGAATTGTCGAAATATCACAAAGTGTTGATGGTGCATGGAGTGTCAATGGTGAACGAGATGTCGATGGCTCCCAGAGCATTGATGACATAGAGAGCATGGATAGCGCACAATGTTTCGATGGTGCATGGAGAGTATATGGAGAACAAAGCATCGATAGTTCATATAGACACAAGACATGTAATCACCAAGATCACATAGTCACCAAGTCTACATAGTCATCAAGATCACATAGTCACAGTCAACCACATGATTCTACACGTAACAATATCATTTAGGGAGTACCTTTTCCTCGAGCCATTAGGACACATGAAAACTTCTACAAAAACTCACTTATAATATCTTAAAAGGACCATATCGTTGCAAGGGTCCTAACACCATATAATTCTTATCAATCAGATGATCAATTTGAATGATATGAACAATTTAGTAAAAAGGGACTGGTCTGGGTCAGAACTGACCTGGTTTGGCTGACCCTACCCAACCCGATTCGGCTGACCTGACCCGACCTATTCGGTCTAGGCCATCTCAAACTAGCTTGTCCTGATGGGTATAGACCATTGGGCCGCTGGACCTATGGAGCAGCCCCGTTCTCTATCCTGGCACATATCGCGTGGGCTAGTTTTTCTACATAGGATGTGCCCCACTCTGGACACGTCCCTATGGTCCATGAAGTCAGCCGACCATGTGGCCATTGGACTACATTGGTCAATGTAGTGGTAGACCATGTTTCAAGAGGCCAGCCTGCCTCATCCTCCTGGTCATGTGGCCCTACCACCAAAGGATCCTCTATCCAATGCAGCTTCGGGACGCATCCCAGCTTTCGCCGCCGTGACCTCATACCATAGCCCATGGTCGCCACTCGCAGCCCTAGCCACTGCATGCCTCCATTGATGCAGTACTTCCAATCTCATTTCTTGTTGCTTCCACCATCGTCTTATCCTACTGTGCTCCATCCAACCCATCCTCCCATGTCGGTCCGGTGATGCCTCTTCTATTGGCTTCACCAATAGTAGCATTGACCTACCATGCTTCTCATGAACTTCCCTAATCCCCCTCCTCTGGACACCTCCTTACGCTACTACCGCCTTGTGTTACCGTAAGATCATATCCCCACTTTTGGATCATTTCACTGGGGATTGAAGGAATAACGATCCTCTAATCATTCTTTGTGTGGAACAAGGAGTGAGGTGTACAAGAGATTGGGGGAAAGAGATGAAGCACATGAAATCCCAAATAAAGGATTTTGGAATTTTTCATTTTGGCCATAATCCATTCATGTTTTAAGGTTTAGCAAAATACAATCAACCAATATTTGAAAATGATTATCATCCCTCTATCCTCACAATAAAATCCATCTCTTATGAATGAACGAACCACAAACCAACATGCTTGTGTTTTGTTCCACGTTAATCATCTGAATCTAATAAGGGATATGAAATCACATAGAGATAAACATTTTACCTCTAAGTTAGATTAATCCTTGATGAAAAATAGGGTTCTGTGTCATTGTCGATCCTCGATCTTCTAGTATTTTTTGTCATTATCATGAGAGGTTTTAATCTCCTTGCATCAGTGAAATTTTTATTGTTATGGAGATAAATTTTGATTCCTAAAAATAGGCCATAATTAAAAGAGACCAACCCAGAATCAAATAAAATATATTTTTTTAAATATTTTATTGATGGTTAAATAATATTTTAACATTAATATTTAACACACGCCTGTCGATTTTAGGACCCTCCTATGGTATAACCGCTGCTCTAAACATAATAGTTCCCTAGTATTTTTGATCCAGAAACCTGTTTTGAAGCTATTACCAATTTAAATAAGAAAACATTTTCACGCATTATTAAAAACTTAACTTTTTCATCATATCATTATGGGCACACTAAGCCTCATAATCTCATGCCGCCTCAGCACTTGATCTCATAAATTTCCCAATTAATTTTTAAAAATGAATCCATTGAAAATAAAAGTCATTAAATCCATTGTGTTGATTCAATTTGGTTATGAAAACATAAAAGTTTTTCTTTAGGAAAACTACAGTGGTTTGATAGAATGTTTTTCATATCGAAATAATCATTGAGGTTAGATGCGTTCTTATTATAGTCCTTGTATCCTTCCATGAGTTAGTATAATTAGAGAACGTTATGGTGATAGAGAATATAATAGTGTTGTATTTCTCCACACTCTAGCACCATGACCACTAGAATTATTTTGTTCTTATTAGAAAGAGGTGTTTCCAAATAGTGTTTTGGAGAGACTAATGTGTCTTTTTAATATAGTCTTTTCACGGATGATGAAACACCCAATGAGATTTCTATGATGGTGTATATGGTATTACATTTCAATTTTATTTATGGGAAATAATGATCAATTTTTATAATAGATGTTGAATATGTAAAAGGTTATCTAAAAGGAAGTTAGATATTTTAATGGGGGTTCAAATATTTATTACTCCAAAAGATAGTTCCTTGGAATATGGAATAAAAAAGGTTGGAAACCAATATATAGTAAGGGATAATAAGGAATACCATATAATTGTTTTAGAGACTGTGAGGGACTAGATCACAAGAAGTAATGAATGATAATAGGTTTCATTTTTTTAATGAATGAATATGAATTTAAAAATATAATTCTATTATGAAGTGACCTTATTATTAAAAAAACAACAACTAAGCATAAGTTTCTTATCCTGAAAAGGAGTAAAATTTGAAGAAGAATTTATAATTATAAGAATTTATTGAGTATAACACTAATAGATGATGGCCATAGGTTTTATCCTAAGGATGTGAATGAGAAATAGATGATGAATCACATTGTTCATAAAGGAAGTAATGGAAGGGTACTTATATAGGATGAGGATATGAGTATTGTTTTCCTGGAAATTGAAAATTTAAGGTCACTCACTCAAATGCATGGATGTTAGGCTCACTATAGATGAAAAATGGTTATGATAACTGATTTATTAGATCATAAAATTTATAAAACATGGAAATTCATTAAGGAAAAATGAAAAACACTATGATGAATAAAAATGTCCTTGATGAGTGGAATATATGATTGGATGGAAAAAATAATGAGATTTTTTGTATAGATATGGTGATCTTAGAAGGGTGTAAGGTGAACTATAAGGAATGAAGGGTGAATGTCCTTTTACTATGTAACATTCAATGAAATATGGAAAAGGGGTAAATATCATTTAGTTCAATAGTTTTTAAAAAAATGTGGATTCATAGGATTCAAAATTTATAATACTATATGATGAGTTATGAATTATTTATATTGATGTTAATGCAAAATAAAGAATCTCTAAAGAGTATAAAGAACAAGTTTTCTATGTTTTTTTAAATTAAATCAGTTAATTTTATGTATCTATTTCAATAAATAAAATGTTACAGTATGATTAAGATATACTGTGATTATATATGAGATTCAATGAAAAATTGAAAATTGAAAATTATGGATTCTCATATAGAATCATAAATTTTTGATGTCATTATAAGAAAGGGAAAATGTAGATAAGATAGAATTTAAAGAATCAAAATGTGTGGGGATTCCAAATTAGTAAAAATGTAGCATGTTTATCTAATAAAAAATTAACCATGTGTATAATTTTATGATTAATCACTAAAATTTTTGGAAGTTATTTTTTTGATGTGTTTTTCTTATTTAAAAGAGAATATGTTAGGTGATTGAATGTATGATCCATATATTGAAAAGATGAAGGAACATAAGAAGAGAGGAGGAATCACTCCTAAGAAAAAGTAACTCTAATAAACAAATTTTCAAATAAGATATTGGGTTCGAATCAATTTGATGATAAATTTATTTGATGAGAGGAAAAATTAGAAAGAAATTATTTTTGGATTACTAGAATATATGATGACTTAGTTTTATAATGAATTATTGATATTCTATGAGATGAATCACTAAAAATAAAGAGAAATACAATAAAGAATATATGGGGCTCAAGAGAAATGGAAGAATGGGGTTGAATTTTCTCAATCTATGGAAATATTTATCTAGGTTAATTGAGTGAAAAATGAAGATTTGGAATCAGAAGATTATAAGTAAAATTTTGGGAAGTTAGACTATAAGAAGATTTTGACAGAATTCTAATTTAAATTTTTATTTCAAACACAATGTAATGATATTAATGAATATGTTCACTACTATTATATTGATAAATATTGAAGTTGTGATTTATGATATGATTTAATTATTAGTTACAAATAATTAGGAATTTCTTATATAATGGGTTTGAATAAGTCATTATATGATATCTTCGTAATCATTGAAGGTGTTTTGTTGATGTCATTGAGGGAGTAGGAGCTTCAAATTTATAACCCTTATTTCCCATAACTATTAAAGGATGTTGGGTTATAAGAAAAAATTAAAAATCATTGTACATGTAGTGATGATTATAGATCCAATTATTTTGATGTTAATGGGAATCACCAAAGTGATAATAAATATGCATTGTTTTTTCTACAAGATAAGATGCTTCAATTTTTGGGATAAAAAATTAAAGTTTTTCAGAATCATTAAGTAGTTTCTGGAAGATATAAGGATGAATGATAGAGTGTAATACCAATATCAAGTGAAACCTAAAATATATATTTTTAAGTAGTTAAAGGTGAGAGCTCTGATAATTTAGTTTATATAACATAGAATAAAATGGTTAATGAAAATGTTGATAGTAGCATATGATTACTCAAAAGTCGAAGATATAATCATGAGGATGAATTATTGTAACACTAAATGTATTTTTTATAATTTAGTGGTATGTTTTTCATGTAAGGATTGTGTTGTGTTTTTAGATGATAACGGTCGCATAAAACATATAATTGAGGATAATATTATTAGTGGAGAATCTACAGCTCAAGATAATATCCAGATATAAAAGGATTATGATTCCCATAATGGGACTGAACCTCAAGAGAACATTTTTTTGATAATATTTCATTTTTTATTTTAATTTTATATGAGTTTATGTGGTGATTCTTCATAATCAATACACATATATCTCAATTTATACATAGGTTCAAATTACTGTAGAGGGCTGAAATGCTATGTTTTTTTATTCAAAAAAACATAGAAACCCTGATTCACCTCCTCTCAGTGTATATGTAAAGATTAGAGGGTCTCGCAAGGGGAATATGAGTGGGTTACCATGGTTTGGATATAAAATTTGATCAGAAAAGTAAAACCTTCCACTTTTTGAATCTATTGATATTATAGGAATTCATTGGTGAACAAAACATATGATTTTTCTATTATTTCAAACATGGGGTGTTCATCTAAAACACTATTAAACTGGATATTGAATGTGGATCATACATAAATATGTTATCTAATCCCAATTATTTGAAGAATAATACACCACTACTAAAAGGTACACAATATGATGCTTTTTTAAATAAATCTTTAAAAAACTATCCCCACGTGATATCCTGATCAAGTTTTATAGAGCAATAATATATTGAATTATATGGTTATTTTTAATATAAAATCAATGATTATATTAAAAAAGAGTTGTTATTTATTTATTCCAATGTATAAATTCATTTATCAACTCACTAAAAGATGAAAATTAAAAATATGAAATAGAATCCAATGAGAAGGAGTTTGCATTGGCCAATAAATTTTCAAAATAAAACACCATCACAGAAATTTTTGAGGAAAAAGAACAATAAATATTACCTCTCAATTAAAATATTCCCTTATTTTATGAATAATTTCAAAGAATCTATTGGGAAAAATTATATTTTAATATTTTCTTCAAAGAACCAATTCATGCATCATAATTTAATATTAATGTAATGAATTCACCATTTCATTTTAAAACTAGTCCAATTAAATAGATTTATAGTTCACTATAGATAAAAAATATGAATTAATAAAATGCGCATAAAATAAATTTATAATTTCAAAATAAAAAATATATATTAAAAAAATAAAAAATTATTAAAATGTTATTTTTTATAATTTGGATGAGAAATTCAGAAACATGGATGTTACTCAAGATGCATATTTACATAAACATGAGGAACAAACTAAAAATAAAATTTCTATGGAATTTATAACTTTGGGAATGAATTATTATAATGTTATAAAAATCCTGAAATAATTAAAAATATGTTATTCATTAGAATTAATATGAACATAACTCCAAGTTCTTGTAATATTTTATTCACTAATTCTGATCCACTAAATAGTAGAAGATATAAATTTAGTCTTTAATGGTGATTATTGGATAAAATATATAGAAACCCACCACTATTGTGAGGTTTTATGAAAAAAACTAAAAATTATACTCCCCAGTTATTGTATAAATTTAAGAATTTAATATTTTAGAACTGAAAGGTACATCCTGGTTAAAACTAAAGATCTAAAGAAAAACAGGGATTTTTTTTCAACTATTTGTGTCATTGAAAATTTGGACACAAGCCATTAACTATAATCATAACATGTCAAATTCAATTTTTTTGAAATAAATAATGATGCAAAAATTTATGTTAACAAAGATTAATCTATGTAAAATAAAATCTTACAGAATAAGGTAAATATCTATACTTCTAAGAGATGTGAAATTATTGAAAATTTCATTTATAGGTGTAATGAATGTGGTAATGATTATGATGAGTTATGGTTTTCATATATTGGAAAAACTTAATTAGAATTAGAGGATGGGGGAAAATCTAAAAAAGAATAAATGGAAGATAGATTGTATGTCCTCTCTGGGGTGTAGAGAAACATGAGTAAAAAAAACAATCCTAGGAAGAAAGAAATTAATTTTATAATAATATAAAAATATATAATTATACTATAGAAGGAAATTACACATTATTTACTGTTGAAATATTCAATTAACATTCATACCAGTGGAACTAATATATAATGATACAATAAATCATCGTAAAAGAAATTTATTATGATTATATTGATAAAGAAGTATTCTAAAGTAATATATAAAGATCATAAGATGTTACAACTAAAAAGTAACATACAAAATGTTAAGATGTTTTGTAGAAAGTGAGAAAGGATATACATGCTCTTGAAAATTTTTTGTGATTACTACATAGAATTCAAATGTTTTTGAATAATAGGTAGCAATATTCAGGGGATACGTGGGATACTAAAAACCAAATTAATTGTAAGACATTCAGAATTTTTGTATCAATGTTTGGCCATATAATTTGAACAAATAAAGGAAGTTAAAAGACAAATAAATAAATGGTGACTATTTTTTTATAGTGAAAGATATTATGAATGTGCCAAACAATGTGAAAATTGAATGAAATGATAAGAAGTTTTATCTACACAAGAATATGTTTTCTTGAAAATAAAGAGTGAAATCATAATGAAATGTTAAGCAATAGTGAATGGAGTTTTGGTATTGATATAGAATTATAAATATAATATATCTAACTAATGTGAAAAGGTTAATACACTTATTCATTCATATAAATTATATTTTTTTCATTGAGTATGGAGTTGAAGGTGATGCAATTATGTGGTACCCCTGAAGTAATGAGGGTAGTGGAAGCTTGAATACATTCTATATGATATTAATAATGGATTACTTCAATTCAATATAATCTTACTTTTACCATTATACACATTATTTTCTACCAACCATGAGGTGGAAGTAGGATGGATTACATTCCATTAGAAAGAGTTAAACTAGAGCTCTTAATTTTAGTGATTTTTTAATTTTATATGAAAAATCACAAATTAAAAAACCATAAGAGCATAAGGTCTATTAAATAGATGCCCAATTATTAGATTTTAGAATTAAATATCCCTATATAATTATGATGGTGTGTTTTCTGATATTAAATTTCATGTGACATATTTTAATTCATTCATGAAGATCATTGAAATTTTCATTAACCCTTAAATAAATATCAATTATACATTTAAGGGGTGTTTACCTTTTTCTAAAAAAGGGAAATAATCAATAATGAAAAAAATTTACCCAATTCTTGGTTTTAATATTGTAATCTATGTTTTGAGATGGTCGTAGAAAATAAATGAAATTAAAAAATATTTTGAAAAAACTGTAAAGAATAATTTATGAATGGGTATCAGATATCAGATATTTTATGGATAGATATGCATTCTATGTTAGTAACAATAGTTTATTATATAGATATTGGTTGTTATAGGAGTAAAACTGATTAATGTATAGATCATTTTTTAATAAAATTTATTCCATGTTTCCCTCAATTATTCATTGTTTTATATTATGAAATAAAAGTGAAAATGAATCTTGTTATATATGAGATGAATTTTTAATCTCTAGTGAAACATTGGTTTATTATGGTTGAGTAAGAGTACTAACATTGAATTTGACATGCATTAGTATTGAATGAAAAATCTATTTGGGGTGATTGAAAAACCCAATGGGTTGGTTGGGATGATGAGTCGTGTATTTGTTGTCAATTGGTGAAAATATCCATTTATGGATTGAAAAGTAAATAAAAATTTAAAAGTAAATTTAATAATTATTATTAAATTTATATGGGGGTTTCATAAGTTATTACTCTTCAAGTTAGTTACCTAAATGTTTTAATATAGAAAAGAGGTAAAACTACTTCTGATAGATGATAATATTGAGGGTGTATAATTTTCTATATAATATGAGGGATTGGATAATGAAATGTATTGCAGAAGAATACATTTGTTGATGTTAATCAATAAAGATTAATTTAAAAAGATAATCATGTTCTCATGAATCCTAAATATAAATTTATTATTAAACAATGTTGATGTTAATTTTCATGATATGTGATACAGGTTTAAGATGTAATATTTTTAATATGATATGATAGAGTTGATGTAAAATTGTAAGATAATTATCTAAAGTTACATCCTATGTGGGTGAATATTAAATTGAAGATGTATCCCACCATAAATAAATGAATTCATTAAAAGGTTATTCTAAAGGATTATGATGTAGGAAGTGATAACCAAATTATTCAAAACATAATATAACATGATGAATCACGTGGATGTTTTGTTCACAGTGGATGAACATTGGTTATGGCCTTTTTCTATGAACTCACATAATACAGTATATTTTATTTGATTTTGGGATAACTGATGGAAAATAAATGAAGTTGAAAATAATTCATGATGATAGATGAAAGGATTCAATGAAAACTATATGGTAAATTATAGTCATTATAAACTAATCCTTGAAATTTGTAATGTTATTTAAAAGGAATGAAAGTTTCCATCAATTTAAAATGTGATTTGATATAAAATATGTTAATGAGAATAATATATTTGAGTTCAATAGTTATAAAAAATTTGAGGAATCAAAGGATCCATAACTTATACAAAAGGATAATGACTTATGGTCATTAGTTTGAGATTTTATTATATAACAAAGATGTTATGAGTTTTATGAAGATTGAACATTCTAAATGGTTTGGAAATTAAATAAATAAATTCTAAAATATTCTTTTAGTATATGTTATATCATAGTATGTTGAGGATAAAACAATATTCTAGTCTACATTCAAACAAGTTTTGATATATTTAAATTATGGATGATAATGGGGAGTCATGATTATGTGATTCCATTGGAATCTTGTGAAATGTTCGATGAGGAAAACGATAACTCTCTAGAATAATTGGTGTTCCAAATATGGGCTAAGTTAGTTATATCATAATATATAAGACTGAACATGAGTATTATTGTAATTTCAAGCTCCAAAATTTGTGACAGTCAATTAATCTGAAGTATTTATCCAAGTAAAAGAACAAATTTTAAGTTGTATGAATAATTAATCCATGTTTTTAGAAAATGTATGAGTGATGTAATAACAGGGTTATCAGTCACAATTAGAAAGAAAAATGATAAACCCATAATCATGGATGATCAATTGTTGTGTTTATTGGTGGATAGCTTCATCAAGTGAGAAGAAAAATTAGAAGTGGCATAATTCTAGTTTAATTGATGATAAGGATATCTAAATATATAATGGGTTATTAAGATGTTTTGAACTACATCAGGATTTTTTTTGTAGAAATGAAATGTTGAATAATATAAGATCAAGGAAAATGGATGATTGAATTTGAAGTTTCAATGGATATGGGATTATTTAGGGATATTGATTCATTTTCAATGGTTGAACATGAATTTTAATATGTTGAGTGAATTCGGTGGAGTTTATATCACTAGAAGATACTGAGTGACATTACATTTAATTTGTTATGGAAGACACAATTTTATAATGTTGTGCTCGACATTGAAAATTAAAATATTCATAAATATTGAAATAGTGATTCCTAGTAATATTTTAGAAAGTGTTGAATATATTTTAAATTTTATTTTTCATATGTTATGAAAAATTAAATATATGATAAATTTAGAATAATTGATTTTGGTTGTTGGAGACTTTGAATAAGATGGATTTTTTTAATTAGAGCTCAAGTTCCCCATAGATTTTGAATTTGGATAGGTTATATAAATAGGGATCATCAATATAAAGTTATAGTTCTTGTTGGATTAACTATTTCAGATATTATTGAAAATAAAAAAATAGATTTAAAATACACAAAGAATTTTATTAATGATTATTTAGTTCAAGGTGTTGAGAAGACTAGAACATATAGTTTAATGTAATTAGTGAGTTGTTTTGATAAATTAGTAAGGTGGAATATATATAGAATTGCTCAATTCTAGCACAACCAATATAGGATCTTAACATTGAAGTTCTTGATGGAAATATCATTATAATATAGGTTTCTAAAATATTGATATGCAAGGTTGATGTGAATTTCGATTGTACGTGAAGATTATTTAGTAGAAAATGATACCATCTTGAGGATGAATTACCATAAAAATATAGGAGTTCACATAATTCAATAAGATGTTTTAAATGAATAGGATGAACTTTGGGTTTCATATGATAAGGATAAAAAACCAGTTATTATTGATGATAAGATTATTAGTGGGGAATCTATGGAATAAGATGACAACCATATGCATAAATGAAAATTTTTAACATAATTGGACCAAAAATTATAAAACGATCAATGTGTTATTATTTCTTTAATTATATTAATTTCATAAGAGGGTGAGTGGTGACATCATAATACTAAAATAATACATCACAAATGAGATAAAGATTTATAAAATGTCATGATCCAACCCGGTTCCACCCTCAACTTGTCACCTGAGCTGATCTGTCGCAAGGAATGAGGGGATTTCCCAATTCTCCCCAGATGAAAACCAATTTCGGATATTAATAGAGTAACCCTGGGAATAATTACTCTCAATATAAACAAATAAAATGAAAAACTGAAAAATAAAAAAACATACCAATATATAAATAACCCAATTAAACATCATTTAAACATAAACTGAAACACATCAAACTGAACAACACACCTCAAGATGCACATGATGACTATAAAATCCCCATGTGACACAAGGGTCACTCTCTTACTCCATAAAAAACCATCACTCATGATGATAGAAACCAATATGAAACCTATACCAAAGGATAAAAATAAGAAAGAGAAATAGGAGTGAGTATTAAAACAGAGTAGGAGTTCTCGAAACAAATATATTCCTAATTATATGCCTTTAAATTTATAAAACATCAAATTCAAGTTTGAAATACATGAATTTAAACTCTTCCACACATTTTAATCTTTAAAATTAAACACGGTACATTTCCCTTTTTACCACATAATTCCACATTATATTCTATGGTGACATAATCATTTTAAATAAAAATGATGTCTTTACATTTTAAAAAAGAGAAATGAAGAAAAAAACATTTTCAATTTTTTTTCATAAGCCCCTAAAAATTGGAATGCAATGTTCACCCAAGAATAACACCATGAAAGTAAGATATAATAATGATAACATAATATAGTAAATGGAAATATGTATATAATTATAACAAACCAAAAATTACACTCAAACATCCTCTATCGACAACTAAGTTCCAATAGACATGGTAGAACCATGAAGCTTTTGAAATTATCCAGAACATGTTATACTTCTTGACTCATCCCAAATAGCTTGTCTGGATCGATGATAAGAAATTTCACCACATGATCGATCTCATGTTCATCTCCATTATCATTATTCATTTCAATCTAGTATAAAAAAATTTTCCTACCAGTTTATCCATTGAAAAAACGTTGAAATCCTTAATTTAATTAATGATAAACTTCTTTGAGTTACTCAATTTAGGTAGGGATCAATTTATTGTTTGGATAAAAAAATTATTCTTAATGGTTCTCCTTAGCAGAACCATGATTTTTACAATTTTTGTGAATCATTTTTACATATCACTAATGCTCAATTAATCATTAATTTTGAATTCATGAAACTATACTTGTCAAGTACCCTACATGGTTATATACAACATATCCGTTCCTTGATGTTTTTTATTTTAATTACCTACATAATTCAATAGTATTATTTCATAATGAATTATTTCTTTCAAAATTTCTACATAAAAAAAATATAGGTAATTACTAACATTATAGTTTTGAATATATTTTTTCTAATTATTTCTAGTTAGAGTTTCTAACTCTATATTATGAAATTTACCAGATTTTGACATGAGATCCTGAAATTAGATAACTATACTTTTTATAAATAGCTCCTTATTATCCTACTAGTAAATATAATATCTTCTATTAAATTGAGGTGGCGTGCTAGGATTAATTAACTCAAATTCCTAACATTCCATAACAAAGAAGTTGATATTTCCTTAGAGTTTTAGGTATAGGAAAATAGTTAGTACAAAAAAACAATGCACCAGTATTCACCAACAAAATCCTTAAAGGGATCCATTATCGAATATCAAATTTTTGGTATCTGTGACATGGAATGTTTTACTATATGATTGGTGAAAATTCCTTTTTCAAAAAATTTATCAAATTATAATTATCATAGAAAACAGTATTGTAGTTATCAAAATAGATAATTCATCGAAAAAGTGTCAATGAACACCAGATGTTTTTATAGAAGTTTAGATAAAAAATAACTTATTTTACTAATAAATTTTTAATAATCCATATGAAGAGTTGTTTTCACTATGAATCTTACATGGAGAGTGATAACTGAGTTACAAAATTACAACTTCTTTACCTGGTGCTATCACACAACTTACTTTTATAGGAGTCAAACCCGTATCATCATAACATTTTTTGAATGAAAAGTTAAACCTAATTTGAATATTATGAATAACCTAGGAAGATAGTTTTTGGATGTGAAAATCATAAACTTAGTATAAGGAAAAAACATAAGATTAGAAAGATTAAACAATGAAAACCCAAAACAATATACGATTAATATTAGATCATCTGAAGATGAATGTTGATATAGCTTAAGGACATTGATCCCATCAGTAGTATATGATAACATGATGAATTCCTATATGATATACTAAGTGAAAAATTAGTATTAGATGGATTCAACACTACCTATTTATTTTATCATCATATTATTATTTTTTATATTTCACTTGAATAAACCGTGTCATGTTTATTTGATCATGTTCCCACATGATCTCATTCATACTAATAATCAAAAATCATTAACTCTAAGATCTACTTAAGTATGAATGAGAATCTAAATAAAAAATTATTGTATTATATGTTATAAAATATACCCATTACCAATTATTTTAAATATAATTCTCATTATCATAGATTTTTACGCTCATTTACTCTTGCTATAAATAAATCCACAATACATACAATATGATATTTAACCGAAATATGTATGTTAAAACTAATAAAAAACTAGTAATATACCAAATAAAATTGAATAAAGGTTATGATATTAAAATATAAAAGCATTACAAATACACATCATCATTTTAAAAATATTTTATGTGTGTTGGTATAATAAATTTATTCCAAACAATATTTAATAAAAATTAAATTACCTTATAGAAAAATATAATTAATAATATTCATCGATTTAAAAAATGAAAAAGGTATATGTTGTTAATATAAAATGTTTTAACACATATAAGTTATGGAAGTGGATAAATTTTATTAAATTATGGTAGAATATTAATCCTATCACTATCATAGAAATAAAATATCAATTAATGCTGTTGTTCATGATATAATTGTTATTCATGATAACATTAGTTTTTAGGGGTGTTATTGTAACTGGGGGAGTGTTACCATTAATAGATCAAGATTATATGAATAGAAGGTATGTTACTACCATTAGGTGATATAATTTCTACAATTTTTTATATTCAGTTCCACTAGTTATGAGGTGATACCAGTTGTTATGTGGATCAACCACTGGTTATATAGTGCTACCATTAAAACAAGGTAATAATCTACATGATTGAGAAATATAGTAGATATAATTCTCCATCTATGTAATGTTAGGATGTAAATTCCCTATGTTTTTTAAATAAACATCTCATTTATATGAGCTTGAATAAAAAAAGAACATGTCTTTTATAGGTTGTGTAAATAAAGGACATATATTGTTTGGCATTTATAATGGTAAGGGAAAAATTCAAAGTCATACGAAAATTAATGATTAAAAAGTTGTGTAAGGGTATATCGTACACTTTGGAAGGGTAACATGCATGTTCCCATACATAGGTAATATTAAGTGGAGACTTGCATAAGGGCCACTAATACATCAGTTAGTGTAAGAAGAGTTTTCCTTATTTTTTTAGGGTAACTAGAACTTGTGTAAGTTTAAATCGATACATTTTTAATGTTAAACAATTGTATCTATGACTTGTATAAGGGTAAAATAGAACATATGTAAAGGTAAATCAAGATTTTTTAAAAATTCAAAAAGGTAAAGAAAAATAAATGTAAAGGTAAAACATGATTCTTTAATGGTACATAAATTATGATAATTTTTATATAAAGGTAGTAACATGACCCAAAAAAATTAATATATTGTTTACTAATAACACATAAGTGTAAATAAAAAATAAAAAATGATAGGTAAAGATAAAAAATGGTTATGTAGTTTTATAAGATAGTTATACATGTTAAAAAAAACACATAGAAAAAACATGAAAGAAAAGTAAAATTATTGAATTAACAATAAAAATAAATCATGGGTAAAATTATAAATTATAAATTTAATTAATTATTAAAAATTATATTATCTTCATAATGATTTTTAAATGTAAGGAATTTTAATTTTTTAAAATACTAAAAAAAGTAAAATGAAATTAAAAAATGTAAAAAAATCCACACTTAAAGATAATGCCATCTCTTTTATAATGTAAATGTTTTTGAAACCCTTTTTATAAAGAAATTTATATTGTTAGAATTTTTATTTAAAATTATATGTTCAATTTATAGAACCCACTTTTAATATTATGGAAATTAAAATAATATTTTACTATAAGAACTATTTTTTATTTCATTATATTAATAAATTGTTTTTATCACATTTTCATTGTAGAAATAGTAAATATATTTCATATTTAAATAAACATATTCATATTTTATAATATGTTCAATTTTATTTTGAAAATAATTTTCTTATTAATAAGACAAATGTTAATGACCATGATAATGGTGATATGGGCGTTTTTAAATAATTTTCCATTAATGTTGATTAATTTTTAATAAATGAATTAAAATGATATATTTTGTATATTGACTCTAATATGTTGTTTTCACATATATTATAATATTTTATCACCCAGTTAACTGGGAATTAATGTTATAAATATATATGAACACTTGATTAGAGAAAACAAATTCTCTACAAAATAGTTTCTCAATATATAGACTAATTTGACAAAAAAGTTATTTTTATATTATTAATAAATTGAAAAAGATTTTATCGATCCTAAATCTAGTTTATAAAAAAAATTATTTATTACCTTATATTGATAAAAAATTATAATCTACTCAAATTAAAACTATCTTTTGAGGTAAAAATTCAAATTACATAAACAAGAATTTAGTAAATGGTTTGAACACATTTAATACATGTGAAAAAATGAAGGGTGTTCTATTTCATAGTCTTATCTCACTCAAAACACTATTAAATATAACTTTTGTAACAACTTACTCCTGAATAGTTTCATTCCATTATTGAGAATTAAAATTTGTTCACAAGGTATCCCTTTTCATCACTTATAATAGGATATCATTTCCACCATATATAGTTAAAAATACCCTAAAAGATCCCATATAAATAATGACCAATGTACCTCCTATAGTATTCAAATTTTTTAACTAAATCTCATGTTCATAATATTTTATCTAAATCCTTTCATTTCCATTGTGACTTTCAAGAAAGAGATTGAGGTACCAAAGTGAGTATTACGTAGATTTTATTTTTTCTTCTTAGACATTCACCTCCAAACATACCATTTAATTAGTAATATAATGAACTCCAAATCATTAATTTTTTTAAAAAATTGAATTAATAGAACAATCTTTAACTATTCTTTCCCATCTAATTAAAAAAATAAAATAATGAAAATTGTTCCTTTTTTTGGACTTCTACCTCCCTCGATTGGAATGTTTTGTTCTTGATCACCACTCAATGTGGATGAAATTGAAATTATATTTACAGAACAAAAATGATATTTATAATAGTATAAAATTATATTAAGATAACATTATACATTTGATAAGTGATATCAAAAAAAATTAATCATTATAAACATAACCACCTTAAATGAACATTTTGATGTACCTTTCCCCATTATAAATAATTTTATAAAAACACATATACCAATATAAATTTTATGAAAATAAAATAATAAATTATAAACAACCCTTCAAATAAAGATATTTTGACATTATACCACAACACATTTAACCATAGTAAAAATATCAAAATATTTATATTGAAATTAACTCAAAAAAATCAAATATCTAATATAAAAAACAATAATAAATAATAATAATATAAAACAAAATGGTTTATAGTAATTGAACTATAAATATATAAGGTTTCTATGATGATATGTAATAATAATAATTTGATTATTCATGATGTTATGTGCATTCATAGAGTGAATCATGACCAAGGTAAAGGTTTGTTGTCTCATTTTTACACTTTATGAAATATTTTTAAAATACATCTTTTTTTCGAGGGAATGATGTATTTACAAAAACATTAATATTTTATATATTTATTCTCTTATATATCATGAGATTAAATGTTAAAATACATTTTTCTTTTTATGATGGGGTTTTGACTGAAAAATTATAATGGTTGTAAGGGTTTATACCATCTGGGTTTTTTTCCATTGACGTGGAAACATCTATATTAAACTATATTGTTTTATCTTTGATTTGTTATGTATATTTAATAGTTTATACTATATTTCCTAGTTTATTTTTATGGTTCAAAAATTATTCGACATTACCACCTTATCAATCAATTCTTAGATAAATTATTATTTTAATTTAATGGTTTTCTTGGTATCAATTCTATTTTCTTCAGAAATACTTTTTATTGTAAAAAATTTAATTTTATATAGAGTATACACTACCTATGCATGTATCATATCTATAATTGTCAATAACTCATGTTATTTGAGTTTAATTTAAATATCACTCACTCTCCCTCATTTGTGGTTTTATATTTAACTATTACTCTGGCTGTAATAGATTTCCAAAACTAAATTATTTCCCCATAAATCATTTATTCTATACTTGGTTATACTCTTATAAGAAACATTTATCATTATATATATATATAATTACTATTTATATTCTCTTAGTGGATTTTACTTCATTTAATCGGTGTCATATTCTTTGATGGAATACTATCTCAAAAAATGTTAGACATCAGTAAGATTGACACTAATTATTTCTAGGGGATCTTTCACTTCCTTATACATATTTACCTTGAAATAATTTTTTATTCTATTATTAAGAACTCAAATATAGATTAATTCATACTATCCTTACAATTATTGTTACAAATTTTCAAATTGAAAGCTTATATTACAATTTATAATGTTGATTTTAAATAAAGGTGTTTTAAAATGATTATTGTTTTTATATCTCATGGAATTGTTTCTTATCTTCCAATGTTTTTTTATATATAACCATTATCTTTTCAATACTGAATTATAATAGACTTATTAAAAATTAATATTATAGTATATCTCAAAAAATTTCTTTCAATATTATTTGTAAATGTCATTTCAAATGAAATTATTGATGTGTCCGCCTATAATATCTTTACAAAAATAAGAAAAGAATATTATTTTTTACAAGTTTTCACAAGAACATATTTTTCATAATTTTAAAACTCATTTACCATCCTTAATGGTTCTGAGAATTAACATTTTTGATTATTCTATGAGGATTATTTAAAATGTTATCTATGGAAAAGGGTTATATTCACCATTCTCAAAAAAGTAAAATTATACTATTATTATAAAATTATTCTTTATATACTAGTTGATTCTATACCTATATTTTCACAAATGAGAAATGTAAAATCTATAGAGGATAAATAATTCATCACTAAAATTATATTATAAAATAATATTTTGTTTATGACCACAATTTTTCTTCAAATTCCTTACCTCTGTGAAATACATTTTTAATCCACTGATTGTTTGGTCATCACCTAGATTCCTACAAAATAATTTATTATAGAAACTATTTTAAAAAACTAATACCCATGATAAATATAGATTAAATATCAAATGATATATTATCTTGAGTAAAGGTCATTTACCCTGAATGATACATAGTATATTTTTATAGAAATTTATTTTCCTTAGGAATATCATTATATTATTATTGATGAAATTATGGATTTGTTTCTTATATAATTCAATTTGAAGGGGATTTGAAACTCACTTCCATTATATGGGTTCTATAGGATGAATTATTAATTTCTAATGGATCACAAGTATGTTTTTATCTCTTTCCAGGTACATACCTCTTTGAACGTTGTGGCGAGTCTATAATTTTTTTCATCATTCTTTGTTAAAAATTAGTGGTCATGTTACTTTGAGGTTAAAAATAATTATTTGGTGGAAAATACCTAATGTTCAGGGATGTATGTTTATTTTGATTTTGTAGTGTCATGGTTTAAACATGTAAAAGGTAATTTTGATGGTTTTATATGTATTTGGAAGGATTTGGAGGTGATTTATAATATTGTTTAGAAGCTGGATTGATAGATATCAACTGGAAATGTAACCACTATGAACATTATACATGATGTGTAAATGTTTCTAGATAGTCACAAGGATATATTTTATAACATAAAATGACCATACATTATGAAAAAAGTTTACGACATGAAATCATAATGAATTTTATTTTAACCTGAGGCAATGAATTTTTAGTATAACTTATAACACCCCAAGATTTCATAGTACGTTATCTCTTTAAATTAATTCAATTGCTTGCACTACATGAAACACTGAGTTCAAGTGACTCATGACCTATCAAACTCGCCATTTAAAAAGTTTTTTGGAATATTATTAACCAGATTTTTAATTTTATATATATCCTACATAATTTTAACATTCAAATTTTGTGTTTCTTAGACAAAATATAAGGACAAAATTAATTTTTCTGATAAAAGAAGTATTTTTCAAAAAACGAAGTTTTTCTGCCTTTTTATGGAGAACCCTTTTGAAATCCGATATTTGAAACTTTAATATATTCAATTTAATGAAATTAAATTTTTCTTTAGAATCGTTACATAACTATTTAGTTTGGTACTTTTCGGAAAACATTTATATTTTGATGAATAGTGAAAAATACTAAATTTTAATTAAAACAAACTTTTTAAATCAAACTAATTTATAGTGTTAAATTATAGATTTGAGTGTTTTAAAGTATAAATAAATTATTTTTTTATCATTTAATATAATTTAGGTCATTTTACACAATTTGACATTCGAATTATACATAAACACATATAAATCTTTTGATAGTTTTTACTTCTTAAAAACCCGCTTTCTGGTTTTGACAACGAGAATTAATTTTAATTTAATTAATAAAACTTATATTTTTTCAATTTGGTAAAATTAAAATGATTCTTAAATTTGGAGTATCAAAATTATATTTGGGTGAATACTTGGTATTTTTCTGAAAACATTCAATTTTTAATGAATATTGAAAAAGAATGTATTATAGATAAAAACCAACTTTTTCATCTAAATAATTATTTTTAATTAAAACTTTATCTTAAAGTCAAAATAGATATATAATACATATATTAGTCTAGTTTATTTATTTTTAGTCCTTTTATAATACGATCAATCATATAAAATTTAATTGATATTTTTTAATGTCTTTTACCCACATTTTAGGAACATTTGCAAATCTGCATAAAAGGTAATTTTACCACTTCTGTGAATTGAATTTAAAAAATCTAATAAAAATTGTTTAAATTAGTTAGTAAAATGTTGGTTAATGAGATGAAAATAAATTTTGGTAAATAGTAACTTTTGAATTTTATTTACCACAGTTAAAAGTAAATATATAAAATTAAAGGTAGAAATAAAACTATAATAATATAAAATTACCCCAAATACATGTATTAATTCTATTAGATAAGTGTTTTTCGGCCAAAATAAACCTGAGGACAAACATAAGATCCTTTTTGATCCATTTGGGTTAGATTAGGGCATTTATTATATTTTATTTAAAGATGTGTTAAAAGTGTTAGATTCAAAGTTTTGATAACTAAACCATTTTTTATATAGGGTTATACATAAGAAAAATTCTACTATAAATATTAATTAGAAATCTAAAAATATTTCTTACATCATGGTAATTTATTTATAGTTTTTATACATTATAAAATTAAATTTATTTATGAAATAATAATGATGTAGTAATTACCTCATTAATGAAAGATTTAAATAATTGATATTATAAATATTAAAATAAATTTAAATTGAAACTTTTGATGCCATCCATGAATTTTCTAGGTTAATATGTCAAGTTAGGGTTTATTTAATATTTTTTTTGAAGAAATAATATTGTTATGAATTTTACAAAAACAAATACTGAATTGTTTCAAAATTTACATAAATGAATTTTTAAAACAAATACTATTTTATTAAATTATATAATAGTACTAAAAATATAAGGTCAGTATAGAAGACTTAAATAATTTTAGATATGTCATTAATTAACCACTTTATGATCTCTTTTCATTGTATATTGTGTTTCTTGACCATATAGTTTAAGAATACAGGAAGACATGATAAGAATTAAACTATTTAACTAAGGGTTAAATCTAAAAGATAAGGTTAATATGGTAACCTAAACATGTCTAAAAATTATTGGTTGATATTATTTAGACCCATACCCACCTTTTATTTTAAATAATTTCATTTGGAGCCATTATAAACATAACACGATTTTATAATAAAATAATATTTCAAGATTTTCCTAAAGTGATCTCACCTCTCTTATAAAAGGGTACTTCTCCTTCTCTTACATTCACACCTCAAAATCCATTTAGATCATCCAAAACCTGCTCAAATCTCCTCCAAAATACCCTCAAATCAATATATAGGCCTTACATTGATCATAAAGACAACCTGAAGAACTCTTTTTTTCAAATCAAAATGAAGAACCCGAAGAAGAGGTAATTATTTCACCACCTCATTCAAAGTTATTTCCTTCTTCTTCCACATCCTCATTATTTTTAATTTTCAAACTAAAATAATATATCATGTACCTTCTATATATAGATTTGTTATTATAAATATGGTAAAAACATATTAATTATTCTATATATCCTATGAATGTCAATTTCACAGTACGTGCTTACGTATGGCTTACCGTCTCTATGTCATGGTCTAGTTTTTTATTCAATAATACATTTTTAGATGGTTATAATAACGAGTGTAATTAATTTAAATAATTAATATAAAATGTTAATTATTATATATATATAATATATCATCCAGTTAAACACCATTTTACCATCAATAGAATGATATTGTCACTCGTGCGTGCGTACAACTTACCGTCTCCATGACGCGATGAGATTCATCTCCAACGATCACCATTCAAGAATTCTTATAAAGATATATATTGGATTTGTATGAGATATATGGAATAATATTTCTACTTGAATAAAATATATTTATGTATATAAATTTATATTTTTTACTTCTATATTATACGATAAGAAAACATTAACAATGTTCATGCGTACGTACGGACTACCGTCTCCATGAACAGTGTTTCCATTCATATATCTATCTATTATAAATATTTATATTCTGAATATATATGATATATAAATCATGTTTTATATTTTGTAAGTATGTAAATCTTAATATAAGTGATATGATCAAGAATAACAAGCTAAAACACTTACGATAAAGAAAGCGATTATTAACTGAAATGTTACTTTAATATGGAAATTATTTTTAAATGTGTAGTTTAAAGTCATAAATGAATCATTTATGATATAATAATTATTAATATAGTTCTTGTAATGGCCTGGGTTATTGGGGTCCATTAATTGGTAAAAATCTGATGTTTGAGGTGTTTTGGGTGGTCTGGAAGGCCATCCCAGCTTCTCGGTGACTCCTAGCGGTAACCTCGGCCTACCGGTAGACCTAGCCTACTGGTGAACTTGGGATACCGATAGCTCTCGGCTACCGAAAGCTGTCACCAACTGGTATCTCTCGGCTACCGGTAGCTCTCGGCTACCGGTAGCTGTCTCCAACCGGTAGCTCTCGGCTACCGGTAGCTGTCGCCAACCGGTAGCTATTGCCTACCGGTAGCTCTCGCCTACCCCCCATAGGTTTTCCAGTAACGCTTCCTTTTTACGCAAGTTGGTTTTTAAACCATGTTTTGACCCCATTATATCTGTTTTAAATCCCATTAATGCCCATTAATGGAATATAAATTAAATAATTATTGAGGTACCGAAAAACCATAAGGTGTGCGTTAGTTTAAACAGCCCCGAAAGGCGGGGAACTTTCGTGTGGGGTGTCCCAGCCACGTGGTCAACCCACGGCCCCACTTCTTATGCAGTTTTGCATTTTTCTTTCCACATCATAACCATCATAGGAATGATCTATCTCAGCCTTTATAACCTAATGGTTTCTCCATGCGTTTCTTTTTCTCAATCACCCTATGCTCGGAGTACCCTTCCTCTCGACCAGTTTTAACCCCTCAAAGTTTGCATTGATCTCATTCCGTGGAGTTCCTGCTACTCACGCGAGGACTTAACGTCGATCCTTAATCTGTCATGTAGGGATTTTCTCCTTCGCCTCTCCTTTCTGTGTATCATGCGGGGTGGGTATACTTTTTCCCCTGTGGATATTGATGAAACCAAACTTAACGAAGAAAATGAACTGACCTTTAAAGAATAAAATGGGGGTGTGATCGATGTTCTGCTATACTCTTTATGTTATTATGTGTTGTGAATCGTATGGGCCTATGCTCACTAAAAATCATGGTTGTTGGTGATCTTTATTTGTGCACTATTGAACCTTCTTTTGGATGTTTAAATAACCATAACATGGAATTTGTTAATTACATATACTCGGTTAAATAAATTGAAAACACCAGGATCACCCGTTTTTTGTGATAACCCCGGTTAAAGCAAGAAGAATCGAAACCATGGAGTGTGTTAAATCTTTTAAATCTGAAAATACCTACATGGGCCTGCCTTTCTTTGGTGGTAGCGGTTTGGTTGTTTCTTTCATGGGCCAATGGCTGGGGCGATGCGGGTGGGGATGGGATCCCCTGTTGTATACATTCGGTGGTTACGAATTTGAGGATGTGTGATTACTCAGCTTATTTTAAGAATTGGGGTGGGATCATCTTTTGTTGAGAAACCGTTAGGCTCTTAGATTTTGGGAACATGGGGCTGTATCTCAAGGTTTTCTTTGGTTCCAGTAATTCGAGGGATCTCACTTATCCCTTTGTTGTTGTGACATTGCAAGAGAACTGGGTGTGAATAGTTAAATTGCTATTGGCTGTAACTTTTTCTCTTGGCTTGTGCTTATAATGTTAGTTGCCCAGTAATGGAGAACTTTATTAAAATGAGATTACTTAAACAGGAAAGCGAGAATAGCTTGAATGGGGATTGGTTCTGGGGGTGAGTTGGGACTCAGTTGTGAGCAGTGTGCTTCCTATGAATAGGGACGAGTGTGCTTGTTATTGGATTGGATTTGGAAACCCTAGGTTGGGTTGAGTGTTTGTTACTTATACATATATTTTTAGTTCTTATGTTTCTTATTAATGCCCCACCCAATTTGAGAACTTAGTGCCGAACACCCCCATTTCATGGGGGAGGGTGTTTTTCCCAACACTCTATCAGTGGTTGGTTACTAGCTCCTTTCTGCTCCCTTTCCCGGATAGCCCAAGTATCTTCGTGAAGACTGTGATGGACTGAGGTCCATTATTAGCCCATGAATCATCAGGTGGGGTGGTTACGGTGGTTGGCCCAGGTGTTTATGGGTAGGTTGTTTCCCATGTATCTTCAGGATGAGGCCCAGGTGTCTTCGGGCGTAGTAGTGGTTGTTCTGGCCTAGATGTTTGCAGGCATGGTTATGTGAGGTTGTTGTGGCCCAGGTGTATATGAGCGGGATAACTGTTGTGGACCACGTGTCTGTGGGTGGGATAGATATTGTGGCCCAGGTGTCTGCGGGTGGGATAGATATTGTGGCCCAAGTGTCTGCGGGCGGGATGTGTGGTTGTGGCCCAGGTGTGTGTGAGCGGATGTGGCAGTGGGACTGCGGTGAGAATGGAAGGATTGGTTCCATGCATAGGATGTATTCAATAACCATTGGGAATACGGAGTGAGGTACCCAAAAATTGATGTTCTATTACTATAATTTACTTAACTTGCAATATTTGGGGAGTGTGCCTTAGTGAGGCGTGGGTGGATAGTTTACTTTGTTAAGTGTTTGGTTATCTATTTTCCACAGGGCATTAGAATGTCTCCTCACTCGTACACGATAGTCTTTGGTTTTCTCTACTGAGTGTACTTGTATGCTCACCCTACATATATAAAAATGTTTTCAGGTTTCCAGGAGGACATCAGGGATCGTGCGGGACCGTACTAACTTGGACCTTGGGGCAGTTGTTATTGTCGTTTTCCTTTCTTGGTACTTTACCTTTTAGATTTTTGTTTCTTGTATCTTTTACCATTGAACATGCATATAGGAATGGTTTTATTTCATCCATAATTTCACTTTTAGTTTTGGTGTTGTTGGATTTACTATCTTATCTCCCGATCCTATTAAAACAAAAAGGGTAATGCCTTACATTTAGTGTGTGATTTTAAACCCTTGGTGCTGGTCGCCACTTCGGGACCTATTGATGGCAGGTTTCGGGGGTCATTATCTCTCCTTCAACTTAAATAAGGAAGGTCCTGGAAAACTGCTAACCCTTCCCTCCTTTTGGTGAAGTCGGGTCATGGCAGTTCTGTTACAATTTAATAATATAATATGGTCATTATTTAAGAGGTTAAATGTACCCTCGACTAAAGGAAAGTACAAGGTAAGTGTTAATTCCTCAATCTTGTGATTATCTGAGGTTGTTTATGTTTATGTATTTACTGGGACATATTTATCATCCATATCCATGTTTCATAAAATATTTTTTAAAAGGATTATTTTAAGGGTATCATTAACTAAAAAATAATTTTAAATGTTTTAAATATTTATTCTTCTAAATCATTCCCATTAATATCCATGTTTTCAAAATGGTTTTAAGTATTTATTTATATGGAAATGAATGTTTTAAAATGTTAATTCCTTTCAAATGATTCAATGTGGTATGGGACACTATGATTCAAAAATATATTTTAAATGTCGTCCTTTACAAATTTTTTAACTTTTAAATGATTTCATAAAAATGGATATTTCTCTGAAAGGGTTTTACTGAACATTTTCAACTTTGTCAACATCCTGTACTAGATTATATTATTGATTGAGGTTGATTTGTTATAATAAAATCTTTCACATTTTATTGAAAGAGTTATAATATGTTTGACTTTGGATGTTCTATTTTTATACCATTCATATTTTATGGTTAAAATATTGACATTTCATATGCTAGTTTTATTTCGAATATTTATGTTATATTTCACCCTTTTCATATGAGGAATGCATTAGACTTAGTAAGTAACGGGTAGGACCTGTTATATCCCCTTTATTCATTTGTAAGTCTAATGATACAAATTAGTTTCTTGGCATAAGGACTTAAAGTTTTTTTATTTTTAGTCTTGGTATGAGGCCTTAACTCTGTGGTTATGATGTACCGCATTATGTATTCCCTCATTATGAAAGTTTTTATTACATGTGATTATTGGAATATTAGAATATCCAAGTTCTTGTTTATATGGAAATGTTTGATTTATTTTTGACATATTATGTTCAAGTTTAGGTTTAAAAGGTTTTTGTTTTTATTACACATCTTATCTTAAAATTTTATAGCTTCCACTAAATTATTTTCCTTTAGTGAACATCTGAGCTCACCCCTTTCTTATTTTTTGTTTTCCTAGGATGAAAAGAAGTGTATTATAATTAATATTAAGGATTAATCTAGTGGAATAATGGAATTATAAAAATAATTTTTTATGTTGTGTTTTATGATTGAATGTGTAATGTAACTTTCATGTACGTAATCTATTTTCCTAGACTGCTAAACTGATCAGTCCTTCAGGACTTGATTCCTTGTAATAATGCGAATGTATTAAAAAATATACCAACTCTAGGTAACTAGGGTCCATGAATTAAAATTGGTATCAAGGTAAGTTTAGAACCAACCTTGGAAATATATTTAGATAAACTCTGATTAGGAAACGTTACCCTATGATAGACTTTGAGGATTAGTATATAATAACATCCAGAATTTTTGGTAATGTAGATATTATGTGGGTTTCCCAATAAATTCATCCATGTTGGGATACTACAAGTGGACGTGGTTCTGGCAGAGATGGACCTAAGAGTTAAAACTATGAGAAAAAGTTTCCAGATTGACCCGGGGTATCCAGGTACATGATAACAAGCCTTACTTCGCACATGGTTTGACACTCCATGGGGATATACTTATGATAATTCACATTTTATTTACAGAACATTACAATGGATTTATGAGTTAATATATAGGTAAATATACCAATGTTATGATTATGAGACTAGATGTGTTTAAATATTCAATTAATTGTGATAATTTTTATAGTTTTTGGATTATACATTATGATATGATCTATCCTATTATATGTCGTCATTTAGAAATGGTACCCAGTAGATGGAAAGTGTACACCTGAAATATGTATGATCCAATGAGTAAGAAGGATAATATATTTCATGGTCTTAAGCCAATATTTAGAAGGGAAATAGTCTCCCACATATCTATATCACATGAAGAAATAGTATCATGTGTTTATAAGATAAGTAATGAATTATCAGAGTCATATAAATTTTAAGGGAAGAAAGAGAAGAATAGGATGGTAGAGAGAAAGATGAATAAAGGTTAAAGGGGAAAGAAGGGTTTTCCCATATCTGATAACTATTGAAAGAATCACCCTAGGAAGTGATTGAAAAGAATGTGAGTATGTTATAAGTATGGAGAAAAAAAGACACAAAATTCATGATTGCAAGGGTAATAAAACAGTTTCAAATGTATAATGTTTCATCTATAAGGTGTTGGGACACTACACGAATCAATGTCCTAATCATCTGAGTATACTCCAAATGATGCTATTGGATAATAATCAAGTTATCATACTGATGAAGATGAAGAGGAATGATAAGTGTTCTAAAGTTGTTATTAAATAATTTTTACGTTTGAGTATTTTATTAATTATGTACAAGTTATAAAATTATCAAGTATATAAGTATGGTATTTTAGTACGTTTTCCTTAAGGATTTGAGATTTTATGGTACTAAGTAAAGTGAAACAGTTTCAATTCAAACATTTTGGAAAATATATGGTTGTGAGAAATATAACCCATAATATGTTTCTGAAACTGAGATAATGATTTCGTAAAAAGATATGATTGATTTGGAAAAATTATATTCGATATTCTTGACTACAGTAAAACTAATTAATTGTTTGTTTATTCCATCATTGTTAGAGTTTACAAAATTTTTTGATATAAAGAGTATATCTAGTATTCTATAAGGAATAATAGAGTACAAATGTAGTCAATACGGTTTTATGGTAATTAAGGGTGTTACTATGTTTTAAGAGAATACATGATGAAGGTATTCACATGTTATTACATGGAAAAAGAGATCCTTAATTTGTTTACCATCCTTAAAAATTTTGGACTATGAGTTTAGACAGAAGTATTTTTGATAATTATAAAGGATTGAATGAATTAATTTAGACATTGGATGTTATTATTTAATGTTAAAACATTTCTAAATATTTTTTTTGGATTTTTATAAAAAGGACAACCCGGAGGTCAGGCGACAACTCGTCGCGTCCAGTAAGGCTGCGAGACTTGAACCCACAACCAAAGGGAGACAGGGGTGCATCACCTACCATTGGCCTATGTGATGTCCTGGATTGTATAATTTAATGTTTTTAAATGATCTAATAGATATATTATAAATTCATTTTTTTGGAACCCTATATGATTTGAATAAATATATTAGATTTGAGTTCTATTATCTTTTGGAGTGAAAGATGAGTTTGTTGTAGAAATTAGTTAATGGATGAAACTATACTCGTAAAGTATTATTTTTTTCTTAAACTTTTGGGAAAGGATGATAAAACCAAAAATTTGTTATCCTAATAAATTATGTTTTGTTGAACTGATGATATTTTAAATCATCATCATAAATTTATGGATTTGAGGCCCTCAATTTTCCATTTATAGATCACTTTTTGTGATTGATGAACTCAATCACTCACTATAAGTATTTACGTTTTTCCTCCAATTATGTGCCTCTAATTTCCACTAATGTTCTCTTATTCAAAATCATAATTTGGTGGTGAAATTTTCATTTCCATTTCCCTCTTATTAAGACGAAATTTTATTAACCCTATTTATGATATGGGTTTTCCACAAAGGTATTTTCTATTTTCAACCTTTTATTTTTTAAGAAAAATATCAAATTTTGAGTGTGCAACTTATTTAATTAGGGGAGAATGTAACACCCAAATATTTCAAAGTACTTTATCTCTTTAAAGTAATTCAATAGCTTGCGCTACACGCAACACCGAGTTCAAGCGAATCACAACCAATCAAACTATCCATTTAAAAATAGGCTATGAATAGTAGTAACCACCTTTTTAATTTTATATATATCTTATATAATTTTAAAATTCATCTTTTGTGTTTCTTATACATAATATATTGTCAAATAAAATTTTTTAGATAAATTAAGTATTTTTCAAAAAATGCAGTTTTTCCGCCATTAAATGAATAACCCCTTTTTAAATTCTATATTTGACACTTTTATATTTTAAATTTAATGAAATTATAATTTTGTTTAGTAGAGGGACAAAAATATTTAGCTTGGATAGATTTTTGGTACTTTTTGGATAACTTTCATATTTTGATGAATAGTGAAAAATACTAAATTGTAATTAAAAACAACTTTTTTAATAGAAATAATATATAGTGTTAAATTATAAATTTGAGTGGTTTTAAAGTATAATTATATTATAGTTTTATCATTTAATATAATTTAGTTCATTGGATGTAATTTCACATTTAAATTGTACATAAAGACATGTCAATCTTTTGCTAGTTTTTACTTCCTAAAAACCCACATTCTGGTTTTGACAGTGAGAATTAATTTTAATTTAATTAATACAACATATATGTGTTAAATTTGGTAAAATTGACATCATTTTTGAATTTGGAATATCAAAATTATATTTGGGTGAATATTTGGTATTTTTTGAAAACATTCAATTTTTGATGAATAGTAAAAACACTATGTTATAGATTAAAACTGAATTTTTTCATTTAAATAATTATTTTTATTAAAAAATTTATCTTAATGTAAAAATAGATACATAATAAATATATTATTCAAATTTAATTCATCGGAGTCCTTTTATAATAATATTAGACATAAAATTTTATTGAACTTTTTAACGTCTTTTTCCCACCTTTTAGGCACATTTTCAAAAATGCACAAAACATAATCTTACTAATTCTATGAATTGAATTAAAAAAATAAAACAACCATGGTTGAAATTAGAAAGTAAAATGTTGTTTAATTAGATAATAATAATTTTTGGTGAATATCAACTTTTGAATTTTATTTAGCACAGTTAAAAGTATATAGGGTAATTAAAGGTTAAAATAATACTATAATAATATAAAATTACCCCAACGCATGTCTTAATTCTTTTGGATAAGTGTTTTTTCAAAAAAAAACAAACTTAGGAAAATAAATAAGATCCTTTTTGATCCATTTGGGTTAGATTAATACATTTATTATATTTTAATTCAAGAAGTGTTAAAAGTGTTAAATTAAATGTTTAATAACTAATCCATTTTTAATATAGGGTTATACATAAGATAAATTCAACTATAAATATTAATTATATGTATAAAATGATTTCATATATCATGGTATTTTATTTATAGTTTTTATACCTTAAATAATTAAATTTATATATGACACAGTGATGATGTAGTAATTTCCTTTTTAATGAAAGATTTAAATAATTGATACTATAAATTTTAAAATAAATGTAAATTAAACTTTTTTATGCCATAAACAAATCTTCTAGGTGAATATGAAATTTTATGGTTAATTTAATGTATTTTTTTCTAATAAATCAGATTGTTATGAAATTCACAAAAACCAAATACTAAATAGTGTCAAAATTGACATAATTAGTTTCTCAAACAAATACTATTTTATTAAATTATATAACAGTCCTAAAAATATAAGTTTTGGCCAAATGACTTAAATAATTTTAGATATGTCAAAATTTAACCACTTTAGGTTCTCTTGGTATTTTATAGTACGTTTATTAACCATATAGGGTAAAAATAGAAAAAGACATGGTAAGAATTAAACTATATAACTAAGGGTTAAATCAAAAATATTATGTTAATATGGAGATCTAAAAATGTCTAAAACCTATTGTTTGAAGAAATAAATCCAATTTTATCCATTAAAAACTGAACATGATTTTATAATAAAATAATATTTCAAGATTTTTCTAAAGTGCCTGTCACCTCTCTTATAAAAGGGTACTTCCCATTTTGTTAAATTCACACCTCCAAATCCATTTTTCTCGACCAACCCTTGCTCTAATCTTATCCCAACTACCCTAACTTCATTATAGAGGCCTTAATTTTATATGAAATCTAACTTAAAAATCACTTTTGTTCAAATAAAAAAGGAATAACACGAAGAAGAGGTAATTATTCCATCACTTCATTCAATTTTTATTTATTCTTCTTCCACTTAATATTTATTTGTTATTTATATACTAAAAGGATAAATACAGTACCTTATATATACCTATATTTTATTATCATTATAATGAAACCGTATTCATTATTATATCCATCATATGAATGAAAAAGTCACCATACATGCATACGTACGACTTACCGTCTCCACGTCGTGGTGTAGTTTGTTATTCAAAACTACATTATTTGGTTCGATATAATAATGAGTATAATTAATTTAAATAATTAATATAACATTTTAGTTATTATTTATATATAATATAACATCCATTTTAATACCTTTTTTCCATCGATAGAATGATATTGTTGCTCGTCCATACATACGGATTAACATCTCCAAGACACGATGAGATTCATCTTCAACGATCACCATTCAATAATTTTTCTAAAAAATATATATTGATTAAGTATAAGATATATGAAATAATATTTCTACAATAATAATATATATTTATGTAGTTAAATATATATTTTTTAATTACTTCCATTATATATGATAAGAAAATAGAAACAACGTTCATGCGTACGTACAGACTACCGTCTCCATGAACGGTGTTTCCACTCCATATATCTATCTATTATAAATATTTATACTCTAAATATATTTTATATATAAATCATGTTTTATATTCTGGAAGTTTTTAAATCATGATCTAAGTGATACGATCAAGACTAACAAGTCAAAACACCTATGATAAAGGAAGTGATTATTAACTGAAATGTTACTTTAACATGTAAATTATTATTAAATGTGTAGTATAAAGTCATTAATGAATCCTATATGATATCATAAATATTAATATGGTTCTCGTATAATTTAATAACATATTATGGTCATTATACTGGAGGTTAAATGTACCCTCGACTAAAGGAAAGTACAAGGTAATGTTTAATTTCTCAATCTCATTATTAATCAAGATGGTTTATGTGTAAGTATTTACAGGAATATATTAATCATCGATGTCCATGTTTCAAAAAAGAGTTTTCAAAAGGATTATTTTAAAGGAATCTTTAACTAAAACATAATTTTAAATGTTTTAAATTTTTATTCTTATAAATATTTCTCATTAATGTACATGTTTTCAATATGGTTTTTAGAATTTATTTATATGGACATGATTGTTTTAAAATATTTATTTGTTTCAAATGTTTCAAATTGTAATGGGACGCTTTGATTCCAAAATATTTTTTTAAATTTATTCCTTTACAAATTATGTAACTTTGAAATTATTTCATGTAAATGGTATATTTATCTCAAAGAGATTTACTGAACATTTTCAACTATGTCAACATCCTTTATGAGATAATTTTCTTAATTGAGGTTGATTTATTATAATAAAATTATCCATATTGTATTTAATGTGTTAAAATATGTTTTACCATAGATGTGCTATTTTTATACCATTCACGGTTTTTGGTTAAAGTATTGACAGTTTTTATGCTAGTTTTAATACGAATGATTATGTTATGTTTCATTTTTTTCATATAAGGAATGCATTGGACTTAGTAAGTGCCAGGTGGGACCTGCTATTGCCCCTCAATGCATAAGTATGACTCAGAAGAAAAATTTGTGTCTTGGCCCGAGGCCATGAAAAAAAATTTATTTTTAGTCTTGGCACACGACCTTGAATATGTGGTTATGTTGTCTATCATTATGCATTCCCTCGTTATGAAATTAGTTATTACATGTAATTATTCTACTAGTATAATATCCATGTGCATGTTTATATGGTAATGTTTGAATTATTTTTTTCCATATTGTGTTCATGTTTATGTTTAAAAGTCTATTGTTTATTACACATCATACCTTAAAATTTTATAGGCTCCACTAAATTATTTACCCTTACTAAGAATCTGAGTTCACCCCTTTATTATGTTTTGTTTTCCCATTATTCCAAGAATTTTATTATGATTGATATATAGTGTAAAGCTCGGGGAATAATAGAGTTTTAAAATGTTTTTTATGTTTTGTTTTATGTTTGAATGTGTAATGTGACATTCATGTATGTATTCTATTTTCAAAGACTACTAAACTGATCGGTCCTTGAGGAAATTATTCCTTTTAATCATGCCAATGTATTAAAATAATGCACTGACTTTTGGTAAATGGGGTAAGGCGTTACATAACTCATAAATTGGAAATAATTGATATGATAGGATTTTAAATCATTATTTCACAGTACAATAGTTTTAACCCCTCAGTTCATAAGATTTATTTCATCATCCATGTGATTCTCTTCTCTCTATAACCAAAGGAAGACTCCATGTGATGTTGGACAAATTCATTTCCTTCTGGATATCTCGATGAAGTGTATGATCCCTGATTTTGTTCATGTTAATTGTGACCTTTATCCTTTGTTATTGTTTCTAATGGAAATAATGTCCCAGATCGCTATATAAAGGTATTCAGTCTGGCAAAAAAATGTATGGTCTATTTCTAATTGTTCATGCATCTGAAATATTATACATTTTCATCAACACACATGCACATTAACAAATATAACAATAAATTATATTATAATAATAATCACTAGAATACATTGGATCCAATGGTGTTGATACTTTTTTTGAATATAAATTAAGGGTGTACCTATCCCTAAATATTAATGAAATAGATATTGGATTAAAGTATGTTTTAACAAGACATGAGACCTAAGGTGATTTGAAGTGATATATTCACAATGGTAAATCTCTTATTTGTTTATTGGAATAGATGAAAATATTTGATATGATATTATTGTGCTCACTATAATGATAATGGTTTAATACCATAATAATAAATTAATTGGGTAATTTAAATATCAATGGTAATTTTATGATTTTCCCTTATATGTTATGCAATTTTATGAGTTATTGTTGTTACTATATATATATATATTAAAATACTTATATTGAGGGTTTTTCCTAATTTTAATGAAATGATGATACAAAGGGAATGAACTAGTAAAGGTGAAAATCATTTATAGAGGTATTAGCCTAGTAAAAATGAAATGATTATATAGAGGGATTAGATCTGTTATTCAGAAATAATACTATAGAGGGCTTGTCTTATATGCTAAAACAAATATATAGAGGGATTATCCAGGTTATGACAAAATAGTAATATAGAAGGACTTTAACTGTAATTGGATTGTATAGAGGACATGTGGTTATGGTTTTCATGTTTTTGCAATATGCTCATAGATATTCTGGAAAGGTTTCGAATCATGTTGACTAATATATTATATTAATTGGTTAATTAAAACACATATTTATCACTATATTTTATGTGCTTATTATTAGAACAGATTTTTTGGACATGGTGGTTTCGAATTACTATATTTTACTATCACCTTACTTGGGACATTTTTGGAACCAGAAAAGATTACGTGGAAACAGTTTTAGATAATGGAGATGGACCTAGATGTTGTTTGTTGGTTGCTGGATGGGTTGGAGCATGAAGAAGATAACGACATGGGGTTTGAGACTAGGATATTTTAGTTATTTTTATGTGTATAATTTTATCTTTATTATAAATAGTTTGACATATAGATTACTTCTATCATGACATTACATTTTTTATTTGATTTATGTTGTTCAGATTTTACCATCCAGTACTATGTTGTACTTATTCGACTATTTTCATTACTCTTAAATTTATTTATTTAGTTCCGCTATGATAAAACTCTACAATAGGGGTATAGTATCCCACTATTCTCTCTAAAATACCACTAATAGTTCATAACCTCTATATTATGGGGATGCACACATGGGGTCCTATTACTAAACTAATTTGGCCATGTAAAAGAGTGTTGGATCGGGTGATATTACAAAGTTGTATCAAATAATAGTGGGATACTCTTTTTTTAATATATTAAAAATTTAGAAAGTATAATATAATGTGTTGATTATTTCTAACGTGATTATACATGGGAGAATCTATCCCATTTATAGGGGAAATACTAGTACATAGTGATGTAATTTTTGTTCCAAGTTTTATGTTTTTCGTAATGATGATATTTCACCCCCGATGATTCACATGCTATATTATGTTATTGTTTATCTGTATTTATCTTTGTGTCCTAGTTTGGTTTCACGTGAATATGAATGAATAATGATAATAACATAGTAATATATATTAAAATGAAAATTTCATGATATGGACATATTTAATTCATGTGATATACATTCATTTATGAACAATCAAATGAGATACCTATTATATCTGATAAATGAAATTGAGTAAACTCTTACATCATGCTAAATCAATTGTTAGTACATGTTTAGAGAGACCACAAACTAGTGATTTTTTTAATTTATTGAGGTTGATAATTATTTTATCTAGTGTTCTATGGAGTGTGTTTTTATTTTAGAGAATATAGATCCTCATAAACTTTTAATGAACTATCAAGAGAGTCGTAATCAACATGATCCTAACTTTTATGGATTCCAAGAATCATAATTATGTTCAACATCATGACAGCTTACAAAGGGTTAAAAAATACATGGTAAGAAATATAGTTAACTGTTTTTAATCATTATCTAAGTTGTTGGGGGTAGTCTCAACTACAAAATCTACCAATATTTACATAGGAGAAATGACACTAGGTAGTCAGGATCAGGATTGAGTCTATCCAAACATTTTTCAAGAACTATGAAACACCTAATGAAATGAGGGAGAATCTTATTGAGTATAAGATTCATGGACCTGAAAATGTTTGGATGGTAGTTTTAAAGATGTTATGTAGTAAGAATTGTTATCCAAGAATGACATCGAGGTAAAGTTTCCAAATCCCTTCAATCCAAAAATTTTGAGGGATGAGAAGTTCATCATCTAGCATAACAGTTAATGTTGGTGATGAGATACACGAGATGATTCACCAACTTGATGAATATTTCATCATATTTAATTACTTATTATTTCTATTGGGTTATATTTTTTCATGATGAGATTCACTATGATTCTAAGTCATAGTTTAACATCTTTTTATTGATTGTTTTTTGGATGGAATGATTTAGACAATTATCACAGAAGTGACTCTAAGAGAGGCCCCAATAAGTGTCCTAGATTTTTTATTTGGGAGAATAAGGAGGTATTCTATTGTGGAAAAAAGTTTTTCTATGAAAAATATTTCCAACGTAACATAGGTAAGAGAAGTCAAGGTAGTGGGAATCCATCTTAGGACCATGTTCCAATGAGGTGTCCCTAGTATGGAATGGTTGGAGAGAAGTGGAATCGGTTTCAGTACCATTATTTGGATAGTCATACTGGTGGTAGGTTGATACACCTATAGAATATATATGTGTACATGTACATGATATGTAGTGGATTGAGATTAGGACATGTACTAGAGTCTAGAGAGGCCTTAAAATTCCCTCCGTTGACTGGTAGTTAGAGTTCTGTTGGATTTTTAGGTCACGAGAGGGGACATGGTAACCTATTACCATAGTAGTACCAAATTTTTTGAATAGAATAGTGGAGTAAGACTATATATTAGGGGAGAGTGGGAAATTTATCTACATTCTATACTATCTATTCTAACTAGTTTGGATAGAATAACTTTTTCGGTCCAAGGTTCGATTCATGTATCATCTACCTTAGAATTCACTTTATTATATAGAATAATTTGATTATTTTCTATATACTTTTTTTGAAAATGATTTGGGGTTCTTTTGGGATTCATGGATGGTTTTTTTACCATAGACACACCATTGGGAGTTCTATCACATAATAGAAAAAATTACAAGGTATTTTGTCTAGAAATTGGTAGTTACTACTTCATTTGGAAACCAATTATGTCAAAAATTATAAGTTTCAATTTGATTCTTTGTATCGGTTGTATATTTCTATTATATGATCATATCAAATGTTATCATAGGGTAATAACCTTTATATCTATATAATGAAGAAGAAATTTTCACTAGGTTGAGTGGGATCCTATGGTTAGTGAGGAGGTTCAAATTCATTGAAGATTGGATTTTCTAAATGCTCAGATAGTGGGTATTGTTTTGAAAAAATGTGTAATGTAGTAATATTATTTTCCATTAGTGGTATATTGTTTTTATTATTTCTTTACATAATAGTTATACAACTTACCTCACAAGAAAGATATGGAGTTCATGATCAGTTTGATGTTAGGAGTGCAAGTTTCGATTCCACCTTACAAAATAGCATCAAAAAAAGATTTTATAATTGGAATTTTAGTTAGGGGATCTTGATGTAAAGCTTTAATAAGGCCTAGTACATCTCCATGGGGATATCTAGTTATTGTTTCTAAGAAGGACGATGAGACATTGAACTTATCTATGGATTATTGGAGATTTAACTATATGATGGTCATGAACCAGTATCCCCATCCATTGATAGATGAAACCATCAATTAGTTTAGAGGATATAAGATGTTATACAAGATTGATTTGAGATCAGATACCAAAAGTTGAGGGTGAGACCATTAAACATACATCAAACTAATTTTAGGAGTAGGTATAGCTTGTATATATTCATTATGATATCGTTTGGTCTAAAAAACACACTAATGATGTTCATAGACATGATCAATAAAATCATTCATCATTTTCTACATCAATTTTTAGTGGTTTATGTTGATTATATCTTAGTGTGATATGAGTCAATGGATGATAATGCTGAAAATATTGACACCATCTTGACTACATTGAGAGACAATAATCTTTACACTAGGATAACCAAATGTAGTTTCTTCACTGATAAAAGGGAATATCATAGGACATGTCATATCTAGGAAGGAATATTAGTGGAAATATAGAAAGTTGTGACCATGGTATATTTGGAGAACCCATTAATGGAATCAAGATAAAGTTTTTTATAGGTTTAGATTGTTAATACAGGTACTTTATTCAAAACATCTCTCGTTTGGAAGAACTGTTTTCTGGACTGACCATGAGATGAGTGATTTTTCATTATTCATATTAATGAAATGGATATTTTCAGTATCAAAAGACAAGACTTACCTCTGAACTAATCCTCAACTTACCTATTCCAGTTAAGGAATATTCCATGTACTGTGATGCATCAAAAATTAGACTTGAAATAGTTATTATTTAGGATGAAAAAGTGGTTTCTTATGGATCCAGGTATCTAAGACTGCATGAGAGGATATACCCATATCATGATTTAGAGTAATATACTATGTTACATGCCTTTTTCTGTTGTACACACTATATCATAGAATAGTTTTTTTGTAGACGGACAAGTTGAGCCTTAGGAATATCTTCTCTAATTAGGATTTTACCCTTCGACAGATGGGGTGGGTCGAGTATCTAATATCAATGAACATTGAGTCTTATTATACATCAGGGAAGTGAAATATCATTCTTGATGAAATGATCGAGAAGAAGCAGAAAGAGGTAATGAAAGATTTCTTCAGTGGATGGTGTTTTCTATATCTCTTTACCGAAAAACATCTAGATGTTCATGAGTACCAAGGATGAGTACCTCAGAATTCAACATTTTTTATTCTCATAAATTTATATTTAATCATGACTAAAATATTATATGATCCAATTTGATAAGTACTGAGATATAGTATATATGGTGGGGAGACACCATTGGTATGGTCTCTTTTCAAGGATAATTCTCTTATTTTCTGTTGTTGAGTATAGACTCATATGTGTCTGTGGGAGGAGCTGATGAGAGAGTTTCATACTCTACATAGAAAGTAAATATTATTTTAAAAAATATATATCATGATATCCATAAATAATAATGTTTTCAAGGAATGAATAAAGAGGTAACATGATTTTTGGTGTGATGTTTCACTTTTTCAGTAGGTGAAATATGATTAGTAGAGGACAACTAGACTATTACTACCTTTTCATATTCTATAATGGAAATGGAATGATGTCACTATAGATTTTTTGAAAGTATTAAAAGTAAAACCTCACAAAAATGATTTATCATGGGTGATATTGGTTCAAATGAAGAAGGTTTACCACTTTTCTCATATCATGTAAACCATATCCTTTGATGATAATGGTAGTATTTATGTGTGTGGGGTAGTTCAACTACAAGGTGTTCTTACGAGTATCATTTTTTATCGAGATCCATGTTCTAGATCACAGTTCTAACAGGGCCATGAAAATGAAATAAGATCATAGGTTAATTTGGGCACAACATATCATCCATATGATAATAGAAAAATACAAGGAGTATTCTAATTTTCGTTGATATGTTAGGAGACAATGTTTTTTGATTTTAGTGACTCTTGAGAGCAGAATATAGAACTTTTATAGTTTTTGTATAATAAAATACCCTAGAATTAATTCAAATGGATCCTTTTAATGATTTTAATGGAAGTTCATATTTTTCCCTAGTTTTTGGACCAAGTCTAATGCATGTGATATATGAGGTTGTTTTAGCTGATCAGGAGGTGATTTGTGACTATGCAGAGTAGGCCGAAATCCTATGCCGACCAGCAGAGATGACTATTTGATTTTGAGGATTTTAAACTTATGTTATATGTTTATGAATTTTTTCATGTTGTATATGTGTAATTTGATTTGAATTTTATAGGTATTATGAACCTTATTGAGAAGTATCATTAGGGAATGACCATACCTTTAGATCACGTGTAGACGAAGAATGGAGGTGTTAAAGAAGATATTGGGGAGAGATAATCTGATATTCGATCATAATGGAAATACATGTTCACCAAAACCAAATAGTTATTATTGGATAAACTAATAGAGAATATTTTATATTGAGGATAATTCGTAAGATCGTGTATTTTTATAACTAAATCCTTCTTTGTGTTCTGTGTTGAGCCTCTAATTTTGGGGTTTCTTTCTTTTATAAACCATTGTGGTTGTGTCCCTTTGAGAATAGAGATACTTTTCGGGGGGAAACACCTAATTTTTAATTATTTATTCTTTTTTTAATTAATTATGTAAATTTATAAATATCTAAAATGGATTTTTGAGGGTTTTCCATTTTTTTGAAGGATTTGGGGGTGGGTTTAGCTCCTCTACATTACCATGGATAAGAGACATCTATTAGAAATTTAGACAATGTGAAAATTTTACATGATGTGTAAATGTTTCCAAGAATATGTCATGAACTTCTTCAGGAAATGAAATTGTTACATGTAATTAAATAGATTAAATATTTTAATTGTTCATCTAGGGATATTTTATCCCATGGTGATTTGTTTTTCAAGATAAATAATAAATTAAGAAATAGACGACATAAATTTTTTTCAAATCATTAATTTCATTACCTTGTTGTTTTAAAAACCTCTGTGAATTTGATTTATTTCATTATTCACGTGAATATCTTCTTCCCTAAACTCAAGAAGGGCTCTACATAATTTTATAGTGATTAATTCCCTTCTGAATATCTCAATCAAGTTCATAACCCCAATCTTTTATCATTTTAAACATATCCTTCATTCATTATTAGTGTTACATGTTGAAATCATTGGCTTGATTTCTAGATAAAGGTGGGTATTCTAGAACAAAACCTTATGGCATGTTTTTAATTGGCCAGGTATATAAAATATTATGTTATTACACTCACATATGTGTATGTTAACAAATATAATAATATATTATTTTTAGAACTACTCAGTCGATTCCGTTGGATCAGATGGCGTTGAGACCTATATTATGGCTTCGTAATTGGGTGACACTAACCTTTAAAAACAAATAACTAAATAATATCTAAAATTATGTCTTAGCCTGACATAAGACCTTAGGTTATTTCTTTTGAGAGATTCACCTTGGATAATTTATTACTTTTTTATTGGATTGAAAATGATGATTGATATGATATGGTTCTGCTCACTGGAATGACAATGGTTTAATAGGAACTTCTTAAATGAAAATTTTAATTGAATGATAAATGGTAATTGTATAAATTTACTATTTTGGTTTATAATGATATATGTTTTATTATTTCTACTATATCTTCTATTTTTTGATACTAAAATTATTATATAGATCTCTAGGTTGGATTATGCTGAAACACTTCTATAGAGGGCTTCTCCCATTGATGCTAAAATTATTATATAGAGGAATTGGCCCACGTGTGATGAAATAATTATGTAGATTTATTTTCCCGATTAAACTAAAATTCTTATATAGAGGGATTATCACTGATGATAAAATGATTATATATAGGGTTTGGATCAGTTATGATTAAATTATTTTATAGATATATTTACTTGGATATGTTATTATACAATGGAATTATTGTTATAGTAGGAATGGTTGTGCTATATGTCAGAGGTATTTCCGTATAGTGTCAAAGTAGTTTTGTTGATGTATTGTTTTAGTTGACTAATTAATACCCACGTTTATCGCATTATTGCATTCACTTATTATCTGGCTAGTTTTGTTTAGATATTATGGTCTCAACCTAATGAGTTTTGACCACACCCTATTCTTGCCACCATTTGGTACCAGATAAAATTACAAGGGTGAAATTTTGTACAAGATCAAGGGACAATGTTTTTCATTGTTGTTTTTTGGATGTGTTGATGAATGGTGAGAAGAGTGAAATAGGGTTAAGGACTATATTATTTGAGTTATTTGTGTCATCATAAAATTTTATTAATATTTATTTAAATTTAATATTGAGATCCATTCCATCCCGAAAATAGAATTTTTATTATTTGGTTTACTTGGTTTTCCTTTTTTCCTTCCAGTGGTATGTTGAACTATTTCTTCTATTATCAGTACTCTGATATTTATTTTTTTTATTTTTCACTTAATTAAAACTCTATAACAGGGGGTACAGTCTCCCCCACTATTCTCTTTATTCCACTAAAACCGGTCAGTAGCCACTAGAATATATAGAGTCTTTCTTGTGGTCCTATAATCAACTTGATTTGTCGACATGATAGAGTTCCAGATCACGAGACATTACAACACATAAGTAAGGATGATAATGGGTGAGGTCATATATATCCCTAAAATAATTTTTTATATATATAACTAATTTTATATTTAATTGTGGAAACAATGTGGTATTCACACAGGTGTGGGTATAATGAGTCTATTCATATTTTTAAGAATATACATAATGTTTTTTTTCACATTGGAGTAGGAATAATGAATTTTCGCACATTATTTTCCTACACATAGGGTTTTGTCATATCTCTGTATTGTGTTTTGTATTGTTCCACCTTTTTAAGACACCATTCCTTTTAGAATGGCTTTCATTCGTTAATTATACCAATATTTTAATATATAATGCACTTTTCTATAATCCCATAAAATAAGCTTCTATTTTTGATATATGCTTTATTGTGTATATATTTTTTTATATAATCCCTACAACATTTTTATCATCTTATTCTCACATGTTTTTATTGATTATTATAGATTATATTTATCCTCATTGTGATTATTAGTTCACCACTTTATTATTTTTTAATTTCACAGCCTTATAAAGAAAAGAAATATGGCTATGTGTCTAATATATTAACTTTCGTGTAGAATTTGAGCGTGATGTTGAATTTTCTTCTTAATTGGTATTGTATATATTGTGTAATATATCCATTAGATTAAATAGAAATTATATTTGTTAGAAAATGTTCCATACAAAAATTCTAAAACTCTCTACCTAAAATATCATTGGAATTTATTTTAATGAAATATTTCATTTTAGTCATGTAATATACAAGGTCAAGTATGGGGACTGTCATAGATCGAATTAAAGAATAGTTTAGATAAATGTAAAGAATAATATGTTAGTTGAGGAGAGATTATTTATTTATTAGTTAAATCATATAATAATTTCAATTCTATAGATAAACCATTAGGTTAGGGGTGGTAATATTGAATATTTTAGGGATTGAGATTATAGATATTTAGTGAAAATTAATTGGATTAGTCTATCAAATAATTATATGTATAGTATAACTATAGTGACCAAGGATTTTCATACATTAATATTACATATTTTAAGATGAGTATTGATTATATTACATAAACATATTCATGAGGAGTATACTATTTTAATGCATTTTCCTTTGGAAACAATGAATAAAATATTCATAATTCATTAAATATATTCAACATCACCTATAAATATCTTACCATTACGTAATTTTATATTATTACCCAACATAAATTTTTTATTCATAACCTTAGGAAAGGAAACATAAGAAAGGGTGATATCAAATGATCAGTAAGGGTAATTATGGGAGATACGTAAGAATAATATGATCATGAGCTTATGATAACATGATAACTATGTTTGAAAACCCTACCATGTATATCAAAGATCATAATATCGATAAAAGGAATTAAATTGATAGGTTTAATGACATGAATCATATGTAAATAAAATAACATTTCTCACAAGAGGATGTTATTCGAATAATAAATAGAAAAGGGTAACACACTTAATTATAGAAAACCTAATGTCAATGTTACCAATAAAGACATTCAAAACATGTTTCTCATGGGCTGACCACATATAAACCTTAATTTGGTTTAGGATAACCAATAGTGTACCCTATTTTTTGGGATTTGGATAACCATTTGTGTACCCTTCTATTTGGGCCTAGAATATCCACTCATGTACCCACTATTCCCATTAAATATTTATCATTACCTAATGTTTTGAAGGAATATATAGTTCCCACCCATATCATAATGAAAATTGTACATTTGTGTTCCATAAGATCACAAATTATTTATAATTTTGTAACCATTTAAATTAAATGGGGTCATAAATATTTCATCATATCATTTCATGTGTAAATTTTATAAGTTTCATAATAATTTTATTATTTAATCATTCCAGAAACCATAAAAAATATGCAGGTTTCATAATAATACTATTATAGTATAACATGTGGAAGAGAAATGGGATTCATAAACAAAAGTATATAATAAAACATTCAAAGAAAGAATAAGAATTGTTTCCTTGGATATTATTTATAATAAATAATACATATAAAAAAAGATACCATTTTTAATGGAAAATTATTATGATAGATAAATCACCTAGACTGTTTCTTGAGAAAAATTAGAACTCCTTGATAATTATTTTTTTAAACTAAAATATAGAAAATATTTTTTAAATAATTTTAATTCAACATAAACATGAAAACTTATAAAGGAATATTTAAAATTCATTTAAAATATTCATCGAGGAAAATACACATTACTCCTTGAAAAACACATTTTAAATCATTTAATAAAATTCATTGAAAATGACATTGAATGATTATAAAGGAACCATTAAAAATAATTTAAAACATTCCATGTGGAAAATATCCTTTAGAAGTTTATTTTATTAACAAATTATGAAAATAATTTTCTATGAAAATTACCTGACTAACATACAAATGAGGCTTCAAAGAAAATAATTTCCATGATGATGGTAAATTCTATTCATATCTTACACATAACAATAATGATTTCAATCACATTTTGTGTAAAATCCCAAGGGGAATTGATTTGGAAAATGAAATTATGATTCCTTTAAATTTTTTAAAAAAATAATATATGTTAAAATATGTATTTAATATATATTAGTTTTTGTAATTATAAAAACATTTTTGTAAACTTTTATAAATAACATGGTTATGGAAGAAAAGGGGTTTTCCATGGAAAAGATAATTTTTATTAAAAATATAATTTTTTAATACTAGAGTACGTAGAGATTTTAAACTAAAGCAAAACATGTATTCTCTAGTAAAAAAAATATGAGAATAAAATTACTGACTTTAATGAGATATGGATATTAAGATTTTATCATTGGAAACCTAATCATAAACAATCCAGATAAATGATGAGATTGTCACATTAAATATTTACCACTTTGGTAACATTGAGTTATAATACCCATGAATGAATAACATTAAATGAAACATTTAATTTCGTGAAAATATTGATATTAAGGATATAATATTTCAAAAGGATGTGTATACTCCTCATAGAAGAAGATTGGTGCATATAATAACTTATGTCCCAAAGAAGGAAAACCGAGACATAAGTCCCATATAAATTTGTTAAATTTTAATCTAAAACCGCATGAAATAATGACCCACATATGGATATATAAAAATAATAATTTTATGTATAATAATAATAATATACATTCATAGGAAGCCTATATACCACATGGCGGTGAATGTGGCATTTGTCTCACAAAAAGTAAAAACTGATATGAAAATTTCTCCCCACTTTAGTAATATTTTAAATCATAAGACCCACAAATTGTATCATGAAAAAAAAAATTAAATATAATTAAAATAATTATATTCATGATATAACATGTAAAATTGGAATTATATAAACCACACAAAATAAACAAGTGGTGAATGTTCATATGTATACCATTACTAAAAGATGGACTATAAATCCATTACCTTAAGCCTTCAACATAGAACATGTTAAAAACACCTATATAATATGAATAAGTTTATTATTAATATCTTATATAACCATAAATGTATAAATCATACCACATATTATTTTCATATAACCTTTTATTACCCATTTATTGACAATTACATGTAAAAGTCATGTTTCAGACAATAACTACTTTATTATTTATGTATGTCTTGATTGGTTAGTTTTTGACCTATTAATTTGACCAAATTTAAATAATACAAATAATTAAAAAATGATATAAATATCATAAATATTCAGTATATATTAATTTATATCAATCTATAATTTATTGAGATAGAAAATGAAATCCACTATTCATAAAGAGGGTAAGTCGTACATACAAATGAATGTTGTTTCCATTTTCTATATGTATTGAAAGAATGAAAGGTAAATGAGATATTATAATTAAATAATAATTTTTATTTAATATATATCATATATTTTTATTAACCCATCTTTATTTCATTCAATGTAAAGTGTGAATTACTCACCTTGCTTTGTTAGGCGGTAGTCCCCCGTACACACGAGCGGCATTATCATATTCACAGAAAATGGAAATAAGAAAGGTATGTGTAATATAATTATTACATAGTCAAAATAATATAATAAATATCATATATAAACAATAAATACATCATCATTTCCAACCATGAGTGGTGTAATGAAAAATAAATGCCATCGATTCATGAGGTAGTAGTCTGCCGTACACATGAAAGATAATTTTATAATTCCATTGATGGAAGTTGAGAATGTTTTAGATAATTACATTAAAATATAAAGCCTAAGTATATGAAATATACTTATTTTTATAAAACCATAGCCTTTTAATAATCATTCAAGGAGATGGAAGAAGAAACGAAACAAAAAATGGTTGTTATTGTTCCTGACCGTTTCATTGGGTATCCAACTAGGTTTTCACAAAAAACATTCCATGGTTGGATTTATATACAAAATAGAGAATCTATGTTGAGAAAAGGGAATTTATAAATTGATATCAGAGTGTTTTTTCTAAAACATAAGGTATTTATTATTTGAAGAGTAGATAAAATGTTGTGGTCGTTTATATGTGACATGAGTGCTACACTTGTAATTATTTTGGAAAAAGTAATCCACCCATGTTTTTTTCATGTAACAAGTATCAAATAATATATAATTATCAATACTAGAAGGGATATGGTAGAAATAATTCCATCCAGTGGGTATATACTTTTTTTTATTTATAACCCTTATCATTTTAGATTATAACCCATGCTAATCTAATTTTTATCTTTTTCGAAGTAATTTCTTTTAATTGTTTTTACTATTAATTTTGTTAAGAAAATTAATTTGAGCTTTTAAAATTGTATGAAATAGAATTATTCCAAATATAGAATCCTTTTTTTTAATTCCATTCGCATAATATGAAAAAAAAATATTTTGAATTAATCCCACAGATGTGATGACATATATGGTTTTCAAATAGAGAGTGTACAAATGTTTAAAACATTTTTATATCCCATTTTAATAAAATATAGTTTACATGATCTAAATTGGATTAATATATATATTAATTATCCAATATTACATTAAATCTAATTTAAAATGAAATGAAATTTATATCAAATTTTACAAGGCTGTTTCTAATTGAAATTAAGTATTTTCACTATTCATAAAAAATTAAGCTTTTAAGAAAATTATAAAAAATTAACACTAAAAAAGTTTTGATATTGTTATTTAAAAAATTAAATTTATTTTTAAAAATAATTATCCAAAATCAAAAAAAATATTTTCAAAATAAGTGCACCAAAAAAGGTGACAAAATCTATTTTTAGAAAAATACAGTTCTTAAGTGTAAAAATAGATTCGTTCTTATATATTATTTAAAAATCACATTATAAAATTTTTAAATAGTTTATTGAATGTTTAATATATATATCATTAAAATAATTCCACAAGAGTTTTTTTTATTTTATGTAAAATTTCTTTTTTTTTCATAAACATTGTTTTTTCTAATAAGATTTCCTTTATTTTTAAATTTTTCGTTATTTTTTAAAATTAATTAGACTCCAAAGAATTAATTTCAAATAAATGTTTAAATAATATATTTTCTAAATTTAATTAATCTTATTCATAACCTCAATTTCAATTTATATGTGGTAAATATCACATAATAGTATTTTAATAATATGATATGTTTCCTTAAAATGTGGTGTTCATTGTAATGCAAGCTAAGATCTGTGTTGTGGGAAATGAAAGATAAATAAAGTATTTATTGTAATAAAATAAAAAAATAGTGTTTCATGTATTGAAAAATAGAAAAATTAATATATTTAATATCAAAAATAATTTCACAAAAACATGGTGTCTTACATTCTACCTCCTTAAAATGAATTTCACCTGAGAAATTTATCTTAGTTGTTAAAGGATAAATATTTTAAAACTTCTTCATAGAAACCCACATATTAAAAATGGTTAATAAAAAATCTTCAAAAAAAGGTAAAGGGACATTTGAAGAACATCTGTAATAATACATACTAGGTTTCTAGATAAAAGAACATATGTGGGAAATAAAAATAGGGACACATATGACAGAACTAACAATCGTATACAAATGGATAGAGATATAGATCATGGTCAATATAATGTTGATGACCAAAAACTTATAATAAAAATGTGCAATGAAAAATTTCAATGATATAATCAAAATGATGTTATTAGGATTTGATTTTATTTTGAGATCCTTTTTTAAAATATTGGGGAATTACTTATTTATCTATACTTATAAGGTATGAAAAAATACATATTTGATATATTTTTATTTCATAGTAACAATTTGATCCTTTATATGTGGATAGAATAATTTAAACCACATATTTTACTATAAGAGATTTATTTTTTTGGTTTGAAGTACTAAATATCATACATAAAATAATTATAAATCATTCCTTCTATATCTATTTAAAAATGATTAACACTAGTTATCATATATGAATAATTCTTTATATGTTTAGTTAATATTCTAATCTATAACACATCACCCAATGTCCAACAAAAACCATTCCATAATTGGTTAACCATATAACCCTTCTTAAATTCAAAAATTAAATTGAGGGTCTCTAACTTTCTAAAAATCAAATTAGAATTAATCATTTAAATATCATTAAGCAGCTTCTAATTGTCACATTTCAAATATTTGAATACCTTAGTTATATATTATTCTGAAGCAAAGTTATAACCGTAATTTTCATAACACCTCAATGAAAACATACATGATTCATCATTCCTTGAAAAAAACCATATATTATTGAACATAATCCATTAATACAATTCTATTGTAATCTCTATGAATTGTAGCATAACCCACATTGTCAAAAAATACTTTATGAGTTTCTATTTCATCAATTCCATCCAATTAAAATTTCCACATCAATAGACTATTTATCCATACTAAATTCCATTTTCTCAATAATAGGAATAATATTTAGGGTTATATTCCCTTAATAAAAACATAATTTTCCCATTTAATGACATGTCTAGTTCACGTGTACCATTAAACATATTTTTTAAAATTTATAATGATAAAATTGTACTGAAAAATCCTTATATATCTCATTATTCCTGTTACATGATCCCTAAATTCCCACATATAAAAACATAAATCATCCCAAATTCTTCTCAAACCATTAATTAGGCATCTTCATCTTATTTGTTATCACTTATTTCAATTCTTATGTCATTTTTACCATCTTTATCATCAGTAATATAACCATTACTCTCAAAACCATAATGAGTCACTTCAAGAGATTTTTATTTAAGACATAAATAATTATAATACCCATATGTTCAATATTTACAAAATTCAACAATTGATGCTAACTTATGGAGATAATTATTCTCATTCGTTGAATTAACCAAACTTTTCCTTTTTAATTTTTAGTTACTTACCTTATGTTATTATTTTCCACACACTAAACATATACTTGTTCCTCTAAGACATTCCCTTGAGTTATTTTTTACATATTCTAGATATATAGGAATCAAAACCTTATTTTCACCATGGTATCCACTAACCTAACTCTCAATGAACTATATCCTTCTCTTTATTGGTGAGTTTGACAGTTCTTAATCATATATCGTGATAATTGATTAAGCATAAAAACAACTTCATTCACTAAATTTATCATCCATCATGGTTTCTCATTAATATAATTTCTATCACATTCAATTTTAACCATGTTCCTTATGGTTTCCACCTTTTAATAAAACTAAAAACAATATTGTGTGAAACAATAATCAGTGTAAAATCTATCCATGAAAAATCACTTATAATTTTTTTAAATAATTACATCTTATTTTACATATATGAAACCATATGCTAAACCATGGTAATAAATGATAACCCTTTATATAAATCTATCACGATGGATTATAATGGGTTGGTGGATTTCAAAATAATACCCCTTGGGAGAGTTAAACAAGTTTGGTGGTAAGTTTCATTTTCATTCACCATTTGATGAACCAGTCTAGCTCAATTAAATTTTTAGAGTTATTATCTCTATGTAGAACTATGATAGATCCGAATCCAAATTATGTATCTATATAAGGATGTAATTTCTTAAAAACCACCCACACTATACAATATAAAAATTTTAAGACATTTTATTATACTTTGAATCATCTATAAACTTATCCTCAAAGGCATCACTAGATATATACATAGAAATAGAACTAGGGATACCAATGATATTTTATTATCCTTGTTTCCAATGGTCGAATAATACTTTTATTTGTTACCAAATACAAAAACCCATGATTCTCATAAATAGATATTTCTTATTTTTAGATTAATATTTATTATATTTCACAACCACAAATAAATACCCTACATAAAATATTTATTAAAAAACATGGGGAAATGAAACAGAAGATATGGTGAGCTTAAATGATCGGTAAGGGAAAAAATTGAGAACCATAATCATAACATGAATATGTGGGTTTAATAACACGATCATATCATTTCAAAAGAATACCCTCCATATCAATGATCATAATATTGAGTCATGTAAAAATGATTGGAAGTTCATAAGAAAAGAATCATAAATAAATCAAAGAACATGATCCGTGAGATCATTAAATTGGAAAAATACATTGGTAATTTTATATATATCTTAGGCGGAATTTTTGGTAATTTTCTGAGAAACATTAATTTTTGATGAATAGTGAAACCACTTAGCAGTAGTTAAAAAACTGGTTTTTTCCTTTAAATGAAAATTTACCACTTCTATGAATTGAATTTTGAAAATCCGACATACATGGTTGTTATTAGTAAGTAAAATGTGGTTCAATAAGATGAAAATAATTTTTGGTGAATAGTGACTTTTGACTTTTATTTACCGCGGTTAAAGGTAAATAGGGTAATTAAAGGTAAAAAGAATATTATAATAATTTAAAATTACCTTAACAATTAACAAAAACTTATTGGTTGAGTCATTTAAGACTATGGGAATATTTTGGTCTATTTTTGGACCCCATGGAGCCACTTGGGTGTGATAATGACATTTTAGATTAATTAACTTAAAGTAAGGACAAAAATGACATAAACAAAAAGCATTTAGTAAATTAATTTTTAAATGGGGTTATATAAGTTATAATTTCGACTATAAATATTAATTAGAAATATAAGAATATTTCCTAAATCATGGTAATTGTTTTCTAATTTTTATACATCAAATAATTTAAATTATTTATGACACAATAATGATGTAGTGTTTACATCATTAATAAATGATTTAAATAAATAAGATTATAATGATAAAAATATTATCCAAAACATGTCCAATTCTTATTAGATGATTTTATTTCGAATATGAGTTATCTTATCTTAGACTTTATTTATTTTTGGACTTTTTGAAACCGATTATAAGTTTATAATAAAATAATAGTTTCACACTTTCCTAAAGAGCCCATCCTCTCCCTTATAAAAGGAGACCACTTCTAACCAATTCATCACACCTCTAAAAACTTTTGTCTCATCCAAACTCTTCCCAATTAATCTCCCTACATTCCTATCCTCATATTAGAAGCCTTAACATAGGCATAAGGCACTTCAAGATGTCCTTTGGTTCAAACCAAAGGGAGTTACCCAAATTAAATGTAATACTTTCTCTTAAATTGTTTTATTTTATTTTAATTCTCCGACCCCTAAACTCTTTTTATTCCATTATTTTGTAACAACACTAGTATCCTCAATATACTAGGATTTTTTTATGAGAAGGATTCTAGCTACACTTACACAAACCTCCATATAATGGGTGAAGAACATAATGTTTCTGTGGATGGAAAACTAACGCCTCACGAAACGATGATTGTTCAAATATCTCCAACCGCCACTCATGGTTTCCATTATGGTGGAACTGTATTTATATATGATATATATTATTTTTATCTTTTCTTTATTCTTCTATATTTTTCCATTTATATAAATACATTATGGTTTCCATAGTGGGTAAATTAGATAATCTCATTAGAGGAAGTGCGGACTACCACCCCCTCAAAGTGATATGACTCATTAATGCATTATGTGGGACATTTAAAGGATTAAGTTAATAATATTGTATATGATATTACACTATAAATATAATATAACTATGTATCATTATGTTTTTAATTTCATTAAAATAATAAATAGAAATGGAAGTAGTGTTCATGCGTACGTACGACTTACCGTCTCCATGAACGATGCATTTCATTTCTTACCTATAAATGTTATGTACTATTATGAATACATGTAAATACTAGATATATATGATATATATGATATCTAAATCATTAATATTATTTTGAAGATAATTTATATCTTACCACATGAACCACTTGAAATTATAAGGTGTTCTTTTTTTACTCAAGTACCAAATATCGACAAAACGACTGTTATTAACTTAAATGGTTACATAATGGTTATAACATGATAATAATTAATATAAAAGGAATAATAAACTTTAAAAAGGTTATTAAGAAAGTATAAAGGAACATTATTTTATTATACTGTAGATTAAAGAATGAACGGGTTAAGTCAGACAACGAGGTAATGAGATTTCTTATCTCACTTTTAATAAAGTGAGAGTTCCATTGTTTGCCACTAATTTATTTCATGTGGGGTATTGTGTACTGAAATTTGATATATATTATCATTATTCTTATTATATTCATGGTATTCTTTGATTTATTTAATTGTTAATAATATTGGGTCATACGACTCGATTAATTACGCCGTGGTAAGGTGTTTTTGTCTCACTTTTATTCTCGTGTGATTCATGCTATATTGCCACTATTTTACTTTTGTGTAGTGTATGTACTGCCCATTATTGTATTTTTTTGTGATATACTTTGATTTATGGGTGTTTACATCTTCTTTATTTCATGGGGTGTATGTTTCTTAAGTTAACAAATCGGTAAAGGGAACTTTTTTAACCGAATTTCCATTCCTTCAGTTAATCTCCTAAATTATGTCATGTTATGATTATGTGTGGGATCATTGTTTATTTATTTATGTTGTAATTTCCAATCCCTTTTTGTGGATATACATTTGATGCAAATAATCACTCCATTTCTAAATTCGAAAGTCATCAATACGAACTTGATAAGAGTAATTTTAACTCAATTTCCATTAATTGAGTTAAACATCCAAGTCAATGGTTTTGTCTTAAGAAGAATATGTGTGAATGTTTCTTGATTGATTTACACTGAATACCCAATCAAATTGAGTGTATTTATATTTTTCACACATTATTATGTAATTTATTTATCCTTAATCGCAGGATACTATTTTTATAAGGGATTTTATCTCAATTTACATTCCATTGAGACTTCATTGTTGTAATGCACCAATTCACTCTTATATAGTGTATATATTATCCTTTGAAATATTATATCATGTATCCCTTTATTCTCATGATATTATAAAGTTATAATTCAATTTTATTCCTCAATTATTTGTATTCAAGAGTCTCTCATTTTGTTAAAAACTCTTTAACTAAAATATCATTTTAAATGTTTTAAAGATTTATTATTTTAAAAAATTATCTTTAATGTCCATGTTTTAAAACTGGTTTTGAGTATTTATTTATATGGACATTAATGTTTTAAAATTATAATTCCATTAATAGCTTAAAAGTGGTATATGACACTTTTATTCAAAAATATTTTTTAATTGGTTTATTAAAATGGAATGATTATTTCAATATCTTGAAATTACTTCTTGTGATTTCAAATGAAATGTTATTAGTCAAATGTTTATATTTGAAATAGTTTATGTGTTATGATGGTAGTTCGACATTTCTTGGGTGGTTATGTGATAAACCATATGACGGGTGGTTCCGTGATAAACCAGGACGGGTGGTTATAATATAAACTCCAATGCATTGGGTATGGAAGTCAGCCGTATGGATATTACATTTAGTGATATGTGTGGAAGTTGACCGTATGCTTATTCCATTTAAGTATGTTTATGTCCCAAGTTATCTTTATATGTTATGTATTCTTTATATGGGTTTTACAATAGTGTTTTGGTTATAAAATGGTAAGTAATTATCTTTTATTCAGTGAATATTTTTTACTACTTCATAAAGGTGAAACGTATTACTTATGCTAAAGTATTCATGGTTTACTTGTTGTTTTGAAAAACTAACAGTTTTCCTTGTTTGTGTATCCCTTACTGAGATTTTTATGCTAATCCAAAGTTTTTTGAAATGTTTTTCACATGACATAAATTAGAATAGGTTCAAGGATGGGATCAAGGAAAATTCATGCTCTCTTAAACATGGAATTAGACATGAATCTTTTTTTCAAGAGTTTTTTTTAGAAAAAAAATTGAAACTGAGTAAGAGTGTCTACTTTGTTTTTTGAGATGTAGTGTAATAGTTATGGCCTAATTATATAAAACTCTAAACCTAAAAATATTCTTAATGTGAATTATTTATTTAATTCAATATTATGTAAGGTATAAGGCCGGGTCTTTATAGTTGGTATTATAGGTCGGTTTAGATGACTTTAGAGGTTAGGGTATTCATTAAGCATAAGTAACATTACCATAATGGTTAGGATTTTAGAAAGATTCATAGTTATTTTAGATAAATTGAATGAATTTAAGATAACATGAATAAGTATATCTTAGTATTTACCCTCCTCATAAGATATTTTATGATGATTTTACTGATATACTCACAGTTACCTTTCAGGTTTTAATCAATAGTTGGATCAAGCAGGCATCAAAGTTACAATGGATGTGAAGAAAAATATGATGGTTTTCTGAATGTGAAACTGAATTAAATGGGAGCTACAATGAGAAATCTTGTGGTTATTCTTAACCAACTATCTGGAGTCATGATTTACCACTTGAACCATTGTGATTTTTATAAGGCATCATATATACAAGAAACAAATCCCCACGGAATTTCAGGTAACAATCATAAAAGTATGTATGTTCAAAAACCTCTGTGTCCAGGATGTGGAAAGAAACACCTAGGAAAATGTTTCAAAGGGAAAGGAAGATTCTATAGATGTGGAAATCAAGTTCATAAAGCAAGAACCTTCCATGGAAAAAGGAAACATCCAGTTGACTGTTGGAAATAGAAAGAAGTTCTTTCAGAGGGTTCAATTGAAAGTTTTAAATATGGTGCACATGGTCATTATACAAACACATGTCCTACGAAGAAGTTTCAGGATTGGGATCACCCGGATCGTACAAATATTTATTTACCAATACCTAAAACCATTCCGATTGAGGATGAAGAAACAGACAATGACCAATGAAAGGTATGTATTCTTTCTTAACATATGTTTTGACATTATTGAATCATAGGATTTGATTCATGATTTTGTTTGTAAGAAATAAGTATTTTAGAATAATTTGGAAAGGAATGGTTAATGGATCATGAATAATGTTGAGTGAGTAAGAAGTCAACATATATAGGATTCAGGTGTTATGGTAGATTTTATGATGGTGAAATGCTTAAAAGTATTATGGCTCTTTTGATGATGTGAATTACATTAGAAGTATTTTTAAAGTATGTGTAACCCTGAAGTTTGATATATGAATATTTTATTCAATGAATAATTATCTTTTCTTTTGTGGATATAGTTATAAAGAACCATTTGGGTTTATATGATACTTGAATTTGAGGAAATTATAGGTTAATACATTTTTGGGATGCAAAATGAAAGATATTAGAAAACCTTCAGGTTTAAACAATGTTATGGTTAATTTTGATAAGTTTATATCTTTTTGGTAATTCTATAAAATTATATAGTTTTTTCCAAAAAGGACAACACGCGGACCGTGTGACAACCCGTCGCGTTGGACAAAGCTGTGGGAATCGAACCCACAACCAAAATGCGACTGCTATTTATTTCCTACCACTAGACTATGTGAAGTCCCAGGTTTTTATGATTAATTTTTTTAGTTAGATGATTTTATGAATCAATAATAAGTGTATGTTGGGTTATCTATGTAAATGATTAACCTATCATGTAGGATATTTTATTAGGTTAATTACTTCTCAATATGAGACTTTAAGAGTAACTAATGTTATTTAGAGATAACTGTTAAGATTTTTCTTGGAAGACTATGTGATTATATCATTTTTAGATTTGGGTTTGAATTTTAGTTTGAATTACTTTGAAGAATTTTATGTACAACTGTTTATTAGATGGTCTTTGCTGAACTTTGAGTTTTTTTGAAAATTTTAGAGATTAAGAGTAGTTTTTCTTTTTGTAAAATATTATCCTTTTTGGGGATTATCTGATCTGGTGCTAACCATTTTGGTTTTGGTGAAGGTATAAAGAAATGGGAAATATATATTTCATCTTTTTTGGATTATGTGATTCTCTCGAAGTTGATTATAACGCTCTTAATGTGAGAAAAATAATCCTAAATATTCATCGTTTGGTGATAATATGAGTTTGTGTTAGAAATCTAGTAAAAGATGAATGTCTACATGACATGTAATTATATTTCCTTATGTTTTTAGTTAAGATCATAAAAAATTCCTCAGTGAAAAGTAACTTAAAACAAAACCTTTTCTGTTAACTTTTCCTACTAGGGAATCAAAGAGTGTTTAACCCATCACAATTTTGTGATTTTCTGGTGGTTAACTTCTCCTAAACATGTTTTCTATCACTCTCCATCAGAACATGATGGTTTGTTTTCTCCTCCGTATTCATGTTTTCATGGAATCCTAGTATCTGTTGTCTCGGGTAACCTTTTTTACTTCTCTTCCGTTATTTTTATGTGATAGTTTTGTTGACTCTTTTTTCGATGTGGGTCTTTTAATGATGTTCTTGAGCCCAATTTTGAAATTTCTAGGACGCAATTTCCAAAAGGGGGAAGGATGTTACATCCCAGATAAATAGAGAAATATTAAATTTTGATATTTATTAATATTTTTAAAATAAATATTAATTTTACTTTAAATGGGACGCTATGTTCGATGGAATACCCAATACGCAACAACGAGTTTCTTTTAAATCTTACGATGCACACTAATAAAATAATATTATTATTTTAAATGGAAGTTAACTCCTAGTCATTGTATTGGTGGGAATGAAAAAAACTAAATACAATATTATTACACATGTTTGTTAAATGTTTTTATATTTATCTAATAAAGGGCTGAGGCATAAAATGTGAATGAATCTAATTTTAAGCATAATTTACATTAAAAGGTTGATTTACCACCTTTTAATGGAGAAATCTGTTTAAATATAGTTTTGGCCACTTTAATATATTCTATATGACCATATAAAATCCTACTTTATAATGGGGACATCAAAATTTACTTTTTGTAAATTTTTTGGATTTTTTTTGATAAAGTTCATTTTTTAATGAATAGTGAAAATATTGTATTTTATTTCAAAAGTGACTTTTAATCTAATTTATTTATATGGTTATATTATATTTTTAATTGGATTTAAAGTGTAATTAAAATATATTTTTACCATTTAATCCAATGTTTTTCATTGGAATTAATTTTACTTTGAAAGTAGACATAAACAAGTGTCAATCTTATGATATTTATTATTTTTTAAAAACACGCTATTTGTTTTAACAATGGAAATTAATTTTAAATTAATTAATTCCACTTCTATGTTTTTAAGTTTTCAAAATAGAAATCATATTTGAATTTGGAATATCAAATATATCTTAGGCTGAATTTTTGGTAATTTTCTAAAAAACATCAATTTTTGATGAATAGTGAAACCACTTAGTAGTAGTTAAAAAACTGACTTTTTCATTTAAATGAAATTCTACCACATATGTGAATTGAATTTCTAAAATTTGACATAAATTGTTGTTATAAGTAAGTAAAATGTGGTTCAATAAGATGAAAATAATATTTGGTGAATAGTAACTTTTGACTTTTATTTACTGCGGTTAAAGGTATATAGTGTAATTCATGGTAAAAATAATATTATAATAATTCAAAATTATCTTAACACTTGTCCAAAACTTATTGGCTAAGTCATTTATGACCATGGGAATCTTTGAGTCAATTTTTGGACCCCATTAAGACACTTGGGAGTGATGATGTCATTTTAGATTAATTAACTTAAAGTAAGGACAAAAATTACACAAACAAAAAGAATTTAGTAAATTAATTTTTACATGGGGTTATATAAGTTATCTTTCAAACTATAAATATTCATTGGAAATATAAAAATATTTCCTACATCATGGTAAATTTTTTATAATTTTTAGACATCAAATAAATTAAATTATTTATGACACAATAATGATGTAGTGTTTACCTCATTAATAAATGATTTAAAAAAGAAGATTATAATGATTACAATATTATCCAAAACAAGTCCAATTATTATTTGAATATTTCATTTAGAATATGAGTCGTCTTATCATCTAATTTAATGATTTTTTGACTTTTTAAAACCTATGATATGTTTATAATAAAATAATATTTTCACACTTTCCTAAAGAGCCCCTCCTCTCCCTTATAAAAGGAGGCCACTTTTAACCAATTCCTCACACCTATAAAGCCTTTTGGCTCGTCCAAAATCTACCCAATTAATATCCCTACATCCCTATACTCCTCCTAGATTCCTTACCTTAGGTAGAAGACATTTCATAATGTCCTTTGGTTCAAAACAAAGGAAGTTACCCAAATTAAAGGTAACAGTTTCTCTTAAATTTTTTCTTTTATTTTACTTCTCCAAACCCTAAAATCATTTTATAAATTTATTTTGTAACAACACCTGTATCCTAAATATAATAGGATTTTTTTATTGGAAATATTATAACTAAATATACACACACCTCTATCTAATGGGTGAAGAACATAATGTTTATATGGATGAAAAACTAACGCCTCACGAAACGATGATTGTTTAAATATCTCCAACCGTCTCTCATGGTTTCCATTATGACAGAACTATATTTATATATGATATATATTATATTTATTTTTTCTTTATGGTTATGTATTTTTCCACTTATATAAATACTTTATGGTTTCCATAGTGGGTAAATATGATAATCTCATTAGAGGAAGTGCGGACTACCGCCCCCTCAAAGTGATATGACTCGTTAATGCATTTTGTGAGATGTTTAAAGGATGATGTTAATAATATTGTATATTATATTATAATTTAATTATAATATAACTATATATCATTATGTTTTTAATTCCATTAAAATAATAAATAGAAATGGAAGTAGCGTTTATGCGTACGTACAACTTACCGTCTCCATGAACGGTGCATTTCATTTCTTACCTCTAAATGTTATGTAGTATTATAAATACATGTATATACTGGATATATATGATATATATGATATCTAAATCATTAATATGATTCTGAAGATAATGGATATCTTACCACATGAACAACGTGTAATAATAAGGTGTTCTTTTTTTACTCAAGTATCAAATATCGACAAAACAATCATTATTAACTTAAATGATTACATAATGTTTATAACATGGTAGTAAGTAATATAAAAGGAATAATAAACATTAAAAAGGTTATTAAGAAAGTAGAAATTATCATTAGTTTATTATTCAGAAGATTAATGAATGAACGGGTCAAGTCGGACATCGAGGTAAGGAGATTTCTTATCTCACTGTTAATTCCATGAGATTTCCATTGTTCGCCACTAATTTATTGCATGTGGTGTGTTGTGTACTTAAATTTGATATATATTATCATTATTATTGTTATATTTATGGTATTATGTGATTTATTTAGTGGTTAATAACTTTGGGTCGTACGACTCGATTGATTACATCGTGGTTAGGAGTTTTCATCTCACTTTTATTCTCGTGTGATTCAAGCTATATTGCCACTATTTTCCTTTTATGTGGTTTATGTACTTCCCATGATTGTATTATTTGTGTAATATACTTTGATTTATGGGTTTTTACATCTTCCTTATTTCATGGGATGTATGTTTCTTAAGTTACCAAATCGGTATATGGAACTTTTTAACCCAATTTCCATTCCTTGGGTTAATCTCCTAAATTATGTCATGCTATGATTATGTGTGGAATAATTGTTTATTTATTTATGTTGTAATTTACACTAACTTTGTGTGTATATACTTTTGATACACATAATCACTCCATTGATAAATTGACAAGTCATCGATATGAACCTGATAAGAGTAATTTTAACTCAATTTCCATTAATTGAGTTAAAAATCCAAGTCAATGGTTTTGTCAAAAAATATATATGTGTGAATATTCTATGATTGATTTACACAAGATACCTAATAAAATTGAGTGTATTTATAATTTTCACACATTATTATGTAATTTATTTATCCTTAATCGAAGGATATGGTTTTTGTAAGGGACTTCGTCTCAATTTACATTCCATTGAGACTTCAATATTGTTATGCACCAATTAACTCTTATATGGTGTATATACTGTCCTTTGGCATATTATATGATGAATCCCTTTATTCACATGATATTATAAAGTTCTGATTCAATTTTATTCCTCAATTATTTGTATTCAAGACTCTCTCATTTTGTTCAAAACTCTTTAACTAAAATATCGTTTTAAATGTTTTAAAGATTTATTATTCTAAATCATTATCTTTAATGTCCATGTTTTAAAAATGGTTTTGAGTATTTATTTATACGGGCATTAATGTTTTAAAATTATAATTCCATTAAAATCTTCAAAGTGGTATGGGACACTTTGATTTAAAAATCTATTTCTAATTGGTTTATGAAAATGGAATGATTATTTCAATATCTTGAAATTACTTCTTGTGATTTCAAATGAAATGTTGTTAGTGAAATTTTTATATTTGAAATATTTTATGTGTTATGATGGTACTTGGACATTTGACGGGTGGTTATGTGATAAAACATATGATGGGTGGTGCCGTGAAAACCAGGACGGGTGGTTACGTTATAACCTCCAATGCATTGGGTATGGAAATCAGTCGTATGGTTATTATATTTAATGATATGTGTGGAAGTTGACCGTATGGTTATTCCATTTAATGATGTTTATATCCCAAGTTACCTTTACATGTTATGTGTTATTTATATGGGTTTTACGGTAATGTTTTGGTTTCAAAAGGGTAAGTAATGATCTTTTATTCAGTGAATATTATTTACTACTTCATAAAGGTAAAAATTATTACTTATGTTAAAGTATTCATGGTTTACTTGTTGTTTTGAAAAACTAACAGTTTTCCTTCTTTGTGCATCCCTTACTGAGTTTTTTATGCTCATCCCAAGTTTTTTGAAATGTTTTTCATAGGACATAATGTGGACTAGGTTCAAGGATGGGATCAACGAAAATTCATGCTATCTTAAACATGGAATTAGACATGACTCTTTTTTTCAAGATTTTTTATGTGAAAAACGGAAACAGAGTAGGAGTGTCTACATTGTTTTTTTGAGATGTGATGTAATAATTATGACCTATTTCTATAATAATCTAAACCTAAAAGGATCCTCAATGTGAATTATTCATTTAATTCAATATCATGTAAGTTATAAGGTTGGGTCTTTAAAAGGAGTGAAATTAAGAACTATTTGAAAATAAAGAAAATAGTTTTGCAAGAAAACTATTTTCTATTCACAAACACAATTTTATCTCAATAAAATAAACAAACTTTTGAGTAATTTTTTAAATAAAATTTATAAAATATATATTCAATAAATAGTTTTGATTCAGATATTGTATATTTCTTAGGTATAAGATAATAATTAATCCAATTTTTGGAATAAAAAGATATATTTTTCTAAAAGGCAATTCCACTACCATTTAATTAAGACCCCGTTTTAAATAATTTTTGAAACTCTAATACTTTTTTAATTGAAGAAAATAAAAAATAATTTTAATAGAGTAACATACACATAATATTAGTGTGGAATATTTTAATTTTTCTATGAAATTTAATTTTTTCATAAATAGTAAATAATACTGAATTTTAATTCAAAAATGCATTATTATTAAATTATTTATAATGATAAATTATGTTTTTTATTTATATTAATGTTTAATTAGATCAATTATACATTATTTAATCAAATTTAGGTCATTGAGATGAATTTAACATTGAAATAGGATATGAAAACTTACCAAACTTATGAATATTTTTACATTAAAAACACACTTTGTCATCCTATATATGGGATTAAATTTTAATTAATTTATTTTACTTTTGTGAATGAAATTTTAGAAAATGGATTAAATGTTTATAATAATAATAATAATAATATAAAATTTCAAATAATTTTAAAATATGTTTTTCAAAAAAATATTAGTAAATGTAATTAAAATTAACTACGATGATTAAGTGGAAAATTAACTTAACAAGGGGATAAACCATACACTTAAGTAAAAAATGACGTAGAAAATTTACCAAAAACCATTTTATTTACATATTTAGACCATATAAAGAATTTTATATAAATCAGTTTATTATTGAAGCTACATTCCATTGGAAAAACAGGGGTGGAATTCCCTTTTAAGAAAATTATAAGACTACCACTCCTCCTCAACTAAAAAAAGGCACTAACCCCTCTCCCTTATTCACTCCAATAAATTAAATTTTATCACCTAAAATATAATAAAATAATATCAAAACATCTCTAGAATAATCATAGAATCATTCATTCGGAAGTAAATACATAAATGAATCCATTTGGTGAAAACCAATATGAATTACCCAAAAAAGAGGTGACATCCTTCCTCTAGATCCTTTATTTTATTTTCTTTATACACCCCCTAAAATAATACTATTAAATGATTATAGAAACATAAAAGTATGATAAAATATTTAATTTTTTTATTATATGGTTTTAACCCACACTTACACATGTTTCCATCTAATGTGTAACAAATATACTGTTCTTATAATCAGTGAACTACCGCCTCCCGAAACAATTTTGTTCATTTATTCATTACCAAAACTCTTGGTAGGAAATTATAATGGAAACTATATTTTTATATTACATATATTATTTTTATTATGTCTTTATTATTCATAATTTATTATATAAAACATATATTCATGCTTTACATTTTGTGTAAATATGATAACTTCATTTGTGGATGTGTGGGCTACCTCCACCTCAAAGCGATGCGATTAATTATTACTCTACATGGAATGTAATAAATATGGGTTTAGTAAAATTATATGATATATATTAAATAATTATTCAACTTTTATGATATTATATATATATAATTGTAATTTACATTTCTTTCATTGTGATAATAAAAATGAAACAACGTTCATGCCTACGTATGGCCTACCATTTCCATGAAGGGTGTATTTCATTTCCAACATAGATATTTTATATATTAGTATAAATATTTTTATAATGAATATATATGATATATAAATATTTTTCTTTCATTATGTAAATAATTAAATCATGATCTAGATATGAGGATCTATAATTACAAGTTCAAACATGTATGATAAAAAAAGTGGTTTTACCTGAGTCATTACTTTAACATGGAATTGTTAGTAAAGAGGTAATATTAAGACATAAGTGAATAATATATGGTATGATATATAGTGTTATGGTTATTTGGTATATTAATAATGTAATTTTATTTTTTATATATGACGTTTGAATGCGTAAGAAGAATGATAAGACTTAAGTTAAGGGTTTTTCTAATCTCACATTTTATATCCTTGAGATATATACCATGTTAACCAATAAATTATTTTGTTTATTGTATATACTTCACATTAATGTATTATATTATTATTACAATTAATCCTATGGTTATTTACTTATCCATTTTATTTTCTTTCTTTCATTACGATTTTGGTTCAAAAGTTGTTAAATTGATAAAATAATTTGTTCAATTTTTCTTTATTTGAGATAAATGCCATTTTTTGCGCCTATATAATTCTATAAGGTGTATATAATACCCATTTAAATGTTTTATCCGGAATATACATAATTTAATTATATTTTAAGAAAAATTTAATTTTATTATTTCATGGGTATCATGATTCAATGTGACCAAAGTGGAAACAATTTATTGTAATAATCTCATCATTTATCATGACTTAATAAGATTTTGTTCCTATTAATAATTTCGTATAACAAATCTCTCTAGAACACAAATGAAATTTCTTCTTATCTAGTTATTAATTTTATACCCATAAAAGGATACCATTTTCCCACTCTATGGTACTTAATATAATTAATAAAATGTCTTTATGAAAATATGAAAATATTTCACCCTTCAGCCAGAAATCTATATTCTTTCAGAAATGTGTTTTATAATATTTTTATAAAAGATGTTTTATATTGTTCTATAATTTTAATATGAAATTTTTACCCATGTTTTATGTTTTAATTTTTCTAAAAGGAATCTTCTTTTTATTTTATGATCAGGGAACTTTTTGAAACATCTACCACATAAAAGGATTGTTAGACATTAGCAAATTTATCAATCGTCATTGGCATACTTTTAAGATTAAATTAAATGTTTACAAGATTTATTTTTATGAAAAATTATCTTCCTAATATTATTGAGAATTAATTTTTTTTAAAGTGGTTCTCAAAGAAAAAAATCATTATTTTTCTATGACTCAAGTTGTGTTTTAAATTATTTTCAATGATTCAGTTAAATATTTTAAAAGTTATTTTAAACAAAAAAGGGTTTCATTTTTTTTTCATTTAAAGAGAATTTTAAAATTTCTCCATATTAATTTTTATATTTTCATGTTTATTTTCATATAAATTATTTTCCATAGGAATTATTTTTTAAAATGACCTTTTCAAATAAGAAATTACATTTTCCTTAAAAAATGCTTTAAATATAATTTTAATGTTTTGTATACAAGAAAAGGGTTTTTAAAAGCTTATTTTAAAATAATTTTCAATGAAATGTTATTAAACTTAAGTGTTTTTCCATGTGATATTTATAAATCATTCTCCATCTAAGATGAAAAAAATCCTTATAGTTTATTCATTATAAAGGACATGATCTATGAATAATATTAATATTATTTACTGAAAGATTTATGATTGGATGTAATAATGTTTATGATACCCCTTCCACTTCCATGGGTTATATACTTTTTAAACACTTTTTATTCCATGGGTTTTTATTGGAATAAATAATTGTTAAAACGAACTATTTTTCATAGGTATTGATACCATAAGATGTTATGATACCCATTTCATTTCATGGGTTATGTTATGATGTTTACGAAACCCATCTCATTTTATGGGTCATGATATGAAGCATGTTTTATAATATTTTGGAAATTGTATGAATGATTTAATTATGTAATGGGTAGGACCTATATCTATATCCAATTCAAAGGTTAAATATGTATATATCATGAGATAATTGTGGGAATAAAGCTATTTGGCTTGATCCACTATGGGAAGATGGGGAAACCTAATCCACTATGGTAATATGGGGAAACCCAATCCACTTTTGGATGATTGGAAAAAACTGATCAACTATGTGAATAATGGGAAACATAGTCCCTTACATGGAAAGGAAAATAATTGTGTATGATGGTGTTTCCTACACAATAGATTCCATAAAATTTCTTGTTATATTTTGGAAATTCATCTTCACTTATAGGTAATGATGTTACATGTTTATATGTCTTCCAAAAATTATATGTATTATGACTTTGATATACTGACATTGTTCATGTTCATGATTATCTTCTAATTTTTTACCTTATGAACTTCCAATATTTATTTAATGTTTCGTTTTTAGGATCATTTTATGTATTGTATGACATTAAACTGTTATGCCTATGTTATCATACCCTCATGTTCATGTTATGCCTAGGTATTTCCATTATTCACACTTACTAAAAATTTGAGATCACACTTTTCCTATTTTTACTATCACCAGGTTATAATGAAAGGGTTTGAGTGGGATTTATATAGTGTTGTGTTATTAAATAATATTTTTATTATCTTTAACCAAACTAGATCAATGTGTTCTAAGTTTCCAATGACACTAAACTATTACAGTCTTCTAAGATTATTTTAATTAAATGAATATTAATCTAAAATGATGTAATATTCATGTATGATTTTCCTAGGTCTCTATAGTTGATATCAAAGGAAAAGGTTTAGTAAAAAATTAAAAACTATAACGAGAACGCAATAATGAGATACCTAGGGATATTTTGAAGATTATTTCTTGGGATGTCTCTAAGGTTGAGTCTAAGGATGAGTTATTATTTCTGAAAATGTACTAGAATTTTGGTAAATGATAGAGTGATTTGTTTCCTTTAATTAATTTAATTTATGGATTATATAATTGGATGTGGCTCTAGAACATATGTCCATAAGGTTAATCACTAAAAAGAACTATATTGAGCTAGAATCGATCTAGAACTACTTCATGAAAATATTTCTTACTACATACCCAGTTTGACACTCCCGAGTGATTTGATATGGAATTTTAAAAATCATTATGGACTATAATAGAGGATTTAAATAAAACATGGTAATTAATAACTTGAGATAAACCCAATGTGTCATAAATTAGAGAAGTAGTTGTCATGATTTAAAGACCCTGTAAGTGATTTTTCATTATTTCATGGTTTGCTTCAATGATAAATTTTTTTACACTATGATTTATTATTTTAGTCAATGTATGGAACCAAAATTAATTGGTTTAACATTGAAAGTGATGAAAAATTTTATGATTATTAGTCAAATTGGATGATCATTGGAGAGAAGTAAGTTTTTTATCATTCCAAATTAGTTTTCACAGAACATGATTAACAATGTGTACCTTAATCAAGTCGTAGACTCACCATTAAAGACAATTATATAGTTTTATAAGAATTATTATAATGAAAAACCTAGAGGAATTAATATTAAGTTAACAACATGTTAAGAATTTGGGATGAAACACCAAAATGAATGTCTCAAAAGAATATGAAGTGGTTTTGGCCTTGGAAAAACCGACTCAAAGAAAGTATCTGAAAAGGTAAAATTAAAAGTTCGGTTAATGCAATGGATTGAAATACTTGTATCACCAAAATAGATTATGCTATGTCCTTTTTAAAACTTAGCATTATTTATATTTTATGCCTCACAGAACACCGAGTTTAAAATCATAATATACTATAAAATATGACAATTTGAATAGTAATATAACCACTAGTAATAGTAATATGGAAAAAATCATAGTAAACTCACCGATTAACTTAAAAATAAAATGTATTTATCTTGTCTGACCCCATTCACTTGATGTTCTACGTTTTTGCTTTTCATGAATAAAGAGGCTTCCCTCACCTTTAAAAAAAATAATTAAATTTTCAATGTGTCATAAAAACAGTTAAAATATTAAAATATGCATTTTTTTGAGTAAATGGTGATATTATTTAAAAATTAAACATATCATATTTAAAAAATTATTTTTATAAAATGGAGTTTGTTTTTTAATTCTACACATTGAAAAAAGGTTATGCTGAATTTTAGGGATTTGACTAAAATACCTGAATTTTTTAAGAATAGTGAAATATGATAATTTATGGTAATTAAAAACACCTGAATTATTGATTCATAGATAATTTATATATTATTTAAGCACATAATATCATACAATATTTCATTATTTTAATATATTTAGTGATAATTATCAAACTTTTCATAGTATTAATCCAAAATATTAAAAAAAGAATAAAATATTTCAAAACACTCCTCTTCTCCCACTATAAATACCACCCCTCAAAAACTCTTCTCCTTAATCTTCCAAATCCTAGAAGATTTATTATATTCTACCAATTTCCCCTCCCAAACCTCTCCCCAAAATGTTACGGTCCTTCTTCTCGCACTAAAATACCATTTCAATGTTCCTTAAGGAATCCCTTAAGGAGAATTATTCAGATGGAAAATACTTTTTCATTATCATTCAATTTATTTTAATTTCATTTATTCTTATTTTTTGATTACCTATTTTGTAAAAACATTAATGAAAAATCCTTTATAATATATACACTATATTTTTTAATTGATGATAAATCATCAAAACCCTTCTCCAAAACCATTTTTTTCAAAAAATTAAAACATCGCCTGTGAGGTGCTAATTTACCACCATCATGGATGATGAAACTTCATTTTACATTACTTCTTAATGCTGTTTAAAAAATAAAAATTATGGTTAAAAAATTAATTATAAAAAATATAATCTATTTTTTATTATGGAAAAAGTATATATACTTGATATTAATTAATAAGACAAAACTAGTTTGTGATAATTAAAAAACTATCAAAATGATACAAATGATTATCAATAAAGTTATATCTAATGAACCATCCTCATATCTGGAAACAAAATAATATATAAAGATATTAAATATTTTTTATGTTAATTAACAACATAAAATTTTAGTTCTATAGAATTATTTCCATTTTAAATGATAATTAATATACATCTAAAAGTAACCCAATCTTGAAAAGAAATGAAAAGAACACCCCTAAACGATGAAATTGAATCTCATAATTCATCAAAAAGAACATAAATAAAATTAATAAAATTATAATAAATCAAATACATGTTGAATAGGTTCTGAATTAATTTATTATTAAATATAATTTAATTATCCATGACATTATATACAAAGATAGAGCACTTAAGGACATAAGGTAAGGGTTTCTTCCAGAACCTCCATTTTCATTCAGGTTATGAATTCTATTACTTTAAAATAATGAAATTATTAAATATTTTTATATAATTTTTTTAAATAATTTTTATATATTCTAGACTCATGTATCCAGATCATCTCATCTTTTTTTGGGTAAATACATGATTTACAAGGTTTTCTTTTGAATTCATCACGATACACAAGCCTAATTAAATAGAACGTCTCGATTACCATACAATTTTTATGTACCATTCATAATCTATTTTAAGACAAAGTTATTTATATTAAATTAATAAATTTTTCATAAAAATTTATATTTTTTCATTTCTATTTCGATAAAAAAATTATGAAAAATACAAATGATTTTTTTCAAAAGTACTCTTATTTGAAAGGTAAAAAGGGTATTTCTTTCAAGAATTTCTTCATAATTTTATTATAGTATTTTCATTTATTAAAAAAAATATTTTAGAACATATGATTTATTTATATTAATCTCTTATGATTATCATATACAATATTTTATTAAATAGTTTATGATTAGTTTGACTATTGATGTGCTATCTTGATACCATTCACCATACTAGTCTGAATGGATAGTGACTATGTTTAAATATTAGGGAAAATTATTTACATTTCATATCTATATATATTTTATGTTTAACCCCATTCATATGAGGAATGAATTGGACATAGTATGAAATTTTTGGGTCCCACTATATTCCCTCAATTTCTTAGTAGCTCTCATGAGAAAAATAGAAATGGATATGGAAGAGGAATTAACCATATATTTTCATATGACTTGGACAAGAACTTGATAGAATTTTTATGATTTCTAAAATTATGTATTAAATCATTATGATATCAGGAATTTATAATCCATTTGATCATTTAACTAGTATAATATCCATGGTTAAGATTCATTTTCATGTGATTATTTATATGGAATTATTTATTCGTAATTTTATTCTTACCATATTGTCTTCAAGATTATGTTCTAATGGCTTTTGTTTTTATTTATTCACCATGAATTATTGTTTATATTATAACACAATATATTATATACCCTTAATGAACATATGATCTCACCCATTTGTTATGTTTTATTTTTTCCCACAATGCAAAGAATTTTATTACGAAGGACTTGTATGGATAATCTAGGAGTTACTGATGTTTCCAATAGAGTTTCCATGTTTTTTTCCATTGTAGATTAATGTAATACTTATTTTTTATCCGGTATTTAAAAAATACTAAACTATTTAGAGTTTTAGGATGAAACTACGTTCCTTATTAAAAAAATGTAATAAAGTAAGGCATCGACTCTGGTGAACCTGGGTTGGGGTCTTTACAGTTGGTATAATAGAATGTTTAGTAGAAACCACATAATGTAGATTTAGGAAAAAAAATATTATGGAACATAACCATAAGTTATATATTGATGATGAGCATAAAATAACATCCTATAAAATCATTAATATAAATATTATGTTAGTCTTCCTAGAAACACATACATTTATAGACACTACAAGAAAACTTGGTTTAGGAAAAGATATACTTAGGGGTAACAAATCTGATGAGGTATGTCAGGCCTGACTCAACACAACCTATAGCATGACAATGAGCCTTGTTTCACACAGGTTTTAACACTGCAAGAAGATATTCTAAGGATAATTCAAATATTATTTATAAACCATTATGAATTATTTAAATTTCAATATGTTCCCTATGAAACTATATTTATGAGAATGAGATTTAATATGAAAAAATTTCAATTTTTCCTTTTATGTTTCTATATTATGAAATTATGAATTGTGATTCATAACCTAATTTAGTGTGTTATACTTTTTAAAAATATTTCATAGTGGAAGGACTGGTAAGCATATCTACATCTGTATCTTATGTTGGGATTTTCCTTCTATATAAGATAATAATATCATCACTGGAGCTGTGAATAGTTCATAAAAACATATAATGAGACTTGGAAAACTGGATATGGTTATTAACAATAACCTTACCCATATAGATCATCCTGATCAACAATGTGGAGGAGAAATGTTAGGCTAATTTATGTGACAACATCATCAATCATTCAATGGGATAGAAAACCCATCATTAGTTGAGAGATGAATAATTGTTGTTGTAGAAGATATTTATTTCATTGGAAAGTAATGAAATGTATAAGGTTATCATGGAAGTTTATCATCTCCCACGATATTCTTATCAATGGTGGTCATTAATTCAAAATACAAAGAAGGGGGAATGAATTTAAAATATGGAATGGAAATAATTTAAGGACATTTATGTAGAAAAATATTCCATTCTATACACTAAGTAGATATGGAGAAGCAATTCATGAGTATGAAACAAAAAGATGATGAAAAATTTAAGAAGCGTGAATCAAAATTTACAAGGTTCACAATGTAACACCCCAGGTAAATAAAGAATATGACATTTTCATATTTATCCATATTTGTTAATTAAGTATTAATATGACTTTAAAGGGGACTCTATTCTCGATGGCGTACCCAACATGCAACAACGAGTTTCTTGGGAATCTTACGTTGCACTCTAATAATAAAATAATATTATTTTAAATGGTAGTTAACATGTAGCCGTTGTATTGGCGGTAATGGATAGATATAACTAAAATATGATTATATATGTTTTTAAATGTTTTTACATTTATCCAATAAAAGATAAAGGCTAAAAATACGGAAAGAATTCAATTTTAGGTGTATATGCCCTGGTTTTCACTAAAGGGTCACTTACCGCCTTTTGATGGAGAATCGTCATTAAATATAGTTTTGTTCACTCTTATACATTCAATTGGACCAAATAAAACTATTCTTAAGAATTGGGACATCAAAATTTACTTTGTGTAAATTTTTGGTATCTTTCTGATAAAGTTCATTTTTTTAAATGAATAGTGTAAAATGTTGTATTTTAATTCAAAACCTCTTTTTAATATAATTTATTTATATGATTATATTATCTTTTTAATTGGTTTTAAAGTGAAATTAGAATATATTTTTACCAATAAATCCAATAGTGGTCGTTGGAATTAATTTCAGTTTGAAATCAGACTTAAACTAGTGTCAATCTTTTCATACTTATTGTTTCATAAAAACACGCTATTTGATCTGACAGCGGGAATTAATTATTAAATTAATTAATGTGACTTATATGTTTTGAATTTTTTAAAATGGACTTCATTTTTGACTTTGGAATATCAAATATAGCTTAGGGTGAATTTTTGGGATTTTTCTGAAAAACTTCAATTTTTGATGAATAGTGAAACCACTAAGTGGTACTTATAAAAACTGATTTTTCCGTTTAAATGAAATGTTTCGATCTTTGTGTTTTGAATTTCAAAAATACGACATACATGGTTGTCATTAAGAAGTAAAATGTGGTTCAATGGGATAAAAATAATTTTTTGGTGAATAGTAACTTATTAAGTTTTTAATCGCGATTAGAGGTAATTAGTGTAGTTTAAGGTAAAAATAATGTTTTAATAATATGAAATGAACTTGACACATGTCCTAATCTAATTGGATGTGTCATGGCCGACCAAGACAACCAATGGGTCAACTTGGGGAACCCATGAAGCCACTTTGGATGTAAAATGACATTAATATCTTTTTATTTAAAGTTAAAGTAAAAATGAGACAAACATGAAATGTTTTACTAAAACAATTTTTACAAGGGGTTATAAAAATCATATTTTTTACTATAAATATTAATTTGAAATATAAAAATATTTTCTACATCATATTATTTTTTTTATAATTTTTGGACATTAAATAAATTAAATTATTTATGACATCATGATGATGCAGCGATGACCTCATTATTTAACGATTTAAATAAAATGGAAAGATAATTTAATATCTAATACCTACACATGTCAAAAACCTATTGGATGAGTTTATTTAGAACCCTTATCACCTTATATTCGAAATAAATCAATGTGGGACCTTTAAAATCTGAAACTCTTTTGAAAATAAAGTAACATTTTGTAACTTTACAAGAGTGCCCCTCCTCTCCTCTTATAAAAGGCCCCCACCCCTACCTCCTTACCCACACACCCAAAGCCTTTTGCTCGGCCAAACTCTGCCCATTTTGTCTCTAAACTTCCCTATCTTACTCCTTGAAGCCTCACTTTGGGCATAAATCTTCCCAAGGAAGCCTTTGAGCTCAAACCAAAGGGAGTTACCCGATTTTAAGGTAATGTCTTCACATGAGTACTTTTGTTTTATTTTGCTTCTCCGACACCATAAAATCTTTTAATTAATTTGTTTTGTAACAAATCCAGTATCATCAATATACTATGATGTTGTTATAAGAAGTATTCGAGCTACAATTTCACACACCTACATCTAATGGTTAAAGAACATACTGTTTCCGTGGATGGCGAATTTCGGCCTCCCGAAACGATGATTGTTCAACATTCTTTTAACACCTTCAAAGGTGGACATTAAGATGACAATATATTTATATATGATATATAATATGTTTATGATTTCATTAAGCTTCTGTATTTTTCATTTTGGGCATACCTTTATGGTTTCCATTATGGGTAAACGTGATATATTCATTTAAGGAAGTGCGGACTACCGCCCCCTCAAAGTGATTTGATTCGTTAATACCATATGTGGTACGTATAAAGGATATAATTAATTATATTTTATATGATACCATACTGGAATTAAATACTATTATGTATAATTATGTTTTAATTCCATTAAATATGAAATATAAATGGAAGTATCGTTAATGCGTACGTACAACTTACCATCTCCATGAACGGTACATTTCATTTCTTATCTCAAAATGTTATGTAATACTATAAGTACATATATATAATGGATATATATGTAATATATTACATCAAAATTATGGATATCATTCTGGAATTATAATATATATATATCTCTCTCATTTTGTTTTAATTCCATTAATATTACAAAAAATGAAAGTAGCGTTCATGCGTACGTACGACCTATCGTCTCCATGAATGATGCTTTGCGTTTTTTATCTCCAAATGATATGGAATAGTATGAAATGAATATTTACTGGATATATATGATATTTTAATCATTAATACTATTCTGAAAATTATTTACTTATAACTACATGAGCAATCTTTTTTCTAAACAAGTTCATTTTTGACTCATATACCAAACATCGGCAAAAACATCTGATATGAACTAACATTATTAAAAAATTATTATAACATTATAATATGTGATATGAACTGAATAATAATATCTAAAGGAGGTACTTAGTCAATTATCAATTGACCAAGTTTATTATTCAGGATGTTAAAGAAACGAACAAGACAAATTGGACTTGAGGTAAGGGATCCTACACCTCTCTTTCTTTTTAAGTACACTCTATTATGTCATTCCTTTTAAGCTCATCTTTCTTATGATTGGGATGTTCTTTTTTATTACTCCTACTGTAATTATTATGTTCATATGATGAGAGACCCTATTTCCTCTCATGAATCCTTTTTGGAAGTTTTGAGTGGCGCCGGTAGGCTGCTGAGTTTTCGTAAGAGATCTAACCTCTCTCTTTCTTTTTAAGTACTCTCCATCATGTCACTTATTTTAAGCTCATTTTTGTTATGTTGGGGGATGTTATTTTGTATTAATATATCTTTAAACTTTATGTTGATATGATTAGAGACCCTATTTCCTATCATCAATCCATTTTGGAAGTTTTATGTGGAGCCATTTGGCTGCCGAGTTTTTGTAAGAGATTTTTCATCTCACTTTTATTCCCGTGAGATTTATGCTACATTTGCCACAATTTCCATTGAGTGGTTTATGTACTGAACATTATTAAAATTATTTTGTAATATAATTACATTTATGAGTATTTACATATTCATTGTATGACACTTCTTCAATGGGGTGTACTTTTCGAAAGTTACCCAAGTCGGTATGGGAACCTTTCACCCTCCTCATTTTAAAAAGACTTCGTTTGTTATGTCTTTTAATTCACATACTATTATGTGGGGATATGTTCTTCTACATCATGATTGATGTAAATTTTATGTCCAAGTTATGAGATTCCCTTTTTATCTCTCATCAACTCATTTTCTGAATTTTTGAAGTGACGCCGTTAGGCTGTCGAATTTTACCAAGGGAACTTTTTAACCCAATTTCGATTTCTTTGGGTTCAACATGTAGTTATTGAATATGTCATCCTTTGAATATGTGTGAATGACCTCTTATTGTTTTACACTTAATATCCAATTATATTGGGTGTATTTATATTTTTCACACATAATTTTGAGATTGATTTATCCTTAATTTAAGGATACCTTCTTTATAAGGGATTTCATCACATTTTACATCTCTATTAAAACTTCATTGTTTTTATGCACCAATTCACTCTTATATGGTGTATATACTGTCCTTTGGAATATTATATCATGAATATATTTATTCTCATGATATTATAAAGTTCTTATTAAATGATATTCCTCAATTATTGTATTCAAGTGTCTCTAATTTTGGTAAAAACCCTTTAACCAAAATATAGCTTTAAATGTTTTAATGATTTGTTCTTATTAATATCCATGTTTTCAAAATGGTTTTAAGGATTTATTTATATAGATATTGATGGTTTAAAATGTTAAAATCTTCAAGGTGGTATGGGACAATTTGTTTCAAAAATCTCTTTATTAAAAGTTTTAAAAGTTTTTGAAAATGGTTTCTTTTTGAACGGATTCATTATTTCAATATACTAAAATGTTATATTGTGATTGAAATGTGGAAATGTTATGTTTCCTTTATGCATGTTTTATGTGATATGTTTATGCTATGTTTCTTGGGCATTGATATGAAAATGGGTGGTTCCATGATAAACTAAGGGCGGGTGAGCCCGATATAGCTCTCCAATGCATTGGGTAACGCGAAGGAGTGAAACGATGAGGTTTCTCCGAAGAGATTTAGGGAATATACTGTGATGGGTATTCCAAACGTAACCAAGAGGGTTACTCCCTATGTAAGAATGTTATGAATTCCTCAAGTAACCTTTATGTCTTATGTTTTCTATGATTTATTCATGGTTTGATGAGGTATGTTAAAGTGCCTATGTTTTATGGGTAAATGATGATTTAATTCTTATGTATATACGAACTTATGTTTCCTTTCCATATTTTTATAACCCTTAATGAGCTTTTTATGCTCATCCCAAGTTTTTGAAATGTTTTTCATAGGTCAAGGGAAAGGTACATGATGTGATGATAGTGTCAAGGATGTGTCAAGAAAGAATCCATGTTTTATTTTCAATATGTTTCTGTTGATGGGAAGAATGAATATTGTCTTTTATGTAACCACTTTGTTTAAATGTGGAATGTAATGCAAGTTTCATGATCTAATTCTCTAAAACTCTAAACCTGAAAAGATCCTCAATGTGTAATCTTGTAATAACTCAAGATTAAGTAAGGTTTAAGGCTGGGGCCTTATAGTTGGTATCAAAGGTCGGTTTAGATAACTTTAGAGGTTAGGGTATTCTTTAAGAATAAGTGGCATTACCATAATGGTTAGGATTTCAGAAAGAGTCCTAGTTTTAGATAAAGTGAATGAGTAAGTGTATCTTAGTGTTTACCTTACTCATTAGTACATCATGGTTTTGTTGATATACTCACACTGACATTTCTGTTTTTAGTGAATAGATAGATCTAGCAGGCACCAAAGAGAAAACAGGTTTGAAGGAAACTGTGGCGGTTCTATGATTAAGATTCTAGATAAAATGGGGGATTCAATGGGGAAAGTCGTGGTTATTCTAAACAAACTATCAAGGAGTCATGATCAACCACTTAAACCTTGGTATGATCTTTAATGCATCATGTACGAGATGACTAATCCATGTGGAAGTTTAGGTAATAATTAGAAAGGTAACCATTAGAGTTTATATGATCCTTACTTTTGAGGTAATTATGGGTTATTATATGATATGCTGGAAAATGAAAGGCATGAGATAAACTTGAGGTTAAAATATGTTATGATCATTTTTGATGATTTTATCTATTTTTGGGGAATGATTTAAGGATTATATAGTTTTGGAAAAAGGACAACACGCAGACCATGTGACAACCCGTCGCGTCGGACAAAGCTGCGGGAATCGAACCCACAACCAAAGTGCGACTGGAATTTATCCCCTACCACTGGACTACGTGAAGTCCCTGGTTAGTTTGACCGATTATTTTTAGTTAGATGATTTTATGAATTAAGAGTAAGCTGATTTTAGGTTATTTATGAAAATGATTAACCTATCATGGAGTATATGTGATTAGGTTAATTACTTTTCAATACGAGACTTTAGGAGCAACTGATATTGTTTGGAGATAAATGTTACGATTTAACTTGGAAGAATATGTGACTAAATCCTTAAAATATTTGGGTTTCAATCTTATATTGGTTTAATTTGATGAATTTTATGGACAAATTGTTTATCGGATGGTCCTCTTTGAACTTTGGGTTTTGTTGGACAAATTTTGGAGATTAAGCATAGATTTTCTTTTTAAAGGGTTATCCTTTTCTGGATTATCTGACCTTGTACTAACCTTTCTGGTTTTGGTTTTGGTTAAAGACTAAAGACATGGGATGTATATAGTTCTCTTTTGTGGATTAGGTGATTCTCTAGAAGTTGATTATAGTACTCTTAATGTGAACAAGTCTCCCTAAATACTCGTCTTTTAGAAAAAATATGAGTTTGATTAGGGAATCTAGTAAAAGTTGAAAGTCAACATGATAAGTGATTATGTTTCCCTATGAATAAATTACTCAATAAAAAGTAACTTAAAACAAAAATGTTGTCTATTAACTTTTCCTACTGGGGAATCGAATACCGTTTAACCCATCACAAGTTTGTGATTTTCTTGTGGTTAACTTTCTCCTAAACATGTTTTCTATCACTCTCTATCAGAACATGACCCTATGTTTTATCCTCCATGTCCATATTTTTCTACATTGAATCCTAGTATGGGTTAACTCGGGTGACCTTTGTACTTCTCTTTCTTTTTTTTAAAGTGATTGTTTTACCGACTCTTGTTCCGATGTGGTACTTTCAAGGATGTTTCCAAGCTCAATTTTAAAAATTATGAGGATGCAATTCCCAAAAGGGGGGAAGGATGTAACACCCCAGGTAAATAAACAATATGAAATTTTTATATTTATCCATATTTGTGAATAAAGTATTAATATGAATTTAAAGGGGACGCTATGCTCGATGTCGTACCCAATACGCAACAACGAGTTTCTTGGGAATCTTACGTTGCACTCTAATAATAAAATAATATTATTTTAAATGGTAGTTAACATGTAGCCGTTGTATTGGCAAGAATGGATAGAAATAACTAAAATATGATTATATATGTTTTTAAATGTTTTTACATTTATCCAATAAAAGATAAAGTCTAAAAATACGGAAAGAATTCAATTTTAGGCGTATATGCCCTGGTTTTCACTAAAGGGCCACTTATCTCCTTTTGATGGCGAACTGTCATTAAATATAGTTTTGTTCACTCTTATACTTTCAATTGGACCAAATAAAACTCTTCTTAAGAATTGGGACATCAAAATTTACTTTGTGTAAATTTTTGGTATCTTTCCGATAAAGTTCATTTTTTAAATGAATAGTGTAAAATGATGTATTTTAATTCAAAACCTCTTTTTAATCTAATTTATTTATATGATTAGATTATCAATTTTATTGGTTTTAAAGTGAAATTAGAATATATTTTTACCATTAAATCCAATAGTGGTCGTTGGAATTAATTTCACTTTGAAATCAGACTTAAACTAGTGTCAATCTTTTGATACTTATTGTTTCAAAAAACACGCTATTTGATCTGACAGCGGGAATTAATTATTAAATTAATTAATGTGACTTATATGTTTCGAATTTTGTAAAATAGACTTCATTTTTGAATTCGGAATATTAAATATATCTTAGGGTGAATTTTTGGGATTTTTCTGAAAAACATCAATTTTTGATGAATAGTGAAACCACTAAGTGGTACTTATAAAAAATGATTTTTCCGTTTAAATGAAAATTTTCCATCTTTGTTTTTTGAATTTCAAAAATACGACATACATGGTTGTCATTAAGAAGTAAAATGTGGTTAAATGGGATAAAAATAATTTTTTGGTGAATAGTAACTTATTATGTTTTTAATCGTGATTAGAGGTAATTAGTGTAGTTTAAGGTAAAAATAATGTTTTAATAATATGAAATGAACTTGACACATGTACTAACCTCATTTGATGTGTCATGGCCGACCAAGAAAACCAATGGGTCAACTTGGGGACCCCATGAAGCCACTTTGGTTGGAAAATGACATTAATATCTTTTTATTTAAAGTTAAAGTAAAAATGAGACAAACATGAAATGTTTTACTAAACAAATTTTTACAAGGGGTTATACAAATAATATTTTTGACTATAAATATTAATTGGAAAGATAAAAATATATCCTACATCATAGTTTTTGTTTTATAATTTTTGGACATTAAATAAATTAAATTATTTTTGACATCATGATGATGCAGTGATGACCTCATTATTTAACGATTTAAATAAAATTGAAAGATAAGGTAATATCTAAGACCTACACATGTCAAAAACCTATTGGATGAGTGGATTTAGAACCCTTATCACCTTATCCTCGAAATAAATAAATTTGGGACCTTTAAAATCCGAAACTATTTTGAAAATAAAGTAACATTTTGTAACTTTACAGGAGTGCCCCTCCTCTCCTCTTATGAAAGGCCCCCACCCCTACCTCCTTACCCACACTCCCAAAGCCTTTGGCTCGGCCAACCTCTGCCCATTTTGTCTCTCCACTTCCCTATATTACTCCTTGAAGCCTCACTTTGGGTATAAGTATTTCGAATAAAGCCTTTGAGCTCAAACCAAAGGGAGTTACCCTATTTTAAGGTAATGTCTTCACTTGAGTACTTTTGTTTTATTTTGCTTCTCCAACCCCCTAAACTATTTTTATTCATTTCTTTTGTAACAAATCCAGTATCATAAATATACTAGTATGTTGTTATAAGAAGGATTAGAGCTACACTTTCACACACCTACATCTAATGGTTAAAGAACATACTGTTTCCGTGGATGGCGAATTTCGGCCTCCCGAAACGATGATTGTTCAACATTCTTTTAACACATTCAAAGGTGGCCATTAAGATGACAATATATTTATATATGATATATAATATTTTTATGATTTCCTTAAGCTTATTTATTTTTCATTTTGCGCATACCTTTATGTTTTCCATTATGGGTAAACGTGATATCTTCATTTAAGGAAGTGCGGACTACCGCCCCCTCAAAGTGATTTGATTCGTTAATACCATATGTGGTATGTATAAAGGTTATATTTAATGATATTATATATTATTCCATACTGGAATTAAAATACTATTATGTATCATTATGTTTTAATTCCATTAAATATGAAATAGAAATGGAAGTAGCGTTCATGCGTACGTACGGCTTACCATCTCCATGAACGGTACATTTCATTTCTTATCTCAAAATGTTATGTAATACTATAAGTACTTATATATAATGGATATATATGTAATATATTACATAAAAATTATGGATATCATTATGGAATTATAATATATATATATATCTCTCATTTTGTTTTAATTCCATTAATATGACAAAAAATGAAAGTAGCGTTCATGCGTACGTACGGCCTACCGTCTCCATGAACAGTGATTTTCATTTTTTATCTCTAAATGATATGGAATAGTATGAAATGAATATTTAATTGATATATATGATATTTTAACCATTAATAATATTCTGGAAATTAATTACTTATAACTACATGAGCAATCTTTTTTTTAAACAAGTTCATTTTTGACTCATGTACCAAACATCGGCAAAAACATCTGATATGAACTAACATTATTAAAAAATTATTATAACATTATAATATGTGATATGAACTGAATAATAATCTCTAAAGGAGGTAATTAGGCAATTATTAGTTGACCAAAGTTTATTATTCAGGACGTTAAAGAAACGAACAAGACAAGTTGGACTTGAGGTAAGGGATCCTACACCTCTCTTTCTTTTTAAGTACACTCTTTTAGGTCATTTCTTTTAAGCTCATCTTTCTTATTATTGGGATGTTCTTTTATATTAATCCTGCTGTAATTATTATGATCATATGATGAGAGACCCTATTTACTCTCATCAATCCATTTTGGATGTTTTGAGTGGCACCGTTAGGCTGCTGAGTTTTAATAAGAGATCTAACCTCTCTCTTTCTTTTAAAGTACTCTCCTTTATGTCACTTCTTTTAAGCTCAGTTTTGTTATGTTGGGGGATTTTCTTTTGTATTCCTATTTCTGTAAAATTTATTTTGATATGATTAGAGACCCTATTTCCTCTCATCAATCCATTTTGGATGTTTTATGTGGCGCCGTTGGGCTGCCGAGTTTTCGTAAGAGATTTTTCATCTCACTTTTATTCCCGTGGGATTTATGCTACATTTGCCACAATTTCCATTGAGTGGTTTATGTACTCCCCATTATTACAATAATTTTGTAATATAATTCCATTTATGGGTATTTACATATTCATTGTATGACACTTCTTCAATGGGGTGTACTTTTCGAAAGTTACCCAAGTCGGTAAGGGAACCTTTCACCCTCCTCATTTTAAAAAGACTTCGTTTGTTATGTATTTTAATTCACATACTATTATGTTGGGATATGTTCTTCTATATCCTGATTGATGTAAATTTTATTTCCAAGTGATGAGATTCCCTTTTTATCTCTCATCAACTCATTTTCTGAATTTTTGAAGTGACGCCGTTAGGCTGTCGAATTTTACCAAGGGAACTTTTTAACCCAATTTCGATTTCTTTGGGTTCAACATGTAGTTATTGAATATGTCATCCTTTGAATATGTGTGAATGAAATATTATTGTTTTACACTTAATATCCAATTATATTGGGTGTATTTATATTTGTCACACATAATTTTGAGATTGATTTATCCTTAATTTAAGGATACCTTCTTTATAAGGGATTTCATCACATTTTACATCTCTATTAAGACTTCATTGTTGTTATGCACCAATTCACTCTTATATGGTGTATATACTGTCCTTTGGAATATTATATCATGAATCCATTTATTCTCATGATATTATAAAGTTCTGATTAAATGTTATTCCACAATTATTGTATTCAAGTGTCTCTAATTTTGGTAAAAACCCTTTAACCAAAATATCGCTTTAAATGTTTTAATGATTTGTTCTTATTAATATCCATGTTTTTAAAATGGTTTTAAGGATTTATTTATATGGATATTAATGGTTTAAAATGTTAAAAGCTTCAAGGTGGTATGGGACACTTTGTTTCAAAAATCTTCTTATTAAATGTTTTAAATGGTTTTGGAAATGGTTTCTTTTTGAACGGATTCATTATTTCAATATACTAAAATGTTATATTGTGATTGAAATGTAGAAATGTTATGTTTCCTTTATGAATGTTTTATGTGATACGTTTATGTTATGGTTCTTGGGCATTTTTATGAAAACGGGTGGTTCCGTGATAAACTAAGGGCGGGTGAGCCCGATATAGCTCTCCAATGCATTGGGTAACGCGAAGGAGTGAAACATTGAGGTTTCTACGAAGAGATTTAGGGAATATACTATGATGGCTATTCCAAACGTAACCAAGAGGGTTACTCCCTACGTAAGAATGTTATTAATGCCTCAAGTTACCTTTATGTCTTATGTTTTCTATAATTTATTCATGGTTTGATGAGGTATGTTAAAGTGCCTATGTTTTATGGGTAAAGTATGATTTTATTATTATGTATATATGAACTCATGTTTCCTTTCCATATTTTTATAACCCTTACTGAGCTTTTTATGCTCATCACAAGTTTTTGAAATGTTTTTCACAGGTCAAGGGAAAGGTACATGATGTGATGATAGTGTCAAGGATGTGTCAAGAAAGAGTCCATGTTTTATTTTCAATATGTTTCCGTTGATGGGAAGAATGAATACTATCTTTTATGTAACCACTTTGTTTAAATGTGGAATGTAATGCAAGTTTCATGATCTAATTCTCTAAAACTGTAAACCTGAAAAGATCCTCAATGTGTAATCTTGTAATAACTCAAGATTAAGTAAGGTTTAAGGCTGGGACCTTATACACAAGGCATGATTTAGATTACATACATAATCCATGGGGAAATATTGATCAATTTTTTAATGGTTTAAAACCATTCCTCCGAATGGAACTTGTGTCCAAAAATTTATAGTCATAGGATGCTATAGTCTCATGTTCAATACAGACAGAGAATGAATTATCAATGTCTTATGAATTTACAAGAAAAAAGAGACAAAGGCGGTGAAGGATGAAAGAATGGATAAAGATAATAATAAAAAAGTGAATTTTCCAATGTGTGATACTTTTGGAAGTAAACACCCATGTGACTACATAAAAGGAAACAAATTCTATGACAAGTATTGAGAAAAATGCCTCCAGGACTGTAATTACAATGTAAAGAAAAAATCTAAAAATGTCCAATACTATAATTTTATGGAAATAGTACACTAGGAAAATTATTATCTGAATAATCAAGGAAACATTCCTTAGAAAAGTCAATGCGAGAAATTTCAATCTTATGCAATCATAACTACATAGCATGAAGTTCATAATGATGTGGTGGTATGCACTTTAATCATTTTCTCAAACATACACAATGATTTATTTTCGTTTAGATCATAAAATTCTATTATATCTTTTTATTTTGGAAAGAAAATTATATATTTCCTTCTGATTTAATAAATGTTTTGTTAGTCAAAACATCTAAGGGATGTATTATTGAGAAAAAGAAATATCGGAAGTCCCCTTTATCGAACATAAATATTCGTTATTTTCAAACCATATAATTATACATATGGTTAATTTTGATATAATCCTTGGTATGTACTAAAATTTAAAATAATATGTGAAAATCTATTGTAAGAAGAAAGAAGTTACAATTTTTGAAGAAGATATAGAATCTTTTATCCTTAGAGCAGAAAAATCATCATCTAGATATTTCTTGATCCAGCATGAATATCCCTACTAAATGAAATTCTTTTAGAGGAATATAAAAAAATCATCTATGGTTGAAAAAGGAAATCATTAAATTCAAGATATATCTATTCTTCAAGAATATATTGATTTATTTTTAGAGGATTTACATGGATATTTTCTGGAGCATGAAATTGATTTATATATATATTTAATCCTTTATGGAAGGAAAATATCAAATAATCCTTATAGAATAACCAATATGATATTATTAGAACTAAGGAAATAACTAGAGGCGTTGAGAAATATTGGGTTTATTGACGATAATGTTTCTCAAATGGGAGACCATTCTCAATTTGGAAAGAAGAAAGATAGATCCATGAGGAAATGCATCGACTCTATAGAAATAAATTCTATTACCGAAAATAATAAGTATCTTATACCTCGCACTGATGATTTATTTCATAAATTTCATGGAGAACTTATTCATATTGTGTCCTACTATGATCCATGATTTACATATAAATTCTAGAAAAGTATTCTGAAAACATTGGATATTATGATTCATTTGAGTACTTCTTATCACCATAAAACTGATAGGTAGTTAGAAATAATGATCCAAACATTAGATGACATATTGATATCATTCTCACTTGACTTTAAAGGTATGTGATATCGGTATTTACATATTGTGGAGTTTTATTTCAGTAATAGTTCACATTAATGTATTCAAATATAACCATATAATGCATTGAATGTAAATAGATTTTGTACACAAACATGTTGTAATGAAGATGGAGGAAGAAAGATAGTAGGCCCAAAAATATTGGAGGAAATGATATAAAATGTAAATACTATTAAAATATATAACAAAATTGATAAAAGTAAATATAATAGCTATAGTAATAACCAAAGATATTTATTGATTTTTAAGTGAGAGATCATGTTTTTCTAAAATTATATCCAAGGAAGTGTGTTATAAGATTAGAAAATAAAGGGAAACTAATCCCAAGGTACATTCGACTCTTTGGGATCCTGGAGAGAATTGGAGATATGGCTTATCATTTGAAAATGAAAACTTACCTTTCTAAAGTATGCAATGTGTTCCCCATCTCTTTTTTCATGAAGTACATTCTAGACCCCCCAAAAGTCCTCACTTATGGAGGAATAGAATTGGGACCTTATTTATATTACAATGAAGAGCCTATCCATATTATAGACACTATAGTGCTGGTGTTTAGGAATCAGATGACTCAACTAGTAAAATTACATTGGGAAAATAAAAAAAATTGAATAGGTGGCATGGAAACTAGAGGAAATTATAATCATGAACTACCCAAATATTTTTATGAGGTGAAATTCTATAAAATTTTAGGATAATGTTTTTTTAGGAAGGAAAAATCTAACCCCTCAAGATCTTCTGTTATTCCCCATTTAAAAATTATCAACCTTGATAGTTTTTTCTTTATTCTACACTTTGTTTAAAACTATAATATACTATTAAATAGGACTGTTTGAATAGTAATATCCTCATTATTAATAATAATACAAGCAATAGAATAATAAAATCCCCCATTAAATTGAATATAAAATTTAGGAAACTTATAAATGAAAATTTGGAATATTCATATCATATAATGTGTTAGTAAATGATTTAAAAATAAAAAAATACGTGTTTATATTTTTTATAAGTCATAAAAATTTAGTTAAAATTTTATAATCAATATATTAAATTATTAGAAAATATATTATCATAAAATAGACTCATAAATTAATATTTTCCGTCTTATGATTATTATATAATATAATAAGACCATAATTATTTTGTCAAAGTGTTATAAAAACAGTAATAATATTATGTTCATTATTTTTTTAGTAAATTAAAATTTTATTTAAAAATAAATTACTCATATTTAGAAAATAATTTTCATAAAATTATCCAAATTTTTGAATCTTACGAATCGAAAAATGGTGACGATTAATTTTTATGATTTTTCTAAAATACTTATATTTTTGGTGAATAATGAAATATTTCAATTTACTTTATTTAATAAATACATGAATTAATGAGTCATACATGATGTATATCTGATGAATTCTCATTATATCTATTTTTAATTTATTATCTTAATATATTTAGTGCTAAATATCAAACTACTCATAGTGTTAAGCCAAAAAAATTACATTTGTATAACATATTAAAAAACACTCCTCTCCTCCCACTATAAATATCACACCATGCCACCTATTTTCCTCACACATACAATGAATTAAATCTTTCTTATATTTTACAAATTTCCTCTCACAAACCTATCCCACACATTCTATTATTTCTGTTCTCACCAAAATACTATTTTAAAGTTTTTAAAATAAGTTTTTAAGGAGAATAATTCAAGAGGTAAATCATTTTTCGTTCTCTGTCAATTTTTTAAAATTTCATTATTAAAATTCCATACTTACCTTTTCTATATAAACATTCATGATAAATCCATTACCTTATATATACTAGAATTTTCCTATGTTAATGAATTATCTATAACCCACCACTTCTCCTCCCCCATTTTTTTCTAAAAATGAATGCATCGTCCATTATGTGCAGCTTTACCGCCATTATGGATGATGCGACTTGATTTTCCATTACCACCTTAAATACAAGTTATAAAAAAATAATTTTGGTGTAAAAATATTTTATTATAAATAGTATCTATTTTTTGTATTCTTGATCTAGTATATATACAATTCATTAATTAATAATATGCCACTAGTTCGTGATAATTGAAAAATTGGTAAAATGATCCTAAGAGTTATAATTAAAGATATATTAAATGAATCATTATCATATATTGGTGAAAATAATATATAATACCATTCAGTTCAATGTATGTTCATTAAAAATATATAATTCCAATTCTTTATAATTATTTCTATTTTAGACGATCTTCCAAATATGTGTAAAAGTAAACTGATCATGAAAAACAAGGAAAGAACACCCCTGAATGATGAAATTTAATCTCATAACTCATCAAAAGGACAAAAATGAGATCAATAGAATTATAATAAATCAAATACATTTCTAATAGGCTCTGAATTAATTTATTAATGAATCAAAATAAATTATTGATGAAATTAAGTACAAGTTCAGAACACATTCACACATAAGGTACGAGTTTCTTCCCAAATCTAAATTTTTATTCGTGTTATTATTTCTACAACATTATAAAAAATTAATTATTCATTATATTATATAAATTTTAAAAATTATTCTTATATATTCCCAAATCATGTAGTCATATTATTTCATAATTATTTAATGGGTAAATGCGTGTTTCATAAGGTTCCCATCTGAATTCTTACCAACACGCAAGCACGATTATAGGGAACTTCCCAATTTATTACACATTTTCATGTACCATCCTTATAATGTTTTAATACGCCATTATTGGTATAAAATCACTACTTATGTCATGAAAAAAATATTTTTTTTTCATTTCTGTGTTCATATAAACAAATATTACAAATACAATTTTTTTTTTCCAAAAGAACACTTCTTTTAAAAGTAAAAGGGTATTTCTCTCAAGAATTACTCAAGGATTTTATTAAAGTGTTTTAATTTAATTTAAAAAATATATTGAATATTATGATTTATAGAGATTTATCTATTATTATTGTTATCTTCTATATTTTATTAAATGGGTAATGATCATTTTGATTATGGATGTGTCATCTTGATACCATTCACCATACTACTTTGAATAGTTAATGATTATGTTTACAGATTGGGGAATGTTACTTACATTTGATGTTTATATGTTTTTTATGTTTAACCCCATGAATTGGACTTATTATCTTATGGTTGGGGGATGTTATATCCCATCTATGCATCGATAGGTCTCATGTGACAAAAAAGAAATGGATTTGGATTAGGCCTTAACTATTTGTTTCCAGACATCTTGGTTGAGGCCTCGATAGTATGTTTATGTTGTCTAGAATTATGAATTCCCTCATTTTGTTATTAGTAATTTATAATCAATATGATTATTCTACTAGTATAATATCCTTGGTTATTCTTCATTCTTATGTAATTATTTATAAGGAATTATTTATTCACCTTTTATTCATTCCTTATTATGCTGAAGATTATATTCTGCTAGAATGTGTTTGTTGACACTCACCATGACTTATTATTTATATTTTCTTATGATATATTACTTAACGGTATTGATCATATGATATCACCCATTTTATATGTTTTAATTTTCTTTAGGATGCGAATATGTACATTATGAATGACTTTTATGGATATTCTAGGAGTTATGGATGTTTCCAATAAAGTGGATATGTGGTTCTTCCTTTAAATATATAATGTAAAATATATTTTTTTATTCTGTTTTTGAAAAACTAAAAAACTACTAGGTCTTTTAGGATTTAAATTCCTTATATATTATACCAATATAATAAATTAAGGCATTAGCTCTGGGAAACTGGGGTCAAGGACTTTACAATATCATCCTCACTAAGGTATTATAAATAGTTTATTTCATTAAATTTTGAATGAATGTGCAGTATAAAAATTGATTCCCTAAGAGGAAATATGTTTAATGGAATCAAAAAGCTGGTACGAGTAATGGTTACATTGTTGACAATGATGATTCTATAAATGAAATGTGAAAGCATAGAGGTATTATGTATTAGGACGAGGTATCCTTGTTAATAGATTAATGATAAGGTATAATAATTGAAATATTTTAGTATCTGTATTCAATAATCATGAACATATAATGAATATTCATTTTATTTTTTCCACTAAGGATTTAAATGAATATATTGAATAATTCAGATGGACTAGAAAAGTTATCTCATTGAAGGGTGACATTTTGAATAAGGTAAGATAACCCATAATATATATCTAATAATGATGTTTTGATAATGATATATATGTTATGAATGCGTAAATTGGATGGTAATAATTACCTCAGAATTGATAAAGTATTTGTTGAAGTAGTAGTTTTAATAATCATGGATGTAGTTTTCATAATTTTGGGATTTAGAAAATTTATCTAATAAACATTGGAAAGTGGAAACATTCATGTTATCAGTAATTATTGGTGGCAATTTAGGTTATTAACATGTTTTATGAAAATACATTGTAATGGTATTAAAATTTTTCTTATAAATCAATAAAAATATACATTATAATACATGGGGGATCATTGTTGAGATGTTTTTGAGAAATTTAGTGACCTTATTCTAATATTTCGGGCTTCAATATTTTATAAGGGTTATAAGGTTAACCATTTATGGAATGGTTTATATGAAATTTTGGTTGAGGTTTTAGTTATTAAAATATGATCACACCATATAAGGATTTATGAATATCTTATAACATATCCTTTTATTTATGTTAAAGAAAATTGGAATGAAATATCATTCTGTTTTGTGTCTCATTATCTCTTAATGCTTTAAGAATAATAAATTCGCCTTAATTTCAAAGAATACGATCTAATGTGGATGTTGATCAAGGGAAAAAATCTTTTTGTATTTCTGAAATCATTTAAGTATATATTTTCATGAATATTCTTCAACTATAAGAAAAAAGGGCCTTGAATTTTTTGTTTGTAAATTAATCATCATTTTTTAAGATATCGATGACCTTTTTCAACACTATTTGGGTTATGTATTTTTGATTGTTACCATTATCCTAACCATGTTCTCTATCACTCTCCATAAAAAATAGTTATATTTCTCTTCCATGTCCATGTTTTCACATTCTATTGATGTTCTTATACATATGAGTTACTTTGGGTAATCATTATTGTTTGAACTTTTCCTTTTTGAAGGAACTTTTAGTATTCATCTTTATGATGTGGGGTTCGATGAAAGGAAGTACCAATTATTAAACCTTTGATAACATAGACGAATTTTAAAAGTGACATTTATTTTAATGAGAGTAAAATGTAACAACATGATATTTTTTGAAATTTATTTTTTGAATTAATTTAATATTTGTATAATTTTTCATTGTATGAAACACTGTATATTTATTTTTTTTATAATTTAATGCATTAATTTTCACTTGTGTTACATACAACACCTAGTCAATCATAAACTACATGAAACACATAGATTTTCTAGTTGTATATTCCACAATATGTTTTTCTTGTATTACACACAATACCAAGTCCCTTTAATAGCTTATGTTACATGTTAGGACATATTTTTACTGAACTATAATTTACTATTAATAAAATTTTGAATATGTTATTATATCTTACACCACACCATTGGAATAGATGTTATGAATAAGATTAAATAAATTGTGAAAATATTTTCTAGAAATTTATGTTATATGAATTATTTTGTTATCTATTAGTAGGAGTCAATGTAAGAACTATTTGAAAATAAATAAAATACTTTTCTAGGAAAACTATTTTTTCTATCTACAAACACAATTTTATCTAAACATAATAAACAAACCAATTTTGATGAACTTTTTTACTAAAATTTATATATTATCTATCGAATGAATATTTTTGATACTCATACAATATTCTTTATTGGTATAATATAAGAATAAATATAATTTTATGAATTAAATGATGTATTCATCTAAAAGGTAATTTTACCTTTTTTTAATGGTGTACCCATTTTCTATATGATTTTTGAAATGTTTATAATTTTTATTTGAAACAATAAAATCCGTTTAGGAAAGAAGAACTAAGAAATTATATTAGGGTAAATTTTTGGTATTTTTCTATGATGTTTCATTTTTTGATGAATAATGAATAATACTGAATTTTAATTCAAAATTAATTTTACATTTAATTTATTTTTATAGATAAATTATGTATATATTTGTTTTAATGCCCAATTATATATTTTATATATCAATTAATACAATTTTGGTAATTATTATCAACTTAACTTTGAAATCAGATATAAAAACTTACCAATCTTTTGACGATTTTTACTTTAGAACCCCGCTTTGTCGTTCCTTATAAAGGATTAAATTTGAATTAATTTATTCGAGTTATGGGATAAACATTAGGAGAAATAGATTCCATATTTGGAATTAAGATAATATATAATTTAAATTACGGAAAAATTATATTTTTATAATGAATATTAGTGAATGTAATTAAAATTAATTATAACGATTAATAGGAAAAGTAACTTAACAAGGGAATAATCCTTATAATTAAGGAAAAAATAACCTAGAAACATGTCTAAAATACATTTTATAGCTATATTTACAACATATTCTCCCTCTTATCAGCTTTGTATCATTATTGGATCCACTTTTCATTGGTAAAACTTGTATGGAATCCACTTTTTAATAATCTATAATAATGACACTCCTCCTCCACTAAAAAAGGTTTTCACCACTCTAAATTATTCACACATCTCAAGACTATTGTATCACCCATAATCTACTCAAATAAGATCCAAAAATCCCTAACTTTTTCCTATAAGCCTCATATTTGGCATAAATCAAACCATGGAATCCCTTTATTTCAAACCAAGAGTAATTACTGAAAAAAGATGTAACATCCTTCCTCAATATCCATTGTTTTATTTTCATTATCCACACCCAGAAGTATTATTACTCCATGATTATATTATAAACACTATATCCTAAATATTATAAGTCTTTTACTCAATTTTTTTGACCTATATTTACACAAAATTCTATCTAATTGATAACTAACTTATTGTTCTTGTGAACGATGAACTACCGTATACTGAAACTATGTTTTTTATTTTTCCTTTACCACATCCCATTTGTGTAAATTATAATTAAAACCGTACTTTTATGTGATATTTAAGACATATTTAATCTTACTTATTTATTATATAGTATATACCTTAATTCTTTCCAATTTTTTACTTACGATAACTTCATTGGCGGATGTTTGGACTACCACCTTTACAAAGCTATTAGATTCAATCACAATTTAGATGCGATATATTAAAGATGGTTTTAGAGAAATTAAATGATAATTATAAAATAAGTATTATATTTTAATGATATTATATATATATATTTCATTTATTTTTATTTCACTATGATAATAAAACAAAAACATCATTCATGTGTATGTGTGACCTACCATATCTATGGAAGATGTATTCCATTTCGTATATCTATCCTTTATAGATTATTATAAATATTTATATATTGAATATATATAATATATTAAAAAATTTACATTATAAAAATAATAAAGTCATGATCTAAGTAAGAGGTTCAATAATAATATTTCAAAACACACATGATAAACAAAACTTTTATTACCCAAAACATTGTTTTAACATGGAAATGTTAATGAAATATTAATATAAATTACTAATTTAATCATTTATGTTATGATATATGGTAATATGGTCCTTTGGTATATTTATAATGATTATAGATTTATTATAAATGAGTATTCAATGTGTATAAAAAATGTAATGACTTAAGGAAATGGTTTCCTCATCTCACTTTTTATATCCATGAGATACATGACATGTTAACCAATCATTTATTTGTGTGACGTATATAAAGCCCTAAATTTATTCAAATATTGTTACACATAATTTTATTTTTATTTTCATTTCAATTTTTTGATATTTCCCTTATGTGGTTTACAGTTCAAAAGTTATATAATTGGTAAATTAATTTTGTCTCAATTTTTCTTTCGTTGAGATATACGCCATATTATGAAAAAATATATTTATATAGGTTTTATATAATACCCATTGACATTTTATATAACCAATATACTTATTTTTATGATATTTTAAGTGTTATGTAATTTTATACTTTCATGGGGATAATGATTCAATGTTACAAGAGTGATAACAGACTATTTATACAATCTCATTGTTTATCAGGATAGTTCATGATTATGTTTCCATTTATGAAATCATATGAACTATATCTAAAGAAAACCCAATTTTTTTTCCTAATAGTGTTATTCATGTTATATCCATTTAATAGTACCATTCTTCCAATCTATGTTGCTTATTATAATTATGAAAATGTTTTTGTGAAAATAAAACAATATTTATCCTTTTGGTTGGAAATCTGTGTTCTTTCAAAATCACATTTTATAAAAACATTTTAATAATGTTATAATATTATCCTGTAATGTTTTATGGTCATTTCCCCTATTTTTAACATTAAAAATGGTTTATAATAAAATATTCTTTCCATTTTCCTATTGAGTAATGTTTCTAAACTTTTAAAGCACAAAAAAAATGTTCAGCATGTACAGATTTATCCACCATCATGGTCATACTTCCATTTATGTTTCTTTTTCATGATTAAAAGAATTATTTTTATGAAAAATGATTTTCCAAGTATTCTAGAAATTCATTTTTTATAGTGGTTTTCATAGAAAAAGTATTTCAAAAATGTATTTTGATTCAATAATTGTTTCAAATTATTTTCAATGCTTCTTTTAAATGTTCTCAAAGCTATTTTATATGGAAAAGATTTTAATATATGTTTTACATTTCAAAAATGTTTTAATTTTTTTCTATAATCCTTTATATGTTATAATTTTTATTTTCAATGAAAATTGGTTTCAAAATTTTTTATGTTTTAAAAATTGTTTTCAATGAAACAAATATATTCTCCTCAAGAAATTTTTTAAATGAAATGGTAAAAATTTATTTATATGGAATGGATTTATGAAAATTATTTATGAAATAGATTTTCAATTAAAGTATATTTAACTTAATAAATGTTCCATGTGATATTTAAAAATCCTTATCTATATATTATGATATAACTTTTTATATTTTTTGATTTACTATTGAAATGATCAAATAATAATATTCATATTCATTCTTGAATGGTTTATGTTTAGATGGAATGATGTTTATGACACCTATTCATCTTCCATGAGTTATATTTTTTTGAATCTAATTTCATTTCATCGGTTATTCATAAATTAAATGATTATTAAACCTATGTCGATTCTATAGGTAATGATACGATAATGGTTTATGATACCCATTTCATTTCATTGGTTATTATTTGATGTTTATAAAACCAATCTATTTTTATCGATCATGATATGATGAATGTTTTATTATATTTTGGATAATGTATTTATGATATTATTATGTGATTGGTGGGACCTATATCTAACTCCAATGCATTAAGTAAAGATTTAAATCTCATGAGATATTGATGGGAATCTAGTATATGGGATTGATCTACTACGGTAAGATGGGGAATCCAGATCCACTATAGGAATATGTAGATGCCCATTCATTATGGAATAATGGGGAAGGATGATCCACTATGGGAATATGTGGAATCCCAAACCATTATACGAAAAGGAATACGACTGGGGATGTTGGGGTGTCCCGCCCAGTAAGTGTAGTTGCCTTTAAGTTTCCTATAACATTTTTCAAATCTGCCTTAAAATATAGGCTATGATGATACATATTTATCTGTATTCCGAAAAATTTATGTATTATTTTTTTAATATGACCACCAGATTTATGTTCTTGATATTCGTATAATTTCATTACTTATAAACTTATAATATTTATTCCATGTCCCATGATGATTATGTTTTTAGGAATGGTATGATATTAAAATGTTATGTGCATTTTCTTTTACCCTTATGTTCATGTCATACCAAGTTATTTAATTTATTTACCCTTAATGTGAATTCTATATCACTTCATTTTTATGTTTCCTTTCCCCTGGTTATGTAGAAAGGTTTGAAGTAGTACTACTAAAAGGGAAAATCTTTAAATAATATGTTGAATATCTTCCAATAAAGTAGAAGAATATGTTCTAAGATTCCAAAGATAGTGAACTATTATAGTCCTTAGGCATGTATTTTTGTAATTTAATGAATATTGAGAAAAAAATATGTAGTATCATTGTATGTTAATACACGATCTCTATAATATTCCCCACATAAAATGAATAGCTGGTGAATGTTATATTATCCCCCATTAATATAAGAGTGACTAGAAAATTCTTACCTTAATTCTCAATATTCATCATCAATATTAAAACCTACAATATAATAAATATATGTGTTTTATTAGTCTATTATATAATTATATGTATATATACACCATACCATATAAGATTTACTTGTGGTGTTTTACTACCTGTGTACTAACTATTCCCTGATAATGTCATGTTTTAGGCAATAACTCTTTCGTTCTTCATGTATGTTTTGATTGGTAATGTTTTCATATTAATGTGACCATGGATACATAATCTACATAATTTAAACCATGTTTTAATATCATATATATTCATTATATATTTATTTATAGAAATATATATATTATATATATAGAAAAAGAAATACCTCATTTATGGACAAGGTAGGTCCTACGTATATATGAAGGTTGTTACCATTTTTTATAAATATTAAATAAATGAACAAAAAATAATATATTATAAAAATATATTATTTTTTATATCATATATGTCACATAGTTTCACTAACACAATTATTATTACCTTACATGTGAATAATGAATGAATCACATCGCTTTATTTGAAAGTAGTCTGTCGTACATTGTAGAGACATTTTTTAATTCCCATAAAATGGAAAGCATGATGGTATGTGTGATATAATAATTTTAGAGTAATAATAATATAATTGATATAATATATATACAATAAATATATCATTATTTCCCACCATGGAGATATTAATGGAAAAAGGAATGACATCGGTTTGGGAGGCGGAAGTCCTTTGTACACAAGAATGATGATTTTGTAACCCATTTGATGGAAGCAGATAAGGTTATAGCTCATAAAAATAACATAAAAATATAAATATATGGAATATTATGGGGTTATTATATCATCATGATATAATAATAAATTAATTATTTCTTGGAAGAAATAACGAAAACACTTGTGGATGAATGTTACCACTTCTTTGTGCATCCACCTTTGGTTTTCCCCAAAATCCAACCTTGTTTGGATTCCTCTTCAAAAAAAAGGCCTCTTTGAAGAGATTAGGTAGGTTTTGATTTCATATATTTTGTTATTGGAGAATGAAAAATAGTTTGAATTTATGAATATGAGATTAGAATTGATAGCCTTTTATAAGTGAGGTGAGTGGCACACTTGTTATTGTTTTGAAAGAATAAATTCCACCCACAACTTTTCCATTTCAAAAAGATCAAATAATATAAGTTATATAGTGTACATATTAACATAAATTTTTTTTGTACTTGTTATTTTACTTTCCACCATGATGTTTTTAGTTTAAACCCCTCACCAGTAAAGTTTTTTTTATTTAAATCTCAGTAAATAATTTTTATTATTTTTATTATTAATTCTTGTATACAATTAAGTTAATGTTATAAGATAATATAAATTATTATTATTAAAAATATAGAATAAATTTTTCCAAATTCCACTCACATATGTGGAAAATTGTAATTTCAAATTAATACCACAAATGTGATGGGAAAGTGGGTTTCCAAAGAGAAAATGATCAGAAGTTTAGAAACTTTTATGTCCTATTTCAATGTGAAACAGACTTTAGTGACCTAAATTGTATTAATAGATATATTATTGAATTTTTTTACTTTATAATATAATTTGAAATATAATTTCCCCTTATAAATACTTTAATTGATAAAAATTTTCAATGAAAACTCTTTATTTCTCAAAATTCATAAAAAATCACCCACTTAGAAAATTCAATGAAAAATCACCCTAATATAATTATGATATGATGATTTAAATTAATTATTTTTATAAAAAAATTATTCTAAAAGTTTTATAAATTATTTTTAATATAAGTTTACAAAAAAAATAAGATAATGCCTCTTTTTAGAAAAATACATTTCATAAGAAGAAAATTGAATTTATTCCTATCTCTTGTATATAAAATAGATAATATGAATGTTAAATAGTATATTGAATATTCGATAATACATATCATTAAAATAAATCAAAAAAATTTGTTTACTAAATTATTTTTAGTAAAAGTTTTTTTGCATTAAAATAGTTTTTCAAAAATATATTTCCTTCATTTTAAATATTTTACTTTTTTAATTAATTTGTCACCAAGTAATTACTTTTATATACATCTGTAAACCACCTATTTTCAATGTTTAATTAATATTACTCATTTCCTACATTTCTATGGCTTGGTTGTAACTATCATATAATAATAATTTCATAATATGTTATGTTTCATTTATACTTGGTGTTGTTTGTAATGAAAGATAAACTCAATATTTTTCATATCATAAGTTAAAAATTACGTTTTGTGAAACTATATATATAAAAGGTGAAACTGAATTGAAAAAACTATTTCTAAAAAACTTTGGGTGCTATAATAACTTTCATATGTTTTGGTAAAGTTGGGATTGTGTGTTTCTCTTAAAAATCATATTCTTTTTTTAATACCTGAATGTCGATATGATTGTGAAATAGACGCAATAAGTGGTAATTTCCAAAAAAGGATAGTTGTGTACCAACTCATTCTGTACATTGGTGTATGATGAGTGGGAATGTGATTGAATAACTAGATAGAGACTCTCATGGGATATGATATGGTTAATTAATATTATATCTAATAAATATATATAAGTTACATGAGTATATTTTTATTTAATCTGATTATAATACCTAAAAATAAAATTATTGTTGATAACCATTGAATGATGAAAGAGATTCATAGGCTGAACTGAATGTATCATATGTTATAATCAAAGGTGACATAAGGTAATATGTCTTTACATTGATGACTATAAATATATATTTTGGATATTATCATAACAATTTAGTTTATGATATTGATATGTATCAAGAATCCACTATGTTATATTATTAGATTTGGGAGTATACTTAATTAGTTTTGAATTTTAGTATATCCAAGTTATAACGCAAATAGTCTGTTTTCAAGTATTACCTATGGTGGTGATGTTAATATATAAATAAATAATATATCTTTTCAATATTGATAATATTATCTATTTTATTTAGTGAGTGATATTTATATATTAAATATTACTATATTATAAAACTTTTATTCATATTTTTTAAAACAAATATTAAATTTTCTGCATTATTTCTTCTTTATCATTTTGGAAACATATATTAAATGGCATCAATATCTAGGAACATTTATTTAATGACAAGGTTATAATTTTTGGGATAAATTTTATAGAATTAGTTATTAATAGATATATAACTCTTAGGTTCAATGTATTATTGATTATGATAGATAAAGGATTGGTTGATATGGAAAATAATTAATTTAGACAATGTTGGTTTCATTGTGATTGATAATTGAGTCATGATATTTTTGTGAAGTTTATGAAAATTTAGGATTATGATGGGAATTTATATTACGACCTATTGTTTGAAACCATTTTATGATTAAATATAAACTATATATTTTGGATAATATATAATTTAATTGTGGTTTAATGTTGGGGAGAGTAAAATTGTTCATAGAAATGTAAGATAGGAGAATATATGATTATGTTACATAAATACTAAGTTATATGATTGTATAAATGATTATTATTGTTTTAGGAGTAAAAAGTAAATTTATAATGATTAATTGAGTAAGGTATATGTGAAATTATAAGGTATATTTTGAATGATTAATGAATTAAAAATACCCTCACCTACTTTCATTTGTGAGTAATAATTAAAATGTCAAAGACATAATTTATTTAAGGGGGTAGAATATAATGACATGATATTTTGAACCCTTTCAATAATTACCATATTTAATAAAATGTGACACATACAACACCGATTTGACAAAACACCTAACTTAATTACATCATGAAAATATAAAATTACCTCAAGAATACAATCATTAGTAGATAAAAAAATAATAATCAATTAAAATAATTACATATTATTATTTATCATGTCTATTGAAGAAACATTTAAAAATGTTATAATATTTAACCATAATAAATTATTTCTTTGTAGTTAGAGGTTTATTATAATTCCATATATAAAATTTTTTTTTAAAAAAAATCAACATTCAGTTATTTATAATTTTACATACAATAATATTTAAAAAACTTAATGTTTAAAATTGAATTTTTTTTAAAAAATAGGTTTTCATTGAATAAAGTATTTTCCATTAAAATACAAAATTTATAAATTTATAATAATTATTTGACTAAATTATCATCAATTTTTTTTTAAAAAATCAATAATAATTATAATATTTTCTTAAATTTTCAACAAATAAGTACTTGTTAGGTTAATTGGAAAAAAATATTGATACTTCTAATACCTTCAATATTATGATTGGAAACCATTTTCATCCCTTTTTCTATAAAAAAATTTAAAGTTAATTAAATCATTTAAAATATTTTGTTCAATTTGTAAAATGATTTTGGGACATTAATAAATATAAAGTAATACTTTATAATAAAAACATCTTTTAATCACATAAATTTAATATTTGTTTCCTTCACTTCTACAAAATAAATATAAGAGGTATTTCATATTTTCTAAAAACCTGTTCATATTATGTAATAAATTCAATTGCATTTTTGGTATAAATTAATGATTACTATGATTAATGTTATTAACCATGATATTGGTAAAAGGTATTTTTTAAATAAATTGTATTATTAATTATGTTAACATTTTTCCAAATTAATTAAAATGATATATTTCATATGATTACACTGATATTCTATTTTCACGTGTATACAAATATTTTTTCACTCATTTAATAGGTAATTTATGTTATATTAGATTAAGAACACTTAATAGTGAAAAAACATTTTTTCTATTAAACCCTTTTTATATATCAAATGTTTGATTTAGAAAGATAATTATATCTGATTTGTAATTTTAATAAAAGTATTGGGAGAAACAATTTAGGTTTATATCATAAAAAACATTATAGGATGCGTTATTTGTTTATTAAAACATCTAATATTTTTTTTAAAATAGTCACCAATGTAGAAACTAACATGGTAAAATATAAAGATCAATTTGTAAAATATATGAAACATGTTTAAAACTAGTGGTAAAAAGGGTGGGGATTATTTATTGACCTAATATCACCTCAAACTAAATTATTTCTTAGTTTTGGATCCATTAACCCCGTAATAATGTTATTATATTTTTCTAAAATAATTGGTGTTCACAAAAGTACCTCAATGTTCACTCATTGAAGAGGATCACTTCTGCCCTATTAATGTTACAAATCCCCTTTGATATTTCGTTACATACATAACTAATATTACATTCAAATTAGTCCCTTATATGTCCTTAATCCCATAGTAACCACAATTTATAATTTTTCCTTTCATTTTTATGGAGACATTCAAGGGGATGTTCAATGTACTAACAAGAGTGTTAATCAAACCTTATCTTTTCTTACTAATATATCCCCTATAATGTTATCTAAAAAATAGTAATATAATTACCAAATTATCATTGGTATAATTTTTTTTATTATGTTCAAGTAACAATTCTTATTTAATCTTTCCCATCAACATCGAATAAAATAATATGGATTATTTATTTGTGAGGACCACAAACTCCATGAATACAAGTTATTATGTTTTCCATAACCACCTAACATAGATTAATTTAATATTTTTGTTAAGGTAAAAGCACAATATTCATGAAAATTTTAATATGAATTAATGAAATTATTAGACATTCTATTAGTGATTTTAATAATATATGATAATAGTATACTTAACCCCGTTAAATGAACATATCTATGTCCCAATCTTAATAATATATCTTTTAAAAAAACCTATATGAGTATGTAAATTTTATACATATAAAATTCTAAATTAAATATACCCATTCAATTATAATGATTTTGAAGTTACATTAAAACTAATTTAACCATGTTAAATATACAAAAGGAGTTACATATAAATTTAACAAACCCCCAAAAATAATGAACAAAAACTATATATTAAATTTATATATTATGATACAAAATGTTCATATTAATTGAAATATTAAAGATTAATATTCCCAAAAAATATATTTATTGCACCTATTTCTATTATTTAGGATTATTGGTTCTTATGTAGAGTGAATCAAGGCCATGGTAAGTGTTTCATACCTAAATTTACCCCCTTGAGATATATTTATAATCATAAACCATAGTTTATCATTCTTTATTTACCTATTTTCCCTTTAATATTTTTTATTGTGAATCTCTTACATTTCATGATATTCAATTTTCCATTCCACTTTTTCCTTTCACGGGACTTTGACTCAAAAAAATTAAATTAGAAGAGGTTTTGTGTTAAATCAATTTTATTCCAATGACTTACATACTTTCTTATTAAATTATATTGTTATATATTTAATTTATTCTACCTAATTAATAATTTTTATAGTATTCCCAAATTTATTTATGAGTTTCTAAAATTTATTCACATTTCCACACTATCAAATAATTATAAATTCAATGATTATGCTACATAAAACTATTTCTTAGTCTCAATTCCAATTTATCAAGGAATAGTTATGGTTATACACTAGATGAATTTTATAAAATGTATACGCTATATATTTAATATTTTATACCACATATTATCATTAAAACATTGTATTAGTATTTAATATCAAGATATATATATCCCCATTGGGGGTTTGATTTAAATTTTTCTCAGGACATAACATATTTTGTTATCCAAATTCCTTCTCCTTGAATCATATATTCTATACACGGTTATGATATTCTAATCTAGTTTTTTCTTTACATTTTATTTATAATTTTAATTTCTTTTTCCTTAATAGAATTTTATTTATTTCACATATATAATCTATATAGTGAAATACGTTCTCAAATAAATGTTTGAAATTTGTATGGATAATTCATATTGATAAAAAATAGTATTTTTTCACTCTTTTTGTATTTTTCATCACATCATTAAATTTCACCCTTTTTGGGTACTCAAATCAGGATTAATTCATGTGGTCCTATTACTTCCAATAACCATGTTTTAATAAGAAATTTAATTTTCCTATTTTTTATGTGAGTTTGCAATAAAATTTCTTAAAAATATTAAATGTTTTTATATATCATAGATATATTTTATATCTTCGACTACATGATTTGATTATAAAACCATTATTTCTTAAAAGAATCTATTTTTGGAGATGTATTAATCATTAATGAATTAATATATCTCAAAATTTTAACTTCCAAACATTTTAAAAAATACATATCAATATAACATGGATGCTTTTATTTATATAGTTTCATTAAAAAAATAACAAAATAAAGTGCTTTTAAAAAAAATATAGGAATAAATTTCCCACAATTTGGCCACCTTTTTCAATATAATATGGTTATAATAATTAAATTATTTTTTCATTATTCTAATAGTTTTATTTAAAATGCTTTTTATGGATAAAAAACATTTTCTTCTATATTTTCAAATTGATAATCAAGGATTCATTAAAAAATATTTTTCTTCTATAGGTTGATACTTTACCAATGCTTTAAAAATGAGAAAAATTAATATCTATTAGATACACAATCCATCATTTTCTTTATCTTATCTAATCATAATTTTATATGCCCATATTTTTCTTAATATTTATTTCCTATTCAAATATCCTAGTTTAAATTCCTTTTATTGAAGGGTATTCACCTATATAAAAAAACATATATTGATAGGGAAAATTATTGCCTTCACTATATTCTATTTATTTATATAGAGTAAATAACATATTACCTATAACCTGGATTAATTTGTAGATACCTTTAATGTTGCTAAATATTTTTAGATACCAATTTATTTTCACTTTATAAATCATATTATTGTTATTGATGGAATTATTAATGTTTTCATTATATGATTTTATTTAAAAGATATATAGAACCCATTTTATATTAAAGGTTTCATTATGATCAATTATTGATTTTTATGGATCACACATGTATGGTTGAGGATGGTTGGAGTTGTATAACACATAGTAATAAAGTGTTTTATGTTTATATCACATGAGATAATTAGGATTGGACATAATTATTTTTTTCACACATTAATGGGAATATTTAGATTGTTTATATTTTTTCGCATGGACATAATGAGTTTGTTCACATAGTTGTAGGAATAATTAATTTTCCCTAATGATTGTCCAATGACTATGGTTTTTCCCTTTCCATATATTATGTATCATTTTTTTCCACCTATCTATGTTGAGTTTAGTTTTAGGCTATGATAAACTCAATATTTATTCTTATTTTAAATGAAATTCAACAATTTTCTATTATCACGTGCATTATGATATTATTTATGGTATATGGATTGAAGGGTATAAATTTCATAGTTATCCATATTATACCCATATGGAAACTTTATAGAAAATTATTTTTTTAATTTTTATCACTTATATTTGTAGTTACTAAATATATATGTTTCCCCCTTTGATATGCTCCCACTTTCCTAGTGATAAAAAATGTGATATGTATGATGTAGGTAAAAGAGTATTTTGTGTGTAGTAATTTTGGGGTATGTTGATAGCTTATTATGTATTAATTAGTTTCTTATATATATGGGAAAGTGTATAGTAGACAAACAAGACATGAGTTTTGTTAGTTAATGTTTTTTGTTTCAAATTCTCTATCACTCTAACCATAAATAATTATTGGAATGAATTATAATTCAATATTTTACATAAGTATTGTAATTTAGATGGTCTCATATATAAGGTGTCATAACATAATATGTGTCCTATAATTAGTATTTTGGTATATGAGAATAAATCATCGTAACAAGATCTTAGAGGTCACATTACAACATATCCCAAGGATAAATTAGTACATCATGACCAATGGGTCATAATGTAATTGTAACCCTTGTATATAATTTTTATTTTAGATTGAGGTTATTTTAATATTGATATTTATAATTAATGAGTCCATTTATTCAATTTCTGGCTAAAAAATCCACCCCTAATCATATTTGAGGTTCCCTATACTATCTATTTAATTTTTCTTTCTCAGTTCTCAAATTCATGACCCATTAGCTCTAGAGGATCAATAGATGTAATTAAATCAGAAAAAATCCATCTAATCTTGATTTCACTTATTTTTTCCATTATTCCATTCCAAATATGACAAAATATTATTATTTTGGTACATTTTGTAATTTTTGTTTTCCAAAATCAAATATTTCAATGATACTCAACATGATATATGTTGAGGTAAGTGATCCCTATGGTATATTTTTGATATATATGGGATTTGGTTATTTTTTTATGTGTGAGAAATACTTTTAATGTGCGAATTCTATTTAATGAAACCATTTTATATTTATTACTAGGTAATAAATGAAATTGAAAATTTTCAGACCATAATGGGACATATATAATGATCCAAGAATTTTACGTAAAAATATTACACATTTTTAGATTAATATTTGATATAATTCAAAAATACATGCCTCGAGACAATAATGTTTTTGTTTATTTTAAGACTAGGTAAGAGATATTTTTTCATTAAAGATATCAAAAATCCCCTATAAATCTCTTCCCATTTATTACTCGTAAAAAATATACCACACATAAACCATTATTCCTAACTTATTGAAAGGAAACATAAGAATATCTAAGATTAGATTCTTAGTATAGATAATAATGGGAGATTTAAATATATTACCATATCAAGTCATAATATAAATATAATTATATGTTCTTTTAAAAATAACATAATTTTTTTACCCAATATATCATGGATCAAAAACATGATCCCATGAATAATACATTATCATTTGAAAATATATACATAAATATATTTAAAAATCATCATAAATTATTATTGGACCATATATATCTATCATTGAAGTGTGACACCGTGATATGTATAGAAACTATTTTATATTTTATCTTAAAAATTTAAGACTATTAAATCATAATCGATAAGAAATAAACTCCTATTTATTATTATTTTTCCCAAAGTGGATCAACCACCTCAGCAAGTTTCCCATAGCGTATCAAGTAAATTGTCTTGTTTCCCATCCTTATCTCACAAGATATAAAAATATAGCTAATAAATTGTAGAGACATATAGGTCTCACAAGTCTCGGTTTATAAAATAGCTGCCCATACTTGATTATAACATATCCACCGTCCCTTTTTATATCATAACCACCATCCTTTCAAATAACATAACAATTATCCATGGTCATAACATAGCCTGAATCATTAGTTTAAAAAAAACCTACTTCTTTGGTTTTAAAATCACCACTACCATTAGTTTATAACAAAACCACTCATCACATTATTAAATTCATATATATGTGTTCCAAAATATAAAAAAACTATAATCATATCGAAACCAATGATAAATATTTTTTTCATAAACATATCATCATAGCATAACCCATGCAAATGAAACAATATTAATAAACACTTTGTTATTTAATCATATTTATAGACTTTGAAAGATGAGTGGGTTTCATGAAAATATTTTCATATTAATAATAATAAACCATAAAGTGTAATAATAAGTATATTATCATTGAATCATACCCCTAATCAATCATAGGTATCTTTAAAAGATATCATCTAAGTAGGAAAATGATTTTGAAAAATAACTTGGAATATTTAATTTGGAAATTAATCATTTTAATTTGAAATATTTTATTATAAACACTAAAAAACAAAAATTTATGTAAGAAATATTAATTTAAAATAACCTAGGAATCATATAATTGGATCTTTAAATCATTTAGTGGTAATGACTTTGGTAAATACCATTCATATCGTATATGATAAAATAATGATTAAGTTCACATTTTTTGTACAAATAAAAGAAATTCCTTTTTTTAAGTTGATAGGAAGACTACTTTTCAATTTTTTTATTAAATAATTGATAAAAATGATTTTAAATAGTATTAGTAAATCATATATGAAAAAAACATTATAAGACATGGATTTAAAAGAAAAAACAATTTTCGACTCAAAGAAAGAAAAATGTCTATTTTGATTAAAAAAATTCTTACGAACACATGAATACATAATGATCATAAAAAAAAGGAAAACATGTAATTTTTGGAAATAACTATAGGAGAAGTAGATTCATGAGTTTAACAAAATATATACAAGACAAATTTATTATTAAAACAATAATATTAAAAAACCCGATAAACAATGATGTTGTAATATTAAGCATTTACCACATTAGTATATTTTGGGTATTAAGCCCTATTAAATAATGAAAATAAAATGTATTTGTAAATCCGAATAATTCTAAATAAATTCATCACAAATTATAATCATGGTTTGTATATACACTATTTAAAATACACAAATTCTTAATATAGCATTTTTCACATAGATATAAAAGTAAGAATAAAATCCATTAAAATTTTGGAAACATTTGAATCATAAGACCCATTAATGAATAACATAAATGGGAGTTAAAAATATTATTATTATAATGATACTAATTATATAACTTTTCAATGGGGTAGTATATAAACCACAAAATTTAAAAAGTGGGGAATATATATTAGGTTTACTTGAAACTAAATGAGAGACTCTAAATCCAATAATTTAATTCTTCACTCCCTTATCCATTCTTATTAGTGTTTTGGAGAAGGGATATCTATACAAAATTGTGAGGATTATCTCAATTTTATTATACACTACTAAAGTAATGAATTGGATCCATTGAAAAATAATATAATTGAGTTTATATAACAATACAGTTAGAAATAAACAATAGAAAAAGTTTAATTTATAATTTATTTAATCCATTTGTAACCCCATGTCAATAATAAATATATTATTTTTAGTTCTTGATATGAGCTAAAATACCGAATTGAATTAAATATTATTCATTAAAATAATATAAAATATATATTATTTCCCCCAATCAATTAAAATTTATATTCCATTCCTCAATAATGTTTATTAAATATTGAATAATTAAAAATTTATTTATGAAATAAATATTAATAAATTATTCTCTAATAAATAAATAGATATTATATTCACTAAAAAAAGAAAATATTTATTTAATATTCTTCTCACATAATATTCTATAAATTAAATTATGAAATATAGGTAATTGTTAAACCATGTTTGGGAATAAAATTTATTCAACTTGTTTAATAATAAATTATAATAGGTATTATTTGACAATGAATTTTGATATACTTAGTGTATGACCCTCTATGCCTCTTTCTCATTGGAATTAGGTGAAGATTCTTAATGACCTAGTTTATCATCTAGTAACATGCCAAAGAACACATAGAGAATGAAGTTAATTCCTTAATGAAATAATACCTCTTTCTGATGCTTACTATGTAATATAATACCAATACCGTGATATCTCAAATCAATCATATTGCAAGCTAGTTCCATCAATCTAGTTTCTTAATGTCTCTTTATTTTACATTCTTAAAATCATAATTTCCTATAAATCACCATAGTAATTGATTTATGTAGGATATATTATTTCTATAATGGGTCTGGGATATTATATTTTGTTAAAAAATGGAGGGGTCAAATCCAATATTGAATTATTCATTAATATAATATTAATCATCATGCACCCAATGAATCATTCCTCATCATGAACTTATGACATCATAGTTTTTTTCAATACATCAATGTGTGGTACTTATATAACATTTCATAATAATAATATTAATGTCTAAGGATCAATACCAACTTCTGTAGATTAGAACATTCAATTACACATATAAATGTGGGTTTCCTACTTGTGGGTCTGATTCTCATAATATACTACATTGGATTTTTCCAATAGCCTACACCATGATAATTTCCCCAATATCCTACAAATCTCCATCCATTATAGCCTATGTCAATTTTTTCCCTAAAAATATTTCACCAAGATGTAAATCATATATTTAGAAATATTTTCGAGGAACTTTTGGTTTCTCATCATAGCAAGAAACTACTCTGAACATTCAGTACAACAACTACTCTTAGTATATTATCACATAATATTTAATGAAGAATAATATTCATGATTTTATAAAGATTTTATTAATATTAAAAATAATTAATATAGGTTATCATAACATACATATATGTTTATTTCTAGGGAACCAAATACAATAGACTGATAATTTTACTAGAAAAAATTACTAACAACCTTTAGTCTTCTAGATATCACATAATCGTATTTCTTCTATGGAGATATGTGAATAGTAATGGGGTTCACCATTTTTTTAATGAAATCAAATTAGTTTTTAGCTTCATTGAATCGAATCTTCTTTGATAAGGATCTTTTCTTCAATCCATAAATGGATCAATGCAACTTGAAAATACTTTTTGCATCATCTAGAGTCACAAACCCATTTAGTTTTTCACATAGATGTCTTCTTGGAGGTTCCCCTTATTGAAATATATTTTATCATCCATTTTCCAATTTTTACAGTCACGGTAACATGCTATATAAATTATAATTTTTTTTGGATTTAGACATGAAAAAAAGTGAAAAGGTTTCATCCTAGTGAATTATTTGACGTTATTCAAACCATTTATCCCCCATTCTTTCATTATAAGTATTTAATTTACCTCAAATTCCTAGTATCATATTAAATAACCTTTTAACTTATCTTATTCACGTCAACTTCTTCATCGACTATAAACCAACATTGTTCTGATATAAGGAATCGACTTCAAAAATCTTGGATTTTTCCTGCATTGCAACGTCTAAGCTCTCTACTTCCCTTTCATTGGTAAGAGGTTCATTATTGTCATCTAATAATGATTCAACAACATTAGGGTCTATATAATCATATTAATATATTTTATTAACTCTCGTGTGATCTCACAATGTACATGTGTTTTAGGATCTACATATTCTATGTGGACATGTGGAATTTCTCCTCTATCAAATATTTTTTTTCTTGAGAATAAAATTCATCAAAGTAAATATTTCTACCCCAATAATTTTTAAGGATATGGGCCTTCTAAAAAAATTACGATTTTATTGCAACAATCACTTTCCTTTTGGATGGGTTGTATTTTTAGTATCCATTTTTTCATTTTGATACTCTATAAAGATACATGTTCTGCCATGGGGTGCTATTATGTTACTTGAGAAAGCATCAATGAAAACCTCAAAAGCCCAGACACGTGTATGCAACAAAAAAAGTTCCTTTAAACTCTATAACTATAAGGTAATTCCATGTTTTCCTTTAGTTTTTTGTCAGTTTAATAAATATATTTCATTGTGTAATACATATCAACAAAAGTTAACAGAAAATATGAATGAAATATCCATATCTACTCATTTCATTAGTAAAATTGTTTATGTAACAATAAACACATCTATATTCTTTTGGAAATGGTCCACATAGATCAGTGTGTTCCTATAGTAGAAGCTATATGGACCTTTAATGATATCCAATTAATGCTTGTTTGGTCATTTTTCCTTGTAAACAAGCATGCCATATTTCAACTGGTTTTATCACAACAGATTTTAATTATTCATATTGATAGATCTTTGTTAAACAATTATCATTTACATGGAAAAAATGGTGATACCATAACCAAGTGTTATATGAGTAGGGTGAACATGATTTGTTATCTATTTTCAATACATGGTTTTTTGTTATTTAAAACATAAGGAAAATTATTTAAATGTGTCATACCATATCATGTGTTTTTTATATAAAATAAATTACTTTTATTCCAAAACATGAAAATATAACCATCTGCATCTAGTAATGAAATAGAAATTATGTTCTTGGTTATAATTAATACATAATAACAATACCTTAATACCAATATCTATTCAATTGAAAACTAAATCATATAGTTACCAATGGCTCAAGAATCCATCCTTAAACCATTGAAATATGTCAAATCCACCTCTCCTCTAGGAATATTTTAGGATCTACATTGTTCCTACAATAGTGTAAAGATGTTAGCACCACAAGTTGAATCTAATATAGGATATGTAAATATTTAAATATTATACACTATAATGGATGAACCATTATATTCATGTTACTTTTGGGTTCATTTTTTTCTTAATGGCATTACTTTTCACATGAAAAACATACTTCCTCCTTTTCCTTGACCATCCCATGGTTCTTTTTGTTCATAGAAGGATGATGATTGGGATCTTTAGACTTATTTTGACTCTTATAACCTTTATTATTTTTCTTCCTTTTCTTATTAACCATAAATGATATAGGTTTTCACACACCATGTCCTCATACACTTAGTGAATTAGAGTAATATTTTTAGTAATAATCTCTTTAATATTTCTCATGTTATAGTTAACAATGAAGTTGGATAAGGACTTTTGTAGTGATAAATGTATGAGATCTCTACACAAATCATCTATGAATTTAATCCTAGAGATTTATTAACATTCAATGTAGACAATAATATTGATTATATAGGGATCATTTTGCATGGAATCTCCAAGATTTTTTGTAAGAAATGTATTAGATATCTTGTATCTCTCTTGTCTCACCTCCTCTTAGTAAAGATCCCAAAGGTGAGATATCATTCTCTATGAATCCATTTTCCCATATTTCTTCAAAATATTACTGGTCATGGATGATAACATAATTCAAAAATAATATGTTTCATCTATCAAATGTTTTTCATAGAGAGGTAACTCTTCCTCACTATCCTTAATACCAGACACATTATTAATAGGTTCTTCTAGAACTTATAATTTCCTTTCATGGCATAGGATAATGTCTAATCACATTTCCCATTCCTAGAAAATTGTGTAAGTCAGAATCATATCCTACTCATGTAAAGATTACAATTATATGTTTGAAGTTATTTTATTATTATTTTAAAAAATTATATGATTTGAGTTTTTTTCTTTATCTGATAATATTTATACAAACAAACAAATATTATATTTAAAAATACCCTGTTATTTTATTGAATTTTAATATCCCTCAAATTTATATTCTATTAAATGGAAATTGTAGTGGAAAGGATCTATATTACCCTTATCATATTCCCAAATATGGTTGGTAAACAATTTCATGAGTGTTATATAGGTATTTTAAATTAAAAATGCATTAAATCACAAATATTTGATCTACTGAGTGGACTCCCTAATCCTGAAATCCAAACATGGATTTCTAGAACTATTGCCTCTCAGATACACCAAATCAACTTTGGATGTCATGTGTTGATGTGAACTAAGTAATTTTTACCTTGAAAATAAAGTTATAAATCCATGATAATTGAAATCACCACAACTATTTTTGTTCATCCTTGTCAACTATAGTTCAATTTAAACTAATGTACTTTAAGGTTATACTGAATAAATATTTATGTTTGACGTATTCTAATTTTATGCGAAATAGAAATTTATTATATTTATTATGTTCTTGATAATAATAATTGGATTTACTTAAGTGATTATTAATGAATTAGATAATGTTTATGAATAATACAATTTATTTTAGTTCTATATTATATGTGTGTTAATTCATTAATTCATGTGATCATGACAAAACTTCCATAATGAAATAACATTTCATCATAATAAAAAAATAACATTGTAGGAACATAATCCTTTACTAGTGGTTATTTTATCTAGTCGATGATAAACTAACCGTTAGAATATGAGAAGAAACATTGTGAACAAATTAAAGTTCATGTTGAAGATTTTCACTTTTCTACAAATTTATCTCTCTTAGATTGGTTTCCCCTTTTCCCTAAACAAGGACTCGTTCACTAGATTGGGAGATCTACCCATTAAATATTCCTTTGATAACATGTTGGTGATGGGAAGAGGTTTATATAAAATAATCCATGGACACATATGACCTTACATAATATGAGGAGAGATGGTACACCATAAAATAATTTAATTTAATAATAAATTAATAGAAACCAATCATATGGAATGTTTGGGTTTTATATCATGATCATTCTTATGCATAAAACAAATTACTCATTTAATAAAATTAGCATTAAACTCTTAATTATTATTATTTATGATAAATTTTTCTCAAATGAATTCATTATCTTTATTATTTAATCAATTCATTTATCTTAATTTTCAATAAAATTTCCGTGAGACTGTTTCCTTCATAATTTTAGACAAAGTATTAATATTTATTTTAAAGTAACTATATATAATAAAAATGCACATTTGAGGAGACATAGTGAGTACCCATCCAAAAATTCCAATGTGTATTATACACATATATTTTTTACAATTATAACATATTGAATTGATGAATTATCACATAAAATCACGAAGTGTACAATCAATATAATGGTCACATTGTTTACATGATTCATTTTTTTAACATAGCATTTAATGCTTCAATGAATAAAATAGTAACTCTAATATGTCTTATCTAAGATATTTTGATATAAACATTATCCGAAAATTCATTATCCATTTATATATATACATATATATATATTAAACCATAACATGGTGTGTTCTATCATCTTAATGACCACATGCAAGAATAATTTTATAATGATTACATAATATTATAAATTGACATTCAATTTATCATAATTTAGTATAAGTTCCTGATATGTAGAACCATACTACACAACATATAATATTCTAAATATCTATATATGTAACATAACTAGGGACAAGTCATCTTACCGTGAAATAGAAGATATTGGAGTACATGGTGTATACATGAGAAACATGGTTTGTGGTATTTGAGTTTCATGGTCACTAGTTAGGTAGATTACGTAAGAAGATACACATCACATATGTGACTAAGGACTATACACCATGTATGGAGGTTACACGATATGTACTCTAGCTAAAATTTCACCAAGATGGCCTAGTCAACACATAGTGTATAATTAAATTCACCATGCGTAAAGAATGAAAACTTATTGAATAATATTGGAATTATTTTTTATCACATAAAACATAAATACAAGTTGTTTACCTATGGGTTAAAGGGAATGTACTCTTTTTTTATATAGAGAGACTCCTCAGCACCTCAATTTGAGATCTTCATAATTATTTCATTCATAAAATTAATAAATTTGATCATATTAAGAGAAATGATAAGGAAGAATCATTTCTAAAAATTAATAATTATGAAAAATTAAACTGGAGTTGAAAACTAAATTAAAAATGTCTAAATCAATCAACAATCCTTTTATAATTATAAATAATTATGTTCCCCCCGATGATACCACATTTAATTTATAAGAACTACAAAAGCATGTGTTGGGTTGTGCCCAACGTTTCTTTTTTCCATGATCAATGAGAAATATGATATTTACATGATGATAATGGATGCGATCAATAGAATTGAATCAAAGAATATAGATAGTTAAAAAATCATAGAACCAAACTATAGGATCATCACACATTATTTATAATTAATTTTTTAATAAAATAATTATCATTGGTAAATTATTTCTTCATTGATGGATCTGAAAATAGATGTATGTCATACCTTCATTGAGATATAAGAATAAAAAATTGATTCCCTCTATGGGTGATCAGTACGTGTTTCAAAGATATTTGAATTTCTCCAGAGGAGTCTATGGGTTCTAGATTGGAAGATCCCATCACTTTCATCGTTCTCCATTGATTTCCCTAAGAATCACTTACAAATGATTCGATTTGATCTCTCTTGAATCAAGATTGGAAGGTGGTGGACTATCATTGTACATTATTATGAATGTTATTGGGGAAGGGATCCCTCTATAGATTATTGAGTATTCAATTCTTGAGGATTCCATGGTTTTCATTGTACAAAGAAAAAGTAAAGACTTAGATTTATTGAAAACTATTTTAATTGGGTATATATATATTACTAGGTTTATAAGTAAATAATCAAACATGTGACGATTATTATTTATTTAATCCCTACATAACCCCTTGTTAATAGTGGTATTTTTTTTGTTATTTCATGACATGAAATAGACTAAAAAATAAAATTAAATATTTTTTATCAAATAATACTTAATATATAATATTTCTCACCGGACCATTAAAATCGGTACACCATTTCCACACAATATTTACCGGCCCTTGAGTAGTGACTATTTATTTAATAAAAAAACTAATAAATTATTCTTCAATAAATAAATTAATATTATATTTACTAAATATAAAGTAAATATTAAATATTATTCCCACATTATATTATCTCAAATATTTTCTGTCAAAATATATACGATCACCAAAACATGAATAATTAATAAACCAGTTACGAGAAAATTATTTATTCAACTAGTTAATATTAAAAAATAATTCATATTATTTTACATAGATTCTAGAAACACTTAGTGTGTGACCCTCTATCCCTATTTCACAGTGGAAATAGCTGAATTAGGCAACTGTCTAAGGTCCGTGTCTAACGATATTCTTGGGGAACCATTGAGAATAAAATTTAAATGTCAAATATATAATACAGCATATAGAAACATACTCTATAATATAATATCTTTATCATGATATCTCTAATCAAGAAGGTTTCATGTTATTCCATTAAACTATGTGATTAATGTCTATATTATTGAATTAATGAAAATCTAGCATGCCTATAGAATACTATAGCCATGGATTTATTTATGCTAAATCACATACATCGAAGGGACTAAGATATAAAATTCTATTAAATAATGGGATGGAGAAATCCGTTCTTACATAATTCATTAATAAAATATTACTTGTCATGCACCCAATATATCCTAACTCACTGTGAACATATATCTTCATAGTTTTCATCAATACATAAAAGTGAAAAACATATAACAAACATTAAAAATAATTAAAAATTAAAAGATAAATATACATATCCATATATATGAACATCCAATGAAACATAAAAATGTGTATTTCTTATTGGCAGTATTCTTTCTAATAATATCTTACACTATATATTATCAAGGTAGTACACCATGAGAAGGTGACTAAAACTACTATGACTCAGCATCCCATATAAAATAGATCATTCATGTCCCTCAAATGATTTTATCCTACTATAGAATATATATTTAATAATATTTTCCAGATTATTATGGGTTCTCATAATAGAGGGGATCTACTATGACTTTCCATTGTGTCAGCTACTCATAGAATATTATCACATACTATTTCATATAGAATAACAAACATGATGTTCGAAATTTTTTAATAATATTCCAAAAATGATTATATGTTATTATAAAGAATAAAAAAGTTGGTTATAGAGCACCAATTACAACAATAAATGCTATCCAATTCTATTTATCCTAATATTTAATCTCTCCATTCAGACTAAACATCATAATCTCATCAATAGAAACCCATTAAGGGATATAAATCTCTTAAAGATGTTTTTTCATGAAAATATCACCTTTTCCTAAAAATCACTTTTATAAGTCATCAGTACCATCCAAAATATTCTTCAAATTACAAAATGAAGTGTTTTTATTGAATAATACTAAAATATTAAATGATTCATATAACACAATTAATGATTTCTACTACATAAGAACATAAATAATTCCAATTTATTATTAACCCCTTAACTAGTCTCTATAATCTTATTCCTTAATAACACATTCCTTTCATATATAATTTGTGGTTTCATTATCATCAATGGAAAAAAAATTCAACTTTTTAAATCCCATTCTTGTAAATTTACATACAAAATTGATTTTCATAATGCCTATAAACTCAAGATTTAAAACATTCAACCATTGACAATTCCTTAAAGAAATCATTATTTCTATCCATTTGATTAACTAAACATATAATTTTTCCTTGGAAATTACATATATTGTTTCCTTCTTCTATACACATAAATATCTTTTCAGTACATTGAGACATTCACTTTAGTTTTTTTCCACTATTATTGACACATATAAAACTTTATCGGTTTTCTCCATATTCTGTACTACCCTTCTCTCATTAAACTCTATCCTTCTCTTCATTGTTGAGTCTGATATGTGGTTAAGGTGAATTATATTAATATTATATCATGATAACTATTTTAGAATTTTTCCAATATCAATCACTTCATTAATTATCCAATTTCTTTTCTCACTAACACATTGTCTATCACATTCAATGTTAACCTAGTTCTATATTGATCCCTCCATTATCAAAAATAAAAAACCAAAATGTGGTAAAAAGTATTCATAGTGGAAAACCACATAATCATTAATAATTATTAACATTGTCACTAAATATTAATGACATCATTTTGATCTATGACTCCATAGATTTAACCTATTTCATTAAGGTTCATCATTGTTTTAAATCATTTATGAAGTTTTATGAATATTTTGTTAATTTAAAAAAAACATTTGCCTAAGGAGATTAAATATGGGTGTACAGTAAGAACTATTTTCATGAACGGAGTGATGATATCGTCAAAGCCTAATACACCAATTTTAAGAGTAATTACCCCTATGTATAACTGTGCAATAGCTACATACACTTTTAGTTTTAAGACAATGTTGTATTTTCTTTGAAACCACTCATTCAATCTTTTACTAGAATTCCCAGAAAGTTTCTTATAATCTTTCAAATCCTTATACTTATCCTTATATAAATACCTATACATTTACCTACGGATATCACTAAATTTTTCTCATTATATATTCCAATGTATAAATATTCCTCCTCTTTGATACCAATTATTAAGTCCTAATCATTTGATACAAAAATATTACACATTATTAGATGAGTATTTAAACGATTCACAAGTAAAATCCAAATGATCATAATGGTTTATGTTCAATGGAAACTTGATACAATAAATTATTATTTCATTAAATATATTAAACATCTCCAATTAATATATTCATTTGTAACAATATACAAAAACATTCTCTAAAAGAATAATTCTTCATATACTTAGGAAACTAAATATGATAAATGTTTAAATGAGATGACTAGTAATGGTAAACATGGGATATATCAATAAATTACAAAATGAATGAATAATATAAGATACTGGTATTTTATTTTGAAAAAAAGATAAAAATTTCATACCCAACCTATCATTGATCATAAACATGATACATGGAATAAAAAATTACCATTTAAAATGAAATGAATCATAAGAGTGATAAATCATCATAAGTCAATCGTTTACCATAATGTTTTATCATATAATGGTGGCACCATCATATTTCTATAAACAATTTCATATGTCATGTTCAATAACTAAGACTGCGAACTCATAACAGATCAAGCATCAACACCTGCTTCCCATTTGGTAATATTATCACCTCTATAAAATAGTGGTTCATGAACATTGTCATGTTTCTTATAGTGTATCAAGCACTTCCAATTGATTCCCATATTAAATCTTGAGATATAAAACATAAATCAATTAATTGGTGGGATATTCAAAGTCTACCCATCTTAGTTTTAATGTAACCATAAATCCATGGTTATAATTAATTAACAATATATGGTTATAATGTAGCCACCATAATTGATTGAAACACAATAAAAATCCTTGGTTTATAATGGAACAACTCATCATATTGTGAAAATCACATACATGTGTTCTAAAAGATCATAAAACATATATCATATCCAAACCCATTAATAGAAATGGGTTTCATATACATTTTATTATAGAATTATGCATATAGAATAAATATTATTCATAAAAAATTAATCATTTCACCATACCATAACTTATGTAAATATAACATCCCACGTTTTTAATAATTATTTATTTTTGAATAAATTTAAAATCTTTGATCAATTCAATTTTATGATACACCAAATTATACATTATTTATACACAACTCCAAGGTAATATTGCGCTATATGAAACGTCAATCTTAGCTTGCATTACATGCAACAAAATGTTTGTCTTGTTTTACACAATATACTTTTTTCCTTCGATATATTGTGTTACATGAAAAAATATGTTTATCACAATACAACATACTATTAATAACATTATTAAAATAGTTTTATTTTTATCACATATACATTGTAATGATAAGAAATAACAATATTAACTAATTTATGAAAATATTTTTTACACATGTTTATATAATGAATCCTTTGGTGACCAATTAATTATAAATTAAAATAAAACCCAATTGAAAGTAAAGGATGTGTTTTTATGAAAAACTATTTTTATGCCTACCATAACATTTTATATAAATAAATTAAATTAATAACTATTAGTAAATTATATTAATTAAATTTATATTTTATATATTAAATCAATTTTTTTCCAATTCATCAAATAAGTTCTATATTGAAATGAAAAAGAGAAACACAATTTATAAGCATAAAAATGTTGTTTGGCCGCTTTTTAATGTAAGAATTATTTTAAGAAACAAATTTTCACTTTTATAAACTATATTTTAATAAATAAACTTACTTTTTGAAATATTAATGTAACATTTATCTTATGATGAATTTTTATTATATTTATATGAAGCTTATTTTTTGTTGAATAGTGAATATAATGAATTTTAAATGAAAACTGAAAATTAATTTAAATATTTTTTAATGTAATATTAAATTTTCAATTTGTTTCAATGTAAAATTAGATAAATATAAAATATATTAATTCAACTAATATAATTTTAATTTATTTCACATTAAAATTTGATATGAAAACATTTGAAACTTTTGACCTTTTCACTTTAAAAACAAGTTGTCTCCTCCCATTTACAAGATTAATTTTAAACTATTTTATGTAATTTAATTTATTGTAATCTTGAAAATGGATTACATGTTTTTAATAATACTTATTTTTAATATATAGTTTTTTCAACATAATTTTTTCCATAATTATTAGTGAAAAAAATTAAAATTAATCACAACGATTAAGATAAAAACGAGTATACAAAGAGACTAAACTCTAATCACAAGGGGGAAATAAAAAATACACTTGTAAAAAACCTATTTTACATACATATTTATACCATATAATTTATTTTATCGAAAATGTATAACTATTTAAGCTAAATAATGTAATTTAGACCTCCTAATAGTTTTTATATTTTGGTAATTACAAGAATTTCATTCATCCTCCATTATAAAAGGGCCATTACTCTCTTCACTTATTCACTCCTATCAAGGCCTTTTAATTGAAAAATTAATTTTAATATATCTTCAAAAATTACCTCATATCAACCTAGAATCCTCACATTGGTCATAAATCCATCCAAGAATGTCCTTTTGTGGAAACCAAAATGAGTTACCCAAAGAAGAGGTAACATTTGTCAATGTTAGTTTTTATTTTATTTCCTTTTCAGCCCCTCCAATTATTCTTATATAATGAATATATAATAAACTAATTATGATTTTATATGATTTTATCTATTTTAAGGGAAATACCTACAACATCAAACACTTATATAAAATGTGATACACAATCATCATTCGTGTGTATGGAGGACCATCTCTTTGCGAAATGCTAAAAATCATTCTCCCATTACAACCTTTCACTGATTGGAATAATGATGGATTTATAGTTTATGTATGATATATATGATATTTATAATGTATTTATTCTTAAATAATAATTATTTAAAAAATATATTAATTCTTTCTATTTTTTGGGAAAATAATAACATTGTTTGTGTGTACGGTGGACTGTCACTTAACGAAATGATGTGATTCATTCACGCTTTACATGGAATGTATTAAGGATGGGATTAACAGAAATATCTCAATTATATGATTTAATAATGAATATATAATTATTATTATTTCATATATATATATCAACTACTTTTCTTTCATTCGAAATGAAAATAAAATGAAAATGGAGTTCATGCGTACGTATGGGATATCATCTCCATAAATGGTGTATTTTAATTTCCTATTTCTATATTCTATTGATTATTAAAAATACCAATAAACAAAATATATATGATATTTATATAATGGTTTAAATTATATAAATGTGTAAATCATGATCAATGTTTAAATGGGAAAAAATAAAGAGCCAAAATATATAGGAAAAACAAAGCGGTTATTACGTGAAAGGTAACTTTAATATTGAATTGTTAATATACAGTTAATATAATGTCATAATAAAATCATATATGGTATTATACAAATGATTATAGACATTTTTTAGATGTATAATAAGATTATATATATTATATAGTAGTTTATAATGTGGATTATGTTATTCAAGACATAAGGTAAGAAGGTTTTTGTTCTGACTTTTATTTTTGTGAGGCTTATTCCAAATTCACCAATCATTTATTTTGAGTGTATTATAAACTAAACTAATTAATTATATATCATGAGATTTATTTATTTACCTTTATTTAAAATATCAGTTGATCTTATTATTTCACATATCTCATGATTCAGAATCTAGTTAAGTAGTAAGAGAATTACGTCTTCTTTTTACTTTTGGGTGGCACATGATATATTAACCACCTCATTATTATATGTGGTGTACATACTGCACATGAATTTGATATATAATTATACTACAAAAAATATTTTTCATTTACATTTCTATTTTATTATCTTTATTTTACGGGGTTTATTGTTAAAATGATACCAAAGTAGTAAGGGGATTTTTTTCTCAAATTTCCTTTTTTAGCCATACATTTTTTATGCACCTATATTGTTTCATGAGGAATATATATAGAATATTTTAAATTTAATATCATGAATTTTAACATCAAAATGATAGTTCACGTTTTTTTAATGTTACTCTTTAATGGGGAGTATGATTCAATGGTTCTAAAGTGGTAAGATTTTATTGCAACAATTTCATCATTTTTTCTATTTATATAATTTTACTTCCATTGATAAAATATTATAATACATATTTTAATAAATATCAGGAAATTTCTTCTCCATTTTTTATTCATGATATCTTTATTTAGTGGTATGATTTTACCTCTATTTTTTACTTGATATATTTAATAATTTTATTTTTGAAAAATCTTACTTTATTTCTCTCTTCATTCTTAAATATATTTTATTGAAAACCAATTTTTTATAAAAAATTTATCAATAATATTTTCAAATAATATTTTAATATAATTATCAATTAATAAATTTTATTTATATTTTATTTTTTAAAATTATTTCTAAATGGTTTCCAAATATTCCATTACAAATTTTCATGGCTATTTTCAAAGAAAATGGTTTTCAAATTGTTTTATTTTTCAAAAAAGAGATTCTGAAAGGGGGAAGTATATTTTATTCTAGGAATTTAATTAATACTATTAAAGGATAAACTTATATATTTTAAAGGTTATTTTTATAGAAAACGATTTCGAAAATAATTATCTCAAAATTTTTGTTTTCATAGAAATGTTATTTTATTTAAGAAATTCTCAATGTGATCTTTCAAAATCCTTATGAATTTAAGATGACATCCTTTGACATAGTTTACAATTTAATGGTTATATGAAGCAATAAATCCATTCTTATTCTTTATTTGAATGGATTATGTTTATGATGACATGTTGTTTGTGAATCATATTTATCTTCCATGGGTTAAACCATGATATAACCTTCATTACACCCACTTAATTTAATGGGTTATTATATGATAAAATGATTATGAGGCCATTCCATTTAAAGAATATATTACATGATGAAATGTTTATAATATATATTAATTTTCATATGTTATAACATGATGTTTCTGAATCCCATATCATTATATGTGTATTGATATAATGAATGTTTTATTATTTTATGGAACATGATTGTAAGATTTCATTATATGTAGGGTGAGAACTATATCTCCCTCTATTGAATTTGTTAATGATTTATATCTCATGAGATATTTAGGGCTAGAATGGGGAGTGAACCTGGTTTAGTAAGGATGTTTTTATGCAAGGATGGTTTTTGGAGTGAACCTTAACAACTAAGACGGTCTTGGGAGTCAAACCATTATACTAATATGGTTTGGGGGTGAACCCATTTCAATAAGATATATTATTAAGTGATCCTTGATTCCAATGGGAACCATTTTATATGTTTATATGACTACCAAAATTTCACATATTATTACTCTACTATGATCTCATGGATTAATCACTTGATTCCGTTAAGATTCATGCCTTATGATTTTCCAATAATCATTTGATGAATCATGTGTGTGATATTTGGTTTTTGGTATGATCATAAAATATTTTGAAAAAAAATAAAACCCTTATATTCATGTAATTCTTATATATCCCCTTTATTTACCCTTATTGAGCATATGATATCACCCTTTCATATATTTCCTTTCTCAATGTTATAAACAATGGTTTTAAGTAATAGTTATAAATGGGAATATATTTTTGGGAGAGAATGAAAAAAATTTAAAAAGTTAGAAGATTGTGTTCCATGTTTCCAAATAAACTAAACTATTATGATCCTCATGGATGCCATTTTTTAATGCGTTGAATATATTTGCAAAATGATGTAGTATCCATGTATGTTAAAGCTTCATAACTATAAGAAGTTGAATGTGTTTTACAAAAATACTTTCATAATAACCATAAAACATAAATATAAACAACAAGAATGGATTAATTGGATCATACCACCAATAAAGATTTTGGGATGTCTATTTATGTCATATTAGATGGATAATGATTTTGAAAAATCATATAGAATATTTATTGAGGAAAAAAAATTTCATGATGATATCAATTATTTATAAAATATAAAAATCGGAAATATTAAAGGGAAACTTTTCCCTGAAATTAACATGGAAATCATAAAAATGGTGCTTTATATCATTGAAAATTCATAATGACAGAAAATACATTTCTTACTTTACATTATAAAACAAATATTTCTTTTACATTTTTTGTATGAAAATAAAAATTTCCTTGTATAGAAAAAGTTAAAATTATTAATTTAAAAAAGTTAAAAACCAACACTATGTAAAAAATAATTTAAACAATTATAGAAAAAAACTTTTGAAAAAACATTTAGATAACTTGTATTTGGAAGGAAAATTATTTTTAACCAAGAAGGGAAATAAAATAGATTATAATATTTCAACATCATAAACATAATCACAAATAGTAGTTACAAACTATTATGTTATATCATAAAACCATTACCACAATAGTATATTTTGAATTATAAGACCTTTGAAATAAAGGAACATATATTGATTTTTATATCCATTATAATTTTGATAATAAGAATCATAAAATACAAACATGGGTGTTATATACACCACATAAAAGAAACATGTGGTTAATATGGTATGTGTCTCATGAAGATAAAAGTGAGAATAAAATTAATTATAACTTTAGAAACATTTAATAATCAGCCCCATTAAATAATAACATTAAATAAATATTTTAATATCATAAAAATCATTAAACTGATGATATAACATGTCAATAGGGTATTATATACACTACTTAAAATTAGGGAGTGCAGAATATGACATATGTCTACCCGAAAATAAAAAAAATTACTATAGATCAATTACATTAAATATCGAAATAAATTATACACATTTAATCCTCATTTTTTATAAATATATAATTTTTAGAAATAAATTAAATAACTGTACATATATGTATCATATAATATATGATTTCCTTTGGACATTTTATATCTATTTTATTAACAATTCATTGGTAATATAACTTTTTGGGTAATAAATACTTCATATTTTGTATGTTTTGGTTTTTTTTAATTTTGGTTCTTTTTTATTTAATAATTGTTTCATATTATTGGTAATTTTAACAGTGATATAAATATTATATGTATTCATTATATATATATATATATAGTAATTCATAAAAGTTAGGGAAAGAGGATTAATTTCACAGTTTATGGAGATAGTATGCCATACGTATGCATAAATGTTGTTTCCATTTTCTCGATGGATGGAATGAAAGAAAAGAAACTATTTCAAAATTCTAGAATAATTATGGTTTTATATATATCCCATAGTTTCGTTAAATTTATCATTTTTTTCATTCCATGTAAATCATAAGTGAAAAAATAACCTCACTTCATGAGGCGGTAGTCTGTCGTAAATATTAGCGATGTTTTCAAATTCCCACAGTATTGATACTATGTGGGTATATGTGATATTATAATTACATAAGATTAATTATTCTAGAAATATCATAATATAAATATATATATAATTTAATCCATACTAATATAATTTAATTATAATATGTGATAGAAGAAAAATTACATTGGTTTGTGCGGTGGTAGTATGTCGAACACATGAACGACAGTTTCATTTCCCATTTGATTAAAGAGGATATTAATATAGTTTTTATATTAAAGCTAAAAAAATATAATTATATGGTAGATAATTTTTTATTATATTCTAGTTATTAGTATATTAATTTTTGTGTAAAGAGCTGAATTAACAATGAAGAGTTTCGTGAAGTCAATTACAATCTCTTAGAAAACCCTAATTTAAATCTTCTATTATGTACCATAGTGATGGTATTATAGGATGAAAAAAAATTATAACATACATAAGGATTTTTGGAATTGATTTTGGAATGGTTCGGTTCATTTTCATAAGTAAGTGAAGAAAGATCCATTTTATAATTAATGTGGTGTTCATTTTAATAATTAATCAAAAATATTCAATAATCAGAAGTTAGACTCACTTCATGTTTCTATAAAATTGATAAACAATGTAGTGAATGTAATATATAGTCAATCCACATATCTACCCAAAATTAATATGTTTTAAAAAAAATTCCACTAGCCTTTAATTTTACTTATTTTTTTAAAATTTGTTTATCCAATGCAACTAGTAATTTTATATAACTTCGTGATTTATCCCATAATAATAAAAATAAAGTAATTTTTTATAATATGTAAACATTAATTGTAAATATTATTTCCAATTTTAAAAAAATATAATTTTTTGGAAATATTAATTTTAACACGGGAGCTTGTAACACACAAAACCCCATTTTAACGTTAATAGGGGTAATTAATTTTAAAAGTTTTTACTGTTAATTATGGCTAAAAAATTTATAATATTGAAAAATATTATTTATTATTATTTTGAATATTTAACCTAGTTTAAAAAATTAAAAACAAAAAATTGGTTTAATTTAATTTAAAATTAAACCCTAGGATAGGATAAAAAAGGTTTTAAAAGAAAAATATCTTAACATCATAAAAGTTTCTCTATAAAAATTAATATGAAATTATTTAAAATTACCTAAATTAGATTAATAAAAAAATTACTCTTTTATCTTATTAACCAATATTAAATGAGACCTAACAATCAAAGTATTATAAATGAAAAAGAAATTTTAAATTAAAATTTGTGTTTCTTACTATTCATAAAAAAATTAATAATTTCAAAATATTCACCTAATCACACAAAAATATAATTTTTAAATTTATATCTAAAAAATAAGTATTATATTTCCAAATAAATTTTCTAGAAAATTACAACATTAAATATAAAAAAGACAAAAAAACATGATGAACCCAATTTTTTTGAAAAAAAAATTCTTAGGGAATAAAACTAGATTTATTTTTATCTCATTCATAGAAAAAATATTAGATTAATGATAGAACAATTTTTTAAATATATAAAATATAAATTTAATTAAAAAACTTATCCTATGGTGATTAATTTAAATTATTATGATAAAAATACTTTTCATGCATAAAAATATTTTTTTCTGAAAAAACTTTCTTTTACATTCAATTGGTTTTTTTATTTCTGGTTTATCGATTGAAATCTATTTTATTTTAAACATGTGCAAAAATATATAATTTTCATATTTTTTTAGTCGTATTCATTCCATCTAATCCAAGAACTAGGCAATAACTTTTATATTAAATATTAATATTTTAATAATATATCATAGTTCATTTTTGTAACACCTCAAGCTTCCATGGTACGTTTCCCTTTGAATAATACAATAGCTGGTGTTGTACACAACTTCGAGTTCAAACACACCACACCTAATCTAACTAGTCATTATGAATAGTAACACCCACTTTATGAAATTTTATAAATTTTATCTTTCAAAATGGAATTCATTTTTGGATATGGAATATCGAAATTATCTTACGGTGAATTTTTGGTATTTTTCTGAAAACATTCAATTTTTGATGAATAGTAAAAAATAGTAAATTTTATTTAAAAAAACTCTTTTAATAGAAATAATTTATAGTTCTAAATTATACTATTTTTTTTAGTGTATAATTAGAATAAATTTTTACCATTTACTCCAATGTTGGTCATCAAACTAATTTCACATTTAAACTGGACATAAGCAAGTGTCAATCTTTTGATAGTTATTATTTCTTAAAAACACGCCTTTTATTTTGACAACGGGAATTAATTTTTGTAACTTTTGTGTTTTGAATTTAGAAAAATGGATTCCATATTTAGAATCATGAGGTCTAAATTGTGTAAGTAGGTAAATTTTATTTTTAGACATTTCGAATAATTACTTCGATAAATATTGTATTTACCATGGTTAAAGGGTTAATCTGGTAGATAAGGGTAAAAAATTATATTATAATATATTAAATTCCCTTAACACATGTCCTAACCCTATTGGATGATACATGTCCGACCATGGTAATTTTTGGGTCGATTTTGGGATCCCATGGAGACACTTGTAAGTGATAATGACACTTTATATTAATTAAGTTAAAGTGAATACAAAAATGAAATATGCATATATCTTTTAGTAAAAAACATTTTTCATAAGTTTATAAATGTTGTCTATTCAAATATAAATATTATTTAGATATATAAAAATATTTACTAAATAATGGTATTTTATTTATAATTTTTAGACATTTAATAATTAAATTTTTTCATGACACAATGATGATGTTGTATATTCCTTATTAATGAAAGAATCAAATAAATGGTATTATAAGTGTTACAATAAATATATTTTGAATGTTTGATGAAATAAACGAATTTTATAGGTTAATATGACATGTTATGATTTATTAAATGAATTTATTTTGAATATGTAATATTTTTTGGACTTTATAAAAAATAAATTATTAAATAGTGTCAAAATTGACATAAAGGAGTTTTTAAAATAAATATTATATTATTAATTGATATAATATTCCTAAAAATATATGGTTTAAGAAAATGACTTATATAATGATATTTGTATCATTAATTAAACACTTGGGTTGTCTTAGAAGTTTATAGTAAGTTTATTAACCATATAATATAAAAATACAAAGAGATGTGGTAAATGTCATACTATTTAACTAAGAGTTAAATCAAAAAGATAAAGTTAATATAGTGACCCAAAACTGTCTAAAACGTATTGGTTGAGTGGTTTTAGACCCATACCCACCATATCCTTTAAATAATTTATTTTGGAACCATTTGAAATCGAAAATGAATTTATTATAAAATAATATTTCTAGCTTCTCCTAAGGTGCCTCTCACCCCTCGTATAAAAGGGAACTCCCCCTTCTCTCTAAATCACACCTTCAAAGCCTTTTGGATCGTTCGAAACCTACCCAAATACCCTCTAAACTATGATAACTTAATCCTAGAAGACTTAATTTAGTCACAAATCCAACCTAAAGAGCCCTTTTGATCAAATCTAAAGGATGAACCCGAAGAAGAGGTAAATATTTCATCACTTCTTTCAAGTTCCTTTCTTCTTCCACTTCCTATTTCTTTGTTGTTTCCATTCTAAAATAATAACTCCAGTATCTTCTATATAATTTTATGTTATTATAAATATGGTAAAATCATATTAATTATTCTATCCATCCTTTGAATGACATGTCACCATAGGTGCGTATGTACGGCCTACCGTCTCCACGTCGTGGTGTAATTGTTATTAAATACATTATTTTTTGGATGGGTATAATAATGATGTGTAATTGATGTAAATATTAAATATAACATTATAATTATTCTGTATATATGATATAACATCCAATTATATATTATTCTAATATCAAAATACTGATATTGTCACACATGTGTACATACGGATTACTGTATCCACGGACGCGATGAGATTGATTCCCCATCGTATCCATTCAAGAATAATTTTCATTATATAATTAAATTTTTTTTAATGACTTAATATCATTATGAATATAAATAAGTTACATCCTATCCGTAACAAACATTACTTACGTAATAAAGCATATAAAGGAAAATGAATCAGTTAGCTCCTAAAACGACTATAATACTAAGATATTATTAACAAAGCAATGTTAAAAGACCATATATGATATCATATTAATGTATATGATTCTTGTAAAATTCAATAACAATTATTTCACCATTATAAATGAGTTTAACCTACCCTCTACCAATGAAAATTACAAGGTAAGGGTTAATTTCACAATCTCTTCATTATTCGAGGTTGTTTATATGTAATTATCTATTGTGATCTCTTTATCATTGACATCCATGTTTCATAAAAATTAATTTCAAAACATTCTTAATATTTTATTGAATATGGGTTAATGTCATTTATACCCTTTTCTGAATTTTATAAGATGTTTATAAAGGAATCTTTTCGTCATGTTCCAAACAATTTACTTTATGACCTTTTCTTCAAAATTAAGATAAGAATGTTTTTTTAACATATACGGCCGGTGCAGCTATTTTCTTTCGTTATAACATCTTTGAAGCTTCCCTTATGATCTTATAAGAATATTTTCAAATATAAATGTTTTCATTTATAATTACACTACTTTTAAATGTTTTTAAAATTGAAAAACATATTTCTCTAAGGAGCTTTTGATTTCCTCTAAGTCAACATCCTTTGATGGATTTTAAGTTTTTTTATGTTGATTTATTATGATACAAAAATTCTATATTGTATTGAAGGTTTTGTGATATGTTTGACTGTGGACGTGTTATCTCATACCATTCATGGTTTATGGATAAAGTATTGACATTTTGTATGCTAGTTTTAATATGAATGTTTATGTTATGTTTAAACCTTTTCATATGAGGACTGCATTGGACTTAGTAAGTGACGGGTGGAGCCTACTATAGATCCTTGATGCATCGGTAGGTTTCATGAGACAAACTAGTGTCTTGGAACAAGGAATTGACAAAATCTTATTTGTAGTCTTAGCACAAGGCCTTGACTATGTGGTAATGATAGTTGGGCATTAAGCATTCCATCATTATGAATGCGGCTAATGATATTGCATGTGATTCTTCGACTAGTATAATATCCATGTGAGTAACTAAATATAATTATTTTGATTTATATTTTCTATATTATGATGAATTTTATGTTGAAAAGGATTGTGTTTTAGTTCTATACATTTCCTTAAATGTTTATGCTTATTTATGAAATTTTCCGTTATATTGTTATCCTTACTGAGCATCTGAGCTCACCCCTTTTTTTGTTTTATTTTTTACAGGATGCGAAGAAGTATATTATAACTGACCTGCAGGGATAGTATATGGGATCTCAGTGTTGTCTATGGAAACAATGTTGTTGTAGTTTTCCATTTTTGGATGTAATGTAAACCTTATGAATGTATCTAGTACTTCCAAGGATACTAATCTAATCAGTCTTTAGAGACTTGATCTTTTGTGATCATTCCAATGATACGTAATAATGCACCGACTCTAGGTAACTGGGGTCGGGGCGTTATAGTTGGTATTAGAGAAAGTTTAGTATAATCCTTGGAAACTAGATTTAAATAAAATATGATTAGAGTACATATCCCTAAAATAGACTTTGAGGATTAATATAGAAGAACTTCCTTGAATTTTGGTATTGTAGATATTTTGTGAGTTTTCCAAGCAATAAATCCCTGTATGGATACGAGTAGGTATAGGTTGATCTAGCACAGATGTACCTAGGGGTAAAACCTAAAAACACCAATTTGAGATAGACTTGAATGGGAACTGGTGCACGACAATGAGCCTTGTTCCACTATTGGTTAAAACACTCTTGGGGGATATTCTTAGGATAATTCACATTTTATTTACAAAACATTATGAAAGGTTTATGCGTATGTACTTCCTCAAAGAAAATATTTTTTATGATTATAGATTATATACATATATTCTTAAATTTATGTTAATTTTTTTACAAGTTTGGATTTATGTATTGTTATTCATAAACTAATCTAGTGTATTCCATTATTTAGAAATGGAACCTAGTGGAAGGAATGGAAACTATAACAATACACGCACTCCATGTATGGATTTCCCTCCTACTCAAGATAATTATAGTAGAGCTGGTGATGCAACCGGTGTTGATCTGCTAATCACCATACAAGGAAAACTCACTTAGGTTATGAATAATAACCTTACCCGTAAAGAGCACCCTGATCCACAACGTGGAGGATCCATGTTAGATCGCTTCATGAGGAAAAAATAACCAACATTCAATGGGGGTAAAAATCCACTAGTAGCTGAGCAATGGATAAATTTCCTAGAGAAAATATTCCACACCTTAGGGAGTAGCGAAAGAGAAAAATTTAAAACACAAAGGAAGATGATGAAGTATAAAATATGGAACAGAGGGAGTTAAAAGAAATTTTCATAGAAAAATAATTTCCTCATGACCATCGAGCAGATATGGAAGGGCAATTTCTGAGTTTGAGGAAAAAATAGGATGAGAATGTTGCAAAGTATAAAGCTAACATTACAAGGTTAGAGAGGCATGCTGCTGATTATATATGTAACACAAGAAGTAAGATTGATCATTTCATTAATGGGTTAAAACCATTTCTCCGTCAAGAATTAGTCTCACAATCCTTCTCGTCGTATGAAGATATTGTCTCATGTGCTATCAAGACAGAAAAATAATTATCAAAGTATTACGACTTTAAATCAAAGCAAGAGAAGAAGAGATCTCCAAAAACTCTAGAAATGGAAATAAGGGGAATAAGGGAAAAGTTGATTATTAATCTTGTAGAAAATGTGGGAAGAAACACTCTGGTACTTGCCTGAAGGGAATGAGAGTCTGTTACATGTGTGGTGAAAAAGGCCACCAAGCTTGTGATTGCAAGGGGAAGAAAGACGCTATTGATGTTGAATGCTACAATTGTAGAGAAAGGGGTCATTATGAAAATGAATATCCTAAGCGTCATTAGAACTTACCTCAAAAAATTCCAATGGATCAAGGCCAACTTATGCTATCACTACTGCTGAGGTTGAAGCTCCGAAAGATGTAGTGGCAGGTAATTTAACAGTTTCCTCAAGTTTAGCCAATTCTTTATTTGATTCTAGATCATCTCATTGTTTCATATCTTCCCAGTATTCTATGAAAATAATATATTTCCAATTTTATTTAACAAGGGAGTTTTCAATCAAAACTCCTAAGGGAATTATCATTGCAACAAAGTTTTGTGAATCAGTCCCCATTAGAGCATATAAATATTCTTTATCTGCTAACCTCATCGTCATTACAATTATTGAATTTTATACAAACCTTGGTATGGATTGGTTATCAGACCATGATGAAAAAATTTATTGTGTGAAGAAGGAGGTTACTATTTTTTATGATGATGATAAAGAAAATGTTATCTTTAGGGCAGAATCATCACTGCCTAATTCTTATCTAGATCCGTCCCCAGTAGCTCAACTAAATTCAATTATTGGGTAGGAAGAGAATGAAATAATTATGGGTGTGGAAAATAATGTTCAAATAGAGGATGTACCTATTGTGAAAGAATATTTTGATGTGTTTCTAGAAGATTTACCTGGACATCCTCCAGAATGAGAAATTGTGTTTTCCATTGATTTAATTCTTGGATCAAGGCCCATATCGAAGATCCCTAATAGAATGGACACTGTGGAATTAGTGGTACTAAATAAGCAACTAGAGGAATTGAGTAATAAAGGATTTATTCTCCCCAGTGTTTCTCCATAGGGAGGCCTTGTCCTTTTTGTTAAGAAGAAAGATGGATCTATGAGGTTTTTCATTAATAACAGGGAGAACAAAGCAATAACAATAAAGAATAAGTATCCCCTACCTCTAATTGATGATTTATTCAACCATCTTCATGGATCTCAATACTTTTCAAAGATTGACCTTTGATATGGATATCATCAGCTCTGTGTGAAGAAGGAAGACATTCGGAAAACAACATTTCGAACCAAGTATGGGCATTACGAGTTTACAGTAATTCCTTTTGGATTGACTAATGCACCTCTATCTTCATGGATCTAATTAATAGAGTTTTCAAGTAATAACTTGATGACTTTTTAGTGCTATTTATTGATGATATCATGTTATACTCCAAATGCTATGAAAATCATGAAAATCACTTTCGCATTATTCTAAAGACTCTTAGAAGACATGAATTGTATGGGAAGTTTAGCAAGTGTGAATTCTGGATTTTGGAGATTTCTTTTCTTGGAAATATTGTCTCTAAGGATGGAATATTTGTTGATCCTTCAAAGACCAAGGAAATCCAAGAATGGAAAGCACTGACGAGTATAACCAAGATACACAGTTTTATTGTTTTAGAAGCTTCTTATCGGTGTTTCGTCCAGAATTCTGCCCGATTGGCTAACCCATTAACCAAGCTCACACATAAAGGGGTTAATTTTTTTTTGGAAAAAAGAGTGTGAAGAATGTTTTGAAGAACTGAAGATAAGATTATTCAATTCTCTTATATTGACTCTACCATTGGGGAATGATGGGTTTGTTATTTATAGTGATGCATCAAAGAAAGGACTTAGTTTTTTCCTTATGCCGAATGATAAGGTTATTTCCTATGCATCATGGCAACTAAAAATTCATGAGAAAAACTATCCTACTCAGGATCTTTATTTAGCAGCTGTAATATTTAAGTTGAAGATATGGAGACATTATATTTATGGTAAAACATTTGAGATTTATACTGATCACAAGAGTTTGAAGTATAGTTTCTCATAGAATGAACTGAACATAAGGCAAAGACGATGGATTAAACTACTCAAGGATTATGATTGCATGATACACTACCACCCGGGGAAGGAAAATAAGGTGGAAGATGCTTTGAGCAGAAAAGATAATGGAGTTTTGAATAAGATGAGAGTTGAAAGGGATCCTATTCTCATGGATCTAGTAAAGAATGATTTGGGAATAACCATGAAAGGTGGATCATCAATACTTTTTTAAATGGTTTACAAACTATCTTTACTAGAAAGGATAAAGAGTTCTCAGACTGGTGATGAAGAGTTTCAAAAGAATATTAAAGCTGTGAATAACAGGAGATTGAGTGACTTCATATATGAAGGCGGAATTTTGAAATTTGGGAAGAGACATTTTGTTCCCGATATACCTGATCTAAAAAGGGAATTTTTGGATGATACTCATAGTTCCAAATTCTCTATACACCATGGGAGCACTAAAATGTACAGAGATTTGAAGGAACATTTTTGGTGGGACAACATGAAGAGGGAGATTTCTGATTTTGTGTCAAGATGTATGGTTTGTCAACAAATGAAATCTAAAAGGCAATAGCCTGGAAGAGTCATGGAACCTCTTCCTATACCTGAGTTGAAATGGGATAATATTACGATGGACTTTGTCATGGGACTACCAAAGACTCCAAGAAGGAACAATGCAACATGGGTCATTGTTGATCATCTTACCAAGTCAGCACATTTTCTTGCTATAAGTGAAGATTTTCCACTTGAATGTTTATCAAGACTATATATTAATGAAGTTGTAAGACTTCATGGAGTACCAATATCGATTGTTTCTAATCATGATCCTCGTCTTACATCAAGATTCTGGAAAAGTCATCAGAAATCCTTGGATATTGAACTTCGTTTGAGCACTGCCTACCACCCCCAAACTGATGGACAATCAGAACGGACTATTAAAACCTTAGAAGACATGTTGAGATCTTGCTCACTTGACTTTCAAGGTATGTGGGATCAATATTTACCTCTGGTAGAATTTTCCTATAACAATAGCTTCCATTCAAGTATTTATATGGAACCATATGAAGTGTTATACGGAAAGAGATGCCGCACACTAACCTATTGGGATGATGTTGGTAGTCCCAGAACTTGTGGAGGAAACGATGGAAAAGTTGAAGGTACTCCAAACCCACATCAAAGCAGTTCAAAGTTGGCAGAAGAGCTATGCCGATAATGAATGGAAGGATTTGGAATTTCAGGTAAGAGATCATGTTTTCTTGAAGGAATCTACATGAAAGGGTGTTATACGTTTCGGTAAGAAGAAAAAATTGAGTCCCAAGTACATCGTACCTTTCAAAATTATAGAACAAATTGGGGCTGTAGCTTACCATTTGGCAATGCCGCCAAGTCTCTCCAAAGTTCACGATGTGTTCCATGTATCACTATTGAGAAAATACAAGCCTGACCCAACACATGTAGTCACCTATGAGGAATTAGAACTGGAACTCGATCTGTCTTATTGTGAAGAGCCTAATATGGTTCTTGATATAAGAGAACAAGTGCTGAGAAACCAGACAACTCGTCTGGTAAATGTTCTATTCAGAAACCATAAGATGGAAGAGGAAACGTGGGAACCCGAGGAACTTATGATGAAGAACCACCCGAGACTTTTTACGTAGTAATACTCTAGAAATTTCAAATATGAAATTATTTGAAGGATGGAAGAATGTAACACCCCAAGCTTCCATGGTACTTTTCCATTTGAATAATATAGTAGCTTGTGTTGTATGCAACTTCGAGTTCAAACACAACACAACCAATCAAACTCACCGTCATAAATAGTAATATCAGCTTTTTGAAATTATATAAATTTAATATTTCAAAATGGACTTCATTTTTGGATTTAGAATATCAAAATTATCTTAGGGTGATGTTTTGGTATTTTTCTGAAAAATTTCGATTTTTGATGAATATTGAAAAATAGTAAATTTTAATCAAAAACAACCTTTTTAATAAAAAAAATTTATAGTGATAAATTATACTATTGAGTGGTTTAAGAGTATAATTAGATTATATTGGTATGATTTAATTCATTTTTGGTCATTGGATGTAATTTCACATTTAAACTGCAAATAAATAAGTGTCAATCTTTTGATAGTTATTATTTCTTAAAAACACGCTTTTTTGTTTTGACAATAGGAATTAATTTTAAATTAATTTCTGCCTATTCTATGTTTTGAATTTAGAAAAATAGATTTCGTACATAGAATCAGGAGGTCCAAATTGTGTAAATATGAATCTTTTATTTTTAGGCATTTTGAATAATTACTTCGGTAAATATTTTATTTACCATGGTTAAAGGGTAAATCCGGTAAATAAGGGTAAAAAATAATATTATAATAAAATTAAATTGCACTAAAATGTGTCCTAACCCTATTGGATGATACATGTCCAACCATGGGCATATTTGGGTCAATTATGGGACCTCATGGAGCCACTTGTATGTGATAATGACCCTTTATATTAATTAAGTTGAAGTAAATACAAAAATGACATAATCATATATCTTTTAGTAAAATAATTTTTACAACAAGTTATACATGTTATATCTTTGAATATAAATATTAATTATAAATCTAAAAATATTTCCTACAGAATTTTATTTTATTTATAATTTTTATAACATGAATAATTAAATTTATTTTTGACACAATGATGATGCAATATTTTCCTTATTAATGAAAGAATCAAATAAATGATATTATAAATGTTAAAATAAATATAATTTGATAGTTTTGATGCCATACACTAATTTTATAGGTTAATATGACATGTTATTATTGATTAAATGAATTTATTTAGAATTGAAAAAATTGTTAGGACTTTAAAAAAATCAATTATTAAATAGTGTCAAAATTGACATAACGAAGTTTTTAAAACAAATATTATATTATTAATTGATATAATATTCTTAAAAATATAATCTTCGGCCAATGGACTTATATAATTATAGGTTTATCATTAATGAACCACTTGGGGTTCTTTTGGAAGTCTGTAGTATGTTTTTTAACCATATAATATAAAAATACAAAGAGACAGGGTAAATGTCAAACTATTTAACTAAGAGTTAAATCTAAAATATAATGTTAATATAGTGACCCAAACCTGTATAAAACCTGTTGGTTGAGTTTTTTTAGACCCATAACCACCTTATACATCAAATAATTAATTTTGGAGCTATTATAAATCGAAAATGAATTTATTATAAAATAATTTTTCTAGCTTTTCCTAAGGCGCCCCTCACCCCTCTTATAAAAGGGAACTACCCATACTATCTAAATCACACCTTCAAAGCATTTTGGCTCAGCCAAACCCTACCCTAATAACCTATAAACTATCCTAACTTCATAATAGAGGACTTAATTTTGTCATAAAGCCACCCTAAGGAGCCCTTTTGATCAAATCCAAAGGAAGAACCCGAAGAAGAGGTAAATATTTCATCACCTCTTTCAAGTTCCTTTCTTCTTCCACTTCCTCTTTATTTGTTGTCTCCATTATAAAATAATAACTCCAGTATCTTCTATATAATTTAATGTTATTATAAATATTGTACAATAATATTCATTATTATTCCCATCTTTGAATGACATGTCACCATACGTGCGTACGTACGGCCTACCGTCTCCACATCATAGTGTAATTGTTATTCAATACATTATTATTTGGATGGGTATAATAATGATGTTTAATTGATGTAAATAATATATATAACATGATAATGATTCTCTATATATGATATAATATACAATTATATATTATTCTAATATCAAAATAATTATATTGTCGCTCGTGCGTATGTACGGATTACCGTCTCCATGAACGCGATGAGATTCATTCCCCATCGTATCCATTAAAGACTAATTTTCATTAGATGATTAAAAACATTGTATAAAGAATTAATATAATTATGAATATGAATAAGATACATAATTTCCATAACAAACATTACTTACGTAAAAAATCATATAAAGGAAAACGAATCAGTTTACACCTAAAACGATGATAGTACTATGATATTATTAATAAAGCAATGTTAAAAGACCATATATGATATCATATTAATGTATATGATTCTTGTATAATTTAATAATAGTTATTTTACCATTATATAGTAGTTTAAACTACCCTATACCAGTGAAAAGTACAAGGTAAGGGTTAATTTCACAATCTCTTTATTATCCGAGGTTGTTTATATGTAATTATCTACATGGGCCTCTTTATCATCCACATCCATGTTTCATAAAAATGTATTTCAAATCATTCTTAATAAATTATAGACTATGGTTTAAAGTCATTTATACCCTTGTTTGAATTTTATAAGATTTTTATAAAGGAATCTTTCCGTCGTTTTCCAAACAAGTTACTTTATGACCTTTTCGACAAGATTAAGGTAAGAATGTTTTTTTAACTTATATGGTAGGTGCGACTATTTTCTTCCATTATATCATCGTTGAATCTTCCCTAATAATCTTATATAAATATTTTCAAATATAAATGTTTTCTTTTATTATTACGTGACTTTTAAATTATTTCAAAATAGAAATTGATATTTCTCTAAAATGTTTTCGATTTCATCTGTGTCAACATCCTTTGATGGATTTTAAGTTTATTTGATGTTGATTTATTATGATACAAAAATTCCATATTGTATTGATGGTTTTGTGATATTTTTGATTGTGGATGTGTTATTCCATAACAATCATGGTTTATGGATAAAGTATTGAAATGTTTATGCCAATTTTAATACAAATGTTTACGTTATGTTCAAACCCTTTCATATGAGGAATGCATTAAACTTAGTTAGTGATGGGTGGAGCCTGCTATAGATCCTCGATGCATTGGTAGGTCTCATGAGACAAACTAGTGTCTTGGAACAAGGCCTTGACAAATTCTTATTTGTAGTCTTGGAACAAGGCCTTGACTATGTGGTTAAAAAAACCTGGCATTATGCATTCCATCATTATAAAAGTGGCTAATGATATTGCATGTGATTATTCTACTAGTAAAATATCCATATGAGTAAGTAAATGGAATTATTTTGATTTATATTTTCCATATTATGATGAAGTTTATGTTGAAAAGGCTTTTGTTTTAGTTATATACATTGCCTTAAATGTTTATGCTTATTTATGAAAGTTTCAGCTATATTGTTATCCTTACTATGAATTTGAGCTCACCCCTATTTATGTTTTATTTTTCCTAGGATGCGAAGATGTATATTATGAATGACCTACAGGGATAGTCTTTGGGATCTTAGTGTTGTCTATGGAAACAATGTTGTTGTAGTTTTCCATTTTATGATGTATTGTAAACCTTATGAATGTATCTAGTACTTCCAAGCCTACTAAACTAATCGGTCTTTAGAGACATGATCTTTTGAGATCATGCCAAAGATATGTAAAAATGCACCGACTTTGGGTAACTGGGGTTGTGGAGTTACAATTTGAACTCCATTCTTCATGTAACAAAATTAATTAATGTAATTAAATCTATTTGAAAAAAATTACTTCATAACATATAAATGTGTTACATATTCCATATTTTATTCTTGATGTTGTGGTATCCAGTTATAATATTCTTATATAATGTATTATAGGAATGTGAATTGGGTGAAATAAAGGGTGTTTATGGAAATGTAATGGAATAGTGTACCATCATATGCACTCATGATTTTCTCTTGATGTTGGAAAGAATTATAATGAAGTGTTATCATGGGGGTATCCATGAATTGGTTTTCTAAGAGGAAAACATGTTTTTTTGTAAACCAACCTAATATGATGTGTGTTCTGTATATGGATGAGATTCCAACCAATGTTTACTATAATGAGTATTTTTACTATCTTATAGGTATTTTTCTATATTTTTAATTATAACAAGATTTTTTTATTCTTAGAGTATTTTTTCCTGGATTATTTTATAGTTTTCATGGGTTAGTATTGAATTTGGTTTAATTTTAACAAAATAAAATTTATAATAGATGGTTGGGTATAATCACAGCTATGGGTGTTAATTGATATACAGTTGGGTTTAAAACCAAATAAAAGTACTATTTGGGATAATATTGTGTTTATTACCAATGGGAATATTTTTTTGGTATGTTGGTGGTTCTAATGAAAAATTGGGGATAAGTATGACACATAGTTGTGTGTAATTCCAACAAGGGCTGTTGCTTGAAATGTGGTTGAGTGTAATGCCATCTCGGGCATTATTTAGTGCATAGTTGGGTGTAGTGAAAACCCATTGATTTTCATTGATGGAAGTTGGGTGTTTTAATATCCTAATATTTGGAATTATATTCCCTTTGGACCTAATATGTTTTATAGTCTGTGATACACACAACAATTAACCATGACAAACCATTAAACAATACATAAAATTAAAAATTCATTCATGGAATTAGTGGAAAAAATATAGGAGAATAATGTAATAAATATAATTTAATATGAAAATAATATTCATTATTATTTCTAAGTTATTGATAAATACAAATTTTATAAGGCCCCGGCCTTAAACATTACATAATCTTGAGTTAAGTCAATAATTCACATTGATGATCTTTTCAGGTTTAGAGCTTTAAGGAATTTTACCATAACTATTATATTACATCCCAAAAATTATAAAGTAGAAAATTCTACTTAGAATCCATTTTTTTCATAAAATAAAAACTCTTAAAAGAAAGCAAGAATTATTTTATTGATATAAATCTTCTTGAATTCTTCCTCTCTCTTACCCATCCTTGTACCCTGTGAAAAACATTTAAAAAACACGGGATGAACATAAAAAGATTAGTAAGGGTTATAAAATAAAGAAATAAGTCGTTGATCCATAAATACATACAATATGTAATATTTTAACAGACCACATGAAATCATAAGATTTATGAATAACACATAGAAATCATAAACTATAAAGGCAAGTTGTGGTATCCATAACATACTTACATTGAATCTATCACAACTACGTATGGAGTTAAATTTAGAATACCCATTACGGTATATTCCTTAAATTTATTAGGAGAAACATTAACCATTACCTCCATCATGTTACACAATAAACTGGAGAGCAATCTTGGGCTCACGTGTCCAAGGTTTATCATGGAACCGCCTGTATACATAAACAATGCTCAAGAACCATAACATATTCATAATAGATAAAAAACACATAAATGAAATATAACATATACACATTTCAATCAGAATATATCAGTTCTATATATTGAAATAATAAATCCATTTCCAAAAACATTTTCTATACCAAAATATGTAAAAAGAGTATTTGGAATTTATATTCCTTTTAAAAACACTACGGCTTGTAGAGGAAGCCAAATATCAAATAACACTCACGACGGTGGATAGATCATTGTCACTACGTATGTTAAAAAGAAACATTACCATTGTTATTTATTAAAATTATACATAGAAAAATATTCCATTTGAATGAAATAAAAATTCAAAGTGGTTTATACACCATATAAAAGAAAGTCATGTATAAATCAAAATATGCCTCAATGAAATGAGATTGGGATGAAGTCCATTTACATCATGTCTAACTTGACTCGTTCATTCTTTAATCTCCTGGAAAATGAACTAAAGATAATTTCTACTTGATTAAGAAATTTTTTAAAGTTTATTATTCCATTTATATTACTTATTACCACTTTATAAACATTATGTAATCATTTAAGTTAATAACGGTCATTTTGTCGATATTTGGTACTTGAGTAAAAAATGAACATATTATAATTACAAGTTATCCATGTGGTCAAAAACAAATTATCTCTATAATTATATTCATGATATATATATCATATATATCATATATATCCAGTATATATATTTATTTATAATAGTACATAACATTTGGAGATAAGAAATGAAATTCATCGTTCCTGGAGACAGTAAGGTGTACGTACGCATGATCACTACTTTCATTTATATTTTATATTTAATAGAATTAAAGCATAACTATTAATAGGTATATAATAATTATAGTATAATATCATATATAATTTCAGTAATTCCTTCCTTTATACGTTCCACGTAAGGCATATATGAGTCATATCACTTTGAGGGGGCGGTAGTCTGCACATCCTCAAATGAAATTATCGTATTTACCCATTATGGAAACCATAAAGGTATTCTATAAATGATAAAATAAATAATCATAGAGAAAATATAAATATAATATATATCGCATATAAATTCAGTTCCATCATAATGGCCACCATAATAAGCTGTAGGAGAATACTAAACAATCATCGTTAACTAAGGCAGTAGTTCGCCATCCACAGAAACAGTATGTTCGTATCATTTAGAAATAGTCGTTTTGAATTTTAGTTTTAATACTCCTAATAAAAACATCCTAGTATATTGAGTGTATTGGTTTTGTTATAAAAGAATAAAATATAGAGGGTTTTGGGTGTTGGATAAGGAAAATAAAAAAAATAACATGAGATAAGACATTACCTTTTAATCAGATAACTCTATTTGATTTGAACCAAAATCCTTTTTTGAATTGTCTTAGGCCTAAGGGAATGCATCTAGAAAGAAGATAGAGATTTTGGGAGCTTATTGGAGCAGACTTTTGATGATCCAAGAGGCTTTGTAGGTGTGAGTAATGTATTAAAGGTGGTGGCCTTTTATAAGAGGGAGGAGAGGCTCTTTATGAATGTTTGAAAGTACTATTTTATTATAAAATAATTTTCATTTTCAAAAAGTCCAGAAAATATTTAATTCTATGATAAGGTGCATATAATTTGAAATAAAATCATCTAATAATACTTGGACTGGTCTTTGATATTTTTTAATCTTTATATTTTTTTATTTAACCCTTTGTTAACTTATTTGACGTTTACCATGTCCTCTTATATATTCATATTATATCATTAATAATTTTACTATAGAATTAAAAGATACCCACCATGGATAATTTATGATATTTTCAACATTATTTAAGTCATTTTTCTGAATCATATATTTTTAGGATTATTTTATCATTTAATAAAATATTAATTGTTTTAAAAACTCATTTATGTCAATTTATAAATTATTCATAACAAGTCTTTTGAAAACAGTGTATAACAACTTGATTCTTTAAAAAAAATTCATTAATTCAATTAAAACAAGTTATTATTATCCCTTAAATTCATTTATGTCATAAAAAGTTTCCGAATAAATTTATAATATCATTTATTTGAATCCATTATTAATGAAGAAATTATTGCATCACCATTGTGTCATAATTAAATTTATTTATTTAAAGTCTAAAATTTTTAAATAAAATACCATGAAGTAGGAAATCTTTTAATATTTAAAATTATTACTTATATTCTAATATATCACTTATATAACACTTTATAAAATTATATTATGAAAAGTTATATGTTTATGTTATTTTTGTCATTACATTAAATTAATTAATATAAAGTGTCTTTATCACTCCCAAGTGGCTCCAGGGGGTCCCAAAATTGACCCAAGGATGACCTTGGTCAGAAATATATCATAAAATTGGGTTAGTACAAGTGTAAGGGTAATATAATATTATTATAATATTATTTGTTACCATTATTTAATAGATTTACCCTTTAACCATGGTAAATAAAATATTTACTGAAGTAAATTTTCAAAATGTCTAAAAATAAAAGTAAACTATTCACAAAATTTGGACCTTCTGATTCCAAATATGGATTCCATTTTTCCAAATTCAATAAATATAAGTGGAAGAAATTAATTTAAAATTAATTCCTATTGTCAAAACCAAAAAGCGTGTTTTTAAGAAATAATACCTATCAAAAGATTGACCTTTGTTTATGTCCAATTTCCAAGTGAAATTACTTATAATGACAAACATTGGATTAAATGGTTAAATTATTATCTAATTAAAATTTAAAACCAAATAAAATGATAATATTACTATATAAATAATTTATATTTAAAGTCAGTTTTGAATTAAAATGAAGTATTTTGCACTATTCATTAAAAAATGAACTTTATCAGAAAAATAAAAACAATTCATCCCAAGAAAATTTTTATGTCCCAATATTAAAGAAGAATATAATTTCTTCAAATAGAACACATAAAAGTGACAAAAATTACATTTAAAAAGGGTTCTCCATCAAAAGGTGGTAAATCAACCTTTTAAAGAATATTAGATTATTTATGCTTAAAATTTGATTCATTCACATTTTAAGCCTCTAAATATTATTAGTAAATTGTAAAAACATTTAACAAACATATATAATTAGATTATAGTTAGTTCTATTCATTTCTTCTAATACAATTACTAGGTGTCAACTACTTTTTAAAATTATTATATTATTATATTATTTTTCGGTAAAACTCAATGTTGTGTGCAACGTAAGATTTCAAAGAAACTTTTTGTTGTGTATCGGGTCGAACATAGCATCCCCTTTGAAGTAAAATTAATATTTAATTCAAAAATTTTAGTAAATATGAAAATTTAATATTCTTTATTTACTTGGGATGTTACATCCATCCCCCTTTTGGGAATTGCATCCCTACAATTCTATTCACTTATCAAATAAGAGGGTTTATTTATCTTTTATAGCATTTCCAAATTCCCATGTTGCCTCTTCATCCATATAGTTTTTCCACAAAACCTGTACCCGATGAATTACCTTATTTTGCAACACTTTCCCTCTACATTCATGAATCTGGAATGATTGTTCCTTGTTAGAAATATTCTTTTACAACTGAACTACCTCTGGACGAAAAACATGAGATGGATCCAGTATATACATTCTCAACATTGAAACATGAAAGACATTGTGTACCTTGGATAAACTTGGATTCAAATCCAATTTGTACACAACTAATCCAACGTTCTCTAGGATTTAATAAGGTCTAATGTACCTCAAACTCAACTTTCCCTTATTACCAAAACACATCACACTTTTCCATGGAGAAACATCATGGAAGACATGTTCACCTACCTCGAAATAAAGATCCTTCATTTGGTTATCCACATAACGTTTCTACATCCTCTGAGCTATTCTCATGTGATTTTGAATCAACTAATCTTTTAATTCCATCTATTCTACCAATTCTAGTCCCATCAACATCCCTTCAACTACTTTATCCCAAAAATATGGAGTTTGACACCACAATCTATATAATACCTCAAATGAAGCCATCTGTATACTGGAATGAAAACTATTATTATCAAAAATTAAACCAAAGAAAGATGTTGGTCCTGAATTCCCTGGTAATCCATTGAGCCTGCACGTAACATATCTTATAATGTTAGAATTTTTCAGTCGGACTTACCATCTTATAGTGGATGGAAATTTTTACTATATTTTAATTCAGTACCCAATGACTTCTGAAGGCCTTTTCAAAAGTTAGAAGTAAACCTGGGATCATGATCAGATAAAATGGAGAGGGGAACTCCATGCAACCTAAATTTATCTTTAATATACAACTGAGAAAGTTTATCTAGAGGCAAAGTATCTCGAATAGGAAGGAAATGAGAGGATTTAGTCAATTGATCAACAATAACCCAGATTGAATTATTACATTGAAAAGTATTTGGTAATCCCATAAAGAAGTCTGTAGATATATTTTCACATTTCCACTTTGAAACTGGTAAAGGTTGAAGAATCCCTTTTGGTAGATTCCACTCTAATTTAACCTGTTCACAAGTCAAAAAATTCATAGTAAAGCCAAAAATATCTCTTTTCATTCCATCCCACCAGTAATACTCCCAAAGATCTTTCTACATCATAGAACTGCTGGGATGAACTAAAAACGGAGAGCTATAAACTTCACATAACAACTCATTCTTAAACTGTGAATCATAGGGCTCACATAATATCTTCCCAAATCTCAAAATACAATCATTATCACTGTTATAATCACGAAACTTACCCTTTTGAACCAACTCTAACTTTTTCTGCAACTCATTTTATTCCTCCTATTCTTACATAATTCTATCTGATAGAGATGATTTCACTAACACCTAAAAACAAAGAATTTCCTACATGAACATCTTCTATGACAAAGTTCAACAAATATTTAATTAAATAATCTTGTCAAAACACAACATGGTTAATGTAGAATTACATTTTTCACTCATAACATAGGCCACTTTGTTTTCCTTTCCCGAATGGTAATGAATTGTGCAATCACAATCCTTGATTAATTCCAGCCACCACCACTATCTCATGTTCAATTATTTTTGAGTGAATATATACTTCACATTTTTTGGTTAGTATATATTTCACATTTTACTACATACAAATGATACCTACAAATTTTTAAATCAAAATCAACAACAATTAATTCCAAATCACGTGTAGAATAATTTAACTCATGAGGTTTCAATTAAAGTGAAGCATAAGCAGTTACCTGATCAATATTTATTAGGATACAACCAAGTACTTTCAATAAATCATCACTATAGATAACAAATTCACTATCATTGGAAGGAAGTTCCAAAACTATAGTATTTACCAATATTCTATTCAATTCCTGAAAATAATCATTACATTATTTTTTCCAAATGAATTTAACACCTTTCCAAGTTAACTTATTCAGTGGGCTAGATAACAGTGAAAATTTTTCAACAAACCTCCTGTAATATCTTGCTAAACCAAAAAAACTACAGATCTTGATTATATTTTTGGTTCTTGGCCATTATTCAATAACTTTTGTTTTAGCAGGATCAACAGTTATTCCATTTTTTTAAATAATGTGACCAAGGAATGAAATCTTTTGTAACCAAAACTCACACTTGCAGAATTTCCCATACAATTTATTTTCTTTTAATGTTTTCAATACATCCCTCAAATTAATTTCTTTCCCCCTTTTACTTTTATAATAAACCAAAATATTATCAATAAACATAACCACAAACATATATTAAAACTCACAGAAAATTATATTCATAAGATCCATTAATATAGAAGGTGGATTGGTTAAGCCAAAAGGAATAACTAAAAATTAGTAATGACCATATCTATTACAAAATAAGGAATTTAGAATGTCTTCTTCCCTTACTTTCTACTGATGGTACCCTGACCTCAAATCAATATTCGAAAAATACTGAGCTCCCTGGAGCTGATCAAACCAATCATTGATATGGGTGAAAGGATACTTTTTCTTAACCGTGATGTTATTCAATGCTCTATAATCAACGCAAAAGCTCATTGAGCCATCTTTATTTTTAACAAACAAGACATGAGCACCCCATCGTGATGTGGTAGGTCAAATGAAACCTTTAACTAATAACACCTAAAATTTCTTGTTTAACTCTAAAAGTTTAATTTGAGCCATTCGATAAGGGAGTTTTGAAATTGGATTAGCATCAGGAACTAGGTCAAATGTAAATTGAACTTCCCAATCAGGTATTATAACAGGAAACTTATCAAATAAAAACATCATGTTAATCATTTACTACTGGAACATTATTAATCTGAATAGTTCCTTTGTTTTCAACAAAATATGCAATTTAACATTCATTTCCATCTTTTAATAGTTTCTAAGATTTATGATATGTTATAAAAAGTAAGGGTTCATTATTGTACACAAACTAATTTTTTTTTCAAAAGAAACCCCTTTATCTCTGCAGTCAATCTCAACATGATACAAGAAAACCAATCTATACCCAAAATAACATCAAACTCTACTAGTGGGAAAACAATATGGTATGTAGGTAGATTCATTCCACACACAAGGACATGAAGGTTCTTATAATTTCTTGTTATCTCAACATTTACTCATGGTGCTTTTACCATAAGTTTAGGATTCATATCATGAGATGAAATTCCCAATTTACTAGAAATTTTCTCAGAATTAAATGAATGTGTAAACCCTGAATCAAACAACATATTGGAAAAATATGAATAAACAAAAAGTGTACCTGATACTACTTCATTTTATGGCCCAACATCTTTTGAAGTAGTTTTAAAGGATTTCACCACTCTTTTTCTCTTGTATTCCGACTTCTTTCCCTTACTTGAGTTCTTAGTTTGACACCAATTTTCATATTGACACATTTTGTTGCACTTCAAACATTTTACTGATTGTAAATATGATTTTTTTCATCCCATTACCATAATCTTTTTCAGTGAAATTATGAGCCTTATGTCCCATTTTACCACATCTGTAGAACCTACTAGAATTCAAAAGGCATTCCCTAGCATGCTTTTTACCACAATTTTAACAAACTGTAAACTTAAATTTCTTACCATCAGACTTTTTTTGAGGACTTCTTCAATTTCGTATTCCACCTCAACCTCTTATTGTGTTATTTTTCAAATAACACATAATCATCGGTAAACTCCATTTTTACCTTATCCACACTTCGAACAAGGTTTTTATAACTTTTTAACTCACAATAAGATAAATCCCTTCAATAATTTAGATTTAATCCAAAGTAAAAAATGATTGATTTTAATATCAAGATTGTAACATCCCAGGTAAATAAAGAATATGACTTTTTCATATTTATTAATTTATGAATTAAATATTAATTTTACTTTAAAATGGTTTCTATGTTCGATAGTGTACCCAATACGCAAAAACGGGTTTCTTTGAAATCATACGTTGCACACTAATAATATATTATTATTTTAAACAGTAGTTAACTCCTATCTATTTTATAGGAAGGAATGAAATAAACTCACTACAATATGATTATACATGTCTGTTAAATGTATTTACATTTATCCACTAAAAGTTAGAGGCTTAAAATGTGAATGAATCTAATTTTAAGCATAATTTACATTAAAAGGCCGATTTATCGCCTTTTAATAGAGAAAACTTTTTAAATCTATTTTTGGTTACTTTAATAAATTTTATATGACCAAGTAAAATAATTTTTTAGAATGGGGACATCAAAATTTACTTTGTGTAAATTTTTGGGATTTTTCTGATAATGTTCATTTTTAATGAATAGTGAAAATAGTGTATTTTAATTCAAAAGTGCCTTTTAATATAATTTAATTATATGGTTAGATAATATTTTTAATTGGTTTTAAAGTGTAATTAGAATATATTTTTACCATATAATACAATGTTGGTCATTTTAATTAATTTCACTTTGAAATTTGACATAAACACGTGCCGATCTTTTGATAGTTATTGTTTCTTAAAAACACACTATTTGTTTTAACAACGGTAATTAATTTTAAAATTAATTAATGAAACTTTTATTTTTTGAATTTGGAAAAATAAATATCATTTTTTAATTCAAAATATCAAATAAATCTTCGGCAGAATTTTTAGTACTTTTTTGAAAAACTTCAATTTTTGATGAATACTGAAACCACTTAGTAGTAGTTAAAAAACTGACTTTTTTATTTAAATGAAATTTTACCACTTCTGTGAATTGAATTTCAAAAATCCGACATACATGGTTGTTATCAAAAACTGAAATTTGGTTCAATAAGATAAAAATATTTTTTTGAATAGTAATTTGTGACTTTTATTTAACGCGGTTAAAGGTAAATAGGTTAATTCAAGGTAAAAGGAATATTATAATAATTCACAATTACCTTAAAACTTGTCCAAAACATTTTTTTAAGTCATTAATGACCATGAAAATATTTGGGTCGATTTTGGGACCCCTTTTACCCACTTGGGAGTGATACTGACAATTTAGATTAATTAACTTAAAGTAAAGGCCAAAATTACATAAACAAAAATCTTTTAGTAATTAATTTTTAATAGTTTTATATAAGTAATATTTTTAACTATAAATATTAACTAGAAATATAAAAATATTTCCTACATCATGGTATTTTTTTATAATTTTATACATCAATGAAATTAAATTATGTGTGACACAATATTGATGCAATATTTACCACATTAATAAATGATTTAAATAAATAAGATTATAATGATTAAAATATTATCCAAAACATGTCCAATTATGATTGGATGATTTTATTTCGACCATTATTCATCTTATCTTCATCTTTAATGATTTTCGGACCATTATAAACCAAATATAATTTTATAATAAAATAATAGTTTCACACTTTCCTAAAGAGCCCCTCCTCCCCCTTATAAAAGGAGACCACTTCTAACCAATTCGTCACACCACTCAAGCCATTTGGCATGTAAAAAATCTTCCCAATTAATCTCCCTACATCCTTCTCCTCCTCCTAGAGGCCTTAAAATAGGCAGAAGTAACTTCAAGAAGTCATTTTGGTTCAAACCAAAGGACGTTACCCAAATTAAAGGTAATAGTTTCTCTTAAATTGTTTTCTTTTATTTTACTTCTCCAACCCATAAAATATTTTTTATTCCTTTATTTTGTAACAGAAATAGTATCCTCATTATTCTAGGATGTTTTTATGAGAAGGATTATAACTACACATACACACACCTCCATCAAATGGATGAAGAACTTAATGTTTCTATGGATGGAAAACTAACACCCCACGAAAAGATGATTGTTCAAATGTCTCCAACCGCCTCTCATGGTGTCCATTATGACGGAACTATATTTATATATTATATATATTATGTTTATGTATTCTTTATGCATCTGTATTTTCCATTTATATCATGACTTTATGGTTTCCATAGAGGGTAAATACGATAACCTCATTTGAGGAAGCGCAGACTACCGCCCCCTCAAAGTGGTGTGACTCGTTAATGCCTTATGTGGGATGTATAAAGGATAGAGTTAGTGATATTATATATGATATTATAATGTATTTATAATATATCTATGTATCATTATATTTTAATTCCATTAAAATAATAAATATAAATGAAAGTAGCGTTCATGCGTACGTACGACTTACCGTCTCCATGAACAGTGCATTTCATTTCTTACCTCTAAATGTTATGTAATATTATAAATAAATGTATATACTGGAAATATATGATATATATGATATCTAAATCATGAATATAATTCTGGATATAATGAACCTTTGACCACATGAATGACATAAAATTATAAGAAGTCCATTTTTGACTCAAGTATCAAATATCGACAAAACAAACATTATTAACATAAATGATTACATAATGTATATAACATGTTAATAAGTCATATAAAAGAAATAATAAACATAAAAAGGGTTCTTAATAAAGTATAAATTCACTTTATTTTATTATTCAAGAGATTAAAAAACGATCGAGTCAAGTCGGACATGAGGTAAGAGATTTTTTATATCACTTTAATTTCGTGAGATTTCCATTATTCGCCAAATATTCATTTCATGTGATGTATTTTGTACTTAAATTTGATATATATTATCATGATTCTAATTATATTCATGGTATTCTGTGATTCATTTGGTGGATATTAACTTTTGGTCATACGAATGAGTTTATTACAACGTGTTAAAGGGTTTCATCTCACTCTTTATTCCCATGAGATTCATGCTATATTTGCCACTATTTCCTTTTATGTGGTCTATGTACTTCCCATGATTGTAATATTTGTGTAATATACCATTATTTATGGGTATTTACATCTACATTTTATGGTAATTCTTTCATGCGGCGTATGTTTTCTAAGTTACCAAATCAATAAGGGAACCTTTCACCCTCCACTTTTAAAAGACTTATTTTTTTATTTCTTTTAATTTACTTCTTGTTATGATGAGATATGTTCTTATATATCCTTAATGATGTATAATTTATCTAAAATTAATGATATACCCTTTTTATCTCATAAACTAATTTCTTAATTTTAAAGTGATGTCGTTAGGCTGTCGAATTTTTACAAGGGAACTTCTTATCCCAATTTCAATTCTTTGAGATCGACTTGTACTTCTGGAATATGTCATCCTATGAATATATGTGAATGAACTCTGATTGTTTTACACATAATATATACTTATATTGGGTGTATTTATATTTGTCACACATAATTATGTGATTGATTTATCCTTAATTTAATGATACCATCTTTATAAGGGATTTCATCCCAATTTACATTTCCACTGAGACTTCATTGTTGTTATGCACCAATTAACTCTTATATGGTGTATATAATGACCTTTGAAATATTATATCATGAATACCTTTATTCTCATGATATTATAAAGTTCTTATTAAAAGTTATTCTTCAATTATTTGTATTCAAGCGTCTCTCTTTTTGTTAAAAAAATCTTTAACTAAAATATCATTTTAATTGTTTTAAAATTTATTCATCTAAATATTTCTCATTAATTTACATGTTTTTTAAAATGGTTTTTAGGATTTATTTATATGGACATTAATTTTTTCAAATGATAATTCATTTAAAATATTCAAAGTGCTATGGGACACTTTAATTCAAAAATCTCTTTTTCAATGGTTTTGAAAATGATTTGATAAAGAATTGTTTATTTCAATATCTTGATTTGATATATTAGAATATGGAAATGTTATCATTCATTTATACATGTGTTATGTGTTATGATTATGTTATGGTAATTGGGAATTTTTTTACGTATACTGGTGGTTCCATGATAAACCTAGGGCGGGTGAGCCCGAGATAGCTCTCCAATGCATTGGGTAACGTGATGGAGGTAAACGTGATTTTTCTCCTAAGAGATATAGGGAAAATACTATGATGGGTATTCCAAGTGTAACTTCCTATGTAGCTGTTATAGCTACAATGTATGTTTGATATGGATTGCATAGGTAACCTTTATGATTTATGATTTATGCATGTTATTCGTAAATCTTATGATTTTATAAGGTTTGTTATGATTGAAAAGTATGGATTCTTGGATTAGTATTTATTGTTGGGATAATTTTTTCCTTCCTTATTTTATAACCTTTACTGATATTTTTATGCTAATCCAAAGTTTTTTAAATGTTCTCCACAAGAATTAAAGATCAATAGGTTCAAGGATGGGATCACGGAAAAGTTGTGTAGTCAAAAACATGGAACTAGACATGTGTCTTTTTTAAGAGTTTTTATTTTATGAAAAAATGGATACTGAGTAGTAGTGTCTACTTGTAGTATTCAAGTTGTTATGTAATAATTATGACCTATTTTTCTAAAACTCTAATCCTGAAAAGATCCCCAATGTGAATTATTCATTTAATTCAAGATTATGTAATGTTTAAGGTTGGGTCCTTACAGTTGGGTTCAGAGGTCAGTTTAGATAACTTTAGAGGTTAAGGAATTCTTTAAGCACAAAGTGACATTTCGTTAATGGTTAGGATTTCAGAAAGAGTCATTGTTTTTATAGATGAAGTGAATGAGTTTAAGATAACATGAAAAAGTATATCTTAGTGTTTAACCTCCTCATAAGATATTATATGATGATTTTACAAATATACTAACACTGGCCATTTTGGTTTTTGTAAATAGTTGGATCAGCAGGCACCAAAGTAACAGTAGATGTGAAGAAAACTGTGACAGTTTTCTAAACGAGCAACTGAATGATATGGGAGCCGCAATGAGAACACTTGTAGTTATTCTCAACCAAATATATGTAGTCATTATTGACCACCTAAACCTTAGTGATATTTATAAGGAACGGTATATACGAGAAACAAATACGTATGGAAGTTCATGTAATAATCATAAAGTTAAGTGTGTTTGAAAACCTATGTTTCAAAGATGTAGAATGAAACACCTAGGAAAATGTTTCAAAGGGACACAAAGATTCTATAGATGTGGAAATTATGGTCATAAATCAAGAACCTTCCATGGAAAAAGGAAGCATCCAGTTGACTCTAGGAAAGGGAAAGAAGTTATTTCTGAGGGATCAATTGAATGTTTTAGATGTGGTGTTCATGGTGATTATGAAAACACATGTCCTACGAAGATGTTTTGGGAATGGGATCACCAGGATCATATAAATATTAATTTACCAATACCTAATGCCATTCTGATTGAGGATGAAGAAACTGACAATGACCAATGAAAGGTATGGATTATTTCTTAAAATATGTTTTCCTATTATTGAAATAGTATGATATGATTCATGATTTTTTTGTAGGAAAAAAGTATTTCATAAGAAGTTGGAATTTAATGTTCAATAGATCATGAAGATTGTTGAATGAGTAAGAAGTCAACATATAAGGGATTCAAGAGTTATGGTAGAATTTAGGATGGTGAAATGCTTAAAAGTATTAAGGCTCTTCTAATGATAGGATTACATTAGAAGACTTTTTATAGTATGTGTAACCTTGATTCTTGATATATGAAAATTTTATTCAAGGAATAATCATCATCTCTTTTTTGGATATAGTTATAAAGAACCATTTGAGTTTATATGATCCTTGAATTTGAGGCAATTACTGGTTAATACATTTTGGGATGAAAAATGAAAGTTATTAGATAACCTTTGTGGTTAAAATATGTTATGGTTATTTTTGATGAATTTAACTCTTTTAGGAAATGTTATAAAATTTTGTAGTTTTTGAAAAGGGACAACACGCAAACCATGCGACAACCCATCGCGTCAGACGAAGTTGCGGGAATCGAACCCACAACGAAAGTGCGACTTGTATTTATCACCTACCACTGGACTACGTGAAGTCCCTGGTTAGTATGACTAATTATTTTTAGTTAGATGATCTTATGAATTAGGAATATATTGATTTTGGGTTATCTATGGAAATGGTTAACCTATCATGGAGGATATGTGATTAGGTTAATTACTTTTCAATATGAGACTTTAAGAGTAACTGATGTTATTTGGAGATAAATGTTCAGATTTAACTTGGAAGACTATGTGATTAAATCCTTCAGAGATTTGGGTTTCAATCTTAGTTTGTAATTACTTTGAATAATTTTAAGGATAAGTGTTTATTTAATGGCCTTTCTTGAACCTTGGGTTCTTTTTGTTGAATTTTGGAGATTAAGAGTAGTATTTCTTTTTATAAAGGATTATCCTTTTAGTGATTATCTGATCTTGTACTAACAATTTTTGTTTTAGTTGGTGTCTAAATACAAGAGAAATAGACAGTTATTTTTTGGATTAGGTGATTCTCTATAAGATGATTCCTGTGCTTTTGATGTGAACAAGTCTTTTTGAATGCTCATTATTTAGAGAAATTATTAGTTTTGGTAGAAACTTATTAAACGATGAAACTATACTCGATAGTAAGTATATTTACTTATGTTTTTATTCTATGTAGAAGATGAATTCCTCAAAATTATGAAAAGTAACGTAAAACAAAAACATTGTTGGTTTACATTTCCTACTGGGTAATCAAAGACCATTTACACACATCCTAATTTTGTGATTTTTTTGTGGTTAACTTTATCCTAATCATGTTTCCTATCACTCCCTATCAGAACATGACCTTTTTTTTCTCCTCCATATCTATGTTTTCATGGAATTGTAGTATGGGTTTACTCAGGTGACCATTGTACTTTTTTTTCTTTCTTTTAAATTGATAGTTTTACAAACTCTTTTTTTCCGATATAAGACTTTCAATAAAGTTTCCGAGCCCAAATTTTAAAATTACGAGGACACAATTCCCAAAAGGGGGGAAGTATATAACATACCAGGTAAATAAAGAATTTTACTTATTCATATTTATTAATTTTTGAATTAAATATTAACTTTACTTTAAAAAGGTTTCTATGTTTGATATCGTACCCGATACACAAAAATGAGTTTCTTTGAAATCTTACATTAGACACTAATAATATATTATTATTTTAAACTTTAGTTAACTCCTAGCCATTATATTGGAATGAATGAAAGAAAATAACTAAAATATGATTATACATTTTTGTTAAATGTATTTACATTTATCCAATAAAATATAGAGGCTTAAAATGTGAATGAATCTAATTTTAAGCACAATTTACATTAAAAGGATGATTTATCTCCTTTTAATGGGGAAACCATTTTAAATATATTTTTGGTCACTTTAATACATTCTATTTGACCAAATAAAATCCTTCTTTAGAATGGGGACATCAAAATTTAATTTGTGTAAATTTTTGGGATTTTTCTGATAAAGTACATTTTTTAATGAATAGTGAAAATATTGTATTTTAATTCAAAAGTCCCTTTTAATCTAATTTATTTATATGGTAATATTATCTTTTTAATTGGTTTTAAAGTTTAATAAGAATATATTTTTACCATATAATCAAATTTTGGTCATTGGAATTAATTTCACTTTGAAATTGGACATAAACAAGTGTCGATCTTTTGATTGTTATTGTTTCTTAAAAACATGCTATTTGTTTCAAAAATGGAAATTAATTTTAAAATTAATTAATGAAACTTTTATATTCTGAATTTGGAAAAATAAACATCATTTTTGAATTCAGAATATCAAATAAATCTTAGGCTGAATTTTTGTTATTTTTCTGAAAAACATCAATTTTTGATGAATATTGAAACCACTTAGTACTAGTTAAAAAACATACTTTTTGATTTAAATGAAATGTTACCGCTTCTGTGAATTGAATTTCAAAAATCTGACATACATGGTTATTATCAATAACTAAAATTTGGTACAATAAGATGAATATAATTTTTTGTTGTATAGTAACTTTTGACTTTTATTTACCACTGTTAAAGGTAAATAGGTTAATTCAAGGCAAAAAGAATATTATAATAATTCAAAATTACCTTAACACTTGTCAAAACGTTGTTTTTGAGTCATTAACGACCATGGTAATCTTTGGGTCTATTTTGGGACCCCTTTGAGCCACTTGGGAGTGATAATGACAATTTAGATCAATTAATTTAAAGTAAAGGCCAAAATGACATAATAAAAAATCTTTTAGTAATTAATTTTTATATAGTGTTATATAAGGAATATTTTTAACTATAAATATTAAATAGAAATATGAAAATATTTACTACATATTGGTTTTTTTATAATTTTTAGACATCAAAGAAATTAAATTATGAATGACACAGTAATGATGAAGTATTTACCTCATTAATAAATGGTTTAAATAAATAAGATTAAAATGATTAAAATATTATCCAAAACATGTCCAATTATGATTGGATGATTTAATTTAGACCCCTAGTAATCTTATCTTCATCTTTAATGATTTTTTCACCATTAGAAACCGAATATAATTATATAATAAAATAATAGTTTCACACTTTCCTAAAGAGCCCCTCCTCCCCCTTATAAAAGGACACCACATCTAACCAATTCCTCACACATGTCAAGCCATTTTTCTTGTCCAAACTCTACCCAATTAAGATTCCTAAATACCTCTCCTCCTCTTAGAATCCTTACCTTAGGTAGAAGGAACTTCAAGAAGTCCTTTTGGTTCAAACCAAAGGAAGTTACCCAAATTAGAGGTAAGGATTTCTCTTAAATTGTTTTCTTTTATTTTACTTCTCCAACCCCTAAACTCTTTTTTAATACATTATTTTGTAACAAAAACACTATCCTAATTATACTAGGATGTGTTTATGATAAGTATTTGAACTACACATACACACACCTTCATCAAATGGTTGAATAATATAATGTTTCTGTGGATGGAAAACTAACGCCTCACGAAACGATGATTGTTCAAATATCTCCAACCGCCTCTCATGATGGACATTATGATAGAACTGTATTTATATATGATATATATTATGTTTATGTTTTTTTTATGCTTCTGTATTTTCCATTTATAGCATGCCTTTATGGTTTCCATAGTGGGTAAATACGATATCCTTATTTGAGGAACCGCGGACTACCGCCCCCTCAAAGTGATGTGACTTGTTAATGCCTTATGTGGGATGTATAAAGGATAGACTTAATGATATTATATATGATGTTATACTGGAATTATAATATTATTATGTATCATTATGTTTTAATTCCATTAAAATAATAAATAGAAATGAAAGTAGCGTTCATGCGTATATACGACTTACCGTCTCCATGAACGATGCTTTTCATTTCTTACCTCTAAATGTTATGTAATATTATAAATACATGTATATACTGGAAATATATGAAATATGTGATATATTAATCATGAATACCATTCTGTATATAATGAACCTTTTACCACATGAACAACATGTAATTATAAAAAGTTCATTTTTGACTCAAATACCACATATCGACAAAACAAACATTATTAACTTAAATGATTATATAATATTTATAACATGGTAATAAGTGATATAAAAGGAATAATAAAATTAAACAAGGATCTTAATCAAGTATAAATTAACTTTAGTTTATTTTTCATGATATTAAAGAACAATTGAGTCAAGTTGGACATGATGTAAGGGATTTTCTTTTCTCACTTTTAATTCTGTGAGATTTCCATTGTTTTCCAAGTATTCATTGCATGTGGTGTATTGTTTACAACCATTTGATATATATTAAAATTATTCTAATTATATTAATGGTATTTTGTGATTCATTTGGTCGATAGTAACTTTTTGTTATATGAATTAGTTGATTACAATGTGTTCAAGTGTTTCATCCCACTTTTTATCCTCATGAGATTCTTGCTATATTTGCCACTATTTACTTTTATGTGCTGTATGTACTGCCCATGATTGTACTCTTTGTGTAATATACATTAATTTATGGGTATTTACATCTACATTTTATGGTACTTATTTCATGTGGTGTATGTTTTGTAAGTTACCAAATCGTTAAGGGAACCTTTTACCCTCCTATTTTTAAAACACTTATTTTTTGATATGTATTTTAATTTATAACTTGTTATTATGGGATATGTTTTTATATATCCTTTTTGATGTAAAATTTCTGTACAATTTATGAGATACCATTTTTATCTCATAAACTAATTTCTGAATTTTAAAGTGATGTCGTTAGGGTGTCGAATTTTTACAAGGGAACTTCTTACCCCAATTTCAATTCTTTGGGATCAACTTGTACTTCTTGAATATGTCATCCTATGATTATGTGTGAATGAAATAGATTGTTTTACACTTAATTTTCACTTATATTGGGTGTATTTTTATCCTTCAAACATAATTATGTGATTGATTTATCCTTAATTTAAGGATACCATCTTTATAAGGTATTTCATCCCAATTTACATTTCCACTAAGACTTCATTGTTGTTATGCACCAATTCACTCTTATATGGTGTATATACTTTCCTTTGAAATACTATACCATAAATCCCTTTATTCTCATGATATTATAAAGTCCTGATTAAAAGTTATTCTTCAATTATTTGTATTCAAGTGTCTCTCTTTTTGTTAAAAAACTTTTTAACTAAATTATCTTTTTAAATATTTTAAAGATCTATTCTTCTAAATATATATCATTAATGCCCATGTTTTTAAAAATGGGTTTTAGGATTTATATATATGTACATTAATGTTTTCAAATGACAATTAATTTAATAGCTTCAAAGTGGTATGAGACACTTTGATTCAAAGATCTCTTTTTAAATGGTATTGAAAATGATTTCATAAAGCATTGTTTATTTCAATATCTTGATTTGATATTTTGGAATGTGGAAATTATATATTTCTTTTAAACATGTGTTATGTGTTATGATTATGTTATGGGTATTGGGAATTGTTTTACATATACGGGTGGTTCTGTGATAAACCTAGGGCAGGTGAGCCCAAGATAGCTCTCCAATGCATTGGGTAACGTGACGGAGGTAGACATGATGTTTCTCCTAAGAGATTTAGGGAATATACTATGATTGGTATTCCAAGTGTAAATCCCTACGTAGCTGTGATAGAAAAAATATAAGTTTGATATGGACGCCATAAGTAACCTTTATGATTTATGATTTGTGTGTGTTATTCATAAATCCTATGATTTTATAAGGTATGTTATGATTGAAAAGTATGGTTTCTTGGTTTTGTATTTATTGTTGGGCTAATGTTTTCCTTCCTTATTTTATAACCCTTACTGAGATTTTTATTCTCATTCCATTTTTTTGAAATTCTTTCCACAGGACTTAAAGATGAATAGGTTCAAGGATGGGATCCAAAAAATTCATGTTGTCTAAAACATGGAAATAGACAAGTGTCTTTTTTAAGAGTTTTTATTTTATAAAAATAATAGATACTAAGTAGTTGTGTCTACTTGTAATATTAAAGTTGTTATGTAATAGTTATGGACTAATTCTCTAGAACTCTAAACCTGAAAAGATCCCTAATGTGAATTATTCATTTAATTTAAGATTATGTAATGTTTAAGGCCAGGTCCTTATAAATATCTCGTATGAAATTTTGAGCGTACCTTGCGAGTCGAGAAAATTTTGCTTCATAAGTAGCCATTGAGTCATCCACCTGCCTCATTTCCAAGAATTGTTTCTCCATACTAATACGAATTACCTTAGGAAAATATTTCTCAAGAAACATACTTTTGAATTCATCTCAATCGAATGCATCAATCTCTTCACTATCCTTGATATTTTTAATCATCGACCATCACTGATCGGTTTCACCTTCAAAAAGGTAAACAACGAGACTAACCTTTAGATATTATAAACACATCATGACATCAAAAATATTTTCCTGTGCTTTAATAAACCCTTTAGCTAGAACATGATCAGATGATCCTGAGAATGATAGGGGATATTGCCTCATGAAATGATCCACTACTGTCATGTTCTTATTTGGTTGATCTAGTTGATCTCATTCATGGATACCACCACCATTTATAGCTTGACTTAACTTTTACATCACTACGACAAACTTTTTAGATCCGATTCTGACCATCTCAGGTTTCTGATTTAGATGGTTGTCTTCCTCCTCATGTCATCCCATCATAGCTTCCTTGTTTCCTCTTCCTAAAACTATTCGGAACACATAAATATCTTAGGCGAAGAAAGTTGGTAATATGTAAATGCTATATCATTTCAATATTGACATAAATGAATTTATGGATATTAATTTAGAAATACCATAATTCCTAAATTTGTCTAAACCAACCTTTGATACCAACTATAAGGACCCATCCTTAAACATTACATAATCTTGAGTTAAGTCAAGAGTTCACATTGAGAATCTTTTCTAGTTTAGAGTTTTAGAGAATTAGGCCATAACTATTACATTACATCTCAAATATTACTAAGTAGACACTTCTACTTAGTATCCATTTTTTCATAAAATAAAAACTCTTAAAAGAAAACAAGAATTATTTTCTTGATATAAATCTTATTGAATTCACCCTTTCTCTTACCCTTCCTTATACCCTGTGAAAAAACATTTTGAAAACATGGGATGAGCATAACAAGCTCAGTAAGGTTTTTAAAATAAAGAAATAAATCATAAGTCCATCAATAAATACAATACATAAGCTCTTTACCACACCTAATGAAATAATAATATTTATGAATAACACATAGAAATCATAAATCATAAATGTAACTGGTGGCATAAATAACATACTTACATTGTAGCTTTCATAGCAACATTGAGTGTTACATTTCGAATACCCATTATATTTTATTTCCTAAATCTATTAGGTGAAACATTAATGTTTACCTCCATCACATTACCCAATGCATTGGAGAGAAATCTCGGGCTCACCCACCCTAGGTTTATCATGTAACCACCCATCTACGTAAACAATGCCCAAGAACCATAACATATTGATAACACATAAAACAAACATAAATGAAAGATAAAATTTCCACATTTCAATCATAATATATCATTTCAAAATATTGAAATTATCAATCCATTCTCAAAACCATTTTCAATACCAAAATACATAAAAACATTATTTGGTATTTATTTCCCTTTTAAAAACACTATGGCTTGTAGAGGAAGCTAAATATCAAATAACACTCGCGATGGCAGAAAGGTCTTTGTCACCATGTATGTTAGAAAGAAACATTCCCTTTTTAATTTAGTAAAATGATATGTAGAAATATATTCCATTTTAATGAAATGAAAATTAAAATGGGTTTATACATTGTATAAAATAATGTCTTGTATAAATCAAAATATGCCTCAATGAAAGGAGATTGAGACGAAGTCCCTTACCTAATGTCTGACTTGACTCATTCGTTCTTTAATCTCCTGAATAATAAAATAAAGTTAATTTATATTTGAATAATAATATTTTTCATGTTTTTTATTCCTTTTATATTACTTATTACTACGTTATAAACATTACTCAATCATTTAAGTTAATAACTATCGTTTTGTCGATATTTGGTACTTGATTCAAAAATGAAGTTCTTATAATTATAAGTTGTCCATGTTGTCAAAATTCCATTATCTCCAGAATAATATTCATTATTTTGATATCATATATATCATATATATCTAGTATATATATGTTTTTATAATAGTACATATCATTTTGAGATAAGAAATGAAATACACCTTTCATGGAGATGGTTAGCCGTACATACGCATGAACGCTACTTTCATTTCTATTTTATTTTTAATAGAATGAAAACTTAATGATACATAGGTATATTATAATTCCATTATAATTTCATATATAATTTCAGTAATTACATCTTTTATATGTTCTATTTATGGAATGGACGAGTAATATCACTTTGAGGGGGAGATAGTCCACACTTCCTCAAATGAAATTATCATATTTACCCATTGTGGAAACAATATTGATTTGATATAAGTGAAAAATATAAAATAATAGAGAAAATATAAATATAATATATATCAAATATAAATATAGAACCATATTAATGTCTACCATAAGAGGTGGTAAGAGATAATTGAACAATCATCATTTCATGAGGCAGTAGTTCGTCGTCCATATGAAACAGTATGTTTGTATCCATTAGATGGAGGTGTGTAGAAGTGTAGTATGCATCATCCTAATAACAACATATCAATTTATTTAGGATATTTTTTTGTTAAAAAATAATATAATAGAAATATTTTAGGGGGTTGGAGAAGGAAAATAAAATAAAATAACTTGATAGAAGATGTTAACTTTAAATCGGGTAACTCCCTTTGGTTTGAACCAAAAGAATTTCATGAATTACCTTATGACTAAAGTAATGATTCTAGAAGGAATAGAGGGATGTTGGGAGTTTCTTTTAGCAGAGTTTGGATGATCCAAGAGGCTTGAGAGGTGTGAGTAATGGGTTAGAGGTGGAGGCCTTTTATAAGAGGGAGGAGGGGCTCTTTGGGAAAGTTTGAAAGTATTAGATTATTATAAAATTATTTTCAGTTTTAAGAGGTCCAAAACTTATTTAATTGGAATATAAGGTGAAAATAATTCTAAATAAAATCATCCAATAATAATTGGATAAGTTTTGGATATTTTTAATCCTTATATTTTTTTATTTAACCCTTTGTTATCTTATTTGACTTTTACCACATCCTCTTATATATTCATACTATATGGTTAATATATTTATGATAAAATGAAAATATACCCAAAATGGATAATTTATGAAATTTTTAACATTATTTATGTAATTTGGATGAATCTTAGATTTTTAGGATTATTTTATCATTTAATAAAATATTAATTGTATTAAAAACTCATTTATGTCCATTTATAAATTATTCATATCAAGAATTTTAAAAAAATCTATAACTACATGATTATTTTGAAGAAACTTCATTCAATAAATTATAACAAGTCAGTAATATCCCTAATTTTTTTTTATTTTATAAAAAATTTCAAAATAAATTTCTAATATCAATTATTTGAATCCTTTATTAATGAAGCAATTAATGCATCACCATTGTTTCAAAATAAAATTTATATAATTAAAGTCTAAATATTATAAATTAAATACCATGATGTAGGAAATAATTTTATAATTAAAATTAATATTTATAGTCGAATATATCACTTATATAACCTCATATACAATTGTTTTACTAAAAGATATATGTATATGTTATTTTTGTCCTTACTTTAAATTAATTAATACAAAGTGTCATTATCACTCCCCAATGCCTCCATGGGGTCCCAAAATCAACCCAAGGATTCCCCTAGTAGGAAATATCTCATCTAATAGGTTTATTATAAGTTTAGAGGTAATTTTATATTATTATAATATTATTTTTACTCTTATTTACCAGATTTACCCTTTAACCATGGTAAATAAAATATTTACCGAAGTAATATTCATAATGTATAAAAATAAAAGATACCCATATACACAATTTATACCTCCTGATTCCAAATATAGAATCCATTTCTACAAATACAGAACAAATAATTGGCAGAAATTAATTTAAAAATAATTCCTGTTGTCAAAACCAAAAGGCCTGTTTTTAAGAAATAATACCTATCAAAAGATTGAACTTTGTTTATGTCCAATTTCAAAGTGAAATTATTTCTAATGACCAATATTGGATTAAATGGAAAAAATATAATATAATTAAATTTTAAAACTAAGCAGAAATATGATCTATTCATATAAATAAATTATATTTAAATGTAATTTGGAATTAAAATGCTGTATTTTGCACTATTCATTAAAAAAATGAACTTTTCAGAAAAATACCAAAATTTCATCCAAAGTAATTTTTGATGTCCCGATTATAAATAAGAATTTTATTTTTTCCAATAGAATATATAAAAGCGAAAAAAATATATTTAAAAAGGGTTTTCCCTTAAAAGGTGGTTAATCAACCTTTTAAAAACTATTAAAGTATATATGCTTAAAATTAGATTCATTCACATTTTAAGATTCTACATTTTATTGAATAAATGTAAAAACATTTATCTAACATGTATAATAATATTTTAGTTAGTTATGTTCATTTCCTTCAATACAATGGTTAATCATTAACAAAATTTAAAAATAATAATATTATTAAATTATTTGTTTGGTAAAACACAACATTGTGTGCAACATAAGATTTCAAAGAAACCAGTTGTTGTGTATCGAGTTCGCCATCAAACATAGAATCCCCTTTAAATTAAAATTAATATTTAATTTACAAATATTAATAAATATGAAAATTTTCATATTCTTTATTTACTTGGGTTGTTACAAATTTTGTAATGATAAATAACTAATGAAACATATTCATGCATTAAAATGTATCATTCCATAAAAAATCGTTTTCCATTTTATTTTATGAAAATAAACACATTATGTATAAATTATATTTTTCATGTGAATAATTATTTTTCACCAATTTAATTACATATTTATATGAAATAATTCTAAGAATAGTTAATATCTTTGAAAATTTATTTTCCTATTATTAATATTTTCATTATAATTAATATTTTTAATTAAAAGTTAAATTTTGAATTATATAGTTTTAATTTTAAAATTTCATCATAATCCTAAGATTCAATATGTAAATATTAGATTAATATGATTTTTTTCATAAATAGTTGAAATTTAGGAGAATATTGAATAATATCATTTTTACCAAAATTTAAAATTTTATCACTTTATAGTTTTATAAGAAATAGCTATAAATATATAATATAGTTTAATTGATAAAATAGTTATTTATGGAGATAAAATAAGAATTTTAAAACATAATTCTTAATTTATAAAACCTATTTTTATCATTTTATGAACATAAGAAGTATTTTTTAAGAAAAGTGTTTTTGTTATTATATTTTTAGAAAATATTAATTATGTAATATTTAGTTCTATATTTCATATAAATCGCATAATGTTTATTTGATTTATAAAAACCAATTTATAATTTGAAAATAAAATACCATGGATATTTTACCCAAAAAATAAATTTTAATCACATAAAATACTTCTTATAGAAATGGGTTTTTTGCGTTACATTAGGTAAAGATAAAATTGAGTTTTCATACACATAGAAATTTTACCTAATAATATAAATTGAATATTTGAAATCATTAATAATAAATTATTTAACAATGGAAATTTAATTTTTTAGCATAAAAATTGATTTACATAGGTAAATATTGGTTACCACTATACAATAAAAAAATGCTAAAATTGTCATTTCTAGGATTTAATGTCTTAAAAAATGTTTAAAAATTGGGTAAATATTATTTTTTGATGGATTTTATGACATTAATGAACTACCAATTAAATATTTTTCATCTTTGAGTCTGTTGGATATGTCAGATTAGTTCTCTCTTTATATTAACATGAAATATTTAAAAATTTGATATACTCACCAATTATAAAGGTTTATTCTCATTACCCCTTCAAGACCACAGAGAAAATAAGTTTCCTCGTAAAAATATATGATTTTTACAAACACTATAATAATTTTACAAGTCCTTGTGCTATATTTTATATGAGATCTACACAAGACATTGACCCCTATATAGTATTTCTAGGGAAACACTATGTCTTCAATGTGATAAAATTTTTCCAAAAAAAATTATTACATACATTCCCATATAAAATTTAAAATTCCAATAAAATTAAATTAGTAATTTATTATACTAAATTTTATTGTTCTAAGTGAATAACTATTAATAGAATTTCCCCTTTTCTTTTTATGAAAAACGATGTTCATATTCAGACATTGTGCAGACTACCTCCACCCCAAAGCGATGACTTCTATTTTTCACCAATAGATGTATTCACTATTTATAAGGTTATAATTGAAGAATTAATGTGAAATAAAAAAATAAAATTATTATTTTTATTGTGGGAAAGTTATAATCCACCATCATTCCCTCTCATTATTCAGGAAATAAAAATTTTAATTTTGTGTTATGCGATCTAACGCATCTATCCAGAAAGGAATCTCTTATATCATGTAGTTTATTAATTTTTTATTAAAACTACATAAAATATGACTCAATACATAAAAAATTATAAATAATATCAGTATTAAACTATAATAAGGATATTACTCCTAATTAAACTACTAGTATAATTATAATTATCCATTAATTATTGTATATTCATGATTGGTTCAGATTAATTACCAACATGAACAATTTCATAAATTAGTATCATGGATGACTATGAGAACATAATTATAGATAATTAATGATATAAATAAGAAAATACATATTTTATTTTTATTCTTCAATGGTAATAGTATTTTAAATATCATTAATTTAGATACTAACATTCATTCATGAAAAATCATCAAAACATTATCTTTTCTTATTTATACATTATCATCAAAAAATATCAAAAAATTAAATTATAATATTATAAATAAGTATAAGACTACAATTCCATTGCCTTTTTTTTATTTTTTAATCATGAAATTCTTGATAAGAATGAATAATAACACTATTATTAAGAAACTAGATCCTGATGACTAGGATTGATCACACCCATTATAGAAATTATATAACCAATTATTAATATTATTATTAATAAAAACAATAAATAAAGTTTATAAATGGTGATCTATATGAAAAAGGTTCTTAAAAAGATTATTAATATAGTTAATTTTTTTATAATATATATTTATGTGCTTTATTTGATGTAAGTAATTAAGGTAATATCTTATTTATATCATGTCAAATTCCATAAGGCTTTTTGTATATTAAAAACATTATTTTTAAATGGTGTATAAACAATCCGTTAGAGTTTTTATATCAAGAAATATTAATTATTCATAGTTTTTTATATTCAACATTGATCACTCCCCTAAAAGTGTTTTCATTTAAAATGTTACTCATACTGTAATAGTTTCATTATCCGTATAAAATTCAAACAAAGATTGTTTTTTAATATTAATACAACTGGGGAATTTTTATTATATGTAAATACACTCACAAATCTAATTTGGGTAATCATGTGGTTTTCCTTCTCTTAAAACAATTTCATTTGCCCATGACTCGTATTATCAATGAATAGTTTTTGTACGTGTAACTTACACCGTCTTTTATTCTTGTACATGAACATTCCATTTTTCATGTCCATATTCATTATAAAATTTTGAAAATTTCCTTATCTATGACTAAATAATTTATTAAGGTATATTTATACTGGATTAAATTATTTAAATTACTTTAAAAAATATAATATTCTCAGTATGTAACACTTTTTTGAAGGTGTGAAAAGTGTATCTATAGAAATTTTTTCATGTGAGTTAATATTTTCTTCATCTTTTTATATTATATGAATCCTATAGTCTATGATATCACGGTGCCTCAATAAAATTATTACTTTCATGGTTTTATAAAATAAATATTTTATAAATATCAAATATATTTTATATGCCTAAAGATATTTTATCTAAAAATCATAATTGTTTTCATCTTATATATTTCCCTTGGAAATATTTTATACATGATCAAAGAGATCATCCAAATGATACAATACTAAATATTTAATAGTTTTTATTATTAAAATCACTTTTTTATCAATTAGATATCTCATAATTTCCTTTTTCTTTACAAATCAACATCTATTTTAGTCATGTTTTTCTTTTAATTCCTTTCCACTATGAACAATATACAATTCTTTCCTTTTATTCATGGGTGTTCGCTTAGATTCCATATGTTGACTAATTGGTGAAATTGTTGACCAAACTATATACACCTTTCTCTATATGGTGTTAGTTTGAGAGATTATTATATAAAAAAATATATAATTTGATGATTGATGTACTAACAAAAATATGTAAAATTTATATACTGATATATATTTTTATATATTTAGTAGTAAATTTAATTATTTATTATTTAACCATCCACCAAATTTCTTTTTCTGGGTTATGATCATGTTATCCTTTATAATAAACTGTGGTAATTACTTGGAATACATATTTTTTATCTTAATATAGATGTTTATTAATTACTAAGGAATGGTAACTATGAATTTTATTGATATTTATATCATTAACATGGTTAATGGATTCAATAAAATGAATTGATAGGTGTTATCGCTATTATATAGTCTTTTATTGCATTATATGGTCTCATGCAAAAAACGATACGTGTATTTGTTGTATTTCTACCCAATGGAGATTAAAGTCATGGTTCCACCCTTGATGGAAATTATTATTTCATACTTATATCAATGATATTAGGAATAGTGATTTGTATGAGGCTGTAATGGTAAAAGATATCCATCATTATGCAATCCATCACCATTTATTAATTACATATTATCTAAGTTATTATTTATATGATCATTTCGACCATAGATTTATTTTATGTTTTGTTATATATAATTATTTTATTATTATTAATTCCTTACATATTATTTATTCCATCCTATATTAATATATAATTTCTCCCTTAATGAGTGTTTCATGTCTCCCTTCATTTTATTCAATTTACCAATGTTAGGAAGATAATTATTTAAGATTATATGATTAGAAGAGAATTATGTGTAAATAATATTATGGGATATGATTACTACTTATTATGGAATTTGAAACAACATATATATTTAAAAAAAATATCAATTGTATGAGATAGAAATGGGGGTTTTCAAATAAATTTTTTTCTTAACTCTCTGAAATACTAAAACTGAAAGGTACTTTGAATGTGTGTGACTCAATATTTGTTAGTAATTTTGTATTTATTGGTTGTTAAAATTGGATCACATCAAATGGTATTCAAATATTGTATGTAATGAAGGAATTTAACTTCATTGGAGTCAGGTGTGTGGTTCCAGGGTGTAATAAGCTTAATTCCAACTGGGGGAGATGATTTATTATTACATGGGGGTAATGATAACATATTCCATAGTTTGGGATATGGTTTGCTGTAATTTAAAACCAGTTATATATATGTTATGTGTTATGGAGTATAATAAACTTTGGGTATTATTTATTCAATAGGGTGTATTTACTTTCATCTAGTGATACATTCTAAGATACATTTGATTTACTACTAATAGAGTTTTTATATGTTAAAAATGATGGGTGTATTAAAACCAATTTCATTAGTAATTTTGTACTATAAGAATATATCCTTCCAACCACATGTATCATTATTTCATATGTCTGAATCACACAAGTAGTGATTGAAGAAAGTATGATCGATCATTGGTGTCATGCTAGAATCTTAGGGATATGATAAGGTTTAATTATTTATTTCACTATCATAATAACACTTACGGATAAACTCAAATATTTTATATTTTTTTGAGATACCTATATTTTTTGGACTACAATATTATAATCACACCATTTATGTGAATCTAAGTTCTCATGAATATTTCATTGTTTATGAAACAATTAATGTAAATGGCCCTTTGTTTGTGGGATAAATTGGATTTTAAGGGTTGGAGTAGGAAGATGGGACCAACCGAAGAAACATGTCCAATTTTGTGCCCATAATCCAAATTTTAATTATTTTTAATATATATTATGTGATCAACCAATAAAAGATCTTATTTATTTTTGTTTATCTTATGTGATAGTACATTTTTCTATTATGATATACCATGTGATGTTATAAAATTTTGGTTGGATCTTGCATAGGTTTCCCATATTATTTCATTATTTTTGGACCATTATTTCTTAATCTTGATTGTAGTTATAATCATTATTATATATACCTGAGTTTATACTCTTTATAGGTGAAGTGACCTTTCATTTTTTAAGGAGTTTTCCTTTTATCTACTACATATAAAAAATAAATATATCGATTGATGTTCCTATCTTTAATAAATCAATAGTAAAGTGTTGGTTGAAGAAGAAATATTATTTATTATATTTTAGAAGTTTGTTTGATTTATAGGAGAAGTATTATAATTGATTCGAATATTATTATACATCTAGAAATACTAGAAGAAATATAAGATATGATAATGCTACAAAAAATCAATTTGAATAATGATCAAGTTTGAAATCCATACATCACTCATTTATCTAGTAAAACTACATTAAGTAAAAGAAGATTCTGAACACAAGGAGTTAATTTAGGTTATGAATGATGTGAAATTGAAAATTTAATATAATTTCCCATGGTATCTTGTTCCATGACATGATGATAAAAATATAATTTGAATCAATTTGATGTTTAAGAATAAGACTAATGAATAAAGATGTATTTTCTAAAGAAATAAGGACTAATATACATGGTATGCTCTAAATTAAAAGTAGTTGTTTTCAAATAATTATTTACACTTGTTTATTGGTTAGAATAATTCAATATGTTCATTACCATGGAATATTATATGTTGAATAATATTTTTCAAATGGATGAAAAATCAATATTAAAAAATGAAGAGCATGAAAAATAGGTTTTCATTGGCTATCTTGAATGGGGTTTTCTTAATAATGAGGGTAAAAAAGTGTGTAAATTTAATAAGGATTTACATGGCATAAAACAAAAATGATGCACCTAGATTTCATGCCTAGAAATAATCATTAACGAGTTAATGATAATCAATGTTAAAGTGAATGGAAATTTTTATATCAATTAAATGATGAAAATCACACTCAATTAAATTAAATATGTTTATGGTATCTTCTTTAGTTTATAATGATAATTCATATCAAATGATTTTTAAATAAAATAGAAAACTAATGGGATATTTCTATACTTACTGAGCTATGATACTTCTTGGGATTTCATCTTATGAAAAAAATATACTTATCCAAATAGAATAATTTTTTGGGCTATTTATAAAAAGACTTAAATGGAATATTCAATTTCAAAAATCTACTCCAAATCATGTGGGTTTTAATTCTTATAAATAAGTACATGGTAAATTTATAAATAAAAGTTAACTTAGAAGACTGATAGGAATTATTTTGTGTATGATAACTACTAGAAAAATTTATATATATGTGGTCAATCTCTATGAAATATTCCAAAGTGGCATCTTATGGATACTAATAGGGTACTTAAATTTTATTAATGGACTGTGAGCTGTGAAATTTTTTACACAATATGAACTGATATAATATTTCTATTTATATATAAATTGAATGGGTTTGAGACTATATTTATTTAAGATATAATTCTTGTGGTAATTTTCTATTTGGAGATAATTCTGTGGGTTGGAAATATAACAAATAACACTTAGTCACACTAAGAACTATAGATTCTAAATTTGTTTTCCTAAAAACATATTACACATAAATGATTATGATGGAGTGATTAAATTATCTGATCGTAAATTTTATGAAACCTATATGAATTACCATGGTTAATAAAAGTATTATGGATCTTTTAAAAAATCATATTCAACACTATATGTCCAATAAAATTTATATTATATTCCACTTAATATAGAAGTTTTCAAATATAAACTTAATGTTTAAATTTATTCCAAACCGAGATGAGTCTGTATGTATCATCATCAAGGATATACTTATGTATAGATTTGAAACAATAAGGATGAAAATGGGATTCCTTCTACTCTAACCTTAGTAAAATCCATTGTAGGGACCGACATAAATCCATGGACTGTATTGTCTAATGGGGTGACAATGTTCACAATTTTTTTCATGGAAAGTACATTTATTTCGTTATTTATTCAAATTAAATTCATGTTCTTCTTGTTAAAAGGGGGAGTTATTTGAAAAATTCAATATAATGATTGATGGGGATAGAACATGTTCACTCAAATAAAATGTTTCAAATCCTCAAGACAATATTTATCTACAAAACACTTCTATAACATGTTTTGGGGTGGGATGATATTTTTCTTTCTGATCTTTTTTGATCTGGTGTCTCTTGAATGAGAAGTAATGTTGATAAATAGTTTAATGGGTTTAATAAATTCCAAATTTAGTGAATGATGTGCCATTTTATTATTTTAATGAGTTATATTTTTTGAGAATGATAAATGAGAAATAAATACAGAGAGGAATGTGCAGATATTCAAGAAAACTAACGGAATATGTTGGTGGATAAGGAAAAATTATCCATTTCATTATTAATGTTTTTTTGAATTAGTTGAGAAGGACTACTATTGATTTATAAAATATTATAAGACATATACAGATTATATTAGTGTTGATTAATTATCTGGAACTCCTATATAAAAATTAATCTACTATTGTGTAAACATCACATTGAGTATAATCATGAATATGAGTTTCCTAAAGTTACATATTAAAATCGTGATGTTTCATAATAGTTACCTTGTGGTTGATTAATATGGTCAATCATGAAAAGAACCATCGATGGAATCTCTACATTTGATTGAAGGGTATGATCACTTCACACTATAAATAATCATGGTGTACATGAATTCTATCCAATATTTTGATCTATCTCAAGAGATCAATTCACATAATTGATTACATGAATTAAATCCATTTCATGTGGTCTCTTCACATGGTTAAAATTTTGAAAGGTTCACTTCCATAGGTTCTTTTCTATTGGGTGAAATCTAATTTTCTAGAATTTATATATTCTAAAAAATAAAAATTAGAAAATGGCTATATTGAAATTCAATCAAAAAATATTTTGATCAGTCACATTGATCATGATCCTTTACGAGAATAAAAGACTGTCCATAACCTAATAAATATTGAACTAAATCTAATATGAAAAACATTGAGTAAATGGAGGCCAATCCATAAAGAGTTTTGAATTCAAATTATACTACACTCTGGTTAGATATATGTTTGAATTTTGAATAACATTGTGGTATCTCAAAACATTTATGAGAAATCATTAAATAGGATATCTCATAGTGGTAACAATGATATTTATTCAGATCATATTGAAACATGGGTTAATTAATGTCAAAGAGAACATGACTTGTAATTGGATAATACACCATAATATTAGGCATTCGAGGTGGTATTTTTACCATAAAAGTTGATGAATCTATTCCATGTAATCAGTGATTATATGGTGTTGTGTGATTCAGAAAGATGCGGAACAATATAGATTATATTAATTTTGAGTAGAGGATGATTCCATATATATTTATATATTAGGTGAGAAAATATAATTGATTATTTAAGAATATCTTATGGGGATATTTTATTAATTATTAATGAGTTTAAACGTTGAATACATTGGAGAATTCAAACAACTAAGGATGGGATAATGGGTGATTTATTATTTTCATGAAATCATAGAATATTAATGAAACTCTTTTGGAATAAATCTTCTACAATAATGAGAAATTAAAAATCATAAGAATTTTCAAAGATATATTTTAACTTTATTTTATTAAATATAAATTGTGAAAAAAGAATATTGAGTAGTGTGATATTCAACCTTTGGAATAGATCGATGAAATCCTTCAATATTACAACATTTATTTTCCTAGTTTATGGTAATAGGGAAGTAGTTCTTCCCATAAAATCATTCTCTCTGGGGTGATAAGATTTTTATATAGAAAATTAGATTAATTTCAATACATTATTTTTAAATCGTTATCTATCATTCAATATATTTCCTCAGAGAAAGAGATCTATCATATGGTTTTATTGAATTTGATAACTATATTAAGATCAGATTCGAACTCAAGGTTAGAGAATAAAAGCTAAAATTTTATTGGTTCCAGAAAAAATAACTCCATGTTTATTATGGCAGACAATGTATAATATGTTACAATATAATGAATGGTATATAACATTTTAAAACCTTTTCTTTCAATACTAATAATTTGTAATCATATACTAATAATATATTTCATGTTCTAACAAAAAATATATCCCAGAATAGAGTAGTATCTCACTTCAGTCTAAAACCCTGTAAAATGTTTTTGTGTGTTGTTTATTTTTACAATTTTATCATAAGGGCGAGGAAGTGTCTCAAGAGAGTGAATTATGTAATCAAACTATCTCATATTTTCAATTCCATAAGAATAATTTGTCTAATACATGTACGATATTTTCCCTTCCCTCCCCCCCATTGGATTATTATTTGACCGGGGATCTTTCCCATGTTACCCATAGACCCTCTCTATAAGTTAAAATCTTTTAAAATATAAGCTGACATTCCATATTTCATGTGATTATTTAGGTTTGAGCATATTTTGGATGAGAATATCCATGACATAAAAAAGTGTCATCTGAGCCTTGTTTTATTTTCTTCCTATTTGGGGCATTATAGTAAGAGAAAATATGTTTTTGAGACATGGTATGGAGCTTATGAACTATATTAGCTAAACCCTAAATATTTAAACTCTATGTTACCAATGATGGGATTTTTTGTCATGTCATTAATGTTCTCTAATTTCATGGTACTCATGACAGATATAGAAAGTTCAATATTTTCTTATTTTTTTATTGGTCTCATGTGTTAAGAACATGTGTATTCATACATAATCTCTAAAATTTACAATTATCTTGAAATATTGATGTTTATTATGAATTTATAATCATTATTATTATAAGGGATTCACTTATTTGATGTTTTAATGAGATACTATATAATGTTCCCCTAAATAACTTGATGGTGGTATTCTAATCTATTGAGAAATCGTATTTTTATCTTTATCTGATCATTAATTATGCAGGACTATTATATATTTTTGACCCCTAAAAGTGGTCAGTCCTTACTATATTATGTAATTGATTTATATGGGACCCTTGTATGACATATTTTATATTGAGTAGTGGCAAATACCTATTAATATTTACCATAGGATAATATCTATAACTATGATAAAAATGTGTTACAAGTTTATATATTTCCTTATTAGTTATATTACACTATGGAGAACTCCAGTGATGTTTTAGGAGAGTGGGGAGAATCATGGACCACAATATGTGGAGTTAGATCCCCTAGTTTTATCAAATATTTATATAGATGAGTATGTAGAAGATATTCTAATTTATATTTTTTAGTCAATTTACCATGAGGATCCATGATTTGAGTGGTCTATTTTTAATATTAAAATGGATTTTATATGTATTATTAACCTCTCTTGAAAGGTTAAGGTGTGTCAAAAAAATTTCACTTCAAGATAGACTTCATTACATCGGTCATGATCAGCTTGTGACAACCCCGATTGGGGTTGAATCTTGTAGAATACATGTTGTGTACGAATTTTGAGAAATGGATGGATGTATTACAAGGCAAAAAAATAAGTTTGGTTATACTAAATGGATGTCTAGAATTATTTTAAAGTAAATATATTTCATTAATCATTAATGGAAAATAGGGCTTCAGAATTTATACTTTCCCATGTGATATAAGTGACTAATAGATTATAAAAATAATTTTATATAGTGTCCAAACATTTCATTGGTTTTAGAGAGGGATGATGTAGCAACTCAGGTTTTGGCTCTATCAGACATTGGAATATTCCTATGAATAATTCCAAAGCTAGGTGCGAAGACGGCGTGCGATTCCGAGGCCCGGTGTGCCCGAAATTAATTCTATAAAAATATTATGTATTTTTATACTATGCATGGGGTGGGGTGTGTCACCTCCTAAAAGTTAGCTCAGAATGGTAATCTGGGAGCATGGTTGCGTCTAGAGCATGTCTTTTACCTTAGGCGGGGTGTAAACTGTGCGGTCGCGAGCCTTCTGTGAGAAAGTCCACCAGGGGCATTTCCATAAAGAAATTGAAAAGTTTATTTTTGAGCATCGGCTCGAATAACATCATAAAAAGGTCTAGGATTGAATATCTGAGTCTGCAGTTGCATTCATAATAGCACATTTACTCTAGGGGTGACCTTTTTTTCTCTCTGTCATGAGGTTTGGTCTGAGGTGGGGACGTGTGTGTTAGTGATTGTTTTAAAAAAAACAAAAAACAAAAAAAAAACCTCATCTCCCGCCAACCCCTTGTATGCACAGACAACACCCCCTTCCTCCTCTTCACCGATGAAAGAATGACCCACGAAGGAACCAAGGTCATTCGTTTTCAATGCAGATCATCAGCAGATCGAGCTCCAGCGTGTCACAGGCGTCGTTCTGCACCCGATGCTTCGACATTTTTCTCTTGAGGTAGGCGATTTGAGTTTTAACCCCTGATCTCATTTCTGATGCTTTTTTCTTCATTTTGAATCCTTAGTAGTGCAGAAGGGGTCCCGAGGGTCGTTCAGACACCTCCAGATCAAAAAATAGACCACCGTGGTGGTCCCAACGGTCCGTGGAAGCCTCACCAGCGCTGTAGCGTCGTCACCGATAAGGGGTGGCCCACCGCAGCAGGTCGGTGCGGCGGCGCGCCAACCGGCTTGGCGGGGGGCCGCGACCCCGCGGAGGGGCGGGCTGTAGTGCGGCGGTGGGCTACCAGTTGTGGTGGGCCAATGGCGGTGGTGGCCAGGCCGGTTTGGGATGTTTTGGGTCGGTTCAGGCCGGCCAGACCTGCCAGGGAGGGCCGGTCTCGCCAAGTCTTCATCTGGGGGTTCTTGAAACCCCAACCATTTTCGAACCGAGTGTCTGTTTCACATTCTGTCTATGGAAACATAACCCTGGAGATAAGGAGAACCCTTTGAGGTGGGTTTGGGAGTTCACAGTTTTGGGATCTTGGCCCGTGAGCTTGAAACGTCGAATAAAATATTAATACTTTACTATTATTTGACTTTGGGCCATCGTGTCTTCTACCCAGGGCATTCGATTGACCTGTTGTCAGTGGTATTGGGAACCTGATGGTATGTCAGACTTTTCTTGTTGGATTTCTAGTGTTTGGACCGAGTTTGGGGTGCGGGCCCCATGAGGCCGTGTTTGGGCATTTTTTGAGAAACACAACTTTCTCACCAGCAGTCTGATTTTGGCATATTAATTGTCGATCCTGTGTGTTTTTCTGAGAGCATCGCAATGGTACGATCCGTTTGATTAGTTTCGGGATCGTGGTGTGAACCCACCCAGGTTGGCTTCGGTGAATAGTACCTTTTTACCCGGTGACCATTTGGGACGATCAAGTAGTCGATTCGGTGTGTTTTTCAAGGGGATCGATGTGGTTTGATCTGCTTGATGAGTTTTGGGATCGTAGTGTGGGTCCTACACTGGCTAGCTTCGGTGAATAGTACCCTTTTCACCAGATGTCCATTTCGGGAAAGTAAATAGTCTATCCTATGTGTTTTTTCGCGTGGATCGTGATGGTGGCCTCATCATCAGCCTTGGAGGTGCGTGGTGTGGCGTTATGGTGGGTCGCTCAGGTTATCAGTGTTTGGACCAGAAGTGGTTGAGGGTACTCCTTTGGTTCGTTTCCTACGAGAGTTCGCGCGACATCACAACCTTAGTATAGGTTTGTGATCCTATCAATGGGATGTTTACACTGTTAGAGTTGTGGCATCCCACCGGTAGGCCCAGAGCGGGATCCTCTGGCATGGTTTTCCTAGATCAGGTTCTTGGTATCGCTATGACCACTTATCCACATGCAGTGATCCCCTATCTTGCAGGTTATCCCCGTAGGGTTTGTGGAGTCATTGGGAATATGATCCCCTACACAGTGGGCCATTCTCAGTAGGGTTTTGGAATCATCAGGTATATGATCCCCTACTCAGCATGAGGATTATAGTAGGGTTGCAGTATCCTTGGTTATACGATCCCCTAGTCAGCACATGGTTTCTGTAGGGTTGCAGCATCATCAGTTCAATCCCCTACACTGAAAGATGTACTAGATATGGTTTCAGTATTGTCGTGACCATCATGAAACGGGTGACGATCCTCTATCTGAGTGACATGTTTCTGTCGAGTTCCAGATCGTTTTGTGGAATCCCCTATTGGATCCTGGGAGTTATCCACTATCTATGATATCTACGAATGCTAGATTAGTTTTTGGTATCCCCCTGCAGACCCTAGGAGTGATCCCCTATCTGTGAGATCTTCGAATATCGGTGGGGGTTCTAGAATCCCCATAACGGACCCTAAAAGTGATCCCCTATCCGAGGAGTTTGGTTTTTATGTTGTTTCAACGAGTTTTCCCCAGTGTCTATATCCGAGGAGCGTGATCTCTCGGGTGAGCAGTTGAGATGTTTTTGGGGGACCCGATGGAGCGTATCTCTTGGACGAGTGTCATCTAGGATGATAGTGATTGTGGAGTGTGTTCCCTTGGTTGTGAATCGTTGCTGGTGATGAGGATGGTACCTCATGTGGCTTGGTGCATGAGCTGGGTATATCTAGATTGTTCATGGGGTATGTAAGGGCATACACCTGAGCTGAGATGACTAGTTGTGTTTAGTCGAGGTTGGTCATGAGAGGGAGTTTCTCTCTCATCTGGGTTCCCTCTAGCTGGGATGAGAGGACTGTTACCTTTCAGTTACTCTCTTTTGTTTTGGGTTTTTGGGGTGCCTACAGAGTATTGTTATACTCACCCCTTCACAAGTGTTTCCCGAAAATGTTTTTGTCTTGTGCATACCACATGCCTTACGATGGAGTTCCAGGAGGACCCAGAGTAGGTGGGGCTTAGTGAGTGGGTTTGACTGGGGTGTTTACCAGATCTATGCGAAGGAGATTACCGACATGTGTTTTGGGAAGTGTTTTCCCTCCTTCTGAGCAGGTTGGACACTTTTTGTAGTTTTCTATTAGTGGGCCATGTTTTTCCCTTTTGTACTTCTGATGTACTCTGGTTGTGGGATAGATGTGTGCATGCATTTTATTTTCAGTTTTATATATCTTTTCACTATTTCATGGAGGTGTATGTGGGAGTGTGTGTACAGGTACCTTAGGCTAATGCCTTCCTTGTGTATGATAGCCTACTTGGTGTTTGACGCCAGCCCCTTGCCTATTGTAGGCGGGCTTGGGGAGTTGCAGCATGAGCCCTGTTGGGTCGGGTTGTGATAGAGTGGTATCAGAGGAAGTTCTACCTTTGGGATCTCAGAGTGTAGCTGGTCTAGTTGTGAGTTTGGTTTGGGTTGCATAGCGGCTGTGTCAAGATGTTTCGAGTTCGACTTTCAGGCCAGGGACTCCAGTGTTGTTGTGGCGGATGACGTATCCATTCACTAGGATTCTAATAACATGCCTTTCGACTCAGGACGTTTAGATACGAGTCGTAGGGAAATAACGGTACATGAATCATATAAGACTGGGTTTTGGGTTTTTCCTTGTCCTTCTTGAGTCAGCTCTCTAGATATATTCTTTGACTATGGAGCATCCTGATTGTATTTCAGGATGCCTCCATGATGAAAGCCAGCGAGGGCTCCGCAGTGGGATTGTGGTGACGATTTGCCTTGTGTAGAGGCTGTAGACTAGGGCGCAGGTTCTGAGGCTACACCTCCAGATGGTCTGCAAGTTGAGCCACCACTTTTTGAGAAGCTGGTTGTGTTGGTAGTGCAGGATGAGGTTGCACGCAGGATGAGTGCACTACATGAGTTCTAGAGGCAGTGAACTCTGAGGTTTCGGGGTGATCCATACCCTAAGGCAGCTGATGACTGGCTCGAAGTAGTCACCCAAGTTTTCCGCCTAGTGAGGAAACCCCCAGATTATATGGTGGTCCTACTGGTGAGACTTCTGCATGGTTTGGTCGAACGATGGTGGAGTTTGGTGACGCAGTCCCATGATGAGGAGACGCTAACGTGGGTAGAGTTTGAGAGGCTCTTCCGGAAGGAATTCTATCCGGTGACGCTGAGTTTAGTGTGGATTCCGGAGCATCTGCAGCTTCGGCAGGAAGGAATGACTATGTCAGAGTACTGAGAAAGTTTTACATACATGTCGTGATTCTCCTTAGATATGGTTCGAGACCCATTCTTTAGGGCTCAAACCATCAAGCAGGGACTACGCTGGGACATCCGAGCAGGTGTGGTATCCTTGTGCCTGCCCACATATGTTGAAGTGCTGGAGTGAGCCTTGGTGGTCGAGAGCTTTCTGGATGAGCAGATTCAGCCCATCAATGTTGGGCGTGTGGTAGCTGGGACGTCGGCAGCTGGTAGCCAGCGGTAGACGCAGGGGTCTGGGCATGGCCAATGTTTTATGAGGTGACCCTAGGATGGAGGATTTTAGGCTCAGGGCTCACTGGGCTTGCAAGACAATTTTGGTCAGCCGCCAGAGAGTCGATGTTATGATTGTGATGGTCTGGGACATCTTTTTGGAGATTTTCCAACCTACCATGCTGCTGAGAGGGAGCCGGTCGACAGACCACCTTGGCAGAGGCAAGTTCTCGAGCAAGGAGGTCCGTAGGGCGGCAGATGTGGCGACATACCTAGTGCAGCAGCAGGAGGTGGTAGGTGGTATCGGTTGCCACCACCCCCACCCCCAGGTGGTCCATGCCAAGATCAGGGAGCTGGAGGGCGAGGGCGAGGGCGAGGACAGATGCATTGCCTAGAGGCTGTTGACCCAGATGCTCTGCGGATGGATAGAGGTAGGCATTGTGTCCTTTATACTTTCTGCAATAGTTTTGTTAGACATTGTTTAGTGGTAATCTTCCCTTTCCATTTCATCCTCGAGTTTTGTTCAAGAAGTTGGTAAGACCCTGTGTCGGTGTTGTTTGGCATGATTCGAATGCGTAAGGAAGAGAGATTATTCCCCCACCGAGAAGCATTTTTGTGATGCGATCAAAATTGTGTGGGAGAGTCAGTGTCACCCAAAGAAGATATTGTTTAGGTGTGGTGGATGAGTCCCTCTGACTTATGTGTTCGGGCATGGGTGGTTGTTGGTGAACTCAATGGCATGGGAGACCCAGTTGAGAGTCCAGTTGCTTCCTTTGTTCTTAGGTATTTTCTGGGACAAAAAGTTCTAAGGTGGGGAGGATGTATCGAATTGGGTTTTGGCCCTATCAGACTTTGAAATATTATTATGAATAATTCCAGAGCTAGGCGTGAAGACGACGTACAATTCCGAGGCCCGGTGTGCCTGGAATTAATTTTATAAATATATTAAGTCTTTTAATACTATGCATAGGGTGGGGTGTGTTATCTCTAAAAAGTTTTCTCAGAATGGGAATCCAGAGGCACGATTGTGTCTGAAGCATTCCATCTACCCTAAGCGAGGTATAAACTTTGCGGGCGTGGGCCTTCTGTTATAAAAGCCACCAGGGGAATTTCTATAAATAAATCGAAATATTTATTTATGAGCGTCGGCTTGAATAAATTCTGAACGGAGTCTCGGATGAAAAATTTGAGTCTGTCGTTGCGTTCAGAATGATGTGTTTACCCTAGGGGATACCTCTTTTTCTCTGCGCTGGGAGGTTTGATCTGAGGCGGGGACGTGTGTGTGAGTGATTGTTTTAAAATAAATAATTAAATCAAACGAACCTCATCTTCCCCCCAACCCCTTGTACGCACAGACCAACCCCCTTCCTCCTCTTTGCCGATGAATGAACGACCCACGAAGGAGCCAACATCAGCCGTTTTCAATGCAGATCATCAGCAGATCAAGCTCCAACGCGTTGCATGCGTCGTTCTGCACCCAAAGCTTCGACGTTTCACCCGAGAGGTATGCGATTTGACTTTTAACCCCCGGTCCAATTTCTGGTGCATTTTTCTTCTTTTTGATTCTATATCAGTCTATAAGGGGTCCTGATGGTTGCGCAGGAACCTCCAGATTGAAAAATGGACCAACGTGGTGGTCCCGACGGTCCGTAGAAGCCTCGCGGGCGCGGCACCAGCACGGCGGCGCCGGTGCCGGCGAGGGGCGGCCGGCCACGGCGGGCCAGTGCGGCAAGGCGGTCGCCGCCGCCTGAGGTGTGGTGGCATGCTACCCAATGTGGTGAAGGGTCACGGGCCGACGGTGGCGACCGCCGGGGTGGGCCAATTCGGGCCGCTGCGGGCCGGTTCAGGCCGGCCGGACCGACCATGTATTCATCCGGGGGTTCTTTAAACCCCCGCAGTTTGCTAACCGGGTTCCCGTTTTGCATTTCATCTGTGGAAATGTGACCATGTCGATAAGTTGAACCCATTGAGGTGGGTTTGGGAGTTTAATGTTTTGTGATCTTGGCCCGGGAGCTTGAAACATCGAATAAAATATTAATATTTTATTATTATTCGACTTCGGGCCGTCGTATCTTCTACCCAGAGCATCCAATTGACATACCACCAGTGGCATTGAGACCCAGATGGTATAATGAACTTTCATTGTTGGCTTTCGAGTGTTGGGACCGAGTTTGGGGTGCGGGCCCTACGAGGCCGGGTTTGGGTGATTTCGGAGAAACACAACTTTCTCACCAGGAGTCCGATTTTTGTGGATGAAAAGTCGAACTTGTGTGTTTTTCTGAGAGGATCTCAATGGTATGATCGTTTGATGAGTTTTGGGATCATGGTGTGGGATCCTCCCAGACTGTCTTTTGTGAATAGTAACTTTTCAATAGGGGACCGTTCTGGGCGATCGAGTAGTCGAACTTGTTTGTTTTTCTGAGGGAATCATTATGGTTTGATCCACTTGATGAGTTTTGGGATCCTAGTGTGGGCCCCACATGGTCTAGCATTAGTGAATAGTAAATGTTTCACCAGATGTCCGTTTCAGGGAAGTAAATATCCTATCCATCTTGTTTTTCCACGTGGATCACGATGGTGGCCTAAGTATCGACCTTGGAGGTTCACGATGTGGCGTTGTGGTGGGTCGCTCGGGTTAGTGATGTTTGGACCAGCAGTGCTTGAGGGTACTCCCTTGGTTCATTTCCTACGAGGGTTCGTGGGGTATCACAACCTTAGTATAGGTTTGTGATCCTCTTGATGAGATGTTTACTTTTTTAGAGTTATGGCATCCCTCTGGTAGGCCCGGAGTGGGATCCATAAGCATCGTTTCCCTTGATCGAGTTCTTGGTATCACTATGCCCGCTTATCCACGGGTGATGATCCCCTATATAGTAGTTTAACCTGATAGGGTTTGTGGAATCATCGGGAATATGATCCCATACATAGTGGGCCATGCTCAGTAGGGTTGTGGCATCGTTGGGTATATGATCCTCTTCTCAGCGTGAGGTTTATAGTAGGGTTGTGGTATCATTGGTTATATGATCCCCTACTCAGTGTGTGGTTTCTGTAGGGTTGCAGAATCAACATTGCAATCCCCTAAATTGTGAGATGTACCAGATAGGGTTTCGGTATCATTGTGACCATCATGACACGTGTGACGATCCTCTATCTTAGTGACATGTTTCCGTCGAGTTCCAGATCGAGTTGTGGTATCCCCCAACGGATCCTGAGACTGATCCCCTATCTATGAGCTCTACGAATGCTAGATCGGGTTGTGGTATCCCCCATCAGACCCTGGGAGTGATCCCCTATCTGTGAGATCTACGAATAATGGTTTAGCTTCTGGCATCCACTAGAGGACCCTAGGAGCAATCCCCTATCCGAGGAGTTTGCTGTTTATGATGTTTCAGTGAGTTTTCCCATGTGTCGATATCCGACGAGTGTGATCTATCAGGTGAGCATCTGAGATGTTTTTGTGGGACCTGATGGAGTGTATCTCTCAAAAGAGTGTCATCTGGGATGACAGTGATCATGGAGTGTGTTCTCCTTGTTGCGAACCGTTACTGGGGATGAGGTAGGTACCTCATGTGGCTTGTTGCGTGAGTTGGGTATATCTAGATTTTTCATGGTGTATGTATGGCCATACACCCGAGTTGACCTGACTAGTTGTGTTTATCTGAGGATGGTCACGAGATGGAGTGTCTCTCTCATCTAGGTTCCCTGTGGCTGGGATGAGAGGACAATTTCCTTTCAGTTTCTCTCTTTTGTTTTGGGTTTTTGGGGTGCCTACTGAGTATTGTTATACTCACCCCTGCCCAGGATTTTCCCAAACATGTTTGTGTCTTATGAAGAACATAGGCCTTATGATGGAGTTCCTGGAGGACCTGGAGAAGCCAGAGCTTAGTGAGCAGGTTTGACTAGGGTTTTCTACCAGAGCTGTGCTGAGGAGCTTACCGACATGTGTTTTTGGTAGTTTTTTCCCTCCTTCTAAGTAGGTTGAACACTTTTGTAGTTTTCCTTTGGTGGTATATGTTTTTCCCTTTTGTACTTCTTTTGTACTCTGGTTGTGGGATAGATGTGTTCATTCATTTTCTTTTTAGTTTTATATATCTCTACAATGTTTCATAGAGGTGTATCTGGGTGTGTTGGTATAGGTACCTTATCATAATTACTCCCTTGTGTATGATATCCTACTTGGCACTAGAAACCATCCCCTGGGATATTGGAGGTGGGCTTGGGGAGTCGCGGCTTGAGCCCCATTGGGTCAGGTCATGACAGATGATGTATCATGAATAAAATTATTTTAGGAAGGGTTGATATACCTATCTCATGTTAAGGTGAATATCGTTTTCCTAACATAAGTTTCAGATGTTATAAATATTACCCCCATTGATGTGTGGAACTAGAAATATGCTAAGAAATAATAGTAGTTTATGTTTTCAACAAGTATTAGTAGTGAATAATCAAGAAGTCTAAAGAGCATGTTTTTTAGATATCACATGGTACATGATATTCATTATAACCATAGTATAATTTCATCTCTTCTAACTATGTGAAGATTATTTTTTTTCTATTTTCCATGTAGTAGGACTTATCATGTGCCATCATGTTCCAATTATAGTCTATAGAGTTATAACTCTATGGTTCAATAGGGTACCTAATAATGTTTTATTAGAGTGATTTATATCATACCAGTGGTAAAGGTTTTGCGCAAAAATAAAGATCCAGGAAAGGAGAAAGGTTACCATAGTGAAGATGTAGTAGGGGTTCCTCATGTTCTTCCAGAAGCAGTGGAGGAAGATATGACTTGGGGTAGTGGTAGTAGCTTCAACTTTGTGATACCCATAAATAGATTTTGGAAATAGTGTTTCAGTTTATGGGATCCATTTTGTTTTACACTACCATGTTATCCCTTAATAATCATATAAATGGTACATAATTAGTTTTAGGTATGATTCATATGGAATCTAACCAGGATTATATTTTCATTGACATGTAAGAAACACATTAGTTCATATCTACACTATTTTAGGATCACTTGGGGTTGTCTAGAGAGTATCTAGAAATGTTGATGTGTATCGATATGCCCATTGGGGTGTTATCTAAGTGGATTCATAAATATTATATTTTCACTATCATTCTCACATAATATATGGTTCTCTATTATATATTTTTTTTAGATATTTTTAGTTTTGATATGACCCTTGGTATAAATTGGACAACTCATTACTAAGAACACATTTAATTATATCATCTATGGGTAGCCTTAATGTCCTCATAGGTTGATTTCTATACATGTGTGGTATTTTGGGTTTTTTAAAAGTATATTCATTAACAGATCTTTAAAATATTTGAATGATTTTATCCTATTTTTCTATCATAGGTTTTCAGAGATGATAAAATTTTCTTTTTGTTATTTCCAGTATTTTCGATCATATCCAGAATATCATTCAGGATGACTTATTTGGGTTTCCACCCAAGATATTGGTTGAGTTCACAATTAAGTTAATTCTTGGTATTAATCCCATACCCATTCTTCTATAATGTATGAATAATATTGAAAATTTTAAGTTGATGTTTTATCTAGATAAAATTAATGGGGTGGTATTCATTTACCAGATTACATCCCCAATGGGTTATACAATTTTATTTTTTAAAAATTGATTTCGTTCATTTCGATTATGTATAGACTAATAGAGTTTAAACAATCTATCATTTTTGAATTGGTATCATATCCCTCATGTAGATAAATTGTTTGATCTATAGAGTGAATCCAAGAAGTAATCTATGTTTTAAATGAGATTAGTATATAATAATCTACATTTTGGGATATCTTGTATTTCATGTAATACTTTTATGAACTATTATTGCACGTATGACTATCTCATGAGGTCATCTAGTTTGATGTACTCACCATTATTGTGCATTAACATAAGGAATAGGGTTCTTAAATATAATTTGAAATTATTAATGGTCATTTTAATTTATGATAATTATCTATTCTCCTATTATATAGAGTTCTATATTCATTATGATATTATTGTTCTAAGTACACTGACAGAGCACACAATGCCTACCAAGATCAAAAAAATTATGTTCTTTATTTGAGAGGTTATTATCTTATGGAAAATGATATAAGTTCAATGAATTCCAATGGATGTTAACAAGGTCAAAGCCATGATTTCTTGGGAGAAAATAGATAAGGTTTTTGAAATCCGTAGTTTCATAGGAGTAGAAGACTTTTAAAGAAGACACATTTAGTTCGTATCTATAATGGTTTTTTTGGTGAAGGATTTGACCTAAAAGGGGGTGATGTTTGAATGTTTTGATCCCAAAAAAGTATCTTTACATGTTCTAAATATCTAATTTCTATTTTTACCAATGTAAACCTTAGTTGAGTCTTGTTATGAGTATTGTGTATATTATACTGCATCATGAATTAGTTTTGGGATTTTCTTCATGTAGGATAGGCGAGTAATCACTTCTGTGTATATATAATTGAGATTATATGAGAATAACTACACAGAGAATCATATAGTGCTATAATTAATGTCTTATTCAATAATATGTTAGTGTCACTACTTTTCTGTTTAGGGGATAATGGTGTATACATATCATAAGATCTTGAACTATATTTCTTCATAGAACGACATGAACCATTAATAGTAAATTTTTGTGGAGTCTCATCACCCCTTCATCATAAATATAGAATATACCTCTTGAATTTTTAATTTAATGGATAATTCACTAACAATGAATACATGGGATGAAATGTTGTAGGAGGAAAGTAATGTGGTGAAGATAATGAGACTCATCAATGTGATTCATCTCAATGTTAAGGAGTATTATTACAAAACAAAATTAGTAGATATAAGTACTCTATACTCACTCATTGGGTGGGTAAAGTATATTTAGTTGTCCAACATAGACTATGAAATTATAAGATACATTATATGTGTTTGGGGGTATCCATTAATGTGGTCCCATAAAATTTATAGGATTTTATATGTTTGATGTTAGGTTTTGGTCCCTAAGAGAGAGAATGAGAAGCTAATATAGGATTCACATACCTAGAGATTTTATATTCACATAGTAATTAAAAACATATATATAGAAATATCCCCATGTATTATTGGTGGCTCTTGATAAAGGACATTTTAGGGTTGCTCAGACGGTGTTTCACCTAGAAGGGAGTGATGTTTGAGCATCATAAACATGTGGTAATTCCTTATCTTATATCCCTTACCAATTTTAGGTGAGATGAAATTATAATATATTTTATGACTAGGTTTCATAGGTCACCCTAAATGTCTGGTTGATATAGGGATCCATTGCTTTGGTATAGGATCTTATCAGTGACATTAATTTCAATGTCTGTGGATCAAACATGGTGATTAATTTGGATATGGATAAAACATATGATAAATTGAATTTAATTTCATCCTGGTATTTTTAACAATAATGTGACTCTCCTCCTTGACAGATTATACTATTTTCAGATGCTTCAGCTCATCTTGGCTGTATGTTACCATCTTGGGAAAGATCTACGGCTTCTGCAAGGTGTTGTGTGGCCTTTGAAAAGGGGATACACTATCCCCAACTCTCTTCATTATTTCCCGAGATGTCCTCATGAACTATATCAACAAGATCCTTTATAAGGAGCATCTGTCCTTATAGAGGCTGAATGAATCAAAACTGTATCTCCCAAATTATGTATGCAGATAACACCATCATCTTCATGAATTAAATTAAAAGGTCCACCAAAAAAATCATTGAAGTATTTGATAACTAAATCATGTGGAGTGGGAAAATGTTGAATCACTCAAAAAGAAGTCTTTTTACATCCATTATATTCTCATGTACTTGGCCATGTGATATCTGTAGTCTCTTTTACATGTAATGTGTTCATTTCCAAATGGATTATTCGGGTTCTCCTATATCTCAAAGGTAGCTACAAATCCTACATTTTGATCCGATCATGGGAATGATTTTAGGCATATTACTTAACAAAAAAACGAGTGTCTCTCTTTGGGTGATAGAGTAACTTTCATTAATAGTGTCATGACTTTAATTCTGATGCATGCGTTATCTACTATCAGGGTCCCTAAGTGATTTGTTCACAACATATAAATAATTGTTTACTCATTTTTATGGGATACCTAGTCCAAAGGAAAAAACCACTGGTATTCTTGGGAGTGGATGGCCAAAACCATTGAAGAGGGTGGAATTGGAGTGAAAAATATGAATGATACCCTATCCTACATGTTTTCCAAACATTCTTGGGATTTTTTTCTAAACAGTCCCTTTGGAGGAGATATATAAAGAGTTTGTATAGGGAAGAGTTTAGTGCTAATGGGGTGAACTCATACACCATCTGGCCTATGGTCCTTCCCCACATTCATGTCCTTTAGGATCATTATCATTGGATTAGGGACATGGGGGATATATCCTTCTTTTTTCATAATTAGGTTGGATCCCACATTAGTTTCCCTGTATGTCATACTCTTGTCTTAAATTTCGCAGAGGCCATCAGCTATGCAAGCTTCATTAATTTCATCCTTTTCCCAGTTCAACGTTATCTTTTTAACTCAGTTGAGATCAATATAGAGGATGACCCATGTCTATTCACATCATCTACTTTAGGTTCTTTCTCGAAAAAATGGATAAAATAAATATTCCCATAATTCTGAAATACTGATGAATGATGATATTCTATGGATAAATGAGTTAACTACTAAGATTAACACTATTTTGTGTAGAAATAAGAAATGGACTTCAGAGTCAGATGAGAACATCCAATGCTAGGGAATTCTATTGTCCCCACGATGCTCATATTGTAAAACATGTTGGGTAGAGTATATTGACCACAAATTTTTGAAAGAGAGTGGTCCTGCACTATCTGGAAGCACTTTTGGGACATCACTAGCTTCTCCTCCACTGAGCTTATGGGTCTTGGTTTTTTCAAACCGAGGTTTCATAGTGCTAGTGATGCAGGACCCAAAAGGAGGGTGCATGCAACTATTCTACATTTAGGTTGTTGGAGCATCTGGAGGGGTCACAACTCTTCTCACATTAAGTGAGCTCATAACTAGGTTTAGACTCTGGTCATTGACACTAAGTATGTTTTACTATACATGATAAGGTTAATTAATAACTTGTAATATGCACACACTCTTAGGTCGCTTTGTACTGGTGATTCCCATTCTGTCCGCAGTCGCAGTAGTGTGAAGGCGCACTGGGTTTGCTGGAATCCTCACACTCTAGGTCTTAAGATGAACATGGATAGATCTAGATACTTGTGTTTTGGACAATAGAGGATGTGTGGTTTCAGATTCATATTGTTCTATAATTTTTTTTATTCAACGCTTCATTTGGATATGTCCATTCTTTTCAGGTAGAGGCATCAGCTCTACTCACATGCCATAGTCTCTATCAATAGAAGAATGTGACATTGGCATCATCTGAAGTTGACACTCACATTCATTAAGAGTCATTGAAAGTTAACTATATGATACCCTGGTCAATCTCTTACACTATGAAGAAGTGCTGAAGGCTTATCAATAGCATGACGAGTATTCTTCACACTTGGATGGAGGGAAACAAGGGTATGGATTTTCTTAGCTTCTCGATTATCTCTTCCTTCAAACAATAATGTTTTTTTTTTCAGTTTTATTTATTTTTTCCCTGAGGGGTGAGCATTGTTATGGGGATACCCTTGGATTGAATCACTTTAGCCTCCCATTAAATGCTCCCTTTAAGCTTGATTATTTCTTATGTCTTTTATAAAATAATTATTTTGAGGATGGGGAATTTGAATATGGTTTCACATTTTCTTCTGATTAGGGTTTCCAACTCACAGAATGGTTTTATTAAAAAAAATTGTTTGTTAAAATGATTGTAAAAATTAATTATGTTCCTAATAGTATTGTATGTATTCAAGATACATAGTCCACATATTGTTTTTGGTATATATTTAAAAAGGAATTTAATATCTAGTTGAAATTAGATATAGAATAATATCCTTATATAGATTATTAGTCTTATCATACTATTTGGGGTTAAAAGAAATGCTTTTAGTATATTTCCAATATTTTATTAGTTTTTTGGAAAATGATTTGGTATTTTCTAAGTTCACATATAATAATTATTTTTATGAATTAATTCATATCACACCTTTTTTGGCCCCACTATGTATAATACACTGATATTGAAGGTGAATCTGGGATGGATATATTAAAAATAATTCACTATATTTGATGTTTTTTTATCATTATACAAAACCATGTTCTATATTATACTCTTAAAAATGTATACACTGAAATGAAAACATTCATTTCACATGAGAATTTTAATTAGATAACCCTTTACTATGATATTATAAGGATTATATAATAGAAATGAATTAATGTACCCAAATTACTATTTTTTACAACTATTACAATGTTTAGAGTGGACTCAGTATCCCTAGGGTTTACAACTATTAACACATTGAAATATTACTTCTATATCTATTGAATTAATACCACTACTCCTCTAGATGATTATTTTAATAATATAAATCATAATATAATTTGGTCAAAACATGTTAATGTTCCATAATTTAATATTTTAACCATAGAGGTTAAATCCACTTTTATGCCTAGTATTTTCATTATGGAAACAACAATGATGAATAGTGACTTATCCTCCATGAACAATGGAATGTCCTTAAATGAATCCCATTACCTTCATAACAAAAGTTTCTCATGAGCATCCTTATATTTTTAAAATGATCATTCCTAGTGTGTAGCAACCCGACCAGGTTTTCCACTCAAATAGTTCACTCATCTAGTTTTCCACTAGTTCATAGGGGTGTCTCCCATACACAAAAGGCTACAAATTAGTGTTGAGGGTCTAGTTAGTTGATGGTTTTGATACTATAACCTCTGATAGAAATGAAGATTATGGTAATCATTTATATATATCACACTGTGAATGAATGGTTTGTAACATAGCAGAATCATTATAATAAACATAATAGAAGCATAAATCAATGAAATTACTATAAATTAAGGCTAAAGGGATAATAACATTTTAATATGATAAGCATGTCATAACTGATCATACAAAATAGATAATCATTAGTTACCAATGACAGCCTATATATATAGATATATGGAATGAAAAATCTCAAAACAGATTACAGCTTGATGTATGAACCACAAAGTTCCATATTCATACATTCCATGAAAATGGTACACCATTGATATCTAAGCTCCGACTCTCGTGATTGATCTCTTACCCAACCACAAAGACAAAAAACCTACACACTTCCTGTAACACCTTGAAAATTCAAAATTAATAACATGTTGTTCAATTTTACATGTGACACAAAATATAAAACATACAATGGAATAGAAAATTCCAATACAAAAAAATATATTTACTATTTTAATTAAATTCAGTCTATGATATAGGTCATAATAAATACAATACTGATTTTGATTATGTTGAATGAAAAAATGGGTTTCTTTGGTATGTTGTGTTATTCACAGGACTGAGTTATACTAAATAATATTAATATTGTTATTTAAAATTACAATTATCTAGTGGATGTTAATTAAAGGCTAAAAATAGGATTAAATATGATATGAAATGCACAAATTTATTAATTGGATATCAATTAATTTCAAATGACTATAAAAAACAATTGTATATAAAAGAAATGTTGTTATAAAAAATTATTTTTATGCACCAAAGGAATTTTATATTAATACAATAAATTAATTACTATTAGTGAATGGTATTTATGAAAATTTTAAATTATATATAATTTTTTTACATTCATCCAATATATTTTATAGGTATAATATAAGGAAAAAAATCCAATTTTACACATAAAATGTTTTGTTTATTCTATGGGACGTTTTTCATCCTCTTAATGGTTCCCTTTTTTTTAAAATAAAATTAATTTTTTTATAAATTTTACTTTAAAAATAAACTATTTTTTTAAATAGTAATTTCAATAATATTTTAGGGGTAATTTTTGGTATTTTTAAAGAGGTTTTATTTGTTTAAGAATAGTGAAAAATACTGAATTTCAATTGAAAACTAAATATTCATATAAACAATTTTTAATTTTTAATTGTATTTTAAATTTGTTTTAATATTAAATTAGATAAATTATACATTTATTTATCCAATTTACGTGCTTGGAATCAATTTCATATTAAATCTTGATATAAAAACATTTCAATATTTGGAACATTTTCAATTTTGAAACCACTCGATGTGTAACACCTGACATTTTTATGAGAAATATTTTGTTTTTATTTCATATACATCATCAAAGAAACCATTCACTACACATAACTCTAGCTTGGATTTCTTTACACGCAATCGCGACCTTCCTCGATAGCATGCGTTGTAAGCAATACCGAGTTTCACTAAAGAATGATATCTTATTTAAACTAGCCATTATGAATAGTAATACCTGCTTTTTGAAATTTTATTTTTAAAAATGGACTTCATTTTTGGATTTGGAATATCGAAATTATCCTAGGGTGAAATTTTGGTATTTTTTCTGAAAACTTTCAATTTTTGATGAATAGTGAAAACACTGGATTACAATTTAAAAACCGAATTTTTATTTATATAATTATTTATTTTATTTAAATTTATTTTATGTAAAAATTGATACATAATACCTATATAAGTTCAAATTAATTCATTAGAGTCATTTTATAATAATTTTAGATATATAAAAATTTTATTGAACTTTTCATCATCTTTTACCCACCTCCTAGGAGAGTTTAAAAATTTACATAAAACTAAATTTTACCGCTTCTGTGAGTGGAATTTCGAAAATCCGAGAGACACAGTTAACATCAAGGAGTAAAATGTGGTTCAATAAGATAAAAATAATTTTTGGTGAATAGTAACTTTTTTACTTTTATTTACCAAGTTTAAAAGTATATAGGGTAATTAAGTGTAAAAATGGTATTATTATTACCCTAACACAAGTCCTAATTCTATTGGATAAGTTTAATTTGACCAAAAACAGCCTTAGGAATAAATTATGACCATTGACGTCCACTTGGATTAGATTAGGACATTTAATATTATTTTATTTAAAGAATAGTTACAATAGTTAAAATCAAAGTTTACTAACTAAAACATTTTTAATATAGGATTATACATAAGATAAATTCGACTATAAATATTTATTAGAAATATAAAACATTTACTACATAATGATATTTTATTTATAATTTTTAGACATTAAATAATTTAATTTATTTATGAAACAATGATGATGCAGTAATTACCTTATTAAGGAAATATTAACATAATTGATATTATAAATAGACAAATAAATGTAATTTGATACTTTTTATGATTTACACTAATTTTATAAGCTAATATGATATATTAGTATTGATTTAATTAACTTTTTTTGAACTAATCATACTGTTATGATTTTCACAAAAATCAATTACAAAATATTGTCAAAATTGACATAAAATAGTTCTTAAAACAAATATTATATTATTAATTGTTATTTTATTCATAAAAATCTAATATTCGGCCAAATTACTTATATAAGGTTATATATATTAATAATTAACAATTTGGGGTTCTTTTTTCTTCTTATAGTAAGATTATTAACCATATAATGTAATAAAACAAGAAGACGCGGTAAAAGTTAAATTATTTAACTTAGAGTTAAATTTAAATGATATGGTTAAAATAGTAACCTAAGATAGACTAAAATCTATTTTTTGAGAGTATTTAGACCCATCCCTACCTTAGATTCGAAATAAATCAATTTGGAGCTATTAAAAACCGAATATGACTTTATAATAAAATAATATTTTATTTTTTTCCTAAGGTGCCCCTCTCCTCCCTTATAAAAGGGCACCTCCCCCCTATCTTCCTCACACCACTTTGGGGCTTAAATATCATCCAAACCCTGAAAATTTCTCTTATCTACTTCCATATAAACATCCTACAGGTCCTGGTCTTCATCAAAGACCAACTTTAGTGCCCTAAGAGGAGGTTCAGAAGAGGCGCTTCAAAGAAGAGGTAATGTCTGTTACCGATTCTTTCAACTTTATTTCTTCTTCTAATTCCTCTTATTTAGTTGTTTCATTATTAAGAAATAACATCAGTATCACTCATATACTGATATTTTATTATAAATATGAAACAACCCTATTTCACCTTCTATCTATCCTACGGAAAACGAAATCACCATGCGGGCGTACGTACGGAATACTGTCTCCACATCGTGGTGTAATCCTTTTTCCACCAACACCTTACTTGGATGGTTATAATGGTGTAAAGAATAACTATATATGATTATTGTAAAGTTATATTGATTCTGAAATTTTATACATACACTTCAATACAATTCCACGATCATGGGAATGATATCATCGCGTGTGCGTACGTATGGCCTACCGTCTCCACGATGTGATGCGACTTGTTCTACATGATCTTCAATGCATAATGATTATATAAATTAATTGAATGAATAAATATGATATATATTACACTAATAACATTTTGGAAATGAGGTATCTATAACCTAAAAATAAGAATTAGAATATATTCAACAAAACACGCATAAGAACAAAAAGAAATAAACACCTGAATAATAAGTAGCAATGAAATATTACTAATACGAATCTAAGAATATGACCATATATGATATCATAACAATGAGTATGATTCTTTAATAAGTCAATAACATTTTTTAAATCATTATACAGGAGTTTTGGACATGTACCAAACAAATCAGACCTAAGGTAAGGGAAAATCTCGCAATCTCATTTTTATCTGAGATTGTTTATACTTCAGAATTTACTGTGGAATTTTTATCATCCAAATATATGTTTCATAAATATGTAATATTATTTCTATTCTCCTACAATTTTTAAATACAATTTTACCCATTTGTGAGTTTTTAGTAAAAGATATGAAAGGAATCTTTTGTCATTTTTCGTATGACGTACATTTTCACTTTTCTGGCCAAAGTACAAGAAGAATGTTTTTTTAAACTTATATGGCATGAATGGATTTTTATGATTTATTATAACATTATTTAAATAAATATTCCATTACAAGTTTTAAAGTTTATTTTTAATCAACTTCTTTTAGTTTAAAATTGTATGACATGTTATGAAAAGAAAAATGTTTTTGAAGTAGAAAAAATATTTTCCTCAAGAATGAAGTTCAAGTGTTTTATCAAAATTATTTTCCATCTAAGAAAATATAGGGTTCTATTTCTATCCCTATTTTTACATTGGTTTGATTATGTTATGATGGAATTATTTTTATGATGTCCTTTTATCTTATATGGATTATGTTATGATGGAATGATGTTTAAGAATCCCATTTTTATTACATGGGTTATGTAATGATGTATGATTTATGATTTTGTGGAACACATAAGAATGCTTTCATTATGAGATGGGTGGGACCTATATCTACCTCCAATGCATTGGGTAAATATTTATTTCTCATGAGATAGACATGGATGGAACGACAGGTTAACCCGGTTCAGTGATACAGGACTGAAACGAGGAGTGAACTCGGTTCAGAAATGGACTTTGTCCGATAGGATAGTCTTGGAAATGAGTGCTGACTACAAAGAAATGATTCTCTATTATTATGTGTGTATGACACAAAGGTTCATGTTTTAAGTTATGATCATTGGGATTACATTTCACTACTATGATTTATCCCATGTTATGAAATTATGATCTATTTTGCAGGTTAATATTTCCAAAATGTTATGTTTTTATGAATATGATGTGATTTATATTTCTTTTGTTTACCCTTACTAAGCATTTGAGATCACCCTTTGGTATGTTTTCTTTTCCCCAGGTCAGGAAGAATATTATTAATTAAGATATTCTAAAAGTTACTCTAGATATGATAAAATAAAAGGGAGACAATGTAGATGATTTATGAACCGGTTGTTTATGTTTCCTAGTTTCTAATGACACTATACCTATACGGTCCTTTCATGGTTTTGTTATATGTTGTAATAAGTATGCTTCAATTCTGATGTAATAAAAATGTTTGTAAAGTATGGGTTGTTATAGTTGGTATCAGAGGAAAGGTATAGTCAACCTTTGGAAACTAGGATGTGAAAGACTTAGTATGAGCCCTAAGGATAAGTCTAAGAATAGAACACAATCTTAGTGTTTTAGAAATGGCCATGAATATCCTATGATAAGTCCTTAAGTGTTAAATTTATTCGTGATTATGTGGTTTTTCTATTATAATTTTTGTTGCTCAAACTATTCTTCTTGGTTTTAGTCAATGGTTGGAACCTGAAGGGACCGTTTTAATGCGGAATGCAATGGGAAATGAAATAATTGTCCCCCTGAGAAACCAAACGTTATGGGAGCTGGAATGAAAAATATTATAGCCATGCTAACAAAACTTTTTCAAGCTATGAATCATGCAGGACTTCCAAATGAGCAAATGAAGGAGAAAACTTCTGTTGAATCCTTTAGGAGAAAGCGTCCACCCTCATTCAGTGGGTCTACTGATCAATGGTGGAATATTATCAAGAATATGAGTCCAAGAGATGAAATTGAGTCCATGGAATGGGATGAGTTAAAGAACTTATTTTTCAATAAGTACTTCCCTCGTATTCTTCGAACAGAGATAGAGAATGATTTTCTTGAACTGAAGAAAAAGGATGATGAATCTGCTGGTATCTACAAAGAAAATTTTAAAAGACTTTCAAGGTATGCTTCTGGGATTATTATCCAACCTGAGAGTAAGATCGATCGATTCTTTAGTGGCGTAAATCCAAGTCTTCTAAGGGCATTATCCATAAGGGACTTCAATAGCTACGAGGAAATCATTTTATGTGCTCTCAAGGTTGAGATGGATATTGAAGTAATCCATGAGTCATACGGGCTTGATAAGAATAGAAAAATGAAATTCAAAAGGAAATATAAAGAGAAAAAGGAAAAGAAAATGAGTTTTCCCTTATGCTCAAAGTGTGGAAAGAAACATGGAGGTAGTTGTATTAAAGGGACAAGTAAATGGTAAAAATGTGGAGAGTAAGGTCATTGAGCATTTGAATGCCGCAATGATGGGAAGAAGATGTCTAGTGATTCGAATAAAGAAAAGGATACACAGAGTGCACCTCCTACACTTCAATGTTACAAGTGAAAGGAAATGGGGAATTATGATAATCAATTCCCTAATCCAAGGGTTTTTTACGATGATCAATTTCAACAAACCCTTAAGGATAAAGATAAAGGAAAGTCACATGCAATTTCTATCACTGATGTGGAGTATGATAAAGAAGTGGTGAATGGAACACTTACCATCCAGTCTAAAGTAGAAAATGTTTTATTTGATTCTGGATCCACCCACTCTTTTATTTCTGAAGAATTTTCTAAGGGTATCTCCATATTACCTCAACAATTATATGTTGAGTTAGCTGTGACAACCCCTAATGGCACAATAGTCGCATCGAAAGTTTAAAATTCTTCTCCGATTGAAGTTTGTTGGAAAGTGGATCCTTCAAATCTTGAGATCCTTCCTATAGTGGAATTTTATGTGATTCTTGGCATGGATTGGCTTTCTTTTTACGGATCTCATATCAAATGCCAAAGAAGGGAAGTCACATTTCATATTCCAGATCAATCTATGATCGTCTATCGATGTAAGGATGAACATAACCTTCCAGTGGGAATTTCATCCATCTTATGGGTCTTGATTCCACTAAATGAAGGTTATTTATCTCAAATGGTTGGAGAGAAACTCATGATTAAGAATATTCCCATTGTAAGGGAGTTTGATGATGTCTTTCCAGAGGAATTACCTGATCTTCCACCAAATCATGAAGTTTTGTTTTCAATAGAACTCGTACCAGGTGCTTTACCTATTTCGAAGACACCTTATAGAATGGCCCCAATTGAGTTGTAGGAATTGAAGAAGCAACTCCAAGAGAATCTTGATAAGGGATTCTTACGCCCTAGTACATCACCTTGGGGAGCACCTGTTCTATTTGTTAAGAAGAAAGATGGATCAATGACACTCTGCATTGATTATCAAGAATATAACAAGATCATTATCAAGAACAAATATCCCCTCCCATGCATTGATGACTTATTTGACCAACTACGCGGAGCTCAATACTTTTCCAAGATTGATCTTCATTCAGGGTATCATCAATTAAGGGTCAAAAGGGAGGATATACCAAATATAGATTTTTGTTCAAGGTATGGACACTATGAATTTATAGTGACTCCATTTGGACTTACTAATGCCCCTGCTATCTTCATGGATCTAACGAATAGAGTCTTTAGAGACTATATTGATCAGTTTTTGGTAGTCTTTATAGACGATATTCTTGTCTATTAAAAGACCAACAATGAACATGAAGATCACTTGAGAATTGTATTGAAGACCCTGAGAAAGGAGAAGCTTTATGCCAAATTTACCAACTATGAATTTTGGCTTCAAAAAGTTGCATTTTTGGGTCACATAATCTCAAAAGAGGGGATATATGTGGATCTAGAAAAAACAGAGGTTATCGAAAGATGGCCGAGAACAACAACAGTAAGAGAGATCTAATGTTTTCTTGGATTGGCTAGATATTATCGACGTTTTGTGAACGATTTTTCATGATTAGCTAATCCACTCACCAGGTTGACTCGAAAAGGAGTTAAGTTCTTTTGGACAGAGAAGTGTGAAGAGAATTTCCAGGAGTTGAAAAGAGGGTTATCCAGTGCACCTGTGCTCACACTTCCTTATAGTAGAGAAAGGTTTGTGATCTATAGTGATGCATCCAAGAAGGGATTGGGGTGTGTTCTCATGAAAAATTATATGGTGATAGCCTATGCCTCAAGACAGTTGAAAATCCATGAGCAATATTACCGAACTCATGATTTGGAGTTAGCTTTGGTAATCTTTTCATTAAATATTTGGAGGCATTATCTTTATGGTGAAAGGTGTGATATTTATACTGATCATAAAAGTTTAAAGTATATTTTCACACAAAAGAAGCAGAATATGCAGCAAGGAAGATGGTTGGAGCTGATTAAGGATTACGACTGCTCAATTCATTACCACCCTGGGAAATCAAACAAGGTGGCAGATGCATTAAGTTGAAAAGACCATGCTATCTTATCCATGATAAGGATCAAAAAAGATCCAATATTTATGGATTTACAAAGGATGGATCTTGGAATTATAATGGAAGGGGAAAATCTTATCTTTCTCAAATGAATGTTCAACCATATATACATGTAAAGATTGAAGAGGCACAAAAAGAAGATGTTGAGTTACAAAAGAAGGTGAGAAATGTTCCTAAATTCAACCTTGATTATGATGTGATAATAAGGTTCTGGAATCGGGTTTGTGTTCCTCCCATCCCAAAATTAAAGAAGGAGCTACTGGATGAGGCTCATAGTTCTTCATTCTCTATTCACCCTGGAAGAACGAAGATGTATAGGGACCTGAAAGAGTACTTCTGGTGGGATGGAATGAAAATAGATGTTGCTGAATATGTCTCTTGATGCTTGGTTAGTTATAAAGTTAAAGTTGAGAGAAATAAGTCTAAGGGGATGTTACAACCATTACCCATACCTGAATGGAAATGGGAAAACATCACTATGGATTTTTTCACTGGACTTCCTAAAACATCCAAAGGCAATAATGCTATCTGGGTTATAGTTGATCGTCTTACGAAGTCGGAACACTGCATTTCTATTATAGAATATTTCTCTCTGAATCATCTTTCCAGGATATATTTAAAGGAAGTGGTAAGACTTCAGGGAGTACCACTTTCCATTATATCTGATCAGGATCCGAGGTTTACCTCGATGTTCTGGAAAAGTCTTCAGCATACTCTCGATACAGAGTTGAGTTTCAACACTTCTTATAATCCTCAGATAGACAGTCAGTCTGAGAGGAAAATTCAAACTTTAGATGATATGTTGAGAGATTTCTCTATGGATTTCAAAGGAAGTTTGGATCAACACCTACCTTTGGTGGAATTTTCTTATAATAATAGCTTTCACTCTAGTATTCATATGGCTCCTTATGAAGATCTATATGGAAATAAATGCCGAACTCCATCTTGCCGGGATGATGTTGGGGAAAGAAAGCTATTAGGACCTAATCTTGTTGATGAGATGGCAGAAAATGTCTGATCTATTCAATAACACAGAAAATCAGCTCAGAGTCGAAAAAAAGTTATGTCGACAATCGAAGAAAAGACCTAGATTTTGAAGTGGGTGATAATTTGTTCTTACGAATATCTCCTTAGAAGAGAGTAATGAGATTTCGAAAGAACGGAATGTTGAGCCCTAGGTATATCGGTCCTTTTGAAATACTGGATCGTGTTGGGAAGGTAGCTTACCGATTGGATCTTCCACCGAATCTCTCTCAAGTTCATGATGTGTCCCATGTATCTCTCCTGAGAAAGTACATACCCGATCCTTCACATGTACTCAGCTCAGAAGTTGTACCCCTGGAGCAAGATCTTTCTTATGAAGAACAGTCGATAGAGATTCTAGATCGTAGCAAAAAAGTCCTACAGAACATGACCACTCGCTTGGTGAAAGTTTTATGGAGGAACTACTAATTAGAAGAAGCTACATGGGAGCTTGAGGATATTATGAGTGAAAGGTATCCTCATCTGTTTGTTACAAAGTGACGAATTTCGAGGGAGAAATTCATTTTAAGGGGGTAGAATGTAACACTTGAGATTTTTATGAGAATTATTTTGTTTTTATGTTATATACATCATCGAAGGAATATTTAACTACATATAACACTAGCTTGGCTTTCCTTACATGCAATCCCAACCTTCATCGATAGCTTGCATTGTATGCAATACAGAGTTTCACTAAACAATGATATGTTATTTAAACTAGCTGTTTTGAATAGTAATACCCACTTTTTGAAATTTTATTTTTCTAAATGGACTTCATTTTTGGATTTGGAATATCAAAATTAGCCTAGGGTGAAATTATGGTATTTTTCTGAAAACTTTCAATTTTTGATGAATAGTGAAAACACTGGGTTACTGTTTAAAAACCGAATTTTTATTTAAATAATTATTTATTCTATTTAAATTTATTTTATGTGAAAATTGATACATAATACATATATAAGTTCAAAGTAATTCGTTGGAGTCATTTTATAATAATTTTAGATATATAAAAATTTTATTGAACTTTTCACCGTCTTTTACCCACCTCCTAGGAGAGTTTAAAAATTTACATAAAACATAATTTTACCGCTTCTATGAGTGGAATTTTGAAAATCTAAGAGACACGGTTAACATCAAGTAGTAAAATTTGGTTCAATAAGATAAAAATACTATTTGGTGAATATTTATTTTTTACTTTTATTTACCACGGTTAAAAGTAAATAGGGTAAATAAGGGTAAACATGGTATTATTATTTCCCTAACACATGTCCTAATTCAATTGGATAAGTTTAATTCAACCAAAAACAACCTTAGGAATAAAAAATGACCATTTAGTTCCTCTTGGACTAGATTAGGACATTTATTATTATTTTATTTAAAGAATAGTTAAAATAGCTAAAATCAATGATTAATAACTAAACATTTTTTAATATAGGGTTATACATAAGATAAATTAGACTATATATATTCATTATAAATCTAAAAAGATTTCCTACATAATGGTATTTTATTTATAATTTTTAGACTTTAAATATGTAAATTTATTTATGACACAATGATGATGCAGTAATTACCTTATTAATGAAATATTAACATAATTGATATTATAAATACCCAAATAAATGTAATTTGAGATTTTTTATGAATTACACTAATTTTATAGGTTAATATGACGTATTATTATTTATTTAATTAACGTTTTTGGAACTAATCATGCTGTTATAATTTTCAAAAAAATCAATTACCAAATAGTGTCAAAATTGACATAAAATAGTTTTTAAAACAAATATTATATTATTAATTTTTATTTTATTACTAAAAATATAATATTTGGCCAAATGACTTGTATAAGGTTATATATATTAATAATTAACATCTTGGGGTTCTTTTTTCTTGTTATAGTATGTTTATTAACCATATAATGAAAGAAAAAAGAAGACACGGTAAAAGTTATATTATTTAACTTAGAGTTAAATCTAAATGATAAGGTTAAAATAGTAACTTAAACTTATATAAAATCTATTGGTTGAGATTATTTAGACCCATACCCACCTTAGCTTCTAAATAAATAAATTTTGAGATATTAAATACCGAATATGTCTTTATAATAAAATAATATTTTATGTTTTTTCTAAGGTGCGCTCTCCTCCCTTATAAGAGGGAACCTCCTCCTTCTCTTCCCCACACCACTTTGAGCCAACATGCGTGTCTATCCACTGCCAATTTCTCTTCTCCACTTCCCTAGAAACATCCTAGAGCTCCTGGTATTCTTAAAGGACCATCTTTAGTGCCCTAAGAGAAGGTTAAGAAGAGGCACTTCAAAGTAGAGGTAATGTCTGTTACCGATTCTTTCAACTTTATTTCTTCTTCTACTTACTCTTCTTTAGTTTTTTTATTATGACATAATAACATCAGTATCACTCATATAGTTACATTTTATGATAAATATGAAACAACCCTATATCACCTTCTATCCATCCAATGGAAAACGAAATCACCGTGCGTGTGTACGTACGGAATACCGTCTCCACGCCGTGGTGTAATCTATTTTCCACCACCAGCTTACTTGGATGGGTATAATGGTGTAAATAATAACTATATATGATTATTGTAAAGTGATATTGATTCTGAAAAATTATACATACACTTAAATACAATTCCATGATCATGGGAATGATATCATCACGCGTGCGTACGTACGGCCTACCATCTCCATGATGTGATGCGACTCGTTCTAAATGATCTTTAATGCATAATGATTTTATAAATGAATTTAATTAATTAATATTATATATATTACACTAATAAAATTCTGGAAATGAGGTATCTATAACCTAAAAATAAGAATAATAATTTATTGGACAAAACATGCATAAGAACAAAAAGCAATAAATACCCGAATAACAAGTAGCAATGAAATATTACTATTATGAATCTAAGAATATGACCATATATGACATAATAATAATGAGTATGATTCTGGAATAATTCAATAACATTATTTAAATCATTATACAGGATTTTTGGACACGTACAATGAAAATCGGACCTAAGGTAAGGGAAAATCTCACAATCTTATTTTTATCCGAGATTGTTTATACCTCAGAATTTACTGGAAAATATTTATCATCCACATCCTTGTTTCGCCAAAATGTAATATTATTTATATTCTCCTGCAATTTTTTAAATAAAATTTTACCCATTTGTTAGTTTTTAGTAAAATATATGAAAGCAATCTTTTGTCGTTTTTAGTACGATGTACTTTTTGAATTTTCCTGCCAAAGTACAAGAAGAATGTTCTTTTTTAAACATATATGGCATGAATGGATTTTTATGATTTCTTATAACATTATTTCAATAAATATTGCTTTAAAAGTTTTAAAGATTATTTTTAATCAACTTATTTTAGCTTAAAATTGTATGACATGTTAAGAATGGAAATTTTTTTTGAAGTAGAAAGGATATTTTCCTCAAGGATGAAGTTCAAGTGTTTTATCAAAATTATTTTCCATATAAGATAATATAGGTTTCTGTTTATATCCCTATTTTTACATTGATTTGATTAAGTTATGATGGAATTATTTTTATTATTTCCTTTAATCTTATATGGATTTTGTTACGGTGACATGACATTTATGAATCCCATTTTTATTACATGGGTTATGCTATGATGTATGATTTATGATTTTGTGGCACACATAAGAATGATTTCATTATGAGATTGGTGGGACATATATCTCCCTCCAATGCATTGGGTAAAGATTTATATCTCATGAGATAGAGATGGATGGAATGGAAGGTTAACCCGGTTTAGTGATACAGGACTGAAACGAGGAGTGAACTCAGTTCAGAAATGGACTTTGTCCACTAGGATTGTCTTGGAAACGAGTCTTGACTACTAAGAAATGATTCTCTTTGATTATGTGTGTATGACACAAAGTTTCATGTTTTAAGATATGATCATTGGGATTAAATTTCACAACTATGATTTATCCCATGTTATGAAATTATGATCTCTTTGGCAGGTTAATATTTCCAAAATGTTATGTTTTTATGAATATGATGTGATTGATATTTTTTTTACCCTTACTGAGAATTTGATCTCACCCTTTGGTATGTTTTCTTTGCCCCAGGTCAGGAAGAAGATTATTAGTTAAGAAATTACAAAAGGGACTCTTGATATGATAAAATAAAAGGGAGATAATGTAGATGATTTATGAACCAGTTGTTTATGTTTCCCAACTTCTAAAGACACTATACCTATACGGTCCTTTCATGGTTTTGTTATATGTTGCAATATGTATGCTTCAATTCTGATGTAATAACAATGTATGTAAATTATGGTTCGTTATACTATGTCATTCCATTTACAAGATAAGTTTGACTTAATTTCTACCACTTAAATGAGTTTAATTTAGAAAAATGGATTAAATATTTGGACTCAAAAAAATTATAATTTATAAAAAGGTAAAATTATTTTTTAAACAATTTTATTAGTCAAAATCATTAATGTTAATCATCGTGATAAAGATTAAAATGATTTTACTTAGTGGTTCATCTTAAAAGATAAGGTGTGTAAATGAAAAAAACAAATCCAAACCCCATTGGATGTCCATATTTTGACCATATCCTAGTTTATCTAAAACATAGTTAATTATTGGTGTCACATGATGTATGGGGGATCTACTAATTGTTTTAAACGTTATATATTTACAAGAATTCCACTCCACCACTATAAAGGGAACTCACTCTCCTCAATTCATCACACAAGCCAAGGCATATAGATCACAAATAAACATTAAAAATCACTTCCAAAACCACCTCTACTCATCCCATTATCCTTAATTTGGTATGATATCTAACTATATAAGGCCTTTGGTGAAAATAAATATAAAATACCTAAGTAGGAGGTAATATTCATCAATGAATGTTTTTTGTTTTATTTCATCCTCAAACCCATTAAATTATTTTTATATCATTATTATATAAAAAATCATTGTTTTTAATTTACTAAGTTATTTTTATGTTATTATTAAAACCTAAAACATCACACATGTCAATCAAATGGGATATTCGATCATGGTACATGCGTATAGAAATTTTTCTCCAAACAAATCGATGTAATTAGTTATTCCATTGTCACCTTTAATTATTGGTAAAAATGATGTATTTATAGATTAAATTTGTTATTTAAGATATATTTACTCTTCTATAATTATTATATGACATGTAACATCATACTTTCCATTTTGTGGTAATATGATAATTTCATTCATGTATAAATAGATCACCACCTCACGAAGCGATGTGATTTGTTCACACATTGCATGAAATGTATTAAGGAAGGTTTTAATAAAAATATTTGGTATATATAACGAAAATATTATATTTAATGTTATTACACATTCATATAAATTTACTTTCTTCCATTTAATAGGATATGAAAATGAAAGTAGCGTTCATGCGTATGTATGACTTACCATCTCCATTAATGGTGTATTTCATTTCATATAACTAAATATAAGAAATTACTCTAAATTAATTTATACTTAATATTTATGATTCTTATATCATGGTTTAAATTCATTATATATTGAAATAAGTATCTTTATAAGATAAATAAAAAACAACAAGTCATAACATACTCGAAAATGAAGACAATTTACACCTAAAAACGAACATAATGAAATATTATTAACAAATGGGTAATAAATTATTAAAAATGATCAAATATGATATCATGATTACTAATATGATTCTTTTATATTTTAATATCATGTTTTAAACTAATATAATGTAGTTTAAAAAATTTATGACCAAAAGTAAGGCACAATGTAAGGGATTTCGTCTCAATTTCATTTCATTGACGTATATTGTAATGTTATGCACCAAATTACTATTATATGGTGTAATTAATTCCCATTGACATGTAAAATCATCAACAATTCAGTAATCATGGTAATTTTAGTTTAATTTTTTTTCTTCATCAAACAAAACTTGAATTAAAATTTACCAAATTTTAAATAACTTCATAAGTCAATTTGTTTTCATTGGGTAACATTACATCCTCGTTTTCATTAACATTATAATATTATTTTTATAATTTATTTTTATTATATTATTTTTAGTTTAAATTTTTTTTATATGGATTGAAAAATGATACATATAATTTATTCTTTTATTAATTCTCACATCAATGTTATGATCATTTTAGGGGTTTATTTCACAATCCAATTTGAATTGTGATTGTTTATTATTGATTTTCAATAAAAAAGGAATTAGATAAATTTTTATTCAAAAGAAAAATGATTTTCTTCTAATTTGGTGATTCATATCCTCTTTCATTTGATCATACCATTTTTTCCAATTGTTGGTAGATAAAATTATTGATAAAACGTTTTAATAAAATTTGAAATCATTTCTATCTTCGGTAGGATATCCATCTTCTACCAAAACCGTGGCTTATAAATATTATTTCAAAAATTATTTCATAGAAATTTTACAAATTATTCATCAATTAATTTTTTACCAACTTTTACTTTTTATTAAATGTATAAAAATTATTCTTCTTCCCTCCTTCCATACATGAAAATTTTATATCCTTTTTAAAATGAAAAAGGAATGTTATTTTTAACATACACAAAATTAACAACTTTCTTCATTTTTTAATATCAAAAATATAATTTTAAATATTTTTTTAAAAGTTATTTTTTAATAAATGGATTTTTTAAAAAACAATTAATTTGATATCTTACTCATTAATTTTTTAAGGATCATTTTATTGTATTTCCATTCATCAATCAAAAAACCATTAATCTTACATAAATGGGTGTGCTTTTTATTGATATCATAATTATTTTTCTTCTATATGGATTATGAATTTTTTACCAAGGATAGTATTGGTTTTCAAATCATTGAATAAATTATTTAGTCATTAACTTCCCCTTGAGTTATTTACATTTCCACGATCATTGGACCTTAAATTTCACCTAAATATATATATCATTTATGATGGATGTGATTATTTCCTAAACCATATACTAGTTTCACAAATGATATTTAAGTTGGTTGATAGTTATTAACTATGGAAGTATTGATAAATATATATACATTATTCAATATGGGTATTTGATGAGTCACATTATTCCTGAATTATATCAATTATTTGATATATGAGGAATGATTTCCCCAGAAGTAACTGGGGGAGTCAGTATAACATGGAACCCTGATGCATCGATTTTTCTCATTTGAAAAATCAGTTGAGATGTCATTAAATTGGTTATTACTAATAGATTGATCTATCTTATCAAAGGTTTAGATAGTAGTGGTATCATGTTCCAGATATTTAATATCTTATAATTAATAATTGTCTGGATTCAAAATACAGTTATCGTCGTCCATGGGATTTTTACTATGAAAAAATATATAGATTCAATAAATTATATGTTTATTGATTAAATGTATTTTTTTCAGTTATTTATCTTTCCATATTGATTATACATTATCTAGTAATTTAAATGGCATGTGTGTTTAGTTATTTACCATGTCATATTGATTATTTCTTATCTATTAATTTAAATGGATTGTGTATTCAGTTGTTGACCATTCCATTTTTATTATTTATAGTGATTCATGATAGATTCCATTATACATAACCCTTTCTGATCATTTAAGCTCACCCATATTTTTTCCTTTTCACTAAAATTTTATAAATTTAATGATGACTGATATGTAGGGATACACTATAGGTAATGATGTTATCCTCGACAAAAAATTATATTTCAATTTCTATATTCTAAAATTAATTCTAGACTCATGTATATATCTAGTTTACCAAGAATACTAGACTGGTCTGTCCTTCTAAATTTATTTCCTTGTAATTATCCCAATTTACTGGAGGTAGGAACTTGGTTTGCGCTCCTGGGGTTATGGCCATTACACATCATGAGGGGCCCATGTGTGGTGTGATTTTGAACTCATTCAGTCACAACCAATGTGTTCTTATCATACATTCATAATTTTAAATATGTATACAAAATATAAAAACAAGGTAACATGCAAAATATTCAATAATTATCCGGCATCTATTGTTATCAACATCAACAAGGAATCATTTACCTACTTCAACTAAGATGGGTGTATCACTAAAAATATGCCCCCAAATATTTATAGAATACAACACATGTCATCATATATATATTTACAGTATAAAGGACCCATTACATAATTAAGAGGCATCCCCTAAAGAGTATTGTACCTAGAGATCCCACATTCACCTCACATATATATATCCCATCACCTCATGCCATATGACACGTCACTTACCAGAGTCAAGTATTTAGCCTCCTCATAGAATTCACTTCATTTCCCTGATCCCACGTAACTCTCCTCGTAAAATCCTTTCTAGTTTAACATCATAAAGTCCCATGGATATTTGATATAAATCATCCAAAAAATAATCACTGTCAACTTGACAGGTTTATGTCCCAAGGAATGGAATTATTTATCCTTTAATAATCTTGGCCCATCAGCCACTGATATAATGGAAAACCTAAATGCCAAACCAATGGTCCCATTACCATATCTTGATGGTACATCACCACCAAAATAGGTTTATATGGTGATCAAAACCAATATAATAGTTGATAAACACCATCCTATATGACATAATATATACAGAGTCCTCCACTAGAAATGAATGGTCAACACCCCCCTCATCTGAGTACAATCTATGTGCACATGACGAAAATTGTGCATCTAATAACAAAAGTGAGTAGAAATAACCCAAAAATACATAAGTCACATCATCTGGAACCTTATACCCCTAAAACCATGTTTTTTAATCCCTACGGTCAACACTAACCCATGTCACACAGCCCATTCGCTCATCCTGATGACATTTTCTCCTTGAATCGATGACCATTTCAACACAATATAGTAATCATCATCACCACGTATAGCTCAGGCTATGCCCTTATCCTAGTATCATTCACTCCTCATTCCATGTGATCAATTTTTATTCAAATAATCAAGAAATTCATATCATCTTCTCATGGAACAATTGAATTTGTATCACATTTTATTAATTAAAAACACAAAACTAGCCTAACCATCATAGATGGTCATGGGACCCTTATACATATTATTTCATTTATGCAATGTGTAAATCATCCGAATGGTATCTCAAACTATCCATTAATAACATAAAATCAACAATTTGATCATTAGGGGGTCACACTTTGTTCCAAAACCAAAGAATATTTATAAAATTCAAACACAAAACCCATTAAATTAAAGATAAATCTAGGTACCACCTATCATATACTAGTAGGTGATCTCTTATCTGATATCATCCTTTAACACAAGATAAAATGAGAGAAATATAAATTTTATACAAACACCCTAAAAACATGGAAAAATAAATCGCATGAATTTAGCATCCCATTTTGTGATATTAAAGAGAAATAGAAGATATAGAATTTAATCCATTTCAGATAGGAATTTGTACCCACTAATAGTGCTTGAATCAGATCTGAAATGAGAACAGAGGATAAAATCCTTGAAGGGTAGGAAAAGGGATCTCCAAGACTAGAGGAGAGGCTATGCACGTAGAAGTAGGATGAAAGGGGAACATGAAAAGGGTGGTAGGGGTAGTTTTTTCATTTCAGTCAAATAAATTACACACATAGTTTGACTAACCATGCACCAATTGTGTAGTGCTCACTACCCAAGCACCACAAATCACAAGTCTAGGCATACAATTTTCAAAACCATGTATATCCCATTCATATCTCCTCTTTCAAAAATAGAAAATGATTTTCACATTCATTCACCATAACCTATACTGTTTGAAAAACCATGTCTAGCGCAAAAGTGGGCTACACAATATCCCCATACATGACACATGGATTGATCAAACCCTAAAATCTATATACAATTTCTTGGAATTGTGTTTTTGGGGACCAATGCACCCAAAAATAATCTGAAACCATGATTCACTTTACCACACCTTAACTCTATCTTAAAATAAAACTAGGTCAATCAATCTATCAGTTTAAGGTCTCAAAGCCCAAATATAAAATTGCATCATCTGCCAAACTCAACATTCAAAAAAGGTTGATGAATTTTCACATTCTTGAAAACCCAAGATGCCACAATCTCTCAATAATTAGATATATCGCCTCATGAAATAATGTCTCTCACCAAGATAGTAATGAACAAAATCATCTCATATAAATTAACATTGAATACCACGATATTAGTCACATGTTTATTTCCTTAGTGGAACTCCCCACCTTTGGAATTATATATCTAGTAACTTACCTACCCAAAATTTAAATATATTATGGTTCCACTCACCATCCCTCAAAATAAAATTCCTACAATGAAGCACCATCATTCCAACACATCATAATCTACTCAATTAATTCCTATGTCATACAAGACACCCATCAAGTCATGCATCTCATTAAATACCAATTGCATACATGTTCTATACACGACACTCATCAAAACATGCATCTCCTCAATTATCATAAATCCTTCAACACATCAGTTTCTCAAAAAATGTAATCATGTGTCATATATATTGATATTAATATTTATTTCTATCAATGTCTCAATTCCAAAGAACATAATACGAAAACTCATAACATCAAAGACAAAAATATGTCTTGGTACCTTCACACCTCATATATATATGTCAAAAATAATAAATGATTCCAACACACTAACCTGGGTCTGTTGAGTCCAAAAAAACACATTTAGGCATCGTGAACTAAAACTATCCATGCCAAAGGAAAATAAAAACCCGTTCTTTCCTATATTTTACCAGTAACTATCATCATCTCCTCAACCTACTATGGACCAAGAAGCTCAATAGCATGCAACTGGTCTAAATACCAACTACCTATGTTCTGACTGCCACCAAGAACAACTCTAACAACTATCCATTGACCACATTACACGGTCTCCCTATCTCTGTCAAGACCTCAACATGACGTTGAATTGTAGCTACCATCCCTTCGTACCCCTCTAAATCCTACCTTAGATAAATGAATTTGACTTAGTCTCTAACTCCAAAATATTTGATAAGTATTCCTATAGAACTGTTCTAAATGTTCTATCTGAACACATGATAGAAATCCATTAGAGATCGTTCACACTAATTCCAAATATACCCTGACATCCAAAAAAAAGAATATTATTGGAGAACCACTCCTCATATTCCTAATTTTGACTCTGGTCTGACTACCCTAATGAGATTCCCCATGCTCTCCCTTCTTGATACCTCTATCATCACCTTTAAGATCAACTGCTCATGTTACAATTCTTAGATAATTCTGGTCTATTAACTTCTCCATAGCTATCATATCCTGATTCACCTCCTCAAAGAATGATTCCTCTCAGAATATATTCACGTGAACCTTGATGGTAGGTTGAAATCCAACATTGGAATGCCACACCATATCAATTTTTTCACCCACCACAGTAGGCGTATATTAAGAGAGTTCGGTGGAATTGGCTACATAATCCATGATAGACATCTCTCTCTATTGGAGGATCATGAACACTCGATCTTGGTCTGCACACAGTGTCTTAGTGAAGAATTTCTTGAATAACCTTAACCCAAAATACTTTGAGTATATTCCCTCATGTATGTCTTCCTTCACATAGATTTTTCAGAAGAGTTTTTCTGGTCCTCAGAGCATGTATGATGCTAGATTCACCATCTAACTTTAGGGCTTCTCAAGATGTTAAAAACTAGTCTTCAATAAATCTATCATGTTCTCCACTACCGAAGATCCACCCTCACATTGGAATAATAATGGGTTTTGATACTCTAACTCATGAGTTAGGTACTTCTTAGATGTCTCAACTCCTCAAGATCTCCAATGAATACCTTGTATGATCTAAACCATGCTCACCCTTAGCTTATCCTCTTACAATGGCCCAAAATCTTCAATATAATGAAACCTCCCCACCAGTACCAGAACATTTACATATGGATAATGATTAACCCAGCCTTCTCAGGAATCAAGAAAATTACTAGGGGCCTTATCCCATGCATGCTCATGTAGAAACTAATATCTTACCTCATGATAGCCCATCAGATACTGTCTAGCTGAAATCACATTAAAACCAAACATGATGGTAAAATTTCTAAAATAGTTGTCTATATATATATATATATATATATATTGAATGTTAGGATTTTTTTATTGGAACCACATTTCAACAACATTACACAACCCTAATTCTCCCATGTAACATGAAATCTGGCCTCCTGGCCCCTTATATACCCATAATAGAGTTAGGTATCGCATATAATCTATCCACATGGACCCATTCCAACCCATAACAGTGTAAGGAATAACACATCTTGTAAAACAATCTGGGAGACCTGAGTAGAATGCCACAAAAAAATACTATAGATGGAAAGACTATTGGGATGCTTTTTTGTCACTTTAACAATTAACCCCCTTTTTACCATCCTTTCCAAATAATATCATAGTAAGACCAATATATACTATATACACATAGAATCACATCTCATCTCATAAAAAACCACATACATGGGCTAGCTGAGTATAATCCAACCAAAAATCCTAAATAATAAAACAATATTTATCATCTTTATTTATGATTTAAACAACCCAACAACTCTTAGAGTATATTAGGTTACCAATGTTGATCACAGGAAAAACCACATCGTTTGAGACTACATTTCTATATTGATGAATAAAAAATCCTCCCTTGGTAAACCCAGATGAGGATCAAACCACATAATCAATAACATAACACCCACATGTGCCACTCGAGGTGAAAATAAATAAACTACAAAAAAATCATATAATCAATTTCCCACTTCAATAAACATGGTTTGTCTCCCATATAAAGGGCTGTAGGAACAAAACATGATATCTTTACCCTGTTCCTACTACATACTTCTCTGCAGTATACCATATCCCATATTTTAAGTCAAAAAAAGAAAATAAATGGTCTTTGATACCAATTGTTGAGTCCCAAACTGGGTTTTAAATCAATTATTTATCCCCGTTAGTTGTCCATTAGGCCTTGTCCACAACTCCCTTATGCCAAAGGATACTAACTAGCACTGAGGATATAATTAGATGATATTGGAGAGACTATACCCTTTGGTGGTGAAAATAATAATGAACCTTTTTTGTATATATATAACGTAGTGGAATAAAGTACCATAACTCAGTGGAAGTAGTTGAATTTACAAAGATGAATCATAAATAAAAAAAGAATTAATAATTATTCTTAAAGGAATAATACCATTTGTAGATGATAAACATTTCATAACATGTAATACAAAACAAATAATCATGGAATCCAAATGGTTGAGCATATAAGTACATATATATGTTTTGAAACATATCAAAAGAAGTCGATATCTATGAAAGGACTTCTAATGTCCATATTCTATCCATATCATGATAATTGTACATATATGATCTCTAAGGTCAAGTTCTTGAGCATAATCCATTACCTTATCTCAAAGAAATAATGCATAATTTTATCGTGAGGTTCCCGTGTATGGTGCGAGTATAAAAAACAGGGAAACCACCAATGTTTTTCTATCTAATATAAAAAATTATAAAAGTTTATGAAAAATAAAAATAAACAGGTGACACACACATTTAATAATTATCCTTCTTCACCTGTGCTTTATAGCTATAGGGTATCATTTACCTATTTTATCCAATTATAGAATATCAATAAACACATTCACCAAAATAAACATATGGCATAAAAAAGATGTCTGTATATATATATATTTTTGGCAATGATGAAAGTCTTAATTCTATTGAAACCCCTAAAGAGTGTGATACACCAAAATCCCTTATGAGCCTCCCATAAATATATATCCATGGTACCATGGGTAATTAAAAACCTAAAGTTCCACGATAAAGTATCTAGTGTCCTCACAACATGCCCACCAAGTCCCTAGTCTCCAGTACTTTTGCTTAGATTATTCAGATAATCTCAACAACTGGATTTCGTTATGTTCAGTGATATCTATACTCCAATAAATAATCATTTTTGGATTGAAAACCCAATTTACTAGGGTGTGATGATATCCTTTCACCAATAATCACAACCCAATAACCTCAAATATAATGGCAAGCCTTAGACCCAAACCGATGTCCTCTACACCATGTCCACATGGTCAATCACCACCCATGTGGATTTTTACAGTGACTACCTACCAACATAACTGCTTGTCAAAACCATCCCAAAAAACATTATCCTTGAAGGCATCCATCCATAATGAGTAGTTATCACCACCTCAACTATGTTATATCTATGCGAACATGACTCCGATAGTGCATCGTCCAATAATGGCGAGTAGAAATAGCTGAAAAAACCTAAGACACGTCATTTGGAACCTCAATCACCTACATACATGTCCCTAAATCCCAATTATAAACACCATAAAAATTCACATGGGTTATTTATTCATCCATATGACCTTGTTTCCTCAAACTGATTACCATGTAATGTCAACCTGGTGATCATCATCACGCCATATAGCTTAGGTCACACACACATATTGGAGAACATTTCACCTCAGTCCAAGTGATTAAAATCACATCAAATTTGGAGGCCATTCACTTCACCTTCCCATATAACCATAGATTTTATATTACATTTAATTAATTTAAAACAATTTATATTCTAAACATGCATTTCTGATCACTAGAAACTAAAATGAATTCGTTCATTTATACAAATATTGCATAATTACCATGGAAACTCAATATTTCCATTTAGAATTTAAAATAAACAATATGATTATTAGGATTATCACTCAGTTATACTTTCCAAGTGTATTTATGAAAAAAACAAAAAACATATAAAATTAAAGAGAAATCATGGAACAACCAACCGTAGAATAGTAGGAACATTCATATCTAATATCAGCCTCTAACTCTAAAAGAAACTAGAGAAATTATTATATTATAAATATGAAATGAAAATAGTTTAAAATAGATAATACAGATATAACATTCCAAATAGAGAGATATAATATAAATAGAGGCTATCAGAATAAGGGCCTTACCAAGAGTTATTTTTATCCACCGATGGAGCTTCTTTTGGACCTCAATCAATACTAGAGGATCAAATCCCAAAAGAGTAGGAAAAGGTAGCTCCATGCCTAGAGGATAGGTTATGCATGTGGAATGAGAAAGAAAGGGGAGAAATAAAAATGATGGGGGGGGGGGTCATCATTTCACCCCAATGAATGATCGACATGGTTTTACCACATGATTTAGCTAACCATGTCAAAACCGTGTGGTGCTCACTCCCCAAGCACCACACTCATCATGACTAAAAACACAGATTTCCAAAATACGTCCAACCCATGTATATTTTCTATTATAAATTGAAGTATATATTCACATAGAAAACTTCCCCCACCTACATTGTCTAATAACCCATATTTGGTGTAAATGTTGGCTACATGTTTTTCCTTTAAACCCCATACTTTTATCAAACCCTAAAAATCTTCCTATGCTTTCCTAAATATAATTATTCAAGGGCCGATATGACTGAAACTCATATAAAAATGAATAGAACATTTCAGTCCTCAATCTACATCTAAACTATACTCCTTAGGTCAATAAAACTCTTTAAATTAGGTTCAAGATCAATAAAAGAATGTTATACCATCCAAAAAACTCAAAAGTCAATAATTTTTGAATTTTGATTCTCTCTAAAACATATGATATTACATAGTGAATAACATATCCTTTATATTCTATAGTTAACCAAAAACTAACTCTCCCTAAAAAACCATGAATTTATTTGTTATCTCCAGTTACTTTTGGAAAATATTCATAATCAGTTTAATTTATCAAATGTTGATTCTCTCTTATTTTATTTTTTTCTCTATTGAATCTATTTGTTGTCCATTATATAGGCATGGAAATAGAAAAACCACACTAATTATTATAAAATATAATCACATTATGAATCAAACTTCATCGATTACTCAACCCGATATGTTGATTTCATAACACAAAAATCAACATGCGACAAACAGAAAACCACCCACATTAATAAATGATAAGTACCCAATGAATATTGATTTTGTTAATTCTTATGAAACTATAAAGGAAAAAAAATTTCATACATGCCTAATACATCATTTTAATTATATGTAACATAATAGTTATAAATTCGAGGATAAAAAGGAATAGTATCTTGGGAAAATTAATATCATAAATTAGTATTACAAAATAATGACAAACATTTATTTAAATCCATATTATTTATCCTTCTAAAATCTCATGATACCAATAGTACGTGTTGTCACCTTGGTATAAATCAATTAAAGGAGTGAGATAAAGGACCAATATTAGTAGGAATAAAGGAAATAGATCAACATAACATGTGTGATCAGAATCATCACCACCAAATAATTAGAATAATATCATTATCAAAATAATGAAATAAAAATTTGATTACGGAATGGAATGTTTCATTCATTAAAATGAAACATCATGTCAAAGTGTACAAATACGACACATTGATTTGAAAAATTCAAGCAACATGTCCACACATATCAAATATACATAATCATAAATTCCTAATTTTGAAAAAATCTAGAATCATTCGCTTACATAATAAACATTACCTCATAAGAAAAATCACATTACCCAATGCATTGGATGGATATATAATTATAGGCCTACAAGTCACATCATAATATTTATATAATCATTCATTACACATAAAATATATTACAATTGTATCAATGAAATAACACATGGAATAGAATGTGTTTTATAAGGATTAAATAAAGAACAATTTCACGGATAATCATTGGTGTTTCAAAATAATTAAGGTAAATCTTACTTATCTTAAACATCAACATTCTTGAGTCACTAAGAAGCAACTCAAGTGGAGAAATAGATTTGTTTTTGAAAGAAAAGTATTTTTGTAATATCATTGTATATGAATTATAAATCCAAGTGGAAATATGTATAACCTAAAAATAAAATGTAATATTGTTTAATGGAAAGTTAAAAATCAGTAGAGGAATATCCATGCAAAAGTTTTTGTGATTGTGGGATAACCCAGTAAAAAGGAGTTGGGTTCGAGAATCCCCTTACCAAAATTCTCACATTATTTCATTGCTTCTCTGTCTCCTAACTGATAAACATATGTTTGTTAAAAAATTAATCTATAATTTAATTATTTTAAATTTTACCTCCTTTAATCAATTATAATCATTGGTTTATATTTATTAATTTCCATTTATTAAATTAAAGCGTTTTGGTAGACTATTTTCCTTACAAATTTCCCACTCATCTTCTATTTCCATATTTTATTCATAAAATTAATTCACATATATATAAAATTTTAGATTCATAAAATAAATATATTTATAAATTTATGTATCATACATATTTTTTTATGAAAACATGAATTTTTATAAGGAAAGGATTGGAAATTCCCTCGTAGTAAATTAACTGACTCTTAACGGGACACTATCAAAAGAGATGGGATTGGAAGATTGAAGTTTATATATGTCTTAATTATGATAGTTATTGTATATTAACAAAATTAATAAAATTTTAACATGTAAAAAATTGAGTTTTTAAAAGGAAAGATTATGATGGATAGCATACAATGTATGGGACATTGAGAATTTATGAACAACTAAGTATTATAATTTAAATGTGATCGTCATAATATAGCCGTTAAATTGGTCAGTATGAATAAGAATAAATTATTTATAAAATATATAATGGGAATAGTCATTAATTATATCTTAATTAATTTCTATTAAATAAGTCCTAGATTTTTAGTAAATTCGTTTTATTAGTTTTTTAGTAAATCCATTTTATTCATCAAAATCATATTTTATTATCAAAACAATGATTTTTATTTATTTTATTATGATTAAATATTATAATATATTTATTTGAGTTTTATAAAATTTATTTCATAAAATTAACTTTGATTTTGAAATATTCATTTTAAAATTATTCTTTAGTGAAAATTTGGGTATTTTTTACAAAATTAAAATTTGTGTTGAATAGAAATAAATACATATTTTATAAAATATGGTATATTTTGTGATATCACCATTATATAATTAAGATATTTAAATTAATTAAAAATGTGTAATTACCCATTTGTGATATTATAATATAAATATAAAAAATAATTATTTCATAAAATATATATTACAATTTATTTCATGTTAAAAAAATCATTTCTAGTTCTTTTGCAACACTGGAAAGGTCACATTAGGTGTCTTATATATATTAATTGAGAGGTAATCAGTTATTACATGATTTTTTATTAAATAAAATTAATAAATTATGATTTTTACCAATATTTATGAATTTTCGATGTATATAACAACAATGTTATCCAATTTTATTGTAATATTTGTCCAATGCTACAAATTTAATTTAAAAAATTAAATAAGTATTCATGACATAGATATGTGTAAATATATAGAGTTAATGAATAAGAATATTTATATTTATCCTAGATAAGTTATAATTTTTTATTTTTTTTATTTTTATTTTTTATATGTGGAATAATTACCTTCAATTCCTACGTGACACATATGCAGTGCTTGTGCAAGTTGAATAAAAATTGATAAAAAGACTTTAATTTAAATGATACGAACTGGTAAATTACCCAAACACATGACTAAATTATATTGGTTGATTATATCTCGACCATAATAATCTATATATAGTATTAATGACCATTTGGGGACACTTGGATAAGATTATGACCATTATAATATTATATTTAATGAAAAATCAAATATATACCATTAATTTATTTAATAATGAAAACATTTTTAATATACACTTACCTAAAAGATATATTTGACCAAAAATAGTATTTAAAAATATAAAATATTTATCTTAATCATTGTATTTTACTTTTAATTTTTAGGGATTAAATAGTTACCTTAAAGTCTTACAAAATTATTATACAATAATTATTTAATTAATGAAAAAACTAAAATAAATGATATTAAAAATGTTAAAAGGTATATACTATGGGATAATAACCATGATTAAAAAATTATATATATTAAATTGTTATCTTTGGCATGTAGTGAAATAGTTCTTCAAATTAAATGTATTTTATTAATATTAAAAATGTCAATGTAATGAATAGTCCTTAAAATTAACATTATGAATATTTTGTACTAAATAATACTTTATTAAATGATGTAAAACTACTAAAAATCTTAATATTTGTTAAAATAATTTGGATAAGGATGGAAATGTAACCCATGATCCATTTATTAATCTTTTTGCATTTTATTTTAACAATATTAACCCTTAGAGGCAGGCTTGGGGAGTCACGGATTGAGACCTGTTGGGTTGGGTCATGATAAATTATTAGTAGGGTTTATGGGGTCACATCAATGATAGAATGAGTGGCGCTACCCACGCAGCTTGGGAGGCGTCTATGCGTGACCATTTCTGTCAGTTTTTGCACAATTTGAGAAGGACATTCATTAAGAATGTAGGAGTGGCAGATTTTGATAAGTTTTGTAGAGCACACTGACCAAAGAACATTTCATCTCAAATTTGGGATGAATTATGTTTACAGTGGTTGGGTGGTTAATTTAAGAGGTGGACTTCATTGGGTCGATAGAACCGAGGGAGATAGGAGGTGACACATCGAGCTGGTAGCCGTATATTCATTACATATAGAGAACATCTAGTAAGTATATTTTTTTAAATATTTTATGTAACTTTAAATATATGCAGTTTATTTTATATTTTAATAGGTATTCGAGCATCCGGATATTATAGAGTACGAATCTTATCAGGGGATGTACAGTGATCCAACCACTGGAGAGATTAGAGGTGAACTCCAGCGTCAGATTGTGGTTGTAATTTTTTTCCATTTGACAATTAACTGAATATGATATTTTCACAATTTTAATTTCAAATTGGAACTGAAGGAGTCATATGAGGTTGTGACCTCTCAGACACTAGTTGGGAGACAAGATGAGGCATCTGATCTGACCGGTGCCCACTATTTCGTTGAGGCGGCATGGATGCAGGTGACTCTGTATGGTTTTGAGAAGGGTTGAGTAGTTGGTATCAGCTCTCATGTGACTCCTAGTACTTATTATGGTACTGCTGCGATGTCGGCATCCAGCTCAAGAGGAGATCTTGGAGAGTCATCATCCTCTACCTCACAGTATCATGAGTAGTTGCGAACCCAGGCTGAGCTTATAGATATTTTGTAGAAGAAGCATGAAGAGATGCGTCAGTAGCAGCAACATCACGATGAGGAGATGCGTCGATGGCAGCAGCATCATCATGAGCAGATGGAGTTCATGTGTCGTCTGACTCGTAATTTGGGGATGAAGTTTTTTACACCATCTCCTATAGCTCCTCCACCTCCTCTAGAAGACGATCCCACATTGCTTTTTTTTTATGTTAAAAACATTTGAATTCAAGATTTGTTGTAATATGAACTATTTTCAGTTTCAGTCTTTTATATTGATATGAATATTTCAAAATTTAAATTTTTTAATTTTTTAATATTTATTATTACTATTATATTTTTTAAATGTTTTTTATTTTACTAATAATAATAATAATATATTATGATTCTTTTTATATTTTTTGGTGAATATTGAGAATTTTGATATTTTTTTATTATTTTAAAAATATTAATATTATTTTTTCATTAATCATAATTTTATTAAATATAATTTTTTAGTATTATATTTTTTATTGTTTGTTTATTTTACTAATAATAATAATATTATTATTATTTTATGAATATTTAATACTTTTTTGAGAATATTTAGAATTTTAATTTTTTTAATTTTTTATTATTTTAATAATATTAATATTATTTTTCAAATAATTATAATTTTATTAAATATATATTTTCTTACTTTGGTTATTATTTGCGAAGATACTTATTGCGATGGGATCCCATTGCAAATAGTTTAAATATATGTTTGTAAATACTATTTGTGATGGTACCAATGCTCCATCACAAAAAGTTTGTTTATATATAATGTATATAATCGGAGACTTATTTAAGACGGGGAGCTTCCCCATCATAAAAAACATTTTTTTGTGATGGGCCCATCGCAAAAAATGGTATTTGCGATGCTGTTTTCTGCAATGGGATATTTGCGATGGGACCCCATCGCTAAAACTTATTTTCAACAGGATCCCGTCGCAAATAGCCTGTTGTAAATATCACAAATTCCAGTAGTTATAGTCCGACTATGAGCACCGTCAAGTCCAAGCTCCCTTAGCCTAGATTAATGTTGTCTGTCATCTTCACAAGACAAAGTATGGTGCAGGAGTAGCCCTTGCAGGTGTGAGTATAACAATACTTAGTAGGGATCTTGAGACCCTCAAAGGTCTACCAGAGTTCCACAAAGGAAAACCCACAATGCAAGACCTCAATCACAAAGCACGAAGCGTTATTCATCAACTCTACTTAGATATATTCCCATATATATACCTATGTTATCATAATATAATCATCTCATGCATGAGGAAACATAAGGATCCAACTTTTAATCCATTTTCACAACTGATCCATGAGGGAGGAATACCACAAAGGTAACACCATGAAGGTAAATGTACCACAAAGGTAACACCACGAAGGTAACACCACGGAGGTAAATGTATGAAAAAGGTAACAACATGAAGGTAACAACACTAAGGTAAAATTACCACAATGTTAACACCATGAAGGTAACACCATGATGGTAAAAGACTCGTCTTACACCAGGTATACAACTTAAGTACAGAAGTACAGATGATTAGTCAAAAAACTAGATCATCTTATTCTGTCGAGAGGATCTACTGACGAACCACACAGGATTGATATATACGGACACACACATGATCTCTAGGTGCAGACCCACATAGGATCAATAGATACTAACCCACATAGGATCGGTAGTCGCTGAACCACATAAGATTGATAGATGCTGAACCACATAGGATCGATTTTTTTTCTCCACATTATAGCCAGCCACAAGATTCCCGCTCATAGATCACATTTTTATGGGAGAACTGCTTCACAAGCCATAAGATTTATTTTAAATGATACGAAGTCCCATAAAAATCATACCCAAGTGACCGCCCAGTCATAAGGGTCCCAACATGATAGACGACACACCGATCAGATGCCCAGTCGATGAGATATGGGCCCTTTTGTAAAAAGGGCCCAGTTGAAGTCAATTTTGATCCAACCTAGGTCTCACGTTAAAATCAGTAAAAACTCACATAGAGTAAATTCAAAGGACCTCCTTGTCACAAGGGTCCTTATGCCACAAACAGCGCATCGATTGGACGCCCAGTTTGTTAGTTACAACCCATATCGTGAAATGGGGGTGATCACACCTCTGAATGGCTCAGCTCGATTAGGCCCGCAAAAATTATCCATAGGGACCACCTCTCAAAATGGGTCCCAACGCCACTAATGGAATGTTAAATGGAAACACAGTTAATTAGTTACGAGAGTTTCTTTATTCGGGCTAAAGTTGGGTTTGGGCCCGGTTAGACATAGTCAGACCGGCCTGGCACAATGTGTCCTGGGGTCTACCTGACCCCTCTCGGGTCCGGCCCACGGGGGGTCAGCCCAGTTCACTAGGTTCGTCCCATCGAGGTCAACATGACTTGTCACGGGCCTGGTCCGCAGTTCGCCCAACCCGTCGGGTGGGGCTCGGCCCACCCGTGCTGGCCCATTAGGCTGCGGGTCCGGCCCGGTCTGCTATCCAAGGCCGGCCCGTGTCCGACTCGGTCTGCCCAAAGGTATACCGTTGAGTCCCACTGGCCCTAAGATTGAGGGGCCATTTCGACCAGCCAGTGGGGTGCTGCACCACCACGATTCAACAGTCGACCATTCGGTCGACCGGCTTCTGCCAATGCAACGCAGCATGGGGTCGTGTCACCCCTTCCTACCATTGCCCAATGGCCATGGCTTCTCCACGCCACCGTCCTTCTACCAAGGCCTGCTGGCTGTGTCTGCTGCTACCACCAGCGTTTGAGGGAACTGCCCTTTTTGTCCCGTGTGGCCGGCTCAGGCCTACTGCCTTCAACAACCGCGGCACACCGTCTCACGCTGCCTTCCACCGCCTGTGGCTAGTTGTCATAGGTATTTTCCAGCCACCACTGGACACCACGAACATGGCACACCAGAGGTTTCTTCTGTGTGTCACCGGGCATGCTCTGGTGTCTTTTCTTGGTGATTTCTGTGCCTACGACTCACCCGCACTGTCACTATCATAGTGTGACTTGCTATTTCATGTTGTTGTCGAGTTGGAAATTTTTCCCCGAAGTTCACATCTAGAAAAAGCAGGGGAGGGTGTGGGCCTTGTTAGTTTGGCCCGTGCCCTCGGCGTTATGTGATAACATGAAAGGGAGAAATTTAATTCATCAAAGACAAATTCAAAATAAACCCCCTACCTGGATATGATGTCCACTGATGATGATTGATAGAACCTCCTTCATCATTGCCATCAGTTCACGATTCCTTGGTGCTCATCACTGCTCGTTGAATTTGGCCTTGTTCTCTAGGTGGTTAGCGTCTTTCTAATTTTCCCAAGCTTCATCATTTGGTGAATCCGTGCCAACACCCCTCCCCAAGCTCTATATAAATAAGAGAGGATAAAGAGTGTGTCCCGCACAAAGAATTAATGAAGTTCATTTAATTAATGAACCTCCCAAATTCTCAACTGTACGATTACAAGTAAAGAAGTGTCAATCCATTTTAATGACTTGACATGTCGTCGGTCCTACCACGACTACTCGTATATTGGATGAAAATAAATAAAAGATAAATAAAATAAAATTGTTATTTTATTATTCTTTTAAATGTATAGAAACTATCTTTTTCTCTCAACCTACTACGGTTGAAGTGAATCCTTCCATAAGTGAATCCCAACCCATCGGATTCAATGGCGTCCTCTTCTTTTTAATCCGAGCACTGCTTCAAAAGTTAGAAAATGCTTCACACATGTTTATTGAATGCACCATTAAAAAAAGTTCAATAAATTATTAACATTCTCCCTCAACCTGAGTCAGTCAAGGTTAGGCTCTGCCTAAGGGAAAAACGTCCCAACAAATTCAACATTACTCTTATATTTTTAATCCGAGTTACCGTTTAGATGTTATGGTTTTTAAAGATATAATAATTGTTACTTGTTTTATTTATGACCAAAAACTAAGTTCCATAGTTGGTTCGCACCAGCCAATGTTAGTATCTTTCGAAGAAAAGAATACCCTAATGAGCTCAGCAGTGGTCTCATATTTTTAATCTGAGTCACCGTTCATGAGCTATATGCATTTGAAAAAGAAATAACATTATTTTATTATTTTATTTATGGTTATTCCATTTTTAGGTTTTCTCACCGAAGGCCTATGCCGACTAAACTTAATTCACACATAGGTAAAAACACTCTCTTGAACGCAACGGTGCCCTCAGATTTCTGATCCGGGCACCCGTTTAATATTTACTACAGTTTTTGATGAAAACCACTTACACATGCTATTTTAAACATAACATTTTTCGACGGATCATTTTGGGCACTCTGGGCCTCAGAATCACGCGCCGTCAGATTTCCCAGTTTCGAAATAATTCCATATAATTAAAAAAATTATACAGAAATTCCAGGTCATTACATTATCCCCAAATTATGGATTTACGTCCTTGAAATCCAAAAAAGGAAAATCAAACAAATGATGGTACTGAGCACGAATATGACCCCCTCTCCCATGTGCTCTCCTGGAGGTTCCCGTGCCGCCACTGAACTTGCACCAAAGGGATCGACCATCCATGAACAACTCGGTCCTGTCGATTCTCTATCTCGACTGGGAACTTCATAAAAGTCACCACATCATCAATGTCTAACTCGCTCTAGTCGATAACGTGCGATGTATCATGCACGCGTCTCCTATGCTATGATACATGGAAAAAATAATGCACTCGTTCATCTGTGGGAGAAGAGATATATGGTATGCCACCTCTCTCACTATGCTGAGTGTCTAGAAAGGTCTAATGAACCTTAGAGATAGCTTGCCGCCCCAGCCAAACGTCCATAATCCTCATTGGAGTGAGGCATGTAGGAAGAAATGGTCTCCCTCCTTGGACTCCAAGGGACTTCATCTCCTCTAGGAAAAATACTTTTACTGGATCTGTGTTGTCTCCACTTTCTAATAAGTGAGGCATCGTCATACAAATTATTCCACTGCTTCCTTCATCCCTAGACTCCAATACAGACATCATAGGCCCTTGTACATATTCACTTCTCGAGGATGTACTGTTAAATGGGATGTATTCAAATCCCTTAATAACAACTCTTAAAGTGTCACTGGTACCATAGTGCATCATATGAAGGAAATGACATGCTCCCCACCTTCAGAAAATCTTTCAGGAGACCATCCTAATGGTATATTAGCACGTTGGGATTCACAGTCAATGTCCCCAAGATGTGCCTCTTGAACTCCCTAAAGAATTGGGGGAGTGATAGTCATATAATGGAGGTAAGCAGCTCCATATTTATCCCAAATGGATATCTATAGTGTGACTAGCTGCGCTGACACCTCACTTAGTATCTTTAGACTAGACATTCTACTGAGTGCGTCTGTTACCACGTTCCCCTTCCCATGAGTGTAGACTATGACAAAGTCATAGTCCTTGAGGAACACTAGCCATCATCATTGTCTCAGGTTCAGGTCCATCTATGAGAATATATACCTGAGACTCTTGTGATTAGAGTAAACAGTAAACCATTCACCCATGAAGTAGTGTTGCCACATCTTCAGCTAAAAGACCATTCCTGCTAACTCCAAGACATGGGTAGAGTATTTCTACTCATGCTGTCTCAACTACCATGAGCTGTAGGTGATCACTACCTGGTCATGTATCAGAAAACAACCTAGTTTGGTCCCTGATGTATAGCATTATACTACATACCCAATGCCCTCTTCTAGCAGCCTCAAGATGGGGGATCTCGTTTGTCATTATCTCAACTCCTAAAAGCTCTGCTAACACTTCTCCATCTATAGGAAAGGCTCCCCCTTCATTGTCAAAGCTGACAAGGGTTCCTCTATCATGGAGAAGTCAGGTAAAAATCTCAGGTAATACCCATCCAAATCACAATTCCTTCTCCCTTCAGGGAGGTAATCCTAGAAACTTCTTTTGAAAAGATTTCCCCACACTCTACCACTACTATTGAGAATGGAAAACTGAAAACTCCTACTGTCACGAGGGTATGCCTGGCCGACTCAATAGTTATCAGATTTACCCTCCTATGCAAGATTTTATCCTGTGTTGCATGGGTTTCCTTTTTCTCTGACCAAAGAAAACCCCATTCCAATGCTGTTGATATACTATATCGTTTTTACCTGAAATAGTCAATCTGAGTATGAATTGTGGATGTCCAGTCCATCACCAAACAAACGTTGTAAGGCCTCGAAGCTGTCACCATGAAGTTCCAAAAAAAAATCTCCCCTCAAGGGTCATATCACATCATCTTCATAAGTGTTATTATCATGTCTCCTCCCAAAGGAATCTTTATACATAAGGATCAAGTCTGTAGTTTAACTGGAAACTCTAGGTTTTGAACCAGATTCATGAAAATAATGAATTATTGTTACATATGACTATTATTACGGAAGATAGTAGTACACATTGACCATACCTCAAATCATTCCTATAGCCCTTAGGTCACACTTCTTGACCGCATGTAGCTAGTCCCCTACCCGATCCTCTAGCTCCCTGAGCCTGGTAGGGACTATATAGGGGTGGTGGTTGTAACATGTTGAATTGTATACCACCTAATACTACTCTCCTAGCTCCAATTCTACATCCTCTTCCATACAGATTCATCTATCCCTATCACTTCCTATTCCCAAAAAAATTTTACACACCCAAGTCTCTAATACTGGTGTCAATTTTCAGCTTTCCCACTGCTCTCATTCACTGGATATATCCACTCATCCAAATAACATTCAAACACAAAGGTTCTCTCTAGCACTATAACATATGTAGGAATGCATAAATGAAAAGTGTTGGCTCAGATGTCCCTAAAAACACCTTGATCAGAGGTCCGATCCATGAGGCACTGACCGTACTGTATTCATCGAGTACCTGGGATGGTCGGTACTCCTTGATGAATAATCAGCTACTGACATGTAGTCATACTGAAGTTTTAGAATCTATAGGGAACACTCACCCCTTTATCTTGTTATGGAAAGAGGCCCCCTTCATTGAAAAACGTTCTCAAGATTTTCCACAAAAAGTTTCCTCTTTTCAAGATCAGGGGATTATAAACCCGGTCATCATCATGCTGAGCCATGTAAAAGGCTCTCTACCATGACCGCCATCTGATCGAATGATGCCTTTGCTAGATGGAAACTCGGCCACCTCCTCAACCTAGTCCATGGCCGCCTGTGAGTCTGGATTGCCTCAGAACCTGAGGGGTATCTGAAACTAAAACATGTTTAAGGCACTAAGACAACATGTGTCCTCTACAGGTACCACCATTTGTAACTGTTGACAAGCTGGCAGTGATATAGGTGGAACACTACTCGAAGGTACCATCTTAGAAAACAATCCATGTACTGGAGCCTCATCACTATGTGGACCATCCTCATGGTCTCGCACTTTTAAAGACTAGAATTTGGTTCACCATCTAATATACTGGTGTTCCAACTAAGTGGAAAACTCTAGCCACAACCTCCAACCTGTCCTCAACTACCTAGGGATCTATCTCACCTCGAAACATCAGAGGCCTCTTCCATTGGAACTCATGTAACATGATTAAGTGGCATGAACAGTTAACTGGTATCATCTGTTGATGATCCACATAGGATCACTCGATGCTGATCCACATAGGATCGCTTCAGGCAGATTCACATAGGGTCACTCGGGGGGGGGGGCATCATCATGTACTCTCTTGGGATTCCTAGCTGGCTATCTACGCAGCGACATCCTAACAAAGAATAGGTTCCCCATATTCATTATGTTATACATGATGAGCTAACTCCAAATAAACCAAGGAAATTTTTTTCCAAAACACACAAAATAAGTGTTTTCATGAGCTTAGAACCCCAATCAATACACATATCACTATTGCAATATTGGAAAGATCAGAGACATAGTTCTTTGATAGAATTGACTATTATAATACAACTTTGTCACGACCAGTCCCTCAGGGCCCATGTTATGACTACCCCAAGCCCGCCTTCTCTAGGCCTGGGGATGGTGACTAGCACCAAAAAGGTGTATTCATTTAATGGGAAGGAATTTCCTTTAAACCTGTACAAACACACAAGCCATGAATACAACAAGAAGCAACCACGAAGTAAAAAACTATAGTAAAAAGTGTACTGAATGTAAAGGGGCCAGAATACAATACCAATTGGAAAGTACGAGTACAAATGAAAGAGAATATAGCTCCTAGAATGTGCATTGATAATCCTACCTAAAGGGAAGGTACAACTCATGATTATTATTCACAACGCCACATCATGTCAGATGGTCCACCTCTGAGCACCACACAGTCTTGGCTCCCTCTGCCTCAATCAACACTATCCATCATCTACACAAGACACAGTAATGTGAGATCATAGCCCATGTATGGGTGAGTATAACCATACTCATTTGGGACCTTGAGACCCCTAAAGGTATTCTAGAGTTCCACAATGTGAAAAACACAATGCAATACCTCAATCACAAAGCACGAAGCAGTAGTCATCAACTCTACTAAGGTATATGCCCATACATATACCTATGTTATCAAAATATAGTCGTCTCATACATGAGGAAACATAAGGATACAACTTTTAATCCATTTCCACAACTGATCCACGAGGGAGGAATATCAAAAAGGTAACACCGCGAAGGTAACACCATGAAGTTAAAAGTACCACAAAGGTAACACCACAAAGGCAACACCACGAAGGTAAAATTACAATAAAGGTATCACCACGAAGGTAAAACCATGAAGGTAAAAGTACCAAAAAGGTGACACCACGAAGGTAACACCGTGAAGGTAAAATAATTATCTCAAACGAGGTATATAAATTATGAAAAGAAGTACAAATTATTAGTTGTAAAACTAGATCATCTTATTCTGTCGAGAGGCTCTACTTCTGACCCACAATGGATCAATAGATTCTAACCCACACAGGATCGTTAGGCACTAACCAACACAGGATCAATAGATACTAACCCACACAGTATCTCTATGTGTTGACCCACACAAGATCGATAGATGTTGACCCACATAGGATCGATGTTTTTTCTTCATGTTACAGCCAGCCACTAGATTCCCGCTCATTGTCCACATGGTTCTGGGAGAACCATCCATCAAGCCATAGATTGTATTTCAACTTATAATAAGTCCCACAAATATCATACCCAAGGGACCTCCCCATTATAGGGGTCCCAACATAACAGACGACACGTCGATCAGAGGCCTGGTTTGTGAGATATGGGCACTTTTGTAAAAAGGACCTCGTTTGATTCAAGTTTGATCCAAACTAGGTCACACGTCAAACACCATGAAAACTCACTTACAATTCCTTCAATGGAAGTCCATGTCACAAGGGTATTTATGCCATAAACATCGCATCGATCAGACACCCAGTCTGTCAGTTACACCTCTTTCCGTGAAATGGGGGTGATCGCACCTCTGTATGGCCCGGCTCGGTCGGGCCTGCCAAAATATACTATAGGGACCATTTTGAAAAATGGGTCCCAATGAAACTGATGGCATGTTAAATAGACACTTTGTTCTTTAGTTATAATGGTTTCTTTATTCGGGTATCATTTGGGTCTAGGCCCAGTCTGACATGGTTGAACCAGCCCGACGCAATGGGTCTCGGGGTCTACCTGACCCTGCTCGGGTTTGGCCCATTGGGGGTCAGCCCAGTTTCTCTGGGTCCAGCCTGTCGGGGTCAGCCTGGCTTTGTCGCAGGCCTGAGTCGTGGTTGTCTCGGCCCATCAGGTGGGGCCTGGCCCACCGGCACTTGCCCGTTGGGCCACTGTTTGGGCCCACTCAGCCATCCCGAGTCCGCCTCGGTGAGCCATCAAGTGGACTATTGAGTCCCTATGACCCTACGGTTGTAGGGCCATTTCAACCATCCGGTGGGTCGCTACCCAAACGTGATTCAACAGTTGGTCGTTCGGCCAACCGACATCCAGCAACATGGCATGATGTGGGGCCGTGCCGCCCTCCTTCTGTCGCGGCACATTGGCCGCCATTGTTGTCGCCGAAAGTGCCTCAAGGTACCGTTGTTTTTTTCGGCGTGGCTGGCTCGGGCCACCCTCCATCGACCACTACGGTTCATTGTCGTGCGCCGCCTTCCACCACTTGTGGCCGGTTGCCACAAGTCTTTTTTGGTCTTCGTCGTCCGCCACCGACATGGAACGCTGATAGTTTCTTTCATGGGTCACCGGGCATGCTCCGGTGTCCATTAATGGTGTCGTCTGCGACTATGTCTCTCCCACATTATTTTCATCAAAGCATGACCTGCTATTTTTTGTTGTTGTCGAGATGGAAATTGTTCCTCGAAGTTCACCTTAAGAACAAAGTGGTGGATGGTCCAGGCCTTTTTGGTTTGGCCCATGCCCTCCATGTTACATGACAACAACCATGAGAGAAATTTAATTCATGAAAGACAATTTAAAAATGAACCCCCTACTTGGATAAGACGTCCACTGGGGATGATCAACGGAACCTCCTTCTTCATTGTCATCAGTTCACGATTCTGTGGTGCTTATCACCGCTCACTGTATCTGGTGTCGTTCTCCGGGTGGTTAGCATCGTGGTACTTTTCTATATCTTCATCGCTTGGTGAAGTCGTTCCATCACCTCTCCCCAAGAAATATATAAATATGACAGGAGAAAGAGTGTGTCTCGCACGAAGAATTAATGAGGTTAATTTAATTAATGAACCTCCCAAATTACCAATGGTGCAATGACATGTAATGAAGAGTCAAGACATTTTAATGGATTGACATGTCATTGTTCCTACCACCACTGCTCGTCAGTTAGAGGAAAAGAAAAAAACAAAAATAAAATAACATTGTTATTTTATTATTCTTTTAAATTTCAAAAAATTATGTTTTTATCCCAACCTATTACAGTCGAAGTGAAACCACCCTTTAGAAAATCCTGATGTTGAGGATTCAACGGTGTCCTCGGATTTTTAATCTGAGTAACAGTTCAAATGTTAGAAAACATTTTCCATGCATTTACTGAACGTACCTTTAAAAAAGTTCAATAAATTATTAACATTCACCCTCAAACCACACTGGTTGAAGTTATGATTTGCCTAAGGTAAGCACATTCCAATTAACTCAATGGTACTATTGAATTTTCAATCTGAGTTACCATTTTTATGTTATGAATTTTAACAATAAAATATTTATTACTTAATTATTTTATTTACGGCCAAAAACCAACTTACATAGTTGGCCCACATTGGCCAATGTTAGTATCTGCTAAGGAAAGTATACCCTCACTAGCTCAGAAGTGCTCTCAGATTTTTAATCCGAGTCACTATTCTTGAGTTTTATGCATTTGAAAAATAAATAAAATTTTTTTATTTATGGTTATTACATTTTCAGTTTTTCTCACCAGAGGCCTACGATGACTAAAATTAAGTCATTCCTAGGGTATAACCACTATCATAGACATGACGGTGCCCTCAAATTGCAGATCTGGGCACCTATTTATGAGTTATTCCACTTTGTTTTCAAGAAAACCACCCATGGATTCTATTTTAAACATAAAATTTTTCGACGGATCATTCCAGGCACTCCAAGCCTCCGAATCACGCGCCATCAGATTTTTTGGTCTCAAAATAATTCCATATAATTAAAAAACATATATGGAAATTATGGGACATTACACTCACCCTCATCATTGGGAATTCCACATCACTATGGGGACTATTATTTACACTATCCAATAGTGATGACTTGATTCATATAGAATTCAGTGTACCCATATCCTTGGCCAATGTAACATCATAATTCATCTCCAAATTAAGGCTCATCGACTTTTAGTAATTATTATAATTGTTCACCGATTAAATAATGACTACCTCTGAAGAGTGTCTTCCACTACATTACCATTCCCAGGGGTATCAACTATCTTGAGAAAAAAGGACTATTTTTATTCAAACCACAAAAATATTTTGACATTCATGTATCACATATTTAATATATACCTAAGGATTATTTTGTATTCATAAACTAAATTTATCTGAAGTATAAGATAATTAAACATTAATTTTAGTTCATATTTCATAACAACCAACTCAAGTTCGTAGTAAGATAGTGACTATCATGAAGACTCAAATTATGAGGCCCATAATTTCTAATTCAATCATTAAACTACATGATTTCACCATGTTTAAAATATAATTCATTGAAATATACTATTTAGTCTTTATCTATCTTGGTTAATTTCAATATCATACTGGAATTGAGTATCGACTTTTGATTCTAAAAATCTCTCTCACACTAACAATTCCACTAAAAAATCTTCACATAAAGGCCAGTATCATAATTGGAACATCCAATCATGGGAAATTTTTAATTAACCTTTGTAAACACCCATAGAGTCCTAATAAACTCTGGGTAATAAACACTAGGTTTCTTAACTACCAATAAATAATTACATTAAAATACATGATGTTTGCTGTGATAAAATATCCATTTATAAATAACCCTAATAAATTTTCATCCCATATCCAATGTAGCATGTCAAGATTTTAATATATAATTAACAATAAATAATGTAGTGTGTTTTATAGCCTTCTCTATATAAAACATATATCTTAAATTAACCCATGATATATTTAAATAAAATATAAATATTAATAAAGTAATGATGTAACATAGTCATTGAATTAGTGGGAATAAAGATTTTTAACTGATGTATGAGATATATGTATAATGAAAATATAGGATACTTTAAATATAAAAAAATTCAATTAGTTCACCCCAAAATAAAAGTAATATCATTTAATATTTAGAAAAATATATACCTAAAATATATCAGTCAATGTGATATGTATTTCACTTTCAAGAATCATATAATTAATGGTGATGAATTAGCTTTGGTGTTATTAATTTGTTAACATCAATTTAGCTAGAAATTTCCATGAAATACGAATAACAACAAATACAATTTTGAAATTTCTATTTCTAATAATGAACTTTTTACTACATTATATGATTTTATTCAAAAAGAGAATGTATAAAATTTAGGACATAATTTTTGAAATAATAACACCATTTTTAGATATTGAAAAATTAAATTATCTTATGACGCAATTACGTGATTTTTTTTTGAAATAATTCATTTTTTGTGAATTTAGAAAAGTACTTATTTTTCTAATTTCATCACCTTTATATGAATTATAATTTTTTAATATTTCAATTTGTATTTTTACATTTACTATATTTGGAAACTATATGGATTATTTTTTAGACCAAGCATTGAGATGGTGTGCAATTCTGAGGACCGATGTGGTCAGAATAAATAATAAATATAATAAATATAATAAATTACATTTTCACATGTTTTTCCAGATAAAATTAGAATAACATTCTTATGGGTGCTCAGATTAGAAATTCAAGAGCACCATTGAGTTCATAATTTGAGTTTTACCCTATTAATGACATAACCTTGGCCGGTGAAAGGTGTTCGGTGAAAAGTCTTCGCGGTTGTAAAATGGAAAAAATAATTAAATATTATATTATATTTTTTAACGACATAAGGACATAAATATAATATTTACATATGTGCTTATGGAAAATTTTAAGGGTTAACTACATAACCCTATGAATTTGAATGATCTTTTGGAGCCATTGGACAAGATCTGGTTCATGGACGATGACCAGATCCGAGATCGACATCCCGTACGGGGCAAAATCGAAGGATCTCACCAAAAGATGTAATGAAGAATCATTATATGATAGTAATTGATCTAAATCGAGGTAGGGTGGTAGTTGTATTTGTTCCCACACCCCATTCTAGATTCTCACAATGAACATGGACAAATCAACCAATAAATTGATTAGTGGATCATGTGTATTTATGAGATGGGTTTATTGCAGGGTGATTTTTGGAGAATTACATTGAATTGATGATTTCATCGTTATTATTATTAATGTCAAAGTGATGAATCAATACTAACATGATCATTAATTGAGGTTCACTCATATATTTTTTTATTGATCTATTATTCCCTATTTCTTTATACATTCATGGGAATTCTTTTTTTGGATCGAGGTTCGACATGTTCTGATCAGTCGATCATTGTGAACATATTTCTTGACACAACGATCCAAAATCATACTTCTGGGATCGAAACGATACATTAATGGTGCGAAAATCAAGATGGTAGTAAAGTAAAATGATGTAGATACTTTATTTTCATATTCTTAAGTGTGAAATTAATAATGAGAAATAATCTCATTTATGTGAAGATCAAAGGCCCCAAAGTATATAATTGGTGAAGACTAGGTTCATTGGGACCATATTCAGTATTTTCTTATTGATATGTGTATGGATCGAAAACTAGAGTAGCAGAGAAGATGTACGGATCATAGATCTGGGATAGTATAAAATCCCATGTTACATGACTTGTAAATCGAATCTACACGACATGTGGGCCCCCCATTGTGGTGGCTTGGGTATTAGGTGGAATTAAAGGATCACACGGTGTGTGACCCCTCCCTAGAGACTAAGTGTGTACCTCTGAGGTACACAGTCACAGAGTGAACTACATGGACATCCGACACACCATGTACTCGCCCACATGGACATGGCATGGACAAAGTACTCGAGAAAAGATGTTTACTGGTTCATGATCACATGTACTCAAGCTAATGCTATGTACTGGCACATGGTTTGACTACATAGGCTACCGAAAACACTATTTTCTTCTATATAGACACGGGAAGGAGTCATGAAACTTTTACATCGGTAGAAATCGGGGTCTATAGACCTAATTTCTGACCCCTACTACTCAACATACAACTTTTTATACATGGATTAATGCCCTAGTCCTCCGTATAATAGACACTTTTTGCAAGGGTTTATTTTCCCATTTTTATTCCCTGAGGGGTGGTGTGGAATCATCTCATATTCCTAGGGATATAATCCCTTCAGTAACATATATTGGACAGAGTAATTGGAATACCTCTTAGCGCCCTGTAGTGAGATCCTCTATTCATCTTCATTCCATAGGTTGAGTTATTTGTATCTTCATGACCAAAACTACAATAGTTCTTATACTATACTTATAAGGTTAATATAGACTGAGTTGGTGGTATCACCATATGGACTTGGTAGTGATCCGAATCAATGTTTCAAATTTTTTTAGACCTTCAGCATATACATTTAATGATGAGACCCAATGAGCACTACCTCTCAGACAAACATCATTAGTGCTACCAGACTCTGGATCAATTTCTAAAAGACGAGTGCTTTGTGTAATCATCGATCTAGAATCCTAGGCTATAATACTAGGGATGTGAATTACATTTAATCTATGTGTCTTTATTGAGTATATCTTGGTATTCTTTTTATATGTGTTATAGACATCTACCTTTGTAAAGATGACTGTATTTCCATTATTATATGTTTTTTTTGCTTTTATGATTTCCCAATGACTATTGTCATACACAACCCTGATCATACATTTCCCACACATATTGTGTACCATGTGAAAGAGTCCTAGACAGACAAGGACAACACAATGCTTAGTGAAACTTGACAGACTGAGCTGTTATCCCATGACTTTCTTATCACATACCAAGTACACACCTTCATGTTGGACTGGTTTTTTCAGATTCCTTATGTTGGGATTTCATGTTTTCCTTTTTACCTTCCATTAATTCCTCTCATACTTTTCCTGTGTGATTTATATGTATTCATTCATGGTTGTTCAGTTGATTTTAAATTTCATTATTGTGATGGATTGGAGACGTAATCCTGTGTTTAGGTATATAGGCTAAAGCCTACTATTTTAATGATATACCTACTCAATTCTAATCAATATTCCCTTGCCTATTTGAAGGGGGATTGGGGATTCATGGAATGAGCCTCTCTAGGAAGGGTTGAGACAGAGTGGTATTAGAGTGGTCGATTTTTATATATGACTAGAGTATCTATGTTTTTTTTTGGAGAAACAATGTTAGTTTTTTGAGTTCATCTTTCCAGATTGGGACTCCAATGTTGGTGCGGTGTCTAATGTATCCATACAACAGGACTTTGATAACCAACTTTTAAAATTGATACATGAGAAAACTTGTTACATGGAAAATAAGGGAACGTGTATCATATTGGAATGGGTTCTGGATTCATGTCCTTCATGAGTCAGCTCTCCAAATATACTCATTGATCACAATATATCTTGTTGACATTCAGTATTCCTTTGTGACAAATTCTACCTAGGATTCCGCATGATTATTATGTTGTTCCCCTCAATGATGAGTTGTCGATACATGGATCATTTCTTAAGGTGTTACCTCCATGTGGTTCTCTATCTATACCAAATCCCATAAGGAAGAACATGGTACCTAAAGTACTAGTGAATGAGGTGCGCATGATGAGAATACATCAGGAATTTAAGAGATAGATACCCCTCAGGTTCTGAGTTCAGCCTATCAAAATAGTAGTACAGACTATATTAAGGCGGTGAGCATAGTTTTCTATATATTCAAAAAATTTCCAGATCATATTAATGGAGAACCTTCTTAAAGGATTGATAGGGTGATGGTGGTGTTTGGTGGACCAGCCATACGGTGAGGAGAGTCTTTTATGTTCAAATTTTGAGTACATTTTTAGAGAGGAATTCTCACCAACTGTGTTGGGGGATCTATCTATCTAAGATCCTTTGCAGCTTCATCTAGGAAACATAATAATAGTTGAGTATTCATTGAGGTTTACCATCCTCTATAGGTATTTGATGGATCTAGTTCACGAACAATTCTTTAGGGATCATACTTTTGAGTGAGGTATGTGTAGATGCATCTACGACAGTGTTGTCCCTCTATGCATTCCTACCTATAATCGGGTGATAGAGTGTTCTTCGGTGGTTGAGTATCCTAGATGATCATATACAACCAGTGGTTTCTCTTTGTGGAAAATTATGAGTATATAACTGAGTAGTAGGGAGTCAACATTAGTCTCATGGACCAATATGTGTTATAAATTTCAAGAAGAGGTCCCAAGATATATGGTATGTAGTTTAGGGCTCACATGGTGGGTCTATTCATTATAGAGAGAGGATTTTCTACTCATGTGATGGTTGTGGACATCACATGAGTAGAGATTTTTAACCCACCATATATATGATAGAGATAATTTAGATGGGTTTATGAGGTATAAGTGGTGACAGGAGTAGAAAAGTTTTCAAGGTGGAGTACATGGTTGAAGAGAAGTCTGAGATGCTTGATTCTTTGATTAGTGACCAACACCACCCCTAGGTAGTTCATTACATTCTTAGCGATATGGAGTATAGGGGAAAGGGTAGCATTAGAAGGTCGAAACATATGACCCATAAGATCTAGGAATGATTTGAGGTATGATCTATGTATTTTATATCTTATATGAATTATTGATAGACAATGGTTCTTGTCATTCCATTCATTCAACACAACTTGTATGAGGCATAGAGATTCTGTTTGAACCATTAGCTCAACCATTACGTTTAGAGACTCATACCAGATAAGGATCAGTGATAAAAAACATGTGCCAACATTGTGACATGACTATTCGGAAGATAGTTTCTATTGGGATCTCTTGGTAGCAGTGTCAAGTACTTATAACATCATTCATGGTATGGAATGGTTATCTGTAGTTCATTTCCATATTGACTGTCTTAGACAAAGGATGCAATGTGTCCATAGTGACAGTCGCAAGTTTCCCTTTGTCAGTGATAAGGAAACATATGCCACACAGAATGGACTCATGCCTTGTGGGGTATAGCCAATTACTAATCAGTTATCTTGCCTAACCCTTAGATTAGTGGGTGTTATGAGTTCTTAGTTTCATGTAGTTGAAGCAGGATATGAGGATATCTTCTCTAGGGATGTCCTACATTGACCTCCGCACTGAGAGGTATACTTATTCAATGATATACACCCCTATAAAACACAAATATTTGTGTTATCATATCATATGGATCCGGTAGTGCTTCACAAGATGAGGGTGCAGTTGGAGGACTTATAGAAGAGGGGTTTTGTTAGACCTAATGTTTCATGATGGGAAGCCCCAATTTTTTTCCAAAGAGGCAAACAAGAGATTGAGGTTGTATGTGTACTATCGATACTTGAACATGTTGATTGTGAAGAAAAAGTATCCACTGCCAAGTATCGATGACCTCTTTGATCAATTGAAATGGGAAAATGGATCTCAATGTTTAACGTCCGGATAGGCTATCATTATACGCGATTATAACATGAGGTTATATTGAAGATGGAATTCATATTTTTTCAGTAATTATAAGTACTTGATGATGTTCATTAGCTTGAAAAACTCCACAACAGTGTTTATAGACTCATTAAATCGATATTATAGTCCTTATTAGACCAGTTCATGGTAGTATTCATTAATGAAATCCTATTGTACTCAACGAATGAGGATTAGAACATGAAAAAATTGAGTATAGTTCTGGACATACTTCAAGAGAACAAGGTTTACATGAAGCTCTCAGTGTTCCATTTCTAGATTCAGGGGGTCCACTTTTTGGGACATGTTGTCTCATAATATGGTATGGTAGTGGACCTAGCTATGGTAAAGGTGGTGTTAGATTATGAACCTCCAAAGAGTGTGAATGAAATCTTACTTGGGATGAACTACTACAAATCCCATATTTAACAGTTCAGTTATTTATCCATGCTAGAAAAAAACTGATAAATGGCATATTTATCAGTGCTAAGGAAAGAACTGATAAATTTAACCTTTTATCAGTGCATTATTTTTAGATTTGATAAAGGCCATAGTTTATCAACACTTTATTTTTATTGATGTTAATGGGTACCATTCGTCATAAATTTAGTTTGAGCACTGATAAATATTTATTTCATTAGCATTTAAAAAGAACTGATAAATGTCACAATAAATAAAATGAAATAATTATATAAATTTAATATAAAAATTGAGTTTATTTAAAAAAATATTACAAATTTTTTTGATTTTAAAATTATTAATAAAAAAGAATAAATTTATTATAAATTATTAAATATTAAACATTTTATTAAATAGATAATTATGATAATAAATTTTATTATATTTTATATAAAAAAATATAGATATATATTAATGCATATAAAGATGATTTATATATTACAAAATATTTATATTCATTGTATTAAATATTAATATATTAATTGAATAATTTTTTATAATGAAAAATTAGTATGAATTAAAAATATTTACTCATTTCATAGTACAAGACATTTAATTGAATGTCATTTGGTTTTTCAATTTAACATAAATCAAATATGTTTTATATTTATGTCACACGTATTTAATTATAAATAAATAGTTATAAAAATATAATAAATATATTGAAAATGGAATATATTTACTATATTTATATTTTTATATATTTACTATGTGTATACAAACAATTAATTTTTTTATTTATAATTATAATTATAAATCATTTATCAGCGTATATGTAATAACCACATCTAAATATAAGGCTTAATCAGTTCTATGATTTTAGCGCTGATAATGATTGATTTTTTCCGTGTTTTTTTAGTGATGATAAAGAGTTATTTTATGATTTCTTAAGTAATAAGAACTGGTAAAAAGTTCTCTTTATCAATGCTTATTTGTAAGCGATGATAAAAGTGTCTCAATCAAAATAAAACCCCCTTACAATATGAAAACTGATCATGATATTAGAATCTTTCCACATAATTCATCCATTGTCGGTGCTCCTCCTCAGTGAATCGATCCTCGAATCACACCACTTGACGACCTCTAGAACATCTCATCTAACATCCAATGTTCGATTGAATTTAGGGTTTTTGAAGAAAGTTTTAGTTTTTCTTCAACCTAGAGAGGTAGGCCTTCCAATTTTCATTGTGTATTTTTGGTTTTGTTTTTAATTTATTCTATGATTATTTCATTTTTTGTTGTCTGGTAATTATATAGTAGTGATGTATGCCTTCCTATTTTCTCAGTTTTGAATTTTGATTCAACTCTTGATTGCTCATGGAGTTTTTATTATTTTTGGATTAGATGGTTAAACATGGAGTCACATGGAGTTTAGTTGGTTGTTTTTTTTACATTTCCCAAATTGATCACCTAAATATATAATACATATGTTTCATTATTTATTTTATCAATGTTATTCTATACATGTGATATTTTTGAAATTGAAACTGTGGATTTTTTGTGTGAGGGAGATGATGGTAGGTTAAGGGAAATCATGTATATTATCCAGATATATATATTATTTTTTCTACGTATATTGGTCAGTGTGGGAATACAATGTATGGATTCATCATGGTTGTTTTTATATAAATTTTCATTCTAATAGTTTTATTTATATTTTGGGAAAAGATATTCCCATTATGTTTTTTTCATTCTCAGTACCTGTTTTCTGCCTGAGGGGGATCAAGAATGTCCCTTGGACGCTATCATGGACCAACTCAGCTGTTTGATATGTGGATGTCTTGGAATTTTTTGCAAACTATATCTATTGCTAAATGTGTTTTACCCTTTATCAATAATCCAACATCCTTTGTCTCTACACTTTTTAAAAAATATATTTTATTTTTCTCCATCTTTAGACTAATTAAATATTATTTATAAATCATTTTAATAATAATATTTCAAATATTCTACCTTGATTTTATGTACTATTTTACAAATAAATTATAATTATTCAACATCATCCTACTCCCCCTCTCTCAATAATTTACAAAAAAATCATTTTTAGATTACCCCTTTCTAGTTATACCTATTTTTTAAGACCTATATAACACTATAAAATATTATAATTTCTTACAAGAAAATATAGATTTTCATGAATTTATCCCCTATCTAGTATTTATTTAAATATTTACAAGTTTATTTCTTTAGAATCTCTTTTAAACCTGGCTATATCAAATGTAGAAAAATTATGTGTAAAACATTTTTACTATAAAAAAGTTGTCATATAATGAATCTCCAACACTTTATGATATAGATTGACATTTCAACCAAAAAATTTAATATTTTATTCAATTTTCAATGGGTTTCAACATGGGTTTTCAATATTCCTTTTGAAATCTATAATTTAATTCCCACACATACATGGATTAGGAAATAAATATCCCATGAATTCTATGAGTCGCCAATAAACATAGGAAAATTTCAACTCATTTATCAAAAAAATTTACAAATTGATCACTGTTAATGTAGAAAACTATTATCATCATTCATCTTATAGACCACTAAATATTAAATCATCCAAATTCACAAAAACATTCAATATATCCATAACATTATTTTTTATGTAATTATTATGATCAATTACTCATTTCTTAAATTAATGTTTATTTAATATTTCATATAACCCTCAATACCAAGCTCTTAGTTATTATCTCAATACATACATATCCTTTTTTAATTTACAAACATTATAATCATATTAAATAATGACAAAACAATATGTTTGTTTGATGTGAAATTATTATTCATGTAATCCATTTGTAAATTCTAATTTCACATCATGTTAGCATAAATTGAGTTCCCTTGGGATGGGTCAGTGTGGTGATATGACATTCCAAGAGTCTTGAGATGTTTTCAGATATTGATATACAATTAACTTTAAATATAATAATTCATCAGTTTTCTACATCACTTTTTACAATACATTTGTATATCTTCTAGTTTATTGAATGGGAGTTTATTATAATTTTTAATCACGTTTGAGTTTATTAATACTCCATAATTTCATAAATTATATTTTCATTTATTTAGGAGTTTTAAGAAAGAATTTAAGTGGATTACATCTTTTCCTAAATTCTATTACCCAATTTCATCAACCTACATAAATTCTTTGAGATAATCAAATGTTGAGTTACCCTTTTTAGAATTTTTAATAACTTTCATTTTTGAAAATGAATATCTTATGTTTATTTATTTATATATTGTATAAAATTAATATTTTATGAAACCAATATGATGGCTATTAACCAAAAAATGGATGCATTCTAAATATTTGACAAAGGAATATGAAGAAAGAGTTAAATATTTCATCATGTTTTCCATAGATCATGCAGACGACCCTTCTAAAATATAATATCCACGTTTACATTGTTGTTATTCAAGACAAATTAGTAAGTAAGAGTTGGAAGAAGATTTGATTAGTCACAAAATATACCAAATATATAAATTTTTACTAAAATGGGGAAAAACTGTATGTGGACATTGATTGGGATGATACTACAGTTTATGAATCATTTGATATGAATACCATTATAAAAGATGATGGAGATCTGATGGAAGAAATGAGAATGTAAATTGAACATAACCTTCATGATTTTCCAAAGTTGTTTTAGGTGTTAAATAGATATTACAAGAAACTATGGAACACCTGTTGTACTAAATATACAACATTGACAGTGGTATTGAAGTTATATAATTTGAAAGCTAGTAGTAGATAGAGTGACAACAACTTTAAAGAACAACTTGGCATTCTAAAAGATATTCTACCAGATGAAAATGAACTACCATTATAAACATATATTTCTAAATGAATATTATGTTCAATGGAAATGATCTCTAAAAAATACAAGATTGTCCAACTGATTGCAAATGGTTTCACAAGGACCATTAATCACTCATATAATTCCATAAATGTGGCACAAATCAATATAAGAAAAATGAATCAGGTACATCAAAATCTGTATGGTTCATTCCTATCATTCCATGGTTTAGAAGACTACATTGATGTCCGAAAACTGTAATAAAATTATCTTTACATGAAGATAAAATAACTAATGATGGGAACTTATAACATCAAAAAAATTCTAGTTAGTGGATGAAAATTGATTATGAGTTACCGGAATTTGGGGATGAGCTGAGAAACATTCATCTTGTGTTATCTAAAGACAGAATAAATTATTTTGATATATAGAGTAGTACTCATAGTAAATGAAAAATCATGTGGGTGAATTATAACTTGATGTCATGGTTATGCATGAATCACAAATACATTATGTTGATTATACTTATATACAAACCAAATCAACTTGGTAATGATATTGATGCCTATTTGGATCCATTGATCGAATATCTGAAATGGTTGTGGGATACAAGTATTACAATATATGATTCTCATAGAAGTAAAGAATTCACATTGAGGGAAATGTCGTATAAAATGATAAATGACTTCACCACTTATTGAAATTTATCAGGCTATAGCATTAATAGAATGTTGGGGTATCACATTTGTGAAATATGCACATACTCAGTTAATTTGAAGCATTCCTAAAGGACATGTTTTTAAAAAATTATAAAATTTTAACATGCTGAAATAAATTCGAATCCTGAATGAAATCATTCAATGGGAATATCAAACAAGGTTCAAAACCATCTAAAAAAATTGGTGATCAACTATACAAAAAACATTAAAATTATTAGCACTATTTTTGGGAAAACATTTTTGTAAAACCATACAAAATTAGGTTATAATAAGAGATAAATTTTATTTGAATTAGAATATTGTAATTTCTTATGTGTAATTTTTTTATTGATGTCATTAATGTAGAAAATAATATATTTAATTGTGTTATTGGCATTCTAGTGAATGCTCGTGAATAAAATAAAAGATGGAATCAAGGCTAGGCTGGACTTGATTGAAATGAGGATAAGGGAAGATTTGGCACTGATAACAGGTAAAAGGTGATTTTTTTTCCTCCAGCAGCTTATAATCTTTTCAGATAGGAAAAATTTCAATTTATCTTTTTTTCCTTACTAGTATAATATTTATACTAGGGTATTTATCAGATATCAATAATTTCAGGTCAATGAAAAATTTAAATTTACAAGGACTAAAATCAAATTAATTTCATGTTTTGATGCAATATTTAATGCTTTTTTCTTTCAATCACATTGGACTCAAAATGTATGCCATACATTAACTGGAATATAATTCTTTTTCAAAGCTATATGAAGTAAATTTGTAGAACCGTGGAAGTTTTCCATCATGAATAAGGATACTAAAGACATATTATGTGAATTAAATATGTTCTTCCCACCATTATTATTTGATATAGTGGTCCACCAGATGGTTTAATTGGTCAGAGAGGTTCAACTATTTGGTTGAATCCAATACAGATAGATGTACCCCATTAAATGGTATATGATGATTTTGAAATGGTGTGTCAATATTTGATGGATTCTAGAAGGTTTTATTGAATAATGATATATTTTTTAGGAAGCTATTGAATTCTGTACTGCTTACTTATCAGATGTTGAAAGCATATGTCTCCTAAAGTCTCATTAATGTTAACGCCTTATAGTTGAAGGGATATCCAAAAGAGAATTTGGTACACTTACCTTGAAAGAGTTAGAGCACACACATATTAACATATTATATAATAGTGAATATGTTGATCCATAAATTTTATCCCACAATGAAATTATTATATATTTGAATCCATCAAAGGATGAAGGATGGATTTCAAATACACATAATCAATAGTTTTTAGGATAGTTCAGATATAAATTTTAATAGATGTTTTATGGAAATTTTAATTACATTGTAAAACGACTAAAATGGCTTGCCAAATGACGGAGTGAAAATGTTATATCTTACATTGGTTTTTAATCAATGGTTATATGTTCTATACAAATGAGTATGATGAATTCAGTATGATGAACAATAGTGGTGTTATGGTTGTGGATGATGTGATTTACATATATAGTTCCAAATATAGAATTCTAATTTATGAAAATATATCATATTTTTGGCATTATCAAATAGATATACGATTTGGATTATATAAAATTTTGAGTTCTTCTATTTTACTCCAAATGTGTTGAAAATATCAATGGATTTAAAGTTGATGAAATGGGATTTTTGAAGGTGAATTTCAGTATAGAAGGGGAAAAATGCAAGCCATTCATAATGGCATCAAAAATAGTGCAAGTATTTTATGTATCTAATCCAAGAAATAAGAGTTGGTCGATTTTCTTGATGGTGACTAAAAAAATGTTGAGGCATATAAAAGTTTAATCAAGGAAAACTCTTTCATTGTGATATCATAACCAGTTCATGTCAGTCCCAATGTAGACAATGTATTGTATGTTAGAGGGGACCAAAAAGAGGGGATTTGGATTCTCAATAGAGGAACTAAATCCTTAAGACCTTTAGAAAAAGAAAGAGGTTTCCATGAGAAGCTAAAATTGTTTTTAATATATTATGCTTTTACTCATAATATTATATGTTATATACTAAATTAACATAATCTAAGTTAAATGGTTGACTACTCATGAAGATAATGTCTTCTACACATGATGGAATAATTAAATATAAAAATGGAAAACCATTTGAAATATGTAAAGGTAATGTTACCATATACATTCTCTATTTTACAAAAAAAATATATAATGAAACATTCATTTAATTTTTATTATTCCCATTTTAGTTTTTTTATTATAAAATATTTCTATACATGTTTGTTGACTTTTCTGGAAGAGAAATGACCCTATATCTACTCAACCACAGAGGTAATCTTGATGTTTTCATCGTAAAATCAATGTCCATAGAATTAATTTATTGTTCCATATATATATTTAATTTATTTTATTTTTGTATTACTCACATAATAAATGTATTCATATACATGTAGATTATTTTGTTCGAGTTTGGGTGCTCTATCCAACGTTCATGATTCTTCTCCCTTAAGAATGTTTCACCCCATTAGTGTTACATTTGTTGATTTATTATAAGTTACATTTACTAACTTTTCAGGGAGAGAAATGATGATAACTCTTCTCAAACACATAGTTAATCTTGATGTTTTCACAGTAAAATCATTATCCTTAGAATTAACTTATTATTTCATATTTATAATTTCTTTCTTTCTTTTTAGTATTACTCATATAATAAATTTTTTCTTATATAGGTCGATTCTGTTGTTCTATTTAGGGTGTTTTGTGCAATTTTCATGCCTATTCTCTCCTAAAAACATTTGACCAACGTAGTGGTTCATTTATCAATTTATTTCAGGTTACCTCCACTGCCTTTTCTGGAAGAGAAACGATTCTTTCTCCTCTCAATTATAGAGGAAATCATTATTTTTTCATAGTAAAATCATTATCCATTGAATTAATGTATTGATTCATAACTATTCTTAATTTATTTCTTTTTTGTATTACTCACATAATAATTTATTTCTTATATAGGTGGATTATTTTCTTTAGATTTGGGGTGCTAGTTGATCCTTTGTTCTTCATCACCCATAAAACCTTTAAACCCATATAGTGGTGAATTTGTCCCTTTATTTTAAGTTACCATCACTTCTATTATAGGAAGAGAGATAATATTTCCTCTTCTCAATTATAGATGTAATCTAGATTTTTTCATAGTGAAATTAGTGTGCATATAATTAAAATATTCTTTCATATTTATGATTAATATATTTCTTTTTATTATTACTCACATAAGAATTGTTTTTTATACAGGTGGATTATTTTTTTCGTGTTGATGTTGTTTATTCGAAGATTCTCATTAAATGTTGTACATTCGACAAAGATAGTTAATGGAAATATTGGTAACATTGACTATTAGAATTTGTTTCAGACTTTGGGATAAGTATGAATTATCCCCACCTCAATCCTATACACAATGCGACTGGTATGACTCAAAGTACTTCATTCTATTTGAAAATAACATTAATTTTATTAAATAAGACAACTAAATAAATGTGTCTTTAATGAGTTTAAATTGACATTAGAATTTAAAAAGTTTAAAAAAATTGGAAAAGACACTCGTATTTTTTTGATAATTTTGGGAATCCATTTATAAATCATTTTTGATGTGTCAGAATTGGTCTGACATCAAACTGATACATGATGTGATCTGTATGAGTCAAAATGTGTTTTTCATGTTTAAAATGACATTTTAGTTAGAAGGACAAGTGATGTACTAAAAATTTAGCAAACACATTCATATTTTTTTGATACATTAGGAAAACAATAAATAAGTGATTTCAAATATGTGGGAATCAACTACACTAAAATCCTATTCACATTGTGACTGATATGACTCCAAGTGCATGTTTTTATTTAAAATTGACATCAATTTTATTAAAAATCCCAATTGACCTACTCAAAATAGTGAAAAAAAATTAATTTTGTATAAATAATTTAGGACACCGATACATTAGTCATTTTGTGTGTGTAAGAATCAGTCTCACCTCAATCTGATGCATGGCGTGACTGATATTACTCCATGTGTATATTTTTTATTTAAAATTAACATCAATTTTAGTTAAATTAACACTTTTTATTAATAACTCTATTTAAATTGTTTCTAAAATTAGAATATTATTTATTATACAGGTGCATTATTTGGCTCGTGTGGGCTTGGTTTGACAAGAAATAGAATGAGTCAGGTTAGGATTAAAATTAACGTTAATTTTTTTGAATGTATGTAATAATATTTATTTATGTAATTGTATGAAACAATGTTTGAAATGTCTATAATATATATATATATATTTATTTTGTGTCGTAAATTTCATTTTGTAGAAATTATGTATTGCGACTTGTTTTGTGTAGATATTTGGTATGTTTATGTTGTTGCGATGTGCTGTTATAACAGACTGAATTATGGCCCTTTATCAGTACTTTTAAAATAACTTATAAAGGCCACATTTATCATGGATTTTAAAAGCGCTGATAAAGGTATACTATATCAGCACATATAAAAGCACGTATAAAAGAATATTTTATATGTTCTTATAAAAGTAGTGATAAAAAACCATTTATTAGCGCCTTTTTAGTGCTAATAAACGACCCCCTTTATCAACACCTTTTCAGTGATGATAAAAGACCTAGAATTTTAACCTCTATCATGTAGTAAGCACTTTTATATTTCTAGTAAAGGTCATTTCTATCATGGTTAATTTTTATATTGGTATTAGTTTGGGGGGGCTGTACCCGCTTTCGGAAACCCTAACAGGTGGAACACCCTTTCAGGTGGTGGCGATAGCCGTCCCACCCACCCCTCTTCTGGGTAAATGCGAGTTAGCTTCATTGTCTTTTTCTATATTATCTTATCAATATATTCTACATGACTTCCCTTGGATTTAGATTATCCCTATTGTCCTGGCAATCCACCAAGGGGACCCTTCGCTTCTCCTCTCCCTTTAGGAGTTCTCTTAGGCATCTAATCTCCATGGGATATCTCTAATAGCTCACTTCAGCCGACTGCACCCATCTCTTGATAGATTCACCCATTTAGTCAACAAATCATGGCCCCTGCAAGATTGCATCATTTTTAGGCACCTGGATCCTCATCACTTCATTCAACAATTCTCCAATGAATAATGTTTTTCTCTCTTTGGTTCAAAGGGCTTTGTTCATGAAAAATTCCCCAATTCCTACTTCATCGTTGGAGCTACGATTTACATTCAAAGAGGGATTCCACCCTGTAGTGATCTGGGTGAGTTTTATGACTCTCTACCTTCCCTTCCAAAATCTGATTTTCTATAATTGTTAGGAAATATGGTTGGAAGGTTTCTTCCATTCGATGAGTGGTCAAGGACTTTGTGCCACTCTATAACACCCCATATTTGTGTGGAAGTCGACATATCCAAATCCCCAATTATGGAATTATGGAATAAGGTTGAAAGCTTTCTCCACTGCCAACAACCAGTGGATTTTGAGGAATGGTATAATTTCCCTTCTTTGTGTTGTCGATTGGATCATCTTCAACGAGATTGTCATTCACTAGTTCAAAAATCTTCAAATTTGGTTGATTGTCGAATGGTTCTCCCTAAGAAACAATCAATGGGTACCTCGAATCCTGTTGGTACTAGTGCCTCTCTATAGAAAAATGATGTGGCCTTGGATGATCCTTTGTACCTTGTCCCATTGGTGGGAAATAATCGGTGTAATTTCCCTATTGACAATGGTATGGGTTTGATTGTAGAAGATATTGTTCCTCCTGTGAAGTAGGATGTTTCAATTCCAAACCAGATCAAACATAATGATGAGTCATTGAAGTCAGTACCTCTACCTCATGAGCCGTAGGTCAAGGGCGTTTTCAACAGGTGTATTATAGATCTTAATTGTTTCAAACACATAGTGGGAGTGACTTCTCTATGAAATATAGTGTGTGTTTTCACTGATTATTTTTTAAATGTTACCCATTCCGATATGGAAAGGGTTATTGATGAAACTCATTCTGCGAGGGAAATAGAAGTAGGTAAATCTCATCCATCTCATTATGTGATGGCTAGAGACACTCCTATTCATGATGGGGAAACTTAAGTGGAATGGGCCCATCCAAAACCTCCCTTGGGTACATCATATGCTAATGAGGTGTGTCCTATGGGCGATTCTAGGACAAGTCCAATTAGAGTTGTGGTCTCCATTTAGTTGGGTAATAACTTCCAAGGATTAAATACTGATGAACCGGTCCAAGATGGTGAAGTTGATCTAGATAGGCAACCCATTGATGAGAAATAAGAATTTTGTTGTGTGTCTAGTTCATGAAAAGAAGATAAATGGGTTCTATGATATAGGTCTCTGAGTTCGGGCCGGACCCAAAAGGAAATCAACAAATAAAGGAATAACTATTCTTATTTTCCACCCCCTATGGAGACACATTCAAAAAGGATGTTGAAAGAAAAGATGACATAAAGTGATGGTTTCAGTCAACCTCAGAAGTTAGAAGTGGTGCCTGAACAATCCATAGACCTACTCCTACACTCGGAAGAAGCGGTGGTTGAACAAGTTTTAATTCTCAATGATAATGATAAGGAAGGAACTATAATTATGGGTAGGACTTGGAGGGTGAACCTAAATGATGATCAATATGCCTATATTTACAAGAAAGGCCTTATTCTTATTGGGGGATTCAATAATGGAGAGATGAGTCTTAAGGAGTACATCCAATCATGGGAAACCTTTTCCTTTGAGTTTAATGACTTCCTGATAGACTAACCTGACACTTAGGTTACCAATATTTCCTAGAAATTGTTTATGGAGTTAAAATCTAATAGTATCAAATTTTCATTCAATGGATATAACATTTTATTTTGTGTTTGAATGCATGGATTCTCACTTTTTCCTTAAAAGTGTTTGCACAATAAAATTTAATTTTTCAGTCAGTTGGGAGGCTATTACTATATATTCATTCCTAATTTCTCGGGATATACACCCCATGGAAGCTTTGACACAAAAGGGGAAGCCTTTTGTGTGGTCAGTATGGTGCCAACCTGATTTTCCATAGTTTTTTTAGACATACAAGAGCCCTCCCATCTTGAAGTTTCTATTGGAGGATGTTGAGTACGTTTTATTTGGCGATGCACTAGGATATGGGCTCAATGGTGTTCTAATTCTTAGGTAGGTAGTGATTGCCTATGGTTCAATACAATTGAGACCACATGAGTAGAACTATGTGAACCACGATTTTGAGTTTTCATAGGTTGTATTGAAACTTAATATGAGGTGGAACTACCTAGAGGGAGAGCATTTTATCATCTATTATAAGCATAATATTCCCAAGTACATATTCTCTTATAAGGGTATTAACATGAGACAAAGGTGATCACCAGAGCTCCCCCATGACTACAACCATGAAATTCTCTATACACATGCGAAGAGGAACATTTTAGTAGATTCTATTAGTAGGATATATTTTTCATAGTTGTTGAAAGAGGGTTTATAGAAGTTTTCCTTATTACAATTATCCTTTATGGATGGAGATGGAGCAGCTTACCTCCAACTGATGGATATCACCACTATTCTATTACAAAGATTCATGGATTCAAAACTTGGGAATATATCATGTGAGACTCTAAATACTCATATGTCCACATGACATGATATTAATGGATTTTTTTTAAAGGTGAGGATAATGTCCTTATTTTCAAAGGACGCATAATGGTACCCATGACATTATAGGAGGAGTTTTTATAGAGTTTATATCATCTTCTCTAGTGGTACATCTGGGTGTAGAAAAGATGTACCAGGAACCCTGATGTCGGTTTTTTTCTAGGGATTAATAAGGGATTTAAATTTTTTTTCTCACTATGCTTCACTTTTTAAAAAGTGTGGGATAAGCACAAAGTTCCAATGGGTTTAGCTCAACACCCTGAGGTGACAAAGTGGAAGTGGGATGGCATATCCATGGACTTCAAGATCGTTATACCATGTACATCTAGGGGACATGATTCCATCTAGTTAGTTTCAGGTTCACAAAACAGGTCATGCCATATCCTAGATATCCTAGAGTATAGTTCAGTTGAGATCAAGGGATGCCACAACATTAATGAGATTGTTTAACTCCATGGAGTTCAATTGAAGATCATTTTCAGTTGTGATCCCCACTTCACATCCCGATTTTTTAAGGTATTTCATGAGTTCCTTGGGACTTAGTTATGTTAGATCACAATGTCACACCCCCTTATTGATGGATAGACTTAGAGAACAATATAGGTTCTGGAGGACATGCTCTGAGCTTGCGTGTTGGACTTTAACCATAGTTGGTATGATCATCTGCCACTATTGGAGTTTGCGTACAATGAAAGCAACCATTACACCATCACAATGACACCATTTGAGGATTTGTAAAAAATACCTTATAGGTCACCACATTACTAGACAGACCCTAGAGAGTCAGCACTCATGGGACTAGAGTTGGTTTGAGAAACTACTGAGAAGGTTCAAATCATCCAGAAGTGGACGAGGACTATATAGTGTAATGAGAAGTATAAAAGTGATAGATGAAAAAGGACATTGGAGGTCAAGGAAGGAAACCATGTGTTCTTATGGGTTTCACCTCGATGTGGATTACAAAAATTTGTTTGGGGTAGAAAGATATCTCTGAGGTTTATTAGAATATTCTATATACTACGTAGAGTTTAGGAGGTAGCATACCACATAGCTCTACCTCTAAAATTAAATCTGGTAAACAACATCGTCCACATGTTACAGATTAGGTGGAACATTCCTGACCCCTCGCAAGTTGTCTACTGGGGTAAGTTGGTCATTGAGAAGGGATCAACCTTTGTTCAGTACCCAGTTGTGATCGAGGATTGGCAGGAGATGATCCTCTATTGGAGAGAAATTCATTTAGTTCATATCTAGTAGTAGCACTTGAATATTTAGGATAGAACATAAGAGAGAGAGGCTTATATTCAGGGTCAGTACCCACATATTTTTGAGTATCCCTAGTTTTGGATTATTAGGTATGTAAATCCCTGTGGTGGGGAGATTATATTTTCTCAGATTTTTTCTATGTATTATTTTTCGATATTGTATACGATAATTTTCAAGAACAAGATATGAAATGGAGTTCTATTATAAGGCCTAGTGTTCCTCTAATAAAGTTTTGTAGTATATTAAATATATTAAATAACACAACTTTACAATTATCCTAAGATAATGAAACAACTTCTATATGGATTCCCTAATCGTAAATATAATAGCAAAGTTGTGTTTTGAATGCATGGTTTACCTTAGGTAAAACGTAACCTTGGTTGGTGTTTGGTGTTCATTGAGTAGTCATCACAGGCATAAAATAAATAAAATAATAAAATATTTAATTTTATTTGTTTAACAATGTATCAACCTAGCTTACCTCATTAAATAAGTGTTTATATAAAATTCACCATGTTATAAAAACCTTATAAATTTGTGAGAGCCATTAGAGGAGTTTGAAAATCTAGTATTGGAAGATGATGACTGGATTCGAGATCAACGATCACTATGGGATAGAATAGAAGGATCCCACCAGTGAACACAACATATTTTTTATTTTAATTATATATTGATCCAAATATTGGTACATCAATTTATTTTCCCTTACCTTGTTATATATTCATACAACGAACATGGATTAATCCACCAATGGATTTATCAATCGATCATATGTTTTTGCAAGATGATTTTATTTTGGGGTGATTTTGGAATAATTAATTTGAAAAAATTATTTATTTATTGTTATTCTCACGATGATGAATTGAGATCAATACAAACATCAATCAAGGTTCATTCCTATATTTTTTTTCTTGTTTATTTATCCCCAGATTCTTCACTCAGTCACATAGGTTCTTTTTTTGGAATATGGTTTGATATATCTAGTGCAATCGATTGTTTCAAAACCATTTTCTGATGTATCAATCCAAAATTCTAGATCTGGGATCAGAACAACATGATGATGGTGCGATGAATGTAATGGAAGTGAATTGCAGAACATAAATATCATATTTTAATGACCTTTGATGAAGAATGAAAAATGATGAATAATACTATTTCCATGAAAATCGAAAACTTGAAATTTGTTGATCGGTGATGACTAGGATTATCAAGGAAGAATTCATAATTTTATGGTTGAGGCATGGCCAGATTAGAGGCAGAAGTAGAAGAGAAGATGTGAAGATCACAGATCTAGGATTATAGAAAACCCTATATTATAGTCCATGTAAAATATATCTATATACATTGTGGTGACCAATTCATGGTATTATAATTACCGACACTATGCAGGTTTTGATCCTATACTTATCATGTTAATACAAATTGAGATATTAATATCACCTTTGGCCTTGGCAGTGATCCTCATTTGTGTATCATATTCTATTTATAAATTCAGAAATTAAATTTAATGATAATACTCTAAGAGAACTACCTCTTGAATAGGTATAATTAGTTCTATAAAACTCAAGAGTGTGTTTTCCTAGATGAGTGCTTTATGGAATGTTTGAGCTAGAATCCTAGGCCGGCATACTACAGTTGTGAATTACTTTTAGATTGTGTGTCATTTTTGAGTATAATTGATTATTCATGTTATATGTGTTGTATACATATACCTATATAGAGATTAATTGATTACCTTTTTATATTCTTTGTTGTTTTGGGGTGTTCTACTGAGTAATGTTATACTCACCCTTACATAGGCTTCTCTCGCATTGGTCATGTCTTGTGTAGATGATCGTAAATTTGATAGGTTCCTAGATAGACCAGGACCAGATAGTGATCTGTGAAACTGGGTAGGCTTTGGTGTGTTCTTTTGGCATTTTAATAGTTTTCTATGTACTTACATTAATACTAGACTTGTGTTTTTAGCCACTTTTTTGGTGGGCTTGTATTTTAGCCTGTTTAATTTCCTTTTCTTCATGTCAGTCTATAATTGTTTTATTTAGATGTATTCATTCAGGGGTGTTTGTTTTTGTTTCCATTTTACCTTTTATAGGCTTGGAAATGTGTGTGTGATTACATTTATTTAGGCTAATTCCTCCCCTGTTAGTGATATTCCTACTCGGTGCTAGTCGGAAGCCCCTAGAATAATAAAGGCAGGATTGAGGAGTCATAGAATGGGCCCCTATGGGACGGTTCATGACATGTAACATTTGCAGTATAAAAATTATATATTTAAAAATTAAAAATAATCATTAAAAAAATACAATTTAAAATGTATAAAATCAATCAATGTCATTTTATAAAATCATGTAATATTCAATAAAAACTATTTTAACTACAACTTATTAATTACCATTATTCTGGGAGAAATTAGGTTTGGATTTATTTTAATGTCTAATTACTTTTATGTGAGAAATAATAATCATCTTAATGTCATTAGAATTAATTGAATTGATATTTTTTAATACATTATCTTTATGCTTAAAAATACTCTTTTACATGAAACTCGTTTCTATGCATTATATGTTCTATCATTAAAAATAATTTTTTTACTGGTGGAAATTAGATTTGATAAAATTGATCTTATAATTGAGATCATAATATTAGGATTATTTAATAATATCCATTCTATTTTTAGTCATAAAACATAGCTTACCATGGTTAATGCTACTTAGTATATTAATGGGGAAAAGGTTTCCCGTGAATTGTTTTAATGATGATGCATGATTTTCTTCAGATATATTATAATAATATATTATAAATTTTGTACAACATATTATTTTTATTCATATATATAAATATAGTCACACAATATTAATGGTTAAACAATACAAAAAATATTATCAAAACCTAATGGTTAAAACATCAATTATTCTACACAAATGTTCTCTCTATATGGAATATTTTTTAATTAAAAAGTGAATTTATAAAAATTTAAAAAATTAATTGGATTAAATAGATATTAAATTTTTGTTCATCATATAAATTTTGTTAATAGGTTATAAATTTTATATTTAATAAGATATGAAATTTCACAGTTAAAAACTAGTTACGATATCAAAAAGAAATATATGTAAAAGGATAAAAAAATAATAAACATCAATCATTCATAAATATTCAAGAAAATAAATTTATGATAGGATTATAGACCTTATATTGTAATATAGACCATATATGTAAAATTTTGAACCATTACGTTTTTAATATTGTCATTCTATTATTGAAAAATGTTGAGTATTTTGAAATGCTTCAATTTTATCTCTTATAAAGGGACAAAACATACACCTTTTAAAATACACAATTAAACTATGAATTCATAAAAAATCTATCATTTTTCTCTCAATTTTACCCAATACCACTTTTTAAATCCCATTTTCATACTATATTATCATAACCCCTTCAATTCCAAGGAGTATTCAACGAAAAGATCAAGTCTCTAATGTAAGTATTATGTCTGTCGTAAGATTTTATTCTAAACCAACTTAATACAAATATCACATCATAATAAAAAATGATGAATTTTGAATCATTAGTATAATTAATTTTTTTATATTGATGGTATAACACTTTTTTATGCATTTACATCAACTTAGGAAAATAATAGAACATCATTTATGCATGTGCGTAAACTACCACTTTCACAATTTTTTTTTAAATTTCTCATATTTATTTTCAATGATTTATGAAACATGTTAAAATATTTTTCAACATAAAATATAAATAATAATAAAATCATTATGAATATTTTATTATTATGTTATTTCAAAACGGACACCTCATTAACCGTACTTAACAATCATGTTTAAGTGTGTTCTAGTTTGGATCGATCTTACCCGAAAAATAAATATTTATATAAAACAATATTATAAATGAACATGGGAACACAAATACTAATATATTATAAACTCATATTACATTAATTATTTTTATGGTTATTTAAATATTATATTATCTATTTTACTTATTATTAATTTATCTACCTTATTCGTTAAAGTCCTTGAAATATACCAACTCTTATTCCATTATTATAGAGTGTAACTAAAAAAACATATGGAATGATATAACATATTTATTACTAAAAAATCATATATTAAATTTTATATTAATGATTCAAATGGAATAAAATTATTTCAAATGATATTAAAATTATAAAATGTGTGCAAACTGTGACAGTTATTAATATGTAGTGGTTGAAGTAAGTTATAACATAATATTGTATCCATAATAAATAATTATAAATGAGGGATAAGAAATAATATATATATATATATATAAGGTTATTAAATAGATTATGAATTTATTTATGTTTTTTACATTAGGATTCTTTTTCATAAACTATAAAATAAATCAAGGTAAGTGTTTTAATACCAAATTACACTTTTTAGACGTGTTTGATATTATGTAACTAGTATAATTAATGTGGTATATATAATTCTATATGAACGATAAAATCTATAATTATATTTTGAAATTTTTATTTTTTATTCAATTCTAATACACTCTCTTTAAAGGGGTTTTGATTAATTTTTTACTCAATATACAAGGGTTTTCTTGGTCTCATTTTGGATTCTTTTATACATGACAGATGTTATGCAACATGGTTCCTTTGAAGGTGATATATTTATTTAAAATACCATTATTTTTTAATAAATTATTTTTTTGAAATATATAAGATAATCTATTTCAAATTAATTATTTTTGATTAAATTGTTTTTGACTCATGTGTTACCCCGGTCGTAAGAGTTTTTTGAAACACATTTTTCCTTCATTGAATTAGGATAATTAACTAGAAAATATTTCATATAATAATTAAAAATTCAGCCCTTTTATTTTATGCAAGGGTATTCTATCATTTTATATATTTTTACCACATAATATCCTTTTCAAATGATTCATGTTTAATGGGTTATATTTTTCGAAATGGATATTGATAAGTCAAATATTCATTCTTTGAGTTATAATTTTTCATCTTAAAATTTTATTTTACCTACACATGTTCTCATTCCCAAAAATATAATTAAATGTTTTTTTATAATCTAATTTGGTAAAATATTTTTAAAAAATTTTATTTTTTATTAATATTTATAGAACATGAGTTTGAAATAAAACGATTTAAATAATAAAACATGGTTTTCCATCCACTTTCACATGTTCTGTCATTTTTTCAACATGTGGAAAAGGTAAAATTTATCTATTTTCGAGGAACTAATATTAGAGAATATTACTAAAATTAATTTTTTTTTCAAAGGATTTAAAATAACATTTTCAAATGTTACCATTGAAAAAATCATGAAAATTTTATTTAATAATGATGTTCAAAACGTTTTCTAAAATTTTTTATACGTTTTTTATTCATTTTGCATTATAATTTTCAAAAGGTTTGACCCTAATGTGGTTTATGATTAATTATATACCTAATTATATATATATATATATATATTATCAATTGTGGGATTTAACTCGCGATAATAAAAAATTCAATTCTTGATACCTTAAATTCTGATATCATATAATGAATTTCTTTTATGAGGGTGTTTTTCATTTATTTCAACACCCTCTTCTATTTCATTTGTTACACTATATACATGTTATCTTAAAAATCTACCTTTATTCTCTGTAAAGATTATGATCATTTTATTACATCATTAACTTAACTGTATACTCATTACTCTATACAGTGCGAACATCCCATTTTAGAATTTCATATTGGAGGGTGTTCACTTATAATAAATATTTATTAACTAGTATGGTGAATTTAGTGGAATAATTTATTTTTTTATTACAACATTTTTTATTATTGAAATTTTGAATATATATTTGTTGCTATCCACCATATTTCTCTGGAGGGTTATGAAGAAATTATCATTATAATTGAGTTGAGGGAGAGAATTAGTGTTATTGATGACTATGGGCCACTAATGTAGGTTGATTGTGTATTAAAATTTCACACCATTCATTATATTGGTATCTAAGTATTTATGCAGTAAAATACACCATAGACAGTGGTATGAAAAGTCTTGTAGAATCTTATAGTGAATGTATTGGAGTTAATCAAGTGATCGGGGGGGGGGGTCAAAACTATATAGTACTTAAATTCATAGATAGATATCATAAGATATAATATTTTTTTTAGTTTATACCTTCTCCCACAATAGGATAATTTCTTTTTAAAAGGTCCTGAGAATATGTTTTAGAATTCTGTAAATTTTCATTCCATCAGTGTGAGATTTAACTTATTGATGTTTTTAATTTTTTTATTGTCATGGAAATATCATGATAATAGTTTTATTCGATTATAGAATTATTCAAATTTCTTACAACTATCATGATATTTATTCCATGATTTTCTTTTGAAAACATTGGTTATATGTTTCCCTTAGTGATTGTTTGAGATGATTTTTTCTTAGGTTACCATTTTATCATGATAAGATGAAACATATTACAAATCATATGTCTAGAGATATAAACTATATAGAGGATTTATGGGAGATGTTGAAGTCCTTCTATAGAATAAAAATATTTTTAAATAATGGGGAAAATATATATTGTAGTTGATAAAGACATGAGGTTTTTAATATATGTTTCATTCTAATTATATAAATATATAAACCAAGAATTTTTTGAAATTAATGTAATGAAATATTTTATTTAATTATTGTAATTATGGGATAGTTTTGTGTCCGAATTTATAGTTGGTATCAATTGAATTATATAAGGGTAGTTTTTGTTTGACCAAATTTTGGAGTGTGGGTTAAAGACGTCACAGTTGGTATCAGATATGGTACTATATAACATTAGATACAATGATGTTTTTTAAGAAAAATTAAAGGTTTCATAATATATATATTATCATAATTTAAGGGGTGTATATAACTATATAGGATAGTGCACGGTTTAATTTTTAGGTCATAATTAATATATTATATGGGGATTAGGATCAGTGATATTTAGTGAAAACCCTATAGATATGTGTAAGTGATAATTATGTGTAAAGGATAACATTATGATATTTTTTAATGAAGGTATTTTTTTTCTCCTAGAAATTACCTCCCTATCCAGATTCCTCAAGTGGATGTGGGTTGAATCATAGATGTACATAAGGGTACTAAACTTTAGATTGTTTAATTATATATTAACACAATTGGCACATGGGTTATGAAAAGTTTGACTAACTGTAGACCACTTTTGAAACAACTGAGGGATATGTTGTGATATATTAAAATTCCCTCTAATAAAAAATTTTGGATTATTTGAGAAACATTTTATCAAATTAGGTCAAAGAAACTAATAGAAAAATGAAAATGGATAACCATGTCATGAACAAAGACTATATTTGGTTTATTTTAATATATCATTTTTTAAAAATAAAAGCCCCCCAAGGGAAGAAATAATTTATGTATTGTTTTTATATGCTTACTTTGGATATTATCTATTTTTTTTTATTATTTGGTAAAGACATCATCATATATATGAATATGAGAAAGGTGTGTATCTAGAAACTTCCATGTTTTATAATCCAATAAGGGTGAATAAGTAATTAGTTAATAATTTCAATATATTCCAAAATTGTTTTAAAAGTTATGTTTCAATGACATACATGTGAAAATGAGGTTGATATCATAACTAAAATTAATTACTATTTCTCCTAGGTATTTATATTTTTTAAGCTATGGTTATCATTCAAATTTTGGTTTATTACAAATGTAATTGATGATTATTCAAAAAATTTACAAATAATTATTTAGTAATTTTATGTTAATTGTTTAAAATAAATTATTATAAGTTATCAATATCATTGAGAAATAATTTTATAGAAATTTTTTATTTTTAGAGATAACTATTATATTATAGAAATTTTAAGAATGGATAGTTTTTTCATATTTTTATATATTTTATTTCAATATAAAAATATGTTGGCTGATTTTGAAAATTTATGTTATCTTATATTAGTACCCTTGGTATAGATGATATATCATTCAAAAAATTTATCTAATTTATGGGACTATAATATATATTTATGAGTGTGTGACCTTATAAACTAGGGATTAATAAAACAATGTGGTAAAATATAGAGTAAATATATAATAAGATTATATAACCTCACTCATGTTTATTGACTTAGAGATTAAAGTGGTTTTAGAAAAGGTATGCTATGTAGAATATATGATTACGGTGTATACATACATGAAAATATGATTTTATAAATGGATAAAATTGTTTGAAAAAATATTTGTAACTTAATATAACTTAATAGGGAAATATATATGTCAAATTATATGTTATATCCTAAATAATGAACATGGTAATAATTCCATCAATTACCTTCACCAGTGAGTAACTGTTAATATTTCGGGGTGGAAATTTTGTAAGTGGTAGAATGTAACACCCCAATGTAGTGACCCCAAACCCAATATCCCAGAGCCACTATATTATTTATTACATTGTAATAAGATCCATAGGGTCAAATCCCAAATGACCCAACAATTTAGTAGTTTGGGTAAACTAGATTCATACATTATTCTAATTTTACATTTGAAAATAAAAATCAAAACATATTCTTATTTGAAATAACATTATTACTTCTAGAATATCCTCTCACATCAATCATAGTCCACTTCAAGGATTCATACGGGAATGAAAAAAATAATGGTGTTCTTAAATGATTAGTTATGTTTAAGTAATGTGGATGTTTTCATGAATAAGTAAACAATAGTCAATCTAGAAATGTGAATAAATGAACACCCATTCCATCAAAACAATAACAGGTCCACCATAATTAGATAATTTATAATCATTATGGAATGGTAAATAACTTAGAAGTATATTCCATTTAATCAAGAGACCAACAATTAAATGAATTTAAAATTAATATCATTGTGAAAATATCAAGAATAATAATTACTGAATTCAAAATGAATGAAGTGAATAATTATTGGTCTCCATGATCTCATGAATCATGATACCTATACCAGGTAAGAAATTTATGAGCATAGTTAATAAAATAAAGGTATAAACTTGTCTAATGATTGCCCACAAATTCTCATCATTAGACTACTGATGAATCATGGTGATATCTATAGCTAATCCTCATCCATGTATTTATGTTCAAATAATTCCACATTTATTGAATAATGAATAAATATTTTCATAAATATTCCTTATCATTAAATATCAGTATTAAAGAGAGAATATCAATTATATATATTAACCTAATTAATAAAATAAAATTTATTATAAAACATCATAAGTATAAAAAAGGTATGGCATAATAAATAAGAGTATCCATGATAATTAATATATATATTAGAGTAAATATATTATCCAATTATTTTAGTAATGTAAATAATTTAAGGGAAAGATGATGACTACAAAAATGATTCATGAAAGTGAATTTCAACATTTTCCTTGGTCATAATGATCTTAAAACATCAAGAGGAAGAATAATGATGGTATTAATAAAACATATCCCCAATTAAGTACATTTTAAAAAAATTGTATTTGTCATTGATGAATAGAAATACCATAATAACAATTTTAAAACATTTTTGGGAAAAATATTATTTTCATGGGTAAAATAAAAATTAATACCAAATGTTCACAAAACCTTTTGAAAACAATTTTCATAGAAAATAAAAACTGAATCATATATTTGAATTTTTAAAAATTAATGTCTTCTTAATTGTAGGAAATTTCATCCATGTTGAGAGCATTAATACAATGAATCCTTAAATTTTTAGTAAAATTTAAACGTGAATTTTTTATAAAAATACATGAACATTCATTAAAAAAAATTATAAAAAATCAAAATGGGTAAAAATTACTTCAAAAATCCATTTTGTAAGGGTTTAAAAATACTTTTTGAATTATTTTTTTACAACATGTGTTTGGAAGAAAAAGGATTTTCGATCGAAGATAAAAGTAAAACAATATGGTATTAATACATTTTCTCTATAATTTTAATTAGAAAAGAGTACATGAAAGGTAATAGTACATAAAAATGGTCCTGAATAACCATCATATAAAAATATTAAAGGTTTTATTATAAAATTATGAAATATTTCCCTTAAATGTAAATTAAATTTCAAATAACTCTTATTAAAATGAGTTTAGAAAATAAACCCTTGAAAATAACATAATGTTGAAGTGAGTATTTATCAATGAATAATTTTTGTGAATAAAATTTAAATCCAAATGAATCAACTAAATATACACAATTTTATAATCCTAAATCATTAAACACATAGTCATCCAATATCAAAGATAATGAATATTTAATATAATCCAATGGAAATAAATCGTGTTAAAATATTTTTTTTACCAAATAGTAACTTTAATGCCATATATATTTTGAAGAAATAATTCATATGGAAACATAAAATACAATAAATTATTACATAACAATAATATTAAATTTCAGAAGGGAACTATATACATGATATAAAATTAATTATGTGCATTGAATTATAACATACCTTGATGAAGGGAAATTGAGGCGAAGTCCCTTAGCACTTGGTAACATTCAATAAAAATACCCTTGGATGAAATAATTCACATGGAAATAAAAATTATATTATGTATTAATTATTCATGATATTTCATGTAAAAAAGTTGTATTTATACCATATAAATTAAATTAGGTGCATATTATTCATATATGCCATGGTGAAGGGAAATTTAGATGAAGTCCCTTGCTTAACTGATCCTATTGGTTGATTCTTATTTGACCTCTAGTATAGTGGTTTTAAATTTTTTATTAATTGATAACATAATAATATTAACTTTTATAATATCATTACTTATCCTTTTATAACATATTATCACAAGTTTGTTAATAATCCATCATTATATTCATCATTTCATGTGTCAATTTCCTTCTTTTCTCATTCGTTCTTTGTCATGACTGTTTTGGATCATTTGAATATTATGTAGTTTCATCATCACCTATATAATATTACTGAATTAATTATCAAATTTATTTTTAAATTATACTTTTAAGACCAATTATGATGTCCGGTTTTGGGAAATAAAGTACATTACAATTATAGAGATGGTATGTCGTACGTACGGACGAGTAATGTTCCCTTTTCCAATAGTACATATGAAAAGGATGTCGGTAATACTTTATATTTAAATAATGAAATTAAATAAAATATTATTTCCTTAAATTTACATATATATATATCATCCATGTGGTGTGGTGATGAAAATAGAGTCATTTCTCTTCATGAAGGTTGTTGTCCACTTGTACACAAAAGATGTTATCATCATTATGTGAGTGAATATGTAAGAAATAAAACAGTATATTATATTTTTTGAATGATAATTATTTCATTAATATTATAATAATTCCATTTATGTCACATATATTCATTAACATTATATTTATTACAATCCTTGTATAGCTTCGGTATAAAATGAATCACATCACTTCGGAAGATGGTAATTTTCAGTACGTCCATGTGATGTTATTGTATCCCCCACAGAATAAAATTTATAATGTTATATATGATATAATTACTTAATATGTATTATTATGTAATAAATAACCTATATATTCATTATATTCATAATCATGCCCAATAATGAGAGGTGTTCACGAAAAACGTGTCACATCGATTCGTGAGGCAATAGCCTTATATATAAACAAGTGATCTTATTGTTTCCTATATTAGGGAAGAGGAGATAGATATAGGTCATGAACAACACATAAAAAATATATAACTATATATAATAATTTTTAAAGTTATATATGAATAAATTAAGGGTATTTTAACGCTGTGGAATAAGAAATAAATGAAAAAACACAGAGTTTGGGATTTTACCTCTTCTCAGACCACCTCTTTAGGATTATACCTAATGTGTCCCTATAATTGATTTATATCCAAATCGTGGATTATAGGATGAGGGGATGAAATTTAATGACTTATTTGGTGTTTTATTTTATGAACAAAAATGGTTTTATGGATTGAAAAAGGATAGAATAATGGGAGTAATTTTATAAGCGATGTGAGTGGCACAAAAGTTATTTTTTAAGATAAAATTGTGTACCAATGTTTTTTACATTCTAAAAGTCCAAAATGTAGTATTATCGAGACTAATACATTAGGGGGTATAAATAGGTCCATAAAATGTATTTAAAATATTTATTAGGTTATTTCTACCCTTATCATATTATTTTTACCCCTCTATAAAACAGTTTTTACCTTCGTCGTGGTAAATATTTTTTACTATTTTTTCTATTCATTATTATAAAAAATTAAGTCTACCATATTAGATAATATAAATTATTTATAATTAAAATATTTAATTTATTTTTCTAAATTAAATTCATATAATTGGAAAAATATAATTTTAAATTAATCCCATAGATGGGATAATAAAGCTGGTTTTTGAAAAGAAAATGTTCAAAAGTTTATCATTTTTTAATATACTAATATGAAAATGATTCCAAATGATGAAAATTGGATTAATAGATTTATATTTGAAACTATTTTACTTTCAAACTAATTTAAAATATAATTTAACTTTATATATAATTTAAACTAAAATTCATTCCTTAATTAATAATTAGTATTTTTCACTATTCATTAAAAAATGAATTTTATAGACAAATACAAAAAATCAAAAAGAATATAATATTTATATCTTAATTTATAACAATTTATTTTATTTTATAATATCAATTTTATAAAATTGGTAAAAAAATAATTTTAAACTATGTGTGAAAAATGCGAATAAACCATCTTTAAAATAAATTATATTTTTCAAAAAAAAAATTTCTTTTAAAAGATTCATTTTTATTTATTATCAATAAGAAAAAACAATTTTAATAATTTATTTAGTAATATTCATACTCTTGAATTTATCGGATAGTTCATAATGTTATATAATATTATAGTTTTTTATACATGGGGATGCATGTTTTTCAAGTTATCAAAAACAATATTCTTTAGAATTCTGAGGGAATTTTATTTTCCACACATTAAATAAATTGTGTCCTAAAAATATAAACTTTATCTCAGTAATCAAGGGTTTGAAATATGGAAATACCAATTTTTATAACATACAACGTTAAAGTGATAAAAAATATCTACTAAATAAGATATAGTGGGAGAAATAAAGGTCATTTGGAATAACACATAACTATGTTTATATATAGGATAAAATTGGTGGAAGGTTAACATATGTACATTGGTGAAAAGAATAATTAATTATTATAATTGATATTGTTAATTTATCATGTGAAATTTAGTAATCAATGGATTGTTATGGACCTCAAAATTATAACTCTGTAAGGACTTTAAAGACCACCTGATTTGTCAAATATAAAGGTAATAGGAATTCGTTTTTGTTTCAAGATCCCTTCCATAACGTTGCAGAATTTAATTACTATATATGAATATAAGAAAATATAATTACATGATATGATTCAATGTCATAATCATAGTTTCATCCTTTGTTTCTTCATCAATATATTTTGATTTCATTTCTTACTCCAAAAAATGAAAATCGAAAAGCGAATTTTTCATGCCTGAAGCACTATAACTCACTTTTAACAGATAGTAGGGTCCAAAAAGAGTGAAATGTATATAAATTTATCTCTAAATATTCTCCAATAGCAATATTTTAGCACTCATTATAAAATATATTACATTAATCTCTAAACTATGATAACAAAACCATTGGTTCATCATTAAAATTTATTTACCAAATATTTTAACTAAATACAATGACATATTAACCTAGATATCACATAGGATGGTGGATGTTTCTAAACCAATGGGTTAAATTCCCATAATTGTTTTCCAAAAACAAATCTTCAATTGGGTACCAAACAATATTTTAAAAGTGTTATTTAACACTTATATCTTATTATCAACCTTAAAATCATGAAAACATGATGTCCTCTATAACCCTTAGGTTAGTTAAGAAATATAGGATCATATTATTTAACAAAATAAATATATGTTTCATTATTCTTAACCAAAATACCATTTATTAAGACACATATGATTTAATTAATGGATACAAATATATAAATAAATCAACTGTTTTATTTCAACATGAATCCCTCCTCGATATAATGTTCAACATTTAGAAGAGGTAATTTAATTATATAATACTAGGTTCCCCATATATAAAAAAAATAATTATAAATGGATGAAATGAATTAGATTTATTTCCACTCATCATACTCTTATTTTTCCATTAATATTCATTGATTTATGACCTTATTTTTCAAACATAATAAATTTTCCCATTCCATTAAGATATATTATTTACAATTAAAAAACCCATAGGTTTAAAAAAGGTTATTCATTTTCATCATATATTCTAATATTTCATAATGGTTTTCAAATAAAATTTTATCTATCCAATGAATATCCACCATTATTTTCAAATTGGGATCATTGTAAGGCCCATTGTCATACACTAGATGATGATTGAGTACAAACCAATGTTCCATTTTCAAAATTATTACCACAAGATAGTACTATTCTATAACCACTTACACTTTTAGTATCCAGAAATGGATGTGTTATAAGGAAATAACACATAATATTACATTAAGAAAACATTTGGATGTTCTTATATAGTTTTATTTAATTTCAATCACAGTGTTATGATCCCTAATTGATGCTTTCCTAAATCTAGTTACTAAGGTATCAAATAAAAATCCACGAATTCAAACTATTTATACCATGACTATCACACCCCCTCCCTACAAAGATACAACAATAATGGGAGAGAGATAATGACCCCCTGAGTCATGCCTCCTTTAGGACCCTTTTTGGATAAAATAACTGATGGTATATAAATATCATGTATGCATAGAATCACCTAATATAATATAAATAGGATCAGGATAAAAGATAAATCAGCCCCCAGAAACTATATGAAATAACAAAAATAGTTCCCAAATACTACCCACATGCATGTATAAATAAATATAATCCAGATAAAAGTTTCCAAATGATATCCCAAAAAATAAAATATAAGGTAGCGACACAACAACATCTTGAAAAGTCTGAGGTAATAATGTCCAGAATAGTCCATGAAGTCCTCCTGCAGACATGAATATATTTTTTATATATTTAGGGAGAGAATAAAAGTATATTCAGTATAAAAAATAAAATTATCTCAAAACACATGGAAAGTGAATACTAATGAACCCATGAGAAGACATTAGAAACAAAAATAGATAAAAGAGGATAACTATAAATACCAACCTCATCGTGGATCACTTAAAAAATGACATATACATGAATAATAAAATTATATGAATCATATAGATAAAAAGGTACCCCAAACCACTTTACCATTTATTTTTCACTCTCACACCCCAACAATGTATATCCTTGAACTCCAACCACTTTTTAATTACATCACATCACATCCTGCCTGAAGACACCTAGGATATCACATTACATCATGTCATTTATGAAGATACTTATCACATGACGTCACATAAAATATCCCATGAAGAATCATAGTCCACCACATGACATTTAATAACCAATTATATAGGGTATCATAAACAAAAAATACATCAACCTCGTTCCCTCCTCCCATCATGCACATTTCTATCTCTAGGACATCTCATAACAACTCTCTTAAAGAAACATGAGACATCACATATCATCACATCAAATCTTGGTATCAACAATTTTTAATTCTTTCTATCACATATCATGAATGTAACAATACTTATATGAAGGTGAAAATAAGAGTAGTTATCCATTCATCCACACCCCCATTGGAATGTTGCAAAGAAACCCCAAAATAGTTGTTTGTCAACACTAGTTTCTCTATGTGGGTGGGTCACATAGATAAAATCAAAAGAATATTCATGGAATATAATATCATAACACATGAATGAAACCGATGGGTTTACCTCATGATTATCAAGCAACTCACAACTTTCACTGATTTCAATACCACCTCCAAACTCAAAAAACCACACAACAAATCGGAAACCAAAAGACACATTCCATTTTATGTTACATCTTTATCCTCTTTATAGGTCCATTCCAATCAAATAGTTTACCATTTATAGCCCATTAATTTCAATTCTCATCCCAAATATTTCTTATTTCCAGTCATTTTCTACATGTACAAATGTTCAATATAAAATTTATCATGCAATGAATAAGTCTAATAGTTTATAATTCATTATCATCCCATGCAATTCCAAATTCATTTTTACAATTTAATATTTAACAACCATCTATTTAAACACAAAACCCGCTTGAGTTTATTCAATTTATAATTATTATATCCATCCAATTAGGAATTTCATTTAAATTCCAATATTATATGAGACTATATCATAATACATTACAAAATAAGAAGAAAAACTAAACATTCTAAAATTTACATCCTCACCCACCATCCATCTCATCACAAGTACCTTCATAACCCCCTTCATAAGCACACCATAACAATAGTCACAACTCCATTTCACAACTATATCACAACATATCCACCATCTAAGCATAACATCAAAAAAACCATGCCATAACATAGATCCTATTCCACAAAAACATTCCACACTACAAATATAGAGGTTTCCATATTAGTAAAAGGCGAATTCATTAAATTCCACTTTTTAATTGAAAGTATTTATCACACATTTCATATATCCTGATTCACCCAACCCATTAGATGATTATATGTGGCCGAACACTTATTTAAGGTGGTTTCACAACAATTTCACATTATGGGAATCATAAAAAATAAAAAATCCACAAAATAAGGGATACCAAAGGACATGGAATTAATCATGATATTATTCTTATAAAATAAAAATTCCAACATAATAATAAATCTTGTAAAAAATGTGATTTAAAATTTGTAGCTCATTTTTAAATTCATTTGAAAAATTTATAGTTTTTTTATTTGGGGAAATACATATCCACAATGATAAATAAAAGAAACTATCACCAAATGATACACAAAAGAACAAATGATGATGAAATCCTTACCTATAATAAATGATCAGTACACCAAATTGCATCACTATAAATAGTGTGTGTGAATAACATGAAACCGCAAACATGGAAGAACTCAAACCCACACTGGTAACATGGATCCAAAAATCTCCAGGGAAAATCCTCTTAAACATACTTTCTAAATAAATATAAATTTAAAAAGAATAATTTATTTTAATCCAATAACATCTGATATAGTTTTAATTAGCCATTTAAGGTAGATCTCCTCAAATCTAGATGGTATTACAATTAAAAAAGATACGAAATTTTTATAAATAGGGGACATAATTATAATAATTTAATATGTATATAAAATTCATTAATTAAGGAATTGAAGCTATTTTTCATCAATAAAAATGATATAAGGGTAAAAATGTAATTTTATTGAAAATTGTATTCACTATTGATCAACCCTTGGGATATATCACAATGATCTTCTACTATTTGTGATCTAACAATAGAGATCTACCATTTTCATTCTATCTCTAGGATTATATACCACTTCTGATATACCACAAAAGGTCTAACATTAATAATATTCCACTATAATGATCAACCCTTGGTGATCTAATGCTAGATATCAACGGTTTGTGATTTATAGTTAGGACGATCTACTATTCATGATCTATGGATAGAGATATAATATTTGTGATCTACCTCCAAAATTATATATTATTGGTTATTTAGTACCATTGATATACTATTAGAGATATACTACCATAATTACCAAATGTAGGTGATCTACTACTACAAATATACCATTTCTCATATACCACAATAATAATCAAACAATGGTGATCTACTATAAAATATCTACCATTGGTATTCTACCTCCAGAATTATCTACCATCGGTGATCTACCCTAGAGGTATAATATTTGTGATCTGCCACAATAATGATATACCTTATGAGATATACCATCAAGATCTACCATCATCATCTAGAATGCCTCTTTTACATCAAAACTCCCCAAAACTCCCATTCCTTCACCCAAAAAATCCTGACAATCCTCAAACACATCAAACACCAAATTTCTATCAAATTAATGATTTGTAAATTTTAGTATATTACATGAGATACTAATCATACTATTCATACACTCAAGAATTCAAACCTAACCCAAAAAGAAAGGGTGATTATGGTCAAAAGAGATAACATGTGATATACCTCTCAAGTATCATGACATATATTTAAAAAAAACAACCACCTCTTAAGATATGTTTAAGGCTAAAAAACACATCTAATTATCTCCCAAGGTAGATACTTCTCAAACAAGGGTAATACCATTAATATAGAATTACATCATGGAAGAAAATATATATCATATATCATAATGAAATAAAATAAATCATCCAAGGAAATAAATTTTTATTCAAAATTGAATATTAATCACACATTCATGGATCACATCCCCATGAATGTTTACACACATAATCCAAACTAAACCATCAAGAAATAAAAATCTATTACTTACAATAAACACATTATTTTTAATTCAATTTATCAATCATAATTTAAATATACTACACCATATTCAAACCAAATGGTATAAATTATTAACATCTTTATTCCATTCAAAATCACCCTCCTTTTAAATTCATTTTTATAATCTACATAAAAATTACTAGATCAAATCAAATTTCATTTTAAGTCATTTTTTCATCCTAGTATATTCACAACTTAAAAAAAGCTTTATTGCAGAATTCTAGCCCTCTAGATTTGAAAATAAATTATAAAATGTGTTTTTGAAGACCTATGCCTTGAATTTCAATTTTTGTCCTTAGATCAAAATTTATCATATCACACAAAATGTAATCAATACAAAAGAATAATGTTTTAAAAATCCATTTTATCTGATTGAAAAACTTCCCATGTTTTCTTACAAAAAATTATTTAATAGGAGAATACCCATGAAAATAGATTTACATACCATTTACAAAACAGAAAAATAACTCATATTAATACAGAAAATTTTAATATGATCATAATAAAAATAAAATCATCCACTTCACTACATTATTTTTTACTTTGTGAGGCATTGATTCCGTTGTATGATTTTAATGTGTGTCTTAATATAATGTTCCTTGATGTTTGCATGAGTTTCCCTCTCTTAATATTTTTTATTTCATAAAATGTGTCTTCAAAAAAATCAAAGAAATCCCAAACAAAAAGGATATTAGTAAAACACTTCTATCACTTACTAATGAAAATGATTTATTTGTGGGTTGGTATCCACTAATTATAAATTTCACAATTTTCTAAAAATCCTGTTCTTTTATTACCGAAATTATGTGGATTATATATTTTTTGGAGTTAGGTGACTACATCAATAAAAACACATAAAAAATAACACCAAACATATCACCGCAACAATTAGACATCTCATCCATTTTATATTAGCACCAGTGCACAACACAACCACTGAAAAACATATCATCCAATGAAAAAGTCCACCATAAATTTCTCATAACCATATCACCTTACCACATACCATCTATAAGAAACCATATTTTACCCTAACATTCTTATCTGTATGATATTCCTTAAAACCCCAACCAATGATCAATTCTATAATGACATATCAAATCCCAAATCATATAAATAAATCAATTCCATCTCTCAACAAAATATATTATCCTATTTGGGTGGCACAGACTCAACTGCAAAGTTTTAATCATGTAAATGTATAATGTTTCTTGATTAGAGAAATGTATTACCCCTCTTAATATTCTTGATATTTTAATCACATGTCAAAAAAAAAATATGAACGACCACACAATAAAACTACACATTCTTGATTCCATAATTATTTAGGTTCTTTCATTATCTCACCTTATTATTTTTTATGAGTATTCTCACAAAATTTCAAAAATTCCATCAATAATAGTTTCATCATACATATATATATGTGATTAACCATTTAATTCATGGATATATCAAAAAATAGGTCATATACATGGTCTCATAATCCACAATAATCAAAGTGAAAGCATAGATTCCCAGAATCACTATTTTCAGCAAGGCACCACAACACTTTAACAAAACAATTGAACTGAAACCACAAACATCAATTCACATTTCCATGTAATTTATTGTCAAACACAATTCTATGAATTTAAATGGATCTAATAAGAATTCAAGATAAAACCAAATTTGTGTAGTACTTTACCACTCATATTATGTTTAATATTCTTAAACAAGACATTCCAAGTTCGTCTTTTTTATCGAGTAAAGACATTTCAGATTCAATTGATAATTTTATACATTCCGATTTCATCTGTTTAATTAAAATAACCCATTATGAAAAAACAATATTTCAGAATCATCAAAATAAAACATACATTCTAACCATGAAATTAATACTATTCATATTTTATTAATATGATTCATGATTCATCATGATCAAATGAAACAGTTTTTATTTTTCATTTAATTTATCAAGAAAACATGCTTACATAATGAAACAAGGATAACATGATTCTAAATCCATATTTAAAGACATCAAATAAACATGCCACATAAACAAGTCTCACATAATAAAAGCTACCTAATTAAAAACAATATTATATAAATTTTAGGCAGGATTCCAATAACAAACTCCACATGAAATAATTTTGTGTAAAAGCTACTTTAGACTAAGAAATAATTAATATGATCCAAATAATAATTTTATACATTTAAATAGTTTTATGTCTGAATAGGTTATCACAAAGCATGCTCTTCATTTTCAAAATTTTTGAAATAAATGTCATAAGAATTTCTACCAAAAAATATTATTGAAACTTATGATTATATTAATATTCCATAACTATAGTGAATCCAACGATTGGGAGAATTTTATTATTTCCAAGATTATCAAAATTAAAAGGAATTATCAAAAAATAAGATGGAATTTTATTTTAGAAATTTCAGAATATAATCATCCCAAACTATATTTTACAAAATATTTTCATAATAGATTTTCATGGTATATTATGAATAGAAAGAGACACATGAAGTACAAACTCACATGGAAACACAAATAATTCTAACAGTGGTTTCACAATAATTTTTTTATCATGCCCGTATGAAATCTACCCATTATAACATAATTTATAAGCTTTATCAATATTAAAAATTTTATCACAATAAAATATACTATGTATGATGATCTAAAAATTTCAAACATTAAGAAATAAATATGGCATGTTATTCATTTTAAGAAAGGAAAAAAATTAAATTCATGAAGAATAATATTATAATATGAATGAAAACAACACATTCATGTCTCAACAATGTTTCCACAAAATGATTACAAATAATTAATATCCATTTTACCCTTTTTATTTAGGAAATACGATTAACACAAAAAAATATAATTTTTCATAGTAAACACAATGTGGGAAAAGTCTGAGAAAAAACACAATATTCCATGAATTTTTTATTTATTTTCCAAAACATCCCAAAAACGCATCATTCAATCACAAGAGAAGTCAATAATGATGCATGTACCTCTCCATGACCTCAACCTTAAATGAGGTTCCACCACACTTAGTCATTTATTAGGATAATATTCCTTGAATAAGATCATGAGGGGAACTAAAATACAGTGTCCTAGAGAATATCTTCATCATTTATCACACCTCAAGGTCACCTAGCACCATTCCATACCACCCTAACAATACTCACATTTAATTACTGCAAACTTTATCATATATCTCATCCACCAGCCTATCATACCATTGTGTCACGACCCCTCCCTCTAAAGAGACCATAATGAGGGGATATAGATAATGACCCCATGATTCCCACATCTAATTGGTCCTAGGTTAGATACTATAAAATAGGGTATAAAAAGAATAAGTGTTGGAAGAAATACCCTATATAATATATTTATGAGCTGAATATAAGATTAATCAACTAGATGAAACTTGATGAAATAATATAAAGTAAAACCAAAAACTATCCCATGATGGGTGTATAAATAAAACAGATATACAATAGTTTCTCTAAATTAAATACTAAAACAAAAAATCTAATGTAGAGAAACTGAAATTGATCCAAGGGTCCGATCTTATAATGTACAACAAGGTCCCTGATGTCCTCCTTGAGATGTGAGAACTGTTTATATATATATATATAATGAGAATAAAAGTATACTTAGTATAAAAATCCAAATTCTCTCATGCACATGTAGGAAAAGAATACTAATTCACCCATTAGATGACAACATAACCAAAAATACCTAAAAAGGTCAAATATCCATCTCAAGCTCACCAAGACTATATAAAAAAAAATTCTTCCAACTATGATTACATAATTTGAAGAATATTAGTAAAAGGGTATTGTGCACCACATTCCATTGATTTATAGCTTTCACACCACACTGACGTACATCATCTCACTCCAACATCTTCCAAATATCATTACATCACATCCTACTCATAGAAATATGGGCCATCACATCGCATCATATCTTTCTTGAAGAAACGAAGTCTATCATATCATATCACATCTCATCCGAAGACCCATGGGACCTCACATCACATATCAAAACTAGTGATGTTGGGTATCATGAACATCTAGGGAATCAACCTCATTCTCTCCCCCAAACATGCTTGACCCCCACCAAATGTCAACTCATCACACATCACCCCAAGACACCTAGGCCATCACATCACATCTAGATAGTGTAACTTTTCTTTTCTATCAATCAAAACTCATGTATGTTACTAAATACTGGATGAGATTTCCAGGAATAGTGGGTAACCAGCTGTATATCCATCCATCAGGATGTTAGGAAAACACCTCTAAAACATTTGTTTATTGTCACTAGGTGATCGATGTGAGTGGTACATATATAAAAAATTTCAATAATGTACATAGAATATAGTATCATAGTAGAGGGGGTCCATATCATGGGTTAATAATAAGACTAAAAACCATATCACGACTTTACATCACTTTGTTTCCACCTCAATATGCACAAAAGAACACAAACAAAAAACACAAAAAACAAGCCACAATCGACATTCCATTTCATTTTAAGTCATTTTAAAAATTCTATCAAAGAAAATGACTTACCATTATCATCCCATTAATTTCAATTTGCGTCCAACATATTTCATATTTCTAGTCTTGTATTACATGTATAAACTTGAAAAACATCAATCACACATTCCATTAGTTCAAGAGTGTGTTACCCATTAGCATCCCATGTCATTAAAATTTCATAGTTACAATTTCATATATAAGATCATTCTATTTAAACAAATAGATTTTTACCATTTATTCTATTTTTCATTATTATTTAATCCCATTAAAAAATCCATGAAACTCCCAATACAACTATGGAATCTATCAAAATACATCACAAAATAGGTAACAGATCTGAATAGGCTAACAACCACATCCACTTTTACCTTCCATATAATTGCAACCACAATTTTAGCCTCACTAAAACAACACACCACAACCACCATCATCGCCCCACTGTACAACCAAATTACAACTTAACTACCATCCAGACATCGCATCAACACAACCAACTCATGATGCAAATCTTCCTCTAAAAACACATTCTACACCACACACATAGGGTTTTATAGATTATTAATTGGGGCATTCATTTAGTTCCACTTCTTTCTTAATTGGAGTTATCATATAATCTATATATCCTAATCAAAATAATTCTTTAGATTATTATAAGTTGTTAACCATTAATTTATAGTGGTCTCATGAAAATCACACAACATGCGCATCCTAACATATATAAAAACGAAGAAAAGGGTATACCATTTGGTATGATCTTCATCAAGAAAGTATTCATATAAGATCAAAATATCAAAATAATAATAAATCATTTAAAAAAATGTGATTCACATTCCCATTTCCCTTATTAAATTCATTTAACCAATTAATTATTCTTTTATAATTTGGGTGAAACCATCTTCACAATGATAAATAAAATCAATCATCTGATCATGATACACAAAAGGATAAACAAAGGAGAATTATCTACCCAGAACAATGTAGATATACACCAAATCTATTAAATGAAAATATGGGTTTCATTCATAAGGGGAAAACATCTACATTGAAGAACTTAAACCAATATTGTTAACAAATATCTATTACTGCATGAGAAAAAAACTATAGAACCTCTCACATCATGAAAAATAATTCCATAAATAACAAAGGAATGATCTTATATTTAGAAATATCATATATGAAACTGGTGATGTTATTTATTTTTATAATTGTCCATTTATGTAAGAGATCATAAAATCCACATGGTATGGACACCAAAAAGGATTGAGGAATTTTAGAAATAGTGTATAAAATTATCCTCCATTAAAATGGATTTAAAATTTATTATTTAAGTCATCAAAAAAATCATCAAAGAAAATTCTAAAGGGGATTCCAATAAATTTCATTAAAAATGGTCTCAATATAGTTCTACAATTGGGATCAACCACCATAGATCTATCATTGGTGATTAACCACCATGATGATATAATGTTGGTGACCTACCTCAAGAGATCTATCATTAGTGATCTACCATAAGAGTGATCTACAATGGGTGAACTACCAAACAATATCAGATATTGGTGATATACTATTAGTAATATAACAACATAGATATATTGTTAGTGATCTGTCAACAAAATGATCTACCATTGGGGATCTAAAAAAAGATATTTACTATTGGTGATCTTCTACCATAATGATATACTATCATTGACCAATAAATAGAGATCTACCGATGGTGATCTAAAACAAAACTTATATACCATTTTTTATAAACAAAAAAATATTTACAATTGTTGATATACTTCTATAAGGATCTACCACTGGTGATCTATGATCAAAATTATACCTTTGGTGATCTAGTTCAAGAATGATCTAATGTTTGGGATCTATTATTAGAATCTACCATCTTTCTCGAAAAAAAAAATTTCCTCGAAAAAACAATTGAAATCCTCCCAAACTTCACCAAACACCTTTGGAAATTCCTTAAACCCCTCAATCACCATATTTCCCGATTATTAATTGGATTAATGGTTTAGGCTGTTACACTAACCCAAGTAGCCTAGTGTCGGTGTCTTAAATATTACATTGGTGTCGGATACAAGAAATCACATCATGAATGACCGAATAGTTTAGTTTTCATGGAAAATTATATACATACATGATTTCTATATTACATTTAAAAAAATTAAAAAATATTTTTTTCATGAATTATATTATTCCTTCTAGAAAATTCATGTACACCAATCATTTTACACATTATGAAATATAGGGGCTATAAATTAAATAAGGGTGAGATCAAATGATTATTAAGGATTATATATAGTGAAATCATTCCTAGATTATTAATTAATAATCAACATGGAAAAGTGAATAACTAAACACAAATGCCAATAAATAAATAACATGGATATTATAATTAGATAAAGAATAATTTATATGGAAAATTTAATGACTGAAAACACATTACATTTAGTCAATAAACTGAGAATGAAATGCATAACGAGATAACATCATTATGAAAATATAAAAGATAATAATAAATGGATTCATAAAGGAATAAATGATTACTTCTAAAAATTCATGATCTCTCGCATTAAGATACCTATACTATCAATACCATTGGAAATATGGATTAAAATGATAGGAATAAAAAAATTTAATTCTAGATTACTGGTTTTCCTCATGAGACTACTGATTCATTAATGGGATATCTATATCCTTGACCCAAATATTTATAAATGTCCAAATAATTCCTCATATATCGAATAATTAGTTTAACTCCTGAACAATATGGATTTCCATTAAATATTTTTATTAATAAAAGAATACTGATTTTTAAAATGCCTATAGTCAACAAAATAAAATTCTTGCTAAAATATAATATGTATAAATGAGAATAATTTTATGAAATAATAATATCCCTGGTAAATCAAATGTATTTTTACGGTATGAATAATGTCCAATGATTAAAAAAAGTGAATATTTCAAGGGAAAGTAAATGACAAAAAAAATCAATAAAGTGAATTTCAATACTTTACTAAGTCAAAATAATAAAAATCGATACGAATTAAGAATAAGGATGTTATCAATAAAATGTATCCATGGTGTATTATATAAAAAATAAGGGGTTTTATTCATTTATGAATATAAGAAAATAAAAATATCTTTAAAAAATATTTTTGAAGAAAATATACTTTTTATTTTGAAAATCACATTTTAAAACTGAAATTTCACAAAAATATTTTGAAAATAGATTTATATTGAAGTGACATTTTAAACATATTATGGAATATTTAATACATGGATTGGTTATGGAGTGACTAAATTTCATCCATGATGATTATGTTAAAAAAATGATTATATTCACTTTTTCTATAAAATCCAAACAAACCTTTTCTTGAAAAAAAATAATAGATACATTTTAAAAGATATTATAAAAAAGGGTCAAAAATTCATTAATAAATCATTTAGATATTGTTGAAAACATTTTTATAGAACATGGCATTGGAAGAAAAATAATTTACAACCGAAGAAATAAATGAATTTTGATTTTAATAGAACATTTTATCAGTTATTTTAAATACCAAAGAGTGGAAAATGGAAGTATTAATTAAAAGAGATCATTAATTAGAATATGAGAATAAATTTAAAGTGATTTTATACAATGACATAATAATTTCTTTTAAGGTAAATTTAAATATAAACAAGACTGATTAAAATGAGATTATGAAATAAATCATTATAAAGATCATAACATTTAAGTGAGAATAAATCAATGAATCTATTATGTGTATAAAATGTAAATACACATAAAACAAGTTGAATTATAAAATAAGATAGTAATAATAAATTACACACACAATCATAGAATATCAAAGAAAATGATGAAGTAATATAACCCAATGAAAACAAAACATAGTTATGAAATCATTTACCACTTGGTACCTTTTATATAGAATACCCTTTGATGAAATAATTAAAATTGAAATATAAAATACAATTAATTATCAAGTAATCAGGATATTACATGTAAATGGGGCATTAAATAAAACATATATAAAAAATTTATGCCATAACAATAAAATAGGCCTAAAAAATAGATATTGAGATAAAGTCCCTTACCACTTGGTAACTTTCAAGTGAAACAACATATGATAATGTAGTTAAAATTGAAACACAAAATACAAAGAAGTATGAAGGATCCATGAAATTACATTTAAAAAGGGAAATATTTACACAATATATATGGAATTAAGTGCCTAACCTAACAATATGACTTAATAAGGGGAAATTGTGACAAAATCCTTTTCTTTAGGCTTCCATTTGGAAGAATGTGCTTTATCATCCAGTATATTGTTTTTAAAAAAATTATAATTAACCTATAAAATAACCATATTAAGATTTATAATATCATATATTATCCTTTAATGATATATTATCACCTATTCATTATTAATCTATCATTATTTTCATTTTTTCGGGTGTTAATTGGATTGTTTTATCATTCATGCTCTATAATGAAAATTCTGGTTCTTTTGAATAATTTATATTTACATTATCTATAGTGTAATTATATTGATATTGTTATAATATTTGAACATAAATTTTTATTTTAATACCAATCATGAAATATGGTTTCAAAAAATGAAGTATATTACGATCATTGAGATGGAATGTTGTACGTACGCATGAGAATCATTTCTATTTTTCAATGATCACTATGAAAAGGAAGTAAGTAATATTATGTAATCCAAAAAAGATCATAATATCATGAATACCATATTATTTATTTAATTATAATTATATATATCTTCTATGTGGTGTGGTGATTATAAAAGAGTCACAAAACATCTTGTAGTTGATAGTCCACACCTAGACAAATTTAGTTATCATGTCTATGTAAGTGAAAATGTAAGAAAGAAAATTATATTTATTATATTTTTTGAATAATAAATTTTTAATGAGAATCATAATTATGTTATTTATATCACAGATATTAATTAACATTATTTTTATTACAATCCATGTAAATAATTAGTGAAAAATGAATCACATCACATCTCGAGGTAGTAGTATTCCATAAAAAAGCAATGTTATCGTATCACCTATAAAATGGAAATAAAAATAAATTTATATATGATATAATGAATCTAGATATATGATTTATTACTAATAATATATATATATATATACATTTTATTAATTAAAATACCTAACCATGAGAGGTGTTTTTTGGAAAATATGCCACCTTAGTTCGTGAGGTGGAAGTCTCCCATACACACAAGTTTCATAATTTTTTCCCATTAAAGGGAAGAGGATATATAAATTGGTCATGTACATATCAAATTAACATCTCATTATATGGTATATAATGTTTTATTATACAATAATAATCTAATAATTTTTTAAGCAGGGGGAAGATTTTATTAAACCAGAAATCATTGTTTGGAATTAGGCATCTTCTTGGAAAAACTTTTTTGGATTATACATGAAGTATTCATAGAATTTATTTATGAAATTTAAAAGGCCTCTAGAATGAGGTGATTAATCATGGTAAAATTTTTGGGTGGTATTTGCTAAACCAAAAGAGAATTGTGTTCTTAAGAAGAGAGGATAGGGGTTTCCTTTTATGAGTGAGGTGGGAGGCATAATGTAATTTTTGAAAAGTTAAAGGTGTTATCACCTTTTTCCTATGCCGGAATTGTCCCAAATGAATTATCTTAGATTATTATATATTATACGAATTAAATAAAACCAAAAAATATATTTTTTATGGAATTTAGGTCATTTTAACCCTTTTCTTCTATGTTTAACCTTCAGTAAATTATTTTTTACCTTAACTCCAAACCATAATTTTTACTATTTTTACTATTCATTAATGTCAAAAATTTGGTTGACCCTATTTAAATTATTCAGATTCTAACTATATACTTAATGTTTCTACATTACATTTATATAGTTCGAAAATATTATTTAAAATTAATCATGTAGATGTGATTACAAAGTTAGTTATCAAATACAAAGTGTTAAAAAGATTATATATTTTACATAAAAACCCAATATGAAAATGATTCCAATGTAAAAAAAATGGATTAATAGATATATAAAAGTACAAATTTTACTTTAAAACAGATTAATAATATAGTTTTAATTTATAAATAATATTAATGAAAAATTTGCTTCTAAATATAATTGGATATTTTAAACCATTAATAAATATTTTTAAAATTTTCAGAATATTGTTAGTAAATTACTCAAAAATAATTTCTATAGGATGATTTAAAAAAATGTGTTTCTTCATCCAAATAAATTCTATAAATATGGTCCAAATTAATTTTAAATTATGTGAGCAATTATATACTAAAATATCTTTTAGAAAAAATACTTTTTTTAAGTAAAAATTTCTTTTTTATTTAAATTATTATTATATTATTTATAGTTTATAAGAAATTTTAATTTTCATAATTTATTTAATGTCATTCATACCAACCAATTTAATAGTTAGGAATTAATTTTATGTTGTATTACTATTCATTTACACTCAGGTTTTCATGTCTTACAAGATATAAAAAACGTTGTTCCTTAAACATCTTGAGTTGTTACACCCATGATTTTAAAATATGTTTACCTTTAAAAAATTAAATGTGTTCAACATCATTCTACACCCTCAATAGAAACCATAAAAAACCCCAGTTATATTTAGAAAAAATGTGAATATTAATCAATGACCATTAAAACCTAGGCATTGAATTAGTGTGAATGAATAAGAGTAATAGAATTTTGAAATTAATGTGTAAAACATAAACATTTATTATAAATGAAATTTTATTTGTTTACCTAAAATGACTGATAATATCATTTATTATATATAAAATTATTCTTCAAAAACATTTTTTTCTATGAAATAAATGTTCTTATTTGAAAAAATTGTGATATTTGATAATAAAATATGTATTCTATTAAATAACAGTTATATTTTTTTTAGTTATATGAAATAAGAACAATAACTATCAATATTTGAAAATTTCATTTTCAATTAGTGACTGTTTTCATTATATTATTTTATGTTATTGAAAGATATATTTTTTAAAATTTAGGATTTTAATTTAGAAATTTAATATTAAATTTCTATTTTGAATAATTGTATTATTCTAAAATAAATTTTTGGATTTTTTTTGAAATAATTTGAATTATTGTGAATAGTGAGAAATACTTATCTCACTAATATATTCACATTTTATAACATGGATGATTTTAATACAATATGATATAAAAATGTATATTAAAAAATTTAAATAAATCATTTAAAACATTTAATTTATAATACCAGTGAATATCAATTTTTCCAATTAAGTAATACTCTTTGAAAACTACTTGTCATAAATATTTTACATAAATTTATGCAAAATAAATTATTTTTTTGATTGAATTTTTTATTCAAATGAATATTTTTTCGAATAATAATACTATTATTGATAAAATTATAATTAACATGGTTAGTAATTGTTTTTTATAAATATATATTATCATTGAAAAGAATCATATTAAAAAAATTGGTTTTTTCACGTTATATGTGTGATCATTAATATTAATTTTATTAACTGTGAAAATTGATTTTGATTAAATGGATATAATATATTTGTTTATAATATGTTTTTTATTTAATAAGTAATATTTTATTTTTTTGCATAAAAACTGGACTATCTGGGTTAATGCTAATAAACATGATAAAGATGAAAATGCTTCTTTGTAATTTCTTTAATGATAATGTGTAATTTATATCTAATAAATTTTAATAATATATTATAAATCATTAATTTTAAATTATTTTAAAACATATATATCAAATATGAACATTAATTTAGTTGTTAATATATACTACGAAATTTTAAGAACAGTATCTCTTAAAAACAATCATTTTCTTCAAAAAATCCAATTAAAATATTTTTTAATTTAAATGATTGCATTGTCTCATTTATAAATTTAATTTTCTCAAATGGATAATGAAATTAGGTTCATCAAATAAAAATTATTTAATAGATTTTACCTTTATATATTTAATATTATATAAAATTAATTAGTTAAAAACTAGTTATACTAGTAATATTAAATTTGGGTAAATGGTTAAAATTAAAAAATAAAATCATTAAATCAATCATAAACGCAATAACCCAAACTATTGTGAATAAAATTAACATTATTTTAATTAAATGTCTTATAGATATATAATACAAATGAAATAATTTTTTATTATATCCAATTGTATTTAAATAACTATTTACTATCCTTACCGTTGATAATATTTCCATTGAATAGTTATCTCTTGACAAGTCTAAATATAGTGTTTTAACAAATCCTTTTCACAAAGACAAAGGAAGTGATGAGCTCAACAAGTAAGATCAAACCCTATGAAGCCCATTTATTAGAGATTTTGAGGGAGATATCATTTCTAGGATTTTCCGTAGACCAATCCCATGCTGAGATCCAACAACTTAAGCCTGAGAGGAACCGTTTACGGGAGAAGTTCAAGCTCATCCAAATCACCTCCCAAATCATGTTCACTGAATATCCCCATAAAATCCCAACCATCACACACCTTACTCTTAAGGGGTATGCTGGTGTAATAAAGGTATATTTAACAATACCATATCGTTATTATTATGTACTTTATTTTTGTATAAAATAATTAATATACATTCATTCTATTATTGTTACTTTGTAGCTGATTTTTAAAGCACAAATAATATTTTTTTGTTAATATTCAAATTTATTTATGAAAACTATTTTGAGGAATTAATGGATTTTAGAATTAAATAATATTTTAATAAAATATTATTATTAAATTACTTTTATATAATATAAATGATCATATAATTTTTATGAAGTTAATTATAATTTTTATCAAGGTTTGAAAACTGTTTTTTATCAAAATCCATCAATATTCAATAGATGTCAGTTTTTATTTTAAAAGATAAAATAAAAATATTTAGATAAAATAAATATTATTTTTAGAATTTGGAATTCAAAATTATCCAAAGGTAAAATTTTCATAATTTTCTAAGACATTCGAATTTTTGGGTAATAATTAAATATTGTATAAATATATAATGTGTTTTATGACATCATAAATGAACCAATAGAGATTTAATGAAATATTATATAAGTTATATTTTTAGAATAAATGTTTTCATTTAAAATAATATAATTTTACGTGTATTTTATTTATTTTATAAAGTCTTAGTAAATCCTCTAATACATATAAAATATTTTAAGATTTTAAAATCATTTCCTTGAAAGTGTGACTCACCTTCATATAAGAAAGAGAAATATTTTAATATCATCAGAACTTATTCTTTTAAAATAATTTATACCACTCCCCTTTTATAGAATTCATCGACATGAACCATGGGATAGTTTGTGGTATTGAATATTTTTGTGTGTAGGGTCCAAAACCAAAATAATAAAGAATTCCCCCACATCTCCTATAGAAACCCACCCAAGCACCCATTCCTATTCCCTAGAGCTCATTTAATCTCTACCTCCCTCTTACTTCTACTCCATATAGTCCTCTCAAGGCACCTCTAATATCACACAAATCTTATCTGAAGCCTTCGATATCACACATCCACGTCAGGGATCATCCACCCTCCTCTTTTATCAAGCATAGTTTTCATGTTATGTCTTTTAATTTCACTTATTACTATATTGGGCTATGATATTAAATACCCTCCTTACTTCTAATTTTATGTATATATTTTGATACCCCATATCAATCTCATTTATCCCTCTTATTAACCTTTATGTACACCTGTTACCATATCAAATTTTTGTTATAGATCCTCACCATTATATTCCATTCAATTCAAGAACCATGTTTGAGCTTAGTCATTTTAATTAAAAAAAATTATGTTTTAATCCTTTTATAATAAATTGACTAATTTTAAATTTTATGTTATTTCAATGAGACATAATTTATCCTCTCTCATTTAGACCCTTACCCACGTCGTTACTATGATGTAATTCCATAAGGGATTTCTGTCTTCTCATTTCCATTTCAAGAACACCATTTCTATTATGCATCTTAAATTCCATTTAATATGTTGGGATATTATTTTACAAGATCCCCTCACTATATATTTTATGTATAAATTTCGAGAGATGCATTTTTCTCTCATCTTTCCATTTTATTAATTTCCATATGACGTTGTTCTGCTGCCGAAATTGCACCATGATTTTCCTGGTCAAAATCATCATATAGTGAATACCATCCCCATTACTCTATCGAGGGTATTCACCTTTGTGTACATATAATTATTGATTGGGGACTTACATTTATGTATTCCACATTCATCGATCATGGAATAAATGATGATGTTGAATTAATCCATGTTATATCATCTATGTGGTACACATAAGCATAAGATTGAAGTGCTTATGAAGTGTGAAACCTGATAGCACTCAAATGCATTGGGTAATGTTTAGTATCAGCATACATCTTGTTGGGATATGGGTTTACCTAATTTATTTATAGGACATTTTTCAATCATGTTAGGACAAGGTTTTAACTGATTATATTTTGTTAATGATCTTGGGTTTTATGTTGTTTCCACATTTCCATGTTATGATAATCGTGTTATATCATGTTCAATTTTCTCTTATGCTCCATGGATACGTCTATTTCATAACATGTATTTTATTCTTCAGGTCATTCCTTATTTTCTCCCTTACCGGGATTTATATATCACCCTTTTCTTATGTATGTGTTTCATTCTGGTTTTCGGCCACAAAACGCCCAACGGCTCCGTATCCAATGATTGATGGACCTGCTTTCCAAATTCAGGCGTTCGTCGGATGGTCTGACTAGCGACTCTTAAGAACTCACATTGGTCGAGAGGATTGGAAGTCGGGCTCATCGCACCCTTTTGGGGCGGGGGGGGGGGCGGAATTATTGCCTGTTCCGAGACTCTTATAGATTTAAGAGCTATTCATATGTTCGTGAATATTTGGTTTATACATAAACATAGTATCCATGAATTTAATCTTGATGGGAAATGGTCAACTGGACGTAGGGGTTCAGAATCATTTATGCCCGAGGTTTACCATCCCTCGCTGGATTAATGTCCACGAAGGGTTGGAACACACTTGAGGTGGCACTAAGAGTGGCAGGGTGAACCGATGTGGGGATGATCGGATCAACCTGTTGTTGGGCTTGATCCTTAGGGAGGCTTCTTACATACCCTGCTTAGGAGGCAGGGATCAAAGTCCACGTAGTTACTTTAGGCTTGGGGCTTACACTCTGAGGATGCCCAGAATGACGGATTGCAGCATACACTCTGAGGATGCCCATGGTAGGATGTCATGGTCGATGCTTACTCTAAGCCCACGTGAGTCATCCTTGGTGTGAGAAACAAGAGGCAGCAGGGACCATAAAATCACATCGCAAAAGGTGCGTCCGTGAGATGCGGAGTGGGGCTTACGCATGAGGGCGTCCCAGGGTGATGAATTGGGGCTTACACTCTATGGAGGCCCAAAAGGTCGAGGTTTACTTCGAGATGGAAGCCTGGGGTGTCTTCCTCATGTTTGGCCATGAGTGCATCCCACCCCATTGGTGGGTTGAGGAATATAATGGGGGCAAACACCTATGTGCAAGTGCACAAGCGGGATAACACCAAGGGCGTTGGAATCAATCCAAACAAAGGGAGATGAAAAGTGTGAATTACATGCCCGACATTCAAAACACTATGAGGGTGGAATGGTGATGGAGGATAACTGTTGACCATGTTCAAAACACAGCATTCATATCACGTTAGCCTGAAATGGGGACGAACAAATGAGGGTCGACTGCTGACCGTGTTCGAAACATAGGACCTATATCAATGTGTTTTCCAAAGTCATCTGGGGCGTTGGCCCAGGATGGTAGGTGAGTCGAGGCGGCATGGGACCAGGCCGTTAGTGGGCCCCTTCAGATATGGAATTGGATGAGGATCTGAATGAAGGACACACAAAGCGTGGGGTGGAGTGATGGAATGTTTGAACAGATTCCAACACTCTTGAAATTACGCCATTGTGATCATGGCATTATGCATCTTATGCTTGGAGCATAAGGAATATCTTTCATGGGGCAAGAGGCATCCTACCTTTTCGACATAGGGAATTCTACAGTTTATAGTCATGTAGAGAGGACTGTTTCTATATAGTTTAACGTCATATGGATAGGACGAGGGCCATACAATTTAACGTCATGTGGTCAGGAAGACTAGGTAGGAGATACCTAGAAAGGGATGATGTGGGACTTATGCAAGGGCAGACCTTTCTAGATAAACCTCGAAACAAGAGATAGGTAATGGGTTTATAGGAGAGTCATGAGGAGTAGCTCGACTCATGGAGTGTATAGGACAGATGTTGGGGTGGAACAAGGGTGAAATGGAAAATCCTGACATCCCAGCCTGAAAAGTTCATCATACGACTCTCCATTTTTCATGGGGGTCAGTGACGGTAGCGAAGGGACCGGCCCGGAGGGTTGGGATCGTAGCCCGACACTGAGCCCGAGCGGGGGTGTGGGGGCGCACCCCCCGTGGTATGAACCAGCGAGTGCATGGGTTTTTCCTCATGGGGAGGACCGTGAAGGAGCTATCCGCAAAGGACTGGCTACGAGAGACTGTCCGTGGAGGATTTGTCCGCGATGGACTGGCCGCGAGAGACTGGCCGCGGAGGAGCTATCCGCGAGGTGCTGGCTGTGAGGGACTGGCCACGGAGGAGCTATCTGTGAAATATTATGTCCGCGGTGGATGATGTCCATGGTGGATATGATCGTCCGTGAAGGATGATTTCCACAGAGGAGATGACCATCCATGAAGGGTGTCTACAAAGGGGATGGCACCCGTCCTACTTCACGCCCGTGGAGGGTTTCCACCTCCATTTCGTGAAGGACACTGGTCCGTGGAGGGGGTGGCCACAAAGGGACTATCTGCGAAGGATGATGTCCGTGAAGGGTCTGTCCATGAGGGAGCAGGTCGTGAAGGACTGGTTTCTCCTCTCTGCGGAGGAGTGCATCAGCGGACGATATGGGGTCTGCGGATGGTCGCAGACCGCTGGGAGTGATTTCTCCAGCGTCTCCCCACGGGTTTTCACCCATCCTTCCTCTCTTCATCTTTTTTGGTGCCCCTCGGTGAATATTTATAGAGTTGTGAGGAGGTAATATTGATGGGCTCACAACATGTTTTGCGGAAGCCCATGAAGGAACCCCCACATGCAGATGACTCGGTCAACATGGAATTTTGGAACTGAGATCCGCAGAATTGCTCCACGGATATTCACCACTCTGCCTCTATCCCGAGAACGACAGTAGTCCGCGGAGGGGGCGGCTCGCGGCGGCGGACCGGTCTGGCGTCCGTCCCACTCCAAACCCATGGAGGTCCCTACCTCTATTTCACAGACGACATTGGTCCATTGAATTATGGGAGGGTAGTCTACCGAACCGGCCACGTGCTGTTGCTGGGAGCTGGGGCGCGGACTGGTTTGGTCCTTTTCCATGTTTTGGGGTAATCCGATTTCCCCCTTGCGGAATTTTCAGGACCCTACAAATTCCCCCATCAGAATGGGGTCCAATCGGAACAAAGAGGAGGCCATTTCGATGTAGAGTGGTCCTGAAAATCGATGAGTGATTGGACAATGCTCTATATTTTGCCGGAGCCAAGGGACTCAGCGAGCACAGTTCAACTATTTCTAGGATTTTAGAGGAAAACCCCAAAAACTTTTTTCCTTTTTTCTTTTTCTTTTAATTCCCTGATTTTTCCTGGGTCCATTTGGTATGGACCCAGTGGGTATAAACCCATCTTTTTCTTAGGTCTCCCTTTTCTGGTTTTCGTCCTAACAGGCTTTTTGCCTCTTTCTTCCATGAGCGTTTTAAAGTCCCACTGACAAGACTATCACTACTGATGTTTTAGGTCGAACCGATTTGACCAAATATGGTGGGGTGAGGGCCCCAATGGGTTTCAACAGATTAAAAGATGTCTTAATACCCTTAAAACACATGTGGGGGGGGGAACATGTTTAAATTTGAACGGCATGCAGGGCATGTCTCAAGGCATGAGAGCCATGTCGGCGTACAGAGGTAGGAAGAGCGTTGACTAAGGAAAACATACCTTTGGTATACGTGCCAAGGACGATCAATATTCAGAGCCACTGAGGGCATGGTATGCATAGTCATACAAAGGTGTCCTTAATCCAAAGGCTTATCCATTTCTGATGGTCAGGGGACCTCATGGAAGTTCGGTTTATGGAAACCACAATGGGTGGCTTGGAAAATTAAGAAACCCACCAATGATGGCTCAGAAAAGGATTGTGACATCTGAAAGGGTTTTGAGAACATCTGTATCAATCAGGAGTGTGGAAGCAAGGTTCCCTTCATAGGAATTTATCTAGTTTAAAGGATGGTTGGGGATTGGTGATGTTTAGAGTCATACAGTTGGGACATCATCTGAAATGGAATGACTTCTCCTGGTTCTCTGTAATTTTGTCAAAGATGTTCATGCGCATTCAGGTAGGATTGTGGTAGATGTTGGTAAACTGTAGCTTAGAGGGCTTCCGAATCCCGGGATAGAAATGGGGGCTCAGAGGCCAAGAGGCGTATGGAGAGAAGCATCGCCTAAGGAAATATTTCCATTGGTAAACGGGCCAGGGGAGATCAACATGCAGAGCCGCTGAGGGCATGGTATGCATAGTCATATAAAGGTGTCCTTAAGTCAAAGACAATCCACTTCCAATTGACGATCAACATCAGGGAAGCTGAGGTTTGGAACCACCAGGGGTGGCTTGTGAGAGTTTGGATTTTTTTAGAACAGAGTATGGTTTATGATGAGAGGGTGCCTGAGTACATGGGAAATATCTAGACTAAACTTCCTGAGAATGGGTGAAGTAATTCTTTCTCACACTGGTGTGAGGCGGTGGTTTGTGCAGATCTGACCCGTGCACTGAAAGATGAAGAAAAGCCTCTGTTTCTCATTTAACCCATGAATAGTATGACCGTGTAGTTTATCGTCATGCGGTTGGGACATAATCCGTGCAGTTTTTCATCATGCGGCGAGGGTGAGAGGCATTTTTTATAGTTTATATGCAGTTTAACGTCATGCAGTGAGGACGGAGAAATTTTTGCAAAGGTAGCTCTTCATCAGAATGTAACTGGGCTTGAATACCTCAACATGCCCCAGACGTGGGGGGGGGGTTGATTGGTGTAAATCATTGTTCCAGGGATTCTTGGATTAGGAAAGTTGATATGGGGGCTCTGAGGCCGGTAAGCGTACGGAGCTAGGAAGAGCATTGCCTATGGAAATCTTGCCTTTAATGGACGAGCCAGAGGATATCATTATGCTCAGCCACTGAGGGCATGGTATTCTTAGTCGTACAAAGGTGTCCATGGGTTGACGGCTTTCCACTTTTGATGTCCATGAATGGTTTTGAGGACCCACAATTATCCGGGCCACGAAGTCTATCATTTGGCAGGGGAATGTCTGGACATGTCGGGGATATCCGTCCCAGGTTGCTTGTTGAGTTTCAAAGAGCCCCCTGCACTGATCTTTTCTCCCTTCTTTTTTTGGCGTGGGGGTGTGCCTTCATTCCTTGCAGTTTAATGTCATGCGGTAAGGATGAGGTACTCCTAGTTTATTGGTCATAGATATTGGACCATTGGGTGACTATTGCTGCAATCACTCAAAGGATAACTGAGTGAATATTTTCTGATATACTTAGGACAAGGTAGGGGATGAAGGTCATAAAACGCAACTTTGAGCTTTCCCGGATCAGGAGGCATGGTGTGGGGGCTCGAAGGCCGGTAGGCATACGGAGCTAGGAGAAGTACTGCCCGAGGAAATTGTGCCTTTGATGGACGAGCCAAGGGATATCATTATGTAGAGCCGCTGAGGGCATGATATGCATAGTCGTACAAAGGTGTCCCCAGGTCGATAAGTTTCCACTTCCAATGGCAATGAATGATTATGAAAATCTGCAATTTCTCATAGTGCAGAGTTCGACATGTGGGGATAATGGTGTCTGGGTATACAAGAAACATCTTCACCGCAATTGTCCATTGATTCAAAGTAGCCTAGTCCTGGAAAGATGTCTGTTGATGCAAGTCACTATGTGGACCACTGGCGGACACACAAGCTAGCCAGATAAGAAAACCCTAGCAACACATGAATGTGAAAAGGGTAATGATCTTATATACCACTTCTCCATAAACATCTGGATCAAGAGGTATGTCATGGGGGCTTTGAGGCCGGTAAGCGTACAGAGCATGGATGTGTGCCGCCTGTGGAAATATTGCCTTTGGTAGATGGGCCAGGGGCTATCAATATGCAAAGCCGCTGAGGGCATGGTATGCATAGATGTACAAAGGTGTCCATGGGTCGATGACTTTCCACCTTCGATGGACATGAGTGGTTATGAAGATCCATAATTATCTAGACCGTGGAGTCTGATGTATGGAAAGGATATATCCAAATGTACAATGAGTATCTCTACCTCGTATCGCCATGTGTCCTGAGTGGGATGCGATGAAGTCCGTGCAGTTTAACATCATGTGATGAGGAAAAACTCCATGCAGTTTAACGTCATGCAGTAAGGATGGAGGTGCCCCGACGTGAAAGAAAAAGGGGGGTCCGCACAGTTTAACGTCGTGCGGTGGGGAAAATTCCGTGTAGTTTAACATCATGCGGTAAGGACGGAGATATATGCCCCGTGGAGGTCTAGTTCTTACATGGGGAAAGGGGAATTTTTAAAATCATTGTCCGTGCAGTTTAACGTCATGTGGTAAGGATGATAAGTACACCCCTTGTCGGTCTGGATCTCACATGGGGGAAAGGGCATCTCTTTTTTAAGGGGCTAGGCCAGGACTGGGGATCCTAGAATCACTACGTATCCTACGAGGGCATAAATCAAGCAGTACATAGTTCTCTGGAATGAGTACACCCCGTGAAGGTCTGGTCCATACACGGGGGAAAGAAGGCATTTTTTTATTCAGGGGGCTGGGCCAAGACTTGGGATCCTGGCATCCATACGTATCCTGCGAGGGCAGGAATCAAGCCGTACATAGTTCTCTGGAATCCGTGCAGTTTAGAATCATGTGTTGAGGATGGAGTCCAAATAGTTTAACGTCACGTGGTTAGGACGATGGGCACACCCCGTGCAAGTCTGGTCCATACACAGGGGGAAAGAAGGCATTTTTGTTTGTTTTTCTTTTTTTTTCTTTTTTTAGGTAGCTTGTCCAGGGCGTGGAATTCTGGCATCACTACTTATCCTGCGAGAGCAGGAATCAAGCCTCATGTAGTTCTCTGGAATGACGATACACCCTGTGCAGGTCTGGTCCGTACACAGGGGAAGGGGGTGTTTTTAAATCACCTTGTCCTTGAAGTTTAACGTCGTGAGGTAAAGAAGATCCCCATGAAGTTTAACATCATGTGGTGAGGATGTGGTCCATACAGTTTAATGTCATGTGGTTAGGATGAAGGGCCATACAGTTTCTATGTGAAATACTTATTTAAGAATCTCACATTCATAGGAGCAGTTGTAAATTGTCCGTCCATGGAGATCAGGGTATATGCTCCATTGGAGTAGACCTTGTGTACAACATATGGTCTTTCTTACTTGGGCTCCAGCATTGGTGGCTTCTTGCTAGGTATCATTGGGGTCTGGAGGACCAATACTAATTCTCCTTCCACGAATGACCGGAGGCTGACCTTTTTGTTGAAGGCTCGTGCGATCCGGTTCTGGTACACTTCCAGGTGGGGCAGAGTGTACAGCCACTTCTCGTCTAGCTATTCAAATTCACCTAGCCTCTTTTATGACTGCTCATCATCAGATAATCGATCACAGATGGCAACGCGGAGTGAGGGATGTTGGATTTCAATGGACAAGACCGCCTCTGTGCTGTAAACCAATGAGTACGGGGTAGACCGAGTAGCGGTGCAGACTGTGGTTCGATAAGCCCACAATGAATGGAAGAGTTTATCCAGCCATAACATCTTGTCTTTGTCCACCATTTTCTGGGGGATGTTGGACAGGGTCTTGTGGAAAGCTTCTATCTATCTGTTGGCCACTACATGGTAGCAGGATTAGTGGCTAGCCTTAATACCATACTCGTGGTATAGATTTTACAACTCAGCAGAGCAGAAATTGGTGTCGTTGTCCATCAGTATAGTATGAGGGACACCAAATCTAGTGATGATATTGGCCTTCACGAATCTGACAATATTTCTTGCCCCGAATTCCATGAAGGGTACGGTTTCTGCCCATTTGGAAAAGAATTCGGTCACCGTGAGGACATACTTCAGTTGTTTGGCCGTGGCGTGAGGATATGGTCCCACGACATCCATCCCTCAGACGGAAAATGGCCAAGAGTACTTATCTTGATGAAGTAACTCCGGAGGATGGTGTATGAAGTTGGAATGAATCTGGAATGAGTGGAATTTTGCGGTAAAACACTCGCAGTCTCATGCCACTATAGGCCAGTAGTACCCAAGCCTTTGAACCTGATGGGAAAGCTTGGTCCCCAGTTGATGTGCTCCACACGTTCCTTCATGTACTTTAGTCATGACGACAGTTGTTTCTTCTCCGTCAGTGCATATGAGGAGCACTCCATCGAGGCCTCGTTTGTAGAGGACCTCTTGCTGACCTGGGCCGCCATATAGGACGAAATTGATTGCCCTTCGCTGTATTTTCTCTCGTTCAGCCCTGTCTGATGGAAGCTCTCCCCATGGAAGGTAGTTCGTAATGGGGGTCATCTAGCTGATAGCAGGAGCTTATGGATCAGGGATAGGACTGACTTCGCGGATCTCTTCCGACTTAGCTTGAACACATGGCAATAACATTCGACGGTGAGAAATACTGATAACAGTTTCATCCTGGTCTGGGTCAGCTGGGGTTGTGGTCGCGTTGGCTAATGCATCAACCTGAGCATTCTGGGACCGGGGAATATAAGTCAATGTCGGTTCTGTGGAGAACTCAGCCATCATCCCTCGGACATGGTCAAACCAGGGGATCAGCTACTCCTTTTTAATAGCATAGTCACGATTGAATTTCTTGATGACCTGCTCCGAGTCACCTTTTACCTTAAGGTGTTGTACTCGAGCATAGAGTCCGAGCTCCAGGCCTGCAATGAGGGCTTGATATTCCGCTTCATTTTTCGTACATCCCTCTGATAGGAGGAAGGAATAGGGAAAAACTGCCTTTTCTGGGGACACGAGTATTATCCTCAGACCCACTTTGTTGAATCTAGGACCCTCCATCCTCTTCTCGGTGGGTCTTCGGGACGCTCTGTCAAAGTACATTTCCCATGTTGGGAACTCCCCTTGAACCGAGAAGATATCTTTATCAGTTACTTTAGCATCCGGTACAGTGGTCCCTATTGAAGGGTGCTCTTCCAGAAATTCTGCTAATGCCTGGACCTTGATGGATTTTTGAGGCATGAACTGGATGTCGAATTATTGCAGGATGACCGCCCATCGTGATAGGTGTCCAGTTAGCATCAGGCGACTGGGGATGTACTTGAGTGGGTCACTCCACAAGATCAAATGGACCTTATGATGCTGCAGATAATGTCACAGCTTTTGAACCACGAAGATCAAGGCCAGATAGCTGTTCTCGATATTTGAGTATCGAGCCTCAGCATCAATCATGGTTCGACTGAGGTAATAGAGACTGTTTTCGCTACCGGTGTCATTGTTCTGTGCGAGGAAGGCTCCCAATGACCATTCTAGGGCCGTCACATATAGAATGAGAGGTCTTCCATTTACTGGGTGTATGAGCACCGGTGGTCTTATGAGGCACTTCATCAAGTTGTCGAACGCCTCTTGGTAGTCATTCGTCCATTGGTACATGACCCCCTTCCTCATCAACCTGGTGAAGGGAAAACATTTTCCTTCCCGGTTGGCTATGAACTGCCCAATATAGGATTGGTGTCCTTAGAATCCCCTCATCTCAGTGAAATTTCGAGGGGGTGGCAGACTTAGGATAGCCTTCGTCTTCTTAGGGTTGACTTCGATGTCGCGATGGCGTACGACGAAGCCAAGAAATTTCCCTAAGGTAACCCCAAAGGCGCATTTCAAGGGGTTCATCTTCAAGCTATGCTGTCGCAGCTTATTGAAGACGGTCTCAAGGTCCGACAGGTGATCTAGGCACTGTCTCGACTTGACCACTAGGTCATCCACGTAACATTCAATGAATTTCCCCAGGAACGACTTAACGATCCGATGCATGGAATGCTGATACGTGGCGCCAACATTCTTGAGACCAATGGGCATGAACCTGTAACAGAATACCCATTGAAGGCCCCTGAAGGCAGTGGCTTCTTTGTCTTCTCAGGCCATCCTGATTTGATTATATCCAGAATAGTCCTCCATGAAGGATAGAGCCTCATACCTGGTTGTCGCATCAATTAACAACTCTGTGATTGGAACCAGGAAGTCATCTTTCGGACAATGCCGATTAAGGTCTCTGAAGTCAATGCAGACGCAGATTTGCCCATTATTTCTCTTGATAGGGACGATGTTGGAAAACCAAATGTGGTAATGGACTTCCCTGATGAATCCTACTTTAATGAGCTTATGGACTTCAGCCTATATCTTGGAAGCATGTGAGGGATGTGTCCTTTTAGCAGCCTGTTTGTAGCCCCGGTGGTCTCCTGGAAGGCCCAGGTGATGCGTCACTACCTCAAGATCGAGTCTTGGAATTTCCGTGTAATTCCATGCAAAGACATCACGATGTTGCCTTAGGAATGAGGTATATACCCCGTGTTCCTCGGGGGACATGGTCATGCTAATGAGAGTGGGCCTCGGGTCTTCTCCGTTACCCAGGTTTATTTCCCTAAGCTCGTCCACAGTGGTGGAGATATCCTCCTCAAATGCGGGAGGTGAATCTCTGAGATCGTCCCCCTCTTCTTCTCCTAAGTACTCATCCTCTTGATCTGACGAGGAGAGATTTTTTGGTCTGATCCATCGAGGGTTTGAGGGAGAGGCATCATGGGCATCCCTGCTTGAGTATTCGTCCCCAAATCCAAGGTTGGTAGACGTTCCCACATTGTCTTACTCAGACATAATGGCTGAATTCATGAGGACATCTGAATACGTGTCCAGACTCGAACTCCTACTCTCAACATGGTTGATGGTCAAGACATAATATCTGCCAAGATGATTGAGGGGGTCATCGGGGACTATTTCCAGGCCATTTAGAGCGGGGATCCAGTCGACGCCATCGATCAAAGGCTTTTTCTTATATTTCTCATAGAACCCGACGTCGATGTAATGTGACTCTAAGAGCTCAAAACGGGACTTGTCAGTGTGCAACGTCCGGCATTGTCCATTGACGCAGTACTTGATACACTGGTGGTAGGATGAAGGAACGACCATGTGCCTATAGAGCCACGGCCTTCCCTACAGGGCATTGAATGGTGTGCTCTTCCGGACCACCAGGAATTCTGTGTAAGCTACCAGGTCACCAAAATGGTTCTTTAGCTTAATCTTCCCCATTGGTTTCTGCTCACTCTTTTCGTAACCTAACAAAGTTGTGGCTGAGGGAATTAGATTGTCATCACTGTAGCCCAACTTACGGAGTGTCCGTAGGGGAAGGAGGTTAACTCCAGATCCATTGTCTATAAATAATTTTCATACATCAATACCATTTAGCGTTTCAGACACATATAGCGGTCTGATGTGTCCTTGCATGATGGAATCTTCATCCTAATCGGTGAAGGAAATCACTTCATTGAATTCAGCCAGGCCAGTCTCTGCCCGGTAAATCTCTACGGCAGCTACCTCGGCTTCGAATTCCTGGGGGCTGATCAAACCTTCGATAAGTGCCTCCCTAAGGTCGGCTGACAAACCCAGGGCATCCAAGATTGACAACTTGGCTGGGATAGATACCAGCTGCTTAAGGATGTTGTATTTTTCCTCCAGCAGTCGACGCTTCTTCAATGGCAAGAGAGTCTTAGCGGGTACTTTGGGAGCTGGAGAATTCGACGAGGAGGGACTAGCCGCAGGGATGGATGTCAATGGTGTTCCCGCGTTTTGAGTACTTGGTCTGGATGGTCTGTTTGTACGCACTTTGAGGCCAGACACTTGCTCCTCCTCTAGTGGGTATCGCAGAATACAGGGCCATAGTGGATGCTTGTGGAGGTGGAGGGGCATTCTCTCTCCTACGGAGTCCACTGAAGGGCTATCCCATGGGTTTCTGCAATATTTACAGTCTAGGTCGGGGTCCAAATGTATGGTTGGTTTCAGCTGTGGTTGCACCTCCCCTGGTATCCTCTAGCTCTTCGATTCCTCCTCCCGGATCCTCATGTAGGGAACTCGGGTTCGTAGTCATACCCTTCGTGAGGGAATGATTCCATGAGATGGATGACTTTGATAGAACAAAATATTATCTCCTCATCCTCTGACAGGTCAACCTGGTCGGTTTTCTCTGATGGTTCCGTTTGGTGGGTCGGTGCCCATGGTTCCAAATTCGAGGGCATGAAATCTACCAGGGTCTGGACTAACCTTGGCCCCACCGCGGACTACTCCTCTTGTGATTGTTTCCTCCTTCGACTCTGCCTGGATGACTGGCTCGTAGAGGATTGTGAGGCCGATGTTGTTGGCTCCACGGCTTCAAGGGCTATTGGTGGAAACATCGGCTAATGTAGTTGAGCTCAGAGTATGCCCTGGGCTTGGTTGATAGTCTTCTGAGGCATCCAGTTATCAAATTTATGCCCCTGTTTGCTGGTGACTTTTTCCCACCCCTCCTCTTTTCCGGAGTCGATGGTTGAGATACATGCCACATGTGATGGGTGTGGTCCCAACTCGACTTGTCTGGAATCTACCATCCTCTGCAGGAGGTCATTGAAGATGAAGCATTCTCAGATACTATTCCCCAACATCCGATGGTAGGGGTAGTAATCTATCCTGTCATCGCGGCCGACTTCATCAGGTTTACTTGGCTCCGGGAGGTGGAGAAAATTACAGTTCATGGAGGCAATGAAGTAGCCACGAACATGATCATCTCGGAATGAGTATACTTTTTTTCTTCGCTCCACAAACTGGTTCTGCTTCGGACCTCTCTAATCATCCCATTTAGGTGGGACAGCCGCTGATATGCAGGGGGCCCTTGACGATTTTGTGGAGGCCTGAGCGGCACAGCGGGCACAGGGGCCGGCATGAGTGTGACAGCGAACGCTTCCGCTCTAGGAGCTCTCTTAGCAAGAGCCTATGAGGCTATTCTGGACTTTAAATTAGTCCGCTACAGGGAGACCTCAATTCTCAAGGAAATGGCTGAGAGATGGCGGATGCCAGTGGTGCACTCCACTGGTATGAGTGGCATTTGCAGCTCTTCTCTAAGATTATCGATGCATATTTATAGCATCTCATCTTGAGGAATTGGAATGTTCAGAGAATAGGTCAGACCTTTCCATCCGGCAAGGAAATCTAAGACCCTCTCTTTCTCCATCTGCTTGTAGTTCATGAGATCGCTGACCATTGTTTTAGGTAGCGTTGAGCTGAATTGGAACAGGAACTACTGCCAGAGGTCCTCCCAACTCTTTATCAACTGGGTCGGCAGACTCGTATACTAGAAGAAGGAGGATCCTTGCGTGGTCCGTACAAAGCATCTGAGTTTCACTACTTCTTGTTGTTCTGGAGTCCCCATCATAGGGTCTCAATAGGATGCGTAGTGAATCAAATGCTGCTCCAGATCTTCTGATCCATTGAATATGGGGAATACAAGGCTCCCAAAATTGGGTGGATGTGGTGTGTTGGTCACCCAATCTGGTTAAGGTTTCTGCTCCGGCTGTATCGGAGCGCGTCGACCTTCCATCGCTTCCAGTCAAGCTGTTAATGCCTCGATGGTATTGGTGAGTCCCTGGTTTACATCCTTTTGGGCCCGGTCCTGGGAAGGCATAGTCCGAGGCATTTCCTAAGGATCCAGATTGGCCGGCACCAAGGGTGCATATTCCGTTCGGGGTACCCTCGGAGGGTTCATGCATACTTGCTCTGGTTTCCTCCTAAGTGGAGGGAAATCCTAGTATTCGTCCGGATCCACATCTAGGTAGCTGGACGGGCCAGGCGCCTCAATGGGCAGGATCCCTGATCGTGCTTCGTTTGCCGGGAAATCCTTATCCTTTGAGGTGAACTTGCCGAGATTGCATGACATGGCTCTTCTTGGGACAGACTTTCAATAAGGTTGTTCCTCTAGAGCAGCTCGGCGTTAAGCCACCTCAATTCTTTCATCTCTTCTTCCTATTGAGCGAACCTCTCTTCGAGCGTGAGTGGGTCATTTTTATCGATAGAGGGGGGCAGGTTAAGGGTAACCGTTCCTTTTTTCTTGTCATTTTTGGAAACTTGCAGGGTAGGAGGAGGGAGGTTAGAAGAAGGGGTGGACATATTTAAAGCTGCCCTCTGGTTCCGGGTGTGTACACCTGGGGGTTCATTGTGAGTCACAGCCTAACCTGAACCGTCATCTCCTGACCTGTCTGGATTTTTATTTTCTCCGGTGTTACCGATAGGGTTCGCCTCTATGGCATTGATGAACGCATATTGCAGAGTGGAGGGGACGTCATCTTCCAAATAGGAAGAGGATCTCCCGCGTCTTCTGCTGGCTTTCCTTCTCATGACTTGGGATTTCCCTTGGACATATTGGCGAAGGGTGACGTGGAGAGTTCATTGATGCGACCTTACAGTGCGCCTTCCTCTTAGAGGGGATGATGATTTATATGACGGGATAGGATGAGAACCTCCTCTCCCGACTGTCCTCCCTGGACGAGAGAATACCGACTCTCGTGGGGGAGGTTGTTGTTGAGGGGGTAATAATGCCCCCAGCCCTGAGGGATGGGGTTGGATCCATTCCACGGACGTTGATTCTCTTCCCATCTTTATTGGTTTTATGGTGGCATTTGTTGTTAAAAATGACCCCAGCCCTGCAGGCTGGGGTTGACCCTGGATTGCGGTAGTGGCTGCGGCTATCACGACCCGCCTGATCTCACGTGCCCCCATTCGGGGGTGAACCGGAACTGGTTCTGAATTCACCTATGGATCAGTCCCTTTTGGGGAGGTAGGCAGAGACCATTGATTGACCTCTTTTTGGCGAGAGGCCTGCTATATGCTCTCGGTGGCCTGATTCGGGAGTTTTTGAATGGATCGTTCTTTCCAGGCCTGGCGCTTCTGGGACTTACTCGAGGCCCGACTCTGTTGAGTGTGTTGTCTTTCCTGAACATGGGATCCACCCGATTGTCATATCGATGTGATGATGTTGCAAGACACCATGCCAAACGGGTTCTTCTGGGCGAGGAGTGGAGTGAAATGCAGAGCTCCGTGTTCCCCCCATCCCGTGATATGGACTCCCGTTGGAGCATCACCAGTGAGGCGGTGCAGCTAGTGCAGTGCTCGGAGGCAAGCTGCCTCCATATTCCCTTTGCACCTCTCAGGGCATTGTTGTCGCATTGAGGAAAGGGCCTCTAGGTCGATGTGACACATGAGGTCCCCTATTGTCTTGACGTGGTCTACATACCCTTCATAGGGTAGGAAGCTCGATTTTAGCCGGCGGAGGGTTGTCCATATATTATGGCAGATGTCGCACATGCATTTATCCGAAAACTCTCTGGGTATGTCATACTGAGAGGTGGTCGTGGGCCAAAACATAACTGGTATATCATTTCTGGCCAGTCGTTTCCTATGGTGCAACATATCGGCATATTCCTCCTCCAGTGATTCCTCTACCTGGTCATCCCAACTAAGTCTCTCACTGTAGTTGGAGGTAGTGGGATCTGTAGGATTCGAATTTTATTGTCGGTGATTCCGAGGTGGTTCAGAAGATGAACACGACCCTGGAACAACTCCTGATTGAAGAAGGGTGTCGTTAGGGACAAGCTGGCAATATGACATGCTCGATCCCGTCCATCTGAGTGACTTGACATATGAGGGCCTTTCAGTCCTTGATTCGGAAGGAGATGACCTTCCTATCGATATAATATGTCATGGAGGGGAGGACCTTCGCAATGACGACCGTAATGGCGAGGACTACCATTACTGCTTGATGTTTTACTGCATAGAGGACTTTTGCAGTGCACACCCTGGGGAGGACCTCTGAGGCATATTGCATCAAGGGGAGGACCTTATGGATGCATAGTGTTGTTACGGGGAGGACTTTCGCAACAATTTCCATTATGGTGAGGATGACCATCATGGATTGGCATTCGACGTGCATCCTGGGTAGGACCTTCATGACACGCCGCGACAAGGGGAGGACCTTCTTGATGCTTGGGGACATTACGGGGAGGACCTTCGCGATGGCAGCCATGGTGGCGAGGACTACCATCACAGCTGCATCAATGGAGAGGATGACCATTATTGCTGCCGCAGGGAGAATATCTATGGGATACATCATAGTGAGGGCCTCCAGAATATACCGCAATGAGGGGAGGGCCTTCTCTTTGCTCGAACTATCTAAGGGGAGGACCTCCGTTATCAGGGTGGCGATGACTACCACCGTGACCAGATGCCTGGCTGCATGGAGTTCCATTGTAGCGTAACCCCTGGGGAGGACCTTCAGGGTAGGCCATGACAAGGGGAGGGCCTTCTTGTCGTGATGAGGTGTCACTATGGGGAGGACCTCCGTAGTTGCGACTATGATAGAGAGGACTACCATCACAATCTGTGGTCCCACTACATGGATAGTGATTATATTGTATACCCCAGGGAGGAATTTTAGGGTGGACTGCAGCAAGTGGAGGACCTTCTTACTGCTCAATCTTCTAGTCACATGGAGGGTTTTCGTTACTCACATCAAGAGAGAAGTTCTCATGACTGATCGTTATATGCCCACGGGTGGGGGGGGCACAGGTGCTCTGGGGAGGACCTTTAGAGCTCCTGGTAGCACCATTGCAGGGAGGACCTTCGCAACTACTACTGCCACTCCCATAATATGGTAATGGGTGGGTGGGGTTTTGAGCCTTTGATGTGGTCTTAGTGTTGTCGCAAACCCCAACTTCCAGCAGAGTGGAGTCATGAACCCGCCCTTTATTTTTCGGCTACCTTCGACGCGTTCGGGGCGCTCTTTTGCGGGGAGCGGGGACCGTCTGCTGTCGACAACGGCCTTCACCTCTTTTGGGTCCCTGTCTAATTGGGTCCCGTGACATTTCCAGGATGTGCCGACGAACATCTTCACTTTTAGTAGGGATATATACATTCTCTGGATCATCCACCATGATGGATGGGTGTCCCCCAGTTGGAATAAGTGAAGCTACTCGATCAAGTTGCCCTTGCGTCGCAGAATATAGCCGGTGACCCTCCTGGGCTGAAACGGGGATTCAGATCTGCTCCGAGGCAGCTATCTCATCTCTTATATGAGTTGCCTCAATTGGGTAGACGGGCTCATGGGCCCGAGTCCTTACTGTTGCCGCCAATTCAATTACATGCTGGAAAGTCTACAAGATATTATTTGGAATCGATACCTTCTCCTCTATCATTTCTAGGATATGTAGAGAGACATCTTTTGCTGGAATGGGTATGAAGGCCCATTCCGGTATCAGAGTAGGAATATCATGCTCCGGTCCTCCAGTGGTCAGTGGGTACTGACAATTCTCCTGTGCCGGGTTAGGTGAATGAATCTTCCCCTATACCGGGATACGCCGGTTTCTCTCTCCATTGGCCGCCACATCGGGGTGGCGAGATTTACTTGCATCCACAGGGAGTTGCCCCTGCATATATTGGTTTCCCACCGTATCGATTCGGTGGCCTTTTTTGGTGGGGATACGTGCCCACCTATGATTTGCCGCCACTTCTGGGTGGCGGGATTTGTTGATCGCCACCATATCAGGATGGCGGGCGTCTGAAGCAACTGCCTGGAGCTGGTCCTATAGGTGTCGGGACGCCACCTTGTCAGGTTGGTGGGCTTCACGACCCTGGGCAGGGATATGTGCCTGCCTCGTAAGTGTCATCCTGCGTGAGCGACGGGCTTGATGGAGCTCGGAGGGGATGCGCGCCGGCTCGTATGATGCCACCATGTCTGGATGGAAGGCTTGGGAGGAGCGAACATGTGTAGGTGCTTTTTCACATATGTCTCCTTGACTGGGCAGTAGAGCTCCTCCTCAGGGACCAGGGTGATAACCAGTCCCCGATTGTACGTCTGCCGCCCTCGTCAGGTTGTCTGAGGGGACGGATCTCGGGGATCGTGGGCCTGAATCCTCGGGGAAACATCCACCTTGGCACGAGGATGTTGAGTTGCGGCGTGACCGTGATGATGCCTTTCAGCAGGGGCCTGAGAGAGGAACCCTTGTTCGACAGGGATGAAGTACTCAACGTCGACCTCATCTGCCTCCCTAAGATAAGGGAGGTATGAATTGTCCCTTTCTAGGGATAGACTCCTAAAACAATTGGAGACAGCGATAGGGGTTGTCTGGGTCCGCCTTTGCGGTCACTTCTGGGCAGGGGACCGGTGAATCCTGACGGATTGGAGGGCATGCATGGCCGCCTCCACCATTGGGAGAGTACCATTCATGTGGTAATCTGGGATTAGTGCGTCAGAAACCCAATGTTGAAGATGTTGGATGGGTGACGGGGTCCTCCATTTTTGAGGAAGTCTCATCCTTGTGTCGTTGGAAGTGCGCACTTGTGAGTTTCTTTGCGATGCCATTGGATCGAAGAGAGTTCTGAAAGTAGTTCCTGTTAAACATTTTAGCAAATACAAGCAGCGAACCCATCAAAGCAGCATATCATAATTCCATGTGTAATTAATGACCTTGCCTGGCCCTCCTTTAGAGTATAGGGGGACACAGGGTGAGATTAAGTTGAATCCGTCATGTTTGGTTAAAGATTCACATTGGGTTCACCGTTTTTTGTTTTGTTCACGTTTTCGGCCATAAAATGCCCAACAACTCTGTATCCAATGATTTATGGACCTACTTTCCAATGGTAGACATTAAACAGATGGTCTGACCAGTGACTCTTAAGAACTCACATTGGTCTAAGGATGGGATGTCATGCTCATCGCACCCTTTGGGGGGGGGGGAATTATTGCATGTTCTGGGACTCTCTTATAGATTTAAGACGTATTCATATGTTCGTGAATCTTTGGTTTATACCCAAATATAGTATCCATGGATTTAACCTTGATGGGAAACGGTCAACTGGATGCAGGAGTTCGGAATCATTTGTGCCCGAGGTTTACCATCCCTCGCTGGATTAATGACCCCGAAGGGTTGGAACTCACTTGAGGTGTCACTATGAGTGGCACAGTGAACCAATGTGGGGATCATCAGATTGACCGGTTGTTAGGTTTGAACCTCAGGGAGGCTTCCTACATACCCTTCTTAGGAGGCAGGGATCAAAGTCCAGATAGTTCTTTTACACAGTTTAACGTCTTTCTGGATGAGGGTGGAACTCAACGTGAAGAAACGACGGATTGGTGGGCTTGAACCTCGTGGAGGCTTCCTACGTACCATGCTTTGGCATGGATAAAAGTTCTCATAGTTCACTTAGGCTTGGAGAATACACTCTGAGGATGACCAGAATGATGGATTGAGGATTACACTCTGAGGATGACCATGGTTGGATGTCATGGTCGATGCTTACTCTAAGCCCACGTGAGTCATGCTCGGTGTGAGAAATAGTAGGCAGTAGGGACCAGATGATCACGTCGCGAATGGTGTATCCGTGAGATGCGGGGTGGGGCTTACGCATGAGGGTGGCCCAGGGTGATGAATTGGGGCTTACCCTCTAAGGAGGCCTATAAGGTCAGGGCTTACTCTGAGATGGACGCCCGGGGCAACAAAGCCCAGCGGGAGAGGGAAAAGGGGTGCTCTTGTGCCCATCTCCTCTCTTGTAGTGCACGAGGGATTCCTTCTGATGGGTATTTTACCATCTTCGAGGAACCCTCAACAAGTGGAGGGGAAGAAAAGGGATTCTAGAGCTCAGAATCCACATTACCGTGGGAATGTGAACCCTGGAATGCTTTGAAAATCTCTGCAAGGGTCGGGGAAACCCCTTTTCCCCTATTTAACATGGGTATGTGAACTCAAAATGGCACGCTGATGCACCTGAAAGTCATACCACGCGGATCCGGCGGCTCTGACGGAGGCCTAGGCTCAGGGCCGATGAATAGGCCAATGAGGGAGTTGCAGAGGACTTGGCTGGATCGGAAGGATTTTACCTGGCTCTGGAAATGAGAACACCGAAGTATTTGGCGAGCCACCGAGAGGTATAGGTGGTGGCCCCCCTCGCGTGGGAAAGTGCCACGTGGCTGGAGAATCCGTCCACGAACCAGGGTGGTCCGCGGTCTGATTGGCGTCCCGTGAACCAGGACGGTTCGCAGCTTCAGGTTCAATCCGTGAACCAGGGAGGTTCACGAAGGGTTCCAGGTAGGCAGCGGCAGCCAAGGGCGGCGCCAGTCGGAGGCTCGTTGGTCGGGGCTTCGCCCTTGTAGGAGGCTGCTATGCGGTGCGAAGGATGGGAAAAGAGGAATAAACTCCATGGTCTATGGGGAAGTCATCCACGAAGGGGGTATGGTTCATGGTTCTCCTTTTTTTTGTTATTTTAGGTTCGCAGTTCACTAATTTATTATGAATTTTCCAATTCCTTCATAATTCATATACCTACTATGGTTCATGGATGGGAATATCGTTGTTTGCGAAATCTGAAGCCTTCCTTCAACCGATATCCTATCCCTTCGAATTCAATTCCAGTTCTCCGATCCCCTATTCTATTTCCCTCGGTCTCCTTTTATAGAGTGGGGAAAGGAATGTATATGTGGCCACGTGACACCTTTTGCGGAGGCCCATAACCCGATTCACAGCTGACTTGGTCAATCCGCGATTCGCGGTGGGTATTGAATGCTTCCCCCCCTCCACGAGGTGAACTCAGGGAGTACTCTACAACTGTAGAGGGTTCCGCCTCTATTCCGCGAACGACAGCGGGTGCGGCTTGGACCAGTCGATGCGGTCCGCTGTTAGGATGGTTCGTGACGGTGAACCGGGTTGGCGTCCATCCTGCCTCGGGACCGTAGAGGCTCTCTGCCTCCATTTCGCGAACGAAGATGGTTCGCGGAGGGGGTTCCTCACGGTGCCTGGCCACGTTGCGCCTCCATGGAACGGTTCGCGGATCGATCCCTTTTTGTTGTGTCTCTTCTTTGATTATTTTCCCCAATTCTTTTTGGGGATTTGGGTAAAAATTCCTTTGCAGATTTTTCAGGACCCTACAGTATGCCTTTAGGTTATACCATGCAATGCCATGTACGAAAGAATATTGTAGTCATGTAAAAGAAGTTTTCAATAAAGATGTGTATATAATGTTTAAATTTGTTAAGTAATGTCCCTAATACCCAAAAACACTGGACCTCTCAATCTCTTGAGTTGTACTATGTGAATTTCAATGTAAAAAATCTTGTTTAAATATTAAATAAAGAGTAGGGTGGTTATAATAACTTGTCTCCAATTAAATTAATTAGAGTATATTTGACCTTATATATTCCTTAAAACAATATTTTTCACGTTTTAGTCATTGACCATTGAAATGATTAATTTCATTATGAAAAATATATGAGTTCATCTAGAAGTACTATTTTCTTCGCTTATAAATGGATTCTTATTACACCCATTCAAGGATACACTTTAACATAAAAATAAGCCTCGAATATATTTCATTTATATAAAAATATAACCCACTAACACTTCCTAAATTCCATAATTACATACAGTTTTCAAAATACCTTCAATTACGATGAGTGTTCCAAGGAAATATTAGGTATCCAATGTAAGTTTTATCTTCTACAAAGGTTTTTCTTATTAATCGTAATCTTTTGAAAATTATATCTCTATAAAAATATGATGAATTAAGTATATTTAGTATGATAATATGATATTATATTGTTTTTATAACTATTATTATTTCCTTCCTGTCAAACTAAAAAAATAGAAGAACATTAATCATTTATGTGGCGTGACTATAATTTTAAATACATTTTTGGTATTTTTTAAAATACACTTTATGGGTATGTGGTATCCTCACAATAAAAAAATATTTACCAAACTACCATATTTTAATATTCAAAATCCAATTAAAAAACCGAGATCCCATGTTGTAAATTCAATCTTCCCTAGTTATGGAACCTCGAGCAGTGAGAATCCTCGTGCCATGAACCCTGACTATTGAGTACACCACATCGTTGCTACATCTCCAGAACATGATCATGGGCAATCAACCCACTACAGATTCATATCACTACCTCACTAGTACTAAATCATCAACAATCAACCCACTATAGCTTTATACCACCATCAAAGAAGGAACATACACCCATGGTATCCACTCATCAGAAACCACCATTGTCTCCATTAATAACATCATTATCACAAATGTAAAGAACCATTGTTACCATAAGAAAGAATAAAAATAGAATATCATAGGTCTTCCAGACCATCGTCATTCAAAAGACCATATCTCTCAAAAAAAGATGGAACTCAAAACACATCACCAGTCCAAACACCAAATTGCAGAAAAAAACAACCATGACTAAAATTGTGAATAAACCACCAAACTAAAAAAGTAACATGTCACTATATAGAAGCACCGAACATAAAATATAAAGGAGATACAGATAAGAGAAGTATAAGATAGAGCCAGTGATGAACAAGAACTGAGACCATTGCAATACCCCCTCTAACACCATCCCATGTTGAACAAGATCCTAAATCAAGCCCAGCCAAAGTGGATTCAAGGAATATATGTTGGTCAACAAGAGATGTGGAGTATAAGGACAGCAGATTCCACCACCAATACTGGCATAAAACATCAGAAACTCCAGCAAGCAGACTATAGAATCCATGAAAAACCATTTTTCTTTTTCCATATATATTTTCATTCATTAAAAAAATCATTAAATATGGATAACCATGAAAAAAGAATTAATATCATTTTCATTATATTATAATTATATTACATCAAAAACACATCTTTAACCATTCATACCCATCAATATAATGTGTATTCATGTTTAGTATTGTCTAACCACCTACAAGAATGATACTACATAAATCTATCATGGTTGACTATGGAAGGATGAATTCAATTATTATTACAATATAATAATAGAATAATTAGTTTTATATAGTTCTGGAAATAATATATCAGGTATTTATATTTTTATTAAAGTAACATCTTCATTCACTAAAATAACTTATACAGGCCAACATTGATTAAATTTTCACACCACATAACTAAAACCCTTATAAAATTATATATGAGAATTTTAAATTAATAAAATGTATATATTTGAAAACCATTAATTATATATTTATAAGTAACTTAGTATCAATTAATGGAGAATCATATGCACATTATAAAACGTGCACACATAGTGAATGTTATTAACACCCAATGGTTCACATAAGCTTTAACTAACCAATATACCAATATTAAATGATTATAAATAACGGATATTAAAGTTAATATATATGAATACAGTTATGGAATAAATTATAAAGGTATATATAATTTTTTATAAATGGATAGAAGGTCATTAACAATGAAATAGAATAATTTAAGGGATTTTATCTCAAATTCTTCTCATTGATACATGATTGTTATTATACACCTAATTTAATTTATTTGGTGTATATACTTCCTATTTGAGTTGTATTATCATTAATTATATTTTAAATAAGGTAATTCAATTTCAATTATAATCCCCCTCATTTAAGGTGTTTTGATTAAAATGTTACTCAAGCTGTAATGGTTTTCTTAGTATCAATTCTGATTCCGTGATACAAGATATATATTATGAACTATGGTTCCTTTGTATGATTTTCATTTCATATAATGTCCCATTAATGTTATATATATTAATTTCTTTTTATTAATGTGATAGTATTTTCCAAATCAATATTTTTTATTTAGATGTATTTAGAATCAAGTGTTACACCAATTGTATGAAATTTTGCTAACTCCATTTTAATTAATTGTGTTATGATCATTCAATGGATAATATTAATTATATTTTGAGTTAATATACCATTTGTTTTTATTTTTTGGTATTATAACAATTTAAATCCCTTTCAAATCGTTCATTCTTCATGGATTATTATTTCTATAAGGAATATTTATAACTCAAATCTCTTTTCATTGTGTTATGATGGTACATCTCGAATGATGTTTTTCCATGTTTAGGTTCTCCCGTAGTAATTTTTTATTAAATTGTATTTTTAATCACCTTTGGGAATAAAAATTTTTAATACAAATAAATGTTTTGTACTCTTATTTTAATTTTCTATTTATATAATGGTATTTGGAAAATAATAAAAAGGTTTTCCTTTCCCTTTTAAAGGTTTTATATTTCACTTTTCATTTATCCAAGATAAATAGTATTTCTTTAATATCTATTTTGTTGGTGATTCCTTCTGAATGTGAATTATTTTAATCTCTGTCACGTCACCTTTCTATAATTTAATTTTTAATGCAACAAGCCAATTTTAATTTTACATCAAGGATAAACCAGTTTTCTAAAAGTTGTTTTGTGTTTACACATTAATTTCCATAATAATATTCAAAATGGTTTACCCTAATAAGGATTATGGTTCAAGATATATCCTATTATATATATATATATTACCAATTTTTATATTTAATTAAATGTATCATACAATTCGATTCGTGATCCCTTCTTTTGTGATACAGTTTAAAGCATTCATTTTATGAGGGTGTTCTTCATTTATTTCAACAGTCTCTTGTGTTTCCATTATTACATTATAGATACGTTGTTTTAAAACCATGAAATTTATTACTAAATATGATATATAATCATATTATTTTAGAATTTACATGACCATAAACTCATTACCCTATATAGGGTGAACATATAATATTACAAATTTAGAATGGTGGAAATTCACATAGAAAGAATGACTATTTATTTAAATGGGTAGATATATTAAAATTTAATATGTTTTAATTAAAATATAGATTATTATTAGACAGATGAATATGTATTTTTTAGCAACACACCTTCTTTTTCTATATTGGTTATGATCATGTTATCCATTTTAATAACATAAGAAAAATTTCAAATTTTCTTGATTATTATTTACTATTAACATAGGTTCATTGCGTATTGATGTTTTGTATCATTCATTATTTGTATAGTCATCTTTTTATTTTTTGATTGGTTCCTAAGATAATGGTTTGAACCATATTATTGACTATTATTGTGAATTCATTGAACATAATCATGTTAGGGTCAGGGAACAAAATTATATATCCCCATGTTCCATCGATATATATCATGAGGAAAATATGACAATTTTTTTTGTATTCCAATACCCATTATAGGAATGTGTCTTAGAATAAGGCAATGACAACATGTTTTTTATTTAAAAATTATTTGTTCCATTAGTATGGGATCAATATTGTTGAATTCAATTTTTTAATTTATTATCATTGATAAATCATTATATTAGTTTTTTTATTTCAGTATTATTCAGATTACTTACTCCTTGCATGTTATTTATGCAATGTTTATATTTTTTACAGTTTCATTTATATGATTACCTTACTATAGAATTGAGTTTATAAATTATTATGCTTAAATTTCACTAATTTATTATGACGAGTATTAAACATTATATGTCTAATAGAATATCCAATACAGATAATTTATGAGAGATATAGAAGAATTTTTGTGGATTGAGTTTTTTATTATATAATTGGGAAAAATATATATCAGTTGAGAAAAAAATGGGTTTTTCTTAGTTTATGTTTCTTCATCATTTTCTATATAAGTAAACGTATATGTTTATATTAATATATGTAATTAAATATATTTTTATTTCATGTATTTATGAGATGGTTATGTCTGGTAATTTATCGTTTTTATTGAAGAACGTATGAATGATTTATGTTTATGGAACTGGATACAAAAGTGTCGGTTGAGGGTGTTACAAATATGTATTACAACTTTAGAGATTTTATAAACATTATTCTATATCTATGAATCAAATAAAATTATAAGGTTCATATTATAATCCCTTTATGTCTACAAGTTTATTAGGATTTATTCCATAAACTCCATGATAAAAAGAATCTATATACAGATAGAAAATTGTATCCATCAGGTTCATGAAAATATTTTTACAATTAATTAATCAAAATGATTTCTGTAATAATATATATAGTTTATATATTCTCTTGAATCCAATTTCTGTATCATCTTCTTCCCTCATAATGAATGTTTTAGATAGACCTCTAACAAATCATTGTGATAAATTGACCACCCCATAACTGTTAAAAAATCATTGATATATAGAAGGTTTTATCATGTCGTAATCATGACATAATTCAAAATCTGGTAATCTATACATAAAAAGAATATAGTTTCCAATATTAGGGAAAAAAATTATACCACCACATGAAGATGTTATAATGTGATTGAGTCACTTTTCCTCTAGTTCTTCAAGTTGTTCCCCCCAACTACCTCATATAATCCTATTCAATCTAATATGGTGGCATCAATATAGTGTTTGTACCTCAAATAAGGTCGATAATAAACTCAACCTATGACAACCCTGTTGAGTCAATAAGGTTTTCTTTATGACTTTTTCATTCCTTTATTTAAGGGAGAGATTGTTAAGTCAATAAGGTTTCCTTATGACTTTACCATTTATCTTGTTTTGAAAATCAAAAACACCTTATCTCAAGGAAAACCTTGTTTTACCCCTTGTTTTACTTCTATAAGGAAAATTTCCTTCCCCAAGGAAATTTACGCTTACCATGTTTCATTATCCATATCATATTTTTCTAAAGTATAAAATTTGGATTAAATCCAAAACCTCATAATCCCATAATTACTTAGATATGAAGCATTACCTTTTAGGATCCAAATTCATGAAATTCTGGATACAAACTCTCAGGAAGTTCAACTCCGAATTCTGGTTACTAACTCTCATGAAGTTCAACTCCAAACTCTATATACGAAATCTCATGAAGTTCAACTCTGAATTATGGATACGAACATTCGTGAAGTTATAACTCCGAATTTTGATTACGAATTCTGGTAACGAAATTTTCTGTGTTCTAACTCTGAATTCTGATTACGAATTTGGGTTACAAACTTGTCTAAGTTCTGACTCAGAATTCTCATGAACTCTAACTCTGAACTTTATAAGTTCAGGATCCAAATTCCTATGAATCCAGACTCTGAATTTACTTGAAATTCAGACTCTACAATTCTACAGAATTCAGGATCCAAATTGCTAAAAAACAGAATAAAAATATCCCTGTATTGTAGACTCTGAATTCAATTCTGGTTAGACACTGAAATTTCATTTCCTTACAATCCAAATATAAGATTTTAGTTATAGTTACACTCATTTTGTTATAAAATGATGTCGTGCTTTCAGTTATCAACTAACCATAGTTTGAGTGACACGTGTAAAGGTCCCTCCTAAATAAGAGCTCATTTGAAAGAGCTCGAGACACAGAACTGAACTTTGAAAACTGTGCTAACATGCTGTTGAAGTTATTTCTAGAAAGGGAGGCTCTTATAAACTCGTAGGCTTCATGTATAATGTTTTGAAATTATCGTTAAAACATTACTTCATTTATATTTTCTTAGTTCAGAGGTTATATTTCCTTAAAATCAGAGACTTCGGGTTGTGAAGTCAGAGGTTCCGATTTCCTTACAAATCCAGGGCTTGCGGGGATAGTAAGACAGATACCGATCATCTGATTGAGGGCTTACATGGGTTTGGGTAAGATAGACTTTCATGAAAGTATAAATCAAGGGGCCTCTTATCCAGGGTTGTTGGATACCCTCCTCTTTGGTTTAAAAGAGTTTTTACTTGTTACATGAAGTGTTACTACTTTGTTTTCTGATATGTATTTTAGTAGTTAAGAAAAGTATAACGTTCATATACTTCCTTAAACTGGTACTCTGATTTTATAGTATTATATATGCTTTAAAGTATAATATTAGTTGGTGTAAAATTTTGTTAAGTTTCATTTACGGAATCACTTTTCTGGAATGAATCAAGTTATTAGAACTTTTAGGTGTTGTGAATTTTGGTTATGAAAAATTTCATTAGGAATTTTTAATGAATACAATTCACCCCCCTCCCCACTTGTCTTTGATCATATCATGTTTATATATTCGATCCGACATTTGGTATTATAGATTATATCATGCTCAGACATACCATCTAACAATTGGTATCAAAGAAGGTCCATGAAATACTTATATTCACATATAAGTTTTTCCCTACTCAATGTTTTCAGAATAGAATTTTAGGAATCATACTTTGTTTAATATTTTTTAGGATTCATATAGTCTGGATTTATTTTTTTCTTAGAGATAAAATATATAGTTCCTTAGGAATGTCTAGTTTACAAACATTTTCTATTAATAAGTTTTGTCTGGAATGAATTTTCTTAAATATGGAAGGAATCAATGTTGGTTCCATAGAAAATCTTAATCCATCAAGACCACTTCTCTTTGATGGAAATGATTATGAGTATTGGAGGGATCGTATGAAGTCTTTAATTATCAATACTGGTGTGGATAATTTTGTTATGCTTACTGGAGGATATAAAATCCCTGACAAGGAAGTTAGTGTCTTTACCAATCAAGAAAAGCATGAATATCAACTGAATTATAAAGTATGCAATACTTTACTTTGTTCCATGACTGGAAACATATATAGCCAAATTTCATATTGTGAAGTGGAAAATTCTATATTAATGAAACTTGAAGTTACTCACTTTGGAACTTCCAAGGTTATTGAAATAATAAGAGTTATGCTGAGAGCTGAATACCATGGCTTTAACTTTCCATATGGAGAACCCATATGTAAAGTGCAACAAAGGTTCATGACTATTGTTAATAGTTTACAATCAATGGGTGAGAAAGGATTATATGATGAAGATATTGTTGATATGATCATTGATATCATTCCAAATGAATGGGATTCCAAGAGGATAACTATTCATGAAAACATGAAAGTCACTTAAATTTCTTTAGATGAGTTGTTTGGAAATATTATTCAAAATGAAACTAGAAAGAAGAGATATGATTAAAATGTTAAGAAGAAGAATGGGAATGGAGGAGTTTCTTTTAAAACCCCTTCTAAACATATGAAATCCAAGACCCCATAAATAGTAACTAGATCAAAGACAAAGAAATTCATTATTCCGTCAGAATCTAGTGACACAGAAAATTTTGAGAATGGATTATCTAATCTTGCATAGAGAATGAACAAGATTGTAGCTCAGATGAATCATCATAATAAGTAAAAGAAGAAAGAATATAGAGATAATAAAGATGGAGAAGTCATGTGTTATGAATGTAGAAGAACAAGTCACATCAGACCTGATTGTCCCTTGTTGAAAAAGAAGGAAAAGAAGTAAAGGAATTCACAAAGGAACAAGAAGAAATTCTATCCATCAAAGCACAAGAAGAGATTTAAAGCTAATGAGACTTGGAGTGCTAGCTGTGAAGAATCTTCAGAAAGTGAATCTTATGAATGTGATTCATCTGCATAGAAGAATATTGGATTCATTGGTACTACTTCTTTCCCTAATACAAGTCTTATGTCCAAGGTACACTCTGCCGAGGCTTTAACAAATTTATCTCTTGATAAGAATTTCTATTCTGAAAATAGTACTTCTAATGAAGATGCTTCATCTTCAGAAAATGAAGACATACTTTCAAATGAAAAAGTTTCTATATTTTCTAGTAACTTGAAGGAAAAAATTGTAAAATTTCTAAGAAATTAGACAAGGTAAATACTAGGGAAGCAATTCTTACACAAGAGATTTCAGATCTTTCTAGAGATCTTGGAGATAAAGATGAGCTTCTAGAAAAACATTATAAAGACCTTAAGAAAGTAAATTCTGTTAAGGAAGAACTTTCTAATGATCTTAATAATTCTATTTTAGAGATAAATGTTTTTGAGGAAAAATCTAACTCTAAGGAAATGATTCTTGAGGATAAGAATTTAGCCATCACACTGAAATCCAAAATATTTTCTCTTAAAAACATTCTTGAAAAATTTACCTCTGGGAAGGAAAATTTTGACAAGATGTATTCTCAAATTAAACCTCAAGGAAACACTACTAGAGTAGGTTATACTCACCAAAATGGGGTTTCAAAACAATTATTTTGTTCCTTCTAAAGCCACCTTTTTCACTAAATGTCAATGTGGTGGGCATTGGAAAAAAAATTCTCCTTGAATAAAATTCAATATCATAGGTTTCATACAACTTTGTTTTCTAAAAAGATGTGGATCCCCAAAATTTTGTTGTCTAAAAATTCTGGATCCAAGAATCTTTGGATTCCGAAAGTCTAACTTTCTTATTTTACAAAAAATAGAGAAGGTACCAATAAAAATACTTGTTACATGGATAGTGGATGTTCCCAAATTATGACTGGTAAAAAAAATGTTTTAAAAATACTATCAAGATGAAAGGAAGAAAAGTAACATTCGGAGATAACGCTCAGGGAGAAATCATTGGTATAGGTAACATTGTTCTTCTTGGAAAAACTATGATTTAAAATGTTTTATTTGTTAAGGGTCTTAAGAACAACCTCATTATCATATGTCAGTTATGTGATGATGGATACCTAGTGAATTTTAGGAATAACAAGTGCTTAGTACACAATTCCAAGGAAGAGTTTATTCTCTCTGTCCATAGGCAAGATAATTTTTATACATTAAACTTAGAAGACCTTAGGAGCCAAGATCTACCATGCCTTAGTGCAATGGAAGTTCATTCTTAGTTATGGTATAGAAGGCTAGGACACTGTAACCTTATGAACTTATGAGATATTTTTATGAAAGGACTATTTAAGGATCTACCGGAGCTTTGATTTGATTCTTAAAAAGTTTGTGATCCTTGTCAATATGGAAAGCAACACAAATCATGTTTTAAATCAGTCAGTGAAGTCTCAACTACTGATGCATTATAGATAGTTCATATGGATCTTTTTGGTCCTACACAAACTGGAAGCATTTGGGAAAATATTATGTATTTGTCTTGGTTGATGATTACACTAGATTTACGTGGGTCTATTTTCAAGAAAATAATTCTAAAGCTTTCCCTTTTTTCAAATGTTTTAGATTCCAAGTCAAAAATGAGAAAAACCTTCCATTGATAACTATTCATAGTGATCATGGAGGAAAATTTGAAAATTATGATTTGAAACTTTTTGTAGTAGAAAAGGCATTACTAATAACTTCTCTGCACCAAGAACACTGCAACAAAATGGTTTTCTTGAATAATTAATAAAATTATTCAAGAGATAACTAGAACCATGTTGAGTGAGTATTCTATAACCAAACATTTTTGGGATGAAGCTGTAAGTATAGCTTGTTATACTATAAATCATGTTTTAATCAATCCTTTTCTTCATAAAACTTATTATGAGTTATGGAATGGTAGAAAACCTTGACTTTCCTACTTTCAGGTTTTTGGTCGCAAGGTATTAATTCTGAATACTAAAGATAATCTACACAAATTCACACCAAAATCTGATGATGGATTTTCTTAGGCTACTCAACAACTTCTAAGGCATGTAGAGTTTTCAACAAATACACTAGTACTATTGAAGAGACAGTACATGTTAAATTTGATGAAACTGATCCTTTTGATTTTAAACTACCCCAACCTACATCCTCGGATGTGTTTTCAAAAACTGATTATCAACCTTTGATTAAGTATCCTTCTAATAAAGAAAATGTTCAAGAATATACTTTTGAAACATTTAACCTAGAATATTTTCTACCCTATGTTGATGAATATGTTTTACAAAACCCAAATCATATGTTTCTAAATAATCATCCTAGTGATAGAATCACTGGAGATGTGAATTAACCTCTGAAAACTAGAAGTTCCTTAAGAAATGAAGTAGAACATATAGCATTTCTTTCCCAATTAGAATCAAAAAGAACTAATAAAGATTTAGGTGATTATGATTGGATAAAAGCCATGCCAGATGAACTAAATGAATTTGAAAAGAATAAATTCAGGACCTTGGTTGAAACACCTAAGGAAACTTCTTTTATTGGTGTAAAATGGGTCTTAAGAAAAAATGTGATGAAAATGGAATCATTGTTATAAATGAAGCTATATTAGTTGCTAAAGGCTATAATTAACAAGAAGGAATAGACTATGAATAATCCTATGCCCCAGTAGCTAGACTTTAATCTATTCGTATTTTACTTGCCTTTGCAGTATTCATCAATTTCAAACTTTTCCAAATGGATGTGAAATGTGATTTTCATAACGGTTATGTTCAAGAGGACGTTTTTGTTGAACAACCTCCTATATTTGAAGACAAAAAACATCCTGATCATGTTTTTGGACTTACCAATGCTTTGTATGGCCTTAAAGAAGCCCCTTGAGCTTGGTATGACAGACTTACAAGATTTTTGCTTCAAAATAACTATGTTAAGGGAAATGAAGATCCAAATATTTTTATAAAGAAAGACAAGAAAAATGTTTTTATTGTTCAAATTTATGTTGATGATATTATATTTGGTTCAACTCATCAATATTTAACAGACTCCTTTGTGGATATAATTAAATCTGAGTTTGAAATGAGTATGATGGGTGAGTTAACATTTTCCCTTAGTTTTCAAATTTCTCAAAAACCATAAAGAATCTATATATCTCAACAAAAGTATAATAAATATCTTATTAAAAAATATGGATATGACAACAATAAAAGTATAAGTACTCCCATTGGTACCTCAAACACACTTGATCTTGATGAAGCTGGGAAACTAGTAGGTTAAACATCTCTTAGAGGTATGATATGAAGTCTACTTTACTTGAAATAAAATTGTCCATAATTAATGTTTTTAGTATGATTATGTGAAAGATATCCATCCAATCCTAAGGAATCTCATTTAAATTTAGTAAAGATAATTTTTCACTACTTAAAGGGAACCATGGATTTAGGACTATTTTATACTTCTGGAAATGACTTTATTCTAAAATGTTTTTCAGATGCTGACTTTGGTGGATGTAAAATGGATAGAAAGAGCACATCCGGAACTTGTCATTTCTTATGAGATTCATTAGTTTCTTGGTCTTGCAAGAAGTAACACTCAATAGCACTTTCCACTACTAAAGATGAATATGTAGTAGCTGGTTTTTGTTGTGCTCAAGTGTTGTGGATGCAACAAACACTCACAGACTATGGAATGAGTTTTACTAAGACTCAAATTTTTTGTGATAACACAAGTGCCATTTCCCTTAGAAAAAACCCTGCACATCACCCTCGTGAAAAACACATAGATATTAGGCATCACATTCTTAGGTATCACACAATTTAAGAAGATATCATTCTTCAATTCATCAGAACTCAAGATCAACTTGCTGATATTTTCACAAAATCTTTACCCTCTGATAGATTTGAACACATAAAACATAAGTTTGGAATGATAACCATAAGGTAATTCTCCCTATTAAATTTCTATTGAAATAAATATTCTTATAGTAATAAACTACTTTTCATAATGGGAGTACATTTTTATTGAAGGTTTTTCCAATTTTTCATAATGAATTTTTTTGTAATGATGTTTTTCAAATTTTTCGTAATGAAAATTTTCATAGTATGTTTTTAAAAATTTTCATAATGAAAATTTTAGTAGTTAGTTTTTCAAAATATTTCGTAATAAAAATCCTCGGACATGAAGTTTTCGTAATGAAAAACTCCATACCTAAAGATTTTGTAATAGAAATCTTCGGACCTGATGTTTTCGTAATAAAAAACCTCAAACCAAAAATTTTCCTAATGAAAATCTTTAGTCCTGAAATTTTTGTAATAAAAAAATTTGGACATGAAGTTTTCGTAATGAAAATCTTCGGATCTAAAATTTTCATAATAAAAACTATCAGATTTGAAAAACAAATTAGTGACGTTTTTTCCCGTATTCATGTTTTTCATGGAATCTAAAGATCTTCAAGAAAAATATTCCTTAGTATGAATAATCTTCCTAGCAATCCGAAAGGTATGATTCCCTGTTGGGTTTTTTGTAGTTACCTTTTACTTGATGTTAGTTTCTTTTATTTTTAAAATTTCTCGGATTGAAGTTTCCTTAAATCCAAATGCATTCCTTTAAAAAACTAAAAAGATCGGATCCTACCCAATTTTTCCATGCGGCTTTTATTTCAATCGTCAGATCGGATCCTAAGAATTTTGAGTCATTGGATTTAAATGGGATGTTCAACCATCACTTCATCACCTATATAAAGGGGAACCCAATACTTTTCCCACATAGGTTCTCAAGCATGTGCGTGTTGAAGCTCTGCCCCTCTAAAAAAGCCCGTTCTGAATTATTCATAAGTGCTTATGTCTGAAGGTCTGCAGAAGTTCCCTCTCAAGATATGTCTACAGTCAAGCTGGTTTCAGAGTGGAAAATATATAGGGAGAGGTTGGTACACCCAAACTTCTTCAATAAGTATGACTCTTTTATCTCAAATAATATAAGGCTTAATGGATGGGAAAGTATAGCTATTTCAAAGACACGAGCTCCGGATGTTGTCTATCCATATCTACTCATATAATTCTATGAATGAGTTTGATTCTTTAAGGAAGATGGTAGGGAAACATTTTCCTTTAAAATTTATATAAAGACTTATGCACTCTCTTACACCAAGGATGCTAGCTTGGTGGGGCTATCTTATGAAGGGGAGGCAGAATGTTTCTCCCCAAAACATTCAGAGGTTCAAGGAAGTTTCATTAAGTCAAAGGCTATGGAATTCCTTGGGCTCAAATATGTAAAGACAGCAATGATTTCCCATCTATCTACCAACAATCAAATGCTACAGTTATGGATTCATGGCCTTATCGTACCAAGGAAGGGTGACAAGGACACCCTGAAGAAAAGTGACATGTACATCTTGGACTTCTTGGTAAACCTACCGAAGCTCAACCTCATGAAGCACATTTTCATTAAAATTAATAATATCTAGAATGGAAATATGAGAGCTCATATTATTATGTATCCTGCCTTACATTCCAAGCTTATAGTTCGGTGTCTTGAATATTTCAAGATCCCTTGTAGTTCCAATATGAGGAATTGCAAGGTGATTCTTATAAATGACGATACTCTCAAAAGAATGAAGGTTGGTCTCTCCAAAGAGACAATAGAATTTTATGATCTGCCTGAGGATGAGGTAGAATCCATTCTGAAGATTTTTGAAGAAGCCAAACCCTCAAAGAAGGCTGGATATAAGAAGAAGCTAAAGGAAGTGGAAGAAACAGACAAAACCTCTAAGGCCAAGGAATCCCAATCCGCTCCTCCAAAATCCAAAAAGCAAAAAAGCCTATCCGGATAAGGTGGTAGAAAAATAGAGGGAGGATAAGAAAATTAAGAAATAAGGGGAGACACAATTCAGATTGGACCCTACAGAGGCCAAAGAAATGAAAGCAAAGTCTGCTGAAGTGCTTGAAAAGAAATCTAAAGAGAAGAAGTTGAAGAAGAAGATGTATGTGGAAGAGGATGTCCAATCTCCTTTGGAGGCCACTAAAGTTTCATCTGAACAAATTCCCATACCAGAAACATTCCCAGTAGAACAATTACCTAAGACTCCAGGTAAGGGGACTTTGGAGAATCCACAAGAGAAGAATGTGAAATAGAAGAAAGATGCAGATGAAGTATAAGAAGCTGAGAATAGTGGTGGCTATAATGATTTTATTAAGAAGATTTAAGATTATCAGGAAAAGAAAAGTTCTTCTGAAAAGTTGTCAATCCTGACTTCTCAAGCCCGATCCTCAAAACTTGCTAATTCTGGAGCTGATGAGATGGTTGAAGAAGAGGAAGTCAATAAGATTTCAAAGGAAGAGAGTGATAATCACAACTTCATTCTTCCTGAATATGTTGAGGCTGGTGCTGAAAAATAGAAAATTTATGAAGATAAGATTGTACAGTTATCTGAGAGTGAGCCTGAATCTCTTGATGAAGATGCTATTCCAAAAATTAGAAAGGGGAAACAAGTGTTTGTTGACACCCCAACAAAATATATTTTGCGGAAGAAAGAAGCTAGAGGAACCTCTAAGAGGATGCTGGTAGAATTAGAGGAAGAACCATCTCCAAGTAAAATGTCTGATTCTGAGTCATCTTCTTTGGGACATGATTTTGTTGTTCAGTCCTTAAAGATGCTGGTGGACACCATTCTAATGGTTCCAGCAATTGAATCTAGATTCCAGATGCTTCAAAATAGAATGAATCAAAATTCAGACTCCGTATCCATTGTTATGGATAGATGTCTTAAGATTGAGGCCGATCACAAAAATTTCTTTATCAATTATGAAGCTCATAGAAAATATTTCAAAAATATCGCCAGATGGTCTAAGAAAATCGTTGAAGATTTGGAAAAACATGATCAGTTTAAAGAAGATGTCAAAGAAGCCTTTGGTATCTAAGATACCAAAATCAAGAATTTTACAGATATCTTTTAGAATAATCTCACTCTATAATGAAATACTCGGATTCAATACGTGAAAGATCTGAATGGGAAGCTAAGTTATTTTGTCTAAATATGGAAAATTGGGAAGGATCATCAGATTGAGATGGAAGAAAAGCTTTTGAAGAAAGATGACTTGATGAAGGTTCAGGCAGAGTCCCTAAAGGCTCAAGAGGATAGGATCAAAACCCTATAAAATCATGCTGATGAAGATCACAAAGAGCTGAAGAAGCTGAATACAATCATGAAGAAGCTCATGCCCAAGGAAAAAGAAACAAAATAGACCCAAGTCCGATATTTTGCTGTATTTTCCTTATACTAATTCTTCCAATCGTAATGATATTTTTAGTTTCATGTTTTATTTGGATGCCTATACTAATATTTTAGTTACTATACTGTTTTTCCATTCCCTCAAACTCCTTTTGAAAATCACGAAATGGGGACAAGGAAAAAGAATTCTAAAGGGGAGAAGGTAAAAGAATTCTAAGTGAAGGAGAAATATCCCTAAGTAAGGGGGAGTTTATTTAAGGGGGATTTCTCCATTATGAAGTATTCTATTATCAAGATAATGAAAATTATCATTTGATAAATCTAGAATATGATCCTTAGAGTTCAAAACCTTAAGGGGGAGTTTGTCGTATTCATCCTTACCAATGAAAAAATAGAGATAAGTTTTATTTGCAACATCTAGAATTTTTTTTCTATGTATTTTTATTCTTTTTCATAACAATGATTGTGCTTTACAAGAAGGGGGATATTGTTGAGTTAATAAGGTTTTCCTTATGACTTTTTAATTACTTCATTAAAGGGGGAGATTGTAAAGTCATTATGGTTTCCTTATGACAATAAAATTTCTCTTGTTTTGAAAAACACAAACACCTTATCTCATGGAAAATCTATTTTTACCCCTTGTTTTACTTCTATAAGGAAAATTTCATTCCCCAAGGAAATTTACCCTTACCATGTTTCATTATAGATATCATATTTTTCCTAAGTATAAAATTTGGATTTAAACCGAAACCTCAGAATCCCATAATTACATAGATATTAATCATTATGTTTTAGGATCTGAATTCTCTAAATTCTGGATACGAACTCACACGAAGTTCAACTCTGAATTCTGGTTACGAACTCTCATGAAGTTCAACTCCGAAATCTAGATACGAACTCTTATGAAGTTCAACTCTGAATTCTAGATACGATCATTCGTGAAGTTCTAACTCCGAATTCTGATTACGAATTATGGTTTTGAATTTTTTGTGTTCTAACTCAGAATTCTGATTACGAATTCTGGTTACAAACTTTTCTATGTACTGACTCCAAGTTCTCTTAATCCAGACTCTGAACTCTTAAGAGTTTGGGCTCTGAATTCTCTTGAACTCAAACTCTAAACTTTGTTAATCTAGGTTCTAAATTCTTGTGAATCCAGAATCTGAATTTCCTTGAAATTCAGACCCTGGAATTTTATAGAATTCAGTTTCTGAATTTTTACAAAACAGAATCTGAATATCCTTGTATTGTAGACTTTGAATTCAATTCTGGTTAGACTCTGAAATTTCATTTCCTTACATTCCGAATATCATATTTTAGTTATACATACACTCATATTTTTATAAAATGATATCGTGCTTTGATTTATCAACTAACCGTTGTTTGAGTGACAAGTTTACAGGTCCCTCTGAAATTCATGGAAAAATATGACTATTGGAGGAGGTAGCCGACCGTTGGAACCATGCCTAAAAATATGAGCTCATTTGAAAGAGATCGGGACACAGAAATGAACTTTGAAAACTGTGCATACATGCAATTGAAGTGATTTCTAGATAGAGGCTATTATAAACTCATAGGATTCAGGTGGAAGGTTTTCAACTTCTCATTAAAGCATTGCTTCATGTAGATTTTCATAGTGTTGAGGTTCTATTTCTGTAAAATCAGAGACTTCGGGTTGTGAAGTCAGAGGTGCTAATTTCCTTACAAATTGAGGGCTTGAGGGGATAGATTGACAGATACCGATCTTCAGATTGAGGGGTTTCCTCGGTTTGGGTAAGACAGACTTTCTTGAAAGTATAAATCAAGGGACCTCTTACACAGGGTTGTTGGATACCCTCCTCCTTGGGTTAAAAGAGTTTCTACTTGTTACATGTAGTGTTACTACTTTTTTTTCTGCAGTATATTTTAGTTGTTAAGGAAAGTATAACTATCATATACTTAATTAAACATGTACTCTGATTTTATATGATTCTATATGCTTTAAGGTTGAATCTTAGTTGGTGTAAACTTTTGTTAAGTTTCATTTCTGGAATCACTTTTCCAGAATCAAGCATGTTATTAGAACTTAGAGGTGTTATGAATTTTGGTTATGAAAAATTTCCTTAGGAATTTTTAAAGTATACAATCCACCCCCTCGTGTATTTGAGCATCTCATGTTAATATATTTGTTCCTACATTTGGTATTATCGATTATATCATACTCATACATACCATCTAACAAACCCATCTTTTTATTAAATAATTAAACATCATTGATTACATAAACATCACTGGATTCAATATAGAAGATAGAAAGGTCTAGTGTCTTTTTTTCTTATGACCATTACATATAAACTTAAAACATGAAATACAACATCTTTATTGAAAAAATTTCTTTACATGACCACTACATTCCCTCGTACTTAGCATTTCATGGGATAACCTGAGGACATGCATAAGGAAAGGGTGAGCTATATAGCCCAGTAAGGGAATTATCATGTAATAACATGATGAATACAATACATTTTAGACAATAGGCATATCAATAGATAACAATAGAAGCATCAACATAAAGGCATGATAAAGCATGATAATCATAACATGGAAATGTGACAACAACACTTAACATGGAATTAGCATGTGCCAAGGCTCATTACACATGGGGCATGAGTAAACCCTCATTGCATAAGAAGCATGAGTAAAACCTAGTTTAAATTGAATTAGCATGAGTAAAAACCCATTTCACATGACGTATCATGATACTATACTTTACCTAATTCATTGGAGGGCTATAAGGGTGCACCCTCCGTAAACATTATATTTTATGCATAAGTGTGCCACATGGATCATAAAACATTGAATCATTCAAAATAATCTTTTATTACATGAAAAAGAATGTGGAATAGATACATGAAACTCTTTAATAAATATGTAAATTTTTATAATGGTGAATACCCTTGATAGACAAATGGGCATGGTATTCACTACACAATGACTTTGGCTTGGAAACTGTAGTGCAATTTTGGAAGCATAATGACATGACATAAGAACTCATAAAAAGTGTTGATGAGAGGGAAAGGGGTGTCTCATCATATTTACATAAAATGTACACTAAGGGGTTCATATAGATACTTTTCCCAACTGATGTAATGAAATATAGATTTATGATATAGAAGAATTTCATGAATGTAAATGAGGAGAGAGAAATTTCATTTGGAATTTTGGCATAGTAACAGGTGTACAAGGGAGGAATTTAATGACAGAGAAAAGGGTATCTCACCATTCAAACATAAAGAGTTATGTATGGGGGAGGTAAAAAACCATACCCCAACATTTATAATTGAAAATAAAAGGGAATAAAAATTTAAAGAATATTGGACAAAAAACGAGGAAGTAAAAAAAACCCTTACTTGGAAGTGTGCTTACAAAGGCTTGAGAGAGGCTTGAGAGAGGATTCTTGGGAGCTTGGGGCATCGTGGGAGGATTCTAGAGAGATAAGGTAGAAGTTTTTATGAACTCCAAAGGCTTTTAGTGAGGAGGAAGTGGGAGATTGGGTGGGTTTATATAAGAAAGGTTGGGGAATTATTTATTATTTAGGTTTGGGACACCTCACATTAAACTAATCCAAACCACAAACCAGCCCATTATTTTTTCCCATAATTTTTGGAAAAGGGAATTGGAAACCAATATGTTATAAGGCCAACGTTAGAACTTCTTAATATAATTGGGTTACTTATGTAGAGGTGAGTCACACTCCTAAGGAAAAAATTTAAAAAGAAAAAATGTTTAATAAGTCTTGAAGGGTCCACTAAAGCTTTGTAAATTAAATCAAAAAACCCAAATCAAATTTTTTTAATGGTAAAACATATATAGTCTGAACATAATGTTTATAGTAATTTATTACATAACTATTGGCTCATTATGATGTCATAAAACACATTTTATATTTAAATGGTATTTAATTTTTAACCAAAAATTTGACGCTCAGAAAATTATGAAAAATTCACCGTTGGATAATTTTAATGCCCTGATTCTAGAAATAATATTAATTTTATCAAAATAATTCTCTAAATATGTTAAATTTATTTTTAAAATAAAAACATACATTTATAAAAAATTTATGGGTTTTGGAAAAAATGGCTTTCAAACGTTAATAAAAATTAAAATTGCAATCATAAAATTATACAATAATTTACATTTAATAAAAATTAATTTAATAATAATAATAATAATATTTTTTAGCATATTATTTAATTCAAAAATCCATTAATTCATCAAAAAATATTTCTTAGTTGAACATTAACTAAAAATACGATTTGGGCTTTAAAAAATATTTACAAGGTAACAATAATAAAATGAATGTATTTTCATTATTATATACCAAAATAATGTACATAACCATATTACTAGGGTCTTGTTACATAACCTCTTATAACACCCACACAAGACCGAGGATTAAGGTGTGTGATGGTGATAGACTCTTGGGGTGGCACAGTTAACATTTCTCAGGTGGTAATCTCTATCAACTTCCACTTCTCTCATAGGTGGTCTCACTCGAGATTAAAATATTCAACCTCAGCTTGGCCTTGTTCAAGAGCGAATCCCAAAGATTCAACCTCCTTTCTGAGCTCTGAAAAATGGGCTTCGTATGGGGCACGTATACTGGATGAGGTCATCGATTTCTTTTTTTGAGTAAATTAGATTCGGTAAAGCCCTATATTTATATTAATCATGTGATCACTATTCAAGGACTTTATTGGAAACAATCACAATTCGTAACACTATTTTAAAATCCAAAAACATAAAACCAAATAATTTGATATTTAATATAAAAATTTTACATAAAGAGACGTTTAATTAGATCATGATGGATTTCCATTAGTGAAAGTTTGGGTCATTTAAATCTTCCCCCCTAAAGAAGTTTTTCACTTCAAATTTCCTTTTCCCACACTAAAATAGAAGTGGGTAAATCTTATTCATCATTTCCTCTATTTCCCACATCGATTCTTCAAACTTGTGGTTTATCCACAACACCTTGACGAGGGGCATTGTCTTATTTCATAGAATTTTCTCTTTATGATCTAAGATCATCACTGGTTTCTCCTCATAAGAAAGATCATCCTCTAACTAAACCACCTTTGAAGAGAGTACATGTGAAGGGTCCGGTATGTACTTCCTTAAGAGGGATACATGAAATACATCATGTACTTTGGCTATAGTAGGTAGAAGTTCTAGTCGATAGGCCACAACCCCAAAACGATCAAGAATATGGAAGGGGCCGATATACCTTAGACATAACATCCATTTCTTTCCAAACCTCATGACCTTATTCCAAAAAATATGAATAGAAATACCATGTCACCAACTTTAAACTCAAGGTCTCATCGACAGTTATCTTCATAACTCTTCTGTCGACTCTAGGCTACCTTGATATGCTGCTGAATGGTTTTCACCTTCTCTACCATTTATTATAACATTTCTGGTCCAAACAGATTATTCTCACTGACCTCATCCCAACACACCGGTGTTTTGCTCCATTTACCATAAAGGGGTTCATATGGTTCCATTTGGATGCTTGAGTGGAAACTGTTATTATAATAGAACTCAACCAGAAGAAGATGTTGATCTAATCTTCCTTTATAGTCCATTGAGCATGATCTTAACATGTTCTCAAGTGTTTCGATAGTCCACTCAGATTGGCCATCAGTTTTAGGATGATAGGTTGTACTGAAGTTCAGTTCAGTATTCATATCATGTTGAAGACTCTTCCAGAACTTAAAGGTGAATATTGTATCTCGATCGGACACAATAGATAGTGGTACTCCATGAATCCTTACCACTTAACAGATATATATATGTGCCATTTGATCCAATCTGAAATACTACCAAATAGAAATGAATTGTTCAGCCTTTGTAAGACAATCCACAACAACCCAGATTGCATTTTTTTCCTTTGGATGTCTTTGGAAGTCCACTGACAAAGTCCATGGTGATGTTCTCGCATTTCTATTTTGGAATGGGAAATTGTTGCATCATCCCCATAGACTTCTGGATCTCTGCCTTCACTTGCTGGAAAACCAGGCACATTGATGTATATTCTGCGATCTCCTTCTTCATATTATCCCACCAATAATGCTCTTGGAGATTTTGATACAGCTTTGTGTTTCCTGGGTGAATAGAAAAATTTGAACTATGCGCATTATCCAAAAGTTCCTTCTTGAGCTCCAGACTTGATGGATCACATAGACTTTTCCCAAATCTCACATTTACTTCTTTATTAACATTAATATATTAGGATTTCCCTTTTTTGATAACTTCCACCTTTTCTTGAATTCCTACATCATCCTTTTGAGAATCCTTTAACCTTTCCAAAAGTGAACGTTGAGAAATCATTTGTGAAAGTATTGACGATGTTCTGTTCTTTATGATTCTCATGTCCATCTATTTCAAATATATGAATATTTTATCCTTTTCAATTCTCATCAATGATAGATTCAGTGGGTCTTTTTCTACTTAGGGCATCCGACAACTTGTTCTCTTTCCCAGGGTGGTAATGGATTGAGCAGTCAAAGTCTTTGATCATCTCTAACCATATTCATTGGTGCATGTTCAACTCTTTCTGTGTGAATATATACTTGAGGATTTTGTGGTCTATATATATTTCACATTTCTCCCCAAAGTGATAATGCCGCCAAATTTTCAAAGCGAAGATCACTACAGCCAACTCATGGTTATGTGTTGGATAGTTTGGTTCCTGAAGTTTCAATTTCTTTGAAGCATAGAAAATGAATTTTTCATTTTGCATCAACATATATCTCATTACCTTATTCAAAGAATCACTGAATAAAACAAAAAAGTTCTCCACTTCTGGGTAAAGTGGGCACGAGTGTAGTGATAATCATCTTTTTCAACTCCTTGAATATTTCTTTGCATTAATCACTCCAAGAAAACATTACTCCCTTCTGGGTTATCTTGGTAAAAGGGTTGGAAAATCGTGAGAAATTTCTCCCAAATGATCGATAATATCCAGCTAACCCCAAGAAGCTATGGATAATCGTTACCGATGTTTGACTCAGCCATCCCTCAATTGCATCTGTTTTGGAGGGATCCACAAATATCCCATTGCTTGTGATGATATGACCCATGAATGAGACCTAATTCAATAAGAAGTAACACCTTCTATACTTTTCATAGACCATCTTCTTCTGCAGGGTCTCTAGTATAGTTCTTAGATACTCTTATTGATCCTCCTTGGTTTTGGAGTATATCATAATATCATCTATAAAGACAACAAAAAATTTGTCGAGGTAATATCTAGAGTTTATTCATCAAGTCCATAAATATTTCTAGAGAATTAGTGAGTCCAAAAGGAATTACTATGAATTCATAGTGCCCGTATATTGTACTAAATGCAGTCTTCGGGATATCTTCCTTCTTCACCCTTACATGATAATATCCCGACTGAAAATCCACATTGGAGAAGTATTGTGCTCTATGGAGCTGATCGAGCAAGTCATAAATTCGTGGGAGAGGATACTTGTTCTTTAACATGATTTTGTTAATCTCACAATAATCTATGCAAAGGAACAATGAACCATCCTTCTTTTTGATGAAAAGGACTGGTGCACCCCATGGTGAAGCACATGGGCATATAAACCCTTTATCTAGATTTTCCTGTAGTTCTTTCATCAAATCGTCAAGCTCCAGAACAATCATTCTATATGGAGTCTTGGATATTGGAAACTCCCTAGGTATAAGATCAATTGAGAATTCAACATCTATTCTAGGAGGAGTACTGGACAATTCCTCAGGAAACACTTCAGCGAATTCTCTCACAATAGGCATGTCTTATAGAAATGTTTCCTCCTTATACTCAATCATCTGATCTATATACGCATTCTCATAGGGTAGTAATATCAACACATGATATGATGGATCTAAATAAGGTCCATCTTCCTCCTTGCACTTGTAAAGAATCGAGGGTCAATTCTCCACATGGAGAGTTATTTCACTCTCACGAAAATTTATGTTGGCTCTATATATGGAAATCCAATCCATGCCAATAATTGCATCATATTCCACCAGAGGGAGTATGAAGAGGTTCGCCCAGAATTTTAATCCATATATTATGATAGGGGTGGAGTTATATTCATGGGATGCAATGATTTCCCCATTTTCCGTACTCACCAACATCTTTACTTCCATGATTTGTGTTGGTGCTGGGATTGTTCTACTAAACATTCGAGATATAAAAGAATGAATATAACCAGAATCAAAAAGTATGTATGCTATTCTTTAATGAATAACTAGTGTACCTGTCACCACTTGGTTGTCAGGGTTCACTTCGGAAGTAGTGATGGAAAAAGCTTTCCCATGCTGTCTTCGAGGTTGATGGTTGCCTCCCAAAACCCTTGGCTTAGATAACTGATTTGCACGATGCACTAATTATTTGATGTTGTAGCAATGACCCACGTGTTGAGGTTCAAATGGAGTGTTCCTATCCTCTGTTGTAGCTACGAGTCTTTCTTGCTGATAGTTAATAGCCAGGTGTGCTTCTATTCTACACCTAAAGCATTTCCTCGTCCCCTTCAGGTAGTTTCTGGGGTGCTTCTTTCTGCACCATTGTCAAGTGGGGTGACAGATCTTATTAGCACCATTGGATTTATCCGTCGGACTGCTAGCAATGAATTCCACCCTATGCTTCTTATCCCCATGATACCCCTGAGATTATCTGATCTCCATTTCAACCTTGAAGACAAATCAGACAATTTCCTCCTAGTTTTTGAATTCACGGATCACCAACGCTTTCCACAGGCTAGGTTTCAGCCCACCAAAGAAGTGGTCAACCTTGAATTCGGGGGAAACGACAAAGATGGAGGCATATCATGCATGCCTTGTGATGTTTTCCTCATATGCTCTGACAGATTCATCATCTTTTTTTCTTGAGGTAAAGGAATTACCTTTCCATCTTAATCCGGAGGGTGCGCGGAAAATATATATTCGAAAAAATATTCTGGAAATCCTTCCATTCCAATGCCTCAATCTCCTCCTCAGGCTTCGTGTTATTGATCAACATCCACCATTGATCAGATTCACCCTCTATACAATAAATTTCCAGGAGAACCTTCTCTTGTTTTGAACATTGAAGGGTGAAGTAGATCTTTTCAATGGAGTTGATCCATTGTTCAGCGATTGAGGGATCAGATTATCCATTAAAAGTAGGAGGCATTTGTCTCATGAAGCTCTCGATAGAGACTAGTTCTTTCTTGGGGGGGGAGGGGGTTGAAAGTTCCTTTTGACCCATGTTTCTATTCAAAGCATGAGTTAACTAAGAGGGAATCATGAAAACGTTCAGGATTCCCGCTCCCATTGGATTAGGCATCTCATTAGTACAATCATCAAATTGATCTTCACATCGGTTGTTAGCCCGAGTCCTCTTATTACCAGCCATTGGATGGAATAAAAGGAACGTTTGGGGTAACACATAAGGGGTAATACAAGGGAAAAACTGATGACTTATAAATAACTTTTATTTCCTTAACATATGAATAATTTGGCTTCAGTCTATGTTATCCATGATATACTTTCTAACATATATTCTTAGGACATTTTTTACCCCTTAATAATGGATCATACTAAGATAATGGTTCATACTAAGATTATAAATTTACCAAATCATATCCACTGGGAGTGTCATAACCAAGAGTGCAGCAAGGCCCATTTTCGTGCACCATTTTCCGTTCGAATCGAGCTCAAAGTGGTGTTTTCAGATTTTACCCCTAGGATACATCTGTGCCAGAGCCACCTCTACCTGCTCGTATCCAGAAAGAGATGTATTTGCTTCATAAACCACATTCTCAATACTCACAAAAACATAGGGATGTTTTTATTATACTTATTATTTTATTTATGGATTTTCTAGGGTTTTCTAATCCTCATCCCTAAAATAAATAAACCTATCCTCTAATACCAACCATGACAACCATGATTTTTATTACACAATTAAACATAATTTATTACATAAACATCACATGATACAAAATAAAAGATCGAGAGGTGTAGTGTATTTGTATATTAGTATCACTAAATAACAATTTAAAACATGAAATACAATATCTTTATTGAAAACATTCTTTGCATGACCACTACATTCCCTCGTACATAGCATTGCATGGGATAACCTGAGGACATGCATAAGAAAAGGGTGAGCTATAAAGCCCAGTAAGGGAAAAATAATGGAATAACATGAGGAAAACAATACATTTTAGACAATAGGAATATAAATAGATAACAAGATAAGCATAAACATAAATTCATGATAAATCATGATAATTATAACATGGAAGTGTGGCAATAACACTTAACATGGAATTAGCATGAGCCAAGGCTCATTGCACATGGAGCACGAGTAAACCCTCATTGCACATGAAGCACGAGTAAACCCTTGATACACATAAATTAGCATGATTAATCACCCCAGGAACATGACTTATCATGATACTATACTTTACCCAATGCATTAGAGCACTATCAGAGTGCACCCTTCTTAAACATTTCATTTCATGCATAAGTGTGCCACATGGATCATAAAACATTGAATCATTCAACATAATATTTTATTCAATGATAAAAAAATGTGGAATACATACATAAAGAAATTTAAACAATAAGTAAATGTTCATAAAGGTGAATACCCTTGATAGAGAAATGGGCATGGTATTCACCACACAATGACTTTCGTTTGAAAAAATGCGGTGCAATTTCGGTAGCATAACGGCGAGACATAAGAACTAATAAAACTTGTTGATGAGATGGAAAGGGATGTCACATCATATTTAAATGAAATGTACAGTAATGGGGTCATATATATACATGTCCCAATAATTTTAATGGAATTTAGATTCATGATACAAAATAATTGCTTGAATGTAAATGAGGAGAGAGAAATTCCATTTGGAATTTCAGCAAAGTAACAGGTGTACATGGGAGGAATTTAATGAGAGATAAAGGGGTATCCCATCATTCAAAAATAAATTGGCCAGTATGGGGTAGGTTCTAAACCATACCCCAAAATTTATAATTGAAATTAAAAGGGTGTAACAATTTAATGAATATTGGACAAAAATGAGAAAGGAAGAAAAACCCTTACTTGGAAGTGTGCTTCCAATGGATTGAGAGAGGCTTGAGAGAGGTTTCATGGGAGCTTGGGGAAAATTTGGAGGATTCTAGATAGAGGAGGCCAGAGGTTTTACTCACTCCAGAGGCTTTGGGTGGGGATGAATTGGGAGTTTGGGTGTGTTTATATAGGAAAGGTGAGGGAATTCTTTATTATTTAAGTTTGGGACACCTCACATTAAACTAATCCAAACCACAAACCAGAACATGGTTTTTGCCCATGGTTTTTTGAAAAGGTAAGTGGAAAACATTATTTGTTAAGGCCAAAGTCCAAAATTCTTAAAATAATAGGGTTTATTATGTGGAGGTGAGTCACACTCCCAAGGAAAAAAAAGTTAAAAAGGCAATATGTTTAATAAGTCTTGAAGGGTCCACTAAAGTGTTGTAAAATAAATGAAACAAACCCAAAATCACATTATTTTAATGTTAAAACATATATTGTCCTAACATAAAGTTTATTGTATTTTATTACATCAATATTGGGTCATTATGATGTCATAAAACACATTATATATTTAAATGGTATTTAATATTTACCCAAAAATTTAAATGTCTCAGAAAATTATGAAAAAATTCACCATTGGATTATTTCCACATGATGATTCTAGAAATAATATTAATTTTATCTAAATAGTTTTCTAAATATATATATTTTATCTTTTAAAATAAAAATTGACATTTATCGAAAATTCATGGGTTTTGACAAAAATGGATTTCAAACCTTAATAAAAATTACAGTTTCATTCATAAAATTATACGATCATTTATATTTAATAAAAATAAATTTAATAGTAATAATAGTATTTTATTAAAATATTATTTAATTCCAAAATCCATTAATTCATCAATATAGATTTCTTAGTTGAACATTAACTAAAAACACTATTTGTGCTTTAAAAACTATTTACAAGGTAACAATAATAAAATGAAAGTATATTTATTATTATATACAAAAATAATGTACATAACCATTGTACTGGGGTCTTGTTACATAACCAATTATAACACCTTCATAAGACCGAAGAGTAAGGTGTGCGATGGTGATAGACTCTTGGGGTGGCTTGGATAACAATGATCGGGTGGTAATCTCTATCAACATACACTTCTCTCATAGGAGCTCCAGCTCGAGCCTAACATATTCAAGCTCATCTTTGGCTTTGTCAAGAGCGAATACCAAAGATGCAACATCCTTTCCGAGCTCTGACAAATGGGCTTCGTATGGGGCATGTCTACTGGATGAGGCCATCACTTCCTTTGTTAGAGTATATTGGATTTGTTAAAGCCCTATATTTATACTAATCATGTGATCACTATTCAACGTCTATATTATCCACAATCACAATTCTTAATAGTATTTTAAAATCAAAAAAATAAAATCCAAGAATTTTACATTTAATATAAACAATTTTCATAAAGAGAAATTTAATTATATCAAGAGGGATTTCCATTAATGAATGTTTGGGACATTACACAACCAACTTCACATGAGATAAAGTTGATATGTTCCTAAAAAATATTGAAATATGTCAATAATAGTAGGACTCATAAACTTCATTATCTATTACTCATCACCTAATAGAATTATCATCACTAGGGATGTAATAATTCCTAGAAACTATTGATTAGGTTTTTCCAAACATTTCTATAATTCCCATGACCTAATAAGAGTATAATAGGTACATACATGGTAGTTGTAATATAACCATCCTAATAACAACTAATCTTTTCTATAAATCATTCCATCCAATTCATGATAATAATTACATTGATTCCAAATAAATATAGCATGTTTAAATACAAAAATTGGGTATTGACCCTCACTACTATAACACATCGTGGATATCTACTAATACCAATTGGTCGTTTCATTAATGTCCCAGTTCCGAAATCAACCGAGAGGCGCCCCATACCCGGTTGGTCACATGGCCTCAAGTTCATTTCCCCGAATTCAGAGGCTCCCAACTAGCAGCGATGGCCTTGGGTGTGATAGTGGGGAAACTATGCCATCACTGGAAGAGTACACAATGGAAGTAAGCAACACACAATAACAGAAGCCGTAAATATCCAACAACAGTAAACCGTGGAAGACTTCTAAAGAAACTACTGGAGAATGAATATATATAAAATAATCATGATACATATATGTCTAGGAAATCGTCCAAACAAGTCACAATGCTGAAAATATTACAAAAAGAAAGTAAAAAAGGAAAACAGATGAGAAACTTCTTAGCATTGCAAGCCTCGGCTTGGTCCCATGCTCTCCAGCTCCAATGTAATCAAGTACCTGAAGAAGTAGGGCTCTTGACCTTATCTATACCTACAACAATATAATCTGTTTGGGCCCAAAATGATGGATCTAATAGGGTATGAGGCTAAATCCGAGTAAGCAACCACCACGAGATATGTTCCTAATAGTTAGGGAATATATGGAAATAAAAGTACACAAAACAGTAAACTAGAATGTACACAACAGTAAACAATCCACAGTTTCAATCATTCAATTTACAAAAAATAATCATCTACTCAAGGAAGTAGACACAAACAGGTAACCCTCTGGGTAGTTCTCACAGCCTAGCCCTTATGGTTCAACCAACAAGTACTAGCAAACCTCTGGGAGGCACACATAGTCTCACCCCTCTGGTCCAGCTAAAGTATAGAATCTCTAGGGAAGTAGTCACCATCAATTCCACCTATAGTCTCATATCGTACTAAAGGAACTATGGGGAAGAAATAAACATATTATTCCCCCTATTTACTACTTCATGGAACTACATACACTCTAATGAAGCACTCAACGTCAGTTCCCTTTGTGGTCTCACATCGTAAAATTATAAATACTCTCTGGGGAATCCCTTACATCAATTCTCCTTATGGTCTACTACACTAGGTTCTTCACGGACCTGTGTAAGTCAAATAAGTATAGCATGTGTAAAGTCCAAAGTAAACCTTAAGAACTACTTGGCTAGCATTCTATGGCATATCAACACATTAGAACTATAATCCTACCATCCTACAATACTTGGCATAGAACGTAAACAACAACCAAAAAGGAAAACTAGACCCAACATTTCAGAAAGGAAAATCATGCGTGGAAAAAATTTTTAAAGCATAAAAATTAACACTATTCACATTAAGTATCCTTTACTCTAGTATATAATCAAATTAGGCAAAAAAATAGTGTTAAAACGGTATACACACTATACCCTGTTCAAGGGTATAGGTGGAAATTGAACAAAATATTAAATAGCATTCAACAGTAAGGCACAAACCACCTACCTTGGGGTTAAGAGATCAATATTTTTGAACCTTGAAGCTTGAATATCTTTAGAATACTGTATATCTAAAAAAAAGTCTAAAACGTTCAACCCAAAATAACTTTGAAAAGAAGAGAAATCATGAAACGAGGTTCTAGAAGAAGAGAGAACTCACCTATGTGATTACAACACAATCAACAGTGTTCGATTCGGAGGATGGATGGAGGCTCGGGGGCTCATCAAAGATCTATGGCTGTACAGGTTCTCTCAGACGAAGTGGACCTTGAAGAACTGTGTTCAGTCTGTCACACAAGACCCTGGTGAATATAATGAAAAAAATAAAGTACATGACGTGTACGTTTGAATTACACGACGTTTACTCACCTTTTCTGTACTCCGCTTTAGGAGGCCTTCATGTCAACCCTACATGGCCATGTGTGTCTCCATGACACGACCAGTACATGGCCTCCAGCGGCATCGCAGTACATGGCATGTACTCAAAAATCACCAGGCGTGTACTTCAAAAGTTTCCTTTTTTTCAAAAAAAATACTAGAAAAGGAAAAACATATCTGAAAATAAGATCCGGGTTCTTACAAACTACTTCCCTTAAAAAAATTCATCCCAGAATTTCTATAGCTTGGCATAGAAGAAGAAACCCCGAACAGCTCCGGCCACTATGCTCGTACATTGGCCTCCCTCTCCCATGTCTCATCCTATACCCGCCTGTGATTCCATAGCACCCGTACTAGAGGAACAGAATAGCCCCGAAGAACCTTCATACTACGATCAACAATCCAGAACGGATTCTCCTTGAATAATGCATCCACATCTAGCTCAATCTCATCGGGTTGAAGGACATGAGATGGGTCTGAAAAGTAACTTCGGAGCTGAGAAACATTAAAAATGATGCGCACTGCCTAGTACCTCTAAGGTAACTCCAACCGATAGGCAACCGACCCAACTCTATCCAACAACTCAAACTGTCCGGCATACCTTAGTGAAAGCTTACCCTATCTCCTAATCCTCTTATGCCCCAACCTCGGTGTGACATATAGGAAAACTTGATCCCCATCCTCGAACTCCAGAGGTCATCTCCGTTGATTAGTATATGACTTCTGTCGAGACTGTGCAGTATCCATCCTCTTTTAAATCCACTCTATCTGCTCTGTGGTTTCCTGAATGAGACGAGGTCCCATCAAAGCTGCCTCTCCTACCTCTAGCCAACATAAGGGTGATCGGTATGACATACCATACAAAGCCTCATAAGGTTCCATTTGAATTGTCTCTTGAAATATATTTTTGTAGGAGAACTCTACTAGAGGTATATGCTTCTCCCAAGAATCCCCAAAGTCCATAATGCATGCCCGGATCGTGTCCTTAAGCATTGGAATCATACGATCAGACTGGCCATCAGTCTAGGGATGGTATGCTGTACTCAAATGTACCTGTGTACCCAAAGTGTTTTGAAGCCTCTGCCAGACCCGAGAAGTAAAATGCGCATCCCTTTCTAAAACAATGGAGGGTGGAACTCCATGCAGAAGTATAATCTCTCGGATGTACAACTGCCTTAGATTATCAACACTGAAGTTCTCCTTGATCAACAAGTAGTGAGTAACCTTCGTGATTCTATCCATGAAAACCCAAACTAGGTCATTCCCTTGAGGCGACCTCAGTAAACTGGTCACGAAGTCCATCACGAAATCATTTCACTTCCACTCAAGAATGGGTAAATGTTGTAAAAGCCCTACTGGTCTCGGATGCTCTGCCTTCACCTGCTGACAAGTGGAACACCTCATGATGAATCCAGCAATGTTCCTCTTCATACCTGGCCACCAATATTGATTGTGTAGATCATGATACATCTTTGTGACACCAGGATGAACTTCCCAAATTGAGGAATGAAAATCCCACATCAGCTCATAGCGTATATCTGCTGTCACCCATATGCACCCTTGGAAATGAATGAACTCATCCTTACCTATAGTCCACCAAGGAATAGGGTCCTCTATTGACCCACTTTTTCTTAGGAATAGGCCTTCAGAAACTGAATACTACCTCATTCGTACTCGATCAAGACGGGTAGAAGTAACAAATAAAAAAGATAGAAATGTCTACCCCTATTTGTCGTGCACCTCCAAATATATCTCATAGAATAGAGCCATAAGCTGCCACTCACTACTGGCTTCCCAAACAACCTTTATTTGAGTCCTCCAACTCAATGCATCAGCTAGTGCTTTGCCTTTCCCAGGCGTATAGGAAAGATCAAAGTCAAAGGACTGTAGGTACTCAACCCACACATGCTATCTCAAATTCATATCTTTTTGAGTGAAGATATAATTGAGACTCTTGTGGTTGGTGAAAACCACAAAGTTCTCTCCTAGAAGATATTGTCTCCAACAACATAGGGCATGAAAAACAACTGCCAAATCCAGATCATGTGTTGGGTAATTCCTCTCGCGTTTCCTCAATTACCGAGACCCGTACGCAGTAACTCCATCACCCTGCATAAGAATAGCTCCCAGGCCAATACCTAATGCATCAAAGTAAATAGTATAGCTCTTTCCTGGCTCTGGAAAGAATAGTATTGGTGCTAAATTCAAACTCACTTTTAGCTCCTAAAGGGCTGACTCACAAGAATCTGACCATAAGAAGTTTCCACCCTTCTTGGTCAGACCTGTAAGCGGTGCTGCTAAGCATAGAAATTCATATATGATGTGTCTGTAGTATGAAACCAGCCCTAGAAAACTCTATACTTCAAAGACGTTTAGCTGCTCCCAGGAAGCTACTGCTCTCACTTTCTCTGGGTATTCTGATACACCTGTCCCTGAGATGACATGACCCAAGAAGTGAATATGGTCCATCCAAAAGTAGCATTTTGAGAGCATAGAATATAACCGATTCTCTATCAGTGTACTCAAAATGTTCTCAAGATGTGTGGCATGGTCGTGTCGAGTGTGAGAGTACACCAAGATATCGTCCACGAAGACCACTACAAAAGAATCGAGGTATGGATAGGACACTCGGTTCATCAGTGCCATGAAAACTATAGGCGCTTTTGTGAGACCGAATTACATAACCATATATTCATATAGACTATACATTCTTCGAATGAATGTAAGAGGTATATCAGATGGTCTAACGTGAAACTGATGATAACCGTATCTTAGGTCAATCTTCGAGATCACCCAGGCTCGAATCTGATCAAAGAGATCATCAATCCTAGGAAAGGGATATCAGTTCTTGACTTTCAACTAGTTCAACTTCCGATAATCCACACAAAGCCTGAGGGTATCATCTTCCATCTTCACAAACAGGACAGGCGAACCCCAAGGAGAAGTACTGGTTCAAATGATACCCTTTGCATGAAACTCCTCCAACTTTTCTTGAGCTCCTGAAACTCAGGTGTGGTCATCTTATAAGGAGGAATGGACACCAGTGCCACTCTTTCCACAAGATTAATAGAAAGGTATACCTCATGATCTGGAGGAAAACATAAAAATTCCTCTGGAAAGACATCCTTGAAATGATCCGCCATAGGGGGAAAGTCTAACTGTGATGTCCCCTAGTCATCCAGATATAGACTAACAATCTGGGCTATAACTCTACCCACCCCATGATGCTCGGGTCCTGATCTACTCTCCTAGACATCCCACTTGCCTCTATAAAGAAATGATCCATCCTATGGTGATATGAAGCTCACCCTGTGGTGATAAAAGTCGAATACTACCTGGAAGGGAACCAACCAGTCCTTCCCGAGAATGACATCATTGCCTGTCATCTCTAGGACATAGAGGTCCCATTGAAAGTGACACCCAGCAACCTCTAGAAGTCACTCCTTACACTAATGTATACTAGGTGTCCTAGTCCCCAACAGTGTGTCTAACGTCAACATATTGGTAGAGGAAAAGATGCAGATCCCAAGGATATATACAACAACAATAGAGACAAGGCTATGAGAAAGCCCCTATATCGAAAAGTGTAGAGGATAAAACTAAGTCTACTAAGATCGTACCTCGAATGGTAGAGGGTCCGTGATCCTGATCTTACTGGGTCTGCTCCACTGCAAAAGTCTAGCCTACACTGCGACCCTGTGTCTTAGCTTGACCACTCTGAGCTGATCCACTTTGATGTCACTGAATGATTGGTGACTGACCACCGTGGCCACGAACTCCACCTCAGCCTGAATGGCCAGAAGAACTCCAGTTCCCTGACTGGTGAAAAACTGGTGGTTCTGCTCTCGAATGAGGAGTCATAGAAGAACCCCTGTCACCGACTGCTGGTGAAAAGATCTGACAAAAGTACTTAAGGAGACCCAACGTGCATCATGATCGGCACTCCACTGGGTCTCTCTAGCACTGCTAACTTGTATTCCCATCCCTTCCAAAATGGTAGGATACCACATGGCTACTAGAAGATGTGTCTCGCTTCCTCAGATCACCGTGTGTAGACTCCCTACGGTGCTTCCTACTGTCAGCTGGTGAAGCACTAACTCTGGAAGCAGAACCACCCAGGCTCTCAGGCCTAATATCTATAATTACACTCCGCAATCAGTGCCTGGATGATGATGGAAGTGATGGAAGTCAACCTGAAGATATACACCTGTGAGCAGATCTCCCATCTGAGACCATCCTCAAAATTCATTCCCAAGAACAACCTATCTCCACAGGTGTGAAACGCTGAATCTCAGTGAAACGAGAGGAATAGTACATAACCGAAAGAGTACCCTTCTACAGACTCATGAACTCTAGGGCTTGGTCGGCCCTTAGGGTATCCAGATAGAAGTAGTCATAAATGAAACACTAAAACTCCCCCCACGCCATAACCGGGTGATGACCCTCCTGTGAGATCATGTCCCACCACCTCTTAGAGGAGTCTCATAGAATATAAGTAGTGATATTGACCCAAATTTCTAGAGGTGTCTCCAGATGCTCAAAGATCATCAACATGGCTTCTAGCCATGACGCTGCAGCCTGAGGTCCTCCCTCCCATGAGAAGGTGGGATGATGTTGCTTCTAGAAAACTAGCATCAAGTCTGCCATAGTCGAGGCAGGAGGTGGTGCTCCCTTGAAGGTCTGACTCATCCTCAGAAACCCTTCCCTAAACTGTGCATCAGCACCTGTAACCGGAATCACTACTGGTGCCAAGGATGGTAGAACAGGAGGATCTGCAAGAAGTCCCTGATCAACCATACCTGGCCTCTGATCACTACCCTACAGCTGGAGGACAACTGGAGGACGTCTCTGTGGCATGAATCTGCGAGGCCAATCGCACACCTTAGATTCATGATTATCAAGGACTGAAAACTGGAAGGACAAGAAAGGAGAAGAAGAAGAAAAGCATTCAAGTTCTGCAAAACATGAATACACAGCGTGTTCTTTTCCTACACGGCGTGTTCCCTTAAGTCATTTACATGGGCATGTACTTCAACTAAAAATTGGTTGTGTAACACCCCAAATACATGACGTGTGTTCAAAACACACGACATGTAATTGAATCATCTTCCCTACCCAAGTCCTTATACACTGTTAATCCACACAGCTCTCCCAAGGCAACACTACACGGTGTGTTCAAGGTAGACACGACGTGTACTAGACAAGCTTCACCTGACCCGTGTTGTTGGTGACACTACCTGACACATGGCCTGACACTACACAACATGTTCCGGACATACACACCATGTACTTGAAGGGATAACACCACCCAGTGTTGTTCGTGACATGATCGGGTACCTGGTATAAAATACAAGGCATGTTAAGAAGGCACTCGACATGTATTAGACACAACTCGGCCAACCTGTGTTGTTAGTGACATAGGTGACATGGGGTCGACACAACACAACGTGTAGAGAAGATACACGATGTGTTCACTATAGATTTTTTCCATCCCATGTCACTACCCACATGTCCTACGAAACGGTCAGAGGCTACACAACGTATACATAGAGTACATGGCATGTGCTTAAGAAAAACTGTTTCTTCCCGAATAGAAGAACACATGGCGTGTACTTAACATTACACAACGTTTATTCTAGGTTTTTCAAGACAGTAATCCTCAGATACTACTCTAGAACCCAGAAAACACTAAAACAAGCATTGAAAGTGCCAAATTATGATTCGTGAGGACCCATACTCCCCACGAATCAAAGTTTGACATCTTATACACATTATAACATGGAAAACAAGGCAATAATCCACCAAATTCTGATCCATGAGGGACCATAACACCTCAAGAACCAATGTTTGGTGTTCATTCATGAAAATATCTACACAAAACATTACCATATCAAATAGAAGGTATTTTTATCAAGGCATCTATCACAACAAAATGCATATTCAACACAACGTCTACCACAATGACATGAAATCTTAAATTCATCCTAGGTGAAAAGGAAAGAATGCACATAAAGTGATTTCTAAAAAGTTCCTATATGATTCATGAGATGGGATAACCTCATCTCCTCAGGTTGTGATAGAAGTAGAACTGAAATAACAACAATGGTAACAACACAAAACATGTGAATCACCCAACAGTGAAATCAAATCAACTGTAAAATTGAAAACCAGTAAAATTGAAATAAACGAGGTAGTATGGATTTTCCCTGTACACAGGTTAGCTACTTCCAGACACAAATTATTACCAAGTCCTGATTCCATTCTATAATTGGATAAAGGCTCCAAATAGTAAATCAAGAGAAAAGAAATCCTCTGATACCACTTTGTAACATCCCGGTTCCAGAATCCACCGAGAGGCGCCCCATTCCCGGTTGGTCACATGGACTCAAGTGAATTTCCCCAAATGACAAAGGCTGCCGACTATTAGAGAGGGCCTTGGGTGTGATAGTGGGGAAACTCTGCCGTCATTGGCAGAGTACACAGCGGGAGAAAACAACGCACAATAGAAGAAGCAGTAAATATCCAACAACAGTAAACATCAGAAGACTGATAAAGAAACAACTAGATCATAAATATATAAAAAAGATGCTTGATACATATATGTCTAAGAAAGAAGCCAAACAATCACAATGCTGAAAACAATACTAAACCAAATTACAAAAGCAAAATAGATGAGAAAATCCTCAGCATATCAAGCCTCAGCTTGGTCCCATTCTCTCCAGCTCCAATGTAATCAAGTACCTGAAGAAGAAGGGTTTTTTCCCTTATCTATACCTGTAGCAATATAATCTGTTTGGGCATGAAAGCATTGCCCAAACAGGGTTTGAGACTAAATATCAGTAGAAAACCACCATGAGATTTGTGCATAACAGTATGTGAATATATGGCGGTAGAAGTATAGAAAATAGTAAATAGGAAAGTACTCAACAGTAAACAATCCAAAGTTTCAAGCATTCAATTCACAAACAAGTAATCAGATACTCAAGCAAGTAGAAACAAACTGGTAACCCTATGGGTAGTTCTCACAGTCTAGTCCCTATGGTTCAACCAACATGTACTATCAACCCTCTGATTGGCACACATAGTCTCACCCCTCTGGTCCAGCTAAAGTATAGACTCTCTGGGGAAGCACTCACCATCAATTCCCCCTATAGTCTCACATTGTACTAAAGGCGCTATGGGGAAGCAATCAATGCCTCATTCCCCCTATGGACCATGTTGAGGAACTACAGACACTATGAGGAAGCACTCAAAGTCAATTCCCCCTATGGTCTTGCATCGTAAAATTATAAAGACTCTCTAGAGAAGCCCTTACGTCCATTATCCCTGTGGGCTACTATACTAGGTTCTCACGGCCCTGTGTAAGTCAAATAAATATATCACCCATAACGGCCAAAGTAAACCTCAAGAACAACTTGGATAGCATTTTATGGCATATTAGAACATTAGAACTATAGCACTACCATCCTAAAATACTAGGTATAGAAATTAAAGAGCAGCCAAAAAGGAAAACTAGAACCAATGGTCTAGACCGGATAACCATGCATGGAAAACATTTTTAAAGCATTATAATTAACCCTATTCACAGTCAGTATCCTCTACTCTTGAATATAAGAAAAGCAGGAAAACAATAGGGCTAAAACGGTAAACATGCAATACCCCGTTCAAGGGTATTGCTGGAAATATCACAAAATATTAAATAACTATCAACATAAAGGCACAAAACACCTACCTCGGGGTTAGGAGATCAAAATACTTTAACCTCAAAGAATTAATTTCTTTATAGCACCATAGATATAAGAAAATATCTAAAACGTTCAACCTATGATAACTTGGAAAAGAAGAGAAATCATGAAATGAGGTTCCAGTAGAAGAGATAACTCACCGATGTGATTCCAATGCAATCAATGGTGTTCGATTAAGAGGATGGATAGAGGCACAGAGGCTTGTCGAATATCCATAGCTTTAGGGGTTCTCTCGGACAAAGACGAACTATAAGAAGTGTGTGTTTTTCTTCAGATGCGACCCCGATGCATTTAATGAAAAAAAGAAAGTACACGACGTGTAATTTTTAAGTACATGGCGTGTACTCGCCTTTTTCGTACTCCAATTTAGGCGGCCTCCATGTCACCCCAACATGGCCATGTGTGTGGCAATGACACGACCAGCACACGACCTCCAGCGGCATTGCAGTACATGGCGTGTACTTCAAAAATTTTCATATTTTTCATTTTTCCTAAAAAATGATTAGAAATGGATAAACATACCTGAAAAGAAGATCCGGGTTCTTACATTTCACTATGGGTGTATAGATGGAAAAAATCCATATCATAAAATCCCACATATATCCCTAATCATTAACTACTAATATTAAGATAATAGAGTGCATTGTATCTATATTGAAACAATATTTTCCAAGGTAGGTTTCACTAGTATCATTCATCATACAATCAATGACACTGTCATATTTAGCTTGAATTTTCATAGGAATAAAAAAGTTAGTTGATGTTTTATTACAATCTTTTCCAATAGTTTCTAAACTATACATTGGTATTATTAACTACTAATATGGTTTTCTCTAAGAAATTTTCCTTATCCACACACTGATTTTATTAAATTAAATATTTATACTTCTATTAGGTGATAATCTAAATGAATCTCTCGATGCATTTGAATATCTTAATCCTCATCATCTTCTTGACCAAGGTGGACTATTTAAAAATTTATAATGTTTTATTATGAATATAACACCAAGAAAATCATTTTATAGATTTTCATAATATATTTGGACGAATTCAATAAAGTTGAAATGAAAGAACAATTGAGTGTTCTTTGAGATTTATGTGATGAACCCCTTCCTTATATACCCTATCACATACTACACAATCAAGTAACATCAATATTAATATTTAGATTATTAGAGGAACCAATACCAAGTCCATCAAAAGTAATTGAATAAAATGTATCCACATGTTTAATATAGGTTAATCTCCAAGTTGTGTGCCAAATTTACCTACAAGGAAAATGTCACTATATATAAAAATATAACCTCAACTAAAACTGAACACTCCCAGCCCATATCAAAACCTATATCCCTTATTGACTCAATTTAATCTAATAATGGATATTAATTTAAAAAATCAATGAATCATTTAGTAAACTCTATCATGGAATGATCACCAAGTCTAAGATATATGAACTATACCATATTTTCCATACTCATCATCATGGATATAAAATTCTCAAAAAACTAAGTTTGCAAGTCCTTAAAGGAGAAAACATCATGTGATCCTACCGAAATATAAGAATCCCGTAGTTCATATCTATACCATATAACTTATAGATATTAAATTATCGACCCCTATATTAGGGTATTAATCATATCAATAATACTATAGATTACCTTGATCTAATCCTCCCCACTGTATTGTCTATTATGGCCCAAAAAAAATTTGAATTCAATATCTAGAACTCCTATATGAGTTTTGATAAAGATAAAACACCCTAATAGATACACAATCTACGGACCAAATAACACAAATTCATCACTTTATATGTTTATGATCAATTAGAGGATAATGTTGTACCAATAGAGTTGTATAATTATCATCACCCTCATGGAATACTACTAGAAATCATAATGGAGGCATATAAATGAAATTATGATTATCCATAAGAATATTATAATGTAAATTATTTATATTGTAATAAAAAAAATTTATTTCATTAAATTTATTCACATTTCATATAGGTGATTATATATTGGATTTTGTATATACTAAAATGGAAAGGTGTGAGGTTAGTTGTTATTTGGATCCATGAATTCCTCTCACAATTATTTATTTTATAATAACAAAAAAATTATTCTATTCCAGCATTAGGAATAACCTCGGATCAACCCATTCTTCTTAATTATGAACTTGTGATATAATATTGTTTTATATTCATTCAAATACAATAACCCCTATTTTTTCCACATTATATAAAAAACATATATTATAAATTTAGTAATCTGTATTTTTTTAATAGGTCTATGAGGATATGATAACCCATATCATACTACAAGTAAAAACTTCAATCCATGATAAATGAAATTATGGTAATAAAAATCTTTGAAATCGTTTTCAGGTACTGAATTATGTTATCCTGGAAAGTAAAATTAATTTTTCACCCCATTTATCTATTCTAACCCCAGTATATCTTATCATTTCCCCTTTCATTACACTTTTTTAGGGAATGTCCACATATACCCATGACCATTAAAACTGACTTTTTAAGTTAGAAACTTCCTAGGGTGGGGAACCAAGTGTAGTTAGTTGACTCTATTATTTAGTAAAAAACCTCATAATAGTGTAGATTCAAAATGTAGTCCAACATGATGGAGAATCAAACAATAAGCCTAATGAAAAACCAAGGTGATCTTTCATGAACACAAATCTTAATCCAAGGTGGAAATATAGAAGGAAACCCAAATTTCATAGCCCTAAATGTGAGAAATATAGTCAATCAATCCTTTATTGTATACCTAACACTTTCCTAAACCCATACACCCTATTTCAGTAGAAATGATTCCTAATTGGATACCCATAATGTCTCCAAAACACATTTTATAAACCATCTTTTGACCTTTCATGGGATGATGTCATAATTTTCATACCCTCTATAGAATGAGTTCAATGATAAAGTTGATTGCATTTTTACCCACATCAACTTCAATTAGAAATTTTTATTATATTTACATTTTCACTAATAGACCATGTTAATAATTGTTAAAAAGAATGTGACAATCATTCATCAATTAATAGAAAGAATTAAAATATAAATAAATTAAAAATATTTTCCAAACTAATGAAAAATTTCACTTAATAATAGTATTCATAACATTGTTAAAAAAATAATAAGAGTTATATTATGAAAGATAAGGATGATTCAATGATTCACTGAACAATGAACTACAAAATTTATTCTCAATCCCCAATAAATTTTGAATCTTCTATGAAGTATTAGGGTTAAAAATTAATAGTTCATTAATAGTATTTTTAATGGAACATTTAAAATGAAAAAACCAAATGAAACTTATGGGTATATAGATGGTCCTATTGAGTAAAACGATATACAAGAAACATCAATCTACTATGAATATCCTTCCAAATATAGTGTAATGAAAACTCTTAGGTAATAATAAATCATCATGAAAAACCGATAAACCTCACTAGGAAAATCGAGGAGATCAATATTAAGAAGGATTAATAAATCCAAACTATTGACCTTGTTTTCACAATTTGTTACAAATATGGCCATATGATTGAAAATTTCCAAAAAAAACCCATCCATTAAGTATGTTCTTCTTGTAATATAACATGAAGAGGTGAATTAATTAATATTGTATAATAAAAATTCCATATGAATTTCAATACAAGGTATAATGGCCCTCTAGGAAACTATTGTAAGGATATCCAACAACCTAGTCATCCAAATGGATCAAGTCTCTACCCATAGAAAAATTTACAATCCATAACCATTTTCAACCAAAATTGATCAAATACCAACATCCACTATATATATATATATAACAAAATATACCATTGGGAAAAACTGAAAAATTCATTCCTTAACCAAAGTAGTACAAAAAGGATTACATAAATAATTGTGCAGGAAAATGGAAAAGATTATTTATATAGTTTTGTACATAACGCGTGAATTTAAAATCATTAAAAAATGAAAATTAAATATTCCCACTCAACACTTACATCATCCTACCTTATTTTTAGAATCAAACATCACATAATAATCTCTCAAAGATCTCAAATATCTGACCATATTGAGTAGTAGGAGTCCCATTGAGAAACTAGAACAAATTATTCCAAAAAAATTTGAACCTTATATACCTCATGAAATTGATGAAGAATAACTCATTGAATATATAAAATACATTGACAATGTGTTAGAACCAAAACTATTTCTAAAAATTTAGATAACTACTATTTTCCCTCAATACAGAAGGGTAAAACACAATCCTATGTTAAATGAAAAATTAAGGGTCATCTTCTCCCAAAAAATTCATAAAATAGAACTTATTAGGATAATACAAACCATAATTGAATAATAAATGTACCTAAAGGACCTGTGTACATTAAAATAATGAAATTATCCTTCTAGATCTCAATACGAGTACGATAATCCATAGAGAAATGAATTCTAATATGAAAGGGTCGTGATATATATAAATCATCATATAATTTAGTGAAAAAAGTTTTGAAGTCCTTGTGTGATCTTGGATCCATTGTGAACCTCATTACATATATAATTTATTTTGAATTGGGGCATTAATTAATCCATAACTCCAATGTCACTCTACAACAAGTTTATTACAGAGTCCATGTTCCTAAATTGATCTTCTATGATGTTCTAGTTAATTTATAACAACATCATCTACCCTTAAAACTTAATTGTCATTGAAATTAAATGAAACCAAGGAACTAGTGAGTACACATTAATCATCCATTATAATATTTTCTTAGAAAAAATCAGATAACTAATTAGAGTATGTAATGGTAATATTAACATGATTAGTAGGAAATTGAGTCCTGTAATTTGTTATTAAGAGGGGGATATCATGTCATGAATTTTAATACTAATATGGGGATATCATCTTGGGGAATTTGTTTTTAAGTGGTCGATCTCAACTCTAGGATATTATTACCATGTAAAGGATCTAGAAACAATGAATCTGATATCATGTGGATAATCATGACTCATATATTTTTTTACAAAGAGGACGATATTAAGAAAAAATTATCATTACCAATAAGAAGATTTCAACATAAAACATTTATTACTAAAAGGGGTATATTGAATAGATGTTATTTTACAGATAAGATAACATTAAATGAAGGATTTTATTATATATGAGGAAATTGGATATAGGAATTTGTTACCAAGAGTAAAATATTGAATCAATGTATTTTTTAAAAAGGGGAGGATCTGAGATCATGGATTCTATTACCAATTGGAGAATTATAGAACAATCTGTTTAATTTATCAATGAAGACCTAAACTCAAGACATTTGTTACTAAGAAGGTATTTTTAACTCAAGGAATTTGATATCAATATGATAATGTCAACTCAAATAATGTTTCACGTTAAGGAGATTCTTAAGTCAATGTATTTTTGACCATGTGTTTAATATAGACTTGATGTGTTTCTTTCCAATTGTAGGATCTTAGATCAAGGAGTTTATAACTTGGAGTGTAATCTTGACCAAAAGTGTTTACATTAATGATAATTTTTACTCCAACATGATGGGTCTGTGAATTTTGTTTCATGAGTATTTTTGAGATTGGGGATGGTTCGTTGTTGTGTCTCATTGAGGTTTTCGAAATGAATTTGAAAATTAGGAATGCTATAATTGGTTAGTCATATTTAGAAATTAGAGAATCATAGTTCTATATCTCTTTATACATCATAAGAATAGTTTTATATTAGGAAATTTTAAGTTTTTTATATATTAGGATTTTTATATGTGAATAGATTCAACTAATTAAAGTTAAACTAATTAAGAAATCAATAATTTACAAAATACATTATTTAGTTCTATTAAAATATAATTAGTCTCTAATATATATATAATTAAATTATGAACATTTCTTTTCTCTATGGTTACTCTTTTAATACTAATCATATTTTATAGTTTTAATATTTTTAATTTTAAAAATATCATTTTTTTCTCTTTGAAAAGTAAAAGTATTAGATTTATATCAACCTAATTGACTATTATTCATGAATATTTGTAAACACAGTTATTGAATACTTTTAGTATTTTATCCAATTTATGGTAAAACTATCAAGGAAAAAAATATATTTGTAGTTTTATAAATTAATTATAACAATTTATTGCAACAATTTGTAAATGAAAAAGGGGATTATAAAATGGGTTTAAATTGAGAAATTCTTATTTATTGGAAATTATATTGGGAGTTATTTTCTTTAAAAATTGATTTGTCAGTAAGGAATTATTTTTAAAATAGTTGTTACAAATGGTAAACTAAATTGATAATCATTAAATGAAATAAAACTAGGGTTAAAATCATTTTAAATGACGGATTAATTTTGCAGTCCTGGAAATTCTGTGAAAAAATAGAAAATGAAAAACCTTATATGAATAATATAGTAGGAACACCACAAGACTATAATCCTATATTAAATTGGTATTTTCAGATTCCTTAGTGTTATAGTACATATTTCTATTTTCATATCCTTATGTAGATAGAATTATGACTAGAAACTATAGCCATTTGTTGGAAGAAGGGTAGGTATTTTTTGATGAGGATGTGGTTGAAAACATGGAATTAATGAGTCCAATAGGTAAATAGATTTAGGTATCAATATTAGTTGTTATTATTAGAGGTAATAAGTCTTATGCTTGAAATATTTTAGTAACATGAATCTATTGATATTAATTAATGTTTAATCTATTTTCAAAATTTTATAAAATAATATGAGAAAAATTGAGCTATTTTTCACACCGAGTTTAAAAAGTAAATTTTAAATATGAGGAAAGATTTATTGGTTGGAATCTGTATTCCATAATAATTTATTTGTTTGATAATAGGTTTATATTTGGTTGATGTTGTGTCACATAAATTAAAGTTAGTTAAATAAAACCAGGTACCTAATATGAGTTCAATGAGTACATAGTGATGGTAAATGATGTGAGTGTTCTTTGGGAAGACCATTGGGTACTAGAAGGTGGGGTAAAGGGTAAGTACTAAACCAATGAATTTATAAGGTATTTCTATTAGTTCTTTTATTAAATAATTATTTAACAAAAAGTATAATGTTTTTCTAATGTTAAATGAGAATGATTAATATGATGAATTTATTAGCATAAAAGTATAATATTTTGGGGTGTCATAGTTTTATATAATTTTAATTTATTAGTTAACAAATAATATGTGTAAAATAGTTATTTTTCGCTAAATATTATTAAAATATTAATGCATTTCATGACAATATTACTATAGAAAGTCATAGTATAAAATATTTAGTAAAAATATAAATATATGTGATTATTATGATTATATTATGGAATACACATATATTTTGTTATATTTTTTTTAAATAAATTAATATCAATTTGTGTATCAGTTAAATGTAAATTTATTTGTGTTAATATTAATATATTGATCACAAATTTTTCTAATATTTAAATTAGTAATAATTATATTATATTAGCTCATATAGATATATTATACTAATAAATTATATAATATAATAGTTATGTATATAATACATATACCTACATTTGTTATGTAAATAGAAATATTATTATTAAAATGGGGTAATTTGAGGTTGGATGGCCTTAGGTGGAGGAAGTGGTGGCCCTTCCCAAAAGGATAGTGTGTGGGTGTGAGTGTTGTTTTTTATTCATGTACACCCCAATAAATACACGGATAATAATAATAATGATAATAATAACATAGAATGTTGTTATAATTACAATTAATATATATTAAAATGTTTTAATATTAATTTATATATAATAATAATATAAAAAATGTGGATTGTTATTTTATAATGAGAATGGAATAGAAGGCACGACATGGAGGGGGTTTTCCTTGGGCGATCAGTGTATAGAAATTAATTGGGCCGACATGCTCCCTTCCATTGTCTTCCTCTATTTGAGTCTTTTTCTCCCCCTTTAATTATTGTCTTAAGGTTATGTAAACCACATTAATGAGGAAATTGTTTAAATTTATTATTCACTTACAATTAATTACATTAGATATTTGGATTGGATTTCACCAAAATCATTGAGATATCATTGCAAGTCACTGGGTTTTATTTTTGATTTTCTTATATTGACCCAAAATATTCTATAAAACTTATTTAACCACCATTGAAAAGTTTTTCTTCCTAATAATTGGGCTACCTTAAATTTTTTTATTGGAACATATAATATTTTTGATTTCATCGATATTGTGGAGAATGAGGGGTCATTTCAATTTGTTAAATTATGAATAATATATTTAGGATGTAATGGAATTTTTTTATAATTTATTGAAACTGGTTCATTATGGTTTCGTTAAATATTACCATTTTCATAGGTTTGTCTCTATTTCATATTATTTTGTTAAATTTTATATTTCATTGTTGTGTATTTTTCGGGATTTTTTTGTTTTAGTAATGAAATGAAATGTTTTATTATTTTCATGTTTCTGATGAAGTTTTTAATTATTTCATACATTAAACATTTCATTAAATTATGTTTTTATCGAATTAGTCATTATTTTAGGTTTATAAAATTATATGAAATCAAAAAATAGTTTTCAAATATGAGAAACCTTCTCAATATGTCAATATGTTTTTGGTTGCAACACTCTATTTCCTATTATTTAGTATATGATCAGAATGTTGGTGTTGGGGATTTGTCTATCTTGAATATTTTTAAACATATAATTTTTTAATCATATAAAATTGAGTTTACATAGATAATTTTTTTAAAAAACTATTTTAATGTTTTTTTCCGGGGAATCATTTTTGAGTTTATAAATTGTCTTAGGTAATTCTTTAATTTTTTTACCCATTAGAATTTGGTAATATGAATGGTAATTGATGTAATGATTTATTAACATTTGTGTACACTTTCTATTTTATATAAATAGTCATGTTTTCTATTTATAAACATGGTTATGCTACTTGGTTATATTTGGTGAAGTGTTAAGAACACATGGAATATTGAATTTAGTTATAAAAAGTAATGTTTGGTTTTATCTAACATGTCCTTGTTTCTTGTTTAAATCATTCTTAGTTCAATTATTGGTTTCCACCAATAATTTATTGTTTTCTATTAATATCACAATTACTTCCATATTTAGTTTCAAGTAATAATGTTTTTATTTCAGTTTAAACATACCCTCTTTGAATATATATAAGTAAATTAATGTTAACTATATATTAAATCATTTCCTTAATAAATTATCTCATTTTATTAATACATATTTTATGTATTTTATGTTTTAGACATTATTATTTCATTAAATAAGATAATCACATTAGTAGTTATTCCGTGATTTAGGGTATGTATCATTTTAAAAATATATTCCATATTTATTTATTATTCCAAGGATTAGATATTGTTTGGATTATTCAATATAATAATATATTTTACAATTAATCAATTATAATTGTAACACCCCGATTTTCAATTAAAGAATTAATTAAATTCATAAATGAAGTATAAATTAAATAAATAATATAAAGAAATATTTAAATAAAACCACATGATTTGATTTTATAAAAACGATTTTTTTAATTATATTATTTTGTAAATAAATTTTTTGATATAAAAAAATGGCATTTGAAAATAATATATATTAATTATACTTTTGAAATGATATTTTCCAATATATTGTTTTATTAAATAACAATAATTAAAGGTAATATTATTGATATAAATTTTGTTTAATAAAATTATAATTTTATTAAATATTGAAATTATACATGTCATTTAATATTACTATTTTAAAATATAATATGTTGTAAAAATAATACCAAATATTTTACGTAACATTATTTTGTAAAAAATTCACTATTAGTTATAAAATTTAAATTTTTCTAAGTAAATATTTAATCTAAAATATGAATTAATATATTATAATTACTAATATAATAATGAAGATATAAAATTAAAAAATTGAATTAAAATCAGATTTGGGGTTAGGGGGCCGTGAGTTGAGGGGGTTAGATTGGGGAGGAAGTAGATCAGCCTAGGGTTAAGGGGTTCACTGCCAGTGGGTACCGCCTGGGAAGCTCCATCGCCGAGGTAGATAAGAAGAGTAGAGCCTAAGGTTGAGTCGCACTATAGGGGGATTGGAAGTTAGGAGTTGTGGTCATTGAAGTAGGTCGAGCCAGTATAAGGACCAAACCTTAAAACATTACATAATATTAAATTAAATGAATAATTCAAATTGAGGATCTTTTCTGGTTTAGTGTTTTAGAGAATAGGACATAACTATTACATCTCAAAAGATTACAAAGTAGACACTTCTACTCAGTTTCCATTTTTTCAAAAAATAAAAACTCTTGAAAAAAATAGTCATGTCTAGTTCCATGTTTTATACATCATGACTTATCCTTTATCCCATCCTTAACCCTATTCAACTTTAAGCCCTGTGAAAAACATTTCAAAACATGGTCTGAGCATAAAAAGCTCAGTAAGGGTTTTAATAAAAGAATGAAAACATTAGTTCATCATTACATACATAATATAATCTCTTTAACATGCCTCATGAAATCATAAGATTTATGAATAACACATGGAAAAAAAATCATAAAGGTAACTTGTGGCATCCATATCATACTTACATTGTAGCTATCACAGCTACATGGGGAGTTACATTTGGAATAACCATCACAGTATATTCCCTAAATATCTCAGGGGAAACATTCACGTTTACCTCTCTCTTGTTACCCAATGCATTAGAGAGATATCTCGGGCTCACTCTCCCTAGGATTATCACAAAACCACCTCTATACGTAAATAATTCCCATGAACCATAACATATTCATAACACATAAAATAAGCATAAAGGAAAGATAACATTTAAACATTATAATCACAATATATCATTTAAATATATTAACATAGAAAATACATTATCAAAACCATATTCAATACCCAAATACATAAAATATTATATGGTATTTATTTTCCTTTTAAAAACATTTCACCTTGTTAATGAAGCCAAAGATCAAATAATACACAAGGCGGTAGAAAAGGTTGTTGTCACCGCTTACGTTAAAAAGAAACATTATTATTTTTTCATTTAGTAAAACGCATCATAAGAAAATATTCCCTTTTAATGAAATGAAATGTCAAAGGTATTTATAAACTGTATAAAATAATGTTGAGAATAAAACAAAATATGCCTCAACGACAGGAGATTGAGATGAAGTCCCTTACCTCGTTTCCGACTTGAACTGATCGTTCTTTAATCTCTTTTATAATAAACTAAAGATAATTTTTACTTTCTTAAGAAAATTTTTCAGGTTTATTATTCCTTTTATATCACTTATTACCATTTTACAAACATTATGTAATCATTTACGTTACTAACGGTTATTTCGTCGATATTTGTTACTTGAGTTAAAATGAACACCTTATAATTACAAGTTGTCCATGTCATCAACAATCCATTATTTCCAAAATTATATTCATGATTTAGATATAATATATATCATATATATCCAATATATATATGTATTTATAATATTACATAACATTAGGAGATAAGAAATGAAATTCACCGTTCATGGAGACAGAAAGTCATACGTACGCATGAATGATGCATTCATTTATATTTCATACTTTAATTGAATTAAAACAATAATGATACCTAGTTATATTATAATTATAGTATAATATCATATATAATACCTTTATCTATATCCGTTATACGTCCCATATATGGCATTAACGAGTCATATCATTTTGAGGGGGCGGTAGTCCGCACTTCCTCAAATCAAATTATCGTGTTTACCCACTATGGAAACCGTAAAGGTATGATATAAATGAAAAATACAGAATCATAAAGAAAATATAAAAATAATATATATCATATATAAATTATTTTCTATCTTAATGTTCACCATAAGAGGTGGTAAGAAATAATTGAACAATCATCGATCTGTGAGGCGGTAGTTCGTCATTCACAGAAATAGTATGTTCTTCACCCATTAGATGGAGGTGTGTGTAAGTGAAATTAGAACCCTTCTCATATAAACATACTAGTATATTTATGATACTAGTGATGTTATAAAATAAAGAAATAATAATATTTTAGGGGGTTTTAGAAGTAAAATAAAACAAAATAACTTAAGAGAAGACGTTACCTATAAAATGGGTAACTCCCTTTGGTTTGAACCAAAAGGGATTATTTAAGTGTTTATTTTCCAATGTTAAGGCTTCTAAGATGAATAAAGGGATCTTGGGATCTTATTGGAGTAGATTTTTTACAAATTAAAGGCATGAGAAGTGTGAGAAATGGGTTAGAAGTGAGGGATTTTTATAAGGAGAGGAGGGGCTCTTTAAAAAAGTGTGAAAAAATTATTTTATTATAAACTAATGTTCAATTTCAAAAGGTAAAATAATAATTAAAGTAAAATTTAAGATTACTCATGGTAGAAATAAAAACATCCAATAAAAATTGGAGTGGTTTTGGTTATTTTTTTAATATTTATAATCTTATTTATTTAAATAATTAATTAATGATGTGCATATTGCATCATTTTTGTGCCATAAAAAATTAATTTATTTGATGTCCAAAAATTATAATAAAAATACCATGATGTTGGAAATATTTTTATCATTCCAAAGAATATTATTAGTTGAAATGATAACTTATATAACCCCATGTAAAAATTGATTTACTTTAAATTAATTAATATAAAATGTCATTATTACTCCCATGTGGCTCCATTTGGTTGCAAATTCGACCCAAGGATGCCCATGATCGGGTATGTATCAGTGAATAGGATTAGAAAACATGTTATGGAAATTTAATATTCTTATACTATTATATTTTACTCTTATTTACAATATTTACCTTTTAATCATGGTAAATAAAATATTTACTGAAGTAAATATTTAAAATGTCTAAAAATAAAAGTTACGTATTTACACAATTTGGACATACTAATTCCAAATATGGAATCAAATTTTCTAAATTCAAAACACATAAGTGGAATAAATTAATTTAAAATTAATTCTCACTTTCAAAATAAAAAGGGTGTTTTTAAGAAATAATAACTATCAAAAGATTGACAATATTTTAAGTCCAATTTCAAAGTGAAATTAATTTCAATGTCCAGCATTGGATTAAATAGTAAAAATATATTATAATTACACTTTATAACCAATTAAAAAGATAATCTAACCATATAAAAAATTATATTAAAAGGCACTTTTGAATTAAAATACAGTATTTTTCATTATTCCTTAAAAAATGAACTTTTTCAGAAAAATACCAAAAATTTACCGAAAGTAAATTATGATGTCCCGAATCTAAAGAAGAATTTTATTTTGTCAAATAGAACATCTAAAAATAACCAAAACAAGATTTAATGAGGGTTGGCCATCAAAAGGTGGTAAATCGACCTTTTAAATAATATTAGAGTATTTATGCTTAGATTCATTCACATTTTAAGCCTCAAGCTTTAATTAGATAAATATAAAAATATTTAACAAACCTATATAATCATATTGCAGTTAGTTATATTCATTCCGGAAAATATAATGGTTTGGAATTAACTACCATTTAAAATAATAATATTATATTATTAGTTTGCAACGTAAGAATTCAATGAAAATCACTGTTGCGTATTGGGTACACTATCAAACATAGCATCCCCATTAAAGTAAAATTAATAGTTATTTCAAAAATATTAATAAACATTCAAATTTATTATTCTTTATTTACTTGGGATGTTACATCCTTCCCCCCTTATAGGAATTGAGTCCTCGCAATTTTTATTCACTTATCAAATAAGTGGGGGTATTTATCCCTCATAACATTTTCAGATTCCCACGTTGCCTCTTCAACCATATGGTTTTTTCACAAAACCCTTACCTGAAAAATTACATTATTCCGTAACACTTTATCTCTACAGTCAAGAATCTGGGTGGGTCGTTCCTCATAGGAGAGATTCTCTTCCAACTGAACTACCTCTGGGCTTAAAACATGAGATGGATTTGGCATATCTTTCTCAACAGTGAAACATGATAAACATTGTGTACCTGTGATAAACTTGAGGGTAATTCCACTATGTATGCAACTTCTCCAACTTTATCTAGGATTTCATAAGGTCCAATGAACCTCGGACTCAACTTTCCCTTCTTACCAAAATGCATTACACTTTTCCATGGAGAAATTTTGAGAAATACATGATCACCTACCTCTAAAGATATATCCTTCTTCCATTTATCAACATAGATATTCTACCTACTCTGAGCTGTTCTCATGTTCTTCTGAATCAACTAATCTTTTTCTACCATCTTTTCTACTAATTATGGTCCCATCATATTTCTTTCACCTACTTCATCCCAAAAATCTAGATTTCGACAACACTTTCCATATAATGCCTCAAATGGAGCCATCTGTATACTGGAATGAAAACTTTTATTATATGAAAATTAATCTAAAGAAATATGGTGGTCTCAACTTCACTGGTAATCCAGTGAAAAAGCTCATAGCATATCCTCGAATGTCTGAATTGTTCGTTCTGACTGCCCATCTGATTGAGGATGAAAAGTTGTACTAAAATTTAATTCTATAGAAAATGACTTCTGAAGGCCTTCCCAAAAGTTAGAAGTAAACCTGGGATCACGATCAGATATAATGGAGAGGGTAACACCATGCAACCTGACTATCTATTTAATATTCAACTGAGAAAGATTATATAGAGGAAAAGTATCTCGAATATGAATAAAATGATCAGATTTAGTCCAGCGATCAATAATAACCTCGATTGCATTGTTACCTCTAGATGTCTTTGGTAATCCCACAATGAATTCCATGGACATATTTCTCCATTTCCAGTCTAGCACCGGCAAATACTGAAGAATCCCTTTCAGTAACTGCCGCTCTGCATTATCTTACTGTCAAGTCAAACACTTCACAGTAAAATTAGCAATATCTCTTTTCATTCCATCCCACCAGTAATACTACCAAAGATCTATGTACTTCTTAGTACTGCTTGGATGAACTGAAAATGGGGAACTATGAGCTTCACATAATAACTCATTCTTCAACTGTGAATCACAAGGCATGCATCACCTTTTCCCAAACCTCAAAACACAATTATTATCCTTGTAATATTCAGGCAACTTACCCATCTGAACCAACTCTACCTTTTTTTGTAACTCACTGTATTCTTTCTGTGCTCACTTAATTCTATCTGAGAGAGATGATTCCACTGACTCCTGAAACAAAAAAAAAAATTATTTCCTACACCAAAAAATTCTATTCCAAAGTTCATTGAATCAAAAACCAAAGGATCTCATTCCAAACATAGTATGGTTAGTGAAGCATTACCTGTTTGACTCAAAGCATCAGCCACTTTATTGGATTTTCCTTGATGGTATTGGATCATGAAAAAATAATCCTTGATTTATTCCAACCATCTCCTCTATCTCATGTTCAATCCTTTTTGAGTGAATATATACTTAAAACTTTTGTGGTTAGTATATATTTCATGTTTCACTACATAAAAAATGATGCCTCCAAATTTTTTAATCAAAAACAACAGCAGCGAATTCCAAATCATGTGTAGGGTAATTTAACTCATGAGGTTTTAACTGACCTAAAGCATAATCAATTGCCTGATCATTCTACATAAGGAAAAAACCAAGTACTTTCAACGATGCATCAATGTAGATAAAAAACTCCCAATTTCTGGAAGGCAGTTCCAAAACTGGACCATTCACCAATCCACATTTCAATTATTGAAAACAATCATCACATTCTTTTGTCCAGATGAAATTAACACCTTTTGGAGTTAACATAGTCATTGAACTATATAACCTTGAATTTTTTTAACAAACCTTCGGTAATAACCATACAAACTAAGAAAACTATGAATCTCAGATATATTTGTGGGTCTTGTCTGTTCATCAACATCTTTTGTTTTATAAGGATCAACAATTAAGCCATTTTTTGAAACAATGTGACCCATGAATGAAATTTGTTATAACTAAAACTCAGACTTTCTGAATTTCACATACAGTTTCTTTTCTTTTAAGGTTATCATGAAAACCTTTAAATGAATTTCATGCTCCTCTTTACTTTTAGAAAAAAATAAAATATCATCAACGAACACTACCACAAACTTATCCAAGAACTCATAGAAAATTCTGTTCATTAGATCCTTGAATACAATAGGTGTATTGTTTAACCCAAAAGTAATAACTATAAATTCATAATGTCTATATCTAGTATGAAACACGGTCTTCAGAATTTATTCTTCCTTTACTTACAACTGATGGTACCCCGACCTCAGATCAATCTTAAAAAATACTGATCTCCCTGGAGCAGATCAAACAAATCATCGATATGAGGTAAAGGATACTTGTTCTTAATAATGATGTTATTCGATACTCTATAATCAATGAAAAGTCTCCTTGAACCATGTTTTTTAACAAATAAGACAATAACACCCCATGGTGATGTGCTAGGTCAAACAAAACATTTATCTAATAACTCCAGTAATTGCTTCTTTAACTATAAAGGTTTAGTTTGAGCCATTCGATAAGGGGGTTTTGAAATTGTTTTAGCATCATGCACTAAGTCAAAAATTAATTCAACTTCCCAATCAGGTATAATACAAGACAACTCATCAGGAAAAACATCAAGGTACTCATTTACCACTGGCACATCATTAATCTCAACACTTCCTTTATTTCCAATAATATGTACAAGGTAACATTCATTTCCATCTCTTACTAGTTTCTTAGCTTCTTGATATGTTATAAAAAGTAAGGGTTCATTCTTGTCGACAAACTGAAAATATTTATGAAAAGAAACCGCATTTTCTCTACCATTAATCTTAGCATGATAAAAAAAGCCAATCCATACCCAAAATAACATCAAACTCTACTAGAGGAAAAATAAAAACATTTGCTGGTAGATTCTTCCCGCACACAAGGACATGAAGGTTCTTATAATTTCTTTGTGTCCCAAAATTTCCGCTAGGTGTTTTTACCATAAGTTCTGTATTCATATCATGAGATGAAATTCCCAATTTAGTTGAAAAATTCTCTGAAATGAACGAATGTTTATACCCTAAATCAAAAAATAAATTGGAATAATATGAACTAACAAAGAGTGTACCTGATATTACTTCATTTGAAGTAAAAAAATCTGCTCAAGTAATTGAAAAGGATTTCACCACCCCTTTATTCTTGTGGTCTGGCTTCTTTCCCTTAGTTGAGTTATTCGTTAGACTCTCATTTTCATAATGAACCATTTCATTTAATTTGAAACATGTTACTGAAAGTAAATCAGAATTTGTCTTACCAATAACTTGATCTTTTTCAGTGTAATTACCAGACTTCTGTCCTATTTTACCACATCGGTAGCACTTACCAGAATTCAAAATACATTCCCCAACATGATTTTTACCACAATTTTCACAAACTATAAACTTATGTTTCTTACCATCATACTCTTTTTAAGAGTTCTCCATCTGCCACCTCGGCCTCTTATTCTGTAGTTTTTCAAAGAACACTTGATCATCGACATACTCCATTTCCACCTTCTTCGCAGAACAAACAAGTTTTTCATAACTTTTGAACTCACGAGACGCTAAATCCCTTTGATAATATGGCTTTAATCCTGAGTAAAAATGGCTGATTTTTCTATCAAGATATTGTATTAAATACATAGCGTACCATACAATTCAAGAAAATATTTCTTCATAAGAAGCCACTGAGTCATCCTCCTGCCTCAGTTCTAGGAATTGTTTTTCCATCCTAAGTCGGACCACCTTAGAAAAATATTTTTCAAGGAACATACCTTTGAATTCATACCAATCGAGAGCATCAATCTCCTTACTATACCTGATATTTTTCACCATCGACCACCACTGTTCAGCTTCACCTTCAAAATGGTAAACAGAAAGACTAACCTTTTGGTGTTATGAACACCCCATGACATCAAAAATATTTTCCAGTTCTTTAATCCACCCTTCTTTTAGCACAGGGTCACATGATCCTCTGAATGATTGGAGATGTTGCCTCATGAAATGCTCCATTACTAACATGTTCATCTGTGGTTGATCTGGATGATCTCATGCATGGATACCACCACCATTTATAGCCCGATTCAACTATACCATCACTACAAAAAACTATTCAGTTTTGATTCCGACCATATCATGTTTCTGATTTGGAAGGTTGTCTTCCTTCTGATTTCATCCCAACATTATTTCCATATTTCCTCTATGAAAAACCATTCTGAACACAGAAATATCTTAGGCAAAGCAACATGGTAATATGTAAATATCATATCATTTCCATATTAACATAGATTAATTTATGGATATTAATTTAATAATACCCTTACTTATAAAGTTATCTAAATTGACCTCTAATACCTGCTATATGAAATCTTCCTTAAAACATTAAATAATATTGAATTAAATGAAAAATTCACTTTGAGGATTTTTTAGGTTTAGAGTTTAAGAGAATTAGGACATAACAATTACATCTCAAAAGATTGCAAAGTAGACACTTCTACTTAGTTTCCATTTTTTCCACATAATAAAAACTCTTGAAAAAAAGAGTCATGGATAGTTCCATGTTTTAAATAGCTTGTCTTTTCTTTGATCCCATCCTTGACCCTATTCATCTTTAAGTCCTGTGAAAAACATTTCAAAATATGGGATGAGCATAAAAAGATCAGTAAGGGTTATAAAACAAAGAATGAAAACATTAGTTCATCATTACATACGTAACAAAATATCTTTAACATACCTCATGAAATTATAAGATTTATGAATAACACATAAAAACATAAATCATAAAGGTAACTTGTGGAATCCATATCATACATACATTGTAGCTATAACAACTATGTGGGGAGTTACATTTTCAATACCCATCATAGTATATTCCCTAAATCTAATAGGAGAAACATTCACATTTACCTATTTCATGTTACCCAATTCATTGAAGAAATTTCTTGGGCTCACCTGCCCTAGGTTTATCATGGAACCACCCGTATACATAAACAATGCCCAAGAACCATAACATATTCATAACACATAAAATAAACATAAAGGAGAGATAACATTTCCACATTCTAATCACAATATATCATTTAAATATATTGACATAAAAAATCCATTATCAAAACCTTATTCAATACCAAAATAAACAAAATAGTATATGGTATTTAATTTCCTTTTAAAAACATTTCTACTTGTTAAGGAATCCAAAGATCAAACAATACTCGCGGTGGCGGATAAGGCTATTGTCACTGCATACGTTAAAAAGAAACATTATTTTTTTTGTCGTTTAGTAAAATGAATCAGAGGAAAATATTTCCTTTGAATGAAATAAAAATTCAAAGGTATTTATACACTATATAAAATCAAGTAGAGAATAAAACAAAATATGCCTCAATGAAAGGATATTGAGATGAAGTCCCTTACCTCGTGTCCGACTTGACCCGATCGTTATTTATTCTACTGAATAATAAACTAATGTTAATTTCAACTTTCTTAAGAACATTTTTAATGTTTATTATTCCTTTAATATCAATTATTGCCATGTAATAAACATTATGTAATCATTTAAGTTATTAATGGTTGTTTCGTCGATATTTGTTACTTGAGTAAAAATGAACACCTTATAATTACAAGCTGTCCATGTCGTCAACAATACATTATATCTAATATGATATTCATGATTTAGATATCATATACATCAGATATATCATGTATATATATGTATTTATAACTGTACATAACATTTTGAGATAATAAATGAAATGCCCCGTTCATGGAGACAGTAAGTTGTACGTCCGCATGAACGCTACTTTCATTTCAATTTCGTACTTTAATGGAATTAAAAAATAATAATACCTACATATATTATAATTCCAGCATAATATAATATACAATAACATTAACTCTATCCTTTATACATCTCACATATGTCATTAACGAGTCATATCACTTTGAAGGGGCGGTAGTCCACACTTCCTCAAATGAAATTATCGCATTTACCCACTATGGAAACCATAAAGGTATGATATAAATGACCAATACATATTAATAAAAAATATAAAAATAATATATATCATATATAAATAGATTTCCATCTTAATGGCCACCATGAGAGGCGATATGAGATAAGTGAACAATCATCTCTTCGTGAGGCGTTAGTTTTCCGTTCAAAGAAATTGTATGTTCTTCACCCATTAGATGGAGGTGTGTGTAAGTGTAGTTCAAAATCATTCTCAAAAAAACATACTAGTATATTGTGGATAATTGTTTTGTTATAAAATAAAGTAATAAAAAGATTTTAGGGGGTTGTAGATGTAAAATAAAGCAGAAGAACTTAAGACAAGATGTTACCATTAAATCGTGTAACTCCCTTTGGTTTGAATCAAAAGGGTTTCTTGAATTGTTTTCTGCCTAAGGTAAGGCTTCTAGAAAGAATAAAGAGATCTTGGGAGCTTATTTTAGTAGAGTTTGTATGTTCCAATAGCTTGAGAAGTTGAGAAAATGGGTTATAAGTGAGGGATTTTTATAATGGAGAGGAGGGCCTCTTTATGAAAGTTTGAATCAATTATTTTATTATAAACTCATCTTCGGTTTCAAAAGATCAACCAATCATTAAAGTCAATGTTAAGATGACTCATAGTTGAAATAGAATTATCCAATAATAATTGGACAGGTTTCAGATAGTGTTTTAATATTTATAATCTTATTTATGTAATCATTTATTAATGAGGTAAATATTGCATCATTATTGTGTCATAAATAATTTAATTAATTTGATGTCAAAAAATTAAAAAAAATACCATGATGTATGAAATTTTATTTTATTTCCATATAATATTTATAGCTTAAAATATGACTTATATAACCCCATGTAAAGATTTATTTATTAAATTATATTTGTTTATTTCATTTTTGTATTTACTTTAAATTAATTAATATAATGTGTCATTATTACTCCCATGTGGCTCCATGGAGTCCCAAATTCGACCCAAGGATGAACATGGTCGAATATGTATCATCCAATAGGATTAGAACACATGTTATGGAAATTTAATATTATTATACTATTATATTTTACCCTTATTTACTATATTTACCTTTTAATCATGGTAAATAAAATATTTACTGAAGTAAATATTTAAAATGTATTAATGTAAAAGTTACATATTTTCAAAATTTTGACCTACTGATTCCAAATATGGAATCCATTTTTCTTAATTAAAAGCATATAAGTGGAATAAATTAATTTAAAATTAATTTCCACTGTCAAAATAAAAAGCGTGTTTTTAAGAAATAATAACCATAAAAAAATTTACACTTGTTTATGTCCAATATGAATGTGAAATTAATTCCAATGTCCACAATTAGATTAAAAAGTAAAAATATATTCTAATTATACTTTATAAACAATTAAAAAGATAATTTAACCATATAAATAAATTAGATTAAAAGACACTTTTGAATTAAAATACAGTATTTTTCACTATTCATTAAAAAATGAACATTATCAGAAAAATACCAAAAAAATTTCTCGAAGATAATTTTGATGTCCCAAATCTAAATAATAATTTTATTTTGTCAAATATAACATGTAAAAAAGACCAAAACTAGATTTAAAGAGGGTTCCCCATCAAAAGGTGGTAAATCAACCTTTTAAAGAATATTAGAGTATTTATGCTTAGATTCATTCACATTTTCAGCCTCTAACTTTTAATAGATAAATGTAATGACATTTAAAAAACATGTGTAATAATATTTTAGTTAGTCATATTTATTCTCACTGATACAATGTCTAGGCTTTAACTACCTTTTAAAATAATAATATTATATTATTAGTGTGCAACGTAACATTTTAAAGAAACACGCTGTTGCGTATTGGGTATGATATCGAACATATCATCTCATTTAAAGTAAAATTATTATTTGATTCAGAAATATTAAAAAAATTCAAATTTATTATTCTTTATTTACTTGTTATTTTATAGTCGGAGCCGCCGTGACAGAGATGAGTAGTTGGTACATGCCTTTACATCAGAGGAGTCAGAGTTAGGGGTGTGTTTTAGGGGTTGTCGCAGTCGCACATGGTGGAGGTCTGAATGATGTCGACTGGTCCAATCTCGATTAGTGTTCTATTATCGGTATAGAAATATACCTTTTCATAGTATTTGGTTTTTGGTGAGTTTCGAGTTTTGACCGAATCTTTTATTCACGTCGCTTTCGCCTTTGTCAAATTCAATCGATTGTTCACCTTTTATGCGGACTGTTGAATATGGTTTCCAATCTATCAAATAGAAATGTTTGTATGATTATTGAATCATTGTATTTACTATTTATATTTTTGATTTAGTCTACATATGTAGTTTGGGTTGATCCTATTGTATTTATTATTTGTTGTTTCTATCTTTTTTGTTGGATGGGTTTTGATGTTTTTCTTTTTCACGGATGAATATTTTATATTGACCGATTATACAATTGATATCTATCAATTTTATATGCTTGTAGACTGAGTTTTCATTATAATATTGTGTGTGTGTGTGCTTCTATTTATAAAGTTCAATTTTTGGCTATAAAAGCCTGTTGTTTGGGTATACAAATGCATTTTTGAGGGTAAACCATTTTGGAGTCTGCTGCAACATCTTCTCTTTTTGCATCAATTCATTTAAGGGAAAAATATTTATCTAACAAGTTTGAAATGTTATTTTGGTTTGTGATTTATTCTTAATTTAAAAATTAATTTTTATGGGTTTAATAAAATCCAGAAATTATAGTTTTTGAATTCCAATTTAGATATGAATAGTATTTATCGAAGGTATGTTTTTCCTGTAAGAGAAAATTATTTATTTTAATATATGTATTATGAGAATTATGCTGTAACATATAATTTCTTCTACACATCATATGATTTTATTATGCCTCTATGGCTAATATATATATATATATATATATATTTGTAACTTTTTTTCATATATGTTCTTATGTAAATGATCGTATTTATGCTTATGAAATCCATGTTTTAACTCTTGTTAAATATGGTTATTTTTATTTATCAATGTTTTTATTAAACATGAATTTATTCAAAAATTTAGAGTATTATGAAATTCATGTCATATATATAAATATATACTTGTAAATATATATATATATATATATATATTTAAACCATTGTTTTTTTATTTATATTTTAAATTCATTGTATATTAGTATATAAAGGATAAAATGTTTATTGACATGTTATAATTTTTATTTCAATGTTTCAAAAAATTACTATAAATTTTCATCATAGTATATTAAAATTAAGTTCATCACATCTACATACATTCATGGAAATGTGTTATGCAAAACATCGACATCGGTTTCATTTATAATAAATGAAAATTTTCAATTTAAATTTTATGGTTTAATTCCCAAATTAGTAAATACATGGATTTTGTTGGAAGTTTTTAATTTTGATTTTATAATTATATGTGTGGGACATAATTAATTATTATGAAGATAAAATATTTATAATAATAGAAAATTAATTACATGATAGAAAGTATGAATACATCGGCAGAACATGAAAAGACTCCTGGCATGATATTTAGTTGTAACCAAACACGCAAGGGATATCAAACAAAATTCATATATTTGTGCATGTACCTACTTAAGTATATATATAAGAATTTTAATGAATTGACATGTTTTCAAAATTTAAAACTCCAATGAAAGTATATATATATGTATAGCAAGCTTAAAATGTTTCTAGAAAACCCGACTCTTGATCGTTGTAAGTATGGAACGAAATTGGAGAGTAGACACAACCTTTGCTAATTGGGTAAGCCCAGATATCCTTCAATGGTTCAAGTGACCTCAGAATAGTTTTTTGTTTTCTGATGTTTTCATATTGTTTTCAAAAAAATATTGGATTATGTTTAAGAAAATTTCAAATGTAATTATTTTCTAAAATGATCTTGTATTTTTATGTTGTAAGTAATTTTAAATAATATTTTTTTTAAAAAAATGACTTTTTATAAATTATTTTCAAAAGAATATTCTATAAGGATTTATCTATGGTTCTTAGACCCCTTACTAGGAAATTTAATACTCATCCATTATATTAAAATTATTTTTATAGGTCACATTAAAGTACCGAGTTGGACGACATAATTTTTGCTCATTGAAAGTGGAATGGGTTTCTTTCTGTTTATTTAATTTTAGTGCAACTATAATAAATTATAATCTTGTTACCAATTATCCAGAACCAAGACCAGCAAAGGGTCCTCTGTTATAAAATTTTCTAAGGTCCAGTCCTTGTAAATGCTAATAGAAGAATTGTCTAGTAAACATTGGAAATTAGATGTTTTCTTGTTATTGGTAGACTATATGAGTTTATTCGTACTATTTTTTCTTAATTATGAAGAAGGATAATCCAAATTATTCTTCCATTCGATAAACCAATTGCAATGACCCAATTCTATTGGGGGGATGGGGGGTTAATGTAACACCCTGATTCTCAATAAAATAATTAATTTAATAAATAAATGAATTATATTTTAAATAAATAATATTACAACTTTTTTTAATAAAACCATGTAATTTCATTTAACAGAAATGACATTTTTTTCATTAATTTATATTATTTCCAAAATGAAAATTTTCAAATACATAATGACATATTATAATATTATAAATTAATTACACTTTTGAAATGATATTTTCTAATATATTTTTTTAATAAATAAAAAAACTAGAGGTAATATTATTATTATAAAATTTTTTTAACAAAATTATATTTTTATTAAATATTTAAATTATACACGTCCGTTTAAAATTATTCATTTTAAAATATTATGTTTTTTAATAATAATATAAAATATTTTAAGTAACAGTATTTTGTAAAAAAATTAACTATTATATTCCCATGTTAATTTAGGAAAATAAATATTTAATCTGACATATAAATAATTATTTTAAATTTATTTGGGATTTTTATTTTTTTCTTTTCAAAAATTTGATATGTATATATATATGAAGCAATAATTATTATTTTTAAATTATTATTTTTTTATTACCTTAATTTTTAAAAAATTATTATTATTATGAGTTTTGTTTAAGAAAATTATAATTATATAGTTTAACTATTTTATAGTTAAACATATAATATCTTATACATATATTATGTTAACCCTTATGTAAAGAAAATTAGGATTATTTATATCAAAATAATGATATAAGCATATAAAATGAATGAAAATCAAATTTGGGGTTATGGGGTCCATGAGTCATGGGGCTCGATTTGGGGAGGAAGCATATCAACCTAGGGTTAAGGGGTCCACGGCTTGTGGGTTCCATCTGGGAAGCGACATCACCAAGAGAGAGTTGAGGCCGATCGTGAGTTGCACTATAGAGGGACTGAGAGTTGAGAGCCGCGATCGTGGAACCAAGTCGAGTCGATGCCACCATGAGGGAGATGAGTCTTATGGCAAGGCCCTCACACTAAAGGAGTCAGAGTCGAGGGTTTATTTCCACGGTTAACATAGTCATGCCATGAAGAGGTCCAAACAACGTCGATTGGTCCAATCTCACTTAGGGTTCTATTACTGGTATAGAAATAAATATTTTATTAATCATTAGTTTTAGGTTATGTGGGAGTGTATTTTTTGAATCTTCTATGCATTTTTCTTTCAGCTTTGTCAAATTAAATCTCTTGTTCAACTTTTTTTGCAAACTACAGAATTTGGTTGTCTATCTATCTAGTAGTAATGTTTTTCTGATTATTGAATCACTGTCTCTACTGTTTCCATTTTTGATTCAGTCTATAGATTTTTTTGGTTTGATCCTATAGTAGTTATTTTAAATTGTTTATATATTTTCTGCAGGGATGGTTTTGGTGTTGTTCTTTTTCACATATGAATAGTTTAAATTTATATATATTAAAATTGATATCTGTGAATTCCTTGTGCCTGTAGATTGATCTTCCTGGAAAAGCTTGTGTGTGTGTGTGCTACTATTTATACAGTGGAATATTTTTCTATAGAAGCTATTTTTTGAGTGTGAAAATGAATTTTTTAGGGAAAACCATTTTGGAGTCTTCTGCAACATCTTCTTTTTGTTCTAGCAATCCAAGTAAGGGAAAAATATTTATCAATCTATTTTGAAATCCTATTTTTAGTAAGGGATTTATTCTTTATATCAAAAATTCATTTTTGTAAGGGTGTAATCAAATTCTCAAATTATAGTTTTCAATTTCTAATTTAGAAATGAATTGTATTTATTGGAGCTATGTTTTTCCTTTAAGTGAAAAGTAATTATTTTAATACATGTTTAATGAAAATTATACTAGAACATATAATTTTTTCTGCACATAATCTTATATTATTAAGTATTTATAGATGATATATATGTATACATACATACATATATATGTATGTATATTTATAACTTGAGGTCATATATGTTCATATAAAAATGGTTATATTTATTTTTATCAAGGCCATATTTTAATTATTGTTAAATATGGATATTTTTATTTATCATTGTTTTCTTTATGCTAGAATTTATTCTGCAATTTAGAGTATTATAAATTCCATTTCATATATATATACATACATGCATATATATATATATATATATATATCTATTTATTTGTGGGAAGCATTAAGTTATTTTATTTAGAATTTAAATTCACGGTATATATATAAAGGGTAAAATATTTATTGATATGTTATAATTATTATTTCCATGTTCTCAAAAAGCGCATAACATTTCATCAATTTATATTAAAATTATGGTTGTTGCATCTACATACATTCATTTCCATGAATTATGTATAACATCTGCATCTATTTCAATTATAACAAATTCATGGTTTCAATTTAAATTTTAAAGTTTAATTCTGAAATTAGTAAGTAAATATATTCTGTTAAAAGTATTCAATGTTTCTTCTATAATAATATGTTTAGGAAATAATTAATTATTTTGAAGATCAAATAAATATAAAAATAGCACATGAATTACACAGTAGGACTTATGAATTCATGGGCAGTATATGAAAAGGTTTATGGAATGAGTTTTGGTCATAACCAAACTCTAAAGAGGTATGAAATAGAAGTCATGTATTTATGAATGTACATAATTATGTATATAAATAATAAATTAAATGAATTACATTTTTTTAAAATTTAAAACTCCATTTAAAGTATATATATATATATGTATAGAAAGCATAAAATGTTTTCAGAAGACCCAAAACATGATTGTTATAAATATGGAAAGGAATAATGTTGTGAACCTAACCTTCACTAAGTTTGTAGGACTAGAAAACCTTAAATTCTTTATCTGAACTTATAATATTGTTTTTTAGAATCTTGATTTTTTTTCAGAAAATACTGGATTATTTTCAATCAAATTTCGAACGTAATTTTTTTTCTAAAATGATTGAGTATTTTTATGTCATAATCAATTTCGGATAATAATTTTTTTTAAAGGGTATTTCTAAATTATTTTCAAAAGATAATTTTATAAGGATTTATCGAAGATTTTTAAACCCCTTACTGTAAAATTTAACACTCATCCCTTATTTTAAAATTATTTTCATATATTACATTAAATTCCAATGTTGGACGTCATCATTGTTTGGCCATAAAGCCACCCCTTACCATGTTTTTCATATTTGAACATAACTCCACTTATGATTTCATGTTTGTAATGTTTGACTATAAACCCATATATCAGGACATGATTTCTATATCCTACTATAATGGAATTATTATGTTATGATTTATGCCTTTTTCAGAATTACATCAATAATTCCTTAAATTTTTATGATTTGTTCCATGTTTATAAGGCCATGACTAATGTATTTAATATGTTCTTCCATATGAATTTTTTTGACTATCATAAATAAAACCTAGAATATTGTATGATTTATTCCTAGTTTATCTTTTCATTAATAATTACTTGAATATATTTTTTTTTATTCCAATTTTGGCCATTGATGAATTATGGAATGAATATTATATAACTTATTCATAGGTTTCATTATCATAAATCAGATTTTAGTATAGATTATTAAATATCATTTTTTTATTTTGATTCTAAATTAATATTCTTAGATTATTGTAATGTCATCTCATAATATTTTTCCAGATTAATATTTTGTATGTATCATTTATTTTATGTACTATATTCATAGGAAACTTATTCATATTTATATTAAGGATATGAAAAGTGTTATATTATTGTCATAGATTACTTATGTTTGTATTACAACCCATGATGGGTAAGTTATTAGAATGGGGAAATGTGTTTCACACTAATGTTTTCATATATGAGATAGGAAATCGAATTCCCTCTCATGGTATACACCTTACACTCTTCCTTGGGATCCACTACTAGAAAAATGACATATAACCACCCATAAATAGCCACAATTTAATTTTTCCATAGCTATAGGTCAGATAAAGACATGGGGAGACTCTCCCATGTGGAAATAAATCCTTCTAATTTTCCTCTCCCACCCTCATGCTCGGGATTCAACTCCCACCTTCACACTTGGGTTTCATCTCCCACCCTCGCGAACGCGATTTCCTCTCCCACCCTCGCGCTCGGGTTTCCACTCCCACCCTCACACTCGAGATTTCCTCTCCCAAAAACCTTATCCTCAATAGATATTTACTTTATCTATTCTACCTTGTCTAATCCTCAGTGACTTCTCCTTTGTGGTTCTTTCACCCCTCATCAGCAGCTCAATTCTCAGTTCCTCCGTCCCTCACATATTTTTCCCTCCTCCATACCCTTCTTCGAGCATTCCTCCTACTTTCAGTGTGTTGGTTAGTGCTTCCCCTATTGGATATTGAGCTCCCCATCCTCTTCATAATCAAAATATCCCTCTTCGTGATAGATCTCCCCTCTTCTAGCATTAATTTTTTCACTTGATGTATATATCCTTATGTATTTTTTAGTGTTTCATGAAATTTTGGGTTAAATTGGTGGTCTATTCTAGTTTATTGGTTTGGATTTATTTATGAATAGACGAGTGGGAAGTGATGAGTGGTCAGATTTCACAGGTTCTGTTATCAGATCCCTTTTGGTTCTGTTTCTCTATCTATTTTAATTTTGGATAGGTGTATCAGCCTTTTTTATTCTATTATATTTATGTATCTTCTTCCTCATTATTTTATTTCATATAAATCTATATCTTTTTATGGATATTTTCTTATACTATGTTTATAAGGATTTTTATTTTTTTTCCATTGTTTGTTTATTTTTACATTAATATTCATGGGAGAAATCATTCCCAAAAGGGTTTTCTCTATAGCCATGTACTAGTTTCAAGATTGGGGTTATCAGGAACACCTTTTGGGCTAGTGGTGGGACAGGCTATGTGTCTATTAAGATGGTATCTCCATGAAAATTCATTGTAAATGGTATTAGATCTCGGGATTCTGTATAGGGACATTGGTTCTCCAATTCAACTCTTGTTATTTAGGAAAATTGCGTACGATTTGGTTTGGATTGTCATCAAGACATTGATGGTCAGTCAAGATTGGGTTCTTAGTCACCACCCTTCATAATGACACATGAGTTTCCATGGTTAGTGGGGTTTGAGGTATGAATTTTGAATTTCACATGATTTTTGATAATGTAAAAATCTTCATTTTTATTGTGTGAGTTACCTTAGGGATCAGATTAAATTTTGTGAGGGGAATTTTTTTTTGGATGGCATCATGTTAGTTTACGTGGTCTGGTAAATAGGGCAGTGCACAAACACTAAAACATAATGATGTTATAGGTAATGAAAGTTAAATGGACCATAACCTATCTAACCATGTGGCTCAATAAATCATAGTTTTGTATCTCATTTCACTATATATTTATACCACCCTTTATAAATTTAATGCACTAGTATTTCGGTCATGGTGGGTCATATTATATGTTGACGATGTATATTGGTTTTTAAATTGATCTGTTTTGTTCCCCCATTTCCTGTGATTCTTTGTACGATTTTTTGTAAATTGTTATTTTTTTATTGAAAGATATTTCTGTTTGAAATGAAGAATTTAGGCTTGTCTAAAAAATTATTTTTAATTTTTTGAATGATTTTTCATTTGGGGGTTACTATATTTTTTTTGTTTATAAAATGGAATTTCTTTCCTAGTTTTTGTTTCTTTTTTTTATATGGGTCAATTTGGTTATGGAATATGGAAAAAAATTTGTTATTAAAATCATTGGCTATACAATTGTATGATAATTTTAGATCCCTTGGGCTGTGTTCCAAATAATATTTTTTGTTTTCATTGGATTATGATGATGTGATTAATATTGAAAACCAAAATTAATTATTGGTGAATTTTTTAGAAAATGGTTTGGAGAATGGTATTTGAGCATTCGAGTTAATTCCTTATTTTGTAATGGAATTAGTGGTTATTAAAATCTGGATAAAATGTTTTGGAACTCCCCACTAAATGTTGAATTTTAAAATAAATAAATTTTTTCCAAATGGTTTTGTGATTCTATAAACAATAGAGTTATCAGAAAATGGATTTTTTATTTGATAATGTAGTGTTTTTTAAATAAATGTGATTTTGGGAATATGGGTTTCCTTGTTTTCTTGTGCTTTCTGGGTTTTGTCCCATCCTGTAGGTTGGGACCATTTGATGTTTTTTAGAAACATGACAAAGTGTGGTATATGTTTTTATTTGATTAAAGAATGCCTCTATGAAAGGTAACAGTTTAAAGGGGAGTGTTTATCTTCAAGGGTTGTCATTTCCTTATTCATGGATCTCGGTAATTATGAGAGAGGAGTGTAAATTGTTGACCATTTTTAGATAATTGAAGGTAATGTTTGGGAACCATTCTATTGAGGACCAATATTATTATGTTTAAAGGTGTTGGTCAGTTTTGGGGATTAGTGCTTGATTTTTTGATCCTTGTAGGTATCTTTCAATTGGTATGACCCTTCGGGTGTTCATTATGTTTCACTTACATTGGTTTAGCTGTTCTGATATGCTCACTCTATAAATTTCATATTACAATATATAGATTCTTGGGATATATAGGTCTTGTGGGGAATATAAAATGAATATGAGGTGGTTGGAAACCTCTTTTCAGTTATGAGAAAGGGGATGAGAGTCTAAAATAATAAAATCACTTTACTTTAAAGTGGTGAGGTCAATGAAGATAAATAGTGACTCATACAAAGAATGGGTGGTTGATAAATTATCCTGTATTTTCATTAAAGGCATATAAAACAGACAAAAAGTAAACAAAAGTGTACATAAATACATATCCAACATATGTTAAGTTCAAAATAGATAAAAATTTGGGAGTAGGAAGATCCTAAGTCTCTATGTTCACATCCACAGGCTCCATCCTGGTGTCCTCCATATGAGTTTCCTTCTCATAAAGAGAGAGCTACTTAAAATGGTTGGTATTATAAATTTAATGAATAGTTACCTATTATGGATATTGTAAAACCAAGGTGGAAACATGCTACCCATCAAGAATGGGTTGGTCTAAAATAAGAGGAGTCTAATCTGGGGTACTAGGTGCATCCTGCTCATATACTATTAGGGAACTACACTGTAGTCATGGTGTATCTCAGATTTTATGTTGTGGGATACTCATTATGTACCTTTATAGTCAAAAAATATGTTATGGTTTGGGTATTATGGTTAAAAAATGAGTTCTCTTCACCTTTTTTGGTGGCATTTCCCTTCCCCTTACTTTGGTAAGCCTTCAAATACTCATGTTGGGTTTTCAGGCTGCTAATATCAACATGAATTTGAATATAGTTTTCGCTTTCTAGGAAACTGATTTCCATCATAAAAGGGACAAGGTTGTAGTGAAACCACTCCTCCAATGTGAGGATGGGTTAATATGGTTAGGCCTGGGAAATAGATACCCCCTTTTTAGTTTCTTTTTGGGTGATCCTATATCTTGATGTTCCTGGAGACAGATCCTCTCTCTCAATAATAGTGTACTCGGGTACCCACTCATATTATTTCTCAATCAATATAATTAGACCCAACTAGATTAGAATATTCAAGTCAATCAAATATAATTGGAACTAGAATGATAGTGGGATTGAGGCATCAAAGATTATAAGGTTATATTCCATATGTGTAATAAAGTTTCCTCCCACTGGTGTAACATCTTTCCCCTTACCTATTGGATTGGAAATGGGAATAGGTGTTATTAACCTTAGGTGTAATCCCCAAAACATCAACATCTATAAATATGTTCCAGGGGAATAATATATCATTGGGGGATTATTTTCTTAGAGATGATAATAACCTACTGAATACGAAAAAAATAACACCATTTCTATATGATGCATTTAATGAAATACACTATAACCCAAACTAGACGTAAAATCAGAGAAGTGGAAATAGTTTCTATAATGATGGAATACACAACCAAGAAGAAGGAATATCATGTACCAAAATATTGTCTAATCATATTAGGAAACTAGTTTGAAAAAACAAAGAAGATTGAGTAAGAATAAAAGAAGGAAAATTATCTACTTTATAAAATTTATAAACCTATATAAACTAATGATAAATGTATATTCTAGAATAAGAACATTCTAAAAAATGGAGTTTCAATCTAGAAAATCAAGAAGCATATAGTTTTTATACATTCAAGGCATGGATTTTCTAGGTTAAGAATAATGTATAATCCATATTTATCGCATATAAATGCTGATGTAAGTTTACTTTATTCCCATAGTTTTGTGATTTTTGATTTTTTAATAATAAATTGAAGGTTTTCTTTGAAAAATAAATAGGATTATTAATGATCATGTTATTTATAATTGGAATGTACATATCAATCTCAATAATATTTTTTCATTGTTGGTTATGGATTCATGTATCATTGATCATGTACAATTGACATACTGATCACATATATATAATAAGTTGTTATATCTCATTATTTTCCCACTATTTTCGTATAGGTGGGTTTTTATGATGAGGATGGTTCTATCCACCTCCATCGATGACAGTGAGTTCAACATTAGATTTGGGTAAGGTTTATTCTGTTTTTATACTTTTCCCCTATTTTAATTTGAAAATTTGTGATTTTTGGGTTCCTTATATTTTTGAAGTGTGTTTTGGATTTCATTGAGGCGGATTCGAGTAGTCTTTGATGAAGACTTACATGTGTAGGCATAGGTAGGCATATATATATATATAAGTTCCCTCTTTATATATATTCACTCATGGTGGTATGAATATATATATTGGGGCTAGGTGTTCTTATATATAGATTTGAAAATTTCTTATGTGTGTAAGTGTAAAGGGGTATATACAAGTATACACATATATCTAATGACTCCCTTGTCTATATTTGGGCATGAAAATATTTAGATAGGGTCTTGGTGTCCTTATATATACGTGAAGTTTCATATGCGTGCAAGTGGAAAAAAGAAAGATTAAAGTTGTCATCATCAAAAGAAACGCATCTTGAGGTTGAGGTAGGTTCCCACTGCCTAAACCATTACTTTGAATTCTATAATTTCCTGATTGTTTTTAAAAATTGTTTACATAATTTCTTTAATTTTTTAAAAAATGATTTTCTAATAACCACTAGATTTTTCAAAAAAGAATATGAATACAGCCCTTGAACTTATTTATTGACCTTGTTCAAAAAGGTAACCAAATGCTAGTAGTTTATAGATACTAGAACAATATATCTAAACAACATGCATTGATCATCCTTTTATACATTAATGATCTCATTCAACTTCCCATCAAATTCATCATAAAAGACCACGACATAATTTTATGGATCTATTAGTTCCAATACAAAACTTCCTAATATTTTATCTGGTATCATGGAACTCACACATAATATTACTCATGAAATCTTGCATATGGAATGGTGTGAACATATCACACTATAAAGACCGAATCTGTAAGGATACATAATTCTATTTTGAGAGAAATTGATCAAATACACTCTAAAAAACTATAAAAAAATGAAGGTTCTGAGGTGGAAGTTGTATAGGGTGGAAACCTTTTGATGAACTCAAACTAGCTTAATAAAACACTTTATAAAGTGTGTAGGATTCCATTAATTTCAGTAGTGAAAGTCTTAACCTCTTCAATAACATCTCGATACATGTCTAATTGCACCATTTAATGATTTTAAAACATGAACCATTGTGATACAACCATAACACCAAGGTCATTGAACTCATAATCGACAGTATAAACACCCTTCCAATATCTAACCAAACCATTCACATATTTAAGCTCTTTTAAACGTACTTCAGAAATAGCTTTTTTAATAGGAGGTAATGATTGGAGATTCCTAATAAACTTTTTTTGGGTAGTCATTAACCTAAAAACTTGTCCAAATCAACCTTGGGAATAGAGTACTTCTTAAGTTCTCTAATATCATCATATTTATATTTTAACTCTGGTTTCAACTCATTATGACTCCTGAAATATTATCAAAATCATTTACAATATCATAGGAAATTGATTACATTTTATAACTTTATGAGATCTTACTAATAGAGGGTGATTACTCATGCACAATAACAGGTGTTGATGGTATATGTGGTTTTTGATAATGTTCAACAGTTTCCATAACCACATCATTAGTTAGATCTCCACCAATAAGTGATCCAAGGATAATCAGATCCATTTACTGATGCTCCACCTCCACATTATCTCTTCCTTATGTAGTTTAAACACCAGGAATAACCACAATATGACTTTTTTCAGAAATAAGAATAGTTGTTTCAATAAATTTTTCTTCATGTTGAACTCTTTCAAGGTATGAGTGCGTTGGATGGGGGGTGGGTGGGTGTGCAGGTGGAGGGGGTAGGGTGTGCGCTAGGGGTAGGGGTGTGTGCAGGGGGAAGGGGGATTGGGGTGTGCAGGTGGAGGTTAGGGGGAAGGGGGTATGCTGGGGGCAGGGGAGGGGGTGTGCAGGGGAGGCAGGGGCAGGGGATGTGCTGGGGGTAGGGGGAGGGGGTGTGCAGGTTGGGGAATGGGAAAAGGGACATGGGGTTTTCTAGGGGAAGGGGGATGAGTTGGGTGTTCCCCCTAGAAACTTCCTCTCATTTATGCAGGAACATTGTTTTTTTTTGCAGGAAAGGATTTGAATATCTCGGCAACATATTTTTTTCTTGAATGCATAGGCTATTGTAAGGGGGTTTCTAGGAGGGAGGGGTAGGGAGTGGGGGAGGGAAGGGGGTGGGGGGGTGCAGGTGTATAGGGTGGGGTGTCCAAGGGGAGGCATGTCTAGGAGGGATGGGGTTATGTGGGGTGGGGTGTTGAAGAGGGGGGGGGGGGTTATGTAGGGTGCGGGTGTCTAGGAGGGGAGGGGTCTACAGGGGGAGAGGGTGTCTAGGAGGGAGGAGTCTGCAAGAGTGGGGTGGTGTCCAGGGGGAGGGGGCTGTCCAGGGTAAGGGAGGATGGTTTATGTAGGGTGGGGTCTATCCAGGAGGGGGGGGGGGTCTACAGGGGGGTTGTCTAGGAGGGGAGCTTTCTAGGGGGGAAGGGGGATGTAGGGGGGATATCTAGTAGAGCTTTATAGGGGGGAGCTATCTAGGGGAGGGGAGATGGGTTATGTAGGGTGGGGGTATCTAGTTTCCAAGAGGGAGGGGTCTGCATGGGGGGTTGTCCTGGAGGGGGGCTTTATAGGGGGGAAGAGGGATGTAGGGGGGAGGGAGTTTTCTAGGAGGGGAAGGGGAAGGGGTGTCTATGAGGGGGGAAGGGGGGTGTCCAGGGTGAGGGAGGTTGTCCAGTGTAGGGAGAGGGGGGTTTATGTATGTTTGGGGTTGTCCAAGAGGGAGGGGTCAGTAGGAGGGGGTGTCCAGGAGGGGGGATTTTCAGGGGGGGGCTGTTTAGGATGGAATTTTATGGGGGGATGTCCATGGTAGGTAGGAGGGTGCATTATGTAGGGTGGGGGTTGTCCAGGAGGGAGGGATCTGAAAGAGGGAGGGGGGTTTTCCAAAAGTGTGGATTTTCAGGGGGAAGGGGGTCAGTTGGGGGAGGGGGGATGTCCATGGGGATTTGTAGGGGGATGGGGGCTTTTCAGGGGAGAGGGGGGCGTATGGGGTAGGGGGATGTCTAGGGGAGCTTTGTAGGGTGGAGGGGTATGGGGGTTTATGTAGGGTGGGGGTTTGTAGTGTCCAGGAGGGAAGGGGTTGTCGATGAGGGGGGATTTTCTAGGGGAAGGGGGATGCAAGGGAGGGATTGTCCAGGGGGGAGGGGGAGGGGGGTTTCATGAAGGGGGGTGTCTAAGAGGGGGGGGGGGGGTTCAAGGAGGCTTTGCAGGGGAAGGGGCTGCGAGGGGGGGGGGGTGTTCATGGGGGCTTTATAGGGAGAGGGGGTCTGTCCAGAGGCTTCGGCTACTATAGGGGGGGTTGTGCAGGGGAGAGTGTGGGGGCTATTTTTGGGTTAGGAGGGATATCTTGGGAGGAGGCTGTCCAAGAAGGGGTAGGGGAGAATTTTTAGGGGGAAAGGGCTGTAAGGGGGTTTTCTACTGCAAGGGGAGTGGGGGGGGTTATGTAGGGGGTGTGCAGTGTCCTAGAGGTAGGGGTCTGTAGGGGGAGGGGGTGTCCCGGAGGGAGGGGTTTATAAGGGGTTGTCCTGGAGGGTGGCTTTGCAAGGGGCGGTTGTCTATGAGAGGATTTGCAGGGGGTTGTCCTAGAGGGGGGCTTTTACGGAGGTGTTTAGGGGGTCTCTATAGGGTGCTGTCCAAGGGAGGCTTTATGTGGAGGGGGGGCTACTGTAGGGGGGTTGTACAGGGGAGAGGGTGGGGGCTATCAAGGGGATTTTCAAGGGGTGTAAAGATATGGGGGTTGGGGTTGGATACTTCATGGGGCGTGGTGGGGGGATATTTTCATGGATTTTAAGACCCTATAGTCAGGGTTTCTTACTGTGGATATAGCTCTATTTCCACGGTTTTTAACCATGGATATAGGTCTAATGACATGATTATAAAGTGTGGAAATAAAGTGTTCCCGTCCTCTAATATATCCATAGTTATAAACTGTGGTTGAATACCTATAGCCACGTTTTGAACCATGGTTATATACCTATACCCATGGTTCTAAACCGTTGATATATCTCTAAGCCTATACCCACGGTTTGAGTACCTATATTAATGGTTTTAAACCGTTGATATAACTCTAATTTCTAGTATTTATCTGATGCCAGATTAACCTGACTTAGTATGCATGATTTACTTCCTCCAAGATGGGAATTTCACCCTTACTACCTAGTGATTGACTAATTATTCTATATCAATTTCCTTATATTTATAATATATTCTCAAATCAGGTAAAACATGAAAGGGGACCTTCAAGTATATAGAGTTACTTAAATATTTTTTTACCAATGTGTAGTTGGTTTTATATCATGTTTCTTCCTTCATTATCTATTTTATAAATTTTTTTTATTATACATATATAATCATATAAAAAAAATTTAATTCATAAGCCTAATAATTCATTGTGTAAACTGAGATCATGGCAGTTTCCTTGTTGTTCTATGTTCCCACACCCTTTATCGGGTATTTGGTTAAGATTCATCTTTAAATGTTTTTATTTAAACTATTTTCCACACACAAGTAGTTGATCTATGTTAAATGATATGGGTTGGTTGAGGCTTGTGTTGTTAGATATGTTTGAAAATCCACTAGGTGTTAGAGAATATGAGTCTTGTAATAGCTAATGGATTATTTATAACATATCTGTCTGATTCTAATTTTTATGTTTTCGGACCCATTTGGTATTATTAATTGTACGTGGACTATATTAATTAATGTTTAATGTAATGTTTTATTCATTATGGTTAAATTAATATAAAAAGTTTGATATATAATTATACTATGTGCCTTAGGTATGTAGGTACCTCTCCTCGATAAACATGTTAAAATGTTGCAAATGTATAACATGTTGATGGGACATTCTAGATTATTGATGGAATATGAAAATGAATGATTTTAATATTTTATTGGTTAATCCATTATCTAATAATAATATTATATTTGTGGTTATATGTTGAAACGCTTGTATGATAGAGAATTATATCAAGGATAGTGATGACCTGATTTTGGTATCTAGCATAGGGTTGTTACATATTACCTATTTAATTTGAGAGTTTAATATCATAGATTTTGGATTGAATGATGAATAAGTTTTAAGGTCATGAACTTTAATGAATTTTTTTAATGAGTGTATGGAAATACATATTTAGACAAATTGTTAAACAATTTTTACTCCGTCTATGTTGAGACAAAGATAAACTTTGGTATGATTTTAGTAAATGAGATTCAATAATAATGATTGAGATCTCAATATCTATGAAAATATAAGGGTGAGACGGATTAAGAGGAACTATGTTGAGAGGGTAATATTCTTAGAACCCAATGTGAATCATTTTTAATTATTGGTTGCTATAAATAGAAAATATTTTTGTCAAAATGTATCCCATGATTATATGAATAAATCCATGAATAGTTCATGGAATATTAGTGTAGTCACATATTAATATAAGGTCACTATAGGAAAATTTATTATGAGATCCAAAAACAATATATCACCTTAAACTAATGTTATATGGAATTAACCACTCCTTGTAGTTATTCTCATATAGGATGGACCACATTTCGTTTACTTAAAGTCATGTAATGAAGAACGTAAATCATACAATTTTAGGTTATATTGAAATTAACTGACTTCATAATGTTTAATCTCTAATGGTAAATAATTTTTTTGTGGTTTTTATTCCATTTATGAACTAATTTTTTATGCATTTTAGAATTTTGTGACCCATTCCTTAGAACATTGAGTTTATGTTCATGATCTAAGAACCATGTTTTTTGAAAGGTCTATTCACCCATCATTATAAGGTCCAAGTTGGTGTGAATGGTAAAACCATATTCATGTTTGAGTGGACTTGATTTAATAATTTCATATGAAAAATATGAATATCATACCAAAATGGGGACAATTTTCATATGGGTGTCATTTTATGTTAGCAGTGAGCACACTGAATGATAAAATTATAAAGGGGAAATTTGACACATCAATCACAATATTGATAATGTCTATTAGAGCACTAGTAAAAGTATATATAATAATTTTAGGTAAGATATTTGGGTATCATTACATATCTAATGATGATAGGTTTTTATACATACATAGCACAAGAGAAGATGTTTATACATGGATCAGGGTCATACATAGAGGAAGATAGATAATCTCATCCTTTTTCAATGATAATTATTGGATCCCAATAGTTGTGGATGACTAGTGATCAATAAATAGTATGGAGTAGAGATTGAAATATATTTTACATCCAATATTGGTGTTTTAAGAGTCACTATGTTTTCTGTGAAAACATTAATCAATTTATAAATTGTTCGAGAAAGTAATTTAAATTTTATCCAAAGATAGAGATGATAATGAAATACCAACATGAAGATGAAATCCAAAATAAACTAGTTATTGGGTTAAATTTCAATTTGGCATAAGATAAACTATTTTAATGTCACTATATATCTTATAGGAACAAGAACCATTCTATATATAGCTCTAGGATAGAAGTCTCTATAAAGACCAGAAGCATGTGCAATAGATGGGTCAATTATTGTGATATTCTAGGGAAACCCTAATATTACAGGGAATAAAGTGTTATTTCCACCAATAACTCAATAGAAATGAAACACTTATATATATCAAGATCTTATATAAGGAAGACCTTACAATATAAAGAAATGTAGACAAAAATTTATGATTTTTAGTTCAATTTATTAAAATGGGGACTCGACATTGTAGAGTTTAATTTCATATTGTAAGTATAGAATTGTTTCATGATGTTTATAATCATGTTCCTTGGAATTTATGTTAGGTATTTTATAGTCTTTTCACAAGATCAATAACCATATATGGATTCCTATTATGTATTTCATTAGGAACCTCACATGGGTAAGAAATATGATATGTTCTACAAAGTTAGTGATTAATGAAAATTTACTGTTTGTGTATATATAGGGCGCACTATAAGACCACTTCTATTTGGGTTATAGTTTGGGATGATTCCCTTTGAGATTGAATATTTCTTTAAAAGATAAAAAATACTCATTGAATAAATAACTAAGGAAAAACTCCATTATCCAATACTAAATCATTAATTTTCATTCCATGTTTTTATAAATACCCACAATAATGTATAGGATGTTTGATAGGGTCTTGTTAAATTAATATATTTATCTATTAGTGTCCATACAATGTAAGGGTTAGTGGTTGGATTAGATATTTTATATAGAATATTGTTATTTTAGATTTTCTGTATAGATTTCAGTGCCATTATCCATAAAGATATTGTGATAAACTCAAAATTTGATAATGATACCAACTTTTATAAATCATATCACGACCTTATTTATGACTTCCTTAAGGGTACTACTTCATCCCAAATTGTGACTATATTAGTGGTAAAGAAGATTAATTTTCATTTTCACAACATCATTGAGGTATATGTTCCCATCATGTATAGACCCCATGAGAAAAATGGACATGAGTACTTTGGTACATATAGAAACTCTAGGCAATGTAGTAAAGAATTAGTGTTCAGTTTCATAATATAATTTTATCATAAATCTAGCATAGTCTTTTATTATAGAAGACTAAAACTATCTATGTCTCCAAATTTAGAGAGTAACGTAAACATAAATTTGATGTAATTGACATGTTTCAACATGGACCAATTACATTTATATAGGAATCAATCCTTTTTTAGTATACCAAAATAGGATGACATAAAATATTTTCTAATATAGTGTTTGGTTACTATTTAATCCATTGGAGATGACATAAAATTTCTGTTATGTGTGACTTTTTTTTCATTAAAATATTTCCAGTGTATGATCCCTAAATTAGAAATACTCTATTTTTATGTTCATAAAATTAGTTATATAGACATATGAGGAGTTATAACATTCATCTATGATAACTTAGTGTTCATTACATACACTCCAACTCTTTATATAATTGGTAAAGGATACACCACCCATTGATGTACCACATGGAAAATTATCTCACATTGACCATTGTCAGAAAATGTAATTACAAAATTTGGTAAATCATATTTAGAGGGATTTTATAATCATGTGATATATAATATCTCCATATTCATGGGGAATTGAGTTATCATGTTTATTGAATTATGGTAAGGGGTTATACGAATCAATATTGTTGTCCTATTCTATATTAATTATATTTAAATATAATCTATAGGTTACATAAAACATTGAGGCAGGTAATAGAGATTTATATTCCATGATATAATCATATTATTTGGGCCTATTATCTTTTTTCATTTATGGAATAACATTTTGGAAGATGAAATTAACATGGATGGAGATCCATTGTTAGAGATATGAATATAATCCTTTGGAAAACTATAATGAACATAGGTTCCCCTATCTTATTTCTATTAATGATATTGGTTGTATCCCCATTTTAAATATCCCTTGTATAGAAATATTCATTTACAAATAATATCTCCACGTCAAGATTGTTTTTATGAGGAATGAATTCTCCTAAAGAAGGGTGGATAACTAGAAAATATATATTTACCTACTATTTAGATTCTTTTTGATAGACAAAAAAGTTATCTAACTCTTGAATAATTATGCCCCATTTCACCAAACACCCTTTCAAAATCATGAAATTGAGGTATTTAGTAATCAATGAAGGTTGTCAAATTGGCCCCATGATGTTATATGTAGTGGTGTATCGTATGTAACACAAATTAAAAAATATTATTTATCGATTTCATATATACTATAATTCTCTAGTATAGTGAAAATTATGTAATCTAGATCATTATTTATTAAATTATTTTTAATCTAGGATGAAATAATTTAAATCTATCACTCCTTGGTTACCACATAGGTGATAAATATTTTGTATTCCAAATTCGAAATTATTATTTTTGGGTACGATATATATTGTTTGAAAATGGAAAATGCATTTTGGAAGTAACTATATGAGTAAAAGTCCATACCATTATTCATTATATTGTTGAATGGTGGAAAAATTCCAGCAAGGATCAAAATGAGATTCTAGATTTTGTTTAAAAATACTTAAAGTCATCACAACTCATGAAGGATATAAAGTGGTGGATTTTCACGAATAGATTTATTCCCATTTGGATCAACTATAATGCCATTGTGGCATAAAAATAATCAATGTAATTTACCACATGGGTCCTCAAATTATTATTTAAATGGATTCATTATTATGATGTTTCAGTATAATATTTTAAATAAAACATTGAGACTAGTGAAGTGATCATAGTTGCAGGATCCCATATTTTCCATGTACATCCCTTTTTGAGGTTTGGTTGCCACATTTAGTTGGGTGTAATTTCATCATTAAACCATGATGGTTGAGACCTTTATATGGGGATTAGGAGATTTTATCATGAAGGAATACATATTGTTTTGGGGATGTAGGATTTTTTGAATAAATGGAGTCCAGTTAATAATTTTTCTATAGTCACAAAGAGATTTCTCTACAGTCTCAGGTGGAGTAGAAATTTTTTTGTGATTTTCTACAAGAATCAAATGTGACTACTTCATGGAGGTCATGTTCTTGATGTGTAAGTAATACCCAAATTGATTTTTTCAGTCCAAAGAAGCCATGAAACAATTTCCAAACCATAATATTATATAATAAGTGAATTCATTTCACACCATGAAAAGGTTAATATTTGTATTTTTAACCTATGGATACATGTTTTTTTTGTATACATAGAATTCACGACATGAAAGGTGTTCATAATAAGAATTAATTATAATGAGCATTTTTTATTCTTTCATCACACATTAATCATACAAGTTGCAGTATCCATTATCCATTTACAAACCCTAGGGTGACTCCATGATCATTTTCGGGGATTCCTTCCCTCCAATCCATTGTGGTCTACCTTATGATATCCCATGAGTTCCTTCACATTGGTTTTCTCATTTATTCCACTACCCTCTATTATAGTTGTGTGATCAACTATATTCCCTTGAACCGGTATTTTATGTTCATTATTGTATGATATTAGATTCCCTTTTTGATCAGCTTCACCTTCATTCTTTGTTGGTCTTCCATGTTGGTGGCGTTTATTTGATTTTCTGATAAAGGATGGTGGTATATATCAAAGCCCTAGAGTCTTCTTCTAATTGTTTATGTGTGTGAAATACTATGTGTTCATTTTTAAAAGCATTCATGTTATCTAAAAAAATAATTTGCGAGGATGATTATATCTTTTGACAACTCCTTTGATCACTTTATATCAATCAGTGTTGAGACCATGATTGTTTCCACACATAGGGTGAGCCTTATCTTTAATGATTATGAACTGAGTTTTGTCTTGAAACATGAATTACAATGACATGGGAAAATATTTGATTTCTTGTGTTGTGAGTACATTAGAGAGTTGATTTATTTTTTATTAAAATAAATAGTAACACTTTGATATGATATCGTTGTGTAAACTATCATGATTATAGTTAAAGATATGACTTAATGAGTTAGAGGGAAATTTAATGTATAAAGGCAATTGAACAAATTAACCATTATTGATTATAACATTGTATGGTGTTATTGGTTCCAATATTACTTGTGTTTTATAATATAATAAAATTTTTATATAGTGGGATTATGTTGATTGTTCAGAAACTATTATATAGAGGGTTTTGCCGAGTTGTGCTAAAAAAATTATATAGAATTCTTGGACAAGTTGTGCTGAAATGCTTGTATATAGTGATTGGCTCAATTGGGTTGAAATGATTATATAAGAGTTCTTAGACCAGTTCTTGGAAATGATATTATAGATGGTTTCCGCTAGTTGTGATGAAATAAATATATAGATGGATTGAACCGATTAGGTTGAAATTCCAATATAGAGGGGTTGGTCCTGTTTTGATGAGATGATTATATAGTGGTATTTTACCAATTTATCTTAAATTATTATATAGTGGTATTTTATTGGTTATTTTTGTTTTCCACATACTTTTATTTATTCTTGGAATCGTAATGGTACATGGTCAGAGATATTATGACATGGTACCGAAGAAAGTTAATTCTTATATTGAATTTATTAATTAATTTCTACACTTATTTATCACCACATAAACTTACTAGTAGAGTTTTTTTAGACATGGTGGTCTCAATCTATTAATATTTACTCACACCCACTTCAAGAATCCATTTGTTACCTAAGAATAATACATGATTTCAGGTTCAGACATGGTAGAAGGATATTGTTTTTTATTATTTCTTACCGTATGGGTTAGATCTGGGAGATGTGATTGATGTGGGGATCAATACATGGGTTTTTGGTTTCTAATTTTAGTTTTTATATTCATTCATGCATATTATTATTAACATGAATCTCTTATGCATTTCATCCCATCATTACATTATTTTTCATACTATTGGTTTCATTAGTTACTTTTACAATTTTTTACCTTCTATTATTATAGAACTATTGTAATTTTTGTTACCCTACATTTTTTTATATTATTATTATTATATACTATGAGGATTATTATCCCCCACTATGATATTTACACCCCCATAGATAGTCAGAATGATTCAACATATGAGTAGGTGTGTCTGAGGTCTACTGACTGAATCGTTTCGACCACGTTAGAGAGTGCCATCTTGGGGGATGTTAGAATGTGATATTAGAGACTTATGTTTTTTTCTACTACATTATTACATTGGAATGGTATAATGGAAACTATTATAGTTTATAGACCTTTTAATAATCTTTTTCATGGAAGTATCTAACCCATTAATGGGGAAAAATATGATTACCTGAGGATGAGATTATCGTACATGTTGTTCAATTGTTACTATTGGTATTATTTCACCTTGTGTGATTCACATGTTGTGTGATGTTAATCATTCTTGTGATTTGTAATTTTGGATTGGTATGTAATGGGATGATAATCCATACATTATAATAGAAACCTAGGGATATGAATTGGATTTAATTGTTCATGATAGGAACATATTTATTACATGTGATATACAATCTTGTATGAACTATTAAATTACATCCATATTATACCTGATGTAAAATCGAAAAATAGAGCAATTAATCATGTCAATTCACTTGTTATTCAAAATATATAGAGGCCATGAGCCAATGGGTCTATGTTGTAGTCAATTTATGAGGTTGGACATTATATTTATCTAGTGTTATAAGGATTTGATTTATCATGTATAAAATGTCTACTCATCATCTAAAAATTGAGAAAACAATAGAGTGGAAATCAACACGCTCCTAATACTATTTAACTGGAGATTCTTGTATCTCTTTAGAATCATGTGGATGCTTAGATTTTTGACAGAATATTGATGGCCTTTTGATCCATGAAAAGGGATATGTTTTTCACTATACCGTTGATGTATGAGGTAATGAGAGAGTTTGAGCTACAAAATCTATCTTTGTTCACTGGGAAGGGAAGCCCTGAGGCATCCATGTTCTAGATTGAGACATTATATATGATCATTAAGATCCTTGAGACACCAGAATATAGGGGGGTGAATCTTGTATATTAATGTCTTCATGGACCTGCCAACCAATGGTGGGATATTCTAGAGTAAGTTATGTTGTAAGAGGAGTTATCCTGGAAGGAATTTTTGGTAATACATCTAATACACTTTTATCATGAACCATAAAGGGATGATAAGGATCATGAAATCATGAACCAGATGCAAAAGGTTATACCAGTGATAGAATATGATGGATGTTTAGATGACTTGTAGTGCTTAGCGCCACAATTAATAATTGATGAGATTGAATTGGTGAGGTATTTCGAGGATTGTCTTTGATATTAGATCATGTCACAAGTGACCATTATTCACATGAATATCATTTTGGAAGTGGTTATTCCATTCTTCATCATTCATGACAATTTAAGGGAGGCCTTAAGCAATGGATACTTTATTTCAACAAGGCAACCATGTACATATTCATTTAGTGGAATGAAGAGTCGCAATAACAGTCATGGGGAGGGAAACAATAGAAATAGTATATAGGGTAGTGTGGATCCATTTTAGGATACTTTTTTGTAGTGATATCTGTGTAGAGTGTTCGGCCACAAGAGGCCTTAGTTTCAATACCATTATTTTGACTTCCATGCTTATGAAGGTTTGTTACAACTTTAGAGGTATTTACGAGACATGCAGTAGCAGAGAAGTGGTTTGGAGGACTCAGTTTCCCCTCAATAGACTAGTAGATGAGGTTCCATTATAAATTCAAGTGTAGGTAGGGGACATGGTACCCTAGTGTTGGAGAAGAAGTAGAATATAGTGGGAGAATCATATGGAAGTAATACTAGAGCCTAGTGAAAGGGGTAATTCACCTTCATATTATGCAGTCTACTCTATATCATTTGGATGCATGGCCTTCTACCATCAGATATATGATTATTTTATCATCTTCCACTTATTGTATTTTCCTGGATATGGGAGTATCATATTACATTACATCATCTCTTTTTAAATTATTTTGGGATTGGTTGTGGAATGCTTGGATGGTTTCTTGACCATCAACACACCACTAGGAATATAGTAAGTGAATATCAAAAATTTCAAGACATGTACTCGAGAAATTAGTGGTTACAAATTCTTTTTCGGACATTGTTTTTATAGAAAAGGAATGCTTCAATTAGATTATGTGTATGAATTTTTTAGTTCAGTACCTAGACCAAATAATATTTTATCATAGAAGAGTTACCATTTTATCTCAATATGGAGTTATCTATTTTTACCAGGGGGAGTGGGATCATCAGGCTGGGCATATAGGAAAAATTTATTTTAGATTGGATTTTTATAGGTATTATATTGAAGGTATTTCCCTATGCAATGTTTGAATGAAATATGAATATTTTCCTTCTGTGGTTGACCATTTTATGATGTTTTCCCTGATGATTTATACTACTAACCAACTAAGTGGGAGATTTACTTCACAAATAAGTTTTTGTCAAGATCAAATCATGTTTTTATCCCAACTTATAGGGGGAACCCAATAGAGATTCATGAATTAAGATTTCAGTTGTAAAATATAAAACCAAATTCTTACATATGACCCAGTACTTCACCTTGTGATTATCTCTTTCACTTCACCAATATTGATGATTGTATTTTTTTTTGTGTGTAGACTATCAATGATTAATACATATGATATTCATGAACTGATATCCTCCTCCACTATTTCAAAATATATTCAATCAGTTGATAGGTGCTCAAATTTTCAATTTGATAGAATTTAGATCAGGGTATCATCTATCGAGAGTGAAAAAGTCATACATATAACATACTTATTTCTAGGGGTGGTATGTGTTGTAAGAGTTCACAATGATGCAATTAGGTACCGAAAACATGCCTTAATTATTCATATCCTTAATGTAATAGATCATCTATCATTTACCCAATAATTTAATTTTATCTTTTGTTAATTACATCATAGTGTACTCTCGTTCTGTATATGGTCATTCACATACACTTGAAATCATCTTGGGTGCATTGATATAGCATAATATTTACACCTTGATAACCAAATGTAGTTTTTATGTTGATAATGTTCACTTCTTGGATCATGTTATCTATGAGGTTGGAGTGTATGTAGACCCTGATAAGGTTTTAGTTATATTCTCATGATATTATCCCAAGAACGTATTAAATAATTATAGATTACTTGGCCAATAATTATATAATTGACATTTTATTTGGGACTTCATCCATATAAAATCTTGGGTGTCATGGATAAACATGAATTGTATAAATTCTTTTGGTAAATACCTTGCGAGAGACTATTTTAGGTTCAGAAGAGTAGGCTAACCTCATTACCAATTATCAAGTAGGCAATTTTAAGAAATGATTTTACCTACTACTATAAAACATTCATAGTTGGACTAGGAGAATTTATGATGTAGGAGGACCCAGTTTTAGCTTACTGATCATGACAACTAATATCAAATGAGGGTAATTACCATACTCCCGATATATAGTTATCCATAGTTATACATGACTTGTGATGATAGAGACACTATATTTTTCAGTGATATGCTTGTGGTATAACCATATCACAAGAGGATGAGGTATATCTTTTCTTATTAGGACCCAAAACATCAATGGAGGATGTGGGTAGAGTATTTTTAATCTTTTGAATTTGATCTAGCTTATAAACTGGGTAAAAAAACATCATTACTGATGTATTGATCATAATGAATTAGATATAGGATTTGTTGAAGACATTCAAGGAGAGTCTGATTGTTTCACTCTTTATAGATATGCATCTAGATATTCAAGAGTCTCTAGGATGAGTATCTCTATCCTTTACATCTATTTCATCATGATTTTGAACTAAATGAAGAAAAATAATATATAAAATATAGAATTATTATCTTTGAGTGAAATCTTATATGTTATAGAACCTTGATTAGGAAAGCCACTTATTAGAGGAAATTTTGTTCCTTTGCGTGGATGAGTATAGGTTCATATGATATTTCATGTGGAGTTTATGAGAGAGTATCATGCTTCTAGATAGTCAATAAATCTTGGTTTAGAAAAGATGTAATGTGATATCTATATAATGTACTGGTATTTTGGAATGAAGAATGATATATAGGGCTTTAAGGGCATATTATTCACCTGTAAGTAGGTGAATTCCAAGCATCATAAGCCAACTGGATATTTACGACTTTTTCCAATTCCAAAATGTAAATGGGATAATTTATCCATGAAATTAGTAATCGGATTACCCAATACACGTTCTAATAATGTTGTACTAATTGTAATCATAGAGATACTAATAAGGGTATCCTACTTTATTCCCTTCAAGAATTCCGTTATTGATTATGATCTAGGTATTATCTACATATGGGAGATAGTTTGAGTGAATGGGGTTCCAAGGAATATCATTTATGATAGATATCCTAATCCCATGTATTAGTTCTTCATGGGTTATCATAATATTATGTATTCATAGTTTCTTTATGAGTCAAACCTTTAATCCTCAAACTAACAACCAATTTTAGCGGAAAATTTAGATTCTCTAGGATATGTTACAGGCTCAGGTACTATATTTTGGTGGTTTTTCAGAGCTATATATGGACCATGTATAATTTTAATATAATTATAACTCCCATGAATCTCTCTAGAAGAAACCAATTTAAGCTATGAATGGAAGGCCATTCAATTATCTTCTTTTCTGTATATAGGTATGTGAGTCAGTGCTTGTTGGACCTAGTGTCATACTGGAGACGTCTGAGTAAGTTCAGTTGATAGGGAAGTGATTTGTCACCTCGTAGAGAATGAATAATTATTACGATGACCAGTGGAGATAACCTGGAGAGTTTGAGTTAGGCCATCATGTTTTCCATTAGGTGTCAACATCAAATGGAAAATTTCATACAAGGAAAAAACGAATGTGAGAACCTATGTTCGTTGGTTTATTTGAAATAAATTGGAGGTTTGGTATAGTGACATACTCATTTTCACTTCTACAGTGCTATAATTCCATGCATAACATGTTTTATGTATCAAACCATTGTATATATATTCTTGACAGTACTCATGTGATTGAAATTAATGAGATATAGTATAGTGTATATGTATCTTTTGAGGTGTTCCCATTATGTATTTGGGACCATAGTTACAAGTATCTCCGCTGAATGACCATACCTATAGTGCAAGTGAAGTGGTAGAATGGTTGTGTTGAAGAAGAGACCAGGAAGATGGAGACTGTTGTGTGATCATAATGATGACACATATTCACTGATAACCCACAATAATGCATGGATCATCTCAGGGATGAGTTTTAATATGGTGTGGATGTTTTAAGATAAATTGTGTTCTAAGTATATCCATCTTTGAGTATAGGATGAACCAATTTTAGTTTATTTTGGTTTTCTTATTTAATCCAAGGAGTTCAAGCCTTTTCTTTAGGGATGAAGAGTGTTCTATATAGAAAATGACCCAAATTTTAGGGATGTATGTTAGGTTGAATTAATGGATTCAATGTATACATTTTCCTAAATTCCAAAAGGGGTTTATCCTAAGGATCTGGTGGATTAATTTATTTTGGGGTTTTCTTCTGGATTCTATAGTGACCACTACAATACATATTCATGCCATGTAAGTAATAAAAAATTGAATCCATTACTAATAATAAGTCATGAAATAGTCTTAGGATGTGAATATTATAAATTCAATGAATTATTTTCATGCTATGAAATGGTCAATAAGTTTATTTTATCTCATGTCCATGAATTGTTTTGCATATAAGGAATTAATGCTATAAATGGTATTCAGGACATGAATTCCCCAAGACCAATAGTTTTTATATATGTTTGTCACCTAAAACATATATGTTTGTTTGTGATTCTTTCACACTAGAACCCTAGAGTTACTGAAAGAAATGTTTACGCAATTTCTTCCCTCCCAGAATCCTATAATTTGACCTTCATTGAGTTTTTTCACATTAGTTGTATCATTTATTCGTCTATTATTTATTAGAGTGGTGTGAGATCATTGGTGACATTTAATGAGGATTTATTATTGATGATTTAATTATCTAGCTATCTCTTTTTTATCTATTTAACCTTTATTCTTCCTATTGAGGATGTTTCTTTGATCACTAGGTAAAGGTATGTGGTCGAGAAAAAAACCATATGGTCTGCTTCTAAATTTTTATATGTGTGCAATACTATATAATTGTACCAACACAACATGCATGTTAACTAAATCAATAATGGATGATTATGATCATTTTTAGACTACTCCTCAGATCCCTCTAGATCCAACAATAATGGTACATTGATTTCGTCCACACATAAGGTGAGACTACTCATGAATGGTAATGAACTAGATTTTTGTTCGAAACATAGATTATCATCACATAAGATCTTAGGTGACTAATTATGATAAGATAAATCCGGATGATGGATTAATTGTTTATTGTAATGAATAGTTATACATTGAAATGGAATGGTTGTGTACACTAGCATGATAATGGATTCAGACATAAAATACTGAATGAAAGGGTAGTTGAAAGAAAAAATTTATTTGGAAAAATTGAAGATTTTATATTATGATTTTATATTGTGATATTATATACATTAAAACTTATGTGGTATCATATGTTGCAATTAGTTTATAAAGGGATTGGACCAATTTTTCTAAAAATATTATGTTGATGGATTTACAAGGTTTTTCTAAAACAATTATATTTAAGGTTTGGCCCAGTTGTAATGAAATGATTATTTAGAGTTCTTGGCCTAGTTCTACTGAAATTATTATATAATAGTCTTAGAATAATTGTGGTGAAATATATCTACAAAATATTTAGACCAATTGTGCTTAAATTTTTATATAGAGGTATTTTCCATGTTGTGTTGAAATTCATATATATATATATATATATATAACTTGGTATGGTTGTGATAAAATGATTATATGGAGGGCTTGGACTGGTTACACATTAATAAATATATCTAGATATATTATTGGTTATGAGTTTGTGTTATTGAATTTTGGTTATGGTTGGTATATTGATACTCCATGTTCATAAATATTCTGGCTTGTTTTGAAAGAATTAAAATTATTATATCATATTAATTGATAAATTAACACCCCTTTTTATAAACTTATTGGATTCACTTACTATCAGAATAATTTTGATTATCCATTATGGTTTTAATAAAATAAGTTATACACACACCCTATTTGGCCCATTGTTTGGTACCCCAGCAGATTACATGGTTGCATGATGGGAAAAGGGAAAAGGAAATTATTGTTGATTGATACTTTCTATATGGGCTGGAGATTAGTGACAGGACCAACATGGGGATATGTAATAGGGTATTTGGTGTCTTAGTTGAGTTGTTTTAGTCATTAAACTATATTACACTCTTCTATAATCTTATCTATATTTTATCATATCATTTTATTATTTTTTCTATTTTTTAATTTATTAGTTAAATGGAATATATTATTTATCTTTTTTTTCACAATTTCTCCTATTTACATTACACCAATATTATTTCAAATGTTATTGTAATACTATACCAATGGGTATAGTCTCCATACTATGTTCTATGTGCCTCTGATAGTAGTTTGAAGCCTCTGGTGTATGGGAAGGTTCACTTAAGGTCTAATGAACAAACTGGTTTTTCCACATGAGAGAGTGATGGATTTGGTGACAATATAGAAGTGCTAGCTAGATTTCGTCATATTATTTTATAGATAAAATTCAACAATAATCCCAAGAAGATCCATAATAACTTGGTATATTTGAAACTAATAATTAGGACTAGTATTTCTCAATCCATAGGTTATCACATGATAGAAACACTCCCCATAATGTTATTTGAATATTTTTGCGTCTTCATCATCAAGAACCATCTAAATTTGGTCATATTTAGACAAAAAATTCAAATTTTTATGGTCTTTAAAACTGAAATTTTATTTTTTAGTAACTATATGATATGTATAAGAAATTAACCCATTAAGAAGTGGAAATTATGTCCTTGCAACTAAATATAAACATTGATTTATCTATGATTTTTTATGAGAATGATATTGGATAATCCTTTGGGGTATTTAACAACCTAAATGACATGTTACTTTTTTAATTCTTCATCCTCAGCTATAAACATTTTATTATGAGATGGTTTCATCCTTTTAACATCTTGTTTAATCCATATTTCTTATTTGGGATGCCAATTTTGTGAATATACTCTAGAGATATTGATCTAACATCTTCTAATAATATCAAGTGAATATTTCCTTGTTTTTATTAAGCAATGAATTAAATTCCTTATATTATTTTGGATTCACGGATACACTAATTAATTTTTTTTCAGGATCGTCACTATTACCGATGACAACATACATCGTATGATTGAAAATTTTCAAGATACCTTATTGAAAATTATAGAGTGGATTATCCAAAATTTCACAAAAATGTAGAGAAGTAGAGAATTGGACTTCTTCATACATAGTGGATGAAATATTTACCTCTATGAATATTTTAATAAGAGATTATTCATTGGGGGGATATTCATTCTTATTATATAAACAGGATGGGGAATTTTACTCGCTAATAAAGATCATATTAATGGTTATATAGGTTTCAAAGCCATTCTATCCTATTTTTGTGATGTTTTTATGTCATTAAAAACCATGGGCCCTACATATTATTTTATTAACCATCTAGATATTTTGGTAAAATTTCACTACATGAGGCACTACTCACACATCATTAATAGAAGAAGTATCTTATGTTATAGTAGAGGGTTATTAATTAACTATGTTTAGATATCCCTTCCAAGAGAAAAGATTAGCTAGGGGGTTTTTCCTTTGATGGTGTACATGATGGTTTCACACATCATGATTTTTTATTGATTCCAAGACATGATGTAGATCCATTGTGACTGAATTGGAGAACAAAAAACTTCATGTATGCCTCCCCATATCTAAGATGTAGCCAACTAGTTGTGAGGGTCTATAGTTGAAAACCGGGAGACCATTATCTTATGTACCATTAACCATAAAGCGCTGTGAGTGAAATGATAATATAAGTCATCATAATAAAAAATAAAAAATATTGAAATTTAATCTAAAAAACAAATAATAAATAAAAACTAGCATGCTATAATAAAATTCCCTACTATATTGTCTCAGAACCATATATATAATTAAATGGTTTATTGGGATGACTGAATATAGAAGTATGTACATGATTCTATTTCCTAGCTGAAACCATACTTTATATCTCAACCATAACTTGTAGTCAGACACTTACCCCTGCTTAGGTCACTAAACATGGAGTTTTATTGGGTATCGAGGCACCCAAACATAGTGTGAGTATAACTCAATAGGCCAATACGGGAAGTGTCCTTAGTAATATATATTAAATACAAGTGAATGCACAATTTTTTATTCATTTAAATTATTAATGAAAAATAGAATTTATAATAAATGATTCAACCATGGGTGCTTCAAAAGCCACTTGAGAGTCAACATACCTAATTCTGTAAGTGTTAGTTATGTTACAACATATCAAAAGTAATACAATCTAGGCATAATTTTCCCTGTAACAACCAATGGGTATATCATCCTATGATAAAAAATAATTAATAAATGGTAATTGCATCCCAATAATGGGCCATATTAGTGTCCATGGCATCATATTAGAAGAAAATCATAAGTGGGACAATTATTTTATTGAAATGACACACAATAGCCCTAGTCTCCCCAACAATGGGTATAATAATATGATGAATAAATTAAATGTCTAAAACCTCAATGTAATTGAGTTCATCACATCCAATATGTATCCATACACATATTTTAATTTTATACCATTCTAAGGAAGTATCACATAATGGATAATATGGACACATTTCATTGGTAATAACAAATAAATTAGTTAAATTTACCTCCTCCATCAATATCATTTCCATGTGGGAGTTACATTCCATATACTTATGGAATTTTCACCACACTATAATAAGCCCTATATCCCAAATATTGATCTCCTTAAATAATAAACCTAGTTTTCCTTATAAAAAAACACATGGTAAATGGGAATTATGTACCATAACATATACATCAACAACATACTAATTTTATCCCACGCCATTGGAATAATAAACATATATGGGAGTTTCATTCCATAAGCATATCCATAGTCACTTAGTGGTATAATAATAATTTAAAAAATGTAATCAATTCAAATTAATGTTTTCATGAATATGGACTCACTTAAAAATCCTACTCTATACCAGTCCTCACATTCTCAGGGTATATAAATGTCTAAAATTGATGTATTATCTTCCTTTTAATACAAAATCCATTAGGGGTGAACACTGAACCCATAAATTAGTCAATATAGATACTAGACATAGGTAAGATCTAATGTTTCATTTCAGTTATGTTATATGATTAAATAAATAAATTAACACATATCGTACATTTTAAGGATAAGTACAATAATTTAATATAAATTAGGTTAACACCTATCCAAGGAAACCATTGTAGTGTTTCACATTAATTTCAATATTCAATTGTTTTAGGAACATATGCATTGATTACTATAGAATTCGGATAAAATAACATGAAGGGTCACTCACAACCCAAAAAATTATTACCCACTCTCAATGAAATAAAACAATCCATTTGAACGAATTTTGTGTCTTGTGAACATGGATTAAGTGAAAAAAGAACACACAAATAATTGGAAAATTCATAAACCATATGAAATGAATAAAGAAAATCCACCTTTATCTAGTAGAAACCATCACATCAAATATCAATTATTGATTTTTGATTTTTGATTTATAATATGTTTTTCCCAATATCTATAAAAACACCAAAATTATGTTGTTACTAGTGGATAATGATGGACTAGAAATAGAGATAAAGAATACATATCGAAGGGTACTCGTAGACATACCTCGATCATTCGAATGGGAGTAAAAGTTATTCAATTAATTAACAAAAAATAATAAGTCACATAGAAATAAAGAGTAACAAGGTGGATTAGGGACAATGTTTTTTGGATAATGGGAAATAGTGACACACAATTTTTTCCTATTTTTATATTTTAATTAACATAACATAATATTATTAATAAAGTAAAATGTAATGAATTATAGTATGAAGAAAAAGGACTCAGTGTAATTCACTTGCCTAGGGTCACAAGGTGTCCTGGCCCATAGGGTAAAAGTGTAGTGCAACCATCCATGATAGAACTAGAAAAATAGACCACCCGGGCCTAGGGTCTTTCTACAAAAGTCCACCTACTTCATGATGAAACAACTTCAATGGTTAGGTAATAGTGAAAAACAAATGAAGCATTTTTTATGTACCACCCACTTATTACTGAAGATTAATCATTTTCATCCCTAGTTAGATAGTAAGTTCAAAATACTATATTATGACCCTTGACTTGTAGTAGAATTTCTTCCCAAGAATTTCATATAACAACCAACCTATATTAACACCTCAAAAAACATAGAACCATTAATGTAACGTTGTTTGGGACAAAATATAACAACTTTATACAGAAAGATAAGAGTAGTTTCATATACACCCCCATATAGTATCTCTTCTTAGAGATACATCACTAAGAATTTCTTATAAACAATTCAATTAATTTGTCTTATATATACTCCTAAATTTTCCCCTATCTCCTATTGATTTTTAACATACTAAAAATTCCCACATATAAATGGAATTATCTAACCATGTACTTTCAATTCACATCTTCCTACTCTAAGAACTAGTTTTTCATAGAATGGTGCATCAATCTTATTCTTAGAATCATATATGTTAACCAAATAATAAGGGTTGTGGTGTTATCTCCTAATATAAAATACATGTATTTTTCTCATTTCATGGAATATACGACGAAAATATAATGGGTAATACATGTTTTTGATCCTCTTGAGGACATAAAATGAACCGATATACCTAGGAACTAACTTAACCTGCCTCTGAATACAATGTTGTCCTAAAAGAAGTTACAATCTTATGAAATCCCAGTCTTTTTTCATAAAATATAAATTACGGTGTCTCTATTCTGAATATGAACAATGCCTACTCTAAACATTATATAAACTCATATGAATCAAACAGAGATGCACTAACATCTCTTAAACTACACTCAATCCAATAATTAAATAATCCCCTACCTTTAACTAGTATAGTGGTGATCATCATATCCTTGGATACAAGTCCCAAAAATGTTCCATCTAAATAGATCCCTAATAATTTATGTAATAGGTTATCTCATCTAAATTATATTGAATATCCAATGAACCATCAAAATTATGGACCCATAGTCAAGTAATTTTCTTCATAATCAAAATATTATTCTTATATTTACCATTTTTTAAAGGATGGTCGGTTATGCTCAAATTCACTAGAGTATGAATAACAATCAGTAGTACCTATGGCAAGTGATATATAAATATATAATTATGGTCTAGAATGATACTCTTAGACACACTATGAAGATGAACAATCATCCTAATATATAAAAATATAATATTTTCAATGAAATGGGTTTCTCTAGTGAATAGTAAATATGAAACCTTAATTAACAAACAAAAAACAACTGATATTATATTGTTACTTTGAGGTGACCTTGACAACCCTATCAAAAAATACATATTTAAAATTCCACTCAGTAATCAGTAATAGTTGTATATTATTTATTGGTTTTTAATGCTTAAATATAACTCACTAACTAACAGATTATAGTTTAGAAAACCTTGTAATATATAAATTCATCTCATGTATATGACAATACATATGAATGTATTAATACATCTTGGTATGCCCAAGGTGTTTAAATCATATCAATGAATGTGAATATGTCATCATCTCATCACTTATACTCATATGAACGACAATTCAACATCATTTTTTTGTTACCCAGGATAAATATCAATATAAAAACATCTTCTCATTTTATTATTAATTTTATCTAATAATTAGTCAAACCTATGAATCCAATGGTTTAGTGATTTTGGAGTCTAGGTATATAAAAAATTTATAAAATTACATTTCATGCATTTCCCATAATATGTCTTCTTTCATAATACACTATTTGAAAATAAAAAATTATAATCTCTATCATAAAATGGGGAAATATAAATATAATAATGGTTGTTCTTAGATTAATATTTATGAAAAACAATAAATATAATAAGTTAACATAATATAAGAAAGTGGGTAAGCGAACATACTCAAAATATAGGAATATAGACTAAGAATATCATTGTTAAAAAAATTATCATAAAAAATAAATCAAATATATTTGTATAGAATAATTCATAAGAAATCCTAACATTGAAAATATTTAGAAAATATATATATACTAAAAATATAAGAAAATAAAATTAAAACATATCAGGTCAGGAATCACATTACTACCTCCCGTAACATAGTGGATTAGAAATCATGTCCCTAATTATAATAATTTCCTCATGAGATATCATTCTTTAGATAATTCATTGGAGGGACATATTATTATATTCCTAGATATTAAATAATTAAAATCACACAAATGTTTTCTAATAGTGAGTTAAAATAATCATATTTCAAAAAAAACTATGTTATTTTATGGAAATAAGATGGCTTTCATAAAAACACACATAAAAAACTTCATAAGAGAGAAAAATAACAAAAAGAATGATATAATAAGAACATATCATAAGTGTAACATAAATAACATCAAAATACATTTGCATAGATGAAAAAACATTTTTATGATTATTAAATAAACTAAATTAAATAAAAAGAATAAATAATACTTTTTTAATAGTCAATGATTATAATTATTTTCAAAACCATCTTAAAATATGAAAATGATTGTTAATAAATAATAATTATTTTAAAATAATTTGTTTACTTTGAAAATGTAAAATATTTATTATTTTCACACTTATGAGAAAATAACCCTTGCAGAAAATGCTAAAAGGGTCCATTAGGATATTTTTAAAGGGATTCAAAATAGTATAATGACCCATACAAAATTAATAATGTATAAATTGTGATTACCTTAAAATAAAAAAAAATGAAAATGGATATAGAGGATGAAAAATTTTATCTGAAAAGTATAGGTTCAGCTGGTTTCTCTTAAACAAATCACTTTAGGTAAATTATTTATCAATGAAAAAAATTTAGATATTAAATTTAAAATTGAATGAATAAAAATTTAAAACCCATATAATAACCACAACTTAAAGAAAATTGTTGTTTTTTTAGAAAAAAGTTCAAAACAATATTCCACAGTTGGAAACACATTCATATCAATCTCGATTAAAAAATGAGATTGGAAATAAAAAGTTACTACATTTATATCATTTTAGTAAAATATAATTTAAAATTATTAAATTTAGATTTATTTTTAAATCCATTTAATTTAATAAATATATTTTATGAAATATTTCAATACTGTAGTATATACACCCCCCAAAAAAAGATGAATATGATTGATGTCTCTAAGAAAGGGTGTTGAGATGAGAAAACCTTTATATATTACACCAAATACAAAAAATATCTATAAAATCCTATAAAATAAACGAAACAATCTTAGTAAAATATTTGAGAACCTTATTCATATTTATAAATTTTTTTACTCTTTATTTACTTTAATTTATTATATATTAATTAGTTATTTTCATTTTTTTTCATCATCATATGTTGGTAATCTCTATTGTTTCCAATGTGTTTTCAAATTGTGAAATCAAAACCAATTATCCGAAATTAAGTTCAGAGTTACTAGTTTATAAAAGATCATTAAATATTTTAATTTCAATTATTTATCCATCTACGTGTTCATTTTATGGAAATAATAATCAATATTCGAGATAATGGGGTAAATGAGAAGTGTTTCAGTTAATTTTTAAATATCGATGGATTATATTATAATGATTAGCAATCGTTGTGTCATTAATTCCCAAATATATTAATAATATACTTCTCCTAAATATCATATAAATTGATTGAATATATTTTAGATCCAACTATGTAATATGGTGGTAAAAAACACATCGTCCATGGATATGGGAGTTTGCGCATATGAAAAAGTGAAATTTTAATTTTTTTTAATGGTTCATGGAAGGAAGAAAATGTTTATACCCATAACATAATATAATATTAGTATCCTTATTAAATTTACATAATTGGGATAACTTCTTTACAATAGATTTAGTGGAGGAAGAATAAGAAACAATGGAAAAAATTGTAATATTAGGAATTTCTACCTTACTGATTAGAATAATTCCATAAAAACATGATTAACCCATTAAAATATTGTTCATTAACATGATATGAGCCTCTTGGATGTGTTTATTAGCGTCTATTTGGTATTTTCTAATATTTTAAACTAACTAATAGGATTTAGGAGTGAGGATAAGGTGGTGGTGAAGGCCTTATTACAAGTGAGAGGACTGAAATTTTATAATAATATATACACTATTCAAGAAAAATGGTTCCAATAGTGAAAAAAATGAATATGTAGAATTTATTGGAAAATAAAACTCTATAATGGTTAGGGTTTCTCATATATTTGGAATTTTTTACTTATTTTAACTTGTTAAAAAAAGTCTTTTACAACTACACCTCTTTTTTTAATTTTTATTATTTATACGACTAAGAAAAGTTACATTTATTATATAATTTGTATATTTTGATTAAAACTATTTTAAACCATTTCTAGATATAAAATATCTAAAATTCAAAAAATGTAATTATAAATTTATAACAGAGAAGTAGTTTTCAAAAAAAAAAGTATAACATAGGTTCTAAAATGTCAAAAATAGGTTTCTAATTTATACATAATATTTTTATATTTATAATTTTTTAATAAAATTAATAATTGTTTTGTTAAAAGGTTTCATAAATTTTTAATTGATTATTATATTCTAATTGTATCATAAAAATAATGGTATTTGTAAGTGAAGTATCAAATACTATTCAACTAAAAACATTTTTTTTTTGAAAAAACCAAAATAATTTTATAAAACAATTCCAACTTGCTATGTCAAATATTGAATTTCCTAGAAATAAAATAAAAATTATAAAATTAAGTAATATAAAATTTAAAAAGATGCATAATATGTAATTAAAAAATATTGATATGGGGACACGAATTTTTCAAATATTAGATTTTCTTATTTATATTTTCTCTCAATTACTAATTATATTAGTTTTATTATATTATACACATAAAAAATATTTGTCATAATTATTTCACTATAATATATTTAGTTTTATACAACTGTAGTATTTAGAAAGGCTATTTTTAGAAATATAAATTTTACAAATAAAATGATCATATTGGTTATTTAGCTACACTATGTGAATTATATAAATAACTTTATATTACAATTGGTTTGTATTTATATATATATATATATATATATATATTTATAATGAATTTAATTCTATTTATTTGTTCCACTTTTAATGACTATAATATAATATTCATATATATTATCTCAATTCATTTTAGTTAGGTGTTTCATCTAAACCAAGATATTAAAAATAATTTTTATTGAAGGAAAATATATGGAAATTATGTGTGATATTAATTTATAACCCAATTAAATGAAATTATACCTCATAATATTTTTACTTTGGTAGAAAATAGTGAAGTCACATTTTCCACATTACATTCTCAGTTTCCCATGTATGTTCCACTAATAAGTGATTCCAACATAGAACATTAAACATAGAAGTAATATTTCCTCCTAGTACACTATCATTATAATAAAATATTCTTACTTGTATTCCTTAATATGAGAGATAATTTTCTATCTATTTAATTTCTGAGTTCAATAAATTTGATAGATCAGGTATGTTCTTCTTAAGAAAGGATAAGTGAATCAAATCACATACATTTGAGAGGATTAGAGGATGTTCAAGGAAAAAAGTTATCACACCAACATGAAAGGGGATTTCACAAGGATCAATGTATATAAGGTTTGAATCCCTCTTACTTCCAGGTGACATGAATTTTTTCCCTGGATATATTGGTAGGAATACATTATCCTCATATTGAAAAACAAAATCTCATTTATGGTGATGAACATAACTCACTTGTCAACGTTATACTAGTTTAATGTGAAACTGATTAGTTTGGATATTCTCTATGATATTTTATGAAATTTTAGGTCCACCAACATATGATCACCTATTTCATCCAGTATGTTCGTTTTCTAGAATTTTTCCTATATAGTGCCTCATATGGTTCTATTTATGTCTTAGATTAGTAAAAATTATTAGTTGAAAAATCAATTAAGGTAATGGATTGATCCCAACCTCCTTTAAAATCCATTTAAAATTATCTTTTTATATCCTCCAGAGTATTAATCTCTCTTTCATATTAACCATAAATCATTGGTTGACAAGATATACTAAGGCATATCTCTATAGACAAATCCTATGGAACACCATTCCAAAATACCATGGTGAACCTATGATCCATATCTTATATAATGAAAATTCATATACACTATAGCCTTACCATATCCCTTAGGTATATATTGAAGAGTTTTGTAAGTAATAATCTTCTAAAATGAAAATAAAACGTTCTATATTTTTAAGGTTATGTACTATATATCAAATGGAATTATAGTCATTAGGTCTTTTATGGAGTAATTTGATGAAATAAAAAATGTTTTTACCTAATTTAAAAAATGATAATGTAATGGTTTCATCATCCACCTATAATTTTTTCATTTGGTCTTTAAATTAGGGAATAATAAGAGTTGAGATACATATTCTACACCCTATATTTTATTGTGGTCACACCATAAATATTTCATAATATCTCTATAAATAATTGTTATTCAAGGATTATTAGGTATTGATAAACAATTTTTATCATTTAATAACTCTATAATATATTATGGTTTATAATGGACACATACACACATCGAAATAACTCCCCCATTATCAAAATCAAACTGTTGAATTTGATGCACCTTATTCTATAACTACATATCATACAATTACGCATATTTTATCTTCACATGGTTATATATATATATATGATCCATCATTTGGTAGATACATAATTTCTACCCTTCCCTTATGATTTCAAGGTTTATCTATTTCGATCCCATGAGTATTGGGTCTTTTCCATTCCAAATTCAGGATATGGTAGAATGATCCTTTTTTCGCATAGCATCAACCACCTTAATTTCCATCTAATCATGGTAATTTATTGAGAAATCAAGGTATTTGAACAATAAGAACCATCAAAGTTAGTGTATGTCCAACTCCTTTTGTGTAAATATATATATTAAGCTCTTATGGTCAGTATATATATTACACTTTTCAAAATAGAGATAATTCCAGAAAAGATTCTATACAAAGACTAGTACTTCCACCTCAAAATCATGTGTTGGATAACTTTTTCATGCGTCTTCAATTAACTTTAATAATAATCTATATCTTTGTAATTATTATTAAGGTATCACCTGAAACCCATTAATGAAGCATCATTATATATTGAAAACCCTTCTAAAAATGAGTGTAATATAATAATATTCACCTTGACTAATCTATTATTAATCTCCAAAAATCATTTTCACATTTTTTTATCTAGATGAACTTTACTCTCTTCTATGTCAGTGTGGTTAATGGATTATATAATCATGATAAATTTATCATAAATCATTAGTTAAATCCCTCTAGTAATTGAATTAATTGAATATATATATTTCTGTCCGATGTTAGCCAATCATAAATCAATTTTTTCTTCAATGGATCTAAATATATACCCTCTATTATGATCAAATGATCCATGAATGATATTTTTCATCTAAAATAAGTACTTTTTGAACATGGCATATAATTTATCATTTCATAGGGTTATTTGAATTGTCATCAAATTCTTTGTATGTTCATATTTTTATTAAAATGTGTGAGATTATAATCAATAAATACTACCAATAATTTGTTATGGAGATATTTGTATATTGTATTAACTAAATCGATAATTTTTTTAAAAGAAGTAGTGAGTAAAAATGAGATTACTATGAATTAATAATGTTAATACCTAGTCTGAAAAGTTTTATGAGGGTATATCTTCTCCTAATACCCTTTTTTGAATGTATCTGAATCGAATTTCAATCTTCAAGAAATATTAACATTCCCATAGTTCATGAAACTATCATTAAATATATAGTAAATCACATTTGTTCAGAATTGTGATCTTGTTATTTTTTTATTAGTCATTAGAGATGAGCATTAATCCATTATTAATATTTATATAGAAAACTAGGAAACCCCTTTTTTATGAACTATGTTGTATAAAATGTTTATCTATATTTTCTTGTAGTTTAATATTTAATTCATTCCATTATTCAGATCCTTTCTATATAGAGTGTTTCACATAGTCATAGAACCAAGTATGAGTTTATTTTAGAAAACAACATCATAATCTAGGGTAAGTCTTTGAAATTACATGACAAATATATCAAAATATCCCGACATAATAATAATAACTATAATGTAGTGTAATTTTGAAAATATTTGAGTTATGATATCCTCATTATTGGTTGTTACGACCCAATAATGGAAGTAAATTCTATATCTGTCTTATAATAAAAAATACACTGATAAATGTTCATTCCTAGATTCATGATATGATGTTTGAATTATATATCATGAAAATAAATATATCTTCTATTAAAAGAGATACATCAATTCTAAAAATCAGAACATGTTCAACCAGATGAATGATTATAAAAGTTCTAGGAAAAAATTCCCACAATCATAAATTGGGGGATTTTTAGGCTTGAAATATTGTTATCACACCTCAATGATTTTTAACTAATAATGCAGTATGTAATCATTATGGTGGAGATATTATGTCATTATAAAATGTTTCAAATTAACGTTGTGTTTAGAATCAAAATCAATTAAAACATTCAATGTTCTATAGTGGATAATAAGTATACCTTTCACTATGTAGATTTCGAGAATCATTTCTAAAATTGTTAATGCATCAAACTCCACATGTTCCCTTAGATTAAGATATTATTAAAATTGATTTTATCCATTAACCCTTATATTAGTGAACTTTCATGTGAAATGATTATACTCTTTATAATTAAAGCACTGGAGTGTATGTGGGGCATTAGGTTGAGATTTCACTACCTCATTTTCATTTTACATTTTCTAAATATATTTTTTTAAACCATGTGAATTATGGACTACTATTATACAAGTAAAATATCATGCTAGATTGTTGATGAAATTTTCTCCATGCCTCTTATTACATTTACAGCTTATAGAAATACTAACATTCTTCCCTCCACAAGATTTATCATTTGGGTTTTCTTGAAACTATTTTTTGTTTTATCATGCGAAAAACCATGAGAAGAAAAGGTATCACCAATATATATTTCAACGATGAGAGAGAATTGATAAATTTATCCATAGCCCTCAATGTCTCTTATATATTTCGTCTTTCAACAACTTGGTTTTAATTCAAAAAAAATCAAAAAATCATATTTTAGGGTGACTAATTAAACTAATGGAAAGTAGTGAGAGTCTTAGGAAGTTTCCATTATACATGCTTGTGGATATTTCCTCCTTTATTTCATCTCTAGTTTTTCCCTCTATATTTTCTTGTTAATAGTTTAAGTAAAATAATTAGAAAAATTATTTACATGAACTCCTCCCATTCCATTAATTTAACCTCTTCCATTAGACCCATATTCATACTAATATAAGACTATTGTCTAACCTCACCTTGTTGAAAATGAATATACAAAGAAACCTTATCATTATTTTATCATTAGAGAACTTAAAATATAATATCTATAACAATTATAAACTCCTCAAAAACAATTGGGTTGGATGACATGCTAGTGGAGTAAATTATTTGATGTATAAAGGAATGGATAGAAAGTCACTCCTTCGTTAATTTATTTTATTTCTCAATATAGTTTGTGCCATTATTTAAAATAAGGTAGAATTTATTGAGAATCATAAAAAATATTTACAACTCTAGATCTCATCTTGTTTAGTCAGTCATAAGGAAAATAAATTTATTACAAATCACAACCATTGATAACATTGAATTTATTTTCACTATCGTTTAATTATTTAACAGAAAGGCGACGTATGATGAAATTGATAAATACAAAAATATATGTTTTAAACATAGAATAAGTGACTCAAAAATGACATACATATCCTAATTTACGAATGTTTCTGTTTCAATATTGGTTATCCATGGCAATTTATTATTAGGTTCTCAAAACTAAATATATTGAAATCACTCATTTTGGTCCATAAGGGGAAAGATAAATATATAAAAAAATCCCATAGGATTGTAAAACCAGGTGTGTTGTTAGGGATCCTTGCCTTTCACCAATTGAAGACTGAGTTAATACCCACCTAGCATTTTTGTGTTATTCCCCCATGTTGAATATATTCTAGATCCGACATCAACAAGTCCATATCCATATAGGAATTTATTTGGATTTAATACAATCACTATATACTTAAAAATATCATGTTCATTTTCTACTTTTTCTAATATCCACAAGGTTTTAACTAATGTTATCTTATATTAATACCCAGAAATAAAAAAAATAAACTATTTAAACTATTTAAACCATATTCTTATACCAAAGGAGGTTAAACAAGATAAAAATACTTAAAAATAATTTTTTTCCTATGATTATTAATTTCATAGATTAAATAACTCTTTTAAAATGATCATTCATTACATATAATCATAAATAATACCCCTGAACCTAAAGGGTTCATGGTTTTTTTGAGACTTTATATATACACAATTTACTATGTATCATTTTTTAAATATCCGAATAATATTTCATATCACAGGATAGTTCACTCGAAACATAAAATATAACACCATCCTTCATAACATGGGGAATTAAAACATATAAAGGGTTACCTCAGATGCTCAATAAAGGTAAATAATAAACATCATCAGTGAAAATAATATAGTTATGTGGGTATGAGAACATAATAAATATCCAAGAACATAACATTAGGAGATCATACTAAAGTAAAATAAATTCATAAGACATAAATCAAGCATTTGAGATAACATAATATATAAGGGATCATAATAATAGTGTTATGAAAAATGTAAGAATGTGATAGAAACATAAGAATAAAAAATCACGATATAGTGGATCGAGATTTTAAATTGTTCCTCCCATAACATATAAGATTTGGAATCGCATCCATCTCTCAAACACTTATCTCATGATATATCATACAGTCCCCCATGAATTTTGGGGGTATATAATTTCTGATCCAACCATCAAAAAATGAAAACCATTCATATTTGTGTCAAGTAATCGTGAAAACATTCATATTTTAAACATCACTTAACTAACCCAAGGAATATAGATGGGTTTCCTAAAACTATTCCTACACTATTTCATATGAAGTCAATAGAAGGAATTATATAGCACTAGAACACATATAATGTGTAATCTAAGGAACATAAAGGTATATTGACATAGATTAAAAATACATTTTGAATATTATTGAATAAATGTAATTAAAAAAAATTAAACAGTCCATTCATTTTCAAAAACATTAATAAAATTGATTATTTGGACACCAAATTTAAAACAGGAAAATGAAACATCATATTGAAAAATATTAATAAAAAATGTGTTTATATAGAAAATGGGAAAAAGTTACATTTCTATAACATTTGAAAAAATGAACTTTATGGAAAATGGTAAAATATTATATTTAAATATTCATAAAGAGACTAAATATTATATAAAACTCCCTTATTCAATTATTGATATGTATACAAGGATTTTCATAAAATCATCTAATGAATATGGACATAATGGATTAAAATTTTAGATAAGAAAAGAAGGGGACGGGTAAGTTTCTATTAAAAATATCAGATCAATTAAATTATTTACCAAGATAAATAAAATAGTGATATGAGATATAAAAAACAAGTATTAACAAGAGTAGAATAATTTTTTTTTCAGATTTATTGAAAACATTCAAACAGTTTTTCACGAGATGTAAATTCATTCCAAAAAACCATGATTTGAATGAGATTGGAAAGGAACACTTACAGAATTTGTATCTTTTGATTCAAACCCACCTTGAATGGGAGAAATTGAGATGGATTTATAATTTTCTTAATCCCATGAATGTTATATTAAATGTAATCCATAGGGTGTTATATATAAGAAAAAAATAAACAAGTTTTCAATATGGAACATGACTCAAAGGATGCACAGTGAGATCAAAAACCCTTCCCTTATTGCTTCCAACTTCCAAGAAATATAACAAAACTCATATATAAAAAACAAAACTAGATAAATAACATATTTTATAATATTATTCCTATCTAGAAATTCTTTTAATCATTAATTAGAATCATTCATTCTAAATCCATTTGTTATTTGTTATTGATTTTTATAATAGGATGTTGGAAATTTATATTATTACTAACATGATTCCTAATGGAGACGTTAGACCCCATTCATTGATAATATGTTCATCATTTATATATTATAAAATAATTTTAAAAAAATTAATTTCAATTATTTATGTATCATCATGTTCATTTTATTGATATATTGCGTGTGGTTTAAGAGAATTGGATTTATGATGTGCATGTCTTGGTTAATTTAAAGATATGAATGGATTACATCATAATTAACATCATTTTTCCTATAATTATTAAAAAACATATTCATAATATATATCTCTCATTATAATCAAATTTTTAATGAATTTATTTAAAAACAATACATGTAAGGTGGTGATGAAAATGAAACATGGTATCTATAGAGGTGGTAGTATGCATGTACGCACAAGTGATGTTTTTTTCAAATAGTTATGGGTAAGGTAGAAAAAAATATTATATTAATTGAATAAAATTTTAGTATAATTATGTGCTGATTAAATGATGTTATCATGGGTATAACAATTTGGAGGTGTATAAGAATTAACAATGTTACTAAGAAACGTGTGATTAGAAATATTTACATTACACCTTGGAAAAATTCCATTGAATATTACATTAAGCCTTTGATGTATGGTAATTTGATGATAGGAGGACCTAAATGATGTGTCCATGAGTGTTAGGGAAGAATTATTTTAGATTTTGGTCAAACCAAGGGGCTTATGATATTAGAATAATTTTTGTGGTAAATGCTACTATTGTAATGGATAGGAGTAGATTTTTTATTTTAAGAGATTCTTAATAAAATGAAAGTGTCTAAAAAAGTTTAAAACAATTTAAATTTGTTTCTTTTCCTTAAGAATCATCCCATAAACATAAAAAAGATAATAGTTGAGGTATTTTATGTTTTTTCTCCTTAATTTGACTTTATTAACATAATTTACTTTTACTATCATTACTAATTTTCCAGCCACACTATATTATATTTAAGAGAATAAATAAATGTATTAAATAATTTAAATATAATTATTCAATGAAAGCCATTTCATATTCTAAAATTCTTAAATTTTATTAATATAATTTTTAAATAATAAATAAATAATGGATATGGTATTTTTATAAAGAGTATTTCATAGGATATAAAACATAAAACATTGGTTTATAATTTATAGGTAATATTTCTAAATATATAATTTTAAATGTTAAATATTTATTTTTTCAAAATTTTTTAATTATTTTTTACATTACTACAATATCATAATGAAATGGTAAAAAATCATGGTATTTTTAAAAACATGGTTTTTTCTATTAACTTAATAACCATTATTTTAAGAAAAATATAAAAAATTTCATCATAGTATTATATTTTCATGATATGCCAAAAAATTAAGATCTATTTTAAAATTTAAATTATAAAATTAATGAATTTTACTTCTATATGGAATCATCAAATATAAATAAAAAACTATTTCTACATATATTTTTTTTATAAATGATAACTATTTTTATTCTTATTTCATTCCAATTTCTATTTAAAATTTTTATTCTATTAATCATATCAAAAATATTATTTTTATTATTTTTCTAGAAAATATATTTGGTTTCTTAAACATTCATGGAATTTAGAAAATTAATTTTAATAAAAATACATTTTAATCCTAAAATCAACTTAAGATCTATTTAGTGATAGTAATCGAATTTCATCAATGTATTTGTATTAAAAAACATGTTTATTTTAATTTATATTTTATAATGTGGTTACATTATTTATAAAAAATGAATGCCTAACAACAAAAAATATAGAATCATGATCTATTTTAGTTCTTTATTATGTATAAAATAAATATTTCAACCCAATATTAATTAACGGAAAATATATTATAACATTATGGGTTTATAAATTAGGTATATTGGATCATATCACCATATTAGAACCAATCTCATTCCCCGACATATATATTGTTCCTCAAAGCACTCTAGTAGGAGTTAGGAAACTAACTTTCATTAAATTTCTTAACGAGTGAAGAAGGAATAAATAAAACCAAATGGTAACACTACCATATAACTCCTTGACATTGAGATACATCTACGAAAAGAGGAATGTAAACTAACATTCACTAAAATCCCTGAGAACTACATATTCCTAAGTACTTATACTCATATTATTAAATACAATGTTCCCTTTTCTAGGTATATAATCCATCTCGATGATCAAATACTGACGATACATAATCCACATTCCCTACTGATGTTTTAAGTGACATTTGAAAAATATGTACTTCAGAAAATTATGGATCATATATACCATGCACCTATCACCTAAATATTAGTGATTCCAACATCTAAGGGAATTCCCTATCACTTCTAAATATGAATGATGAGTTTGATGATTCTATGAAGGAAGTCTCAACAACCTAGATTCATGGGTAAAAACATGCATGTCCAACATTAGAATGGATATGAGGAATTTGCCTAATGTATCAAAATATAGGGTACAATTTTTACACATATTTGTTATGGTCAAACTTGGTTAAAAGATAAACTATCCCTTCAACTACTAGAATTTTATTTCACAAAAATTAGAAAAATAAAATCATACCCTTTCATGGTTAGAGTCTTCATCATAACTTGAAATCAATGTGAGGTCTTGAATGAATTTCTCATAGAATCATTCCAAATCTTGAAAGTTATGGTTTTAAAAAACATTCTTGGGATTCTCCTAATAATAAACATCCATGATATTCCCAATGTAAACTGATATAATATCCTCAAATATCATGTATTGAAAGGAGAGGGCCTTTTAAATATAGAACTGAAAATTTATGATCTTTAAATATAGACAATTCTCTCATAGTATGCTAAAAAAATCTATATATTTTGACTATGATCCTCCCTCTATTTTTAGTACACGGTGATATTTCTAGAGAAGGTGACCAAATAAGAACCAAATAAGGATATTAAACCCCATTCACCATGACTATAAACACTATTTATGTGTTCATTAATTTTAATTTAATCATGAGATATAGATATATGACATTCCAAATTATAAATGTAGTACAAGGAACACTAGAAGTCCTCAACCAAAAAATATTATAAGTTGAATTAGAATTAATTATATAAATAACATGGATTCCCTCATCTAGATAAATAAATATTAAATATGAGGAATATGATATAGTTTTATGACCATCGTTGAGTTTATGCTATGGTAATTCCACATATAAAGACAATAAACCACTACCCTTCATATAGAATAAGATTTTAGATCGCTAATGGGATGTTCTAAGAGGAATGAATTCATTCTCATCATTTTCATTTATCAATTCCCATTACATTATATGATTTGATGAAGCTATACTATATGGAGGAATAGATATGTGCTTTATACATAGAATTACCTCAATATTATACACTTCCTCTCTCTAAGGTAGAATCTTTCATAAGTCTTTAGGAATAAAATCCCATTAATTTTCAACTGTTAAAGAAATGATAGAGATATTTATTTTATCATCTCGATTAAAAATAACAAAACACCAAGATAAAACTATGAAAAAAATCCATTATTCTGATCTTAAATGGGCTTTATATAAATCCCACTCCATAAAATGGCTATAAATACATGATAAATATCTGTGAATGATACACATTAGTAATAGTGGGGGAAGTGTTTTCTATTCTGAGTCAACCAATATATACATATAATCATTTCAAAACTGTTTATCTGCAATATAAATAATCCCTAAATAATATTACAATTTCTAATTATAAATGTGTACTTTTGAAATCTATAGGTATCCTCTATTTTCACCCCTATGTTGATGTTGATTATATAACCTAAGACCCTACTACAGTAGTTAAACTATATATCATGAACTATCTCATAATGCACACTCTAAAGATCCTTTATTCATGAGTATATTTAAATATTTCATTTCTAAATTTATGAATTTGATTTATGATAATATTGTAATTGTTTTTTAATTCTTTGTAAATTCATTTGATTCTATTTAAATTTTTGGATATTTTTAGAAAATATTTATTTTTAAATAAAGATTTATAATACATTTATTTGTTAAAACTATGATGTTTTTGACATCACCAGGACGTATAAATAAACTAAAACTCACAATAACCATATAATGAAATACAAATTTTTTATATTCATAATTATATATTTCAATATATTATGATTAATTTATAATCCTATATTTTATATTTTACAACACAAGTCAAATTCTTCTATAAAGTAATTTTAATCCATTGTATATTTAATTTTTTAAAATTACCTTTATCACATTAAAAAATTATGTTCTATCAAATGTAATCCAAATTTAAAATCATTATATTAAAATTATGTAAAAATGATTATTTTATTTTTATAAATAAATGATAACATACTAATGTTAAAAATAATTGTAGTGATATTTATTAAAATATAAAAAGTGGAAAATCTACTGGTAAAGAGTTTAATAGAGGATTTAAAATTTATGGATATAAATTTTATAGGATTTTTTGAACAGATTTATTTATTTATCAATTATTTATCAATATAGGATAAACATTCCATGATTGTGACTTTTCATTGTTTCAATGTTATGTGTAGTAATAAAAAATAAAATACCTATACAATTTTAAAATTGGTATCTTGCCCCAGCTTCAGGATTACTCCTAATATGTAGTTTCACTATGAAAACCATCCATTTTTCCTTCCCCTTGAATCCAATATTTATTTCATTTTATTTATTTAACAATATTTTACCTTAATCCCCCATTTGTGATGGATCCTCCAAGGAAACCCTATAGTGATAAACATGAGTTATCCTTTTTACTTAACATCCATCCTTTAAATATTAAATTTAAAATCATAATATTTTAATACCTATACGATAACATCGGTATTAGGTATATAATTAATTTAATTATGTTATTTTAATAATAAATAACCTCCTTTCCCTTTTCTCCTAAAGAAATAACAGATTATTCCTATATATGTACAGACTATCAACTCCATGTAGAAAAATGTTTCATTTTCTCTCATTACAAAACATAGAAAGATGAAAAGTGTTTAATAAAAATTAATTATGTTATGTATAAGGATTAAGTTATATTTCCCAAATCCTTATATTTATATATAAAATGTATATCTATTTTGAATTCTAATTTTTTTAACATACAAGTATATTATTTGATACAATATGGGATTTTAAGAAAATTATTGTAGTTATAATTTTGTGTTTATACTATGTAGGATATCATTAATAGAACTGTTTCATATGATGAATCATTAAGTATACATATCATTCATTCGATGAAAGAATTTATTGGTAAAATCATTCTCATATGTGTAATAAATACATGAGTTAATGGCGTATCCCAAGGGTTTTTCTTATGTCTTTAGAAACCTTTATGATACAATGATAGTGTTTGTGGTGTGGATTTAGATCATCATGTTGGTTGATGATCCATAACACAAAATTTTCTTTCTCCTAACTACATAAAATGATGATATGTGAGCACATCTTCTAGGATAAATAGTCAATCATGTATGATATGTTGTTCATATGAGCCCATTATTACCTTCGAAGGTGGGATTATTTTGTTTTCCACTTTATAAAATCTATCAAACTCATCTGAAGGAGATCATGAATGATTAAATGGATCTTCATCATATATTATTCTATATTTATAAAGGTTCTCTGCATTCTAGTGTTTTATAAAGTTTTATATTATATTGCGTGATATATCATCAGATAATAGTTTTTATCACTTCTATTTGGTATGATAATTGTTATTAGAGTCACTAAAAACCTTATAGTGGTGCCAGAGTGATCCTTGATTTTGTTTTATAAAAAATAAATTAAATGATGAAATAATGATGAATATAGTAGATTTTTTTATTTCAAGACAAAAATTATTTACCGTTAAGAAAAATAAAGGTTCATAACGGTTATAAACTTTTATCCTTATATAGTGCTTCCTGTATAAGGGTTCATCTATTTTATCCTTATATAGAATTGTGTTTGTAAGGGTCATACTATGATATGTAAGGTTCATAGATTAATTACCCTTATGTTGATTCTCTTAGAAATTAAATGGATTTTTGTAAGTGTTAATCCATTTTACCTCTACGCAACCTAAGGAAATTCCTTAATACCATTACACATGAGGGCTACATTAATGTTTCCACTTCTCTATATAAGGGTACCCTCAGAATTACCTTCACCCAATGAAAGGAATTTCCGGGCTACCATTATGCATAAGGTCTATGTGAAGGGAACCAATTTTAATACCTTTATTAAATGGTTCCAGAGGGATTGTGTAAAGGTAAAAGTGTTTACGTTTACTCAAGTTATCCCATAGGTATAATGGTAAGCTTATAATTTAATAAAAATTTTAAACATATTAATTGTTTTTTATGGTTAATAAATTTTTTATTAATCATTATAAAAGATATTTTAGATATTTTAATATATAACAAGTTTGAAAATTAATTAATTATATATTTTATATATTAATTACGTTTTTATAAAACCTTTTATTCTAAAATATTCTATGTTAATATAAAAAATTCCTTTTAACCATGTTTTATGTCATAAATTATGATTTAGATGTGAAATTATTAATTTAAAAATTATAAGTGTTAATTCCAAATGGGTTATAAATTTTTAGAAAAAGGTAAAAATATAGAAATTGTATATTTAATGTATTAATTGCTAATAATAAATTACATTTAATCGTTCAAAATAAATGTGCGCCTCATTTGAATATTATTTAATCCACATATATTGTTCTTTATTGATTTATATGAGAAAGGATTCTATAATGATTAATTATATGATAATTATATATTGTAAAAATTATACATAGTAGAAATTGAACTATATATTGTCTATAATTCATATAATATAATATATTTAAAATGGATATTCCATATAATGATTGATTTGAATGATTTAAAATAATAATGAATAAAAAATATTTACATATAAATTTAGGGAATTTACATAATGTTAAAGATAAATTTATAAAAAGGTTTATTGAAAACTATTATTTATAATTAGTTCATAAATGTTTGTCTTCTGTTTAAATATTTGAAATGGTTTTTTATTTAAATGATATTCACTATTTTCTCAAAATTAATTATATGAATAATGGTGTGTACTGTAGTTTATGTTGTTTATCTTCTTATAGGATAGATCCTTTCAACACATTCTTGGTATGATAATGTATTTACCTTTTCATCTACCATGAACATTTTTTGTATCCAATGATATGATCTTGAATGTTGTTTTTTAATATTGTTTTTTCATAAATGGGCATAAAGTTTTGATTAATCCGATTCTATCTTTATTATAGTATCATTATGTAGAGAGAATTATGGACATAATCCCAGCAAACATGGAGGATTATGCCTTTTCTACATTAGTGGATAGTGTTGGATATTTTTCACTTCAGGCATACTCATGTAGATAACCCAATACTATTTCATGATGTTTTAAATTAAAATATCAATACGGTGCATCTCAATATGTATGAAACTATTTTTCTTCTATAATATGATAATTATCAAAAAAAAAATTGGGTTAATAGTTTCACATCAATATTGTTTGAATGTATAGGGTCTGTGGAGTTGATAAAATTCTAAACTAAGTCACTAGAAATATTCATAGACAAGTTGAATTACATGATATAAGATAGTGATATTAAAATCACCTTTAAATTACAAGTGTGATATTCTTTCCCAAATAAAACATCTCAAATCCTTGATTATTCAAATGGTCAGTTTTTGTAATATCAGGGTGCTTTTGGATTATCTTATGTATGTAAAGAATGTAATGAAGGAACTAGATCAGGCATGGTTATATTCTACCATAGTTATATTCTATTAGGTTTTATTTTTTATTATATTTAATATTCTTATTTATGTTACACATATCTAGGAAACCCTTTGGATGGATACCATAGGAACAATGTTGAGTGAATCTATATTATGGATTTGGATAAAGAGATATCTTTTCAACTATAAATGGGTCACAACTATTGTAATTATGATTATTTAGAACATAAAAAATTTATTGATGAGAGACATTCATAAGTGGATTCCTTTCCTAGTGAAATATAGATCCTGGACCACTAATGGATATAATGTACATATAAGGGGCTCATCATATTAGTGGGAGACCGTATAGAAAAATTCCTAATTAAATGGTTAGTAATTTATGATTCTCTTCAAATAATATATTCTGTTGTTGATAATATCCTCATCCTCATTGAGACAAACTTTTTAATAATTCCTTGAAATGACGAAACATAATGTAATATTTTATTATTGTGGTTAACATAGGAAACGTTTTTATTCAATTTTGATTAAAGAAGAATATATATTATATAATATTGTTTGGGTCAAAAAAATTATTTCCATAGTAACCAATTGTTAATGTTTTTCAATGAGTGAATCAAGATAAATTTGGAAATATACAGTGATTCATTTATGGTTTCCCCATAATTGGAGGAAAAATAAAGAAAGGAATATTTTTCTCCACTTATTTACTCAATATGATTTGGTTTTTTAATTATTTAAGGAATATTAATCTAAAATACTAAATATGATTGGGTACATAAAAAAATCAATATGATTGAACCTTTTTATGAATTGATGAGGTAAAATTATCATTATTTTAATTTTTTATTGAAATAAATTTGATTATTTTTTCAGATATTTGATATCAAATATATAATTTCAATATCATTTTAAATATTCAGAAGTTAATATATCTAGAATGAATTAGTTATTGAAGGATTTTATGTAATAGATCAAAGATTATATATATATATAATAGGTGACTCATGCTTGTATAAACCTGTAATAAGTTCTTTTTATCTCATTCATAACTTGAGAAGGAAATATAAAAAATGATCATTTATATAAAATGAGATTGTTGTTTATAATACACTTGTTTTTTTATTCATTTAATTATATAACATGGTTTAATAAGAGTCTAAAAATTCTATGTTCTTGATAGGGGAATTATCATATTTTCATAAATATTAATGTTGTGGAATTAGATTGAGTTTAAATAACATTTCCCCAATATTCTCATTGTTTTTTGAATATGATTATAAACTAGGAATATGATGCCAATATTCTAATGTAATGTGTAGAAAATATAAGTAGGTAAATTTTAAATCCAAAATAATTAAATCATGATGAGGTGTTTTAAAAAACTCTTTAAAAACTAATTAAGTTCAATTAAAACTATTGTTGTTAGAAAGGAAGGGTAGGGATTCAAATTTTTTTCATTATCCACAATAAAAATGAAAGTGTTCGTGAAACTCTATGGAATTACTATGATCATTATAGATGCAAAAGAAATTAATTATTTTTTAAAGGTATGTGATATCAAATATATATTTCTCAAAGTGTTTTAAATATACTAAATGTTGAAATAAAAGGAATAATTGATAAAGATTATAATGTATATTCATGAAATAATGTAAAGAGTTTCTACATAAAGGATCTAAAAGTAAATTATTTTATCAAGATTTAATAAATCTATGTAAAATATGTGTATCTCTATGTCATTTATCATACCGTATAAGAGAAAATGTTTGATAATAATGATTTTTTGGTAACAAAATAAAATGATTAATTATATACACATGGTTTATGATTCCTCAATTTATATGACATGTTTTAAGAATAATATATAGATAAATGTTTTCAATACTTGGTATAATTTTATCCATTTATTTTTTAAAATATGTGTTAATGTTTTTCTAACACCCATTGGTTGTATAGTTTAATAAAATATCTGTTTCAAAAAGGAATGATTCAAAACACGAATAATTCCATACAAGAGTTTGAAACATTTACTTATTTCATTAATATTCCCAAAAATATAAATAAATATTATTTAATAAAAATGGGATTGTGTATCATTGAAACATATTATAAAAATAATATAGCAACTAAGAGTTAAGTGGGGCTATGTATGATCTTATAGAAGTTCAAAGTTAAAAAATAAAATATTACACCAGTATAAGTTTAATGTTAATATTAATTAATATCTTAATATATTTTTGATGTATTAGTAAACAGTAATGTATGTAGCTAAATTATTTCAAGGAAATGGTTTTATTGAATTGGCTTCGAAAGATATTAATGATGCACTTACATGGACTTCTAATTAGAATATATAAGTTGGAATATTATCACTTTATGTTGTGATGTTAAGTTATTTGATTATTCTTAAGAATTTGAATAGTTAATTTTTTTTCGTAAGTCTCAATGTTATTTATACTGTAATCCTCCATAGATGTTTCTCACTAAAAAATTTTGTGGGAGATATTTATAATATGATCACTTAGAGTTGTAACAAGGATTACATATGATGTAATGTGTTAATAAAACCTAGGAACTGTAGTAAACATAAGTATGATATGGTTTTATATCATATATGATATGATGCACTAGTGTTTATGTTGGTTTTGTTAAGTATTCATTAATAGTTAATAAATATTAAAATGTATCATATTAAAGGTAATATATGTTTTATCATTCCTTCACATTTGATAAATTAATGTATATATAGATATACATTTCATGATGTGAAATGATAATTGACCATTCATTGTATGTATTTTAGTTTATCCCAAAATAAGGATCAATGTGGGTTATTTTATGATATGAATAAACATTAAGGTTAGCATGAGTAGTGTTATTTAGTCATGATAAAGAATATTATTGTAACGTCCTGATTCCAGAGGCCACCCAGAGTTTCACCGTACCCGGTTGGTCACATGGCCTCAAGTGAATTTCCACGAATACCAGAGGCTACCGACTAGCAACGAGGGCCTTGGGTGTGATAGTGGGAAAACTATTCCCTCATTGGCGTAATACACAACAGAAGTAAACAAATACATAAAAGAGAGGAAGCAATAATAATATTATACAAAAAAGCAGAAGACTGGTAGAATGAACAGAATCACTTATATAAAATGATGCATGATACATATGTCTATGAAAGAAGTGGAAAAAATCACAATGCTAAAATATTATACTAAACAAAGTACAAACAAAAAATAGTAATCAGCTCTGCAGCATCGGAAGTCTCACCTTGGTCACGTGCTCTCCATCTCCACAGCAAGTCCATTATATGAAGTATAATGGTACCTTTCCTTATCTATAACTTCAATAATATAATCTGTTGGGCCCTAAAGCATGGCCCAAACAGGGTGTGAGACTAATCCCAGTAGGCAACCACCACACAATATGTTCCTAACAGTCAATGAGTGTATGGAAGAAAAAAGTATAAAAAGCAATAAAAAGGATGGTACTCAACAGTAAATAATCCATAGTTCAGCATCAAGAAATAACTAAAAAATTATATAAACACGATAGGTAACCCTCTGGGAAGAACACTCAGTCTAACCCCTATGGTCCTACCTAAAAAATACAAGCAACCCTCTAGGAAGTACACTCAGTCTAACCCCTCTGGTTCAGCTAATGTATAGACTCTCTGAGGAAGCACTCACTGCCAATTCCCCCTATAGTCTCGTATCGTAACTAATGGATCTCTAGGAAAGAAATTATGTCACATTGCATTTGTGGCCCATGTCGAGGAACTACAAAAACCTAGAGTAAGCACTCAATGTCAATTCCCCATGTGGTCTCGCATCATAAAATATAAAGACACTCTGGAGAATCCCTCAACGTCCATTCTTTCTATGGTCTATACACCAAGTCATCATGGCCTCGTGTAAGTCAAGAAAATGTAGCAGTGCATAACGACCAAGGTAAAACTCAAGAACTACTTGGCTAGAATTCTACAACACAACACGAAAATTGAACAACAATCACACCATCCTACAATACTTGGCATGGGAAAGTAAATAGTATCCTAACATGAAATCAAGACCCAAAGGTCCAATCATGCAAAACATGCATGGGAAATAAATACAAAGCACAAAAATTCAACCTATTCATAATCAATAATCATCTAATTGGGCATACAACCTTGTAGAGAAACAATAGGTCTAAAACGGTAAACTCATAATACCCCGTTTATGGTTACTGGGAAATTTTGCATATAAAACTCAAGGAATATCTATGGAAAGGCACAAAACACCTACCTCAGTGTTGGGAGATCATGTTACTTGAACCACGAGGCATGAGTCGCCTTATAACACCGTATATCTAAGAAAACGTATATACAGTTCAACCCATGATAACTCACAAAGGAACAAAAATCATGGAATGGTGCTCTAGGAGAAGAGATAACTCAACTATGAGATTCCAACACAACTGTTGGTGTTTGATTCGGAGGAAAAACACTCGGCCAGGGGCTCCTCAATGATCTGCAGCAGCTCGATGCTCTTGGACAAACTGGGTTGGGAAGGATATGGTTCTTTCTATCAGACGCGATCCCGATGCGTTTAATGAATGAAATATATGGTGTGTACCCTTGAAGTGAACGATTTCTACTCGCCATTTCTGTACTCTACTTTAGTTGGCCTCCAGGTCATCCCACATTCCCATGTGCGAGGCCTCTATACAGCTAGCACATGGCTACCCATGGTGACTGAGTACACGATGTGTACTCATAAAGTACACGACATGTACTTAAAAAATTTCCAGAAACTCCTCTTTTCTCAAAAACTCAAGAAAAAAGAAAAACATACTAGAAAAGAAGATCTAGGTTCTTACAAACATCCACCCCTTAAAGAATTTTGTCCCTGTATTTCCCTATCATGGTGGTATAGAAGAAGAAACCCCGAACATCTCCGACCACTGGGCTCATACATCGGCCTCCCTCTCCCAAGTCTTGTTCTGTACCCGCTTGTGCTGAAAAAGCACTCGCACCAGAGAAACAGACGGGTCATGGAGAAATTTTTTTACTACAATCTACAATCCAAATAGGATGTTCCTTGAAGGATGCATCCACTTCCAACTCAACGTCCTCAGGTTGGAAGACCTGATATGAGTCTGAAAAGTAACGCTGAAGCTGAGAAATGTGGAAAAAATCGTGCATAACCTGGTACCTCTAAGGTAACTTCAACAGATAGGCAAACGGCCCGATTCTCTCCCACACCTCAAACAACCCAACGTATCTCGGCGAAAGCTTACCTTGTCTCCTAATACTGTTGTGTCCCAACCTCAGTGTGACATGTAGAAAAACCTGATCCCTATCCTCGAACTCCAGAGGTCATCTCCACATATCATCATAAGACTCTTTTCGAGAATGTGTTGTAGCCATCCTTTTCTGAATCATCTCTATATGCTCTGAGGTCTCCTGGATAAGATGAGGTCCCAGTAAAGCTGCCTCTCCCGCCTCCAACCAACATTAGGGTGATCGACATGGCATACTGTAAAAAGGCACATAAAGTTCTATCTGAATAGTTTATTTAAAACTACTGTTGTAGGAAAACTCCACAAGAGGTATATATTTCTCCCAAGAACCTCCAAAATTTAGGATTCATGCTCGGATAATATTCTCAAGCACCTGATTCGTATGCTCGGACTGACCATTAGTCTGGGGATGGTAAGATTTACTCAAAAGTACCTGTGTACCCAAAGCCTCTTGAAGCCCCTACGAAACCTGAGAGGTAAAGCAACCATCTTTGTCTAAAACAATGGAGTGTGGAACTCCATGTAGACATAAAATCTCACGGATGTACAACCATCCTATCTCATCAACAATGAAGGTCTCATTGATTGGAAAGAAGTGAGTGACCTTCGTGAGTCTGTCAATGACAACCCAAACTGCATCATTTCCTCAAGGTGACCTCAACAACCTGGTAATGAAGTCCATCGTGACATCATTCCACTTCCACTCAGGGATGGGTAACTACTGTGAGATCCATTCTGGTCGCTGACGATCCGTCTTCACCTGCTGGAAAGTGGAACACCTCATGACGAAACCTGAAACGTCCCTCTTCATACCTAGCCACTAATACTGACTGTGTAGATCATGATACATCTTGGTGACAACATGATGAACTGCCCAAAATGAGAAATTAGTGTCCCACATCAACTCCTCTCATATTTCTATTGTAACCCATACATGCCCCTGGAAACACAAGTTCTCATCCTCACCTATGGTCCATCCAGAAATAGGGTCCTCTCCGGACACGCTCTCCCGTAGGACTATGCATTCAGAATTTGATAGCTGCCTCTTTCGAACTCGATCAAGAAGAGTAGAGGTTACAGCTACGGAAGATAGAAAAGTCTACCCATTTATATCGTGCACCTCAAAATACATCTCAGAGAACATAGACATAACCAGCCACTCACTATTGGACTTCTGAACTGCCTGTATCTAAGTCCTCCTGCTCAATACATCAGCCACTGCTTTGCATTTCCCAGGCGTATAAACATGCTCAAAGTCAAAATATTGAAGGTACTCAACCCACCTGAGTTGTCTCAAATTCTGATCATGATGAGTGAATATGTATTTGAGACTCTTTTGGTTGCTGATGACGACAAAATGATCTCCCAAAAGATAGTGTCTCCAACAGTGTAAGGAATGAACAACAGCTGCCAACACCAGATCATGCATTGGGTAATTCTTCTCTTGTGGCCTCAATTTCCGCGAATCATACACAATGACTCCATCTCTTTGCATGAGCATAGCTCGCAGCCTAATACCTGAGTCATCACAGTAAATAGTATAGATGTTTCCTGGCACTGGCAAGACTAGTATCGGTACTGAAGTAAACCTCCCTTTCAGCTCTTGAAAGGATGACTCACAAGAATCTGACCATAAGAACTTCTCACCCTTCTTAGTCAAACCTATCAGCAGTGCTTCTAAGTGTGAAAATTTCTGTAAGAAATGTCTATAGTATCCATCCACCCCTAAAAAACATCACACCTCAAAGACGTTCTTCGACTGCTCCTAGGAATCAATATCCCTCACTTTCTCTAGGTCCAATTATACTCTTACCACTAAGATAACATCACCCAAGAAGTGAATATGATCCATCCAAAAATGGAATTTTGAGATCTTAGAATATGACTGATGCTCCCACAGTGTACTCAAAATGAACTCAAGATGGGTGGCATGGTCATGTCGAGTGTGAGAGTACATCAAGATATCGTCCATAAAGACCACAATGAAGGAATCTATATATGGATGGAACACTCGTTTCATTAGTGCCAGGAAAACTATAGGCTCGTTCGTGAGACTGAACGGTATAACCATATACTCTTATAGACCATACTTGCTCTGGAAGGCTGTAAGAGGTATATCAGATGGTCTAACGCACAACTCATGATAACCAGACCTCAAATCAATCTTTGAGAATACCCGGCCGCCTCGAAGCTGATCAAAGAGATCATCAATCCTCAGCAAGGGATATCAGTTCTTGACTGTCAACTGGATCATCTTCCGATAATCTACACAAATACTAAGGGTTCTGTCTACCTTCTTAGAAAACAGGAAAAGCGAACCCCAAGGAGAATTAATGGGTCAGATGAAACCCTTTTCCTGCAACTCCTCCAACTGCTTCTTGAGCTCCTGCAACTCTGGTGTAGAAATCCTATAAATAGGAATGGACATCAGTGCCGCTCCTAGATCAAGCTCAATAGACAATTCTACCTCACGCTCTGGAAGAAAACTTGAAAAGTTATATCGAAAGATATCTCTGAAATGAACCACCACCGGAGAAAATACTAACTATGAAGTCCCCTGGTAATCCAGATATAGACAAGAAATCTTGGTTTTAGCCTCTCCTAAACAATGATATTGTGGAGCAGCTCTGCTCTCCTAGACATCCCACTTGACCTTATGAAGAAATGATATGCCCTCTTGTGATGTGAAACTCACCCTGCATCGATAATAGTCGATGTCTGCCTGGAAGGGAATGAGCCATGAAATCCTAAGAATGACATCATAGCCTGTCATCTCTAGGACATAGAGGTCCCATAAAAAGTGACACCCACCAAACTCTAGAGGGCACTCCCTGTACTGACATAAACTAGCCGTTCGAGTCCCCAACAGAGTTTCTAGTGTCAAGATATCGGCAGAGTAAATGAAACAGAGCCTGAGGTTCTCCGCAACAGCAATAGATATAAAGATATAGGAAGCCCCTGTATAAAAAAGAGCTGAAGATAAAACTGAGGAAACGAGGATCGTACCTCGAACTGTAGAAGGTCTAGGATCCTAATTTTGTTGGTTCTACTCCACTACAAAAGTCTGGACAACACCGCGTCCCTGTGACCCTGCCTGACCACTCTCAGCTAGTCCACTCTATTGTCGCTGAAAGGCCGGAGACTAACCACCATGACCACAGACTCCACCTCGTCTTGAATGGACAGAAGAGCTCCAATTACATGACTAGTGATAAATTGGTGGTGGTTCTCCTGAATGAGAAGTCATAGAAGAACCCCTATCACCAACTACTGGTGAGAAGATCTGACACAAGCACCCAAGGTGAACCCACTTTCCACATGATCAACACTACACTGGGTCCCTCGGGCAGTGTGGCATGGTATGCCCACTCTTTCAACTCTGGTAGCACACCACCTGTCTACTAGAATAAGTGTCTCACCTCCTTGAATAACTGTGCGAAGACACCATACGGTGCTTCCTACTATCAGTAAGAGGGATTCTAACTCCAGATGTTGAGCCGCCCTGGCCCAAAACTCCCAAATCCCTCAAATTGCACTCCGTGATCAGCGCCTGGTTGACAATAGAAGTGATAGATGTCAACCGGAAGATGTTCACCTCTGATCGGATGTCGTGCCTTAGACAATACTCAAACTTCTTTGCCATGAATAACTGATCACCTCATAAAATATGTGTGAAGTGTTGTAGCTCGGTAAAGAGGGAGGAATACTCCATAACATAATGAGTACCCTGATCCAGACTCATAAACACTCGGGCTCGATCAGCCCCAAGGTATCTGGATAGAAGTAGTCAAAGCAGATGCGCCGAAACTCATCCCATGCCATAAACTATTAGAATGCCGCCTGTGATATCACATCCCACCACCTCTTGGAGGAGTCCCGGAGCATATAGGTAGGGAGATTGACTCTCCTCTTTAGAGGAATCTCCAGATGCTCAAAGATAGTAAGCATTTCTTCATTCCATGAATCTACATCATGAGGTTATCCATCCCCTGAGAAAGTGGGATGATGTTGCTGCTGAAAAACCCGCGTCAAATTAGCCATCGACGGGGCAGGAGGTGGCACTCCCTAAAAGTTCCGCATCATCCTCATAAAGCCTTACCTGAACTGTGCATCAACACTTATGTCTGGTATAATGGCTGGTTCCAAGACTGGAACAACATGAGGATCTAAGGGTAGTCCCTGATCAACCACATCCAGTGTCTGATCACTCTCCTACAACTGGCGCACAACTGGAGGACATGTCGGTGGCATGAATCTGCATGGTCAAATGCACACCTTATATCAATATTATCAAGGACTGAATAGAAGGAGTTCAAGAAGGGAATAGTAGAAATAAAGAATTCATGTTTTACAAAACATCACTATACGACGTGTACATTTTCTATATGGCGTGTGACCTTAATTCATTTACATGGGCGTGTACTCCTGCCTAAACTTTTCGTGTAACACCCCAAACACACTACGTGTTCTCCAATCACATAGCATGTTCAAGATGGACACAGTGTGCATGTGAATGGATAACAGCGACCCGTGTTGTTGGTTACACAGATGACTACACTACTGAAACTACACGGCATGTTCTATGCGGACACGGCATGTACGATAAGGGATAACACTGACCCGTGTTGTTCGTGACACGACCGAGTACCTCAGTCCAACTACCCGAGGTTTTCAACACGGACACGATGTGTATAGATTAAGGTATTATCCGGTCGTGTTTGTTGGTTACACAGGAGGACACATGGTCGACATGACACGACGTGTTCATCTGGTACATGGTGTGTTCCCACTGGATATTCCCCATCCCGTGTTTCTTCTTACACGGCCTACGACACATTCATAGACTACACGGTGTGTACATAACATACACAAAATATACTTAAGAAAAATATTTTCTTCCCAAACAGAAGAACACATAGCATGTACTTAACATTACACGACATGTATTTTGGGGTTTTCTGGACAGTAATCCTAAGAAACTACTCCAGAACCCAGAAAACATTGAAACGAACACTGAAAGTGCCAAATTTGGATCTGTGAGGGCTTGTACTCCCTGAGAATCAATTCTTGGTATCTTAAACATGTTATAAAAATGTAACAAGTCAATGATCCACCAAATTCTGGTCCATGAGGGCCCATAACACCTCAAGAACCAAATTTTGGCGTTCATTCAAAGAAAACCTTACACAAACAATATTCTATCAAACAACAGCTATTTTATCAAGGCATATATCAATATAGCATGCATATTCTACACAGTATCAATCACAACAACATGAAATCACTAATGCATCCTAAATGGCATGGCAAGAATGCATGAAATGTGATTTCTAGAAAGTGCCTATATGATGCATGAGATGGAATACCCTCTATTCATCGGGTTACAACAAAAATAGAACCTCAATAACATCAACAATAACATCACGAATCATGTGAATCACTCAAGGTAAAATCAAATAAACTATAATCTAGCAAAACAAGAAAATTGCAACAAATGAGGTAGGTTGGATTTTCCCTATACACGGGTTAGCTACTATCGGGCACAACTCATTACCATGTACTTATTCCTTTCTACCCCTAGCTAAAGGATCCAAACAGTAAGTCAAGAGAAATGATTTCCTCTAATACCACTTTGTATCGTCTCGGTTCTTGAAGCCACCCAAAGGCGCCACATACCTGGTTGGTCACATGGCCTCAAGCACATTTCCCCGAATGCCAGAGGCTTCCAACTAGCAGCGAGGGCCATAGGAGTGATAGTGGGAAAAATATTCCCTCATTGGCAGAGTACACAATGGAAGTAACAAATAAATACAAGAGAGGAAGCAGTAATAATATTATATGTAAATAAATAGCAAAAGACTGGTAGAATAAAATAAAGCACATATATAAAATTATGCATGATACATATGTCTAAGAAAGAAGTGAAACAAATAACAATGTTGAAATACAGTATTAAACAAAGTAAAAAAGAAAAACAATAATCATCTCCACAGCATCGCAAGACTAAGCTTGGTCTCGTACTCTCCAGCTCCACAGTAAGTCAAGTACATGATGTAGAAGGGAGATTTCCCTTGTCTATACCTATATCAATATTATTTGTTTGGGCCAAAAATCATCACCCAAATAGGGTGTGAGACTAATCCCTGTAGGAAACCACCATGAGATCTGTGCCTAATAGCCAATGAGTATATGGGGAACAAAAGTAAAAAAGGTAGTAAAATGGAAGGTTCTCAACAGTAATCAATCCACAGTTCAGTATCAAGAAACAACTAAACAAGAAGATAAACATGATAGGTAACCCTCTGGGAAGTACACTCTGTCTAACCCCTCTGGTCCTACCTATAAAGTAAAAGCAACCCTCTCATAAGTACACTCAATCTAGCCCTTATGGTTCAGCTAAAGTTTAGACTCTCTGAGTAAGCACTCACCATCAATCCCTCCTATAGTCTCGTATCGTAACTAATGGCGCTATAGGGAAGCACTTATGTCACATTCCCTATGTGGCCCATGTTGAGGAACTAAATAAACTCTGAGGAAGCACTCAACATCAATTCCCCTTATGGTCTCGCATCGTAAAATATAAAGAAACACTAGAGAATACCTCAATGTACATTCTCCCAATGATCTAAACACCAGGTTTTCACGACCTAGTGTAAGTCAATCAAATTTAGCAGTGCATAAGGGACATGGTAAACCTCAAGAACTACTTGGTTTACATTCTACAACACAACACCATAACAGGACAACAGTCACACCATCCTACAATACTAGGCATGGGAAAGTAAACGACAACCTAAATGCCAATCAGGACCCAAAGGTCCAAACACAAAAAACATGCATGGGAAATACATCCAATGCACAAAAATTCACTCTATTCACAATCAATAATCATCTTCTCAGGCATACAACATATCATAGAAACAATAGGGCTAAAATGTTAAATGCTCAATACCCTGTTCATGGGTATTTGACAATTTTAGACATAAAACTCAATGACTATATACGAAAAGGAAAAAACCACCTACCTCGGTGTTGGGAGATCAATTTACTTGAACTATGAGGCTTGAGTCACCATAGAATTCCATAGATCTACAAAAAAGTATAAAATTTTCAACCCATGATAACTCACAAAGGAGGAGAAATCATGGAATGGTGCTCTAGGAGAAGAGAGAATCAATGATGCAATTCCAATGCAACTGTCAGTGTTTGATTCTGAGGACGGATGCTCATCTAGGGGCTCGTTGAAGATCCACAACTTCTCAGTGCTCTCGGATGAATTGGGTTGAGAAGGAGATGGTTTTGTTCGTTAGATGCGACCTCGGTGCATTTAATGCAAAAAAACAAAATACACAACGTGTAATTTTGATGTACATGGCGTGTACTCCCTAGTTTCATACTCCGCATTAGGCGGCCTCCAAGTCATCCCATATGCTCGTGTGCAAGGCCGCTAGATGGCCAGAACACAGCTACCCATGGTGACCGAGTACATGGTGTGTACTCATAAAGTACACAACGTGTACTTCAAAAATTTTCAGAAACTCCTCTTTTCTCAAAAACTTCAGAAAAAATAAAAACATACCAGAAAAAAAGATCTGGGTTCTTACAATTACAATAAAAAAAGAAAAGGATACTTTCTGTCAACAAGATAATCTTTTAGATATACCCCATGGATAATGATACATATGTTTTTGGTATACTAGGGGTTCATGGATCATATTTTAGTCCCCACTACATGATATATGTGGGTCACCTAGCATGAAAACCTTGATATGTTGATACCCAACATACAAAAGTCTATATATAGACATATATATTATCTGGGGGTTTGGGTATGTTGTTTATCTTATCTTTATTTGGAGCATAAAAAATATTATATTTTTCATCTTGCACAATGAGTATGACACATGGGCCCTTAATTGAGATAAACTGTGAGAGAATACATCTGCACTAGGATATTTTATATCTATGAGGATAAGGGACGTGTGATGAAATTAACCGTATGTACGAATGGTATCTGTTATATTCTTTGCTCTGAAAAATATTCAATATGGTAATCAAGAATAGATGGGTTGGTTATATGAGATTATATTTCTCTTAGTTATATGGTCACTCGATATCTTAGTCAATGTGTAAATATGGGAATGCATGTTTTCATATGACATATAGTTTTCTAGATATATATATGTTTCTTTGATGGAGATAATTCTATATCGCTTTATATACTAAGTAGTATTCATGATTTCCTATAGGCTGATATCTTCTTATATATATGGATCTATAGATTCATATTTATTTTCAACGCTATAAACGAACGTGGGGAACACTTTTTGGTTTCTTAAATAGTGATTGAGTTTGACTAATAATGATTTGATAAATGTGTTTTAGAGTTAATCCTTATCTATTTTGGATTGGTATTCACTTTTTATTTTACAGGATTTAATTCTAATAGATTTTAATGACTTCTTTCTAAAAGTGTTTTATAAGATATTCAAAATACATTTCATCACAAAACTGGTTGGTTCAACATAACACGTCACCCAATCTAGCCCATAACAGAGCCTCATGATTACTTAACCATGTAGAAGGGGATGGAGACTATTAGTGAGGACTTAAAAGGGTACAATGGTTAGAATATTACCATAAATTAGAGTTTAATAATATTGATGATAAACTAAAAACATATAAATCCATGAACATTAATATGCATAAAAAATAACTAAATAAATAAAATAATTGTAAATAATATAATGGTGTATACAGAATCAATTCCAAGAATACATTATCAATTCACCCACAAGGTCGACCAAATATAAATTAAAAATAATGAAAATAAATATACAATGATATACTGATACTCCGAGAAGAACCATATACCATGTCATGATGACAGCAGAATAGCTCTAGCGTGAACCTCAGACTCTACAAGATTTGATATATTTTATCAAGCCAGTTGGGCCTCTACCTGGTCCATAGCATCCTATGATCTATCGGAAATCACAAAAAAAGTCCACACATACACTAAGGTTCATGTTCTAGGGGTGTGAAACAAATCTCAATAGGCCACCCATAATAGTTGTCATAACAACTTTTGTCCAAACATATACATGGAAACCCCATAATGTCATGCCTATCAGAATGTTATTACCATCATAAAAGATAAAAAACAAGATAAACATGACAAAAATTGTCAATAAAAAGGAAAATAACAAACCTTGGTTCCTACCCCGATACATGTATGAAAAACGTCCCCCACTCAGGTCCCATCTAGAAGAATTTTGAAGCACGAAATACATAATAATAACCTCAACCATGAATTCCTAACCAAGATGGATATCCAATGTTCAACACAAGTATAAGCATGAATTTGGGGCTCTAAGATCTCTTCCATGTCTTATAAATAGTTAATCACTTCAATACGTATATATTAGTCCAGTGGTACGATTTGATGTAGCCGTAGGGTCACCCTGTTGACCTCAGGAGTATAATTTCATGCCGAAAATTCTTCAATAGCCTGGAATGCTATGTGAACCTATCAACACAACATTAGAAGAAAACATATTCCCTAGACTCATATAATTTTTTCCTAAAGAACATTTTAACCTCCATGGTCCACAAATCCTAGCCAGGATGAAAAGCTAAACTAGGGTGGATACACACATCCAAATCATCCATTATCTCCATACATATAATTTCTCGGCCTTATAAATTACATAATATTTACTTTTATATCAATAATTAAATATCTAAGGTTTTATTACCATTTCATGTTAATATTTTTAGAGGATTAGGTTATATCTCATACATAAAAAAACAAATTATAGAAATTTGAAACTTCTAATAAGTATGCATTTTTTCCACCATATGAAATGTTTAAAATAATGAATGATTTTTTTAGGAATACTCTTCATTATTTTCAACCTAACCTATTCCTTTCCCTTACCCATAATTATCCATTTTTTCTGACATATAATTATATTATAATAAATATTATTTATTTTCATGAATAATCATCATGAATTTCTACTTGACAACTTCCTTTCCCTTGACCAACATTAAATCCTTTGGTAAACATTTGAAAAAATTAGGATAGATAGAAAAAATATCAGTAAGGGATATAAAAAAATTGTTAATATAGTGAAAAAAACTCATATAACAATTTTCTTTATATTTAATGTGTTTAATGTTTATGAAATAAATATTTTCACATGACTTACACATATAGGTTTCCCTAAGAAAGCCTTAAAAACATCAAAATAAATTAAAATCCAAATTTATAAACTTATGGAATCACATTCATAACTCATTTTAAACCCATGTTAGAAGTAACTAGATTCCAGATAAATATATTTGACAAATAAATTGGTAACATCCTTTATCTTACATATTAAAATAAGAAACATTTCCCAATACAGTAGAGGTCTATTTGGGATCACCCACCGTTTGAATTATAACAGACTCACCAGACACTATCTAGGTTATCCAAATGTATGATCTGTAATGAAATAATGTGGACCAATCTAGGGTTCCCCATAATATATGTTTTAATAGGATCACCTAGCACAATCTAGTCCAACCAATCATATATGTTTTAATGGGATCACTAGATGCTATCTGGGGCCACCCCACCGTATAAGATGTAATGTGCTCACCTGATGTTATTTGAGCACACCATTTTTTCATGTATATTTTAAATTAACTCTATCATGGATAAAAAATATTATTATTGATGTATTATATCATATAATATTTGAAAACTATTTTTATCTCTTAATGAAATCACTTTTGGATATCCCAATACCTTTTCATTTTTAGAACCCATTTTCTCTACCAAAATAAACTTTTCTTCTAAAAAACCTTTTTAAATAAAACAATACCTAAAAAATGAAAATTAATTCTATTTGATTAATAAATGGAATCACTCAAAGGAATATTAAAATCAAATTTAAATCCACAGTGCAATAAAATTCAATATCTCCAGGTACATTAAGAATAGAACATTTATTTTGTTATTTGTCAAAATATTATGTATAAAACACACAAAAATATTGATTTTTATTTTTTTAAATAAAGTAAAAGTGGTTTAAAATTAAATTTATTAATCTTTTATGTAAATATAAAAAAATTCCTAAAATCATTAAAAATTATGAAAATGTAATAGAAATTGTTGTAAGGAAAAACATAAAAAATGTGATTTTTTAAAATAAAATTCCATTATCACTTGAGAAACACATAAATTGTAAAAACTATTAATGAATAACAATAAAAAACATTAAATATCATAGGAATAGATAAATTTAATAAATAACATGTAAATTGATCTGCATATACACATAATAAGAGTATAATGTTACATAATATCAAAATATTCCTCAACGAATGGAAATTGATGCGATGTCCCCTACCTTGAGTCTGATTATTCACCTGTGTCATTATATTAATAAATAATAAAAAATTGTTAAATATTTAAATTGATGAGAACATTTTTAAAATTTTATTACTAATTTAATTCCACTTATTACCATGATATACAAGATTATATAATCAATTAATTTTGCATCGAATGTTTCATCAATATTTATCTTATGTGTTAAGAACAACTTTTGTTTGTTGGATATTGTCGAAGAGGTCAATATTTAAACATATATGGAATAAAAATAATCACATTATTTACATATTTATACTTAAATTTTACTTTTAATACCAAACAAGAAATATTTTTTTGAATACTTAATTATGTTATAGTCATAGAGAGGGTAGGTCTTACGTACACATGAGTAGCATTTCCATTTTTAAAAAATCATTATTGAAAAGAGGTATGTAATATTTTATCCTGATAGAATTATCATAATATAATTTATACAATATTAGTTTGGTAAATAAACTTATATATAAAATCCATGTGGTGTGGGTATGAAAATTGAGTCATATCCCTTCGTGAAGTTAGTGGTCTACACATACATGAACAACGTTATAACATTTTTAGTGAGTTAAAATTAAGAAATAAAATGATATATTTTATTTAATGAATTATAAATATATCATAAATAAACTAAATATTTGACTTATATCACATATAATAATTATAATTTCCCTTATTAACTTCCTTGTATTGTGTTAGTTAAAAATGAATCACATTTCCTTGCAAGGCGGTAGTCTACTATATAGACAAGTGACATTATCATGTCTCCTAGAAAATGTAATGTCAAAAATTATATAAGATATAATTAATATACTTGTATAATTATGTTATAATTAACACACACATATATATATATTATAGATAATCAAACCCAAATGTGAGAGGTGGTAAATGAAAAACAAAAGACATTAGTTTGCGAGTAGGCATTTCATCCTACTTGTGAATGATTATTTATAACCCAATTTGATCAAAGAAGGGAAATTATTTAGGTTATTATATTATCATAATATAATTTTAGTATATGGAAGATACATAGGTTATTAATTAAAAATTTTTAACAACAATTAAAGGGGTGTTTGAAGGAATAAAATAAAAACACTCATTGAAGAACATTACCTCTTATTCATGTAACATTTTTTGGATTTCACCAAAGGAATTCCTTGGTTATATTTCATCCAAAAGTATATATTATAGGATTAATATTGTGATTTAGATAATTTATTTGGGTAGGTCTTATATATGGAAATGGGTTTTTACTATTTGAATTGCGAAGTAAAAAGGTGGCCTTTTTAAGCGAGGTCAGTGGCACACTTGTTATTTATTGGAAAGATTTAGTCATAACCACATTTTTTTCATGTAAGAAACCATAAATGTGGTCTATTATAAAACCTAGAATATTTAAGGTAAAAATATCGTTTGAAAATGGGAGTTTTAAATTTTTTTAGTTCACTACCAACCCTTATCTTTTTAATTTAACCCTCTGTTAACCCGTTTTCTCTTTAACAGTGAAAATGAATTTTTACTATTCCCACTATTCATCATGGTCAAAAAATAAGATTAAATTTTTTAAAAATATTAATTATTTTTATTATAAATATGGGATGCAATTTGAAAAATTAAAATCTCTGAATTGGAAAATTTTAATTTAAAATTAATCCCACAGATGCTACGAAATAGATAGATTTTAACAAGACTATTTTTTAGCAGAAGATGATTCTATATTAACTCTATGACTAATAATAATAATTTTATGAAAATAAAATAACATTTCATCATATAAAATATATAAATTTCATTCAATGAAATCCCTATTAAGGATTATTTTAACTAATTAAAATTGAGATACAATATAATTTTTAAAATAGTTTTGTTGAAAAGCCCGTTTTTAAACCCAAAAATAAATATATACTGAAAGCCAATATGAACTTGATTGAAAAGTAATTATGAGTATTATATAAAAAAATAATCTAATCTTAAATAATCTAATTTACAAACCATATTTATAACATATTTATAATAAATAAATTATTGAAAAGAAATGACTTTTACAATATTGATTTTTTTCACCATTCACTACAAAATCAATATTTTTTGTAAAATAACAAAATTTCTACCAAACAAAATTTTAATATTCTAATTTAAAAAATTATATTCTTATTTTCAAAATCTAATTATATAATTTATAAATTATTAATTTAAATAAATTTTTATTATAAAATAGTTCAATTAACTCTATTTCTTTATTAACTAAGAACACACTAAATATTGTTATAACTAATATTACAATCTAATTCATATTAATAATCATGAAAATGATTTATTATACCATTTACTAGGTAGTTAAATTATTCCCCCACCATTTTTATATTTAATCATCTCGATTTTATTTAATTATTAAATAAGTTATGGAATCTTTGCCTCATATCATTTTAATATTCTCACATTGCCTCTTAAACTATATTGTTTTTTCATAAACTCTTAACCTATTGAACCAAATTATTCTTCAACATTTTCTAACAATATTAAATAATATAAACTAGATATTGCTTATAATATATATTCCCTTCCAACAAAATAGTATCTATGTCCAAATCCTAATATAAATCTAACACATATTTTCTTAGCATTGAAACATGAAATGTATTGTGTACATGAGATAAAATCAAATTTTTAGCCACTCAGTAGGAAAATAATACTAATTTATCTAGTATTTTATAAGGTTACATGACCTATGGATATATTATTATCTTTTTAAAAAAAACTTATAACACTTTTCCATTGAGTGAGTTTGAGAAATACATGATCTCTAACAGTATAAGAATAATATTTTCTCGAATTATCTGCAAATTTTTTATGTCTAATCTAATATGTCCTCATATATTTATCAATCAACTTAACCTTATCAGATATTTACTCTTCTTTATATAGTTCCATAAACATCCATTCCACAAATTCATCCCCAAAATATGGTGTCTGATACAACTTTCCATAAAATTTCCCAAATTGTGTAGAACTGTATACTGGCATAAAAATATTATTATAGGAAAACTCATCCCATGAAATATCTTGATCCCAAATTCCATATTATTCCATTAAAAAATAATAAATCATACCATACATTTTCTGAATCATCCACTACGACAATCTATTAGATTGAGGATGAAAATATGTATGAAATTTTAATTTAGTACCCAATGACATCGGAAGTCCATTCAAATTTTTTTTGTGAACTGGGGATCATGGGTTGATACAATGGGGAGAGGTAATCCATGTAACCTAACTATATTATTTAGATACAATCATGTTGTATGATCTAAATACTTTATATATTTAATGGTAATGAAATGTCCATATTTAGGTAATCAATAAATAATAACCCAAATAAAATTTTTACCTTCAGATCTCATTAAAAATCCTACCAAGAAATTTATTGAAATATTTTCCCACTTCCACTCTGGAACTGGGAAAGGTTAAATCATCAGCTTCAATAATTTTCATTCCATATTAATATATAGATAATTTAGAACATCATTTTATTTTCATTGATATCTTATTTCACACTATAATGCCATTAAAACTCTTTCAGTTCTCTGTACATCTTAGTGCATCCCAAATGAACATAAAATTGAGAAATATGATCTTTACTCAACAAATATTTAATTATTCGGGAATAACAAGGAACACATAATATATTTACACACTATAAAACACCATCTTCATCAATAAAAAAAACAAGGAAACATACCCTTCTAAATGGATTCAACAGGTTCCTACAAATTTGGTTTCTCATTCTAAGATTACATAATTATTTCTAAAAACATCAACATCAGTAAATTATGAAATGAAACTAAAGATGTAACTAGATCCCCAATGTCTAGGCCAAAAATTAATGAATCATTAAATAAAGGGTCAAACTTGAAATGTGACACGCCTTAGGTATAATTATTCAGACTCAATGAATCAGCCACTATGTTTTCTAATCTAATATGATAATGAATCATGAAATTAAATCATTTTTTAGTTCTAACCATCCTATCTATCTCATGTTCAATTCATTATGAGTGAATATATAATTCGAATATTAGTGATCTTTATATATTTCACCTATTACTCCATAAAAATAATGCCTCAAAACTTTTAAATCCAAAACCACCGAAGTTAATTTGAAATCATGTGTGGGTTAATTCAACTATTGAGAAGTCAACTAAGGTGAAGCATAAGAAATTACCTAATCATTTTTCATCAGAACACAACCATGTTCTTCTAATGAAAAATCAATATCGATTAAAAATTCAACATTTATGGAAGGTAGGGGGAAAACATTGGAATTCCCAAATATTATATTTTGATCCTAAAAACAAAAACAAAATTATTTTGTACAATTTAATTTCACTCATCATCAATATAACATACTTATTTTTCTATAAAAATGCCAAAAAATTTCAACAAACTAACATTAGTGACCCTCTAATATAAAAAACAAGGAATCTCTATGATATATATACGTATAGTCCATTCTTGAAAAAATTTGGTTTAAGAATGGTTAACCATTATTATATATTTAGAAAAAATATATATCAAGAAAAAATTTATAAAAACCAATATTCAGACCTACTAAATTTCCAATTTATTTTCTTTCATTTTAACAATTTCAAACCCATACTTAGGTGTCTTCCATGTTCCTCATTACTTTTATAATATACCAAAAATTCATCAATAAACACACCAAAAATATTTCTAGTATCTCTTGAATAATACATTCATAATTCCCATAAATACTATAGGTACATCAAAAACCTAAAAAAATAATAATTATGCATTTATAGTGCCCATATCTAGTCTAAAAAATTGTCTATAAAATGTTATTTTCCTTTACTTTAATCTAACGTTACCATGACCTTATGTAAATAATTAATAAATACAGAGCGCTCCAAAAATAATCAAACAAATCATTGAATAGATGAAAATGATAATTTATCTTAACATGGATTTTATTCAATGCTTAATAATCAATGAAAAGTATCATTGAACTATATTTATTTTTTACAAAAAATAAGAAAACTCCAGGGAGTTGTTCTAGGTTAAATGAAACCTTAATTTAGAAATTCTTATAGTTTATTTTTTAATTTTAAAAGTTCCACTTGATCCTTTTTATACGAGAGTTTAGAATTTGTCTTGACATCAGGTATTAAGTAAATGTTAAACTCAACCTCCCAATTGAGAATAAAAACATGAAAAATCTTTATAAAATAATTCCATGTATTATTTTAATATCAGAACATCAATATTTTGAATAGTTTCTTTATTTTCAATGATATGTGCTGGTTAACTTCTAGTTCTATATTTAATTAGTTTTTCAATTTCTAGGTAGGTTATCCAAGGCATAAAATCATTAAATGAAACTTTCTTTAGTTCTGTAATCTATCATAGTATGATAAACAGAAAGCTAACACAATCTACTAGAGTTATAAAACTCAAATATTTCCATTTCAAAAAATATATTCAAGAAAGACCATCCCATTGATAATAATATATATATATTACTATAAATATTTATGTATTTAATACTTGAACATAGATTTTCACCAAATTTACTATCTTACAATCATGTGGTGATATTCCCAATGTACATGAAATATTATTAGAAATGAAATAATTTGATGATGTAGAGTAAACATGGTGTTGAAATAATTCAAATAAACATGTAAAATACCTACCAAAACATCATTTCAAGGTCTAAAATCAACTATATATTGTAGGAAATAACCTTATTACACATTCATGTTTCTGATCATGATGATTTCTATCTTTTGTAATTAACATTGGAAACTCTTTAGCATAAGGACCCAACTAATTCCATCTAAAACACCTCATGATTAGATTAAAGTCATCAACCCCATTCATTGGTTGTTTCAAACTCTTTTATTTACATTCATGATCCAAGTGACCCAACTGGATGTCAAATAAACACTTCCAAAATCCTATCAAGCATTCCTTAAAATGTAGTATTCCACACATAGAAAATTTATAGGGATTTCTTATGGAGTTATCAGCTGTTTTATTCTCTATGGACTACCACTATATCCTTTTCTTAGAATAGTTATCACAGGGGCCACATGTTTCAGCATGCTCTTTTTCAACTTTATCATTACAAAGAGCCACTTTATTGTAAAATTTAAATTCCCATGTAAAAATATGTCTTTGTAAATAGGTTTTTCCTTCCAGATTTATGCTGAATAATTTTATTGTCGATGTCATGAATATATTACAGAACATATCTAGCTAGTCTTGTGAAGTTTTCTTCACACACATCCACTGAATATACCTCCTCTTTCTTCAATCAAAATAAATTGATGAAAAGGCTTGGGAAGTAGGAAATACTTCTCCTAAAATATTTTATTCCAAATAAAGAAAATAGAAGAAGAGTTACAATAGGTGATTACAAATATGAGTATACACCTCAGCATGTGCATTCACATCAACCTAATCACTAAAAAAACACAGTTACATAGAAGACCAAATAGATTTTTTCTTCTCAAATGATTTCTTGGATAGAGTATTAACGACATATTTTTCTCTATATAGACATGTGTCACAACAATGCATAGTTGATCCACATTTATATGACATTCAATACATGGTGGTAATATCTTATATGGAACATTCCTTGAGTTACTTATAATAATTACAAATTCCATAGATGAATCATATTCCGTCCATACCTCTCTCAGTCCATGATAAAATTCATACCTAATCACCTTCATCGTGGAACATCGATCCACTTCAATTTCATATTCATTCCAAATAAAGTGGTAAAAACAACCCTTAACAAAGACCCTGTGATTTCAAAAGATACCACAACAACCCTCGAGTCCTGGTGCATCCAAATCCACCCCTTCAATGATGTTTTTTTTCTATTGATAAATCAGAGGGACCAATATTATATATTTAGAAATTAATGGATTTTTAAACCTTATTGATACACCAAAAATTCATAGAACACCCATGTCAAAGAAAAAATTTCTCGTCGCACCATTATGTAATCTCGCTGATGCCATAACATTGTAATGCATCTCCCAGATTCCAGATTGCTTCGTGATACTGATTTTCTCAAACACCCATTAATTCCTAGACCATCCTATGAATGACTTAGTCATGACTATAATAGAAATATGCAGGGCCTGCACCTAGTTGTTGCAAACTGCTCACTGATTAGAGATAATAATATGATCAAATCTTCAAAAATTCATCATGCATCCAATAATATCCTTCATTTTATTCTGTAACCTACATGATAAATGATAGGAGACAAAAAAAGGTGATGAATAGATTCATCCATAGAAAGTCGTATGTATCAGATTGGGGCCAAGATGATCCTTATGCGCTGCAACAAATAGTCCAAAAATAAGTCATTGTTTCTGTATTATCCAAGGGATCAAGAAATCAGTGGGTGAAATAAAAGTAATTTTGTATTAAAGTAACCAAGTAGGATTATCCATATATCCGTCACACATGTATCAATAATACAACCTAATACTAAAAAGGCCATTTAAATTGGGATTTCATATAATATTATCGAAATCAATGTACTTATATATGTCCCTCTCTAATTTGATATATGATGGGAGAAGATCATGAGAATAGGCATTATGTTGGACTCCAGTAAAAGATAAATCTGTCATAAATGGAGGGATATTCACTTCATCAGCTATTTTATTTGATAACCAAATAGTATTTGATTATTTAATAGGAGACTCCCTACATACTAACCATTTGGAATAATGTAGTAAACCACTATAAGCATGTTGAATGGAGGTCCAAATAGAGGATGATATGTAAATAAAATAACCATTGATTAATTTACTCCCAAATATATTGTAGATAATTTCCAAAGACAAATCATTTTATATCATAATATACTAACTAAATTATTTATTAAAAGTCTTATTAAAGAGACTAAGATCATTAATCCCCATTTCTCCCATGTCAACCTATTTTAGGCACTCACTCAAAAAAACTGTGATAATATTCCACTTTTGAATTAATACCCCCAAATAAATTAGTAAATAAAGGCATATAACTCCTTAATAATACTTATCACCTATATTTATAAGGGGAAATAATATACACAGATGGAAGTGATCACATAATTAACAAGACATAATCTTCTGACATAGACATAGACCTACCTTTCCAATTTTCCATTTGATTGATAATTACAAAATATATGTTCTCAATAAAACACCATTACTTTTTACCAAGAAAAAAGGTAATATAATATAAATTAAAGGTAAGGATCCTATTTTATCCTTAATTATTATGCCCACTCAGTTTTTCTTGGATACAAAAACCCCTTCCCAAAAGATCACATAAGATTTTACCTATTTTAGAAATTATCCATTGACTTCTTCATAATGTTCAAAAATAGATTTAATATATGAAATGTTGGTTCTATTAGATGTCTTAAATAGATGGATGTCATCCGCATAAAAATATGAGAGGGTGAAAAGAGAGATCTACTCACCTTCATTTTTTGATAACAACCCGCATGTAAAAGATCATAAATAAATGTACACAAGTAGTCTTCAACAATAGAAAAAATAAGTCCAGATAATGGATCCCCTTGTCGCACCCCTCTAGATAACTGAAAAAATCATTTAGGAGACCCATTGACAAGAATAGAGATCATAGAGATCCTAAGAATATAATAGTCCAAAATTATGCATCTATTGGAAAACTAGTGCATTCTCATGACATAAACAATAAATGCCCATTTTATTGTATCAAATTACTTATAAATGTCAACATTAAGATCGATGTTACTATCCTTCAACTTCCTTATAATTTTGTTGACTTACTCTGAATTCGTAAATAATTAGTTTTGAATGTTCCTTCTAGGTAAAAACCCAAATAAATTACTAGTAATAAATATTATATCCATTCCTCCTAACCTATTTACAATGATTTTACGTCTCACCATTGGAATAGTTTTCTCGATGGATACAATCCTAAAATCTCTTAAATCAAGGGAATTATCTTTCTTTGGAATAAGAGGAATTAAGATTACATTAACTCCAAAAATCATATAGGCATGATAGAAAAATCCCCTGACTGCATTAAATTTTTTTTAGGTTCATAATGTCCCAATAGAACATAAAGAATTTGATTGAGATCCTATCTACCCCTGCAACACTATTAAAATATATAGAAAAGATAGCTGGCCATACTTCATCCTCATATGGTTTTGAGGATCATGCTTTTATAAGAATCTTCTACCATGGGTGAAATGTTTCTGAACATATTTTGAGTGTTTTCATCACCAACTTCGATATAAATGTTTTCAATGTAGCTACATTCAGCATCAGATAACTCAGTGTCAAATTTATAAATAACACCATTAATATTATGAAAAGGGATACCTTTTTATCCTCTTTATCTCTATGTATGTAGAGAAAAAATATTTAATTCTGATCAACCTCCTTCAACCATATGATTTTATATTGATTTCGAGTCGAATTCTCCTTTAATGCTAATATATCAAAAAAATTGGAAACAGTACTCATCTGATAATTTGACATCACCAATTGATTCATATTAAGCCTTTGACTTTGCAGAAGATTATTTAAGAATTATAAGTATTATATGCAAGACCTAAGAATTATTTTTTACTCCACTCATTAAGTTGTTTCTTAAGAGACATCAATTTCATAGTGAGAATGTGAAAAGAGATAGTAATAAATGTATCCTACCATGCGTCGACATTGACCTCCCTAAAACTCAGTGTAACTGACCATGCATTGTTAAATCTAAATGTTAAGAGAGAAAATCTATTATTATTGACACAAAGATCCATTAAATGGATGTATAATCAGAATTAATTTTTGTAAGGGTGATACCATACTACCCAACAACGTGATTTCTCTCACCCACTTGTACAAAGATCCTATCAATTTTTCTCTCTTTCTTCCCATTAAGGGTATACCTACTCTAGTTATAATCATCCCCTATAATTGGGACTTAAATAAAGTTTAATTTTTTAATACAAGAAGAAAACTCATGATCAGACAATGCATTAAAATCACCCCATATTTTTCCCTCAGGTCTTAGTACCGAGTTAAAATCACCTATAATCACCAAAATATGAATCATACATATTTCTAAATCTTTAAGAGATTCACAAAGTTCGCATACCTATTATTTTTTATCCATCCTAATCCAAATAATTTTAGGGAAATATTTCATATTGATGAGTTTCTTAATTTATTCCCATACCATGAAATTAGGATCATCATTATCTCTTGTATTCTTAACCAAAGACCCACCTCAGTAAACTTTATCTAAAATGAAAAATGTAAAGGGTTACTTTTAGACATTCCAAACATCCCATGAATTAAAATATCTTCTCCTTGGAATTGATCCATCATTTAGCTACAACTAGTTCTGATTATCCACTGAATTATGGGGGATTATATCACATGAAATTATCCACCATTGAAATATTTGTTTATGGTAAATTGTGTTTTAATCCATCATGTATACCACCAGCAATAGAAGCATGTGTCACCTAGACCATCATTGTACCAAACTATTCTATCTCAGTTCCCACTATCATGGGATGATTATTTTGAAGGATATTTTCCTCTTGATACCTTTCTATTATAGCCTTTATATTTCTTCTTTAGAAACTCATTCTGAACAGAAATAATTTAGATAATTTAATATAGTAATATTAAAATGGACTATCATTTTAATATAGTAATAATGTAGAATAATTCAAGGTCATTCAATTAACATTTTCATATCCTCTACAATTATTATTAAACCATCAATTGATACCCGTTATAATTACATGACTGTAAAAATTAAATATTAATGGATTTTATATCAAGAATTAATTCTATTACAGTTGTGGATATTTTCAGGTTAAATGTTTTATATAATTAGTTCCTAAAACAAAAGTACTAAAACCATCTAATAAAATGTGTAAACTAATGACTAAAATTCATTTTTCACAATATATAAAAATTTTAAAAAATAATTAGATATTTCAATGAAAAATTCTCACGATTTTCCACAAGGCCTCTTCATTTCCCTTACCAATCCTTAAATCCTATTAATTTCATTATCATAATGTGGTAAGTGAATAAAATCTATGTAACAAATATAAAATGAAATAAAATTGTTAGTACATTGAAACCATGAAAACTCATATAAAATTTTCCATTATTATAATTTTTTTAGGGCGTATGAAATAAAAAAATTACATGAAGGACACATACACTTTTTCTCATGAGAATCCTTAAAAAAATATAAATAAATTAAAAACCATTTTCAGCAACATAGATCAGCACAATCATCAATTATTTTAGACCCATGTAAGAATTAACTAGATCCCCATTAAATCCATAGGGGAAACCATTTGTTAACTTCCTCATTTTCTCTTATTAGAAAATGAATACTACCATATTCATTGGAGTATATTTGGGAACACCAATAGTTTAATGTATAACTGGATTAACATATGCTATTTGGTTCTCACTATCATATAATATGTGATGGGATCACCAGAAACTATATCATCCACCATGAAATATAATCTATTATGGTCAAACCTGATGTTATATGGTATTCACTATCATATAATATATAATGGGATCACTTGGCTCTATCTGGGCCTACACATCGTATAATCTGTAACGAGATCACCCAGATCTATCTGGTTGTACCCTTTTCCCTTGCACCCTTCTAATGTACCGTATCATGAATAAATAATATTTTTTTCTTTCAAATTTCTATATTAATTTTCTTAAAACACTTTTAAAGTCATAAACAAATAACATTTTTACCTAAAAACAAAAAGTTCTTTTAAAAACCCATTTTTAATACCAAAATACCATTTTATTTTGAAACAAAATTTTTATTACCAAAATAACCAAAAAATTGAAAATGTATTTCCTTGTATAATAAATATGATAATTTAATGGAATATATTATTAAAATAATGATCATGGGGGTGTAAAATTCATTGTTGTCATGTACATTATGGTTAGGACATCACTTCTGTCATTTTTCAAAATGTTCTATAGAAAACACATAAAATTTTACCTTTATAAAAGATTTAAATAAATTAGAAGTGATATGATAAGTGATTTATAAATATATTATTTAAATGTAAAAACATTCTTAAAATCACTAAAACCATGGACATTGAAGAGAAATAGTTGGATAGAAAAATATTAAAATAGGATTTTTTTAGGAAAATTCCCTTATCAATAGAGAAAAATTAGGATCGTAAGACACCTGGAGTAATAAAATTAAAAAAACTATTTAATATCATGAGAATATATAAATTAATTATATAACAAGTCACATGGTAATTAAATAAACATTATAATAATATAACGTTCAGAACATCTCTATATGCCTCAATGAAAGGAAATTGAGACAAAGACCTTTACCTTAAGCTCGATTCATCACGCATGTCATTATCATCCATAATAATAAACTTATGTTAATTATTTACTTTATTGATAAATTTTTCATGTGTATTATTATTTAAATTTAACTATTTACCATGTTATATATGATTACCTAATCAATTATTTTTACATCTAACATTTCAAATATATTTCACTTATGGGTAAAAAAAGAAATTTGTATGTTTGTTATGGTCATTGAGGTCATTATATTAAAATATAAATAATAAAAATAATAAAATATTCATCAAATTTGTACATAAATAATTTTTCTATGATGAATCATGAAATATAGTTTTGAGAAACGAAGTATGTTACGATAGTGGAGATGGTAGGTCGTACGTACCCATGTGTAAAATTTTTATTTCTTGATAATCATTATAGAAAGGATTTATCTAATATATTATATTTTGATAACAATCCTAATATCATATATAATATATTATTACTTTAAATAAAATAATATATATCATCAATGTTCTTTTGTGAGGAAGATATTGTCGCATCGCTTTTTGATAGTGGTTTTCCACACATACAAAAATATGATATCACTTTTTTGTTGAGTAAAAGAATAAGAAAAATGATATACTGGTTTTATAGATGTAAAATATCTCATTTATATCATTAATATTTCATTTATATCAAATATATTCACTATTTTTACCTTTATTATCTTCTATGTATTGCAATATTGAAAAACGAATCACATCACATCATGGGGTGGTTGTACACCATACACAATAGACACATTATCTTATCCTCTATAGAATGGAATATAAAAATTTATATTTCATATAATATATCCATATATATAAAAATATTATACGTATTATATATATACTTTATATGTATCATCATTCCAAACTATGATAGGTTGTTATGCAAAAATGAATGTCATCGGTTCACGAAGCGGTAGTCATTCGTATGCATGAATAATGATTTTGTAACCCATTTAATTAAAGGGTAATAATTATTTAGGTACATACATTAACATAATAATACCAAATTATATGAAAGATACAGAATTTATTAAATGAAAATGGTTTAAAAAATTAGTGGTGGTGGCGTAAGGAATGAAATAAAAACAACTCTTTGAAGAATTATTTGGGTAACTTTTTGTGGTTTGCAACAGAGTCCTTAAATGGTTGGATTTATGAAAAAACTATGTATTATAGGATGAAATGAGGTACTTAGAGAACTTATTTTGGAATATATTGGTTAAACTAGTTGGTATTGAAGGTTTTATTAGGGGAGGAGAGGGGGTGACCTATTATAAGTTAGGTGAGTTGAACACTTGAATTGTTTTGAAAATATTCAATCATACTACCATTTTTGTCATTCAACAAGATTTTTAATTGGGGAATTATAGAAACTATAAGTTATAATATCAATATATTTCCATAGTATTTGTTTTTAAAAAACATTATGTCCTTTTTAACCTTTATCATCCTAGATTTTCCCCTTGGTAAATCAGTTTTCACCTTAACCATGGTAATTAATTTTTAATATTTTTATTATTTTTAGTATTCCATTAGGAAAAAAATATGTTCAACTTTTTATAAATTATTAATTAATATTATTCCAAATAGAGAACTATTTTTTTCTGAATTCAATTAAAAAAATTAGAAAAATATAATTTAAAATTATTCCTACAGATGTGAAGAAAATGTGGGTTTTTAATAAATTTTTTTTAGAAAAAATCATTCTATATTAACTCTATGACTAATAATAAAAATTATATGAAAATAAATTTATAATTACTCATATATAATGTTTATATTTCATTTCATTCACTCCCTATTATGAATTATTTTAATTAATTAAAATGAAGAAACATTATTCATTTTGAAATTGTTTTAAGAGAAATATGTTTTAAAACCCAAAAAACAAACTTATTCTAAAAACCAATATAAATTATAATGAAAATTAAATTAGTCATTAAAAAATAAATAAATAATAATTGTGTTAAATTAGATATTATTCAAAAACATATAGGGAAATATGTTTATACAAAATAATCATTCAACAGAAAAGGCTTTTACAAAATTCATTATTTTTTATTACTCACATAAAAATAATTTTTTTTGAGAAATACTTCAATATCACCTAATTTGGTTTATGATATTATAATTTCAAAATTTATATTCATATTATAATGTTAAATTTCAATATTATATAAATTATTCTTTTAAATAAATCTTTATAATAAAATAGTTCAATTAAAACTATTTCCTTATTGATTTTAAAAAAAATTAATTATTTCAGTAACTCATATAACTATCAAATTCATATTAAGAATTAGGAAGCTTAATTAATATTTCATTACTTATGTTGTTATACTATCATCACCTCACAACATCTGATAAAAATAGAATGGAGAAACAATAAACTCAAACTTTGGACCATGGTCTTGTACAATAATATCCCAAAGGTCTCCTCTCTCTTCTATTTTCGAAAAAGGACGAACTTAATCCTCCAAACCCAAAATGTAAATAAACCAGGACAGTTAAAACCCATAGCCTCCAACATGATATTTTGAGATTGGAATAGGCCAGTCACATGCCAACCAACATCGGGTAGCCTCCACGGCACCCAAAATCATAGATTAGGTAGGTAACCTTATAAGGGAATCCTATAGGAAATCCAATACTCAGGCCAAGCTTGCTAAAAGAAACCATATCTGGTATCATAGCTAATATTCCAAAGATCATCATTCAAATAAGGGAATCATAACTTGAACCTCATCCAAAAGGCTAGTCCTCTAACAAGTCCCTCTAACCCATCTCAATCTTATATCAACTAAACCGAGTCATACCTAATAACTAATGATGTCGTCCTAGCCTAAATGTTCCCACCGATATACATATCCACCAGATAACTAAAAAAACCTATCCAAAAATATACCCGATCTCTCCACCCTAAATCCATCAAAAGAACCTCAATCAAGGCTCGCATGGTATCATCAACTAAGTAGATCAATATGAACACACCCTCACACAAGCCTCAAAATAGAAAAAAATAAACCCTGAATGGATCCTAGAATCATAATCCCATAGGAATCATCATAAAAAATTCTATCAGTCCACAACAACATCCATAGGGCCTCTAAATTGAAAAATAATTTGACCACTATGATTCACAATGGAATGTTGTTATAATGGACTACTCACAACTCGAATCATGAATCAGGGGAATAAGGACACCCAAAGCCACAAAGTTAGAAAATGTACACAGCTTGTACTTCAGATTACATGGTATGTACCCTTAAAGGTGCACCTCTCCATGTACTTATACATGAAGAAAGTGTACCTAGAGTTCTCATGAGTACTGGTAAAATGGAATAACATCTATATATGTACTATTTCACAGCCATTACCCTTCATACGAGGTTATTTCTCAAGAACATAGATGTGTGGCCTAGACCCCCAAAAACATGTACTCTGAGTATATGTAGTGTGTTTTCAAACATCCATCTACCTAAGTGTTTGGATATACGGTTATGTACCACTATATGGAGTGTACCCAAGGTACATGATGTGTAGTCCCCAATTCTCTAACTACCGATGTACACAACCACATGCATAGGTACATGGATACGAATTACTACTTGCTATGTACATATAAAAAATTAAGATTCCCCTTATAGAAAAAAAACACATGGCATGTTTTCATCAAACAACATGTTGTGTGATTAGGATTTCCCAAAAAATAAAATCTTCCAAACATTTTGAGTCATATTGATTCACAATAGAACTACCATATCGACCCTCTTAAAGTCCCCAACAACCAAAAAAATATTAGATCTAAAAAAATATCACCAATGAGTATTTATGGTGAAAATATTTTAAATTTCCTACCTCCAAATGAGAACTAGAATCATTTTAGTCTAATTCATGATCAGCCACTACCATATGATAATACATCATGACCTAATATCAATGGTGGCACCACCTTCCCTCCCCCATCTCTCCCTCTACCTCTCATTTCACTCAACTGTACACCCCCAAATGAAGAATACCCTTTTCCACATGCAACACAGATGTGTGAATAAATATAATAGGAAAAATTAAAATTGAATCAAAATAGATAATGAAAATAAAATGTGAAAAATATGAAAAGGGGGCCCAAACCTAATCTCAATGACCAACGTGACGTTATTCCTCATCTAGAAAAAAACTCCCATCATGGAATGAACCACAACATTATAATTAAGATCTTATTCTCTAAGAAAAATGATATCACAGGATAATTATTCAAAAATATATAATATTTAATTATTAAATAATAAAATATTTTTCCAAAATTAAACAACTCATAAATCCACCAAAATTCTATCCTATAGTAAACACTATATCTTGAGACAAGCAGAGTGGTTGGAAAAAATTTTCTAGGATCTCATGACATAATTAGATATCATTTTCCCTCAAACAACACCTCAGAGAAAAGTCCCATATTTCACATGTTCATATTAAATTAACGTGATGTTTTTCATAAATAAGTAACCATAATAAATGCTTATCTCACCAAACATGTATTATAAATTAACCAACTACCAAGCTTCATCCTGAACACCATCTCTTCCAACACTACAATTAAAATCCACCAACCTATCTCAAAATTCTCACCACACCTCCAACCTGAGGTAAATTCATCCAAAATTGATCTAATTATTCTCATCATTGGAGCATCCTCATAATCACACCTCAATCGAAAACCGAACTCTATGGTCCACACTCCATCTACTACCAAACAAAAAGGATGGATGTGACCAAAATGATCTCAACAAAGAACAAAAAATGAACACAAAATGTATATCATTCTTGATTCACCAGGAAGAACATCACCAACATTGAAAAAAATAATAATAAAGTACCACAACCTCAAATCCCATATAATTCACTCCCCAAAATAAGGCTTCCACATGACTAGTAAAACTCTCAATAAAATCAAACAATATTGATTTAGCACTGTACATAATCTGTACACATGTTCCATTTCTCAATAAGGAAACACTCCAAAAGGAACATCGTACACCACTCTCCCTCTCAAGGAATAACAATTCTCCCAAACACTTTCTCAAACACTAATGATTAAATGACCCTTGATATAATGATCCATGGATAACACACCTAAACCACTTTCCATGTACCTCACAAAAGTTAGTTCCAACCAGCTCGATGGCCCTCAAAGATTCTATTTAAGAAAATGAACATCCATTATTAAATGATCCACCACATTAACACCCTAAACACATACATCAATCAATAAACCTTGAAAATATAACCATGGTTACATTTTTTAGTGAAAATAATGGCTAAAAATTACGTCAAGAATCCAACCAAACCTGACATCTCAACCGAGCCATGAAACCATGAGCAGAATTAGTGTTCCACCTCACAATCCCAAGGAATACTCTTTCTCACCACAAATATTCATAGAGATTCCAAAAATTCATGGAAAAATGATCTCAACCCGAAAATATCTTAGGAATTATTTCCATCATCAAGCCAACCACATTAGGAATAGTAGGGAATCCCAATGTCCACACATACCAAAATGGGTTTCCACACATTCCATAATGAAGGGGACTCATCTTTATCAACAACTAACATATCTCTAAATGATGAAAATGACCTATCACAAAAATAAAAAAACACATGGTTTAGTCGAGTTGAGTTTCACTATTTCATTAAATGATAAAACACTATATAATAAATTTTATAACAGTTTGAAAAAATGAAGCTATGTTGTTAGAAACAAGTCGCATTTTCATTAAAAAGTAAAGAGGGTCCAATGTTCCTATAATGATGCATCAACATAGGGCTCTTTATATCTGTAAAAGATCCAAAAACTTATAAATAATAAAAAATAAAAATTAAAAGTGCATAAAATGAGGTGAAAATCACACCATTATAACATTGAAAACCAAGAACAACAATCCCATGTCCCTGGGAACATAAAAATACTACTTGAAGAGGTTTCATGAAATAGTATATCAATATCCATTATATTCTTTTACTAATTACTAAATATTTTGTTTATCAACTCCCAAAATAGTAAGAGAAAGAATAAATAATCCTTTGATACCATTTTTTCATGAACTGACTTGGACTGACCCAACTCATCACCACCTCAGGTCTGTAATAAGGCCTCCATCATGCCTATCAATATACCATGGCGTACATAATAGTGTCATGTGTCTAAAATGATATAATGGGAGACTATGAACTCAGATCAATGTGCGATAATAATGGAAATGAATAAAACACATATACATTCATGAACATTAGTTTCCACATAAAATAAATATATAACTATAATAACTATAAATAATGTAATACTATATATAGTATCAAGGATAGGTATACAGAAACTAGTCACCCACTAGGTCACCCACATACAAAACAAAAATAACTAAAATAAATACAAAAGTCTCTACAGCTACTAAGAGCTGAACCATATTCATTTTCTCCACGAATTATTAATAGATCTAGTATGAACCTAAAAATCAACATCATAAAAACTACATGATCATGAACGATTGGTCCTCAACCGGATCCATCACATTCTGATATAAACCTAAAATAAGACATAAATTTTATACATACACCGAGGTTCGCGTGAAGGGGGTGATAAAAAAATCTTCGTAGGATACCACCAATGGTGGATCAAATAATTTTTGTCATAAAATCTACAATTAAAACTTGTCATGTAGCATCCCACCAATTTTTTACTCAAACAGTTCTCAAGACTTGTTGTCCAATACTCCTTAGGTGTGCCTCTTAATGTGAATAAGGTTACTGACTAGCCATTAGGGTATTATTATGTGATACTAGAGTGAGTACACCCTATATTGGTGATAATAATAATGGTACCTATTTATATGTAACACATTGGATGAACGGAACCCTAAATTAGTGGAAGAAACTCAGTAAACACTGAAAAATAATAAATAGTAGTCGTAGTAAAATCAACAACCCTGAAGGAATCATACCATAAATCGAAGATAGACATGTCATACCAGTTCATACACATATATTGAATTCATGGTTGTACATTGATGATCATATAAGTATATATATATATATATAATCTCAAAAAATCATTCATGATGCATAGGAAGCACCAGGTCCGATGTCATAATCCCAAGCAGAAGGAATATCTTCGACCATGATGGTCTATCTCTTGAGCTTGAATTGTTTCCTTCTCTAAAAAATACAAAGTCTACATGCATCTTGAGGGTCCCATGTATGGTGTGATTATGAAATCAATAGACTACAACCAAATCTTTCCTTTTATACATCCATAATTATGCATGTTTATTGAAATATATTAATAAAAAGGTAACACAAACAAATTAAATATTGAAATCAATTGCATTGATCTCAACTACCACAAGGAAGTGTTTCACTACTTTAGACAACACTGATATATCAATATTCAAGTTCCCACAAATTTATTTATATCTCATACACTATATATATATATATTCGGTGGTGAGGAACCGTGGCTTATTGCCCATGAATCCCCTGAACAAAATCATACTAGGTGAACCATCATTTTCCACCCATACCCATGAAACCCAACACCTCATTCCATTCATTGACTTATGATTTATCAATTAAGTAACCAAATTCCATATGAAATTCCCATCATGCCAATTTTCCAACAATACTATGCTAAGAAGATCCGTATCTGCTCCACAACCCAATGTCCCTAAGAACAAAAATATCTGTCCTCCAATAAATATTAATCAACCTCGGCTCAACTACTTGAAATCCCAAGGCATAGAGATATATTGCTTCCTATAATCTGGACCATTCAGCCACAAGTATAATAACGAGCCTGATCCCCTAACTGATGGTCTCAACACCATTACCCAATATCCCACTACCATACATGGTGGGTTTCTACTTTTATCAACTCCAACATAAAATTGGTTAAAACGACACCCTAATATTCATTATCTACAAAGTTATCCACCCATAAAAAGCGTTCCAAAACACCTAAACTGATTTCTATATACGTTCTAAATACCTTAGTGGTGCATCGACCAACAACAGCAAGTGGAAATCAGAAAAACAATACATAAGAAACATCAGTCGACACCTCATCCCCTGTGACCATGTCACCAATCTCTTGGTGTCCCAAACCATAATAACTCAGATGAACAATTACCTTATCCTAACGACCACATCACATCAAAAAAACAACCATGTTTCTTCATCATGGTGATCACCATCACCCCATATAGCTTTTCCATGAAAATTGCCTGACGACCATGTCACCACCGTCCCGGTGATCAACATCACCTTAATCCTTCAGACTTGTCTGTCATGTTTCCAAATAACCAATTAAATTAATATAAAATATTTAAATTATATAAATTCAATGGCCAAACTATCCTAGCTAGGTGGTGTCAGGCCCCTTACTTGGCATAGTCCGTTTATAATGAAGTAAGGGAATTCCTATAGGAATCACATATTATTAATTAAACAATTAAAAGACTAGAATTAATTTATTTGTGGTCTCACTATGCCAAGAGAATGTGGAAATTTTGGTATGAATCCTATAACTATCATAAAATTAAGGATATATCTAAGAAAAAATTACCATATACTCGTAGTAAATATCTTGTCAAATATCATCTTTTAACTCAACCTAAAACAAGATAAATTAGGATTTTATAATAATACACTAAAAAGGGGGAAAAAGATATCACAAAAATGTGGAATTATTATGGTGAGATAAAATAGAAATATAAGCTATTGGATTTAAGGGCATACTAAAAAGAATAGATAAACATAAATAGAGGTTGAAACAGATGTCAAACGATATTGGAGGCTCAAAACCTAGAAGAGAAGGTATAGGGAGCTCCACACCTAGAAGAGAGGTTGTGCATGTGGAAACAAATAAGGGGTAAAAGATAATGGATGGATGTTAAGTTTAATCAATTCACCATAATAAATGAGCATCATGGATTTGATGTACATTTTTTCTAACCGTGCACCCACTGTGTAGTGCTCACTACCCAAGAACCACACTTCGCCCGGCTATGCACATATTTTCCAAATCATTTTCCACCCACAGAGATCCCCTATTTCAAAATTCTATACATATTCTCCCATATATGTGACCCCATATTCATGGTATTAGAAACTATGTCCCATGGAAAAGTTGACCTCATTTTTTCTCTTTACAGGCCGCATAGTTTGATCAAATCTTGCTCCTCTCTCTACGCTCTCTATAAACTGATTTTCTAGGGAAAGACATGCCTGAAACTCATCTGAAACCCCAAGGAACATTCTGGACCTAAAATACCATACAAATAAAATTCCTTACATTAATACAACTATTATAATTGGGTCCATATCCTAAATAAAAAATTTGGACAAGCCATCAAATATAAAATTCAAAAAGGATGAGAAATTTAATCCTTCTGAAAAACCTGGGGTGATTTTGTCTCCCTACGTTACCATAGCTCATTCTAGAGAAATCAAGATTTACCAAGAGAGAGTACTAAACATAAAAGTCTCATAAAATTTTTCCAATTCCACCAAGGTCATTCATAATAAATAGGAAACTCCCCTTGAAGTTCTCACTGCCATTGGAGTTACCTTCCAGGTACCATTCTAACCTAGATCATAAATGTTTCTGGTGGTCACCAACCATCCCTCGACTTATAATACCCCCATTATGTAACATTATTTCTATAACTCTTCAGTTAATCAATTAATCCCCATTTCATAACTAACACCCATCATGTCCCACATCTCGTCAGATTCCAATTTCATACCTATTTCATACACAACATTAATCAAAACCCACACCTCATTAGATTCACATAATTTCTTCACCTCAAAAGTTGATCAAAAATAAAACTAATATATATATATATATTGATTCCCATAATATTCATAATATATACTCACCTCATAAAATAAACACATAATATCGATGCCCATAACAAATCATGGTTACTACACTCCTCATTCATATTTGTCACACATCACATCTAATTCCAAGAGACTAACAAATACCTGGTTAGTCTAAAAACCACACATGTACCCTTCATGCACTAAAATGGACATGATAAAAAAAATTAAAACTCAGCCATGCCCACAAAAAACTATAGTTGCCATTGGATACCCAACCTCTCTCTATGCCTGGTTTCTCAACTATGTGCACCCATCATGAAGACTAACAGTGTGAGGATTGACCTCACTATGGAGCAAAACCAGCCACCAGCCAATAACTCCACTATTTGGGATCTCTATCTCTTCTATGAAATCTACATATTATTGAATCCTAGATACCAGGTCCTAGAACCACAACCAGTCCTACATCAAATCATTCGGTCTTATCTAGTAGTTGACTTCTATATGTCCGACAAGGATTCATCAAAAACTTCTCCTAATGAAAAATATGACCACATCCTCAGAAATCCATTAGCGCATTCTTTCACTAACTCTGAACATGCCATGACTTCCCATAATGGAATCAAACCATCTAAGAAACCCTCCATGTGGCCTATATAAATCTCCAGCATGACTACCCTACTAGAACTCTTCATGGCCCTTCTTTCATGCACCAAATCATTCATAAAAAAAATTCACTGGATTTCCATAAAATTTCTTGAATATAATATTATCATTATGTTTTCTTCTACTATCAGCTACTGGTTCATGATTTCTAAAAATGATTTCAACTTGAAAATGTTAACCTAAATCCTAACAGAATGAAAAAATCCATACTCAAATTAGCTCACCTTGGACATTTCACCACTAATGATAGCAGTTGAAAAACATGATAGGTCTATGAAATATGACACATAATACCAGAATCATGTGTCATCCTTCTTGAGGTTCATGAACTCACTGACTCTATCCACTCTATCTGTCTCATGGAAGTCATTATCAAACAAAATATATTATAAATCCTTAGAATAATACTCTTAAAATCAACTGTCATGAACCTTTACATCCCACTTGTTCTTTTCTGGTCCATTGAATATATATATCAACATCTTCACCCTTTGAGATGGGGGTTTCATGATCAAGTCAAAAATAGTCTACAATAATTCAACATAATCCTCTACTACCTATGATCCATCATCAATAAGAAATAATTGTTGGTGGTGATTCTAGAAATTACCAGTAAGATATTCTATATGAGGATAATCTCACTAATCTCCCTAGTAAATACCATCTATGACTCAAACTTGGCCCAAAATCTTCCATCTAATACAGTTTTCCCACCAATACTTGTGGTTGTACCTATAAATCATTATCATCCTGAACATTGGAGGCCTCGCCCGGACCCTTAGGGTTCTCATCCCTTTATTATTTTAAGGCACCATATCTTCACCCTCCAGACGCTCTTCCAGAACCAATCTTGGTGGAATCACAAGAGAAACCAAATACAATGGTCAAATAGTCATAATAGAATCTATATTTCCAATATACAGATGGATGTAATAGGTAATGATTATCACCACCATTTAACCCCCTACCACACCATTTCACATGACATCTAGCCTCATATCCCATTACACATACATATCTGGGTTAGGTATCACATATAATCTGACCTAATGGATCGTTTCCTGCCTATAACAACATCATGCATCACATATTATCCACATTCATGGCCCCTTTCTTACCAATAACATAGTCATACATCACTTATCATATATATAAATCTGTGTTAGCTGAGTATAATTACACCATAGAATGTATATAAGAAAAAACTATATACATTCTATGTTTACACATTATATAACTCACCCCCATTTCCAATCCCAACTTCCTCATTACAAATCCAAGACCATATATCATGTATCAGTATCACTTGGAATTCCATAACTAGTATGTATATATATATTTACATAGAAATTTCTATGTAGGGGGAAAATTCTTCTTTGTCAAAACATTAAATAGACAAAAACTTTAAGTGTATTCATAATTCCCAAAAAAATATTTACAAGTGCATAATTATATCATGTCAGCCTATGTGCCTACCATGATGCATACATGAACCCATGGAATATTGGTCCAATGATGAAAGAAAAAAAAAATAAATCGCACCCAAGTTCGATATTTTAGGTAAAAATTAAATCAACTATAAAGGAAAAAATATAGCTCAAATTTTCAACCCATTGATACTTGGTTTATCCCCATGAATGGGGATACATGCAGCCAATGACAAGATCTACACCCAAATTTCTATACATCCAATTCACCACTCTACAATAACCAAAATAGTATGTCCAAAAAGGAAGATAACCCTCATTTGATACCACTTATATAATCCCAACTTGATTTCCACTCAAGTAGTTGTTCGGGCCACTTTGATATTGGACCTTAGGTGTGCCTACCCATACAGCAAACACATTCAACTAATAGTGTAGTTCTTGTTTGTTTATTATGGGGAGACTATACCATATAGCTGTGATAATAATAATGGTTAATATTTATATATAACACAATAGATGAAAGAATGATAACTCAGTTCAAGAAACTCAATGAACAAAACAGAAGCACAAACAACGTCAATAATATGATCTGCAATACCGAAGACATTATACCATTTAAAGAAGACAGAAATGCCAAAATAGGTAATGAAAATAGGTATTATTCAAGGTCTCCCATGGTAAAACATATAATTAAATATATATATAATCTCAAAAGAATGCCCTTCTTAATCCAGAGGAACCACTGATTCCACATTCATCTATCCCATGCAATTGGAATATCTATGATCAGTTTGTTCAAGATTTTAATCCTAAATCCTTACCTGATATCAAAACTCTAAAGTCTACAAACATACCGAGGGGCCCATGTAAGGTGTGAGTATGAACATAATAGGCAACCATGAACATGTTACTATCTTAAATTCTTAATTATTAAGGTGTATGAAAAACATAAATAAAAATTTAACACACACATTTAATATGTAACACCCCAAGCTTCCACAATACGCTTCTCTTTCAATAATGCAATAGCTTGCATTTTACGCAAGTTCGAGATTCTAACACACTACGACCAATCAAAGTAGCAGTTATGAATAGTAATACCCACTTTTTAAAATTATAAATATTTTACCTTTCAAAATGGACTTCATTTTTGTATTCATAATATTGAAATTAGCCTATGTTGAATTTTTGGTATTTTTCTGAGAAATTCCAATTTTTTATCAATAGTGAAAAATACTTAAAAACAACCTTTTTAATCAAAATAATTTATAGTGATAAATTATAATATTGAGTGGTTTTAAAGTATAATTAGAATATATTTTACCATTTTATCCAATGGTGGTCATTAGAATTAATTTCACTTTGAAATTGGACATAAACAATTGTAAATCTTTTGATATATATTGTTTCTTAAAAACATGCTATTTGTTGTGACAGTAGGAATTAATTATAAAATTAATTAATGCAACATATATGATTGTAATTTTTTAAAATAGGCATCATTTTTGAATTCATAATATCAATTATAGCTTAGGGTGAAATTTTGGCATCGTTCTGAAAAACTTCAATTTTTGATGAATAGTGAAACCACTAAGTGGTAGTTAAAAAACTGATTTTTCATTTAAAGGAAACATTACCACTTATGTGATTTTATTTTCAAAAATCCAACATACATGGTTGTCATTAGGAAGTAAAATTTGGTTCAATTAGACTAAAATAATTTTTTGGTGAATAGTAACTTTTAAGTTTTATTAATCACGATTAAAGGTAATTAGTGAAATTTAAGGTAAAAATGATAATATAAAAATATGAAAATACCTTTACACTTGTCCTACCCCTATTGGATGAGTCATGGCCGAACAAGAAAATCCATGGGTAAACTTGGGGACCCCATGGGGCCACTTTGGTAGGAAAATGACATTAAAAACATTTTATTTAATGTTAAAATAAAAATGTCACAAACATGGGTTATTTTACTAAAAAAAATTAAATGGGGTTATACAAGTCATATGTTTTACTATAAATATTCATTAGAAAGATAAAAAGATTTACTACATCATGATAATTGTTTTATAATTTTTAGACATTAAATAAATTAAATTATATATGACACTATGATGATGTAGCGATTACCTCATTAATTAACGATTTAAATAAAATAAAATGATAATGTAAAATATAATACATAAACATGTAAAAAACCTATTGGATGAGTATATTTTGAACCCTTATCACCTTATACTTAAAATATATCATTTTGGGAGCTTTATAATCCGAAAATCATTTCATAATAAAGTAACATTTCAATCTTTCAAAGAGTGCCCCTCCTCTCCTCTTATAAAAGGCCCCCACCACTACCACTTTATTCACACATTCAAGCCATATGGCTCAGCCAAACTCTTCCCAAATACTCTAAAAACATCCCTATCTTACTCCTAGAAGCCTCAATTTGGGCAGAACTCTTCCCACGGAAGCCTTTGGCTCAAATCAAAAAGAGTTACCCGATGTTAAGGTAATGTCTTCTCTTATGTTATTTTTTTTATTTTGCTTCTCCAACCCCCTAAACTCTATTTATTAATTTCTTTTGTAACAACAACAATATCCTCAATATACTAGGAAGTTGTTATAATAAGTATTCTTGCTACACTGACACACACCTACATCTAATGGTTAAAGAACATATTGTTTCTATGGATGGAGAATTTCTGCCTCACGAAACGATGATTGTTCAACACTCATATAACACCATCAAAGGTGGCCATTAAGATGTCACTACATTTATATATTATATATAATATGTTTATGTTTTACTTAAGCTTCTGTATTTTTCATTCATTTCATTCCTTTATGGTTTCCATTATGGGTAAACGTGATATTTTCATTTTAGGAAGTGCGGACTACCGCCCCCTCAAAGTGATTTTAATTGTTAATGCCATATGTGGGATGTATAAAGGATGGAGTAAATGGTATTATACATTATATTATACTGGAATTATAATATACCTATATATAATTATGATTTCATTCCATTAATTATGAAATAGAAATGAATGTAGCGTTCATGTGTACGTACGGCTTACCGTCTCCATGAACATTGCATTTCATTTCTTACCTCTAAATGCTATGTAACATTATAAATGCATGTATATACTGGATATATATGATATATATGATATCTACATAATCAATATAATTCTGGATATAATGTATAATTCACCACATGAACAACTTGTAATTATAAAATGTTTATTTTTGACTCAAGTACCAAAGATCGAAAAAATGACCGTTATTAACTTAAATAATTACATAATGTTCATAACATGGTAATAAGTGATATAAAAGGAATAATGAAAATGGAAAAGGTTCTTAAGAAAATAGAAATTAACTCTAGATTATTATTCAGGAGGTTAAACAACGATCAAGTCAAGTCGGACACAAGGTAGGGGTATTTCATAAGCCAATTTCTATTCTTTGGGTTAATCTCCTACTTTCAAATTATGTCGTGATATTATTATGTACTATCTTGTATTTATAATTTATTTATGTGTAATTATATTGAATACACATAATAGATCTATTTTATTTTAAAAATGATCTTTGTAAGTACTTCGTCTCAATCTCCTTTCATTGAGGCATATTTGGTTTTATACACAACTTTCATTTATACGGTGTATAAACCCCTTTGAATTTTACTTTTATTCAAAATGAATATTTTTATAAGAAGAGTTTTTACTAAACTAAAAAAGGGATGTTTTTTATTACGTATGCAGTGAAAATGAATTCTCCGCCGCCGTGACTATTATTTGACTTTCGGCTTCCTCTATAAGCCATAACTTTTTTTTAAATGAAAAATAAATACCAAGTTTTACTTTTCTTTTATTTTGGTATTGAAAATGGTTTTGATAATGTTTTTATTATATCAATGTTTTGTATTGATATCTTCTAATTGAAATGTTGAAATGCTATGTTTCCTTTATGCATGTTTTATGTGATACAATTATGTTATGGTTTATGATATGTTTAAACCTATTCATATGAGGAATGCATTGGACTTAATAAGTGACGGGTGGAGCCCGCTATAGCTCCTCGATGCATCGGTAGGTCTCATGAGACAAACTAGTATCTTGGCACAAGGCCTTGAAAAAATTGTATTTGTGGTCTTGGAACGAGGCCTTGGCTATGTGGTTATGATAGTCTGGCATTATGCATTCCATCATTATGAAAGTGGTTATTGATATTGCATGTGATTATTCGACCAGTAGAATATCCATGTGAATAAGTAAATGGAATTATTTCATTTCACTTTTTCCATATTATGTTGAAGTTCAAGTTTAAAATGCTTTTGTTTTAGTTATACATTGCCTTAAATGTTTATGTTTATTTATGAAAGCTTCCGCTATATTGTTATCCTTACTGAGCATCTGAGCTCACCCCTTTCAATGTTTTAATTTTTCTAAGATGTGAAGAAGTATATTATCAATGACCTGCAGGGATAGTATGATGGGATATGAAGACAAGATGTTATTGTAGTTTTGTTTTACTTTTTGATGTAATGTAAGACTTATGAATGTATATAGTGTTTCCAAGGCTACAAAACTAATCGGTCTTTCAAGACTTGATCTTTCGTGATCATGCCAATGTTACGAAATAATGCAGCGACTCTGTGTAACTGGGGTCGGGGACGTTACAGTTGGTATCAGAGGCAGTTTATTACTAACCTGGGAAGCTAGATTTAGATAAACTCTGATTAGAGAACATAGCCTTAAGATAGACTTTGAGGATTAGTATAGAAGAACTTTCTAGAATTTTGGTATTATAGAGATTTTTGTGAGTTTTCGGAGAAATACATCCATGTATGGATACGATTAGGTAGAGGTGGCTCTGGCACAGATGTACCTGGGGGTAAAACCCAAAAACACCGCTTGGAGTGAGACTCGAATGGGAACTGGTGCACGAAAACGGGCCTTATGCACTCTTGGTTATGACACTCTCGGGGGATATTCTTAGGATAATTCTCATTGTTTTACAGACCATTATGACGGGTTTATGTGTATATACTTCCTCAAAGAAAACATTTTTATGATTATGGATTACATCCATAAACCATTCAATTTATGTTAAGTATTTTACAAGTTTGGAATTATTCATTGCAATTCGTAAACTAACCTAGTTTATGCTATTGTATAGAAATGGTGCCCAGTAGAAGGAATGTGAACGCCATCAATACATATGATCTAAAGAGTAATAAGGATCATATCTTTCACAGTATTAAGCCAATATTTATAAGGGAAATAGTCTCTCATGTGTTCTCAACATATAAAGAAATAGTATCATGTGTTAATAAGAAAAGTAATGAATTCTCTGAGTCTTATGGTTTTGAAGGTAAGAAAGAGAAGAAAAGGATGGAAGAGAGAAAGATAGATAAAGGGACGAGGGAAAAGAATAATTTTCCAATATGTGGTTAGTGTGAGAAGAAACACCTTGGAACTTTCCTGAATGGAATGTGAGTTTGTTATAATTTTGGAGAAAACGGACACCAAGTGCGTGACTGCAAGGGTTAGAAAAAGGTTTCAAATGTACAGTGCTTCATCTGCAAGGAGTGGGGACACTACGCAAACCAATGTCTAAATAATCAGATTATGCCCCAAATGATGTTGTTGGATAATAATCAAGTTATGATACTACCACAGATGAGGAGGAATGATTAGAGTTATTTTGTTGTTATTAAAGAATTTTGTCATTTGAGTGTTGTATCAATGATTTACTGGTTATAATAATTATGGATTATAAAAGTATTGTACTACAGTACTATTTCATCAAGGACTTGAGATTGTGTGGAACCAAGAAAAGTGACTCCACAGCAGGTTAATATTTTGGAAAATATATGGTTGAGAGAAAGACAAACCATAATACGGTTCTAATACCGAGATAGTTATTTTGGAATAATAAATGATTAATTTGGATAAATTATATTGGATATTCATAACTTCCTTGAAACGGATTAATTATTTGTATACATTTTAGGATAGAAGGTGTATATCTAGTATTCTATAAGGATTAAGGGATCATGAATGTAATCAATAAGGATTTATGGTAATTCAAGATGTTTCATTGTTTTAAAAGAATACATGATGAAGGTGTTCACATGTTGTTACGTGGAAAAAAGGATCTCCATTATGTTTACCTTCCTTATAAAATTTGGACTGTGAGTTGGACAGAAGTATTTTTGATAACTATAAAGGTTGGAATGGATTAAGTTGAACCTTGGATAGTATTATTTAAGGTTAAAACATTTCTGAAGATTATTTTTGGAATAGTATAATACTATAGTTTTAGGAAAAGGACAACCTGCAGGTTGGGGGATAACCCGTCGCGTCGGACAAAGCTACAGGAATCGAACCCACAACCATATTGCGACATGCGTTTATTACCTACCACTAGCCTACAGGAAGTCCCTGGTTATTAAAAAAAGTTTTCCTAATCTAAATGGTATGTGTTAATATTAGGAACCATATAAAATTATGATAAATAGAATATTTTTGAGTTATATTACCTTTTAGAGTGAAAGATAGGTTTGTGGTAAAAAAATTATTAAAGAATGAAAGTCTACATTATAAGTATGTATATTACCTTACGTTGTTAGTAAATATCCTAAATAAATTCCTCAACTTTATAAAAGGTAACATAAAACAAAAATGTTTCCGGTTAACTTTTCTAACTGGGGATTCAATGACCGTTTAACCAATCACAAGTTTGTGATTTTCTTGTAGTTAACTTTCTCCTAATCCTGTTTTAAACGACTCTCCATCAGACCTTGATGGTTTGTTTTTCATCCATATCCATATTTTCATAGAATCCTAGTATGGGCTATCTCGGGTGACCTTTGTACATATCTTTCTTTCTTTTAAATTTATATTTTTATTAACCTTATTTCCAATGTGGGTTTTCCAAAAGGTATTTTCTATTTTCAACCTTTTATTTTCAAAGAAAAATTTCAAATTGTGAGGACACAATTTATTGAAGGAGGGGAGAATGTAAAACCCAGAGCTTCTACGATACACTTCTCTTTCAATAATGCAATAGCTTTCATTGTACGCAAGTTCGAGATTCTAACACACCGCGACCAATCAAAGTAGCAGTTATGAATAGTAATACCCACTTTTTAAAATTATAAAAATTTTACATTTCAAAATGGAATTCATTTTTGTATTCGTAATATCGAAATTAGCCTATGTTGAATTTTTGGTATTTTTCTGAGAACTTCCAATTTTTTATGTATAGTGAAAAATACTTAAAAACAACCTTTTTAGTCAAAATAATTTATAGTGATAAATTATACTATTCAGTGGTTTTAAAGTAAAATTGGAATATATTTTTACCATTTTATCCAATGGTGGTCATTAGAATTAATTTCACTTTGAAATTGGACATAAACAATTGTTAATATTTTGATATATATTGTATCTTAAAAACACGCTATTTGTTGTGACAGCGGGAATTAATTATAAAATTAATTAATGAAACTTATATGATTGTAATTTTGTAAAAAAGACATCACTTTTGAATTCGGAATATCAATTATATCTTAGGGTGAAATTTTGGAATCGTTCTGAAAAACTTCAATTTTTGATGAATAGTGAAACCACTAAGTGGTAGTTAAAAAACTGATTTTTCGTTTAAATGAAACATTACAACTTATGTGATTTGATTTTCAAAAATCTGACATACATGGTTTTCATTAGGAAATAAATGTGGTTGAATGGGATTAAAATAATTTTTTGGTGAATAGTAACTTTTAAGTTTAATTAATCGCGATTAAAGGTAATTAGTGAAATTTAAGGTAAAAATGATATCATAAAAATATGAAAATATCTTTAAACTTGTCCTACCCCTATTGGATGAGTCATGGAAGACCAATAAAATCCATGGGTCAACTTGGGGAGCCCATGGGGCCACTTTGGTAGGAAAATGACATTAAAAACTTTTTATTTAATGTTAAAATAAAAATGTCACAAACATGGGTTGTTTTACTAAAAAAAATTTTAAATGTGGTAATAGAAGTCATATTTTTTACTATAAATATTAATTAGAAATATAAAAAGATTTCCTACATCATGATAATTTTTTTATAATTTTTAGACATTAAATAAATTAAATTATTTATGACACCATGATGATGCAGCGATTACCTCATTAATTAACGATTTAAATAAAATAAAAAGATAATGTAAAATATAAAACATACACTTGTCAAAAACCTATTGGATGAGTATATTTAGAACCCTTATAACCTTAGACTCGAAATATATCATTGTGGGACCTTTATAATCCGAAAATCCTTTCATAATAAATTAACATTTCAATCTTTCCAAGAGTACCCCTCCTCTCCTCTTATAAAAGGCCCCCCACCACTACCACTTTATTCACACCTTAAATCCATTTGGATCAGACAAAGTCTGCCCAAATACTCTCCAAAAATCCCTCTATTACTCCTAGAAGCCTCACTTTGGGCAGAACTCTTCCCAAGGAAGCCTTTGGCTCAAATCAAAAAGAGTTACCCGATTTTAAGGTAATGTCTTCTCTTATGTTATTTTGTTTTATTTTGCTTCTCCAACCACCTAAACTCTTTTTATTAATTTCTTTTGTAACAACACCAGTATCCTAAATATACTATGATGTTGTTATAATAAGGATTACAGCTATACTTACACACACCTACATCTAATGGTTAATGAACATACTGTTTCTGTGGATGGAGAATTTCTACCTCACAAAACGTTGATTGTTCAACACTCATATAACACCTTCAATGGTGGACATTAAGATGTCACTATATTTATATATGATATATAATATGTTTATTTTTTACTTAAGCTTCTGTATTTTTCATTCATTGCATACCTTTATGGTTTCCATTATGGGTAAACGCGATATGTTCATTTTAGGAAGTGCGGACTACCGCCCCCTCAAAGTGATTTGAATCATTAATGCCATATGTGGGATGTATAAAGGATGGAGTAAATGTAATTATACATTATATTATACTAGAATTATAATATAGCTTTATATAATTATGATTTCATTCCATTATATATGAAATAGATATGAAAGTAGCGTTCATGCATACATACGGCTTACCGTCTCCATGAACGGTGCATTTCATTTCTTACTTCTAAATGCTATGTAATATTATAAATGCATGTATATACTGCCTATATATGATATATATGATATCTACATCATGAATATAATTCTGTATATAATGTATAATTCACCACGTGAACAACTTGTAATTATAAGATGTTTATTTTTGACTCAAGTACCAAAGACCGAAAAATTGACCGTTATTAACTTAAATAATTACATAATGTTCCTAAAATGGTAATAATTTATATAAAAGGAATAATGAACATGGAAAAGGTTCTTAAGAAAATATAAATTAACTCTAGTTTATTATTCAATAGGTTAAAGAATGATCGAGTCAAGTCGGACACAAGGTAAGGGAATTTCTTAACCCAATTTCTATTCATTGGGTTAATCTCCTACTTTCAAATTATGTAATGATATTATTATGTACTAACTTGTATTTATACTTTCTTTATGTTTACTTATAGTGAATACACATAATAGATCTATTCTATTTTAAAAATGATCTTTGTAAGGACTTCGTCCCAATCTCCTTTCATTGAGGCATATTTGGTTTTATACACAACTTTCATTTATACAGTGTATAAACCCCTTTGAATTTTACTTTTATTCAAAAGGAATATTTTTATACGAAGAGTTTTTACTAAACGACAAAAGGAATGTTTTTTCTTATGTATGCGGTGACAACGACTTCTCCACCGCCGTGACTATTATTTGAGTTTCGACTTCCTCTATAAGCCATAACTTTTTTTTAAATGAAAAATAAATACCAAGTTTTACTTTTATTTTATTTTGGTATTGAAAATGGTTTTGATAATGTTTTTATTATATCAATGTGTTTTATTGATATCTTGTGATTGAAATGTGGAAATGTTATGTTTCCTTTATGCATTTTTTATGTGATATGATTATGTTATGGTTTATGATATGTTTAAACCTGTTCATATGAGGAATGCATTAGACTTAATAAGTGATCGGTGGAGTGCACTATAGCTCGTCGAAGCATCGGTAGGTCTCATGAGACAAACTAGTGTCTGGACACGAGGCCTTGAAAAAATCTTATTTGTGGTCTTGGCACGAGGCCTTGTCTATGTGGTTATGATAGTCTGGCATTATGCATTCCATCATTATGAAAGTGGTTATTGATATTTCATGTGATTATTCGACCAGTAGAATATCCATGTAAATAAGTAAATGACATTATTTGTAGAGACCCGAAGCTTATCGTACATGGACATTACATTACTTTTGCGGAATACTTAGTACATAACAAAAACACACACTAAAGGATCGTAATAGTTTAGTGTCTTTGGAAACTCGGAACATAATCTTCTAATCTTGGTGAAAGATCTTCAATATCTCCCATAAAGATCTTCCCTTTTTTACCTAAAACATTTATTTATATCCTGGGGAAAAGAAAACATAAAAGGGTGAGCTCAAATGCTCAGTAAGGGTATACAAAAGAAATAAAAATCATATCATATCTTTTTGAAAATCATAACCTGCAAAAGAGATCATAATATCTTAACATGGAACAAATCATAGAATTGAAAATGAGATCACCATAATCATAACATGAAACTTGAAACTTTGTGGCATGCACACATAGTCATGGAAAATCATTTCTTGTTAGTCATGACTCATTGCCAAGACTATCTTAGTGGACAAAGTCCCTTTCTGAATCGAGTAACCCTCGTTTCAGTCCTGTTTCACTGAACCGGTATAACCTACCATTTCATCCATGTCTATCTCATGAGATATAAAATCTTTACCCAATGCATTGGAGGGAGATATAGGTCCCACCCATCTTATAATGAATCCTTTCTTATGTGTGCCACATAATCATAAAACATACATCATCGCATAACACATGTAACAAAAATGGGATTCTTGAAACATCATGACATCATAAATAAATTCATATAAGATAAAGGAATTCATAAACATAATTCCATCACAACATAGTCAAATCAATGTAAAAATATTGATAGAAATAGAACCCTTTATTATCTTAGATGGAAAATAATTTTGATAAAACACTTGAATTGAATTCTTGAGGAAAATATCCTTTCTTCTTCAAAATCAATTTCTTTTCACAAAACATCATGCAATTTTAAAAGAAAGAGATTTTATTGAAAATATTCATGAAATCTTTTAGAGGATGCTTCATGAAAATAAGGATTTATAAAACAGTAGAAATCTGTTCGTGCCGTATAAGTTAAAAAAAACATTCTTCGTACTTTTGTCGGAAAAGTCAAAAAGTACCTCGTACGAAAAACATCAAAAGATTCCTTTCATTTCTTTTACTAAAAACTCACCGAAGGGTAAAAATGGATTTAAAAAATTGTAGGTGGATGGAAATAATGTTAAATATTGATGAAACATGGATGTGGATGATAAAATACACCCCAGTAAATACTTACGAATAAACAATCTCGGATAAAAATGAGATTGTGATATTTCCCTTACCTTAGGTCCAATTTGCTTCGTATGTGTCCGAACCTCCTGTATAATGATTTAAATAATGTCATTGACTTATTACATAATCATATTAATTGTTATGATATCATATATGGTTCACTTATGACATTATATTACCCGTTCTTTTGTAAATTCCATGTTAAAGAAGCGTTTTGGGTAAAATCGTTTCATTTATCGTAGGTGTTTTGACTTGTTGTTCATGACATCATTATTACTTATATCATGATTTAATTACTTCAAGAATATAAAATATGATTTATATATCATATATATTCAGTATATATATATATAAAAGATAGATAAATAAAATGAAAAACACCGTTCACGGAGACGGTAGTCCGTACGTACGCATGAACGCTGTTTTTCTTTCCTTATTGTCTTGAAATGGAAGTAAGTAGATGACATACATATGTATATATATACATAAATCCAGTATCTTTATAATGTCATATATTTCATTATTATTTCTTATATATACATTATAATCATTCTTATATGGTTAACATGGAGAATGAATCTCATCGCGTCGTGGAGACGGTAGTCCGTACGTACGCACGAGCGATGATATCATTTCTATAAATGTTGAATTGAATTGGAGTGGATTATAAAATATATCAGAATCAATATGATGTTGTAATAACTATGTATAGTTATTCTTTACACCATTATACCCATCCATGTAAGGTGGTGGTGGAAAATAGATTACACCACGGCGTGGAGACGGTATTCCGTACGTACGCACGCGCGGTGATTTCTTTTTCCGTAGGATGGATAGATGGTGAAATAGGGTTGTTTCATACTTATAATAACATATCAGTATATGAGTGATACTGATGTTATTACTTCATAATGAAACAACCTAAGAAGAAGAAGTGGAAGAAGAGATAAAGATGAAAGAATTGGTAACGGTAATTACCTCTTCTTTGAAGTGCCTCTTTGAGACCTCCTCTTAGGGCACTAGAATTGGTCTTTGAGGAAAACCATAACTTCTAGGATGTTTCTAGGGAAGTGGAGAAGAGATTTTGGCAGGGGTTGGCCGAGCTTGAGTGCTCAAATTGGTGTGAGGAGGAGGGGGAGGAGGTGTCCTTTTATAGGGGAGGAGAGGGGCAACTTAGGAATATCTCAAAATATTATTTTATATTAAAGTTAAAATCGGTTTATAATGGTTCCAAAGGGTCTTATTTCGAAGCTAAAGTGGGGATGGGTAGAAATCCTATCATCCAATAGAATTTATACAAGTTTAGGATATTATTTTAACCTTATCAATTAAATTTAACTCTAAGTTAAATAATTTAACTTTTACCATGTCTTTTTGATTTCTTTCACTATATGGTTAATAAACTTACTATAACATGCCAAACGAACCCCAAATTGTTTATTATTAATATATATATCCTTATCTAAGTAATTTGGCCGAACCTTAGATTTTTAGGAATACAATAACAATTAATAATATAATATTTGATTTAAAAACTATTTTGTGTCAATTTTGACACTATTTGATATATGATTTTTTTGAAAGTCATAACAGAATTAAATGTTCGAACCAAGTTGATTAAATCAACATTAATATATCATAGTAACCTAGAAAATTAGTGTAATTCATAAAAAATCTCAAATTACATTTATTTTGGTGTTTATAACATCAATTATGTCAATATTTCATTAATAAGATAATTACTGCATCATCGTTGTGTCATAAATAAATTAAATTATTTGATGTATAAAAATTACAAATAAAATACCATCATGTAGGAAATATTTTTAGATTTCTAATGAATATTTACAATCGAATTTATCTTATGTATAACCCCATATTAAAAATGATTTACTTATTAAACTTTGATTTTAACTATTTTAACCTTTCTTTAAATAAATTAATAATAAATGTCCTAATCTAATCCAAGTGGGCCTAAATGGTCATATCATATTCCTAAGTTTGTTTTTGGTCGAATTACACTTGTCCAATAGAATTAGGACATGTGTTAGGGTAATAGTAATATCATATTTACCCTTAGTTACCCTATTTACTATTAACCGCGGTAAAAAAAGTAAAAAGTTACTATTCACCAAAAAATTATTTTCATCTCATTGAACCACATTTTAGTCCTTGATATTAACCGTGTCTCTCGGATTTTCGAAATTCCATTCACAGAAGCGGTAAAATTATGTTTTATGCAAAATTCAGTTTTTAACCTACCACTTAGTAATTTCACTGTTCATCAAAAATTGATGTTTTTCAGAACAATGCCAAAATTTTATCCCAAGCTATATTTCATATTCCGAATTCAAAAATGAAGTCTATTTTACCAAATTCATAACATAAAAGTTGCATTAATTAATTTTATAATTAAATCCCGCTGTTAAAACAAATATCGTGTTTTTAAGAAACAATATCTATCAAAAGATTGACACTTGTTTATGTCTAGTTTAGATGTGAAATTACATCCAATGACCAACATTGTATTAAATTGTAAAAATATATTCTAAATATACTTTAAAACCACTCAAATTAATGATTTATCACTATTAATTATTTCGATTAAAAAAAGTTGTTTTTAATTATAATTTAGTAATTTTCACTATTTATCAGAATATGAAAGTTATCCGAAAAGTACCAAAATTTCACCTTAGGCTAAATTCGATACTCCGAATCCAAGAATGAAGTTCATTTTGAAAAATAAGATTTACAGAATTTTAAAAAGTGGTTATTACTATTCATAACGGCTAGTTTTAATAATATTTTAATAGCACATCGTTGTTTAGTGAAACTCGGTATTGCGTATTACACACGCTATCGAGAAAGGTCGCGATTGCGTGTAATGCAAGGCAAGACAAGGATGCGTGTTGTGCAAGATCCTTTTGGTGTAGCGTACAACACAAGACATTAATAAAATTAAAAAGAATATTTTTTTATAAAATCTTGGGCTGTTACATTCTACCCCCCTTAAAATGAATTTCGCCCTCGAAATTCGTCGGGGTTATAAATGGTTTACTATTCGAAAGTTTCTTTAATAGAAACCCACATCGTAAAAAGGAATATCAAAACCAATCTTTAAAAACAAAAGTATGAAACGTAACGGTTACCCAAATAAACTAATCATTGGGTTTCCACATAGGTGAAAATATGGATATGGAAGAGAAATCTAACCATCATGTTCTGATGGAGAGTGGTAGAGAACATGGCTATGGAAAAGCCAGTAATCACAAATCCATAGATTTGTGATGATATAAGGTACCATCTGATTCATCAGGTATAAGATCACTAGGACAACATTTTTGGTTTTCAAGATCATTTCCCCTAAAGTTGAAAATTTGAATTAGAATAAATACTTACTTTATTTTGGTACAATTTCACTGTTGTTCGTGCCTTGAACAATTTCCACTTCATCTCTTAAATAAATGAAGTTGAATTTGTTATTCGTGAAGTGTTAACAGATCATGTGATAGAATGACGGGTCATTCCATCTGTCTCAAACAAAAGGTTAGCAAAAATTATATGCATAAATCGATCTATAGTGAGATTAATCATATATGGTTCCTAAAATGGACTTATACTTCATATATCATACTGCTTAATATAATAAAACTAGTTTCTACTAAACAGGGACTTCCTGTAGGTCAGTGGTAGGCGATAAAGGCCAGTCGCACTTCGGTTGTGGGTTCAATTCCTACAGCCTTGTCCGAAGCGATGGGATGTCGCCCGTCCTGCAGGTTGTCCTTTTTCTAAAACTACATTACTATAACATCCCATCAATAATATCGAAAAAAAACTTCTATCCTTAAACAATAATCACTTATGTCCAACATAATCCATTTCAATCTTTAGGCTTATCCATAATACTGCAGTCCACTCTCATAACATAGTGAAAACGATTACCAGAGATTTAATACCATCGTTGATCCCCATATATCATAAGATATGTTTTGTTGGTCACATTCTAAACATTCAAAGTCCTTAATCATGTATTCTCTTGAATACCTTAGTGAAAACATGAATGCAGTTAAAGGTTAACACTTTCCAATACCAAAATCCTCAAAATTCTATATACTCAATCCATGATATCACTTAGTCCTTATATCAATCATGAGCTCATGAATACTATTAAACATTTCATTTTCTCGTCTTCATTATGCGCATATCATCTTATTTCCAAAAAAAATATCTCAATCACTTTGAATACCACATCAATAAATATTGCAATACTCAATGATACAACATTATTTTGGAATCCCATTACATAAACGCTTAATCATTCCACCACATCGTTATCATATTCAACATCGCCAATAGTGATCGCATGTGACTTCCCTTTGTCCTTTGCCTTCAGTGGTTGCTCAGGTTGATCATCACTAACCCTTGGATTAGGGCAATTATTAGCATAATGCCCCATTTCCTTTCACTTGAAGCATTGAAGTGTTGGTGGTGCGTTCTCTGCAGTGTTTGCTTTATTCACATCATTAGAAACCCTTTTTCCATTACTTCGACACTCAGCTGCTCGATGACCTTCTTTTCCACACTTAAAACATTTTCTAGTTCCTTTAAGACAATCTCCACCATGCTTCTTTCCACACTTTGTGCATAAGGAAACATTCATCTTCTTTTCACCATTATTATGAGATTTCTCCTTGAACTCCATCTTTCGTTTCTTGTCAAAACCATGAGATGGATATGTAACACCAACTTCCATTTCTACCTTGATAGCACAACGCACAATTTCTTCATAGCTACTGAAGTCTCTTATAGCTAATGCCCTTCGAAGACTTGGTTTTAAGCAACTGAAAAATCGATCAACTTTACTTTCAGGTTGGATGATAATGCCAGATGCATACCTTGCAAGTCTTGTAAAATTCGCTTCGTATATACCAACAGATTCATCATCCTTCTGCTTCAGCTCAATAAACTCCTTTTCCATCTTTGTTCTAAGAATACGAGGGAAGTACTTACTGAAAAACATGTTCTTGAACTCGTCCCATTCCATGGACTCAATTTCATCCCTTGGCCTCGTATTCTTGATAAGATTCCACCATTGATCAGCTTCACCTTCCAAACGATATACTGCTAAGATGACTTTATCATGTTCAGAACATTGAAGAACTGAAAATATCTTTTCAGTGGTACTGATCCATTGTTCAGCAACAAGTTGATTGGAAGTCCCACTGAAAGAAGGTGGACGTTGCCTCATGAAGGACTAAATAGAATATTGTTCCCTTCTCTGCTCATTTGAAAGTCCAGAATGATTCATAGCTTGTGTAAGTATAGCAATAAGATTTTGCACTCCATCTCCCATAACATTTGTTTGTTCAGGAGGGCAATCATTGCATTGTCCATTGCATTGATCAACACGGTTCCTTCAGGTTCCAGCCATCGTCTAAAACCCAAAAAGAATAGTGTGAGAGGAAAAAATCATGCTAGGGAAAACAACATAATAAAGGGGGGGTACCTTCAATATCCAACATCTTAGGTTTAATTCTATGATCGTTAGCGTAATTCTATTACTATAACCTATACGTATACTTATCCCTAGGGACATCCCTAGACATACCTTAGAAATATCTCTAGGGATCTCACTAACGTTTTCGCATCCTAGTTTCCAAAGGTTGACTAAACCTTTCCTCTGATACCAACTGTAGAGACCCGAAGCTTATCGTACATGGACATTACATTACTTTTGCGGAATACTTAGTACATAACAAAAACACACACTAAAGGATCGTAATAGTTTAGTGTCTTTGGAAACTCAGAACGTAATCTTCTAATCTTGGTGAAAGATCTTCAATATCTCCCATAAAAATCTTTCCTTTTTTACCTAAAACCTTTATTTATATCCTGGGGAAAAGAAAACATAAAAGGGTGAGCTCAAATGCTCAGTAAGGGTATACAAAAGAAATAAAAATCATATCATATCTTTTTGAAAATCATAACCTGCAAAAGAGATCATAATATCTTAACATGGAACAAATCATAGAAGTGAAAATGAGATCACCATAATCATAACATGAAACTTGAAACTTTGTGGCATGCACACATAGTCATGGAAAATCATTTCTTGTTAGTCATGACTCATTGCCAAGACTATCTTAGTGGACAAAGTCCCTTTCTGAATTGAGTAACCCTCGTTTCAGTCCTGTTTCACTGAACCGGTATAACCTACCATTTCAGCCATGTCTATCTCATGAGATATAAAATCTTTACCCAATGCATTGGAGGGAGATATAGGTCCCACCAATCTTATAATGAATCCTTTCTTATGTGTGCCACATAATCATAAAACATACATCATCGCATAACACATGTAACAAAAATGGGATTCTTGAAACATCATGACATCATAAATCAATTCATATAAGATAAAGGAATTCATAAACATAATTCCATCACAACATAGTCAAATCAAGGTAAAAATATGGATAGAAATAGAACCCTTTATTATCTTAGATGGAAAATAATTTTGATAAAACACTTGAATTGAATTCTTGAGGAAAATATCCTTTCTTCTTCAAAATCAATTTCTTTTCACAAAACATCATGCAATTTTAAAAGAAAGAGATTTTTTTTAAAATAGTCATGAAATCTTTTAGAGGAAGCTTCATGAATATAAGGATTTATAAAACAGTAGAAATCTGTTCGTGCCGTATAAGTAAAAAAAACACTCTTCGTACTTTTGTCGGAAAAGTCAAAAAGTACCTCGTACGAAAAACATCAAAAGATTCCTTTCATTTCTTTTACTAAAAACTCACCGAAGGGTAAAAATGGATTTAAACAATTGTAGGTGGATGGAAATAATATTACATATTGATGAAACATGGATGTGGATGATAAAATACACCCCAGTAAATACTTACGAATAAACAATCTCGGATAAAAATGAGATTGTGATATTTCCCTTACCTTAGGTCCAATTTGCTTCGTATGTGTCCGAACCTCCTGTATAATGATTTAAATAATGTCATTGACTTATTACAGAATCATATTCATTGTTATGATATCATATATGGTTCACTTATGACATTATATTACCCGTTCTTTTGTAAATTCCATGTTAAAGAAGCGTTTTGGGTAAAATCGTTTCATTTATCGTAGGTGTTTTGACTTGTTGTTCTTGACATCATTATTACTTATATCATGATTTAATTACTTCCAGAATATAAAATATGATTTATATATCATATATATTCAGTATATATATATATATATATAAGATAGATAAATAAAATGAAAAACACCGTTCATGGAGATGGTAGTCCGTACGTACGCATGAACGCTGTTTTTCTTTCCTTATTGTCTTGAAATGGAAGTAAGTAGATGACATACATATGTATATATATACATAAATCCAGTAGCTTTATAATGTCATATATTTCATTATTATTTCTTATATATACATTATAATCATTCTTAAATGGTTAACATGGAGAATGAATCTCATTGCGTCGTGGAGACGGTAGTCCGTACGTACGCACGAGCGATGATATCATTTCTATAAATGTTGAATTGAATTGGAGTGGATTATAAAATATATCAGAATAAATATGATGTTGTAATAACTATGTATAGTTATTCTTTACACCATTATACCCATCCATGTAAGGTGGTGGTGGAAAATAGATTACACCACGGCGTGGAGACGGTATTCCGTACGTACGCACGCGCGGTGATTTCTTTTTCCGTAGGATGGATAGATGGTGAAATAGGGTTGTTTCAGACTTATAATAACATATCAGTATATGAGTGATACTGATGTTATTACTTCATAATGAAACAACCTAAGAAGAAGAAGTGGAAGAAGAAATAAATATGAAAGAATTGGTAACGGTAATTACCTCTTCTTTGAAGTGCCTCTTTGAGACCTCCTCTTAGGGCACTAGAATTGGTCTTTGAGGAAGACCATAACCTCTAGGATGTTTCCAGGGAAGTGGAGAGGAGATTTTGGCAGGGGTTGGCCGAGCTTGAGTGCTCAAATTGGTGTGAGGAGGAGGGGGAGGAGGTGTCCTTTTATAGGGGAGGAGAGGGGCAACTTAGGAATATCTCAAAATATTATTTTATATTAAAGTCAAAATCGGTTTATAATGGTTCCAAAGGGTCTTATTTCGAAGCTAAAGTGGGGATGGGTCGAAATCCTATCAACCAATAGAATTTAGACAAGTTTAGGATATTAGTTTAACCTTATCAATTAAATTTAACTCTAAGTTAAATAATTTAACTTTTACCATGTCTTTTTGTTTTCTTTCACTATATGGTTAATAAACTTACTATAACATGCCAAACGAACCCCATATTGTTTATTATTAATATATATATCTTTATCTAAGTAATTTGGACGAACCTTAGATTTTTAGGAATACAATAACAATTAATAATATAATATTTGATTTAAAAACTATTTTGTGTCAATTTTGACACTATTTGATATATGATTTTTGTGAAAGTCATAACAGAATTAAATGTTCGAACCAAGTTTATTAAATCAACATTAATATATCATAGTAACCTAGAAAATTAGTGGAATTCATAAAAAATCTCAAATTACATTTATTTTGGTGTTTATAACATCAATTATGTCAATATTTCATTAATAAGATAATTACTGCATCATTGTTGTGTCATAAATAAATTAAATTATTTGATGTCTAAAAATTACAAATAAAATACCATCATGTAGGAAATCTTTCTAGATTTATAATGAATATTTACAATAGAATTTATCTTATGTATAACCCCATATTAAAAATGATTTACTTATTAAACTTTGATTTTAACTATTTTAACCTTTCTTTAAATAAATTAATAATAAATGTCCTAATCTAATCCAAGTGGGCCTAAATGGTCATATTTTATTCCTAAGTTTGTTTTTGGTCGAATTACACTTGTCCAATAGAATTAGGACATGTGTTAGGGTAATAGTAATATCATATTTACCCTTAGTTACCCTATTTACTATTAACCGCGGTAAAAAAAAAGTAAAAAGTTACTATTCACCAAAAAATTATTTTCATCTCATTGAACCACATTTTAGTCCTTGATATTAACCGTGTCTCTCGGATTTTCGAAATTCCATTCACAGAAGCGGTAAAATTAAGTTTTATGCAAAATTCAGTTTTTAACCTACCACTTAGTAGTTTCACTATTCATCAAAAATTGATGTTTTTCAGAACAATGCCAAAATTTTATCCCAAGCTATATTTCATATTCCGAATTCAAAAATGAAGTCTATTTTACCAAATTCATAACATAAAAGTTGCATTAATTAATTTTATAATTAAATCCCGCTGTTAAAACAAATAGCGTGTTTTTAAGAAACAATATCTATCAAAAGATTGACACTTGTTTATGTCTAGTTTAGATGTGAAATTACATCCAAGGACCAACATTGTATTAAATTGTAAAAATATATTCTAAATATACTTTAAAACCAATCAAATTAATTATTTATCACTATTAATTATTTCGATTAAAAAAAGTTGTTTTTAATTATAATTTAGTAATTTTCACTATTTATCAGAATATGAAAGTTATCCGAAAAGTACCAAAATTTCACCTTAGGCTAAATTCGATACTCCGAATCCAAGAATGAAGTTCATTTTGAAAAATAAGATTTACAGAATTTTAAAAAGTGGTTATTACTATTCATAACGGCTAGTTTTAATAATATTTTAATAGCACATCGTTGTTTAGTGAAACTCGGTATTGCGTATTACACACGCTATCGAGAAAGGTCGCGATTGCGTGTAATGCAAGGCAAGACAAGGATGTGTGTTGTGCAAGATCCTTTTGGTGTAGCGTACAACACAAGACATTAATAAAATTAAAAAGAATATTTTTTTATAAAATCTTGGGCTGTTATATTATTTCATTTTACTTTTTCCATATTATGTTGAAGTTAAAGTTTAAAATGCTTTTGTTTTAGTTATACATTGCCTTAAATGTTTATGTTTATTTATGAAAGCTTCCGCTATATTATTATCCTTACTGAGCATCTGAGCTCACCCCTTTCAGTGTTTTAATTTTTCCAGGATGTGAAGAAGTATATTATCAATGACCTGCAGGGATAGTATGAGGGGATATGAATACAAGATGTTGTTCTAGTTTTTTTTACTTTTTGATGTAATGTAAGACTTATGAACGTATCTAATGTTTCCATGGCTACTAAACTAACCTGTCTTTCGAGACATGATCTTTCGTGATCATGCCAATGTTACGCAATAATGCACTGACTCTGGGTAACTGGGGTCAGGGCATTACATAATATTTAACCTTTATCTGTTATCCTCAATAGCCACAAGGAAGAATTTACCTACACTGGCCAATGTTGGTATAAATTTGAACACATGATCCAAAATATATATAAGGAATGAAATGCATATCTCCATTTATATTTTTAGTAGTGATGACCTGTGGATTATTTCCTATGAATCCCCTAATGTAAACAATAACAGGTGAACCACAAGGTTCCACCCATAACCATGACATGTAGCACCACTATTTCTGATGATTTCATCGGGGCACACTTCATCTGTGGAGACGTGCTACACTTTTTTTTCATTTCTACTTTCTATAGGTGGGTGACATCTGTCTCTTGTTCAGGGACATTTTCTCCTTGATCAAAACGAGATGATGGGATGTTGGTTCCTCCTTCCATGGATTCCTCCTTGGATTCTTCCCCAAGTTTGGGTCTCCCATAATGATTAAGACATAAATTCATGAAACTCTTCCTTGGTGCCATATCATCATGGACGTCGGTTAATTACAATACTCTGGAAGGACATTCCAAGGGGTCAAGTTAGGGAAACAACTTTAGATCGGGGGAGTAGTCACGCTCGACATCGCTGGTGTGTCTGGACGTTGAAACACTGATGAATCTGGGTTTCTTCCCTTTATGATAGGTCTTATTGAGGGCACAGAAGCCTGAGGAATTCCACATTGAGTTGGGGGAATTTTATTTCATAGTTATTTCCCTAATGTTTTCCTCATCTTCCCACGTTTAAAAAAGGGCATGTCGTGATTTTAACATCTACATGAGACAGATCAGACCGATCAAAACATTGATTGGAGTGGACCAGATGGGTACATCCCCATGAGGTAGCATCTAAGGGGTTTACTAGATGGGTGGATCAAAACACCTAATGAATATGGATTTAGGATTTTATGGGTCCCTATGAAGGGGGCGCCATGGTTTACTGTTGGATGTGATTGAACCTCACAAGGGTTTTCTATGTACCATGTGTAGGCATCAGAGATCAAAAACCCATGTTGTTCAAAGAGGTGATGAATCTGGGTGTACACAATGGAAAACAACCTGGATTCACGCTAGGGCTTACGCAAGGATAGCAATCCATCACAAGAGGGAAACTCTTGGTAGTATGGATATGGATTGTGTAGGGCTTATGCATGGTTAGCTGCCCAAGGAAATGGAATGATCCCACTGGGAGTGGAGGCCCAGTTAAAAATTGGATATATGATGAATGGTTGAGTGATACAGATGTGGAATGAGATGGAACCATCATGAAGGTGAATGTAGTGTTGGTCTTGAACCTGTGATAGGATTCCTATGTATCCCCGTTGTAGAGAATCAAAGTTTGCCTAGTTTGGAGAGCTGATAGGACACTTGAGGGGGTGGCCCATGTGGATTGACAAATGGATGGGAACCCAAAGGAAGTAGAACCTCTGAGATAGGTCCTTACCTTCCCAAAACAAAAAGGCTCAAGTGAAATACCAAGATGAAACATGAATAATGGGATTGAACATCAGGGAGGATTATTATGTATCATAGTGGAAGGGAATCAAAGTCCATGTTGTTTAGGATTAGGACATAGAATTATATTGTACACAAAGGAAAGTGAGATAATAACATGACGGGGCTTACACGTGGTTAGAAGCCCATCACAAGAGATACACTCTTGGATGGAGTAGTATGATTTGATTATGGGGCTTTTTCATGGTTATTAGCCCATGATCTGGTCAAACACCACTAAGGGACGAACCAATGATGTGGGTCCCAATAGGGGGACACTGTATTTTACCAATGTTCGAGGATAAACCTCAGGGAGGCTTCCTACGTACCCTTCCTTGGAGATAGGCATCAAAACCCAAGTAGTTCAAATGGGTTTACCAATGTTTGGGGTTGAACCTCAAGGAGGCCTCCTACATAACCTGCCGAGGAGATAGTGATCAAAATCACATAGTTCAATGTGAGACATAGGATCTGGGTGTGTGCGTAGGATAGAGAACCAAAGACAATGATGGGACTTACATGTGGTTAGCAGCATGAGATTGATCTAACACTCAGGGCAGACCAAAGAGATGGATCCCACCAAAGGGGAGTACAATGACTTACTGTAGATTATGATAGAACCTTGGGGATGCTTCCTACATACCCTTTATAGGAGACATAGATAAAAACCCATGTAGTTCAGATACTGACAGTTTATCATCACTCAGGATGAAAGTGGTGCATACAGTTCTACATCATGTGTGACAAGGGTGAACTGGCGTGATGTGGTCAAGACCAATGGGTGATGGTATTGAACCTCATTGGGGCTTCCAACATACCTTGAATGGATAGGGAAAAGTTAAAATTCCACGTAGTTATGAATGGGGGGATTGGGACTTACACTCTATGGAGGCCCCTAAAAGATTCTGTGGATGGTGTGTACTCTAAGCCCACGTGAGTCATGCTTAGTGTGAGAATCAAGAGGCAGAAAATATGAGATGATCACATCACGAAGGGTGTGTCTGAGAGGAATAAATCAGGGGTTATGTGTGGTTAGTAACCCAAATAAAAAATATGCACTTAGTCTTGGTTTTTCACCGAGGGAGGTGGAGATTGGGACATACTCCAAGATAAAGGGATGATAGAAATAAATCTTCAAGGGAGAGGGATGGGGTAACAAAAGTCCCTATGCCCATATCTCTTCTAGCATTTGTTCATGGAATAAGTGAGGAGGAGAAAGGATTCTACCTCCAAAAAAAATATGTAGGGGATAACACCAGGATGGTTTCCCTTCCCCATGGACAAATGTTGTTCTGTGTAAGGAGGATCTAATTCCATTTATGTACGATCTCACTCCTAGGAAGATGAGTGAGTGTGGAAAATGTCCAAGGTGAGGGACCCTATGTATATTTCATGGGGCAAGGTTACAGTTTAACTTCAAGTGTTTGGGGACGATTGTGCATGGCAGTTTAACATCCTACAGCTCAAAATATGAGGATTCACTCCTCACCCCTAATACGTACATAAGTACTTCACATTAACCATTAGTGAAGGGAAGGCACCATCAATTCAATGTGGAGAGGGGGTTGTGGAGTGATTCAATGAGGGGCTCACATTAGCGTGGCTATGGAAAGAAGCAATATCTATTAGTATGCCTATGTAAAAAAGCATAAGGCTAATCAATGCAACACGTAGCACCACCCAAGGGACCTTTAAATCAGTTCGTACAAACTTAGAGGGCCATACAGGAGAAGGGTTTTGAAGCAAGAGGGTTCATTGGAAGGGGCCTTATAAAGCTCTGGTGCTCTAGAGAGTGGAGAAACTCCATGGAGGGGTATTATTCATGATGTGGATGGGCCTAGCCTAGGCGTGTGTGTATAAATTGTTCTTCGCAAAGTGAAAGTACTTTCACAGAGTAAGACTTCATGGAGCATAGGAGGCTTGAAACGTGCGACATTGTAAAGCAATGTACTTCATGAAGAACAATGATCCTGTCTTAGAATGGTGTCCACATGTGTATGGAAGGTACTTCATGAAGCATGAGTGCATTGCAAAGACCCGAGTTCCATTAATAAGATCATTCCTTTGTTATGTCCTTTGGGATTCATGAAGGATATCTCTATTTGAAGATGTAATGTATTTGAGCAAAGGGAAAGGTATTTAAAAATTCTCAAGTATCTTGATGATCTCATTTTTCTTAGTGCTTCATAGATCAGAGGGTGCTTCACGATTTGAGATTTTAGAATGTCAAAGGTCAGGTTATCCATCTTTTGGGTATGAGGGAAGCCTATTATTAATAGGAGAGAGGCGGTTCAATGCTCTGATAGTGCGTTGCAAAGCTACTGGTGCTTTTCCATCAGATGCAGATTGCATTAAGATTTTTATAACCACATAGTCGGTCGTCCTCCCATCCTTTGATCAGGGACCTCATTCATTCCCTCTGCGGTGCTTGTAAAGGATTCCATCAATTTACATGGGATCATAGATAAAATCATGTTCCCTCCACGGCACTAATATTTTTGTCAATTGCATCATTATCGTAGAGTCTTATACCTCTTTCCTCAATGAAAATCACAGAGGGGGCTGCAGATTTGCACCTATAGTACTTCTGAGGGGATTCTTGCCAGCTGCAATGCTGGATGGATTTGCGAAGGAGCTTCAACAAGAATCCCCTTTTGTATTGGTGTTCTCTTTGCATATTTTTTCTCTACACACATTTTTGCACCAATAAATTACCCACTTTAGACTTGGAGTCGAGGAGAAAATAAAAGCCATATTCCTAGGGTAGATCACCCAAATGTTTAGTTTAATTGCAAAGAAATATCGTGACACAAGGTCATGATGTGGATAGGTGATTCGTGAGATGAGAACACATTGAAGCTTGTTGCGGACAACCATGCCGCGAAGCTCCTTGTTCATTTCCTATAAATAGGGGAGGATTTCCCTTCTTTTGTTTTTACTTATGTCCACACTTTTGTTCTTGGGTTCTTGATTCCTGAAGATCTACACTCTCTATGACCACTCTTTTCAAATTAGGCCCTCTTTTGCTCTGCGACACATAGTGAGTGTTCAGACTCTATGATTGTGCGCTCTGAGGCTTGTACCTGCAAGGTCTATAGAAGGGCTCTGTGACCTGTATCTGTGACATGTCCCTAAGCTCTATCTATGTACCCTTGCTCTGCGATAAAGATATGTGATCTAGGAAAAAATATTCTAATGTTTTGTGATGGAATGGCTCACCAAGAAGCTATCAGGGGGGGTCCTAGATGATGCTTCATGAAGGGTAGATATTTTCAATAACCTGGGCATTAGGGAATGTGTACAGAGTCATTAAGACCACAAATACCTGGTGGAGCTTTTTTCAGACATCCAGAAAAACTACCCCATGTGCAAAAGACTGCATCAATATAGCTTTTCTCTAAGGGATGATGTTCTCATTCACGATGAAAGCAGAGACGAGCCAACCAATGTGTTCAGGAGTATGTCATGACTGCGCTATTGGTTTAGGGTTGCTAACAGTCATAATTGGTAGGATCATAATCCCATCAATGAAGTCTACTATTATAACCACATTAATAATGTTGACAGGAACAAATTTTAGCCCAAGGTACCTCCCCTGCAGTACCACACCATTTTGAAGTCGGTTATGAGGAACCTAGAGAAGGGGTGGACGGATGAGTGGGATATGTTCTAGGGTGGAAATTTCAAGGATTACTAGGAATAGGCTTACAGTTTATGTGCCTCTTTCTAGGATTTTGGGGTAAATATGAGGTGAGTGGGAATGTATGAGGCCGAATTGTCCTCCCAATTCCATATCCTCTAACCTATGCAACTGATTCCATAGTTGTTGAGTATGTGGTAATCGAGGACCAACACTTTTCATACTCATTATGGAGAAGTCAGTATTAGGCTCTGGTAACTTCACAAAATCTTGTAGAATCTGATATTGGGGGTGATGTATGATGATTTCTTCCCCTCCATGAATACATGGAAGGACCCAGAGAATATTCTACCACTATAAAAGGTATTGATGGTATTTTTCTATGAGAGGACACACAGTTGGTGAGGGAAATATAATTTAAATTGTTGTTAAAGAATTTCTTGAATTCCCCATTAGATTGGAAGATTTCCGGTGAATACTCCCACTTTCCCAAAGAGGGTCTAGTGTTGCAATGAGAACTCATACAGGTGGCTCTTGGAGGATATCTTGGGGAAGACAGGGGGGTTTTGTGTCAACATCGAGCATCAACCATTGGTTAGGTTGGATGTGATCATATTGATTCTCATTTGTGGCTGGATACTACTAGTAAGGGATATGAATATGGGCGTATAACCAATCAATTTTATCACATAATCCTTGTTGTTGAAAGGGTATTAGATCAGTCACTATATCTCAGTGCAAGATAAGTTGTACATAGTACTGTGGAATATCAGTGAGGGGAAGAAGACAAATATGGTGTGTGGGAGGATTATTCTTTTGTATGGGTGGATAATGGCGCATATGGGTGACAATGAATTCCTAAACCCCATTTCTCCTCTAGGGTCATACTTCCAATCAGCTATTTTGAATACGGTTGGATGTTTCCAAACCAAGCAGACTCTGTCGCTGGTGATGAATTGAGTCTAGAAGGCAGATGTGTTAAACTTCCATCCATTCACATTTCCAACATGTGTGTTCACTTATGAATGCTAGGTATTAGAGGAGCATCAGTCCTACCTACTAGCCTTTCGAGATGCAGTCATTGTGGCGCAGGTTGACTGTGATCCTCTCTAGGAGCCATATACCCCAAACCACTTTGGGAGGAAGTTCAGGTGCATACAAAGGATAACTCTGTAGGTCTAAATGGGAGTACTCCATGAGGACCATCCATGTGTGATGAGGAATATGTGTATCATGCTCACATGAGAGGATGAAAAGATTCAAAATATGATGCCTCCACCCACAACTGTCTATGGGCTGGTGATGAAGTATTCCAAGAGATAGAATGTAGCCTACCCAGGGGAGATGTTGATGAGGTGGACCATACGTGCTAGGGATAGGGTTCCTACTCAACATCAAGGTCAGTGTCAGAAGGTGTAAAGAACATCTCATGGTGGAGTAGTTTTATAGTAGTGAGACCTGCACCCATCGATAGGTAGGCGACATCAGCGGACCTAGCAGCCCTATAGGAAAAAAGTCAGTAAGAGGGAATTCCACCCTGGGGGTTCCCTATAATACCCACTCAGGCTCTGGGGAAATGGATATTCTATATAGATATTCCCATGGATTATTTTTTCCTAGAGGTCTAGAACATCTAGGATGTTAACAAACAATTCCTCAATACTTCCCAAATGTTGCACCATCTAAACTATCCCAGAATGGATCTGTCAGGTATTGGTCATGCTACAGAAGGATTTGCTGTATCTCAGGTGGAATTGTAGTAGTACATCACCAAATTGGAGGACTTAATACAATATCAAGGTACTCCATGTCCAATGACAGATCAAGTTAAAGTGATTCTCAATCTAACAGTCCATCCACAGTTATCTTTCAATGAAATGAGGGAGTGCTTCCCCAATCTGGAAGAATCAGAAGAGTCTTACAGGGGGAAGAGGATGGTAGGGGGAGCCCTCTGGAGGATGGCGAGGTCATCGAATCTGAACTGGAAGAGTTTTGGAGGGTCTTGAGGTAAACCCTAAACCATTTTCCTATGATCCTCATTTAGGTTAATTAGGCCTTCTCAATTGACATTCGACCTGTGTAGGCGGGCCACAAATGCAAAACCCACTCCCGTGAAATTGTGGATGTGTCTTTGGGATCTACACCTGAAACCATGGAGATTATCGTGCCTAGTGGGGTTGCAATGCCTCGAACCCAGTTACCCAAAGTTGGTGAATTATTACATAACATTGGCATGATCACAAGGGATCAAATCCTGAAATACTAATCAATTTAGTAGCCTTAAAAGTGCTAGATACATACATAAGTTTTTTCTTACATCATGAAATTAAAACAAAAAACATTGTCTCTATTGACCAGATTCATATCCCTTAGTATATCCCTGCAGTTCAACAATAAAATACTTCTCCACATCTTGGGAAGAATAAAAGATAGAATGGGGTGATCTCAGATGCTCTTTAAGGATAATAGTAAAGTGAAAACATTCATAAATAAACATAAACTTTTAAGGAAATGTATAAAATTAAAAAAACCTTTTAAACATAAACTTCAGCATAATATGGAAAAGATAAATCAAATAATTCCATTTACTTATTCACATTTATATTCTACTAGTTGAATAGTCACATGTAATATCAATAGCTAATTTCATAATGATGGAATGCATAATGATGGACATCATAACGACATAGATAAGGAGATGTGCCAAGACTAAAAATAATATTTTTTCAAGGATTGGTTCCAAGAAACTAGTTTCTCTCATGAGATCTACCGATTTATTGAGAAGCTATAGAGGGCTACACCTGTCACTTACTAAGTCCAATGCATTCCTCATATGAAAAGGTTGAAACATAACATAATCATTCATATTAAAACTAGAATACTAAATGTTAATAAATTAACCATAAATAATGAATTGTATAAAAATAACACATCCAAAATCAAACATATCACAAAACATTAAAAACAATATGGAATATTTTTATCATAATAAATCTCCTTCAAATCCATTGAAGGATGTTGACATAGGTGGAATCAAAACTGTTTGAGAGAAATATCTCTTTCTATTTTGAAATAATTTAAAAGTCATGTGATTATAAAAGAGAACATTTATATTGAAAATATTCTTATATGATCGTAAGGGAAGCTTCAAAGGTGTTATAATAGCTGAGAATAGCCACACCCACCGTATAAGTTAAAAAACATTCTTACCTTAATTTTTCGAAAAGGTCCTAAAGTACCTTATTTGAAAAATGATGGAAAGATTCTTTTCAAACCATTTTAAAAAAATTAAAACAAGTTCATAAATTAATATATCCCATATTATAGTAAATAGTAAAAATGTTTTCAAATAAATTTTTAAGAAACCCGGATTTGGATGATAAAGAGGTTCCAGTAGACACTTATATAAAAACAACCTCGGATAAAAAACAGACTGTGAAATTGACCCTTACCATGTACTTTTCCTTGTTCGAGGGTATGCTAACCTCTTGTATAATAGTTAAATCATTTTTTTTAAATTATACAAGATCCACATACATAAATATTATATATAATATGATATTCTAATATTTCTTTGTTAATAATATTTTAGTAGTATCATTGTTTCAGGTGTTAACTGATTTATTTTTCTTTATATGTTTTGTTACGTAATTGATGTTTATTATGGGTAGGATGTATATGATTTATATACAAAATGATATAATGTTATTAAATATTATTCTTATTAATCAAATGAAAATTATTAATGAATGTTTATGATAGAGAATGAATATCATCGCGTTAATGGAGACAGTACTTCGTACGTACGCACGAATGATACTTCCATTTTATTCTTACATTTTAAAAGGAAAGAAGACCAAATGATACATAGGTTTATTATTATTCCAGTAAAATATAATATTTTATAAACATTACGTAAGTTCATTAACACCATCCTATATACATTCCATGTATGGTATGAATGAGATATATCATTTTGAGGGGGCGATAGTCCGCACTTTCCCAAATAAAATTATCATATATATATACAACATGAAAATAATAAAGTTATTATATAAAATAGAATTAAATAAGATTATAGGTAAAATAAATAACATAAATATCATATAAAATTACAGTTCCATCATAATGGACACCATAAAAGGTGGTAGTAGAAGAGTGAGCAATCATCGTTTTGTGAGACAGTAGTTCGCCGTCCACAGAAACATTTTGTTATATACCCATTAGATGGAGGTGTGTGTAAGTTTAGTTCAAATAATTCTCATAAAAACAACCTAGTATATTGAGGATACTTTTTCTATTATAAAATAATGGAATAAAGATAGTTTGGGGGGTTATAGAAGTAAAATAAAAGAAAAAAACTTAAGGGGATATGTTACCTTTAAATAGGGTAACTTGTTTTGGTTTGAACCAAAAGACTTCCTTGAAGTGCCTTCTACTTAATTTAAGGCTTCTAAGTGGAATAGAGATATGTAGGGAGCATAATTGGGTAGATGTTGGATGAGCCAAGGTGCTTGAGAGTTGTGAGAAATGGGTTAGAGGTGAAAGATTTTTATAAGAGGGGGGAGGGGAACATTAGGAATGTTTGAAAATATTATTTTATTATATAATGATTTTTGGTTTCAAGAGGTCCAAGACACATTAAAGTAGAATATATGATGACTCATATTATAAATAGAATCGTCCTATAATAATTGTATAGGTTTTGGATATTGTTTTAATTTTTATAATATCATTTATTTAAATCATTATTTAATGATGTAAACAACACATCATTATTGTGTCATAAATAAATTTATTTATTTGATGTCCAGATATTATGAAAAAATGCTAGGATCTAGGAAATCCTCTGAGATTAAAAATAAATATTTATAGTTGAAAAGATAACTTATATAACACCTTGTAAAAATTATTTTTTTAAAAGATATATGTTGATGTCATTTTTTTATTTACTTTAAATTAATTAATATAAAGTGTCATTATCACTATCATGTGGCTCCATGGAGTCCCAAAAAAGAACCAAGGATGAAAATGGTCGGACATGTTTCAACCAATAGTAATAGGACACATGTTAGTATAATTTAATATTATTATAATAATATTTTTTACCCTTATTTATCAGATTTACCCTTTAACCATGGTAAATAAAATATTTACGGAAGTAAATATTCATAATGTCTAAAATTAAAAGTTACTTATTTACACAATTTGGACCTCCTGATTCCAAATATGGAATCTATTTTTCCAAATTGAAAGCACAGAAGTGGCAAAAATTAAATTTAAATTAATTCCCATTGTAAAAAAAAGCGTGTTTTTAAGAAATAATAACTACCAAAAGATTGACACTTATCTATGTATAGTTTAAATGTGAAATTACATCCAATGACCTAAATTATTTTAAATGATAAAAAAATAATCTATTTATACTTTAGAAACACTCAAATTTATAATTTAACACCATAAATTATTTCGATTAAAAATGTTGTTTTTAATTAAAATTTACTTTTTTTCACTATTTATAAAAAATTGAATGCTTTTAGAAAAGTACCAAAAATTCTCCCTAAGCTAATTTTGATATTTCGAATAAAAAAATGAAGTCCATTTTGAAAAATAAAATTTATAAATTTTCAAAATATGGGTATTACTATTCATAATAGCTAGTTTGAATGGTCGTGTGGTGTTAGAATCTCGAAGTTGCGTACAATGCAAGCTATTGCATTATTCAAAGAGAAACATATTGTGGAAGTTGAGGTGTTACATTCTTCCCTCCATTAAATAATTTCATCCTTAAAAATTTCTAGAATACTACTGCATAAAAAGATTTGGGTGGTTCTTCATCATATGTTCTTCGGGTTCCCACATTACCTCTTCCATCTTATGATTTCTCCATAGAAATTTCACCAGATGAGCCATCTGGTTTCTCAACACTTGTTCTCGGGTATCAAGATTTCGGATAGGCTCCTTGCAATAAGGCATATTAGGTTCTTGTTCTCTTTCTTCATATGTGAGTACATGCATTGGGTCAGGCATGTATTTTCTCAACAGTGATACATGGAACACATCATGAACTTTAGAGAGACTTGGAGGCATTGCCAAATGATAAGCTACAACACCAATTCGTTCTAGAATTTCGAAAGGTCCAATGTACCTGGGACGTAATTTTACATTCATACCAAATCGTATAACACCCTTCCATGGAGATACCTTTAGAAAAACATGATCTCTTACTTGAAATTCCAAATATTTACTTCGGTTATTGGCATAACTCTTTTACCTACTTTGAGTTGCTTTGATGTGGGTTTGGATAACCTTCACCTTTTCCATGGTTTCCTCAACAATTTCTGGACCTATGAGTTTTCATTCACCAACATCATCCCAAAAAGTTGGTGTATGACATATCCATCGATATAATTCTTTACATGGTTCCATCAAAATGCTTGAATGTAAACTATTGTTGTAGGAAAATTCTACCAGAGGTAAATATTGATCCCTTTTAACTCTCATCTCGTTCAAAACTCCATGATCTATTTTTCTCAAAGAATCCACCACCTTATTGTCCTTCCTAGGGTGGTATTTTATGGTTCATTCATAATCATTGAGTAGTTTGATCCATCTCATCTGTCTCATGTTGAGTTCTTTTTGTGAGAAAATATACGTCAAACTCTTGTGATCAGTAAAAATCTCACATTTTTCACCATAGAGACAATGTATTTATATCATTAGAGAAACTATTACAGCTTCTCACTCAAGATCATTAGTGGGATAGTTATGTTCATTAATTTTTAGCTATCGTGATGTATATTCAATAACCCTATCATTCTGTATAAGGACACAACCAAGTCATTTCTGTGAAGCGTCACTATAAATAACAAAACCATCATTCCATGATAGAAAAGTAAATATAAGAGCATTGACTAATGTTCTGTTCAGTTATTCAAAACATTCTTAATACTCTTTTGTCAAAAAAAAATTAACCCCTTTACGTGTGATCTTGCTTAATGGGTTAGTCAACCAGGAAAAATTTAGGATGAAATGACGACAATAACGTGCTAAACCAATAAAAATACAAACCTAAACTATACTTGTCGGTGATGGAAATTCCTAGATTGCCTTCGTCTTTGAAGGATAAACAGAGATTCCATCCATAGATACAATATGGCCAGGAAATGAAATCTATTGAAGCCAGAATTCACACTTGCTGAACTTACCATATAATTCATTTCGTCTAAGAGTATTTAGAATAGTGCGCAAGTGATTTTCATGATCTTCATAGATTTTGGAGTATATAAAGTTATCATCAATAAATACCACTAAAAATTCATCAAGATATTCTTTGAAATTTATGCTCATTAGATCCATGAAGATAGAGGGATCATTAGTTAGTACAAAATGGATTATTGTAAACTCGTAATGCCCGTACCTGGTTCGAAATACTGTCTTTGAAATGTATTCCTTATTCACACACAACATAGGATATCTAGATCTAAGGTCAATCTTTGAAAAATATTGAGCTCCATGAAGTTGATCAAATAAATTCTCAATGCAGGGTAGTGGATACTTGTTCTTTATTGTTATAGCATTGATATCCATATAGTCAATGCATAACCTCATTAATCCATCATTATTCTTAACAAAAACAACATTGGATCCCCATGGAGAAACACTAGGGAAAATAAATCATTTATTACTCAAATCCTCTAGTTGTTTCTTTAACTCCACTAATTCCACAGTGGCCATTCTATAATGGGTCTTCGATATGTGAATTGTACCAGGAATTAAATCAATAAAAAACTCAATTTCCTATTCTGAAAGATGTCCAAGTAAATCCTCTGAAAATACATCAACATATTCTTGTACAATAGGTACATCCTCGATTTGAACATTCCTTTCCTCACCCATAGTTATTTCACTCTCTTCCTCCTCAATAATTGAATTTAGTAGAGCTACCGGGTTGGATCTAGATAATAATCAGATGGTGACATTTCTACTCTAAGGATAAGGTATTCCTTATCATCATAAAAAATTGTAACCTCTTTCTTCTTACAATAAATTTTTACATCATGGCACGAAAGCCAATCCATACCAAGGATTATATCAAATTCAATGATGGGTATGACGATGAGATCAGCAGATAAAGTACATTTATATGCCGTAATGGGGACTGATACACAAAACCTTGTTGCAATGATACTTCCCTTATGAGTTTTGACTGATAACTCCATTGTTAAATCAAATTTGAAATATCTAATTTTCTTAGTGAACTGCGAAGATATAAAACAATGAGATAATCCAGAATCAAATAAAGAATTGTCTAAACTTGAGAAACCATTAAATTACCTGTCACCACATCTTTCAGAGCTATAATCCTAGCAGTAGTGATCACATATGCTTTCCCTTTCTCCCTTGGCCTTTTATGAGTTATGTTTCCTTGGTGATTAAGACATTCATTCGAATAATTCCCCATTTATTTACAATTTTAGAATTCAACATTGATAGCCTCTTTCTTTCCCTTGAAATCACGAGCTTGGTGGCCTTTTTCACCACACTTGTTAAAGACTACTATTCCCTTCAGGCTTGTACTGAGGTGTTTCTTCCCACATATACCATAGGATGGATATTCAATTTTTCCTATCCTCCCCTTATTTTCATTTCCATAGTGTTCAACATATCTCCTATTCTCTTTCTTTTTGTTAAAGTTGTAAGACTTAGAGAATTACTTTTCAACCTTGATAGCACATGAGAAAATATATTTGTATGATGAGAAGGATTGTGAGACTAATGATTAAAGGAGAAATGGCTTTAACCTGTCAAATAATCATTCAATATTACTCCTGGGGTTTGTATATAATCTGTTTCATGGCTTGATAACCTTGTATGGTTAGCCTCATACTTTGCGACATTCTCATCCTCCTTTTGCTGCAGACCCAGAAATGGTCTTTCCATATCCGCTTGATGATCACGAGAAAAGTATTTTTCTAAGAAAAACTCTTTAAACTCCATCCATTTGATATTTGATACTTATTCATCTACCTTTGTGTTTTTAATTAATGACCACCATTGATATGCATCTCCCATGAGGCAATAAACTACCATGAATTTTTTTTTCTCTTTCACTGCCCCCAAAGAATGAAATATTTTATCTAAGGAACTTATCAATTTCTCAGCTAAACATGGATCTTTATTCCCATTGAATGTTGGTGGTTGTTTCCTCATGAATCAGTTTAACATTGATCCTCCGCATTGTGGATCAGGATGCTCTATATGGGTAAGATTATTATTAATAACCTGAGTGACTTGTCCCAGTATGATGATAAGCTGATCAGCACCAGTTGCATCACCAACTCCAATATAATTATATTGAGTAGGAGGAAAATACCTAAATAGATTACGTGCATTTATATGGTTCTCATTCCTTCCACTTGGTACCATTTCTAAACAACGGCATACAATACATTAGTTTATGAATCAAAATACATAATTCCAAACTTATAAAAATCTTAACATAAATTGAACAGTTTATGAATATAATCCATAATCAGAAAAATGTTTTCTTTGAGGCAGTATATAATGATATATCATTCATAATGGTTTGTAAAGAAATTTTGAATTATCCTAAGCATATCCCACGGGAGTGTCGTAACCTAGAGTGCAGCAAGGCCCTTTGTCAAGTACGAGGATACCCTGAGTTAAGCCAAAAACTACTTTTAAGAGTATTTACTCCTAGGTAAATCTGTTCCAGAGCCTCCTTTTCCATCTCGTGTCGAAGCAGGGATGTATTTCTTGTAAAATACACAAAATATCTATATTACTAAAATTCTAGGAAGTTCTTCTATACTAATCTTCAATGTTTACCATAGGGTAATGTGCTCTATTCAGAGTTGATCTAAATCTAGTTTCCAAGCTTTGTACTAAACATCCTCTGATACCAACTGTAATGCCCCAACCCTAGATACCAAGAGTCAGTGCATTATTACATAACATTGGAATGATCATAAGGGATCAAATCCCAAAATACCGATCAGTTTAGTAGCCTTGGATGTACTAGATACATACATAATTTTTATAGTACATCTTGAAAGAAAAACAACAACAACATTTTATCTCTATTGACCACATTCATATAACTTTGCCTCTCCCTATAAGTCAACCCTAAAATACTTCTTCAAATCCTAGAAAAAATAAAACATAGAGAGGGCTAAGCTCAGATGCTCAGTAAGGATAATAGTATAGTGGAAAGTTTCATAAATAAACATAAACATTTAGGGCAATGTATAAAACCTAAACAAAGGCCTTTTAAACATTAACTTCAGCATAATAAGGAAACGATAAATCAAATAATTCCATTTACTTATTCACATGTATTTTTAATCATTTTAATAGTCACATGTAATATCAATAACTAATTTCATTATGATGGAATTCAAAATGCCAGACATCATAACCACTTGGTCAAGGCCTCATGCCAAGAATACAAATATGATTTTGTCAAGGCCTTATTCCAAGACACTAGTTTGTATAATGAGACCTTTGGATGCATCTAGGAGCTATAACGGACTCCACCCATCACTTTCTAAGTCCAATGCATTCCTCATATTAAAAGGTTGAAACATAACATAAACATTATTATTAAAACTAGCATATGAAATATTAATACATTCACTGTAAACCATAAATGGTATAAAAATAACACATGTACAGTCAAAACTTTCACAAAAAATTCAATACAATATGGAATATTTGTTTTATAACATGTCAACTTCAAATCCATTAAAGGATGTTGACATAGATGAAATCAAAACTATTTGAGATAAATATTTCTTTCTATTTTTAAATCATTTAGAAGTCATGTAATTATAAAAAAACATTTATTTTGAAAGTATTATTATAAGGTTTTAAGGGAATCATTAAAGTTGTTATAATGGCAGAGAATAACTGCACCCACCGTATAAGTTAAAAAAACATTCTTACCTTAATTTGTCGAAAAGGTAATAAAGTACCTTATTTGGAATACGACGGAAAGATTCATTTCAAAGCATTTTATAAAAAGTCAAACAAGGGTATAAATTAATTTAACCCACATTCTACTAAATAGTAAAAATGTTTTCAAATAACTTTTTAAGAAACACGGATGTGGATGATAAAGAGGTCCTAGTAGACACTTACCTAAAAACAACCTTGGATAATAAAGAGATTGTGCTATTAACCCTTAACTTGTACTTTTCCTAGGTAGAGGGTACGTTAAACTCCTGTATAGTAGTTAAATCATTGTTATTAAATTATACAATAACCAAATTCACAAATATATTATCATATATATTCTTCTAATATTTCGTTGTTAATAATATTTTAGTATTATTATTCTTTTGGGTGTTAACTTATTCGTTTTAGTTTATATGTTTTGTTATGTAAGTCATGTTTGTTATGGATAGGATGTATTTGATTCATATAGAGAATTTTATAATGTTCTTAAATATTATTTTTAATAATAAAATTAATATTATTCTTAAATGTTTATGATGGGGAATGAATCTCATTGTGTTCGTGGAGATAGTAATCCGTACGTAAGCAGGAACGCTACTTCCATTTAAATTTTTTATTTTAAAAGGAAAGAAGAACAAATGATACAAATGTATATTATTATTCAATTATAATATAATATTTTATATATGTTACATAATTTCATTAACCCCATCCTTTATGTGTTCCATGAATGGTATGAACGAGTCATGTGACTTTGAGGGGTCGGTAGTCCCACTTCCTCAAATGAAATTATCGTATATATACAACATGAAAAAAATAATGGTATGCAATAAAAGAGAATTAAATAAAATTATTGATAAAATATATATCACAAATATCATATATAATTACATTTCCATTGCAGTGGCCACCATAAGATGTGGTAGTAGAAGATTGAACAATCATCCTTTCGTGAGGCAGTAGTTCGTTGTCCACAGAAACATTCTGTTTTATACCCATTAAATGGAGGTGTGTGTAAGTGTAGTTAAAATACTTATCATAACAAAAACCTAGTATATTTATTATAATATTTATGTTACAAAATAAAGTAATAAAGAGAGTTTAGGTGGTTGGAGAAGTAAAATAAAGGAAAAGAACTTAATAGGATATGTTACCTTTAAATCGGGTAACTCCCATTGGTTTGAAACAAAAGGCCTCCTTGAAGTGCTTTATGTCTAAGGTAAGTCTTCTAAGAATAATATAGGGATGTAGGGAGATTAATTTTGCTGAGTTTTGATGATCCAAGGGGCTTGGGTGGTGTGAGAAATGGGTTTGAGGTGAGGGCTTTTTATAATGGGGAGGAGGGGCTCTTTAAGAATGTTTGAAAATATTATTTTTTTATATAGTTATTTTCGGTTTCTAAAGGTGAAAACTCATTAAAGTCAAAGATAAGATGACTCATGTTAGAAATAAAATCATCCAATACCAATTTTACAAGTTTTGAATATTTTTTTTATTTTTATAAACTCATTTATTTAAATCATTCATTAATGATGTAAACACTGCATCATTATTGTGTCTTAAATAATTTTATTTATTTTATGTCTAAAAATTATAAAAAAATACCATTATATAGAAAAAAAAAATTATATTTCAAATGAATATTTATAATCAAAAATATAACTTATATTACCCCTTGTAAATATTATTTTATTAAAAAATATATGTTTTTTTCATTTTTGTCTTTACCTTATATTATTTAATATAATTTGTCATTTTCACTCTCATGTGGCTCCATGAGGTCCCAAAATCAACCCAAGGATTCCCATGGTCCAAAATGTATCAATCAATAGGAATATGACAAATGATAGGATAATTCAATATTATTATAAGAATTTTTTTAACCCTTATTTTATCAGATTTACCCTTTAACCATGGTAATTAAAATATTTTCTGAAATAAATATTCATAATGTATACAAATAAAAGTTACATATTTATAAAATTTGGACCTCCTTATTCCAAATATGGAATCCATTTTCTCCAATTCAAAACACAGAAGTGGAAGAAATTAATTTAAAATTAATTCTCATTGTCAAAACAAAAAAGCTTGTTTTTAAGAAAAAATAACTATCAAAAGATTGACACTAGTTTATGTTCAGTTTAAATGTGAAATTGCATCCAATGCCCTAAATTATATTAAATTATAAAAATATAATATAATGATACTTTAAAAATACTCAAATTTATAACATAACACTATAAATTATTTCAATTAAAAAAGTGTTTTTCAATTAAAATTTAGTATTTTTCAATATTCATCAAAAATTGAAAGTTTTCAGAAAAGTACCAAAAATTCACCCTAATCTATTATTGATATTCCAAATCCAAAAATGAACTTCATTTTGAAAAATAAAATATCAACAATTTCAAAAAGTGGGTATTACTATTCATCACGACTAGATTGATTGGTCGTGGTTTGCTAGAATCGTGAAGTTGCGTTCCATGCAAGCTATTGCATTATTAAAAGGAAAATGTATCGTGGAAGCTTGGGGTGGTATAGAGGTTGTGGAACTTAGGGTGGTTTTCTAGTAATCTTCAAATTTTCCATCCATATACAGAGGTCCATGCCTTGGGGTCCCAGTAAAAACAGCTCCGGGGCGAGACTGACTATTTGATCTTTGTAAGTATTCTTCATAGAATACATAACTCTCATAAATTGAATCAAGCCAACTAACATCCATGTATCGTCACATGCACAGTTCATCAAATGGCATGGGCCGCATTGGAAAGGATGGTTGGGGATCCTGGCGATGCCTTTACATGGTGAACACTGATGGTCATGAAAGCATATGCCCATACTGACCAAGACACATCACTTTTGATCACACGTGGGACTGTCAACAGGACGAAACTTGAAGTCATCGAGGTGGAATCTGACGAAAGGGATCAATAAGAACACTTGAGACCTAAACTAGAAGAACAGACACTGAATGATAATCCTGGTGATATATCCTGGAATCATTCCCCGCATACGAACCCACCGACCCTAAGGACAAGGACGAGATGAATTCTGATGAAGAGGATGGAAAGGTCATTTTTCACCAGCCATGGAAGCTAAGCAAGTGATTTATTGGAGAGATTCCACAAGAACAATGGATAGACCAGATGGGAAGGCTTTGTTCTTGGCTGTGTGAGCTATGCGCTAGATGGGTGGATGCCTAGTGTCCTCATATGCTTATCTGAGACTTCATGTCATAGAAAATAATGTAACATGACCACGACCTCAGTGGGGGATTGTAGTAAAAAAGTTCAACGAACATAAAATGACATGAGGGGTGATAATTAGATCCAACAGTAGAGAGTGTGGGGGAACGAGTATTCTGCATTCCTCAATGCACAATCGGGGCTCATATCGCGACTAAAATCACAGCTGGAAGAGGGTGAAGAATAGATGAGGCGAACCTCTAAAGATATGGCTATTATCCGAGCCAATGAGGATTGGGCCCGGATCGAAGCTGATGAACTATTCCTCATTTCCATCGAAGCTGGTGATCTACAATCCTGAGAGTGGCGGAGCTGGGATGCACCATTGAATTGGTCAACCCATCTGTGGTGGTGGGGGACAATTCGTGTTTACTATAATCTCTATGAACTCATAAATGTACATTAATTAATTGATATGTTATGTTGGTTATGGACACGAGTTCATTCATTCATTTATTTATTTTTCATTTACATCACATTCATGAAATACCCAACGATCAATTCTTAATCTCACGTGGGTCATGCCTAGTGTGAGAAACAAGGGATGACTGTATTGTTATTCCATTTGAATATGAGAGTGCTGACAAGTCGTCAGGCATCTGGGGTCTGAAAAACTGATCGGGATTTTCGGGCAGAAAGAGGGAGGCCTGACTGGATAATGATGTTCTCAGGGAAGTAGATTTTTTATTTTCACAATGAGATCTAGTGCACGGGTTGGGTAACACCATGGCTGGTAGAATCAATCTGAATTGAGGGGAGTGGAAAGTGTGAAGCAAGACACCCAAAATTTGGAACACTGTAGAGATATCATGATAATGAAGGGTAAATTTTGACCATGTTCAAAACATAGTATACCTATTGTGTTATCCTGAAATGGGGATAACAAATGAAAGCTGACCACTGGACATTTTTAAACACGGGCCCTGACTTATAATGTCATCGATTTTACTTTCGAAAACTTATCCCAGGATAGTAGGAAATCCATAGCCTGAGCATCCGTACTGTTATGAATTTATTTAGGCATGAAAGAGGATGAGGATCCATATAAAAGGCATGCGAAGCAGGGATGGTGGAGTGATGGGTTGTTCAAATAGAGTCCAACACTCTCGAAATTTCCCCACTGTGATGAAAGCACATTAGTTGGGTACATTTTTTTGAACCAGGATCATACCTGATTCTAGACTATACCTCTCTGTTGAGGACCCCAAATTCATAGTAGACTTATGTCATGAAAATGGGGATGATATACATATAGTTTAATGGTGTACTGTGAGGATGAGGACAATGAACAATCTCGAAAGGGGGGATTGTTCCATTATGACTTTATATAGGGTTTAATTATGCATGGATGGATCTAGTTACATGAAATCTAGATGTCAATATGCTTTTTTATTGGGTAGGAATCATGACATACTATGTTCTACATGACCTGTGTAGTTCAACGTCATCTGGTAAAGACGTCAGGGAGACAGGATCTCTAAAGGGGTACGTGATGCGGTAACTGTAAACTTGGCGTGAATGTGGGAAGAAGGAAGTCTACACCATATCTTGTGCCTCCAATAAAGATCTCAGACCATGGGGATGAAAGGGATAATTTTCAGGCTCGAACTGAGGTCAAATGCACGGGTGTTACTACATATCCCATGATGATGGGAATCAATATTGAAATAGTTATGGAGGACCTATGTCATTTAACATCATTCTATAAGATGGAGAGTGAAAAGGTAGATCACAAAGGGGGAGTACATGGTGCGACCCCTATAAAAATGACAAGAATGAGGACCAAAGCAGTCTATACCACACCATGTAATCTTGGGGGAAATCTTAGGTCAAGTGATCGATGGTGGGGAAATTTGGGTTTGGCCCAAAACAATTTGTTTAGGTGTTAATAAATACCCCATTAGGATGGGAATCAATCCATACATAGTTCACACACTGTATTTTAACTTCATGTAGGTCCAAAGGCCTATGTGGTATGGTTTTATGAGTATATGTCCTACCAAACTATGAAGCCCATGTGAGGCATGCTCGATGTGGGAATCAAGGAGTAGTGGTGGGATTTTCCAGGTACTGGGAGGCACACATTAGGTGTAATGGAACATTAGGTGAATGAAGTCTCAAAATTAATGACCCGCTTACTTAACACACATAGATGCGGGGGGGGGGGGTGTAAACAGATTGTTCTGGAATTCCACTTGAATTGAAGGGAGTGGAAATATTTGAATCATGGCGCCCGAAATCTTGATTGAAATGATGGTGGCATGATGATGGAGGATAAATTTTGACCATGTTAGAAACACATCATCAATTTCACGTTAGCCTATCATGGTGAAAGATAAATGAGGGTCAACCGCTGACCATGTTTGAATCACAAGACCAGTCACAAAATATCATTGGATTTCATCCAGGGTGTTTTCCCAAGATGGTAGGCCAGCCAATGTGGCATGATACCAGGTCGTAAAGTAGGCCCCTACATACATGGAAGAAGAAGTAAATCCAATTATAGGGCTTGTTCAACTTGAACTTGAAATGAGGGAATGCTGATGTGGAATCAAACACTTTGGGCTCTTTGCCACAGTGTATTTGAGTTTTCTACTGAGACATGTCAGATTAGTGAGAGTTGAATCCCATTCCAAGGGAAAGGGTACTGTGGATGCTAACTCCTAGTTTAAGTTCATAGAGTGGACCATTGACAGGGGACTTGGTTTAACAAAATGTGTATAGGGTGGAGAAGTAGGGAAACCTGACATGGATGAGGACCAAAGAGGCCTTCCTTCTCGTGATGCATTCCTGGTGAAATCCCACACAAAATTTAAAGTCATGATGCTTAGAATAGGGTATGTATTTTAACGTCATGCACATATAATAGTTGAGGATTCAATGTATCTTGTGGTAGACTAGAAGAATAACCATTTGGGCATTCCTCCATATCCTATTATGATTTGAATCAAGATATATGTAGTTTGTTCAAGTTCTTAGTTTATGGTCATAGAACACGGACTAGGCTGGGAAGAAAAAAGGGAGACACATGGTGCAGTTATTGTAAAACCTGATGTGAATGGGGAAAAAAGGAATTTTCACCGCAACACATGCCTTTGACAATGTTCGGGCCAAGGAGCCTAACATAGGGCATGATTTGATATACCTATAGGTGTACATGAATACAAATTGTCTAGGGATTCCTACGTATCCCATGAGGATGGTAATCAAGGCACATAGAGTTTGGAGAGTGAAGTTTAATGTTATGAGGGATGAAAATGTAAGAGAGACTAGCACATAAATGGGGAGTTCATGGTGTAACTATTAAAAACCAAGAATGAATGATGACATAATCCCACAAACACCCAACATTAAATTCTATAATAGTCATGGCTAAAAATCCAAACATTAGGGATAATTATTAGAGCTAGATATGGAACTGAATTTAAAATGTCTGGGCATTCCTACGTAACCCATAACGATGGAAATCAAGCCATGTGTAGTTCTGAAAAAATCTATGTCCTTTAACATAATGTAATAAAGACGGGGGGTAGATATTAGTTTATGGTCATAATTCTTAGACCATACTAATTGAGACTCTTCCAAGAGGGCGTAAACCTTGACGAAATCCCTAATCCCATGTGAGCTGCACTCGATGTGGGAAACAATGGTGTATTTGATCTTCACAAAATGCAGAATATAGAGAAAGGGGGAATAGTGCAGAGCCTCTAATGGAACCACCCCCTGAATTCGTCCTCTTAATGTGAAAATGTTCACTGATGGACATCACAAAGAGTGTCAAAATTCCACATGGACATGATGGAGTGGAAACAGATGTGAATCAAATGGCCAGTATTTAAGGATTAATGGGGGTGGCGTAATGATGGATGATGGTTTTTTACAGTGTTCGAAACACATCATACATATCATGTGACCTGAAAGGGGAATAATAGGTTCATTGTCGACTTCTGACCATATTCACAATTCACGAATTATGTCAAATTTTCATTCAAAATCATTGGGAATGTTGGCCCAAGAAGGTAGGAGAGCACTAAGGCCAAGATTTCATGTCGTTCAAGGGTCCTTTTGAATGTTAAAGATGATGAAACCCCAAATAAATGTTATCATGTAGCATGTAAATGGATGAAAACATATATATGTAGAATCCAACACTATGGGATCTACACTAGAGTTCTCCTGGGCATGTTCTTGAAATTCCAAATAGAGTCTAGGAGCCCAACATGAGAGCATACAACTTGCGAATATGAGTAGAGAAGTGGGGGGTGAAAATATCTTAAAAGAGAGGTATGTAGAGTTACTGTTGAAAACCTGAAGTGAATGGGGACATAAACCCATACTACACCACATACCCCCTCCTATTCAACATAGTCCAAGGGGCCAGAAGAAATAGGAGGTTTCTTTGAAACATTTCTGGACCTGATGAAAAAATGTTTGGGCATTCCTACATATCCCATGGGGATGGGAATCAAGCCATACATTGTTATTGAAATATTCATGAAGTTTAATGTCATATGATAAGGACATGGATAAAAGGGGGTATCTTGAAGAGGAATGTGTATGAGGTGGTGAATAACCCGATGTGAATGAGGACATAAGCCTACATACGCCACACCATTCATAATTCCCAGAGAGAACGTAGTCCATGTGGCCAAGAGAATGAATAGATGAACATCAGATGGACTTGAAAATAAAATTTTCGACAGTTCCTACATATCCCATGAGTATGAGAGTCAAGACATACATATTTTTCATGTTTCTATGAAATTTAACATCATGGGGCAATGACGTGATAGATCTTAGTTTAGGGTCAGAGAGCTCAGACTATAGATTCCCAGTTTAATTTCACGTGCATGGGACAGATGGGCAGTAAAGGGGAACCACCGCGCCTGTCATCTAGGAAATCGAAGAAAAAAATAACGATTGAGGATAACTATTTACCATGTTCAAAACATAGTATCTATATCGTGTGACCTAAAATGGGAACAAAAAAATGAACATTGACCACTAACCATATTCGCAGCATGGAATTTGTATCAAATTGATGTCTAAAATCTTTAGAGATGTTGGCCGAATATGGTAGGAGAGCACTGAGGCCTAGTATCCATGTCGTTCGAGGGACCTTTTAGATGTGAAAGATGATGGAATCCCAAATTATGGGACGCATAAAGCGTTATGGTATCCATGAAGATTATCATATTGCAAAAAGATGATGGACAAAGGATGGGTGTAACAAGGGGATGTGTGTGGCCTGGAAATAATAGTGTGGAGTGAATGAGAACATATATTACATAACACACCACACAATCCTAAGTGAGAACCTGGGACAAGGGGCCAGAATGGTCGAGGGACCTGAGGCTGGGCCACCGAATGAATGTCCCAGCCAGTTTTCAGTTTTTCATCATGCAGTAAGAGTAGTGAGTAGTTCTATATCCTTCATACCAGACGGATCACATAGTTTACATTCATGTGGTGAGGATGATGGTGACCTTAGTTTAATGTCATGGGGCTTGGATCATGAATTTGTAACCCTTTATGTGGGCATTGCCTTACAAAAACTCGATTCTCGATGTGGGAAACAAGGATTAGTATCATGTTCTCCCTAGCATGTAAGTGTAAAAAAATTATGGAAAGAGATTGGTCGGGGTTGATCCCAACCAAAAAAATATTCTTTCTGAAGGAAAACTGACTTTCGAAGAGATAGCAGGACAAAATGAGTCACCACACACAATATTTGGAACATATAGGGGTTTTGATAATGATGGAGGATGGTTGTTGATTGTGTTCTAAACACATCATCCATATCGTGTGACCTAAAATGGGAACAAAAAACGAGTGTCGACCGATGAACATATATGCAATGTGGGACTTGTGTCAAATTGTTGTTCGAAATACTCAGGATCATTGGAAAAAAATGGTAGCTGAGCCATATGGTCAAACATCTATACCTTTCGGGGGGTCCTTTCGAATGTGAATGTTTATGGAGAACCACATAAAGGGGATGCCTGAAGTGTGAATATGACTGTGCAGCTTAACGTCATGCGGTAAAGGTTAAAGAGGTGGAGATCTTCAAGAATGGGAATACATGGTGTAGTCACGATGAACCTTACAAGAATGAAAGAAAACAAATCCTACACCACACCATGGGTTTTGAGATGCATCTGGGAAAAGGGGCCAGACCCAAGGGATGATTTTGAATTTTGGGGTGGGGCCCATGGATGAAATGTCTGGGCGCTTCTATATATCTTTTGGGGGAAGTAATCAAGCCATAGGTAATTCTTGTGATGTCGTGAAGTTAAAAATCATGAAACTAGGATGTTTATGGATATTATTTTATTGTCATTGACCTTAGACTGTAATGGTATATCTGTTGCTCTTAGTTTAATGGAATACAGGATGATAAAGTAGTTTAAAATCAGGCATGGTGGGTAATGGGTTGTTTTACATTCTTCATCCTGGATATATCATTCAATTTAATGTCGTTCGATAAAGATGGTATAGTTTAATGTCATGTGATACTTTCTTACTTAGGCAATGTACTTATTAAGGGATTTGTTAATCATGGGAGTAGTGATACGCTCTCCATACATGGTAACTATGGAGTACATGCCATTGGGGTAAACCTTGTGAATAATGCAAGGTCCTTCCAATTTAGGGTCTAGTTTGGGTGGTTTACGACTAGGTATCATTTTCATTCTTAGGGAAAAAAACTATTTCACCTTTTAAGAAAGAGTGGAGGAGAACTTTCTTGTTGAAATATCTAGTTATCTTTTTTTAATGCCTCCCATGATTGTGCCAGGCATAAAACCTGTTATCGTTGATCACTTCCAGTTCAGCCAGATGGATTTTGGATACTTTATCTTGTGTCTGATGACTGTAGATAGCTATGCGCAATGAAGGAAACTGAATCTCAATGGGAAGGACTACATCCGTTCTGTACTCCAGGGAATATGGGGCCACCTAAGTGGAATTATGAGTCGTCTTTCGATAGGCCCAGATAGAATTAGGGATTTTATTCAGTTGAATATTCTTTTTCTGACCAAACAACTTCTAAAAAATGCTATAGAGGGTTTTGTTGAACGCCTAAATCTACCCATTATCATGGGCACGATAGAGAGAGGTATGATTAGAATGGATGTTGTACTTGGAATACAACTTCTTTAGTTTGGAATTCCCAATGTTGGTGTGATTATCGGTGATGAAGACATAAGGGACTCTAAATCATTAAATGATATTAGAGCTCACAAAATCAACAATAGAATAGGCCTGGACCTACTAGAGTGGAACTGCCTCTGCCCATATGGAAAAGAAATTCATAGCTGTCCGGATGTACCTGCACTGGCGAGCTGTCGCTGGGGGATATAGTCCCATGACATTTATTCCCAAGACCGCAAAGGGACAAGAGTACTTGGTAGTCTAGAGAGGCTTTGTCGCCTGATGCATAAAATTAGCATGTATTTTGCATGCATGGATTCTCCAGGAAAACTCAATACAATCACAGATCATGGCAGGAAAAAAATATCCCAATCTCCAGATCTGGTAAAGGAGATTCGACACTATTTGATGAGAACAACAGGAACAGACATGAGACTTCTTCATGACTTGATAAATCTAACCTCTATGAATGAAATGGATGGTTACCCCATCTAACCTGCCTCTGTAGATGATCTGCAAAAGATCGGGACCACTCTGGATATTAAACTGCAATGCATGCCGTCGAATTTTCTCTCTCTCGTTTTGATCTTGTGGGAGATTACCATTCTTGAGGTACTCGATAAACAGGGACCTCTAGTCAGGCATCACTTCCAAAAATATGGCAGGGAGACATTGGGGACCCGATGTGGAAGTAATGGTAGTAATGTGGCTTACATGTGGTCTATCAGCATCGTTCAGAGTAATAGGAGTGATGTCTCTCTAATGTTCCACATGTATAATCAAATCATTCTGGTGAGGTTATTCCAAGGATGCTTCTAAGTTGGCCATGGAATTGGCTTGACCGTTCTCTGAATGAGGGATAGGAGTAACATCTATCCTAGATGGGAACATGGCCATCAATTGGAGTGTACGTTCTATCAGTGGTACAAGCTCTGCATTCCTGATGATGTAGTCATTGTTGATATTCTTGATGACTAGTTCAGAGTCCACTTTCACATGTATGTGGGGATCATAAATCTTGAGGACCTACTCGAGACCAGTAATGGGATCCTGATACCCTGACTCATTTTTTTTACAACCTTCAAAAAAAGGAAATAATATGGTAGAATATCTTATTCCAGCATGATGAAGATGATACCCATGACTACTATATTGGGTTTGTGATCATTGAGTCCTCTACTGGTAGGGCTTTAGGGTGTTCCATAAAAATACATTTTCCAAAAAAGAATGGCTTGATCTATTTAGAGGCTACAATCATCTAAATAATCAATATCTAGAGACTGGTCCATGGAAGATAGATGGATGAAAAGAATTTCTACCAATTCATGTCCCTTGATAGCGTTCAGGGGTACAAACTTTATGTCAAACTACTAGAGGATCCATTTCCACCGAGATAGATATCCTGTCAACATGGGGTAGTTCATAATTTCTTTTAGTGGATCCACTCGGGACACTAAATATATCTCATGGTTCTGCATGTAATGTTGCAATTTCTACACAGTGAATACTAGCGCAAGGAAACTCTTCTCGAAAGAGGAATATCTTGTCTTTGTATGAAAGAGAATATAGCTGAGATAGTATAAACTGTTCTCTATTCCCTCAATGACCTTCTTGGTCAGAAGGGAACTGAGATATCACTCTAAATTGGTCACATAAAGGACCATAGGCTTTCTAGAAATGGGTGGCATCAGTACCAGATTCTATAACAAGTACTTATTGATCTCCTCAAAAGAAGTATCACACTCTTCATCCCACTGATAATAGTCACCTTTCTTCATTATTTGAGAAAAGAGATTACCCTTTCTGGCCAGATTTGTGATGAATCAGTGTGTATAGACTAAGTGGCCATGAAAACCTCGAATCTCTCAAATATTGCTTGATGGAAACATCTTACTGATGGCCTTGATCTTCTCCAGGTCTATCTGCATGCCTCTGTATCTAACAATGAATCCATGAAACTTTTTAGAGGTGACCCAAAAGGCACACTTCAAGGGGTTGATCATCATATGGAGAGAATTCAGGAAGCTGAAGACATTATCATGATCTTTGAGATGGTCCTGACATTAGCGATATTTTACCACCAGATCTTCCACGTAGCATTCCACCAATGTCCCAAGGATTCGATTAAATATGTGATGCATGGCACACTGATATTTGGAACCTACATTATTTAGATCGAAGGGAATTACATGTTAGAATAACGTACCTTGTGTTTCACTGAAGGTGGTAGACTCTTCATCCTCAGGGTCTATTCAGATTTTATTATACCCAAAATAACCATCCATGAAGGAGAGATCCTGCAACCTAGCGGTGGTTCCAATCAACAGTTTCTTCATAGGAAAGGAAAATTCAACCTTCGAACAATGATGGTTGAGATCCTAGAAGTCGATGCATAATTAGATATGTCTATTCTTATTACTAATGGGAACAATTTTAGATATCCATATATGGTGATGGACCTCCTTGATGATGTTGTCTCTAATGAGCTTATCAACCTCATCCTTAACCATGGCACTGTTATAAGGGTGAATCATTCTGAGAGGTTGTTTGAACCTGCGATGAATTTATAGAAGACCGAGATGGAAGACGGTGACCAGAGGATCTATTATTGGAACATCATCATCACTACAGGAAAAAGCACCATGATTCTGCTTCAAGAAGCCCATGTATCATTGTTTCTCTTCGGTCAGAATAGAGGGACTGATCAATGTTGGTTTTGAATCGGCCTCGTTACTGAGGTTCACATATACCTATTCATTAAACGTGGTGGGGGAACCCTCTTAAAATGTAGTTGTATAATCCTCTAAATCATCTTCTTTTTTATGGGGAAGGGATCCCATGTAGGAAGCAATTCTTCCAAGATGATAGATCCTGGTGGGACATTAGCGCCAGCCTGAGCAGTAGGGGAAACCTCATTGGGGGGCTCAAGAATTGCTAAAACTATGGTGATGAAAGCTATCGACCTGATCCCATCTTTCCTTCAACAAAATGGTCCTGGATAGATGATATCGAAGCAATAGTGGCATGTAATCTTCAGTCGGTTAATCACATATTTCCAAAACTAACAAGAATGACGTATTGATGTTTCTGTGTGGAAGAAATCTGGAAACATTACGAGAGTAGGGGAACATGGGATTATCCGAGCCTAATTCATATAAGAATATGTGGTGATCTTCTAGAGTCCCTTAGTCATGGGGATGTTCTTCCACCTCATTCAAGATACAAAAACTCATTTCCCCAAATACAGAGTCATGGCCTCCAATCAGTGGATCGGGAAAATGTAGGCATCATCCCAGTTTTTCCATAGGTTGGTCACAACCATAGTGTGTTCAACCTCATTAGCCTGAATCTACTTGTCCATACTCTTGTTTTATTCATCATCCAGGTAGTGGGATTCACAAGAGGAAAAGGGAGAAAAATAACCTTGGAGTATACCAACTCAACCATTAATGGAGTATTTAAGGAATTGGTGATATGAAGAAGGGACCGTCGTGTGCCAGTGGAGGCATGGCCAACCCATCAATGTGTTGTAGGTGGTGTCTTGTGAGACATTCTTGAACTCAATGTTGGAAACCATCCCACTAAACTAGATATTCAGGAGGATCTTTCCAACCGGTGTTTGTTCCGTCCTATCATAACCTTGAATTTTAAGGTCAGAGGGACTGAGATCATCATCAGACTACCCCATCTTTTGGATTGTTCGGGTTAGGATGAGGTTGATCTCTGACCCTGTATTGACAAGAGAGGAGATAAACTTCATTCAATTTAAATGGAAGATGATATACAGTTGGTGGATGTTCCCCTTTATAGAAGAGCCTTCATCTTCTTCAGAGGAAGATATAATGGCCTAAAATTTAGCGTGCTTGGATGCCTTAGCTTGGAAGGCTTCTGCAGCTACTACCTTCATCTCAAACTGGAGGGAGATTTTTAAATCCTCGAAATGTCTTCTTGAATATATGATGATAGGAGAAGAGTTTCCAGTATAGAGATCACTGTATGAATACTAGAAATATTCTTAATGATATCATACTTCCTTTCCAAGCATGAACTTATTCTGACAGGAGGTCGTTCTATGGAAGGCGGTATGACAGGCCCTTCTGGCTGAACCAGTGGCCGAATGGTGGTTGGAATGTACCTCTTCTCACTATTAAAACATGTGGGGTGACTACTGGATGAGGTCTAGATGATTAAGGATGATCCGAAATAGAACATGGCTAATCGTAGTACGTTTTTTTATAATGACCCACCCTTTTATTACATACTTAAACATGATTTATTACATAAAAATTCACTTAATACTACTATAAGGACCAATAGGTCTAGTTCTATGGAAAATTAGGAACATTACATAATAACTTTGAACATAAAACCCAATATCTTTTTTGAAAATTTATTTTACATGACCACAACATTCCATCGTACTTAGCATTGCATGAGATGACCTCATAAAATTCATATGAAAAGGGTGATATATAAAGCCTTGTAAAGTATTAAACAAGAAATAACATGAATAATATAGTATATGTTAGTAAATAGGCATGTCAATGGAGAACAAGAGAAACATGAACATAAAGGAATCATATATCATGATTATCATAACATGGAAATGTGGCATCAACATTTAACATGATATTAGCATTATCCAAGGATCATTGCACATGGATCATAAGTAAACCCTCGTTGAACATGAATTAGAATTATTAAATCCTCATTTATCTTGATGTATCATGACACTAATCTTTAACCATTGCATTAGAGCGCTATTAGGTCACACCCTTCTTAATCATTTCATTTCATGCATAATGTGTGCCACATTGATCATATAACATGGATTCATTAAAAATCATCTTTATTCTAGGATAAGGACTGTGGAATTTATACATGAACCTCTAAATCAATAATTAAATTTTCATAAAGGTTAATACCCTTGATAAAGAAATTGGCATGGTATTCATTGCATAATGAATTTGGATTGAAATATTGCACTGCAATTTCGGTAGCTTAACGGTGTGACATGCGGATTCATAAAAATGTTATATGAGAGGTAAATGGGTATCTCATCATATTTAAATGAAATTGATAGTAAGGGGTTTATATATATATATGTACCAACATTTATAAAATAATTTAGATTCATAATAAAAAATAATTCCTTGAATGTAAATGAGAAGAAAGAAATTCCTTACGAAATTCAGGCATGGTAACCGGTGTACATGGGAGGCGTTAATGGGAGAGAAAGGGTTCTATAATCATTATAAAATGATGTATGTATGGGGGTGGTTATAAATCACACCCTGAATTTTTTTAATTTCAAACGAAATGGTATTACAACATAATGAAATTTGGATAAAAAATGAGAAAGGAAGAAATCCTTTACTTGGAAGTGTGATCCCACAGGCTTAAGAGAGGCTTGAGAGAGGCTTCTTGGGATCTTGGAGTGCCTTGGGAGGATTCTATAAAAATGAGGGCATAGGTGGGAAGAGCTCCAAAATCTTTGAGTGAAGATTAAGTGGGAACTTGGGTAGGTTTATATAAGAAAAGAGGGGGAATTATTTATTATTTAGGTTTCAGACACCACACATTAAACTAACAAAAACCACAAACCAACCCATGGTTTTCGCCCATTGTTTTTTCCAAAGGGGAGTTCAAAACATTATTATATTATGAAAATGGATTTTTTTTAAAATATTTGGCTTGCTTATGTGGAAGCGAGTCACACTCACAAGGAAATCCTTTTAAAAGATAAAATGTTTTATAAGTCTTGGAGGGTCCACTAAGGCACCATAAAATTAACCAATAAAATCTAAAATCACATTAAATTAAAGTTATAACATATATTGGCCAAAAAAATTATATTATTTTATTACATCACTATTGGGTAATTATGATGTCATAAAACAAATTATACATTAAAACGAAATTTAATTTTTACACAAAAATTCAACTGCCTCAGAAAATTATGAAAAACTCAACATTGGGTAATTTAGAAATCCTGATTCCAAAAATATTATTCATCTTATGAAAATAATTTTCTATATATGTGAATTTTTACTTTTAATATAAAAATCTATATTTATCGAAAATTCATGGGTTTTGTCAAAAACAGCTCTCAATCCTTAATAAACATTACAATTATATTCATAAAAATTATATGATAATTTATATTTAATAAAAATTTATTTAGTAATAATATTTTATTAAAATATTATTTAACTCAAAAATATATTAATTAATCAAAATAGATTTATTAAATAAATATTAACAAAAAAATACTATTTGTGCTTTAAAAACTAATTACAATGTAACAATAATAAAATGAATGTATATTTGTTATTCTATACAAAAATAATTTACATAATCATTGATATAGGGTCTTATTACAAAACCCCTTATAACACCTGCATAAGACCAAAGGGTATACTGTGTGATAGTGACCGACTTTTGGGGAGGCTCAGATAACATCGCTCGGGTTTTAATATCTATTAACATACACTTCACTCAGAAGAGGTTCTGATCAATCATAATGTCTTGAAGCAAGTATTGGGATTGGTGAAGAGCGAAGCCTAGTGACGCCACCTCCTTTTTGAGCACTGAAAAATGGGTTTCATACAGTGCAATTCTACTGGATGAGGCCAGCGCTTCCTTTATCAGAGTAAATTAGATTTGTTAAATCCCAATATTTATACTAATCATGTGATCAATGTTAAACAGTTATATTAGGAATGGTAAAAAAAATTAATAGTGTTTAGAAATCCAAAATTATAAAACCAAAGAAGTTCATATATTATATAACCATTTTACATAAAATACATTTAATTCGATCAAGAGGAATTTTCATTGATAAAATTTTTGGTCGTTACAATCTTCCCCCCTTAATAAATTTCAACTCTAAATTTCCTTTTCCCACACTAAAATAGATGTGGATAAACCCTCCTCATCACTTCCTCTGATTACCACCTTGCTTCTTCAAACTTGTTGTTTCGTCACAACAACATGATGAAGGGAATTATCTTATTTCTTATAACTTCTTCCCTATGATCTATGATCTTCACCTGCTTCTCTTCATAGGAGATGTCATTATTCAATGGTACCACCTTTGGATTGAGTACATGCGATGGGTCTTGTATGCACTTCCTCAAAAGTGATATATGGAATACATCATGCACTCTCGATAGGTTAAGTTGGAGTTCTAGTTGATAATCCACTGCTCCTATGTGATCAAGGATCTCAAAAGGGCTGATGTACCATGGAATAAGCTTTTCCTTCTTCCCAAATCTCATAACCCTTTTCCACATTGATATATGGAGGAATACCATGTCATCTACATAAAACTATATGTCTCATTGATGATTATCAGCGTAAATATTTTTTCGACTCTGAGCAGCATTAATGTGTTGATGGATGGTCTTAACCATCTCTACCATTTCTTTGACCATTTCTAGGGCTAGGAGTTTTCGCTCCACAAATTTTTCCCAACATGAGGGTGTTCTACACCTCTTCCCATATAGGGATTCATAATGAGCCATTTGGATTCTTGAGTGGAAAATTTTGTTGTAAGAGAACTAAACCAGGGGATGATGTTGATCCCATCCACCTTTTAAGTCCATTGCGCATGCTCTCAACATGTACTCAAGTGTTTGGATATTCTGATCAGATTGGCCATCAGTTTTAGGATGATAAACCATACTGAAGTGTAGCTCAGTATTCAAGGTATGTCGAAGACTCTTCCAAAACATAGAGGAGAATCTTGGATCTTGAAAAGATACAATATATAGTGGTACTCCATTTATCCTTACCACTTATTTAATATATTTCCATTCCATTTGGTCCAATGAGAAATAATCTCAAATTGAAATGAAGTGTGCAGTCTCTGTAAGAGGATCCACAACAACCAAGATAGCATTGATTTCATTGGATGTCTTCGGAATCCAAGTGACAAAGTCCATTGTGATGTTTTCCCATTTCCATGTTAGTATGGGTAATGGTTACATGATCCTCTTAGACTTCTTCCTCTCATCCTTCACTTACGGACATACCATGCACTTTGATGTATTCTTCGCAGTCTCCTTCTTCATGTTATCCCACCAATAATTCTCTCAGAGATCTTGATACATCTTTTTGTTTCATGGGTGAATAAAGAAATTCAAACTATAAGAATCATCCAAAAGTTCATTATTTAACTCTTAATTTTATGGAACACATAATCTTAACCCAAATCTGAAAATTCCTTCTTCATTAACATTGAACTCGAAGGAGTTCCTTTTTCTGATAGTTTCTACTTTTTTTGAATTCCCACCTTATCCTTTTGAGCATCCTTTAACATTTCTTAAAGAGACAACTGAGCAATAATTTGTAAAAGGATTGATGGTGTTATATTCTTTATGATTCTTATGTCCATCTTCATAAAATCTAAGAAGATCGTATCCTTTTCAATTATCATTAGTGATATAATCAATGGGTCCTTTATACATAGAGCATTTTTCACCTTGTTCGCTTTCCCAGGGTGGTTATGGATTGAGCAGTCATAGCCTCTAATCACCTATAACCATGTTTATTTGTGAAAAAATAAAATCTTTCTATGTTAATATATACTTGAGGCTTTTTTGGCCCTTATATATTTCACAGTTCTCCCCAAAATAGTAAATGTCACCAATTTTTCAAAGCGAAGATTACTGCATCCAACTAAAAATCACATGTTGGATAGTTTTTCTCATGAATATTAAATTTCCTTGAATCATAGGCAATTACTTTGTCTTTTTCCCTCAAATTACATCAAATGGAGACTTATAAAATTTCAAAAAAGAACATTGCCACAAACTTCAACATGTGATACAACACATAGAGAATCTTTTTTTCTAATGATTTAATATCATTTCCATTGGGGACTCATTGTTCTTAGAAAACATAAAAGATATACTAGTCGTACATTCATTGAAATACATTACGACATATACTACTTTGAAGTAGTGGTTACATGTAATTAATTCATCATTATCCATATTAGCATAGTACTTCTCGTGCTCCCTAGATCATGGAGATTATAGATTCTCATCATTATTATCAACCATTACAATAGAGAATTGTCTTGGGTAGTGCACGACTTCACCACATTTATGAAATAGAACCATGTAAGATGATTTATTTGGAGATCTGTTTCCATTCATCACAATATCCATTCTTTCATTGCAATTGGATGTTGTGTGACCTTTTATTCTATAGATAAAACATCTCATAGTCCCTTTGTGACATTTACCTTGGTTCCTCTTTACAAATTTGTTGTACGAAGAAAATTGGATCTTCATTCCTTTATCACCCCTATTAGATGTGAATTCAAGAGATTTCATCATCCTCTTACTTACTGTCCATGGGAATTCAATAAAGTACAAATTGTTAATCATGATTTTTGATAGCCGGTTTGGCATAATCACAATATGTCTAACTTGAGCTCCTATTTTATTGGAAATCTCTTTGGGACACTCATCATGTTGCCTTTCACATTAGTTGTTAGCCACATTCCTTATATTACCGGCCATTGGCTCGAATAAATGGAAAATTTGGGGTAATTATCTTAAATAGTTTTACGCATAAAGGGGAATCCAATGACATTAAATTAATAACATATAAATTACATTTATTTCATTAAATTATGACTTTCTAGGCTTCAGTCTATGTTATAAATTTCTACTTTACAACATATATTATTAGGGGTATTTTTCTAATTCCCATAATAATGGTTCATACTAATATTATCAATTTACTAAAGAATATCCCCCAGGAGTGTTGTAACCAAAAGTGTATCAGGGACCGTTTTCATGCAGTTCCTCTCATTCGAGTCTTGCTCAAAGTAGTGTTTTCGGGTTGTACCCCTAGATACATCTATTCCAGATCTGAATGTACCTATTAGTATCCAAATATGGATTTATTTTATTGATAAACCACTTAATTATTACTCACAAAAATTTAGGGATGTTTTTATTATACTAAATTTTATCCCTAAGGCTTTCAGTAGGGTTTTCTAATCATAATCCCAAAAATAACTAAACCTATCCTTTTGATACCAACTATAGCAAACATATCTTTTATTACATACTTAAACATGATTTATTACATAAAATTTCACTTAATAAAACATTGAGGATCGAGAGTTCTAGTGTATTGGTAAATAAGGAACATTACATAACAACTTAGAACATAAAACTCATATTCTTTGTTGAAAACTTCTTTTAGATGACCACAACATTCCTTTGTACTTAGCATTGCATGGTATAACCTGAGTACATGCATTAAAAAAGGTTGAGCTATAAATTCCAGTAAGGGAGTAAAAATGTTATAACATGAAGAATATAGTACATGGAAGAAAATAGGAATATCAATGGAGCATAAGAGAAACATGAACATAATGGCATGATATAGCATGATTATCATATCATGGAAATGTGGAAACAACATTTAACAGGATATTAGCATGATCTAAGGTTCATTTCACATGGAGAATATGTAAAACCTCAATGAACTTGAATTAGAATGAGTAAACCCTCATTTCACTTAATGTATCATGATACCAATATTTACCCAATTAATCAAAGTCCTATTAGGATGCACCCTTATTAATCAATTCATTTCATGCATAAGTGTGCCACATAGATCATATAATCTGGATTCATTAAACATCATCATTTATAACATGATATAGAATGTGGAATTAATACATTAATCTATATAATCTATAAGTAAATGTTCATGAAGGTTTGTACCCTTGATAATGAAATGGGCATGGTATTCACTACACAATGACTTTGGTTTAGAAAATCATGGTGCAATTTCAACATCATAATGACATGACAAAAGATTTAATAAAAATGGTTAACGGGAGAGAAAGTTATGTATCATCAAATTTACATGAAATTTAATGTAAGGGGTTCATATAGATACATTTCCAAACATATTTAATGGATGTTAGATTCATAATAAACAATAATTTCTTGAATATAAATGAGAAGAGGGAAATTCCTTATGAACTTTTGGCATCGTAACAGGTGTATGTGGGAAGCATTAATGAAAGATAAAGAGGTATATCATCATTCAAAAAAAAGATAAATGTATAGGGGAGGTTCTAAATCATACCCCAAAATTTTTAATTTAACCAAAATGGTATAACAACATAATGAAATTTGGAAAAAAATGGGAAGGGGAGAAATGCCTTACTTGGAAGTGTGATCCCAAAGGCATGGGAGAGGCTTGAGAGAGGCTTCATGGGATCTTGGAGTGCCTTGTGAAGATTATAGAGATATGAGGGAATAGTATGGTTGAGATCAAAAGGATTTTAGTGAATAGGAAGTGGGATCTTGGGTTTGTTTATATAAGAAAATAGAGGGAATTATTTATTACTTAGGTATTGGACACCACACATTAAACTAATCAAAACCACAAACCAACCCATGGTTTTTTCTCATTTATTTTTCCAAAGGGGAGTGAAAAAAATTATTTTATAAGGCCAATGGCCGAAATTCTTAAAATATTTGGATTTCTTATGTGGAGGTGAGTCAAACTCTCAAGGAAATCATTTTAAAATTTAAAATGTTTTATAATACTTAGAGGGTCCACTAAGGAACTGTAAAATTAAACAAACAAATCTACTATCCCATTATTTTAATTTGAAAACATATATTGTCCTAAAATCCCATTTATATTATTTTCTTACATCACTATTAGGTCATTATGATGCCATAAAACACATTATATATTTAAATGGTATTTAATTTTTAACCAAAATTTAACTTTCTCAAAAAATTATGAAAAATTCACCATTGGATAATTTCGATGTCCTGATAAAAAAAGTAATATTTATTTTACATAAATAGTTTTCTAAATATGTGAATTTTTACTTTTCAAATAAAAACCTACATTTATTATTTTTTTTGGGTTTTGTCAAAAAAAAATTCAAACCTTAATAAAAATTACAATTGTATTCATAAAAATTATACTATCATTTATATTTAATAAAAATTAGTTTAGTAATAATATTTTATTAAAATATTATTTAATTCAAAAATCCATTAATTCATCAAAATAGATTTCTTAATTTAATATAAACTAAAAAAAATACTATTTGTGCTTTAAAAACTATCTACAAAGTAACAATAACAAAATGAATGAATATTATTTATTCTATAAAAAACTAATTCACAAAATTATAGTGGTAGGGTCTTGTTAAATAACCCCTTATAACACCCACATAAGACCGAAGGGGTGTATGATGGTGAAATACTATTGGGGAGGCTCATATTACATCACTCGTGTTGTAATCTCTATTAACTTCCACTTCTCTAGTAGGTGGTTTAACTCAAGATTAATGTATTGAAGCTCAGCTTTGGCATGGTCAAGAGTGAAGCCCATTGATGCTACCTTCTTTCCTAGCACCGAAAAATGGGCTTTGTACAAAGTAGTTTTACTGGATGAGGCCATCAGTTCCTTTGTATGAGTAAATTGTATTTGTTAAAGCCCTGTATTTATGCTAATCTTGTGATCACAGTTAAATGGTTATATTTTCAATGGTAACAATTCTTAACGGTATTTTGAAATCCAAAATGAAAAACCAAAGAAGTGCATATGTTATATAACCATTTTACATAATAATGAATTTAACTAGATCAAGAAAAAATTTCATTGATAAAATATCGGGTCATTATAATCTTAGTGGATCCTCCAGATCAAGTAGCGCAAAAGACGGTGATGGAAGATTTGGTGAAACAAGATGGGATGGATGTACATGCTGATCTCTACACTGGGTCTATTGTCTAGTTTCGGTGGCATGCACATCTTGTCTTGAAGCACTGAACAAAAAAACATAGTGACTTATATAAATGTGGCTCTATTGACATTGGCATATGCTAGTGATGTCGGGAGGATTCGTCTGGTGCTCTTCATCATCGGGAACTGTGTAGGGGTTTACCAGCTCTATGGTGTTAACCAGAGCAACCCCTTGATTGTCACATGATGAATCCTATCTCACTGGATAGATTATGGGGGAATTTCCCAACTCTAGAGGCCCGAAATCACTGAGAGTATGAGATGAATATTGCATCGGTGAGGGAATCTGCTTTCCCTTTCGTCGCCGATGATTTCCCTTTCGGGGAGAGGAAGACTGAGATGTTGTCTTAGAAGTAGTGGATACAGGTAACGTGGTGACTTCTAAATACTCGTGTAGATTCAAACATGCATGGATAATCCCATGGGCACAAGAGGCTACTTTAAAATCCATCCAGTCATCTTATTTTTGAGAATCGTGGTTGGAAAAATGATGCCACTCACCGTTGTTGTCATTGTTGCTGTCAGGATTTATGAACACACATCCCACCTATGCTAGGGCCAGACCTAACCTGAATATGTTGTTATAAACCTGGTATTGGAGCCAGTCTTTAAACACATACTAGTGCTTGAGGTTTTTCCCCATGATCCGGTAATAGGGGCAGTAATTGCAGTGATCAGTGAGATCTGTCTCTTCAGGCCCCCTTCATTCCGACAACCATAGAATTCCCTATTCCAAGGCACAAAAAAACTAACCAGGGACTTGAGCCTCAATAAATGAGTAGGTTTGGTCCATTATATCATGGAAGGGGGTATGGTTTCCTGGTCCTTATGAGGCACTGGAAAAGTCTATCGAGGAGGTGGAACGTGGTTGTCTCATCTAGGTGGCGGTGGCGCGTTATCCCGGAAATCCTACCCATTCTGAGGTGCAAGCTACTGGGCCAGAGGCTATGCATGAGGTGGCGGGCCTCTGCGAGGGTGTGTATGTGGCTCCACTATCAATAACTCTATCTTCCTGGGGGCCTCTATCTAGGCTACCAGGGCAGGCTTGGCCTTTGTGGCTCTTCTCATGGGAACTACATGAGGCAACAGACATGCCTGCCAGTCCTGCTACAAGGCTTCGTCAAGATGATGGGATTTGTCAATGAAATCTTGAAATCCACCTAGGTAGTTTTTCATGATGAGATATGGGGTCAGTTTAGTTTTTAAATCCCTCACACACATTTCCAGCATCTATTCCTGAGTCAACAACATATCCATGGAATATGTGAGGCCTTTCCACCTGGAAGCAATGTTTATGAAATTCTCATCAAGCCTCTTCCTTCACTTTAATAGGTATAAAATAATCATCTTCTAGGTGGGGGAGCTGAACTGGTAGGAAAACATCCAACAAATATCCTCTCAGTAGGCTACTATCCAAATGGGTAGATGCTTATACACGACAAACGTGTTACCTTCTAATGTTTTTACAAAGAACTGAAGTTTGGCAGTTTCCTGCTAGGTGGGAGTTCCCAACATGGGTCCACACCTTGAGATTAAGTTGGTTAGATGCTGCAACTGGTCTCTCATCCCATTAATGGAGGAAAATATAGGATTTTCAAACCAGGGGGTTCTGGCATATCATCCGCCCACACTGGATATGGCTTTCCATCAGGCGGGATTTCCACCTGTCGAGTTTCCAAATCCTCAAAGAGGGAAATGAGCACTGCCATTGGGTCATCTCGGTGGGGATTCTTTTCTTGACAAGGATTCCTATCCAAAAGTGTATTGGTAGGTTATTCAACATGATAATCATACCCATCATCTTGTGGAGTGGCTGGTGGGATGACCTGCATGAACTGCCATGGGAACGACCTAGAGAGTAGCCGGGGGAACCAGAGTTGGGTCTCGATGAGGGTTATCCTGAAATTTGGGTGAATTTAGACAGTCATATCATGCCCTCATTCCATAATATTCGGAATCAACAATGTCTATAAGGGATGGATTGTCAATGTCACCTGGAGGCAACTCACTTTGGGGAGGGTGTACCTGCCCCTACTAACCTGGGTGAGGATTACAATAGTTTGTTCTCCATTCTACAGCACGTTCAGTGAGAAGGTAATTGACCATATTTTTATGTTTTTCAATTTTTTGACACAACACGGTCTTTTTGGGGTCATCTTCCATCTTTTACACTGATATGTATGGGTTAGCACATTTGATGTCCCCAAGATGCTCCTTTTTCTTAATAGGGATTCTGATTGAGGGATAATGACTTGGAAGGGGAAGGAAAGCCTAGTAAATTTCTTTTCCGGCGATTAAACCTTACTAATGGATCAAATAAATGAGGCACCACCTATGGGTAATTTCTCTTTAAGGATCTCTAGTTCGTTCTCTTCCTCTGATAGGTTAGCCATGTTAACTGGGACTGTACCTGGAGGAATATCCTCTATATCGCCTGGGAAGTTGGGCTGGCATTGGATATAATTGAAATGAATGGATGCATATTTCCTGCAACCACAAATCTAAACAAGATGAGAAGCCTCCTTAATAATTATACAAATCACCTTAAAGATCTGGGAGCATCATTGATGGAGAGTTTGATGGAGACTAGACGAATTTGGGAGCTGAGCCTTGGGAAGAAAAACCAAGCCGATGATACGACATTGCTAGAAAATATATTCAACGTCTTGTTGACTCATGGGGTACGATACTTGCTGATAACATATACAGATGTGCATCACCCAGAGGGTTTGTCGAAAGGACACGACCTCCTCTTGGGTAAGTGATTTCTGCATTCTATATTTTTTGTTGCAATTGGCTAGAAAATCTCAGTGAAATGGTCTGCTGCAAAGACGTCCCACATGATTCTTGTCTCATACTCAGGGTCCAGCCCTTGGCTACGCCATTCATTGACTGGGGAAAGCTGAGTGAATGGTAACGACATTGAAGCTGACCACTGAGATGGTATAATAGCCAGTGGAGAATATAGCGAGCGAGCAGACAAGCCACCTCATCATGGGGTCTCTTCAGAATAATGAAACAACCGTGCCACCACATCTCGGTAAGATGGATAGGCGACCAAAACATCTCACGTAGGGGATGCAATTACTGATGGTGGTACATGCTCTTTCTCGTCCACTATTAGTCCCCAGAACAACTCTCCCTGATCTATGGTTGAGTTAGAGAATGATCCTATTGATGATCAGGAGGATTTCATGGTTATAACCTAGAAATATACCAAATATTCCACCAAATAGATGTATCTTCATAGGGAGATATGAATCTGGTAACCCCTAATTCCAAAAAGATGTGGCTTATATGCCTTTTTCCTGCCCTGACGACTAACACAAAGAATCCCTACGAGGGTTCCATTATTTAATCACACTCCACCTTAGAATCTGAAAAAGTAAACAGGTTTAATCACGGTCTAAAACTTCTTCACATTCTTCCTTTGGAGGTAGCGACCTGCCCTCGTTCTTAAAGATGGTATTTCAGGAGAGGGTTGGATTTAGATACGAGGAGGAACTTCGGCCAAACTGATGCTGAGAAAGAGAGGACTTCTTCCTGGGTGATTCGCGGTGAGAGGATCACCTGGACAAATCTCAAGTGGAACATGAGGAGGGAATATGTGTCCACATGTTTCCACATGGATGGAATCTATGTAGGAAGTCTTGGAGTGGGTTGGACATCCATTGGAGATGGTGGGAGCATGCAAAATACTTCCATGTTTGTTTCCCTCTGTAGTGAAGGTATGAGGGGAGCCTTAGTACTGATCAAACTGAATATGGGGAAGACCACCACATTGGACGACCATAAAGTGGGACAGACCTCCACTTCTCTAATTTCTATGACAATGAGGACCTTCCTCGATTGTGGAATGATAATTGAGAGGACCCCCCCCCCCACAGTAATGGTTGATTGAGATAGGAGCATCTTCACATCATGAATTTGTGATTGGAAGAACAACTCCATACCTAGGATCAAAGGTGTGAAAGAAAATCATGTAATGGATGTTAGTGCAGTGGGGTGGTCTTTCACTCAGACTTGTGGTGGAATGGTGAGGCCCTCCGGGCCAAGCATGGGAGCAGGGAGGACCTTTTCTCTCATTGGCAGTGGCACATGGAGGACCCTTGAGATGGATTTCATTGCCGCGGGTTGGCCCACGATGGGCGCTACTTGTGTTGGAATCCAAGAGAATTGTCCCATCATACCTGTGGGGCGGTTAGGGCCGTGATCCATGGCGAGTGTATAAGTTCCCTTGTTTAGTATAAATGGGTAATTGATATTATGAATTTTCGGTGGCATCATCCACTATATCCATTGATGATGACGCCCCTGGAGGGCACCCTCTTCAACTTGAACTCGACGTTGGCATTGAGTTAATCGTACTGGAGCCGGTGGTGCATGTGTATAACTCACCTTCACCATAGCCATTGAGACCGGGTAGTGGAGTTGATGCATCCTATTAGGGTCTCTTCTTTTGTGGCCCCAAGGAATGGATCACAGCTAGGCTAGCCCAATTTTCCCTCACCTCATTGGCGTAATGGAGCGAGTCTTCAAAGCATTCTGGATAGAGTCTCCTGAAACGGTTGTAGGTTGGAGTAGGGAGTAGTGTCTCCCTGTGTGGCCCTTGGGGTGGTGGAAGTAGAGAGGTGTAGAAGCCTCTAGGTACAGTCAGTCCATATCCCATGTTGGTATAATCTCTTATTTCTTATACAGTCAAACAAGATCGTTGATCACCTTCCACTGAACGGGCTCAGATGGTGAGATGGGGCATGTCTGCCCAACAACTGTGGATGTAGTGGTCTTCGTAGAAGATATATAGCCACATAGAATTTCCACGTTTGTGTTTCCTCATCCCCTATGTCGTTGGGTGGGCAGTGATTGGTTACCTGACATCACATATTAGGTCCTGTAATGCGTGAAGATTCAACCATTAGCGCTAATAGAAGGAAAATGACATCCAGTGCCCTAGTTTTATTCAGTCTCCCATGATTTGTGAGAAGGATCCATATTTACAACATTACAGACCGGGATGTCCATTTTCCAACTACCCCAATCTCAAGTGAGTTTCACACCGGGCCCGTTATTTTCTTGGCGGGACCTATCACCGAATAGCTAGATCTGGGGACATTTATATGCACTAATGCCTCAAACACTACTAATATCCACATTGGGGAGAATAACTTTAGGTCAGTTTCTCTATTTATGTTTTTGATGCTTTCCCTGACATGTGCTTCTCCTGTGGTGATGTGTTTCCCTGTTTCCCAGAATTCCTGCTTTCCAAAAGAAGGTGAAATCTGTCGCTAGTTCTGGGACATTTTCTTCTTGATCAAAACAAGCTTATGGGATTTTGGTTCCTCCTTTCATGGATTCCTCCAAGTAATTAATTTACAACTCCTGGTCTCCATTAAATATCAATACATTTTTCAAGAAACTCTTCCCCAGTGTAATATCTTCATGGGTGCCGGTTAATTACAATGCTTTTGTGAGGACATTCCAAGGGGTCAAGTGAGGGTAGCAATATTCAATTAGGGGAGTAGCCATGTTGGACATTGCTGGAATGTCTGGGTACTAAAACACGAAAGTGACCGGGTTTCTTTCCCTTAGGATAGACATTCTTAAGGGTATATAATCTCGAGGTATCCCACATCATGTGTGGGGAATTATATACCAAAGGCATGTCCCTATGCTTTTCCTTTTATTATCTTGTTTTTCATAGGGTATGCCATGATTTTAGCATCTAGCAGAGATGTATCAGACAAATAAGAACACTAATAGGAGTGGATCAGATCGGTACATCCCTAAGAGGGAGCAGATAAGGGGTTCAATGGATGAGTGTATCAAAACACACAATGAAGATGAATCTATGATTTTTTGTCACCCTATAAAGGTGAATCTATGGTCTACCATTGGCTAGGATTGAACCTCAGGGATGTTTCATATGTACCCTCTGTAGACATCAAGGATCAAACCCCACATAGTTTGAAGGGGTGATGAATTGAGGTGTACACAAAGAACAACACCATGAAGACCTGATAGGGAATACACATGGATAATGGCCCATCGTAAGAGGGACACTCTAACAACCTGAGATTTTGAATGAATTTTTGTTTCCTAATTCTGTGTGTTATTTTAGTTTATACTCAACCAAACTATATTCTTTAATTAATGATTTGATTATAATTAGAATGATACCATTGGGTTTCGACTGTTCTATGACCGTTGGTCAATATGACCATTGGAAACTAAATGTTGTGATTGTTGTTTCTAAGTACAAGTGGTCTTGGCTAATTAATACCAAAAAAAGATTTTATGGCCTCATCCAGTAGGCTCGGGCCGAACGAATCCAATCTGACAAAACTTGGGAAGGAGGTAGCACCACTGGTCTTTTCTCTAGACCAAACCCAATCTGAAAATCATCATGTAATGTTGGAGTGGAATCACCTTTGGGAGAAGTTCAAGATTATAGAAATCACTACTCGGGAAATGATGGTCGAGCCACCCTTAGATTCTCTCTCTTTAGCACACCTTACACTAAAGTCCTATGCTGGTGTTATAAGGGGCCATGTGACGAGACCGTAACTGTCTTGTCTAATCCTTTGAGAAAAATAAAATTGTGATTTCTTCCTATGGTGATGTTTGTGTTTATTTCAGATGTTTGAATAAATATAGGATGTATAATGTTGAATTTTTGAAAATGGGATATTTTAAAATATTTATGTAAACCATAAATAATTAATAATTTGTAATGATTTTCAACAAATATTTTTCTACAACTGTGTTCAGTATGAAATTTAGAGTCTAATAAGATCAACTTAATTTTTGGTGAATAGTAAATTATGAATAGTGATTTTATGCTTTGATTAGTAATGTGACCAAATGGATTAAGTTACTTCGCTTATGAAAGTATTAATATAATTTAGGCACCTTGATTAAGTAATGTGATTCAATAAAATAGGTAAATAACTGTTTCAGAAATTATTGGTTAGGTATTAGTTTTTTCAGGTGAATAATGTTTTTTATTTAAAAATAAAATTAAAAATATTTGGAAAATTATTTCCGTAAAATGGAGTTAATTTTTGAAATCAGAGCATCGATATTTGGTTAAGGTGATTTTTTGGGACTTTTCTGAAACTGTGGAATTTTCAGTGAATAGTGTTTTTATTTAAAAATTAAATTAAAATATTTTAAAAAATATTTCCATAAAATGGAGTTCATTTTTGAAATCAGAGCATCAATATTTGGTTAAGGTGAAAATTTTGGATTTTTTTGAGAAAGTTGAATTTTCGGTGAATAGTGAAAATGATGTTTTTGAGTTTCGAGTGTTTAACGACGTCATTAAGGATGTAATAATTATGCGATAATTCTGGTCGACTAATGAATTTTAAGATAAGGTATGAGGTTTCCCAATTGGCCAATAACATGGGAAAATATCTGGGGCAAGCCCATGATTTTTCCAATACCACCGATGAGGTGTCCCTTGGCAATTAATGCTTTGTCCCCTCACTTCTCTTATAAATACCAAGACTTTCCCTCATTAATTTAATTTAAAAATACTCCCCAATGAAGTTATTGTCTCTTTACCTCCCAAGTAGTACTCCTAAGGTTCCCTCAAGCCTCCCAAGGTCCCGACCTTCAATCTTTCAAAATTACTCTTCAAGGTATGGGAATCTTTCACCCTCCTCTTTTAAGTCGTGACTTCCTTTATGTTGTGTCTTATATTTTCAATCTCTTTATGTCGAGGGTATGTTCTTATATGTTATTATTAATGTACTTTTAATGTCCAAATGATTACAGAGCCTTTCTTCTCTCATCAATTTATTTTCTGAATTTTTAAGTGAGGTCGTTAGGCTGCCGAATTTCTCGTAAAGGGAATCATGTCTTCTCTTTTCATTCATGTTTCCCTTTCATGTGGTATGTCATTCAAAATACCATACCTTGTTCTTATCTCCATGTTATTCTGTATTTATACTGTATTATAAGTTATTTATGAGTGATTTACTCTTATACCCTCTCTTTACAATGTTTTCTAAAACCATGTTATATAGTCGTTATGCTGTAGAAATTTTGCCTAAAATATTTCTATCTCTTTCTCTCCAGAAATTATCTTGTTTTATTTATGTGAATACCCAGAACTATTTCGTTTATTTGGGTGTTCATAAATATATAAATATGATGTATTTTATTCTTTAATTGACATACACATAACCCTCACTCCCTTTCCATGGGTTATAAATGGCATAATGATCTTAATTTTTTAAGAACTTTTAAAACGTTGCGGTCTTGAAATGAAACCCATTTATTTTAATCTCCTTGGGTTATTTATGAAATGTTTTATTTTGATCTATGTGGATCACATGTATGTAATGGAATATTAAGGTTTTTCCGTGATATCACTCTAATGCATTGGGTAATGATTTAATCTATATAGATAACAAGTTTCACGATACCTTGGTGAATAAACTTGGTAATTTTTATGACACCTTGGGGATGGAACTTGGTGATATGTTCATGAATGTATAAATAAAATGATGTAGCCACATATTCAAGTTATGTTTCAAGTACATTTCTTTATGATATGCATATTCTTCCATTGATCATGTCATCTTGTTTTTATTCAAGTTCTTATTGATATCACAAGTACATTGACTCCATTGTTTACCCTTACTGGGCCTTCTACTCACCCTTTCCTTTGATGTCTGTCTCCAGGATATGAGGTTTAGTAAATGTAAATAGGATGAACCTATGATTAAGCCTTATAAGTGGTTTAGAAGAATGTTTTATGTTCCTGATTTCCAAGACACTAGACTTTAAGGATCCTCTGTTTGTAAAATGTAATGAAATGTTATGCAATAAAAAGGTGGGATTCCACAGTTGGTATCAAAGGATAGTTTAGTTATTTATGGAAATTAGGATATGAAATCTTTAGGAAGAACCCTATAGAAAATCATAAACATAGGGAAAACTTCCTAGTATTTTGGTGAGTATTGAGTAAGTGATTTATCAAACAAATATATCCCTGTCTGGATACGAGCAGGTAGAGGTGGCTCTGACATAGATGTACATAGGGTTAAGACCCAAAAACACCGCATTGAGATAGAATCGAACCGGAACTGGTGCACGAAAATGGGCCATGATGCACTCTTGGATATGACACTCCCAGAGGATATGTTTGGTTAATCACAAGCTTTTTATGAATCATTATGAAATAATTATTGAAAAATATAATTGTTTAAGAATGATGTTTTGAGACGTAGAATCCTTTATAGTTAAAAGATTCGTAAATGAAACAAGTTTCTAACTAAGATTTTATTCTTTTAGAAAAAGGAGGAAAATAGGAGGAACAATTCAAATAGTGACCGCAATAGACCATGCACCGACGACCCTCTGATAGAAGCCAGAATGGAAACATTCATGCGAATGATGAACCAACTGACTCAAGTTATGAGTAATAACTTGAATCAAGATGAGAGGCTGATCTCACCACAAAGGGAAAAACATTTTGTTGAGTCCTTTATGTGCCAACGACCAGCAAACTTTAGTGGATAGGCTGACCCATTGATTGCTGAGCAATGGATTAGCTCTATAGAGAAGATCTTTTCTGTGCTACGTTGTTCAGAGCAAGAAAAGTTCACCCGACTATCTATCGCTTAGAGGGAGAAGCTGATCAGTGGTGGGAATGGATCAAAAACACGAGGTAAACAGTGGATGTTGAAGCTATGGAGTGGGAAGAGTTCAGAGGGATATTTTTCAGTAATTATTTCTCTTATTACATGAAAAAAGGAATAGAGAAGGAGTTTCTCGAGCTGAAGTAGAAGGAGAATGAATCTGTGGGAAGCTACGAGATAAACTTCACAAGGCCTTCACGATATACCTCTATCTTTTTCATGGATCCAAATGGTAAGGTTGATAGATTCTTCGGTGGACTGAGACCTCATCTACGATAGAATCTAGACAACTGAGATTATGATAGCTACGAGAAGATCATGCAGAGTTCGATGAAAGTAGAGCTAGAGTTTGGTGAGACGCAGTGGTCTCATAAATCCAATGAAAAGAATAGATCGATGGAACCTAGCTTAGGGAGTACTTTTGATCAGGGAAGACAAGGAAAGAAGTGAAACGTCCCATGTGTAATAAATGTGGGAAGAAGCATTCAGGGAACTGCGTGCTTGTGATTTTGTAGTGCTACAAGTGTGGCAAGGATGGGCACATTGCGAGGAATTGTCAGGGTGAGGTGAAACCTCAACATCCAAACACAAAAAACAAGGGGAAGATGGTTTAGGCCCCACCTGATTTCCAGTGCTTCAAGTGTGGAAAACATGGGAACTTTTCCAATCACTCTCTAAATCCGAGGGAAGTGGAGGGGAACCACCATCAGCCTCAGCAATGGCTAGGGGATCAAGTCCATGCTTTTTCTATCGCGACAGCTGATGTCGATGAGCCGAATGATGTGGTAGAAAGTACTCTTATTGTCCTATCAAAGATAGCAAGTACATTGTTTGATTCCGTTTATACACATTCCTTTATTTCCTCCATGTTTTCAAGGATTTTAGAATAAACCCCAGAATTTCTAAAAGTAGAGTTGTTAGTCAAGACTCTTGGCGGGACTATCCAAGCATCATCAGTGTTTAGAAACTCTAGTATTTACATTAGTGAGCACAATCTGATATCAAATCTAGTAGTCATTCCCATGCTGTAATTTGACATCATACTAGGGATGGACTGCCTCTCAAAGTATAATTCTAAGATCAATTGTAGAAACAAGGAAATGTCAGTATTCGTGAATGGAAAACCTACAGTTGTCTTCCAAGGAGAGATTTCTCAACCTCAACTTTGTCTAAAAGAAACCCCTATATTCTTCTTTATGGAGTTGATCACTGAAGAAGGAGATGAGAGTTTGATGATATAAAATGTCCCCATCATCTAGGAATACGTTGATGTATTTCTGGAGGAGTTTCTAGGACCTCCCCCAGAAAGAGAGGTAGAGTTCTCCATCAAACTTATACCTGGATCTCATCCAATATCAAAGGCCCCATATAGGATGGAGATTGTAGAGCTGGAGGAATTAAAGAAACAACTCCAACATCTTTTGGAGAAGGGGCTTATCAGACAGTGTGTGTTTCCTTGGGAAGCACCTATTCTCTTTGTAAAGAAGGATGGATTCATGCGGCTATGTATTGATTATAGAGAACTGAATGGGATCACAGCAATGAAAAAATACCCTCTTCCAAGAATTGATGGCTTATTTGACCAACTTCATGGGGATCAATTCTTCTCTAAGATTGACCTTTGATCTAGTTATCAACAATTGAGGGTGAAGAAAGAATATATTCCAAAAACTGCCTTCTGATCATGATATGGGAATTATGTGTTTTTTGTTATGCCCTTTGGACTAACTGATGAAACTTATATTTTTATGGATTTCATGAATATAGTCTTTAAGGACTACCTTGATAAATTTGTGGTAGTTTTTTTGATGATATTATGATATATTCCAAAAGTAGAAAGGAGTATGAACATCATCTAAGGGTTATATTCCAAATTCTGTGGAAGGAGAGACTTTTTGGAAAGTTCAGTAAATGTGGTTTCTGGTTACAACAAGTTTCCTTCTTAGGGCACATTGTAACCAATGAAGGAATCACAGTTGACCCTGCAATGAAAAAGGTTGTAGAGGAGTGGCCTCAACCTACAAGAATAACTGATATTCGTAGTATTCTTGGATTAGTAGGATATTATGGGAGGATTGTGAAATACTTTTCATGACTTTCTAATACATTAACCATATTAACTCGAAAAGGGTTCAAGTTTATCTGAAAAAAGGAGTGTGAGGAAAGTTTCCATGAGCTGAAGAAGATATTGGTTACTGCACCTGTGTTAACTCTGCCCTCAAGTGGAGAAGGATTCAATATTTTTAGTGATTCATATCTAAAAGGGATTGGGTGAATCTCATGAAAAATGACAAGGTCATTGCGTATGCATATCGACTGTTGAAGATTCATGAGCAGAATTATCCTGCACAAGATCTTGAGATAGATGCAATCATTTTTGCTCTGAAGACATGGAGGCACTGTCTTTATGAGGAGAAATGTGATATATACACAAACCATAAAAGTTTGAATTATATTTTCACACAAAAGGAATTGAACATGAGACAAATAAGATGGTTGGAACTTCATAAGGACTATGATTGTTCAATTCATGATCACCCTGTAAGAGCAAACAAAGTTATTGATGCATTAAGTTGGAAAGACCCAGTTTTTCTTTCCCTGATGAGGATTCAAAATGATCCTTTGATAAGTGACCTAGTAAAGGTGGACATGGGAATTATAAGGAATGGGACATCATCAACATTAACCCAAATGATTTCTCAACCGTCATTACTAGAGAAGATCAATAAGGCTCAGAAAGAAGATCCTTTGTTACAAGAGAAGTTTGAGGTTGTAAAGGATGGAAAGTTATCTAAGTTCAATATTGATCAAGAAGTGTACTGAGATTTCGTACAAGACTATGTTTTCCATCTATTCCGGAAATAAATAAGGAGCTGATGGATGAAGCTCACAGCTCTACTTTCTCTATAAATCCTGGAAGCACAAAAATGTATAGGGACCTTCGTGATCATTATTGGTGGGATAATATGAAATGGTAGATTGATGACTACACTTCAAGGTGGCTAGTATGTCAGCAAGTGAAGGCAGAGTGACAGCTTCCTAAAGGGGTATTGCAACCACTAACCATACCAGCATGGAAGTGGGACAATATCACTATGGAATTCATCACTGGTCTTCCAAGAACATCCAAAGGAAACAATGCGATATGGGTTATTGTGGACCTTCTCACCAAGACTTCCCATTTTATCTCTATCTGGGAAGACTTCTCTCTTGATCAACTTTTCAGGATTTACAGAAAGGAAGTGGTAAGGCTGCATGTAGTTCCACTTTATATCGAATCTGATCATGATCCAAGGTTCACATCGAAATTCTGGAGAAGCCTTCAACATGCTCTGAGCACTGAATTGAATTTCAGTACAGCCTATCACCCCCAAACTGATGGGCAATCTAAAAGGACTATTCAAAAACTCAAGGACATTCTAAGAACGTGCTAAATGGAATTTAAGGGTGGATGGGATCAACATCTCCCTTTAGTTGAGTTCTATTACAACAACAGCTTCCACTCGAGAATCCAAATGGAACCCTATGAAGCTATATATGGGAAGCGATGTAGAACTCATACTTGTTGGGACGTAGCTGGTGAGAGAAAGCTTCTTGGAGCTGGTCTAGTGCAAGAGATGACAGAAATATTCCATGCCATACAACAACACATTAAGGCTTCTCAGAGTCGGAAAAAGAGCTATGTCGACAACCATCGAAGGGACTTGGAGTTTGACGTCGGTGACAAGGTCTTTCTTCGAATGTCACCTTAGAAGAGAGTCATGAGGTTTGGAAAGAAATGGAAGCTCAGCCTTAGGTTCATTGGCCCCTATGAAATCCTTGATCGAATGGGACCAGTGGCCTATCCTCTTGCACTTATTCGAAATCTAGCACAAGTTCATGATATCTTCCATGTATCCCTCTTGAAGAAGATCGTACCTGACCCTTCATATGTACTAAACCCAGAGGTGGTACAATTGGAACATGACCTCTCTTTTGAGGAGCAGTTGGTGGAGATCTTGGATCATAGAGACAAGGTTCTACGCAACAAGACTACCAACCTTGTTAAGGTGTTGTGGAGGAATGAAAAATATGAAAAAGCCACGTGGGAACCAGAGGAGTATATGAGGAAAAAGTATCCACACCTTTTCTTTTCTAACGATATGAGTTAAAATTTCAGGGATGAAATTTTCAAGGGGGAGAATGTAATGACCCAAAGTTTTGAATGAATTTTTGTTTCCAAATTTTGTGTTTTATTTTAGTTTATACTCAACAAAAATATATTCTTTAATTAATGACATTAGTATAATTAGAATGAGACCATTGAGTTTCTACTGTTATATGACCGTTGGTCAATATGACTGTTGGAATCTAAATTTTGCGATTGTTTTCTCTAAATACAAGTGGTATTGGTTAATTAATACAGAAAGAAGATTTGATAGCCTCATTCAGTAGTCTCGGGATGATCGAAGCCCATCTGATGAAACTTGGGAAGAAGGTAGCACCAATGGTCTTGCTCTAGACCAAACCCAAGCCGAACTTCACCGTGTGAATCTGGAGCGGAATCACCTTCAGGAGAAGTTCAAGCTTAATGAAGTCACTACTCGGGCAATGTTGGATGAGCCACCCTCATATTCTCTCACCTTAGTACACCTTACACTTAAGTCCTGTGTTGGTGTTATATGGGGCTACGTGAAGAGACCATAACTTCTATGTATAATCCTTTTAGATAAATAAAATTGTCATATATTCCTATGGTGAAGTTTTTTTTTTCCAGATGTTTGAATAAATATAGGATGTTTATTGATGAATTTTGGAAAAAGGGATATTTTAAAATATTTATGTAAACCTTAAATAATTAATAATGTGTAATGATTTTCAAAAAATAGCCTTCTACAGCTGTGTTCAGTGTGAAATTTAAATTCTAATAAGATCAACTTAATTTTTGGTGAATAGTAAATTATGATTAGTGATTTTATACTTATGATTAGTAATGTGACCAAATGGATTAAGTAACTTCAGTTATAAAAGTATTAATATAATTTAGGCACTTGATTATGTAATGTGATTAAATAAAATAGGTAAATAACTGTTTCAGAAATTATTGGTTAAGTATTAGTTTTTTTGGGTGAATAGTGTTTTTTTATTTAAAAATTAAATTAAAAATATTTTTATAAAATGGAGTTAATTTTTGAAATCAGAGCATCGATATTTGGTTAAGGAGAATTTTTGGGATTTTTTTTTGAAATAGTTTAATTTTTAGTGAATAGTGTTTTTATTTAAAAATTAAATTAAAAATATTTAAAAAATTAATTTCATAAAATGGAGTTCTTTTTTGAAATCAGAGCATTGATATTTGGTTAAGGTGAAATTTTGGGATTTTTCTGAGAAAGTTGAATTTTCTGTGAATTGTGAAAATACAGTTTTTGAGTTTCGGGTGTTTAATGACATCATTAAGGATGTAATAATTATGAAATAATTATGGTCTACTTCTGAATAGTAATATAAAGTATGAGGTGTCCCAAGTGGCCAATACCATTGGAAAATACCATGGGAAGCCCATGGTTTTTCCAATACCACCGATGAGGTGTCCCTTGGCAATTATTGCTTTGTCCCCTCACTTCTTCTATAAATACCAAGACTTTTCCTCATTCATTTCATTTCCAAATCCTCTCCAATGATGTTCTGGTCTCTTTACTTCCCAAATAGTCCTCCCAAGGTTCCCTCAGGCCTCCAATGTTCCAACCTTCATGCTTTCGATGTTACTCTTCAAGGTAAGGGAATCTTTCACCCTCCTCTTTTAAGTCATGACTTCCTTTATGTTGTGTCTTATATTTTTTATTTATTATTTTTGAGGGTACGTTCATATATTTTCTTATTACTGTCCATTTTATATCCAAAGGATGAGATTTCTTTCTCATCAATTTTTCTTCTGAATTTTTAATTGACGCCGTTAGGCTGCCGAATTTCTCGTAAAAGGAATCGCGTCTTCTATTTTCTTTCATGTTTCCCTTTCATGTGTAATGTCATTCAAATTTTTATACCATGTTCTTTTCTCTATGTTATTCTATTTTTATACCGTATTATAAGTTATTTATGGGTGGGTTACTCTTGTACCCTCTCTTTTCAATGTTTTCTAAAACCATGTTATATAGCCGTTATACTGCAGAACTTTTGCCTCAAAAATTTCTATCTCTTTCTCTCCAGAAATTCTCTTTTTTTATTTATGTGAATACCCTAACCTATTTCATTCATTTGGGTGTTCATAAATATATAAATATTATTTATTTGATTCTTTAATTGACATACACATAACCCTCACTCCCTTTCCATGGGTTATAAATGGCATAATGATCTTATTTTTTAAGAACTTTTAAATAGTCACAATATTGAAATGAACCCCATTTCTTTTAATCTCCAAGGGTTATTTATGAAATGTTTTATTTTGATCTATGTGGATCACATGTAAGTAAATACATATTAAGGGTGTGCCCTGATATCTCTCCAATGCATTGGGTAACGATTTAATCTATAGAGATGACAAGTTTCATGATACTTTGGTGAATAACCTTTGTAATTTTTATGACACATTAGGGATGGACTTTGGTGATATGTTCATGAATGTCTAAATGAAATATTGTAGCCACATATTCAAGTTATGTTTCATGTTCTTTTATTTATGATATTCATATTCTTCTATTTCTCATATCTTCCTATTTTTATTCAACTTCATATTGATATAACAAGTACATTGACTCCCTTGTTTACCATTACTGGGTCATCTGCTCACCCTTTCCTTGGATTTCTGTCTCCAGGATATGAGATGCAGTAAATGTACATAGGATGAACCTATGATGAAGCTTTAAAAGTGGTTTAGATGAATTTTTTATGTTGTTCTCATGTTTTATGTTCCTGATTTCAAAGAAACTAGACTTTAAAGATCCTCTTTTTGAAAAATGAACTTAAATGTTTTGTAAGAAATAGGTTGGATGCCACAGACACTCAAGGTTTTATGGTTATGGATTATGTGGGGATTATTCATGGTTATCTATCCAAGGAAATGGCATGATCCCATCGGGATGTAGTGGCCCGAGTATAACCAGGATGGATGGTGAATGGTTGAGTGAAGTGTATGTCGAATGAGATGGAACTATCGTGAAAGTGATGGTAGTATTGGTTATGAACCTAGGAGATGATTCCTATATATCCTTGTGGTAGGGAATCAAATTCTTCATAGTTTATAGGGCCGATGGGACACCTGAGGAGGTGGCCTATGAGGATGGACACATTGATGGGAACCCAAAGGAAGTAGAACCTCTGGGTTGGTCATGACCTTCCCGAAACACAAAGGCTCAGGTGAAAGACCAAGATGGAACTTGAATGATTGGCTTGAACCTTAGGTAGGTTTCCTACGTATCCTCATGTTAGGGAATCAAATTCCATGTAGTTCAGGATGAGGGTATAGAATTAGGATGTATACAAAGCACATCAACCCAAAAAAATGATGGGGTTTATGCCTGGTTAGTATCTGATCGCAAGAGGGGAACTCTTGGTGGGAGAAGTATGAATTGATTGTGGGGATTACACATGGTTAAAATCCCAGGACCTGGTCTAACAACACTGAGGGATGGAATAAGTATATGGGTCCCAATGGTGATGGGTGGTGGGGGGGCACCAAATATTACCAGTGTTTGGGGTTGAACCTCAGGGAGGCTTCTTAAGTAACCTGACTAGGAGATAGGGATCAAAACCAACATAGTTTGAATTGGTTTACCAGTTTTTTTGTATTGAACCTTAGGGAGGCTTTCTACGTACTCTGACAAGGATATAGGGATAAAAAACCACATAGTTTAGGGTGTTCATGGAGGATAGAGACCCAATGATAATGTTGTGACTTATGCATGGTTAGCTGCATTAGATTGATCTAACCCATGGGGGTAGGACCATAGAGTTGGATCCCAACAGTTGGGAATACAACGACTTACCATATATTGGGATTTAACCTTAGGGATGCTTCATATGCACCCTATCTAAGAGATAGGGATCAACACCCATGTGGTTTATATACATATAGTTTACCATAATATGGGAAGAAAGGGGGGAATACAATTTAACATCATGCAGGATGGGTGTGAACCGACGTGAAGTGGTCAGGACTGATGGGTGATGGGATTTGAACCTCATGGAGGCTTTCTACATACCATTCCTGGAGAGGGAAAAGATCAAATTCCACGTAGTTCGAAATGGGGTGGCATAGGACGTATACTCTAAGTTGGCACTGGAGGATGACATGGTTGGTGCTTACTCTAATCTCAAGTGAGTCATGCTTGATATGAGAAACAAGAGGGAGTAAAGAATAGATGATCACGTCATGAAGGGTGAATCCATGAAGAATAAAGTAGGGATTACGTGTGATTAACAACCCACAGAGGTAATAGGGGCTTATGTTTGGTTAGTGGCCCAAGGAGATGGAGATTTGGACCTAGTCCATAATATATTACCGATGGTGACAAAGACCAAATGGAGAGGGAAGAGGTAATGAAGGTCTTTGTTCCCATCTATCTGTTATCCTTTGCACACAGAAGAAGAGAGGATGAGTATGGATGCTAGCTCCCATAATAAAGGCTTGGGTATTACATCATGATGGTTTCCTTTCCTCACAAATAGACATCATTCCATTCAAGGAGGATCTCATTCTATGTGAGGAATTTCTCACTCCTATGGTGAATGGTGAGTGTGGAAAATGACCAATGTGGGGGACCCCATGTATATTGCACAAGGTGAGACTAAAGATTAACGTCTTGTGTTGAGGAAGATGGTTCTTCGTAGTTTATTGTTCTGCATCTCGGATGATGAGGATGGACTCTTCACCCCTAGGACTAACATAACTATTTCACTTTAACCCTTGGTGAAGGGAAGGAACCTATAACTCCATGTAGAGAAGGGGTTGTGGAGGGATCCATCGAGGGGATCACGTTAGCGTGGATGTGTGAAGAAGAAATAGTCGTTAGCATGCCTATGATAACAAGCACGAGGGTAAGCAGTGCATCATGAAGCACCACCTAAGGGACCTTGAAATCACATCATACAAACCTAGAGGTCTGTACAGGAGAAGAGTTGTTCAAGTAAGAAGATTCACAGGAAGGGACCATGCGATGGTCTGGTGCTCCACAGAGTGAAGAAACTCTACAAAGGGGTATTCTTCACGAAGTGGAGTGTCCTAGCTTAAGAGTGGGGTATACATGCTAATAAATGTATCTTCATGAGGTGCAAGTTATTTTTCATATTAGGACTTTATGAAGCATAAGTTCCTTCAAATGCACACTATTGAGAATCAATTTACTTTGTGAAGCATAATGATCCTTCCATAGCATGGGGTTCACATGTCCATGGAAGGTACTTTGAAAATCATTATTGCTTTGAAAAAACATGAGTTCCCTTAAAAAGTTCTTTCCTTTGCAATGGCTCATGGGATTCGTGAAGGCCATCCATTTTTAATAGGGGTTTCATGTTAGGTAAGGGAAAGGTATTTCGCAATTCTTAAGTACCATGAATAGATCATTTTTATCAATGCTTCGTAGAGCAGAGGGTGATTTGTGATTTGAGAGCTAATAATTTTAAAGGTCATGTTATTCTTTCTTTTGGGTCCGAGGGAAGCCTGATATTTATAGGAGAGAGGCAATGTAAAGCTCTATAAGCACGTTGCGAAGCTGCTAGTGCATTTCCATCAAAAGTAGATTGTGTCATGGTTGTCATAACTGCAGATTCAATTTTCATCCCTTCTATGGTGCAGAGGCCTCTTTCATTCCCTCTCCGGCATTCACATAGGCTTCTATCAATTTACAATGGATCACAGTGGCCATCCCCTTCCCTATGTGGCATGAAGCTTCCCATTAATTGCATCATAACCATAGAGTCTTCCACCTCTTTCATGTGTAGGGATCGTAGAGGGGGCCGCCACTTTTCTCCGGCAGTGGTGCTAAGGGCCTTTGATCTAGCTTTAGTTTTGGTGGGCATCACAAAGGTGATTCACAAAGCATCCACTTTGGCATTGGTGTGATCATTGCATATTTTTCCTCTAGAAACATTTTGGTTCCAACAACCTGATTCTATCTAACACCTCGCATTCCATCCATCAGGTACCCAGTATACAAATGGAAATCCCATCAAGTCCATGGTCCATCGAACCTCGGCTCAAAAAATACTCATTGGCTCAACATCCAAATTTCCCAATGCATAGTGTTATTTTTTATCCAATAAATACTATTAATGGTTGGATTAAGATACCGACATCTTGAGGTATGGTGACATACATCCTTCCATAATAATAACCCTTTGACCTCAATTACAACCGTGTTCCTCATGCCCCGTTGATGGTCTCAAAAACCATCACCTGATTTTCTATCCCTATAAACATGGATTTCTACTGTGAGAACCTCCAACTTAATTGATGGTCAAGACCATCCCTAATGCCACAATATCCATCGATAAATCCAAACGCAACTAGTTGACAACACTCCCTCAATTGATTCCAATATGTATGGCCATGACTCCAATCATGCAGTGGCCATCAATGATGAGTGGAAATAACCAAAAAATACCTAATTCACACCATCTCAAAACCTGTGAACTAAGAACCATGTTTCTAAATCTTTATGGTCAACACTATCCCATGTAATATGGGCCATGTCCTCATCCTTACAATTTCATCACCTCAAACTGATGACCATGTCACCTCAACAACGTGGCCATCATTACCCCATATATCTCAAACCACACCCCCATCTTAATGACCGTGTATCCTTGGTCCAAGTGATAAATATAACCATAATCCTCAATTCATGGTCATCAAATTCCCATGGAACCAATTAAATCAATATAAAAAATTTAATTTATTAAATTCAACTATTGGCCTATCCTACCCAAGTGGTCAAAACAACCATACACAGCTTTGTTAATTTATCATTATGCATGTTAATGACCATAAAAAACTTATCTTATCAATTAAAAAACTGAAAACCCATCATAAATTTATTTATGGTCTCACTCTATCAACCCAACATGAACATTTTTTAGGCACCAAAAAACCCATAAAATTGAGGATAAAGATAGGTACCACACAACGTATACTTGTATTAAATTGATCATCGAATATCAACATATGTCCCAAGACAAAACTTGTTAAATCATGATTTTTATAACAAAATACTTGATAATTGGGGAAAGGAGGTCACATAGATAAACTCTTCATTGTAGTAATATATAATGAAATAGAATCTATCATATTGATGTAATTACATAGAGGAATTGTTAACCACAAAAAAAGCTTAAATCAAATCTCAAACGAGATCAGAGGCTCAAATCAGAGTAGAAGAGGAAAAGGGAGTGCCATGCCAGGAGAAGAGGTTGTGTATGAATAAGGAGAATAAAATACGGAAAATATACGGGTTTCAGTTTCTCCAAATCACCCTAATAAATGAACCACATTGTTTAGATGCATGGTTTTTTCTATCGATGTACCGACCATGTAGTTCTCACTACCTAAGAACCAAACTCTACATGGCTGGGCGCATGGTTTCTGAACATGTGTGCAACATATGTGAATTCCATATATAAAACTTTTTCCAATATTAACATGATTTTAAACATGAAACTTCATGGTTTGAAAAACTATTTCCTATTAAAATGTTGGACCCATGGTTTTTCATTGAAAACTATAGGGTATTATCGAACTATGTGCCTTTTTCTACACTTTTTCAAAACTATTTCATTAGGGAATAACATGACATAAACTCATCTGAAACACTGATGGACTTTCTAGGCCTTATACCATATCTAAAAAAGGCCTCATTTTAGTCAATATCTTGGAACTAGGTCCCATAACACAAAAAAATGTTGTCCCATTTTCAAAAATCAAAATAAAAAAAGGTTGAGTAATTTTGACCCACTCAAAAATATGGGACATTAAACATCATTCCCATCCTATTAGAATCGTACTATAAAAAAAGATAAAATGATAATATAAATATAATAAAATTATTAACAAAAGGAAAAAAACATTAGGTTCTATCCAGACACCCATAGATAAAACTACCCTTACTAATCCCCATCTAGAGGAATTATGACGCATGGCATGTATAACCACAACATCAAGTAAACCGGCCAGATCAAGAAGGATTACTTAATAAAACTACATGGGATGGAATGAAATTCCAAAAATATAATCTCATACTATATTTCTAAATAATTAAACACATCTTCTAAGCATTAGGATACCAATGGTACGATCTGAACTAGCAGTAGGGACTCTCTGTCGACCCCAAGAATGTAATATCATCTGCAAAGATCATTTAGAACTGGATGGGATGAACAAACCTATAAATTAATCATTGAGATATCTTAACACTTCCAAAACTAATATAAACTGGGAAATGATATCACTATATCTTCTATTGTCCACAAAACCTATATAGGGAGAAACAAATGTAGAGTTATTGCACTCAATTTATATTGTCCATTAGCTCATTATCCCAAACTCACAATAGAATATCAACCAACACAATATAGAAACAATTTCAAACTAAGGTCCAACACCAAGACCAATAATATACCAAAAGACTATTCTCCAATATATTCCAAAAAAATATCCTCAAACCTATATTCCAACAAATTCAGTAACTAGTGTTTGCTAACTCTTACAGTCTATGATTGAAATTTGTGAGACCGACATCGACCAAATCACATAAAAAATATTATGGGTCACCAACCATGGTCCCAAAAACCATATCCCACACAATATATCCTACAAATTGAGCCTCAAACAAAAAAAATACTATGGACGATCCCAACCAACTAATCTATATCTAGTTTGATAACTCACTGTATAAACATCACTGCATGCCGAACAAAAACCTCAACCAGTACATCACCCAAAAGGGGAGTCCTAAAATTGGTTTTAAGACCAATATCTATATTTTTTCACTGATAACCATCTATAATTGACATCGCATGATGTTTTCTTAAACATATGGATCCCAAAAAAACTACACCCATAACAACCAACTAAATATACATTTCCAATAATCTATTCAATCCTGCCACATATAATATGTCAAAAAACACTATAATGTCTCAGTAAGAATCCTCATCCAAGGAGATCAACAAGAGATAAACCTCACATGTGACTCATAGAACACAACCCAACCCCTAGAAGGATCCTATAACCATAAACCAAAGGAATCATCTAGCTAGAATCATTCAATAAAAACAGAAACGGCAATGCCTCTAAACATTGAATGGGTTCTACCATTGGTATCTATGTGAAAAAAACTAAAATGTAAACCTCTCAAGTCCAATTTTTTTACTTCGGGGCAGGAATACATCCAAAAACCCTTAGCTAAAAAAATAAACAGCATGTATGTACAAGTACACAATATGTACCCTCAATGGTGCCTCGGGACATGTACTTCTACATGCTTAGGGTGAACCATAAATATTCTCATGTACTAATATATTCCCATAATAATTTACTAGGTATTATATCACTGTTATTCTCCTTCACATGGTTTGTCGTCCTAAGCACCCACCCCCATGGGAATGTCCCCCAACATGGAATATTTTCCTTGTACAGTATGTGCAGTCTCAAACATCCATCTACCCAAGTAAATGGATACATGGACATGTAACACTATATGGGGTGTACACATGGTAAATTTCATGTAGTCCCTAAAGCACTAACTTCTCTTGTACATGGACACCTGGCAAGGTATATATCCAAGAACTACTACAAAATCTATACTTAAGGTAAAAAATATGTAATTATAACAAAATATTCCCCAAATAGAAAGAATTCATGGTGTGTTTTCCAAACCCATATTTTATAAGATCCTGACTTCCTGAATAGAATTCCCTCACGGCCTATTCAAACCCCATGATTAGCTCAAAAACAATAACAAAAACCATATATGGTTCCCTAAAAATCAAAATACAACATCAAATAAAATCATATGAAAATTTATGGTGAATACATTATAAATTTACTGCCTCTATGTTTAAACCACCAATGATTTAGTCTGATTGATGATTCGCAGCTGCCACATGATAATATGGTGTGACTTGAGCTATGCATCTGTCCCACCATGTACATATATCTCATGTCTCTCAAAAGAAGACCCTATAGGGGTATTCTCCTTGGGAATAGGCAACTATTATGAGTGGTAAAATAATGAAAAGCTAAAAATGGATAACATAAATAATGAAAATGAAAATAAAATGAGAAAACAGAAGGAAAGGGGGACTAGAAAAGGCATGACGCCAAACGAGACGAAATACATCCCCTAGAAATAACCCCCGTCCTAAACTAAAATGTAAAGTCAAAACTTTGATCCCATTATCTAAACATCAGATACCACCAAATGAACAAGTGGGAGTAAATATTAATTAATTATGAAAGTGATAAACATTCGGCCAAAATTTGAGCTTCTTAAAATTCCAAAGGATTGAAATTCTCAGTTAAACATCCTATTTTGGGACCAACATAGTTGTAAAAATAATTATATGAGATATCCTGATAGGATAAATTACCATTTTACATTAAACACCACCAAAGAAAAATTATTCTAATGTCCCCTATTCTTCTTAAACCATCACAACACAGTTCATGACTATTTTGGATATGTATTAACTTGTTATTGTATTCAATACAGTATAATGTGAAGTGGCATAAAGTATTTTTGGATTTAGTTTAATTATAATTTTGATGGATATATTCCCTAATTCATAGTATATATGATATATATAATCCATGTGAGTTATGATTTACATACACATTAGTGTCTATCATTTTCTATGTTATGTTCTTGTAGAAAAATTATATACGTTATAATTTTGGGTTTACCCTAGGTACTATAACATTAATCTAACCATTATATAATATTAAATGGTGAAGATGTACAACATTCATATGATGAATGAATTTAATATCTAAAACAATCACTCTAGTGTGATGGACACATGAGTTAATGATACAACTGAAGGGTCTTCCCTGTGGATTTATAAACCACTTCCCTAAAATTGACGAGATTATAGTGTGGTTTCATATCATTGTACTTGATAATACTATCTCACCCAATGTTCTTGGTCTCTTACCACCTTCTCATCACGAGATATTATTACAACATAGAGGATTGAGATTCCCAAATGAACTACATGTGATTCAAATTAACCTGTGGATACCTATAGAGGTATGATGGTTTTTTCTACATTTTGATATCTATCAAACACATATAAAGTATATCAATAATGATGTAGTTCCTCTTCGGTTTAAGGTGAACAAGATTTATAGTAGTTTTCTACATTTCAACATTTTTTGCAATTTCATATTACCATGCTTGAGAAATCATTTGAAAAGGGTTTTTATCAATTTAAATTGATCTAAAAATGTTAATAGACTCATTTATAACCCCAATTGTTTTCTAATATAATAAATTATTTTACACCTTTCCTTCTTTCTAATAAAATTGAAATCATCAACCATGCGTATGTGAAAACTACCACCTTTATAGAACAATATATTCCTTGTTTTTTCATTTATACCAATCATAGACAGAATTAATAAATGTTCTAAATTGTAAATATGTTTTCTATTTCACTATTAATTTTTTAATAAAAAATATAATTTTTAACTAATGATATAAACTATAAACAATTTTATAAAAATAACTTCCATAAATATGCATAATATGTGGATAATATTTTTGTTATTATAATTTAATATTTTCCAACACGTTAATACTTCATATTCTTTAATAAAATTATAAAATATCACAATAATAAAATCTATAGAAGTAAAAAAATCTATTATAATTATATTACAAATAAACCACCTCTTAATCATTCCTTAAACCTAGTTATGATCATGTTTTCATCGATTTAAGAACCTACATGAACTATATAATTAATATAGAACATGAATTAATTTGTTAAATTAATTAATTGTTTAATATGATTTAAACATTTAAATAATAATTATTTTTCAATTTTAGAGATGTTAAATCAGTTTTTAATTCATTAATTTAAAAAATACCGTTCAATTATCATGAATCACCGAAGCTTGATTGTTATTGATTTTATCTTCATGGATAAAGACTACAACACTCGTAAAAGGAATTTGAAACATGGATAATTATTATAAATCATTCATAATAGAAAAATTAATTATTTTTTTAATGTTAACATTATACTAAGAATTAATATAGACATTACTATTATGAAACTTGTTTAACAAATCAAAACTATAATCATTAGATGTGGTAAAATAGGTAAAAATTAACAAAATTTCATATATAAAGTGTCTATGTATGAATATTATAAATGGATATAGGTATGAGTAATAGTATTAATTATGTTATGAAGATATTTTTTAACAAATGTTAAGGTGAATGCATGAAAGTCTGTACAAGATTTAAGGGTTTTCCAACCAAATTCCACTCTTTGTAACATGTTTTGTATTATTAAGCTAATTTACAATATATGATATATATAATCCAAATTTTAGATGTAATAAGGTTAATGTAAAATTATTCATGGTATTATAATTTAAATTTAATTTCATCTCTTTCAAGAGGTCTTGATTGAATTACATCCAAATCCCTATGTGGGATTTTTTCAATCACAATTTTCATTCATTATTTCTTGTGATATATTCACCACCCATTTATTTTTATGTGGTATATAAATTTTCATGGAATAATTTTCACCATATTAATCATGAATTTAAAATTATTTCCAAGTCTATATTTTTATCTACCTATAATAATATTTTTATTGAAGGGAAATAAAAAATGTTGTAAAACTCATCATTTTCGATGGCCAAAAAACCATCCTAAATTTCTATTGAGTAAAATTTCATGCAATTTCCATGAAAATAGATCTCTATCGGGATAATATAATGTGTAATATATCTTGGAATAAACAAAAATAGGGTTAATCGCCTTTAAATGGGGTTTTAAGCACATAATTTAACATCACACTGATTTATGACAATTGTGACTAAGACTGCAAACCTACTATGAACTCATAGGGCATATGGTTTTGATTATTCACATGATCTTTATGAACTATGATGAAAGTTATTTTTCTATAAATTTTCCTTGGTCTCCTAAAAATAAAATCCATTGATCTTATTCACATCCTTACATGGATATCCTATCATAATCAAAGTACCCTTAACAGTATACTTCATTAATAAGGGAAATAAATATTACATTGATGACACCATACAACTTATAAATTTATTAATTTATATTCTATAGGTATCCATAGTATTCCATTTTTGGTGACATTGGATTTTATTATTTTTCATCATATGAATATCCTTATTTTTACTTAACCATTGTTTTTTAAGGATTGTCATGAAATTTATTTTCAACTCTTATAGTGAACTCATTGGAATTAATCATGTGACAGGTTTGGATGAGAATAACATATCCTCCTGATGTAAATATGATTCTCATGAGGAAAAATATCATGTTTTTTTGTTTATAAATTTCCCAATATCATTATATTGCCTTGTAACAAGGCACTTATACCATGTTATGATGTCCATAATTATGCATTCCATCAGTATGAGATCGATGATTATTTTTATCCATGGTTTCAATTTTTTATAGAAATTTAATTCCATTGCTTTTAGTTGAATACAGATTATTTAATCCTTGTATATCAATTATAACTTGTTTATATTATGATATATTCTTCAATATGATACTTCTTATTGAGAATTTGATATCGACCTTATTCTTTTCCTTTCCCAAGGATTCCAATAGAATAATTATGTTTAAATTTTAGGGATATTATTGAAGGTATAATAATATTCCCATAATGAGTACATGTTGTATCATTTTTTTAAATATTAAGTATGTATGTATCTAGTTTTTAAAGGCTACTAAGTTCTTGGTTCATGAGGGAACTATTGTATTCATTAAAAATAACATATTATAACTACTGAATCTGGGTTTCTAGTGTGTGAGTTGTTAGATTTGGTATAAGAATATGTTTTTAAGAACCTTTGGGAGTATATTTTTTTTGAACCAAGATATATAGTATAATTACTATAAAAAACACTCATGACTTCCAAGGAACACTTTAGAAAATTAAAAATATATTCTATTTTACAATTCAATATCATGTGTTGATTATGTGTATGAAATTTCAGAGAGATATAGGCTAATAAGAGGAATATGACACTATCTACAACTATAGTAAATCCTGTTATGTTCAACCTATGACTGTAAATGATGTTATAGTTGTGGAAAATCAGATCATAACTATACTAAGATAGCTGGCCCGGTTATGGAAAATAATCCTTCGTACATAAGCTATCCTTATGATATAGAACATGGTGTAAATATGATGGACCACTTAATGCAATAAAATCTCATGCATTTAGTAGAAAAATTCATATACTATTTTATAAATAATATAACATGTCCCAAGAGAATATCTTTCACAATTTGGGAAGTAGGGGAAAGGAGAAAGTCATGATGACCATCAGAATAGAGATATGGACCAATTATGGTCAGTAATTAAATACACTAGAGAGAAATATGAGAAACAACAAATGTAACGAGGAACATATAATGATATATTATATGACACAAGAATTCCTCATGGGGAAAGTGGCCAAATATAAAGATAGTTCCTCAATCATAGAAAAAATGTATAAAATATTGTTGAGTATGAATCTAAAAGATTATATAGAAATGATATAGACTATGTACATAGAAATAAGATATATATTTATCATTTATTTAATGGGTTATTTTTGTGCCAGTAATGGGAGTGGGTCTCTAAAACCATTTGATCATATGAGGATTTTTTCTCAAGAACGATTAAGATAAAAAAATGTGTTATATAGGATATATGTATTCGAGGGAAATCATGAGAAGAAGATATTGTTTGATAATTATGGGAAAAAATATGTTGTTAGGGGATGAAAAGAGGGGTGTAATTTTTCACATGTGATAAATGTGGTAAAAATCATTGTGTCTTATAAAATAGTATCATGAACTTTTTGAAATTGTGCATGAATATTCGATGAATCTCACGAATGCAATTTTCAAGAATATGTTTTTGGTGTTCAATGCTATAATTTTATGGAGAAGGTACATTATGTGAACCAATTTAATAAATGTTAAGGGAATTTTATTTCAAAAAATAAAAGGGAGCAAGAAAATTATTATGAAATTACCATATCCATAGTTGAAGATCCTAATGATTTTTGTAAGATACTTTGATTATACAAAAAAAAGATAATAAAGGTAACACACCAACCCAAGCGCCCCATATAATTTCCTGGGGTCAATTCTCCACATGGCCTCAAGTGTGGAACTATGACTGTCAGAGGCTTCTGAATTGGAGTGAGGGTAAATATGTTATGTGGGGAGAATATACCCTTTTTATTAAAGTTCCACCATAGTATAAATCATTATGAAATATACCCATGATATAATAATAATCAATAATCAACCAAACAACACAAAAATTAATCCAAAACATGTAAAATCACCATAAACCAAAGTAGTAAATAATTTAGACCATTAAAGGGACAAGTGTATAATGGAAAACAAAAATAATGACACTCTGACATCACTCAAGTATGTCGTAACATCATGTATGGTTCCCTTATACATGCTCCATCCCGAATCTCATCTCATATATCTAATATATGTCTCCTGACATTATCTTCTCCATAAACAATTTAGTCTTTTTTGGTACAAATAAGGTGGTCTGAGTAGGAAGAAAGTATGACTCAACAGGACCCCACCAATGGAATCTAAATAAATATCTACTCAATAACAATGTATCTTGTTGGATAATGAATAATGAAAAATAAATATATTTATACGGTTCTCATTTATTATTATTATTTAGTCAACAACATCATATCTTATTTGTTATGTTCCAGAGTTTGAATCATAAACAATTGTTATTTAACATTTTACTCTGTTACTGGATTTAATAATTCAATTAGATTCTAGTTATCATTAATGAATTATGGGGATAGATCATCAGTCTTTCACTCCATTGGTACTTGGAGCATCAGTCCCTCAGCCACAACTCATTGTTCACATTCATATATAAATATATATCAGGGGAATAGAGAATCATTCTAGAACCACATTGGTACTTGGAGAATTATTCTCCCACCCCAAACTCATTGTTCACATTCATGTATTGAGGTACACGAGTCATTATTTGGCACCCCAAAGACATTTAGAGCATTATTCCTTGACCCACATATTATTCCTCAATCATTTAAAAAATATCACTGATATATATATATCAAGGATCATCGTAATTAAACTTCTAATAAATCATTCACACCACATAGAACCATTTTATTTATCAATCAAAATCATTGTTCTTTACATTGATCACATGGTATAACAAGAATAATTCTCCATTAGTCCATTTGATATTAATTATTACACAACTCTTTAACCCATCATGTTTAAACGAATAAATCATTTAAATCCCATTGTAAAACCATGAAATAGTGATTTAGTTATATTTCAAAAAACCAAAATTTCTATTATGTATGAACCTGAACCTTCTTTTGAGGTATGTTTTTCATTTTCTGGAGTTTTTGAGAAAAGAGGAGTTTCTGGAAATTTTTGAAGTACATGCCATTTACATTATGAGTACATGCCATGTACTTCGTTTCTGATCGAGGCCGTGTGATGGCCATGTCATGGCCACACACACAGCCATGTAGGGGTGATGTGGAGGCCGGATAAAGTGGAGTACAGAAAATCCAAGTACACGTCGTGTACTCCAAAAGTACACGCCGTGTACTTTCGATTTTTTCATTAAATGGACTGGGGTCACGTCTTAACCCCAAAAACTTTTATTCTCTATCTTCTTCAACCGAGGGCATCCCGTATTGCTGCGAATCTCCTCCGCGCCCCCGATCATCTGTCCGTTCTCCAAATCGACTACCGAAGATTGTGTTGGAACCACAACGGTAAGCTCTTAATTCTCATAGATCTTTGTTTCCCAATTTCTCATCTTTCTCATGTTATCATGGGTTGATCATTTTTGCCATTTTCTTAGATCTATAATGTTCCAAGGAAATTCAAGATACAAGGTTCGAGTATATCAATCCCCTAATGTCGAGGTAGGTGGTTTGTGCCTTTCTGTAAAAAGTCTAGAGTATTTTGTGCAAATTCCTCCAATACCCTTGAACGGGGTATTGTGTGAATCCTTGTTTTTCCATTTTTGTTTTCCTACATTTCTTATATACTTGAGTAGAGGTTATTTTTTGTGAATAGGGTAATTTACTGTGCTTTGGATGCTTTTCCCATACATGTTTTCCTGTTTATGACCGTTTGGTCTAGTTTTTCCTGTTAGGCTATTTCCAGTTCCATGCCTAGTTGTAGGATGCTACAACTGTTCTTCCATGATGAGATGTTGTAGATGCTATCCAAGTAGTTCTTGAGGTTTACTTTGGCTATTTTGTGATACAATACTTGATGATTTTACACATGGATGTGAGAACCTAGTGTAGTAGACCACATGGAGAATGGATGTAATGGCTTCCCCAGAGTGTCTTTAATTTACGATGTGAGAACACATGTGTAATTGAAGTTGAGTTCTTTCTTAGAGTGTTTGTAGTTCCTTGAAGAAGGCCACAAGGGGAATTATATGTTGAGGGCTTACCCAGAGCACCTTTAATACGATACAAGACTATAGGGGGAACTGACGGTGAGTGCTTCCCCAGAGAGTCTATTTTTCATTAGCTGAATTAGAGGGGTGAGACTATGTGTGCCACCCAGAGGGTTACTAGTACTTGTAGGTTAAACCATAGGGTTTAGTATATGATAACTACCCATAGGATACCTATTTGTTTTACTTGCTTGAGTGGCTATTTACTTGTTTGTAATTATGTGATAGAAACTGTGGATTGTTTTCTATTTATTACCCCCCTATTTACTATTTTCTGTACTTTTACATACCATATATTCACTGACTGTTAGGAATAGATCGTTGGGTGGTTTCCTATTGGGACATTGTCTCACACCCTATTTGAGCCATTCTTTTGGGCCCAAACAGATTATATCATTGCAGGTATAGATAAGGGAAAACACTCTTCTACATCAGTTTCTTGATTGCACTGGAGCTGGAGAGCATGAGACCAAGCCGAGGATTGTGATACTGAGGAGTTTCTCATATAATTTTCTTTTGTACTTGGGTTTAGCACAGTGTTCATCATTGTGACATGTTTGGCTATTTTTCTATACTTATTTATATCATGCATCGTTTACATATATTTCTACTCCAGTTGTTTATTATCAGTCTTCTGCTGTTACTGTTGTTGGTATTTACTGCTTCCACTATTGAATGTATTTGTGTACTTTCATTGTGAAATCTTCCAATGGGGGCATTGTTTCCCCACTGTCACACCCAAGGCCCCTAACTGTTAGTCGATAGCCTCTGATGTTTGGAGAAATGCGCTTGAGTCCATGTGACCAACCGGGTACGGGGCGCCTCTAGGCTGCTTCCGGAACCAGGGCGTTACAAAGTGGTATTAGAGGAATTATTTTATCTTGACTTACTGTTTGGAGCCTATATCAAGGGATAGTATTGAAAAGGTTATTGGTAATAAGTTGTGCTTGAGAGTAGCTAACCCATGTACCGGGAAATCCATGCTTCCTCATTTATTGCAATTTTTCCGGTTTGCAATTTTATAGTTGCTTTGATTCCACTATTCGGTGATTCACATGCTTTGAGTTGTTACCATTGTCATTATTGCGGTTCTATTTCCATGAAAACCCGATGAGATGAGGGTATTCCACCTCATTCATCATATAGGCACTTGTTAGAAACCACATGCCATGCATTCTTGCCATTCCATCTAGGATGCATTATCAATTGCATGGTTTTGTGATAGATGTTGTGTAGAATATGCATGTTGCTGTGATATATGAAAGAAAAATATATCTTCTTCTTGTTAGAGATTTTATTGAGTAAGGTTTTACCTGAATGAATGCCAAATTTTGGTCCTTGTGGTGATTATGGGCCTTCATGGACCGGAATTTGGTGGATCATTGACCTGTTTACCTTGTTTATAACTTGTATAAGATGCCAAACATTGATTCACAGGGAGTATGGGCCCTCACGAATTAGAATTTGGCACCTTAATTCTGGTTTTCTATGTTTTCTAGGCTCCAGAGAAATTTCTGAGGCTACTGTCCTGAAAAACCCAGCATACACGGCGTGTAATTTATGGTTACACACCGTGTAGTCTATAGCCGTGTCACTGACTGTGCGAGGAGGGACACAAGGTTGTGTAAAATCTTGTAGCAACACACTGTGTACTATTTTAGCACGCCGTGTAGTATGAAATAGGTTCCCCAACCATGTCACGGACATCACGGGTCATGTTATCTTTTCACATACATGTCGTGTCTGAATTTTACACGACGTGTCTTCTATCTTGGTACCCGGCCATGTCACGAACAACACGGGTCGGTGTTACCCTTTCTCATACACTTCGTGTCCGCCTGGAACACGTCGTGTAGTGTCAGCTGTGTAGTTGGCCGTGTAGCTAACCACACGGTCTGCTGGGACTTATTAGTACACGTCGTTTCCTACTAGAATATTCTATGTAGTGTGACCTAGGTACACAGGTCATTTCACTAATAACACGGGCCATGTAAAGCTTGTTCCATACAAACCGTGTCTACCTTGAACACACCGTGTAGTTTTTTCTTAGGAGAGCCATGTGGCTTAACCGTGTAGAAAAACTCATGCAGGGGAAGAGGATTCAGGTACACCCCGTGTGTTGGGATAACACGCCATGTGTTTGGGGTGTTACATGGAATGTTTTGGAATAATTGCATGCCCATGTAAATGACTTAAGGGAACACACCGTGTAGTCTTTATACATGTCGTGCAGTCGTGTTTTGTATTTTTTTTTTGAATTATTTATTTCCCATGTTCCCTTGTTACCCTTATAGTTTTTAGTCCCTCATAATGTGATCTAATGTGTGATTTTGGCCTTGCAGAGTCATGGCACCGAGATGTCCTCCAGTTTCATGCCAGTTGCTAGGCGGTGATCAGATGTCAAATATGGTTGATCAGGGACTTCCTGCAAATCCTCCAGTTGTGCCAGCCTTGGCACCAGTAGTGATACCAGTTACAAGTGCCGATGCGCAGTTTAGGGAAGGCTTTCTGAGGATGATTCAGACCTTCCAGGGAGATCAACCTCCTACCTCGACTATGGAAGACTTGACGTGGGTTTTCCAGCAGCAGTATCCTCCCACCTTCTCGGGGGAAGGAGGACCTTATGCTGTAGAGTCATGGCTAGAGTCCATGCTGGCAATTTTCGAGCATCTGGAGATGCCTCCAGAGAGGCGGGTCAAGATCTTTACCTACATGCTATGAGACTCTTCCAAGAGGTGATGGGATGTGATCTCATAGGAGGGTCATTAGCAGGTTATGGCGTGGGAGGAGTTTCAGCACGTCTTTTACGACTACTTCTATCCGGAGACCCTGAGGGCCGACCGAGCCCAGGTGTTCATGAGCCTCGAGCATGGTAATATTTCTATAATGGATTATTCCTCTCGTTTCACTGAGCTTTAGTGTTTCACACCCATCCTGAGCGCAGATGGTTTGTTAATGGAAAGAAATTTTAAGGATGGCCTCATACGGGAGATTCGCTCATAGGTGAATAACTTCAGGCTGACTTCCATCACTTCCATCATCAACCCGGAACTAATGGCAGAGTACAATCTGAGGGATTCATGAATTGAGATCCAGGGCAGTTCTGCTTCCAAAGTTAGTACTTTACCAGCTAATAGTAGGAAGCACCATAGGGAGTCTACACACGGTGGTTCGAAGTAGTGAGACACATCTTCAGGTAGCAATGTGGTATACTACCAGTGTGTAAGGGCTGGAAATATGTGACCATAGTGCCAGAGAGACCTAATGGAGTCTGATCTTGTGGAAAGATGGGTCACCTTCAGTGCTTCTGTTAGGTTTTCTCCGGAGTAGCTGGTGAAAGGGGTTCTTCCATGACTCCTTGTTCAAGAGAAGCGCGACCAGTTTCTCACCAGTATGGGAACTGGAGTTCTTCCGACCGTTTGGGCCAAGGTGGAGGTTGAGGATGTGGTGGACAGTCACCGATATTTTAGTGAAATTATGGTGGATTATCTCAGAGTGGTCAGGAAGGGTCACATGGTTGTGGTAAAGGTCAAGCTTTTGCAGTGGAACAGACCCAGCAGGAGTAGGATCCCAGACCCTCTACAGTTCGAGGTACGATCTTAGAAGCCTCAGTTTTATCTTCTTCTCTTTTCGATATAGAGGCTTCCCATAGATTTATCTCTATTTCTGTTATGGATAGTCTTGGTCTCTGCATCTTTTCCTCTACTGGTACTTTGACTCTAGAAACACCGTAGGGGACTAGGGCGGATAGTGTACGTCAGTGCATAGAGTTCCCTCTTGAGGTTGTGGGGTGTCACTTCTTATGGGACCTCTATGTCCTAGAGATGACTGGCTATGATATCATTCTCAGAATGGATTGGCTAGTTCCCTTCCAGGAGGTCATCGACTGTTATCGCCGTAGGGTGAGTTTCATATCACCAGAGGGTGGATCTTTTCTTCATCGGGGCGAGTGGGATGTCCAGGAGAGTCGAGCAAGACCCTAGAATCATGGACTAGGAGGAGTTACGACCCATATTTCAAGTCTATATATGGATGAACAAGGGACTTCACAATTAGTCTTTCCTCCAGTGGTGGATTGTTTCAAATATGTCTTTCCAGAGGACTTTTCGGGTTTGCCACTAGAGCGTGAGGTGGACTTCTCAGTTGAGATTATCCCAGGAGCGGCACCGGTGTCCATTCCTACTTATAGGATGGAGACAACTAAGCTACATGAGCCCAAGAAGAAGTTGGATGGGTTAAAGGCAAAGGGTTTCATCCGACCTAGTACTTCTCCTTGGTGTTCACATGTCATATTTGCGAAGAAGGCAAACGACTCCCTTAGGCTTCGTGTGCATTATCAGAAGCTGAACCAGTTGACGGTAAAAAACCCATATCCCTTGCATAGGATTGATGACCTCTTTTATCAGCTTCAAGGATCCCAGGTGTTCTTGAAGATCGATTTGAGGTTCGGTTATAATCAGTTTCATGTTAGGACATCAGATATACATCTTACAGCCTTCAAGAGCAGGTATGGTCTATAAGAGTATATGGTTATGCCTTTCGGCCTCACGAATGAGCCTGGAGTTTTCATGGAACTGATGAATCGAGTGTTCCATCCATACTTGGAATCTTTCGTGGTGGTCTTCATGGATGATATCTTGGTGTACTCTCACACTCGACATGACCATGATACCCATCTTGAGATCATTCTAAGTACACTGAGGGAGCATCAATTATATGCTAATATCTCAAAATGCCCCTTTTGAATGGATCAGATTCACCTCTTGGGTCATGTTATCTCAGAGACATGAGTTTCAGTAGACCTAGAGAAAGTGAGAGCAGTAGTTTCCTGGGAGAAGTTTAAGAACGTCTTTGAGGTGCGGAGTTTTCTAGGGCTGGATAGATACTACAAACTCTTCATACAGGACTTTCACACTTCGCAGCACCGCTGACAGGTCTGGCCATGAAATGGAGAAGTTCTTATAGTCAGATTCTTGTGAGTCAGCCTTTCATGAGCTGAAAGGGAGGTTGACTTCAGTACCAATACTAGTCTTTCCAGATCCGGGCAAGAGCTATACTATTTACCGCAATGCTTCAGGTATCAGGATGAGATTTTTTCTTTTGCAGGGAGATGGAGTCATTATGTACGGGTCTCGGTAGTTGAGGCCACATGAAAGGAACTACCCGACGCACGATCTCGAGCTGGTGGCAGTTGTTCATTCCTTACGCTGTTGGATAAATTATCTTCTGGGATACCACTTTGTGGTTTTCACTGACCACAATATTCTCAAGTACATCTTCACCCAGCATGATATGAATCTAAGACAGCGTAGGTGGGTTGTGTATCTTCAGTCCATTGACATTGATCTTGCTTATAGGATAGGAAATGCTAACGTAGTGGATGATGCATTGAGAAGGAGGACTCAGATATATGTAGTTCAGCAGGCCAGCAGTGAGTGGCAGCTTTTGGCTCTGTTCTCTGAGATGCATTTAGCGGTTCACGACAGACAGTGTGATCGTACCACGATTCACTATTTTATTCCACCCTTACACCGCTGTTTTAAACTAGTTTTGTAATGAATATTTAAAATATAATAATAAATTTAACTCAATGTTTGAATCATTTAATTAATGTTAATCAACATTATAATTATAAACGTTACTTGTTTTTATTATTTCAATGTAGGTGGAGATTATTTGGAGGGTCCTTGATGAAGTGGAAAAAACGTGCCAAAAATTTCATGGATCCATGGATATCTGCCCACGTTTTTAAATATTACCCAAATTCAGTGAATCCAAATGGGCTTAAATTTTGTGGAACGGTCTAAAATTTGATGGGCTACATTTAATATGCATGAGCCGAAGCCCCATTCAGCCTCTATGATGTCCATACTAACTGATATTTCCAATGAATCAATGTTGGACAAAGTCAAATGTGGTGTTCTATATTTTATCAATATCATGAGCTAGAGTGGTCCAAATGGTTCCAAACATTCGGTGGAGATAGTCAAGAGGTGGGGATACAACTTTTATATTTTCTCCAAATCGAGATAAGGATATCTGAAGGCCGAAACGTGTGGTACAAGTGGATTGATGAAATATGTGTTCCTAAAACCAACTTCCAATTTTCCTATTAAATGACACATTGGGCTCTCTATTTGAAAGTTTGGCCAGGAGGAAAGGTGCATCCATTTTGGAGTCCCCAAGGAGTCTTCTCAACATCCATATCATTTCTGGAGGCTATGGGAAGTGCTACTTCAACATCTATTTCTTCTTCCTCTCCCATGGGTTTCGAAACCCCTTGTGATCACCCGGGGAGGAATGTGATGTAATCCTGAGCTTCCAAGTTGTATTATTTTGAATGATTTTTTTAATTCTACGATGTATGTTGTTTTTAATAATCCTATATTTTTATTTAATTGAGTTATATACTGGTATGTTATACTCAACTCAAATGATCATGTTTGGGGGTACCCTTTCATGTGATGTTTCACACACCATTCATCCCTTTTTCTTCCCTCATTCAATTGCGGTGTTTGTGTGGTTCATATTGGTCAATTGAACTCACAAAAGTACTATCAAGATCATGAAAATTTATTTAATTGTATCAAAAATAAGTAACATACATGCCTGAACAACACATCGAGTTATTTGTGTGTTGCCTTGGTGAGTTTCGGTTATGATGTCGAACACAAATCACTCAATCATCGGAAGTGTCCGGTGAAACATTGTGTGTTTTCGACTGAACCCTAGAAGCTATCCTAGAATAAAATCAGTAAAAATATGTTAATATTTGTTAGAAACCAGGTATTAAAATATCATAACCCCATCCCTTGAAGTGATGAAGGATGATCATCATGAGAATTCCCCGGGTTGATCACGTTTAATCAATCTTGTTCATTTCTACATTGTTTTATCGCTTTCATTTCCTATTTTCATCATTAATCATAAAAACCCCAAGTTTTACAAAACCTAATTCACCTTATACTTTCACAATCAAAACCCTCTTTTTAAATTAATTATCTAAGGCTCCTTTGAGAGACGACCTAGGGTTTCTGCTATACTGCAGAAATTCTAGTCAAAATTAAACTAATTTGACGTGTTTGACAATGCGATCAAATTTTGGCGCCGTTGCTGGGGATCCAAGATCATTTTTCCATTATTTCCTTTTATTTATTTATTTTACTTCTTAATTAATACTTCTTTAAATACCCCGTCCCCATTTGATTGTTTTTGTTTTGGATTTTGTCTTTATTTTTGTTTTTTTGGTGTGTTCTTTATCTCTCTCTCTCTCTCTTCTCCATCTCCCTCTCTAATCCTATAGTATAACATTATATTCTTATTTCACCCTTCTTATGTTTTTTATCCATCTCAAATAAAAAAAACAACACAATATAAAAATCAATCTATCAAATTGGACATCATTGTTGCATGACAAGATCTGGTAAAGCAACACTACTTGAATTTGATCCAAAAATTGAAAAGCCACTTCACACACAAATCAAGGCATCTAGAGAAGGTAAATCAAGTAAAATTGAGGAACCCCTGTTGAAACCTTAAGTGGACCTAAACCAATCTAAAATTGAACCCAATAGAACCCTAGAAAACATGGCAGCAAATAACCGAACTTTAAAAGAACTGACCACCCCTGACGTGGAATACCAACCTGCGTACATCCTATATCCTGAGGAAACAACCAACTTTGTGCTGAGATCAGGTATCATCCACTTTCTTCCTAAATTCCATGGTCTTCCCGGTGAAGACCCTCAGAAACATCTTAAAGAGTTTCATATATTTTGCTAAACCATGAAATCCCTAAATGTGTCTGAGGACTTAATCAAGTTAAGGCCTTCCCTTTATCCCATGATGGTGTATCAAAAGATTGTCTATACTATTTTCCAACCACGATTGGGGGCTATAATGACCTTAAAAGACTCTTTATAGAGATGTTCTTCCCTGCCTCCCAAACTACATCAATTAGGAATGAAATATGTGGGATTAGTCAATCATAAGGAGAGACCCTTCATGAATATTGGGAAAGATTCAAAAGACTTTTCTCATGATGCCCCGACCACCAGATTAGTGAACAAATATTAATCAAATAATTATATGAGGGACTTATTCCCATGGATCGTGGAATGATTGATGTTGCATCTGGTGGGGCCCTAGTTGATAAAACTCCTTCCGCTGCTTGTGACCTAATATCCAACATGGCTCAAAATACACAACAATTTGGTACATGATCAATTTCATCAACCCAATGAGTTCATGAGGTAAGTCATTCAGCCCTAGAAAAAAAGGTAGATACTAAAATTTATGAGATGCATACCCTTATACGACAATTAGCTCAAGCACAAGGTAACTCACACTCTACTTCTATTCCATTACATTGTGGTATTTTTTCTGATAACACTCATTTTTATGACTAGTTCCCACAACATCAAGATTCATCTGAGTCTTGTGCAGCTGTGTTCCCAGGGCGTCCATTCCAAAAAGCACCTCCCTTCAAGCAAGAACAGTTCAGGCCCAATCCAAATCCAGGGTGAAAAGCACAACCCCAATACCGACTAGGAAGAAACTCAAGCTACCCCAAGCAGAATTGGTATCAACAAGGCCAAGGTATGCAACCTTCTTATCCATTATTATATCAAAACAATCCTCCTCCTCCAAAATCAGAACCAAGCCTCGAGGATATGGTGAAGCAAATGGAAACCCAAAACCTCCAGTTCCAACAGACCACAAAATCAGCAATTCAATATTTGCGAACTCAAGTGGGACAATTGGTGAACACCATCAGTGATCTTAAGATGAAAGGTTCTGGACAACTACCATCTCAACCCATCACCAATCCAAAGGACAAAGGTAATGTATGTGGAATTACACTTTTTATTGGTAATGAAGCTTCTCCTTCTACTGATTCAATGAAATAGGTATGTCCCCCTCTTGAAAACACTCCTCCCCAAACCTCAAAAATTCCATGTAATGAAATAAAAAATAAAAAGGGAATTCAAATCATCATTGATGATTAAAATGAACAATCCAGTCCTCTTACTTTCCCACAAATACTCTCTAAATCTATGAGAAATTCCTATAATGATATTGATAATGAGATAATGGATACATTTAAAAAAGTTAAAGTTAATATTCTTTTATTGGATGCAGTCAAGAAAATTTTCCGTTATGCCAAATTTCTTAAAGAACTTTGCACCCATAGATGAAGGTTGAAGGGGAATGAGAGAGTCAACATGGGTAGGAATGTCTCGGCCTTGATTAAACCAGCAATGCCAACCAAATGCAAGGATCCAGGCACATTCATGATACCGTGTACCATAGAGGAGACATTATTTTCTGATGCTATGCTAGATTTAGGTGCTTCAATTAATGTAATGTTCCACTCCGTGTATACTTCTCTATAGGTCTGAGAGATTCAACCAATAGGCACTGTCATGAAACATGCCAACAGGAGTACAACGCATCTAAAAGGAGTGATTGAGGATGTCCTTGTCAGAGAGAAGAATCTCATCTTCCTCGCTATTTTTTACAATATTGAGATGGAAGATACCCGAACTCAAGGACACGCTCCTCTCATACTTGGGAGGCCATTCCTCAAAACAGCAAAGACGATCATCAACTTTCACAATGGTACACTTTCCATGGAATTTGGTGGAGAAAAGGTAGGTTTTAACATCCTTGAGGCTATGAAACACTCCATTGAAGAGCACTCTAATCATCTTATATATTCGATGGAAGTGCCCTCAAACGATGTACACACACACTATTCTCTCCTCAACCCAAACTCTGGTTCATTTTTTTTCTTCACCCAAGGATGATTTTAGTTTTGAGACATGTTTTGAGTGTTGTGTGGGTTTTGGAAAGTGTAAATTTTGTGGTTTAACTGATGACTGTGCTCATTCTGAGGTACCCATGACCGTTGATGATTCTGAAAATCTCATTTCTATAGATTCTCTATCTTTAGAGAATAAACATGAGCAGATAGACAGTTTAATGGACCTCACTCCCCCTGAATCCCCTCCCTCAATCCAAAAACAACTGGTGTTGGAACTTAAACAACTTCTTTCTAATTTAAAATATGCATATCTTGAGGGTATTGACCAATTGCCCGTCATTATTTCCAATAACCTCTCTCCACAATAGGAATCTAAACTGCTCAAACTTCTGATAGAGTGTAAAAAGGAAATAGGATGGACATTGGATGATATTCCTGGGATTAACCCATCTATTTTTATTCACAATATACTTTTGTATGATGTGGCTAAGCCCATAAGACAATCTCAACACCGGTTGAATCCCACTCTCCTTGAAGTGGTAAAATTGGAAGTCAGTAAATTACTTTCTGCGAGGATCATTTATCCTATATATGATAGTAAATGGGTTAGCCTAGTGAAAATTGTACCTAAAAATAGGAATAATAGTTGTGTCAAATGAAAGGAATGAGTTGGTTCCAACACGTTTGCAAAACAGTTGGTGAGTCTGTATTCACTACCGTTGAATGAATCAAGCCACGCGGAAGGGCCACTTTCCATTACCTTTCATTGACCAAATGTTAGAACGATTGGCCAGTAAGTCCCATTATTGTTTCCATGATGGCTATTCAGGTTATTTCCAAATCCATATAGCCCCTGAGGATCAAGAAAAGATCACATTTACCTGTCCATTTGGCACATTTGCTTACAGAAGGATGCCATTCGGTCTATGTAATGCTCATGTTACTTTTCAATGATGTATGTTGAGTATTTTTCTGAGTACCTTGAGATTTGTATAGAAGTATTTATGGATGATTTCATGGTATATGTATCTTTTTTTTATGATAGTTTGAAACACCTAGGTTCTGTCCTCCGCCGCTGCATTGAAAAAGATCTTGTTTTAAATTATGAGAAATGCCCTTTTATGGTTGAGTGTGGGATAGTTATTGGTAATGTCATTTCAAATAAAGTAATTCAAGTTGATAAATATAAAATTAAATTAATTTCAACCCTTCCATATCCAAAATGTGTTTGTGAGGTGCGATCGTTCTTGGGTCATGTTGGTTTTTACCACCGATTCATTAAATACATTAGTAAGATAGCACTTCTCTTATCTTGGTTATTACAAAAAGATTCTAAATTTGTTTTTGATAAAATTTTTGAGGATGCTTTAAATTCACTAAAAATGAGTCTCACATCACCTCCCATCATCCAACAACCAAGGTGGGATCTACCCTTTGAACTTATGTGTGATGCCTCTAACTTTGCAGTTGGGGCAGTTTTATCACAAAGGGTTGAGAAGGCTCCTCATGTCATTGTGTATGCCTCGCGTACCCCTGACCCTGCCCAGGTAAACTACATAACTACTAAAACAGATCTTCTTTCTATTGAATTTTCCTTGTAAAAGTTCCATTCCTATCTCATTGGGTCAAAAATCATTGTCTCTTTGGATCATGCTGCCCTTCGTTTTCTCATAAAGAAACCTGAAGCCAAGCCCCGCCTCATTCGGTTTATGCTCCCCCTCCAAGAGTTTGACATTGAGATTAGATATAATAGAGGGGTAGAGAATGTGGTAGATGACCACATTAGTAGGATTTCCCCACCATTGGACCATCATGTTGACTCACCCCTACCCGTTGGAGAAATCTTCCCTCATGAGAACCTTTGTGATGTTGTGGACCTTACCCCATGGTATGCAGACATTGTGAATTTTCTATAAACATCTAGGGTCCCCACTGATTTTAACACTCCACAATCCCAGATACTTAAACATGATTCACGATGGTACATTTGGGATGACCCATATTTGTGGAGAATTTTTAGTGATCATGTTGTTCGTCGGTGTGTCCATGACAATGAGTTCACCTCTATTTTGACCTTCTTCCACACCTTGGAATGTGGGGGCCACTTTGGATCTCAACATACAGCTCGAAAGGTCCTTGACTCAGGACATTAGTGGCCAAAATTGTATAGGGATGCCCGTAGATTTTTCAAGTCATGTAGTTGTTGTCAATTCACAGGGAATATCTCCAAGAGGAATGAAATACCCCAAAACCCCATGTTAATTTGTGAGATCTTCGATGCATGGGGAATTGACATCATGGGACCTTTTCCAAATTCATTTGGATTTGTATATATCTTATTGGCTGTTGAATATGTATCTAAATGGGAGGAAACAAAGGACACCATGACCAATGACTCTCGAGTGGTTGTTGATTTTGTGTGGTCCCAAATTTTCAGTAGGTTTGGTTTACCAAGATTCATCATTAGTGATCAGGGTTAACATTTTTGCAATCACAACATGAAAAAATTGCTTCATAAGTATGGGGTTGATCATAATGTATCCACTGCATATCACCCCCAACCTAATAGAAAAGCAGAAATATCCAATCGGGATGTTAAACGAATCATGGGAAAAATGGTACAACCCAATAGGAAAGATTGGAGTTTGCGCTTGGATGATGCACTTTGGGCGTACCATACAACTTTTAAAAACCCAATCGGAATATCACCATATAGAATTGTGTTTGGAAAGGATTGTAACCTCCCAGTTGAGGTATAACACCATGCATATTGGGATTTTAAACAATGTAATATGAACCTTTCAGATGCAAGTGAGAAAAAAAAGATACAGATTCAAGAGTTGGAAGAAATTCGACGTGATGCATATGAAAACTCCAAAATCTATAAAGAGAAGACATACACTATTCATGATAGCATGATTCAGTAGCAGAAATTCCATATTGGTGAGATGGTCCTCATGTACAATTCTAGGCATAAGCTCCACCCAGGTAAGCTTCATTACTGATGGCTTGGTCTTTATACTATTACTAATGTTTACCCTTTTGGTGCAATACAAGTTTTTCATGAGCAGAGTGGATGAATTTTTACCATCAATGGGTAGAGACTTAAACACTTCTATGATGATTTTCCGAAGAATCCGGTGGAGGAAATCCACCTTCTCGATGCATCATACCAATAAATCACTCCAGGTTTTATCCTTCCTTCTCACATTCTCAATTATTTCTGTGAGGACACTTCACATTCTAGGTGTGCGGGGTGGATACATTCCTAGGCTAGATAGGAATTTTCATCGTTTTCTCCTTTCTTATCTTTTTAGCCCGTTTTATGGTATTTTCATTTTTCCCCATCAACAATTTCAAAGCTCAATGATTTGGTGACCATTAAGGGGGGAATGTAAAAATACCATAACGAAGTCTAAAATGAATTTTTGTATGAATTTTACATCAGGAGGTGATTTTTATTGAATTGGTTTTCTGTCAATGATATAAATGGGTGTATCTATGTGAAACCTTTGATATGATTTATGCCCATTGTGTGAGTAGTTTTTGGGAAAACTGTGTCACTAATATCTCTAGGAATTTTTGCACCAAACAACAAATTGTGATTATTTCTTACTTAATATAAGTTAAATATATGTTGGGTTAATATTTTTCAGCTGTAAATGATATTTCCATACCTTCATTCCTTATCCGATCTATGTCATTACTGTACCAGACTGACCTATGCGTGTGTACCTAATGTCCGACTGTAGTACGCCCTCAAAATTTATTTTGTGTCTTGGGTAGGTCAAAAACCACTCCTCCTCAACCTTTGATCTTGTTATAACTATTGCAATTAGTGTCATGAGGAGATCAAACTAGGGTTAAGAGATGAGTGTGATATTTGTTCTAAATGAAACTTCAAATAAAGATAAATAAATGAGGAGAGTGATGAAATGTTCAACATATGGGGATATCTAGGTCGGGAGCTTATGGTTTGACTTTTGGGAATGCTTAAGTTAGTTGGTCTTGAAATATGATTGCAAAGGATGTATAGTAGGTTCGGTGGAAAATATCATTTAATATGAAAAAATGTTAAAATAACATATATTTATTGGATAGAAAGTGGAAAGAATAGCATGGAATGGTTTTCACACACACAAATGGAGAGTGAGTGTCATGGTTTAAATTTCAATTCCCTTCTCAATTGGGTATCATGAATCTTTTTCAATTTCTCTATGATATGATTTATGAGACATCTTTTTCTATTTTCACTAAGAATAACTCCTTGGTGTGGTTCATGCATTGATCAATTTACTTTAAATAAAATTTCCTCAAATGTTGGAAATATATATATATGAAATATTAGGATATGGGACATTTCCCAGGAGTGAAAATGTTTAGGTGTGGGGGTGTGATCGTACCACGATTCACTATTTTATTCCACCCTTACACCACTATTTTAAACTAGTTTTGTAATGAATATTCAAAATTTAATAATAAATTTCACTCAATGTTTTAATCATTTAATTAATTTTAATCAACATTATAATTGGCAATGTTACTTGTTTTTATTATTTCAATGTAGTTGGAGATGATTTGGAGGGTCCTTGATGAAGTGGAAGAAAAATGGGCCAAAATTTCATGGATCCATGGACATTTTTCCACTCTTTTAAATAGTACGCGAAATCGGTGCATCCAAATGGGCTGAAATTTTGTGGGCCAATCCAAAATTTTATTGGATATATATACTATGAAAAATCCAAAGCCCCATTCTGCCTCTACGATTCCCATACTAACTGATCTGTCCAAGGAATCAAAGTTTCACCAAGTCAAATGTGGTGTTCTATATTTTTTCAATATCACGAGATGTAGTTGTCCAAATGGTGCCAAACATTTTGTGGAGGTAGTCAAGAGGTGGGGATACAACATTTATATTTTCTCCATATTGAGATAAGGATGTATGAAGGCTGAAACGCATGGTACAAGTGGATTGATGAAATCTGTGTGCCTAAAACCACCTTTCAATTTTCCTATAAAATGACACCTTGGGCTCCCCATTTTCATGTTCAGACAGGAGGCAAGGTGCTGCCATTTTGAAGTCCCCAAGGAGTCTTCTAAACATCCCTATCAGTTCTGGAGGCTATGGGAAGTGCTACATCAACATATTCTACTTCTTCCTCTCCCATGGGTTTCTAAACCCCTTGTGATCACCCAGGGAGGAATGTGATGTAATCCCAAGCTTCAAAATTGTATTATTTTGAATGATCTTTTTAATTCTAGGTTGTATTTTGTTTTTCCTCATCCTATATTTTTATTTAATTGAGTTACATACTGGTATGTTATACTCATCTCAAATGATCATGTTTGGGGGTACCCTTTCATGTGATGTTTCACACACCATTCATCCATTTTTCTTCCCTCATTCAATTGTGGTGTTTGTGTGGTTTATATTGGTAAATTGAACTCACATAAGAAATGTCAGGATCATGAACATTTAAGTCATGGTATCACAAATAAGTAACATACAAACCTGAACATCACATCATGTTCTTCGTGTGTTTCCTTGGTGAGTTTCAGTTATGATGTCAAACACGAATCACTCAATCATCAGCGATGTCCAGTGAAACATTGTGTGTTTTCGACTGAACCCTAGGAGGTATCCTAGAATAAACATAGTAACAATATGTTAATATGTGTTACAAAAGAAGTATTAAAAGATCATATCCCCATCCCTTGAAGCGATGAAGGACGAGCATCACGAGACTTCCCCGGGTTGATCATGTTTAATCAATCATGTTTATTTCTACTTTGTTTTATCACTTTCATTTCCTATTTTCATCATTAATCATAAAACCCACAAGTTTTAAAAAACCTAATTCACCTTATACTTTCAAAATCAAACCCCTCTTTTTAAATTAATGATCTATGGCTCCGTCGAGAGACGACCTAGAGTTGCTGCTATACTGTAGAAATTCTAGTCAAAATTAAACAACTAATTTGACGTGCTGGACAACGCGATCACAAGGGCATAACTTTATATCTTTTGTAGATGTTACATCTGCACTTCTTGATTTGGTACAGATGAGGAAGCTATCAGACTCAGAAGGCCTAGTCCTGTGGGAGAGTGTGTTAGGAGTGGACCCTCTTCCAAGATGGACAGTGGGAAAGGATGAGATCTTGTGTTTCCAGGGATGCGTATGGGTGCCAACAGACATACGCGAGGAGATGATGTGAGACTTTCATTCCTCAGTTTGGGAAATTCATCCTGGCATCACCAAAATGCATCGTGATCTACACCGCTAGTATTGGTGGCTAGGTATGAAGAGAGATGTTGCTAGTTTTGTAATGAGATGTCCCACTTGTCAGTAGGTGAAGGACGAACATCAACGACCAGCAGGTCTTTTACAGCAGTTACCCATTCCCGAGTGGAAGTTGAATGACATTGCAGTGGACTTAATGATTGTTTTGTCGAGATGACATCGTGGGAATGATGCAGTATTGGTTTTCATTGACAGACTCATGAAGGTTGCTCACTTTTTCCTGATCAAAGAGACCTTCAGGGATGATGATCGGGGATGGTTGTACATCCGGGAGATTGTACATCTACATGGAATTCCACACTCCATTGTTTCCGATAGGGATGCACATTTTACTTCTCGGTTATAGCAGGGGATTCAGAAGGCTTTGGGTACACAGGTACTTTTGAGTATAATATACCATCCCCAGACAGATGGTCAGTCTGAGCATACGATTCAGGTTCTTGAGGATATGCTTTGATCTTACATTCTGGACTTTGGAGGCTCTTGGGAGAAGCATATACCTCTTGTGGAGCTTTCCTAAAATAATAGTTTTCAGGAAACTATTCATATGGAACCTTATGAGGCTTTATATGGTAGGCCCTTCCGATCACCTTTATGCTGGCTGGAGGTAGGAGAGGAAACTTTGATGGGACCTCGTCTTGTTCAGGAGACCTCAGAGTAGATAGAGTTTATTCAGAAGAGGATGGCTACAACGCAGTCTTGACATAAGTCTTATGCTGATAAGTGGAGATGACCTTCAGAGTTCAAGGTTGGGGATCAGGTTTTCTTGTGTGTTGCACTGAAGTTGGGATACAAGAGGATTCAGATACAGGGTAAGCTTTCACCACAGTACGTCGGGCCATTTGAGGTGTTGGAGATTGTTGGGCCGGTTGCATATCGGCTGCAGTTACATCAGAGGTACCGGGCTATGCACGACGTCTTACACGCTTCTCAGCTCCGACATTACTTTTCAGACCTGTCTTATGTCTTTCTACCTGAGGAGGTTTAGCTCTTAGTAGATGCATTGTTTGAGGAGCATCCTATGCATATTTTCGATCACAGTACGAAGGTTCTCTGTGGCCAGTCTGTTCCTCTGGTACGGGTGCTATGACTGCATGGGAGAGTACTAGACGAGACTTGGGAGAGGGAGGCCAAAGTATGATTGTAGTGGTTGGAGCTGTTTGGGGTTTCTTCTTCTATGAATCACTAGGGAAATTCGGGGACAAATTTCTTTACAGGGGGATGTTTGTAAGAACGTAGACCTTCTTTTCAGGTATGTTTTCCTTTTTCTGGAGTTTTTGAGAAAAGAGGAGTTTCTAAAAATTTTGAAGTACACACCTTGTACTTTATGACTACATTCCATGTACTTAGTTGCTGATAGAGGTCGTGTGTTGGCCATGTCATGGCCACACACACGGCTATGTAGGGGTGATGTGGAGGCTGCCTAATGCGGAGTACAGAAAATCCTAGTACACGCCATGTACTCCAAAAGTACACGCCCTGTAATTTTTTTTCATTAAATGGACTGGGGTCGCGTCTTAACCCCAGAAACGTCTTGTTCTCCAACTTCTTCGACCGAGGGCCTCCCGTATGGCCACGAATCTCCTCCGAGCCCCTGATCCTCTGTCAGTTCTCCTAATTGACCACCGTCAATCGCATTGGAACTGCAACGGTATGCTCTTCCTTCTCCAAGAGATTTGTTTACCAATTTCTCCTCTTTCTCAAGTTATCATGGGTTAAGAATTTTGGATATTTTCATTGATCTATGACATTTCATGGATATTCATTCTTTGAGGTTCGAGTATATCAATCTCCTAACATCAAGGTAGGTGGTTGGTGGCTTTCTGTAGAAATTCTTGTGTAATTTGTGCAAATTCCACCAATACCGTTGAATGGTGTATTGCATGTTTCCTATTTTTCCCTTGTTGTTTTCATTAATTGATTATATACTTGAGTAGAGGTTATTGTTTGTGAATAGGGTAATTTACTATGCTTTGGATGCTTTTCCCAGGCATGTTTTCCTATTTATGACCGTTTGGTCTAGTTTTTTCTGTTAGTCTATTACCAGTTCCATGCCTATTTGTAGGAGGTATGACTGTTCTTCCATGCTGAGATGCTATAGATGCTATCAAATTAGTTCTTGAGGTTTACTTTGGCCGTTACATGATGAGATACTTGCTGATTTTACACAGGGCTACGAGAACCTAGTGTAGTAGACCATAGGGAGAATGGACGTAAGGGATACTCCATAATGTCTCTAATTTATGATGCGAGACCACATGGGGAATTGAAGTTGACTACTTCCTTAGAGTGTCAGTAGTTCCTCGACGTGGTCCACAGGGGGAATGATACGTTGGGTGCTTCCCCAGAGTTCCTTTAGTATGATACGAGACTATAGGGGGAATTGACGGTGAGTGTTTCCCTAAAGAGTGTATTTTTATTTTGCTGAACCAGATCGGTGAGACTGTGTGTGCCTCCCAGAGGGGTTCTAGTACTCGTAGGTTGAACCATAGGGTTTAGGCTGTGAGAACTACCTAGAGGTTACCTGTTTGTTCTACATGCTTGAGTGACTGCTTACATGTTTGTAATTATGTGCTAGAAACTGTGGATTTTTTTCTATTTAGTACTCCCCTGTTTACTGTTTTCTATAATTTTACCTACCATATATTCACTGACTATTAGGTACAAATCTTTGGGTGGTTTCCTAATGGGACTTTGTCTCACACCCTATTTGGGCCACGCCTTTGGTCCCAAACAGATTATATTGTTGCAGGTATAGATAAGGGAAATCACCCTTCTACTTCAGGTTCTTGATTATACTAGAGCTGGAAAGAATGGGGCCAAGCCAAGGCTTGCGATGCTGAGGAGTTTCTCATATGTTTTTATTTTGTACTTGGGTTTAGTATTTTGTTCATTATTTTGACCTGTTTAGCTGTTTTTTAGGATTATGTGTATCATGCATCATTTACATATATTTCTTCTCCAGTTATTTATTATTAGTCTTCCACTGTTACTATTGTTGGTATTTACAACTTCCATTGTTGTATGTATTTGTGTACTTCCACTGTGTACCCTACCAATGAGGGAATTATTTCCCCACTATCACACCCAAGGCCCTTGATGCTAGTCGGAAGCCTCTAGAGTTTGGGGAAATACGCTTGAGGCCATGTGACCAACCAGGTACGGGGATCCTCTGGGTGGCTTCAGGAACCCAGGAGTTACATCTTATACATTCCATCTTTCATAATTTCATGGTAATTGAAACTCCCCATGTTTTTTCAATCAAGCCCAGTCTCATAATCTCTAACGGGATCCATGAAGGGTATCACAATTTCAGGAAATTTAGTTCAACTTTTTTATTTAAATGAAATATCACAACATGGAAATATAATGTAAAAGTTACATACTCATGATAATAATCATTAATATGGTAAAATACCAATTAGAACACTTAACTTTAATATATTTATGGATGATCACAAAACTTTATCCCATAATTTGATGTAGAATGAATGAAATTACAATGACAATGAAGATCTAGGATCAAAACCTAGTGAAGAGATCCCAAAAATTAATATCCATTAAAACCTATATCTAAAACATAAAAAATAAAAGGAAAACTTCCCTATTATAAGGGGAGGTAATTATGTTTGATATAAAAAAAATTAATGAGGAATAAATTAGATACTCTAGATGGTTTGGTTTCTTCCACAAGATCTCTGATTCTAACCAGATACAGTTAAAGGAGACTAGGAATCCTATAGGTATCCTCCAAGATAAAAGGAATAAAAGTTTGGTTGATAGGGGTGAATAGGTATATAAACAAGGGGATTATGATATATTTATTATATTTTGGTTCTTTTAATTCATGTGTGCATGGTTTCCCATATGAGCTGCATGGTTTTTCCAACTATGAACCATAACAATGAAACCCTACTTTCTAGGGTGCATGATTACTAAAAGTTGGGGGTATGGTTCTATAATATGATTACCAACTATGAAAACCCCCTATTTTTAACACTGTGTGGTTTCTATGGGGTGGGCACATGGTTTGGGATAATATTTCACAAACCATTCACTACCGAAGAAACATCCAAAAACCTATAAAACTAACATGAATGGACCCAAGACAATACAAAAACAATATAACACTAAAATTGGTTAAAACTGACATGAAAAAGTGGACTAGACATATCCAAAATGTTCATGATCTTATAATATCCTCGCATTATAATAGCTCAACCTCAAACAATACTATAAAGCATCATTAAGCCTTCATGGTGAAAATTTTGGGCCACTAGGCCCACATATAGGTTTCAATCCCACATGTTTCCTCCTAAACACAACAATACTTTTATAACACTAAGAAAAATGACACTACCTTTCCCAAAAAAAATTTATCACTATGATCCACAACATAAATAAGATTCTCCTAAAATGACGCATTAGCCTCTATCTCGACATCATCAATGTAGATCACATGATATAGATGAGGGTGATACTTACGAATCTATGAAATAGGAAAAACGTCATTTATATTATTATAATTATGTGGATGATCAAATATATAGGTCCCCAGTATGGCCCTATTGATAATTGGAAAATGTTTGCAAAACATGGGTTCCAACTTTCACAACCTATGATGACTCTAGGGAACCAATATTAGTAAAACCTAAAAGAAAACCCTATAACCTATAGTAAACTCAAGAGGTAAATGAAGTTGATTAAATTGGGACTCCTGTCTAATTAGCATTATTCCCATATGTTTCTGATTCAACTGAACCTCTTCCAACTTCCCCTACTTGATAATCGGTTCCAACAACACTGACTCACCTCCCTACATCCAACATGGTGGTTATATACATTGTTTACCATAAAGAGCATCATATGGTGTCATATAAATATTATCCTGAAAAATGTTTTTATAGGATAACAAAAACAACACTATGTTCTTCTACCAAGACCCTAAAAATTCTAGGATGCATCCTCACACCTTGTACTATAGCTCTTGAATGGCATTCTCAGATTGAGTGTCACTATATGGGTGAAAAATTATACACATAAACACGTGATCACTTAATGAATTTTGATAACCTTTCCGGAAGCATGAAGTAAAACACAAATCATGATTTGAAACTATTATTTGTGATGCCCCAAGAAAACATACAATCATATGAGAATAAAATTAAACCAACTAATCTAGTGTGAGAGTTTACTAGATATGAATTAAATGAAAAACATCTATCAACTGATATACAATCACCCATATAACATAATTCTTCTAAGGTTTCCTCAGAAGAAACAACAAGAGGTCCATGGTAGATTCATTCTACCACTATTCAATAATAGGGAATTGGTGTAGTAAACCACCATCTTGTTGATGCTCAACCGTCACATATTGAGAGGTGTGGCATCATGTCTTGAAAACTACAATCTATTTTTTCATGAATGACAAAAAATTTAATCAACACAGTTAATGGTAAATTTTGGTAGAACTAGTTTTCATTAACCATATTGAGTCATGAAACTCATGCATCGTATCCTATTTCAAAAAAATAGGAACAAGAATATAACCATGGTCATAGATGATATCAACCTCATATATAGTTCAATTGGAAGGTGAGTCCCCACCTTTTTTGGATTTCACTCAATGAGAAAAACTATGAATCCTCAAACATTGTTTCCTTGAGATGGATCAAGCGCATAGACTCAATTGATAAGGGAATAATATTCAAATTACCTTGAATGTAATGAACCTATATATGCATCTCAACCATAAAATCCATATTCATAAATATAAAACTATTCTCCTTGACAACCTATTTTTGTGTCTTTATTCTCAAAGCATCTACAACACTATTTCCTTTATCAGGAATATAGGATATTGCGAAATCCAATGACTGTATATACTCAACCCATCATTACATCTAAAAATTCTTGTCTTTCTACGAATATATATATATATTTATCTTGTTTGGTTGGTATAGAAAATAAGCCGTTTCATCAAAGGTAACATCACCATTACATTAACGCACAAACTATTGTGGCCAACTATATATTTTTTAGGATAATTCCATTCACGTAGAGCCAACTGTGGTGACCCATATATAAAAACTCTATCTCTATGAATCCAAATTATTTCATTTCCAATCCTGAACACATCACAAAAAATGATATACTCCTCACCAGACTTGGGTAGGATCAAAATCAGTGTAGTAGTCAAATGCTTCTTCAACACTTTAAATGAATTCTTAAATTCTCCATGTAACTCAATATTGATACCCTTATTATTCAAAGATGATATTGGTGAAACCAAAGGGAAAAATTCTACGATGAATGCATGATGACATGCCAATAAATCCAAAAATCATCATATGTCAAAAACAAATCATGGGATTATCTTAAGAAACATTTTACTAAAATTTATATGCTTCCACTAACACAACTTCATCAGAGATGATGTAACCCTGTAAGGTCCTCAAAACTTCAACAAGGGAAGAAAATGCTCTCATAAAAACATTGCAGAAGGATGCAAGACTTCTTGCAAGACTAGTAAGGTAAATGGAATCAAATTGAGTTTCAAACATTAAAATAAACTTGAAGAAATTAAATTTAGAAAATGGTTTTTGAGTGACCCACGTACCACCCCTGGGAAGTGTTTTTGGACTGAATGAACTGTGAACCACTGGTACGTAGAACGACCCACGAGGAGAAATCCCATTGAGCAATGGCTAGTGAACCCAGGCACCCAGAAACTGCATCAATGGGGGAATCAAGCATGTGAGGTCCATTTGCATACCATCTTGGGAACTAAATAGTTTGAGGATGAAGAAAATTAGTAGGGTTATGTAAACTATGACTCAAGAACCATAGCCTCCGTAAACCTTGGTTGACCGAGTCATCAGCGGGTCAAGATATCTATTCGTGGGCTTCCAAATATGCTTCCACATGACCATAGATATGATTTTCCAAATGAATTATAAAATAATAATATAAGGAATTGATAAGGGACTAAAAATGAAAGCAAGAAGGGGACATCAGATGTTGGAAGTAAAAATTCGGAGTGGATTCCGGCTTCAGTCTTGATCATCAGTGAAGCCCAAATTTCAAACCATGTTTTCTGCAGGTATAACTAGATATGAAAAATAATACAAAGGAACTTAATAATAATTGGAGAACCACAAACCTAATTGGTGTAATAGTGAACCTCATATTCCTTGTGGATGAGCTCCCCGCGAACGATGGTCCCCATGACCCTCATTCGATATGATGTTCCGTATGGTGTACTGTTATGCAGAATTAACCTGACACTATGTACCACATCAATATGCAGATGAAACTGAAGCGGTGTGACAAACCACATTCAGAAATGCATACCATTGTGGTGTGTTGTGGTCCATGCCCAAGCCCATGTGCTGCTTCGGTAAAATGATGAAACCTATACCCACATAATATTGTGGTATGCAGATCTCCCCTCATATCGTATAAGAAAATAGTACATGGAATGTGTGTCTTTAGCAATTCTTCCCTCTGGCTCCAATATCGCCCCTCCATTACCGTCTAGTCTTCCATAGTACCTCTACGAACCAGTCCCCACAACATCAGGACAATGTCTCCTCCAAAGCCGCCAGACCCATATGATCAGATCATTGGGCACATCAGTGTGCCCCTTTGAGTCAACATAGCCATGGTAGGTGAATTCTTGAAGGATCTCCCCACAATGGTTTAGAATCTAAGGATGTCTGTAAGGCTACATTCTAATGCTAACCTAAATTACATCAATGGGATGTTGACGTGATCTTCCTCATTCCAGGGATTAAGGGTGATCACTTTATTTTCAATTCAATGAGGAATGGTGATCAGTCTAAGGATTTATGTTCTCTTCTCCTTTTGATGACAGTCAACATTCCTCCCCTTTCCCAGAATAGTTTTTGGGGTGCTCTGACTGAGGTAAGTCCCCAATCTTCTGAGGGACGAGCTGCATGACCTCTAATGTCATCCCACATTTTAAAGGTTCATCACTCTGTGTCTTCACCCATGGTCACCCCGTCCTCTTCCTCTATTGGTTTGCCCTCCACCTTCAGTAGGAGAGGAGGTGTGTGGTTATTTGGATCTATCACATCCTCTCGTTTCTCACATCGAGAATGACTCATGCAGGCTTAAAGATTTGTGACGATTACAACATCCACACAATTATGAACTATGAGAACACTGATTCATAATAAAAAATAATATATTGGATGCCTTCTTGAATGACTGAGCTCAAAAGGATTCCCTTCCAAAAGGGTCCTCCAAATCATATACCCTAAAATGGGAAGCTTTCATGCATAAGACCCACCTATTCTGAACTATGATATATCAAATTCTAGATCAAACTATGATACATAGGATGCCTACTCGAAGGCCCAATCACAAAAGGGTTCCCATCCAAGAAGGTCCAACTTATCATGTCCCCTCAAACAGGCAGCTTCCATGCATAAGCTTCAACTATTCTAAACTACGAGAACACTGATTCCTGATCAAACCAGGATATGTAGGATGCCTTCTTGATGGTCCGAGATAAAAAGTGTGCCCTTCGAAAAGAGTCCACCCAATCATGTCACCTCAAATGGAAAAGTTTAATTCCTTAGCCCCAGATATTCTAAACTATGAGAACCCTAATTTCTAATCAAACTAGGTTATATAGGATGCCTTCTTGAAGGAACAATCTTAGAAGGGTTCCCTTTCAAAATAGTGCACCCAATCATGTCCCCTCAAATGGGAAACTTCCATGTTTAAGCCCCAGCTATTCTGAACTACAAGAACACTAATTCATGATCAAACCAGGATACATATGACGCCTGATTGAAGTCTTGATCTCAAAAGGGTTCCCTTACAAAAGGTTCCACTCAATCGGGATATCTCAAATGTGTCTCTCCCATCAGTAAGCCCCTAAGTTTCCTGAACTATGTCGGATCTGATTCCACTCCCAAGGATATGTAGGAATCCAATCTTATGGGTCTGATTCCGGCATCACATTACTTTCTGTCCCACCCAGATGAAGATAAACACTAGAGAGCCATATTTCATGGCTTAAGTCAGAATTACCTCTATAGTATCAAATCCATGTATGCCTATGATGATCTTTCAAACTATGGGTATCCCATGGAAACACTCTTTGGGAATGAACCAAGGATTCACGAATATATAAAGATGACTTAAATATATAAGAGAGTCATAGAATGGGAAATAATCCCCCCCAAAGGGAGAAGTGAGCCCGACCTCTCATCCCCTCGACAAATGGAGTCCTAAAGTGTTGTTGGCCAAATAATTATTTGAAAAGTGCTTAACATTTGAAAGAAGGTCCACAAATCAAGAATATTAGGGCCATTGGGTGTTTCTAGCTCCGTGAATAAACCCATTGGAGACCATTTGAGAAAGTTATATTCTTAGAGGACCAATTTCATAGGTACTTGATCCCATGACATCTCCCACTGGGAACATTTGACTATGGAACCTCCTTTCACAATATAGAAGGGATAAAATACCTAGCCCCTACAGGGTCAATCCAATTCTCCACTAAATGACGATGATACGAATTGGGTTGAAACAAAGACAATGACGTGAACGTTTCTATAATAATGGATAAATGATTCTCACCCCTCAGACCATTCATTTAATTTATTACCACACAAACACCTACATCTCCCTCAGAGGTGAAAAAAATGGTGAACATGACATGATCCATAACCTAGGTGGCGATCTTACCCCACTCAATCCCCTTCACCTCCCAACAGGGGGGGGCAGAATGAATCATCAAATATACATACGTTCAAGAGAATTCTACTTTGACAGGGTTTTTTCCGGTATATTTCATATATTTATATTGAAGGTTCCCACAGAGCAACCTTAGATCCAAATGACATCATGATGACCAATGTAGAAACGCGCCTCAGTGATCCCGTAGGCGGTTGTGGCCTTGATGAATATTAGGACCCCTCATCTACCTAGTTTCTTCAATGTTGAGTATAGAACACATTTATCAAAGAGTACCACTGAAAAGGTACTCTCCCCATGGTGGAGGTTGCAAGACAAGCCCTCCAGGCTACGATGGCTCACTGGCCACCCCCTCAGGCGTGGCCGACGCCCCAGCACAACGCGGACCTGATGGCCATCTCAAACTATTTCGGGAGTCTGTCCTCGAAACATGACAATGACTACCGACCATATCTTATAAAGGTATATGCTGTCAATACTGACAACCATATCTCATCTGCAAAGGGGTACTACTCATGGGCCCCTGCCAGAGGGCATTGCCGCTGACACTGGGTGACCAAGTCTCCACACCCTGAAGAGGACCTTATGATAAGGGAACCTGCTAGAGTCCTGAAGACCCAGGCCCCTTGGACTTCCCTCCAAGGGAAGAAAATATTTAATCAGGAACATTCTATTACCCTTGTACCTATGAAGAAACATCTCCATACAGACTCGACAACATTCAAAGGTCATACATACAACTCTACCCCCTCTACTCAAGCTCACCAAAGAAATATGACGGCACAATACGAGCACATGCACATTCCATCTAGTGATCACAAGTCCCATCAAGCAGACAGAGAGGAAAAATACAATAAGATACAGATATCTACCGAAGCATAATAATATCTTCATCTAAATAGGGCATCATCTGGCTACACGTAGACACAAATAACTGTTGATTCATATCAATCCTACCATCCAAATAGGTCATGTAACGCCATAACCCAAGTTACCTAGAGTCGGTGGAATATTACATAAAATTGGAAAGACATAATGAATCATGTTCGGAAAGACTGATCAGTTTAGTATTATTGGAAATAAGATGCATATATAAGTTTAAGATTACAACATAAAAATAAATACAACACTATTTTATTCCATTAGAAACATCCAATACTCTTATATTATGCCTACAAGTCACTCATAAATAAGATATTTATATCCTGGGAAAATGAAACATAAGAAAGCGGTGAGCTCAAATGCTCAGTATGAGTAAGCAATACAGCGGAAGATAACATAAAAATTAGGAATGGTGAATAATTGGAAACATATGCCATTAAAAATAATAAATATGAACACTTTATGGAAGGAATATGAGATGAGTAAATAATGCCATAATAAAACATAGTCATGGGTATTCTACTAGTCAAATAACTTCATTAACCATCAATATTATTTTCATAATGAGAGAATTTATAATGCAGGACATTCTGAATCATTTTTTCAAGGCCTCGGCCAAGACGTCTAAAATGATTAATGCCTCAACTAAAACTATATATCAAATTGGGAAAGGCATTGACCAATTACACATATAATTGTCTCATGAAACCTACTGATGCACTGAGGAGCTATAGAGGGCTCCACCCATCACTTACTAAGTCCAATACATTACCCATATGAAAAGGTTGAAACATAAAATAAAAATTTGTATTAAAACTAGCATATAAAATTTTAATACTTTAACCATAAACTATAAATGGTATAAAAATAACACATCCACTGTCAAAACTATCAGAAAACCATAAATACAATATGGAATATTTGTATCATAATAAATCATCTTCAAATAAGTGTAAAATTTATCAAAGGATGTTCCATAGATGAAATCAAAACTATTTGAGAGAAATATCTCTTTCTATTTTGAAATCATATAACAGTCACAAAATTCTATAAGAAAAAATTTATTTTGAAAATATTTTTACAAGAAAATAAGTGAATCTTCGACGATGTTATAACGTTAGAAAATACCTCCACCCATATTATAAGTTAAAAAGACATTCTTACCTTAATTTTGTCAAAGAGGTCATAAAGTTACTTGTTTGGAAAACAACAGAAAGATTACTTTCAAAAAATATAAGGTAAAATTATGGTATAAATGAATTTAACCCATATTCTAGTAAATAGTAATTTTTTTGAAATACATTTTTATGAAAACATAGATGTGGATGATAAAGGGGTCCCAATAGATACTTACGTATTAACAACCTCAGATAATAAAGAGACTGTGAAATTAACCCTTACCATATACTATTACTCGGTAGAGGGTACGTCAAACTCATGTATAACAGTTAAATAATATTTATTAAATTATAAAAGAACTAAATAAATAAATATGATATCATATATGATCTTATAATATATATTTGTTACTAACAGTTTAGTAGTATCATCGTTTCGGGTGTTAACTGATTCATTTTCCTTTACATGTTTTGTTACATAAGTCATGTTTGTTTTGTATAGGATGTATTTGATTTATATCTAGAAAGATATTATGTTCTTAAATAATTTTTTAATAATAAAATGAAAATTATTCTTGAATGGTTACGATGGAGAAAGAATCTCATCACATTCATGGATATGGTAATCCGTACGTACGCACGAACACTACTTCCATTTCATTTTTTTATTTTAAAAGGAATGAAAACCAAATGATAAAAAGGTATATTGTAATTCCAGTGTAATATACTATTTTATATATATTATGTATGTTCATTAAAACCATATTTTATACATTCCATGTATGGTATGGATGATTCATATCATTTTGAGGGGGTGGTAGTGTACACTTCCTCAAATGAAATTATCGTATATATACAACATGGAAAGAATAATGGTATGATATATAAGATAATTATAGAAGCTTATAGATAAAATAAAAATCTTAAATATCATATATAATTATAGTTCCATCATAATGGACACCATAAGAGGTGGTAGTAGAATATTTAACTATCATCGTTTCGTGAGGCAGTAGTTCGTCATCCACATAAACATTATGTTCTATACGCATTAGATGGAGGTGTGTATAAGTGTAGTTAAATTAATTATCATAAAAACAACCAAGTATATTGAGGATACTAGTTTTTTTTATAAAATAAAGTAATAAATAGAGTTTAGGGGGTTGGAGAAGTAAAATAAAAGAAAAGAACTTAATATGAGATGTTACTTTAAATCGGGTAACTCCCTTTGGTTTGAACCAAAATGATTTCTTGACCTACCTTATGCCTAAGTTAAGGCTTATAAAATAAATAGAGTGATGTAGGTAGATTAAATAGGTAGTGTTTGGACAATCCAAGGGGATTTAGAGGTGTGAGAAATTGGTTAGAGGTGAAGGCTTTTTAGAAGGGGAGGAGGGGCTCTTTAAGAATGTTTGAAAATATTATTTAATTATATAATAATTTTCAGTTTCTAAAAGTCCAAAACTCATTAATGTAAAATTTAAGATGAATCATGTTCGAAATGAAATCACCCAATAAGAATTGGACATGTTTTTATATTGTTTTAATTTTTATAACCTCATTTATTTAAATCATTCATTAATGAAGTAAACACTGCATCATTATTGTGTGATAACAAATTTTATTTATTTTACGTCTAAAAATTATAAAATAATACAATGATGTTGTAATTTTCTTTATGTTTCAAATGAATATTTATATTTGAATATATAACTTATATAACACCATGTAAATTTTTTTCACTAACAGATATATGTTTGTGTTAATTTTGTCTTTACTTTAAATTAATTAATATAAAATGTCATTACCACTTCCAAGTGGCTACATAGGGTCCCAAAAATGGATCCAATAATGACCATGGTCGGAAATGTATAATTAAAAACTGTTAGGAAACGCTTTAGGGTAATTTAATATTATTATAATACTATATTTTACCCTTATTTACCAGATTTACACATTGACCATGATAAATAAAATATTTACCGAAGTAATTATTCATAATGTCTAAAAATAAATTATACCTATTTACACAATTTTGACCTCATGATTCTAAATATGGAATCCATTTTTACAAATTCAAATTACAGAAATTTTAGAAATTAATTTAAAAATAATTTTTATTGCCAAAAACAAAAAGCGGGCTTTTAAGAAGTAAAAACTGTCAAATGATTGACATGTGTTTATGTACGATTTAAATGGGAAATTACATCCAAGGATCTATATTATATTAAATGAAAAAAATATAATCTAACTATACTTTAAAACCACTCAAATTTATAATTTAGAAATATAAATTATTTGGATTTAAAAAGTTGTTTTAAATTAAAATTTAGTATTTTTCAGTTTTCATCAAAATATGAAAGATATCAAAAAAGTGCCAAAAATTTACCCTAAACTAATTTTGATATTCCAAATCCAACAATGAAGTCCAATTTGAATAATTAAATTCATAAAATTTAAAAAATTGGATATTACTATTAATAACAGCTAGTTTGATTGGTCATAGTGTGTTAGAACTCAAAGTTGCGTACAACGCAAGCTATGATATTATTCAAAGAGAAGCATACAGTTGAATTTTGGGGTGTTACATTCTTCCCTCTTTCAAATAATTCCATCCTCTAAATTTATATAATACTACATAAAATAATCAGATGGTTCTTCATCATAAGTTACTCAAGTTCCCACATTGCCTCTTCCATGTTATGATTTCTCCATAGAACTTCTACCAGACGAGTTATCCAGTTTCTCAACACTTGTTCTTTAGTATCAAGAATTCTAATAGGCTATTCGGAATAAGAAATATCATGTTCCAATTCTAGTTTCTCATAGGTTAGTACATGTGTTGGGTTAGGAATGTATTTTCTCAACAGTGATATCTGGAAGACATCATTAACTTTAGAGAGACTTGGAGGCTTTCCCAAATGATTAGCTAAAACTCCAATTCATTCTAGAATTTCGAAAGGTCTGATGAACTTTGGACATAATTTTCTTTTCATAATGAATTGTATAACACCCTTCCATAGAGATACCTTCAAGAAAACATGATCTCCTAATTGAAATTATAAATCTTTCCTTCGGTTATTGGAATAGCTGTTTTTCATACATTGAGCTACTTTGATGTGGGTTTAGATAACCTTCACCTTTTCCACTGTTTCCTCAATAGGTTTTGGGACTATGAGTTTTCTTTCACCAACATCACCCCAAAAAGTTGTTGTGTGACATCTCTTTCCATATAACACATCATATAGTGCCATCTGTATACTTGAATGGAAAATATTGTTGTAGGAAAATTCTAGAAGGGATAAATACTGATCCCACATACAATCAAAGTCAAGTGATCAAGATCTCAACATTTTTTCTAAGGTTTGAATAGTCTATTCTTATTGTACATCAAATTGAGGGTGGTAGGCAGTGCTCAAATGAAGTTCAGTATCCAGGGCCTTATAAATACTTTTTTAGAATTGTGATATAAAATGGGGATCACAATCTGAAACAATAGATAGGGGTACTCTATGAAGTCTTACAACTTCATTAATATATAGTCTTGCTAAATGTTGATGTGGTAAATCTTCTCTTACAGAAATAAAATTTGATGACTTGGTAAGATGATCAACAATGAACCATATTGAATTGTTCCTTCTAGGATTCCCTGGTATTCCCATGAAAAATTCCAACGTTATATCATCCCATTTCCACTCAAGTATGGGAATAGGTTGCAGGAACCCTCCAGGATTTTTCCTTCTAGCTTTCACTTGTTGAAAAACTATACATCCTGACACATAAACAACAATCTCCCTCTTCATTTTGTCCCACCGAAAGCGTTCCTTCAAATATCTATTCATATTAGTGATACCTGGGTGTATTGTGAAATTGGATCTTTGAGAATCATCCAACAATTCCCTTTTTAGATCAGGTATATCTAGAACATAAATTCTCTTCCCAAATTTCAAAATTCCATCTTTATATACAAAGTCAATAAATACCCCACCATTCACAGCTTTAATTTTCTTTTGAAACTCAGGATCATCAGTTTCAGAACTTTTATCCTTCTAGTAATGTTGGTTTGGAAATTATTTGAAAAAAGTATAGATGTTTCACCTTCAATGATTATTCCCATATCCATCTTTACTAGATCCATGAACATAGGATCCCTTTCAACTCTCGTCTTGTTCAGAACTACATGATCCTTTCCACTCAAAGCATCTGCCACTTTATTTTCCTTCCTTGAGTGGTAGATTATAGTGAAATCATAATCTTTAAGTAGTTCAAGACATCACCATTTCCTAATTTTGAGTTCTTTCTGTGAGAAAATATACTTCAAACTCTTGTGATCTTTATATATCTCACATTTTTACCATATATATTGTAACGACTCAAAGATTCATTAATGGAAAATCCCTCATGATCTTATTAAATGTCTCTTTATATAAAATGTTTTTATAAAATTTCAACTCCATTGGTTTTATGATAAGAATTGTGATCGTTACTTTTATAGCCGTTGAACAGTGATCACATGATTAGTATAAATATAGGGCTTTGACACATCCAATTTACTCAGAAAAAGGAAGCGATGGCCTCATCCAGTAGAATTTCCCCATACGAAGCCCATTTTTCAGAGCTCGGAAAGAGGTGGCATCTTTGGGATTCGCCCTTGACCAAGCCCAAGCTGATCTTCATCATTTCAAGATCGAACATGACCGTCTATAGGAAAAGTGGAAGTTGATTGAAATTACCACTCGAGCGATGTTATCTGAGCCACCCCAAGAGTATGTCACCATCTCACACCTTACCCTTAGGTCTTATGCGGCTATTTTAAGGGGTTATGTTACAAATAAGTAGTACTATGTTCATGTAAATTATTTTTTTATATAATAATGAATATAATTTCTAGTCATACATTGTAAATAGTTGTTAAAATAGAAATGGTGTTTTTAGTTATTATTTAATTAAGAAATATATTTTATCAAATAAAGGGATTTTTGAATTAAATATTTTTTTTAAAATAATAATAATATTATTAAATTATTTTTTATTAAATATAAATGGTCTTATAATTTTATGAAGGAAATTAAAAATTTTATTAAGGTTTGAAATCCATTTCTGTCAAAACCCGTGAATTTTTGATAAATGACATTATTTATTTTAAAAGTGAAAATTAACATATTTATAAAATTATTTAGATACAATAAATGTTATTTTTGGAATCAGGACGTCGAAATTATCCAACGGTGAATTTTTTATAAATTTCTGAGACAATCAAATTTTTGAGTAAAAATTAAATACCGTTTAAATATATAATTTGTTTTATGACATAATAATGACTTAATAGTGATGTAATAAAATACTATAATCTTTATGTTCGGCCAATATATGTTTTACCATTAAAATAATGTGATTTTGGGTTTGTTTGACTTACTTTTCAAAAAATTAATGGACCCCTCAAGACATATTCAACACTTTGCCTTTTTAAATTAATTTCCATGGGAGTGTGACTCACCACCACATAAGCAACCCTAATATTTTAAGATTTTCGGACCTTGGCCTTAAAAAATATTATATTCCTCTTCCCTTTTCCAAAAACCATGGGAAAAAACCATGGGATGGTTTGTTGTTTGGATTAATTTAATATAAGGGGTCCCAAACCTAAATAATAAAGAATTCCCTCACTTTTCCTATATAAACCAACCCAAGATCACACTTCCTCCTCACTCAAAGCCTTTTGAGTTCGTCCAACCTCTGCCCTAATCTCTCTATAATCCTCCCAAGGTGCCCCAAGCTCCCAATAAGCCTCTCACAAGCCTCTCTCTATCCTTTGGAAGCACACTTCCAAGTAAGGGTTTTTTTCTTCCTTTCTCATTTCGGTCCAATTTTCATTAAGTTGTTTTTCCCTTTTAATTTCAATTATAAATGTTGGGGTACGGTTTTGAACCTCCCTCATACTGCCCTATTTATGTTTGAATGATGGGAAACCCTTTATCTCTCATTAAATTCCTCCCATGTACAGCCGTTACTATGCCGAAATTCCGAAAGGAACTTCTCTCTCATCTTTTACATTCAAGCAATACATTTGTGTCATGAATCTAAATTCCATTAAAATTGTTGGGACATGTATCTATATGACCTACTTACTGTCCATTACATGTAAATATTATGATGAAACCCTTTCTCTCTCATCAACCATTTTTTATGAATTCTTATGTCACGCCGTTACGTTGCCGAAATAGCACCGATTTTCTAAGCCAATGTCATTGTGTAGTGAATACCATGCCCATTTCTCCATCAAGGGTATTCACATTTTTTCATATTTACTTATTGATTGTAAAGTTTCATGTATGAATTCCACATTCCTTTATCATGGAATAAATGGTTATGTTTTATGAATCCATGTTTTATGATCCATGTGGCACACTTATGCATAAAATGAAATGTTTAAGAAGGGTGCGCCCTTATAGCGCTCCAATGCAATGGGTAAAGTATAGTATCATGATACGTCATGTGAAATGAGTGTTGGATCATGCTAATTCAAGTGCAACAAGGGTTTACTCGTGCTTTATGTGCAATGAGGGTTTACTCATGCTCCATGTGCAATGAGCCTTGGCTCATGCTAATTCCATGTTAAGTGTTGTTGCCACATTTCCATGTTATGATTATCATGCTTTTTCATGCCATTATGTTCATGTTTTTCTTATGCTCTATTGATATGCCTATTGTCTAACATGTATTGTACTTCTCATGTTATTCCATGTGTACTCCCTTACTGGGCTTTATAGCTCACCCTTTTCTTATGCATGTCCTCAAGTTATCCCATGCAATGCTAAGTACGAAGGAATGTAGTGGTCATGTAAAGAAAGTTTTCAATAAAGATGTTGTATTTCATGTTTTAAGTTTTTATGTAATGATCCTCAGCCCCAAATACACTAAACCTATCGATCTTATTTGTTGTATCAAATGATGTTTTATGTAATAAATCATGTTTATGTTGTAATAAAAAGCAGGGTTGTCATAGTTGGTATCAGAGGATAGGTTTGGTTATTTTTGGGATCAGGATTAAAAAACCCTAGTAAAATCCTTAGAGACAAGACTAAGTATAATAAAAACATCCCTATGTTTTGGCGAGTATTTATTACGTGGGTTATCAAGAAAATACATCCCTGTCTGGATACGATCAGGAAGAGGCGGCTCTGGTACAGATGTATCCTAGGGGTAAAACACGAAAACACCGCTTTAAGCTAGACTCGAATGGGAACTGGTGCACGAAAACAGGCCTTGCTGCACTCTTGGTTACGACACTCCCTGGGGATATGCTTTGGTAAATTCACAAGCTTAGTATGAACCCTTATTAAGGGAATTAAAAAAACGACCCTAAGAATATATGTTGGAAAGTAGATCATGAAAAGCCTAGATTAAAGCCAATAGACTCATGAGTTAAGGAAATGAAAGTTTATTTCTATGTCATCATCTTTTGTCTTTGGATTACCCGTTATGTGTTACCCCTAACATTCATTTTATTCCAGCCAATGGCCGGTAATAGGAGGACTCGGGCTAACAACCGATGTGAAGATCAGTGTGATGACTATACTAATGAGATGCCCAATCTAATGGGAGCAGGAATAGCAAACTTTGTCACACTTCTCTCTCAGCTAACTCAAGCATTGAATAGAAACACGGGTCAAGAGGAACATCCAAACCCCCCAAAGAAAGAAAAAGTCGCTATCGAGAGCTTCATGAGACAAAGGCCTCCTATTTTTAGTGGATCCTCTGATCCCATGATCACTGAACAATGAATCAACTCCATTGAAAAGTTCTTCTCCATTCTTCAATGTTCTCAACAAGAGTAGGTTCTCCTAGTAGCTTATCTTATGGAGGGTGAAGCTTATCAATGGAGGATGTTGATCAAAAATACGAAGCCCGAGGAGGAGATTGAGGCGTTGGAATGGAAGGATTTCCAAATAATGTTTTTTGATAAATATTTTCCGCGCACCCTCCGACTTAAGATGGAATGGGACTTCCTTTCCCTCAAGAAAAAGGACGAAGAATCTGTTGGAGCGTATGAGGAAAATTTCACAAGGCTTGCACGTTATGCTTCTGTCTTTGTCGTTACCCCCGAATGCAAGTTTGACCGCTTCTTTGGTGGGCTGAAGCCTAGCTTGCGGAAAGCATTAGTGATCTGTGACTTCGACAGCTATGAGGAAATTGTCCGATGTGCCCTCAAGGTCGAAATGGAGATCGGGGAATCACAGGGGAATCATGGGGAAAAGAAGCGTAAGGTGGATTTCTATGGTGGTGGTCCGATGGATAAATCCAATGGTGCTAAGAAGATCCAGCACCCCACTTGCCAAAAGTGCAGAAAGAAGCACCCTGGAAATTGCCTTAAGGGGACGAGAAAATGCTTCAGGGGTGGAAGAGAAGGGCCCCTAGCTATTAACAGCTGGAAAGAAAGACCCATGGCTGCGAAAGATGAGAGGAACACTCCGTTCTAACCTCAACACATTGTTTAATGCTACAAATTCAAAGAACTGGGTCATTTTGGAAATCAGTTCCCTAATACAAGGGTTTTCGGAGACAACCAACAACCTCCAAGGTAGCAAGGAAGATATTTTTCCATCACTTCTACCAAAGTGATCCCCGACAACGAAGTGGTGATAGGTACGCTAGTTATTCATTCAAGAATATTGAACGTACTTTTTTATTCAGGTTCTACGCATTCTTTTATATCTAGAATGTTTAGTAGAACAATCCCAACACCACAAAAAATCATGGAAGTAAAGATGTCAGTGAGTATTGTAAATGGGGCAATCATTGTATCCCATGAATATAAGTCCTCCCCTGTTATAGTATGTGGATTGAATTTCCCGGAGAACCTCGTCATACTCCCTCAGGTGGAATTTGATGCAATTCTTGGCATGGATTGGATTTCCTTATATATAGCCAACATAAATTTTCGGGAGAGGGAAATAACACTCCATATGGAGAATCGACCCCCGATTCTTTACAAGTGTCAAGAGGAAGATGAATCTCCTTTAGCTCCTTCATCTCAAGCATGGATATTACTGACTTATGATAATGCATATCTGGCTCAGATGATTGAGTCCAGGGAAGAAACCATCTTTGAAGAAATGCCTATTGTGAGGGAATTTGCTGAAGTGTTTCCCGAGGAACTGCCTTGTCTTCCTCCTAGAAGTGATGTTGAGTTCTCAACTGAACTTATACCTGGGGCACTACCAATATCCAAAACTCCATATAGAATGGCTTTTGTTGAGCTTGAAGAGCTGAAGAAACAACTACAAGAGAATCTGGATAAAGGGTTTATATGCCCAAGAGCTTCTCCATGGGGTGCACCAATCCTCTTCATCAAGAAGAAGCATGGGTCAATGAGGCCTTGCATTTATTATCATGAACTTAACAAAATCACGATAAGGAACACGTATCCTCTCCCAAGAATCGATGACTTGTTTGATCAGCTGCGTGGAGAACAATACTTCTCCAAGGTGGATTTGCGGTCGGGATATTATCAAGTAAGGGTGAAGAAGGAAGATGTCCCCAAGACTGCTTTTCGTACAATGTACGGGCACTATGAATTTATAGTAATGCATTTCGTACTTAAAAAATCTCTAGAAATATTCATGGAATTTATGAATAGAGTATTTAGAGATTATGTTGACAAATTTGTGGTAGTCTTTATAGATGATATTCTAATATACTCCAAAACTAAGGAGGATCGTGAGCAGCATTTTAAAACTATACTAGAGACTTTGCACAAGGAGACGCTCTATGAAAAGTACAACAAGTGTGAGTTATGGTTGAAGGAGGTCTCATTCTTGGGCCATATCATCACAAGCAATGGGATATCTGTGGACCCCTCCAAAACAGATGCAATTGAGGGATTTCTGAGGCCAACATCGGTAACAGATATTCGTAGCTTCTTGGGGTAAGCTTGATATTATCGACGATTTGTGAGAAATTTCTCACGATTATCCAACCCTTTTACCAAGCTAACTCAAAAGGGAGTAAAGTTTTCTTGGAGCGATGAATGCGAAGAAAGCTTCAAGGATTTGAAATGGAGGATTATCACTGCGCCCGTGCTCACTTTTCCCACAAGTGGGGAACTTTTTGTTGTTTTCAGTGATGATTCAAAGATGGGCTTAGGTTGTGTGCTGATGAAAAATGATAAAGTTATATCCTATGCCTCAAGGCTGTTGAAAATCCATGAGCAAAATTATCCAATGCATGATCTAGAGTTGGCGGCGGTGAGCTTTGCCTTGAAAATCTGGTGGAATTATCTCGATGGAGAGAAATGTGAGATATATACATACCACAAGAGTCTTAAATATATATTCACACAGAAAGAGATTAATATGCGCCAGAGAAGATGGATAGAGATCATCAAGGAGTATGACTATTCAATACATTGCCACCCTAGGAAAGTGAACAAGGTGGCAGATGCCCTAAGTAGAAAGGACCCAACAATTATATCAATGATGAGAGTTGAGAAGGATCCAATCTTATTAGACTAGATGAAGATGGATGTGGGAATCATAAAGAAGGTAACATCATCAATCCTTTCACAAATTATTGCTCAACCATCTCTTCTGGAAAGGATAAAGGATTCTCAAAAGGATGATGTGGGAATTCAGGAAAAAGTGTAAGCTATCAAAAATGGGAAATCCTCACTTTTTAATGTTAATGAATAAGGAATTGTGTGGTTTGGGAAAAGAATATGTGTTCCATCAAGTCCAGAGCTGAAGAAGGAACTTTTGGATGATGCACATAGTTAAAATTCTCTATTAACCCAGGGAGCACAATGATGTATCGAGATCTCTGAGAAAACTTTTGGTGGGATAATATGAAGAAGGAGATCGGTGAATATACATCAAAGTTCCTGGTGTGTCAGCAAGTGAAGGAAGAGAGGCAGAAGACTAAGGGGATGAGGAACCCATTTCCCATACTAGAATGGAAATGGGATAACATCACCATGGACTTTGTCACCGGACTTCCAAGGACATCCAAAGGCAACAATGCAATCTGGGTTGTTGTGGATCATCTTACAAAGACTGCACACTTCATTGCTATTCGGGAGGATTTCTCTTTGGATCAACTTGCAAAGATATATATCAGGGAAGTGGTAAGGTTGAATGGAGTACCACTATCTATTGTGTCTTACCAAGATCAATGATTCACCTATAATTTTTGGAAGAGTCTTAAACATGCTCAGAATACTGAACTGAACTTCAGTACGTCCTATCATCCTCAAACTGATGTCCAATCCAAGTGTACTATCCGAACACTTGAGGATATGTTGAGAGTGTGCTCAATGGAATTTAAAGGAGGATGGGATCAATATCTTCCTCTGGTTGAGTTCTCTTATAATAACAGTTTCCACTCAAGCTTCCAAATGGCACCATATGAAGCCCTGTATGGGAAAAGGTGTAGAACACCAGCATGTTGGGATGAGGTCGGTGAACGTATGCTGCTTGGACCAGAAATGGTCGAAGAAATGGTGTAGAAGGTGAAAACCATTCAACAACATATCAAGGTAGCCCAGATTCGACAGAAGAGTTATGAAGACAATCATCGACGAGACCTTGAGTTTAAAGTTGGAGACATGGTTTTTCTACGCATATCTTCTTGGAAGAAGGTCATGAGGTTTGGAAAGAGAGGTAAGTTAAGTCAAAGGTACAACGGCCCCTTCGAGATTCTTGATCGTGTCGGGGCGGTGGCCTATCGACTTGAACTTCTACCTACTATGGACAAAGTACATGATGTCTTTCATGTATCCCTCTTAATAAAGTACATACCGGACCCTTCACATGTACTCTCTTCTGAGGTGGTACAATTGGAAGATGATCTTTCTTATGAGGAGCAACCAGTGAAGATCTTAGATCATAGGGAAAAAGTTCTACGAAATAAGACAATTCTCCTCATCAAGGTGTTGTGGAGAAACCACTACTTTGAAGAAGCGACTTGGGAATCAGAGGATATAATGAAGTTGAGTTACCCACATTTGTTTTAGTGTGGGAAAAGGAAAATTTCGAGGGCGAAATTTCATAAGGGGGGAATATTGTAACGACCCAAAGTTACATTAATGGAAAATCCCTCTTGATCTTATTAAATGTCTCTTTATATTAAATGTTTTTATAAAATGTCTTCTCGAATGGTTTTAGGATAAGAATTGTGATCATTAATTTTATAGCCGTTTAACAGTGATCACATGATTAGTATAAATATAGGGCTTTAACACATCCAATTTACTCAGAAAAAGGAAGTGATGGCCTCATCCAGTAGAATTTCCCCATACGAAGCCCATTTGTCGGAGCTTGGAAAAGAGGTGGCATCTTTGGGCTTCGCCCTTGACCAAGACCAAGCTGATCTTCATCATGTCAAGCTCAAATGTGACCGTCTACGAGAAAAGTGTAAGTTGATTGAAATTACCACTCGAGCAATGTTATCCGAGCCACCCCAACAGTCTGTCGCCATTTCACACCTTACCCTTAGGTCTTATGTGGCTGTTTTAAGGATTTATGTAACAAATAAGTAGTACTATGTTCATGTAGATTATTTTTGTATATAATAATGAATATAATTTCCAGTCATACATTGTAAATAGATTTTAAAGTGCAAATGGTGTTTTTAGTTATTATTTAAATAAGAAATCTATTTTATTAAATTACGGGATTTTTGAATTAAATAATATTTTAATAAAATTATAATAATATTATTAAATTATTTTTTATTAAATATAAATGATCTTATAATTTTATTAATGCAATTAAAATTTTTATTAAGGTTTGAAATCCATTTCTGTCAAAACCCGTGAATTTTCGATAAATGATGGTTTTTATTTTAAAAGTGAAAATTAACATATTTAGAAAATTATTTAGATAAAATAAATGTTATTTTTGGAATCAGGACGTCGAAATTATCCAACTGTGAATTTTTAATAATTTTGTGATACAATCAAATGTTTGAGTAAAAATTAAATACCATTTAAATATATAATGCGTTTTATGACATCATAATGACCAAATAGTGATGTAATAAAATACTATAATCTTTATGTTCGTCCAATATATGTTTTAACATTAAAATAATATGATTTTGGGTTTTTTGAGTTACTTTTCAAAGCATTAATGGACCCCTCAAGACATATTAAACACTTTTCCTTTGTAAATTAGTTTCCATGGGAGTGTGACTCACCTCCACATAAGCAACCCTAATATTTGAAGATTTTAGAACCTTGTCCTTATAAAATATTATTTTCCTCTTCCACTTTCCAAAAACCATGGGAAAAACCATGTGATGGTTTGTGGTTTGGATTAATTTAATATAAGGGGTCCCAAACCCAAATAATAAAGAATTCCCCCACCTTTGCTATATAAACCCACCCAATCTCTCAGTTCCTCCTCACTCAAATCATTTGGAGTTATTCCAACCTCTACCATACTCTCTATAGAATCCTCCCAAGGTGCCCCAAGCTCTCAAGAAGCCTCTCACAAGCCTCTCTCTAGCCTTTGGAAGCACACTTCCAAGTAAGGGTTTTTACTTCCTTTCTCATTTTGTCCAATTTTATTAAGTTGTTTTTCCATTTTAATTTCAATTATAAATGTTTGGGTATGGTTTTTCACCTCCCTAATACTGCCCTATTTATGTTTGAATTATGGGAGACCCTTTATCTCTCATTAAATTCCTCCCATGTACACCCATTACTATGCCCAAATTCCGAAAGGAACTTCTCTCTCCTCTTTTATATTCAAACAATACTTTTCTATCATGAATCTAAATTACATTACAATTTTTGGGACATGTTTCTATATGACCTACTTACTGTCCATTACATGTAAATACGATGAGGAACCCCTTTATCTCTCATCAACCATTTTTTATGAATTCTTATGTCACGCAGTTACGCTGTCGAAATCACACCAATTTTCTTAGCCAATGTCATTGTGTAGTGAATACCATGCCCATTTCTCCATCAAGGGTATTCACCTTTATGCACATTTACTTATTGATTCAAAAGTATCATGTATGAATTCCACATTCCTTTATCATGGAATAAATGGTTATGTTTTATGAATCCATGTTTTATGATCCATGTGGCGCACTTATGCATGAAATGAAATGTTTAAGAAGGGTGCAACCTTATAGCGCTTCAATGCATTGGGTAAAGTATTGTATCATGATATGTCATGTGCAATGAGTGTTGGCTCATGCTAATTCAAGTGCAATGTGGGTTTACTCATTCTTTATGTGCAATGAGGATTTACTCATGCTCCATATGCAATGAGCCTTGGCTCATGCTAATTCCATGTTAAGTGTTGTTGCCACATTTCCATGTTATGATTATCATGCTTTATCATTCCTTTATGTTCATGTTTTTCTTATTCTCTATTGATATGCCTATTGTCTAACATGTATTCTACTCCTCATGTTATTCCATGTGTACTCCCTTATTGGGCTTTATAGCTCACCCTTTTCTTATGCATGTCCTCAGGTTGTCCCATGCAATGCTAAGTACGAAGGAATGTAGTGGTCATGTAAAGGAAGTTTTCAATAAAGATGTTTTATTTCATTTTTTATGTTTTTATGTAATGATCCTAAGCCTCAAAGACACTAAACCTCTAGATCTTATTTGTCGTATCAAGTGATGTTTTATGTAATAAATCATGTATAAGTTGTAATAAAAAGAAGGGTTGTCATATATATAGTGTCACTATATCTTAAAAGAAAATATTACAGCTGATAACTCAAGTAATTGAGTAAGATAGTTTTGTTCATGAATTTTTATCTATCGTGATACATAGGTAATAACTCTATCATTCGGAAAAATGACACAACCAAGTCCTTTCTTTTAAGTATCACTAGAAATAACAAACCCATAATTCCCCAATGATAGAGTAAATATAAGAGAATTGAATAATATTCTATTCCGTTATTCAAAACATTCTATACAAACTTTTTTCCAAACCAATTTAACCCCTTTACGTGTGAGCTTCATTAATGGGTTATCCAATCAGGAAAATTTTTGGAAGAAACACCGATAATAACCTGCTAAAACAATAAAACTGTGTACCTCAGTTATACTCATTGGTGATGGACATTCTTGAATTTCTCTTATCATAGAAGAATCAAGGGATATTATACAATTAGAGATAATATGGCCATGAAAAGAAATCTTCTGAATCCATAATTCACACTCTCTAAACTTCTCGTATAATTCATTCCTTCTGAGGGTTTTCAGAATGGTGCACAAGTGATTTTCCTAATTTTTCTAGATTTTGGAGTATTCAATGATATCATCTACTGATACCACCACAAATTCATCAAGATATTCCTTGAAAACTCTATTAAATAGATCCATTAAGATAGAGGGGGAATTAGTCTACCCAAAAGGAATTATTGTAAAATTGTAATGCTCGTACCAGGTTCGAATTGTTGTCTTCAGAATGTCTTCCTTTTTCAAGAAAAACTGATGGTATCCAAATCGAAGGTAAATCTTTGAAAAATATTGATCTTCATGAAGTTGATCAAATAAATCATCTATGCAAGGTAGGGGATACCAGTTCATTATTGTTATAGAATTGATCTCTCTGTAGTCAATTCATAACCTCATAGATCCATCTTTCTTCCTATCCATAATGATAGGGGCTCCCCATTGAGAAACACTAGCATGAATAGCTCCCTTATTACTCAATTCCTCTAGTTGTTATTTTAGTTCCACTAATTCCACATGGGATATTCTATAATGGATCTTTGATATGGGCCTTGAACCATTAATGTAGTCAATGAAAAACTCATTTTCTTGTTTAGTAGGATGTCCAGGTAAATCCTCTAGAAACACATCAACATATTCTTGAATAATAGGTACTTCCACTATTTGAACATTCCTTTCCTCACCAAAAGTTATTTCATACTCTTCTTCCTAAAAAATTGAATTTAGTAGAGCTACTGGGGGTGGATTTAGATATGAATTAGCTGGTGACATTTCTTCTCTAATGATAAGGTACTCCTTATCATTATCAAAAAATTTAGCTTCCTTTTTCTTACAATAAATTTTAGCATCATGGTATGAAAGTGAATCCATATTGAGGATTATTTCAATTCAATCATGGGTATGGAGATGAGTTCAGAAGATAAGGAACATTTATATGCCCTAATGGGAACTGATTCACAAAACATGTTGCAATGATACATCCCTTATGAGTTTTTACTAACAACTCCCTTGTTAAGTGAAATTGAAAATATCTAATTTTCTTAGCATGCTCAGGAGATATGAATCAATTATATGATCCAGAATCAAAAAAATCATTCGCTAAGTTTTAGGAAACCATTAAATTACCTTCCACCACGTCAATCAAAGCTTCAACCTCAGTAGTAGTGATCGAAAAATCTTGTCCTTTCACCCTAGTCCTTTTACGAGGTAAGTTTCCTTGGCGCTTAGGAAATTCATGTTCATAATGTCCCATATCCATGAAATTGTATAATTGAACATTGGTAGCTTCTTTATTCCCCCTACAATCATCTGTAAGATGGCCTTTCTTCCCGCATTTGTAGGATACTCTATTTCCTTTTAGATAGGCACTATTGTGCTTCCTTCCATAATTATCAGAGGGTGGAAATTCAACTATTCACTTCTTCCCTGTTTCCTCATTTCCTTTCCCAGAGTATTCAGCAGATCTCTTTTTCTATTTCTTTGCTTTAAAGATCCATGACTTAGAGAATTATTTTTCTGTCTTAATATCACATGAGATAATATCTTAGTACAATGAGATGGATTTTCAGAATAATACTCTATAGATAAATTTTTTAACCCATCAAATAATCGATCAATATTACTCATTGGGATACATATATAATCTACTGCATGCCTTTCTAACCTTGTAAAGTTAGCCTCTTACTTTGCAACATTATCTTCCTCCTTTTTTCCTTAGACATAGAAATTGATTTCCATATCTGCTATATGGTCACAAGGAAAGTATTTTTCAAAGAAAATCTCTTTAAACTCACTCCATTCCATACTTGATACCTCTTCATCTTCTTTTGTGTTTTGAATCTATGACCACCATTTATCTGCATCTCCAGTCAGGTGATAAACTACAATGATAACTTTTTCCCTTTTGATACACCCCAAAGAATGAAATATTTTCTCTAAGAAACATATCCATTGCTCGACTACATGTGGATTTATAGTCCCATTTAATGTTTGTTGTTGTTGCCTCATGAAGCAGTCTGACATTGATACTCCACGTTGTGGATCAGGGTACTCCATACGGGTAAGGTTATTAATCATAACCTGAGTGAGTTGTCCCAGTATGGTGATAAGATGGTCAGCACCAGTTGCATCACTAGCTCCATTATAATTATCTTTAGTAGGAGGTAAATCTCTACATAGATTATGTGCATTGATACAGTTCCCATTCATTCTACTAGGTTCCATTTCTAAACAATGGAATACACTACATTAATTTATGAATCAGAATACCTAATTCCAAACTTGTAAAACACTTATCATAAATTGAATAGTTTGTGGATATAATCCATAATCATAAAAATGTTTTCCTTGAGGAGGTATATATTCATAAATCCTTCAGAATGGTTTTTAAGGAAAATTGAATTATCCTGAACATATCCCCTGAGAGTGTCGTAACCAAGAGTGAGACAATGCCCATTGTCATGTACCAGGATACCCCGGGTCAAGGCCGAAACTCCTTGTCGGCATTTTCACTCCTAGGTACATCTGTGCCAGACCAGCCTCTACCTGATCATATCCAGACAGGGACGTATTTCTTGGAAAACTCACAAAATCTCTATATTACCAAAAAAAATAGGAAGTTCTTGTATACTACTCCTCAATGTCTATATTAGGGTAGTGTTCTCTAATCATAGTTTTTCTAAATCTAGTTTCCATGGTTTGTACTAAACTTTTTCTAATACCAACTTTAACGCCCTGAATCCAGTTACCTAGAGTCGGTGCATTATTACATAATATTGGAATCATACAAGGAATGATGTCCTGAATGACCAGTCAGTTTAGTATTATTGGAAACCAGATACATACATATGTTCAAAATTACCACTTGAAAATAAATTCAACACTAATTTATTTCATTAGAAACATCCAAGCCTCCTAGATTATTCCTACAATTCACTCATAAATAAATTATTCATATCTTGTAAAAATAAAACATAAGAAATGGGTGATCTCAAATTCTCACTAAGAGTAATAAATACAATAGAAGATAACACAAACATTTGGAATGGCGAGTAATTTAAAACACATGCCTCTACAAATAATAAACATGAACACTTTGTGGTATGAATTTGAGTTGAGTAAATAGTTCCCTAATAAATCATATTCATTGGTATTCTACTAGTCATATAACCACATAAAGGATCACTATTATTTTTATAATGAGGTAATGTATAATGAGGTACATTCTGAAATATTTTTTCAAGGCCTCGGCCAAGACATCTAAAAATGATTAAGTATTTGGCCAAAACCATATATCAAAATCAGAATGGCCTCAACCAATTTGACGAATAATTGTATCATGAGACCAACTGATTCACTGAGGAGCTATAGAGGGATCCCCCCATCACTTACTAAGTCCAATACATTCCTCATAAGAAATGTTGAAACATAACATAAACATTCATATTAAAACTAAAATAAAAAATGTCAATACTCTAACCATAATCCATGAATGGTATAAAAATAACATATCCCTAGTCAAACATATCAAAAAATCTTAAAAACAATATGGAATATTTGTATTATAATAAATCAACTTCAAACAAGTGTAAAATTTATCAAAGGATGTTGACATAGATGAAATCAAAACGATATGAGCGAAATATATATTTCTATTTTGAAATAATTTAAGAGTCACATAACTATAAAAGAAAACATTTATTTTCAAAATATTCTTATAACCTGGTAACGGAAGCTTCGACAATGTTATAACAATGGAAAATTCTCTCACCCACTATACAAGGTAAAAAGACATTCTTACATTAATTTTATCGAAATGGCCATAAAGGACCATATTTCAAAAATGCTGGAAAGATTCCTTTAAATACATATAAGGTCAAATAATGGAATAAATTACTTTAACCCATGGGAGAATAAAGAGTATTTTTTTTTCAAAATTCATTTTTACGAAAACACGGATGCGGATGATAAAGAGGTCCCAGTAGATACTTACGTATTAACAATCTCGAATAATAAAGAGATTGGGAAATCAACCCTTACCTTGTACTTTTCCTTGGTAGAGGGTATGTTAACTTCTTGTATAATAATTAAATAATTGTTATTAAATTATAAAAGAACTAAATATCTAAATATGATATCATATATGATCTTTTAATAATGATTTGTTAATAATATTTTTGTAGTTTCATTGTTTCGGGTGTTAACTGATTCGTTTTCCATTATATGTTTTGTTACGTAAGTCGTGTTTGTTATTGATAGGATATATTTGATCCATATCCATAATGATATTGCATTCTTAAGTATTATATTTAATAATCAAATGAAAATTACTCTTTAATGGTTATGATGGGGAATGAATTTCATCACGTTCATGGAGACGGTAATCTGTACGTACACACAAATGCTACTTCCATTTCCTTTTATTTATTTTAAAAGGAAAGAAAACCAAATGTTACATAGGTATATCATTATTCCAGAATAATTTATTATTTTATATACGTTACATAAGTTCATTAACACCATCTTTTATACATTCTATGTATGGTATGAACGAGACATATCACTTTGAGGGGGCGGTAGTCCACACTTCCTCAAATGAAATTATCATATATATAACACATGAAAAGAATAAAGGTATGCTATAAAATAAAATTAAAAAAGCTTATAGATAAAATGAATATCATATATAATTTTAGTTTCATCATAATGGCCACCATAAGAGGTGGTGGTAAAAGATTTAACAATCATCTTATCATGAGGGAGTAGTTCGTCGTCCACAAAAACGTAATGTTCAATACCCATTAGATGGAGGTGTGTGTAAGTGTTGTTCAAATCCATATCATAAAAACAACCTAGTATATTGAGGATAATGTTTATTTTTATATAATTAAGGAACAAAGAGTGTTTATGGGGTTGTAGAAGTAAAATAAAATAATAGAACTTAAGTAGAGATGTTACCTTTAAATCGGGTAACTTCATTTGGTTTGAACCAAAAGGCTTCCTTGAAGTGCCTTCTGCCTAAGGTAAGTCTTATATAAGGATGATAGATAATTAGGGAGATTAATTGGGTATAGGTTGGATAAGACAGGGGTCCTGAGAGGTGTGAAAAATGGGTTAGAGTTGATGACTTTTTATAAGGGGGAGGAGGGGATCTTTATGAATGTTTGAAAAATATTATTTTATTATATTATTATTTTCAGTTTTTAAAAGTCCAAAAATCATTAAAGTAAAAGATAATATGACTCATTCTCAAAATAATATCATTGAATAAGAATAGGAAATGTTTTGGATATTTTTTTAATTTTTATAATCTCATTTATTTAAATCATTCATTGATGAGGTAAACACTCCATCATTATTTTGTAATAAATAATTTTATATATTTCATGTATAAAAATTATAACAAAAATACCATGATGTAGGGAATATTTTTAGCCATCAAATAAATATATATAGTATAAGATATAACTCATATAAGCCCATGTAAAATTTTTTTTACTAAAAGATATATGTTTATGTCATTTTTTTCATTACTTTAAATTAATTAATATAATGTGTCATTATCACTCCCATGTGGCTCCATGAGGGCCCAAAATAGATCCAATGATGCCCATGGTCGGAGATGTATTAGTCAATAGGTTTACGAATCGTGTTAGAGTAATTTTATACTATTATAATATTATTTTTTACCCATATTTACTGGATTTACCCTTTAACCACGGTAAATAACATATTTTCCGAAGTAATTATTTATAATGTCTAAAAATAAAATTTACCTCTTTACACAATTTGGACATCCTGATTCCAAATATGGAATCCATTTTTTCGAAATTAAAATCACAAATTTGCAGAAATTAATTTAATATTAATTCCTATTTTCAAAACCAAAAAGCGGGTTTTTAAGAAGTAAAAACTATCAAAAGATTGACACGTGTTTATGTACAATTTAAATGTGTAATTATATCCAATGATATAAATTATATTAAATGATAAAAATAAAATATAATTATACTTTAAAACCACTCAAATGTATAATTTAACATTATAGATTATTTTTATTAAAAAGGTTTTTTTTAATTAAAATTTAGTATTTGTCAGTATTCATCAAAATATGAAAGTTATCAGAAAAGATCCAAATATTTTCCCTAAGATAATTTTGATATTCTGAATCCAAAAATGAAGTCCAATTTGAATAATGAAATTAATAAAATTTCAAAAGGTGGGAATTAATATTCATAACGGCTAGTTTGATTAGTCGCAGTGTGTTAGAACTCGAAGTTGCGTACAACGCAACCTATTGTATTAATTAAATAGAAGCGTACCGTGGAAGGTTGGGGTGTTACTGGGCGACAAAAAAATATTAGCTGAGAAAACTTTCTGGAGATTAATAAAAATCCCTTGATAAAAATACATAGGGAAGATAGAAAATGAAAATCAGCATTCTTTAATATGAATCCCTCTAGTCAAATATTGTGGCATCTAGAGAAGACAACAGGTGGAAGACTCATTCCTCTATCCCGACACAGGGGAACTGCCAATATCCACTTGCAACCCATGGGTGACCAGAGAAGGAACAAACTCTTGCTCCGACTGTGGAATGGGCCTTCATACCCATTCCATCCAAAGATGTATATCATCACATCCCAGAAATGAAAAAAGATCAAACATTGATTCTAGGCCATATCATCCACACATGCCAAGATATCATTGCATTGGCGTCAAAGGTGAAAAACCAGACCCACGACCCGGTTTCCCGGAATGGAATGACTTACTCACAAAATGGGTTAGTCACTCCGAAGCAGTTATGCACCTCTTCTCTAGTCCAGGAGGTTCGATGGAAATATCCTGTGATATACGAACAACAAGATTAGGAACAAATACTCATTCCAACTAGGTGACAGTGGTCCACCGTGGTGGCTGCTCCAGGTTAGGTATATATCCCTGCCAAAACTCATGATTCCCATTGGCATATCCTGATGGCTTCAGGAGACCCAACATGATATGGAAGTGTATATGAAGGTCATTACCAATAGTAGGCAACCACAGTTACTTGGAAGAGAGAAATCAAAAATGAAATGCACCAAAGGAAACTGGAAAATGGAGAGTGCATATATGATTATGCTCTGATAGAAGTTGGGGTTCTTGATGCCCTATACCATATATCAATAAATGATGGAGAACCTATCAGTCTATTAACCAAATATGGAAGTGATAGTAGTAGTTGTGATGGACCTCCCCACAATGTTGATACTAGTAGCACTAAAGGTCCTCCACAGGGCACCCATGGGGTCTTACACTGTGGGCCAGGAATGATCGATCATGAGATCCCATCTCTAGATGTGTGTCAGGGTAGCCCTCCCCTTGACCAGAGGAAAAAAATAAGGTATTCCCTTTACTATCATCCTCCCCGATGGTCCTCCCCAGGGTATACCACTATAAAAAGTGGCTGTTTTGCAGCAGTTTTAAAAACCACCGCTAAAGGTGTTTCAGGCCGCCATTTCGCAGCGGTTTTTAAACCGCCGTGAAAAATCCACCGTGAAAAAACCACCGTGAAATGCCTTAAATTTTTTTTATTGTTTTTTTTATTATTTTTTATTTTAATTTTTCGAGGATTAGTGGTTGGTTTATAAAAAACCACCATGAAATAGCAGCGGTTTGGGTAAAACTGCCAGAAAATGAAAAGAAAAAAATAAAAAAACATAGGAAACCCCGAAATCACTAAAACGACCACAACTTTTGATCTAGGAGTCCGTTGGAGTGCCATGACCAGTCAAATCAAAGCTCATTAAGAGATATAGAGGTACATATAATCAATACCATGAGACGGTCTAAGGGACGGATGATACGGGAGTTATAATAAAGTTGAAAACAGTTCTCGAACTTTAAACAGCCATAACAATCGTTCCGAGTGTCTGTTTGGGATCTACCACATATCAAATCAAAGCCAGCAAAGAGATCTATGCACAAATCTATTACAAGCAAGATTCTATCGTGTTTTTAGACCCCAAAACCCCGTCCAAATGCCTCTAAAACCCAATTTCTATCACCGGTGTCCCGTCAAACTTGTCTTCAAACGGACCTAACTTTCAATCCGCATGTCATTTCAGACTCTTCCACCTGCAAGATTATAGCTCGTTCTATGAGCTTCAGTTTGATTGGTTGCGGCACCCACATGCACTCTTGGATCATAAGTAATGGCCTTTTTAGTGGGTATCCGGATAGTTATGTTTTTTGATTCCTCGTTTCTAGCACCCGTTTCCCATCATCTTTTTTTTAATGGTAGTAACTTCTGATCCGCCTATCCATTCAGACTCTTTCACCTATCAGGTCGAAGATCGTTTCAGGATCTTTGATTTGACCGGTCGCGAATCTGAAACAGACTCTCAGATCATAAGTTATCTCTGTTAATGTGAGTCCAATGTTTTTGTCACTTTGTGACCGATTTGATGGGTTTTAACGGTTGCTCCATTTATTACTGTTTATTTGGGTTTCCATGACTTGTTAACTTTATCAATGGTTTTTATGGGTTATTATGATGATTATGATGAATTCTTAAGGGGTTTTCCAGAGTTGTCACGAGTTTTCATGCGTTCTCATTCTTTCTCACGCCTCATTCTTCATGCTTCTCCATCCGTTTTCGTGCGTTTTCATGTTTTTTCATCCCTTATCACGTCTTTTCATAATTTTTCATGTGTCTCATTTATTATTTATTATTTATTATTTATAATATACTTTAATTTATTTATTATCTATTATTTGTTACAGGTTATTTATTATTTATTATTTATTATTTATGTTTATTTATTATTTATTATTTATTAATTATTATTTATTTATTATTTATTTATTATTTATTATTTATTATTTATTTATTATTTATATTATATATTATATATTATATATTATATATTATATATTTATTATTTATTATTTATTATTTATTATTTCTTATTTCTTAATTCTTATTTGTTAATTATTAATTATTAATTATTAATTATTTATATTTATATTTATTTATTATTTAATATTTATATTTATATTTATTTATTATTTATTATTTATTATTTATTTTTATATAATTATATATTATATATTATATATGATATATTATTTATTATTTTTTAATTATTTTTAATTATTTTTTATTTTTTAATTATTATTTATTATTTTTTAATTATTAATTATTAATTATTATTTATTATTTATTAATAATAATATTTTATTTATTATGTGTTATTTATTATGAGATATTTTTTATTTCATATTTATTATTTATTGTTTATTATAATTATTTATTATTATTTATTATTATTTATTATATATTATATATTATATATTATATATTAATTATTATTTATTACTTATTGTTTATTGTTTATTATTTATTATTTATTATTTATTATTTCTTATTTATTATTTCTTATTTATTATTTCTTATTTATTATTTGTTTATTATTATTTATGGTTTATTATTATTTATTGTTTATTATTATTTAATATTTATTATTATATAATATATAATATATAATATTATTTATTTTTATTATTTATTATTTATTATTATTTATTATTTTTTGTTTATTATTATTTATTATTTATTGTTTAGTATTATTTATTGTTTATTATTTATTATTTATTATTATTTATTATTTAATATTTATTCTTAATTATTTGTTTATTATTATTTATTATTATTTATTATTATTTATTGTTTATTGTTTATTGTTTACTTTTTATTATTATTTATTATTTATTTATTATTTATTATTTATTATTTATTATTTATTATTTATTATTTATTATTTATTATTTATTAATAAATAATAATTATTATTATTTATTATTATGTATTATTTATTATGTATTATTTATTATGTATTATTTATTATGTATTTTGTATTGTTTATTATTTATTAATTATTATTTTATAATTATTAATTATTAATTATTAATTATTAATTATTATTAATTATTAATTATATATTATATATTCTTTATTCTTTGTTGTTTATTATTTATTATTTATTATTTATTAATAATTATTTATTATTTATTTATTATTTATATTTATTATTTATTTATTATTTATTACTTTTTATTTATTATTTATTATTTATTTATTATTATTTAGTATTTATTTATAATTATTAATTATGTGTTATTTATTATTATTATTATATATTACATATTATTGAGTTTATATCTATTATTTATGTATTATTTGTTTTCTCAATTAATATATAGAATAATATTAAATTCTGTTTATTAAACACATGACGAGCTTGCTAAAGTTGTAAAGACTTTGGTAAATATGCAAGAGGTTAGAGGTTCAAATTTCACCAAACACAATATTTCTTTATATTGCATGAGCATGTGCATGGACAAGTGCATGTGCATGTTCATGGGATGTGCATGCATGGATAAATAAAGTAATAAGAAATAAATAAATCAAATAAATCAAATAAATAAAATAAATAAATAAATAAAATACGAAATAAATAAATAAAATAAATAAAATAAAATAGCTATGATATAAATAAAATAAATATGAAATAAATAAAATAAATAAAATAAATGAATAAATAAATAAATAAAATAAATAAAATAAACAAATAAATAAAGTAAACAAAAAAATAAAATAAACAAAAAAATAAATAAATAAATATAAAAAATACATAAATAAAATAAATTAATAAATTAAATACATAAATAAAATAAATTAATAAATTCAATACATAAATAAATAAAATAAATAAATAAAATACATAAAATAAATAAATAAATAAATTAAATAAAATAAAATAAAATAAAATAAAATAAAAAAATAATAATAATAAAAATAAAAATAACCACCGTGAAACGTTCTGCGACGGTTTTGAAAACCACCGTGAATAGTTTCTCGACACCTGATTTCATGGCGGTTTTTCAAAACCGCCGCATATCTATTTAACGGCGGTTAAAACCGCTGCGAAACGTAAAACCAAACAGTCGCTAAATGCCTTTTTTGTCGTAGTGTACATTGCATTTATACTTCTTCCTATCGTTGGATGTCAAGTCATGATGTTATTCCTCTCCATGATGACAATAATTGCAAAGGCCCTCCCCGTAATGGCAGTTGCTATGAAGGGCCTCCCCATTGTAACATCAAGAAACGATAAGGTCTTACCCTCTTTGTAGTACATCCTGAAGGCCCTCCCCATAATGTAAACTGTATAAATTCTCCCTGCAGCCAGGTGTCAAGCTGTGATAGTAGTCCTTTCCATCATAGCGGTCCTCGAGAAGGTCCTCCCTTCAGTGATGTCAAGCAACAAGAAGGTCCTCCCCTCTCTGTAGCCTGCCTTGAATGTCCTCCCCATGGTATATGATATAAATACATTTCCCACATCCAGACATCAAGTTACAATGGTTTCCCTCGCCATTTCGGTGCCAATTGTAGAGGTCATTCCCAAAATCAGTTTTCATAGTGGAAGAAAGACATCCCCTTTTCTGAACAAATATTAGAAATACCTCCTATGTTGGGGCACTCCTAAATATGGGTTCAGACATATCTGGATCTCTATCTATGAAGAGAGATATCCTTTCTCTATCAGAGGACTGCCCAGGGCCACCCTCATATTCAGATCCACCCTCGAACCATTCACATACAATGAGGCTCCCACCAGCTAGGCTGATTGGAATGAAATTATTAAGTAGTAGTCAAGCTGGGCATATCAAGTAGAGGAGTCCCTGGGAGAGAAACGACATGATATGTTGCTCATGATATGACAATTAGCTGAGGATAATATACCAGTGATGTATTGTCCTATGACCACTTCTCACTTTGATATACCAATGGAGTTGTCTGGGGAATGTATGCATGACATTTTCCTCAATATATTGAAGAATATTCATGTACTAAAAGAAAATTTCCTTCCCTAATAAGTGTATTTTGACCTTTTCACACATGTTAGGGGATCTATTCTATGTAATTGACCAAGAAGCCCTCCTATCCACACAATAGCTGTGATCATAAAGTTTAAAGAAAACCCTTGAACTGGCTTGCCTCCATGCACGACACAAGCTTTGTTCCCATATTGGTGATGCCCCAACTAGAGTTCATATTCAGGAATGGGGAGAACATGGAGATGTAAACTTCACCTACAACCCATCTAGCAGACCTCATTGGAAATGACATATTTTAATGTCATTACCCAGATCCAATAATAAAATGAAAACCCTACTCAGGAAATATGGATACTTAATAAAAACTGAACCGAAGTATGTCTGAAATGTGTCAGGACCTAAGAGATTAAGCCATAAAAAATATTATGATCTAGGAAACTGAGAATATGAAATAGCCTTTCTGACTTTAGGAAGCCAACCAGAAAGTAGTGCTCATGTCTTCAAAATCCCATAAATCTCATTCAGGTCTGATTCCAAACTTGGATCACACCCACCTAAGTGTACGTGAAATCAAAAGGGTGGCAGTAATAGCAACCACTACCCCAATATGGGAACAACCCATCCCATAAAACATGGGGCATTTTTATCTATATATTCCCCCATATGGTTGAAAAATATATTCCATAGTGCATCAATGGATTAATGGGAACAACCCAAGGCTGCAGGGTAGGGGGTTTCTTTACCTCAAGTTCCCACACAGGGGTTGTCTGTCTTCTCCCATATAGGAAACACGATGAGTAAAGAAGTCACCCATTCCACCCCGTCTCATAGTTCGTACCCTCCGAGAAAAAGGTTCATTATGAGGAAAAATAATGGATCCCTTTAGATCAATCCTTGTCCTGAAACCCAGGGAATACTACAGAATAGAAAGAGAAAGTCCAACAAAGAATGCAGAAAGTCTTCCTACAATTCACCACTAGTTACACCACACCCAATGTGATATACATCAGTGAATGTGGTAAACATCAACCCCACAGATATCATAAAAAATGATACAAAGGTAGAGCATCCAAGGTAAGATGGTTCCCTCCTAGAGGCATCCCACATCGAGCCCGATAGCATTCAAACCCAGAACCAGAGAGAAGTCCTAAATTTATGTTCCCCCTTATTTAATCCATCATTACCCCCTCATGAAACCATAATAGAAAGAAGAATAAATCACAGGTCTTCCATGATCCACAACCTCATCCACCTGAGAATGTATCCCTCGCACTTGAGGAAATATTCTCCAAGATAGAGGATGAAATGAAAGATCTTGAGTGAATTAATGCTAAGATGCATCGAGGGAGCTATCATGTCGTATGTGTTTCCCCTACGGAACAGAAACATGTATTCTTAGAAGAGGTGCTTTACCATAGAAACTCATCTCAGTGAAAGAAGTCAATATAGTTGTCCCGTCCAACCCAGTACTGGGACCGTCAACCAACATAAATCCAGCCCCGGAAGGACATCAAGACATCCCCTCACAAGGATGGAAGCTATAATATATTCAGGTGAACCCACAAATGATACCCCTGTCTGGGTACCCACCCATGATCCAGCAGCACTGACACACCCATATTTGGCCATTGCTACACCCGACCAAGCTCAAGCCCGATAGGATATGTATCATGGGAGTTTGAATACCATATAGCAACTGAAATTTTGAATAGAATCCATGGAGGGGCAGAATTATCTGAAATAACCATAGAAAAAACCCTACCCTGATTGGGTGAGAAATGTTCTACCACATCTAAACATCAAAAACCATGTATTCCCAGTGCTCAATGGATCATGAGATCGAGAAAAAAATCTAATGCACTATTCCCCTTTTTGTGACCCCATGATGGGAACTCTAGAGAAGAAATAAGTAGTAAATATCATATGCTTCGTGTGAACCCTGCAGGGTTCGACCTTGGTATAGTATACTAGCTTTTTAGCTAACTCAATCACATGATGAGGGGACCTCTAGCAGCAGTTTCTATTCCAGTTTATTTCGACATTTCTAATGTCAACAGTCAGTGATCTCATGAAATGAATGCAGTGAGATAATTAAAGGGTTGCAGACTTAATTTCTGGATGGAATTTCATAATTTATTCCCTAAACCGGCCACTCCCGTAGGATTAAATGCTCTCCATGTGCATCGATAACCTTCATGATAAATTAGGAACATCACTTATCCTAGTGAAGTACACAAGTTGGTTCTGATATTACTCTGACATTACCCATGGTATAATATAATACTTGTATCAGAACAATATCAAGTCCCATGTTTCCCCATCATCCCCAAGAAAAAGAGAAGGAAAAGCAAAATAAGCTTCTATCATGCTTAAGCCACCCTCGACACCAGCTCTAGTTGTGAGGCCTCCACCAAACTATGTGGGACCCCCTATATGCCAAAACAAACCCCACACCTCGTCAATATGATCTAATGGGTTCTAAAAGAAATCAATTAGAGGAGATAATAAATAAATTCTACTCGTTCTGAGATGACTATGCCCGCAACTATTTCATAGCCTCCATGAATTGAAACTTGCTTCAGCTACTAGAACCAAAGAGAGGCAATGAAGTGGGTCTCGATAACTATCCAAATTATTGACCCTACCACCAGATATATAGACACACCATCTTGGAATGCTTCATCTTCAAGGATATACTGTAAAAGATGGTGGATTGCGAGAAAGTCATGTTGGGGCCACCACCATCAGAAGTGGTGTATGTTCCCACCTAAGAATCAAGAAATGATAAGGAATGGAAAACAGTCTCCAGTAATAAGGAGAAAAAATTTGACAATTGAATGATGCAGAAAATGGTCATCCAAGTTCATGAAATCCTCCATGAACAGTTTAAACAAGCAACCATTCCCCCAATAGCTCCTGATACAACGTATCGATCATCCTCAGCCCCACAGTCCTCTAAGGGCTATAATGGAAGAATGAAGGAGCAAAAATATGGGCTTACAACAAAGAAAAATAGAGTATTGATGCTTTTGGACTTCATTCTAGAAAACATAGTACAACAGGTGCCACCCTGATAAATGGTACAATGGGAACCGCCACTCCAAACAATACCATCATAAGAAGACAATAAGATAGAAACATGGTCTGATCAAGAACTGATCTTCAGCTCTATTAATTTCATTCACTTGATGGACCCCTTATTTGATGGAGATTATGGAAACTAACCCAAATTCCCCACATCCAACCGGAGATGCAGAGGAAGAGGCTGCATAGGCCATGGGTTTCCTATAAGGCCTTATTGTGGCATGAGTCATCTTTCTGACCACTCCATAACTCAAACCGATAACATTTTTGCAACTCGTATAATGACCCTATGGCAGACACAAAAAGAATAAAAATGATTCTATTACCTTTATAAAATAAACTCGAGCCCAGATATCCTGGAGTATTTGTCTGAGGAAGAAAAAATATCAAATCACCCAAGGAGTAAATGAAAACTACTTCGGCCAATCTCTATATGGACCATGACACCAACAGATAATTTCACAAATGCCAGACCATATACATCCATACATAAATCCCCAATAGAGTTTGTGGAAGGGAAAATTATAGCTAATAAGTGTCAACATTCAATGAAAAGATATGATATTCTAATGAATATGGCTTCAGTACCAGCAAAGAAATCAATCATGGATGCTTTGAGTCTATTCACAGACATTAGGGAGGTGCTCATTGAAGCCTTACAAAGTCCTCCAGAATTTGAGGCCAAAGTAGCAGTGGCCGATGTCTATCAGACATAGACCAATCCCAAAGAATGTCACATCATGATCTCCTTCACAAATAGGGATAAATAAACTATCATGCATGGTCACATCAAACACTTATATGTTTTCTATAAGATAAATGGCATTGATGTCCAGATAATTTTCATCAACAACGGCTCTGGAGTCAACCTTCTCCCACTAAAAAAATTTCTAATTTGGGCTATGATGAGGATAGTTTTACACCATGAACCACAACTCTGCTGGGATATTACAAAATTGAGAATAATCCATTGGGAAAAATCAAGATTAAAACATGGTTTGGAGACATCATGTCAGATTCTATGTTCCTGGTAGTGCGGTAAAGTACACCATTCAATGATCTATTAAGGAGGTACTGGCTACAATAACATGCTACAATTCATTCATCATACCATCCCTACATCAAATATTATGAAAATAAGAAAAAGAGGACATTACACATAGATAAATCCCCATTTGAGTACTATGAGTTACATTACATCGATGTAGAGTTCTATGAATCAGAAAAGTAGCAGTCTTCGACTGATGAAGTTGACTACATCACTTCCCTGAATGGATTGGAAATGGCTCCCACTTACCCCCTCCAACTGCTTGGTGAAGAGTATGTATTAGTCATCAACCATGTTTAATGCATAAGTTCAAGCCCATATATAGACTCAATTGTCTACATTATTTCTGTTACAGCCACCAAATCCAATGACATGGAAGAATGGGATGAATTCAATGATTTAAGAAGAATCCCTAACCAAGATACTCCCTGACCATCCTCAGGAACCCAAACTATCCCAGCGTTATTAACTAAGGAAAAAGATGATTTCTCTACCAACATTGGAGATTTCATCTCGAGAATCCTCTCTCCACCAGAAGTGGAAGAAGATGATGAATATGATGATAAAGAGGAATAAGAACATGAAGACCTCAATGCTTCCCCTACCACATTCGATGAAGGTGTATCCACCACAATCGATTGACATATAAAGATAATCCTGGTCACCAAAGATGACCCATGGCCACTCTAATTAGTGTGGATATTCTTGTCCCGGAGCAGGATACATGTACCTATTTTCTAAATAAGAATCGATATTATTTTCTTAGAACTACATAGAAATTCTAGACCTAAATCCTTAGGACTCCACTTATCAATTAGGTCTGCCAGAAGATCACTATGGATATAAAAACGAGGCCAGAAGGACCCACCAGATTCATGCTTCCAAAATAGAGGCTGAAGATGATATGGTAATCAAATACAACTTCATATGAGAAGTCCAATACCTGATCTGGATGGCCAACATAGTCCCTATAAAAAAAGGAATGAATATATTATAATCTTCATCGAAATCAAGGGTTATAATTGGAAATAACTGAAAGATGATTTTCTGGTCCCCATCACAGAATTTTTGATCGATTCAACCGTCAGATATAAGTCCCTCTTTTTCAGGGATGGCTATTCTGGGAACAAACGGATCCAAATGGCCCAAGGAGATGCAAAATTACTACTTTTATGGGCCCTCAAAGAGTGTTCTATTATAAGGTGCTTCCCTTTGGTCTAAAAAATGTTGGCAATGCAAATTAGCGAACCATTCACCATATCTTCAAGTCTGTCCTAGGAAAATTCATCTATTGATACATCAATGATCTAGTGGTTAAATCACGATAGTGCTCAAACCACATTTATGATATTGAAATTGTCTTTAACAAACTGCAACAACACAGATTAATGATAAATCTTATAAATAATTATTTCTGTGTTACCACTATGAAAATCCTTGGCTTCATCATACATAGTCGTGGCATCTAATTCGATTCTAAGAAGGAAAAAACAATCCTTGGCATATCCACACCTTGCAACCTCACCTAGTTGAGAGGAATCCTGAGGCATCTTTCCTACATTCGGCATTTCATAGCCAACATGGCAAGTAACTGTTTACCATTCACCATGTTAATGAATAAATATGTTATGTTTGATTGGAATAATGATTGTAAAAAACTGTTCACCTATCTCAAAATATATTTCCTAATCCCACTGGGGATGATGCTGCCAGTTGATGGGAGACCACTCATTTTGTATGTAACCACCTTGGAATGGGCATTAGGAACATTCCTCGCATATAGGAATGATGTTGGTAGTGAGAAAAACCTATTTTACCTTAGATGAACAATGATTGATGATGAAACTCGATATTTAAGAATTGAATGAACTTCCTGGCCTTAATATTTGCGGTTCAGACACTCAATAATTACCTGCAGCACGAAGAGGCCCACCTGGTCACCCGCTGCAACTCGATATAATATATTCTAAACATTCCCAAGATAAATGGATGCCTATAATGTTGGTAATTCATCCTACAATAGTTTTACAAACAGTACGTTTCCTAGAGGTCCATCAAAGGTCAGGTGTTAGGAGACATTCTGGTAGAGCACCCCATGGAAGAAATAACCTCGTTGGATGATGAACTTCTGGATCAAGAAGTGTTTTCCATCTAAGAGGACCCCTAGACATGGGAAATTTACTTTGATGGTGATTCTAGAAGCCTAATAGGGAAATGGATGGAGGACCCCAAGCTCAACAAAGTGGGGCTGAGAGTTATACATGAATCCCTCGAAAAGGCTATCTTGCCTTACTCTTTCCAGATTTTAGTGGGATGTACATATAATGAAGAGGAATACTAGGAACTCATAGCTGGATTACAGCTGTCACATCATGCATGAGCCAAACACCTAAAAAAATGGTGATTCAGATCAAGTCCTCAAGAAGGTCAATGGTGACTATGCCATTAAGAAAGAAGTATTGGCCCCATTGATGAACCATGTTCAAGAAATGATGGTGGAATTACCATTAGAACCAACATTGAACTATGTCCCCTAGTCACAAAATTATCAAGCGCATGCATTGGAAAATGCAACCACAGCCCTGGCCAACCCAGACCATGATGAAATGGTTATTAGAATTTCCCACCGCTGTATTCTCTTTTCACTTATCCAAAACAATAAAAAGAAAATCGAAGCGATTTTCCCCATTTCTGATCCTTTTGGTAACAACACCGGTAAGATGAATCCAATTGAAATTACCTTCAGAAGGGGTAACTCCTACTAGATAGGGCTGGAAGGGAACATATCTAGATATGGGTAGTCAACTTTGTCTGGTACAATGGGGTAAACCAAGAAAAGGTTCTCTACAAATGTGGCCTTTATGGAGTCCTTATCAAGTGCATTGATATAGAGGAGATAGTTTTCGTCTTGAAATAATTGCACGTTGGAGCTTGTGGAGTGCACCAGTTAGAAACCAATACCTCTCATCAAATCTAATGGTTCAGATATTACTGGCCTACTAGGGTACAAGATTTTTTCATATTCTCTAAGAAGTTATATTCCTTCCAAGTTCATGAATATTTTATTTACCTACCCTTGGAGTAACTTCATACAACTATATACTCCTAGGAATTTATTCTTAGGGGAGGGATGTTGTGTGACCATATCCCCTTACTACATAAATACAATTCAAGTTCATTCTCACAACAACTGACTTATTTTCTAAATGGGCTGAAGTAATTCCCTTTAAACAGTTTAGAGAAAGAGAATCATTAGCTTTGTAAAGGCCAAAATCATTACCATATTTTGTGCCCCCCATAAAATACTAATGAAAAATGACACAAAATAATGCAATGGTGAGTTGGAAAAATTGTACTAGGAGTATGGGATCAGAGCTAACCATTCATCCCCCTACCATGAAGCGGACAATGGGAAGATAGAGGATTTCAATAAGACTTGGTCTAACATACTACAAAATATAGTATAAAAGGATATGAAATCATGTACATACAAGATCCTTCATTATTTATGGGCTTACTAGACCATTACCTGCACTACCACCCAGGAAACTCGGTACTCACAACTATACAGGGGAAGAAGCAGTTTTTCCTATCGAAATGCAAGTGCCATCACAAAATGTGTCCATTTGTGACCATTTTTCCATGGATGAGAAATCACAGAGATGGTTTTATGAGTTAGTGTAACTAGATGATAAAAGTCTACACACCTTTAAACATTTGAAAGTCTACCAAAATTGGTTTAAACAAGCCTACAAAAAAAGGGTTCACCTTCGATCTTTCCTCGAAGGAGAGATGTTGTTGGTCCCCAGAACCCCGATGATAATGAGGGAGAAACCCCCAATGATTGGATCAAATTGAGAGTTAACATATATTAAACATATTTTATAATACAACAGATCAAATGACTTAATATAAATGGACGGACATGTCCTCATAACTCCCACAAATGAAACATTTCTAAAGACGTACTCTCTGTGACAACGAATCTGGATTATAATGGGCCAAACTCTGTGACAATAATCTATTAGTTATCATCCTGATCACATGATGTTAAACAATATGGTATGAGTCACTAAAAAATGACTTTAAACCACATAGATTAAAGGTTTTTATGCATGAATCTAAACTTTATAGTATAGCGTCCAAGCTGCAAGACATTAAAAAGAATAACATAAATCATCCAAATCACTTGATGATAAAATTCATCACCACTCAGAGAACTATGAATGTCTTGATTCCCATTCTTTAGTGGGATACGTAGTGACTCCTCGATCCTCGATCATGGCCTATCCCCCACCATGTAAAAAATATATATAAAAAATCATTTATCATATCCTCTATCTCCTCATACTAATGAGGGAAACCATTATCACTCTTTGTTTATGGCATTGAGTATAACTCACATGAGATTATGATCGGTGGTAAGGATTACTTTACACAACAAAACTATAAAAAATATGGTGGACCTAACATCCTTGACAATTGAAACCAATATTCTCATACTCTTATACCCAATCGGATCGGTATAGGGATCATTCAAAATTACATGCAGTTTGATTCCTACCCTTGTAGGATAAGCAGTGAAAGCTAGATTTGGAATCTCATCCTAGCCACTAATAAATGAAATTCCCTCTCATGTCCCTACGCATGGACTTGACCTTTTTTTTGATTGTTTAGAACAATGTAAAACTTGATTCCTACCCTTGAAGGATACCGAGTGATGCCCAGACCTGGAACCCTTTCCCTGTCATATTTTTTATAAAAAACACCCCTTTCTCTATGTAAAGGTCAGACTTGTATGAGTATTACATGAATGTTCCTTACCACATGATAATAAACTATAAGATTATTCAAGAGTCACATGCATCCATTTTCTCAATGTTACAAGATCCCGCACATTCCCCCCACTCATAAAAATACATAAGAACATGTTTCTCCCCTATAAATACGAGTCACATCTATGTGGAAGCTCTGGTAGTTCATGACTAATAATGGTATGTGTATTTATTATATTCCTAGACACATCATTCCAATTTGTCAAATTCTATACTCTAGGAAAGCTTGGATCTCATATACATTCATGGCCATTTGAGATGGAAGGACAATGTCCTATGGAAACCTTTGTTTCACTATGCACATCATGCCCTTGTGGCTCTGCATATGTGGCCTAAAAAAAATCACCGATCAAATAAAAATTCTTCCTCTGGAGAGTTATCTCCTACCTTGGTACGCCCAATGGCATCCTTACCCCATGTCATTTATCCTGATCCATGTTTCCCCCGAGACTATGGTTCACACCTTCTATCATCACTCATGTATAAGGAACACCAAAACATCATAATCATTATTATCACAAAGTTATTAATGATCTTTGTGACAACATAACGTCTTTACTGCATGACTCTAAACTACACATCACAATTTCTTCACCGCACGATGTTAAACTGCAAGTCTAGAATTGTCCTCATTTTATGATGTTAAACATCATATCATTGGTTTAAGCCTAATGTTCTTAATATTGATGATTTTTATACTCTTAAGTGGTGATCTGGAGTCATTGTAATCCCTTGTTTCCCACATTGAGAATATCTCACATGTGATTCAGAATTTCAACTAGATATCCACTATGAAACCATGGAAAATCAGTCTATGAATTTGGTCTTGGCAGCATGAATTTAAAATGTGTTTCACGGTTCCCTTCCATGTAAGGAACCCAATGTCCTGGCCGTATGACGTTAAACTAAAGGGTATCTCAAAAAATGGGATGAATTCCTCCACATTCATATAAGTAAGATCTAAGTAAGGGATACCCAGTTCCATGAGTGAATCACATCCCTAATGTATCTAATGTATCTAGATACACTTCTGTTATACCTCAAATGTCATGCTTTGAGTAATAATGAATCCCCCTAATCTTCCATGGCCATCAGAGATAGAAGGCCAATGCCCTGTGGGTGCCTTTGTTTGACTATGCACATAATTCCTGGGTGGCTCTGCATATAATTACTATGAGACAACAATCAATCAAAGAAAAATTCTTCTCTCGGAGAGTGATCTCCTATCTCAGTACCCCCAATGGATTCTAAGCCTCATCACCTCCATCCTAATTCAAGTGACCCCAAATTCATGGTTTACATTCTCCTTCCTACCCGCATCATAGATATATCATAACATGCTAGACCCACTCACCTCTACTCTATCTTGGGTTTTCTGTAAAATAACAATACCCCATCCATATGCGTGATGTGGATCCACATATAAAAAGGAATAATTCACCCACTTATTTCCAGGTTCCCCAGAAGATATCGGTTAAAAGAAATGTCCCTTTTCATTCTCAAGAACACCCCTTTCCTATGCTCACATGTTATGTTCATAAATTTTCCAATCTCTATAATCCTACATATCTATTGTAGATGGAAGGAAAATGTCCTACGAAAACCTTTTTTTTAATATGAATATCATGCCCGAGGTCTATACATATGATTCTTATGAAATATCCATCAATAAAAGGAAAAGTCATCCTTTGAAGAGTCCTTTCTAGTTTCTGTATGCTCATATGACATTCATGTACTATCTCACCCCCTGTATTTAGAAAAACCTTCTGGATAACGACTTATATATTTTCTTATTTTTAAGTTTCTATACATGAAATTGATTTTTAATTGAACTGACCATTTACCAGCTCTCCCTTATGAAAGTAAGGATCATGTGGGAACAGTTTCCCACTCAAGGATGATATGAATGTCCCTAATACTTTCATACATCATCACCCAGACTTTCCACCCACTATGGATCCCTACATCAAAACAAATTCAAAGTGTTGTAAATCCTCCAATGCCATCGGAGAAGGAAGGCTAGTTTCCTACAAGCAAACATGTTTTACTCTGAACATCATTCCCCAGAGGATCTTATTATGTCTCCTTCCAAACGAATATCAATCAAAGGAAAATTATTCCTCATGAGAATACTATCCTTCCAATGTACACCAAAAACAACGCTAGAGCCTCATGCATATCCAAAACTCGCAAATTTTGGGTCACGAAAAATCCATTATTAATGTCTGAATGATATTAGGACAATCCTAGATTATTAGTCCAAAATTGGTTCCACTGCCCCATCATGTTTGGTCAAATTTATTTGACCTAAAACATTATTAATAAGTTATATTGGAAGAAATATGAACTTATAGTGAAAAAAGAACCCATTCTTTTCATAGTGAAAATCCACAAAGGGAACCACTGGATAAAAGATGAGTTTCGGTTTGTTAAAACTACACCATGTATGGTTTAGAATTTTTTTTTTCGAGCTATCAAAAGAAACCTAAAGATCATTAGGTTGAAATCCCGAAAATGTCAGCCTAAGAAAAATTCGTGTTATACTTGTTAAGCCCATGTCAAACAGGCTTAGGAACAAATTTGGGTAATAATGGGAAAGGACACAAAAGTTCATCAAGTTTTCCATAAAACCGTAGCATTAGTCAAACTATGCTTGCTGAGTCCCACAGATTTGGAAAAAATCAGAGCCTGTTTTGATTATTTCACTTTACTGGTTTTGAATCATGATGTAAAAATAATACCTAATCTAAATGATGTTTATATGATTGATTGTGATCAATTGATATGATAGGAAAATGAAAAAACCAATTGAAGGAAAATTAGTTTCATAGATTTCAACAAAAAATAGAGTAACATCCCTAGTTTAGAGTCTCTCTATAGTATCAAATGGAAAACGAGTACACATTATAATTTGGGGAAAGTTACAGTATGGCAGGACTATCCCATTCTAGAAAAATAGAAAGTGACTTTCATAGTCCATCAATAGTTTGTTCTAAAGATGCTATATCATCTTCTCCAACCTTGACTGTTGGGTGCATGCATTCCATAACAGCTTTAAGGTACCTCCCATTCTTCTAGATAACATTGTAATAGGCCCATGAAGAGTCCAGTTCAGCCCTCAAACTTACTATTTGGGTCTCACCCTCCCACCGCTCTTCCTTTTGGGTGATAACCAAATCATGAGTTTTCGTCCATTCAGCCATTAGGTGATCTGGTTCCTACAAAACATATTAGAATTTCATCACCTGATGATTCGAAGAATTGAACTCGACAATATTATCCTCACGAGAACTGAGTTCTTCTCGAGCTATGATGATTTGGAAGATAAAGAGATGTAAGTGCCAATAGTCAATGACACCAGAACCCAACTCAGTAAATAACCACCAGAAGTTGACCATCATGTCAGTAATGCTATTTATAGGTGTTTCCACATCAAGGGTTAATAACTGATGCCATTCTAGTTTTTTCACTGCCGAGTTCCACCCTGTGGCACCAGTACGTTGATCCTCCCCCACCGCAATGTGTCTCTAAGTAAGAAGTTTCATATCCGGAATATGAAGGGACCTAAGATAGGATACCCAAGATGGGGGGCTCCCCTTACCCTCAAAGTGTTCAGCCACTGGTACCAGGCGCCGAGGGCTAGCAGTGAATTATGAGGTGTCTGGTGATACTCTTCAAGGGCTAGCATCATTAGGGTCAAAGGAAGTATCCACAGGAGATGAGCAATCTGAATCACTCTTCCCTGAGATAAGTCGCACCGATGAAGCCCCTACCGGATGCTTCTGGAGACGAATCGAGTGTCCTCTTACCAAAAGGATAGGAATAGATGGCGTAGCCATCATGGCCACTTTAAGAACAAAAATAGGATACATAACCATCATACTTGTCACAGAAGAAGGAATTCATGGCATGTTCGTTGGAGTAAAGATTGGATGAAGAATGGTTTGAGTCTTCTGGACCCGCCGAAATGATCTCTTTAGCACTATGTCTCGGTAATATCCCACCCACAATTGGGCATATTCTAGTGATAGAAAAGTGGATCTCGTCGTATTGGTGATTATATCCTCCATAGAGGCACCTTCCCGCATCATCATAAGCCATAAAATAATAAGAATTACTTAATTAGATACTTCCCTTAGATGAATAGTAGTAAGAATAACAGATTGTTTAGGGTGCCCAAATATCCTAGAAAACTTGTAGGGAGGTATGGCTCACAAATGGCCATTCGATCTATGTGAGGAGTGACCATCCATTCCTAATTCTCGATAATGTATGAGAGTTCTTCTGTGAAACCACCCCTATAACCTCTTAATGACCCATGAGAAGTATGATGAGGTTGAAATGAAAAGTAAGAAGTGTTGTTCAGTAGCCCGACTGCATGAATAACTCTTAAAGTCTACAGACGAACAATGGAAATGTTGAGAAGGACAGGTTGAAAGGTGGAATGAGGAACCATTGTAGTTTGTCAACATTCATAGTAAGGAAAGTGTTCTTCCACCCAACCATACATAAATTGAAATGGTTCACTGAGATGATGTGGAGGCCTACCATGTTGTATTTTTTCCAATATCTCATAATGTCAGGAAAGAGCCAGAGTGGAACGACTGATGGGTTGACCCTCTTCCAGTACAACCGCCCTCGTCAAAGTGCAGGCCCAAACCCCTGTATATGCATCGTGGGATTTGTAGATCCATCCACTCCAAAACATAGAAATGAAACCTACTAATCTAAGAACAGGTGGCACATGTAGTTGATTCTCATATCCCTATGTGGTATATCATCCCACTTTGAGGGTTGCACAATATGAACGTAGAATATATCGTGACTGGTGGGATAGATGAGTTCGACTGCGGCGAGCTCTCGGTCCAGGTCTATTCACATGTATAAATGACCCTATCCACACCTCAAATGGGATTACAGTGAGATCCTAGTGAGGATAATCAATTAATCCCTCTGCCATAACTAGTAGGCTCACTGTCAATCGGGATAAGTGGTTGGTATTATCCCAGGTAGTGGTTGCTGGGAGAAACTCTTCATACATCTATCCAAGGATGGGTAGTCCTCCATGTTGGTGGATGTACCAAATGATGGTCCCCACCACCCCCATGAGGAAAATGCAAGGTGTTGGTTCTTGAACACTAGTGGCTCAGCAGCTGAATAAGGATTTCACCTAGGTAGAGGGCTGGAAATTGAGAAAACCAATCTTCCTGATATATGTTCAACACTTTAAACTGGATAGGGGACTCTAAATGGGTTTGACGTACCTAGAGTTCTTAGGCCCATTAATCGAATAAGAATCATCAAGATCGTAGGTCCCACATAGTGCTTCACCCTCCATTGGGGTTTTCTTAGGAAATATGAATAATAGACAGGTAATCTCGGGTGACTAGTTTCATGTAAATTTTGGGACACTTGCGATCGCCTTGATTCCACACCATTCCTTATAATATGAAAACATTTTCTAGAATTAGAGTATCTATGAATTCTCCTACTAGGGAAATATTGGCTTAATAATTTCCTTGTAGTGCTTCTAGGAGAATGAAGTTGGTATTTGGGTCATCTATTAGAAGAGGAACGTCATGAGGATGACAAAAGCCATAAAGTAGAAACTATACAGGGAATGGGTAAACTAGGATATCTGGCAAGAGGAGATATTTTAAGAAGTTGTCTAGAAATACAATTTCAGATCAAATATAGTCCTCACTGTCCCCCCACCATGGTTTCCCTTCCCTTGGATGATTTCTTTAAAACCTATTAAAGAGCCATTGCATCCTGCATAGGAAGATCTAAAATCCCTCAAAAATATAATCCAATAAAAATTGTTGGATAAAGGCCATCGAAAACATGGATAAAGGACATAAAAAAATGTTTGCATGGGGTCCCTGTACTATTCCCGTAAATGGTACATGAAAACCATTTCCTGCATGGTGCATGATACGAGGAAGCAATTCTCGCATGCTAAATGATATGTGGAGTTAATCCCAGCATACTAAAACAGTGTATAGAAGTATTATACCATAGACAGCCACGATATGTAAAATTACTATGAGGCACTGGCCCATGGATAATTGGCAAGTGAAAAAAATGGTTTATGGAAGGAGGATTCTACTAACCAAGGCCTCTCCAAGTTCATATTCAAAGTTGTTGTTTAAAAGTTTATGTTTGGATTAACAGGGCTTAAAGTTTAGTACACATGTTAAAGTTTGGTGTATGGGACACGAAATCCATGTAGCATTATCCTATATGGAGGTTCAGATTTTAGTTTTACATTCCACAATGTCATTTGTGAAACCCAAAATCAAGTTCATATGTAGAATCAATAGTGAAAAGCATGGTTCACGACACATACAAATTGGTTCACGAATACAGATTTCGCAAAAGAGATGATACACAAATGTAGTGGAATTCGAGGGATAGTAGAGAGAATATTTCACCATGATAAATGGTAAAATAAAAATTGAAATGGGACCCTATATATAGGTGTAGTCCCCTCCTTCCAAAATTATCTAAATTACGGTGAACCACTTCAGTTCAGGACTCTTTCTACACTAGAATAGTCTTTTCTTCATTCCAAACAGACCTCATTTTGATTGGGGGAATTTGTAGGGTCTTGGAAACATAAATATGGGAATAAAACACTCTTGTAATAACATTTCAATAGGATGTAATCATCCCTCCATGTCTAGTAAGGTGAATGGAATCAAAGTGAGGTGCAAATATCAGAAGAAACATGATGAATTTAAATTTTTGAAAGGGTTTCCAGTGACCCATATACCACAACCGAGAAGGGTTTGTGGGATGAATGAACAATAAACCACTAGTATGACGAATTACCTACGAGATTCTAGCCCATATAGAGATGGATAGAGAACCCAAACACCCAAAAACTGCATCACTGGGGGATCAAGTGCGTGGAGGACATCCACATACCATCTTAAAAAATCACCAGTTTTGCAGATGAAGAAAATTGGTAGGGTTCCCTGAACTATGATTTGAGAACCATAGCCTCCGCATACCCCAGTTTACCAAGTATTCCTTGGGTCAAGATATATCTTCATGGGATACCTCAAATGGTGCAGCATGCCCATATATATGATTTCCCAAATTATCTATTAAAGGAGCAAAAAAGGAATTGAGAAGGGACAAACGAAGAAAGCACGAATGGCACCCCGGAGGTTGGACGTAAGAATTCAAAGAGGATTCCGGCTTCAGTATCAAATCATCAGCGAAGATGGAATTTCATGTCAGGTTTTCCACAAGAATAACCAGACACAAACCATAAAATAAAGGGAATTAATAATAATGGAAGAACCACAAACCTAATTGGTGTAATTAAGAACCTCATATTCACCATGGATGTGTTCCAATTGAATTATAGTTACTAAGACCCTCCTTCAAAAAGGTTATCTTCATTTTTTATTTATATATAGATTTAACTTGGTTCTGCGTACTACATCAGTATGCGGATAGAACCCAAAGCGGCGTGACCGAACGCATTCAGGACCATGTACCATTATGGTGTGTGGTGGTCCATTCCCAATCCCATGTACTTATTCGGTATGTGGACGACCCCTTTACCCACATAACACTATGGTATACGTACCTCCCCCATCCCGATTAAGAAAATAGTACCCAGAATGGCATGTATTTGTGTATTCATCCTTTCGACTCCAATATCACCCCTCTGTTGTCATATAGTCCTCTATAGTCCCTCCGCAAAACAGTCCCCCATCATCAGGAAAAAGTCTTCTCTAAAGCCACTAGACCCATATGATCCGATCATTAAGCACATTAGCCTGCCCCTTTGAGTCTACATACCCATCGTAAGTAGAGTCATGAAGGTTCTTCCCACAGTGTTTCAGAATCCAGTGATTTCTGTAAGTTAACATTCCCATGGTAACCCATATTCCAACCTTGGGATGCTGGTGTGAAACTCCACATTATAGGGATTAAGGGTGATCAATTTCTATCCCATTCAATAAATAATGGTGCTCATAAAAATGAGTAATGTTAGGTTCCCATTTTAACGAGAGTTGACATTCCTCCCCTTTCCCAAAATGCATTATGGGGCACTCCCTCAGAGGTAAGTCCCCAATATTTGGAGGGTCAAGCTTCATAATCTCTAATGTCATCCCACATTAAAAGATTATTCACTCCATGCCCTCTCCCATGGTCTCCCCAGACTCTTCCATTGTAGGCATGCCCTCTCCCATCAGTAGGAGAGGAGGTGTGTGGTTGTTTTGATCTCCCACATCCTCTTGTTTCTCACACCAAGCATCACTCACGTGGGTTTAGAAATTTGTGATTATTACCAGATCCACACGGTTATGAAGTATGAGAAATCTTATCCCAGATCAAAAAAGGATACATAGTACGCCTTCTTGAAGGACCAAACTCAAAAGAGTTCCCTTCCAAAAGGGTCGACCCAATCATGCCCCCTCAAATGGGAAGCTTCCATGCGTAAGCCCCAGCTATTCTGAACAACGAGAACTTTGATTCCTAAACAAACAAGGATACGTAGGATTCCTTCTTGAAATCCTGATCTCAAAAGGGTTCCCTTACAAAAGGGTCCACCAAATCATGTCCCCTCAAATGGGAAGTATCCATGCCTAAGCCCCATCTATTTTGAACTATGATAATTCTAATTCTTAATCAAAATAGGATAAATATGGTACCTTTTTGATGGATGATCTCAATAGAGTTCCCTTCTAAATGGGTCCACCCAATCAATTCCCCTCAAATGGGAATCATCCATGTGTAATCCTCACCTATTATGAACTACAATAACTTTGATTCCTGATAAAACTAGGATACATAAGATGCTTGACTAAAGCCCCGAGCCCAAAAGGGTGTCCTTCCAAAAGGGTTCCCCCCAATCATTTTTCTTCAAATGGGAAGCTTCCATGTGTGAGACACAATTATTCTGAACTACAAGAACTCTAAGTTTTTATCAAACTAGGATATGTAGTATGCCTTCAAGAATACTCGATCTCAAAAGGGTTCCCTTCCAAAAGGGTCCACCAAATCATGTCCTCTCAATCAGGCCGCTCCTATATGTAAGCACTCAAGTTTCCCAAAAATCGAGGGCTCTGATTCCTCTCCCAAAGATAGGTAGGAAGCCTATCTTATGGATATGATCCCAATATCAATTCACCTTCCATCCTCCCTTGATGATGATAAACTATAGAGCACCTTATTGCATGGTGTAAGTCATAATTACCTCAGTAGCATCAAATCCATGTATGCCTATGATGACCTCGCAAACTAGGGGCATCCCATGGAAACACTCTTCAATAATTGACAAAAAATTCATGAACATATGAACACAACCTAAATCTCTAAGAGAGTTCTATAACAGGAAATAACACCCCCCTCTAAAGGGTGTGGTGAGCCCAACCTCCCATCTTCTCGACCAATGGAGTCCTTAAGGGTCATTTTCCAAAAAATCATCCAACAAGTGCCTAAATTTGTAATGTAGGTCCATGAATCATGGATACCATGGCCCTTGGGTGTTACTTTCTCCACGAATAAACCCGTTGGAAACTATCCGAGGAAGTTTCTTCCTAAGAGGAACGATTTAAGAAGTACTTGAACCCCTGAAATATCTCGGTGGGAGAATTTGAATGAGGCACCTCCTTCTAAATATATAAGGGATAAACTACCTAGTTCTAATGGGGTCAATCTAGTCCTCTTTTAAAAGATGACGACATGAATCAGGATGAAACAAATATGGATATGTGAAAGTTTCTATAATAATGGGAAAATTATTGTCAGCCATCGGACAATTCTTTGCATTTTTTCCCACATGCACACCCAAGTCTCCCTCAGATGAAAAACAGACCCATGAAATGTACTCTTTATATCTAGAATTGAAACTAAGATAGCTTGGTAGAGAGCATTTTCTTCTTCAGTTTACCCAGGATGATGTTATGATCCTGTGGATAATTTTCATTAGCCTTAGAGTACCGCAAGATTTCATCCACAAAAACAACCAAAAAATGGTCCTTGTATGGGTTGAAGATTCATCTCATAGAGTCCCTAAATATATTATGCATATTCATCAACCACAAATACATCACAATGAATATATATTAGGTATAACAACATCTAAAAGAAGATAATGGTATATCAGAATTTCCAACTCTCAACTGATGATACCCATATTTGAAATCACCCATGGAGAATACAAAAGCTCCTCTTAGCAGTTCAAATAGATCTTCAATGGCCAGAAGAATATAATGATTGAAAAATTGAATCACATCCATATTTTGGTAATTAACACAAAAATGCAACATCCTATCGGCCTTCTTAGTGAACATACATAGAGAACCCCACGATGATGTACTCGGGTGAAAAAATAACTTATCCATAAATTCATTTAGATTAGACTTAAGTTCACGATGATATGATAGGATAATTTGTTAAGAGATAAAGGAAGTTGGTTCTGTTCCACGCATTAGTTCTATTATAAATTCAACAAATCTCTTAGGTTGAAACCCTATGATGTTTTTTGGAAACACATACTAGAATCGATCTAATATGGGGGGGAATGACACTATTTTTTACATACCCATCATGTAATAGTGGGATTCCAACCTACAGGATGGGATCCACCAATTTTTTATGAATTAGACCAACAAGGCCTTCCTAGATACCTAGTTTTTTTTATAAATAGAACTGTTAACCTCATGAGACATAAAGGCCACTATCCTACGAAATTTTTTGACGTCGGATCAATATTATACTAACAAATATATACAAAAAATTATGTTAAAACATGACATATCTATTATGTAAATATCCCAAAAGAAATGATACTCACCAACCTCTAGGGAACATCCTTTGCATTAATAGATTTCCTTTCATCGTACATCCAATATTGTATTTCTCGTCTTATCCCCACTCAAAAACTCCAATATGAGACTCAAATTATTCACAACAGGAGGATATATAAAATAGTGTTAGAATAATATATCAAATAAATCACTAGAAATAATATAATTTATAAGAATAATTCATTTGACTATAGATTTTCTAGCCTCACTATCAACATGACCAGGTTGAACAACATGAAAATGACCTTACCCTATACCTTGTACTAAATACAAATTACCTAGTGTTTCAAGGCTCTACTATTATTGGTTATATTAACATGAAGTACCTATTCTAATACCCCTACCATAATAACCAACAATACTCGAACTGTATGACTTGTATGGTGTAGAAGTTCATCTTCTATACACTGGTCTGGTCTAGATCCTCCATCACTACCCATCTATTGTGGAATCATGTGATACCACTATATATTACCCATATTTCCAATGTCCAGGCACTCTACGAGTGGTCAGGGACACTAGCTATAAAAGTAACCCAGCTTACCACACTAATAGAATGGCAGTTAAGTATTTCCCTAATCAACAGATCCTTCTCCATGGCTCCTCAAATTTCCACTTTTTATGTTATGGTTATCATAACAAAACTTCCTGCCCTCAAAATTAATTCCACCCTATCATCCAATAGAATACACATATACGAAAATGGAAGGCTCCTTCAATTTCCCCCAGAAATGAGATCCTAGTACCCCACCTTAGTGAACTTCTTCTGTTGAAAGATTACCTTGGACTTAATCTCAAATTTAGTTCCATCCAATAAATGTTTTGATATAGTTTCCTCAAACCTGACCAATATTGGGACAATACGCTACAAGTCATTGAAGTGACCGTCATAGTCTATCACTAAAATGATTCCCTTGGTCAACCACAAAATCCTTGATACTCTCTCTTATCTCTGGTCTCTATGTTAATGTATTCCAGGAATGGCTCCTAGAACTTCTGACAAACCATTACCTCCTAATTCTCATCATGGTCTTGAATTTACCACCAATGATTTACTGAAACTATTAATATATAAGCAACCAAGTTAAAAATTTTCCCAATAAAAGTATCTAAATGGTCAATAATTTTATAAATTATCTCAATCCAAAAATAAGATACCTTAGTTCCACATTTATTGGTGAAGTTAATATGGTGATGAAATTGAATCTCAAATTTAAAATAAAAAATTTTCATACAACCTACCCTAGGTTTCCTTCCCTGAACTGCATAAATAGGGAAAAGTTCTCATTAAAAATATCTCCCATGCCATCACCCAAAAAAATATTTGACTCTTAGCCCAAAAATGGGGTATCATTTAAGTAATTTCATCCGGTCATCCTATAAAAAAACTCATCATGAAATAATCAAAAATAATTCCAAGAACACATACTTGGAAACATAAAACAAGACTAACACATTTACACAATTTATGTTCTCATAAATCAATATAAATTCCTCTCATATACACCACACCACATTTTAAACCAAGAAACTATCACACACTTAACAATCGTTCACCGAGTGCATGACTAACATAGGGTAAAACACTTTCATATTTCATTGTTTCTCATTAGACACCCATTTCATAACCATCTAATATTACCAAAATTAGCATCATTTACAATTATAAATTCTATATTAGGAACCATTTTATTTCAAATTACTAAAATAAAGAAAATAATTTTCATTTCACAAAACCCACACATACCATTTATTTCTCTATATGCATATAATGATGCATTTTAATGAAAATATTTAGTTCCTACAATGATGCGTGAAGACTCCACTCTCACATCATACTAGACCAAATTGTATTTATCAAAAAATTAACATCACACAACAAGTGAATCTCTAAAGGTGAAATAACGTTTAACTGTAACAAAAAACAACAAGAACATCAATCTAACCATGGGAACTTGGCTTTACCCCACACATGAGTTATCCAATCCCATTCATTACCTCTTGAAAAATTATATACTCTTCATAACTTCTTATCCACAATTCCCAAATAAGAAGACAATAATAAAGAAAATAAAACAAACTATGATACCCTAATTCAGTTCTTCAACCCAAGTTTTAGATATCGTTGCCCCGAGCCGGTTCCCTACATGAGTATAGGTGTGCCTCCTCATATTCCATAGGATGCTAACTAGTAGATAGTGTCTAATATGTAATGCATGAAGACTATACCCACTTTATCAAAATTCCCAAATAGAATAAATCGATATTCAATATACCCAAGAGACTAAAAATATCAATAATCATCCAAAAATCACATGAATAATTCCAAAATAGGGAAAATCAACCTAAAAATAATTAGTAAAAATATAATTCCATATAAGGGTCATGTTTCTAATGAAAACCCAAAATAGAGGCACATTGATATCACCTAGGAAGGTCCTGACATCATGTAAGGTTCCATCATTCATGATCCCCCCCTAATCCAACCTCAACCATATATTATAGGTATTATACCCTTCTCATATCACGTAAACATAAAATCTACTAGGTTTCCAATATAGTGGCCTAAATAGAGTATGCGTACAACTCAGTAGGCCCTCACTAATAGAGTTTAAAGCAATATCCAGATTATAATAGTTAATTCAGTTGTATAAGTAATAATTAAAAAACAATAAGGTAAACATGTTTCTCATTTATTATTAAACATTATTAAACCACATCATGCCTAATTTAGCATGTTTTAGATTCTTCACCATACAACCTTTGGATTTTTTTTTATTTTTGTTTCATTAAAAATTCAATTTGATTCCAATTCACATTCATGCATTGGGGTCATAGAGAATCATTCTATCACAACATGTGTACATGGACCATCTGCCCCTCACCCACAACTCATTGTTCAAATTCACATACAAACATATATCAGGGGCCTATAGCACTAGTCTAGAACCCAATGGGTACTTGGAGTAGCATTATGTCACCCATAATTCATTGTTTGCATTAATGCATTGGGGAACGAGAGCCACAATCTATAACCAAATATTTATTTTGAGAATCATCCCCCAAACCACATCTCATTACTCGATAATTCACCAAATAACACATATAGATAAATATATTTCTATATCATGGTTCAACATAATTTACCATCATATCAGTCATTCATAACTTTGTCAACTATTTAATTTATCAATCACAACCATAGTTTTTTACATTAATCAAATAAAATAACATGAACCATTCCTCATTAATCTATTCATTGTCAATTAATACACAACTCATCATCCCTTCCATGTTAAACCAATCAACCCTTTCAATACCATTGTCAAACCATGAGAAAATGATTTATTTTATTTTTACAAAACAATAATTTTATTATACATCCATTATATAATTATTTCAATGTAATTGTAAAACTCCTTTGGTTTCCATCAATCCCAGTCAAATAATAAACAATGGGTATAATGGGATCCATGAAGGGTATAACAATTTCCTAGAATTTACTTCAACTTTTAAATTTAATATAAATTTCTCAATATTTAATTCAATTTTCCAAGTACATACGAAATATAATAATAAATACTATGGTAAAATAACTTTTAGAACACCTACCTCATGATTTTTTATGAACACTCCCTAAACCAACGCCCTTAATTCTATTCAGAATGATCGAAATCACAATGGTGAGAATGATTTAGGGTAAAAAAGTAGGATCAAGTTCAAAAAAAAGTGACACATTGAAAAATAGATATAAACCTTCAAAAATAGATTAAACTAAACCCGTATAAATTTTATAAAAGTCTTGTGAGAGTGGAATATAATTGAGGAAGAAATTACAAACTGTAGAGGGTTCGATTTATTCCTCAAAATCTTCAATTTGAATTGTAAGAGGTTCGAGGGTCCTAAGAATCCAGTCTGAAACCTCTATGAGAAAAGAATTAATTATAGGTTGAGTGGGAGTTACTATGGATTTAAATATGTGGTATAGAAAAATTTAAATTTATTTTCATGTAATTGAAGTATCATGTTCATGGTTTCCTGAATGAGCCATATGATTTGAAGCATCATTTACCTTAACTGTTTCTCCTACTGTATGAGTTTCATGATTACTTCTATGTAGTCTCATATTTTTTCAAACTATGAATTAACCCTATATAACCACTCTATTTGATGTTTTATGGTATCTGTGGTTCAATATTAAGGTTTGGGAAAACTGTGATCCAACCATTCACTTCCAAAAACGATCCAAAACCCGCCCAAACTCACTTGAATGACCCAAGGCCAAACCTCAAACAATTTTAGACTAAAAATGGTATTTATTACATAAAAGGAGTAATTTACTTCTTCATAAAGGATATAATATTTCACACATAATTATTTATTTTATTCTATATACCCCAACCTTTTATATTTTTATGTTAAAAAACCAATAAATATTTCCCCAACACTCTAGTATGTTATCATTTAAGACACCCAAATAAATATTGTTTCAATAAAAATATATTATTAAATTTAAAATAGTATCCATAAACATATTAATTTATCAATATTGGTTATTATAAATATGTCTATCTTTCATATGTTACTTTTCAATGATTCCCATTAAAATTATAATTAAAAAAAGTTATTTCAAATAGAATGATAATAAGATTCATGAAGCTGAGGTGGATTATTATATCTTTACATAGGATAATTCATCATATAAATCATGTAAAGACCCTCCCCTATAATATCTCATTGTTGAGATATTATGAAGATATTAGGATCAAGAGATATCTATAGATAATTAAGATATCCTAAAAATAGAGGATGTTGAAATTGTATAACAATTTACTGATTTTCTTCCCGATTAATTGCATGGATATCCTTCTATGTGTGAAGGTGTGTTCTTAATTTAGATCATTACTAATTCAATTCCTATATCTAAAAACCCATATATAATGGAACTAGTGTTTTTGGTGGTGTAGAATAAATTCTTATAGGAGTTATGTGATAATGGATTTATATTCCCAAGTGTTTCTCAGTGTTTATAACAGGCCATACTTAAATAAATATATTACTTCAACATTGAATAATATTTATTACATAAGACAAAAAAAACCACTCTAGTACCATATAGGTATTGTGTCTTTAGAAATTGGGAAAAAAAACTACTGGTTCATAAAACCTCCAAATTGTCTCCTGCTTATTTCTTCGTAACCAGAGTCTTTTTTGACATATCTTACTTAATAGACTTTTTCATGACCTAGGGAAAAGAAAAATATAAAAGGGTAATCTCAAATTTTCAGTAAGGGTAAAGAAGGGAAATACCAATCATATCATAATCATAAGAACATAACATATAAAAACCTTATCCTACAATAAATGGTCATAATATCATGTCATGGGATAAATCATAAAAGTGAAATGTAATCCAGATATTCATAACATAAGACATTAAAATTCGTGGCATACACACAGAAGAAAAGAAAATTTGTAATGCCCGACCCCAGTTACCCAGATTCGGTGCATTATTACATAAAATTTTTATGATCACAAGTAAATCATGTCCTGAAAGACCGACCGGTTTAGTATTATTGGAAATAGGATTCATAAAGAAGTTCAACTTTACAACTTGAAATGAAATACAACACTAATTTATCCCATTAGAAACATCCAAGCCTCCTAGATTATGCCTTCAAGTCACTCATAACTAACTTCTCCATATCCTTGGAAAATGAAACATAAGAAAGGGGTGAGCTCAAACGCTCAGTAAGTGTAAGCAATTCAGTAGAAGATAACATAAGTATTAGGCATGGTGAATAATTGAAAACACATTCCATTACAAATAATAAAAATGAACACTTTTATCGCAGGAATATGAGTTGAGTAAATAATTCCATAATAAAACATAGTCATGGGTATTATAATTGTCTAATAACCACATGTCCCATCAATATTTTTTTTATAATGAGGGAATGTATAATGCCGAACATTTTGAAACATTTTTTCAAGACCTCAGCCAAGATGTCTAAAAATGATTAAGGGCTCGTCCGAGACCATATATATCAAATTGGGAAAGGCCTCGGCCAATTCCATGTCTAGTTGTCTCATGGGACCTACCTATTCATCTAGGATCTATATCGGGCTCTACCCGTCACTTACTAAGTCCAATACATTCCTCATATTAAAAGGATGAAAGATAACATAAACATTCGTATTAAAACTGGCATACGAATTGTCAATACATTAACCATAAACCACGAATGGTATAAAAATAACACATCCACAATAAAAAATATCAAAAAACCTTCAATACAATATGGAAGATTTTTTTATAATTAATTTACTTCAAAGAAGTATAAAATCCATGAAAGGATGTTGACATAGAAGAAATCGAAACTATTTGAGAGAAATATCTCTATATTTTTTTGAAATCATTTAAAGTCACATAATTATAAAAGAATTTTTTTTGAAAATATTGTTATAAGCTTGTAAGGGAAGCTTCAACGATGTTATAATGGTAGATTATAACCACACCCGCCATATAAGTTCAAAAAAAATTCATACCTTAATTTTGTCGGGAAGGTCATAAAGTACCATGTTTTGAAAACAACGGAAAGATTCCTTTCAAAACATATAATGTTAAATAAGGGTATAAATGAATTTAACCCATTTTCTATTAAATAGTAAAAATGTTTTGAAATACATTTTTAAGAAACACAGATGTGGATGATAAAGAGGCCCAAGTATATACTTATGTAAAAACAACCTCAGAAAATAAAGAGATTGTGAAAATAACCCTTACCAATTTGGTAACATCCCAAACATAGACCCCATGAAAGATATATCATACAATGAAGATGTAAATACACATAAATTAAAGTGTATTACACAAATAATACAATTATGGGCAGTACATACACCACACAGAAGGAATAGTGGTAATATAACATGAATCTCACGGGAATAATGAGTGAGAGGAAAACCCCTTACCTTGCACTTTCCTTTGGTCGAGGGTACGTTTAACCTTCTGTATAATGACCATTGTATGTTATTAGATTATAAAAAACGATATTCATATTTATTATATTATATATGATCCATTTATGATATTATACTACCCATTTAATATGGATTTCCATGTTAAATTAACATTTTGGGTAATAATCGTTTTCTTTATCATTCGTATTTTAACTTGTTAGTCTTGATCATATCATTTAGATAATGATTTAAATACTTCAAGAATATACAACATGATTTATATATCATACATATTTATAATATAAATATGTATAATAGATGGATATATGGAATGGAGAACACCATTTATGGAGATGGTAGGTCGTACATATGCATAAACGTTGTTTCAGTTTTCATATCGTATTAAATGGAAGTAAGTGAATGAGATGAATGTAAATACACACACACACAGAGATATATATATATATATATATATATATATATTTATAGTATCATTATTATGTCATATATTACATACTTATTGGTAGTATATATTTTTATAATCATCGTTGAATGGTGAACGTGGAAATGAATCTCAACGCGATCGTGGAGATGGTAGTCTGTACGTACGCACGAGTGACAATATCATTATTTTGATATTAAAATAGTATGTAAACAGATGTTATATCATATATTAAGTATAATATACATGTTAGATTCATTATTTACATTAATTATACATTTATTATACCCATCCAAAAAATAATGTATTGAATAACAACTACACAACGACGTGGAGACTGTAAGCCGTACGTACGCACGTATGGTGAATTTTTCACACATATGATGGATAGAATAAAGAATATAGTTGAAAAATTTCAATAATAACATCAAAGTATATATAATATACTTGTTTTATTATTTTATAATGGAAACAACGAAGAAAGAGGAAGTGGAAGAAGAAAAGAACTTGAAAGAGGTGATGGAATATTTATCTCTTCTTCGGGTTCTTCCGTTTGATTTGATCAAAAGGGCTCAATAGATTTAATTTATTACCAAGGGATGACCTCTAAGATTAAGGTATTATAGTTTATAGGATATTTGGGAAGGGTTTGGCCTAACCAAAAGGCTTTGGAGGTGTGAAATTAAGATAAGGGGAAGTTCCCTTTTATAAGAGAGGTGAAGGTCATTTTAGGAAATATTTGAAATATTATTTTATAATAAAATAATTTTTGGTTTCTAATGGCTCCAAAATTATTTTTTTGATTATAGGGTGAGGACGGGTCTAAATCATCTCAACCAATAGTTTTTAGATAGGTTTAGGTCACCATAATAACTTTATCATTTAGATTTAACTCTTAGTAAACTAGTTTGACTTCTACCATGTCTCTTTGTATTTTTATATTACATGGTTAATAAATATGCTATAAACTGCCAAGTGAACCTCAAGTGGATCATCAATGACACATATAATATTATTTAGTCCCTTTAAGCGAACCTTAGGGTTTTAGGAAAATTATATCAACCAATAATATAGTTTTTTTAAAAACTCAATTATGTCAATTTTGACATTAATTAATAATTTAGTTTTGTTAAAGTCATAACATCATTATTACTTAGAAAAAAGTTCATTTAATCAACCTTAACACGTCAAATTAACCTATTAAATTATTTTATGGTTTCAAAATTTCAAATTATATTTATTTTAACATTTATAATATCATTTATTTGATTCTTTCATTAATAAGGAAAATACTGCATCATTGTTGTGTCATATAAACATATATATATATTATGTCTAAAAATAATAAATAAAATATGAAGATGTAAGAAATATTTTTATCTTTCTAATTAAAATTTATAGTCGAATAGATCAATTATATATCCTCATATAAAATTTTTTTTATTTAAAGATATTTTCTTTTGTTATTTTTGTCTTTACTTTAAATTATTTAATTTAAAATGTCATTATCACACCCATGTAGCTTCAGGGGGTACCAAAGTCAACTCAAGGATTCCCATGGTCATAAATGTATTACAAAATATGAATAAGACACATTTTATGGTAATTTTATATTATTATAATATTATTTTTTTACCCTTATTTACCAGATTTACCCTTTAACCATGGCAAATAAAATATTTACCGAACTAATTATTCATAATGATTAAAAATAAAATTTACCTATTTACCCAAATTATACATTCTAATTCCAAATATATAATCCATTTTTCAAAATTCAAAACACAAAAGTGCCAAAAATTAATTTAAAATTATTTCCCACTATCAAAACAAAAAACATGTTTTTATGAAATAATAACTATCAAAAGATTGACACTTGTTCATGTCCAGTATAAATGTGAAATTACACACAATGACCAAAATTGTATTAAATGGTAAAAATATAATCTAATTATACTTTAAAACCACTAAAAATTCTAATTTAACACTATAAATTATTTTTATTAAAAATTTGTTTTTAATTATAATATAGTATTTTTCACTATTTGTCAAAATATGAAAGTTACCAGAAAAATTCCAAACAATTATCCAGACTAAATTTTTATGTCCCTATTATAAATAAGAATTTAATTTCATTAAATATAATATATAAAAGTTCAAAATATTGGTTTTAAAAGGGTTGTCCATTAAAAGGCGATAAAATTGCTTTTTTTTTGAAAAATTCTTTTTTATCTAAAAAAATGTACATGTTATTATATTATGTCTAAAAAACACATAATATGGATTATAAAATTTTATAGATTATAAAAAATTCAAAATTCAGTTAATACTATTCATAACCAATTATTGAACGGCTAGTTTAGCAAGTTGTGTTACGCTCAAACTCAGTCTTGCATGTAGCACATGTTATTGAATTACATTGAAGAAATAATGTACTATGAAATTTTGGGGTGTTACATTCTCCCCTCCTTCAATAAATTGTTTCATCACAATTTTAAATTGTTCTCTAAAAATAAAAGGTTGAAAATATAAAATACCTTTGTAGAAAACCCACATCGGAAATAGGGTTAATAAAATTTAGACTTAATAAGAAAAAAGAAAATTGAAATGTTCACCACCAAATTATGATCTTGAATAGGATAACATTGGTGGAAATTACAGACATATAATTGGAGGAAAAATGTAAATATTTATAGGGAGTGATTGAGGTCATCAATCACAAACAAGTGTACACTTGAGGTCCTCAATGCCATCGATCTATGATGATCTAAAATATCACCATTTCAACAAAACATACGATATTTGTATAACACATTTTTGTTTTTAATATCCCTTCCCTAAAGTTTAAGAATTAATTTATTCAAAGAATAAGAGAAATATATATATATATATATACATGAAAAGTAGAGTTTCATCCTTAAACTAATTTCTTCAAAAAACTCATCTTTCACCCCAAAAGATAATAAAACTCAAAAATATTATATTTATCCTAATGGTATAAGGTACCAAATATTAACACATACCATTTAAATGAAGAAAAATATTTTTTAATAACCAGGGACTTCTTGTAGGCTAGTGGTAGGTAATAAATCCATATTACACTATGGTTGTGGGTTCGATTCCTGCATCTTTGTCTGATGTGACGGGTTATCGCCTGACCTACTGGTTATCCTTTTCCTAAAACTATAGTATTATAATATATTCCAAAAATAATCATATGATATGTTTTAAACTTAAGAAATACTATCCAAAGTTATAGTTAATCCATTCCAACCTTTATAGTTATCCAAAATACCTATATCCAAACTTACAGTCCAAAATTTATAAGGAAGGTAAACACAATGAAGATAATTTTTTCCATGTAACAACATGTGAATACATTTATCGTGTATTCATTAAAACAATGGTAACACCCTGAATTACCATAAAACCTTATTCATTACATTCATTCTCCTTTTTTCCTTATAGAATACTAGATATACTCCTCATATCCAAAAATTTTGGAATACTATAACAATGATGAAATAAACAAACTATTAATCAGTTCTAAGGTAGTCAATAATATCCAATATAATTTATCCAAATCAAACATCTCTTATTACAAAATTACTATCTCAGTATCAAGACCATATTAAGGTTTATCTTTCCGTGAACTATGTATTTTCCAAAATGTTTAACCTGATATTGAGTCACTTTTCATAGAACCATATAATCTCAAATCCTCAATGAAATAGTACTGCAATACAATTCCTTATTTATTTCCATAATTAGTATAACCAGCACATCGTTGATACAATACTCAAATGAAATAATTATTTAATAACATCATAAGAACAATAGTCATTCCACTTCATATGTGGTAGTATCATAACATGATTATTATCTAATAGCATCATTTGTGGTATACTATGATGACTTGGACATTGATTCACGTAGAGTCCCAACTCCTTGGAGATAAAGCATTGTACATTTGAAACCATTTTCTTACCCCTTCAATCACATACTTGGTGTCATTTTCTCCACACTTATAAAAAACTCTCATTCCCTTCAAGCATTTACCAAGGTGATTTTTTCCACAGTTATCATATATGGGAAAAATCTTTTTTTCCCTTCTTCCCTCTATCCATATTTCTCTCTTCCATCCTTTTCGTCTCTTGCTTCTCTTCAAATCCATAGGACATATATAATTCTTTACTTATCTTATGAAGAAATTATATTATTTCTTCATATGAAGAGAATACGTGGTAGACTATTTCCCATTTAAATGTTGTCTTAATACAATGAAAGATATGATCCTTCTTACTCATTAGATCAAACGTATTGTTGGAGTTATCATTCCTTATATTGGGAGGCATTTCTGAATAATGGCATATATTAGGTTATTTTATGAATCACAATTCATAATTCCAAACTTGTAAAATACCTAACATAAATTGAGCAGTTTATGGATATAATCCACAATCATAAAAACATTTTCATTGAGGAAGTATTTACTCTTAAATCCTTCATAATGTCTTGTAATGAAAATGTGAATTATCCTAAGCATATCCCCCAGGAGTGTCATAAACAAGAGTGCAGCAAGGCCCGTTGATGTGCATAAGTTCCCGTTCAAGTCTAGCTCAAAGCAGTTTTTTCTGGTTTTACCCCTAGGTACATTTGTGCTAGAACCGCCTCTACCTGCTTGTATCCCGACAAGTTTGTATTGCTTAGAAAACTCAAAAAAATATCTACATTACCAAAATTATAGGATGTTCTTAAATACTAATCCTCAAAGTCTATCTTAGGGTAATGTGATCTATTTATAGTTTATCTAAATCTAGTTTCCACAGTTTGTACTAAACATTTCAGATACCAATTGTAACACCCCACCCCTAGTTACCCAGAGTCGGTGCATTATTACATAACATTGGCATGATCACAAGGAAATCATGTCTCTAAAGACCAATTAGTTTATTATTATTGGAATCTAAATTCATATATAAGTTCAACTTTACAACTTGAAAAGAAATACAACAATAATTTATTCCATTAGAAACATACAAGCTCCCTAGATTATTCCTACAAGTCACTCATAACTAACTTCTTCATATCCTAGAAAAATGAAACATAAAAAAGGGTTGAGCTAAAATTCTCAGTAAGGGTAAGAATTATAGTAAAAGATAACATAAATATTTGGCATGGTGAAAAATTGAAAACACATGCCTTTATAAAAAATAAAAATGAACACTTTTATGAAAGGAATATGAGCTGAGTAATAATTCCATAATAAAACATATGAATGTGTATTCTACTAGTCTAATAACTACATGATACATCAATATTATTTTCATAATGAGGGAATGTCTATTGCCGGACATTCTAAATGATTTTCTCAGGGCCTCGGCCACGACGTCTAAAAATGTATAAGGAATCAGCAGAAACCATATATATAAAATTGGGAAAGCCCTCGGAAAATTACACATCTAGTTGTCTCATGAGACCTACCGATTCATAGAGGAGCTATATAGGGCTCTACCAGTCACTTACTAAGTACAATACATTCCTCATCTGAAAATGTTGAAATGTAACATAAACATTCATATTAAAACTAGAAAACAAAATTCCAATACATTAACCATAAACTATGAATGGTATAAAAATAACAAATAAATAGTCAAACATATTACAAAACCATCAATACAATATGGAATATTTGTTTCATAATGAATCTTCTTCAAACAAGTATAAAATCCATCAAAGGATGTTGACATAGATGAAATCAGAATTATTTGAGAGAAATATCTCTTTCTTTTTTTTGAAATCATTTAAAGTCACATAATTATAAAAGAAAAAATTTATTTTGAAAATATTATTGTAAGATTGTAAGTGATTCTTCAATAATGTTATAATGGTGGAAAATAATTTCACCCACTGTATATGTTTAATAAAACATTCTTACCTTAATTTTGTCGAAATGGTCGTAAAGTACCTTGTTTGGAAAATGATGGAAAGATTATTTTGAAAACATATAAGGTTAAATAAGTGTATAAATTACTTTAACACATTTTATATTAAATAGTAAAAATGTTTTTAAATAAATTTTTAAGAAACACATATGTGGATAAAGGGGTCCTAGTAGATAATTCTGTAAAACAACCTCGGATAATAAAGAGATTGTGAAATTAACCCTTACCAATTTGGTAACATACGAAACATAGACCCCATGAAAGAAGTATCATACAATGAATTTGTAAATACACATAAATTAAATTATATTACACAAAAAATACAATTATGGGAAGTATAGACACCACATAAAAGGAAATAGTGGTAATATAACATGAATCTCACAAGAATAACGAGTGACAGGAAAACCCCTTACCTTGCACTTTCCTTTGGATGAGGGTACATTTAACCTCTTGTATAATGACCATTGTATTTTATTAGATTATAACAGAACCATACTCATATTTATTATATCATACATGATTCATTTATGATTTTACACTACCCCTTTAATATTGATTTTCATGTTAAATTAACATTTCAGGTAATAATCGCTTTCTTTATTGTATGCATTTTAACTTGTTATTCTTGATCATATCATTCAGATCATGATTAAAATAATTCCAGAATATAAAACATTATTTACCTATCATGTATATTTTGAATATAAATATGTATAATAGATAGATATATGAAATGGAAAACACCTTTTATGGAGACAGTAGGTCGTACGTACGCATAAACGCTGTTTCGGTTTTCATATTGTATTGAATAGAAGTAAGTGAGTGAGATGAATGTAAACACACACACACACACACACACACATATATATATATATATTTCCAGTAGCATTATTATGTCATATATTACATACTTATTAATAATATATTTTTTATAATCATCGTTGAAGGGTGAACGTGGAAATGAATCTCATCACGTTCATGGAGACGATAGTCCGTACGTACGCATGAGCGACAATATCATTATTTTGATATTAAAATTGTATGTAAATAGATGTTATATAAAAAATCCAGAATCATAAACATGTTTTATTTATTATTTACATTAATTATACATAATTATTATACAGTCAAAAAAATAATTTAATGATTAACAACTACACCACGACGAGGAGACGGTAAGCCATACTTATGCACGTATGGTGAATTTTTCATTCAATTGATGGGTAGAATAATGAATATGGTTAAAACATTTTTATAATAACATAACTATATATAGAAGAAACTAGAGTTATAATTTTATAATGGAAACAACAAATAAAGAGGAAGTGGAAGATGAAAAGAACTTGAAAGAGGTGATTAAATATTTACCTCTTCTTCAGGTTCTTCCTTTTGATTTGATCAAAAGGGATTCTTAGGTTGTTTTTATGACCAAAGGAAGGTATCTAAGATTATGGTAGGATAGTTTAGAGGATATATGGGTAGTTTTTTTCCGAACCAAAAGGCTTTGGAGGTGTGAAATTAAGATAAGGGGAAGTGTCATTTTATAAGAGAGGGGAATATAACTTTAGGAAAAGCTTGATATATTATTTTATAATAAAATAATACTCGGTTTCCAATGGATCCAAAATAATTTATTTTGAGGATAGGGTGGGGATGGGTATAAATCCTCTCAACCAATAGGTTTTAGATTTGTTTAGGTCACCATATTAACATTATCATTTATATTTAACGCTTAGTTAAATAGTTTTACTTTTACCACGTCCCTTTGCATTTTTATATTATATGGCTAATAAACATATTATAAACAAGAAAATAGAACCTCAACTGGTTCATTAATAACACATTTAATATTATATAGGCTCTTTGGACATACCATAGACTTTTAGGAATATTATGTCAACCAATAATATAGTATTTTTTTTAAAAACTCAATTATGTGAATTTTGACATTATTTAATAATTTATATTTTTTAAAGTCATAAAAGCATTATTATTTTAAAATAAATTCATATAATCAACCTTAACATGTCATATTAACTAATATATTTCGTGTATGGAATCAAAAGTTTCATATTGTATTTATTTTAACATTTATATTATCATTTATTTGATTATTTCATTAATAAGGAAAATAGTCTTTCATTATTGTGTCATATATAAATATATATATTTTATGTCTAAAAATTATAAATAAAATATCATGATGTAGGAAATATTTTGAGCTTTCTAATTAATTTTTATAGTCGAATCTATAAATTATATAACCTCATATAAATATTGTTTTACTCAACGATATTTGCCTTTTTTCTTTTTGTCTTTACTTTAGATTATTTAATATAAAATGTCATTATCACACCCATCTGGCTCCATGGGGTCCCAAAGTCAACCAAATGATTACCATGGTTGTAAATTTATCAAAAAATAGAAATATGACACATGTTAGGGTAATTTAATATTATTATAATATTATTTTTTACCCTTATTTACCAGATTTACCCTTTAACCATGGTAAATACAATATTTACCGAAGTAATTATTCATAATTTCTAAAAATAAAAGTTACCTATTTATGTAATTTGGACCTCTTAATTGCAAATATTGAATCCATTTTTCCAAATTCAAGAAACATAAGTGGCAGAAATTAATTTAAAATTAATTCACGCTTTCAAAAAAATCAATTTTTTATGAAATAATAACTATCAAAAGATTGAGACTTGTTTGTGTCCAGTTTAAATGTCAATTTACATCCAATGAACAAAATTGGATTAAATGGTAAAAATATAATCTATTTATAGTTTAAAACCACTGAAAATTATAATTTAACACTATATATTATTTTTATTGAAAATGTATTTTTAATTAAAATTTAGTATTTTTCACTGTTCATAAAAATATGAAAGTTATCAGAAAAATTACATAAAATTATCCAAACTAAATTTCTATGTCCCGATAATAAATAATAATTTAATTTCATTAAATTTTATATAGAAAAGTGTAAAATATTGGTTTTAAAAAAGGGTTCGCCATTAAAAGGCTGTAAAATTTCATTTTTTGAAAAATAATTATTTTATTTTAAAAAATAAATAAGTTATTATATTATGTATAAGAAACAAATAATATGGATTCTAAAATTTTATAGATTATATAAAATTAATAATTAATTTAATACTATTCATAATAGATTTTTGAACGACTGGTTTAGTAAGTTGTGTTATGCTCGAAATCGGTCTTGCGTGTAGCGCATGTTATTGAATTACTTAAAAGAAACAACGTACTATGAAATAGTGGGGTGTTACAAAATAATTTCATAGTAGTCAAGGATTATTGCTGAGACCATCACAATAGACAAAGTAAAATACTCAACCGAGTTCACTCCTCGTTCTAGTCTGGTATTAATGAACAATATTTACATGCCATTCTAGACATGTCTATCCCCCGAGATATAAATATTTAAAAAATGCATTGAAGGGAGATATAAGTCCCACCCATCTCATAATGAAACCATTATTATGTGTTCTAAAAAAATATAAAAACATTCACCATAGCATAACCCATGAAAAAATTTTGGTTTCTTAAACAACATTATATCATAATTGATATTAAAAAATGGATTTAATAATGTACATTCCATCATAAACGCAATAAAATCATAGTAATAATAGGGTTATAAATATATTACTTTTTAAATAGTGTCATTCTATATGGAAAATAATGTCGAGAAAACACTTGAAAATAATTCTTGAGGAAAATATTTTTTCTTCAACAAAAAAATTTCCTCGCTCAAAATGGCAAATAATTTTAGAGGAAATAGTTTTATGTGAAAATAACACTGTAATATGGTATGGGAAGCTTCAAAGAAATAATTCATTATGAAAGTGTAAGAATCCGTTCATGTTGTACATGTTAAAAAACCTTCTTCTTGTACTTTTGCGGAAAAATTAAAAAAGTACTTCATACTAAAAACGACAAAAGATTCCATTCATAATGTTTAGTAAAAATTAACCAATGAGTAAAATTATAGAAGGATATAAATAATATTTTGAAATAAATATTCATGAATCGTGGATGTGGATGATAAATATATACCTTTAAATAGTTACGAATAAACAATCTCTGAGAAAAACAAGATTTTCAAAGTTACCCCTACCTTAGGTATGATATGCTTTGTAAGTATCCGAAAATCAACTTTAATGATTAATATAATGTTAATTAATTATTCTAGAATAATAATAATTTATATGATAATTTTTATGATCATATTTTCATCCATTTTTAGTAACATTTCATTGTTACTCGTTATTCTTGTATTAACTCCTTTATTTTCTTCTGCATGTTTTGTCAGATAAGTTCATATTACACTTTTTAGCTTATAGTTATATCATTTAAATAATGGTATTAGTATAATATGTATCATATTTATTAATTAAATTCATTTATATTATCATTATTTAATAAATATTATGTATAAAGCATCACGTCGCACAGTAGATAAAGGAAACCGTAAGTACGCCCGAGCGATGATATCGTACGCATAATTGTTGAATGGTTTTGGAGTTGATGTTGTATCGTATCTCATAATAAATATCATTATATATTAATAATATATATATATATATATATATATATATTTAATAATTACATCCATATACCCATCCATGTAAGGCGGTGGTGAAAAACCGATTACACCACGACGTGGAGACAGTAAGTCATACGTACGCACTTGTGGTGATTTCGTTTTTCATTGGATGGGTAAAAGGTGGAATATGGATGTTTTGTAATAATAATAACCTATAATAATTTTATTATTACTATTGTTATTAATTTATAATGAAACAACTCATGAGGTGTATGTTGAAGAAGAAAGATGTTTGAAAGAATCTGTAAATGATATTACCTCTTCTTCGACGTGCCTACTCTAAATCTCCTCTTAGAGCACTAGAGTTTGTATTTGAAGAAGACCAGGATATGTATAACGTTTCTATGGACTTTTATAAGGGAAATTGTCATGTAATGGTCTATCTTGAAGTGAAAAAATGAATTTAAGTGTATAGGTAGGAAGTTTTCTTTTATAATTGAGGTGAGCGGAACTTTTGGAAACCTCAAAAATATTAATTTATAATGAAATCAAACCCCACATAAAAACCTAAGAAATTTCCCAATTTCAAATATTAAATGATATAGGGTTTTAATATCATCAAAAAAAATTAGACAAGTTTTATGTCAATTTAAGCAGTATCATTTTAATTAACGCACAACTATTCTATTTAATTTTTAACCAAGGTAACAAATATTACAATAATAAAAGGGTAAAATATTTACTTATTTGAAGTCAATTAGACCATAAATGAATAATTTAGAACATTTAAGACCATTTAATAATTATTCTATATTTTTTAAAATGTGTTATGATTTTTAAATAATTTATGAAAACCTTATTTTGACAAAATGTCAATAGTATCAATTTTGACACTATTTATTTCATGGATTTTTTAAAATATAACAATAAGAAGTGAATATGAATCCAAATATTGTATTACATCTATAAGAGGTCAAGTTAATCTATAAAATTCATTTGACATATAAAGGATCCAAAATTATAATTTTTAATATATTTTTAATAAAATTTATTTAATGTCTTCATTAATAAAACAATTACTAACTTAAATTTGTGTAATTATTTGATATACTTATTTTATAAATAATAATTAAAACTCAAATAATTAGATGAATATAAATCCATTATATTTCATAATTATACTTGATGTATTATTTATCTTCTAAAAACACATCATTAAAAATGTTATCCTCTTTTATAACATGAATGTGACAAATTTAGATTCCCTTTAAATAAAATAATTTATGTGTCATAATATCTTCTATAAGCCTCCAAATGGTCAAAATTTATACCTTTGGAATATTAAGGTTGATATATACTCCCTAAATAAGTTTTCGTGAAGTATTTTTATCTTTTGATAGTTATTAATGTTTCAATAAATTTTTTTCTTGATATCTCATAAACTAATTATTTTTTTCATCATCCACGTATACGTTTTTGAGGTGATTATTTATTTTCTAAAAATTAAAAATAAATTTTTATGATAAAGAAAAAAAATTATCTTTCAAATGATTTTTTATAATCGAATTTATCTTTTGTTTAACATTTTATTAATAACAATTTAACTATTAAAGTTTGAGTGAGACATATTTCACTTTTCATTAAATAAAATAGATTAAATGTCTTAATATCTTCCAAGTGGATTATAATGTATACCATTTTGACCAAAGTATGTTTTAGAAAAAATTATAGTCCTTCAATTATGTTAAGACAAGCCTCAGGGTACTTTTATAATATTATTTTTACTCTTAATTACTCGATTTACCCTTTTACCATGTTGATAATATTTACTGAAGATACAATTTATATTTCCCAAAAATAAAATAAATATACTTACATAATTAGGGAATATTTATTCCAAATATGTAATCCATGTTTCAAAATTAAAAAAATATAAGTTTTAGTAATTAATATAAAATTAATCCCATTGCTGAAATGGGAAAACATTTTTAAAAAAGTTATAATATTGCAAAAGATTGAAATGTTTTTACATCTAAATTTAATGTAGAATTAATTCCAATGACCTAAATTATATTAAATGTTAAAAATATATTATATTTATTCTTATAAATAATTTAATAATATAATCTGACTATATAAATTATTTCAATGAAAAATTTATTTTCATTTAAAATTTATCATATTTTTACTATTTATCAAAACATAAAAGTTATCAGAAAAATATTGGAAATTCATCCAAAGTTATTTTTTATATCCCATTCAATATAAAAATTTTATTATTTAAATATTAAATTATTAATGTGTTAAAATATTATTTTAAAAGGGGTTCTTCATTCAAAGGTGTAAAATTAACATTTAATTTTTTTATACATAAAATAGTGTTTTATTCATACCCTATGACTAAAATATCCATTGGATGAATATAAAAAAATTATAATTTAAAATCACATATACATCTCATTAATTTCATTATCAAATGTAATTTCACTCAAAAATACAAATATCTAATTCATTTATATTTTCCATAAATAATTGACTGTCAATGAATTCACAATGCATTTTCATAAGTTAGATATAATTATTTATTCTATCCTAATGGATAGGATACATGGAATTTTATAATGAGGTTTCCCAACAGTTCATTTAAGCTTACGATTGAATGAAAATCATGCTAGAGAAGGATAAAAATTATATAAATAAAATATTTCATAAAAACATCCTGGTGTTACATTCTACCATTCGTAAACTGAATTTTTCTATCCAAATTTGTCACTTGGAAACAAAAAGATTAGGATACCTCTCACTCATCATATCCTCAAGTTCCCATTTAGCTTATTCAAATTGGTGGTTCCTCAAAAAAACTTTAACCAAGCGAGTGGTCTTGTTTTTTATAACTTTTTCACTATGATCTTTAATCTCTATCGATTATTCTTTATAAGAAATTTCTTGCTCCTACAGTACAACATTTGAGCATAGTACATGTGAAAGATCTAGTATGTACTTTTCTAGGAGAGGAAAATCATTAACTTGAGAGAGATTCAGTGGAAGCACAAACTAGTAAGCTACCTTCCCAACACGATCCATAATTTCAAAAAGATTTACATACCCAGGGCTAAGAATTCCCTTCATTCCAAATAACATTACTCTCTTCTAGGGAGATATTCATTGGAACACCTTATAACCCACTTCAAACTCTAGGTATTTCCTTCATTTGTCCACATATATATTTTTTACTCTGATCTTCTCTTATTTGTTGTTGAATAGATCAGACCTTTTCTACCATTTCATCAACAAGATTATATTCTAATATATTTGTTTCCCCAACTTCATCCCAGTAAGTTGGAGTTCTGCACTTATTTCCATATAGGGAATCATAAAGAGCTATCTATATAATAGAGTGTGGTTGCACCCAAATTTACCCTACTGGTAAAAGCGATCGATGTAGTACATGTAGGGGTCGAATCCACAGGGACCAAAGAAGTAACCTTGAGACGCTATGATTGTGTGAAGGATAGGCTATGAAGTAGCCGACTTTGGGTTTGATTTTGGATGTAATTTAAAGAACACTAAAAAAACTAAGTGACTTAAATTAAATGTAAATGTGTTGATCTTAGGATTATGCTCGGGGTGGATTGAATGAATTTTACTTCATTAGAAAATTTTGGTTTTATTAATTTTTGATGAATCCATTCTTCAAAAATAACATTACATTCACCATTTTCTGGTATGGTGCTTACTAAACACAATTACTAATCCCATATACACTTAGAGAACCAAATTCATTATCTCCCAGAGGTATATGTTCATTTAGTAATTGAATTTAGTTTGCTCAAACACAGTAAATATGAATAGTAGAAAGAATTGAAGAATGGATGTCTTAAATTAATTATCCAGTTAACGAAAATTTGTTCAAAAAATAACTTTCAATCCAGCCTTTGCATCCTCCTAAGATCATCCCATTAAGGGTTTAGCCCTCCATTGATGGTATACTCTCAATGGTGGGCGGAATATGGCTAACAATAATTGGATTGAAGAAATTAAAACCGAGGAAATAACGAGCACTCCTCTGTGTGTGTGAATGAAATTCACACCTATGTGTGAACTAATTCACAAAAACACAGAGATATCACTGTGCTTTGTGATAATAAAGTATTCATAAAAGAAATGGAAAATATAAAAGTGAATGAAGTTGATTAATAACATAAAGATACAAAAAAGAAACTTACATGGAAATGGAAAACATTACAAAGGAAATTTGGAAGCATAACCTTACAATGAAACAAGCAACAAAAGATGATATGAAAAATATCCACCCATATTACCTTCACCAATAGATTCTTATATAGGCATATTAGGAGCCTTAGTTCCATCCCCCAATAATTAATTCACCCCCCAACAATTAATAGAGTCAAATGGAGGGTGAATAATCAAAATGAAATTGATGTTTCAAAATTGACCCGGAAAACTGTCCAGATTCGTCCACCATATTGACGTGTGAATTAAAAAATGAATAAGACCGAATATGGAGGGGTTATAGAAGGGAAATATCTTCTTCCATCTGTCCTCTATGAGATGTAAAAATTTCAGGAACTTTGGATCATCATTGTGGATGTTATGGTCGAAATGGTGGGATGGAGTTTTGTGCATTAATGTCGGATCCACCATTTAAATCTCAACTTCAGATCCCTTTATCATCATGAAAACATCAGCATTAGCTCCGTCCAAAGTTGAATAAAATGATCCTCATATTTTTATCTTTCTACTGTATAAATTTTAGCTTCATTGGGCTTGGTTTTCTGGCCCCACATTTTTTTGATGGGCCTTAGGCCCATTATGCTTTTTCCAGGAAGTTTCTGCCTTCAGGCACAAAATTCTCCGTCTTCCTTTGGGATTCATCCAGTGGACCTAAAAGATAAAATGTTCCAAACAAAGTGATCAAACATATCCAAAAATTTCAAATTCATAAAGTCAATATAATGTTGTCAAAAAACATATGAATTATTGGGACCAAATTTGTATTTTAAACATGAATTGCATTTTTGATGAGAAATGAAGTTCTATTTATGTAATGCACTAAAAAAAATGTTTATGGACTTTGGAACAATGAATATAAAGATATTAACAATTAATATTAGCCACTTTTAGTGACTAATCACACCCCCCAACTTGAATTTTGCTAGTCTCGAGCAAAATAAGTTACAAATTTGAAATTCAAATCCCCTTTTCCAAAAACATTTTAATTCAAATTGCTCACCCAAATATCTAATACCAAAAAAAAATTATGGAAACCCATCAAAATCATTAAAAACAAGCTAGGTCCATAAGAATATCCCAAGCCCAAGCCCATTCCTTTGTTCAAATTCATCACCACATTTCATCCAATTATAATTAATCATGATAAAGTGTTGTGCATCATAAAAGATATGGGGCCGATTTTATTGTTCAAGTGGAAAAATGGAAGCGCTAGGTGGGAATAACATTAAACCTTAAGATGATTATCCTTTTTTGTGATTTTTTTTATTTTATTTTTTTAACCACAATAGATATGAAAATACTAACTCTGTGTAAGACAACTATAGAGTCATGATCCCCAAGTGCCGGACGCCACACATATTTTCAATTTCATGCTCTACAATAGAGATATAAAGCCTAACTCTGGGCAAGAAAACTATGGAGTCATGATCCCCAAGTGTTGGATGCCACGCATTTGGACAAAACAATGATCTATCTGTTCAATTTTTTTTTGTTTTTTTGTTTTGTTTTTTTGGATACTCAAATTAAACTAAAAGTGACCCCAGAACCCTATGCTATAATGAAAGGGACCCAAGAACTCAAATTTACACCCATGATCCAGTAGACGTGCATTGTGGCATTTTTATTAAAAGGATGAAAATGTAAACTTTGAAAAATCACATTAGAAAACCACACTTTCCAAAAACTATGTTCATGAACTTAAAATTGTATTAAAATCAGAATCAAACCATCCGAATTTTTCGATATCCAATTTCAGAGTTTGCAATGTGTGTTATCATGTTCAAGGTTAATGGATTTTTTTTTCCATGCATGTTCTTATTGAAAAAAATCATTTTTTATTTCACCTCCCCCCAACATAGAATAACACTGTACCCAGTTTTTAAAGAAAAGAAAAGTTAGAAGGGGGTAGGAGAGGAGTTCAAAGAAGAAATTTAAAATGATAATCATGGAATGAAGTCACCTGGTGGTTGATGATGATAGTGCATGCCATAGTCTCCCTTCAATCCTGGATTTGAGTCTCAGTGGCTTGGATGGTGGTGAATGGATTTTCCTTATTACTTATGACATGTCCTTTTATTTTTTTAACCTATAAAAACATAATAATAAACAAAACAAAATAAACTGATGATACATTGTATTCTTTTTAGATTTCTGGGTAAGGTATTACTCAGAGATCATGCCACGTGACATGGATGAATATGGAGCTCCCCTTTCATACCCATCCTTACTCATAAAAGAAGAATAGGTCAAAAGTCTATGGTAATTTAATATATGAAAAATAAAATTCTTCAAAATTATTAAAAACATGGAAACCATGGGTTGCCTCCCATGCAACGCTTTTTTTTAACGTCGTTAGCTCGACTTGAAACCTCCAACTTATCCAATTCCAACTTTTAAAATTTTAATGAACCCATCTTTATACACTTAAACAAGATTGAGATTGATTGTTTTTTTGAAATTTGTTTCATATGAAATCATATTTTGTACAATTATTGGTAAAATCCAAGGAATATCTGAAATGGCTGATCGAGTTGTTTCTATAGTCTTTCCTAAGACAACAAGGATCATTCCTACATTATTGGTTTCATGAGATGGATGAATGATAACTGAAAGGTCTTGTTTTTACCCTATGATGGGATTCCTGAGTGGGGAAGTAAGGACATTGATTTTAAGTTCAGGTTGGATAGGATATTCAAAAATAGATAAGGAATTAGAATCAAAACCAATTTAATTTTCAATATTTCCCAACACAATTGGTTCCCTTTGAATTGAATATTCAACCCCAAAATTTTCTAGATGAGTTTCATAAATGGGTATGGGTTTGATGTTTGTGATTTATCCTAATGGTTCAGTGATTGGTGTTTCTAAAAAATCATCATTGTAGAAATATTCTGAACATTCAATCTCTGAAGAAAAATTTCCCTCTTGTGAATTCATGAAATCAATTTCATCCTGATTTAAACACTCGTTAACAATTCCCTCATGTTCATTAGCTTGACTTTCAACATTACCTGACCAATTCACTTCATTATCCAACTCTGTTTTCCAAGATTCAAAAGTGGGTTCGTCACTAAATTCAAATAAGTTATGTGGGTAACAAGATTCTTCTATAAGTGATGTGTAAGGGATAACCTGAGTTAGAGTGGGTTCCAAAAATGATTCAATGCTTTTTAGTTCTACTCTCAGTGATGAAACTTCTAAATTCATTTTATCCATTTTTCACACAAATGTTCAATAATTTTTTCAGAATTAGGATTAATAGATGTTTGGACATCATAAAATTCATTAAGTTTGATCTCTTCAATCATCCTCGAGAGGTATGGAAATTGATCATTTAAACAATCAGAATCCCATTGATTGTACATGTTATCGGGTGTGGGGTAATCATTCAAGTGTTGATCAAAGTAATTTTATATCTACGGGGAATCCCATTGTTGATTTTCTATTTGATTCCAGCCTGAGTTTATGAAAGGAAATTGTTGATGATACTCCATTGGAGTTGAATGAAATTTGGATTTGGATTTTTTTTTGGACACACGAAAACCGAAAGGGGAAAAGAAAAGAGAAATATAGGTGAGAAAAGGGATGTTAGGTGAGAATAGAAGGTGGGTGTCTAAAAAAACTTACTTGGGTCCCCGACAACGGCGCCAAAATTTGGTTGTGCCAAAATTTACCCTACTGCTAAAAGCGATCGATGTAGTACATGTATGGGTCGAATCCACAAGGACCGAAGAAGTAACCTTGAGACGCTATGATTGTGTGAAGGATGGGCTATGAAGTAGCCGACTTTGGGTTTGATATTGGATGGTTTTTAAAGAACACTAATAAACCTAAGTGAATTAAATTAAATGGAAATGGTTTGATATTAGGATTATGCTCGGGGTGGATTGAATGAATTTAACTTCATTATACAATTTTGGTTTTATTAATTTTTGATGAATCCATTCTTCAAAAAAAACATTACATTCATCATTTTATGGTTTGGTGCTTACTAAACACAATTACTAATCCCATATACAATTAGAGAACCAAATTCATTATCTCCCCGAGGTATATGGTCATTTAGTAATTGAATTTAGTTTGCTCAAACACAGTAAAGATGAAGAGTAGAAATAATTGAAGAATGTATGTCTTAAATTAATTATCCAATTAACAACAATTCGTTCAAAAATTAACATTCAATCCAGCCTTTTCATCCTCCTAAGATCATACCATTAAGGGTTTATCCCTCCATTGATGGTATACTCTCAATGGTGGGCAGAAGATGGCTAACAAGAACTGGATTGAAAAATTAAAATCGCGGAAATAACGAGCACTCCTCCGTGTGTGTGAATGAAATTTACACCTATGTGTGAACTATTTCACAACAAAATAGAGATATCACTGTGATTTGTGATAATAAAGTTTTAATAAAAGAAATGGAAAATATAGAAGTGAATGAAGTTGATTAAGAACATAAGGATACAAAAAATAAACTTACATGGAAATGGAAAATATTACAAAGGAAATTTGGAAGCATAACCTTACAATGAAATAAGAAACAAAAGATGATATGAAAAATATCCACCCCTATTCCTTTCACCAATAGCTTCTTATATAGGAATATTAGGAGCCTTAGGTCCATCCCCCAATAATTAATTCACCCCCCAACAATTAATAGAGTCAAATGGAGGGTGAATAATCAAAATGAAATTGATGTTTCGAATTTGACCCGGAAAACTGTCCAGATTCGTCCACCATATTGACGTGTGAATTCGAAAATGAAGAAGGCCGAATCCGGAGGGGTTGTAGAAGGGAAATATCTTCTTCCATCTGTCCTCTATGATCTGTAAATATTTCAGTAAATTTGGCTCATCCGTTAGGAAGTTATGGTCGAAATAGTGGGACGGATTTCTGTGCATTAATGTCGGATCCGCCATTTAAATCTCAACATCAGATCCCTTTATCATCATGAAAACATCAGAATTAGCTCCGACTACAGTTGAATAAAATGATCCTCATATTTTTATATTTCTACTGTATAAATTTGAGCTTCATTGGGCTTGGTTTATGGCCCCCACATTTGTTTGATGGGCCTTAGGCCCATTATGATTTTCCAGCATGTTTCTGCCTTCAGGCGCAAAATTCTCCATCTTTCATTGGGATTCATCCAGCGGACCTAAAAGATAAAATGTTCCAAACAAAGTGATAAATCATATACCAAAATTGCAAATTCATAAAGTGAATATAATATTGTCAACAAACATATGAATGATTGGGACCAAATTTGTATTTTAAACATGAATTGCATTTTTGATGAGAAATGATGTTTTATTTATGTAATGCACTAAAAACAATGTTTATGGACTTTGGAACAATGAATATAAAGATATTAACAATTAATATTAGCCACTTTTAGTGACTAATCAGAGTGAAATATATTTTTGTAAGAATATTACACCAAAGGAAGGTGTTGATCCCAACCACATTTAAAATCAAAAGAGCAAGCTCTCAACATGTCTTCTAGAGATTGAATTGTACTCTCAGACAGATTGTCTGTATAAGGATGACCAGAAGTACTGACACATTACTCTATATCCCGAGCATACTGATGACTTCACCATAACATAGAGGTAAACCTCGAATCGCGATAAGATATAATAGAAAGTAGTAATCCATGATGTATTACCACATCCTTTACATATATCCTGACATGATGATCAAGAGAGAAATCATCTCTAATAGCAATGAAGTGTGCTGACTTCGTAAGGAAAAAAATAAAATATATATAGTATTATATCTTTTAGTTGTGTCGGTAAGTCATACAATAAATTCAATAGTTTGGTATTCCCATTTACATTCTGGTATGATTAATGGTTCTTACACCCCCTAGAATTCTATCTCTCAGCCTTAACTTGTAGAAAATCCAAGCATCAAGGGACATATTCGGGGGAATCTCTATACATTCCATCCCACTAGAAATACTATTTCATGTCCTTGTACATCTTTGTGCTTCTAGGGTTAATAGATAATGAAAAACTGTGAGCCTCATCCAATAGATCCATCTTAAATTCTAGAATGGGAGGAATTCAAACCTTATTCCTAAAACATATTATTTCATCCCAATCAATGTTCAATTAAGGAAAATTTCTCATCTTTTTTCTGTAGCTCTTCATCTTTATTCTGCACCTCCTTAATATTAAATTTTATATACGGTTGACCATTCATTTGATAAAGATATGATTTTCTCCATTCCTTTAAAATTTCACAATCCATATTTTATAAATCCATATGTATTGTATCTTTTGTGATCCTCATCATGGATAGGATAGCGTGGTCTTTTCGACTCAAAGCATCTCCCACCTTGTTTGGTTTCCCAGGGTGGTAATGTATTGAGCAGTCATAATCTTTAATCTACTCCAACCAAATTATTTGGAGCATATTCAACACATTTTTTTGTGAAATTATACGTTAAATTTTTTTGATCAGAATAAATATCACATGTTTCATTATAAAGATAATTCCTTCATATCTTTAATGAAATGATTTCTGCAGCTAACTCCAAATCATGAGTTGGGTAATTTTTACCATGGATATTCTTCTTCTATAAGGAAAAAGCTATCACCATATCATTATTCATGAGAACATATCCCAACACCTTCTTGAATGCATCATTATAGATAAAAAATCATCCTCAACTATAAGGCCGTGTGAGAACAGGTGCACTGTCTAACTATATTTTTATCGCTTTATAATTCACTTTACATTACCCCACCCATACAAACATAACTCTTTTCCAAGTATGATTTGTGACTGGATTATATAATAGTGAAAAATATTTTACATAACTTTGATAATATCCATCCATACCATGCAATCTTCGGATCTCAATTACAATTTTTGGTCATGGCTATTTTCCAAAACATCCATTTTTTATGATCCCCAGGTAACCCTTCTCTTGAGATTATGTGACCCGAAAATAAAACTTTATAAAGAAAAAATTCTCACTTGGTAAATATTTCATAATGTTTCTCCTTTTATATGGTCTTCAACAAAATTCTCCAGTGGTCTTCATGTTCATCCTTACTCTTCGAATAGACGAAAATATATTCTATAAAGACTACCAAGAATTGATCAAGATAGTATCTAAAGAATATATTCATTAGATCTATGAAGATAATGGGGGAATTAGTAAGACAAATAGGCATCACTATAAATTCATATCTTTCATACCGTTTATGAAATTCCTTCTTTGGTATATCCTCTTTATAGACCCTTAATTGATGATATCATTAAAGAAGACCAGTCTTGGAAATGTATTGAGCTATATATAGTTGTTAAAATAAGTCATCAATGTGGGGAATTGAATATCTGTTCTTGATAGTGATCTTATTATGTTCTCGATAATCAATGCATAGTTTAATTGATCTATCTTTCTTCTTAACAAATACAAAAGGTTCTCTCCAAGGTGATGCACTAGGGCGTATGAATACTTTATCAATATTCTCTTGGAGTTTTTTCTTCAATTCTAGTAACTCAATTAGTTCAATTCTATAAGGTGTATTTAAAATAGGCATAGCACCCGGTATGAGTATCATTGAAAACTCAACATCACAATTTGGTAGAAGACCTAAAAATTCACTTATAAAGAGATCATAAAACTCTTGTACAGTGGGTGTATTCATAATCATCAGTTTCTCCCCTACCATTTTGAGATAAATAACCTTCATTTATATGAATTCAGACCCATATGAAAGATGATATTTCAACTGGAAGGTTATATTCATCCTTTCATCAATAGATATTTATAGATTGATCTGGAATATGAAATTTGATTCCCCATTCGTGGAAATTGATAAGTTCTCCATACATAAAATTACATTCCATGACAATAATCACATCAAATTCCACTATTGGAATGATAAAAAGATTTTTTGGAAGCAGTTTCCCAAAAAATCAACTGGAGAATAATTATAAACTTTTTATGTGACTGTTGTTCCATTATGAGTCATCACAACTAACTCAACATCTAATTGATGAGGTAATATGACAATACCATTGGAAATTATTCACAAATAATAAAGTAGTGGATCTAAAATCAAATAAAATATTTTATACTTTATAGTTGACGGTATGTGTACCATTAACTAATTCATTATCGTACTACACATCGCTGATAGTGATTGCATGTGAAAATACTTTGGCTTTAACCTTAAAATTTTGTTGACATCGATCATCATAAATAACCCTTGGATTAGGGAATTTATTGGCATAATTCCTAATTTCCTTTCACTTGTATAACTGATGTGTAGAAGATGCATTCAATGTAGGATTTTCATTGTTCGCATCATTATACATATTTTTCCCATCACTTCAGCATTCAACAAATAGATGAACATATTTTAAACACATAAAAAATTTAATAGTACCCTTAATAAAGTTCCTTCTATGTTTCTTTCCACAAATTGAGCATAAGGGAAAAATAATCTTCTTTTTAGTGAGTTCATTAATTTTTTTTTCTAATTCCATTTTTTTCTTCTTATCAAACCCATATGATTGATGAGTTAATACAATAACCATATCAACATTGAGAGCACATAAATAAATTTCATCATAGCTATTGAAGTCCCTTATGGCTAATGCCCTTTATAGACTCGGTTTTATTCCACTAAAGAATAAATCAATTTTAATTTCTAGTTGGATAATAATTATAGAGGCTTACCTTCCAAGTCTTGTAAAAAAATTTTTAGGTACTAATGGATTCACCATCCGTTTGATTATGTTCAAGTAACACCTTCTCTATCTTTGTTCAAATAATACAGAGAAATTCCTTATTGAAAAATAAATTCTTAAACTTGCCATATTCCATTGAATCCATTTCAAATTTTTGCCTCATATTCTTGATAAGGATACACGATTGATCAGATTCACCTTCAAAATGATATACTACTAAGATCAAATCATAATTTTCAGAACATTGTAGTACTGAAAATATATTTATGTGGTACTAATCCATTTTTCAGCCACTAATGGATCAGAATACCTGATGAATAAAGGTGGATGCTACCTCATGACGAATTTTAAAAAATATTGCTCCCTTCTTTGCTCGTTAGGAAGCATGAAATGATTCATAGCTTGATAATGTTGTGTGATCATGGATACCGGATTTTTCATTCCCTATCACATAACATTTGGTCGCTCAGGGGGATAATCATTGCATTTCCAGTCACATTAAGCATTAATTGGGATCCTTCAGATTCCATCCATTGACTGAAACCAAGAATCATAGTGTAAGAAACACTAATAATATTGGGAAAACAACATAATTAAAGAATAAAATTTCAATTTATGACACTTTGTATTCTATCATTGGTTATTCATAAACATCTCTAGAACACTATGATATGATTGTAACCTACACTTATACATATCCTTAGGGTTTTTACTACGGTTCTCTCATCCTAGTTTCCAAAGTTTAATTATACCATTGATACGATACCAAATATAATGGCACATACATTACATATAGAGATTAATTCCACATTGAAAAATATTTATTACAGAACATAACAAAAACCATGTTAGGACCATATAGGTTTAGTGTCTTTAAAAACTGGGAAACATAAACAACTAATTCATAAAACATAACCATTGTCTCCCACTTATTTCATCATAACTAGACTCATTTTTTACATATCTCACTTAATACCATTCTTCATGACCTAGGCAAAATAAACTTATGAATGGGAGAGCTCAAAATTTTAGTAAGGCTAAACAAGGGAAATATCAATCATATCATAATCATAGGAACATACCATTTAAAAAAACTTATCCTATGTATAAAAGATCATAATATCATTTCATGGGGTAAATCATAAAAGTGAAATGTAATCTTAATAGTCATAACATAAGACAAGAAATTTCGTTGCAGACATGCATATTCATAGAAAAACATTTCATATTAGTCCTGGATCATTGTTGAGACCATCATAACAGAAAAAGTCTATTACTGAACTGTGTTCACTCCTCATTCCAGCCCTGTATTACTGAACTAGATTTACTTTCTTCATTATAGTAATGTCTATATCATTAGATATAAATATTTTCCCAATGCATTTAAGGGATATATAGGTCTCATCCATCTCATAATGAAACCATTCTTATGTGTGCCAAAAAAATATAAAAACATTCACCACACCATAACCCATGAAGTAAAATGAGTTTCTTAAAGATCATTATATTATAATAGATATAAAGAAAATAAATTTCCTAAATGAAATTTCATCATAAACTCAATAAAATAATAGTAATAACATGGTTTGAAATATAAACATATTTAAAGAGTGTCATCATAGATGGAAAATAATTTTTGGGAAACACTTGAAATTAATTCCTGAGGAAAATATTCTTTCTTCTTCTAAAATGTTTTCCTTCATCAAAATAAAACAAAATTTTAGAAGAAATAATTTTTATGTAAAGATAAATTTTTTATCTTATAGTGGAATCTTAAAAAAATTGAATTATGGATGTGTAATAATCCATTAATGCCTTAAATGTTAAAAAATATTCTTCTCATAATTTTGCCGGAAAAGTCCAAAAGCACCTCATACCAAAAATGACAAACGATTCCATTCATACCGTTTAGTAAAAAATCGAAAATGGGTAATATTATATAAATATATTAATAATACTTTGATGTAAATATTTAGAAAACATGGAAATGGATGATAAATATACCATAGTAAATACTTATGAATAAACAATCTATGATAAAAATGATATTTGGAATGTTATCCCTTACATTAGGTCCAAGATGCTTCGTATGTATCCAAACATCCTGTATAATGATTTAAATAATGTTACTGATTTATTAAATAATCATAATAATTTTTATGATGAAATTAATGATCATATTTTTATATGTTTGTTAGTAACACTACATTATTACTCTTTACTCCTGTATTGAATTATTTATGTTTTATGAATGTTTTATTGAATAAGTTATTATTCATATTTTTATGTTATAATTATATCATATAAAACATGGTATTATTATAATATATATCATATTTATTCATTCAATTCATTTATATAATAATTATTTATGGAAGCTTATGTAGAACAAATAACATCGCACCGTGGAGATGGCAAGTCGTACGTACGCACGGGCAATGATATCATTCCCATAATTGTTTAATGGTATTGAAGTGGATGGTTTATAGTATCTCAGAATAAATATCATTTTATATTAACCAAATATATTTACTAATTCCATCATTATATCTTTCTATGTAAGGTGGTGGTGTAAAACGTATTTCATCACGACGTGCAGACGGTAAGCCGTAAGTACACACACGCGGTGATTTTATTTTTCATAAATTTAGTAGAAGGTGGAAAATGGTTGTTTCATAATAATATTTACATCATAGTATATAATTAATACTGGAGTTGTTACTTTATAATGAAACAACTCATTAGGTTGAAGTAGAAGAAGAATTAAGTTTTAAAGAATTGGTAAATGATATTTCCTCTTCTTCGACAGGCCTAATCTAAATCTTCTCTTAGAGCACTAGAGTTGGTCTTTAAAGAATACCAGGACTTATATATTGTTGATAATGAAGTTGATAAGGGAAATGGTCAGGGGATGGTCAAGCTTGAATTCTAAAAATTATGTTAATAGTTGAGGGATGAAGTGGCCTTTTATAATTGAGGTGTGGGGCACTTTTGGAAACCCCAAATATTTAAATTTTAATAAAATTAAACCGCACTTAAACTTCCAAAATGTCCCAATTTATAAGATATGATAAGATAGGGTTTTAATGTCCCCAACCAGTAAATTTTAGACATGTTTTTTGTCAATTTAATCATTATCATTTTAATTAACACCTAGTTATTCTATTTAATTTTTTACAAGGGAAACAAATATTTCAATATAAAAAGGGTGTAATTTTTAATTTTACATAGTAAATTAGATGATAAATGAATAATTTAGAAAATTATATACCATATAATAATAATTATATATATTATTAATTTTTTTTTATTTTTAAATAATTTAATAAAACCATATTTTGAAAAAATAAAAATTGTGTCAATTTTGAGACACTTTATATCATGGATTTTAAAAAATATAAAAATAATAATTGATCCTAGATCCAAATATTTTTTTATATCACTAATGGGTAAAGGTAGTCTATAAAATTCATTTTACATAAAAATTATCCTAAATTATATTTATTAAAATATATTTAATAACAATTAATTAATTTCTTAATCAATAAATTAATTTATACCTCAATATTGTGTATTTTTTAATATACTTATTTTTTTAATAAGAATTCACACAAAAAGAATAATATTATGATAAATAAAATTTATTTCAGAAGAATAATTATAGTTGAATTTATCTTTTGAAAAACCCAACATTAATAATTATATACTCTTTCAAATCATGAATGTAAAAAATGTATCTTCACTTTAAATAAAATAAGAAAAGTTTCATAATATCATCTATAAACCTCTAAATGGTTAATACGTCAACCCGTGGATTAATATGGTCGAAATAAATTCTAAACATAAGGTTTGGTCAAGTTTCTTGGATTTTTGTTTTTTATTAATATTTGAATAGGATAATTGTTTTATTGATTTATCATCAATTAATTAATATTTTCATCATCCAAGTATAAGACTTTTATATAATTATTTATTTCTTAAAAATTACATATAAATTTTCATGATTAATAAAAAATTTATCTTTTTAATGAGTATTTATAATTGAATTTATCTTCCATATATTCATATATTAAAAATAATTTAATTGTTAATGTTTGAGTGAGGAATATTTCAATTTTCTTTCAATAAATTAAATTAAAGGTCATATTCTCTTCCATATGGGTTCCAATAGATACCATTTTTACCCAAGTATGTTTTTGGGAATATTATAATTATCCAATTATATTAATAAAACTTTTACGGTAATTTTATAATATTATTTTTATCCTTATTTACCTGATTTACCCTTTTATCCTATTAATATAATTTGCTGATGTTACTATTCATATTGCCCAAAAATAAAAAAAAATGTATTTACATAATTTGGACCCGATGAATAAAAATATGAAATCAATTTTTCAAAATTTAAAATACATGTGGTGCAATAATTAATTTAAAATTAATCTCATTGTGGAAAAGAGAAAACGAGTTTTAAAATTTCAAATATTTCAAAAATATTGAAATGATTTTACATCTAATTTTAATGTGAAATTAATTCCAATGACCTAAATTATATTAAATGGTAAAAATAAATTCTATTTATACTTTGAAACCATTAAATAGTTTATTTTAACCATATAAATTATTTCAATGAAAAAAGTTATTTTCAATTAAAATTTATCATATTTTCACTATTCTTCAAAATATGAAAGTTATCAGAAAAATATAAGAATTTATTCAAATGTAAATTTTTATATCCTGATTTAAACTAAAATATTTATTTTTTCATCTAAAAATTATTAATTTTTCAAAATCTAACTTTAAAATGGGTTTTCAATTCAAATGTGTAAAATTAACCTTTAAAAAAATAGGTTTTTATACATCAAATATGGTTTTATTCATAACCTATGACAAAAATATCTACTGGATGAATATAAAAAATCCATTTTTAAGTATATAACACATAGATATCTCATTAATTTCATTACAAAAATTAATTCACTGAAAATTACAAATATCTAATTGATTTATAATTTCCATTAATTTTTGACATCTAATGAATTCACAATGCATTTTCATTATTTAGTTATAATTAATCCCGATAACATAATGAATAATATATAATGGTATATTTATAATAAGGGTGTCTCATGGTTCATTTAAACACAGTACTTCTTGGAAATTAAGGTACATAAGAATAAAAATCATTTAATGAAAATATTTCGTAAAAACATCCAGGTGTTATAGTGGGGAGCCCCTATTTTAATCATAAAAAAATAATGATGTGTCTATGAGATTGTGAATCAATTTTAAGGTGGTAAATTACCATAATATAATGAATATCCTTCATCTAGAAAAAACTAAGGAATTATATGATCAACTTGAAGGAGACTAGTACTTTTAAAAGATCAGTCCCCACTCTGGTTATCATCATATAACGTTGAATAAAGATGATATACTAAAGATTACATTTTGATAAAGGTTTTGACATTATGAGCTTACAATAAATCCATTTTCATTAAATAATATTTGGGATTGTAATAATAATTTTTTAATTGTGTTAATTGATAATATCTATACATAATATATGTGATATGAAGATCACAAATTTCATATTTAAATAAATATTGAGACCATCAGAACGAATTACTAATGTAGAAATATGGCAGATGTGAACATGATCACAATGATGTTCATTTTCTTAGCAATGTTATCTTCAATAATTAAACATCTATTAAACCCTTTAAATGGAAATGTAGTCATAAAATATCCTACATTAGAAAACGTATCTAAGATGTAATTTTTTATGGTATTTTCATGATACTATTAGTATTTTATTCATGTTTTTTCTTATTTGGTCCTTAGTTAACCAAGATAAAACAAAAAGGATCTAAATTAACATGCTTAATGGAATATGAGGAATGTTATGAGGAGACAAATTTGAAATATATTAATATAATTGAATTAAATGTACCATTTGGTAAGGAAGTATTTGTAATATATTATGATCATATAAGGAAATCACATTGTTGTGTCCTTATACATAATGATAGGTTGCTTGTATATTCATAAATTAATTCAAAAATCCACTAACTTAACTTTATAGCTCATAAAATTGTGCTAGAAGCCATAATATATTCATTTTTAAAATGGATACACTACCTCAATAAGAAAATATTTGATATATATATATATATATATATTTGTGTGTGTGTGTGTGGACCTTGACAGTTTTATGTTTAATGTCTCTCAGAAGTAACTCAACATGGGGTAATATTTATGGTTGTAACTACTCAAGGACTACAATTTCTTGATACAGATCCACACAAGGAATTTAAACTAGGAGACTGATGCATTAAGTAGGAGGGACCATGGAATTATGATCATGATGAGGGTTAACAAGGATCCTATATATATATATATATCAATAAAAATGGATATGGTGGTTTAGAGGAAAATGGATCTATGATTACTTTTCTAAGTAATTGTTAAACTATACTAACTAAAAAAGATAGATTATTTCTGATATGTTTATTAGGACTTAAAAATGAAGATTAATGTTGTACATGATGGGAAATTGATATAACTCATCAATATATAGAGAGTGATGATTTATGAAAAAGGCTTATGATCACCATCCATACCAAATTTGAAGATGGTACAACTAGATAAAGCACAATAATCAAATTACTCAATAAAACCTTTTAAGATAAGGATTTATACAGATGTAAGAGAACATTAATGGTGGGATTGTATAAAGTATAAAATTGAAGACTATGTTCCCATATGCATAGTATGATAATAGGTAATATATAAAAGGAAACATCATAAGGATTTCATGAATAATATACCTATACCTATATGGAATCGGTATAATGGTATAATGGACCTTTTCATTGGGCTTCTGAAGACATAAAGGATAAATGATACATTGTGGGTCATTATTAGTCACAATACTATGTCAAGTCATTTCTCTATGATAAGAGAAATTATACCCCTCCATTATCTATCCAAGATCTATATTAATTAAATCATAATGATTCACCGGGAACCTCAATCTATAGTATTCAATCAGAAACCCAACTTCAAAAATGAAATATTGGAATAATATTTAAAGTGTTCCCAACACTAGGATACATTTTAGTACTACCTATCATCTCAAATATGATGGGATATCTAAAAGAACTATTAAAAAATTATGTTACATGATGAGATCATTTTCACTTAACTTACATGGTATATGAGATTAGTATAAAACTTTTTTTTTATTTTTCATTAAATAATAGCTTCCATTCGAGTATCCAAATGGAACTATATAAATAATTTTATCGGATGAAGTGTTGTACTGTAACTTATTGGGGGTAATTTGGATAAATAATACTAGTTGAAAAAAAAATTTGAGTATGGGATAAAATTTTATTTAAAAATTATTTATGTTCATATTAAAGCATTAGAGAGTATGAAAATGTTCTATGCTGATAATTGAAGGAAATACATGGAATTTCAAATGGGGTATAACATATTCATAGAATTTTCCCAAGGGAAGGGGTAATAAGATTTGAAAAAAAGGGTTATTTAATCCCTATTTACATTTAGAATTGTCAAATATTATTATAAATTGGAGTTATAACTTACTGAATGGATTTTCAACCCAAACATTCAGAATTACACAATGTACTCCATGATTAATTATTGAGGTAATACATGTCAGCTTCAGTGTATCTTATCAAATCTAATAGAATAGAGTTTGAACATAATTTTTACATATAAATAAGAGCATATCCCTATTTTTGACACTCCAAATGAATTATTACATAATTAGACAACTGTATTTCTGGAAGTACATTAGAAAAATCCCAAACTATAATAGGTTACATGGGTTTCTAAACAAAACAAAGGGAAAGAATATCCACATTTTTTCAAAAGGTTATATATACCCCAATTTCACGAAATATATTATTTAATGGGGGATATGTAATACATGATTTTATCCTATAGACGGTAAATGCCATATCCTAAACCATCATAGAATGTTTACTCTAAAGAGATTTTATTCATGATTAAATTTAAAAGATTAATATGTTAATATTAGAATGTTGTTTAAAAAAAATATAACTCATTATTGAATTATTCCGAGAGATAAAATATTGTGTGAAATTATTTTTATTTTTCTAAAATGATTTATTTTTAGGTGAGTATTAAAGATACCATTTTTTAAACCATAACATTTATGACATCTTTTGGATTTATGCATAAAATTAAAATCCAAAAAAATATAGTATAAAGATATATAGCTTTTTTATATTACCATACACATTTTAAAATATTGTTTTTTATTTATAAATATATATTAAATATTATAAAAATTAAGTCATATTTTTTACTAGAACTGCATTAATGTATTATACATTTACTACTTCAAAATTAATATATATAAATTTTGTATATGTTAAATTATTAAATAGATTTCAAATTTAGAATAAATATTTAAAATTTATGTAAATGGGCATTTAATTTTTATGAATAAGGATATATTAATAAGGTAAGAACCAGTTTCAGCTGTAATGCCCTGATGTTTTTATGAAATATTTCCTTTAAATTGTTTTTTTCAATAACTTTAATTGCACCCAATCGCGTGTTTAAATGAACCACGAGACACCCATAATATAAAACTACCATTATAATCTAGTTGTTTGGTTATAGGGAATATGTATAACTAACATATAAAAATTTATGCTGAATTCATTGGCTAATAATTATTTATGAAAAATATAAACCAATTAAATGTGAAGGAAATATTTAAATTTTTTGTATTAATAAATTAAGTGAATTAAAATTACAAAATGAATTTAATGATATATATATATTATATATTTAATAAAATATTTTTGATATTCACCCAATAGGTATTAGTGTGATAGGGTATGAATAAACTCTCTTTGATATAAAAAATCAAATATTTTTCAAAAGGGTAATTTTCCACCTTTTAAATGAGAACACTATTTTAAATATCATATTTACAGATTAATGAATTTTATTTGAAAAAAATATTCAGATTAGGGATATAATAATTCACTCTAGATGACTTTTTGATATTTTTTAGATAACTTCAATGATTTGATGAATAGTATAAGCATACTAAATTTTAATAAAAAACATCTTTCTTTAATCGAGATAATTAATATGTATAAATTATATTATTTAATGGTTTTAAAGTATAGATAGAATATATTTTTATTGGTTAATATAATTAAGGTTATTAGGTTTATTTTTACATTGAATTCCGATGTAAAAGCATTTCAAACTATTGTAATGTTTTAACTTATAAAACACGTTCTATCTTTCTAAAAATGTGATTGATTTTAAGTTAATTAATGAAACATATAGGTTTTGAATATTAAAAAATTGATTCCATATTTGGAATAAGAATTTACAAATTATGTAAATATTTTTCTTTTATTTCTAGTCATTATGAAAAGTAACTTCAGTAATTTTTATTAACACGGTAAAAGGGTAAATCAAGAAATTGATGGTATAATTAATATTATAAAATTACCCTTAAACTATTCCTAATATCATTGGATTAGTTTCTAAAAAATAAATGATCATCGGGTAAAAATGGTTTCCTTTTTAAGCCACTTGTGTGATATTTGGACATTTAATTTATTTTATTGAAATTAATGATTAATAAGTCTCACTAAAATTTTAATAACTATATCATTTTTAAAATATTGTTTTAAAGAAGAAAAATTAGATTATAATAATCATTTTAAATATATAATTTTTTTATTTATCATGATAATTTATTTTTAATTATAAGGAAAAAAACAATTACAAAAATAGTGTATAAATAGATGACAAAAAAATCAATTAATTAATGAAAATTAAATAAACTATTTATTATTAAAATTATAATAATATTTAAAAGACACTAACACTTAACCAAATATTATTTTCCAAGTATATATTAACCATAATCATAAAAGGGTCTAGATATTTAACATTTTTAGCCTTATATAAGATATTATGACACTTATATTATTTTATTTATAGTGATGTTAAAGTTGTCACATTCAAACATTACTAAGTATAACATTTTATAATGTTGGTTTTCATAAAATAAAAATTCGACTAAAATTATTCTTATAAAATATAGTAGATTTATATACATCTCAGTATTTTATCATCATTTTTAATCAAAAAATACATATATTAGATAATTACACAAAACCAATGTTGTAATTATTTAATTTAGGAGGATAAAAAATAAATTTTATTAAAATATTAAAAATAAATCTAATTTTGGATAATTAAAAAGTCCATTGAATTTTATAGATTAACTTTACCTATTATTAATATAAAAATGTATTTGGTTTGATTTTTTATTATTATTTTAATATTTTTAAAATCAATGAATTGAATAGTGTCGAAATTGAAACTATTGACTGTTTATCAAAATAATGTATTATTAAACTATTTACAAATCATAAACTTTTTAAAAATATAGAATAAGTATGATATGTAGAAAAGGTTCTATATTATTTATTTATAGTCTAGTTGATATCAAATATGGAATTATTTGACCACTTTAATATTAATATTTTTTACCAGTTAAACATTATATAGAATAACTAAGTGTTAATTAAAATGATAATATTTAAATTTATATAAAAAAATTTATAAAATTCATAGTATGATGAAATTACGACCTTATATCATCTAATATTCTAAATTAGGACATATATGAGTTTTTTGGATGTGGTTTAATTTTTTTATAAATTAATATATCTTGGAGTTTACCAAGCTACCCCTCACCTCATTTACAAAATGGGACCTCCTCCATCATTTATTCAAAACTAATTGAGCCTTCAGGCTAGGATATCACCATAACTTTTCATCCCTCATATTTTGTAGTAATATTCTATAGGTTATGGTATTCCCCAAATACTAACTATTGTGTTTTAAGGGGATATTTAGAGGGAGCTCATTGAAGAAGAGGTAATCTCCCCTATTGATGCTTTCAAAATTATTTCTTCTTCTAAATAATCTCCATGATTTTTTTCATTATAAATTAATAACTATAGTATCACTTATATACTTATTTTTTTTATTAAAAAAATCAATATACACCTTCTATCCATCCTATGAAAAATGATATCCCCATGCATCCGTATGTAAGGTTTAACATCTCCACTCTGTGGTTGAATCTGTTTTCATCCCCTAACTTACCTAGAAGGGTATAATGATGGAAATAATAACTATATAGGATTATTATAATATTGTATTAATTCTTCAATATTTTTTCCCATACACTTTAATACCATTCAACAATTATGACAATTAAATCGTCGCTCCTAAGTATGTACGAACTACCATCTCCACGATGCGATGTGATTAATTATACACGATCTTTGTTAAATAATTAATAGATAAATTAGTTGAATGAATAAATATGATATATATTTTACTAATATAATTTTTAAAATTATATAACTAAAACCTAATAATAATAGTAAGAACTTATCTGACAAAATATGTGTAATAATATAAAAAAGTTATCACCTGGTGGATTAGTAGCAATGTTACTAAAAAATAGATGATAATATGATGATATATTATATAATAAAAATGAATATTATTTAAATATATGTTAATGAGATTATTTATATCTTTAAACAGGAGGTTTGGATACATACAAAAAAATCATAACTAAGTTAATGGGTTTTTTTTCCTCACTTTTATTTCAGTGGCCATATGCCTTATACACCACCTATTTATTTTTAGTTGTAATTATGATTTCCTTGAATATTTTTATGGTTCTTATTATTATTGTTATTATATGAATATAATTTTAATTACTTTATGAGGCATACAATTTGACTAATTAAAATTTGATAAGGTATAATTTCACAATCTCATTATTATTCATGATTGTATATACATAAGAATTTATTGTGGTATATTTATCATCATTATCCATGTTTCTTAATTATTTATTCAAAAAAGTTCTTTTTACTCTTCTAAAATTTTTTAGATTAAATTTTATCCATTGTTAAATTTTTATTAAATAGTATGAAAGAAATCATTTTTCATTTTCAATACAAGGTACTTTTTTGAATTTTCTTGAAAAAGTACAAGGAGAATGTTTTTTATCTTATATAGAATGAATAGATTTATATGTATTCATAATGAAATATTTACATGAATCATACATTACAATATTTCATGTTTATTTTCAGATAAATTATTTTCTTTTAAAATTACATAGCATTTTGAGAAAATAAAACGTTTTGGAATAAGAAATAATATTTTCCTCAAAAATTAATTTCAGGTGTTATATCATAATTATTTTTCATCTATGATAGAGTTATTTAATAAGGTTAGGTTTCAAGTACAAAATACTTAGTGTTTATATGGTTTTATTGTGTTTTTGAAGGAATGTTATATATGATGTCCATTTTTATAACATAGAAAATGATTTGGTAGAATGATTCTTAAAGAAACAAATTTTATTCCTTGGGTTATTATGAATTATTTATGTTAATATGAAACACCTAAGAATGATTTTATTATGAGATGGGTGGGACCTATATATCCCTCTAATTCATTGGTTAAATATTTATATCTCATGAGATAGACATGCCTTGAATGGGGAATGATCTCGGTTCAATAGTACCTGGTTGGAACAAGGAGTGAACTCGATTCAGTAATGAAAATTTTACACTATGATGGCATTAGAAATGAAACATGATTAATATGAAATAAATTTTTATGATTATGTGTATGTTATAAAATTTCAGGTCTTATGTTATAACTTTTGGGATTATGTTCATTTATTTTTAGGATCCTTTTTTATTTATCTCATGGCATGAAATCATGATCTTTCATCTAAAGGATATAATTTTCAAATGTTATGTTCTTTTTTTAGGATTATTATATGATTTACATCTCCCTTGATTACCCTTACCAAGCATCTAAGATCAAACTTTCATATGTTTTTATTACAAAGGTCATGATGATGGGTATTAAGAAAGATATGTCAAAAAGTGTCTAGTTATGAGAAAATAAGTGGGAGACAATGAAGATATCTTATGAACCAATTCTTTATGTTTCCTAGTTTATAAAGACAATAAACCTATACGGTTATATCATGGAATTATTACATTTCTTAAATTATATTATTCAATTTTTATGTAATATCTATGTATGTAATGTATGGGTCATTATAGTTGGTATTAGTGAATGAGTTTAGTTAAACTTTAAAAACATGGAAGAAAAAACTTTAGTAATTTTGAAAGGATATGTTTAAGTACATGTTACAATCCAAGTGTTTTAGAAATGAATATGAATAACTTGGGCTAAAGCCTAATGTTCCATAAATTGAAATTTTATTTTTGATTTTGTGGTTTTCAAATTATGATTACTGTTCCCCGCACTATTCTTCATGGTTTTAGTCAATTGCTGGAACATAGAGGAACCACATTAACGATGAATGAGATGAGAAATGTAATGACTGTATTTTAGAGAAACCAAATGTTTTGGGAGATGGAATGAAAAATATTGTATCTATACTGATGTAAATTTATCAGGATATGAATCATGAAGAACTTCCAAATGATCAATGGAGGGAACAAAACTTTATTGAGTACTTCATGAGGGATCTTCAACCATCATTCGGTGGGACTTCTGATCAATTAGTTGGTGGAAAATGGACCAGTACCAGTAAAAAAATATTTTTAGTTCTTTAATGTTTAGAACATGATAATTACATCTTAGTATTCTATTATTTGGAAGGTAAGGCTGATAAATTGTGGAATATTATCAATCATATGAGGCAAAGAGATGAAATTGAATCTATTAAATGGGATGTGTTCATGAACTTATTTTTCAATAAGTGCATTCCTTTTGTTCAATTAAGAATTATGGAGGAGGAGTTCTGTGATCTTAAAAAAAGGATGTTGAATCCGTTGGTATATATGATGAAAATGTTACAATAATTGAAAGGTAAACCCATAGAATTATTATCCAACCCCTGAGTAAAATTGATAGAATATTTAGTGTCTTAAAACCATGTTTTTGAAGGGAATTTTTCATAAGGGACTTCAATAGATATGAGGAAATCTTTCGATGTTATATGAAGGTTGAGATGGAGATTGGAGTAACATATTAGTCTTATGGGTTTGATAAGAAGAGAAAAATGGAATTCAAGGGAAAATATAAGGACCACACTAAATCAAAATATGAAATTTCCCTTATGATAAAAGTATTAAAATAAATATATAGTAAATTGTCTTAAAGGGGCTAGAAAATGTTTTATGTGTAGAATATAAGGTCATTAGGCACTTGAATGTTGATTTGATTGGAAAAATATATATTCTAATGTGATTGGAGAAAAGGATACATAGAATGCACCTCTTAAACATCAATGTTATAAGTTAAAGGAAATGAGTAAGTATATCGATCAATTCCATAATCCAAGGGTTATTGATGATGATTAATGTCATCAAACTCTTATGGCCAAAGACAACAGCAAGTAAAAAGATATAACTATCGATGATGTGGAGTATGATAATAAAGTTGTGAAATGTACACTTACCATCCAATATAGACTAGAAAATGTTTTATTTGATATTCTATCCACACACTATTTTATTTCTGAATAATTTTCTATTTTTATCTATATATTACCTCTATAATTAGATTTTGAGTTAGCTTTGACAACTCCAAATTGAATAAGTTTTGTATCAAATGTTTATAATTCCTCTTTGGTTGATGTTTGTGGGAATGTGATTCCTGAAAATCTTGTGATCCATCACATATTGGAATTTGATTTCATTCTTGGAATGAATTGGATTTGTCAATATGAAGATCATATTAATTTCCAAGTAAGGGAAGTCACATTTCATATTCTGGATCAATCTATGGACACTTATCAATCCATGGATGAATATAACCTTACAATAAAAAAATTATTCTATCATATGAGTCTTTATTTATATAAATTAAGGTTATTTATCACATATTATTAGAAAAAACTCAAAATTAAGAATAATCTCATGGTATGGGAGTTTGATGATGTCTTTATGAAATAATTTCAAGATCTTCTACCAAATTATGATGATTAATTTTGAATAGAACTCATACTTGGTGATTTACATATTTCAAAGACACTGTATAGAATGGACCCAGTATAGTTGAAAGAATTTAATAAGAAATTCCAAGATAATATTGGAAAGGGATTCGCATGCCTTAGTGTTTCACCCTAGGGTGCACCTGCTCGATTTATTAAGAAGAAAGATGGATCAACGATAATCTGCATTGATTATCGAGAACATAACAAGATCACTATCAAGAATAAATATCAAACTCCCCACATTTATGGAATATTCGACCAACTATGTGGAGCTCAATACATTTCCAATATTGATCTTCATTCAGGATATCATCAATTAAGTGTCGAGAATGAGGATATACCAAAGATGACAGTTTGTACAAGTTATAGATGCTATGAATTTATAGTGAGTCCTTTTGGTCCTACTGATTACCCCACTATCTTCATGGATCTAATGATGGACTCTTTAAATACTATCTTGGTTAGTTTGTGGTAGTATTTATAAATGATATTCTTGTCTATTTAAATAGAATGAAAGAGCATGAAGATCACCTGATATGTTTATTGAAGAACCTGAGAAAGGGAAATCATTAAAAAAAATTCACCAAGTGTGAAATTTGGCTTTAAAAGAATTTATTTTTGGGTCACGTAATCTCAAGAGAGGGGATATATGTGGATCCAGAAAAATCAAAGTTATTGATAGTTGGCCATGGAGAAAAACAGTAAATGAGATCCAATGTTTTCTTGATTTGGTTGAATATTATCAAAATTTTGTGAAATAGTGTTCTTGATTATCCAATATAGTCACTAAGTTAACTCAAAAAGGAGTTATAGTAGAGGATGCTTCGTGATCTAATGTTATACATCCAAAATGGGGCTAGGATAATTCCTTATGAAAAATGATAGGATGATTGGTTATGCCTCACAACAATTTAAAACCCATAATAAAAATTACCAAACTCATGACTTCGAGTTAGCTACTAAAATATTTCCACTAAATATTTAGATTCATTATCATTAAGGTGAAAGGTGTGATATTTTTACTGATCATAAAAGATTAATGATTTTGTTCATAAAAAAGGATCTGAATATTTGTCAAATATAATGGTTGGATTTGATTAAAGATTATGAGTTCTAAAAAAAGTATGACCATGGGAAAGAAAACATAGGGGTAGATGCTCTGAGTTGAGAGGACCATTATAGCCTAAACTTGATGAGGATCACAAAAGATCCAATACTTATGGATTTGAAATGGATGCATCTTGAAATGTTAAAGGAAGGGGAAAAATATTATCTTTCTCAAATGAATGTTCAACCATCTATACAAGTGAATATTAAGCTGGCGCATAAGGAAGATGTAGATATATAAAATATTATGAGAAATGTTCCGGAATTCAACCCTGATTGTGATGGAATGATAAGGTTCAGGAACCGTATTTGTATTCATTCCGAACCAAAATTAAACAAAGATATATTGGATGAGTCTCATATTTCATCATTATCTGTTCATCTTCAAAGAACAATGACGTACATGGAAATGAAATAGTATTTTGTTGTGACAGTATTAAAAGAGATGTTGTATAATATCTCTCTCGGTGCTTGGTTTTCTAAAAAGATTCAGCTGGGAGACAACTATCTAATGGTATGTTACAACCATTACCCATACCAGAATGGAAATGGGAAAACATCACTATAGACATTTTTAATCGAAATTTCCAAATCTTCTAAAAGCCATAATACTATATGGGCTATAGTTGATTGCCTTACGAAGTTAGCACACTTTATTTCAATTATAGAGGATTTATCTCTTGATCATTTTTCCAGGATATATGTAAATTAAATGGTAATATTTCTTGGATTAATACATTCCATTATATCCTATTGGGATCTAGTGTTTACCTAGATGTTCTGGAGAATTCATTAGAGGACTCTGGCTAGAGAGTTATTTTTCATCACTTATTATCATCCTCATATAGATTTTTAGTATGATAGGACAATTCAAACTCTATAATAATGTTGAGACTTTCTCTATTGATTTCAAATGTGGTTGGGTTCAATACCTACCTATTGTAGAATTTTGATATAGTAATTGCTTTCACTCTAGTATTCAGATGGCTCCTTTTGAAGTCCACTATGGAAAGAAGTGAGAAAAATCCAACATGATGAGGTGAAGTTGGAAAAAAGAATCTATTAAGATCATATGTTGTTGATAAAATGGACAAAATTTTCAGATATATTTAACAAAATATAAGAGTAGATCATAGTCGACAAAAAAGATACATTGACAACTAAGGAAAAGGCATATATTTTGAACTGGGTGATAGGATATTTCTATAAATATATCCCTGGAATAATGTAATAGGATTTGTAAATAAAGGAAAGCAAATACCTAGGTATATCAGTCATTTTGAAATTCGAGATCGTGTTTGGAAGGTAGCTTACCAAATGACACTTCCACCGAATCTCTCTTCATGACGAGTGCCATGTATCTTTAATGAGAAATAACCTATATAGTTCTTCAAATGTACTAAACTCAGATGATTTACCGTTGGAACAAGATCTGTCATATGAAGAATATATGATAGATATTTTGGATTGTAGTGAAAAATGTTCTACGAAACAATACCACTAACTTGGTTAATCTTTAATTGAGGAAACACTAATTTGAGGAAGCTACATTGGAACATGATGATGTGATGAGGTAGTGGTATCCTCATCCTCTTATATCCAAGTGATGAATTTCATGGGTGAAATATGGTTTAAGGGGGAAGAATGTAACACCAAGATGTTTTTATGAAATATATTCTTTGAATATTTTTTATTCAACATCTTGCATTTCCCGAAATAATCAATTTAAAAAAACTACAAGATTCCCGTAGTATAAAATGAACATTATAACCTACAAGTTAGGTTATTGGGAGAAAAATATTACTATCTTATGAAAATGCATGGTACTTCTTTGGCGATTAAATATTTATTGAAAATATAAACTAATTAAGTGTAAAGGAAATATTTGATTTTTTTTATTAACAAACTATAGAGATTACTAGCGGTAAATGAAATTAATGAATTATATATGTCGTATATTAAATAAAATATTATTAATATTCAACCAATTTAAATTCATGTAATAAGGTATGAATAAACCCCATTTAATGTATAAAAACATATATTATTTAAATTGTTAATCTTATGCCTTTTAATGGAGAACCCTTTTCAAATAAAGATTTTGACAGATTAATAATTTTATATGTAACAATATAAAACTCTTCTTTAGAGTAAGGACATAAAAATTTACTTTGGATGACCTTTTTATATTTTACTTATGACTTTAATGTTTTGATGAATTGTATGAATATACAATATTTTATTTAAAACAAAATTTTTTCATCAAGGACATTTTTATGGATAAAATATATTACTTAATGTTTTTAATTTATAAATAGATTTCTTTTTTCATTTACTATAATTTAGTTTATTTTCATTAATTTTACATTTAATTTAGATATAAAAACATTTCCATCTTTTGTAAAGTTTTAACTTTTAAAACTGGTTCTCTTTTTCCAAAAATAAGATTGATTTAAAATTAATCCCTAGAACTTATGTTTATTGATTTTTGAGAAATGGAATCCATACTAGGAATCAGTAGGTCCAAATTATTTTAATATATTTAATTTATTTTTGGGCATTATAAATAGTATCTTCGGTAATTTTTATTAATACATTCAAAGGGTAAATCGGGTAATCAAGGGTAAAAATAATATTATAAAATTACCCTAACACTTGTACTAATATCATTGGATGAGTGTATTTCGACATAAATCATCTTTGTCTCTAAATGGTATCCTTTTTAAGCCACTTGGATGATATTAGGACCGTTAATTTATTTTATTTAATGAAAAGATAAATTTACCTTATTGAAAATTTAATAACTATATCATTTTAAATATATTGTTATACAGAAGATAAAATAGATTATATTTACTCATTATAAATCAAAAATGTATTTTTATCAGGGTAATTAATTTTTAATTTTACAGAAATAACTTATATCTTTAAAAGTTTATAAATTGATGATGCAGAAATTATTTAAATAACGAAAAATCAATAAACAAATTTTTATTAAAATGATAATAACCATTAAAAAACACAAACACATGACCAAATATTATTGGATGAGTATTTCTCAACCATAATAATCCAAAAAATAAAGTTATAGACCATTTCAATCACAATAGAAGTGATTATGACACATATATTATTTTATTTAAAGTGATTTTATTGTTGTCACATTCATATTATAATAATTATATCATTTTTTAATGATTGATTTTATAGAATATATATTCGACAATAAATATTATTCAATTATCTAGTAGATTTACCTTTTTTATAGTATTTTATTTTTAATATTTATTTAAAAAATATGTATATTAAATAATTACACAATACAAATTTTGTAATTATTTTATTAATGGAAATTAAAAATAAATGTTATTAAAATATTAAAATAAATCTAGTTTGAGATAGTTATTTTTCCAATTAATTTTAAATATGGACTTGATCTCTTAGAAATATAATATTTTTTTTGGTTTGATGCTATAATTTTGTTTTAATACTTTTAAAAATCAATGAATAGAATAGTGTCAAAATTTCTACAATTGATTTTTTATCAAAATATTATCTTATTAAATTGTTTTAAAAATATAAAACTTTTTTTAAATATATATAATAATTATTATGTGGTGTAAAATATTTTAAAGTGTATATTTATGGTCTAATTAATTTCAAATTAAAAACCATTGGACCCTTTTAATATAAAAATATTTATTACCCTAGTGAAAAATTTAATATAATAATGAAGTATTAGTTAAAATGTCAAGGTTTAAATTGATAGAAAAACTTATCTAAAATTTATTGGTTCATGAGATTAAAAACCTATATAACATAATATTTTAAAATGGTCCATTTTGAAGGTTTTTATACGGTTTCATTTTCTTATGAATTAATATTTATTTTTGTTTCCAAAAGTACCTATGGAATCAATCATAAAAGGTCATATCCTATATCATTTTTTCACAACTCATTAAGCCTTAATTATAAGTTTTACACTCCAATTTTCCATTACAATATTCCCTAGTAACATTATAAAGATTCAATTCTTCTTCAAAGACCAAATCTAGGGCATTAAGAATAGATTTAGAGGGAGCACTTCGAAGAAGATTTAATCTCTTCTACCGATTCGTTCAAATTTATTTCTTCTTATACTTACTCTTCACATGTTGTTTCATTATAAATTCATAAATGAAGAATCAATTTTACAATGAGATATTATTATGATTATGAAACAACCATATTTCACCTTTTATCCGTCCTACGAAAAATGAAATCACTATGTGTGTGTATGTCGAACTTACTGTCACTACGCCATGGTGTAATGTGTTTTTCACCACCTCCATAATTAGATGGATATAATGATGGAAATAATATTTATATATGATTATTATAACATTATATTTGTTTGGAAATATTATACACCATCCACTTCAATATAATTCATTAATTATGGGAATGATATCACCACTCATTTGTACGCACGACTTACCATCTCCACGATTCAATGTGATTCATTCAACATGATCATTATTAAATAACGATTATATAAATTAATTTAAGGAATTGATATTATATATATTATACTAATTTTTTTTTGAAGATGATATAACTATAATTGATGAAGATGAACAAGAACTTATCTAACAGAACATGGGTAATAAAATAACGATGTTAAGATAGATGATTAATAATGTTACTAAAAAACTGGTGATAATATGATCATATATAAAATCATACAAATTACTATGCTTAAGATATAAATCAATTAAATTATTTAAATAATTATATAGGAGGCTTGGATACATACAATGGAAATCAGACCTAAGGTAAGGGATTATTTTCTATGTATTTTATTTCTATGGGATGTATGCCTTTTTCACCACCTATTTATTTTGATTTGTGTTTATGATTCCCATGAATATTTTTATATTTAATATTATTAATGTTATGATATGAATATAATTTTTTTCGTTTTATGAGGCATACCATTCAACTGATTATAATTTGGTAATGGATAATTCACAATCTTATTATTATCCAAGATTGTTTATATGTAATTTTTTGTTGTTGTATATTTATCATACATGTCCATGATTCCTAATTAGGTATTAAAAAAAATATTTCTATTATTATAATATTTATCAAATTCATTTTACCCCATTGGTAATTTTTTTAAAAAGGTATACAATATTTTTGGCATTTTTAATATGATATATTTTTTGGCTTTTCCAGTAAATGTATGTGGAGAGTGTTTTTTAACTAATATTAAATGACCATATTTTTATTTATTCATTATGAATTATTTCCATGAATATTAATTTACATTTTTTTCATATTTATTTTCAAATAATATTTTCTATTTAAAATTGTGTGGCATGTTGAGAAAAGAAAACATTTTTTAAGAAGAAAAGATATATTCCTCTAGAATTAATTTCAAGTGTTATATCAAAATTATTTTCCATTTAAGTTGGATTTATTTCATAGGATTATGTTTCAAATATAATATCCTGATTGTTACTGTGGTTTTATTATGTTAACGATGGAGTTTTATTTATGAAATCCATTTTTTGCATGGATTATGTTATGGTGAAATGATGTTTAAAGAAATCCATTTTATTACTTAGGTAATGATGAATGATTTATATTATTTTGGCGCACGTAAGAATTATTTAATTATTTGATGTGTGGGACCTATATCTACCTCAAATTAATTGGGTAAATATTTATATCCTCTATGATAGACTTAGATGGAACATGAAATGATATCGCTTCAGTAGCACATAGATGGAATGAGGAGTGAACTTGGTTCAGTAATGAAAATTTTAGGCTCTAATGGTCTTGGAAATGGACATTGACTAGTATGAAATGATTTTATATGATTATGTGTATGTAAAAAAATGTCATATCTTATGTTATGAATAGTGGAATTATGTTCATTGATTTTTATGAACTTTTATGATTTATAAAATGGAATGATATTACAATCTTTTATATGCAGGATAAGATTTTTAAATGTTATGTTCTTATATATTATAATTATGATATGATTGATATCTAACTTGTTTACCCTTAATGATAATCTGAGCAAACACATTCATATTTTTCCTTTTCCTAGGCCATGAAGATGTGTATTGAGTATGATATATCAAAAGGGGCCATGTAATGACGATGTAATTGGGAGAGAGTGAATATGTCTAATGAAACGGTTGATTATGTTTCTTAGTTTATAAATACACTATAACTATACATTACATTCATGGAATTGTTTTATTTTTAATGAATATTATTCCATTTTTAATTAATATCAATGTATGTAAAGTATGGTCATTATAACCATTATAAATGTAAAGAAAAAAAAAGTTGTAAGTCTAATGGTAAGGAGTTGAAAATATACTTCAAAAAATTGTAGAATTTAATTGTAGAGGATTTCATGGACTTATATATTCTTCCCTCTAATAATTATAAATTTTGGATCCACTTTAGTATAGAGTGACATCCGATTATTATAATATTCAGGGTAATTACAAAATGTTTAAATATTTTAACTTATAGAAGGGGTCTCTCACCACCCCTTCAATGATTAACCTAAAATTTAGTATCCACATAAAACCATACACTTTTTACTTTTCCTAAAATCCAATATTTCTACAATTATCTTGTAATCAAAACATTGATCCCAAAACAATCCATTTTCTAGGGATCCTATATAGAAATAATAAGGTACTTTATTTGAGTAATCCTTTTTAGTTAAATTGTTTAGTATATATCATATAATTAAAATTTTAATCTTATCATCACTACACAGAGCCACCAATATTAGTTATATCCTATATTTTTTAATGTTAAAGGAGTATTTATTAACAACCTTTACACTTTTATTTGAGAAAAATGTGATTCAAGCATATATTCAGACCACTACCCCCACAAAACAAAATGTTTAATTTTCCATCTCCCCCAAACATGGATGGTTAGAAGGGGACATAGTAACTAATTATCCACTCATATTTTCAGACTACCAAGACCATTAAATGGGGAATTTATTTTTCATCACTATCGACCTTTATAGATAGAGATAATAATGTGTTTAAAGGGTAAATATTATGTTTATATCACTATTAATTTTTTTAATAAAAAATTTAATATAAATTTAATGAAAATTTCTGCAATCATTATAAAATTAATTATCAAAAAAAAATATTGGGAGGAAAATATTTTTATTTAAAATAACTAATATTTTCAAATCCAAATATTCTTCATTAGATCATTACAACTATAATAATCACAGTATTAAACACTAAATATGTCAATTATTCTTATGGTATAATGATATTACAACTAAACCACCTCGTTATTATTAATTAAATTAGGGTATGTTCATGTCTGAGTCAGTTCAACCACCTAATGGAATAATACTATGAATTTGTATCCAAAATGACTATTGGAACATAACTACCGGTATTATTTTAAATAAGTGTTTAATTTTTTTTCTAGATATATTAAATCAATATTAAATTCCCCAATTTTGAAAACACCATTCAATCATCAATAATCTCTAGAATGTTCTTTTTATCAATATCATCTTTATGAATATTTAATATAACACACATGAAATGATTGGGAAACATAATATATTATTATAAAAAATATCTAATAATAACATTAATGACTTCATAAAGATGAAATTATTGATAATATTGAATACAAAATGTACAATTTCAAAACACATACAAAAAATCAAAACTATATAAATATGGTGTCAGAAATTTTAAAAAACAGACAAGAATCAATATAGAGAATAACTATATATAAATATTATAAATGAAAATGAGTGTGGGTACAATTCTTAATTATGTGTTTATGATATCTATGAACATGTTGATGGAGTTTAAATTCCATTCAAGGAAATCCAAACAAGTGGTATATGTTTCCTCTTTCAAATTCCTCTCATTGAGTCATGTTTTTTATTTTTCACCTAATTTCATTTTTGTGGTGTATATACTAACTGTTTGAGATGGTATATCATGAAATTTATTTTGAATGGGTTTTTATCAGAAATTTGAAGCCAAATTATCGAATTTGTTTTCATTTAACTATTACTTAATCCATAAGTGGATTTTTTCTTCATATTGATTTCCCCTCATCTGGACCTATTCTTCAAACACCACTTATTCCATTTTTTGTAATATATAGATTTCCATGGAAATTTTTTTAACATATACCTCATGAATTTAAATGATTTACGTGTCTATATTTTTATCACTTTCACATGTTGTTTTTGCTTCTCTATTACCAAAACCATTATAAGTATTAATATTTCAAATGGTAGAAAACCTATCTATTTTTTTGGTAATGTAATAGTGTATATAGTTTATTATAAAATAAAAACCTATATGAATATTGTAAAGTGGATATGCATATACAATAGATTCACCTATGGTCAATCATCTTGAAATTTTTTAGTTGAGAATCAATTCAAAAATCACTATGAAGCATGATGAGTAGGCATGCGACTGTACATCTAGCTGGTCACTGCCAGGAGATTTGATTTGGAATATTCATGTGCTCATTATAAAACCTGATAATGAATTATCTCCCTTCCACTATCTTGGTTCCTACCATTATAAGATTTTAAACCCAATTATTATCTTCTATGGATAACAATACAGATTGAATGTTTCCTTTCCAATATATTTCATTGATAAAGATACTTCATAATACATTGATTAAACCATAATTTTCAATGTTCATTAGTGTATGTTCTCTAATAAATCTGAATTAGTTCATTTAATAAATATGTATTTATTTTTTATTTTTTATACGAATAGCCAGGTTTTTCTAGTCTGAGATTCCTCAATGAAAGGAATGAAAAGTCTTTCTAAATCTTATGGAGAATGCATTTGACATAATCTAGGGATAGATGTGTCATATAATTGCATATCCCATCAATTCATCAGCATATATAATTAAATAAAAAATATTTTTTTGGGTATGTACTACTACCTATGTCAGTAAAATGTCTTGGAGTAAAGCTTTGAAAACATGTTTTTTTACCAGGAACGCAGAAGAATCTGGTGGTATGGGGGATTCAAATTTCTCATCTTCAGAGTAATGGAACTATTCATCAATAGTGATTCGAGACCATGTAGATATTCAAGGATCTTTCAAGAATTTAATAAGAATAAAAATTGAACTGAACAAATACTTTTTTTGAAAATAAAATGCACACAAATTTAGCTAATCAGCGGTGAAATTTGTTTTAATTATCTGAATTCAATCCGTTCTATATCATCCACACATGATTCAATAATTTATACACTCACCATTTGACAAATCTTATGTTCTTTTTTGGTGTTCTAATGAATTCCACAACATTGTGAAAATCACCTCGATCTCATCCCATCGATACATCGAATGAGTTCTTAGATCCATTACTCAAAGATACACTTTTACACTATAGAAATAATTAGGATAGATAATATCCCATTTTAAATTAATTAATCCTCATTTGAATGATCTTCTCATCCTACAAAAATAGTGAGACACTCGAAATACATGGAAATGTTCCTCAGCCTCCTGAAATAAAATACCCACTAAATAAATAGTGGATAAATAGTTATAATGAACAAAATTTGTTATAAATATTATTTAAATTTGAGAACATTATTTAAATAAATTAAATATATTATTTTATACACCTGATTTATTAAATAAACGCATAATACATATTAGTGTTAAATGTAACATGTGTATTAATTTTTTTTTCATATAATATGTTCCCTTGTTTTCAATTAAATACATTACGAATACTTTTAATAAATAAATTCAACCCATGTATTTGATACTCCAATAATAATGAATTTTATTATTCATCGATGATCAATAACATTGAAAACTATCAAAAAAAATAGTGGCTCCCACCATGTTCAATATACATATTCATCTGAATATGGAAGATTCTTGAATACACTATTGTGTGTGAATCTCTAGGGCCTTATCTCAATAGAATCGTATTATTTTCATAGACCAAGAGAAGATTCATTCTACCAATCTAGGACCCTGAATTTATAAGTAATATTCATATCAATAAAGGCCATCATATGAAAACATACTATTTATTATAATAATGTTTTCTTTATATATATCATAATGAAGGACACACACCTGCTTCATCAACCTTTCTTGATTAATGGTTTTCTGATCTAACTATACAGAGTTATATTTGAAAACCTTGACCATGGGTCAAATAAGGTACTGCCATCCAAATCAACTATGACCAAGATATTAATTCCTAAAATTGTATGTGAAGAATTCTATCGTGATAATTCAACCAATTTTATACCACTGATGACACACCCAACACATGATACCTAGCCAAAACTTCATTTTCATAGTTTTCCCCTATATTAATATACAAAATAAAATGGAATACATTGATATTAATACCAATTTAGGAAAATAATACACATTTACATAGATAGGAACAACAAATGAATCCTTAAACAAGTTGTGTTCGTATTAGAGAATCTATACTCACGATGTCACATTCCATAGGCAACCATGTGAAATCATAGTGAGAAAAAGTCTCAATGATTATGATCCCCCATCACCTGATAGTAAGACATTAGCTATGTCCATTCAGTTTAATGTATCTTCTCTAGAAGGCAAATGACTAGGATTAATGTCATAGTATCTTGAGGTTCTCATAATAGTATGGGAACTTCTACAATGATTTGATATAAAAATAAGTATATAGGCATTAAAATTGAAATAATTGATGATGAAATATAAACACAAAAATAGTAAGTGTAAATCATATATTACTCACTAAATACATGGTATGGTTTTTGAAAAATAATGATCATATTGGGAAAAGGTAAACCACTATCCAAACACTGCCTCATTTTCTAGTTCAAACTTCCTTACAATCCTTACTAGATCTCAAATGATAATATTATTTTTCTGATTAGGTATGAATTTAGATTTTGGGACATCCGTGTCTCGTATATGTGGCTATTCTATGATGTGAAACCTCACCTCCATGAGTATAACTCCAAAAGAGATGTAATCCGTGAGTATATATCAACTTTCCAATATCTAAACATCACATCTTAGCTAGTATTGGTAAAATCATTGTCATAATTATAAAACATTATATACTAGGTTCGATTACAAGATATAGAAAAAATAAGTGTATAATCTAAATTGCTTATTTAGTTTCTATACATGATACAACATACTCGATATTTTTAGATATTGATACCACTAGCTGAATGAGATTGTATTTGTAAGTATATCTCCCTAAAAATTATATTAGGTTTTATTTATCTATTTGAATAATAGATTATGTCCCCTTGTAACTATAATATTTTATTCTACTCATATGCGGTAAATATCATTTGTAATTATTCAAGTACATTTGTACAGTTCTGACAACTTCCCAGGATATTCCCAAAGATACAACTAATATTTTTATTCTATGTATTTTAATTTTGTAATAACGTGTCTTGTATATATCATGGAATACGTGATTCATCCATCTCATAAGAATATGAGAATCACCTCATCACTTCAATCTCCTCCTATGAACATGCATGTATTTTTATAGATATTTACGAAATGTGACTTTGACAACCCCCCCCCCCCCTCAAATTTTTCCAACTATAATTTTCCAAAATTTTGTTATTGTATATATTTTTTAATAGGTATAAGACACTCTTATATATTCTTTAGTAGATTTTGTTCCTTAGAACATAAGTTCCAACTTTAATTCAACATTAAGGGTATTTCATTTATTCTTATCTTAAATACCTATAATTACAAAAAAATCCTCATGTTACCAAAGATATTTTAATTTAAAACAATATAACTACCACTAACCTCTAGTATACGGATGAAAAAGTTTCATTACAGATGAATATATTATGATCTTATTTCGTACTTTAATCCTAATTATAGTTTTAATAACTTTTACTCCTTATTGGCATTCTATGGTTTCAATAACCCTTCTTAGTTGTTTTGTGTAGAAACCATCCATTATTGGTTTCCTTAACACCTTATTATCAATACAATGATGGTGTAAAATTGCTATGACTAGTATGATTCTAATGGATTTAGGAATAATGAATTCTTATTACCAATATAGCCTTATTGGTATCACGATTGTACCATCCATGTAAAGTCTCACTTGAATACCTACCCCATTATTCAAAATAATAATCCTCCTTTACATTGATACATGGAATCCATTATTTAATTTTAATTAATCTTTTTAGTCTTAGATAATATCCATATACTTATTTACTTATTTTAATTATTATCACTGAATAAATTATCACCATCCATGGTGAATACAAACACATTTACCTAGATTTATTCTTCCTATATAGTATGTGTCTATGGACCATTCCTTTTACAAAATGTCTAAAGGAACTAGTTTCTATGTCAACTATTACTAAATCTATGACATTAACTAAACCCAATTTAAATTTTCCCACACTATCAAAAATAGAGGAGTGAACCCATTTATTTAAATATAGTATATACCTTTACTATCTATTTTCTACCATAGAGATTTAAGTATAATCATTTTAAAATATTTTGATAAATATTTTTGATACATATTGAGTTTTTGTGTATGCATGATTTTTAAATCCAAAATAAACACTTTTTAAGGGAACACAGATTTTTAACACATACTTTATTTCCATCATTCTATAAATCATATGATATCAATTCTTCAAGAAAGTTGGAATATTTTTGTGGGATAACGCTATAATTTTTTATTTATTTCTTGAAAAATAATGGAAGTAACTACAATGAATATATATTGAAACATTGATACTTCTTTTATGTACCTCATGACTATGATGTCTATAAAGAACTATGCATTTGAGAATTACTCTCTATTACATTTTCGTGATAGATGTAAACATGTAAGAATCATCATTGATCTTCTTTATTTTTTTTATAGCTTTGATGTGGAAAAGTTAATGTGAATTTTTGAATTACTTCATTCTATATTATATTCATCGATGAATACATAGTCAATATATTATTCTCCAAGCCATCCCAAAGATAGTCATACTAATTGACAATGACTATACAATAATTCACAAGAAAAATGTTTAATAAAAACATAAATGAATCTTATAAAGTATATTTACCACAGGAATACCCTTGTAATAGTTCATTCTCCTGAGTTGAACCAATTGTGAAATCTTAGGGGCTTACCTTCATTACAGATGGTTTATTTTTTCAAAACTAAGTACATAACTATGTTGATAATACTTATGGTATTGAAGTGAAAAGTGTATAAATTTTATTGGGATAATATATGAAAAATATATATATCTTTTCTTGAAAAAGTATTATCTTGACCCAAAAGGGTATATATGTTTTACATTTCTTATTAATTAGGTATTTCCAAAGATTCAGATATTACCGAACTATTTTATGAGAATTAAAAACCACAAATAATATTCATTCCCAAACTCAAATTATTCTTCTTATGTCCAAAAGAGATAAGAAATATTTTTTTTTTTAATAATTACGAACGAGTCAACTACATGCATCAAAAATTTCATTATGGAAGTTGTGTGCTTCTCATCGTTGACTTAGGAACAACCTTTGTTGACCACAGGGAGAACACTCTTTACTTATTGTAAAATTTACAGTAATTAATTTGTTATTATATTTTGAAACACATATGTGTTAATAATAATTTATTTAATACCTTGAACTATTATATAAAAATCAAATACAATTGATTAATATACCTGATGAAGAAGAAGTGGCTACTAGCTTCTCGGTTTCAGTTAATTATGTTTAGACATCCATATATTTATTTTATGATATGTAATGAAGATAAAATCTTGTATAATTCTACTTTTTGAGGTACTTTGAAAATATTCCATCAGCTTATAAATTTCAATTCAGTGCTTTTTCCTTCCCTTTAAAACATTTCCCCATAATAACTATAGATGAATCTTTCATGAATATTCTTATGTCTTGGGTAACCTTACCAAAAGAATTTTATCCGTAATTTCCAATATTTTATTTTAATAAAAACTATATTAATTGAGTAAAAAATATATGAGAAAGGGATCCTTTGAATGATCATGATCCATATTTCAATTTAAATAATTCCATTATAATAATCACATATTCATATATTCTCTTCTCTTTATACTCATAAGCTTCTCGAATATGGGACATCATATAATACCATCATTTCCATGATGTTATATCCAAAACCCACATAGGACATTGATGGTAGATTTATGATATAAACATCAAAAACATCACACGTGAATTTCCTGTAAACATTTTTGACAACCTCTCTTCTTTTGTTGGCTTATCATGTATCGGAGACACCAGCACCTGGATTTTTTATGTCATGGTACATTGTGAAAGAGCCTATAATAGTCTTTAATGAATCATTCTAGATTGTAAATTTTAAATTTTCCAATATTAAAAAATTCTTATTTTGTATTACATTAAATTCTAAATAAAATCTAGATGATTAATATTTTTATCTTCATTACCAATATAGTGAATTTTGGATAAATAAAGAAATCATTTGATTTATCCCACAATTTTATTGAACTCTAATTTTTTTACTCAAATCATAATAATATGTCACTTGTGAATTATAATAGTAATGATCATTGAACATATCCTTAGAGTATACATAATATTGATAAACTACTACCCTAAGAGATAAATATATTAATTTTTCAGAACAACCACATTAAACCGTGTTTCCTTTATCTATTGAGAGAAGTTTCAGATTCTAAAATAATAACCATGATTTACTTAATTCTTGCCTATATATTTGTAAAAACTCAACTCTAAGTTCTTCTTTTATTCAAACATCAGTTATGTCAACCCATAAATCCCATAATAACTCCCCAGTCGTAGATGTCATCCTTAACTACTGTTGATGGGCACCAAAAACACCGGGTTGTGTTCAAATTCATATTATAGAATACATTTACAACTTAATATTTATTTGTGTTTCTTTAAAATTTTGATGAATATAATACATTTTAATTAATATGTTAATATTTTTTTATCGCACTCATAATGAAACATTAACATAATTACATTCATCACTTCATTGTACATTTTTTATGATTATAATTTTATGTGTTTCCCACTATAATTTATGTTCATAAAATAATAATCGAATGCATAAAGGAAATAAAATTACCCAAATAATCTTGAAAATAATGTAGGATCGAAATAGTGATGTAGATGCTCAATATACAAGAGGGGGGGTGAATTGTATACATTAAAAATTCATTTGAAACCTTTAAAGTTAGTTAAGAATAACTATGTTTTCCTTAAGCAAAGGAAAAGGCTATGTTTAACAAAGTTAAACTAAGAAAATTCACAACACTTCTTAACACCGAATGCAAACTTGGAAAGAGATTCCGAATGAGGGATCCAGAAATATGGTTCCGGAAATTGAATCTTAACAAATGATTACAATATGAGATTCTACCTTAAAGCGTATAGAATCTAAATGAAACAGAGTACAAATAAGGAGGTATAAGAAAGTTATACTTTCCTTATAATACAAAATGCAGTGGAATATAAATAAGTATTAAAACTACAAGTAACAAGATATAAGTCTTTTAACCCAAAGAGAAGGGTATCCAACAACCTTGGATAAAGGTCCCTTGATTTATAATTTCAAGCAAGTCTGTATTACCCACACCAGGGTAAGCCCTCGATACGAAGATCGGAGTCTCTGTCTTGCTATCCCCGCAAGCCCTCAACTTCAAGTTAGTTGGCAACCTCTGTCTTCCTCAACAAGGAAGCCGTCGAACTTCAAGGTAGTCGGCACCTCTGTCTTCCTATCCTCGGAAGCCCTCGAATGTAATCACCAATATTCGGAGTCGCACGAAGCTTTGAGAGTTAATAAGAGTCTCTCTCTCTAGAAATCACTTCAAGCAAATTTGTCTTCCTTTCAGTACTTTTTCAGCCATCAGCTATCAGCAGCAACGAGCTCTTTCAAATGAGCTCCTATTTATAGGTAAGGTCGGCTCCTTCTCCAACGGTCATATTTTCCTTAAAGATCGGAGGGACCTGTACACATGTCACTTAGACAACGGTTAGTTTATAACAAAACAGACGACATCGTTTTATAACAAAACAAGTGTAACAGAATGTACGACATCGTTTTAAACTCTAACATAAAAGTTCGGAATGAAAATGTCAGAGTGAAGGTTCGGAGTGTAAGGAACAATAATAAAGAGTAGACAAATCATAGAAGTGTAAGTAATATAGAAGTTCGGACTCTAACTAAAATATTTTTTGGAGTTTGAATTAATTCAGAGTGTATAAGACAAAGATAATCAGATTCTGTTTAATAGGTGAATTCGGAATGGGAATTCGTCATCAGAATTCGTAATGAGAATTCATCATCAGGATTCGTAATGAGAATTCGTCATCAGAATTCATAATGAGAATTAGTCATTAGAATTCGTAATGAGAATTCATCATCAGGATTCATAATGAGAATTCATCATCAGAATTCGTAATGAGAATTTGTCATCAAAATTCATAATGAAAATTCGTCATCAGAATTCGTAAAAGGAATTCTTCATCAGAATTCGTAATGAGAATTCTTCATCAGAATTCGTATCCTGAATCTGGAATAGAACTTAGTCAGTGTTCATATCCGAAATTCGGAATGAAACTTCTTTATAGTTCTTATCCAGAATCCGAATCCTAAAACAGAATGCTTTATATCAAAGTTTCAATGATTCCGAGAAAATAGAAATGAATCCGAATTTCATACTTAAGAAAAATATGGATGAAAATATGATAAGGATAATTTTTCTTATAAAAGAGATTTTCCTTAAGAAAGTAATTTTCTTTATAAAATAGATTTTCCTTAAGAAAGCAATTTTCTTTATAAAAGAGATTTTCCTTAAGAAAGAAATTTTCCTTATAAAAGCAATTTTCCTTAAGATAAGGTGTTTGTGATTTTCAAAACAAGATGGAATGGAAAAGTCATAAGGAAAACCTTATTGACCCAACAATCTCCCCCTTTTTGGAAAGCACAAACATTCTTACAAAAAATAAATTCTAAGAAGAAAGAAAAACATTAAGTATTATCTCCCTTTTCTTTAAGGATATTGATGAATACGACTAACTCCCTCTTAGGCTTTGAAACTCTAAGGATCGTATTCAGATTTCCAGAGTTATAAATAGGAATGTCTTCTTTAATGAAAGAGATCCCCCTTAAACAAACTCTTATTAGAGTTTTTCTTTTTCATAAGGATCTTTTTCTTCTCCCCCTTTGATAAACCCTTATTAGAGTTCTTCTTTTTATTAAGGATCTTTTCCTTCTCCCCCTTTGTGATTTTCAAAAAGAATTGGAGAGAATGGAAAAATAACAAAGTACCTGAAATATTAGTACTGACAAGAAAAGAAACGAGAGGCACAAATTTCATTAGATTTGAAATCTAGATAAAAAAGAAAAAAACACTTCAAAAAGATCGGATTTGGTTATTTCGGATCTTTTTCCTTTGACATGAGACCCTTTAGAATAGTCTTGATCTTCTTCAGGTCTTTATGATCTTCTTCAGCTTGCTTCTCTAAGGCAACTATTCTTTCGGACTGAGCTTTAATTTTTTCTTCCTCGGCTTTCATATTTTCTTCCTGAGCATTGATTTTCTCTTCCTGAGCCTTCATCCTTTCTTCAAAATCGATCCGATGATCCCTTTCAAATTTCCAGTTTTGAGAAACGGAATTGAGATTCCCATTCAGATCTCTCACTTCTTGAATCCGGAAGTTCTTCTCTTCTGTCAGCTTCTCTTCAAAAGATGCAGTTAACTCATTTATCTTCTTGTCCTCGGTTTCAAAAGAATCTTTAACATTGTCTTGAAACTCATCGAACAACCTCATTTCTTCCACAGTATTCTTTGACCATTTTTTCATCCTCTTACAAGATTTTCTATGAGCTTCGTAACCAACAAAGAAGGTTTTGAACTGAGCTTCAATCTCAACGCACTTTTCCATAACCATAGATACGGAGTCAGTTTTCTGATTCAACGCATGTTGGAGCATCTGACATCTTGAGTCAATACTAGAGAATGTAGGAATGGATCCCACCAATATCTTTAAAGACTGGACAAAAAAATCATGCCCCAACGAGGATGACTCCGAATCTAAAATCTTGCTTGGAGAGTTCTCTTCCTCAATAAGCTCCAACTTCCTTTTAGACGAATCACCATATTCTCTTTTCTTGCTAGCCACTGATTTCGGAGATTCAACAAGGAGTTTCTTTCCCTTGTCTTTCTTCGGAATTGATTCTTGATCAGGAGTTTTCTGCTCCCCAGTAGATACTTGAACAATCTCATCAACAAATTTCTGAACAACATCTTCCTCATTCTTATCCTTCTCTGGAGTTACTAACTTAGAGGATTCAGCCTCTGAAGTTCGGAGTGAGAGATGTTCCGAAGGTGATCCTTTATAATCATCCACTTGTTTCAAAAGATCTCCTGTTTCACCACTTCCTTCAGAAACTTCTTCTTCCTCTCCCACCTGCTGAATCTGCTCAATTTGCTCAACATGCTCAGCTGTAGTCTCTTCTGGAAAATCAAGGTTTCTTCCTGGAGTCTCAGGTAGAGATTCCAGGGAGAAAGATCTCGGAACTGGGATGCTTCCGGATACCATCTCATTAAACTTTAACAACGCTTGGACTGCCTCGGCTTCTGACATCTTCTTCTTAAGCTTCTTTTCCTTTGCTTGTTTTTCAAGTTCATCAGTAGTTCTCTCCTTTAATGCCTTAGCTTCCGCAGGGTCCAATCCGAACTGCGGATCCCCTACTTTCCTTTTCTCTTTATCAGCTCTCCACTTTGTAACTACCTCATCAGGATAGGTCTTCTTCTTCTTTGGTTTGGGAGGAGTGGTTTGAACTTCCTTAGACTTAGGATCTTCGACTTCAGCTGCAACTTCCTTTAACTTTCTTTTCTTCACTGGTTTGGATGATTCTGGTTCAGCAGCCTTCGGAACCGTTTCTTCTTGATTAGACAAATCAACGAACTCACCAATCTCCTTGGTGAAAGCCACATCCATCCTCTTAAGAGTGTCATAACTAAGCAACAAAATTTTACAAACCCTTGGCTTAGATCTTCAGGCTTCTTTGAATGATTCTAGGCACCGGACTATCAACTTTGATAATATTGCTGGGTACATTACGATCTGAGCTCTGAGATTTCCTTTCTTAAGATTCTCAATGGTTATAAGAATGTGCCTCATGAAGTTAAACTTCCTTAGATTTATCAGGAAATCTAAGATATAGATCTCACTTTTCTTCAAGCTGTCTTTATCTCCTTTTCTCGGTACGATAAGTCCTTGCACCCACAACTCTAGAATCAGGAAGTTTGTGGATCGACTTGCAATCTTCGGAGCGTTGTCATCATCCAGTCCGAGAGTTTCTAAGGCTTTTTCCTTGTCAAAGCTACCCTTAGAGTCCTGAAAAACATGCAAAATAAATTCGGCTTCTCCTTCAAATGACAACCCTACCAAGCTTGCAGCCTTGGTATAAGAAAGTTTGTAGGTCTTGCCATACGACTTGAAAGAAAACTTCTCCCTATTATCTTCCTGGAAGAAGGAAACAGTTTCATAGAACTCAACAAGTAACTCTGTAAAAACATCGTCTTGAGTCCCCGGTTTGGATACAACAACATCTTCCCAGCCATTCAACTTAATGTTCTTTGAGATAAGGGAATCATAGTTGTTGAAGAAATCCGGATGGTCTAACCTTTCTTTGTAAACTAATCATTGTGAAATAGGCTTAGTGGATGACATTTATTGAGACGCTAACTCCACAGACATTCGGATCTGTAATCCTCTAAGAAGTTCGGAACGGAGAAAACTGTAGTTCGGAACGACCTTAAAACAGAGAGGCAGAGATTCGGGACGCGAGAGCTTGAGATCGATGTGGGACGATTATTTGGGTCCCCTTTATATAGGCAATGAAATGACGGTTCAACTTCTACGGTTGATCTAATGGTTGTGATAAGATGAGATCAAATCTGACGATTGAAAACTTGAATCCGATCTTTTTGAGGTTTTTTATTTAAACAAGGAATTAAGAAAATTAATTTCGAAAACATAATACAAGAAAATGCCAGCAAGTAAAATAGGACTATGAAAACTTGAGTAAGGTAATCATACATTTCGGATTGGCTGAGGAGGATTATTCGTAATGGGTAATATAAAAAAAATGATTACGAAAAAAAAACATTATTATGAAAAGACAAAGTTCTCAAAAGATTACTATGGAAAACAATCTCACTACAAAAAACTCAATACGAAACAGTCGATATGAAAAACACATTACAGGTAAAAAAATTGATACAAAAATCTGGTTTTGAAACTGCCAGTACGTAAATTTTCATTCCGGAAATTTTCAATACGAACACTTCCATTCCAGAAGTATTCTGTACGAGAATTTCCATTTTGAAAAATTTAGTTTCGGAAGTTCCATTCCGGAAATCTTCATTCCGAAAAGTAAATTTTTTTTTTAAAAAAACTTTGTTAAACTAACAAACAAATGTACTCCCCCTATGAAAAGGAGTTTATTACTATAAGGAGACTTTTTCAACAGAAAGTTAATTAAGAAAGATTACCTTACGGTTATCATTCCTAACTTCTGTTTAATATATTCAAATCTATCAGAAGGCAATGATTTTGTGAAAATATCAGCAAGTTGATCTTGCGTTCCGATAAACTGAAGAATAATATCTCCTTTAAGTGTGTGATCCCTAAGAATGTGATGCCTAATATCTATGTGTTTTGCACGAGAGTGATGTGCAGGGTTTTTACTTAGGGCAATGACACTTGTGTTATCACACAAAATTTGAGTTTTAGTAAAACTCAAGCCATAGTCTGTGAGTGTGTGTTGCATCCACAACACTTGAGCACAACAACTTCCAGCTGCTATATATTCATCTTCAGCAGTGGAAAGTGCTACAGAATGTTGCTTCTTGCAGGACAAAGAAAATAGTTAATCTCCTAAGAAATGACAAGTTCCAGATATACTTTTTCTATCCATTCTACATCCACCAAAGTCAGCATTAGAAAAGCTTTTTAGAACAAAATCATTTCTAGAAGTATAAAATTATCCTAGATCCATGGTTCCCTTAAGGTTGCGAAAAATTCTTTTTACTGCCTTTAAGTGAGATTCCTTAGGATTGGATTGATATCTTGCACATAAGCATACTGAAATCATTAAGTCTGGTCGACTAGCTGTTAAGTAAAGTAGACTTCCTATCATACCTCTAAAAGATGTTTGATCTACTGGTTTCCCAGCTTCATCAAGATCTAAAGAGTTTGAGGTACCAATGGGAGTACTTATACTCTTAGTGTTGTCATAACCATACTTTTTCAGAAGATATTTAATATACTTATGTTGATATATATACATTCCTTCTGGTTTTTGAGAAATTTGAAAACCAAGGAAAAATGGTAACTCACCCATCATACTCATTTCAAACTCAGATTTCATTAGACTTGCAAAAGAGTCAGTCAAATATTGCTGAGTTGAACCAAATATAATGTCATCAACATAAATTTGAACAATCAAAACATTTTTCTTATCTTTCTTTATAAAAAGGGTTGGATCTGCATTTCCCTTAACATAGTTATTTTGAAGCAAAAATCCAGTGAGTCTATCATACCATGCTCGTGGGGCTTGTTTAAGGCCATACAAAGCTTTGGTAAGTCTAAAAACATGATCAGGATGTTTTGTATCTTCAAAGCCAGTAGGTTGTTCAACAAAAACTTCCTCTTGAACATAACCGTTAAGAAAAGCACATTTCACATCCATTTGGAAAAGTTTGAAATTAAAGAATGCTGCAAAGGCAAGTAGAATACAGATAGATTCAAGTCTAGCTACTGGAGCATAGGTTTCTTCATAGTCTATTCCTTCTTGTTGATTATAGCCTTTAGCAACAAGTCTAGCTTTATTTCTAACAATGACTCCATTTTCATCACATTTATTTCTGAAAACCCATTTTACTCCAATAACAGAAGTTTCCTTAGGTCTTTCAACCAAGGTCTGGACTTTATTCCTTTCGAATTCATTTAGTTCATCTTGCATGGCTTTAATCCAATCATCATCACCTAAAGCTTCATCAGTGCTTTTAGGTTCTAATTGGGAAAGAAATGCTAGATGTTCTACTTCATTTCTTAAGGAACTTCTAGTCCTTACAGGTTGGTTTACATCACCAATGATACTATCACTGGGATGATTCTTAAGAACCACCTGATTTGGGTTTTGTAAAACCTGTTCATCAACATAGGGTAGAAAGTCTTCTGGGGTAAATGTTTCAGAAGTATCTTCTAGAACATTATCCTTATCAGAAGGTTCTTCTATCAAAGGATGACAATCAGTTTTTGAAAACACATCCGAAGATGTTAGTTGAGATGGTTTAAAAACAAAAGGATCTGACTCATCAAATTTTACATGTATTGTTTCCTCAACAGTGCAAGTATTTTTATTAAAAACTCTATAAGCCTTAGAAGTTGTGGAATAACCTAAGAAAATTCCTTCATCAGATTTTGGTGCGAATTTATGTAAGTTATCTTTAGTATTCAAAATGAATACATTGTAACCAAAATCCTTGAAGTAGTATAGTCTAGGTTTTCTACTATTCCATAATTCATAAGGAGTTTTATTAAGAAAAGGTCTAATCAAAACTCGATTTATAGTATAACAAGCAGTACTTACAGCTTCAGCCCAGAAATGTCTAGAAATAGAATATTCACTCAACATGGTTCTAGTTATTTCTTTAAGAATTATATTTCTTCTTTCAATTACACCATTTTGTTGAGGAGTTCTAGGTGCTGAAAAATTGTGAGTAATACCTTTCTTACTACAAAAAGTTTCAAAATCAGAATTTTGAAATTCTCCTCCATGATCACTATGAATAGTTTTCAATGGAAGGTTTTTCTCATTTTTAACTTGATCTCTAAAACTTTTGAAATAAGAAAAAGATTCAGATTTATTTTCTAGAAAATAGTCCCAAGTAAATCAAGTGTAATCATCAACTAGAACAAACACATAGTATTTGCCTCCAATACTTCCAGTTCGTGTTGGACCAAATAGATCCATGTTCACTAACTGTAATTCATCGGTTGTTGAGACTTCACCGATTGACTTAAAACTAGATTTATGTTGCTTGCCATATTGACAAGGATCACAAACTTTAGAAGAATCAAATCTAAGCTCCGGTAGATCCTTAACTAGTTTCTTCTTAGAGAGTTTACATAGGTTTCTCATATTACAGTGTCCTAATCTTCTATGCCATAACTAGGAATGATCTTCCATTCCACTTAGGCAAGGTAAATCTTGGCTCCTGAGGTCTTCTAGGTTCAAAGTGTAGACATTATCTTGCCTATTGGTTGAGAGAATAAATTCTTCCTTGGAATTGTGAACTAAACACTTATCATTCCTAAAATTCACAAGGTAACCTTCATCACATAACTGACTTATGCTAATGAGGTTGTGCTTAAGACCCTTAACAAAAAGAACATTTGAAATCAAGGTTTTACCAAGAAAAATAATATTACCAATACCAACAATCTCTCCCTTAGCATTATCTCCGAAAGTTACCTTTCCTCCTTTCGTTTTGATAATCTTTTCAAAAATGCTTTTGTTACCAGTCATGTGCCGGGAACATCCACTATCCATGTACCATGTATTGTTGCTGGTAATTTCTTTATTTTCCTGAAATCAAGAAGAAAATTAGACTTTCGGAATCCAAACTTGTTCGGATCCGAGATTTCCAGACAATAAAATTTTAGGTACCCACATCTTCTTAGAAAAGTAAGCTTTGTGAAATCCTAGAGATTGGGTTTTGTTTAAGGAACAATTCTTTGCCCAGTGTCCACCACATTGACACTTGGTACAAAATGGGGCAGTTTGAGGGAAAAAATAATTGTTACTAAAAATAGGTTTTTCATCGGTATAACCAAATCCGGATTTATTTCTTAAAGGTCGTATTTGGGAATACATCTTATCACAATTTTCTTTACCATGGGTAAAGTTTGATAAACACTTATTTAAGGAAAAAATTTCGGACTTGAGTTTTGCAGCCAAGTTTTTATCCTCAAAATCATTAGTTTTAGAACTAGAGTTAGGCTCAAAAACATTTTTATTAGAAATTACTTTTTCTAACTCTTTAGAATGTTTGTTCTTCTCAGAACTTACTTCCTCAAGATTTTTTGAAATACTTTCAAAATCAACATTTTTCTTATCAAGATCTTTAGAAAGATCTGATATCTCTTTTGTAAGAATAGAATTCCTAGAGTTTGCCTTATCAAGTTTCTTATTGAGTTTGAAATTCTCAATTTCAAGAAGTTCAGCAAACCTAGATACTTCTTCCTAAGTAGGTAATGTATTTTCCTCATCAGAAGATGATTCTTCATCGGAAGAGTTATAATACTTACTATCATTAGAATTTAAAGAAACATTGGTCAAAGATTCAGCATTTCGTACCTTAGCCATAAGACAATGATTATCAATAGGTAATCTGGCTATAAGACTAAGATTCTTCTGTCCTGAAGATTCATAATCATAAGATTCATCTGAAGAGTCGCCACCATTGGCACTCCAGGTGTCATTAGCTTTCAGAACTTTCTTAGCTTTAGCTTTATAATACTTCTTTCTATTCATGTCTGAATGCCTTTCTTTTCTTTATTTCTTTTTGAGCATAGGGAAATTTGGTCTAATATGTCCAGCTCTTTTGCATTCATAACAAGTAACTTCTCCATCTTTCTTATCTTTCCTGTCCTTTTTCTTATACTTAGATTGAAAATTTCTCTGTCCAGCTATCTTGTTCATCCTTCGAGCAAGATTGGCTAATTCACTTTATGAAACTTCACTCTCACTAGATTCGGATTGGAAAATAACTTTCTTAGACTTGGATCTGGTTATTCTTTCAGGAGTCTTGGCTTTCATCTGATTCGAAGTTGTTGTAAAAGCAATAATACCATTTCCATTATTTTTCTTGATATTGTCAGCATCTCTCTTCATTCTGGTTTCATGTTGTATAAGAGTTCCAAATAATTCATCAAGAGTAATTTGAGTTACCTTCCTGTTCTCATCTATAGCTGTTCTCTTGGATTTCCACTCATTGGGCATAATATCAATTATCTTGTCCACAATAGCTTCATCATCTAAACCTTTCTCTCCCATAGATTGTAGACTGTTGACGATAGTCATAAATCTTTGTTGAACATTACAGATAGGTTCTCCATAATGAAAATTGAATCCATGATATTCAGCTCTAAGCATAGCTCTTCTAGTCTCAATCACTTTAGAAGTCCCAAAGTGTGTAACCTCTAACTTCTTCCATATACAATTAGCTGCTTCACAAGAAGAACTTTGGCTATATATATTTCTGGTCATTGAACATAGTAAAGTGTTGCATACCTTATAATTGAGTTGATATTCCTGCTTTTCCTGGTTAGTAAAGGTTCTAACTTCCTTGTCAGGAATTTTATAATCACCAGTAAGCATAACAAAGTTGTCTATCCATTATTGATAACAAAAGTCTTCATACGATCTCTCCAGTATTCATAGTCATTACCATCAAATATAGGTTGTCTTGTCGGATTCAGATTATCAATAGATCCAATATTAATTCCTGCCATACTTAATATAACTTTGCACACGAACTTGTTAGTAGCAAAGAATCGTAATAACAAAGTTCGGAATGGGAAAAGTTCGGAATGGAAATTCGGAAGGATAAAGTGAGCAAGAAAAACTTGTATGTGAGTACAAGTATTTCAGAGACCTGCTCTGATACCAAATGTAAGATTGGTATAGAGTAAGAGGTTTCCAACCTCTGATACCAATTGTAGGATCGAAATAGTGATGTAGATGCTCAATATACAAGAGGGGGGGAGGTGAATTGTATACTTTAAAAATTCCTTTGAAACCTTTAAAGTTAGTTAAGAATAACTATGTTTTCCTTAAGAAAAGGAAACGTCTAAGTTTAACAAAGTTAAACTAAGCAAATTCACAACACCTCTTAACACCGAATGCAAACTAGGAAAGAGATTCCGAATGAGGGTTCCAGAAATATGGTTCTGGAAATTGAATCTTAACAAATGATTACAATATGAGATTCTACCTTAAAGCATATAGAATCTAAATGAAACAGATTACAAATAAGGAGGTATAAGAAAGTTATACTTTCCTTATAATACAAAATGCAGCGGAATATAAACAAGTAGTAAAACTACAAGTAACAAGATATAAGTCTTTTAACCCAAAGAGAAGGGTATCCAACAACCTTGGATAAAGGTCCCTTGATTTATACTTTCAAGCAAGTCTGTCTTACCCACACCAGGGTAAGCCCTCGATACGAAGATCGGAGTCTCTGTCTTGCTATCCCCGCAAGCCCTCAACTTCAAGGTAGTTGGCAACCTCTGTCTTCCTCAGCAAGGAAGCCCTCGAACTTCAAGGTAGTCAGCACCTATGTCTTCCTATCCCCAGAAGCCCTCGAATGTAATCACCAACATTCGGAGTCGCACGAAGCTTTGAGAGTTAATAAGAGTCTCTCTCTCTAGAAATCACTTCAAGCAAATTAGTCAGCCTTTCAGTACTTTTTCAGCCATCAGCTATCAGCAGCAACGAGCTCTTTCAAATGAGCTCCTATTTATAGGTAAGGTCGGCTCCTTCTCCAACGGTCATATTTTCCTTAAAGATCGGAGGGACCTGTACACATGTCACTTAGACAACGGTTAGTTTATAACAAAACAGACGACATCGTTTTATAACAAAACAAGTGTAACAGAATGTACGACATCGTTTTAAACTCTAACATAAAAGTTCGGAATGAAAACTTCGGAGTGAAGGTTCAGAGTGTAAGGAACAATAATAAAGAGTAGAAAAATCTTAGAAGTGTAAGTAATATAGAAGTTCGGAGTCTAACTAAAATATTTTTCAGAGTCTGAATTAATTCATAGTGTATAAGACAAAGATAATCAGATTCTATTTAATAGGTGAATTCGGAATGGGAATTCATCATCAGAATTCGTAATGAGAATTCATCACCAGGATTTGTAATGAGAATTTGTCATCAGAATTCGTAATGAGAATTCGTCATTAGAATTCGTAATGAGAATTCATCATTAGGATTCGTAATGAGAATTCGTCATCAGAATTCGTAATGAGAATTTTTCATCAGAATTCGTAATGAAAATTCGTCATCAGAATTCGTAAAGAGAATTCTTCATCAGAATTCGTAATGAGAATTCTTCATCAGAATTCATATCCTGAATCTGGAATAGAACTTAGTCAGAGTTCATATCCGGAATTCAGAATGAAACTTCATTATAGTTCTTATCCAGAATCCGAATCCTAAAACAGAATTATTTATATCAAAGTTTCAATGATTCCGAGAAAATAGAAATGAATCCGAATTTCATACTTAAGAAAAATATGGATGAAAATATGATAAGGATAATTTTTCTTATAAAAGCGATCTTCCTTAAGAAATAAATTTTCCTTATAAAAGAGATTTTCCATAAGAAAGCAATTTTCCTTATAAAAGAGATTTTCCTTAAGAAAGCAATTTTCCTTATAAAAGCAATTTTCCTTAAGATAAGGTGTTTGTGATTTTAAAAACAAGAAGGAATGGAAAAGTCATAAGGAAAACCTTATTGACCCAACAAATAAAAAGTTGGGTTATCCATTTAAACATAATGGAATAACCACATCATTGGGGCAAGATAATCGAGTCATTTCTAGGCTCGTGATGTAGCTTGTGCCTTCTCTAATGTGTTCCCTTCTTGTTTGGATTTCACCTAAACTTGGTGTCGTCCATGAATTATAGCATCATCTTCAATAGTAAAAAAATTATCACTTACATACGAGGGTGATAGTAATGTGAAATATACATAAAAAATGATGGATGTACAAGGCATATTATATATTGAATAAGAAAGTGAAGGTGTTCAGGCTATCAATAAATCTAATTAAATATTAAAAACATTTTGTGTAGTTGTAATAAATAATGAGATATAACTAGATATGTATGGTCGATGTTAAATAATAGTCCAAAGGAAAAATAAAAGAATGATAAAAATTAAAATGCATTAAATCTAATTATAGGGGTATTTAATTAATTAAAAGATTTATTAAAATTCATACAATTTAATTTCATTTTTTCCAATGATTAATTAATTATTAATCCCAATAGTAAATTAATCAATTAAATAATTTAATTTTTTTAGAAAATTAATTAAATAATTTTTGTAAATAACAAAATTATAATAATTTTAAACCAAATAACAATAAAATTAATTATTGATTATATTATATTGACCAGTGTGCTTAGAAACCATTCATATGGCCATTTCCGGTCAAGCAGAGCCAATGAATGTCTGTTTCAGACCATGAAGAGTATGTGAATTATTTTTTTGGGAAAGGTAACACCAACCTATCCCATTTTTTGATGGTTCAATCCACTTAATGAAAATATGGGGCAAATAAAGTCAGAGAATTTGAGATGAAAGTTGTGGGTTGGTCAAACTATAAAGGGGTAGCTTGAGGGTAACAAGCTATAGTGGGAGAAAAACAATGGGTTATGGTCATCCAATGTTGTGTAAGATGAGGTGATAGAAATATTGGAATCCCGGAGTTGAATAAGGATTGAGAAGTAGTGGGGATAATGTTGCATTGAGATCTAGATGACGGTTAGAAGGGGTGTCTAAAGAAGTCAAGACATGCTAGAGAATAGATGTCCAGTCTTTGGCTCTTTCTAGAGGAGGGAGGGAATGCATAGACAGTGGTAGTTCAACCATTGCGAGGTGATGATTATGGTAGGGTCATAGGTTCTTGAGGCTGTGATGGAAGCCAAAATAGTATTAGGATCAGTGAAGGGGGCAGAATTTGGAGCAAAAGCCTATGAGATGATTATTTAAATCATTTCTTCATCGAAGAAATGAAATTTTTTATATCTTATGATATGATGCCCTGTAGAGGTATGAGGATCTCACATGAGACTAGTAAGCACAAAAATACAAATAACCAAATACCTTAATCATGAATGGAGTGTGAAATAATGTAAATAATTTTTAGTGGATGATTCTAGATGAATCCAAATACAATCCCCTATAAAACATCCACACACAATTTAATAATCCAAATGGGGGACATTTTTAGAATGTTAGTTTGTAGTACAGAGCTCTAAAAAATACTTTAGCATCACAAGGCTCACCTCGGCCCCTTACCTTCGATCCATCAATGGAATTCTTGAATTAGCCACATAGAGGTAATCATTCTCTCTCTAGTATGTGAGAGGAAAGAGAAACTATCATTTTGAATGAATGAATCATCATAGGAATGTGATTCTCCTCTTTTTTATATAGTGCAAGGCTTAAAATACAGAAAATGGTTCCTCAGCACCCAAAAGTAAAACTCTCACTAAATAAGCAGTAACGTAAATAATTATGATGAAAAAATACAACATAAATATAATTTATATATTATCAAAAGCATTTATATATTATATATAATATGTGATAAACCTAAGTCATTAACTCATCCCATAAATTCCACTAATATTAAACAATCCATGAATATAGTAAGTTAATATTCATTCATGTATTATTTTTACACATATTCACATAAATACCTTCTAAATACATATAATAATTAAATCTAAAGTAATTATTAAAACTCAAATAATAATGATTTTTTTAATTATTTTGTGATCTATTACATGGAAAAATCTCATACCCCAAGTAGGTTCCCACCATGTGCAATATACCTATTCAATTGAATATGTAAAATTATTAAACTCACAACTATGTGTCACCTTATAGTCCCATATCTCAAAAAATGTGAATAATATTCACAGACAGAGAGAAGAGTCTAAAAATATATCAAATCTCTTATACAGATAAGGAATTGTCACAGTAATGAAAACCAACCTATAAACTCATACTATGAAATATAATATATTTTATTTAGATATCTCATAAAGGATAGCACAAAGTTCTATGATCGTCCTCTCTTGATTTATTTTTATTGATTTAGTTGGATATAATTACCTAGAACTACCATAGAAAAGGATTTAAGATAGTACTGCCATCTTGATTGACATCGATCAATATATTACTTCAATAAATTGGAAGTGAAAAAATCTATTCTGATCATTTGAAAAATGTCATACTACCAATGATGGACCCATCACATGCTACATCACCCTATCTTTATTTCCATGGCTTTATTCTAGAATTAATAAATATGATCAAATGGAAGACATTGATAATGATATCAACATTGGAGACCAATAATATTGTTTATTGATATGAACAACCAATGAAATATAAAAATGTTGTGTTCCAATTGGCAGACCAATCCTCTTGTTCTCACAAAATTGGTATCCCTATGTATGAACATCATGAGAAGTCGTATCAATTTTTTTGAACCCCGAAAATAGGATAGTTAGATATCAACTATGTGAAGTTTGTATGATGTATCTAGACTATAAAAAATATTTTTAGGAGTAACATTCATACTATCTATTGGTCCTCATTATATCTAGGGAATTTATAGAAACATTTGATATGATAATTAATTAATGGACATTATCATTTAATTTGTAGGGGTAGAAATACAAAAAATTTAATGGTACATTTACATATTTTATAACTATTTCTATATATAGCATGTTAATTGAAATGTACTGATCATGTTGGGTCTAGGTCACCAACTATTACAACAATTTTATTATCTATAATTATAACTTCCATCGGTATGAGATGATTGATTTTTTATTCATGTTTTCATTATTCTTCACGAATATATAATTACCTTGGTTTTAGTTGATTGTGGATTATTTATCCCTACCATATCTCTTATTCCATGTATTTATTATTATAGATTCCAATATATACTACTCCTTACTGATCATCTGAGCTCACCCTGTTTTTACATTACCTAGGAATCCTAATGAATAACCATGGGTAATTTTTATTGATACTATGGAAGGGATAAAAACATATTATATTTTTTTCATGATGTATATTTTTTTAATTCAATTTATATGTGTATTATCTTTTCCAAGAATAATAAGTAGTTGGATCCGATGATAAATCTTCTATTCTTTAAAAATAATTTAATATAGCCACTCTATTTGATTTTTTAGTGTACTATTATTACACTGACATGAATCACTCAAATTGGTATTCTATAGAAAACTCCATATTACCATAAAAATATATAGTTATAATTGAATGTGACACAATTATATTAAATATAATATATTAAAGGATAGATTCCAGTAGAATTGTACCATGAATGGTCGATGTGCCCTCACTATTATTAGTATGAGTTGGTTTAATGGAACAAAAATGTCCTAGTACAAAGAATATTACCTTCCCTCTAGATACTTGTCTTTATTGTGGGGAATAAAATTCTTCCTCTACTGACCCTGAGATCCATGGCCTCCTTCATACCCTAATTGATCAGAAGAACTCCAATTACTATTATATTGTACAACACCTTATCTTTCTACAAATCAATAAGTTTGGAAATAATTATGGCCACAATTAGTCTATGAATAACCTATAATGATGCATTACAGATTCCTTATGATAACACATGAACAACACACTATAGGTGTTTGGTGGTAGAGTGGTTATGTCAGGATTTTTATGTCACACTAATAACACACTAGAAGTTTCCTCTCATACTGAGAGGAGTAATAAAAACATTCTAAATGATCCTATCCTTTACTAATCACTCAATAAACACCAAAAAATAAATCCATGTACTCAATGATCTAGTCTGAAAACCAGTATACGGACTATATTACACTCAGTTTCATGTAATTATCCATGTAATTATGATCTATGAGTATGTAAATTGTTTGGGTGAGGTTTTTGGGGGTTTGGAAGAATGTTTGAATGTTTTTTAAAAATTTATAAAGGTTAATAGTTAGTGAACATTTTTAGGAATATATAAAAATCCAAAAGGAACCCGTGTGTGAAGATATAAGGGATTTTGGGTAGGAGCACATTTAATCATAAGGTTTTCCAAAAATACGGCTCTAACATCGAGAAACCCTGAAAAGTTTTACAGCAGGATTTTTTGTATTTGGTGCATGGTATTCCAAACTGTGCATCTAACCAATCACCATTTAATCTTTAGATTCTACAATTGTGGATCTACCTCAATATTAACGTTATTCCCATTGTTTTTTCTCTATTTCATCGCTAACTCAATATTTCACCCTCGAAATGGCTTTGGAAGCTTTCCCCATGGAACCAAAAATGATATTGAGGATTTTCATGTTGAGTTGAATCCCTATTCCCATGGAAAGTATTCATTTGTTTTAGTTTTCCAAAGTTTTTCTTAGATCTGATTTCCTCCCCTCTATTTAAATCCTATATATATTACACTATGGATATATCTACCATTGTTGATTCCCATTGTGAGGTAATATGGTAGTGTTGATTTTATGAAAGGAGATATAAGGTGGGTATTGGATATTCAACCTAGTTGGATTGGTGTTTTAGTGTCGTTCCTCATTTTCTTCATAATTTCTGAGGTAAGAGGCTTCAATCTTATATAAAAATTATAGAATAGAAAGGATTGATTTCAAAATGATTGTTTTTTGGTAAATTTTATGTGAAATTTTGTTAATTGGTTGATGGATACCTTCTTTGGTTACATTTTATAGAATTGTACAAATTGGGGTTTTGGATAAAACTGAAATTTGTAACCTAATTATAAAATGATGATTTTAAAAGGGTTATTTGGTTTTGATGTATGGAAAATAATTGTCAATAAAAGTATTATTTTGTTAAAATGTTTAATAAAATATATTTTTGGAATGTGGTATGTTTAATTGATTAATCCTGAGAATAATTGGATGGATATTTGTCTTAAAGTACAACCACTAAAGGTATGGGTAATGGATGAGAAGATCTATCATCAATGGTAACACTATGATTTCTGGACTTTTGGGTTGAGACTGCATATTTTTGTGTGTGATTATGTGAAATGGAATGGTTTTTGGAAACATTAAAATTTGGAAATGGATAAATGACCTTTTTGATTAGTTTCCTTAGAAATTTGCTTTGTTTGAGAAAACTGGTTTGCTGTGAAAATTGTTTTATAGTTTGATATAAAATATTATATATATATATATATATATTACAAAAATATTTTAACCTTTTATATAGTAATGTAATTAGTAGTGAAGTCAATTATAGAAAGCCTAATGAGTTTCATTACTAACCCATTTCTTTGTTACTCTTGTGCTTTTGAAAATATGGTTTATCAGGGGTTTGGGAAAGAGATAATATCACAATTTTTAGTGGTTATTTTTGATACTTGTGACATATTGTGGAGTTGGATCATGGATCCTATTAGGATATTTTGATTCATGTTGGAGTCCTTGAGTTTTGTTGGTTTTGTCTTCTGCTTCATACATTGATGTTATTACTCTTTCACTATGGTACACTATTGTATTATTGTTTTGATATCAATGGTGTTTTATTATGTCATTTTACATTGGGATCATTCATAATGTAGTAGTCTATAATTATGTCACGCGTTGGTTGTGTTGTTTTATTTCTCAATGGATAAATCTTCCCCCTTTTGTATTGAATTACTCGAATTTTTTTCCATCCTCTGGGCCCTTGGGAAAATCTCTTAAGGAAAATGAAATTTTTTTCCTCTCCTCAATCCAATGAGGAGGGGTGTGATGTTAGAAGTGGTATCATTTTGTTTGTTCTATAACTAGAATTTCGGATTAGTCCTGGTCGGTCTTTGACTTGGTCTTCATTTTTTCATCCATCGAGCTAAAATTCATTCTATTATATACATTGGGATGGGATCTTATGAAGGAGTTGGATTATTGGGACATGAAATGAAGAGCATAAAAATATGAATCTAACTTATTTTTGATGAACATCATGTTAATAGGGAGATATGTACATAACTACTTTGGAGATTTGTATAGGAATTGGAATCCCATTTTCATGGGTTTAGCTAATAAAAATAATGTGACATGCATATAGAAATTACTTCCCCATAAGAGTGCACATTTAATTTTGAGCAATGAGACATGTTTTTTATGAATATTTTCATTTCTGAAAATTGTTAAAGTTTTTTTCAATTGCGATATATACAAAAGGTTTAAAATTGTTATTCTAGAAATTCCATGATTTTTAAAATCATATAATTGTTTTCAAAAAATGGTTTCACTTAGAGAAGATTTAATTTTGGAATGAATTTTTTTTATATATGACGTGGTATAATTTGAACTTGTTAATACCTTAGTTTTTAGAGAGTGATACTTGTGGAATTTGTTATGTTTATAAGAAATTGTACCCAGTGGGAATCGTAGAAACTAACATATAGAAGTTACTGTGGACATGGATGCACCTTAGCCACATGTGGGCCAACAACTTTTTCATATTATAGTACAATCTTTTTAGGGTATGCATAAAGGGAACATGTGGGATAAACAAAGGCAGGTGGATCATTCCATCAAGTTCTTGAAAAATAACCCAACAATTGTTTTTTGTGATTTGGAACCAGATATGTGAGAGGTATGGATGAATAGGATGAATCAAATATTAAATATGCTTGGCACTCTATCAGAGTTGAAATTCATGTTGGCAATGTATATTATTGAGGATCCTCCACACTAGTAGTGGTATTTAGTGTTTTTAGAAATATTGGACCAAGGAATTTTTTGGGAGGTTTTTAAAAAAACATTCAATAAAACAATCTATAGTCACATGTACCGCATTTCCTGAAAAATATATTTCTTCAGATTGAAATAGGATATCCTCCAAGTGATATATTATGTGGATAAATTTATTAATTTATACATCTTTTCCCTCGTATTTTCTACTAGTTTTTCCTTGAAGTCATGCATTTCTTAATGGGGGATAAGGCAAGAGATTCAATCAATAATTGATGAACTTTGTATAAAATATTATATAGAGATTTTCAATAGAGTTACAATGTAATAAAGGTAAATATAAGGAGCTATGGGTGGAGAGATCAGGTTGATACACATCATAAACGGTGTGATATCTAATGATTGGAGAATGTGGAAGAGGGGAACCTACATCCAAGGTATAAGAATGGCTGACAATTAGACAGAATAATGGGTAAATATTTATACCATTCCCTATAGAAATAAATGATTTTTTCAATGTGGTTCTTTTAACAACATGAGGAGAGTGTATAAAAAACCAACTGAAGAATCTAGAAAATTATAATAAGATATGGCATCTCTAGTGTAATTATCATAGTGCTCTATGATTGGGTGTTCAAGACAGTTATCACATGTCATTGACATCATATACATTGACTAAGAGAGAAAAGAAGAATCAATCTCTTCAGTAGAACATATAGTGTCGTGGTGATTCTATGAAAACTGTGACTCCTCTTTACATGAAATCTCAAAAAAGCAATAATAAACAAGGTGAAGCGAGCAAAAAATTATATAGAGATTATAATGTTATTGTATATAACCATTTTAGACAATAAATGGTGGGATTTATGATTATTTTGGATTCTAAACTTATGCACAAGAATTTTTTTAATATAGATTCATCCATTTCCTTTATTACTTCTCATGCTTTTGATTTTTTGGGTTCAAATGTTGAGATGATGCCTTCTGCGTTAAATCTCCTAACTCTTCTTGGTGTATAAGAATGTATAGTCTTTATTTGAAGAGAGTGTTCTATAATTGTTGATGGAGATAATATGATATAGAGATTCTCGATTGATGATATGATGTCTACGATATATTTTAGTGTTTTGACTGGTTGAAAATGTTCGTGGATCACATAAACTTTTATACCCGATTGGTCAGTTTTGCGACTGATGACGGTGTTAAGAATATTTTTAGAGAATAAAGAAATGTAAAGGAAGGTGCAATGATATTTTTAAAATAATTAGTTGAAAATATATCATACCAGTTGGTAGTATTTTATGTTGGATCGAATAGTAGATGTATATGTCTATTAGATAGAACAATACAAGAGGGGGGGGGGGGGGGTGAATTGTAGGTAAAAAACACCTTTGAGTTTTTGCAACAAAGAGATTAGTTTAAATGATCTTAAACTAATACAAATATAAACACCCACAATTGTATTTAATATAAAGGTATGATGTATTGTAATACTAATGTAAAGTAAAAAAATTGTATTCAAGGTGAACACAATAATCAGAGTAATACAAAGATGAATGATTCTACCTTAAAGCGTATAGAATCAATCAATACAAAAAGTAATAGAATGATTGTAATTGAAACAATTACAATTGAAAATGTAAAGAAGAAAGGAAACAATACAAATCCCTTTCGAATACAAGTAACAGCGGAAATGTAAAAGTATTACAATTCTTTTGACCCAAAGAGAAGGGTTATCCTTTCACCTAGGATAAAAGGTCTGTCTCACCAATACCTTGGTGAGCCCTCGATACGATGATCGGCACGTCTGTCTGCCTATCCCTGGAAGCCCTCGATACGATGATCGGCACGTCTGTCTGCCTATCCCCGGCAGCCCTCGATACGATGATCGGCACGTCTGTCTGCCTATCCCCGGCAGCCCTCGATTTTGTAGGTAATCGGCACCTCTGCCTTTCAATTACTTGAAAGCCCTCGATACGATGATCAGACACACAAGGCTGATGAGAGAAGTCACAATGTCTCTCTCTAGAATCTTGGTAGTTCACAGAGTCTCTTCATTCATTCCCTTCGTTCATCGTTGTTCTCTCAGCTTCAAATGACCTCCTATTTATAGGCTTTGGGTTCCAACGATCATATTGCCTCCAACGGTGATATTGAAACAGAAAGAACGACATCGTTTTGATTAGTTTGTAACTAACTCAATGAAATCGTTTTGTTAGGACAAGAGATATATAGAAAAGAAAAACATGAGTACGATTCATATGTAGTGAGTGCTTTTGACTAAGTACCAAAACAAATAATGAACATTTGAATAGCAGAGTCAGTACGATACGATTGACAGAGTCAGTACGATACGATTGACATAGTCAGTACGATACGATTGACAGAGTCAGTATGGTACGATTGACAGAGTCAGTACGATACGATATGGTCGGTACGATCATCATTGTACGATACGATAAACATGATAAAAGACAATTTGTAATTTACAAACATATGATAGAATACATTTGTGATTTCCAAAACATGATATAGAAGTCAAAAGAAGACTTTTGACTTAACAATCTCCCCCTTTTTGGAAAGCACAACACACAAATTAAATGTAACAAGAAATACTTATCTCCCCCTGAGTTATTGAAAACTCTTCTGAATAAGAAATTGAAAACAACTAACTCCCCCTTAGGTATGGACTTTCCTAAGGATTGTATTCGTAGATTTTCCTTAAGAGAATTGTAAAGAATTCTCCCCCTTTGTAAAACAATCTTTGCTTTGTAAATATTCTCCCCCTTTGTGATTTACAAAAAGAAAGGGGTAATCTTGAATGTTCTGAAAGAGTTAGCAGTACAAGACAATGGATAAAAGAAAAAAGATCATAAGAGTTATTACAAAACAAAGATAAGTTCCAAAAGGAGACAAATACAACAATAATTTGTTTTCTCTTTCCTTCTCCTTCTTTATAAGCTCATAAAGAACAGATTTCATCTTCTTGATCTCCTTCTTGTCTTCAGAAATTGATTCACCCTGAGTTGTGAGATGCTCTTTTTGATCCGCAAAAATCTGATCTTGATTTCTGATGGTCTCCTCCTGGACTCTGATTACTTCTTCAAGGGTATCAATCCTGTTTTTCAAATTCTTGTTATCTTTGGATAACACAGAATTTTGATTCTTCAGTAAAACCATTCCATATTTGAAAGATGAAACCTTCGAGAATTCAGATTGGAAAACATTCATTCTTTCTAGAAAGTCTTTCACTGAAGGAACATCGGCTCTTTGAGAAGACAAAAGATTCAGCCTTTCAACCATTTCTCTATCAATCTTGTTGAAAGCAATCGCAAGCTCATTTGATAACCTACTTATATCTTCAATATCGATTTCATGATCATTTATTGAGCTCTCTGTTTTGTACGACCACTTGGTCATCTTATTGCAAGCCTTCTTATGAGCAACCGAGCTTTCTGAAAGAACATTCAAATCGGCTTCTACTGACAAAACTTTCTTCCTCAATTCTTTTACAGAGCCAAACTTCCTCCTTTGATTTTCAGTAATAAAATCAATCTTACCTTCCAGCCTCAGGAAATAAGGAATGGTTTTCTCCACCCTTCTCAAAACATGAACAATGTAATCACCCTTCTTGAGAGAGATTGTGTGCTCTGAATCAGTATCCTCATCATACGATGGTAGTTCATACGATTTACTTGAGTCAATAACTAGCTGTTTCCCTTTCTCTTTTTCTTTCTGTTTTATTTGTTCTTCCACTTTGTCACTAATGACAACAACTTTATCAGAATGAGAAGATTGATCACCTTGCCTTTCTTGAAAAGACATTCTGTCCGGAGATTGTGCTTGATCGGCATGAAGGATTTGTTGAACACCTTCACTCGGCTTTTGAACCGATTCCTCTCTACTCTTTTTTGATTTTTGAAGAAATTCTAAAAGAAAGTCTCATTCTTCTTCTTCTTCTATTTCTTCCATCACTTGTTTTCCTTTTTCTTTCTCAGGAAGACTCTGTACGATGGGCTCTTGGTGAACTTCTTCAGTTATTTGAGCACTAGCATCTTCAACTGCATTCAAGACTTTAGAGACATCAAAGTCCTGAGCCTTCCTTTTCAAAAGAACCTTCTTTTTCTTTTCAGCCTGAAGGGTTTCTTCTACCCTTATTCTTTCTGCAAAAGCCTCAGCAGGGTCAAGACCAAACTTCGGATCACCTTCTTTTCTCTGTTCCTTATCTTTTCTCCATTTTGCTACAACCTCCTTACTGTACCTTGGCTTCTTCTTCGGCTTCGAACTGGTTTGCGGATCAGACTTTTGAGTAACACCGGTGGATTGAATGTCCTTGGCTAGCATATGTGCCGATTGATTCTGAGCCAATTCATCTTCTACATCTCTGACAAAAAGTTTTGAATTTGAATCAAAACAAACATTCAGCTTTTTCATCGTACTCTTACTAATCCAAGATGGCCTCAAATCCATGGGTTTTCCTTTCAATGGAATGTTACAAAACTTCATACTCTCAAAAATGAACTTCGTAAGGATGGCTGGATACATAATCATCTGGGACTTGATCCCTCCTGTCTTGACATTCTTGATGGTTTCAAAAATATACCCCATGAGATTTACTTTTCTCATATTTACAAGATAGTCGAGCATGAATATATCAGAAACATTAAGAGATTCTCTATCCCCTTTCCTTGGGATAAGAAAACCTTGCATCCATAAAGTGACAAAACGATTGTCCGGAGAAAGATGAGACACTTTTCTCTTTTCTTCATTAATAACAAACAAAGTCTTTTCAGCACTTTCTCTATTAAACATACCAACTTCCTCTGGTAGTTTGTGCGATGGACAGAAAGAATCCCCTTCTACAGAAACATTCAGTAAATGTGCCGCTTGTTTCACAGACATAGATAATTTTCAATCGTACACGGCGAAGTTTATAGTCATATCTTTGTCGAAAGAAACGGTTTTGTAAAACTGAAAAACTTCATAAAAAAGAACTGGATCTTGAATATCAGGCTTTTCAACACACAGATGTTCCCATACTTGAAACAAAATGATCCTCCTGATTGTAGAATCATACGTATCGAAAAAAATCTCGGGATACTAACCTTTCTCTGTTAAAGTATTTCTCTGTAAAAGTCTTTGAAGACATTTTGGCGGGAGTGTTAGCAGAGGATTGAGACATAAAGGTGATGCCGATTGAAAAGATCGTACGATGATTTATAGCTGGTGGAGCAGAGCTTCGCCTCATTTCCTGAAAAATAAATGTGGGTTTGGGGAGGGGAGAGGGGTATTTATAGGCGATAAAGAGGTGACCGTTGATCTTCTATGGTCGAAAAAGAGTGACCGTTGATCTTCTACGGTCAAGATTAGAGAAAACCAGATCAATGGTTAGGATTAAAGACAAAGAAAAATAAAAAAAATGAAAAAAAACTGTCGGATAATGTAAGGTAATTGTTGGTTTTAATAGAAATCAAAAGAAAATACAATCGTAAGGAAACAAGAAAAAACATCATCAAGCTGATGAAAAACAAAGTCATTACTATGAACTGACTATACGATAGAAAACAATCTTGTTACCATGAACTGGCAGTACGATGGAAAACAATCTCAATACCATCATCGGTCGATACAAAACTATTGAATGATACGATGGAAAAGAATTTCAATACTATCATCGGTCGATTCAAAACTATTGAATGATACGATGGAAAATAATTTGATTACCATCATCAGTCGATAGTAAATGATACTATAAAACTATACCAACAATCTTTCCTTGAGCATTATCTCCGAAGGTAACTTTTCCACCTTTTGTTTTGATAACCTTTTCAAAGAAATCTTTGTTTCCAGTCATATGTCGAGAACAACCACTATCCATGTACCAAATGTTCTTATTGATACACTTCTCGTTTTCCTGAAAAAGAAACAATTAGATTTTTGGAATCCAAACTTGTTTGGATCCAGAAGGGTTAGATAAAAGAATTTTAGGAATCCACATTTGTTTTGCAAAATGAGCTTTATGAAATCCTAATGATTGAGTTTTGTTAAGAGAAAAATCTCTTCTCCAATTTCCACCACATTGACACTTAGAACATAAAATGGTTTTTTAGGTTTCGAATAAGTATAACCAAGACCAGAACGATTTCTCAAAGGTCTAATTTGAGAATACATCCTATCAAAGTTTTCTTTTCCATGAGTAAAGTTTGACAAACACTTTTTCAAGGATAAAATCTCTAACTTTAGTTTTAAAACCAAATTCTTGTTTTCTAAAACATTTGAATTTGAACTAGAGTTAGGCTCTAAAATATTTTTCTTTGAAATTACAGTTTCAAGATCCTTAGAAAGTTTATCCTTATCAGATTTAACTTTCTCAAGGGTTTTTAAAATGCTTTCAAAATCAGAAGTTTTCTCATCAAGATCTTTAGAATGATCTGATACTTCTTTGGTTAAAATAGAAATTCTAGAATTTTCTTTTTCAAATCTCTTTTTGAGTTTAGAATTTTCATTTTCAAGTAACTTAGCAAATCTAGAGACTTCTTCAAAAGAAGGTAAAGTATCATCTTCTGATGATGAGGGTTCATCATTTGAAGATTCATAATATCTATTATCAACATAATTTGCATTTAAAGAGACATTTGTAACAGCTTCAGCATTATGTACCTTAGCCATGAGACAATGATCTTCGATGGGTAGTCTGGCTAGAAGTCCAATATTTCTTTGTCCTGATGTCTCATATTCTGAAGAATCATCTGAGGAATCACTACCACTTGCACTCCACGTATCATTTGATTTCAAGCCTTTCTTTGTCTTATAAAACCTTTTCTGGTTTCTTTCAGAGTGTTTCTCTTTTCTATCTTTCCTCTTCAGTAAAGGACAATCAGGCCTTATATGTCCTGCTTTCTTGCATTCATAACAAGTTACCTCTGAATCTTTCCTATCTTTCCTGTCTTTCTTTTTGAATCTATATTGAAAATCTTTCTTTCCCACAATCTTTTTCATCCTTCGAGCAAGATTGGCTAACTCATTATCCGAAAGATTACAATCACTTGAATCAGATATTACAACTTTCTTGGATTTAAACCTTGTAAGCCTTTCAGGTGTTTTAGCTTTAGATGCAAAAGCTACACTTCCATTCCCATTCTTCTTCTTATTAAAATCAGAATCTCTCTTCATTCTTGTCTCATGTTGTTGAAGAGTTCCAAAGAGTTCATCAAGTGTAATCTGGGAAACTTTTCTATTTTCATCAATAGCTATCCTTTTCGACTCCCATTCATTTGGCATAATATCTATAATCTTATCAACAAGAGCATCATCATCAAGACCTTTTTCTCCCATAGATTGTAAGTTATTGACAATCTTCATAAACCTTTGTTGAACTTTACATACAGGTTCTCCATAAGGAAAGACAAATCCATGATACTCTGCTCGAAGCATTGCTCTCCTTGTTTCTATAACCTTGGATGTACCAAAATGAGTGACTTCTAATTTCTTCCAAATACAGTTGGCTGCTTCACATGAAGATATCTGACTATATATATTCCTGGTCATAGAGCATAATAATGTATTGCGTACCTTGTAATTCAGTTGATATTCTTGCTTCTCTTGGTTGGTGAAAGTGCTAACTTCTTTGTCAGGAATTTTGTAACCCCCAGTAAGCATAATAAAATTGTCTACACCAGTATTGATAACGAAAGTCTTCATACGATCTCTCCAATACTCATAATCATTCCCATCAAAGATTGGTGGTCTAGAAGGATTCAGATTATCTATTGATCCGATATTCATTCCTGCCATCTAATACAACAAAAACAACTTTTCCACTCCACACGTTAGTGTAGTAAGTATTCAAGATAGTAATAAGAAATAAATCAAGTAATAAAAATCAGTGGAAAACCTTCTCTGATACCAATTGTTGGATCGAATAGTAGATGTATATGTCTATTAGATAGAACAATACAAGAGGGGGGTGAATTGTAGGTAAAAAAACCTTTGAGTTTTTGCAACAAAGAGATTAGTTTAAATGATCTTAAACTAATATAAATATAAACACCCACAATTGTATTGAATATAAAGGTATGATGTATTGTAATACTAATGTAAAGTAAAACAATTGTATTCAAGGTGAACAAAATAATCAGAGTAATACAAAGATGAATGATTCTACCTTAAAGCGTATAGAATCAATCAATACAAAAAGTAATAGAATGATTGTAATTGAAACAATTACAATTGAAAATGTAAAGAAGAAAGGAAATAATACAAATCCCTTTCTAATACAAGTAACAACGGAAATGTAAAAGTATTACAATTCTTTTGACCCAATGAGAAGGGTTATCCTTTAACCTAGGATAAAAGGTCTGTCTCACCAATACCTTGGTGAGCCCTCGATACGATGATCGGCACGTCTTTCTTCCTATCCCTGGCAGCCCTCGATACGATGATCGGCACGTCTGTCTACCTATCCCCGGCAGCCCTCGATACGATGATCGGCACGTCTGTCTGCCTATCCTTGGCAGCCCTCGATTTTGTAGGTAATCGGCACCTCTGTCTTTAAATTACTTGAAGGCCCTCGATACGATGATCGGACGCACAAGGATGATGAGAGAAGTCACAGTGTCTCTCTCTAGAATCTTGGTAGTTCACAGAGTCTCTGCATTCGTTCTCTTCGTTCATCGTTGTTCTCTCAGCTTCAAATGACCTCCTATTTATAGGCTTTGGGTTCCAACGGTCATATTGCCTCCAACGGTCATATTGAAACAGAAAGCACGACATCGTTTTGATTAGTTTGTAACTAACTCAACGACATCGTTTTGTTAGGACAAGAGATATACAGAAGAGAAAAACATGAGTACGATTCATATGTAGTGAGTGTTTTTGACTAAGTACCAAAACAAATAATGAACATCTGAATAGCAGAGTCAGTACGATACGATTGATAGGGTCAGTACGATACGATTGACAGAGTCAGTACGATACGATTGACAGAGTCAGTATGGTACAATTGACAGAGTCAGTACGATACGATATGGTCGGTACGATCATCATTGTACGATACAATAAACATGATAAAAGACAATTTGTAATTTACAAACATATGATAGAATACATTTGTGATTTCCAAAACATGATATAGAAGTTAAAAGAAGACTTTTGACTTAACAATATATTTTTCATCAATGGTATAAATTCAGAACCCCAATTTTTCAACAGATTTTTACTAGTTTCTGAATTTTCTTACAGACAATTTCTCTATGTTTCTACCCACATGATAAGTAGAGTGAATTATTAATCTCCATCCAAGGAACCGTCATATTTACTTTAAATGTTATTAGTTGGAATCAGCAGAGTAAAGGGAGTTGAAAGTGAATTTGGAAGAGATGTAAAAAAATGGATCATTTAGCTTTTCCCATCTCTATGAGAAGCACCAGTTTTGTTTTTCAAATAAGGCGGATGAAACTTTTAAACTGTGTCTTGATTATCTTAATATTAACCTTCTTATGATAAATAATTGTAATCCACTTCCAAAAATTGTTGATCTATTTGATCAATTCAGGTTATCCTATTGGTTCTCTCGGATTGACATGCCAATGGGATATAACCTATTGTGGGTTTGGAAGGAAGATATTTGGAAAATATCATTCAGAAGTAGATATGGAAAATATGAGTATGTGTTTATGTATTTAGATCCTATAAATGCACTAGAATACATTGTTTGACTAATGAATCATGTATTTTAGAGATATCTAGATTCTTTTTAGTGGTTATTATTGATGAAATATATGCATATTCAGGAATAAGGGATGAATGTAAAGCATAATTGGTAACTATGTTGAGAATCTTGTAGTTTCATCGTTTCTATTCCAAATTTTCCATGTGTTATTTTTTTACAAGAGGTAAATTTCCACAACCATGTAGTATCTAAAAAATGTTTTTATATATATTTATTAATGATTGAAACTATTACCACTTCAAAGCCACCAAAGAATGTCTTTGAGATACTCAGTTTCCTTTTTCTAGATATTTATTTCAAACTCTTTTTTCATTATTTCTAATGAATTTCCAAAAATAATAATGTTCCAATACAATTGAATGATGGATGTCAAATTCTATTTCAGTACATTAATGTTTTACATATATCAGAAATAATATTGATATTTTTAGATTCATGAAAAGAGTTTTTATTTTATTATAATGCTTTAATATCAAGGTTGGGACATGTTCTCATGCCTAGAGATCACGTGGATTCTTATGGATGATTACAAATATGGCTGCATGATAAGAACCACCCAAAAAATTTGTTTGGATCTAGATACCTTTTCCATGATTTGAACACTTGGAGTCATTACCTATTTGGTGAGAATTTCACAATTCTTATAGTTCATAAAAGCTAGAAACATATTTTATAACAATGGGACACGAATCTAAGACAATGAATATGGATGGATTATTTCAAAATGTTTGAGTTTAACTTGATTTACACACATGGTAATGGAAATACAGTGTCATGTTCATTATGAACAAACACTTATTCTCATAAAGAAATAGAGGTATTGTGCTAGTTGTAGATGATTTCGGTCCTAACCGACATGTACTTGGAATGTGAAGACTGAGGTGAAGATTTTTTTTTTCATTTTAGTTTCATTTTTTCCAAATTTGGTCATGAAATATAAAGAGGCATAAGAAACTGATTCATAATGTGTTGAAATATGGTCAAAACATAATGCTTGAAAGACTATTGATTGATGAAAACTGGATGACATTTTAGTGTTATGTTTTCGAAATACAATGGTCTTATCTTATTCTTTTCCAGAAAATCTTCTTCATGCTTAACACCATTACAGATAGGAGGTTCATCCTAGAATACAGAAATCATGTAATGTGTTTAAAGAAATATATTTTTGTTTGGAATGGAAGGGAAAGTGTATGAGTTTTTTGTGTGATGCTGAACTTGTCAGCATGTTAAAGAAGTGCATCAGTGACCAGTAGGCATGTTGCAGTCTTTACCTATTCTAATTTTTAAATGGGAGACTATAACTAATTATTTTTTTATAGATATCCTGAGAATAGTTCAGAAACATGATTCTATATGGGTGATAGTGGATTATCTCACAATATCAAGCAATTTCATCCTTGTTCAAGAATCCCGTATAGTGGAGGAGTCCTCAAAAAATAAACATATTACAGGTTGTAAAGGGACATGACATACATGTTTTGATATTATCAGACATAGATACGAGTTTTATGTCTCATTTGTGAAACTACTTATATATATATCCCTTGAGACTTACTTGACTATGAGTATTATATATCATTATCAGAGAGATGGAAAATATGAACAGATGGTACAAAAATTAGAATACATGTTCTAGGAATATGTAATGGATTTTTGTTTCTTAACGGAATATCATTCACTTTTAGTAGAGTTATTATATAAAAAATAGGAAGGTATTGATACATATGGTCAATTTGTTGAATTTTATGGGTATCCTTATCTTTCTTTACTATATTGGGTGGAAACATATGAGACTTTGTATGTTGGACCAAGCCTTATCCAAGAGACAACAAGAAGATTTGGTTGATAAGGAAATGGATGGAGATAACTCAGATTCTCCATAAACCTTATGTGGATCATTTTCGATGGATGATGTAATTTTAGGCAAGTGATCATGTGTTATTGAGGATCTCTTAAAGTATTAGAAATCATCATTTTGGGAAGTAGGTAAATTTATTTTATTGATACATATACCCATTTGAGATACTTTAATAGGTTGTTGAGGTGGCATATCAGTTGGATTTTACCCCATCATTCATTCTAGTGCATAATGTGTTTCATGTATCTCATTTGAAAAAGTATCAACCTCACCCCGACCATGTAATTTTATGGGATTGTCTTGACCTAAAAATAGATGTGTCATTGTTACTTTTTCTATTAGGTATTGTTGATAAATAAGATAATTTATTTCATGCTAATAGCATCATTCTAGTGTGGGTTTTGTGGAAGCATGGCTGGATTTAAAAAGATACATGGGAATAATAGAATGAAATGGTTGGGTAATGGCCAAAACACTTTCAAGGTAAAGGTGTATTTCTATATATTTAGGATGGAAAGACCAATAGTGAGGAGTATCTAGGACACACATTTTCAATTAAGTAACTTTTTTATGTTTTTATGTATCTATAGTGTTTGGGTGATTTTTGGGATGTTTTGAAAGAATTTTGAAATGTTTTTGGAATTTTTCAAAGGTTCACAATTTTTGAATTTTGTCGGAACTATGAAACACCTATAGAAAACCATGTAAGGAGAATCATGGGCTTCTTGGTAGGTGTAGGTTTCGGTGAATTGTTTCTCGAAACTATTCAAATACCCTATAGAAATTGTGAAAAGTGTGATATAGGGATTTTGGATGGTTGGTGCACATTTTGTCTAACCGTACTGAGAAACCTTGTGAGGTTCTCCTTGAGGTAGAGGATGGAACATAGTAATCACATGGTTTGTCTAATTATATGACTAACCATGCATGGTTTATATTTTGGATCAAAAAATTTTGGACTTGGATTAGGATTAGCTTTAAACCACTCATTTTCCACATTTCGGCCCCAACTAAATATTTATTCCTCTTAATGCTCATAAAATCTTTACCAAACTAATTAGAAGTGATCTGGTTTCTTTTATTGGTTATTTTAAGCTCAATTCCTATGGTACATCTTCTCTAATGGTATTATTTCATAGTTTTTCAGAAATCTATTTTCCTTCTCTCTCTCTCTAAATCCAATATATATTCCTCTATGGAAATATCTACTTTTTTTATTCTAATTTTTTTGAAATATAAATGTGTTTTTTTAAGGAATGAGATCTATGGGGTTATTTTTTAGACTCAACCTGGTTTTGTAGTCATTTTATTGCTGTTCATCATTTTTTCCATAATTTATGAGGTCGGTGGATTAAATAAAAAATCATATTCTTATAATTGGAATGATTTATTTAAAATTGATTATTTTTATAGAAATTTATTTTGAAATTATTGCGAATTTATTGATGGAATCCTTCTTTGGTGATAGTTTATGGAATTGTCGAAATTGGGGTTTTTAAAGAAAAGTTATATTGGAAAAATTATTTTAAAATGGTTATTTGGTTTTGATGCATGGAATATTGTTTTCAATAAGATGATAGTTTTATTGAAATGGTTTGTAGAATATGGTTTTGACATGTATTTATCTTAATTTATTAATCCTTATTTGAATGAGATGGATATTGGTCATGAAGTACCACCATGAAAGGTATGGGTAATGGATGTGAATTTCCACCATAAATGGTAACACCAAGATAATGTGATTTTGTGGTTGGGAGTTTTCATGTGTGATTGGGTAAAATGGAAGGGGTTATGCTAACCTAGAAATTGGTAAATGGTTAAATTTATTTTTTGGTTACTTTCCTTGGAAAATGGTTTGGATTGAGAAAATTATTTTGTTATAGAAATTGTTTTATATTCTGAGAAACAATATTATCAATAGTTTAATATAAACGATTATATATAAATATAAAAACATTTTCTATAATAGTGTCATGATTGGGGATGTAATTTTGGGAAATCCTATTGACTTTCATTACTCACCCCTTTTTTGGAACATTGGTGATTTTATAGATATAGTTTATCAAGATGTTGAAAATGATAACGTCTCACACTTCTTTAGTGGTGCATCATGTTACATGGGTCATATTGTGGATTTAGGGCATGGATCATGATTGGTGATACATATTCACATTATAGTCTTTGAGTTTTGATGTTTTTTTCTTATTATTCTCACTTTGATGTTATTAGTCTTCCACTTTGTTACTATATGGTATTCTATTTTGATATCAATGGCATTACATAGAGTTATTTTTCATTGTGATCAGGAAACTTGTTGTAGTATTTTTTAGGGAATGTTTTGTTGGATTGTTTTATTTCTAAAATAGAAAATATTCCCCCAATTTTATTGAATCTCATTGAATTTATTTACAACATTTGGATCCTTGGAGATGTCTCTTAATTCTATATAAGAATTCCATCAGAACTCTTATTAATGAGGAAGGGTGACATGTTACAGGAACCATACTAACTATAAAGTCTATTCTTAGATGGGTTTTCTATTTAAGGAGTTCATGATTCAAAACCCTTAAAATGACTTAAAATTAATGACATTCACCAAAGACTAAATCAAATATCTCATCCCATAATCAAAATATCAAACCATAGTAGTCTAATCACCCACTAATGAAAGAGTAAAAAATTAATATTAGTAAATATAGTACTATATTTTATCACTTAGTTTCTTCCATGATCTTGTTGTATAAAAAATTAATCTATATCAGTTATTACTATTTGCAGGGAATAAATGAACAATGAAATCATCCACAAGAACCTATAGGAAATCCCAAATTTTTGATATTTCTATACCAGTACATCCCCTTAATGTTCCATTTGTACTTTAATAATATATATATTGAAATCTTCAAATTAATCCAAGGGGGTTTTTTAAGATGGTAAAAAAATTACTATGTAGACTCAATATTTATCTTTACACTTTTTCATGTACATTCTCTAGTAAATTAGGGACTTAAATGGCTAAAACAATTCTGGTGAGACTTGGTATTTGAGGCACCACCCATAGAGCTCCTCGTCGAATTTACTAAATAACTGAAATTAGTCCCTCTTAGAGATAATAATGAATAGAATAACAAATAGAAACTGCTATCTCTAATTTAAAAATCGGTAGTATATGATTATACCTTCTCTACATTAACTAAACTAGAGGTCATCATGGAGTAATTTCACTACAACACAAAACATGGTCCTCACAACACATCTGTTATAATTATTGATATAACTGATTGGATTAGAAGTAACCATTATAATGTTTTTTACTCTATAAATAAACCCATTCACACAAGGGCCTCAAGATATTTCATCTCCCTCTATCTCTATCTCTCTATCCCCAACTATTCAAGGGTAAAAAGTACACATAGGTTTTAAATTATAAATTAATAAAAATATTTATTAACCAAGTATTGGTTTAGTATAAAAAAACCATAATTTTATGTTAGATAATGTTATATAGGTTGTTGTTGAGATTTTAAATAACCAAATCATATATCATCCTTAGGGTGATCAACCATAATAATTCAAAGAAATAAAATTTGAATCTTATAGGATATGTATAATGCATGAACACATCTCTCTTTCTACCCTTGGACATGGGTAACATGAAAAATCCTAAATCACCCATAATAGTATTAAAAATTATGAAGTTGTAACATTAAAAACCAAGAATAACAACTATTTCTTAAATAACTTTCTCTTTCCTTATGAGTGGGATATCTAAAATATATCACAATGTCCAACTAAAGCTCTAAAAAAATTTATCATCAATCAACCATGCCTAAAGTCATAAAACAATGAAAAACCAGAATATGAAACCACTTTTTACTATCTATGGTATAATTCAATTATACTATTACTAAACATAAGAGTTGTGGACCTCATGAACACAACCCATTTGGTTTGTGGTTGTAGAACAATAGAGATGGTATATAGGTGATCAATGAAGAATTATGTGGTGTTATTTTATTAAATTTTTTCACATCCTTTTGTAATATATATTTGTATGTGATGACTAAAATAATGTTTTACTGATTTTTTTTTATTTTTGAACATTGTGTAAAAAAGATGTAATTTATTAATTATTTTAATGAGATTGATTTGGGTGGCGGTGTTAATTATTTAGAATTAATATTGTTAGTATACTCATTAAATTTTGAGAACATTGGTTTCTTATCAATGTGTAATAATGATATAAAAATAAATTGAATCATTTCAAGTGTTTTTTTCAAAAGTTAAATGATTCATGTTTCTAGGATTAATTTCAAAATATTGTTTTATTTTTTATTATATCAACAAAGGGGGAGTAAGGAAGTAATGACTTATTAAATAATAAAGATCCCCACATAGATTATTACCTCTTTAGAATAACCTTTTTCATCTCATATATCCATAATAAAAGGGCTCAAAATAATGAATTCCTTTAATCCAATTCACATAACCAATTTTTTATAACCCATATATAAGAAAATCTAGGTGAAACCACATAGTAATGTTTTTAATTATTTTAATTAAAATATTAAATACCTACCCATCGTCATCTATCCAAAATAATAGACTCCCCACAGTTCTGATTTTCTACAATTTACCACATAACTAAATTAACATGTATTAGTTTCATCTATAGATTTTTCCCACATTGTTGAAAACAATTATAGAAAGAATAAGAGATTAATGAATATATTAATCTAGCATGTGTCAATACCAAATCCTAAAATAGTGCTATGTTCTGGATCTAGTTCCACTGTGGTAGTTGGCTACAAATTAATAGCATTTCATCAAAGCTATGTTGTTTAAGATGAGAAAACCAAATATGGACATCTTGGTTCATTTATGTGAGTGATACATTGAACATGGACTATATTGTTTGAATCTAACTATAAACTTATTTTAGGATTGAATCAAGATGGATTTCAGGTGAGGTCAAAATGGACAATGGTTGTTAAAGCATGATTCATAATGGGAAGAACTATAATGTAAATATGCTTCGAGATTTGAGCCTATTCAAGATGATGTTAACCAAAATCATAGTAGGAAACCATGATATAGGGAGTCAAGGAAGGCATTGAGAAATATTTTAATGGTCAAATAATAATTGTAGGAACTGAAAATGGTATTTGGTTTTGGGTGAGCTCATTGATGAGAAATTTATATGGGATGTGATTTTGTTTTCTGAGATGAGTTTGAATCAGTGATGAAGAATGAAGATCGGTACAGGTGAATTTGATGCGATTCAAGACTGAGGGGAAATGTATTGTTAATTTTAGAAAACTAAATTTATTATAATTAATTTTCAGAATACATAGAGGCTAGCATGACAATACATGATTAGAAATTAATTCTTGTGTGCATGCGAATTATTATTTTTATATATTCAATGATACTTTTAGTTTCATAGACCAAATGACAGTGAGATAACATTCCAATTGGTTTGTCACATTAATATGGAAATGTTCAAGGTATGTGGCTATTTAGAAAATAAAGGAAGAAAATTAGGGATATTATTATGTTTCCCATTCATATAAATAGAGAAAATCACAAGGATTAGAATTTTATGGATATTTTGATGAAAAAAGTTGCCTCTTTTTTAAAGTGGATATAGATTGAAGGATTATCCCAAACATCAACCATATAGAGATAATTAATACCTTTTTATTTCTTTTAGTTTTTAATGGTTATTTATTTCAATGAATAAATCTTTTTAACACCTTTCTATAAATTCTATCCATATTTATATATATCATTGAAATTCGATTAAATTTTTATGAATTTATTTTCAATCATTCAGTTTATAGATTCCGTATATTATGTAATGGTTGCAACTCTAATCAGGGAGTTTCAATTGATGATTGTATCTAATTTAATTGGTAAGAGTAAAATATTGAGGTGGTCTCTCACTGTTTATGTTTCTCCATTCTCATTTGAGGACTGTGAGTATTGTGAGTATCGAATTTTATGAATCCAGTAATTGTTTTCGGTACAAAACATCTACAATTAAAAGAAAAATGAAATATAATATTTCAATTTTTATTTCCATAATTTTGAGCTTAAAAAATTTCATATTTTGTGAATATAATTCATGTATTTATAGAGATATTATTTTCAATTGTGTTTCAATTGATACATAAATAATGAACTAGGGGATTAAAAAAATTCCCATACATTCAATTAATAATTTTCATTACTCTTGTAATGTTTCTACCATTAATCAAACACATTTATAATTGTTAGATTCTTTTCTATCACTGATAGTTTAATAAAGTTGGAATAATTACATTATATCCTATAAATCTCCTTAAAACAATTTACTAAATATAAATACATGAAATTAAAGAAACGTTTAAAATAAACCTCACTAGAGACTAATCAGGGTTATAAAATACAGAAAAAATTCAAGGAATAAATTTTTAATTATTTTAAATAGGTATAAACCCCAAAAAATCAATTTATGTCTTTTTTGGGAGGATTCCATGTAATTTTTTTTAAAAAAAGACAACAAAATCCTAATCTTCTTATTAAAAAAGGGGAAAATTGTTTTAATTTTATTTGGGTATATATGTCACATAAAAATATAGAAACTACCAAATTTTAAGATTCATTACTTTTGAGATAAAAAACTTTTCCAAATAGAAAAATACAAGACATCGAATATAATATTTTTGGGAGAGATAAATCTTCAACACCTAAATCACTAAAAATTTATCTACTAAAAATAGAAGACACAAAAATCATTCATGAATATATTAATAATGAACATTTAAAGAGGTCTCTACTTCTAATTTTGAAAATCATCATAATTTTCTAGGATACATTGAAATAGAAACATGCTTTGTGCTTCTATTAGTTTTGATTCACCATTACCAAAATGTTATGGATCTCTTAGAGAGGACCCACCAAAGCACTTAAAAATATTATGTACTAAGATTATCACTTTAAAACCTATGGGAATTAGTGAGAACCAAATTAAAATGAGGTAATTTTATTTTTCCTTAGATAAGGTGGAAAATGAGTGGTTCTACTACTCCCAATCTACTTTTATAGGGATTTGGAATCAACATAAATCTATATTCATATTAAAAGTTTATTTTCTTCTAGGATTTCCTCCTTTAGAAATAATATATGTGGGACTTAAAATTTTCTAGGGGAACTCTACAGGAGTATTTTTATATTTTTAGAAAGTTTTTTTAATTCTATCCTCATCACAATATTTTTGATTAACTCTTACCCAACATTTTTATGATGAGCTTATTTTGAGCATGAAAGATGTTTCTATTGTAAGTACTTTAGGGTATTTGAATGTTATTGATGCTTGAAATATCAGGTCTAATCTAGGTGAAAATTCACAAAAGTTTCAGTCTATGAGATTAATTAATGTAAAACCAGTCATGGAATTATCTACATCTAATTCTAAGGATTGCTGAATTGAATGTCAGTTGAGCTATCTCACCAATATGACGAGACATATGCTATATAACTCTTTTCCTTTAGAAACTCAAACTGAACCAGTTTTTCATATACAAATAAATGGTGGGATTTTTCTTATAAATATATTTTTAATGATTTATGACCATAATTATAAGAAACTCTTGAAGACTATAATCTGATATTCTCGAGGAAGCCTTTTAAAGGCTACCGAACCCATTAATTTCACAGGAAAAACAAAAAAAAATCCATGTCTGTTCAACTAAAATAAAATTTTAACCAATGATGGAATTACCAATATAAGAATAGATTGAGGTGGCCTAGCCAAAAAACATGTACTTCCAAAACTAAAACATCAATAAATAGACCATGTCCAATATAGAAAACCTTGGTCATTAAAATGGTATGAAATTCAAATCCTTTAGAAATCATGACAACCAAACACTATAGAATAATAAGAAGAGGTATTGATATTTGTCAGAAATGGTAAATAAATATTAAGATATTTCTTAACAACAACCTCTGCTTTATATAATATTGTAACATAGAAGGGTAAAATGGAAATTTAAATTAGTTTTTGAAAAGTAAAATAAGTGTATTTTTCCATCACATGATGATGTGAACCTGTTATTAAGAGTTAATTTTAGTTCTATTATCCTTAGAAGTGGAAATAATATTCAAAATCCACAAGATAATATTGATTATCAAGAACCTAAAAATTATTTTCTGACTTATGAAAAAAATTTAAAACCACATGATGAAGTCAAAAAATAAACCATTGAAGTAGTTCTTGAACCTGCTGAATCTAAAATTTAACATGTTTTACACAAGAATAAAATAAAAAAAATAAAAAAAGGGATGATATAAATCATTAATAATCTTTTTAGGAATTTATTAATTATATTTTATTATATAAAGGGATGGAATATTTTTAATATGACATGAAAATATACAAGGAACCACAATCTTACACCTTACTCATTTTTCCTTTCGAGGCTAATATCTTTACTAAATTGAAAAATAATGTTCTTTAATCATTTAAGAAAAACCATGTTAATACTTCCTTGTGTAATCTTTGAAATGAAACTTTAGATATGATAAGTATCAAAAGAAATTACATACTCAAAAAAGTACGATGATGGGAGGTGAAGAAATCTATTTAGAGAGGAATGATTCCTCTATTATAAAACACACTATCTATATTAAATTCATAGATCCAAATCCATATAATACAACTTTTTTTATTATAAAACATCAACTTGAGGATGAAATATTAGATTTATGGGCCTCTATAAATATTATCTCATATTATATATTTTCATCTATTCATATTGGAATTCGAACTAACAAGTCCGATGTTAAAATTACCTCTTCACTAACTTTTACTACAACTATGAAGGATAGTTGATCTTTTATTAACAATGTTAGATTTTATATGAGGTTTATAAAAGAATTTAATAGAAATAATTTTCCACTATCAATAAGTATTTAAAAATATTTTCCTTTTGTCTATGATATTATGTGTATATACTCAAGAAGAATCCAGTGTCACCACAAATTAGTCAACCACATAATATGAACATTATATTTGATTTGATAAAAAAGTATTCAGATTTAACAATAGGGGTTTAAATTGGAAAATATATGAATAGAAGTCACATGTTACTGATTGTGATTTAATAACATTAGATGTTTCCCACTCTAATTACTACAGAATTGATATACAATTACTACTTATTATTTTTTCCCTTGATAAGTTTAGATGCTATTTTTAGAGTCTAATGTTATGGTTTTTACCAACCATCATGATATTAGATATATTATGAAGAGGAAAGAATAAAACAAAAGTCCAGTTAGATGGAAATTATTGATTCTATAATTTTACATAGATATCCATGATTTGAATGGAATTGAGAAAGCTGTAACTAATCATTTGAGTTGAATACCAACTGATTTATGTCTTAGAAATTCATCTGTTGAACCAATTTTAATGTTTAACCTTGTGATAGGATTAATTCTATATCTTTGGATAAGAGAAATTTTTTTACATTCATAATTAATTACCCTTACTTGTGGTAGTCGGGGAGTAATCAAAACAATAGGTGGTTTATACCATACTATAATATTTCCTCATTTTTGAAATACTACCATAGCTTGTGTTACAGGCGATAATTTGGCACAAGAGGAAAACTACGAATGTGTTGGATTTGGAGTTACCATCCCTACCATTTTAAAGGATTCTACTGTGTTCTATAGGGATTTTAAATTTTGTCTGTTCCAAGGAAGTATTTCTAAAAGAAGCGATATTCCAGAAAAACCATTATTGTTTTGTGATGTCTTTTATGTTTGGGGAATTGATTTAATTGGAACATTTACATATTCATTTGGATACTCATATATCTTGATTTCCATAGACTATATTTATAATAGTATTGAATATATTATAACCATAACTAATGATGAAATAATGTTGTATTTCTTTAAGAGAAATCTTTTTTAATGATATGAGATTCAATGGTTCACTCTTATAGGACATGGTAATCATTTATATAAAAAGACATTGAATTATTTTTCAGAATGATATGAGGTTAGTCAGAATGTGTCCACACCTAATTATTGTGAAGGAAATGTTATTTTTGAATTGTCAAATATAGATATCCGTAATGTTCTTTATAAAATAATTAACCCAAAAAATGAATTATAGGATTTTAATACTTGGGGATTCTTTGTGGTCATACAATATAGATAATATTACTCATGAAGGGATTTCACCACTCAAGATAGACCATGTTGGATCCTTAAATTTTCTTATTGAGTAAGAACATAAACGGTTTTTTTATTTTTAATCTAATATATTTGATTTTTTTATGCCGGAAGGTAGTGGCTGTTTTCTCAGCATCTAGAAAAATTTAGATACAATTACGATGAAAAATAATTTTTTAAAGAGAAAATAATGGTTTTAATAAAATATTATTCTCACCAATTAATTTTAGATTGGAGATAAATTGAAACTATAAAACTCTAATATTAAACTCCTCCTAAATAGAATCCATTAAAAATGGGATTGAACTTTTATTATAACTCATATTTTTATTAATATTGATTAGAGCTCTTGGGAAGGATTTTAGATTCACTATAAATGGAAAAGGAATTAAGATGTTTAGAGGAGTGATTAATGACACTCTGGGTGAGAGGTTCATTTTGTTAGATGTCTAATACCACTAAATCATAATTGTTATATCTTTCACTAATATTTATTTTTTTAGAAATAGTATGGGGAACGATAATAAAATTTTATAGTGTTATTTGTTTCATTTTATTTTACAGTGCTGGCCTATAGAGAGTAATGTGAGCTTGGTTGGAGGATTTTTTTCACATTTTTCACTATAATGAATTATCTTGGGGCTGATCTCGGCATTATAGGCTTGAAACATTTTAATATTTAATTTTCTAGAGAAGATACATAGTAAATAAAATCTATTTATCTTTCGGATATAGAGAGAGTGACATTTGATGATATAATAAGGGGTATTATAGTGAATAAAATGGAGAGAAAATATTACATATCAAGGAGGTTATTTGTAAAAAATACACTGTTTTTAGGCCTTTAATATTATATTAATTCTTAATCATTTGTACTTAGATTAATTATAATATTGAAACACAAGAATTTTTTCATGCTAAAATTTGTGGTGAAATTATTGATTCACTACATTTATATTGGATATTTTAGAATATGTGTTACTATATTATAGTTTTGGTTATTCTTTTCTTAGTTGGTAATATATTTTAACACTTACTTAAATAAACACTCATTTAAAAGTAAACATTTAGCTGTATTGTGGAAGTGGTATCTTGTAGGAAAAATTTCCAAGTTATGAGTTTTTTAATATTTATGTTTTTATAAAAAAATATCAGTCATCTTTCTAATTAAACTTTTTATAATAATTTATTTATGTCATTTTAAAAATAATGTTAAAACAAAATGTTTCTTTTTGTTACTCTATTTATAAATTCACCATTAGAGAGTATGTTGATTGTTTATTGTGGTTTTGGGTGGGGTGTAAATGTTCTCAGTTGAGCATAATTGAGAACACATCAATAAAACACCTATTATTTTTAAATAATTTGAAAATTTCAATCATCGCATAATAATTTTCATAGGGTGATTATTTTTTCTCAAATTTAAATGTTGTGATGCAATATTTAAAAAATTAGTCTTTATTATCTTATGGTTTTAATTGGGAAAATAGTTTTTATTTACCATTTATTTTTTTATGTGAACCGTTTGGGAGATTTTTATATAATCATCAATTCTATTTAACATTTTCATTTGAATTAATTTCATAAGTAATACATCCGAATAGATAATGAAATAAAAATCATAATCCAAGTTGAACAACATTCCTATAATTAATTCATTATTGTATTCATAATGATTTTTGATGGGCTATTTATGCATAATTTTGATTATTAATATCTACTCATATAAGACGTTTTTTAATTATTATATATATTATTTATTATTGTATTATCTTTTCAAGTCAAAGATATGTTTCAATATTTTTTTTCTGAAAATTGAATTATGCTAAATTATTTTTCATATTTTTATTGTCAATAATTTTATTTTGAATATATAAAAAAAGTTACAAAAAAATTATTAAAAATGAAAGGGTAATTTACCTTTATAATTGAGTGTACCCATAAGGAAAAATACGTTCGATAATTGATTCGTTGTGTTATCTCAATGTTTTATTTTAAAATTTATTTTATTCTATTGGTTTTTACTAATGAATTCCATAAAAATGAAATCTATTAAGTGTAGTGGAATTGGATGTGGTGTTAATTAATTAAATTTTTCCTCACCCTATTTCTAAAATAATATTCATTTTTGTTAATTTAATGAGAAAATATTGAAATCATATTTTATTGTTCAAAATTTTGTGAAAAACGTAAATTTTTTATTATTAATATAGTATAAAAGGTGTTTCAGGGGACAAGTTTTTTTAAGGATCAATGTTTTTTCTTTTAATTTAATTTTAAGAACTCTTTTTTTGTTGATTATTATGAAATAATATTTAATAATACTGTTGAAACAGTTTATTTATTTTAATTCTAAAATCTAAAATTCCCATTTTTTATTGTTTAATTTAAAAACAATTTTTGGTTATTAGTTTAGCTCTTTTTAGGGGAATTGAAGACAACATGACATATCCAATTTTGAACATACCCATATAGATTAGTAACAATTTTATAGAATAATTGTATGATCATGTGTTTGAATTCTATGGTTTTGAGATGTGGTTATCTTAATTTATTAATCATTATTTGAATGAGATCGATATTAGTCATGAAGTACCACCATGAAAGGGATGGGTAATTGATGTTAATTTCCACCATAAATGGTAACACCAAGATAATGTGATTTTGTGGTTGGAAGTTTTATTGTGTTATTGGGTAAAATGGAAGGGGTTATGTTAACCTAGAAATTGGTAAATGGTTAAATTGATTTTTTGGTAACATTCCTTGGAAAATGGTTTTGTTTTAGAAAATTTTTTTGTTATGGAAATTGTTTTATGTTCTGAGAAAAAATATTATTAATAGTTTTATATAAACTATTATATATAAATATAAAAACATTTTCTATCATAGTGTCATGAGTAGGGATGTAATTTTGGGAAATCCTATTGACTATCATTACTCACCCCTTCTTTGGCACATTGGTGATCTTGCAGATATAGTTTATCAAGATGTTGGAAGTGATAAAGTGTCACACTTCTTTATTGGTGCTGCATGTTACATGGGTCATATTGTGGATTTATAGCATGGATCATGATGGTTGATTCAGATTCACAATGGAGTCTTTGAGTTTTGATGGGGTTTTTATTATTATTCTCACTTTGATGTTATTAGTCTTATACTTTGCTACTCTATTGTATTCTATTTTTATATTGATGGCATTACTTGGATTTATTTTTCATTTTGATCAGGAAACTTGTTGTAGTATTTTTTAGGGAATTTTTGGTTGGGTTGTTTTATTTCTAAAATAGAATATATTCCCCCAATTTTACTGAATCCAATGGAATTTATTTACAACCTTTGGATCCTTGGGGATGTCACTTAATTCTATATATCAATTCCATCACAACTCTTATTAATGAAGAAGGGTGACATGTTACAAGAACCATACTAACTATAATGTCTATTCGTAGAAGGGTTTTTCTATTTAACGAATTCATGATTCAAAACCTATAAAATGACATAAAATTAATGATGTTCACCAGAATAAATCAATTATCTCATCCAATAATCAAAACATCAAACCACAGTAGTCAAATCACCCAATAATGAAAGATTAAAAAATTAATATTAGTAAATATAGTGTTATATTTTATCACTTACTTTCTTCCATGAACTTGTTGTATAAAAAATTAATTTATATCAGTTATTACTATTTGGGTGGAACAAATGATCAATAAAATTGTCTACAAGAAACTATATGAAATCCCAAAATTTTGATCTTTCTATACCAGTACATCCCGTTAATGTTGCATTTGTACTTTAATAATATATATATTTAAATCTTCAAATGAATCCAAGGTGGTTTCTTAATATAGTCAAATAATTACTATGTATGCTCAATATTGATCTTTACACTTTGTCATGTACATTCTCTAGTAAATTGGGGACTTAAATGGATAAAAACATTCTAGTGAGACTTGTTATTAGAGGAACCACTCATAGAGATCTTCATCTAATGTACTAAATAACTGAATGTAGCCCTTCTTAGAGATAATAATAAATATAATAATAAAGAGAAATTGTTATCTCTGATTTAAAAATAGGTAGTATATGACTATGCATTCCCTACACTAGCTCAACTAGAGGTCATCATGGAGTAATTTCAATACAACACAAAACATAGACCTCACAGCACAACTATTATATTTATTGATATAACTGATTGGATAAGCAGTAACCAGTATTATGTTTTATAATCTATAAATAAATCCATTCACACAAGGGCCTTAAGATATTTCATCTCCCTCTATCTTTATCTCTATATCCCCAACTACCCAGAATCAAGGGTAAAAAGTACACATATGTTTTACATTATCAATTAATAAAAATATTTAGTAACCAAGTCTTGGTTTAGTAAAATAAAATCATAATTTTATTTTAGATAATGTTATATAGCTTGTTGTTGACATTTTAAATAACCGAATCATATATCATCCTTAGGGTGATGAACCATAATAATTCAAAGAATTTTTTTTTGATTCTTATAGGATATGTATAATGCATGAACATATCTCTATTTTAACCCTTGAACAAGGGTAATATGAAAAACCATAAATCACCCATCATTGTATTACAAATTATGAAGTTGTAACATTAAAAACCAAGAATAACAACTATTTCCTTAATAACGTTCTCTTTCCATTTGTGTGGGATATCTAAAATATATCACAATGTCCAACTCAAGCTCTAAAAATATTTCTCATCAGTCAACCATGCCCAACGTCATAAAATAATGGAAAACCAAAATATGAAAAAACTTTGAACTATCTATGGTATAATTCACTTATACTATTACTAAACTTTAGAGTTGTGGACCTCATGAACACAACCCATTTGGGTTGTGGTTGTAGGCCAATAGAGATAGTATACAAGTTATCATGGAAGGATGATGTGGTGTTATTTTATTATATTTTTTCACATTATTTTCTAATATATATTTGTATTTGAATACTAAAATAAGTTTTTACTTATTTTTTTGATTTTTGAACATTGTGTAAAAAAGATGTAATTTATTCATTATTTTAATGAGATTGATTTGTGTAGGGGTGTTAATTATTTAAAATTAAGCCTATTTGTATACTCATTTAATTTTGAGAACATTGGTTTCTTATCAATGAGAAATAATTAATTAAAAATTTACTGAATCATTTCAAGTGTTTTTTAGAAAATTAAATGATCCAAGATTCTGGGTTTAATTTCTAAATATCGTTTTATTTTTTATTAGATCTACAAAGGGGGAGTAATTATGTAATGACTTATTAAATCATAAATATCCCCACAGAGATTATTGTCTCTTTTGAATAATTTTTTTCATCTCATATATCCATAATCAATGGGCTCAAAATAATGAATTCCTTTAATCCAATTCACATTACCAAATTTTTTATAACCCATATATAGAAAAATCTAGGTGAAAACACATGGTGATATTTTTAATTATTTTAATTAAAATAGTAAATCCCTACCCACCGTCATCTATCAAAAATAAAAGGCTCCTAACAGTTCATATTTTCTACAATTTACCACATAATTAAATTAACATGTATTGGTTTCATCTGTAGAGTTTTTCCCACATTGTTTAAAATAATGTTAGATAGAATAATAGCTTAATGAATATATTAAACTAGCATGTGTCGATACCAAATCGTAAAATAGTTCTCTATTCTGGATCTAGTGCCACTAAGGTAGTTGGCTATAAATTAATAGCATTTCATCAAAGCTATGTGGTTGAAGATGAGAGAACCAAATATGGACATCTTGGTTCATTTATGTGAATGATACATTGAACATGGACTATATTGTTTGAATTTGAATATAACTCTATTTGAGGATTGAATCAAGATGGAGATTAGGTGAGGTGAAAATGGACAATGGTTGTTAAAGCATGATTCATAATGGGGAGAATAATAAAGTAAATATGCTTCGAGATCTGGGTCTATCCAAGAAGATGTTAACCAAAATCATAGTTGGAAACCATGATATGGGGAGTCAAGAAAGGCATTGGGAAATATTTTAATAGTCAAATAAGAATTGATGGAACTGAAAATGGTATTTGGTTTTGGGTGAGCTCATTGATGAGAAATGTATATGTGATGCGATATTGTTTTTTGAGATGAGTTTGAATCATTGACGAAGAATCATGTTTGGTATAGGTGAATTTGATGCGATTCAAGATTGAGGAGAACATATATTGTTAATTTTAGAAAAAGAAATTTATTATAATTTATTATTAGAATACATAGAGGCTAGCATGACAGGACATGATTAGAAATTAATTCATGTTTGCATGTGGTTGAATTTTTTATATATTCAATGATGGTTTTAGTTTCATAGACCAAATGACAGTGATATAATATTCCAATTGGTTTGTCACATTAATATGGAAATGGTCAAGGTATGTAGCCATGTATAAAATAAAAGAAGGAAATTAAGGTTATTTTTATGTTTCACATTCATAGATATAGAGAAAATCAATAGGATTAGAATTTTATAGATATTTTGAGGAAAAGAGTTTCCGCTTTTTTCATTGTTGATATAGATTGATGGATTATCTCAAACATAAACCATATATAGATATGTAATACCTTTGGATTTGTTTAGTTTTGAATGGTTATTTCTTTCAATGAAGATATCATTTCAACACCTTGCTATAAATTCTGTCTATATATATATATCATTGAAATTCGATTGATTTTTTATGAATTTATTTTCAATCATTCTGTTTATAGATTCTTTATATTATTTATTGGTCACAACTCTGATCCAGGAGTGTCAATTGTTGATTATATCCAATTTAATTGGGAAGAGTAATATATTGATGTGGTCTCTCACTTTTTATGTTTCTCCATCCTCATTTGAGGATTGCGAGTATAGTGAGAATCAACTATTATGAACATGGTAATTTTTTAGGGTACAAAACATCTCCTATTGAAAGACGAATGATATATAATATTTCAATTTTTATTTCCAGAATTTTGAGCTTAACAATATGAATATTTTGTGATTATAATTCATGTATTTATGGAGTTATTATTTTCAATTATGTGTCAATTGATACATAAATAATGAACTAGGGGATCTAAAAAAATTCCCTTACATTCAATTAATAATTTTCCTTACTCTGGAAATGTTTCTATAATTAATCAAGCACACTTATACTTGTTAAATTCATTTATATCACTGATATCTTAATAATGTTGGAATAACTACATTATATCATATAAATCTCCTTAAAACCATTTACTAAATATAAATACTTGAAATAAAAGAAAACATTAAAATAAAACTCACTATAGACTAATCAGGGTTATATAATACTGAAAAAATTTGGGGATTAAATTTTTAAGTGGGTTAAATATGGATAAACCCAAAAACATAAATTTATGTCTTTTTTGGGAGGATAACATGTAATTTAAAAAAAGATAAAAAAATTATAATCTTCTTAATAAAAAGGGAAAAAATTGTTTTAAAAAAATTTGGGTATATATCTCACAAAAAAATATAGAGACTACCAAAATTTAAGATTCATTACTTTTGAGATAAAAAACATTTCAAAATAGAAAAATACAATACATCGAATATAATATTTTTGTGAGAGATAAATCTTCAACACCAAAATCACAAAAAAATTATCCACTAAAAATAGAAGTCACAAAAACAATCATGAATAGATTAATAATGATCATTTAAGGAGCTATCTACGTGTGATTTTGAAAATAAACATAATTGTCTAAGATACATTGAAATAGAAACATTCTTTGTGATTCAATCAGTTTTGATTCACCATTTACTGAAATTTTATGGATGTCCTATAGAGGACCCATAAAAGCACTTAAAAATATTCTGTACTGAGATTATCACTTTAAAACCAATGGGAATTAGTTAGAACCAAATTAAAAAGAGGTAATTTAATTTTTCCTTAGATAAGGTGGAAAATGAGTGGTTTTACTACTCCCAGTCTACTTCTATAGGGATTTGGAATCAACATAAATCTATATTTATATAAAAGATTTATTTTTATCTAGGATTACCTCATAGATAAATAATATACGTGGGACATAAAAGTTTCTAGGGAAACTCTAAATGAATATTTTTATAGTTTTAAAAAGTTTTTTTAATTCTATCCTCATCACAATATTTTCGATTAACTCTTACCCATCATTTTTATGATTAGCTGGTTTTTAGCATGAAAGATGTTTCTATTGTAAGTTATTTAGGGGATTTTATTTTTTTTGATGCTAGAAATATAATGTCTAATCTAGGTGAAAATTTAAAAAAGTTTCTGTCTATGAGATTAATTAATGTTAAACCAGTCATGGAATTATCTACATCTAATTCTAAGGATTTCTAAATTGAATTTCAGTTGAGTTATCTCACCAATATGATGAGACATATGATATATAACTCTATCCCTTTTGAAATTCAGACTAAATCAGTTTTTCATATAAAAATAAATTATGATATTTTTCTTATAAATATATATTTAATTATTTATGTCCATAATTACAAGAAACACTTGAATACTATAATCTGATATTCTCGAGGAAGCCTTTTAAAAGAAACCAAACCCATTAATTTTTCAGGACAAACAAAAAATACCATGTCTGTTCAACTAAAATAAAATTTTAACAAATGATGGAACTAAAAATATAATAATATATTGAGTAGGCCTAGAAAAACAATATGTACTTCCAAAACTAAAACATCAATCAATAGACTATGTCCAATCTAGAAAAACTTGGTCATTAATAAGGTATGAAACTCAAATACTTTCAAAATCATGACAACTAAACACTTTAGAATAATAAGAGGAGTTATTGATATTTTTACTCAATTGTAAATAAATATGAAGATATTTCTTAACAACAACATGCGATTTATATAATATTGTAACATAGATGGGTAAACTGGAAATTTAAATTAGCTTTTGAAAAGAAAAATAAGTGTATTTTTCCATCACATGTTTATGTGAACTTGGTATTAAGAGTTAATTTTAGTTCCATTATCCTATAAAGTGGAAATAATATTCAAAATCCACGAGATAATATCGATGAAAAAGAACCTAAAATGTATTTTCTCACTTTTGAAACAAATGTAAAACCACATGATGTCAAAAAATAACTCAATGAAGTAGTTCTTGAAACTGTTGAATCTAAAATTTAACATGTTTTCTACAAGAATAAAATAAGAAAAATAATATAAAATGGATGAAATCATTCTTTAATAAACTTTTTAGGAATTTGTTAACTATATGGGATTATATAAAGGGATGAAATATTTTTAACATGTCATGAAAATATACAAGGAACCACAATCTTACCCATTACTCATTTTTCCTTTCGAGCCTAATATCTTTACTAAATTGGAAAATAATGTTCTTCAATCTTTTAAGAAAAACCATGTTAATATTTCCTTGTGTAATATATGAAATGAATCTTTAGATATGATAAGTATCCAAAGAAATTACATACTCAATAAAGTACGATGAAGGGAGGTGAAGAAATATATTTGGAGAGGAATGATTCCTCCATGATAAAACACACTCTCTCTATTAAATACATAGATCCAAATCCATATAATAAATTTTTTATTATTATAATAAAATAACTTGTAGATGAAATATTAGATTTATGGGACTCTATAAATATTATCTCTTATTCTAAATTTTCATCTATTCGTATTGGAATTCGAACAAACAAGTTCAAAGTTCAAATTACCTCTTCACTACCATTTACTAAAACTTTGAAGGATAATTGAACTTTTATTAACCATGTCGGATTTTATATAAGGTTTATAAATAAATTTAATAGAAATAATTTTCCACTGTCAATAATTATATAAAAGTATTTTCCTTTTGTCTATGATATGAAGTTTATATACTCAAGAAGAATCCAGTGTCACCATAAATTCGTCAACCACCTAATCTGAATATTATATTTTACTTGGTAACAAATTATTCAGATTTAACATTAGGGTTTTTAAATGGAAAATATTTGAATAGAAGTCACATGTTACTGATTGTGATTTAGGAACACTAGATGTTTCCTAGTCTAATTACTACTGAACAGATATAAAATTATTAGTTATTATTATTTCCCTTGATAAGTTTAGATGATATTTTTGGAGTCTAATGTTATGGTTTTTACTAACCATCATGATATTAGATATATTATAAAGAGGAAATAATAAAACACAAGTCCAGTTAGATGGATATTATGGATTCAATAATTTTACATAGATATCCATGATTTTAATGGAATTGAGAAGGATGTAGCTAATCATTTGAGTGGAATACCAATTGATTTATGTCTCAGAAATTCATCTGTTGAACAAATTTGAGTGTTTCCCCTTGTGATATGATTAATTCTACCTCCATGGATTGGAGATCATTTATTTACATTCATAATTAATTACCCTTGCTTGTGGTAGTTGGGGAGTAATCAAAACACTAGGTGGTTTATAACATACATAATATTTCTTCGGTGTTGAAATACCACCATAACCTTTGTTGTGGGGGACAATTTGGTACAAGAGGAAAACTACAAATGTGTTGGATTTGGAGTTATCATCCCTACAATTTTAAAGGATTCTACTAAGTTCTATAGGGATTCTAAATTTTATTTGTTCCAAGGAAGTGTTTCTAAAAGAAATGATATTCCAAAAAAAATTATTGATTTATGATATATTTTATGTGTAGGTAATTGATTTAGTTGGGACATTTACATATTCATTTGGATACAGATATATCTTGATTTCAGTAGACTATATGTATAATAGAATTGAATATATTATAACCATAACTGATGATGAAATAATGTGGTATTTTTTAAGAGAAATATTTTTTAATGATTTGAGATTCAATGGTTTTTTCTTATAGGCCATGGTAATCATTTCTAAAAAAAAGACATTGAATAATTTTTCGGAAAGATATGAGGTTAGTCAGAATTTATCCACACCTACTTATCATGAATGAAATGTTATTGTTGAAGTGTGAAATATAGATATCAGTAATGTTCTTTATAAAATATATAACCCAAAAAAACGAATTATTGGATTTTAATACTTGGGGATTCTTTGTGGTCATATAATATATAAAATATTACTCAAAAAGGGATTTCACTACTCAAGATAGACCGTGGTTGATCCTTCCATTTTCTTATTGAGTAAGAACATAATTTTTTTTATTATTGATTCAATATATTTGAATTTTTTTAATGTCGGAAGGTAGTTGATGTTTTCTCAGTATCTAGACCAAATTAGAAACAATTATGATGAAAACTAAAGGTTCTTGAAGAGAAAATAATGGTTTTAAGGAAAATATTTTTATCACCAATTAATTTTAGACTGAAGATAAATTGAAACTATAAAACTCTAATCTTAAACACTTCCCTAATAGATTCCATTAAAAATGGGATTAACCTTTTATTGTAACTCATGTTATTTTAATATTAATTAGAACTATTGGGAAAGATTTTAGATTCACTATAAATGGACAAAGAATTAATATGTTTAGAGGAGTGATTAATGACACTCGGGGTGAGAGGTTCCTTTTTTTAGATGTTGAATACCACTAGATCATAGTTGTTATATCTTCCATTAATTTTTTTTTAGAATTAGTATGGGGAAAGGTAATAAAATTTTATAGTGTTATTTGATTCATTTTATTTTACAGTGCTACCCTATAGAGAATAATGTGAGCTTGGTTGGAGGGTTTTGATTACATTTTTAACCATAACGAATTAATCTTGGGGATGATCTCGGCTTTATGGGCAGTAAAATTTTTTATTTTCAATTTTCTAGTGAAGATACATAGTAAATAAACTCTATTTATCTATTGGATCTAAAGAGAGTTACATTTGATGATATAATAAGGGGTATTATAGTGAATAAAAAGGAGAATAAATATTACATATCAAGGAGGTTATATATAAAAAATACAATGTTTTTAGGCCTTTAAAATTATATTACATCTTAAACATTTGTACATTGATTAATTAGAATATTGAAAAACAAGAATTTTTTCATGCTAAAATTAGTAGTGAAATAAATGTATCCCTATATTTATATTGGATATTTTAGAATATGTGTTATTATATTATAGTTTTAGTTATTCTTTTCTTAGTTGGTAATCTATTTTAACACTTCCTTAAATAAAAACTCATTTAAAAGACTAAATTTAGTTGTATTGTGGAAGTGGTATCCCGTAGGAAAAATTTTCAAGTAATGAGTAATTTAATATTTATGTTTTTATAAAAAAATAACATTCATATTTCTAATTAAACTTTTTACAACAATTTATTTATGTAATTTTAAAAATATTATTAAAACAAAAAGTTTCTTTTTGGTACTCTTTTAATAAGTTCACCATTAGAGAGTATGTTGAGTGTTTATTTGGTTGTGTGTGGGGTGTAAATGTTCTCAATTGAGCATAATTGAGAACACATCAATAAAACGCCTGTTATTGTTAATAATTTGAAAATTTCAATCATCACATAATAATTTTCACCGGGTGATTATTTTTTCTCAAATTTAAATGTTATGAAGCAACATTTAGAAAATTAATATTTATTAGCTTATGAGTTTAATTGGGAGATTAATTTTTATTTACCATTTATTTTATTATGTTAACCATTTGGGAGATTTTTATATAATCATCAATTCTATTTAACATTTTAATTTGATTTAATTTCATAATTAATACATTTGAATTGATTATGAAATAAAAATCATAATCCACGTTGAACCACTTTCCTATAATTAATTCATTATTGTATTCATCATGATTTTTGATGGGATATTTATGAATATTTTTTATTATTAATATGTAATCATATAAGAGGGTTTTTAATTATTATATATTTTATTTAGGTATGTATTCTATCCTGAAGTCAAAGAGATGATTCATTATTTTTATGAAAATTGAATTATGATAAATTATTTGTCTGTTTTTTAATGTCAATAATTTTTTTAGAATAGAAAAAAAATTTACAAAAAAATTATTAAAAATGAAAGGGGAATTTACCTTTAAAATTTAGTGTACCCATACGGAAAAATACTTTCGATAATTGATTCGTTGTGTTATCTCAATGATTCATTTTGAAATTTATTTTCTTCTATTGATTTTTACAAATTAATTCCATAAAAAAGAAATCTATTAAGGGTTTTGGAATTGGGTGTGGTGTTAATTAATTAAATTTTTCCTCACCCTATTTCTAAAATAATATTTATTTTTGTTAATTTAATGAGAAAATATTGAAATCATATTTTATTGTTGAACGTTTTGTGAAAAAACTAAATGTTTTATTATTAATATACTAAGAAAGGTGTTTTAGGGGATAAATGTTTTTAAGGATCAATGTTTTTTCTTTTGATTTAATTTTAAGAAAAATGTTTTTGTTGATCATTATGAAATAATATTTCAAAATATTGTTTCAAAATTTAATTTATTTTGTTTCTAAAATTTAAAATTCCCATTTTTTATTGTTTAATTTAAAAATAATTTTTGGTTATTGTTTTAGGTCTTAGTAGGGGAATTGAGGAAATCATGACATATCCAATTTATAATATCCCCATATAGATTAGTAACAATTTTATAGAATAATTGTATGATAATGTGTTTGAATTATATGGTCTCTACTTAGAAAATGTCTTTTATCCTATTCATATAGACATTCTTTAGAACCCATGTGTCTGAATTGCCAACATAATCCACATAGTCATAATTTCAGGAAATTGAATTTACATTTCCAATTCCTATAAACATACATGGATCCAAAAGGAAAGCCTAATCACATATATGATTTGACATTCCTTACATACATTGTGAAATTGATTTCTACTGTTTTTTTTTTCAAAAAACTTCTTTCCTTGATAATGATAATTGAATAAGACCCTATCCAAACATGATGATTATGTCAATCTGGGGTGTCTGGAAAATTCATCCAAATCTATGGAATGATTTTCAATCTAGTTACTCTGAATATATTGGCTTATACTTAATGGTTTTTTATTGAATCTATGTATTTGAACAAAAGATAATGATATTTGTTCATCATAGTTTCTTTTTGAATATGATGATTAATACATAAGCTTGGTTGATTGAATATTATTATATTCCTGTAAAAGTATTGGAATCAAGATTTATCTCGAGTTAGTAGAACCTTTATAAAGATTATAAAAGCATTATTTATATTAGGAATAATAATAATGTTGATATTCCTCATGACACGAGCCATTCAATGAAAATTCTAACTAGAATCGAATTATAAAACCACAATCCGAGTAGTCAATGATAGAATATGAAATGTTTTTTAGGTTAAATCCTTAGTAGAGTAGCTCAAAATCTTTTCCAAGGAAATCTAAGCTCAATAATACATGAATTATACATGCTATGACATAGTTTTTAGAAGATATTTAATTAATGAAAAAGAATTGCGTTTTTTAAGAGAATATAAAGTGATTAGAATATTGAGGTTGATATTTATTGTTAATTTTAGAATCAGAAAATAAGTAAAATTTATGACAAGAACTAGTGTAGGACAATTATACAAGACTTGGGTGGAAAATATGGATCATTTCCATGTAGAATAATTTTTTTAAGTTACTAAATAGTTACATTTTTGGTGTCCAGAGGACCGAGAGTCAACAATACATTTTTTCTGTTACTTTAATAAGGTGGTGTTCAAGGGATGTGACCTTGGAGAGATTATAAGTTTTTTATAAGGGGGATTGTAAAGGAACACATTACGATATATGAATCAAAACATCAAGAGTATAATATTATAGAGTGTTCATATATGATAAATTTTTCTTCTTTCAATGGAGATATAAACAAAATTCTTCTCTAGAACCTCAACCATTTCTAGATATGTTATTTGTTTTTTTAAAAACCTATAGTTTGAAATTGAAATTTGTTTCCAAGATTAAATAATTTGAAATTTTACTATAATTTCTATAGTGATTTATATTTCATTGATATTCAATTGAATCTTCCGGAATATATTTTCTATTATCCAGTGTTTCTCTTACTTCCATTATTTAAAGACCACAACTTTGATTAGAGAGTTTCAATTGATGATTGTTTCATGTTTATTGAGGTTGAGTATGAGATTGAGGTAGGCACTCTCTAATTAAATTTTTCAATGCTTGATTGAGGATTGTGAGTATAATATCTTCTGACTATAACACCCCAAGATTTAATGCTATGTATCCTTTTAAATTCAATTTCGTTGACAATATAGGTTTCACTCAACACCAATATTATACGATCAATGATATAAAATTAAATATCATTATTTTAAAATTACTATTATAACCAAGTTGTTTAAAGATGTAGTTGTTTTAAAACTATATTTTGACACTTTAAAAAAATTTATTTGAAAAAAAAATTATTTTCAAAAAATATGACTATAAAAATTAGATTTGGGTGAAATATTGGTATTTTTTGTAAATATTCATTTTTTAGTGAATATTTAGAAACCTTGATTTCTATACAACTGTCATATTCATTATATCAATAGTCCAGTTATGATTTGAATACTAAATTCACCTAGGATATTATACATAAAATTTACACATATTCTGAATTAAAATATATTATATTTATATCATATAATAAGTATATATATATATATATTAAAATAATTAATTAATAATTGGTATTTTTGTGAAACGTAAATTGTAATTAGAAATTTTGTTATAAAAATACAGATTTGAATTTAAATTTACGTCCATTAAGGATATTAAAAAGTAATATTTTATTCTTATTATTAGAAGACAATTTTATTAGACTTTGATTAATATTCCAAAATATCATAAAATTAGTTATAATTTTAAAATCATTATTTTTCGAATGAATGAAGATTTTATTTAAAAATTAAATTTTAAATAGTTATAAAATTATTTTCATATAATGGTGTTAATTTTTTAATTCTACACATCGTCTAATTTTTAGGGTAAATTGTTTATATTTTTCTAAAATAGATAATATTTTATTGAATTGTGAGATACTATAATTTACAATATTTAACAAAATACAAGAATTATTGATCCATAGATGGTGTATGGATGATATAATCCCATAATAGCAAACTATACATCAATATTATTATATATTTAGTTATAATTTCTCAAACTATTCAAATTCATAAGCTAACATAATAAAAAATGCATAAAATATTAAAAAAACTCCTCTCCTCCCACTAAAAATACCACCCCTCACCACCTTTTCACCTCACACTTCCAAGGCATCATATATTTCTTATATTCCCCCAATTCCCTCTCCCCAACCCCTTACCCATGTTATAGTATTTATATTCTACCCAAAAGTTGTTTTTATGTTTCTTACGGTAGTTCTTGAGAAGAAGAATTCAAGAGGTGAATCATTTTTCGTTCTATTTCAATTTATTATAATTTAATTTTTTCTTATTTTATGATTACCTTTTCTTTTATAAAATTCATGATTACTACATTAGAATATATATTTTATAATTTTATTTTTTTTAATGGAATATCCATTTTCAAACCCTTTATCCTTTTCCGTTTTATTTTAAAAATGAAAACATAGTATGTGATGTGCTGCTTTTCCACCATGGTGGATGATGTGACTTAATTTGCGATTACATCCATAAAGACTAGTTTTTAAACAATATTTCTAGTAACGTTTTTTTATTATACATATAATAAGTTATATAATATTCTGGAACCATTATATATACATGATATAAAGAAATAATAAAAAACTAGTTCTTAACGATCAAAAAACCGCAAAAATGATCTATAAAATAACCAATAATGATTAATATAATGAATCATCCTCATATATAGGAAAAAATATAAGACTATTAATTATTGTATATGTTTATTAATAAAATATTATTTAAATTTTAGATAATTATTTCTATTTTACATGGCCATCCATATCCATGTAATAGGAAACCAATCATGAAAACCAAGGAAATGTTTACTCCTGAATAAAGGAATTAAATAACATTACTCATAAAAAATGATATAAATGAACATAATAAAATTATAATGAAACAAATAAATGATTAAAAGATAATGATTTAATTTTTTAATTAGTCTAATTTCATTATCATGTACCTTGATAACATGTTCAAAGCACTTTTGGGTAGAATGTAAGGGTTTCTTCTCGAACTTTCATTTTCATTCGGTTTATATTTTCTCCATATTTACACCAATATAATTCTTCATATATATTCTAAATTATATTTATATGTTTCAAAATCATGTATCTATATCAGTTAATCTTTATTTTATGGGTAAATACATGTTTTAGAAGGTTCCATTCTAAATTCTTCCTGATGCGCAAGACCAATTAAAGAGGACTTCTCTATTTTTACCTATTTTCAAGTACCATCAATAATCTATTTTAAGAGGCAATTTTTTATAAAATCACAAAATTTTCATGAAAAACAATATTTTTTCATTTTTATTTTTATAGAAAAAATTATGAAAAACACAAATAATTTTTCGCAAAATAATTATTTGTTAAAATTTCAAAAGGGTAATCCTCTAAATAATTCCATGATTATTTAATTAAATTATTTTCATCTATATAAAAAATTTTGGAACATATTATTCATTGAGATTGATATTTTGTTTGGTTAAAATCTATCATATTTTATTAAATATTTTATGGCCATTTTTTATTGTGGATGTGATATCTTGATACCATTCACCATACTACTCCAAATGGTTAGTGATTAAGTTTATTTACTTGGGAAAGATATTTATATTTACTTTTTTATTTTTGGTTTATTCTTAACCCCATTTATTTGAGGAATGCATTATATTTATTATGTGATCGGTGTGTCCCACTAAATCTCCTGGATGAATTGTTTGGTCTCATGGGACAAACCATAAATAGATTTTGGTCATGGCATTAAAAATATGTTTTTATATATCTTATCATAGGCCAAGACTATATGTTTATGTTATCTGGAATTAGGAATTACCACATTATGAAATTACTAATTGAAAATCCATGTGATTATTTGATTAGTTGAATATCGATGTTTAAGATTTGTTTTCATGTGATTATTTATATTCATTATTTATTTAGATTTTATTTTTATCAATATTATAATAATGATTATGTTATAATGGATTGTGTTTTTAGTAATTCACTATGACTTATTTTTATATTAGATTATGCTATTTTAAATACCCTTACTAAGTATATGCTATCACCCCTTTTATTAGTTTTATTTTCCCCTAGAATGTTAATATTAATATAATGAATGACCTCAAGGGATAATATTGGAGTTATGGAAGTTTTAAATGGAGTTTATATATTGTTTCTTCTTTCAAGTTGTAATGTGAAACTTTTTTTGTATCAATTTTTCCAAAACTACAAAACTATTCAGTACATTGGGATGAAACTTACTTGTTTATTATATGAATGTAATAATGTTATGTAATGGATCTAGGAAACTGGGGTCTAGGTCTTTACAGTTGGTATAAAAATAAGATTGGAAGAAAAAGAATGGGAATTAGATTTAGAAAACATATATTTTGGAACAAAACCCTAAGATAGATTTTTTGGAAAAAAATTAAAGAAAATCCTATATTTTTTGTAAGGTAGATATTATGTGGGTCTTAATAATTTTATGATCTAATATAGTGTACGTGATTCTTTAGAACTGGCTCCTAGAAGTAGGAATGAGAACCACATCAATGCTCAAAATCCCTAGAGTACGAATGATCCTTTATTCAAAGGGTTTAAGACATCCTTTAGAAGATATGTTTTCTTCCAAATATTCTCATCATATGAAGAAATAATATCATATTCTAACATGATATAGAATAATTATACAAGTATTAAAGCTTAAAAAGGATGTAATAGAATAAGAGTAAATATGTTAAAATCAAAGATAAATAGAAGAAGGGAAAGATTTATTTCCCCACATGTGATAATTTTGTAAGGAAACACCTTGGTAAATGCATAAGATGAAAATGAGTCTACATCAAGTGTGGAGAAAATTCCACCATTATCAACATTTTAATGAAAGAAAATAATTTTCTAATGTTCAGTGCTTCAACTGCAAGGATATGGGACACTTCACAAAACAATGTCTCAAGAATAAAAGTAATATACACAAACACATGATAATTGATGCCACTTCCATAGACAAAGAGTAATTATTAATATTCATGTGTTTAGATTCATGAATTGTTTTATTTGAGTATTTAATCAATAATTATTTGTTTTTTTGAATCATTATATATATAAATATTGTACTACACTAATTATTCATTAATTAATTTCATGCCTGCGATGAATAACACCGGTAGTCTATAAAAGTGATTCTATAGAAAGTTGATCTTCTTGAAAATACATAAATTGGGAAAGATAACCATAAAAATGTGATTTATATTGAGATAATATTAAATATATTTTTATGTGATAGTATTTATAACCATGAAGGTGGTTTGTGATCCGATGGTCTATGTTATGATGGATTTATTAGATGTTTGGATTTAAGGACAACATGAGCTATTACTCATAAAAGCATGCATGTTTCAATTTGTTTTAAAGTAGAATAAGTTATTCATATATTTGGAATTTGGTATTACGATCTACATTATTTGAAGAATATAATGATATTCTGATTTTTAAAATTTAGTGACCATCCTTTTAAATTTATCGTAGAATGTGGAGAGACATGTTTTAGACAATTCTATAGATTAGAATCTTATGGAATGGATCTAGTTAAATATTAGAAATTATTATTTTTTGGTAACATGTGATGAAATTATTGGTTTTAATAATCATATAATGGTTGAATTAATGTCTTAAGGATGATATGATTCGTTAATTTTTCTTTAAGGTGTGAAAACATTATTTCAAACATTGATTTACTTGTGTAATGGATGAAGTGAAAATATATCAAAGCACAACCAAATATGCTATTATTATTATGAAATGGAAAGTAATAATGTATGATTATTTTATGAGGTGATTATATGAAAATTTAAATAATCCCTCAAATCTAGGAAAATTATTTTTGAACAAAATGTTTATCTATTTAATTTTCATTCTGATAAATAAAAGGTCTTGTAACCAATCAAAAATTTGTATCTTTGTGGTGGTAATATTTTTAATGAAATTGTTCTCTATCACTCTTTATCAGAACATGATGGTTATATTATAATTCCATTTACATATTTTCTATTTTCATTAGTGTAATTATTTTCAAATTCCTAGTTTGGTGGTGACCTCTCTATTTCCCTTTCCATATTCTTAAGAGGATATTTTATTAATCTAATTTTTGACGTGGGTTTCCCACAAATATATTTTGATGTTTCAATATTAGATTAGTGGAGTAAGATTTGAAATTAAGAGGATGAGATTTATAATGGAGGAAAGAATGTAGCACCCAATTATTTTATGGTATGTATATTTTTAAATATAATTTCCTTGATATCATAGGATTCACACAACACCATGCTTAAATAAACAATAATATACAATTAAATATCATTATTTTAAAATGACCATTATAATAGAGCCATTAAATCAGCTAGAATGAATAGTATTAGTAATATTATGAAATTTATATATTATATATTTAATCAAATGTTTTTAAATTAATATAAAAGACTTTATAGATATGATATAATAACGAACTTGATTTTGCGCAATAAAACGCTATATTTTTAAAGGGATTTTTACATCCACTTAATGGAGAACTTGTTTTAAAACTATATTTTTACACTTTTATAAATTAAATTCAAAAAAATAAACATTATTGTAAAAATGTAATTCCAAAATTATTTTACAGTTAATTTTTGGTATTTTAATATAATTTTTTTAGTGAATAATATAAATCCTAATTTTTACGAAACATTCATTTTCATTAAATTAAAAGTCTATTATTATTTGAATAGTAACATCACATATTAATTTATAAATAAAATTTATTTAACTTATGAATGAAAATATAATATTTTTATATCATAGAATAATTATATAATATTTTTCAAAATAAAAAATTTAGTATTTTTATATTAGTTATTCATAAAATAAATTTTTCAAATTTTATAATAAAAATAATTATATAAAATATAATTTATTTCCTTGAAATATGTTGATAAATTTAAATTTTTTACTTATTATTATAAAATTATTTTATGATACCTTTATTAATTTTTCAACCTATCATAAAATTAGTTATCAATTAAAAATTAGTATTTTTTTATAAATGATGATTTTAATTAAAAAATAATTTTCTCATATTTATTAAATTATTTTCTTAAAATTGAGTTTATTTTTTTAATTGTATACATAAAAAAATGAGAAGGATGAGTTTTTGGGATTTTACAAAAGATTTGAATTTTTAAGGAATTGTGAAATATTGTTATTTACAATATTTAACAAAGTACATTAATTATTGAGTCATATATAATGTATGGATGATTTAATCCCATAATCTCATAAAATACTTTATTATTTTAATATATTTATTAGTAATGTTTAAAATATTCATAGTCTTGGGAATAAATAATAAACAAATGAATACAATATCCAAATACACTCTTATCCTCCGACTATAAATACCACCCCCCACCACATCTTCTCCTCACACTTACAAAGACTAAAATCTTGATTATATTATATTGATTGCATCTCACAAACCCCTACCCATCATTATAGTTTCTCTGGTCTCACAAAAAGACCATTTTATGGTTCCTTATATGTGACGCCCTGAAAAAAAATAAGAACCTTGTGTTTGGTAGCGTGTTTGACAAGCGACAACAAGAGTGTAAGGTAATATAATATATGTTTAATTTATAATATATTTATTATTTAAAATATATTATATATATTTCAACTCATGAAACACCATGTTATCTCTAAATTCACGCGACACCAAGTTAGTTTACATCATACGCAACAACTACATTCTTCTATGGCTTATGTAACATGAAAAAGTGAACATCTTCAATGGCATGTGCTATACACAATACAGAGTCTTACTAAGAAATAATCTTTATTTAAAACATTATTATTATATAAAATAAGATATATACTAGACATCATGGATATTATTAACAAATTATAAAAATATATGGGTTAGACAAAAAAATAATTGATACAAATAAATTATAAATTAATATAAGAACCAACTGAATATTAAAACGATATTTTTATTGAAAAAATCATTTATGCATAAAAAGATATTTTTCCCTAGAAGATTGAATTATTAAAAATAAGCTAGTGATATTAATGCAATGAATGTGTTACATAATAAATCAAATATTTTTTATATTAAACCTATATATTTGGTAATCATAAGATAAGAGGAAACCTAATATTTTTCATAAAAAACAATATTTTTATTAAGGCATTTTTACCACCTTTTAATGGTGAACCTATTTTAAATATTATTTTTTAAACAATTACCAATTTATTTTAATAAAAGAAAAAATATTTTTTAGTTAATAATGTCAAAATTATACTAGGATGAATTTTTGGGATTTTTTCTAGAAGCAACATTTTTTTGTAAATAGTGAAAAATAATGCGTTTTAATTAAAAACATATTTTTCGTTTAAATAATTATTAATGTTAATTTGTATTATAAATTTTCATTAATGTGATATTGTATCAATTATGCATATATTAATACAATTTATTTTATTATAATCAATTTACCTTTTTAAATTCAATATAATAACATAACATTATTTGGATCATTTTTCTACTAAAACCAGTTAATCTGTCTCTCTATGAGATTCACATTAATACTAATTTTTAGGATTTTGTGATTTTAGTTTTTAAAATACAACATAAATTATTTTAATATATATAATAGTTTTTCCTAATAATAACAACTTAATTTTTTAAAAAATTTATCAGTAAAAGTTATTAAAATTAATTATAGTGATTAATGTGTAATTAGGCATCAAAATCAACTAAAACCCTAAGCTTAAAGACCCAAATTTCCAAGAAACATGTAGAAAACTCATTTAATGGAAATATTGCATCCATGAACCACCCGTTTATGATTTTGGGTTGTTTTTTATGTCTTTTTTAGGTAAAAACATGTGGACACCTAACTTCCTTTCAAGAATACCATGTGAGTCATTTTCCTACCCTATAAAAGGTGACCACCTCTACCATTACTCACATCTCTCTAAACACTTATGTTTACCCATGCTCTTCCCAAATTTATTCCAAACAGCCCCCCTCAACTTATAATACTCCATTTTGTCACAATACCTTCCATGGATTCCTTTTAGTTTAAACAGAATTTACCTGATTAAAAGGTAATATCTTTTCTCAATATCTCTAGTTTTATTTCCATTCTCCAACCCCTTAAATATCCTTCTTATATTCTTATATAATAACACAATAATAAAAAATAATCTAGTTTTTTTATTATGAGTGTTATACCTACATTTACCCAAATCACCATCTAATGGGTAATGAATATAATGTTTCTATGGGCTGAAAACTACTACCTCACGAAACGATGAATGTTCATTATTCAACTACATCCTCTCATGGTGGCCTTTATTATAGACAATATATTTATATATATTATGTATTATATTTATTTAATCTTTATATATCTTTAATATTTTTATTACATCTACCTTTTGTAATTTTCATTTTATGTTAATACGATAACATCGTTTGAGGAAGTGTGGACTACCACCCCCTCAAAGCATTGTTATTCTTCACACTAAACATGATACATAAAAAGGATGTTTTTAATTAAAAATAAGTTACATACAAAACATCAATAATATATTCATGAAATAATTACCTTTTGGATATATATCATTTTATTTATTACCGCCTCACAAACTTTAAAAGAGATAACGTCATTCGTGCGCATGTGGATTATCGCCTCCCCGAAAATATGTGATTCCTTTGAAACCAAAGAATTATATATACAAGTATATATGAATAAATAAAATTTTATATATTATATAATTATTATTCTATAATTATTTTAGTTACTTACCTTTTTTCTACAATGATTATTTGAAAATGGGAATGTTACACATGCATATGTATTACTTATCATCTCCATGATTGTAACATATTATCATTTTCATAACCATAATTAATGATTTATTTTATTAATATAATTTATGTAAAAACTTGATAATAATTTCATGTCTATTTTTTTTTAGATTTTATATAATGAACCCTATGACCCGTTTTGACCAATAATTGTTGTTTTCACACATAAATCCAATTTGGTCCAAAACCCCCAATGTAAACATAATTATATGAGTAGTTGTAAAAAATGTTAATAAGTAAAATAAATTTAAATATAAACATAAAAAATGATATTAAGAAAGTATAAAGTTAACCTAATTTTATTTTTTAGGAATTTAAATGGCGTTCACCCAAATGGAAATGCAAGGTAAGGGATTGTTGTCTCATTTCAATTACAAGAGGCATACTTAACTTTCATACACCTAATTTCATATATATGGTGTATTTATAGATGAATTGGAATATAAATCATGAACCCTATTATTGATAGGGTATTGAAATGTTTTTTTAATGTTAAATAACATTGTATTTTACCATTCATTTTTTACCACATTGGTAGTGGATTTCGTCTCAATTTACATTCCATTGAAACATGCTTTTCTTAGGCACAAATTCACATTTATTTGGTGTATATAATTCCCATTGACATGTTATATAATGAATATAATTATTATAATAATATTATAAAATTCATTTAATTTACTCATAATTATGATTTAAATGTTTCAATGTGGTATGGGACACATTGGAATGTTCAAATATCATCTTTCCTCGAGAATGTTTCAATGTCAACAACCCTTACTGTACTTAACCTCCCATAAGGTATCATTAAGAAATATATATTCGTTAATCAATATATATATTTGGTAAGGAAAATTATTTATTTAATATATGAGGAATGCTTTGGAAAAACAATACATTGGTTGGAGACCATTTAATGAAATCCCTATAGGTTGGGGAAAGGTGAATGAAATCCCCTCAATGCATCAGTAGTCTCATTGGACAAATTAGTTGCAAAAAATTTTGTGGATAAACTATATTTTTATGGTACTAGTTCCATGTTACTTTGAAATATAAAATCCAATAATTATTAATTTCTTTCATATTACTTCCAAATATTATTAATCTATGATATTTTGTGTCGACGTATCTATGGACACATTTCATTTTCAGTTCATTGATTCAATGGCATGTGTTTAAGTTTCATACCTATTCATATTTATATTTCCTTATATAGTTATTTTAATAGAATTTATTTCCTATTATTACATTTTCATATTTATTATGTTATTATATTTATCTTATTAATTACATGACATGTGTGTTTAGTTATTTACATTTCCATACTAACTATTCTAATTGATTCGTTATTGCTTTCGCTCTATTTTCACCTTACTGAGAATTTGAGCACACTCTTATAATGTTTAATTTCCTAGGAATCCTTGAAAATTAGTTTGAATTTTATAAAAGTATTTACTATATGGGTTAGAGTTATCATATGAGTTTTTTATTTATAAAAAAGACAAAAATTATGTTTCCATCAATGTATTAATTTGTAATACAATACTCATTTATGTATCTGGTTTACCAAGACTACTATACTAATCAGTTCTTAAGGGATTGATTCCATTTAATCATGCAATTGTATTTAGTATAAGACACTGAATTTGGGATATCTAGGTTTCGGTCTCTATATTACATATGATCTGAAGGAGAAGAATTCAATTGGTAATTCCTTTTTTTATTCCCTTTCATTTTTAATTTTTTTCTTCTTATCCTATACTTATCCCTTCTATAAAGAAATTATTGATAAATTTATTATATTATGTAAACTTTAATGTTATTATTTTAATGTATTATCAATCATCAAACACATTGTAAACCTCCTTTTATTCTAAAAATGAAAGCATCATATGTGATGTGTCGATTTACGGCCATCAGGGATGATGCGACTTCATCTTCCATTAGTGACTTCATGTATGTTTATAAAACCATAATTATTGTTAAAAATATTTTATTATACATATAATATGTTATTAAATGCTATGAAACTAATATATATACATGATATTAACTTATAGGACAAAACTAGTTTGTGATGATCAAAAACCCTCCAAAATGATCTAAACGATTATAGTTATAGTTTTTTATAATAATCAACCATCACATCTTGTAAAAATATATAATACCATTTAATAATATTTATTTTAATTAAGAACATATAATTTCAATTTTGTATAATTATTAACATATTACGTTATCTTCAATATATGTATAAAAGTAAACCGATCAGGGAAAACAAGGAAAAGAACACTCCCAAACGACGAAATTGATTCTCATAACTCATCAAAACAAGAATAAATGAAAATAAAAAGTTAATAATAAATAAAATAAATTATGAATAGATTTTTTAATAATTTATTAATGAATCTAATTTCATTATATGGAACATTAAGTACATATGTAGAACACTTTCACACATAAGGTAAGGGTATCTTCCCAGACCTCCATTTTCATTTAAATAATTCATTATTCCTGTTTATAGAAATTTAATTGTTCATAAATATTATAAGTTATATTTATATGTTCAAAAATCTTGTATCCAGATATTATATCGTTATTTTAAGGTGGAATAGTCATTTTATAGGGCTCCCTTCTCAATTATTCCTGATATGCATGCTAGATTAAATGGAACTTTTCAATTTCATACCCATTTTCAAGTACCATACCTAATCTATTTTGAGACACACTTATTTTTATGAAATAAATAATTTTTTTCATTAAAAACTGTATTTTTTTATTTCTACTTTTATAGAAACAATTATAACAAATAAAAATGGTTTTTCCAAATGAACTCTTTTTTGCAATGTAAAGAAGGGTAATTCCCTGAAGAATTTGTTGATGATTTTATGAGAGTATTTTTATCTATTAAAATACATATATTGAATCCTTTTCATTATTTAGATCTAACTCTTATTATTATCATAGAACATATCATTTTAAATGGATTAATATCATTTTGACTATGGAAGTGTTGTATTGATACCATTCACTAATCTACTCAGAATGGTTAGTGATTATGGTTACTAATTGGGAAATGTTATTTACCTTTCATATATATATATAATGTTAAAACCCATTCATATGAGGAATTAATTGGACATATTATGTGATGGGTGGGTACCACTATTGCCCCTTGAGGCATTGGTGGGTCTCTTGAGAGAAAATAATAATTGATTTGGCTGAGGTCATAAACTTTTATTTTCATATGTCTTTGCCAAGGCCTCGACATTATGTTTATGTTGTACAATATTATTCATTCCCTCAACATGAATTTACTAATTTATATGTGACTATTATACTACTATAATATCCATGTTAAAGATCCATTTTCATGTGATTATTTATTTGGAATTATTTATTCATCTTTTATTCTCTCAATATTATGCTCAAGATCACATTTATATGGAATTTTTTTAGTCATTCACCATAACATATTGATTATAATATCTTCCGTTGTAATACATACCCATAATGAGTATTATATGTAATCCCATTCTTTTGTTTTATTTTTCTCCAGGATGCGATGATATATATTATGAATGACTTGTAAGGAAAAAATTGGAGTTATGGATGTTTCCAATGGAGTTGGTATTTTTTTCTTTTCAAGTTGTAATGTAAAACTTATGTTTGTATTTGATTTTTTAAAATATAACTATTCTTTCCTTGTAGATGAGACTTCCTTATTTATTACAGTAATTTAATAATCTAAGTCACTGGCTCTAGGAAACAAGGGTTGGGGTATTTACATGGAATATTTCTATGCACTTGGTTATTATTGATCTTATTAACAGTATCTTCCTAAAATTAAAATATAATTTAATATTTTATATATTATTCTAAATATTTTGAGCTTAATGATTGAGTATTTTGGGATTATAAGTCATAAAATATGAGATATAATTGTTTTAATTATAACTCTTGTTATTTATAATGAATAAACCATGTGATCTACTATATTTGGACACTACATTCATTCAATCCATTTCAATGCTCATTTCCCCATTTTGTTTCTTATATATTGAAATTTCCATATTTTATAGTTTAGAGATATTGGAATTGGGACACTATAGTCATTTAAATCCCTTATATAACCATATAATAAATATAAAAACCTGATTGAAATGATTTTTTTAAAAGAAAAATCCCTATTTTCTTTACAGGGTTCTTCAATACACTAGAATTTAGGGGTTAAAATTTTTATATTGGTTAGAGAAATAAAAAATCCTCAGCCATTATGATATTATACCTATGGGTATAGATAAACCAAAATACTTATTGAAGAAAGAATTATTACATAAATCATAATAAAAAATAAAAAATAAAAACATTTTAGATATAGGGAGACTGTTAATAAATAGTAAACTATATGATTTATCAAAATGGGTTACTGTAATGTCACATAAATCATATTCAAACAACCAGGATCACATGTGTGTCGATTATATTTTTGATAGACCCCAAAAAATACTAGAGCTATCCGCAAAATTAGTGTACATCCTTTATGAGGTCTCCCCCCCCAACACCAACTATGATCAATAGATCAACCATAAATATTAGTTGGGACCTTTCCCTGACTAGGATCATGAGGAATAAAATCCTCTTGGGTACTAATGAGGAAAATCATGGTGTGGGTATACCCTATTAAGCAACCAAAAATGGGACCCCTAATAAAATATAGTGATTAAATGTGAATGTATTGTAATTTACAATTTTAAATAATTAATAAAAAATAAAAAAAAATAAAAAAAATTCATATCCTGCGTTCTAAACAATCCACTGAAGAGTAACCATACCAAAATTATTTACTGTTAGGATGTCTGAAATATCATAATAGTAATTGGGTGTCATGTTATAATTTATAACCATTGGGCATATCATCTTGACTTAACATAAAAATTGTTACATGATAAGCATATCCTAATAGCATGTCATATCAGAATGAGTATCATCATAATAAAAATAATCCATAAGTAGGAAAAATATTTCATAATGAAAACACACAAATAAAAATAGAATATCTGGGGAGAGGCATAATCACAAGTGGGAATGTAATCCCATGACTTGAGGCTTAATTCAATAGTAGGAATCAAATCCTATAAGAATCTTGTTTTATATAGGGATTTCATAATCTTGTAAGAAATTAAAATATAATACTCAATGCATCCCACTTCAATGGGTAATAACATATAAGAATGCATTCCATCCCTATTGGACCCAAATTGATAGAAACAGTGGACTGGAGGGGGTGAATAATATATTTATAATTTCAAAATAAAATTAATTAATGTTTCTCATTATATGAATCAAAAAGGTGTTGATGAATTTAGAGAATAATTAAATGGGAAAAAATTATAAACACATTGTTTTTATATCAGTTCGGAACCCCATGATCTTTTTATGCTTTTCAATCTCTTATAATCGATGAGAAAATCGGTACTAGCTAATAAAAATCACATTTAATGGTGTGATAACATGTTTAAAATAAAATTCTTTTACAATACCTATATACAAAACTGACATGAATTTTAAGAGAAGTTAGAACAAAATGTGACCTATTTTTTAAGTATTCACAACCCAATATCATACCATTTTTTATGAGTAATATATCATAAAAAGATTATTTTTATTGGGAAAAGAATAAACGAAGTAAAATATTTATAAATAGGTGAAATAAAATATATCATAGTGAATATCATAAAATAATAATGATCAAAGTCCCATGGGCAACATTGAATTTCACATCTTTCATTTTCTGTTGATCATTATTTTTTATAAATAGGTGAAATAAAATATATCATAGTGAATATCAAAAAATAATAATGATCAATAGAAAATGAAAGATGTGAAATTCAATGTTGCCCATGGGACTTTGATCACATCATCACTAATGAAATAATCATTGATGTTCTTTTCTAATTTTCCAATTAATAGACTTGTAATAATATCTCATCACTTTATTATCATGTATCAGATAAGAATTAAAGTGTGTCACATTAAATTCATTGAGCTTTATTTATAGAAAAATAACTAATGGATATCCATATCCCTTTTTCATTTCTCATCAAATTGGAATTTCAAAAATGTCATCACCACCATTGAATGGTTAGAAAAATGAATAATTACTAAATTTATTGTTATTTATTAATGAATTGTAATTTTTAAAAGAAAAATTCTTATCAAACTCTAATTCCAACATTAAATTCATTAAAACTATATTAAAGAGGATATTTAATACATATGATTGATTTTCAAAGAAATAAATCAATAAAAACAACTCCAAAAAAACTGCACAAATTCAATAAATCGAACATTTTAAGAAAATGAGTAAAAAAAATAATCATAGAATTATATTAAATTCCATAAAATTGAAAACATTTTGGAGGAACCATGATGTTCACATTTAATTTACAAACTATTTGGTAAAAAATTTGTTGTCTATAGATTTAATGTTTGGTATAAATTGTAATGTACAGTGAATACTTTTGAACATGTGGTCGATTCATTATAACTTGTGGTCGATATGTCATGGTGTGTGGTTAATCTATTTCTTATTTACAATTCACTGATTGTGGGGTTTATCTTACAATTGATACATTACAACATACAATCAATCATAAAATCTGTTATCAATTCATGTTTGGACAAAAATGTAGTCCATCGATATGTTAGTATCAACATGACACCACATGGGAATACAGGTTCAACTCATGATCAGAAATTTAAATATGAAGATGATTGGATTTAATGTGATCTTGCAACAAATAATTTTCATGCATGAATTTAGTTCTCATTTAATTAGTAATTTTTGGTGTCTTTGTTACCTCAAGGTATCATGAGACACATACACAAGAAGGACTTCATGTAAAAGATACTTGAGAGTGAAGAAGATAGTGAATAGTTATTGAACCATGTTCCTGTCATTGATCAACCATAAAAAAATGGATAAACTCCTGAAAAAAATATGCTTGTATGTATATACACAATCACTTAATGTTATTCCATAAAGGATAAAAACATTCTTCTGGTAGACAAGATGTGCAGTCGATGCGGTTGATATGTTTTTGTGTTATCATCCATATAGTGTGGTCAGAAATATGTCATGAGGATAAACAATGTACAAACATGATATGTGAATGTACTGAATATAGAGGCTAAATGGTTGATGGAGATGGGTGTTGTCAGACTATGCAATGTGTGTGGTCACAACAATACATCTATTTATCCAACGTAGGTAGCATAGTGGTTTAGATAATTAGAGTTCATATAAGGTATTTAAGTAATGTATATTGTAACATGGTCACTTCACCAATTTTTGAAAAACACATATACACGTGGTTGGTAGAAAATAAACCTTGTGGTCTCTTCAATAGTTTTCCATAAAAGTGGTTCATTGCATCGTTAACATTTCTACATATATATATATATATATATATTTCTAAAGACACACATATATATATAATGTATTTTAAATAAATATATATAATAATATATATTAAAATCATGTTTTTATAAAAATAATCATGAACAAATGGGTGATAAAAATGTAATAGAAAAAATAATCACATTAAACAAAATTATAATAAAAGAGGTGATAAAAAATAATCATAATAATTAGAACAAGATAAAAAAATTAAATCACTCAATCATTAACACAATAATAAATTATAGTCAATTTAAAATACAATAAATACAAGGTATGTGAAATTTTATAAAAATTATATTATTAGATATAAATTTAATTTTCCATCTTCAAACATTGTCAATATCCTATATTTCTTGATTAAAAAAACAAAATATTTTTTTAAATTCAAAATTATTTCTAGATTTTTGATATTAATTTAAATGTAAAGAAATAATTATTTCTTCAAATCATTCTAACTATTAAAAAATAAACAGATTAAGAAATTTATAAATATATTATTGGTAAATGTATTGATTGTTATAAATATCCCCCTTTATCAGTGCACAAGAAATATTTATTTAAAGATGACATGTATCTAAATTTTCAAACAATGATAACACACAATTAGACACGACAATTTAAAAACTAATTTTATTATATTATTGAAACAAACATATCTATTAAAACAATTTAACTTAATTAAATATTCAATATGAAATCTAAAAAAAACTATAACAATTTTTTGAAAATGTAGAAATTAATAATTTTTCTCAGGAAAGAGGATATTAAAATCAGTTATAAACTATAACTATTTATAATATACATTAATCAATGTTTATGATTCTAAAATACCAAGTAAAAACCTCATTGTCTCAAATCATGCCTAATATAATGGCTTAGTGGATATGTTAGCTAGTTGGTTTTCTTCTAGAATGAGGTCTAAAATTATATCTACTTTATTTATATATTCTCTAAAAAGATTAAATCTTTCATAACTATGACTCATAAAAGATAGTAATAGATTATTTTTATAATTATAAATGGAACTCGTATTATAAAAATTAAATTTAAATTTTACCAAAAAAACATTATAATCACATAAAGTATGTTTGATCCAAATTTATTGAGAAAAATAACTTTCAACTGCAGCACACTCAGCCTCAGTTGAAGATTGTATGAATCCAATCTTACAAATTGCATATTCTAGTGAACTTAGACATGATTAATCATTCTTTAGCTAATAATGATATTTTAGAATTATATTTTTAAATAATTAAGAAGAACTCTTAAAAAGTATGTCTCAAACTAGTCTGGGTACCCTGGTAACCCAATAACAGATCCAGACATAAAGTAGTCTAAAGGGTGTTCTCTATTCCCATGGGTTGGCAACCAGTATCTGGCATCCTAAAAACTGAATGTGAGAATTATTTTTTCCATTAACAAGTTGGAAGCGAAATAAACAAAACAGTATGTATACCAAAATAAAATACCCTACAAGTAATATACTAAATGTCAACGAGTCTTAAACAAATCCAATTTACTAAAACCCAAGATCAAAAATATATGAAAAACCACCCATTTTCCCAAGGTCACAAATCACCGAATCTATGTCTCAACAACTAGATCATCCTCCAAGAGATCTTTTTCCCTTTCTCGAACCTGGAAAGAGATAATCCAATAAACATCTGAAGGTACGAGTATGCTATAAGTTTAAATCCCTATAGTTTATCACCAACTATTCTATAATAGATTTCAATAGTATATTTACTAATGTAATGCATTCAATTTTTAAATAAACTAATTTTTAATTTTAAGGAATATATAAACAAATCATTCCAAACAGTTTAAATGATGAAAAATACATCAAGAAAAGTATTTCCAGATAATGGATTATTTCTAAAACATTGGAATAATATATATATAAATATATAACACTCTATAAAAATTAAGAAATAATGGAATAAAATTTAATAACATTGGCATAAATTTATATATCTAGTATAAAGAAACAAGAAACATGGTCATCTAAAAAATAGGCATGAAAGATCCATGATATAAGAATCTATACTCTCTAAGTGATTAGGGAAATATGTCTACACACACGTGCCTTGGACACTGGTAAAAGGTGACTCATTTCCATTCCATCGGGGATGTGACCTGTTGAATTTTTGTTTTCGAATGTTGTATAGATTTAGAGTGTGTATAAATGATCCACAATCTACCTAAGGCATGCATATGGTATCAAAAAATAAATAATGGGAATTTTATTTTAATAATACATAAAATAAAATTAAATATTATTCCCCCATTTAAAATTCTAATTTATATTTAATAACAAAACATATTTTAATTTAAATCATTCATTTTTAATGAGATAAAAACATTGGGTTTTTATCAACACTTTTGAAGGAATTTCCACTTGTTTGAAATCAATTCAAAACAAATTCCATTAGTTCTAAAATTAATTTCCATAATTAAATTCATAAAATTTATTCAAAATAATTTCTATCAAATCTTCAATTTATATTAAACAATTTATATCAACCAATTTCTATAAACACACCCAATTCAATAGAATTGGGGGTTTTCCAAAATTTCATGAAAAAAACATTTCAAACCTACCAATTCACTATAAATTGGTTTTACTAAATCAATTTAAATCATGTTTGATAAGTTTATTTTAAATGGAAAATTGAAATAAATCATGCAATTCATATTTAATCAATTTGACAATGAGGGACTGAATCACCTACCTTATTCCTAAAACTCAGCACTTACAATGAAACCCATCAATGAGAATAAGGTGAAAATGATCATGAAACTCCACCTAAAAATGATATCAAAAATCACAAAGCATATATCCATAAATTCCATGATGATCTAATGAACCTGATGTAGGATAAATAGTGGAAGGGATGAAGAACATGGGGAACAGTTAGTTAGGAATTCACTCTGTAAGCATGACAACTTTAGAAAGCTGAATGAATGAAATTAAAAGTGTTGGAGGGATCAATGATATCGTATATAAGTCCTCAGGTTGAGAAAATGAAACTTTATAATAACCAAAAAAGATATGTTTGCCATTATTATCATTTAGAAATAGCAGTCGAGGTATTACATGACGTGTAACCGCATTACATGTTGTGAAATTGTTAATTTTCATAACCACAAAAAAACAGAGTACTTTAAATTTAGAAACAATCATTAAATAACTCATGAAGTGTAAAACCTCACCACCCCATATAAAAATTCATGGCATGAAACCATTTGACGGTATTCACCCAAAAACCATTACGCATCATATAACCAAGTTACATGAAGTGTAACCATCAAGCAACCTACTAAAATGACCTGTTAATGATGAAAGTATAAAAAATCAGTGACTTCATTATAGACATACTCACAATTTTTTCTAAATATTAACAAGTAATTTTAATGAAAACCCCATGAAAAGGTTAAATTTTTACCTATCAGATTGGTAAAGAGATATTTCAACCTCTACACCATAAAAAAATTATGTTCCCAGATAGACATTGAAGATGATTCCATGTCAAAATTATGAGGCCAATGTTTTCTCATTACTGCCTCGTGTTCCCAAATACCATGATTATCAAAACCATGTTACCTTATATGATGATCAAAAGTTATCATCCTACCATGAATTACATTGGTTTTAGAATCACAATCCTAACTGGACATTCAATCAACGATATATCAGATTTAATCACTAGATCAGTCCATCTATAAACCTAAGAAGGATCAGAGAGATACATTCTTAGTTGTGATACATTGATTATGATATGTATCGATGTTGGTTACAGTGGAAGTGATAAATGGTATGACACATTCTCCACATGATCATCAACCTTGAAAAATCCCACAAAACAAGGAGTAAGCTTCCCTTGTCTCGCATGTTGCCAATTACCCAATCAACATGAAACATTCAAGAACACTGGTTCAACAACAAGTAATTCCCATGGTCCGGGGTGTGGATAATAATAAAAATTATATTTTATCTGGGATATTAACATTACCTATGTAATTAGGTGAATCCTTGGTGTTATCTCTTACACCAAACATGGTTTAATCATGGAACTCTATCCAATATTAGACAAACACAATGAAGATTCACATGGAAAACCATACAAGGCCTCAAAAGAGATATTATGATTATGTACTGGTAACTATTGTTATAATAAAACTTAACAATCCCCAAGGGATAATATCATTCTACACCAAATTTTAGAACACAATCATGAAGCATATCCCCAATAATATGTATAACTCATTCTTTATGGACATATATCTATGAATTATAGGTCGTGCTTAAATTGACATGAGATACAAGTGCCTTATAAAGGAATATTTAAGGGTGATAAGTGATCTTTGGTTCCATATCAGAGAGTATATGTGATGGAACACTATGAAAATTAACAATATCTTTCACATAGAGATTTCTTATCTCTTCATCTTTGGTTGTTTCATGAATGGGTATGAAGTGAGCTATCATGGTCAGCTTTTTGATCACTACCCTTATAAAATTATTCCTTCTCTAAATATATCGAAACCCATCTATAATGTCTATAGATAACTAATCCCACATCCAGGTATTCATTTGAAGTGGTTGAATAAAACTCAATGGTTTTTGGGGCACAACGTTAACCTACTGGAATGTATAATAGTGAGGAACAAACTCAACAATTCCCCATATCATACCTAGCCACCAAAATTTCTTCCACTTTTCATTGAATTTTTTATTGGTTCTTGGGTGCATAAACTATTGGAAATTATGACAATCCCCATTCACAAATTTCTTTTCTTCTAATGTCATAATGAAACAATTCCAATAACATAGAACCCCATATTTGGAGAATGAACATTGGGAAACTGTCTCCCCACCATAAAAACATTATTTCATGCTAAAGAATTAATGATCAATATTTTTATCCTAAAGAATCATCTCGAGAAGAAAATATTTTAAAATAATTAATCTAAAGAAACCTCATGAAATGAATAATAGACTCCAATATGGAACATTGCAAAGAGATCCATCAAATTTCACTCTTCTAAAGACTCATTCACTGCTGGGGTTGTAATTTTTATACTCAATGCATCTACAATGACATTCTCTTCCACTATGGTATAGGCAATGTCAATGTAAAAATATTGTAGGTACTCCACAAAATTCCTTTGTTAGAGATTTAAATATTTTTTAGATAATATATTACTCAATATATTATGGCTTAAATACATAGGAAAACATTCTCCAAAAAATGTAATGCTAAAAACTCTGAAGTATATTCATTTTTGCTTTATGATATAGTACATGGGTAGGATAATTCATCCCATGTGGCCTTAGTTGATGAGATACATACGGAATGACATGATTACCTTTCATGTGAACAAAACCCAATCCTAAACCCAATCCATCAAATTAGACCACATATCCCTACCTTGCCTCTGGAAGATTTAACCCTATGATATTATCTAAGATAATTTTCATCTCAACAAATGGACATTGAAAATTATCATTCTAAGAAAACATCAATCCCTTTCGAGTTATAGTAGTCATAAAATAATCCATCTTCGAGAATTCTTTGACATACCTTTGATAATATCTGGCTAAACCCTATAATCTTCAAATATTGAAGACATTTCGTGGTGTCTCCCAATTCATAACACACTTCACCTTGTCACGATCAACAGATATTCATTGTTACAACACCACATGTCCCAATAATTTCACTTCTCAAATCAATAAATAAGAATTCAAAACCATGGAACAATGTTATAAATTTTTCAGTAGGCTTAGAAATATTATCAGATGATCTACATAATCACCCACAGAAACACGGAAAATTAATATGTCATCACAAAAGACTACAACAAAGGTATCCATATACACATGAAAAATATTTTTCATTAAATCTCTAAAAAATTTATGAGAATTTTTGAGATCAAAGTGTGTAACAAGGTACTCGTAATGGTCATACCTACTCTATGAGGTAGTTTATTGAATATCATATATATATATCCACAACTTATGGTAAAATAAATTGAAGCTATCTATTTGAAAACCACTTAACCCCTTTCAACTGATCAAAAATATCATAAATATTTGTAAATGGATATTTTTTCATCACAATAAAATTATTGATCTTTTGGTAATCAACACATAAGAAAAGAGTCCAATCAGGTTTCTTATCGAAGATAAATAGTGCTGCCCAAGGTGACACACTCTAGTATATGAAGCCTCTCCCATGAAGATCACCCAACTAGGTATTCAAATCTTTAATTTCAGTAGGATCCATGTGGTAAGAGGTAACAAAAACTATTTGAGTACCATCCATTAAGGAAATGAAAAAAGAAACCTCCCATTCCAGTGGAAAAACTAGAGAAATCGTATGGAAACATGTTGGGAAACTCGATAAAAAATAAAGGGAGATAACCACTCAAATATTACCACTACTAATTAAATGAAAATCCAATATTACATTCCCTATCTCTATATAAGTAGGTCCTACCTTTCTCAACCCTAGTTATCATTCCCCATGAAGAACTAGAGACATAACATTATGTGTACTAAGGTAGACCCAACAAATAAAATATTCAATCTGGGATTTATTGGCAATGAGTCAATCCATTATGAAAATTGTATCAAGAGGTTTCATGTCAGGGACTAGAATACTCCTAGCCAACTCGACATTCGATAGAGATATGAAACAAACATGACTATGAAGAACCTTATATCTATTTGCACCAAGGTGTGTAGTAATATCTCTTTCATAAGATAAAATATCTATAGGATGATTTTGAAGATTAATAACATATCTTGAAATAAAAAAATGAAATGCACCAATATCAAATAGAGCATTCTCTAATGAAGAAGCTATAGTAATGGTGCAATTCATAGTCACTCGACCAATTTACACTTCCTCTAGTGACTCTTCCACTACATTAATTAGCTTCGTTTAAGATTCCTGTGGTTGGAACACTTTTATACGTGACACATCTAATTTCCCCATAGTTTATGGAGGATATAATGATCTCGTTCCACTATGTGGAGTAGAAAAGATATGTAAGAATCTATGAAAGTGCCCTGATCATATAAAATATCCACAGTCCATGGGTGGAGAATTGAAAAACCTATTATAATTTCCTCATATTCTACACTAATAGAAAATTAATAAAATTCCACCAAGATATATAGGAGGTCTGGAATGACCCTTCCATTAGTAACTTCCAAGAAAATCATCACACTTTCAAATTCCCTTAAAATAAATCATACTAACACATAGAGAAAAAGTTACTCTCATAAAACCTAACATTCCAACCATCACAACTACAAAATACCTATTTACACAGTTCAAAACTATTTTAATAGGCCCCAAAACCATCAACATAGGTTACAACCACGATTTTGGCCAATTGTGGCCGCTATCTCCATGATAATAGGTCCCGATCTATTGCCAAAATTTTGAAAACCATGGAAATAGGCCCATAAAATCGTTACCGTGGTGGCTGGCCTATCGCCACACTTTAAACTGTGGCTACATGATGATATTGCCACAGTTTTAAACATGGATATAACCTTGGTAAACTATGAAAACAGCCTAAATAAAAAATGTTCCAACCGAGTTTTGATCCATGCTCCTCCCATTTTTGAACCTATGATTCTAACCACTACATCTCCAAACATATAAAATCTATATGTATATATCATGATATATATGTATATTAATAGAAACCATTGAAACATCCACAAACCAGTTGTAGTTGGCCTTACCACAAATTGTTTGGTTTTATTGTTTCCCCGTGAACTGCGGGAACCCTATAGCCATAGTTTTGGAAAACCCTAGCTGTATGCCTCCAAAAAATAGCATATAGCCATAGTCTTTAAATTGTGGCTATAGGTCCATGGAAGTAGCTTCATATTATCATAGTGCAAGTCTATCTCAACCATAATTTACTAATATTTCACATCAACATTAGTAGAGAGTTTAAGAATGAAAATATGAGAACAGATTTTTGATCAAATTCCCAAATCAAACTATTGATCCATCATCGTCTTATTAGATATAATCTCATGAAAAAACAACACGAGTATAGAAATTCAATTTGAATACTCTGTTACATTTCTATTTTCCAGGTCATGATTGAAAAATACCATAGCCTTTTCCAACACCATTTAATTTGGATAGAATGTGTTAGTAAAAAGAACATTTAAGTCTTTCCACTCTAATCCCTTCATGTTTTTTGCATCACCATCATTTCTGACCATCTTCTACTCGTCCCTTCCAGCATGAAGGTGGAATACTTCACACTGATCTCTTCTGGTGTCTCCAAGAATATGAACATCTATTCTATCCTTCCAATGCATTCCTAAGAATACTGAGGACCAATGGAGGATTTGAAAACTGGTAGATTCTAGAAAATGAAATCTTTTGAACTAGAATTAAGAAGAACCCTATGAGGTTCCACCACTAGATCATAAATTAGAATCAATGGTGGTTACTTCCCTACAGTGTGTAATTTTAAAATCAACTCAACTATATTTTGGTCAAATGGTTTTTTCATTCGCTTTAGTTCAGTAGCAGATTCCTTATGGATCTAATTAACATGTCTTCTTAGAGGCATGATTCTAAAAAATATCAACAAATAATAAGTAAGTAATCATATTTGACAAGAAAGTAGAGATAAAAGGGAAATTAATTCAATGAAAAAAAACGCAAGATTTGGATTTCACCCTATATAAATAAAACTAGAAAAATTACTATAACTGGTCATTTTGACACTTATCCTTAACCAAACCTAGTTAATTAAGGTTCATTATAGTGAGGGATGGTCAAACAATCAATTGAAAATACCTCCTATATCCTGAAAAGATCTCAAAAATGTATACTGACTTTAATACAAAATCTCAATGACCTCTTCTAATAACACTTTCTCATGAACTAGCTTCGGTACCAAGGTAAATTGATAATTTATCCATCCCTAACATAGCCTGATAGGCATTCCTAGTCCCCTTGGGCTGGATAATAGAACCTGGATCCATAAAAACTGTATGTGGGAATGATTTTTCTTCACTAATAATGTGGAAGAAAAGGAAACAAGACAGTATGCATAAAAAAGATTCTACACTGGAAGTAATGTACCAAAAGTCTACACGTTATTAACAAGCCCAATGTAATACAACCCAAATACCAAAATAGTTGATAACATCCCATGTCCAAAAGGAATCAACTCACAAAATAAAAGGATCAACAACTAGATCCACCTCCAATAGATCATTTCCCCTTACTCAAACCTGGAAAGAGATTATTTACAAACACTTAAAGCATGAATAGTGTGTGAGAAAAAATTACCCATAGGGTCTCAACAAGGATTACATAAGAGATTCCAATAATATATTACCCAAATTTGTGATTTCAATTTTTCAATAAATAGGGTTAGAATTGTAAATAATATTTAATCAAATCATTCCACAAACTTCAAATGATGGAAAAATCATTACAAAAAGGCATTAAATGTTATGGAATATTTCTAAAAAATAGATTAAGTAATTGATTTTATATAAAATAGTTTATATAAATTATAAATGCACCTAATGCAATTTAACCACATTGGCATACATTTACATCTCAAATATAAATAATTGGTCAACATGGTCATCTACCAAATACGTACGATAGTTCTAAGATATAAGAATCCTTACACATTGATTATAAGGCACTATCCTTAAGAATTAAATAATATTGAGTTAATTCTTGAATTTAAATTCATTACCATCATGGATCTTTTCAGGTTTATCATTTTATATAATTAGGCCATAACTATTACATAAAAACTCAAATATTACAAAGTAGACACTTATACTCAAAATCCATTTTTTACAAAATAAATACTCAAAATAAACATGATTTATTTTTCTTGATAAAAATATTCATACCATTATTATTGACATCAAACTTTCTCTTACCCATCGTTACACCATTTGATTTTTTTTAAAAACATGGGATTATCACCGAAATCTATGTATGGAAAATATGACAAGGAACGTAAATTAATGTCCATGAATACTTATAAACCCATGAAATCATACATTTCATCCATAAGATGTAATCTATTTAACATAACTCGTGAAATCATAAGATATCTAAAAAAGTAATAAAAATAATAAATCATAAGGGTAACTTGTGGCATCTATATCATACTTACATAATTTCTTTCACATCTACATAGGGAGTAACTTTAATGGTTAAATTTGTAATATCATTCATAGGATATTCCCTCTATCTCTTAGTATACCCACTAATACTTAATTCTACATCACTACCAAAGGAATTGGAGATCTATCATGGTCTCACCCACACTTAGTTTATCATGAAACCACCCGTATACTTAAATAATTCCCAATAACCATCAAATAATAATACCACATAAAATAAGTATAAAGGAAAAAATTACATTTCCATATTGCAATAAAAAGATATAATTTCAAGATATTGATATAGTAAATTACTTATAAAACCCATTTTCAATACCACAATACATTAAAAGGGAATACAATATTTATTTTTCATTTTCGACTTTATAGCTTGTAGAGGAATCAAAATATCAAATAATTGTCATAGAGGTAGAAAACTCGTTGTCACAGCATAAATAATAAAAACCTTCATTTGTTAATTTAGTAAAACACATCATATAAAATTATTAATTTTGAAAACGTTTTAATGAAATAAAATTTCAACTAGGTTTATTATACAACATATAAAAGAATGTAGCGTATAATATCCAAACATGCTTCAATGAAAGGAGAATGAGATGAAGTCACATACCTTGAGTTTGAGTTGTCATGTAGAATTGTTTTATTCATGAATAATAAAAATTGGTTAATTTAAAAAATCGTGAGAACCTCTATCAATTATATTTTTCTTTTTTTATCACTTATTACAATGTTATAAAACATACATAATTATTTATTTTCATATCTAATGTTTTTTGGATATTCCGTAGAAGAGTAAAAAATGAAATTGTTATAATGTAAATTATATATGGTTTCATAGGTCCATCATAATTATAATAGTATTCATGACATAATAAAAACTTTTATACATTAATAATAATTTTTCAATCAAACCATTAATTTTGTATATGAAAAATGAACATCATTAAAATCATGGAGACAATAGGTCGTGCGTATGCATGAGTAAAATTTTCCCATTTTCATTGATCATTGAAGAAACAAGTTAATTATATATTTTATATTTCCATAATTATCATAATATTATTAACATAATAATAATCATTTAAAAATAAATAAATATATCATACAAGTGATGTTGGGATTAAAAATAATTCACATCGCTTCGTTGAGGTGATGGTTAACCTATAGATATGAACGATGTTATCATTTTTTATATTAATGGAAGGTAAGAAAATAATTGAAGTATTATTAATTTAAAATTATAAATATGTAATTTGAATCATATATAAACATGTATTCAATCATTATAACTACTCTTGAGAGACGGTAATGAAAAATTAACTATATCGGTTCATGAGACGGTAGTCCGTCATACACACGAATGAAATGTTCATTTCCCATTTGATGAAATTGGAGGTGGATTTAGGAGATAATATAAGAGAATAAAATCATAGTATATTTAGGATCCTTTATTTATTACTTTATTTTATAAGAGAAATATTTAATGGAAGTGGAAGAAGAAATAAAATAGAAACACTTAAAAAGGATACATCTTCTTCGGCCAATCACCTTTGAAGAACTGTTTAACACCTTTAAAAAGAGTTTTATACTTAAACTAAATCCTTAAAAAAATGTTTAAGTATTCTAAGAATCTTTTTGGGTAGATAATGGTCTATCTAACTGGTTATTGAAATGTTAGTATTAGAGAAGAGTGGGTACCTTTTTATAGGACAGAGGAGGGGCATCCTTGGAAACTATTATAATATTAAATTAAAATAAATTAATTTATTAATACAAATGAATCCAATATGAGATATGTATAATATAATAGGATTATAGTTCGAAATACTATCATCAAATTATTTTTATACATGTATTTATTTTATTCTAAACCTCATCTTTCCGGTTTACTCATAATTATTCTCTTTTAATTTTAATTATTGTAAGACCATTTTAAATGTTAAGAGGCTACCAATATTACTTATATGGGGTATATATACCATAATTGGACATTTAATGAAAATATATACCTTTTAATATTATCTTTGTGATTTTAAAATAATTATATTATTTTTAAATAATTTAATAAATTATTATTTTTATAAAATATTAGTTATGTCAATTTTTACTCTTTTCATTTTAGTGAATTTAAATAATCTCGAAACAGAGGGATAACATGGAAAAAACCATTAAATAAACACATAAAATGTCATAGTCACCTATAAAATTATTAAACGGCAAAAATTATGTAAAATATGTTTTAGTTTAATAGTTATAATATTATTTATTTGAATATTTCATTGATAAACCTATTATTTCAGTATTATTATTTCATAATTAAATTTAATTATTTATTTTCTAAAAATTGTAAATAAATTAAACATATCTACTTAGTAATTTTATAATTCTAATGAATATTTATAGTTGAAGATATCACTAAAATAATCCAATATTAAAATTTTTGTTGTAAGAAGAGACAAGATTATGACATTTTTGCGTTTACATCAAATTAAATGTTATAAATGTCATAATAACACCAAAATGGATTCCAAGGACCATAATTTCGACCCATGGATTGTGATTGTCGGCTATTAATAATAAAATAATTTTATGAAATGTTTAGGGTACTTTTTACATTATTTTAATAATATTATTACCTTTAAACCAAGAATATTCTACTAATCATATATTCTTCTAGTTAATTATATTTCATAACCATAATGGGGAAAATATATATGTCGGACTATGTCAAGGCCTCATCCAAGACATCTAATGATTAAGGCCTCGACCAAAATCCATAACCCATAGTTGGGAAAGGCCTCAACCAATTATGATTCTAGTTGTCTCATGAGACCTACCAGTGCATCGGGGGACTACAACATGCCCCACATGTTACATACTAAGTCTAATGTATTCCTCATATCTCTAAAACAAAGTGCACATACCACTTTGATTTAATAAATCACTTATCACTTATCATTCTATATGTACATATTACTTGGTTTCTTACTACACATTATTCAAAGTGACCCATGCCACATTGAATAATTAAAATATTTCCTTTCATAAATTTATATGAGTGATAATAAATTGTTTCATTTATCACATAACTTTAAAACCTTTCCACAGTAATAAAATTTTAATGCATTAAAATACATTTTTATTATTTATTCTCAATTCATGTACTGATAAATGGAATTGGCTATAGACTAAGTCATATTATTCATGTTAATATATAGATAACAAGTTTCTCAAAGTCATACATAAACTAGTATACATTCTTTACGAATGTGATATTGATTTAAAATACACATGTAATGAATGGATGGAGCTATCACATAAAATGATAGTTTATTAATTTTCAATATCATTTATTCATGGAAATGAACATTAATTATTTAAAATGAAAAATATTGAATTAAGGCAGATTCCATTTGTACAGAAAGCATGCACTGATATGTGGCCATGTCTTAATACATGGCCATGCTGTATTTTGTATAAAATATAAGGCCAATTGATTTGAAGTGCATCAATTTTTTTTTGTGTAATTCATACATTCGTTAAAATTTCATTATATATATCATAAACATGCTTTAACCACCAATGTTTGTTTTAGTCCAATTTAATTAGGGTTGTTGTTAAAGCCTATAACTACATACATAAAACCATATATATAAATTATGTGTATGTCGCACCCTCTTACATCACATTGAAGCAATTAGTCACCGAGTTTAAAATCCAATACTTATATAAATATATTTTTATGGTGAAGATAATTTTGTGACCGCATACTTCTATTTATGTATATATATATATTTTTCATGGATTCATTTTTGACAAAAATAAATCGATTAATTATAACTTAATACATCTCTAAAAAATATATGTTTGAAGAAAATTAAACGATACTCCTCATATGCAGAACCAGAAAATTGCAAATAAGGTTAGAATAAATAAATTAACAACCCTTCCAAAATTTAATAAAAACCATGAACCAACAACCGAAAATAATTTTTAGTGCACCCTTACTTTTTATATTCTGAAAACTAAAATTAAATATATATTTATATATATTAACATCTTTAAATAAATGTAATTTGTATAATAATAATAAACCCTTATCATTATAAATGTAATTCACAATTTAAGAAAATTAACTCTCTTACGCGAAGTAGATAATAGAGATGTATAAAGAAATAAAGAAATTTTTTACTTACTGTGAAAATATTTAGAAAGTAGATCCATTGAATCACGAAATTCATTTCTCATATGCTAATTGAATTTGAAATATGTTTTATTACATGTATATATACATGTATATTAAATATATATAGGTTTAAAAAATAAATTTACACCATTTAACCCCTCACAAATCTTATAATTTAGAAGGAAAATTTTAATACAAGAACATAGTTCATATATGCATTTTGAAATAGTGATATATGAACATACATAATTATATATATTTATATATGTATACATATATTTTTTCACAAAGTATTTAATCAAAAAAATAAATAGATCCCTTATTAAACATAAGATCGTAAAATAAATAAATGTTCGAGACAAATATTTAACCCTTACATGAGTTTGATCAAAATAGGTTGTGAGTTTCTGGAAAATGAGGGAGAGTTTGACAGAGAGAAATTAGGGTAGAAGTTGGGTGTGCAGAGTGGGGTTTAAATATACTATAGTATGTTTAAATCTTCTTTCAGAAGCTGGTTTTAAAAAAAGATTATTTTAGACATGCCTATCCTATATGAAATGTGACCCCTTTGTTGGTTTCCATAAAGAACAATAATTTGAGTTTTATTTGACATTAATGTGGTTATATATATATATATTTTAATTTTCATTAATTAAATCAACATTTCATATTATATAATATTTAATATTATATTTGTGTATTTTTATTCACTCATTTTATGATTATACATGTCATGTCGTTTCATTTTTTTCCCCATTTATATCCATTCATTCCACAAATTTCTCTCTTTTGGTTTTTTAAGTATAACATGTTAGTAATATATTATTATTTTATTATATAATAATTACAATAATTTATTATTATATTATGATTGTTTAATGTTTTTTAATCAAGACTTATTGTCATTTTATTATTATTCATCAGTTTTTTACTCTAAATGAATAGAGCATTTTTTACGAATTAATTAAATATATATTTAAAATAAAAAGTGTAAAAAAATTTATAAGTAAAAATTCATTATATATATATACATATAATTTTAACATTTTGTATTATATATATATATATATTTAATTTTTTATTAATAAATCAAATAAATTTTTTAATAGAGATAATAATGCCAGGCATTTGGATTTTTTCCCACCCTTTTTTCTTTGGATATTGTAAGTCAACTCCCATCATTAAGATTTTATGCATTTTCCATGCTTAGACCCAAATTTCCATCATTTCAATTTCTTTTTTTATCTTACCATTATAATAATATAACATGCATTCATTTTAAAATATAAATGATCATCTATATATTTAGATACTTATAACTATAAAACATATATATATATATACACGTTAAAAAAAGAGTAAATATCAATATTTATATACACACACACAAGAATATATATATATTTATTAAATCACATTTATATATATATAATAACTATATATATTCACAAAACATTTCACATTTTTTTAAACACATATATATAAGTGTATTGTTGTTGTAAAATATTTATGTAAATGTATACATTTTATTTAACTAAAACAAATTAAATTTTCACACATTTATAAACTATATTATCTTAAAAATAATAATTTTATTTTAAAAATGTTTTCCCCTTAATTATTATTAACAATATTATCATTAAAAATACTATTACATAAAAATAAATTCTTTTTTAAAATAATAAAAATTGTTCTTTTTTTAATATTCTTTTAAACAAAGTAAAACCATATTTGTTTTTAGAATAAATTTGAAAACTATAAATAATAAGTATATTTAATTATATATTTTATAATTAACTTTTAATTTAACTAAAACACTTAATTTCAATTGTTAAATATTTTTTATAGAAAAAAATCACTAAATTATCATTAGTTTATAAATTAATCCATTTAATAAAATATTTATATTATAAAACTATGTATTGAAATCTTGGGATATTACATAATGAACGAGGATTTAACAAAAATAATAGACATATAATCTTACCATATGTTTAACCAAAACTATTAATCCCTGAATATTTCTAAAACATTCCACTTATACCAAAAATAAGGCCCCAACCTTCAACAATACATAATATTGAGATGAGTTAAGTACTTACAATAATTAACACTTTTGATCTTTTCAGGTTTAATGTTTTAGATTTTTAGGCCATAACTATTACTTATCAACTCATATATTTTGAAGTAGATACTTCTGCTCAGTATCAATTTTTTCACAAAATAAAACACTTTAAAACTAAAAAAATATTTTTTTTGATGAAAATATTATTATCATTCATTTTGACATCCACCTTTCTCTTACCATTCCTTAAACCTTGTTAGTTTTTTTAAAAACTTAGGATCAACACAAAATGTTCAGTAACTGAAATAAGACAAGGAAATAAAACGTTTGACCATGAATACTTATAAACCCATAAAATCAAAATTTTTAACCCATAAAACATAAACACTTAAACCTACATCAAGAAATCATAATATTCCTAAAAAAACTCATATAAATCCAAAATAATAAAGGTACCTTGGGGAATCCATTTCATAATTACATTTTATCATTCAAAACTATATATGGAGTAACTTTCATTGATATATTTAGAAAACCCATCACAGTATATTCCCTAAATCTCTTAAGAGAAACCCTACTCTAAATATCCATCTCATTACCCAAATAATTGGAGAGATATCATAGTCTCACCCACACTTGTTTTATCATGGAACCACCCGTATACATAATCAATTCCCATGAACCATACTATAATCATAACACAAAAGATAAGCATAGAGGAAAAATAAAATTTTCACATTGTAATCACAAGATATGGTTTCAATATCTTGAAACAACAGATCCATTATCAAAATTATTTTCAATACCAAAATAATTGAAAATGAAATATGGTATTTATTTTTCATTTAAAACATTATGTCTTGTAGAGGAAGCCATGTATCAAATAATAGTCATGGCAGATGAAATGTCATTTTTGATGTGTTTGTAAAAAAACATTCCCTTTTTCATTTAGTAATACACATCATATATGAATATTAATATGAAAACCTCTTAATTATATTGAAATTCAAATGATTTTATTAAAATCCTTATAAAATAAGGTGGTTTACAATATCAAAATATGCCTCAAGGAAGGGAGATTGAGAGGAAGTCCCTTACCATGAGTCTAACTCATCAAATGATATTGTTATATTCCTGTATAATAAAATTAGGTTAATTTATACTTTCCTGAGAAAAATTTTCATGTTTATTATTTATTTTTAATCACTTATTACCATGTTATAAAACAATCATTTTTATTTATGTTCATATCAGATGTTTTTTCAATATTTGGTACTGAAGTCAAAAATGTAATTGTTATGATGTAAATTGACCATAGGGCCATAAGACCATCATATAAACAATAATATTCATGAAATAATCATAAATATTTTACATTAATCATACTTTTCAAATCAAACCAAGAATTATATTTATAAAAAATGAACAACGTTACAATCCTGGAGATGGTAGGTTGTACGTATGCTTGAAAAACATTTTCCATTTTTCATTTATCAATAGGAAAATAATGTATTTATTATTTTATCATTATGGAATGATCATAATATTATTAAAAGCATAATAATCATTTGAATATTCATATATATATATATATATCATACAAGTGATGTGGTGAATGAAAATGACTCACATCGCTTCGTGTAGGTGATATTTGACATGTACGTATGAATGAAATTATCATTTTTATGTTCATGTAAGGTAAGAATGTAAATGAAATATTATTATTTTAAAATTATTAATATTTCATGAATTTGATATATAAAATTTCATTCTATCATTATATACAATCGTGATAGTCAGTAAAAAATAGACTATATCGGTTCACAAGGCGGTAGTCCATCGTACGCATCAACGAAATGTTCTTTTACCATTTTAAGAAATGGTATATTGATTTAAGTGATTATTTTAACATAATAAAATCTCTGAATATTAAAGATACTAGGGTTATTTTTCAACTTAAAAAAAGATTATTTCAATGATGTCTAAGAAGAAAAAATTATAAACACTAAAAAATTATACATCTTCTTCAGTTGATCGACTTTGAAGAACCCCTTAACACCTCTAATAAGGGTGTTATATAAAAACTATAGATTCCAGAATGTGATGAGGGATTGAAGGAAGTGGTTTTCATAGAGTTTATATTAACCAAATTTTTCATTAATTTGTATCAGTGGAAAATATTCGATAAATTTTTATAGGGGAGGAGAGGGGCACCCTTGGAGAATCATAAAATATTAAAGAAATATTAATTAAATGTCAAATCCAATTGACTCCAACTATTAATATTTCTATGATAAGACAATTATGGTTTAAAATATTTTCCTCCAGTAATTTTTAGATATGTATTTATTTAATTTTAAACCCTATATTTTTAGTTTTTCTTTACTTATAATATCTTAATTTTAATTGTGGTAGCAACATTTTAAATATTAAGTGGCTATAAAGTTTTATTATATGGGGTAAGCATCCAATTATAGAAAAATTAAATAAATTATAGACTTTATCATATTCACTGTGTGATTTTGAAGTAATTTTATTATTTTTAAATAATTTAATAAATTATTTTTATATAAAATATAAATTATGTCAATTTTTAAACTATCCATTTAATTTAATTTAGTTACAATAAAAATACATAGATAACTTCAAAAAACACCAATTAATAGAATTATAACATGTTATAGTCACATTAAAATTTCATGTATTAGATAAATTATTTCCCATAAAGTTTCTTTTAATATTTATGATATCATTTATTTGATTCTTTAGTTAATAAATCTATTATTTCCTCATCATTGTGTCATTATTAAATTTAATTATTTATTGTCTAAAAAATGTAAATAAATTACGATTATATAGGTAATATTTTATTCTTTATAATTAAAATTTATATAGTAGTACCCACTATTTCTAGTATGTAAACCATACTTGATGATTTTCAAGGAAATAATGTGTACGAGTAAAGGATGGGAGAGTTGGGTGAAATCTAAGTATATTTTTGGGGATAAATTAGGTGCACAGAGTTTGCACATGATTTTTCTAAACTTTCTGGATATCATAAGAGAAACTATGTGAAGTTTCATATTGAAGAAAAGGAGATTTGGTACAGTTTACACATGATTAAGGAGATAGTGAGGGGCTATTTTGGAGGCAGTACCTAACTCAGATATATCGCACAGTTTGTCTAACTGTGCGAACTAACCATGCATACGGTAAAACAATATCCCAAAAAAGTGGATCATGTTTGGAATTGCCTTTAATTTTCTCATTTCCCCCTAAAAAATCTAAATTAGGATTTTCCACCTCATAAGGCTAAATAAGGTTCTCCCATTGACCCGGAGGCAATTCAAAGGCTTCTCTTGGTGATTCAAAGCCAGATTCTTGAGATATGTGATCCTCCATCATTGTTATAGATCAGTTATATATATATACATGGATCTACTTATCCTATCTTCTCAGTTTCTATGAAATATTCCTGATATGGGTAGATCTATGATTGTGGATGCGAAATATGTTTATACTTTGTCATTATCATAATTGTAGAATAGATATAAGGCAGTTTTGTGGATAATAGACTCGTTTTCTTGTGTGTTCTTCATCTGTTGTTGAGTTTCATCAAAACATTTGATGTTAGTGGATTCAATAATATTTCATATTTGTACAATTTATTGGATTAGTTTCAAATTTAATAAATTGGGTGAAATTGAATGTGAAATATTGGTTCAATTCATGGAATAAATATTATTAAGTGATGATTTATCATTTTTGTGATATTGGGTAATTTCAGTGAATTGTTGTGCAAATTGTTTTAGTTTCATGAATTTAAAATTGTGATTTTAATTTGTGGATATTCAAGAGTTCCTAAAATTGTTTCTGGTAATGTGGATTTCAATAAAAAATGGGGTTTTATTGAAATGGTTTGTCTTCAAAGTTATTTTGATGGAAAAAGTAATTTTCAGTGAAAAGGAGGTTTCATTATAAACATGTTTTATAATGATAATTGGGAATATTGCTGTAGTTTCTTGTTCATATATCATTTTTGGGTCATGGTCAAAATATTCCCTTTTTCTTAGTGCCAAATTTCAAATGGAATATGAGATATAATTTCCTTATGTTGACTTGGTAGATAAACGAGAAATCGCTCATGAGTATGGAATTTTCATAATGAAGCATGCATGGTAGGTAGCATGGATATGTGGAAAAGTTTTGGAATACGATGGAATATTGGGGAATGGTTTTAATGATTTTGTAGTTATTATTCTGGAAAAATAAATTACTGGAATATTGGATTCAATTTCACCTGTTTACTTTTGGTTACAAATAGTTTTGGAACCTATTTATATTTAGTTACAAACAGTTTCAGGAAATTATTTTACATAATATATTTTATATAAATGTTACAAAATCTTTTATCAGAGTTTTTTGAGTCGGAATTTCATTGGGTAATGATTATGGTGTTTTATACTCAACCCCTGTTTGGATATGTGGTGCTTTTGGAGGTGCTACCTTCTAGGACAGAGAAAAAGGAAACCCATCACACCTTTTTTAGGACGACTTCGTGATACCTGGGGGGTTTGGTGATCTTGGAGCATGAAGCTGGTGGATCATAGAGTCTTTTGGTATTATTGGAGTATTTATCTTTCTTTCCACTATTTACTTTTATACTTTTTTAGTCATCTAATCTCTCACACTTTTGAGTTTTGTTATTATAAATAAAGTATTTGAGTTGTATATCCTTGTGCATGCATCATATAGTGAACTATTTTTCTATGGTTGGTGATTTAATAGTTTTTTTCAAAATGTTAAAAAATACCCCACGTTCATTTGAAATCTCTTGACATTTATTACCAACCTTTGGTGGATTGAGGACGTCGCATAAGGCCAAGTAATTACTCGTACTCTAAAGCCAATGTGAATTTGTGGGTCATTACAAATGGTATCAGCTTGTTCGGTCCTTACCTTAAGCGTAGTCTTTAGTTTCATCATCTTGAATATGAATTCATTCTTTTTTATTCCTTAGGTAGGAATATTATAAAGGAGTATGATTTTAAAAACATGAAATGTATAGAATAAAAGGATGTAGCTGACCCCCTTATGTTGAAGTTCACATTACTAGAGTGTTAGGTATATACGTGTTTTAGAGACACATCTATGTTTTTTTAAATCTCATTATCAGGGGTTTAGCCAATTATATGAGTATGTCATGAATTATAAAGGAATTATTCCCCACTAAGAGTGCATACATAATTTGGAGTAAGGATTTATGTTGTTAAAAACTGTTGAATTTTTAAAATGAATTAATTTTTTAAATGAAATATTATGAAAAAGGAGATGATTATAGTAAATTGAAAATGGTTTAATTTTCAAAAGGGAAGTTGAATGTTTTAAAAAATGTTTAAACTTGGAAAAATGTTGATTTTTGTAAACAATGTTCTGATAGCTGAGGTGACAAAATTTGAATTTCTAAGCCATCAATTTCTAGACAGTGAGACTTATTGAGTCATTTTCTATTTAGAAAATTATACCCAGTAGGCATCGTAGGAACCATCTAGAAGAATCTTTAGAGAATATGGTTGCACCTAAACCATATGTGAACTAAGAACTAGTTAAGATTATCATTAATTCATTTCAAGCTGTGAAAATAAGGAATCTCATGGATGATTCAAGGAACATAGATCATTCAATCTAGTTAATGAAGAAAAATCCACCCATCCTCAAGGCTAATTCTAAAATGCAAGAGGAGGGGGAATGGTGAAATATTATGAATTGTATCATTGATTTAATCAGCACACCATCGAAGTATAAAGTCAATCCAGCCATGTACATGCTCAAGGATCTTGCACACTAGTGGGGGAACTAGTTCTGCTTGCTAAAATGGATAAAAGCCTTACATGGTAGAATTTGGAGGGATTTTTTAATAAATAATATGATACTCATAAATTCATGATCTAGAGGATGGCAGTCTTTTTTAGCATGAACCAGGGGAACCTATATGTCATAGAATTGTGGATAAATTCTTGAATTTAGTGCTCTTTGCTCTATAAGTTGTAGCGAGTGCATCCCTGAAGAAACCCATTTCAAATTTGGGCTAAGGTAAGAAATATTACTGAAGAATGATGTTCTCGGTGTTTCTAAGTATAAAGAGATGATGAACAAAGATGTAGTGGTTGAACTTGAAATTTTAGGAGCTATATGAGGAGGATGATTGATGATTCCTACAAGAAATGGTGGAAGATCCAATGATGGGTGATAGAGATTGAGGGACACCTATATCCAATGTGGGAACGAGAATTATAATCAGACAAATGGATCAATAAATATTCTTTTAGGACCACAGAGTCAAGTGGTGTTCTAGCAATGTGTTTCCATTGAGTACATAAAGAGGAAGTGTACAACCCCACCAAGAGAATTCAATGATTTCAAAAAGATAGGCCACCTTATGATCTTTTTTGCAGTTATCCATGGTGGGGTGCTCGATACACTTCTCAAGTGTCACAAGAATCATATGATTCGACATGGAAAGGAAAATAGAATCAGAATCATCATGAGAGAAAATCTATCCATGATGATTCTCGGAATAGCATGACTCCTCAACAAGGGTAATCACAACAAGGGAATAAAGAGAAGAGGGCAGTGATAAATTAATTTATGGAGTTAATCAGATTATTTTCGATGATTAGGCTGGACCATCTATAGTGATAGGAACGATTCCTTTGAATTCAAACTTTGTGAAAATTATATTTGATACAGGTGCATTGTAGTCATTCCTTTATTCTCATGCTATTTTCATATGATATTTAATACAATAAATTTTTCCTTCTGTATTAAAACCACATAATCTTCTCAGTGAAATATTGTGCCAATATTTTGTGTGTATATAAGGTTCTCTAATAATTGATGGATTTGAGTTGAAATGGGATTCTTGATGTTGGATATGGATGTTTATGATATAATCCTGGGTATGGATTGGTTGACAGTGTTCAAGGATCACATCAACTGTTGTAGGAGAACAATTATTTTCCTAAATAAGGATGTTGTAGAGTATATATTCATAGGAGGGAGGGTTGTAGAGAAAAGTGAAATGAGATTTTTTGCACCAACGGTGGGAACATTATCTTATCAGTCCTCTACATTGACGTTGGCATCAATTGAAGTGATCAAGGAAGACAGTTTTCCAACACTTGTAGATCAATTGTCAAATTTCTTTCCAATGAAATTATCAGGGATAACACATATAAGGGAATTATATTTTACGATTTATCTCCTTTTGAGGACCAATCCTATTTCCCATCCATATTATATGATGGCACAAACATAGTTAATGGAATTTATAGTTCAGTTGGAGGAGCTGTAAAAAATGATTTCATTCGGCCGAGCATGTCTCCATGGGTAGAACCCGTATTTTTTTGTGATGAAAGAAGATTGAACTATTTTGTTGTGTGTTGATTGTCTTAATATTAAACACATTATGATAAAAAAATTTATCCACTTTTATGAATTTATGACATGTTCTATCAATTGAGGGGAGCCAAGGGGTTCTCTAAAATTGACATGTGATCAGCATATCAAAAATTATGAGTTCTAAAGGATGATATTCTAAATACAATCTATATAAGTAGATATGTCCACTACAAATATGTAGTCATGCATTTTGATCTAATAAATGTAATAGTGGTATTAATGGAATTGATGAATCAGATATTTCAGTGATATCAGGATTCATTGGTCATGGTGTTTTTGGATGGCATCTTGGTGTATTCAAAGACAAGGGATGAACCTGAGAAACACTTGGCCACAATGTCAGGAATATCGAGAGATCATAATTTGTATTCCAAACCATCTATTTGTGATTTTTGGATACAATATGTATTATTTCATTTCCATGTGATTCTGGAAAATGGTGTTTCAGTGGATCCTGAAATGATATAAGTTGTTATCACATGGAAACCATCTAAGAATATCATTGAGAGATTAAGATTTCATGGTCTAGCTAGATACTATTTACACTCTGTACATGGATTATCACTAATTGAATCACAAGAGACATCTCTGATAAAGAATAATGCTCCATTCAAATGCAATGAATAATTCCATAAATCTTTTGAGGAGATGAAAGTTCATCTTACATCGGTACCTATCCTGATTTTTCTAGAACTAGGACAGGGTTATGTGGTGTACTATGATGCATCGAGATCAGGCTTGGGATGTTTTCTCATGAAAAGATACCATTTTGTGTCTTGTAGTTTAATTAACATGAGGGTGAATTATAATAATTACCCAACACATGATTTGGAGTTAGTTATAGTCATCCATGTTTTAAAGACTTGGCGTCACTATCTATTATGTGATAAATTTACTATGTTTATGGACCATAAAATTTTGAAACATATTTTCTCATAGTGAGATTTAAAAAGGAGGAAAAGGATATGGATATCATATCTTCAAATGTATGTCATTAACTTATTATATACATTGGGAAAATGGAATTCAGTGGAAGGTGCATTAAGAAGAAATTCATATGCTCAATCAGTAATGGAAGCTTCAGATGAGTTCATGTTGATATCAGTACTAGATGACATGCATGTGAAATGATAAGATCGAGGTGTTGTTGTGGTTTTATTTTTGCTTTATGTGCTTCAAAATTTTGTGAAAATGGATAGAGAGGAAAACACTTCTGATGTAGAATGATTGGTTTTGAGTACAAAACTCTATGGTGGGGAGACAGTTCAGGGCCTGAAACTTTATGGTAGTTAATTATTGTGGTTTAGATATTAGATGGTTGTAACCATGGATTTTTAGGATGAAAATATTCATTATTATCACCATTAGAGATGGGTTGTACTCTAAGGTATATAAAATATGTATAAGACGTTGAAGGCACAGTTCTGGTGGAGTTTCATGAAAAGGAATGTGGTTGAGTTTGTTTCAAAGTTTTTAACACGTTAGCAAGTTAATGTAGATAATCATCAACTAGTAGGTATGTTGTAGTATTCACCTATCCCATTATGAAAATGGGAAAAGATAGAAATGGATTTTGCAATAGGTCTCCCAAGAGTGATTCACAAATAGAATAACATATGGGTGATAGTAGATCGACTCACCAAGTCAGATCATTTCAACCCTATTCGTGAAACTCATATGGTGGAGGATCTATCGAAAATCTATATCCATGAAGTGGTAATGAGACATGGAGTATCAGTTTCAACCATGTCAAACATAGATCTGAGGTTCAATCTAATTTCTATAAATCCTTATAGAATGCCCTTGGGACTTAAGTGACCATGAGAACAACATATCATCCTCAGATAGTCAGTGAGTCTGGACAGATGATACAAACATTAGAAGATATGTTGAAGGCTTTAGTAATAGATTTTGGTGGCTCATGGGAGGATAAAATACCTTAAATGGAGTTTTCATATAATAAGAACTATTAGACCTCGGTACATATGGCTATGTTTGAAACATTATATGGAAATCCTTGTTGTTCTCCATTTTGATGGGTGGAAGCATGTGAAACTTACTTTTTTGGGAAAAAAATTCCCAAAAATGATGGAGAATATTCAATTGATCAAGAATGATATAGAGATGACTCAGAATCATCTGATATCATATGTCGATCATTATCCAAAGCTATTTTCATTCCTGGGGATTGATCATGTGTTCTTGAATATTTTTCCTCAGATTGGACATCGTTGTTTTTGGAAGCATGGAATGATATCCCCTTGATACATATGTACTTTTAGGAAAAGATAATGGGTTGGAGAGGTGGAATATCAGTAGGAATTGACACCGTGATTCTGTTTGGTGCGTAATGTTTTCCATGTATCTCATTTGAAAATGTATCATTCTTATCCAAACCATGTGATTAGATGGGATCTGGTTGATTTAGAATAGAATGATTCACTGGTACATATCCTTGTGAATATTTTGTAAAGGAAAGATAAATTTTTGCGTTTAAAATGCTTCGGTTTAGTGCATGTTTTATGGAAAATTGGTCATATTTTGGATGATACATGGGAACACGATAGTGATATAAGAGACCAATTATTAGAAGTCATTTAGGGTTGCAATGATTTTCTACATTACAAAGATAGAAAGTCCAATGGTGGGGAGAATGTAGTACCCCCAGTTTCTGGTATGTAACCCATACATGATGCATTTAATTTTTATAAAGTGTAAGGGTAAAGGATATGAGAGTTGGGTTTACTCTAAATATGTTTTTGGGATAACGCAGATATGTACGAGCTGCACACGGTTTGTTAAATAGTGTAGATATTATAGGAAAAACCATGTGTAGTTACAGGTTTTTGATAGATAACTTCAGCACGGTGTGAGCATGGTTAAGGATACCATGTGAGGATGTCATGGAAGGATGTTATGGAGGTAGTATCTAATGCATGGTAAGCACACAGTTTGTCTAACAAGACAAACTAACCCTGCGCGATGTTAGAACGAGATCCTAAAAAAGTGGATCTACATCATCCATGCATTTAATCTAATAATTTTTTTAACAAACTGGCTCTAACTTGGGGTTTTCATATCCTTAGGACAATGAAGGTACTCACATCGATACATAGCCAATATAAAGTCTTCCCTTGGTGATTTGAAGCTAGATTCTCGATGTATGTGATTTTTCTTAATCCTTCTTGATTGAATTCTTAGATCTAATTATATTTAATTCTCCTCTCTTCTCTATTTCTTATATATATATATATATATTCCCATTATGGGTAGATATAAAATTTTGGATGCCAAAAATGTTTATATTATGTCTTGATCATGATATGATAGGAGATCTAAGGCAGTTTTGTGGATAATCAACCCAGTTTCTTATGTGTTATTCATCCGTTGTCAAAATTCATCATAAACTTCAATGTAGGTGGCTTCAATCACATATCCTCATCCTAGAAATTATTATATTAGTTTAAAATTTGTTAAATTGAATGTAATGGATTGCGAAATATTGTTTCAATTCATAAATTAAATCTTCTTTTGTGATGATTTATCATTTTTCGGATAATCTGTAATTTTGGTGAATTATTTTGAATGTTGTTTTTGCTTCATAAATTTAAAATGGTTATTTTAATTTTTGGACTTTCCATAGTTTGTAAATGAATTTTTTGAATGGGGTTTTTTATATCAACAAAAATTTTATTGATGTGGTTTGGCTTCAAAATGGTTTAGATAGAAAAGGGGCTTTTAATATAAAGGGGAGTTTATTAAAAATGTGTTTTGGCATGATACTTGGGAATATTGGTGGAGTTCACTATTTATATTTAATTTACGGGATTGTTTGAAATATGACCTTTTGCTTAGTGGAAAAGGTCAAATGGAATATGGGATATAATTTTCTTGTGATGACTTGGTAGATCGATGAGAAACCGCTCATGAGTATGGAACTGTCATAAAGAAGCATGCATGGTTGGTAGCATGGATATGGGTAATGGTTTGTGTATGCCAAAGGAAGATTGAGGAATGGTTTTAAAGCATCGTTTAGTTATTTTTCTCAAAAAAATAACATAAGAGAAAATTTGTTTCAATTGTACCGATTTAATTTTGGTTATAAATGGTTTTAGAAACTGTTTATATTTAGTTACAAAATGTTTTGGAATATTCTATTATATAAAATATTTTATATAAATGTTTCTAACTTCTATATCCTAATGGTGTGAGTATAGAATTCATTTGGGAAAGCCTATGATGTTTTATACTCACCCATACTTTATAGATTTGGTGATTTTGAAGATTTTATGTTCTGGGACAAGGGAAAAGGTTACATATCGCACATTTTTAGCACCACTTTGTGATACATGGGATGTTTGGTGATCTTTGAGCATAGATATAGTGGATTATAGAGTATTATAGTATTATTTGATTATTTAGTTGTACATATTATGTTTACTTTGATAGTTATTTGGTCTTCTGTTGTTGCACAATTTAGAGTGGTATCGATGTAAATAAAGTACTCGAGTTGTATTTCCTTGTGCATGCATCATATGGTGAACTGTTTAGCAATGGTTTTTTGATTTAGTGGTTTTTTCCTAATGGTAAATGTTCACCCACTTTCAATTGAAACCCTTTATCATTTATTAAAATCCTTTGGCATCTTGGGGGTGTCACCTAAGGCCAAGTAATGACCCGTTATAATCTTAACACAGTGTGAATTAGAGGGTCATTACATATAGACAAAGTGATCACATATATAACCCAATATTAACATTTTTTAGTATAAAGAGATATGATTTTGAAATTTTTTCCTTTACTTTAAATTTATTCTTATAAATATCATAATTAAACCACATGGGATTCTAAAGGCAACCATTTAGACCCATGGATTGTCTGGGTTATCCCAAACTCATCAAATTATATTAATAATAGTGTTTGGGTGGTTTTATATTATTATAATATTATTTATAACTTTAATTACTAGATTTACCTTTAACAGTTGTAAAAAAATACTAATTTTACTATTCACAAAAAAAATTTATTTTTATCATATTAGAAAACATTTTTCTTACTAATTACAAGCATGTAGGTTAAATTTTTAAAATTTTATTAACAGAAGTGACTAAAATTAAATTAAATCTAATCACCTTTACATATTGGGGGAACTGGTTTTTAAAATGAAAAAACTAATAAAATATTGGCATGTATTTATATGCAACTTAAATGTGAAATTAAATCCAATAGACAATATTGGATTAAATAATTAAAACATAATATAATTATACCTTAAAACCTTGTCAAAGTATTATCTGAAAATATACTTAAATTGGACAAAAAGGATGTTTTGATTTAAAATGTACTATTTTCACTATTCATTTAAATATGAGTTTTATTAGAAAAATACCATAATTTCAACCAATGTGAATTTTGGTGTCCTGATTCCAAATAAAAAGTATATTTTTTTCAAATAGAACATATAAAAGTAACAGAAACCCGATTTAAATTAGGTTCACCATCAAAAGATTGTAAAACTACTTTTTAAGAAAAATACTCATTTTATCCGTAAAATTGTTTTTGTTCTTATATATTGTCTAAAAAATACATAGGATTAATTTTAATCATTATATTAAATTTATATTTCATTAATATGATCCAAAAAAATTGATTCGATTATTTTATATGAACAATTATTTACATTTAAATAGGTTTTCATAAAAACACATCCTTTATATTCAATTGATTTTTTGTTTCATTTCTAATTAATTTGTAACCAATTAATCATTATATAAACATTTGTAAAACATATTTTCATAATTCACTTAACACTATTAATTACTTCTATTTTAAAGGCTAGGTGGTATCTACCATATTAAATAATAATATTTAGTTGTTTGTCTAAGCTAGATGTGGTGTATCATTAAGCTATCAAACATTGGGTTTTCCTTTAAATACTTTGGATGTTACATTTAGTGACCACAAAAATATATTTAAACACATGACGCTTTGAAAGTGAACAAAATAGACTCATCACCATCCAATCAAGGATGTGATCTCCTACATTTATGATTTAGAAAGTTGTATAGTCACAGTGTGTGTTCAAATAACTCACAATCAAAATAAGGCTTTTAGGTGATCCTACAAAATAAATAATGGAAAATTTATTTTCTAACTACCTAAAATAAAATTATACTATATTACCTCCATTTAAATTATAATTTCCATTGAAAAAAAATAGTTTTTAATCCAAAAACAATCATGTTTAATGAGACAAGACCATGGGGTTTCTATCCAAAAATTTTAAGACATTTTCGGAAGTTTTAAATCAATCAAAACCAATTCAATATATTTAAACATTTATTTTCAAAAATAAATTAAACAACTTAATAGAAATATTTTCCATAAAATATAAAATTTAAATTAAAAAATATAAATCAACCCATTTTCATTAACAAACCCCAATTCAATGGAATTGGGGTTTTCCGAATTTTCATGCCAAAACCATTTCAAGCATCCAAATTCACTAGAATTGGGTTTTAAGAAATCAATTGAAATAATGTTTTATAAATTTAATTAAAATAAAAAATTAATGTGAATCAATAAATTCATAATTAATCAAATTTTCCAACCAAGTAGAAATCATCTACCTTTTTCTCGATACTCAAGACCCACAAAGAAACTATTCAATGAGAATGTAGGTGTATAATATCTCAAAACTCATCCTTGAAATGAGATCCAACCTCATGATGAATAGACCAATTAGTTTTAGGATTATCCATTGAAACCAAAGGAGGATAAAGAGTTAAATGGATGAATAACATGGGGAACTCTTACTCTATAATTCAATATGTAAGCGCAATAATGATTGAACTCTAAATAGAATTACCCGAAAGGGTTGGAGTGCTCCAAGATCTCATAGAGAAAGAGTTAGGTTGAGATCAATGAAACTGGAGATGATCCAAAAGAGAGATTTTAGATATTATTCTCCATTAAAAATATAATTTAGGGTATTAAATGATGTATAACACAATTAAACCTCATGAAATAATTAATTTTCATAACCACCAAAAACGTATGCCAGTTCTTGTTGAATTACACTCCTTAAATAACTCTATACATGTGATAGGTCACCAAATTGTGTAACCATTCATGGAGTGAACCCTTCTTATAGTATGCACCCAATAACCATTACACAATGTGTAACCTAGTTACACTATGTGTAACCCTCTTGCAGCATGCAAAATGACTGATGAATTTTAAATATCAAATAGATCTATGACTCCACCATTATAGGTATCCTCTCAATTCTTTACCAACCCATCCAAATCATCTATATGTGAAAAATCAAGTTTAATTATATACCTATCATATTGGAGATGATATGTTATATAGTAACCCAAAAATTAAAAATTAACACTTATTTTGATTATCCATTTTTTCCACTAAACAAAAAAATTTATAAAACATATCTTTTTCTCATGACATATCTTCAGAACATTTAATATGAATTATTATTATTTCATATCCATTATTAATCCCAAAGAAAAATAATTTAAAACATTGTGTGAGAATAAAATTATAAATAAGGTACATTAAATAGTAAACTGGATATCCTAGTGATAAATATGGAATCCCATGAAAATACTCTTCTTAGCAACATACCTTTTCATCCGAAAAAAGAATCCATTTTCTTTAAAAGGTATCAATAAATTATTATTTTAAATGAAATGATTTCCATGAAAAATAATTCCAAATAATATAAATTTTATGTTGGTTCCTTGGTACATCCTTATCATAATGAACTAATAATCTCTCTTATAATCACTCATATAAATGGAAACACTATATGGTCGACATCTTGCTTCATAGACCCTAATACATTGGACTACTATCTAGGTACACCCATCATATTGGCTATAACCGGATCAATCAGGATATATAATGGAGATAAACCCTTTTAAATAGTTTTCATGTACTGTATCATGACTAAAACCCTTGAAAAAATCTTTAAAACCCATGTGTAAAACACTATTAGATATTAAAATACCCATTTTTCATACAAATCACTTATAAAATATAAACACTTAAAAATTACTAATACAATTTTCATTAAACATCTACAAGGAAAAAATTAAGCCATTATTGAATAATGATGGAGTAAAAATCCAATCATTCCATATAAGGTAAAAAACATACCTTCTGCACTTTTTTCGGAAAAGTCACAAAGTACCTCATCTGGAAAATGATAAACAGATTCCATTCAAAACAATTTAAAAAAAATGGGTAAAATTGCTTTTAAACCAATATATAATAATATTCAAAACCATCCCTAAATCTCTTTTTGAAAAAAATCATATGGACATTGAATAAAAATAGAGTTAAGAAATGTTTTTCAAAAAAACAAAATTAAAGCTGATTACCGGACGTTTGAATAATCATATATGTCATTTTTATTCTCGAATAAAAAAACATTTGATAATTTTAATTTTTTAAGAACCAACTTATATTTTATAAATCCTTTATATAACTTATTTTCGTGTTATACTCAATTACATGATAATTTAAATTCAAATCGTACTTTTTGAAAATATTCACTACATAAGTCGAAAATTCCTTTGGTAATTTTATTATCGTAATAGTGGTAATTATTTAACCATTTGTAGAACATTAATATATAATTAATTTTACTTTTAAAATATCAATTAAACTTTTAACCCCACCAATTAAATATGGTTATGAAAATGAACTATGTTATAACCATGGAGACATTAGGCCGTACATACGCATGAGTAACATTTTATTTTTCAATAATCATTATGAAATGAAGGTAATAATTTTTTATCATTACATATTATATTAATATCATAAATATCATATTATTTATTAATATATATATATATATTATCTACTTAATGTGGTGGTGAAAAATGAATCACATCACTTCATGAAGGTGGTAATCGACACGTATGTATCAAAGACAATATCATTTTCCAATACATGGAAAAGTAAAAATTTAAATGATGTATTTATTTTTATAAATATAAAATATGTCATGAATATCATATATAAAAATTAATTCCATCATGATATTGATTCATGGGAGAATGTTATGTACAACAAACTACATCGGTTAGTGAGGCGTAGTCTGCCAGACACATGAATGATGAATTATTTTCCCATTTGGATGAAGTGGATGTGGTTATTGGCAATTAATTTGACATAATTACATATTAGTGTATTTATGATAGTATATTTATTATTTTATGATAACTTAATATGTTTGTATGGATAAGGAATAATATATATAATAGAAACACTCGATTAAAAAATGATACCTTCTTATTAGAAAATCATCTATACTTAACACATTATGACCACTAAGGATTGTTTTAAAACTAAACCAAGAGATCAATAATAAAGGGATATATTATATTATGTTTTTTGAGATGTTTTGGATAAAAAATTGGTGTTTCAAGTCAAAATAAATGATAAAAGGAGTCTATTTATAATAGAGGGGAGGGGAACTCTTGGGATTTATCAAAATATTAAATTAATATAAAATAATTTCTAATTATATGAGGATAAAAATTGATTTTTTTAAAATATAATATTATCATGTGTATAAAGTTTCTCACCAAAAATAATTATAATTTTTTGACTATATTTTTTCACTTATCTTATGGTTTTAACCAAACATTAACCCCATTAATTCTTACCATGAGAACATGGATTTTTACTGATTAAGGGTCAATATAGTAGACATAAAATGAAACAACGACTCATAAATATACTATGGTTGATATTATAAACCATATAATAATCTAAAATACTGATTTTATACTTTTTATTTAGTTTATAATCATTAATAAAATATTTTTTTTCTATAAAATATCTATAATGACAATTTTAGAAACTATTAATTATGTTTACTTTAATAATATCTAGATGACACCTAAAATTAAAAATAATAATTTATTATTTCCATAAAATTTCATGGTCATATATAAAATTATTTTATTTAAGAAATTATCTCAAATTATAATTATTTTAACATTTTTATTGTCATTTGATTTATTTCTAAATTAATTATGTAATTATTGTATTAGCATTATATACGGATTTAAGGTAATTATTTATTCACTAAAAAGATTACTGTTGTAAAAATAAATTTAGTATACTTAAAAATAATATTATTTTATAACAAAACCACTTTGTGAAAACATATTAAAAATTTTACACTTAATAAAAACCAGACTGTCACATGTTTGAATTTTTATTAAATAAATTACTATAAAGGTCATAAAATCATCCATGTTTCCCAAAAAGATAAATATTTTACTTGGGGGTGTTTATGGTCCATATATACTCATCCAATAATATTTAAATATATTTTTGTGTAATTTTATGGTACATATCATTTTTTATCTAAAATTGCCTGATTTCCCCTTTACCATGGTAATAAAATTACAATGTTTACTAATTATATTGTCTAAATAATATAAGGGTAATATTTACTAAATTTTTACCCCTTTTTAAAAATATGGAATCCATGTTTCTAAATTAATATCATATTATTTTCATAGTTTCATTTTAATTAAAATGATAGAACACAATCAAAAACAGTTTTTCATAAAAATTAGCTTTTAAATATATAATATTTTTTTACTAAATTCAAGTATAAAGACCATTTAAAACCCATTAATTCTATTATTTTAAATAAAATTCAAGTAATAAATATTCAAAAATAATTTAAAACATAATTTTAACATGTAAAATTTTTAAATAAAACATCATTATCGATAAATAATAGTCATTTTCATTATTCCATGGAAAATCAATATCATTTGAGAATTCAAAAAAATTAATCCCAAGATAAGTATTACAGGATGAATTTTAAAATAAAAGTAATGATTTAATATAAATTCAGTAATTTTTTTTGAAAATTAATTATACAAATAACCCATAGAAAATAATAAAAAACATATTTGAATTAAATATATATTATGATGAATAAAATAATTTTACTAAAAAAATAATACTTATTTGAAAATAATTAGTTAATATATTATAAATAAGTAGGACCACTATATATTTCTTAATTCATGTAATTATTTTTATTAAAACTAATTTAATAGAAATGTTATAATGGTCACATAAAAAATTATTAAATTTTTCATTTAAGAATGATGTTGTATATCAAATATAATATCAAACAAATTATTTATTTTATAAAATCATAGGATGTCACATGCTACCCCATTTAAGAAATTATTTCGTTCAAATTTAAAATTGGGATAAAAAACATTGGGTTTTACATTTCAAAATACCTATATTGAATCCCCTTATGATAAATATAATTAATAAAATTTCAACTGGATATTACCAAAAACTAAATCATGAAGGTTATCTATAGTAGGGAATACTAGGATCCCAAGTAGAAGAAAATAAATGGGAAATTAGAACATGGTTATTAAAGATAAAACTAACTCCCAAATACTGATACATAGGGATAAATAATAAAGAAATGAGAAAGTTTATCGTAAAAACCTGTAAATCTGTGATGGTTTAAAAGGCCATTGATTTATCATTAAGAGAAGTAAAAAGATAAATTATTTCTTTCAAAAATAATTTTCCTTTTTTTGAGGAATTTAATTTATTTCTATATTTGAGAATAGTAATATAAACGTACATGACATTTATAATTAATACCTTAATAAATTTCCACCACAAAATAACCTTTTTATCAAAATGATTAGTAAGAATTACTCATTCGTGATGAATTATAGTCTACTTATAATGAATCACATAATAAAAAAAATGAAAAACAATCTATTCCTCCAATATTTTATAAATAACCAAAACCAAAATTCTTAGGATAGGATAATATAATTCCCCTAAATTTGTAACACATTATTATAACCAAAATAACTTTAATATCCAAAATTAAATTGTAATACCCACAGTTTAAAAAATAAATAACCTTAAATTTAATCCTAAAACATATAGACTAGAATTTATCCCAAAAAATTAGAATTATTTTATCACATATACTTCCAATATAATTTCAATATTTATCTTCAAATTGTATGAATGACTCTTTAAGTGTCATAAAAAAAATTCCCTAATTATATAATCACCATGATATGCTAATCATTTCAATAAATAAAATAAATCACCATAATCCACTATAAAATTATATATGCTTAAGAAATATAATTCAATAGTTATTTATCAAATAAAATCACATTGTATAATATAATGGCCCAAAAATAGTTATCTTCTTCTCAAATAACATTGATCACCAAATTGATTTATGATAAAACATACATCTGTAAATTGAAACAACAAATAATGACCTCAAAATCATAGATCATAAAAAAATATGATATTATTACCATTAAACATACATCACCCAAATAAAAATAGTATTTTCTTTCTATAATTAAATTTTTATATGATAATCATAATGGTTACTCAATCTCAATAAAAATCTCCCAAAGAACTCCAATAAAAAAATATTATTAAAACATTTAAAAATATAATCATCCTTATACATTCAAAAACTATTAAATCCCATATATATATATCATAATAATTCAAAATTATTCATTGTCCCTTAACCATTGTTTCCCATATTAATCATTAATAATTCTTTCCTATAAAAAATATGAGATTTTGTTAGGATTTAACAATGTGGAAACCTGAGCCAAGAAATTTTCCATAACTTTAATATTTATTTTTTAGTTTCTTCGTATTAAACTATAATGGAATTACCTATTGATAAATATATATTTTTATGTTTTTATGTATCCCATTAGTGAGTCTTCTCCAAATAACATTGTTTTTTGTAATGAACACACACCCAACAATTAAAAAATTCAATTGATGACAAAAAAGATCTAATTTCCCCTTTATGGATTTAACTAAATGATCACTTTTTCCCTTTGGAGGGTATTTCTTTATATATCAACCCTCTCTCTTTCATACATTAATATTACATAATGTTAATGGGAAAAGGATTTGTAATCCTCATGTGACTCTTGGTATAAAAAAGATATATAATATTTCATTATTGTGGATATTTTGGGTTCCATTTTTATTTGTTCATGAGAGGGGTGAAGAGTGGATATGGTCCATTTATATTTGAACCACATTAATAATCATTATGTCTATTTATTTCATTATTTTTTATTAACACAATAACTCTAAAATAACTGTAAATATGTAACAATTAAATAGTTGTTTTTAAGTGGGACAATTCAACACACCTTTCTTAGATAATATTCCATCTACTATTTGGTCTAATAATTTTATAAACTTTTTTGTAATCCCAATGATAATGAATTTTCTTGTAGAGCTAATCCACTCAAGACAAGCTGAATTTTTTTCTAGAATTTATTTTCAAGTATTATGTATTAAATTATATCAACTACTTTAGTATGTATGATTAAGTATAATTTTTTTGTGGATACATACATGTTTCTCCTTGATCATCCAGAATTGAATATTCTTAAAATGTACGACATTATAACATACAATGGCACTAAAAACTCCATATCTTTAGAATATAATGTTTCTCTAAAAAAATCCTTATAAATTAACCCAAATATACTTATAAGTTGATAGCCTCTCCAATGTTTAATATATATTCAACTACCCCAAACAATATTTACTCACATGATATTTTTGGAATGGTGCCATAAAGTCCAAACAATGTATATAGGAATTTTTAACATCCAAAAAAATTATTTATCCCATATATTTCCTTATCCATAAATTTCTTGTCCTTTGATATATTTTATAGTTATTTAAAAACTCATTAAAATCATTAAATTGTGTTGTATTGTATAATACAATATGAAATACCTTAAGATTTATCTTTAGATTTATGGGTTTTCCACCATATGGAATTGTGTGTTAGTGGTTTATAATGGAAAGCACATCCTCTTCCAGAAAAACTTCATAAAACTCCAGTAACCCCATATATGTAAATAAATTGATTTTACCATAGATAATAATTTACTTATTATTTATACCATTTAATTTTATTCCACTCTATACTATGAGGAATCTTTAAAATATTAATTTTGTTAGAAGATTTTAAATTATAAGGAGGTTTTATTACTGTTATTGAAAATAATTTGTCATCCAAAAATCATCCATTAATAGCATGGGTTATATCTTACCTTAATTATTAATGTTAGGACATGTGATCAACCACTAAATTAACATCTCAATTTTTTCTCTAATCAGACAATCGAGTTCATATAATAGAAACATCCATTTAATAAAACTTGGTTAGCTACTATCATTGAAAAAAAATACGAAAATTAAATTGACTACAAAAATTATTACCCTTCTTCCAATGATTTATGAACATCATATTTCTACAACATAGATAATTTCTAATATTTATTTCTCCATTGTTTTGAAAAAAATTATAGTATTTTATATAACATGCTTTCATACTAAACGAAATATTTCTTCTTTTCCCATTTCTACCTAAGAACACATCCCATTGCTAAGTCACTAGAATCACACATGATTTAAAAAGAATAATCAAATAAATTACTATCATTATATGTTTTAAGAATAACTATTTTTTCAATCTATTAAATTATTCTAGGTATTTTTACTCAAATTCAGTCTTGTACATCATTTATAGAAGTTATTATGGTTATCTTATAATCATTTTGAAATCCTTGATAAATGATTTATAAAACCCATCAAGTACAAGAATAATTCTTAATAACATAACTGATTTTGGTAAAGGAAATGATTAAATTAATTCAATTTTTTCCTTTCACACTTTAACTCCAACTCTAATGATACTATATCCATAAAATATGGATTATCCTAAAATGAATTGTAATTTTTATCAATTGAGTACCAAAATAGTCCCCTCTCATACAAATGGAAATTTTAATAAATCTTCCAAAAATTCATCAAACATGATTCCAATAAAAGAAAATTCATTAATTAATACTTCATTGGTCATTTCTACCATGTCTATGTAAATGGTTGTTATAAATATAAAAAAGTATAATGTTCTCCACGCATCCAAATAAAATTATTTTGTTTGAAAATGAAAATACAAATTCACATAAATGTTGTTTTTTATGGGTTATAAGGATTAATAGGAACTTGGTTGTATATATATTATCCATATAGAAATGAAAAAAATGGTAATTTACTAAAAAAAATATGGGCTTTTATTTTTTTAGTAAAAGAAAATATCAATCATTCCTTTTGGCATTATTTTCATTTCTATTTTTTATTCAAAAATTAAGACTTTTAACATCCCATGAAGAAATCATATAATTCCAATAATTATTGAAAAAATCTATAACAACTATGATTTTAACAATATGTGTATGAATTGAACATTAAAAATTCATATATGTGTTCGATTATCCATAAATTAAGAAATCTGGTTATATCAACATCGAAAAGTTCGTGTATATTTCCGTAGAGTTTTCTTTGGAAGTAAACCATTGTATTATCCCCATACTTTATTATAATTATTCACAAAAAAATATTGCAAAATATCTATTTAATGTTATATGTGATCTAGGTAATATATTTATATAACCTTCTTGTCACATCAAGTCACTTCTCATCTAATTGAGCTACCAATTTAGCAAAAAAATGACGAGTGTATCTTTGGCACCCAAATAGTCATTTTAAGCTTTTAAAGCAATACCATTAATTTAAGAATATGATTATTTATAAAATATGGTTCATTAATAATTATAACATTTTATAAACCCTCATGAATTTTTTTAACTACATGAAACATATAGTACTTTTTACTATTTATGTGATATTTATCTAAATTCATTATTTTTTCTCCCTTATTTTCTATGACTTCATCTAACTCATATTTTTCAATATCAAGTAGAATATTTTAATAAATTTTCAACTTAAAATCAATTATATCACCTAAACTATTTTATCTAGTCCATATTTATTCTTTATAGTCATAAATATAGGAGTATTCCACTTCCCCTCTCCATTTTTTATTGTTATTTTATTTTAGGAAACATAAATCAAAGAACCCATAGTAACAAAAAATGGTTATCCTAACATGATGTGAACAGTTTTCTCAATTTATATGTTCTATAACAATAATTCAGCTAGATGAATAAACATACCAAATTTTACTAGATAATCCTCAATCACACTATTTGGATAGGTAAGTGATATATCTTATTGTTAAAATGCCACTATTGTGGGATTAATTTATTTAATCCCAAGATCCTTATAAAAAATCAGAGTGATCAAATTTTTATTGGTTCATACATATAAAAATAAGTTAAAATACTGTTACCATTAAATTCACAAGAAATTATAATTCTCCCCATATAATTTAGTTTTTAATTTATTTTCCATTCAATCATAAAACTGTATAGATTTTTTAGTGTCATAGTTTCAAACTCTTCCGACGTTATTTTATTTAAAAGGGTATTAATTAACGATTTTTTAAATATAGTATCTTTGAATGCAGTTATAAAAATGAAATATCTTCTCTAATCATTTGGAATGTATTATTAAAGTCTATATAATTTTATCCCTAATTATTATATAACTATATAAAACTATAAGGGTGGTGGGAAGGTGGATTATAATACATGAAATCACTATCATATAGCATGAGTATCACTCTTCAGAAATATATTTCCCTTATTCTCTTCCTTCTCTTGTCTAATTTAACTTTAATTTTTTCAATTTTCATTTCTATTTAATCATTGGTTTCATGATAGTCATATTACATACATATCTAAAATTCTTATCCATGTTTCTCCTGATACTATTCATCTCTCCATTTGATAGTTTTACATCATATATATATAATTTTCATTAAAAAATCTCTCAGATTAGCCTTATGGTTGGTAAGAAATTTTCATTTCTGTCCCAATATATTTTTTCTTTCCCTATTTCAAAAAATTTATATCTATTTCATGAATACAAAACTAGTTCCCCAGTATCATCTAACTAATTGTGGAATAATATTATTTGGTACTTAATAAAAACATCATTCATATTCAATTGATGTCTCTTGATCTCTCTATGTTATTCCCACATATTATTTGTATCATAGTATTCTTTCATTCATATAAATGTGTTGTTTCCATATTATTATTGTTCATTTCTAGTATTAGTACTAGATTAATGAATTTAATTAAATACACGTTTAATTCCATGGTTATATGTTTATTTCTCATTCTATGATAAATTGGAATGATTTTCCCATATGAGATTTAATGATTATGAAAAAGGATCCTTGCTTATTGGATATATCCCATGTTTTCACATATAACATGCTTTAAATCCTTGAATCAGAAATACTTATTTAGAAATCATGTCATAATTTATGTAGTGGATAACATTATGGCCAAACGTACAGCTATAATTACATTGTTATCATTACTCCTTATTTTTGGATACCAAACCATGCATTGGAAATTTAAGAAAATATATTTTCTAAATAAAAATATATCTCAATATTACATAATTTATAGTTAAAATAATTAATTTTAATTAATTTTATTGAGAATTGGTAGTAATACAATTATAATGACTTTTATGTTCGGCTTATTTTTCATCATCGTAGTGACCTCCAATTTTAGTTTCCACAATTTTTTGTCGATGAAATCATATAATTCATAAAATAATATCATCAATATGGATTGATGAAATGGATATAGGGTTATCTATCAGTTTTAATATATAAATATATCTCATGAATCCAGGAATAATTCCCGATCTCCTTCGAACGAAATTTAGAGTCTGGTACATAAGTTCATAGACCCCTAATAGCATATATTATCCTTATATAATCCTTGTATATCTCTTATTATGCTATAAATAAATAATTTTATTTTTTTATAACAAATTTATTTATTTCACTCACTATGTTGAGTGGGATGTATTGCATAGTTCAAAAAAAATCTTCAATGACAGGATAATAATAGTCTTAATGTAATCAATTATTGTCTGGTAATTGTTTCAATTTATGGGTTTTTAGCACTTCGTTCTTATAATAATATGTTAATGTGACACATAAAGAGTTTTTTAACACCCAGTTGACTTGGAATCCCCCAATCATTAGTTGTATATTCTAATTTAGAATAATAATGAATTAGAATTTTCTCTCTCCTCTATTATAATATCTCATTACTAGACTAAAATCCTCCATGTCTATAATTTTTTTCATTTACTCTATGTATGTGTCTCGTTGTCTTGGGAATCATGGATAATATATCTTTATTCAAACATCAAGGGTTTGTATACCTGAAATATCAAAAAATTAATTTTGTAAATATAATATAAAATAAAATTTTAAATATATAAAAATAGTTTATCATGTTTCATTTATAATTATATATTTTTTTAATTTAATGTAACATAACAAATAGACTATTACTAGAATTCCTAGAAATGGCTTTAACCATTATTGATGATTAATAGTGTAGTGGGAACTACATTTCCCCTCTGCAATTTTAGAGGATTGAGATGCACATTAACTATAGTCCCCCCTAATTTACATCCACATGGATGGATATTACATTGTAAATGGAATGTGTTTTTTAGTCTCAATCCATTTTTTCAAGGAAACGTGGTTGAATTTCAACTCTCAAACCTTCAGAAGCTCCATTATGTGTTTCTAAAAGTTTTCCATGCTTGTAACAAATTATGTACAAAATCATCAGATAGTTAATATTTCATTAATTCCATAATTTAGAAATAATCCAAAATTATAACTCTACCTTCCCCACTAATTTTTATCAATAAATTATCATTATAAAACTATCTAAATATAAATGAGAAGATGAATCATTGTAAGAAACATTGTTGTTGATTCCTATAATGGATGATTCTATGTGAACGTGAATAATATTTTCTAAACATCATTCTTAATTTTTAGTTCTCGTTTTAATATCCCCTCTTAATGAATGAGATCTTTAATATGTACTTTATCTCACCTTATGTTGTCATTCGAAATGGAAATTGAGAATAAATATTATTCGATGTTGTGAAAACATTCATTCTAATTGGTGAATCTCCACTCCAATTGACCACATGTGTTTTCTTCCCCCATTCACGGTTTTTATTCCATCTACCAAATTGATTTAGGATTACCAAAAAAATTGGATGTTAGGTATGATAATTATTCTGGTCTCTATAATTTATTCTTCTGGTCCTCCTAGAATTTCCATTAACTAATAACACCTAATAATTGATCTCCATTACTTCATTATTTATAAAGAATTTAGTGTCTTTATCTAGAGTTTTGGGGCTACACAAGGACATATGGTGTAGATATAAATCATAACTATTTGATTGGATGAAAATTTTGTAACATCAAATGTATCACGTGTTTCATTGTAAAATTATGATAGGTATGCATGCTGCCACACAATGGTGTTATTTATAATTTAATAGAATATTGGGGTAAATTTTCTTATGTCCTGATGTTGTGTTATAGTGTTGACGTAACCACATAATGTTTTTCAAGTCACATGGGTATGGACAAAACCTTTTAATTTTTTTGAATCACATCTAATTCAAAATAAAACCAAAGTCTATCAATGTATCAAATTCACATAATCATAGAATCATAATATGAAAGGCATTTCATTGTGGTTATATCTTATGTTTTCCCTCTAAAATAAATTTTATATTAAATGTATTATATGTTGGATTCCACAAGATAGTGTTTGAAGATACATAAATCAAAAATGTTTCCCCCACACTACCTTAGGGTTAATGTAACCCGACAAATTGATATAATGATCACTGATTAGAGGTCACATCCTCACTGTGTTGGATGAATGATTCACTTAAAGTTCCAATAAACACTCAAGATCAATCTTAGGTGTATATTGGACCTGAATATTGATAATGGTTACTTTTATAAAACTTTTCAATTCTCTCAATTATTGTTATATAGTGAATTGATAATATTATTTTTCAAAAATAAGTGTATTTTTTCTTGAATATAGTCTTATAAAACATATTTCCTTGCATCATATAACATATAAAATATAATCATTCTTATTAAAAACACCAGGAATAAATGTATAACATCAATGTATTGTAATACCCGAATTTATGATCACAGTTATGATAATATTAACTAATATCAAAAATCAAAAAAATAATATTTCACATTAATAAAAAAATGAAATACAAAATAAACAAAATAAGAATAAACCAAAAACATTTTTATATATCTATAATATAGTTAAAAATGTTTTAATTTCTCAAATGATAATCTAACATAATAGAAGAACTATTTATTGGGGTATTAAAACCAATAAATTGATCAAGTTTAAAATTTACTATACCAAATAAATATTGTTCATTTTATTGTTTATATAAATCATATAAATTTCACTAATGTTATTTTCATGGGTTCCTAGAATTGGGTCACATCACAATATAAAATTATATGATATTGTTTTTGGTCTCTTATCCATTGATGTATGATAAGTTTGGATAACTGAAATTTTGTTATGGAGGGGACAAATCAACTAATTTGGGATATTTTATCTTCTCTGGTTTAATTGGAGAATATTTTAGTTTTATATTCTTTAATCAAGAAATAAGGGTTTAAAGAATAATGGTATGTGTTGTTACCCCTTGTATTAAAAAATTACCATTGTATATTTCCTAAAATGATCATATATGACTGGTAATGTGAGGAAATTAGTTGTGTTTTATAAGAGTGGTTATTATCTAAACATTTTATTACTTTTTATTACCCTCATATTGAGAATTTATTGTATTTATAGAATGTGTGAACCCTATTTTTGGGTTAGATTGGATGGTTTATTTTGATATTTAATTGTTTCATCATCAATGGTATGAAAATTCTGTTGAATCAGTGAAAATAACGTTTATTATATTGCTATAGGGACTTTCATAACATAGTGTATTTTTAAGGGAGAGGTTATAACACTAAAATACATAAAAAACCCATATTTGTGAGTTTAATTTTAAATATTTACCATTATTAAATTCACATGATATTTTAGGTTTATAGTTTTATATAATTATGAGAAACATTTCCAAAAAAAAGTTATCATTTCTATATAATGTAAATTTTTTCAAAAAAGTTTTTCCTTAAATTTACAGCCAAATTTCATTTAATGCACAATTTCTTTATATATAATTTTTGTTTCCATAAAGGAAATATTGACCATGCATTACCTTCTACACATCCTCAAATGAAGTTTAAAACATTTTAAAACGTTATAGGAGTTCACTAATATTTGAAAGTGAAATAAATATAAAGGAAACCAATTATTCTAATGAAATATAACAAAACCTAAAAAATGATCACATTTTCACAATAATTATTGAGTGTATAAATAAATAATTATCAAATATAAAAAAAATTTCAAATTAATGAAACCAATTAAAAATATAAATCATAGAAAATATATGAATTAATCAAGACTACTCATATTCTAACCGTTATTAAACTCATTGAGAGAAAATTTTCCGTAGGAGTAACCTAGTCTGTTATGTATAATATTTAGTCTTCAAAGCCTAATTATTACCCAATGCATTGGAGTGTTATATTTCATGATCACATGTCATCATATATAATTACCATGTAATGTGACATGAATAATAAATATATAATATTTTTATATTTATTCATAAAACCCTTGAAAAAACATTTGAACCCATTAGCCAGGCACATTCCATTTTCTCATAACACTAAAAAGAACATATATTTTCTTTTGAAAAATCTTAAAAAAGGAAACTTCATAAAATAATGCAGATAATATATTATTTTAATAAACCTTAATATTATAATTGAATATTTTTTATTAATATCTTCAATAATCTTGATAAAATTTTGGTTCTATAATAAACCTTAAAAATTGTCCTTTTCGAGTTGGTTAAAAGAGTCAGAAGTGATACATATAGGAAAAATAAAAGATTCCTTTTAATTTTTTTTTATAAAATTCAAGGATAGTTAAAAATGATTTTACAAACTCATATTTTATATATAATATCATTATTGAAACCTCTTTATCCATATTCTTATGAAGGAATATAAGTTTAAATGAAAACATCAAGACATTTACGTTTAGGTTTTAAAGAAAATTCACTTACCTTAAGTCCTGAATTTCCTTATATATCAATCAAGTTAGTGAATAATAAAATTATATTAATTATAGAATCTATGAATAAAAATTTTCATATTATTTATATTATCATTAATCATTTTATTTTATTTATAATAATTCTCTTTTTATTTACTAATAAAATTAAGATCACATCAGATGTTTTGAGGTCATTTAATTTTTAACCATTTAAATAGCTTTGGTAGGATGAAAATGAAAAAGGGTTTTGGGTTAAATCATATAAATAATATTAAACATGTTTTAATTTTCATTTATATGAAGTAAAAATAAAATTAAAACCATCCATGTGCAGTGTTAATGAAAAATGAAATACATTGTCCCATGGATGTGGTAGTTCGTGCGTACATGTGATTGACATTTTAATTTTCATTAAGAAACAAAATTATAAAATTATGATAAATTTTTTACTTTATAGATTCATAATAATATTATAATTTTCATATTTATTCAATAAATTATACCTTATGAACATCAATGTGTGATGTTAGTGAAAAATGAATTACATCGCTTTATGGAGGAGGTTGTTTGGACGTATGAATGAGTGAATTTACCATTTTCAATAGATGATGGGTAAGAAGGTAGATAATATTTATCATTATATAATCACAATTATTTATTAATATAATACATAAAAATTTATTCAATATTTTTAAAAATTCATGTAATGCAGTGATGAAAAATAAAATACATCGCTTAATGGAAGTAATATTCTCCACATACATAGGAGTGATGATTTCATTTTCCTTAAGATGGAATGTAAGTAAACACAATTTATTCTATAAATATATAAACATATAATTTTTTTTAAATAAAATAATTTAAGGAGGTAGATGATGAAATAAACCTGAATGTATTCGGTTAATACCTATACCTTCTCCTGAGACTTCTTTCTTTGGCTTGCACCTTATATATTCATCGATTTGTGTTTTTAGAATAAAAGGAAAAATATGTTATAGGAACGATATTTTATGTGGGGTTTGGGTAGATCATTATTGATATAATGATTTCAAATTTTGTGGAGAAGTTATGAGACTAGATATCCATTTTATAATGTAATGGATTGAAACTTTTTTAAATTTTATGAAATTTATAATATAATAAATTAATATATGATAAAATTTTTTTTCCTGATTTATTCCAAAGTCTAATATCTTGTATATTAGGGTAAAAATAAATTCAATAAATTATTTTTAAACAAATTTTTTAATATTTCAAGGCTTATATATAATTTAAACCCCCATGTTAACCCTTTTAACTTTTTCAATAGTGACAATCTTATAACATGGTTTCTATTCATTATGAAAAAATAAGAAATTAAAGATATTAGAAAATTTAAAAATTATAATTCAAAATACGGAATAAATTTTATTTAATTAAATTTTCACAAAAAATCAATTAATAATATTATAATTACAAAAAGTTATAAAATAAATTTTTAGTTTAAAGTATATTTATGTTTAAAAATAAAATAATAATAATTTAGGGTTAAGACCCTTGAGTAGTAGTGATTCATAAGAATTTATTGTCTTATTATTAATGAAATTAATATTATTTGACATTAGGAAAATTAGAATATGAAATGTACCAATCCAACAACACTATTAACTTAAAAATCCAAAAATAGTTTTTTATTATACTAAAAATAAACATTGTGACCAAAAGTCAAGAACTTGTTTCAAAATTCAAAATGAAATCATTAAATTTTTATTATTCACCATAAATAAAACTTTTCTTGAGAAAAATAATCTATAAAATTTTAATTCTATCAAATTTCACATTAGTTTCATAAAATTTATGGTATTTTTAATAACTATATTTTTAAATATTAACCCCAAAAAATATTTTCATAAAAATCACCCAAATATTGAACTATGATAATTTTTACATTATGAAGTAAAAACTAAATTTTGTTTCATATAATTTAATATATAAAATCCTTAATGTTATATTCATAATGACAATATAAAATTTAATAACAAACCAATTTAATAGTGAAAAGATTGTTTTTGACATTTAATGATCTTAACCTTCATTCATATTAATTACTAATGAGTCTAAAATTATTATTCCACATTTTATAATAATAATTTATTTATGTTTGCCTTTAATTTTTATGTATTATTATTAACAATAGTTCTATATTTTATATAATATAAGTTATATATCATAATACTACTTAAATAAAAATTCATTCTAAAATCATTGAGTGTCTCTTACTTCCCCCTTAAAGAATGATTTTTCATTTTCTATTATCTCATGTATGATGTAAATGGGTTTCAAAAATTATAATTATTTATAAGGAGTGTAACAGATCTTATAAAACAATTAAATTAGACGTATTCTTAATAACATACTATTAAAACAATGAAAAAGAGAAGAAATGAGTTTTGGAAGATATATAATAAAAATAAAGTATGAAATTGATTTTAAAACACATAAATTACATTTAATTTTAAATAGGAATTTATTTTATATTATAATACATGGAAATATATAATTTATCTAATATTTTATTAGACATATATTTATCATTTGGGGAATCATACTTTTGATTATTTTTTAAATATAATTACGTGATAGATAAGCATTTTTTGGCACAAAAGAGTGGATTACTTTTTCTTTATCCTTCTCAATTTGAGGAATTATACTACCATTGTGATTAAAAATAAGTGGAAACATAATTAATTTACTTCTTTCTATACTATAAGAATTGTTTCATCCATTGGTTATGTTTTCAGCATTTTCCCTTCTCTGATTCAATGCATATTCTAACTGAAAATTAACCCTGAATAAATTTTCAAGCCTAAAGAACTAAATTTTATATTTACATGATCATAAGATCCATGAAATGGATGAAAAATTATTCTTTATGTATCTATATATAATTTAAATCCCAAAATATTATAAAATGTCAAAAACCACCCAATGTGAAAAATAGATAAACCTTCATATGATGAAATAATACATTAATCTATAAAACCAAAATAATAGAAACTAATTTTCAAAATATATCATCCATAATGAATTAACCATATAACTCATAAAAATATTTATAACCATTTTTAAAAACTCAAATATCAAAAATATTTGATCACATATTATTTTAAACTCAAAATAACAAAAATCTCCAAGATATATTAATTACTCATAAAGTCATAGAAAAAAAATATTTTGTAATCATATATTATCTAAAATATACTAATGTTTTCTCATAGTACCCTTCATTAAAATTTTAAAAATACATTAAAAACAAAATATTCTTTACAAATATTACTCAATAATAATCCAATAAATTAAATCCCATAATAGCATTAGTTTTCCCTTCACCATAAACATATAATGTTCCAATATAAGTATAACCCGTTATCATAATTAACCATAATTTCCTAAAAATTTATTAATGTATATACCGTAATGGTTATATGTAATTATATATATATATATATATATACAAAAAATAAAATATCATTATTGTCAAAAAAACCATGACACCCAACTATATGTTAATCCTAGGGGATAAATATACCTCAATATTTTTTTTAAAAAAATAGACAACTTCTTCAAAAATAACATGAATCTCTTTGTCACTGATTAACATTACAATCCTCGGGGTTATATAAACTTATATTTACAAAATCATTTAACTCATTGAAACAATTAGTTGAATATAAAATCACACCCTTAATCATGTTTTTTTTCAAAATCCCAACAAAAACCTCCCAAAATTTCTTTAATCAAATTTGAATAAAATCAAATAAGACCTCAAAAGTGTGTCTATAATTTTGATCTTCTGATCAATCTTAGACTTGTTAACACATTAATGTATCAAATGCAGTTATAATATCCTCATATAATAACATCCTAACTACAAAAAATATTTAAACTATTTCTCTAAAACTAACTCTAACACACTATAAAGTAAACAACCATTTATTACGAGTATAACTACACAGATTTGACATTATTACAGTACTAAAATATTTTTGGCATATATTTTAGATAACCGCGAAAACCATTACATAAAAAATTAGATATTTTGAAATAGTTTACATTTTTTAATCAAAAATGGGTTCTAAAATTGACACCAATGTTTTATAAAAGAAACCTTTTCTTTATTTATTATGAGACACCATTGTAAAAACGTTGAAATTTTTATAATTCCTAAAAATCCATTAAACCTATATAAAACATTTCAAAACAATTATGAGTGAACGAAAAATAGTAAGGGATATAAAAATAATGGAAACCTATTAATCCATTAACAAAAACATAAACACAATAATTTTTTTTACCATTCTATCTATATACCTTTATTATATAAAATAATAATAATCAAATATAAAAATAAATTTGTTCTAAAATAAAACCTATAAGGCCCAAAGGAATTAAAAATGAATTAGTCTATAATAATAATATTCAAACCCAATTTAAACTCTTTCCTATAACCCTTTCAGTAGGAGTGACATAGTCAATTATCTCCAAAATTTTGTATCTAAAGACGAAATTATTAACCAATCTAATGGGATTCTATATCTTTAAACCAAATTTAATAAATTATAATAAATAAGTATTTTATCATGAGATAACAAACTTCTAATATTTCTATCTTTATTTATAAAACCATTGAGAATTTTATTAGATCATGTCAAAAAATAACTCTCCATTTTCACTCAACATTATGTTGAAATATAAAATTCTTTTAAATTATTTTTAAAATGCAAATTTTCATCAAAAATTAATATAGTATTCTTTTAAAAATAATTATTTTTTGAATATGACTCTTGAAAATTAATAATAGTTATGCATTTGAGAAAAAATTATCATTAAATAGGTGTTAAAAAATCTTTTTCACTTTTATAAAAAGTTTCAAAGCTGACATGTATGAAAAAGTTAAAAAGTATCATTTTTAAAACAATTGAAAAACATAATGTATATTTGAAATGTTTTTAAAAAATAAATGTAGTAGATAGAAAAAATTTATTGAAAAATGTTAAAGAAAAAATATATGGAATAGAATAATTGAAATTAATATATAGAGACATTTAAAAGAAGGTTTTAAAAATTCCATTACCTATATTATACTTGCCAAAATGATATTTTATATTCATAAATAATATATATTAATTTTTTACTTAATAAAATTTTAAATATTCAGTCAATTATAATTATTTTATTTCATTCATTTATTATCTTGTCCTATTTAGTCAATAATCCAATTACATACACACTAGGCATTTCAAGGTCGTTTGGTCATTGAACATTAAAAAACATATGTAGGTTAACCAAATTCATATGGTATTTACTTCCATAATATATAGAATAATAAAGAAACTGTAATTATCATTTTTATATAATAAATATGCATTTGAAATCATCCATGTTTGGTGTTAATGAGAAATTAAATTTCTCATTTCATTGGGGTGGTTGTTTGTATATACAAAAGAGAGAACTTTTCATTTTTATGATGGAATATAATTAAATAAATTTGACATGTTATTGCCTTTAAATAATCAACATATTTTTATAAATATCGTATTTATTATTCAATCAATTTTTATCTACATCCATGTAAGATGGCAATGAAACACAAATTACATCTCTTCGTGGAGGTGGTAGTCCACATGTGTGCACAAGCGATCCTTCCATTTTCCAAAGGATGTGAGGGTAAGAAGATAGATAATATATTATCACCATAGCTTCAATATAATTTCATTAATATAATTTATATACAATAATTATATATTAATAATTATTCATTTGGGGTTGTGATTGTAAAATAAATGGTGCTTTTGGAAGTGCTATTATGTGCAGATGCATGAGTGACATATTATTTATAGAAAAGATGTAAATAAAGAAGAAAATACTAATTACTAAGACCTAGTAAAATTTTAGATTAATAAATAAATTTATTTTACTATAATAGGATGGTTACGATATATATTATTGACATAGAATAGTAAATAAACAAAAATGAAGTCTGTTAACAATTATACACCATATTTCTATATCTTCTTTTGGTTTCCCCCTAAATCATTATATTTATGTTATTTTGATAATATTTATACCTATGGGACGTTTTATGAGAGTTTTAAAGGTTTTTAGGTAGATATAGGTCATGATAGTGTACATAATATGTGTGGAAAAGTCATGAGAGGAGCCTCTCTTTTTATTAGTGAGAGGAGTGGCACATTTGTAAATATTTAGAACAATAATATACAATAAGCATATTTATTCTTGAATGTGGATATTATATATTTATATTGATAATAAATGATATTTTAAGGAATCCATCAGCATATAAATGAAATTTATACTTGTTATATATATATATATTTCCATATATTTTAATTTAAGACTCCTCTTAACCCTTATAATTTTTTTATTAGTGTCCATCATTTACCTATGTGACTACACATTATGAATAGAAATATAATGAATCTTATTGAATAATTATAAAATAATGATTAAAAATATGCAATATATTATAATATATTAAATTTTTATAATCTGAGAGAATTAATTTTCATATAACTACCCAGCATACATAAAACCATCTTTATAGAAAATTCAATTTTTGTATAACATAGAATTTATAATTATTTTGGGAAAATAAATATTAATTAGTGGTAATTAACATGATTTAGTTGGATTAATATTAAAAAATGAAGATTATTAGAAATTATAATCATTCTAAAACTTAATGTAACCATTCAACCACACCATTAATTATAAAGATCAAAAAATGGTTTTTAATCAGAATTACATATGACTTTGGCTCAAAAAGTAAATAAAGATTTTACAAATTAGATAGGATAATTTCAAATGATTTTTAATACTTATATTATATATATTTCTAACGTAAAAATATTTTATAAAAATTTAAGACATTATTGCATCAAGATTTCATAAAATTTCTGGTATTTGTAAAAATGGAAATTTCAATATTCTCTCAAAAAGTTAATATTTTCAAAAAAATAAAAAATAAAATTATCTTAGATAATTTTGAAATTCAAAATTAAAAAAATAAAGTTTATTTAATAAAATTAATATCATAAAATTTATAAATTTATTCCTTATATTAATATAACTCATATTAAGAAAACACTTTTTTTTGAAAAATGATCCTTTTAAAATTAACGGTTCTTAAAATTATTTCATATCAATTAATAATGAATTTTAAATTAATTTCTATCAAATTTTATGTTCATAATGTATTTATATTTATCTTTCATTTTAATAATGTATTATTTACTTTAGTTCAGTTCTATTCACTACATAGGTTATCAAACATTTTATTATTTGATATAGAATAAATTGTATATTCTAGGGATTTTACAGAGGGTATCTACACTATCATGTGGGAAGGGATATAATGTTGTTTTCACACATTTATCCTTTTCATTTTTTTCCCATCTTCTATGTATAAAACAACAAGTGATGGCGGTTTTCATATATATTTTTTCCTTAGTAATTAGATGTGTATACCCTCCTCATATATTTTATTAATTCATCTAGGCCACTATGAAGATAATTTTCAATCAATGTGTTGTATGTTATGGAAGGATTATACATAAAATGTATAATCCAAAATTAGATTGAGATGTTGGCATGGTGAAATATAGGTTTAAAATGATAGAATTTTTATTAAGATAAAATAGTTGGAAGTCATTGCTTTAGGGATCTGAAGTGATGGAAGATATAATAATGAGATATGAGTGGTGAAATGTTCCCCGAGAATTATTATTTGAGGTGCTTTAACCTATAAGTAACCAAAGGTGGCCATGGTAAATGGTGGGCTCCCCATGAATACTAGGTGATGGTGGAACTGGTTGACCCAAAATATTGTTAAGGAGAATGTCCATAAATAGATGGGCTCTAGACACTTTCATTAAGAATATAAAAGTTACAATAATCTTCAGTTTTCCTAATTTGGGTTTTTGTATTTTTGAATCTTGTAACTTGGAGGTTTACTCTCAAAAAAATCTTACAATGTGTTCCTCTAATGGATTGTTGTTTTCTTTTGAATAGTCTTGTCAGTAAATGGAGTGTCAGTGCATTAATGGTGATCATTTTGTAACACCTTGAGTTTTTATGAATTAGTATTTTAAATTAAATTAATTTTTTTGATTGCATGTTTTACTTTAAACACAATGTTAATCTTTTGTTACACACAATAACGGTTTAGCAGGCATTACACGCAATACTGAGTTTTAACCAAACCATTATATATTATTAGTATATTTAATTAATCAGGAACATTATAACCTAGTCATTAACAATAGTATCATGAATAGTAATAAATAATTTTTAAATATTAATTATAATTGTTTCATAAAAAACTATTGATAAAAAATTACATAATTTTTTGTAAAGTCTATATCTCGGTCAAAAATATTATTTTCTAAAAAAATATTTTTAATTTATTTTTGATAAATCTAATATAATTAAAGTTTTAAAATTTAATGAAATGAATCTGACTAAATAAGATCCATTTATAAAATGAAAATTTTAAAATTATTTGTGGATTATTTTTTTGGATTTATATGAAATGTTTTTTAGGAATGGTGAAAAATTCTGAAATCTAACTAAATTTCCCTTTTAATTTGAATTATTTAGAATATTAAACTATATTTGAAATTGGAGATAAAGTATAGGTAGTTTAGTAATAAATATATTAATATAATTTAGTTTATTAGAATCAATTACATGAATAATTTTGATATAAAACATTTCAAACAAATGAATTTTGTCTCTATAAAAACATGTTTTCTCATGACGTCGGCAGGAAAAATTAGAATTAAATTTTTTCACTTATGTTCGTTGGATTTGGGAAAATGGATTAAATATTTAAAATTAAAATAATTTAAAATTTCAAATATGTTCCAATTAAATTTATACCAAAATGAACACTAAATGTATTATTGATTAATTATTATGGTTAATTATAAAGATGGTTTTGTTCAGGGTTAAACTAGAATGGTAAGAGTGAAAAAGATAAAAAAAATATCATATTATTATTTAATTATTTCTAATTTATCATTGCCATTAAATTATATAAAATATTTAAATTTTTTTCCATTATCCTTTAATAAAGACCCATATAATAATTTAAGAAAAGAAGATGGAAAATGATATTTTCCTTACATTCATTATCTATAATATATTGGGATAAAAAAATAAACCTAATTTTTCTATATATATTGTTATAAAATTTAATATTTTTAAACTTTAATTATGGTTCATTTTTATTTTTCTATCTATAATAATTTAATTAAATTATTTGAAAATGCTAACAATAATTACTTAGTTAATAATAAAATAAAATAAATGATACTAAAAATATTAAACATACTATAAATTGAATGAGTTATTTTGATTCATTATTGCTATAGAATAATATATCATGATTAATATGTTTAAATAATATTTATTTAAATTTAATAAATTTTTTGATACTGTAAAAATTTAAATTAAATTAATCATGTCAAAATTAATATTAATGTTATTTATAATAAATGATATTTTTTAAGGGGATTAAAATTAGGAAAAATAACATGCTCTTCTGGGTTATTTTTATATATTAATAAATATCTATTATTTTCCAATCATGGAAAATCATTTATATTATAAGGACTATATTGATGGTTAAATAGTAAAAACTATGTTAGCACAATTTTGGTTAAATTGGTGTTTTTACGTTACATGATCATATGATAAAATTAATATCCCACACACATAGGATTTATTTATTTTAAAATTTATTTAAAATTTATTACTAATTTTTCTGAAATGTATTATATATTTTACTCTAATTTAGAATCTAAGGATAAATTACTAATGTTAAGAAACTAGTTATCATAGTGAAAGCCGAAAATGGTAATAATATGAATATATTGAAGTTAAGGAATGAAATGATTAAAACATGTGGTTAATTTTTTGGAAGAGGTATGTACGTAAAATATCACCCCTCCACACAGTTAATTATCATATTTTGATCATCTTGAGAAAACATTGTCTTCTCAATAGTGAACATTTTTATGTATTCACAAGAATACCACTCCTCCTCTAATAAAAAAGTGAACCCAATATACCCACTTCTTCACACATATCTATCCATTTGTAAAAACCAATATCTACGTAAATAACTTCAAAAAATTAACTCCCCTCATCCTATAATAATTATTTTGGATATAAATCCAACCAATAAACACTTTAGTGAAAACCTATGGTGGATGATTGAAGAAAAATAAATGTTCATTAATGAGAATTTGTAATTTATATTATCCTCCAAACACTTCAATTTTTATTATACGATGATTATATAATAACATAAGTTTCTAAAATATATTAATATGTATTTATGATAACTATACGGCTTACAACAACACACGATTCCATAAAAATGGGTTATGAAATCATCTTTCATGTGTATGTTGGATTAAAACCTCGCGAAACGATGACATTCATTTTTCTATTACCACGATTTATAATAGGCTATAAGTATTGATAAATAGATAATATATTCTACATATTATATTTATGATTTTATTATTTATTATTAATTATCATATCAAATATACCTTTACACTTTCCATTTTTTCAGTATATGGTAATGTTGTTTGTGTGTACGATGGACTACCACCTCACGAAGCGATTTGATTTGTTCACACAATACATAGAATAAATTAAGAATGGGTTTTATAAATTTATGTGATATATATAAAACAAAAAATCTAATTTAGTGACAATATATATATATGTCATTTACTTTTATTTCATTCAATGTAATAATAAAATGGAAATATCTTTTATGCATATGTATGACCTACCATCTCTATGAATGGTGTGTTTCATTTCCTATCACTAAATATTATGGATTTCTCTAAATGTGTATATAATAAAAATGTATAATATTTTTAAAATGAATTACATTATAGATATTATGAAGCCATGTTTGAAGTAAAATGACTAAAAACAGAAAGTCAAAACATATAAGAAAGTCAAAACAGTTATTACACAAAACATAACATTAAAGTGAAAAAGTTAACAAATGAGTAATAAAATGTCATAAGAAAATCATATATGGTATGATATTTATATAATTATTATTATATAATTTATATATCATAAACTAATATTTACTATATAGGATGTTTGAAAGAATATGCTGGGAGTGAAGACTTAAGGTTAGGGGATTTCGAGTCACTCATTTACATGCAAATAAGATATTCCATATTACCAAATCATTTCATTTGTGTGGTTTTTATGACTCACTATGAAATTATATACCATGAATATACCTCATTGAATGCTATTTAATGTGTCAGTTTCCATTATTATTTCATTGGTATTACAAATCAAATGCTACTTATGTAGAAAGTGCAGAACCCTTGGTTTAAAAAAAGTAACCCTTTCATTATGATTTTTAATTATGTAATGTATAGGGTGATGTTTGGGAGGTTTTGGATAAATTATAGAGTTTTTGGGGCTATTTTCAATATGTTCATGGTTGTTGAATGGTTTAGGAAAACTATGCAACACATACAGGATGTCGTGCACATTGAGACATGGGCTAAGGGGAAGTCATACGGTTTGTTCACGATTTGTCCCAATTGCACCGAAGACTATAAGATACCACGATACATGGAATAATGGTATTTTTCATGGTTGGAACATGGTTTACTAAACATGTCACAAAACCATACAAGGTTCATCCTTGAGGTAGTGGCCGACACACGGTTTGCACATGATTTTCCTAAGCATGCGACTAAATATTGCGCAGTTAGAATACAATATCCTAAAAAAGTCTATCCAAGTCGATTTTGACTTTTAATTTCTCATTATTTCCCCAAATTTTCCCTACATCAAAATTTCTCCCTTTCAATAGTTGTAGAACCTCTCCCTCATTGATTTGAAAGTGACCTGAATGAATTTCATGGTGCGTTGAACCTCAATTCACATGGTATGTGATCGTTAGTGGTCGTTCTTGGTACTATTTCATATATCTTCTTCCCTATCCCACTAGTTTTTATAGATATACACCTGAAGTAGATATATATAAGGTTTTTAAGGCCATCTATTATTATATTTGGATTTTTTTATGATAGGGGAAGAGATCTAAGGTGGTATTGTGGATATTTAACTTGGTATTATCGGAATTTTTCATACCATTTATCATTTTTTCCAAATTCTAATGGTAGGTGTATTCACCGTCAACTCACCTATTTATAACATAAAGGCTCTGTTTCAAATTTATTAGACTTGATTGAGAAATTTTTTTGAAAATTATGGTAGAAACTTTCTTTACTGATGGTATGTGTATTTTTTTTTTTAAGTATTTTCCATGATGCTTTGTTGAATTAATTTAAAATGATTATTTTCAAAAGGGTGGTTTTGGTTTGATTTATTTAGAATGGATTTTCAATAAAAGGATGGTTTTAATGAAATGGATTGTTGGAATAGTTTTTAATAAAAAATCTATGTTATTAAAATGGTTTTGGTGTTTAAGTGGTTTAGGAATTGAAATGATTTTTGGGAGTACATGGTAGAGTTTGTCCATATTTAATTATGAGGCATAAAAAAATATGACCTTATGCTTGGTTCCAATGGTGTAATGGAATATGGGAATTAATTACCTTGTAAAGACTATATAGATCATCACAAAGCACTGATTATTATTGAACTATTATAACAGAGAATTCATATGTAGATGTGTGGATATATGGATATGCAATTTGGAATGGGGTATTACGAAAATTGAAATATTGAATGGTTTGGTAAAATATTCTTGGTTTCTTCATGGAAAACAATTTTAGTATGGAATAATATTGTTTTAGGAGTAATTTTTTTTGTGATAAATTGTTTCATGTTTTTTTATATAATTTTTTTTACATAAACTATTTAATAAAATTTCTAAATTGTTCTAACATAGTATTATAAGTAGGGAAGCAATTTTTTGAAAACATGTTGATTTTTAGTACTCACTATTTCTTTATAAGGTTGTTACTTTTCCAGATGTTATTTATCATGTCAGGGTAAATGCTATGTATCAAAAATCTTTATCAGTAATTAATTATACATGGGATGTTTTATGGATAAGGGGAATTTATCATGTTTTAATCTTGGAGTTGTTGTTTGAGTATTTGTGTTTTGTGGTCTCCACTATGTACATTGGTATTTTTGTATTCGGTTGTGATACATGGTTTTAGTTAGAATTTTATAAATAAAATTTTTAGTTTCCTTTCATTATTATAATGAATCTTATACTGGTTTGTTTGGTTATTTCTTTTTTGGTTGTTTTTTTATTCATAAAGATCAAATCATCCCCCAAATGTATTAAAGACCTTCAATATTTATTGTCAACCTTTGGTGTTTTGGGGATATCTCTTAAGGACATGTAATTTCATCTCTTATTCTCAAACCACTAAATATGGGTGAGATATTACATGGGGTATCACTTTTGTTCAGCCTAAAAAAATATGCTTGAGAAAAGTGGTGTCTATTTTCTTCTATAATAGGTGGTCTAATTCATTGTTGTTGTTTCCATTGCGGTTAAATGTTATACAAGAAGTGTAATTCATTCTGTTATATTCCTCGATTTGGGATCACAAAAATGAGAAGGATTTTTTACAACATGAAATGTATAGTATAAAATTCATAGCTAACATTTTTTTTCAGAACTTTAAGTTATGAGGGAGTTGGGTACATGAGTGTTTTGGATACACATATTGAAATTTAAATCTCATTCTCAAGGGTTTATCCAATGATATGGGAATGAAACATTTTATAAGAATGACATTGTACTATGATTGAATACCTCATTTTGAGTAAAGATTTATTATTTCGTGAAAATGTATTTATGTTAGAAAAGGGTTGCAATTTTTTTCAAATATGATATTTTTAAATGGAATAAAATCGATATTTTGAAAATGGTTTCATATTCAAAATAATGGTGAGGTTTTCAAAAATATATCTATATAGATTTTTTTAAATTTTGGAAATCAATATTGTTAGGGCATGATGTGTTAGAATTTGAAATGTTATGCATTCAATTAATAGAGAGTTAGACAAATGATGTTTGTTTTTTTAGAAAGTGACACCAAATAATAATCGTAGAAACCAAACAGAAGAGGCTACTGAGCATGTGGTTACACCTGAGTAGTAGGTGAACCAATAGCTGGTTTAGAGTATAATACAAGAATTTTATTCAATGGATATAGGGAATTGGAGGGACGAGCCAAGGAAAGTGGATCATTCCATCTAATTCCATAATGGGAATCCACCCATCATTCAGGATGATTTGGAAAAATAAAAGATAAATGTCTGGCTGAATAGGATGAATAATATATTTTAATTAATTTTCACAAAAATATAGATAAAAGTCAAACTGGAGATGTACATTCTTGAAGATCATTTATGTCAGTGGTGGGAATTAGATGTTCAAATTAAAGTAGACCAAGGCATTGCATTACTATATTTTGAAGAATTTTTCAACAAAAAAAATCCAATCCTCATATGTTTTGAAATCAAATAATGATGGAATTATTCATATTCAAGTAGGAAAAACATTTTTTCATAGAGTATACAGCTATATCCATAAATATAATAATCTTTCAACCCTAGGATCACACTACTGTGTCCTTGAATGCATGTATTTATGAATCAGGTCTAAGGTAGGAGATTCTCTAGAAGACTGTTGTGATCTTTATTATAAATTATAAAGTTATATTTGATTGACCAAAAATAGATAAAAGAGACACATTAGTATCTATGGGAGGAATAATCTTGTTGATACCCTCTAGAAACGGTGAAAAAACTAATTCTGGGAGCCAGAAGAATAGGAACACCTATTTCCCAGATGAGAGTATGAATCAATACTAGATGGATGGATTAGAAAACCTTCCTCCACAACCAAAAAGCCATGATGGGTTTTTCCAATGTGGTTTGTTTGACCACATGAAGAAAGAGTGTATGACACTATCAACAGAATGAATTTTTTTATAAAACATGGGGCACCTTAAATGCTATTATCACATTGGTATGAGGTCGGGTGTTCGAGAAAACCTCTTAGGATTCACAGGATTCATATGCTTTATGGGGAGAGGGAAGCAGAACAATCTTCATTAGTATAATAGAGCTACCCATGGTGATTTCATGAAAACCATGACTCCTCTACATAGTCAATATCAACAATGAAATAAGGAACAAAATGTAGTGATGATGAAATTATACGGAGCTGAACATGTTATTTTAGATGATCGGTATAGACTGTATATAGTGTGTTGTATGATTCTATAGAATTCTACCAATATTCTAGTGTTATTTGATACATGTTCATCCAATTCCTTTATTCTCCAATTTTTTTTATTTTATTTGATTAAAACTAGAGATGATTCCTTTATTTATTAAACGTCAAACTCCTCTTGGTCAAAGAGTGTGTCAAACCTTTGTGTGTATATAATTCTCTATAAAAATTGATAGATCCAAGATAAAATTGGATTTCACTATTAATTTGATGAATGTTGTTGATATAATCCTATGTATGTATTGGTTGACAAGGCTCAAGGCTCACATCAAATATTATACTAGAAGGGTCAGTTTTACAACTGATGATTCTGTCAAGCATCTATTTTTATGGGAATGGAATGTAAAGGAAAGTGTAATGGGATAGTTTTTACTAGAAGATAGAATTGTATCATACCAGTTTTAAGCATTTCCTTTGGTGTTAATGTAAAAAATTTAGAACAGAACATTTCAAGTAGTTTTTTATTGTTTTCCAAATGTTTTCCCTAAAAATTTATCAGGGTTTCAACTTATGATAGAAGTGAACATTACCATTGACCTCCTCCTAGGGATTAGTCCTATTTCCATTTCGTATTATCAAGTAGAACCAATAGAATTAAGGTAATTGAATTTGAAGTTAGAAGAGATATAAAAAAGGGTTTATTTAGCCTCACACTTATCTATGGGCATCACCATTCATATTTTTTAAAAATTTATATTGAACTATATAGTTTTTTTATTTTTGTAAGATTAAAAAATTAATGAGAAATAATCGGTATCCAATTCCATGCATTTTTGATATGTTTGATCAATTGATGAGATATATGTGGTTCTCCACAATCTACTTGTGACCAGGATGTCACCAATTTTTCATGTGAAAGGAGGATATTCTAAAGGTATATTTCAAAATCATATTTGGCCATTACGAGTATTTAGTAATTCCTTTTGGACTTAATAATTCACTGGTGGAATTTATGGAGTTAATGAATTTAATATTTCATTGATATCATGATTATTTTGTAGTGGTGTTAGTGGATGAAATATTGGTGTATTCATGGTCAAGCACTGGGCATGAACATTTCTTAGAGATAGTTTTAGGAATCTTGAGGGATCATCGTTTTTATGCCATATTATCAAAGTGTGATTTTTGGATACAATAGATACACATAATATTCCATGTAATAATTAAAAGAGTCGCTTTTATGAATCCAAAAAAGAATGAATCTATTATTTCTTGGAAAATTATAAAGAAAGTCATTGAGATGCTATGTTTTCTTGTATTATCTGGTTATTATTGAGATTTTTTCATGTTTTTTCACAACTATCTTTTCTTAGGAAAACTTTTATAAAGTAAAATGTTCCATTATAATGGAATGAATAATAAAATTAGTCATTTAAGTAGAATTTTTTTCTTTCATCAACAACAATCATGATTTTTCTGTAATCAGGACTATGGTATGTGGTGTATTGTGTTACATTTGGAATCTAGGGTGGGATGTGTTCCAATAGAGGGAGATCATGTAGTTCCATATGGATCAAGGAAGTTGTGGGTGAAAGATAAGAATTACCCAACACATGATTTTGAGCTAGCATTTGTAGTCCATGATATGATTTCTTGGCGTAATTATCTCATTGGTAAAAAATTTACTATGTTAATAGATCATAATATTTTGAAACATATTTTTTCACAACAATATTTGAATATGAGAAAAATAATGTAGATGGATTATCACCAAATGTTTGACATGGACATGATATATATACTATGAATAGTAAATTCGGTGGCTGATGCAATAAGCAAAATGAAATTTCCTCATTTGGTGAAAGAAGCTTCAAATGAGGGGTAGTATATATCAGTCCAAGATGAAATGATCATGGAATATGAAGACCAATGTGATGTTGCGGATTTATTTCTAGTTTTTTTGTTTCCTGATCTGGTGAAGATGGTTAAAGAGGCACATATATCCAATTCAGATTGTGATGTTACATGTACAAAGCACAATTATGGGGAGAACATTAAAGGATAGAAACTATATGGGAGTCTATTTATTGGTTCATAAATAATATGGCCATACTTATGGATTTTTAGGAACAATTTTTTTATGCCTACCAATATTCGTGATGGTTTGATCATCTTGGAATAAAGAAGTTGTACTAGTTATTGAAAGAGAATTTCAGGTTGAATTTTATTAAATAGAAAGTGGATGAGATTAATTCGAGATGGTTAACATGTGAGTAAGTTGAGGAAGATAATCAGTGATTAGTAGTTATATTGGAATATTTACATATTATTTTTTAGAGGTGGGATCACATATCTAGGGATTATTTAATTGGTATCCCAATAATTCATCAAACACATGATGCTATATTGATGATAGTGGATTGACTCACAAATTTGGATAATTTTATTCCTATTTGTGAAACTCGTATAGTGGTGGAATTTTATAAAGTTTATATCTATGAAGTGATAATGAAGAATGGAATACTGGTTTTGATAGTTTCTAGAATAGATTTTAGGATTACATCCCATTTCTAGAAATCCTTATAGAAATCACTACGGAATCAGTTAATTATGAGTACAACGTATCATCCATGTATAGATAGGATATCTATAAGGATGATACATACATTTGAAGAGATGTATCAAGCTTGGGTAAAATATTTTGGTATCTAATGGGAAGATAATGTTCCATTAGTGGAGTCCCTGAATAACAACAGTTATCAAGCCTCGATAAAAATGGATTAGTTTAAAGTACTATGTAATTACCTGGCCCTAGTTACCTAGAGTTGGTGCATTATTACATAACATTGGCATGATCACAGGGGATAAAATCCCGAAAAACCGATCAGTTTAGTATCCTTGGAAGTACTAGATACATTAATTAGATTACACTACATCCTGAAATAAAAACAGCAAAAAAATATTGTCCTTTTTTGAACACACTTAAATCCTTATCCTATCCCTATAGTTCAACCATAAAATACTTCTTCACATCCTAGGAAAAATAAAATTAAGAATGGGGTGAACTCAGATGCTCAATAAGGATAACAATATAGCGGAAACTTTTCTAAATAAGCATGAACATTAAAGGCAATGTATAAGACTAAAATAAAATCATTTTTAAACATAAACTTCAATATAATATGGAAAAAAAATTAAATAATTTCATTCACTTATTCACATGGATATTCTACTAGTCGAATAATCACATGAAATATCAATAGCCACTTTCATAATTATGGAATGCATAATTTCAGACTTCATAACCACATAGTAAAGGCCTTATGCCAAGAATACAAATAATATTTTTTCAAAGCCTTTTCCAAGACACTAGTTTTTCTCATGAGACCTACTGATGCATAGAGGAGCTATAGCAGGCTCCACCCGTCACTTACTATATTCAACGCATTCCTCATATGAAATGGTTTATACATAACATAATCATTCATTTTAAAACTAGAATACAAAATGTCAATACCTTATCCACAAACCATTAATGATGTAAAAATAACACATCCATAGTCAAACATATTAGATACCATTCAATACAATATGGAAGTGTTGTATCACAATTAATTAACTTCAAACAAGCATAAAATCCATCAAAGGATTTTGACATAGATGAAATCATATTTTTTTGAGAAATATCTCTTTCTATTTAGAAATAAATTAAAAGTCATATAATTATAAAAGAAAACATTTATTTTGAAAATATTCTCATAATCCTGTATGGGAAGCTTCAATGATGATATAACAGTGGAAAATACCCACACCCACTGTATATGTTAAACAAAGACATTCTTACCTTAATTTTGTCGAAAAGGTCATAAAGTACATTGTTTGGAAAACAATGGAAAGATTTATTTCAAAACATATATTGTCACATAAGGGTATAAATGACTTTTACCCATAGTATAGTAAATAGTAAAAAAATTTTGAATTAAATTTTCTAGAAAACATTGATGTGGATGATAAAGAGGTCCCAGTAAATACTTACATAAATAAACAACCTCAGATAATAAAGACATTGTGAAATTAACCCTTAACTTGTACTTTTCTGAAGTTCATGGTATGTGATCCATATGTATAATAGTTGAAAAATAATTATTAAATTATAGAATACTCATATACAAAAATATGATATCATATATGATCTTATAAAATTTCTTTGTTAATAATATTTTAGTAGTATCATCGTTTCGGGTGTTAACTGATTTATTTTCCTTTATATGCATGGTTATGTATGGCATGTTTTTTATGGATAAGATGTATTTGATTCATATAAATAATGATATTATGTTCATAAACATTATTTTTAAACATAAAATATAAATTATTCTTGAATTATTATGATGGGTAATGAATCTCATCGCGTTGGTGGAGACGGTAATCCGTACGTATGCAAGAGCAAAAATATCAATATATTGATGGTGAAATCGTATGTAATTGGATAGTATATCATATATATATATAATAATTAATATGTTATATTTATTATTTACATTAGTTATACTCATTATTATTCCCATTCAAATAATGAAGTGTTTGAAGAACAAACTACACCACGACGTGGAGACGGTAAGCCGTACGTACGCACGTATGGTGACATTGTCATTCATATGATGGATAGAATATTGAATAGGGTTTTACATTTTTATAATAACATCAGATTATATAGAATATTCTGGTGTTATTATTTTTGAATGGAAACAACAAAGAAAGAGGACGTGGAAGAAAAAACGACTTGAAAGATGTGATGAAATATTTACATCTTCTTCAGGATCTTCCTTTTGATTTGATCAAAAGGGCTCTATAGGTTGGATATCTAACCAAAGTAATGCATATATGATGAAGAGAGAAAATTTGGGAGGATATTTGGTCATGGGTTGGCCGATCCAAAAGGCTTTGGAGTTGTGAAATTAAGAGAAGGGAAAGTTCCCATATATAAGAGAGGTGAGGGTCACTTTTGAAAAACTGTGAAATATTTTTCATAATAAAATCATTTTCAGGGTCTAATGGCATAAAATTGATTTATTTAGAGGATAAGGTGGGTATGGGTCGAAAAACTCTCAACCAATATGTTTTAGACTGGTTTTGGTCACCACATTTACCTTATCTTTTAGATTTAACTCTTAGTTAAATAGTTTTTCATTTACCATGTCTCTTTGTATTTTTATATTATATAGTTAATAAACATACTATAAACATCCAAGAAAACACCATGTGGTACATTATTAATATATATAACTTTATCTAAGTCCTTTTCCGAAACTAATATTTTTATAAATATTATATCAATTAATAATATTGTATTTGTTTTAAAAAAACTCAAATATGTCAATTTTGACACTATTTAGTATTTTTTTGTGAAAATCATAACAACATGAATAAATAGAAAAAAAATTATTTATTCAACTCTAACATGTCATATTAACCTAGAAAATTAGTGTAATTCATCACAAGTATCAAATTATAGTTATTTGGATATTTATAATATCAATTATTTTAATTTTTCATTAGTAAGGTAATTACTATATCATCATTGTGTTATAAATAAATTTAATTATTTAATGACTAAAAATTATAAATAGAATAACATTATATATGAAATAATTTTATATTTATACTGAATATTTATAGTCGAATTTATATTTTGTGTAACCCCATATAAAAAATAGTTTAGTTATTAGACATTGAATTTAACTCTTTTAACTATTCTTTAAATAAAATAATAATAAATGTCCTAATCTAATACAAGTGGACCAAAAGGGATAATATTTTATTGCCCATGTTTTTTTGGTCGAATTACACTTATCCAATAGAAATAGGACAGTTGTTATGGTATTAATGATATCATTTTTACCCTTAATTACCCTTTTTTACTTTTAACTGTACTAAATAAAAGTCAAAAGTTACTATTCACCAAAAATTATTTTCATCTTAAAGAACCAAAATTTACTTACTAATATTAACTGTGTCTCTCGGAATTTTGAAATTCAACTCACAGAAGCAGTAAAATTATGTTTTATGCAAATTTGCAAATGCTCATAGGATGGGGGTAAAAGATGTTAAAAAGTTCAATTTTTATATATCTAAACTTATTATAAAATGACCTCAATGAATTAAATTGAACTTATATAGGTATTATGTATCCATTTTTCCCTAAAATAAATTTAAATAAAATAAATAATTATGTAAAAAATTATATTTTAACCAATAACATAGTTTTTTTCACTATTCATCAAAAATTGAAAGTTTTTAGAAAAATACCAAAAATTCACCCTAAGCAAATTTTGATATTCCAAATTCAAAAATGAACTCCATTTTGAAAAAAAAAATTAAAATTTTAAAAAAGTGGGTATTACTATTCATAATGGTGAGAAAAATAGATGCGATGTGATAGAATCTCGAAGTTGCGTACAATGCAAGCTATTGCATTATTCAAAGGGAAACGTACTGTGGATGCTTGGGGTGTCACATTATTCCCTAATTAAAATAATTTCATCCTCATAATTTGTAGAATATTACTACATAAAAATATTCGGGTGGTTCTTCATCTTATGTTCCTCGGGTTCCCACGTTGCATCTTCAATCTTATGGTTTCTCCATAGAACATTAACTAGACGAGTCATCTGTTTTCTCAACACTTGTTCTCTGGTATCAATAATTTTGATGGGCTCTTCACAATAAGACAGACCATGTAACAGTTCAATTTCCTCATAGGTGAGTACATGTGTTGGTTCAGAAATGTATTTTCTCAATAGTGATACGTGGAATACATCATGAACTTTGGAGTGACTTGGAGGCATTTCCAAACGATAAACTATAACTCCAATTCGTTCTAAATTTTTGAAAGGTCTGATGTACCTAGGACTCAATTTACCCTTCTTTCGGAAAAGTATGACACCCTTCCATGGAGATACCGTAAGAAAACTTGGTCTCCCTCTTGAAATTATGAATCCTTCCTTCGATTATAGAAATAGATCTTTTGCCTACTTTGGGATTCTTTAATGTGGGTTTGGATAAACATCACCTTTTCCATTTTTTCCTTAACAAGTTCTGGGTCTACTAGTTTTCTTTCACCAACATCATCCCAACAAGTTTGTGTGTAACATCTCTTACTATATAACACTTTATATGGTTCCATCTGAATACTTGAATGGAAGCTATTGTTATATAAAAATTCTACCTTAGGTAAATATTGATCCCAAGTATAATAAATCTCATGTGAGAAAGATCTCAACATGTCTTCTATGGTTTGAATAGTCCATTCTTATTTTCCATCGACTTGAGGGTGGTAGGAAGTTCTCAAACGAAGTTCAATATCTAGGGAATTCTAATTACTTTTCCAGAATCCTGATGTAAAATGGGGATTACGATCCGAAAAAATCGATAGGGGTACTCCATGAAGTTTTAGTACTTCATTAATATATAGTCTTTCCATACATTCAAGTTGTAAATATTCTCTTATAGAAAAAAAATGTGTTGACATGATAAGATGATCATCAATGACCCATATTTCATCATTCCTTCTAGAAGGCTTTGGTATCCCCATGACAAAGTCCATCGTATTATTATCCCATTTCCACTTAGGTATGGGGAGAGGTTGCATGACTCGTCATGTCTGTTGCCTTCCAGCATTCACTTGTTTAAAAACCATACATCTTGACACAAAAATCTGCAATCTCCATCTTCATGATGTCCCACCAAAAATGTTCGTTGAAATCTCTATACATCTTAGTGCTACATGGGTGTATAGAAAAATTGTAGCTATGAGCATCATCAAGCAATTCCATTTTTATATTAGGAATATATGGAACACAATGTATCTTACCAAATTTCAAAATCCAATCTTCATATATGAAGTCGCTCAATATCCCATCATTTACATCATTAATCTTTTTTTGATGCTCCTCATCATCAGTCTGAGAACTCTTTATCCTTTCTAGTAAAGATGGTTCGACAACCATTTGAAAAAGAATTGATGTTTCACATTCCATGGTTATTCCCATATCCAGATTTACTAGATCCATGAAAATAAGATCCCTTTCCACTCTTGTCATGTTCAAAACTACATGATCGTTTCTACTCAAAGAATCATACAACTTATTTTCCTTCCCCGGGTGGTAGTGTATAGTGTAATAATAATCCTTGAGTAGTTCAAGCCATCGCCTTTGCATCATGTTGAGTTCTTTTTGTGATAAAATATACTTCAAACTCTTCTGATTAGTATAAATCTCACATTTTTCACCATAGAGATATTGTCTCCATATTTTCAGAGAAAATATTACAGCTGCTAAATCAGGATCATGAGTGGGATATTTTTGTTCATGAATATTTAGTTATCGCGATGCAAAGGCAATAACTCTATCATTGAGAATAAGGACACAACCATGTCATTTGTTTAAATAATAACTATAAATAAAAAACCAATCATTCCCTGATGGTAGAGTCAAGATAAATTCAATGACTAATATTTTGTTCAGTTCTTCAAAACATTATTCACACACTTTTGTCCAAACAAATTTAACCCCTTTACATGTGATATTGGTTAATGGATTAGCCAACTGGGAAAAATCCTAGAAGAAACTTTGATAATAACCTACTAAACCAATAAAATTATATACCTCAGTTATACTTGTCAGTGTTGGCCATTCTTGGATTACCTTAGTCTTTTAAGGATCAATAGAGATTCTATCCTTAGAGACAATATGGCCAAGACGAGAAATTTCATGAAGCCAGAATTCACACCTTTTAAATTTCCCATATAATTTATTTCTTCTAAGAGTCCTTATGATAATGATCAAGTGATTTTCATGATCTTCGTAACTTTTAGAGTATACCAAAATATCATCAATAAATACCACTACAAAGTCATCAAGATATTCCTTGAAAAATCTATTCATTAGATCCTTCAATATAGAGGATGCATTTGTCAATCCAAAAGGAATTACTGTAAACTTTTAATTCCTATACCTGGTTTAAAATACTGTTTTCGGAATGTCTCCCTTCTTCACACACGACTAATGATATCCAGACCAAAGGTCAATCTTTGAAAAATATTGAGCTCTATGAAGTTGGTCAAATAAATCTTAAATGCGAGGTAGGGGATACTAGTTCATTATTTTTATAGCATTGATCTCCCTCTAGTCAATACACGGCCTCCTAGATCCATCTTTCTTCTTAACAAAAAGACCAGGGGCTCCCCATAGAAAAACACTTGGGAGAATAAATCTCTTATTACTAAATTCCTATAGTTGTTTCTTTAGTTCCAATAATTCCACAGTGGCCATTATATAAGGGGTCATAGATATGGGCCTTGAACTAAGAATTAAATCAATGGAAAACTCAATTTCTCATTCTAGAGGATGTCCATGTAAATCATCTGAAACACATCACAAAATTATTGCACAATAGTTATATCATCTATTGGAACATTCCTTTCCTCACCCATAGTTATTTCATTCTCTTCCTCCCCAATAATTGAATTTATTAGTGCTATTGGGGGTGGATCTAGATAAGTATTAGTTGGGGAAGTTTCTGTTGTAAAGATACGGTACTCCTTATCATCATTGAGAATTGTAACCTCCTTCTACATACAATAAATTTTTGCATCATGGTCTCAAAGCCAATTCATTCAAAGGATTATATCAAATTCAGTCATGGGTATGATGATGATATCAGCAGATAAAGAACATTTATATTCCCTAATGGGAACCAATTCACAAAACTATGTTGCAATGATTCATCCCTAAGGCGTTTTGACTGGAAAATACCTTGTTAATTAAAATTGCAAATATCTAATTTTTATAGAAAACTGGAATGATTTGAAGCATTACGATGATCCAGAGTCAAATAAACCATTAGTTAAACATGAGGAAACCATTAAATTACTTCCCACCATGTCATTTAGAGCTTTAACCTCATAATCAGTGATCACATAAGATTTTTATTTATCCCTTGTCCTTTTTTGAGATAGGTTCCCTTGGCGCTTAAGATATTTATTTGCATAAATTCCATTTTATCTACAATTTTCACATTCATCATTGATAGACTCTTTCTTCCCCTTGCAATCACAAGCATGGTGGCCTTTTTATCCACACTTCTAATAGAATTACATTCCCTTTAGGAAAGTACTGGGGTGTTTCTTCCAAAATTTACAACAAGATAGATATTCCACATTTCCCTTATTCTTCTTATTTCCATTTCTAGAGTGTTCATCATATTTCTTTTTTTCTTTCATTTCTTTAATGTTGTAAGACTTAGATAATTCCTTTTCTGTCTTGATAGCGCATGAGACAATATTTTCGTATGTTGAGAAGGATTGTGAGACTAATTATTTCTGGAGAAATGATTTTAACCCATAAAATAATTGATCAATATTACTCCTTGGGTTAAATATATAATCTAGAGCACGCCTTTCTAAACATGTAATGTTATCCCCATACTTTTCAACATTCTTATCCTCTTTTTTCCTCTGACTCAGAAATTGTCTTTCCATATCTGCTCGATGGTCATGAGGAATGTATTTTTCCCAAAAAATATCCTTAAACACCCTCCATTCCAGGTTTTTTACTTCTTCATATTTCTTTCTATTTTGGATTAATGACAACCATTGATCTACATCTCACTTGATGTGATAAACTGCAATAACAAATTTTTCCTTTTCGCTACTCCCCGAAGCATGAATTATTTTCTCCAAGGAATATATCCATTTCTAATCTACTAATGGATTTGTACTCCCATTATAATGTTGGTGGTTGTTACCTCATGCAGCGGTATAACATTGATTCTCCACGTTGTGGATCAAGGTGCTCTATATGGGTAAGTTTATTATTCATAACCTGAGTGAGTTGTCTAAGTATTGTTATAAGATGATCAACACCAGTTGCATCAATAGCTCCACTACAATTATCTTTAGTAGAAGGAAAATTCCTAAATGGATTATGTGCATTGATATGGTTTCCATTCCTTCCACTTGGAGATATTTCTAAAATAGTGGCATACAGTTGAATAGTATATGAATCACAATACAAAATTCAGAACTTATAAAAAACTTAACATAAATTGAACAGTTTATGGATATAATCCATAATTATAAAAATGTTTTATTTTGAGGAATTATATACTCATAAACCCTTCAAAATGGATTATAATTAAAATGAGAATTATCCTAATCATATTCCTTGGGAGTGTTGTAACCAAGAGAGCAGCAAGGCTCATTGTCGTGCACCAGTTTCCGTTCGAGTCTAGCTCAAACCGGTGTTTTCAGGTTTTACCCCTAGGTACATCTGTGCCAGATCTGCCTCCCCCTGCTCTTATACATATAGGGATGTATTTCTTGTAAAACTCAAAAAATCTATAGTGTACTGAAATTCTAGTAAGTTCTTCTATAACAATCCTCAAAGTATATCTTAGGGTAGTGTTATCTAATCAGAGTTTTTCTAAATCTAGTTTCCAAGGTTTGTACTAAAATATCTATGATACCAACTCTAACACCCTGAGCCCAGTTACCCAGAGTCGGTTAATTATTACATAACATTGGCATGATCACAAGTGATCAAATAACAAAAGAATGATTAGTTTAGTTTCCTTGGAAGTACTAGATAAATTCATATGTTTTACAATACATCATGAAATAAAAACATCAAAATAATTTTTCCCCTTTTGAACACACTTAATTATATAGCATATCCATGTAGGTCAACTATAAAATACATCTTCACATCTTGGAAAAAAACATATAAAGGGATGAGCTCAGATGCTCTGTAAGGATAACGATATAGCAGAAACTTTCTTAAATAAGCATAATCATTTTAGGAAATTTATAAGACTAAAATAAAAGACTTTTAAACATAAAACTCATCATAATATGGAAAAGATAAAATCAAATAATTCTATTAAATTATTCACATAAATATTCTACTAGTAGAATAATCACATGCAATATAAATAGGCACTGTCATAATGATGGAATGCATAATGCCAGACTTCATAACCACATAATAAAGGCCTTGTGTGAAGACTACAAATAAGATTTTGTCAAGTCATTGTGCCAAGACACTAGATTGTCTCATGAGATCTATCGATGCATCGAGGAGCTATAACGGGATCCACCCGTCCCTTTCTATGTCCAATGCATTTCTCATATGAAAAGGGTTATACATAACATAATCATTCGTATTAAAACCTGCATATGAAATGTCAATAATTTATCAATAAACCATGAATGGTGTAAAAATAACACATTCTCCATCAAACATATCACGTAACCTTCAATACAATATGGAGTTTTGTATCACAATAAATCAACTTCAAACAAGTTTCAAATCCATCAAAGGATGTTGACATAGATGAAATCAGAACTTTTCTAGGGAAATATATCATTCTATTTTGAAATAATTTAAAAGTCATATAATTACAAATGAAAACATTTATATTTAAAATGTTCTCATAATTTTTTATGGGAATCTTTAATGATGATATAACAATGTAAAATAGACACACCCACTGTATAGGTTAAAAAAGACATTCTTACCATAATTTTTTCGAAAAGGTCATAAAGTACCTTGTTTGCAAAACGACGGAAAGATTCCTCTCAAAACATATATGGTAAAATAAGGGTATAAATGAATTTATCCCATAGTATAGTAAATATTAAAAAGGTTTTGAATTAAATTTTCATGAAAACATGGATGTGGATGAAAAAGACGTCCTAGTAGATACTCACAAAAAAACAACCTCAAATAATAAAGAGATTGTGCAATTAACACTTACCATGTACTTTTCTGAAGTTGATGGTATGTTAACCTCCTTTATAATAGTTAAAACACTATTATAATATTATAAAACAATCATATACATTAATATTATATCATATATGATCTTATAATATTGCTTTGTTAATAATATTTTAGTAGTATCATCGTTTTGGGTGTTAACTAATTCATTTTCCTTTATATACATGGTTATGTAATCCATGTTTGTTATGGATTGGATGTTTTATATTCATATATAAATTATATTATGTCCATAAAAATTATTTTTAATCATAAAATAAAAATTATTCTTGAATAATTATGATGGAGAATGAATCTCCTCACATTCGTGGAGATGGTAATCGATACGTACGCACGGGTGGAAATATCATTATATTGATGGTGAAATCTAATTTAATTTGAAGGTTTGTCATAAATAAATAATTATTAACATGTTAAATTTATTATTTAAATTAGTTATACTCATTATTATACCAATCCAAATAATGAAGTGTTTGAAGAACAAACTACATCGCGACGTAGGGACGGTTAGCCGTACGTACGCATGTATGGTGACTTTGTCATTCATATGATGGATAGAATAATGAATATGGTTGTACAATTTTTATAATAACATAAATATATATAGAATATACTGTATTTATTATTTTATAATGTAAAAAACAAATAATGATGAAGTGGATGAAGAAAAGAACATGAAAGATGGGATGCAATATTTACCTATTTTTCGGGTTCTTCCTCTTGATTTGATCAAAATAGATCCTTTGGTTGGATTTCTGACAAACGTAATTCCTATCGGATGAAGAGAGGAATGTTGGGAGGATATTTCAGAAGGGTTTGTCTGAGCCAAAAGGCTTTGGAGTTGTGAAATTAATAGAAGGTGAAGTTCCCTTATATAAGAGAGGTGAGGGTCACTTTAGGAAAACTGTGAAAAATTATTTAATCATTAAATTATTTTTGGTTTCTAATGGATCCAAATTGATTTATTTAGAGGCTACGGTGGGGATGAGTCTAAAACCTTTTAATAAATTGGTTTTAGACAGGTTTAGGTCACCATATTAACCTTATCTTTTAGATTTAACTCTTGGTTAAATATTTTGTCATTTACCATGTTTCTTTGTTTTTTTTATTATATGTTTAATAAACATACTATAAACATCCAATCGAACCCCAAGTGGTTAATTATTAATACATATAACTTTATCTATGTCCATTGGCCGATCCTTATAAATTTATAATTATTATATCCATTAATAATATAGTATTTGTTTTAAAAAACTCAATTATGTCAATTTTGACACTATTTAGTATTTGATTTTTGTAAAACTTATAACTGCATGATTACTTAGAGAAAAAAATATTTAATCAAACATGAAATGTCATATTAACCTATAAAATTACTGGAATTCAAAAAAATTCTCAAATTACATTTATTTGGATATTTATAATATCAATTATTTTAATCTTTCATTAAAAAGGGTATTACTGCATCATCATTGTGTAATAAATAAATTAAATTATTTAATGTCTAAATATTTTAAATAAAATACCATTATGTAGGAAATATTTTTATCTTTCTAATGAATATTTATAGTCGAATTTATATTGTGTGTAACCTTATATTAAAAATGGATTAGTTATTAAACATTGAATTTAACTCTTTTAACTCTTCTTTAAATAAAATAATAAGAAATGTCCTAATCTAATCCAAGTGGACCAAAAGGGATTTTATTTTATTCCTAAAGTTTTTTCTGGTCGAATTACACTTATCCAGTATAATTAGGATAGGGTTATGGTAATTATGAAATCATTTTTACCCTTAATTACCCTATTTACTTTTAACTGTGGTCAATAAAAGTACAAAGTTACTATTCACCAAAAATTATTTTCATCATATTGAACCACATTTTAGTTACTAATATTAACTTTTTGTCTTGTATTTTTAAATTCAACTCAAAGAAGCAGTAAAATTATGTTTTATACAAATTTGCAAATGCTCGTAAGAGGTGGGAAAAAATGATAAAAAGTTCAATTTTTTATATCTAATCTTATTATAAAATGACTCCAATGAATTACATTGAACATATATAGGTATTATGTATCTATTTTTAATTAAAATAAATTTAAATAGAATAAATTATTATTTAAATAAAAAATTCAGTTTTAACTAATAACGCAGTGTTCTTCAGTATTTATCAAAAACTGAATCTTTTCAGAAAATTTAAAAAAATTCACCGTAAACTAATTTCACTATATTGAATTCTAAAATGAAGACGATGTTGAAAAATAAAAATTATAAAATTTCAAACAAGTGGGTATCACTATTCTTAATGGCTAGTTTGATTGGTCGCGGTGTGTTAGAATCTTCACGTTTCATACAATGAAAGCTATTGCATTATTCAAAGGGAAACGTATCGTGTATGATTGGGGTGATACATTCTTTCCTCCTCAAAAAAATTTCATTCTTGAAACTTCTAGAATATTTATACATAAAAAGATTCGGGTGGTTCTTCATCATATGTTTCTCCAGTTCCCACATCACTGCTTCTATCATATAGTTTCTCCGTAGAACAATCACAAGACAAATCGTCCAGTTTCTCAACACATGTTCTCTAGTATCAAAAATATTGATAGGCTCTTCACAATAAGACAAATCTGGTTCCTGATCAAATTTCTCCTAGGTGAGAACATGCGTTGGGTTTGGAATGTATTTTCTCAACAGTGATACGTGGAATACATCGTGAACATTAGAGAGACATGGAGGCATTTCCAAATGATAAGATATAAGACCAATTCATTCTAGAATTTCGAAACGTCTGATATTCCTGGGACTCAATTTACCCTTTTTACCAAAACGTATAACACCCTTCCATGGAGATACCTTCAAGAAAACATGGCCTCTTACTTGAAATACCAAATCCTTCTTCGGTTATCGACATATCTCTTTTGCCAACTTTGGGCTACTTTGATGTGGTTTTGGATAAACTTCACCTTTTCCATTGCATCCTGAACAATTTCTGTCCCTATATGTTTTCTTTCACCAATATCATCCCAAAAAGTTGGTGTGTAACATCTTTTTCCATATAACACTTCATATGGTTCTATCTCAATACTTGAATAGAAGATATTTTTATCGTAAAATTATACCATAGGTAAATATTGATCCCACGTACCATGAAAGTAAGGTGAGTAAGATGTCAACATCTCTTCCATGGATTGAATATTCTGTCTAGATTGTCCATCGAGTTGAGGGTGATAGGTAGTGCTCAAATGAAATTTAGTATCTAGGGCCTTCTAAAGACTTTTCTAGAATATTGATGTAAAACAGGGATTACGATCAGAAAAAATATATAGGGGTACTACATTAAGTCTTACATCATCATTAATATATAGTATTGTCATATGTTCATGTGGTAAATCTTCACTTATAGCAAGAAAATGTGATGACATGGTAAAATGATCCACAATGACCCATATTGCATCATTTCTTCTAGGTGTCTTTGGTAGCCCCACAACAAAGTCCATCATAATATTATCCCATTTCAACTTAGGTATGGGAAGAGGTTTCATGACTCCACATGGTTGTTTACTTTCAACTTTAACTTGTTGAAAAACTATACATCTTGACCCAAAATAAACAATCTCCCTCTTCATGTTGTCCCACCAAAAGGTTTTTTCAATTCTCTATACATCGTAGTGCTATTAGGGAGTATGTTGAAATTGGAGCAATGAGCATCATCCAACAATTCCCTATTTAGATCAGGTATATCAGGTACACAAAGTCTCTTCCCAAATTTCAAAATCCCAACTTCATATATGAAGTCAGTCAATCTCTCATCATTCACAACTTTAATCTTCTTTTGAAACTTCTCATCATCAGTCTGTGAATTCTTTATCCATTCTAGTAAAGATGGTTTGGAAACCATTTGAAAAATAATTGATGTTTCACCTTCCATGGTTATTCCTATATCCATATTTACTATATCCATGAAAATAGGATCCCTTTACACTGTCATCTTGTTCAAAACTCCATGTTCCTTTCTGCTCAATGCATCTTCCACCTTATATTCCTTCCCCTAGAGGTAGATTATAGTTCAATCATAACATTTGATTAGTTCAAGGCATCAACTTTGCCTCATGTTGATTTCTTTTTCTGATAAATTATACTTAAAACTCTTGTGATCAGTATAAATCTCACATTCTTCACCATAGAGATAGTGTCTCCATATTTTTGGGGAAAATATTACAACTGCTAATGCAAGATCATGAGTGGGATATTTTGTTTAATGAATTTTTACCTGTCATGATGCATATGTAATAACAATATAATTCTAAATAAGTAAAAAACCATGTCCTTTCATTAAATCATCACTATAAATAACAAACCCATCATTCCCTAATGGTAGATTCAAGATAAGAGAATTGAATAATCTTCTGTTCAGTTCTTCCAAAAATTCCTCACACACTTTTGTCCAAATAAATTTGACACATTTAACAATGAGATTGGTTGATGGGTTAGAAAACCAGGAAAATTTTGGGACAAAACGTCGATAATAAATTGCTAAACCAATAAAACTACGTAACTCAGTTATACTTGTCGGTGATGGCCATTCTTGAATTTCCATGGTCATTTAAGGATCAGTGGATATTCTATCCTTAGAGAAAATATGACCATGAAAATAAATTTTCTAAATCCAATATTCAAACCTGCTAAATTTCCCATATAATTTATTTTTCATAAGAGTCCTTAGGATAATGATCATGTGATTTTCATGATCTTCGTAGCTTTTTGAGTATACCAAAATATTACAAATAAATAGTTCCAAAAATTCATCATCATATTCCTTGAAAAATCTATTCATTTGATCCTTAAAGATAGAGGATGCATTAGTCAATCCAAAAGGCATTACTATAAACTCATAATGCCCATACCTGATTCGAAATACTGTTTTCGGAATGTCTTCCTTCTTCACACACAACTGATGATAACCAAATCGAAGGTCAATCATTGAAAAATATTGAGCTCCATGAAGTTGGTCGAATAAATCATCAATGCAAGGTAGGGGAAACTTGTTCTTTAATGTTATAGCATTGATCTCCTTGTAGTCAATTCACAACCACATAGATTCATCTTTATTCTTAACAAAAAGAAAAGAGTCTCCCTATTGAGAAACACTATGGAGAATAAATCTCTCATTAATAAATTCCTCTAGCTATTTATTTAGTTCCAATAATTCCACAGTGGCCAGTCTATAAGGGGTCTTTGATATAGGCCTTGAACCTGAAATTAAGTCAATGGAAAACTCAATTTCTCATTATGGAGGATGTCCATGTAAATACTCTTGAAACACATCAAAATATTCTTGAACTATAGGTACATCCTCTATTTGAACATTCATTTCCTCACCCATAGTTATTTCATTCTATTTCTCTCCAATAATTTAATTTAGTAGAGATACTGGGGGCGAATCTAGATAAGTAATAGGTAGTGACATTTCTGCTCTAAAGATATGGTACTCCTTAACATCTTTGGGAATTGTAACCTTCTTCTTATTACAATAAATTTTCACATCATGGTTTGAAAGCCAATCCATTCCAAGGATTATATCAAATTAAATAATGGGTATAATGATGATATCAGTAGATAAAGAACATTCCTATTCCATAATGGGAACTGATTCACAAAACATTGTTGTAATGATACTTTCCTTATGATTTTTAACGAAAAACACCCTTGTTAGATAAAATTGGAAATATCAAATTTTCTTAGAAAACTATGAAGATATGAAACAATGAGATTATCCATAATCAAATAAAACATTGGCTAAACATGAGGAAACCACTAAATTACCTACCACTACGTCATTCGAAGCTTCAACCTCAGTAGTAGTGATCGCATAAGATTTTCCTTTCTCCCTTGGCCTTTTCTGAGGTATGTTACCTTGGTTCTTAGGTCGTTAATTTTCATAATTCTCCTTTTCTATAAAATTATAGCATTCATCATTGATAACCACTTTCTTCCCCTTACAATCTCGAGCTTGGTGTCCTTTTTAACCACACTTGTAATAGACTCATATTCCCTTCAAGAAAGTATTGGGGTTTTTCTCCCCACATTAACCAGATGATGGATATTAAAACTTTCCCTTATTCCCCTTATTTACATTTCTAGAGTGTTCAACATATCTCTTTTCCTTTTTCCTTGCATTAAAGTCATAAGACATAGAGAATTACTTTTCTGTCTTGATAGTGCATGAGACAATATCTTCATATGATGAGAAGGATCGTGAGAATAATTATTGTCAGGGAAATGGTTTTAACCCTTCAAAGAATCAATAAATCTTACGTATTTGGGTTACGTATATAGTCTGATTCATGCCCTGCTAGCATTGTAATGTTGGCCTTATACTTTGCGACATTCTTATCATCCTTTTTACTCAAACACAGAAACTGTCTTTCCATATCCTCTATATGGTCATGTGGAAAGTATTTTTCCAAGAAAATCTGTTTAAACTCCCTTTATTCCATGTTCAATTATTATTTATCTTCCTTTGTGATTTGGATTAATGACCACCATTAATCTGAATCTTTGGTGAGGTGATAAACAGAAATAACAACTTTTTCCCTTCTGCTACTTCCTAAAGAATGAAATATTTTCTCTATGGAATTTATCAATTTCTCAGCTACTAATTTATTTTTAATACCATTGAATGTTGGTGGAATTTTTCCTCATGCAGCACTCTAACATTGATCCTCCACATTGTGGATCAGGGTGCTCTATATGGATAAGGTTATTATTCATTACCTGAGTGAGTTGTCCCAGTATGGTGATAAGCTAATCCATACCAGTTGCTTCACCAACTCCACTACAATTATCTTGAGTAGAAGTTAAATCCCTACATGGATCATGTGCATTGATACTATTTCCATTCCTTACACTAGGAAATATTTCTAAACAATGGAATAAACTATATTAGTTTATGAATCGCAATACATAATCTGAACTTGTAAAACACTTAACATAAATTGAACCGTTTATGGATATAATACATAATCATAAAAAAGTATTATTTGAGGAAGTATATACAAATACACCCTTTATAATGGTTTGGAAATAAATTGAGAATTATCCTAATAATATTCCCCCGGGAGTGTCATAACGAAGAGTGCAGCAAGACCCGTTGTCGTGCACCATTTTCCATTCAAGGTAAGCTCAAAGAGGTGTTTTCAAGTTTTACCCCTGGGTACATCTGTTATAGAGTTTCCTCTACCTGATCATATCCAGAAAAGGATGTATTTCTTAGGAAACTCAAAAAATATCTATAATACCAAAATTCTAGGAAGTTCTTATATAAAAATCCTCATAGTCTATCTTAGGGTAGTGTTTTCTAATAATATTTTTTCTAAATCTAGTTTCCAATGTTTGTACTAAACCTTATCTGATACCAACTCTAACCCCCCAAACCTAGTTAACTAGAGTAGGTGCATTGTTACATAACATTGGTGAGATCACAAGGGATCATGTCCCAAAAGACCGATCAGTTTAGTATCCTTGTAATCACTAGATACATTCATAAGTTTCACATTACATCATGAAATAAAAATATCAACAACATTTTGTCCCCTTTTGAACACACTTAAATCCTTAGACTATCCCTGTTGGTCATCCATAAAATATTTCTTCACATCCTGTTAAAAATATAACATAGAAAAGGGGTGACCTCAGACGCTCAGTAAGGATAACAATATAGAAGAAACTCTCTTAAATAAGCATGATCATTTAAGGTAATTTATAAGACTAAAGTAAAAGCCTTTTAAACATAAACTTCTGCAAAATATAGAAAATATAAAATCAAATAATTACATTTACTTATTCACATTGATATTCTACTAGATGAATAATCACATGCAATATCAATAGCCACTTTCATAATGATGGAATTCATAATTCCAGACTTAATAACCACATAGACAAGGTGTTGTTACAAGACTACAAATATGATTTTGTCAAATCCTTGTTCCAAGACACTATTATGTCTCATGAGACCTGCTTATGCATAGAGAAGCTATAGAGGGCTCCAACCGTCACTTACTATGTCCAATTCATTCCTCATATGAAAAAGTTTATACATTACATATACATTCATATTAAAACTAGCATACAAAATGTCAAAACTTTATCCATAAACCATGAATGCTGTAAAAATAACACATCTACTATAAAACATATCATATAATCTTCAGTACAATATGGATGTTTTGTATCATAATAAATCAACTTGAAACAAGCTCAAAATCTATCAAAGCATGTTGACATAGATGAAATCAAAACTTTATTAGAGAAATATATCTATCTATTTTGAAATCATTTAAAAGTAATTTAATTATAAAAGAAAACTTTTATTTTTAAAATAATCTCATAATCTAATATGGTATTCTTCGATGATGATATAACAGTTAAAAATAGCCACACCCACTGTATATGTTAAAAAAAGACATTATTACCTTATTTTTTTTCGCAAAGGTCATAATGTACATTTTTTGGAAGATGAAAAAAAGATTCCTTTGATAACATATACGGTCAAAAAAGGGTATAAATGGATTTAATGCATAGTATAGTAAATAGTAAAAATGTTTTGAATTACACTTTCAAGAAAACATGGATGTGGATGATAAAGAGGTCCTAGTAGATACTCACATAAAAAACAACCTTGGATAATAAAGAGATTGTGAAAATAACCCTTACCTTGTACTTTTCCGAAGTTGATGGCATGTTAAAAGATTGTATAATAGATAATACATGGTTATTAAAATATAAAATAATCATATACATAAATATTATATCATATATGATCTTATAATATTTCTTTGTTAATAATATTTTAGTAGTATCATCATTTCGAGTGTTAACAGATTCATTTTTCATTATATGTTCGGTTATGTAAGACATGTTTTTTATGGATATAATATATTTGATTCATATAAAGAATTATATTATGTTAATAAAAATTATTTTTTTATCAAAAAATAAAATTTATTCCTGATTGATTATGATGGGTAATGAATCTCATCACGTTCGTTGAGACAGTAATCCGTACGTACACAGGAGTGAAAATATCATTTTATTGATCGTGAAATCGTATGTAATTGGATGTTATATCATATATAAATAATCATTAACAGTTATATTTATTATTTACATTATTTATAATCATTATTATACCCATCCAAATAATGAAGTGTTTGAACAACCAAATACACCAAGACGTGGAGACGGTAAGTTGTACGTACGCATGTATGGTGACTTTATCATTCATATGATGGATAGAATATGAATATTGTTGTAACATTTTTATAATAACATCACAATATATATAAGATACTTCAGTTATTATTTTATAATGGAAAAAAAAGAAATATGAAGTGGATGAAGAAAACAACTTGAAAGATGTGATGAAATATTTACCTCTTCTTCGGGTTATTCCTTTTGATTTGATCAAAAGAGTTCCATAGGTTGTCTTTATGACCAAAGGAATGCCTGTAGGATTAAGCGAGGATAGTTGGGAGGATATTTTGGCAGGGGATGGCCGATCCAAAAGGCTTTGGAGTTTAGAAATTAAGAGAAGGGGAAGAGGCCTTACATAAGAGAGGTGAGGGTCACTTTAGAAAAACTGGGAAATATTATTTTATTAAAAAATCATTTTCGGTTTCTAATGGCTATAAATTGATTTATTTAGAGGATAAGGTGGGTATGGGTCGAAAATCTCTCAACCAATAGGGTTTATCCAGATCTAGGTCACTATATTAACCTTATCTTTTATATTTAACTCTTAGTAAAATAGTTTTTCATTTCCCATGTCTCTTTGAATTTTTATATTATATGGTTAATAAACATACTATTAGCATCCAAGAGAACTCCAAGTGGTTAATTATTAATATATATAACTCTATATATGTCCTTTTTCTGATCCCTATATTTTTAGAAATATTATATCCATTAATAATATAATTTTTTTTTTGAAAAACTCAATTATGTCAATTTTGACACTATTTAGTATTGGATTTTTGTGAAAGTCATAACAGCATGATTACTTAGAAATAAAATTATTTAATGAACCCTAAAATGTCACATACCCCTATACAATTAATGGAATTCATAAAAACTCTAAAATTAAATTTAATTGGAGATTTATAATATCAATTATTTTAATATTTCTTTAATAAGGTAATTACTGCATCATCACTGTGTAATAAATAAAATAATTTATTTAATGTCTAAAAATTATAAATAAAATACCACTATGTAGGAAATATTTTTTTTCTTTCTATTGGATATTTATTGTCAAATTTATATTTTTTTATCCCTATTTTAAAATTGGTTTAGTTATTAAACATTGAATTTTACTCTTTTAACTCTTCTTTAAATAAAATAATAATAAATGCCTTAATCTAATACAAGTGGACCAAAAAGGATCCTATTTGATTCCTATGGTTTTTTTGGTAAAATTAAACTTATCCAAAAGAATTTTGACATGTTTTTGGGTAATTATAATATCAATTTTCCATTAATTAACCTATTTTCTTTTAACCATGATAAATAAAAGTCAAATGTTACTATTCACCAAAAATAATTTTCATCTTATTGAAACAAATTTTACATAGTAATATTAACCTTGTCTCCCAAATTTTTTAAATTCAACTGACAGAAGTGGTAAAATTATGTTTTGTGCAAATTTTCAAATGCTCATAAAAGTGGGTAAAAGACGATGAAAAGTTCAATTTTAATATATATAAACTTATTATAAATTGACTCCAATGAATTAAATTGAAATTATATCGGTATTATGTATCTATTTTTACCTAAAATAGATTTAGATAAAATAAATAGTTATGTAAATATAAAATTTGGTTTTAACTAATAACACATTGTTTTTCACTATTCATCAAAAATTGAAAGTTTTGAGAAAAATACCAAAAATTCACCCTAAGCTAATTTTGATATTCCAAATTCAAAAATGAAGTTTATATTGAAAAATAATATTTATTAAATTTCATACAAGTGGGTATTACAATTCATAATGTCTAGTTTGATTGGTCGTGGTGTGTTAGAATCTCAAAGTTGTGTACAATGAAAACTATTGCATTATTCAAAAGGAAATGTATTTTGGATGCTTGGGGTGCTACATTCTTCCCACCTTAAAATAATTTCATCCTTGAAATTTATAGAATATTACTGAATAAAAAGATAAGGGTGGTTCTTCATCATAAGTTCCTTGGGTTCCCACGTTGCCTCTTCCATCTTATGGTTTCTCCATAGAACATTCACTAGACGAGTCATCCAGTTTTTCAACACTTGTTCACTAGTATTAAGAATTTTTACCGGTTCTTTACAATTATATAGATCAGGTTCCAGTTCAATTTCCTCATAGGTGATTACATGCATTGGTTTAGGCATGTTTTTACTCCACAATGATACGTGGAATACATCATGAACATTGGAGAGACTTAGAGGCATTTCCCAACAATAAGCTACAACTCCAATTCTTTCTAGAATTTTGAACGGTCTGATGTACGTACGAGTAAATTTACCCTTCTTACTGAAATTTATAACATCCTTCAATGGAGATACCTTCAAGAAAACATGGTATTTTTTCTGAAATTCCAAATCCTTCCATCAGTTATTAGAATAGCTCTTTTCCCAACATTGGTCTTCATTGATATGGGTTTGGATAACCTTCATCATTTCCACTGTCTCCTCAACATGTTTTGGGCCTATATATTTTCTTTCACCAACATCATCACAACAAGTTGGTGTGTGACATCTCTTGCAATATAACACTTCATATGGTGCCATCTGAATACTTGAATGGAAGATATTATTATACAAAAATTATACCAATGGTAAATATTGATCCCACGTACCATGAAAGTAAAGTGAGAAAGATCTCAAAATGTATACTATGGTTTGAAAAGTCTACTATGATTGTCCATTTGTTTGATGGTGGTAGGTCGTGCTCAAACGAAGTTAAGTATCTAGGGCCTTCTGAAGACTTTTCTAGAATCGTGAGGTAAAACAGGGATCACGATTAGAAACAATCTATAGGGGTACTCTATGAAGTCTTACAACTTCAGTAATATATAGTCTTGCCATACATTCAAGTGTTAAATCTTCTCTTATAGCAAGAAAATGTACTTACATGGTAAGACGATCAATAATGAACCATATTTCATAATACCATCTAGGAGTGTTTGGTAGCCCCATGACACAGTCCATCATAATATTATCCCATTTCCACTCAGGTGTGGGAAGAGGTTGCATGACACCTCAAGGATCATTCCTTCCAACTCTCACTTGTGGACAAACCATACATCTCGACACAAAATCAGCAATCTCCCTCTTCTTGTTGTCCCACCAAAAATGTTCTTTCAAATATCTATACATCTCAGTGATACTCGGGTGTATAGAAAAATTGGATCTATGAGCATCATCCAACAATTCCCTTTTTAGATCTGGTATATCGGGAACACAACGTCTCTTCCCAAATTTCAAAATCCCAACATTATATATGAAGTCACTCAGTCTCCCATCATTCACAGATTTAATATTATTTTGAAACTTATCTCCATCAGTCTGAGAACTCTTTATCCTTTCTAGTAAAGATGTTTTGGTAACCATTTGAAAAGGCATTGATGTTTCACCATCCATGGTTATTCCTATATCCATCATTACTAGTTCCATGAAAATAAGATCCCATTAAACTCTAATCTTGTTGAAAACCCCATCATCCTTTTCTGCTAAAATAATCTTTCACCTTATTTTCCTTCCCAGGGTGGTAGTGTATAGTGCAATCATAATCCTTGAGTAGTTCAAGCCATCTACTTTGCCTCATGTTGAGTTCTTTTTGTGAGAGAATATACTTCAAACTATGGTTATCTGTATAAATCTCACATTTTTTACCACAGAGATAGTGTCTCCATATATTCAGAGTAATGATTACAACTGATAACTCAATAACATGAGTGGGATATTCTTGTTCATGAATTTTTAGCTGTCATGGTGCATAGGCAATAACTCTATCATTCTTCATAAGGACACAACCAAGTCCTTTCTTTAAAGCATCACTTTAAATAACAAACTCATTGATCCCTGATGGTTGATCCAAGATAAGATCATTGACTAATATTCTATTTGGTTATTCAAAAAAATTTCACACACTTTTTTCTAAAAAAATTTAACCACTTTACGTGTGAGCTTGGTTGATGGAAAATCCGACCCGAAAATATTCTGGACAAAACGTTGATAATAACCTGCTAAACCAAAAGAACTACGTACCTTAGTTATACTTTTCTATTCTAGTCATTCTTTGATTGCCTTGGTCATTTTAGGATTAATAGATATTCCATTATTAGAGACAATATGGCCATGAGAAATGAAATTTCTTGATGCCAGAATTCCCACTTTCTAAATTTCCCATATAATTTATTTCTTCTAAGAGTCCTTATGATAATGTGCAAGTGATTTTAATGATATTCGTTTCTTTTTGAGTATACAAAAATATCTTCAATAAATACCACTAAAAAGTCATGAAGATATTCCATGAAAAAATCTATTCATTAGATCCTTGAAGACAGAGGGTGCATTAGTCAATCCAAAAGGAATTACTATATACTCATAATGCCAATACTTTGTTTGAAATGTTGTTTCTGGAATGTCTTCCTTCTTCACACACAACTGATGATATTCAGATCGAACGTCAATATTTTAAAAATATTGAACTCCATGAAGTTGGTTGAATAAATCACCAATGAGAGGTAAAGGATACTTGTTCTTTATTATTATAACACTGATCTCTCTATAGTCATTGCACATCCTCATAGATCCATCATTCTTCTTAACAAAAAGAATAAGGGCTCCCCACGGAGAAACCCTAGGGCGAATAAATTATTCATTACTAAATTCCTCCAGTTGATTATTTATATCTAATAACTCCATAGTGGCTATTTTATAAGGGGTCTTCGATATGGGCCTTGAACCAGAGATTAAATCAATGGAAAACACAATTTCTCATTCTGGACGATGTCTACGTAAATCCATTGGAAAAACATGAACATATTCTATCACAATAGGGTCATCCTCTATTTGAACATTTCTTTACTCACCCATAGTTATTTCTTTCTCTTCCACCCCAATAATTGAATTTAGTAGAGCTACTGGGGGCGGATCTAGATAAGCATTATGTGGTGTTGTTTTTGCTCTAAAGGTAAGGTACTCTTTATCATCATTGAGAATTGTAACCTCCTTCTTCTTACAATAATTTTTTTCATCATTGTGAGAAATCAAATCCATACCAAGGATTATATCAAATTCAACCATGTGTATGACAATGTGATCATCAGATAAAGAACATTTATATACTCTAATGTTAACTGATTCACAAAACATTGTTCCAATGATACTTCCCATAAGAGTTTTGACTAATAACTACCCTGTTAAATCAAATTGGAAATATCTAATTTTATAATAAAAATGGGAAGATATGAAATAATGCGATGATCCAGAATCGAATAAAGCATTGGCTAAAATTGAAGAAACCATTAAATTACCTTCCACCACGTCATTTGGAGCTTCAACCTCGGCAGTAGTGATCACATAAGATTTTCCTTTATCTCTTGTACTTTTCTCAAGTATATTCCCTTGGTTATTAGGAAAATCATTTGAATAATTCCCCTTTTCTCTACAATTTAAGCATTCAACATTGATAACCTCTTTCTTCCCCTTTTAATCACGAGCATGGTGGTCTTTTTAACCACACTTTTAATAGACTCCCATTGCCTTTAGGAAAGTACTGGGGTGTTTCTTCCCACATTTACCACATGATGAATATTTAATGTTTCCCTTCCCTCCGTTATTTTCATTTCTAGAGTGTTTAGTAGATATCCTTTTCTCTTTATTTTCATTAAAGTTGTAAGACATAATGAATTCCTTTTTTGTCTTGATAATGCATGAGAAAATATATTCATATGATGAGAAGGATTGTGAGTCTAATTCTTGATGGAGAAACGTTTTTAACACATAAATAATAGATCAATATTACTCCTTGGGTTACATATATAATCTGCATCATGCCTTGCTAACCTTGTAAAGTTATCCTCATACTTTGCGACATTCACATCATCCTTTTGTCTCAGACTCAGAAATTGTCTTTCCATATCCGCTTGATGGTCATGAGGAAAGTATTTTTCCAATAAAATATCTTTAAACTCCATCCATTCTATGTTCGATACTTATTCATCTTCCTTTGTGTTTTGTATTAATGACCACCATTTATCTGCATCTCTCGTGAGGCGATAAACTGCCACAACAAATTTCTCCCTTTTTATACTCCCCAAAGCCTGAAATATTTTGTCTAAGAAATTTTTCCATTACTCATATACTAATGTATTTTTACTCCCATTGAATGCTGGTAGATTTTGCCTCAAGTAGCGGTCTAACATTGATCCTCCACATTTTGTATCTGGGTGATCTATATGGGTGAGGTTATTATTCATAACCGGAGTGAGTTGTCCAAGAATGGTGATAATCTAATCAACACCAGTTGCTTCACCTGATATACTATAATTATCTTGAGTATAAGGGAAATCCCCACCTGGATTACATGCATTGATACAGCTTCCATTCCTTCTACTAGGTGATATTTCTAAACAATTACATACACTAGATTACTTTATCAATCACAAAACATAATTCTGAACTTGTAAAACACTTAACAAAAATTTAAGAGTTCATGGATATAATACATAATCATAAAATGTTTTCATTGAGGAATTATATACTCATAAACCCTTCATAATGGTTTTAATAGAAAATGAGAATTATCCTAAGCATACTCCTCGGGAGTGTCGTAACCAAGATTTCCGTAAGACCTATTTTTGTTCACCCGTTTCTATTCGAGTCTATCTCAAAGTAGTGTTTTCGGGTTTTAACCCTAGGTAAATCTTTGACAGAGCTGCCTCTAGATTCTCATATCCAGACAAGGATTTATTTCTTGTAAAACTCACAAAATCTCTACAGTACCAAAATTCTGGGATGTTCTTCTATACTAATCCCCAATGTCAGTATTAGGGTAGTGTTCTCTAATCAGAATTTTTCTAAATCTAGTTTCCAAGGTTTGTACTAAACTTTATCTAATACCAACTGTAACTCCCCGACCCCAGTTACCTAGATTCGGTGCATTATTACATAACATTGGCAAGATCACGAGGGATCAAATCCTGAAACACCAATCAGTTTAGTAGCCTTGGATGTACTAGATACATTCATATGTTTTATATTACATCATTAAATAAAAACATCAACAACATTTTTACCCCCTTTTGAACGAACTTAAATCCATATCCAATCCCTTCAGGTCAACTAGAAATTACTAATTCACTTCCATGGAAAATAAAACATAGAAAGGGGTGGGCTCAGATGCTTAGCAAGGATAATAATATAGTGGAAATTTTCTTAATAAGCATGAACATTTTAGGAAATGTATAAGACTAAAAATAAGAATTTTAAACATAAACTTTAGCATAATATGTCGAATAAAAAATCAAATAATTCCATTTACATATTTACATTGATATTCTACTAGTCGAATAATCACATGAAATATCAATAGCCATTTTTATAATGATGGAATACAAATTTCAGACTTCATAACCACATAGTCAAGGCCTTTTGCAAAGACTACAAATAAGATTTTTTTTCAAAGCCTTATTCCAAGACACTAGTTTCTCTCATGATACCTAACGATGAATCAAAGAGCTATAGTGGGCTCCACCCATCACTTACTAGGTCCAATGTATTCCACATATGAAAAGGATTAAACATAACATAAACATTCATATTAAAAGTAGCATGAAAAATGTCAATGCTTTATCCATAAAACATGAATGGTCTAAAAATTACACATCCATCGTCAAACATATCACATAAACTTCAATAAAATATAGATTTTTTGTATCATAATAAATCAACTTCAAAGAATCTTTAAATTCATCAATGAATGTTGACATATATGAAATCAAAACTTTTTTAGAAAAAATATCTCTTTCTATTTTGAAATCATTTTAAAGTCATGTAATTATAAATGAAAACATTTATTTTTAAAATATTATTATAATATTGTTAGGGATGCTTCAATGAGGATATAATGGTGGAAAATTTCCACAGTAGCCATATATGTTTAAAAAAAATACATTCTTACATTAATTTTGTCGAAATGGTCATAAAGTACCTTGTTTGGAAAACGACGGAATGATTCCTTTCAAAACATATATGGTCAAATAAGGGTATAAATGACATTAACACATAGTATAGTAAATAGTAAAAATATTTTGAATTACATTTTTAAGAAAACATATATGTGGATGATAAAGAGGTCACAGTAGATACTGACATAAAAAAACAACCTCGGATAATAAATATATTGTGAAATTAAACCTTACCTTGTACTTTTCCTTAGTCGATGGTATGTTATCCTCCTGTATAATAGTGAAACAATTTTTGTTAAATTATAAAAAATTACATACATAAATATGATATCATATATGATCTTATAGTATTACTTTATTAATAATATTTTAGTAGTATCATCGTTTCTGGTGTTAACTGATTCGTTATCCTTTATATGCTTGGTTACGTATACCATTTTTGTTATGGATAAGACGTATTTGATTCATATACAAAATTATATAAAGTTCAAAAAAATTATTTTTAATCATAAAATGAAAATCATTCGTGAATGATTATTATGGGGATTGAATGTCACCACATTCATGGTGACAGTAATCTATACGTACGCAGGAGCGACAATATCATTATATTGATGGTGAAATCATATGTAATTGGATGGTAAATCATATATACAGAATAATTAACATGTTATATTTATTATTTAAATTATTTATACTCATTATTATACCCATTAAAATAATGAAGTGTTTTAATAACAAACTACACCACGACATTGAGACTGTAAGCTGTACGTACGCAGATATGGTGACTTTGTCATTCTTATGATGGATAGAATAATGAGTATGGTTGTACCATGTTTATAATAACCTTAATGTTTATAAAATATACTGGATTTAGTATTTTATAATGGAAACAATAATTAAATAGGAAGTGGAAAAATAAAATAACTTCAAATAGGTTATGAAATATTTACCTCTTCTTCCGGTTTTTCCTTTTTATTTGATCAATGGGAATTTTTCAGTTGACCTTGTAATGACCCGTAAAATTCAGGGGAATTTTTTTCATAATTTTCTTTGTAATTTTACAAAAACGCGGTTTCTCACAGCACCTGATTCCGAGGCCCGGAGTGCCCGGAATCTATTTCCGAAGTTTGGCTCGGGTACGTTCAGTGAACGAACGAGCGGGAATTTCTAACTTTTGACCCGGTGCATGGAATTGAAATCCGAGGACATCGATGAACTCACAGCGCCGATATTCGCTTAATGAGACCTTTTCCGAGGTTGCGTTTTAGGCGGGACGAAAGTTAGTTTTGGGAGAATTATAAGAAGTTAAATAAAAATGTGGAAACACTTTTTATTTTTTTAACTTGTTGGTTAACTCCTCTCAAAGGAAGTTAGGGGTGGGACCCACACCCACTTAACCTCCCTTGAGAGGATTATGTGTGGTGGGGCCCACACGAACCCTAACTTTTCATCTTCTCTCAAAACTCCCTTTAACCCCTCTTTAAATGACATGACAACTTGTTATTTAATTTGGAGTTATTTTATTTGAATTTCAAACCTTTGAAATTCAATTTGTTAAGTGTGTGAATAAAATAAGACTCTAGCTTATTTTATTTGGTTAGATTTATCTAGCCTTCTTGAGATAATTTGGGTTCTCCTTCTTCTTCTTCAACTTTGACGAAGAACGCGAAGAACCTTCGAGCTCCGACGAAGAACTCCACTCCTCTCTTCTTCGTAGCTGGTTGTTTCTGAAGATCGATGACGTCTTCCGTGTCAACAAAAATGAACGCCGCTTCCTCCTCGGACTTCCTTCATCGGCTTACGAAGATTCGCCAACGACGTACCTCTTCGGACGTACCTCTTCGTCAACGGATTTGACGAACTTTTACCGCGACGCCCGACCTCCGCGACGTTGTCTTCCGCGGGTCTTCGACGATCATCGATCTTGAAACCGAGGTAGGGGTTGTTGTGGATTATTATTTATTCTTGTTCTTAGTTCTAGCATGACAAACCTGAGAATAAATATTTATATGTTATCGTCTAACGAGAGGGAGGGGGCCGGACCGCACAAACACGGCTGAATCCCCCCTCCCTTGTTCTTGAATTTTATTAATTTTTTGTGGATGAACAAGATGGCGTGGTGCCGTCGCACCACACGGAAATTCGCACGGTTATATTGCACGACGCCGTCGCGCTGCGCCGTGGAAGGATCATCATGAACGCGACGCCGTCGCGCCGCGTCGAAGAAAACCGAAGGCGCCGCGGCTGGAGCGGGTCCGCGGCGGAGGTGTGCGGTGCCATCGCACCGCGCCGGATGATGAACACCGTGACCGGTTCCGGGATGTGGCGGGACGAGAGGATCGGCGGCTCGCCGGGCCACCGGTGTCGGAAGCCGGAAGGGGACCGGCTTTGCCGGTCCGTTGAAAAAGAACCGGCCGTCCAGGTCGGGCCGGCCGGAAGGGGAAAGACCGGGGGAATTAAATTCCCCCGGCCAGGTTAATTTCCCCCCCATTATGAGGGGGGCTGGTTTCATAATGGGGGGCAGGAGGCCCCCCCCGTTTCCCTCAAGGCAGGCCCCCACGAGGGGGGCCGGTTTCTCCAAAGGCGCGGCTAAAAGCCGCGGCGCCAATTGAAGAAGTGGGGGCCTTGCACCCCGCACGTGGCACCGAGCGGTGCCAGGCCGCGCCGCCGCCGGCAGGGCCGTGCCGCCGCGTCGGCCCGCGCCGCCACGCCGGACCGCCGCCGGCCGGGCCGGGTCGGCCCGGACCCGGACCCCCCATTTTCGAAACGACTTCGGTATTTTGGCCATATATTGAGCCACGAACCTCCGATTGACGAACCTTCAGCGGAAATGCGATCCTTGGATCGAGACAGTCGATTCGATATATCGCACTCAATGTTTCGGAATACTTTGAGTTCGGCCGGGTTGGTTCGTTCACGAAACCAACCGGGCCTTCGGAGCGGAAACACTCATATCTTGAGCTACGGACGTCTGATTGACATGCCGTCAGCTTTGTTGTGTTCATCTTAGTGAGACGGATCTTTTGGCATACTCCGCCCAAGGTTTGGACGCAGGTGGAGTATGGTCGGGTTGGTTTTTCCTTAAAAACCAACCGGGCCCCTGGGACGAAAAAGCCAATAACTCTCAGACCGGGCGTCCAATCGACGCGCCGTCTGTTGCGTTGAGTTCCTGTTGATGATACAGAACTTTTGGATACATCAACTCTAGACTTTGTGACAGTTGATGTATCAGCCTCTCGGCTCGTGGAGCGGACCCTCCTGAACGAGCTTGTTGTGTGCGGGAACCCTAGTGCTGGTTGTGACTGTTACTGTGACTGCTACTGCTACTGCTACTGCTACTGTGACTGCGATGACGACAGTACAGAGATCCTGTGTGGATTCGACGACGACTACAACACTCAGCGATCCTACGTGGATCAGTGCTACAGGTCCTGTGTGGGCCCGATCCTGTGTGGGTCCTTGCGCTCAGCGGTCCTGTGTGAACCAGCGCCTACGGGTCCTGTGAGGCCCCGATCCTGTGTGGGTCTTGCAGGGGTTAGTTACCTATCGACCATTCATGGGTCCGACGACTTAGATGGCTCAGAGATCATCTTTATCATCTTTCGAAGAATTATACCTGTGTGATTTGAATCCTGTTGCTATCCTGTGTGGATTGTGTTGTGCTATCCTGTATGGATTTCATTTGCTTTCCTGTGTGGAATACATTTACTTTCTTGTGTGGACTGAGTTGTACTTGGGCTCGGAGGTTAGAGGGTATTGGAATTGATGACTTAGGTATATGTATGGGCATATACCTAAGCAGTTTCGGTTATTACTTCCTGTTTGTATCTTCCTTTTGTGGTTTATCCTTTGTGGATTTTGGTAGACCTTCGGGGGTCTCGGGGTCCCTACTGAGTAGCTTATACTCACCCCTGCATGGGCTATGCCCGCACTACGTTGTGTTGGTTACAGACGACGGACATCGTTGATCATGGCTGAGGTTTGCAGAGAAGGACGGTACCTGGAGGTGGAACACTGGGCGGGACATGTTCGGAGCGGACGGCGGGACCTGAGGAGCAGTGGAGCTATCTGTACCCACCCTTCAGGTGGGATTTCCAGTGGACAGCTCGGTGTAGTAGCTTTTACTTTACAATTTCTGTTTTCCCTTTCGAGTTGTACTTTTCTTTCAGTTTGGGTTTGTATACTGGCCCATTTACTTTTCCGCACTTTCACTTGTACTCTGTTTTTACTTAGTGTTTACTTTCCGCTTTCTTACTCTGTGGTGTTTGTTTACTTTACAAAGGCAATGCCTTCCCTTTTTACCAAAAATTACGCCTTGGTGCTAGTCGCCAGCCCCTGTCCTATGGAAGGCGGGCTTGGGGTAGTCACGGCATGGACCCTGAGGGCGGGTCGTGACAAATTGGTATCAGAGGAGTTCGGTTCTACCGCGAACTCTGATATTATCTCTGTGAAGAAATAATGTTTAGCGTATTGAGTGTGGTTATCAGTCCAGGGAGTCCAGTGTTGGTGCGGCGGCCCACGTATCCGTACACCAGGACCCTGACTTCTGATTTCTGACTTAATGAACGAAAACATTCATTGAGTGTGTGTTTCAAAGTTTTCTTTGTGATTACTTTATATCAGCTCACTAGGTATACTGTTCTGACCTTGGCACACCTGTTTCCTTTTCAGGATGGCCCCACGACGGCAGCCAGCTAGGGTTCTAAGAGTCGAGTGTGACGACAGCCCACCGAGCGACGAGGCTTCGGTGCAGTGCCCTTTGTCAGTAGTGGCACCGGCGGTAGGTCTACCCGTCGAGCCACCGATACTTCTAGCACCAGCTGCTGACGATGCACGTCGCCTCAGCGCACTGCATGAGTTTCAGCGCCAGCGACCACCCAGGTTTCGTGGGGAGACGGATCCCCAGGCAGCCGAGGACTGGCTGGAGGTCGTAGTACGTGTGTTTAGGCTAGAGAGGACACCAGTAGACCTCATGGTGATCCTCGCTGCGAGCCTACTACACGCAGCAGCAGGACGATGGTGGAGCTTGATGCTCCAGGTGCACGATGAGGCATCTCTTCTATGGACGGACATTGAGAGCCTCTTCCACTCGGAGTTCGTCCCATCCACCCTTCGTGCGGTGCGTATCCAAGAGCATCTTCAGCTGCGGCAGGGCAGCATGACGTTCGCTCAGTACTCGGCGAGATTTACCAATCTCTCGCGCTACTCGACCGACATGGTACGGGACCCATTCTTCCGGGCCCGGACCTTCGAGAAGGGTTTGAGACACGATATCTGGGCATCGCTGATCTCCCTCAGCATACCAACTCAGACAGGAGTACTGGAGCGGGCCCTTTTGATCGAGAGCTTCCTTGCTAAGTCTACACCAGCGCCGAGATCCACCGCAGGGCGGCACGTGGCAGAGTCATCTACAGTAGGCAGTCGACAGATGACTCAGGGGTTCAGGAAGACCAGACCTTCAGGCAGACGACCTCAGGACACTAGCTCAGCAGTGCGGGGCACACAGCGAGGATCCAGTCTTTCGAGAGCCAGGCAGTGCTACTCGTGCGGCGGGCAGGGCCACATGGCTCGTGACTGCCCGACCCGCCGTGCCGAGGATGAGCAGACAGTTGAGGGACCACCGAGGCAGAGGTAGAGGGTCGACCGTGGCGGTCCGCAGGGAGGAGGCGGACGAGGCAGAGGAGCTGGATGAGCAGCCGGTGGTGGGAGATGCTTTGAGGCTCTACCACCACCACCACAAGGAGGTCCACCCCAACCATAGGGAGCAGGCGGGCAGAGACAGGCACAGCTCCAAGCAGTAGAGGGCAACGACCACTGCGCACCCGAGATGATTCGAGGTACTATCTGTGTCTATTCCACCCTTGTTGTAGTACTTATAGACACAGGAGCGAGTCACTCTTTCATAGCCGCTGCCCTTGTTCGGAGCTCGGAGATTCCGACAGAGCCGTTGGCTCGATCCTTACGGCTAGAGAATCCTACGGGAGCAAACTCGACGATTACGCACTGGTGCCGGCAGTGTGAGCTTACTCTAGGAGGCGAGAGCTTCGGCTGGATTCTTCTTGTAGCAGCGTCGAGGCCTTACGATGTCATCTTAGGCATGGATTGGCTATCTACGGTCCATGCACAGATTGACTGTTTTAGGCGCAAGGTGCGATGTGTACGCACCGACGGGAGCAGGTTCACCTTCACCGGCGAGAAGGGAGCCTTTGCAGCACAGGATGGACTTCCGTAGAGGAGAGGACATCCCATTACTCATAGTTGGCTAGCATCATCCTTGGAGCAGTTAACGTGCGAAGTCCTGTTTTTCCTGCAGTGGTGGATCAGTTTGCGGATGTTTTTCCCGACGACGTTCCAGGGCTACCTCCTCGCAGAGAGGTAGACTTTTATGTTGACTTTTACCCCAGGACAGCCCCGATATCCACTCCAGCATATCGGATGTCCCCCGCCGAGCTTCGAGAGATATGGGAACAGTTGGAGGACTTGCAGGGCAAGGGGTTCATCCGACCCAGTGTTTCACCCTAGGCTTCCCCGATATTGTTCGCCAAGAAGGTGGACGGGAGCTTGCGACTTTGTGTTGACTATCGTCGCCTGAACGAGGTGACGGTGAGGAACAAGTATCCACTGCTGAGGATTGATGACCTCTTTTATCAGCTCAAGGGAGCACGTTGGTTCTCGAAGATAGACCTCAGGTCAGGCTATCATCAGCTCAGAGCTGGTAGAAGTCATACGCTGACAGGAGGCGGAGACCACTAGAGTTCAAGGATGGCGACCACGTCTTCTTGCGGGTCTCACCTCGACGTGGTATACGGAGATTTGGCCGAGGCGGCAAGTTATCTCCGCACTTCATTGGACCCTTCCAGATCCTCAGCAGGATTGGCGAGGTGGCTTATCGCCTGGCTCTACCACCTTAGTTGCACCGGGTGCACGACGTCTTCCACGTATCTCAGCTGAGGAGATACGTGCACGACCCGATGCACATCATCGACCATGGGGAGCTTGACGTTGACGATGGGGTGACTTTTACGGAGGTCCCGGTGGAGATAGAGGATAGACAGGAGCGGGTCCTATGTGGGCGATCGATTCCTCTTGTGCGCATCAGATGACAGCACGGGAACCTCCAGGAGAGCACATGGGAGCGGGAGGCTCAGATGCGTGCTCAGTACCCTCATTTGTTTCCCTAGTTTTTGATGTATCTTTACGGAGACGTAAAGCCCGGAGGTGGGAGTAATTTAAAGACCCGTAATATTCAAGGGAAATTTTTTCTTAATTTTCTTTGGAATTTTACAAGAACGCGGTTTCTGACGGCACCTGATTCCGAGGCCCGGAGTGCCCAGAATCTATTTCCGAAGATTGGCTCGGGTACGTTCAGTGAACGAAGGAGCGGGAATTTCTAACTTTTGACCCGTTGCTCGGAATTGAAATCCGAGGACACCAATGAACTCGCAGCGCCGATATTCGCTTAATGAGACCTTTTCCGAGGTTGCGTTTTAGGCGGGACGAAAGTTACTTTTGGGAGAATTATAAGAAGTTAAATAAAAATGTGGAAACACTTTTTATTTATTTTTAACTTGTTGGTTAACTCCTCTAAAAAGAAGTTAGTGGTGGGACCCACACCCACTTAACCTCCCTTGAGAGGATTAAGTGTGGTGGGGCCCACACGAACCCCAACTTTTCATCTTCTCTCAAAACTCCCTTTAACCCCTCTTTAAATGACATGAAAACTTGTTATTTAATTTGGAGTTATTTTATTTGAATTTAAAACCTTTGAAATTCAATTTGTTAAGTGTGTGAATAAAATAAGACTCTAGCTTATTTTATTTGGTTAAATTTCTCTAGCCTTCTTGAGAGAATTTGGGTTCTCCTTCTTCTTCTTCAACTTTGACGAAGAACGCGAAAAACCTTCGAGCTCCGACGAAGAACTCCACTCCTCTCTTCTTCGTAGCCGGTTGTTTCTGAAGATCAATGACGTCTTCCGTGTCAAAAAAAGGGAACGTCGCTTCCTCCTCGGGCTTCCTTCGTCGGCTTACGAAGATTCTCCAACGACGTACCTCTTCGGACGTACCTCTTCGTCAATGGATTTGACGAACGTTTACCGCGACACCCGACCTCCGCGACGTTGTCTTCCGCGGTTCTTCGACGATCATCGATCTTGAAACCGAGGTAGGTGTTGTTGTGGATTATTATTTATTCTCGTTCTTGGTTATAGCATGACAAACGTGAGAATAAATATTTATATGTTATCATCTAACGAGAGGGAGGGGGCCGGACCGCACAAACACGGCCGAATCCCCCCTCCCTTGTTCTTGAATTTTATTAATTCCTTGTGGATGAACGGGATGGCGTGGTGCCGTCGCACCACATGGAAATTCACACGGTCATATTGCGCGACGCCGCCGCGCCGCGCCGTGGAAGGATCATCATGAACGCAACGCCGTCGCGCCGCGTCGAAGAAATCCGAAGGCGCCGCGGCCGGAGCGGGGCCGCGGCGGAGGGGTGCGGTGCCGTCACACCGCGCCGGACGATGAACACCGCGGCCGGTTCCGGGCCGTGGCGGGACGAGAGGACCGGCGGCTCCCCGGGCCGCCAGTGTCGGAAGCTGGAAGGGGACCGGCTTTGCAGGTCCGTTGAAGAAGAACCGGCCGGCCAGGTCGGGCCGGCCGGAAGGGGAAAGACTGGGGGAATTTAATTCCCCCGTCCAGGTTAATTGCCCCCCCCCATTATGAGGGGGGCTGGTTTCATAAAGGGGGGCATGCGGCCCCCCCCGTTTCCCTCAAGGCAGGCCCCCGCGAGGGGGGGACGGTGTCTCCAAAGGCACGGCTAAAAGTCGCGCCGCCAGCTGAAGAAGCGGGGGCCTTGCCCCCCGCGCGTGGTGCCGAGCGGCGCCAGGCCGCGCCGGCCCACGCCGCCGCGTCGGACCACCACCGGCCGGGCCGGGTCGGACCCGTTTCGGGCCGGCCCGGGGGGGGGGGGTCGGGCCGGGTCGGCCCGGACCCGGACCCCCCGTTTTCGAAACGACTTCAGTCTTTTGGCCATATCTTGATCCACAGACCTCCGATTGACGAACCGTCAGCGGATATGCGATCCTTGAATCGAGACAGTAGATTCGATAAATCGCACTCAAAGTTTCGGAATACTTTGAGTTCGGCCGGGTTGGTTCGTTCACGAAACCAACCGGGCCTTCGGAGGGGAAATGCTCATATCTTGAGCTACGAACGTCCGATTGACGTGCTGTCAGCTTTGTTGTGTTCCTCTTAGTGAGACGGATCATTTGGAATACTCTGCCTGAGGTTTGGATGCAGGTGGAGTACAGTCGTTTTGGTTTTTCCATAAAAACCAACAGGGCCCCTGGTACGGAAAAGCCAATAACTCTCAGACCGGGCGTCTGATCGACGCGCCGTCTGTTGCATTGAGTTCCTGTTGACGATACGGAACTTTTGGATAAATAAACTCTGGACTTTGTGACAGTTGATGTATTAGACTCTCGGCTCGTGGAGCGGAACCTCCTGAACGAGCTTGCTGTGTGCGGGAACCCTAGTGCTGGCTGCGACTGTTACTGTGACTGCTACTACTACTGCTACTGCTACTGTGACTGCGAAGACGACAATACAGAGGTCCTGTGTGGATTCGACGACGACTACAACACTCAGAGATCTTACGTGGATCAGTGCTACAGGTCCTGTGTGGGCCCGATCCTGTGTGGGTCTTTGCGCTCAGCGGTCCTGTGTGAACCAGCGCCTACAGGTCCTGTGAGGGCCCGATCCTGTGTGGGTCTTGCGAAGGTTAGTTACCTATCGATCCGTCGTGGGTCCGACGACTTAGATGGATCAGAGATCATCTTTATCGTCTTTCGAAGAAGTATACCTGTGTGAGCTGAATCCTGTTGCTATCCTGTGTGGATTGTGTTGTGCTATCCTGTATGGATTTCATTTTCTTTCCTATGTGGAATACGTTTACTTTCCTCTGTGGACTGAGTTGTACTTGGGCTTGGAGGTTGGAGCGTATTGGAATTGATGAATTAGGTATATGTTTGGGCATATACCTAAGCAGTTTCGGTTATTACTTCGTGTTTGTATCTTCCTTTTGTGGTTTATCCTTTGTGGATTTTGGGAGACCTTCGGGGGTCTCGGGGTCCCTACTGAATAGCTTATACTCACCCCTACACCGGCTATGCCCGCACTACGTTGTGTTGGTTGCAGACGACGGACAACGTTGATCTTGGCTAAGGCTTAAAGAGCAGGACGGTACCTGGAGGTGGACCACTGGGCGGGACGTGTACGGAGCGGACGGCGGGACCCGAGGAGCAGTGGAGCTATCTGTACCCACCCTTCAGGTGGGATTTCTAGTGGACACCTCGGTGTAGCAGCTTTTACTTTACAATTGTTGTTTTCCCTTTCGAGTTGTACTTTACTTTCAGTTTGGGTTTGTATACTGGCCCATTTACTTTCCCGCACTTTCAGTTGTACTCTGTTTTTACTTAGTGTTTACTTTCCGCTTGCTTACTCTATGGTGTTTGTTTACTTTACAAAGGCAATGCCTTCCCTTTTTTACCAGGAATTATGCCTTGGTGCTAGTCGCCAGCCCCTGGCCTATGGAAGGCGGGCTTGGGGTAGTCACAGCACGGACCCCGAGGGCGGGTCGTGACAGACCTTCTGACCATAGGAAGGCCTCTAGGATAAAGATAAGAATTTTGAGCAGATATTATAGTAGGTTTTGGTTGATCCAAAAGGATTTTGAGGTGTGAAATTAAGAGAAGGGGAAGTTCCCTTTAATAAGAGAGGTGATGATAACTTTAGGAAAACTTAGATATATATTTTTATAATAAAATCATTTTCGGTTTATAAGGGCTCAAAAATTATTTATTTAGAGGATAAGGTAGGGATGGGTATAAAACCATTCAACCAATAGGTTTTAAACAGGTTTTGGTTACCATATTAACCTTTTCTTTTTGATTTAACTCTTAGTTAAATAGTTTGTTATTAACCACGTCTCCTTGTTTTTTATATTATATGGTTTATAAACTTACTAAAAACATCCAAGAGAACCACAATTGGTTAATTATTAATATATATTACTTTATCTAAGTCATTTGGACGAACCATATATTTTTAAGAATATTATATCCATTAATAATATATTATTTCTTTTAAAAAACTCAATTATGTCAATTTTGATGCTATTTACTATTTGATTTTTCTGAAAATCATAACAGCATTATTACTTTGAAAAAAATTATTTAATCAACCCTAACATGTCATATTAAACTATAAAATTAGTGTAATTTATAAAAGGACTCAAATTACATTTATTTGGATACTTATAATATCAATTATTTTAATCATTCTTTAATAAAATAATTACTGCATCATCATTATGTCAGGACGAAATAAAATTATTTAATGTATAAAAATTATAAATAAAATAACATTATGTAGGAAATAGATTTATATTTATAATGAAAATTTATATTCGAATTTATATTGTGTGTAACCCTATATTAAAAATGGTTTAGTTATTAAACTTCGAATTTTGCTCTTTTTACACTTCTTTAAATAAAATAATATTAAATGACCTAATCTAATCCATGTAGACCAAAAAGGATCTTATTTTATTCCTAATGTTATTTTTTGTCTAATACCTTTATACAATATAATTATGACACATTTTAGGGTAATTATAATATAATTTTTACCCTTAATTAACCTATTTAATTTTAACCGTGATAAATAAAAGTCAAAAGTTACTATTCACCAAATATATTTTTCATCTTATTAAAACACATTTTAATTACTGATATTACCTTTGTCTCATGGATTTTTGAATTTTAACTCACGTAAGTGGTAAAATTATGTTTTATGAAAATTTTCAAATGCTCTTAGGAGGTGGATAAAAGACTGTTAGAAGTTCAATTTTTTATATCTAAACTTATTATAAAATGACTCCAATGAATTACATTAAACTTATATAGGTATTATGTATATATTTTGATGAAAATTAAATTTAAATAAAATAAAAAATTATTTAAATAAAAAATTCAGTTGTAATGAATAACGTAGTGTTTTTCACTATTTATCAAAAATTGAATGTTTTAAGAAAAACACCAAAGATTTACATTAAGATAATTTTGATATTCAGAATTCAAAAATAAACTCCATTTTCAAAAATAAAACTTATAAAATTTCAAAAATTAGTTATTACTTTTTATAACGGCTAGTATGATTGGTCGTGGTGTGTTAGAATCTCGAAGTTCTGTACAATGCATGTTATTACATTATTCAAAGGGAAATGTACCGTAGAAGCATGGGGTGTTACAACTGTGGGGGGTTCCTTATCATTCACCACATTTTTGGCTCGATATATGTGAGACATCACTAGTTTGGCCAAGCCTTGTTCAAAAAAAATAGATATGATTCAGATGATTAAGAAATTGATAGATATGGATTAGAGTCATTATAAATCATATGAACATCATCATCGACAGAAATTTTCATTCTCAGTGAGTGGTCATACGTTCTCGAGGATCTCACCATGGATTGGACATTGTCATTTTTAGAATCGCGGAAGGTTCTCTTCTCGATATATAGCCCCTTATGAGATACTCAAATGGGTTGGTGAGGTTTTATATATGTTGGAATTACCACCACAGTTAAGTGCAGTTCCTAATGTGTTCCATGTACCTTAGTTGAAAAAGTATATTTCTAATCCAGAGAATGTGATTATATAGGATCGTGTTTAACTATATCTAGATGATTCATTTGTGCACATGCTACTGTAGGATGTGGATGTAAAATATAAAGTCTTGTATGGGAAATTTATTTTTCTAGTCTATGTATTGTGGTGATATCGTCAGATTCAATAAGAGACATGGGAATGAGATAATGAAATGAAAGAGAAATTTCTAGAAATATTTTAGCTAGATGATGGTTTAATACTCTCATGTGATGGAAAAGCCAATGGTATGGAGAATATAGAACCCCCGATTTCAAGTAAGTAACCCTTTATTTTAAATGTTTTTGTATATGAACTATATTAGTGATGTTTGGGAGATTTTTCGTAAAATTTGAAGTGTTTTGGGGATTTTGTATAGTTTCATGATTGGTGCACAGTTTGGTAACACCGTGAAACACCTACAGAAAACCATGAAAAACGTTATTGGGGACAACTATTTATGCACAGTTTGTCCAAACAATTTGGAAGACTAGGAGAAACAATTCTACTTAAAATAGTGGTATTTGGCTTGGTTGTTGTAAATGTTACTAACTGTGCAATCAAACTGATTGATGTTCATCCTTGAGGTATTGGTTTTCAAATGTTTAGTGCATAGTTGGCCTAACTGTGCAAATAAACCATGCGTAGATAGAAAATTAGAACCATGAAAAGAGGATATAGGTTGGGTTTGTGTTTTAATGACTTTATTTTTCAAAAAAATAAAAATACCTCAAGATTTATCTCTCTCAATGTTTTTATAACAGCTCTCCATTGATTTGAAATTAAATTTGGAGGCTTTTCTTGGTTTTCCAAAGTTCATTTCACATGGTAAGTGTCTGTTCATCATCATTATTCATGCGATTTCATAGATATATTTCTCTATCTATATCAATCTCTTATATTTACACACTTTTGGATAATTCGAAGGTAGTTAATTCCAAATATGATTATATTGGGTTTTTTTGAAGATAGGGAAGATAAATATGGTGGATTTTTGGAGATTTAACTCATTTGTGTTGGCATTTTTCATATCTTTTGTTGTTTTCACCTAATTATCGAGGAAGGTGGATTAAATCTCAAATCCTATACTTTCAAAATGAAATCTTAGTTTCAAATTTATTAAATTGATTGAAATTTTTTGTGAAAATAAATGTATAATCCTTCTTTACTTATTTTTTGTTCATTTTTATGTAATTTTGAGTTATCGTGAAAGAAACTTTGTTAAATGGTTTTAAAATGTTGATATTAGAAATGGTTTTTTTTTATTTATTGAGAAAATCTTTTCAATAAGGGGTTGGTTTTATATAAATATATTGTGGGAATGGTTTTTAATACGATGCATTTTAATTTAAATTTTTTGGGCATTGATGTGGTTTTGGATTTGAAATTATTTTTGGGAATAATTGGTGGTGTGTGGTCATATTTCATTTTAAGGCATGATTGAAATGTGAGCCTTTTCTCAGTTCTAATGGTGTAATGTAATATGGTATTTAATTACCTTGTGAGGCCTTCGTAGATCGATGAGAATCCAAAAATGTGTTGGGATCTGTTATAACAAAACATGCACGTGTAGATATGTGAATATGTGGATACATGGTTTGGAATGGAATATACCAAAAAATCAAATGATGGAATTGATTTTAAGAATTATCATGGTTGCTTTATGGAAATGTATTTAGGTTAGATTTCTATTTTTAAGTAGTTTTAGTTATGTGAAAAATTGTTTCAAGTTTATATATATATATATATATATATATATATATATATCATTTTTTATAAATTATTTTATAAATTCAGATAAGGAGTTCTATTATAGCAGAGTGTGTAAGGACTTAATTTTTGGAAAACATATTATGTTTTAGTACTCACCCCTTCTTGGTAACTTTGGTTCTTTTTTAGATGTAGTTCATCATGTACTTGGAAATGGTATGTAACACATATATTTTGTAGTAATTCATGATACATGGGTTGTGTTGTGGACATGGAGTTTGGGGAATATTTGGATCTTGGAGTTCTAATTGGATTCTTTGAGTTTTGTGATATTCTGCATTTTACTTCGATAATGTAGTCTTCCACTTTGGTACTTGGTTTTATATTGATTTTGATAAATGAAATGTTTAGTTTTATTTCATTATTATCGTTCCCCATGTAGTGAATTGTTTGGTTTTATCATGTTTAGTTAGTTTAGTTATTCGTAAAGGTAAATTTGTCCCCCATATTTATTAAAGCCCCTCTAAACTTACTACTTGAATTCGGTGAATTGGGGATGTCTCTTGAACTGATATAATGTCTTTCCACCTTCAAAAGACAATGGGGAGGGTCAGGATGTTACAGTTAGGGACTTTCATATCAATTTTTACTTTTGGGAGTCACATGCCATTTTCACCAAAAATTTATTTTCATGTGGTGTGTTTATTTCAAATGAATGTTACTTATGATGATGCTAAATAAAATTATTGGTATTTGTATATCAATTTTATGATCCCTCTTTCATGGGTTTTATGTTTCAAATGTTACCAAATTAGTAATGGATTTTTGTCTCAATTTTTCTTAATTGAGACATTATTTATGTTATGCACTTATATTCCTTCATGAGGTGTATATATAGTATATTTGAAATGTAATATGACGAATATATTCATCCTTATGAGATTTTATGATTCATGTTATGTTATTCCTTCATGGGTCTTATGATTCTACGATACCAAAAAGGTAAAAATTTTATATTACAGTCTCCTCATTTATTAGTAATATTTACAATTATGTTTATCATCTCTTAATATCATAGTCTACCTCTCAAGAATTATTGTTACATTTATTATCATTTCTTTATTCCTTATATATTCAAATATTGTTTCCATTTTTCAACTCATTTATACAAAAAATTATTAACAACATATTTTTAATAAACATAACCTTATTTCTCTCTTTGATCTAAAAAATGTTTTCTTCCAAAACCCTGTTTTCTAAAAATGATTTCAAATTTTTTTATAAATATATTGATATTTTTAAATGGAATTTTCACCTATTTATCAATTTTAAAAAATGTATAAAAATTAATCATCTCGTCAATTCCCATTTTTATATTACAAAAAATGTGAAAGGGATATATATTTTAACAAGTATGACATGAATATAATTTTTTGATTTCATGAAAAATCATTTCTTTTAAGAATCCATTATAAGTTATAAATTTTATTTTAAAAGAAAAATTATTTCCAAATTAACCTGTTTTAATGATTTCTCATAGTGGAAATGATATTTTCATCAAGAAATGTTTTAAATAATCTTTCCAAATCAATTTAAAACTAAGATTTTATATTTTAATATTACATATAAATTACTCGAGATATAATTAAAAGGATACTGTCATTATTATTTCTCTAATTGGTGTATGATTATGATGACATGTTTTTGTGAATCCAATTTATCTTCCACAGGTTATATAGTGTAGAAATTCTAAAGAACCATGCTTGTTTTTAGAGTTTATTCTATGATGTATTTATTATGAAAGTAGTCTCTTTTCCAGAGGTTATAATATGATGAAATTATTTAGATAAAAATTTCATTTCACGAGGTATTATATGATGAATGTTTTATGATCTTGTGGCACACGTATCTATGGTTTTCCTTTTTTTGATAAGTGGGACCCATATCTCTCATTAATGCGCTGGAAATTATTTATATCTCATGAGATATACATTGCCGGAATGCGGAGTGAAATTGGATTTGTAAGATTGGGATGGAACAGGGAGTAAACCATTCTTAGTCAAGGATGTTTTCCACTATGTTCATCTTGGTCTTAAGCCTCAGATAATATTGAAATTATTATCCATGCTAATGTGTATTCCAAAAATTCCATGTGTTATGAAAATTTTATGATCTTAGGGATCATTCTCTTTGATTCCTTTATCAATCATGAATTATTTTCTACAGATACTTATTCCATGACCCAAGATTATGATCCTTTATATACACGGTATGGTTTAAAAATTATATGATAATGTTCTCATACCATTATACTTACGTTATACTTATGTATCTCCCATGTTTTCTCTTACTAAGAATCTGAGCTCACCCATTCTTATGTTTACATTCCCAAGGTTATGAATAAATGTATTATGTATGATATTCATTAAAAGGGTTCCAGTTATGAAATATGTAGTTAGAGATGATGTACATCTCGGTACCTTTGATAATGCTTCCAAGTTTCCAAAGGCACCAGATTATTATGGTCCTTAGGCATGTTTTTTTATAATGTATTTAATATTTATAAAAAATGATTAAATATCCATGTAAGAAAATTCTGGGTCTCTATCATTGGTATCAAATGAAAGGTTTACATATCCATTGGAAACTTGGATGAGAAAACTGTAGTGAGTTTCCAAATGATATTTATAAGGATATGTATTGGGATTTCTATCAGTGTAAGACTAAGGATGAGTTAATATACAAGAAAATTTCATAGCTTTTCAGTTAAGGATAGAGTGAGTGGTTTCCTCAATATTTCATTTCATTCAACATAATAATAGATGAGGTGGAGCTAGCATATATTTACCTAGGTGTAATAACCCTAAAAATGGTATTGAATTAGACTCCGTTGGGATTTAGCATACTACAATAGGAATTTATGCCCATCAGATTTGACTGTCCTGAACGATATGATTATGAAATTCACAATTTTTTTATAAAACATCTGAAATATTTAAAAAATTTATATCTATGAATGACCTAGGATATCCCTATTTTTTCATATATTAAAAAGAGGGTGTCATGATTTTGACATTATATAATTGATTTATTTAATGATTATGTGATTTTCAGCTATGATTATTGTTTCTCGCACAATGGTTTTTTTTAGTAAACTGAAAGAACTAGATGAAACTGGGTTAACATTAAATGGGGGTAAATTTGATGGTGATAATTTAAATTCGATGGTGACTGGAGGGAAGGTCATTTTGATTATCCCCTTCTACTTTTCATGGAACATGATTAATAATGTTTACCTCAACCTACCCTTGAATGCAATAAATAAGATAAGGAAAAAGGTCACTAAGGGGTATGTTAGTAGAGACCATGAATGATATATGATTCAGTTTACTATGCAATAAAAATGTTTAATGAATCAACCATGTGAATTCTTCAATGGAATGGGAAGTTGATCTATATACGAATTAGAAGAAATAAAATCCAGTTATTGTAAATGGAAAATGAAAATTTTAGTTAATGCAATATATCGGGATATTTATATACATATGATATCATTTACTATTGAATTAGTTAAATGTGAAAAGTATGATAATTAAGAAAATTGATGACCTAATGGGAAATTTTGTGAATTAAACCATCAAGGTTGTATGGGTAATTGTTATATTACTGATGATGAAGAGACTACAAATGAAATGTGAATGGAAATATGTATTATTGGAATTCAAGGAATATGTTATAATAATTATTCAGTTGATTTTTTCCATTAAGGTTTTCAATGAATATGTTTAATGATGATGATGGCCTAGAAATGGTATTTAATAGAAAGGGGGTATTCATGTAAAATACATGATTTAAGGAAATTTAACCCTTAATATATTCCTATTTTTGAGATAATGTATCTAGGATAAAGAGATGATTGATTTGGATGATGTAAATTGTATAATATTAATTTCCTCCAAACTGAAAAACAATATATAGAAATATTGGTCTATGTTAATTTTGACGGAGTTTACATATTTTTTGGATTTATATGATATGTCAAATAAAATTTGTTTTATATAAGGAATCAGAAAGTATTTATGTTTTCAATGAGGATTAATGGAAATTTAAATTATTTCCACATTTCAAGATATTACATGATGAAGTTATCCTCATGTTTTGTATGTAATAAGGAAGAGCTACTTTCTGATAGATGGGGGGTTAATGTTAAGTTTTTCGTATAAATTTATTAACTTGTTCATAGTTTTTTTATATATTAACTTATTACTTCACCATATAAAGATTTATTTATATTGGATAACCTATGAAAACAAATATATTGTGATGATAGCTAAATATATATAGAATTACATATCACTCTCTTATGGATATTATAATATGTTGGTGATTTAGGCATAAGAGCTTCATTATCTTTTTTTGTGTAATATATTATGTGAAAATTAATCAATAAATAACCAAAGGGTGATATTTTTCATATGAAATATAATTAAATCATGTAAGTATATTTAAAGGTCCCAAAAACACCTTGATATAGGATAGGTGAATTATGGTGTCAAATGTTTTTTCAAAAGTGTTTGATCTTGATCTCACATTGGTTGGAACCAATCAAACCTATTTGAAGGTAATGGACAACAAAGAAAAAAACATATGAAAACAGATAACACAAAAAAAATTACGTGGTTCACCACTAAGGGCCTGTTCAAGGATAAAACACCGATAGTTTGTTAGCCATACCTAAATCTACTAAATTTTTTATTTTTACAACACAAGATTTCAAACATAGAAACACTATTCTTGGAAAACTACCTTTACAATACTTTAGGGGAATCACACTATGTCCCTCGAGTCACTTCCATTAACTCCCCCTAACTCACTGCTTGAGAGAAGTCTCAAGAAGTTTATCGATATGAAGGGATTTTTATTGAAGTCATTTTCCATGCTTAGCATAGAGACTCTTATTGAACCATATGCCTAAGATGATGTACTTTGTAATCCTGATTCAATGAAAAACTGATATTCAATACTTTAATTTGTAAATCTATTTCACAAAGATTACCACCATCATGAAGAACCATGACTTCATGGAACAAATAGCCTTCACAAAGCTCACTGATTCAGCACAGAATACACTATCATCCCAAAAAAACTTTAATCAAAATCATTTTCATCAGTCAAGAATAAAATAGTCTTTTCATGATACATATTATTGTATAGAATGATAGATTTGATGAAATCCCCTAGCATCATGAAATCATAACAATTCCATATTTTCCTTGAATGAAATATCGGAAAACAGAGAGGGTAGCGTTATATTTATAGGCTTAAACATTCACAATGATCCACTAACTCTTAGAGGATTTTCTAGATCTTTCAAAACCACCTTCACATTGCTCCTCCTTTAACTGTTATCCATTGTGATGTGACATAGTCCCAAATATTTCAGTGAAATAATCACACGATCATAATGATCTAATTCATTTAATCCTAGAGATCATCATCCCCATTTACGATGATCCAATTTTTCATCCTTCATGATTCTAAACTCTATCATGTATATCACCATAAACATTATTTTATCTATAAAAAAACACCATTAGTGAATCTTGTATTCACAAAATTCTCGCCTTTTCCATATTTTCATATGGACTTTAGGAAAATTCACTTTTCTCAATGCAATCCATCATTTAAATTTTGAAAAACACTAGGTAAGGATGCCACATTCAATATTGTTTCTAGAATGAACTATAAGATCCCTTTAAATGAAAATTCCTTGATATTCCATGTGAGGGTTGACAACAAACACAATCCTTACTCTATTTTCGGTAAAGGAAAAACCTTTCTTTCAACAATCATTCTATTTGGGTTTGTTTCCAATCAACAGATAAATTTAGTAAAGAACCATCCACTATCCCAACCTAACATAAAATAAACAACTCAACCAAAATTCTAATTCAATGTGAGACATGGTCAGAATGGAAAAAACTAGGGGAATAATGAATTGGGCTCCCGTTTTCTGAAATTATTAAATATTTCCAAGTTATGATCTGATAGATTCCTCATAAAACCAAATTTTTTTCTCCATTCTCATTATCCCCCATTGAAAATTAATGTCCTCCTTACTAACATCAAATTTCTCTATTTTCAATTCTCCCCCTTTGGAAATAAACCCAATGATTCAATATTTTACTGGTAGAGTTTAAAAAAACTCCTCGAAGATAGTATCCCACCATAAACATACATCACATCCATAATTATATTAAAATAGTCCATAGAACTCGATAAAGGGGACTACTCATAACCTCCTCATGCACTGGTAAGTGGATGAACACTGAGGTTTAACCAATATTTCTCGAATAAATGTGCTAGAAATGGATTCATCATAAATTCATCCACATTTTTATCAGTTTAATCATGATCTATATTAATCATTCCTTATTCAATATTATTTTAGATTAAGTGATATCTGATTTCAATATGTTTCATATGAGAATGATGGAAAGGATTATTCATAAGATCAATCACACTCTTCTTATCAGAGTGAATAAAAATTTGTTATTTCAACTCATCATAAATAACAGTCAGTTCTTGCATCATTCATAATAGTAGAGTGCAAGCCTATATTGCATAGATATACTCTGCTTTCGTAGTACTAAGAGAAGTACATTCTTGTTTCTTACTCAACCATCCCAAACATTTTCAATCAATAATGAATGATCCATCACAATTGGACTTTATATCAACCACATCTCCAACCCATTCAACATTAGAAAAATCTGATAACTCATTGTAGCTTCTAGTATAAAGGTATATGCCAAAATTTAGGGTACCTTGAAATACCTCATGAATCATTAATCTTCTTCGATGCATTTTCCTTCATATTTCTTTGAAAGTGTTCCTATAAACATTTTTCAAAGACGATGCATGGACATGTTGTAGTAAAGTATAATAAGCTATCATTGGTTATCATTTACTTATTGGAATCAACATAATTCATATCCCCATTCTTTCCAGGTTTTTTTTCAAGTTCAATCTGTTTCAACATTGGTATGGAGTCATGAAAATTGAATTTGTTCAGAAATTATATCACATATTTTCCCTAATAAATGACAATGTAATACTTCTTATGAAAATACTAAAACCCCAATAAATATTTCAGGTCACCAATCATATGCATTTAAAATTCTGATTTCATATGATTTCTTGATTCATCCACCAATATCTGCATACATCCTTCCAATATATTATCATCCATGTACACTTGCACCATAAATTTATCTTCATTTGAACTAATTACAAATATATTAATGTAGAAACCACCAATTGTTTATTAGATATTATTCATATGAGTATCTAGATGATAATATCATTCTCTTGGTTCCTGATTTACACTATAGATATCCATCTATAATCTAGAAAACATTACATTATCATTACAATTACAAATCATCAATGGAAAATTCTCCTTCATAAAATCCATTTTAGAATGTATATTTGACATCAATATGAAACACATAGTATCCTATTTGGATTTAAATAGAAAGGAAAATCCTCGTCGACTTTGGGCTCCCCACTGGAACAAATGTATCTTCAACATAAATTCCATCAATATGTTCATAGCTTTTTCACACTAGACATGCCATATTTCTGATCACATTTCCTTGCTAATCATAAGAAATTTTGAATATTAATTTGGTTCCAAAAACATTGTGGTTTTATTATCTATTTACAAGATACCATGTCTAATTAGTTTCAATCTAATTGAGTTCTTCATTCATGTCTTTAAACCATGGTTCATCTTTCAATGCTTCTTAAAATGATGGTGGTTCAATAATTTATAGGAAGACCAACCGTACATAATTCCTCATTATTTAAGTCTATGTGGGTTTTTTATAATCCCCAATGATATTATATAGATTAATTTTGCCTCTTTTATTTCTCCTATGAGTTTTAGATGAACTTTATTCGTCCATCATTTCTTTTTCCGATTCTTCTTCTAAATCATCATCATTTGGTGACCTCTAAATGTGTTTCACGCCTTCCTCTACTTCTATATTTGAATCTAACATATGTATACTATCCTTTTAATATTATATCGTATTAGAATAAGGGATTCAAGAGGTGTTTTTAGTATTTCAATCAAGGATCTTAACATCAGCATATTCAATAATTATACCATGACAATTACTGAAGCATTTGAATTTTTTTGTCTATATATCATAATCATGGAGTATTCCTTCATCTTTTGCATCACATTATATTCCTTGATTTCCTTATTTTTTTATGATTAAACAGTTAATTATGAAAACAAAAACAAATACCTCAAAGAAGGAGTCCTTCCATGACACAACAAATATAATGGTTTGGTTTCTCCCATATAAATCCATGATTTATTTTGAGTATACACTACCGCTTGAATTGCCTCTTTCTAGTAATGGCGAGAGATACTACTCCCAATCTGTATAGTCATGTCCATATTTTTCATCTATTGATTATTATACTAAATAACTTCATTTTTTGTGGGGTTCATAAATTATCCCCCACAGTTTTTATTCCATGTTTCTCTATGTAATTTTCAAATTAAATGTATGTGTCTTCTCCTCCACTACCAGATCATGGATCTTTTATCGTGTGACCTGTATCATTCTATTGTATCCAACAATATATTTTTCTAGATATCAAGCACTTGTTATTTGTAGTGTATAACCACAACACAATTCATACTCCTATAATCATCAATGAAAATAATGAATAACGTTTCTCCATATGTTCCAGTTACATTTCTTAGGCCACATACATCTGTATGGATGGGATCAAATAAAGTTTTTCCCCGATTTTCATTGACTGATATGAACTATAGACCAAAATCCCTCATATTCAAACATCAAAAAACCTTTCTCATTCTTGTTTTATGTTGGGGAGATCCTTGAATATATTCATCTTAGATATCCATTCCATATCTTATTTATTAATATTACCCAACCTTCGATTCCACATGTTGTTTTCTTCATTAACTATCAGAAAAAATGTTCTCTTTACTATCAACATGATATAATTTTTCACCTATTATGCATCCTTTTATTTTGTAATTCTATGTCCTTCCTTTTATAGTGAATCAATATTGATTCAAAGTCACTAAAATTACTTATTTAGAAAGTTGAATCACAGTCAAGATATTGTGACACAACCCATCCACGTAAAAAAAAATTTAGTTTTCGTAAGCTCATTACATTCCAGTTCTGTGCTCTGACTATCATTAATATTCAAAGAACTATCATTTTAAAACATTATTGTCCACAAACCCTTTTATTTTAATTCATCAATAATTGTACATTTCCATTAATATGGGATGTGAATCCTCTATAAAAATATAGGTGCTACTGTTCATTGTATCTTTTTGAGTGACTTCTTCAAGATTGGATTTCTCATCATTCTTTTTTTCCTTCCATGAAATATTTTATTTATTGGAAGATAAATATTGTATTTACACTATCTATTTAATTTGTATTGGTTTATCATACTCATATTGTTCTTCTAGAGTAAAAAACCTATCTGTAAGAGAAACAACATCTAGTTTGCGGGAATTGAATTGTAAATGAGTTCTGTATGTATGATTTATACCATTCCACTTCCTACAATTAATAGATTTATGACCAAATTTATTGTATTGAAAACAATTTCCACTAAATATATTTATTCAATAAGATATATTATATGAATTCATTATCTTTTGCTGACATTTTATCACTTCTCTACTCAAATATAACCTTTACTTTTCATAATATGGCATGGTGTGACCTAGAAAGTGGAAAAATTGACATTTTATAAGAGGAAATGTCTTCTCACTTATATTCCCCCTTTTGTACCCTAACTTCAGAAATTAGTTTGACTTCTAGTTGTTTTTGGATACCTGAGGAATGTTTATAGTTATCCTTTCGGTTTGATTTGAGGTTTCCATTGTTATCCTTTCAGGTGACATTGTGATATTCCCAACATTCATATTTTCTTTATTTTCCCTTATTTTATTTATATAATTTAATTTTTCAACAACACAACTAATTCCACATTTCCCATGAATGTGGATATTTGATCATTGAAAGAATTATCTATACATTCAGAACCACACGTAGCTCTCTCCAACAGATCAACATCTGATAATGATCCAAAAAACATTTTTGATTTTATTTATTTTGAGTTTAGGTAACCTTTAAGTTTACTCTTATTAGTAATAACATCTTATTCATGTCCCTCACAAGTCTAGGACTTAGCCGCTAGTCTGTATGTAAGGTCATTGATGACATTTTCCCATTTCAATTATATTATTTTGTTCTACTATATCTTCTATTCTTTCAAATAATGTTGAATGCTCTTTTTTACTAATTATTCCAGACGATTAAATTAAACATACAGTCTATCCTAATATACTGATTAATCTTCCATAAATTGTATCCACTTGTTTCTTCTGTTTAATTTATTTTGGAGCTCACCTTGTGCATCTTCATGTTTCATCTTGAGATCAACTTCAGAAATAAATTAATTTTCTCTCACTTTATCCTTTGATGGAAGAGAATTTTAAACTATTCCCATCATAGATTCATGGGATCAAGATTTAGACTTTGGTTCTTCTTCCTCAAAAAATTATTTTTCATCATATTATCCTTTACATAAAAAACACTTTCCAGTAATTTATTTCCATATTTGAAGTCCCCCTTTTGAGATATACTTTTCTACAGCTTCTGTGAGTTTCTTGCTTCACTTTCACCATCATCTAACATCCTTGAGCAATGAGAGGGAATTTTCCCAACTATACAACAATTAAAACATGATAAGTGAACCATTCCTTCAAATCTATATTTTACTTTCTTGAATTTATTAGCAAATAGGGAAATTAGTTCGTCTTCCTCATTACCTTCATCAACACAATATCAAAAAACCTCTTGTTTTTTCATGGATTACAATTCCATCTCCTTGCTTACATGACTTGTTACATCCAATGGTTTTACTCCCATTTAATATGTCATAAGACAACTCAGCATATCATCCATGGATTGTTTTTAAAGATCACATTCCTCAATGGATGAAAAATTTTCATTGTAAAGTGGAGGATGTCTTCTCAAGATTTTTTTTATAATGTCAATATCCTTAATTTCTTCACAAATCCCTTAAATTTAACCCGATACATCTGCAATTTTATTGACCAATGAATCAGGGTTTTTATTGGGATTTGGCATCTACATCAAGCATTTTCCTATCTATTTCAGTCATACACATTAATGCGGCATGAGTTACCTAAATCCCTTATGCAGTGGAAAATATTACTTCCTTTATAATAGATATTAGATGAGATCTCATCCTATTCATCCTAATCTAGATGTTTTATCCATCAATTAGGGGGAATCCCCTGAAATTTATTGATTTCTCCATGATTTAATAGAAGGATAGATTTATCACAAGAAACCTACCATGGATACCACATAAAGGTCCCTAGAATACCTTTAGATGGGAGGGGTGAATCATGGTGTCAGCCTTTTTTCAAAAGTGATGGATATCATTCCCACGTAGTTAGGAACCAATTCAACCTATCTAAAGGGAATGTGTATAAAACCAACAACCATATGAAAATAGATCACATAACAATTTTACATTGTTCACTACTAAGGGATAGTCTACAAAGCACATCCCGACAGTATTTCAATCATACATAAATCCACTAAACATTACATGTTGTGGAATACAATTGTTGAGTCACATTCACTCTATTCCAGGTACCCTACCATTACAAGATTTTAGGGATATCACCCTACATCCCTGGGAACAATTCCATTGAGTAACGCCCCGACCCCAGCTACCCAGAGTCGGTGCATTAGTTCGTAACATTGGCATGATCAAAAAAAGATCATGTCTCGAAAGACCGATTCATTTAGTAGCCTTGGAAACACTAGATACATTCGTAAACGTTACATTACATCAAAAAGTGAAAAACTACAATAACAAAGTCTCCATAGTCCACACTCATATCCTCTTCTGACAATCCCTACAGTTCATTCATAAAATACTTGTTCACATCCTAAAAAATATTAAAGCATTGAAAGGGGTGAGCTCAGATGCTCAGTAAGGATAAAAATATTGCGGAAGCTTTCATAAATAAACATTAACATTTAAGGCAATGTATAACTAAAACAAAAGCCTTTTTAAACATGAACTTCAGCATAATATGGAAAAAATAAAATTAAATAATTCCATTTACTGACTCACATGGATATTCTACTAATCGAATAATCCCATGCAATATCAATAACCACTTTCATAATGATGGAATGCATAATGACAGACTATCACAACCACGTAGCCAAGGCCTCATGCCAAGACCACAAATAAGATTTTGTCAAGGCCTCGTGCCAAGACACTAGTTTGTCTCATGAGACCTGCCGATGCATCGAGGAGCTATAGCGGGCTCCACCCGTCACTTATTAAGTCCAATTCATTCCTCATATGAATAGGTTTAAACATATCATAAACCATAACATAATCGTATCCTATAAAACATGAATAAAGGAAACATAACATTTCCACATTTCAATCACAAGATATCAATACAACACATTGATATAATAAAAAACCATTTTCAATACCAACATAAAAGAAAGTTAAAACTTTGTATTTATTTTTCATTAAAAAAATGATGGCTTGTAGAGGAAGTTGAAACTCAAATAATGGTCACGGCGACATAGAAGTCGTTGTCGCCGCATAAGTACGGAAAGAAAAACATTCCCTTTTGTCATTTAGCAAAACGCTTCGTATAAAAAAAGATTCCTTTTGAATAAAAGTAAAAGTAAAAGGTGTTTATACACCGTATAAAAGAAAGTTGTGTATAAAACCAAATATGCCTCAATGAAAGGTGATTGAGACGGAGTCCTTAAAAAGATCATTTTTAAAATAAGATAGATATATTATGTGTATTCACTATAGGTACACATAAATAATACAAAATAAGACATAATAATATCATGACATAATTTGAAAGTAGGATATTAACCCAAAGAATGGAAGTTGGGTTAAGAAATTCCCTTACAAAGATCATTTTTTAAATAAACTAGATCTAGTATGTGTATTTACTATAAGTACACATAAATAAAGTACAATCACATAATAATATCATGACATAATTTGAAAATAGGATATTAACCCAAAGAATGGAAATTTGGTTAAGAAATTCCCTTACAAAGATCATTTTTTAAATAAACTAGATCTATTATGTGTATTTACTATAAGTACACATAAATAAAGTACAAGCACATAATAATATCATTACATAATTTGAAAATAGGAGATTAACCCAAAGAATGGAAATTGGGTTAAGAAATTATATTAAAAAGATCATTTTATAAATAAACTAGATATATTATGTGTATTTACTATAAGTACACAAAACTAAAGTACATGCACATAATAATATCATGACATAATTTGAAAATAGGAGATTAACCCAAAGTATGGAAATTGGGTTAAGAAATTCCCTTACAAAGATCATTTTTTAAATAAACTAGATCTATTATGTGTATTTACTATAATTACACATAAATAAAGTACAAGCACATAATAATATCATGACATAATTTGAAAAGAGGAGATTAACCCAAAGAATGGAAATTGGGTTAAGAAATTCACTTACCTCTTGTCCGACTTGACTTAACCGTTCTTTAACCTCCTGAATAATAAACTAGAGTTAATATCTACCTTATTAAGAACCATTTTCAATTTCATTATCCTTTTTATATCACTTATTACAATGTTATGAACATTATGTAACTATTTAAGTTAATAACGGTCGTTTTGTCGATTTTTGGTACTTGAGTCAACAATAAACTTCTTATAATTACAAGTTGTTTATGTGGTAGAATATCCATTATCTCCATAATTATATTCATTATTTAGATGCCATATATATCATATATATCCAGTATATACATTCATTTATAATATTACGCAACATTTAGAGGAAAGAAATGAAATGCACCGTTCATTGAGACGGTAAGCCGTACGTACGCATGAACGCTACTTTCATTTCAATTTCATATTTAATGGAACGAAATCATAATGATATAAATGTATAATATAATTCCAGTATAATATAGTGTATAATACCATTTACTCCATCCTTTATACATCCCACATATGGCATTAACGATACAAATCACTTTGAGGGGGCGGTAGTCCGCACTTCCTAAAATGAAATTATCGCGTTTTACCCATAATAGAAATCATAAAGTATGCCATAAATGAGAAATACAGAAGCATAAGTAAAACATAAACATATTATATATCATATATAAAAATAGTGACATCTTAATGGCCACCTTTGAAGGTGTTATATGAGTGTTAAACAATCATCGTTTCGTGAGGCAAAAATTCGCCATCCACAGAAACCGTATGTTCTTTAGCTATTAGATGTAGGTGTGTGTAAGTGTATCTCTAATCCTTCTTATAACAACATCCTAGTATATTGAGGATACTGGTGTTGTTACAAAAGAAATGAATAAAAAGATTTCAGGGGGTGGAGAAGAAAAATAAAACAAAACAACATTAGAGAAGACATTACGTCAAAATCGGGCAACTCTTTTTGATTTGAGCCAAAGATTTCCTTGAGAAGAGTTCTGCCCAAAGTGAGGCTTCTAGGAGTAATAGGGGGAAGTTGGGAGAGTATTTGGGCAGAGTTTGGCCGAGCCAAATGGCTTGAAGGTGTGAATAAGGTGGGAGAGGTTGGGGCCTTTTATAAGTGGAGAGGAGGGGCTCTTTTGGAAAGTTTGAAATGTTACATTATTACACAATGCTTTTCGGATTCTAAAGGTCCCACACTTATATAATTCGTGTCTAAGGTGATAAGGGTTCTAAATCTACCCATCCAATAGTCTTTGGACAAGTGTAAGCCTTGGATTTTACATTATCTTTTCATTTTATTAAAATCGTTAAATAATGAGGTCATTGCTGCATCATAATGCTGTCATAAATAATTTAATTTATTTAATGTATAAAAATTATAGAAAAAATACTATGATGTAGGAAATATTTTTAGATTTTTAATGAATATTTATAGTCAAAATTCGGACTTGTGTAACCCCACTTAAAGACTATTTTAGTAAAACAACTCATGTTTGTGTCAATTTAATTTTAACATTAAATAAATATATATTAATGTCATTTTCCAACTAATGTGGCTCCATGGGGTCCCCAAGTTGACCCATGGGTTTTCATGGTCGGCCATGACTCATCCAATAGGATTAGGACAAGTTTCATGCTCATCTCATATTATTAAAACATTATTTGTACCTTAAACTACACTAATTACCTCTAATCGCGATTAAGAACTTAAAAGTTACTATTCACCAAAAAATTATTTTAATCTCATTGAACCACATTTTACTTATTAATGAAAACCATGTATGTCGGATTTTTGAAAATAAAAACACAGATGTGGTAATATTTCATTTAAACGAAAAATCAGTTGTTTAACTACCACTTAGTGGTTTCACTATTCATCAAAAATTGAAGTTTTTCAGAACAGTGCCAAAATTTCACCCTAAGCTATAATTGATATTACGAATACAAAAATGAAGTCCATTTTGAAATATAAAATTTCTATAATTTTAAAAAGTGGTTATTACTATTCATAACGGCTACATTGATTAGTCGCGGTGTTTTAGAACTCGAAGTTGCGTACAATGCAAGCTATTGCATTATTGAATGAGAAGTGTATCATGGAAACTCGGGCTGTTACATTCTACCCTCCTTCAATAAATTGCATCCTCGCAATTTGAAATATTTCTTTGAAAATAAAAGGTTGAAAAGAGAAAATACTTTTGTGGAAAACCCACATCTAAAATAAGATTAATAAAATTTAGCCTTAATAAGAGGGAAATGGAAATAAGAAAGTCACCACCAAATTATGATCTCGATAAGGATAACATTGATGGAAATTAGAGACATATAATTGGAGGAAAAACGTAAATATTTGTAGGGAGTGATTGAGGTCATCAATCACAATCAACTGTCAAATTGAGGGCCTCAAAGCCTTCAATCTATGTTGATTTAAAATATCATCAGTTCAACAAGACATAAGGTATTAGTATAACACATTTTTTGTTTTAATACCCCTTTACTAAAGTTTAAGAATTAATTTATTCATTTAATAAGAGATAGGTATATATATATATTTATGCTTGACAATTAGAGTTTCAACCTTCAACTCATCTTTCACTCAAAAAGATAATAGAACTCAAAAATATTATACTTATCCTAATTGTATAAGGTTCCAAATGTTAACACATACCATTTATATTAGTAAAATAATTTTGTAATAACCAGGGACATCCTGTAGGCTAGTGGTAGGAAATAAAGGCCTGTCGCACTATGGTTGTGGGTTCGATTCCTGCAGCTCTGTCCGACGCGACGGGTTATGCCCCACCCTGCAGGTTTTCCTTTTCCTAAAACTATAGTATCATAATATTTCAAAAATAATCTTCATAAATTTTTTAACCTTAAACAATACTATCCAAAGATCAACTTAATCCACTCCATCCTTTATAGTTATCCAAAATACCTCTGTCCAGACTTTCTCTAAAAGGTCTCTTAATTCCAAAATCAATTGTAACATCAGATTCCCCAAACAAAGAAAAGTTTCTCTTATTGTCACATACTAAAAATATGATTACCTTAATCATATTAAAACCTTACTGAAATCAAAAAGTACTGCAGTATAATCTTTATATATATCACATTATTCTTATAACCAGAATATAATCCATGAGTCCAAAAGCACCAATACATTAGTTATTCTCCTTCAACTGTAGTAACAGCATAAGATTGTCCTTGATCCCTTGGCCTTTTCTGAGGTATGTTTCCCTGACGCTTAGGACATTCATTTGCATAATGTACCATTTCCCTACAATTGTAGCATTCAACTTTGACAGCCTCTTTCTTTCCCTTGCAATCACGAGCTTGGTGACCCTTTTCTCCACATTTATAACAAACTCTCATTCCTTTTAGGCACGTACTAGGGTGATTCTTCCCACAATTATCACATAATGGAAAATCCTTCTTTCCCTTTTTCCCTTTATCTGTCTCTTGTTCCACCGTTCTCTTCTTCTCTTGCTTTACTTTGTTGTCATAAGACTTAGAGAATTCCTTTTCTGTCTTGATAGCACACGAGAAAATATCTTCGTATGATGAGAAGGATTTTGATACTATAGCTCGACGGAGAAATGGTTTTAACCCATCAAAGAAACGATCAATCTTACTCCTTGGGTTACGTATATAATCTGCAGCATACCTCGCTAACCTTGTAAAGTTGTCCTCATACTTTGCGACATTCTCATCCTCCTTCTGCCTCAGACTCAGAAATTGAATTTCCATATCTGCTCGATGGTCACGAGGAAAGTATTTTTATAAGAAAATCTCTTTGAACTCCCTCCATTCCATATTCGATACGTCATCATCTTCCTTTGTGTTTTGAATCAGCGACCACCACTGATCGGCATCTCCAGTGAGGCGGTAAACTGCCATGACAACCTTCTCCCTTTCGCTACTCCCCAAGGCATGGAATATTTTCTCTAAGGAGTTTATCCATTTCTCAGCTACTAATGGATTTTTCCCCCATTAAATGTTGGTGGTTGTTGCCTCATGAAGCGGTCTAACATTGATCCTTCACGTTGTGGATCAGGGTGATCCATATGAGTAACGTTATTATTCATAACCTGAGTGAGTTGTCCCAGTATGGTAATAAGTTGATCAGCACCAGTTGTATCTCCAGATCCACAATAATTATCTTGAGCAGGAGGGAAATCCCTACATGGAGTGCGTGCATTAATACGGTTTCCATTCCTTCCACTAGGCGCCATTTCTAAACAATGGCATAAACTAGATTAGTTTATGAATTAAAATACATAATTCCATATTTAGATAAATTGAACTATTTATGGATATAATCCATTATCATGAAAAGGAATGTTTTCTTTGAGAAAGTATATAATCATAACCCTTCATAGTGGTTTGTAATGAAAATGAGAATTATCCTAAGCATATCCCCCGGGAGTGTCGTAACCAAGAGTGCAACAAGGCCCGTTGTCGTGCACCAGTTCCCGTTTGAGTCTAGCTCAAAGCGGTGTTTTCGGGTTTTACCCCTAGGTACATCTGTGCCAGAGCCGCCACTACCTGCTCGTATCCAGGCAGGGATGTATTGCTCGGAAAACTCACAACATCTCTATAATACCAAAATTCTAGGAAGTTCTTCTATACTAATCCTCAAAGTCTATCTTCGGGCTATGTTCTCTAATCAGAGTTTATCTAAATCTAGCTTCCAAGGTTAGTACTAAACTGCCTCTGATACCAACTGTAACGCTCTGACCCCAGCTACCCAGAGTCGGTGCATTAGTTCGTAACATTGGCATGATCAAAAAAAGATCAAGTCTCGAAAGACCGATTCGTTTAGTAGCCTTGGAAACACTAGATACATTCGTAAACGTTACATTACATCAAAAAGTGATAAACTACAATAACAAAGTCTCCATAGTCCACACTCATATCCTATTCTGACAATCCCCGCAGTTCATTCATAAAATACTTCTTCACATCTTGGAAAATATTAAAACATTGAAAGGGGTGAGCTCAGATGCTCAGTAAGGATAACAATATTGCGGAAGCTTTCATAAATAAACATTAACATTTAAGGCAATGTATAACTAAAACAAAAGCCTTTTTAAACTTGAACTTCAGCATAATATGGCAAAAATAAAATTAAATAATCCCATTTACTTACTCACATGGATATTCTACTAATCGAATAATCCCATGCAATATCAATAACCACTTTCATAATGATGGAATGCATAATGCCAGACTATCATAACCACGTAGCCAAGGCCTCGTGCCAAGACCACAAATAAGATTTTTTCAAGGCCTCGTGCCAAGACACTAGTTTGTCTCATGAGACCTGCCAATGCATCGAGGAGATATAGCGGGCTCCACCCGGCACTTATTAAGTCCAATGCATTCCTCATATGAATAGGTTTAAACATATCATAAACCATAACATAATCATATCACATAAAACATGCATAAAGGAAACATAACATTTCCACATTACAATCACAAGATATCAATACAACACATTGATATAATAAAAAACCATTTTCAATACCAAAATAAAATAAAGTTAAAACTTTGTATTTATTTTTCATTAAAAAAATGATGGCTTGTAGAGGAAGCCGAAACTCAAATAATGGTCACGGCGGCGGAGAAGTCGTTGTCGCCGCATAAGTACGGAAAGAAAAACATTCCCTTTTGTCGTTTAGCAAAACGCTTCGTATAAAAAAAGATTCCTTTTGAATAAACGTAAAAGTTAAAGGTGTTTATACACCGTATAAAAGAAATATGTGTATAAAACCAAATATGCCTCAATGAAAGGGGATTGAGACAGAGTCCTTAAAAAGATCATTTTTAAAATAAAATAGATATATTATGTGTATTCACTATAGGTACACATAAAGAATACAAAATAAGACATAATAATATCATGACATAATTTGAAAGTAGGATGTTAACACAAAGAATTGAAGTTGGGTTAAGAAATTCCCTTACAAAGATCATTTTTTAAATAAACTAGATCTATTATGTGTATTTACTATAAGTACACATAAATAAAGTACAAGCACATAATAATATCATGACATAATTTGAAAATAGGAGATTAACCCAAAGAATGGAAATTGGGTTAAGAAATTCCCTTACAAAGATCATTTTTTAAATAAACTAGATCTATTATGTGTATTTACTATAAGTACACATAAATAAAGTATAAGCACATAATAATATCATGAAATAATTTGAAAATAGGAGATTAACCCAAAGAATGGAAATTGGGTTAAGAAATTCCCTTACAAATATCATTTTTTAAATAAACTAGATCTATTATGTGTATTTACTATAAGTACACATAAATAAAGTACAAGCACATAATAATATCATGCCATAATTTGAAAATAGGAGATTAACCCAAAGAATGGAAATTGGGTTAAGAAATTCCCTTACAAAGATCATTTTTTAAATAAACTAGATCTATTATGTGTATTTACTATAAGTACAAATAAATAAAGTACAAGCACATAATAATATCATGACATAATTTGAAAATTGGAGATTAACCCAAAGAATGGAAATTGGGTTAAGAAATTCCCTTACCCCATGTCCGACTTGACTCAACCGTTCTTTAACCTCCTGAATAATAAACTAGAGTTAATATCTACCTTATTAAGAACCATTTTCAATTTCATTATCCTTTTTATATCACTTATTACAATGTTATGACCATTATGTAATTATTTAAGTTAATAACGGTCGTTTTGTCCATTTTTGGTACTTGAGTCAACAATAAACTTCTTATAATTACAAGTTGTTTATGTGGTAGAATATCCATTATATCCATAATTATATTCATGATTTAGATTTCATATATATCATATATATCCAGTATATACATTCATTTATAATATTACGTAACATTTAGAGGTAAGAAAAGAAATGCACCGTTCATGGAGACGGTAAGCCGTATGTACGCATGAACGCTACTTTCATTTCAATTTCATATTTAATGGAACAAAATCATAATTATATAAATTTATAATATAATTCCAGTATAATATAGTGTATAATACCATTTACTCCATCCTTTATACATCCCACATATGGCATTAACGATTCAAATCACTTTGAGGGGGCGGTAGTCCGCACTTCCTTAAATGAAATTATCGCGTTTTACCCATAATGGAAATCATAAAGTATTCCATAAATGAAAAATACAGAAGCATAAGTAAAACATAAACATATTATATATCATATATAAAAATAGTGACATCTTAATGGCCACCTTTGAAGGTGTTATATGAGTGTTGAACAATCATCGTTTCGTGAGGCAGAAATTCGCCATCCACAGAAACCGTATGTTCTATAACCATTAGATGTAGGTGTGTGTAAGTGTAGCTCGAATCCTTCTTATAAAAACATCCTATTATATTCAGGATACTGGTTTTGTTACAAAAGAAATGAATAAAAAGAGTTTAGGGGGTTGGAGAAGAAAAATAAAACAAAACAACATTAGAGAAGACATTACCTCAAAATCGGGTAACTCTTTTTGATTTGAGCCAAAGGCTTCCTTGAGAAGTGTTATGACCAAAGTGAGGCTTCTAGGAGTAATAGGGGGATGTTGGGAGAGTATTTGGGTAGATTTTGGCAGAGCCAAATGGCTTTAAGGTGTGAATAAGGTGGGAGAGGTGGGGGCCTTTTATAAGTGGAGAGGAGGGGCTCTTTTGGAAAGATTGAAATGTTACCTTATTACACAATGATTTTCGGATTCTAAAGGTCCCACACTCATATAATTCGTGGATAAGGTGATAAGGGTTCGAAATATACCCATCCTATAGTCTTTGGACAATTTTAAGCCTTGTATTTTACATTATCTTTTCATTTTATTAAAATCGTTAAATAATGAGGTCATCGCTTCATCATAATGATGTCATAAATAATTTAATTTATTTAATGTCTAAAAATTAAAAAAAACTACTTTTATGTAGGAAATCGTTTTATCTTTCTAATGAATATTTATAGTCAAAATTTGGACTTGTGTAACCCCACTTAAAAACTGTTTTAGTAAAACAACTCATGTTTGTGTCAATTTAATTTTAACATTAAATAAATATATATTAATGTCATTTTCCAACTAAAGTGGCTCCATGGGGTCCCCAAGTTGACCCATGGGTTGTCTTGTTCGGCCATGACTCATCCAATAGGAGTAGGACAAGTGTCATGTTCATCTAATATTATTAAAACATTCTTTGTACCTTAAACTACACTAATTACCTCTAATCGCGATTAAGAACATAAAAGTTACTATTCACCAAAAAATTATTTTAATCTCATTGAACCACATTTTACTTCTTAATGACAACCATGTATGTAGGATTTTTGAAAATAAAAACACAGAAGTGGTAATATTTCATTTAAATGAAAAATCAGTTGTTTAACTACCACTTAGTGGTTTCACTATTCATCAAAAATTGAAGTTTTTCAGAACAATGCCAAAATTTCACCCTAAGCTATAATTGATATTACGAATACAAAAATGAAGTCCATTTTGAAATATAAAATTTCTATAATTTTAAAAAGTGGTTATTACTATTCATAACGGCTACTTTGATTAGTCGCGGTGTTTTAGAACTCGAATTGCGTACAATGCAAGCTATTGCATTATTGAATGAGAAGCGTATCGTGGAAGCTCGGGCTGTTACACATTGACTCCCCCTAGCTCACTTTTTGAGGTTATTCTAAAACATTTTATTATAATGATGTTTTCTTCAATAGAAATTCAATAAAGTCATTGTCTATATCTGGAATGAGTCTCTTCTTTCAACATTGACCCATGTTGATGCACATTGAAATATCTATTCATTTAAAAACTGATATTCAAATATTTCTTTTGAGAAGACCCTTTGTGATGATTACCACCTTCAAAAAGAACCCTACCTTTGTGGAAAAAACTACATTCTTAAATCCCACTCAGTCAATTTGGAATACCCTATCATCTCAAGCACCAATTACTCAAAAGAATTAGACTTTTTCAGGTCTAAAATGGTATTTTTAGAATTATCAAGCTTGCATAGAATTCCAGATTCATAGAGATCCACTAGCTTCATGAATTTAGAGAGATTTAAGATTTTATTTGAATAAAATCTTGTGAAATTAAGAGGGATAGACTTATATTTATAGGATTAATAGTTCGCAATGTTCCACCATATCCTATTATATTTTTTAGATATTTCAAATCCATCTTTGAATAGCTCATTCATTCGAGATGATCCATTGTGATTTGACATTGTCGTGTAGCCTTCCATAAAACCATAACACGTTCGTAAAGATCCAATTATGATAATAATGGGGATCACTGTCACCGTTCAAGATCCTTTAAATCTTCATCATTCATGATTCTCATCGTGGTCACATAGATCGCCATCAAAATTCTTCTATCCTTCACGTGACACCATTCTCAAATCCATTCTTCATGAAACTCGTAACATCTTCATATTTTAATAAGGCCTTAATGGAAATAAACTTTTTGTTATGCTATCCATCCCCCAAATTTTGGTCCATAAAAAATTTGACTGACACTTGGAAATGAAGCCAACTTCAAAAATTTTAATAGCTTTAATAGTACAATCCATTTCTATACAAACTCCCTAATCCTCTATGTGAGTATTGACAAAAAAACACAAACAATACTCCATTTTCAGAAAATAATATCCTTATTTCTAACAATATGTTCTTGTTAAAATTATTTAGCATTAGGAAAAGGGTCATAAAATGAAATGTTAAAAGACCCTTTAACTTCTATTTGGTTTATTGTTTTCTGGTTATTGAAATTCTCAATATCATAAAATTTCTTGTGATCATTGATCTTTATCACTATCTATAATTATTTATACAATCTTCCATGCCCAAATGACCAATTTTTACCTATTTACTACTTTGTGTTATCTTATTTATGAGTTACATTGGGTAGCCATTATGTTTCCAATATTCCATTCTAATGGTACGTTTTATTATTCATTTTTATATTTTAGTACACTATGAATGAATTTTCTAATGTTAAACCTTCGATGATAGAGAAGAATTTCAAGGGTGAAATTCATTTTAAAGGGGTAGGATGTTACACCTTGATTTTTTTATGAATTTTTTTGAATAGAATAAATCTCATTCATAACATGTGATTAATAAAATAGAATTTTAAACATTCTCTATACATAACTATATTTTTTCTTATCTTATATGCAACACTAAGGTTTAACAAAACCATGATATAATATTAATATGGTTGTTAAACATTCCCATTATAAACTTACAATCAAAAGAGTGACATGAATATTAATAAATACATTTTAAATATTAATTACACTTTTTCTATAACAGAAAACATTTTATAGAAAATCACAAAATTTTTTGATGTATATATATAGTCAAAAAATAGTATTTTCTAAAAAAATTATTTTGTATTTTTATGTACAATAATAATATTAATATTTGAAACATTATAAAAGTGAATTTTTATAAAATAAACATTATTATTAAAATAAAAAATTCCAAATTTTTATTACAGTAAAATTTTATAGATTTTTTGGAATAGTATCATTTTGTGATGACTAGTGAAGAATACATAATTTTAATTGAAAAATTCATTTTTGTTAAAATTATTTATAATTTTAAATTATATTTTAAATTTATTATAAAGTATAATTATTATAATTTTACATCTATTAATTAAATTTATATCATTGAAATAAATTTCATATTAAATTTGGATATAAGATCATTATAATGTTTTGAACTTTTTCTTGATAAAACATACTTTCTTGTCATGTCTGTGGGACTAATTTTAAGTTAATTTTCTCCCTTACTTTGAATTTAATGTTTAGAAATAGTTTAAATGATTGGGATAAGACTATTTTTTATTTTCTTAATATGATCAACATAATTTTTCACTTAAATGAATAACAAATTAGTAAAAATTAATTACTACATTTAGAGTAAATATGTTTTTACTAAGTGTAAAACTAGAATGATAAGAGTTTAAATGAAATAAAATGTAATATTAAATTTATTGAATGGATTTTTTTATCTTTCCCATCATTTTTTCTTAAATATAGAAATTTATTTTCACGTTCGTTTGAATAAGAATCATATAATAAGTTACGTAATGAAATAGAAAAAAGATACATTTATTACTTTCAATATCTATAATGTCTTGGGAGAGGGAGAAAAACATATTTATTATTATATATATCCATTTTAAATTTAAATTAGTTTTTTATGATGGTTATTTATTTTAATTTTTTTGATATGATATAATTACTTTAAATTCTCAAGAAACCCCAAAAGAAAAGTTATTTAGTTAATAAATAAAAAAATTAAATGATACAAAAATAATAATAAAAGTGAAGTAAATTGAAACAATAATTGTGTTAGATTATGTTTTTAGATGAATATATCATGATAAATATGTGTGAAAATAATATATTCAAATTACTATATTTTATTGATATTTTAAAAAACCCAATTAAATGAAAAATGTCAAAATTGAAATTAATGTTGTTTGATAATAAAATATATTTTATTAAATTATTTAAAATTATGAAAAGTCATATATTCTTTGAAATTATTTATTAGTATTAATTAATATTAATCATTTCCAATAAATTGATCAATTTTATTTTATAATAACAATATTTACAATTAAATATCAAAAACTCATTTAGTGTGGTTTAGGTTAATGTGGTGTTTTTTCACATTACATGCACATATGTTAAAATTAATATAAAAAAACATAGGATTATTTTTTAATATTTGGATTTAAGATTTATAATATGTGGTTATAAATTATATAATAAATATCTAAATAATTTATTTGTAATGGATAAATTTCAAATGTATTAAAACTAGTTACCGTAGTGAAAATAAAAATGGAAAAAAATGGGACACTTAAAATTTAAGGAATGAAATGTTTTTAACATGTGGTAAATTTTAATTTTTATGTGTGGGACAATAATATAATCCACTAAAACTTCTAATTATTGTATTTAAATCCACTTGAGTTAACATTTACCCCCAATAGTGAATGGATTTGAGTATATACAAGAATGACACATCTCAACAACTATAAAAAGGCACTCATTCTTTACACATTTCCACACATGTGAATCAATTTGGATCAAAAATTATCTATGATAATTACTTACCAAATTACCTCGCCTAATCCTATAATCCTTATTTTTATTTAAATTTAAACAAGAAAGGCTTTTGTTCAAACCTAAGGAGGATAACCGAAGAAAATGTCATGCTCATCAATAAACGTTTTCATTTTATTTCATTCTCCAGACCATTAAATTATTGTTATACAGTGATTATATAATAACACCAGAACCTTCCACATACTGAGATTTTTTTATGATATGGGTAAATCTCATAATATAACACACTCCCATCAAGTGGTCTACAAATTCAACATTCGTGTGTACGTAAGACTACCACCTCACAAACTAATGCAGTTCATTTTTTAATTATAACCTTCAAAGAATGGTAATAGTTACATATTTATAGTTTATATGCAATATATATTTATTATTATTATTATTTTATGGTTATTACATAACACATACCTTTACGGTTTCCATTTTTTTGTAATATCATAATGTCGTTCGTGTGTACGGAAGACTACTACCTCTTGAAGTGATGTGATTCATCCAAGATTTAAATGGAATGTATAATGGATGTGTTTAATAAAAATATTTAAAATATTTGAAATAAAAATACTACAAAAATCATATATATATATATATCATTTAATTTTTTTTATTTAATAAAATAATAAAATTGGAACAAAGTTAATGCATACATATGGCCTACTATATCCATAAATAGTGTATTTTATTTCCTATCACTTAATATTGAGGATTATTATAAATACATATATATACACTATATATTATTGTTATATAATGTATTAAATTATTGATTTCAAGAAAAAATGATCAATGTAATAGAACCAAAAGTAATAAGTCAAAAGATATACACATGAAAAAGTGGTCATTAACTATAATCTAACTTTAATGTTGGCTTGTTAATAAACAGGAAATAAAATTTCAAAAGAATAAAATATATTATAGGATATATATAATTATTATTATATTATAGATTTATAATAATCATAAATTTATTATAAATTAGGTTTTAATATGTATTATGGAATCCAATACTTAATGTAATGGGATTTTTAGTCTCACATTTATTTCTGATTAAATTGTGATATATTCACCGTTCATTTCATTTATGTGGTGTATATACATCCATATGAAATTATGTATCATTATTGTAATTAATTTCATGATATATAATGTTTCTATTTATGTTATTTCTTTCATAGGTATTATGATTATAGAATTATTCAAGTACTATAGGTTTTCCTCCTCACTTTTTACTTCCATGAGTGAAATGTTATTTTCACCACCCATTTCTTGTATGTGGTGTACATAATGAACATGAGTGTATATTATGAAGATTCTAAAAAAATTTAATATAATTTAAATATCAACTATTGAATAAATCTGAGACGGGGTTTACAGTTCAAGATTTTCCCAATTGGTAAGGGATTTTTGTTTCAATTTTCATTCTTCGAGTCTTATGTTATGTAATGCATTTATATTCATTCACGAGGTGTACAAAAAATACATTTGACATTTAATTTCATTAATTTACACATTCTAATGATATTTTAATATTCATTTTATGTTATTTATTCATTGATTATATGATTCAATGTTACCAATGTGATAAAAATTTTATATTGTAATCCCATTATTTATCGAGATTGTTTAAGGTTATGTCTCAAGTATTAAAATCCCAAGATCTACCTCTCAAGATTTAAAATGAATTTTCATCACTTAAATTTATCCATGATATCTTAAAATGACAATATAAATTTTTCTATCTATCATAAATAAAATTATTAAGGAAATACATTAAATAAAAGATTACTTTATTTCTCTCTTCTGTAGAAAATCTTTTTTTTCTAAAACTATGATTTCTAAAAGTGATTTAATTTTTTATTTCTCCCAATTTTTTTTAAATTGTTTCCTGTGTTATAATTTTTACCATGAAAAATTCAATTAATCATCATGTCAATCCCATTTATAATTTAATTTAAAACATGAAAATAATCATTTTTTACATGTACTGCATGAACATAATTTTCCAGCGTTATGACCAATCATTGGTTTGACGTTTTATTTGATTTACCCAATAATGTTTTCAATAAAAAATATATTTATTATGATTTATTTTTTATTTTTTTTCTATCCTTAAATTATATTTTCATAAATTAATGTTTTTAAAGATCTTACAAAATAATCTTCCATCTTTGATTTCCTCCTTTTTTTCACCTATGAGTTAATAGGGATTTGAACCAATGATACCATACTTATTATAACTATATGATTTTTTTTATTATGGAATATTTTTTGTATAACATATTTCTCATCCATGGGTTATACCATGAAGAAATTATTATTAAACACAATTCTTATCTGGGTTTATTCTAAGATGAAATGATTAAGAAACCATTATATTTCTGATAAGTTATGATATGGTGAAATTTTTATGATAATTGTTTCATTTCATGGGTTACGATATGAGGAATTTTTATGATCTTCTAGGGAACATAAATAATATTTTTTTTATGTGATAGGTGTGACTTACAACTCCCTCCAATGAATTGGGAAACGATTTATATATAATGGGATAGATATGAGTGGAAAAGGGATTGAACTAGTTCAGTAAGATTGTCCAAAAACAAGGAGTGACCCACGTTCTGTAACAGACCTTTTCAGGTATGATGGTATTTATTGTTAGAATTGACTAATATGGAAATTTCTTTCAATTCTTGTAACACCCAATTATTTCATAGTGTTTTATTTCTTCAAAATAATTGAATAACTTGCACTACACGCAACACCGAGTTCAAGCGCACCATGACTTACCAAACAAGCCGTTCAAAAGAGGTTATGAATAGTATTAACTAAATTTTAAAATTTATATAATCCTTATAATTTTAGAATCCATATTATGAGTTTCTTAGACATAATGTAAGAACAAATTAATTTTTTTCAGATAAAAGAAGTATTTTTCAAAAAATGCACTTTTACCAACTTTTAATAGTGAAACACTTTTTTTTAATCCAATATTTCAAACTTTAATATATTCAATTTGACTAAATAAATTTATTATTTAGAATGGGGACATAAAAAATTTACAATGAAACACCCCAAGCTTCCATGGTATGTTTCCCTTTGAATAATGCAATGGCATCCATTGTACGCAACTTCGAGATTCAAACACACCACAACCAATCAAACTAGCCGTTATGAATAGTAAAACGTACATTTTGAAATTTTATAAATTTTATCTTTCGAAATGGACTTCATTTTTGGATTCGTAATATATAAATTAGCTTAGGGTGAAATTTTGGTACTTTTCGGATAACATTCATATTTTGATGAATAGTGAAAAGTACTAAATTTTAATTAAAAACAACTTTTATAATTGAAATAATTAATAGTGATAAATTATTAATTTGAGTGGTTTTAAAGTATATTTATAATATATTTTTACCATTTAATACAATGTTGGTGATTGAATGTAATTTCAAATTTAATCCAAACAAAAACAAGTGTCAATCTTTTGATAGTTATTATCTCTTAAAAATACGCTATTTGTTTTGACGATGGGAATTAATATTTAAATTAATTAATGAAATTGATATGTTTTTATTTTGGTAAAATAAACATCATTTTTTAATTCATAATATCAAAAATATCTTAGGCCTAATTTTTGGTATTTTTCTGAAAACTTTCATTTTTTGATGAATAGTGAAACCACTAAGTAATAGTTAAAAAACTGAATTTTTCATAAAACTTAATTTTACCACTTCTGTGAGGGGAATTTTGAAAATCCTAGAGACATGGTTAATATCAAGGAGTAAAATGTGGTTCAATGAGATGAAAATAATTTTTGGCGAATAGTAACTTTTTACTTTTATTTACCATGGTTAAAAGTTAATATGGTAATTAAGGGTAAAAATGATATTAATATTTCCATGAAACATGTACTAATTCTATTGTACAAGTGTATGTCGACCAAAAACAACCTTAGAAGTAAAATATTATCATTTAGGTCCACTTGGATTAGATTTGGACATTTATTATTATTTAATTCATAGAAAAGTTAAAAAAGATAAAATCAAAGTTTATTTTCTAATACATTTTTAATATAGGGTTATATATAAGATAAATTAGATTGTAAATATTAAATAGAAAGATAAAAGGACTTAATACATAATTATATTTTTTTTATAATTTTTAGAGATTAAATAATTTAATTTATTTATGACACAATGATGATGCAGTAATTTCCATAATAGTGAAAAATTAAAATAATTGATATTATAAATACCCAAATAAATATAATTTGAGATGTTTTATGAATTAAAATAATTTTATAGGTTAATATGACATGTTAGAGTCGATTTAATTAACTTTTTTCATAGTAATATTTCTGTTGTAATTTTTACAAAAATCAATTATTGAATAGTGTCAAAACTGACATAAAATAGTTTTTAAAATAAATATTATATTATTAATTGATATTAAATACTTAAAATATATGGTTTGGCCAAGAGACTTATATAATGATAGATCTATCATTAATGGACCACTTTGGGGTCTCTTGGATTTATATAGTAAGTTTAGTAACCATATAATATAAAAATACAAAGAGACATTGTAAAAGTGAAACTAATTAACTAAGAGTTAATACTTAATGATAAGGTCAATATTGTAACCCAGACCTATCTAAATCCTATTGGTTGAGTGGTTTTAGACCTATACCCACCTTAACCTTTAAATAATCCACTTTTTATCCATTAGAAACCGAATATGAATTTATTATAAAATAATATTTCCAGCTTTTCCAAAGGTGCCCCTCACCCCTCTTATAAAAGGGAACTCCTCCTTCTCATTAATTCACACCTTTAAAGCCTTTTGGCTCGGCCAAACCCTGCCCAAATACTCTCTAAACTTCCATAACTTCAACTTATAGGACATATTTTGATCATAAAGCCATCCTAAAGAGACCTTTTGATCAAATGAAAAGGAAGAACCCGAAGAAGAGGTAATGTTTTCACCATCCTTTTACCAATTCATTTTTTCTTCAACTTCTTCTTTCTTTGTTTTTCCATTATAAAATAATGAATACAGTATCTCCTATATACTATAATATTATTATAAATATTGTACAACCATATTCAGTATTCTATCCATCCTTTGAATGACATGTCACCATACGTGCCTACGTACGGCTTACCGTCTTCACGTCGTGGTGTAATTGTTATTCAATATATTATTATTTGGATGGGAATAATAATGATTTTTAATTAATGTAAATAATAAATATAACATGATAATTATTCTTAATATATGATATACCATCCAATTATATATTATTTTAATATCAAAAGAATGATATTGTCGCCCGTGCGTACGTACGGACTACTGTCTCCACGAACGCGATGAGATTCATTCTCCATCGTATCCATTCAAGTATAATTATCATTTGAAGATTAATAATAATGTGTAAGGACATATTATCATTCTGGATATGAATCAGTTACATCCTATCCATAACAAACATGGCTTACATAACAAAACATATAAAATAAAATGAGTAAGTTACACACGAAACGACGATAATTCTAAAATATTATTAACAAATCAATGTTAAAAGATCATATATGATATCATATTAATGTAAATGATTCTTGTATAATTTAATAACAATTATTTCACCATTATACAAGAGGTTAACCTACCCCAACCAAGGAAAAGAACAAGGTAAGGGTTTATTTCTCAATCTCTTCATTATCTGAGTTTGTTTATACGTAATAATCTACTGAACCTCTTTATCAACCACATCCAAGTTTCTTAAAAATGTATTTCAAATAATTATTAATATTTTTATGAATATGGTATAAATTCATTTATACCCTAGTTGACTTTTTATAAGAGTTTTATAAATGAATCTTTCCGTCGTTTTCCATACAAGGTTCTTTTTAACCTTTTCGACAGAATTAAGGTAAGAATGTTTTTTTACTTATACGGAGGGTGTGGCTATTTTCCGCCGTTATAAAATCTTTGATGCTTCCCTTACAAGATTATAATAATATTTTCAATGTAAATGTTTTATTTTATAATTATGTGACCATTAAATTATTTCAAAATGAATATTTTAAGAATTTTTGAGGGGTACTCTTTATCAAGATCAGAATTTAAAATGTTTTAAATATTTATCTTTCGAAATCTTTTTAATTAATGTCCATGTTTTCAAAATGATTTTAAGGATTTATCTATATGAACATTAATATTTTCAAATAATATTTCTTTTCAAAAGTTTCAAAGTGGTATGGGACACTTTGATTCAAAAATCCCATTTTAATTACTTCCTTTATAAATGTGTGACTTTTAAATGATTTCAAAAAAAGAGATATTTCTCTCAAATAGTTTTGATTTCATTTATGTCAACATCCATTTATGGATTTTAAGATTATTTGTAGTTGATTTATTATGAAACAAAACTTCCATATTGTATTGAAGGTTTTGTGATATGTTTGACTGTGGATGTGTTATTTTTTATACCATTCATGGTTTATGGTGAAAGTATTGACATTTTGTATGCTAGTTTTAATATGAATTTTTATGTTATGTTTAAACCTATTCATATGAGGAATGTATTGGACTTAATAAGTGATGGGTGGAGCCCACTATAGCTCCCCGATGCATCGGTAGGTCTCATTAGACAAACTAGTGTCTTGGCACAAGGCCTTGACAAAATTTTATTTGTAGTCTTGGAACGAGGCCTTGGATATGTGGTTATGATAGTCTGACATTATGAATTCCATCATTATTAAAGTGGTTAGTGATATTTCATGTGATTATTCTACTAGTAGAATATCCATGTGAATAATTAAATGGAATTATTTCATTTTATTTTTCCATATTATGCTGAAGGTGAGGTTTAAAAGACTTTTGTTTTAGTTATACAATGCCTTAAAAATGTTTATGCTTATTTATGAATGTTTTCACTGTATTGCTTACCCTTACTGAGCGTTTGAGGTCACCTGTTTCTATGTCTTATTTTTTCCAGGATTCCAAGAAGTTTATTGTGATTGATATACATGGTTAATCCCAAGGAATAATGGTGTTCATAATGATTATTTATGTTGTTTTGTATGTCTTAATATGCAATGTAACACTCATGTATGTAATCTATTTTCCAAGACTGCTAAACTGATCATTCCTTTGGGATATGATTCCTTGTAATCATGCCAATGTATTAAAATAATGCACCGACTCTGGGTAACTGTGGTCGGGGCGTTATAGTTGGTGACAGAGGAAGTTTAACAATATCCTTGGAAACCAGATTTAGATAATCTCTGATTAGAGCACATAGCCATAAGATATACATTGATGATTAATATATAAGAACTTCCTAGAATTTTGTATTTGTATAGATTTTGTGAGTTTTCCGAGCAATACATCCCTGTCTAGAAACGAGCAGGTAGAGGTGGCTATGGCACAGATGTACCTAGGGGTAAAACCCGAAAACACCGCTTTGAGCTAGACTCGAATAGGAACTGGAGCATGACAACGAGCCTTGCTGCACTCTTGTTTACAACACTCCTGTGGGATATGCTTAGAATAATTATCATTTTCTTTACAAACCATTATGAAGGGCTCATGTGTATATACTTACTCAAAGAAAATATTTTTCTGATTATGGATTTTATCCATAAATAGTTCAATTTGTGTTAGGTATTTTACATGTTTGGAATTATTCATTGCAATTCATAAAATGACCTAGTTTATGCTATTGTATAGAAATGGTGCCCAGTAGAAGGAATGTGAACTCCCGTAATACGCATGATGCAAAGAGTAAGAAAGATCATATCTTTCGTGGTCCTAAGCTAGAATTTAGAAGGGAAATTGTCTCCCACGTATTATCATCATATGATGAAATAGTATCAAGTGTTGATAAGATAAGTAATGAATTCTCAGAGTCCTATGGATTTTAATGGAATCTAGAGACAAAAAGGATGGTAGAGAGAAGGACAAATAAAGGGAAAGAGGTAAATATGGGTTTTTCCCATATGTGATAACTGTGGAAGGAATCACCATGCAAAATGCTTGAAGGGAATGGGAGTATGTTATATGTGTGAAGAAAAAGGACACCAAGTACGTGACTGTAAGTGTAAGAAAAAGGATTCAAATATACAATTCTTCATCTGCAAAGAGTTTGGACACTATGCGAACAAATGTCCCAGTCATCAGAATATGCCACAAGTGATGCTATTGGATAATAATCAAGTTATGGTACTACCACAGATGAAGAGGAATGACTAGTGTTCTTATGTTGTTATTTTAGAATTATTTCATTTAAGTGTTGTATCAATGATGTTCTACAAATAAATAAGGATTGTACTGCAGTAATATTTCATTAAGGATTTGAGATTTTATGGTACTAATAAAAGTGACTCTACAGCGAGTTAAATTTTTTGGAAATGACATGGTTGAAGGAAAGATAAACATTAATATGGTCCAAAACATGAGGTAGTGATTTTCGAATAAGAGATGGTTGATTTTGGTAATTCAGGATGTTTCGGTGTTATAAAAGAATATATGAGGAAGGCATTAACCTGTTATTACCTGGAAAAAAGGATCCTCATTATGTTTAACTTCATTGTAAATTTTGTACTGTGAGTTTGGATAATATTATTTTGGATAAGTCTAAAGGTTGGAATGGATTAATTTTGAAAGGTTATTTTTTGATTTTTATAAAAGAACAACACACAGACCGTGTGACGACACGTCGTGTCAGACAAATCTGCGGGAATCGAACCCAAAACCGTAGTTCAATTGGGATTTATCACCTACCATTGTACTACATGAAGTTACTGGATAGTATATTCTAGTATCTTTTCATAAAGGGTATGATAAGTGAATTATAAATTCCTTATATTTGGAACCCTATACGATTAGGATAAATAGAGTATTTTTGAGTTGTATTATGTTTTGGGGTGAAAGATGAGTTTGTGGTAGAAATTTATTACTGGATAAAACTCTAATTATAAAGTAAGTATATCTCCTTATGATCTTAGCCAATCTCATAAATAAATTCCTCAACATTAAGAAAAGGAACTTAGAACAAAAATATTTTCCTAGATGGTAGCTTAGATCATCACTAATTTATGGATTTGGGATTGTTGGCCTTTTCATAGCCATGTTCTCTACCACTCTCCATCAGATAATTCATGGTAAGATTTCTCTTCCATATTCATATTTTCCTACATGGAACCCTAGTATGTGTTATTTTTGGTAATCTTCATACTTACCACTCTTTATTTTAAATAGAGGCCTCATTAATTCATTTTTCGATGTGGGATTTCAACTAAGATATTTTGAACCATCAAAAATGTGTTATCCTAATACCTTATGTTTTGTTGAACTGATGGTATTTTAAATCATCATAAATTGATGAATTTAAGGACGACAATTTTACACTTGTTTGGGATTGATGAACTCAATCACCACCTATAAATATTTACATTTTTCCTCCAGTTATATGTCTCTAATTTCCACCAATGTTCTCCTAATCGAGATCATAATTTGGTGGTGACCCTTTCATTTTCCTTTTCCTCATATTAAGACTAAATTTTAGTAACCCAATTTCCGATGGGGGTTTTCCAACAAAGATATTTTCTATTTTCAACCTTTTATTTTCGAAGAACAATTTCAAATTGAGAGGACACAATTTATTGAAGGAGGGGAGAATGTAACACCCCAAGATTTCATAGTGTGTTATTTCTTCAAAATAATTCAATAACTTGCACTACACGCAACACCGAGTTCAAGCGCACCATGACTTACCAAACAAGTCGTTCAAAAGAGGTTATGAATAGAATTAACTAAATTTTAAACTTTATAAAATCCTTACAATTTTAGAATCCATATTATGAGTTTCATAGAAAAAATGTAAGAAAAGTTTCATTTTTTCAGATAAAAGAAGTATTTTTCAAAAAATGCACTTTTACCAACTTTTAATAGTGCAAACCCTTTTTTAATCCAATATTTTAAACATTGATATATTCAATTTGACTAAATAAATTTAATCTTTAGAATGGGGACATCAAAAATTTACAATGAAACACCCCAAGCTTCCACGGTACGTTTCCCTTTGAATAATGCAATGACGTGCATTGTACACAACTTCGAGATTCTAACAAACCACAACCAATCAAATTAGCCACTATGAATAGTAATACCTACATATTGAAATTTTATAAATTTTATATTTCGAAATGGACTTCATTTTTGAATTTGTAATATCAAAATTAGCTTAGGGTGAAATTTTGGTACTTTTCGGATAGCTTTCATATTTTGATGAATAGTGAAAATTACTAAATTTTAATTAAAAACAACTTTTTTAATCAAAATAATTAATAGTGATAAATTTTTAATTTGAGTGGTTTTAGAGTATATTTAGAATATATTTTTACCTTTTAATACAATTTTGGTCATGGAATGTAATTTCACATTTAAACCAGACATAAACAAGTGTCAATCTTTTGATAGTTATTATCTCTTAAAAACACACTATTTGTTTTGACGACATGAATTAATTTTTAAATTAATTAGTGAAACTAAAATGTTTTTAATTTGGTAAAATAAAAATAATTTTTGAATTCATAATATCAAATATAACTTAGGCCTAATATTTGGTATTTTTTTGGAAAGTTTCATTTTTTTGATGAATAGTGAAACCAGTAAGTGGTAGTTAAAAAACTGAATTTTTCATAAAACATAATTTTACGACTTCTGTGAGTGGAATTTCGAAAATCCGAGACACACGGTTAATATCAAGGAGTAAAATTTGGTTCAATGTGATGAAAATATTTTTTGGTGAATAGTAACTTTTTACTTTTATTTACCACAATTAAAAGTAAATACAGTAATTAAGGGAAAAAATGATATTAATATTTCCCTAACACATGTACTAATTCTATTGGATAAGTTCATCTCGACCAAAAAAAACCTTAGAAGTAAAATATTATCATTTAGTTCCACTTGGTTTATATTAGGACATTTATTATTATTTAATTCATAGATGAGTTAAAAGAGATAAAATCAAAGTTTATTTACTAAAAAAATCTTAATATAGGGTTGTACATAAGATAAATTTAATTGTAAATATTCATTAAAAATATGAAAAGCCTTCCTACGTAATGATATTTTATTTATAATTTTTAGAGATTAAATAATTTAATTTATTTATGACAAAATGATGATGTAGTAATTACCATAATAGTGAAATATTAAAATAATTGATATTATAGATAACCAAATAAATATAATTTGAGACTTTTTATGAATTAAAATAATTTTATAGGTTAATATGATATGTTAGGATTGATTTAATTAACATTTTTCGAAGTAATACTTCTGTTGTGATTTTTTAACAAATCAATTATTGAATCGTGTCAAAGTTGACATAAAATAGTTTTTAAAACAAATATTATATTATTAATTGATATTAAATTCCTAAAAATCTAAGGTTCGGCCAAGAGACTTATATCATGATAGGTGTATCATTAATGGACCACTTGGGGGTAGCTTGAATGTATATAGTATGTTTATTAACCATATAATATAAAAATACAAAGAGACATTGTAAAAGTGAAACTTATTAAATAAGAGTTAATACTTAAAGATAAGGTAAATATAGTAACCCAAACCTGTCTAAATCCAATTTGATGAGTGTTTTTCAGCCTATCCCCACCTTAAACATTAAATAATACACTTTGGATACATTATAAACCGAATATTAATTTATTATAAAATAATATTTCTAGGTTTTACAAAGGTGCCTCTCACCCCTCTTATAAATGGGATCTCATCATTCTCATTAATTCACACCTTCAATGCCCTTTGGTTAGGCCAAAACCTTCCCAAATACTCTCTAAACTTCCCTAAATTCAACCTAGATGCCATAGTTGTATCAGAAATCCAACCTAAGGATCCCTTTTGTTCAAATCAAAAGGAAGAACCTGAAGAATAGGTAATGTTTTCACCACCCTTTTTCAAATTCATTTCTTCTTCATCTTCTTCTTTATTTGTTTTTCCATTAAAAAATAATGAATCCAGTATCTCCTATATAATATAATATTATTATAAATATGTTACAACCATATTCAGTATTCTATCCATCCATTGAATGACAGGTCACCATACGTGCGTACATACGGCTTACCGTCTCCACGTCGTGGTGTAATTGATATTCAACATATTATTAATTGGATGGGTATAATAATGATTTTTAATTCATTTAAATAATAAATATAACATGATAATGATTCTGAATATATGATATAACATCCAATTATATATTATTTTAATATCAAAAGAATGATATTGTCGCATGTGCGTACATACGGACTACCGTCTCCACGAACGCGATGAGATTCATTCACCATCGTATCCATTCAAGACTAATTCTCATTTTAAGGTTTATAATAATGTTTAAGGGCTTAATATCATTATGGATATGAATAATATACAATATATCTATAACAAACATGGCTTACATAACAAAACATATAAACGAAAATGAGTAAGCTAACACACAAAACGATGATAATTCTAAAATAATATTAACAAATCAATGTTAAAAGATCATATATAATATAATATTAATGTAAATGATTCTTTCATAATTTAATGAAAATTATTTCACAATTATATAGGAGGTTATCCTACCCCAACCAAAGTAAATGTAAAAGGTAAGGGTTTATTTCACAATCTCTTCATTATCTGAGGATGTTTATACATAATAATCTACTGGACCTCTTTATCATCCACATCCATGTTTCTTAAAAATGTATTTCAAATCATTCTTACTATTTTAAAGACTATGGTATAAATTAATTTATACCCTTGTTGACTTTTTATAAGAGGTTTATAAAGGAATCATTCCTTCGTTTTCCAAACAAGTTTCATTTTAACCTTTTCGACAGAATTAAGGTAAGAATGTTTTTTTAACTTATTTGGCGGGTGCGGCTATTTTCCACCGTTATAAAATCATTGAAGCTTCCCTTAAAATATTATAAGAATATTTTCAAAGTAAATGTTTTATTTTATAATTATGTGACCATTAAATGATTTCAAAATGAATATTTTAATAATTTGTGAAATCTACTCTTTATCAAGATCAGAATTTTACATGTTTTAAACACTTATCTTTATAAATATTTTTAATTAATGTCCATGTTTTCAAAATTATTTTAAGGATTTATTTATATGTACATTAATATTTTTAAATGATATTTCTTTTCAAAAATTTTGAAATGGTATTGGACACTTTGATTCAAAAATATCTTTTAAATTACTTCCTTTATAAATGTGTGACTTTTAAATGATTTTAAAAAAAGACATTTCTCTCAAATAGTTTTGATTTCATCTATGTCAACATCCTCTGATGGATTTTAAGATTATCTGATGTTCATTTATTATGAAACAAAACTTCCATATTGTATTGAAGGGTTTGTGATATGTTTGACTGTGGATGTGTTATTTTTTATTCCATTCATGGTTTATGGTGAAAGTATTGACATTTTGTATGCTAGTTTTAATATGAATGTTTATGTTATGTTTAAAACATTTCATATGAGGAATTAATTGGACTTAACAAGTGATGGGTGGAGCCCGCTATAGCTCCTCGATTCATTGGTAGGTCTCCTGAGACAAACTAGTGTCTTGGCACAAGGCCTTGACAAAATCTTATTTTTTGTCTTGGCACGAGGCCTTGGCTATGTGGTTATGATAGTCTGGAATTATGAATTCCATAATTATAAAAGTGGATATTGATATTGCATGTGATTATTCACCTAGTAGAATATCCATGTGAATAAGTAAATGGCATTATTTCATTTTATTTTTTCCATATTATGCTGAAGTTCAAGTTTAAAAGACTTTCGTTTTAGTTATACAATGCCTAAAAAATGTTTATGCTTATTTATGAAAGTTTCCGTTGTATTGCATACCCTTACCGAGTGTTTGAGCTCACCCCTTTCTATGTTTTATTTTTTCCAAGATTCCAAAAAGTTTATTGTGATTGATATGCAGGGTTCAGCCAAGGGAATAATGGCATTCATAATGATTATTTATGTTGTTTTTTATGTCTTAATGTGAAATGTAAAATTCATGTATGTAATCTATTTTCAAAGACTGCTAAACTGATCAGTCCTTCGGGACTTGATTCATTGTAATCATGCCAATGTATTAAAATAATGCACCGCCTCTGGGTAACTGGGGTCAGGGTGTTACAATTCTTATTTTTATGTCAAAAATCCCTATGTTATAAAAGGTAATAATCTCATGGATCATGTTTTTCTATTCCCTTATGATTCATTTATTATTAACTTCCTATAATTATGCCATGACTCGATATTATAATATTTTATATGCAAGTTATGGTTTTCAACTGTTATGCTCACATTATCAAACCCCTATTCTCATACTATGATAGTGTATCTCTCTTGATTACCCTTACTGATCATTTTATCTCACCCTTTCTTTTATTTAAATTATCAATTTTATGAATAAATGTGTTATGTATGACATGTATAAGAAGGGTTTTGGATGTGAATAACATATTGGGAGATTATGCAGCCCACTTATAATCAAGTATTTCTGTTTTCATATAACCAAAATCACTAAAATATTATATTCATCAGGTGCAAGTTTATGTAATGTAATGAATATTCATTAAAATTGATGTAATATCAATGTATGAGTAGTTTCAGTCATTAAATTTTTTCTATTTAGTTATTGATACATGAAATATATTAGTTCATTTTGATTCCATGAGATGTACGTAATTATTATATTCTTCAACATATTAAGTGTACTTTTAATTTCAATTGCTCCATGGCCAAAATTTTGTATTAGAGATTTGATGAAATATTCAGAAAATTCAAAACCCAGCCAAGAATTTCATATCACAGTTCAATAATATCATTCTAACCATTTCTTTATAAGAAAATTCTAGTAATAATTTATGGATCCCTCTTATATATTTTGTATTTCATAGTAGTTTTTTTTTCAAGGATGGTATTTTCTAAGGGTATGGTCCATATTAATAAATTATATATGAAATATTTTCATTTATAAAAAATGTATATATGGTAAAATATATTTCCAAAATATATAGGTCCTCCATTGATGTACGTAAAATAATAATTGACTAAACAAGAATAATGGGAAATGATTAATAACAAATATCCACAGTTGATTCATATGTCACTAGCTGAGAAATTGGACCTTAAATTATGTTAAGAGACGACTATAGTAGAGATTTTTTCAACACCAAAAGATATGTATGAAGAGAAAACAACTATAATTTTTTATCAAACGTGTATACTATTTATTAAGAATATTTTAGAGGGAGTGTTTGTTTTATTTCATGTGAATGACATAAAAATTCCTCTCATTCTATTGGAATCAGTGGATGTGAATTTTGTTAGGTATGTATAGGCATTGATCTTCTCTAATCCCTCATGGATCTTATGATAGAATGGTTTTCCCGGTAAAAATATATAGTTCATGTAATGACTTGGTCTTTTTTGAGGTTTAATATCTAATATGGAATGATGATATTTTGTGTATGGTTACCCAAGAATCTACAGAAAATACATTTATTATAGATGGTGATGGGTAGTCCATTGTACGAAAAGGTCAAAAGTAGAGGGAAGGGTAGAAGGGATGAAAACTAGAGAATTTCATTTGAAGTAAAATATGTATAATGTAATTGTGGGAAGAATGTGTAACAACCATATTTTTTAATTGAAAATCCATGAGATATATTAAATAATTTTTTTCCGACCTAGTTGTTAAGGTGGTCTAAGATTCTGTGGCCCATGATCAAGAAATTTATACTATAAAGGCATTAAAAAAATTAATATCACATGTGTAATGTTCTTCATAAATAATAGTTTCTGTAATTAGTGGATCATAGAATCAAAAAGTTAAGACTGTCATAGATTCTATAATATGATGTTTACCCAAGATGTGACCTAATGTGGTCAGTGCTGTACATTTGGATGATGATTCTGTTGGTGGGTACGTTGAGTGGATTAATTAATTAATTAATTAATTAATTAATTTGTTTTTATACCCATAACCTAATTTACATTATATAATTAATACTATATAAATTATCCACGGTTATGTACATAACCATGGGTGTCTTGAGGGGAGAATTGGGTGTTATTTATTGTTAAATCAGAACTGGTCAATGAACAATGATTGGATCGATGTGTATCGATTGGTAGCTAACATAGTGGACCATTCTCTTCATTGGATAACATTATCATTGCCAAATATTGACCCATAATTAAGTTTGGGATTGTTAATTATGGTCTCCTTCCTTGATCAATAGATTGAGTATGGGTATATATATATATATATATATCGTTTCAGTATTCATTTTCTTAACCTTTGCATGAGCCCATTGATGAATTTAGCTGTTTTATTTCATTTATTATTTGTATGCCATGATATCACCCTAAATTCAACATATATATTTTTTAGGGAAATGATTTTTGGGCAACAATGTTTACCACCATTTATTATTCTAATTTCTCCCATCATTCTTCATGTTATTCAGTGTTGTCCTATAAGGTCATGGTTCAACATTATTAGGTAGGTTCAAGAATGATAGATTTCCCAGATTCATGGATATTAGGTGAATAGTTATTTTGAGGGTGATGTGTGAATGGATTTGTATTTTTTTGGGATTCATGTCATGGTTTCTATAGATATTGGATTTAGGATGACAATGTGCAATTTGATGTGAAAAGGGTGTGTGACGTACCACCGTGAGTGATCAAAATCTATTTCTCTACCACTAGATAATATGAAATGATGGTTAGAGGTTAACCCAATTGATTTATAAGGGAAAGTTCACACAATTCATGGTGGATAATTAATATCTAGAAAATTAATAAATAATATGGGATTTTTATGTAATATTTTACTACATGACATGTATTATAAGAACACACATCATGTACCCCAACCCTACTACAGTGCTAGGATTTCAAGGAAGAGAAGGATCACAGTATTTATGGTTGTTCCATATTTCCTTATGACCCTCCCCATGTGGATAAGATGTGTACTAGATAGTCATGGATAAGACCACATTTGGGAGGACTCACTATGTAATCTGGGAGTAAATGGGTATGGTTCAGTACCCAGGCATGGCCATGTTTAGATGTATGGACCAATGAACATATTCACAACCAGGAGGACATGGGAAAGAATTAGGTGGCCTAGACATGTAGTTTAGCCCCCGATAAATATCAAGTACGTTGAAATATCCTTCAATATGTTTCCAATGGATAACATGACCATGAAGTGGAGAAGCACCACATGTCATGTTAACTGGATAAACATTGTGTAACCCTATGAGAACCTTACTCCTTGCATATATCCTTTGATTGTACTATGATTTTGGCCCACTAATAGCCTATCTTGATTAATTTTTCATATATAATGTGATGGAATCATTTATATTTCCTTTTGATATTTTAAGTGGAATGTTCTGAATCTGACACTTCTCCACATTATTCATGACGATGACAATGATCATGCGAGGTTATCATAGAGAGGATGGGGTTGGAAACCCTATCAAACAAGGGTTTAGATCCTACATAATACTCTTACTAGATTAATTGGAACCCCTATGACATTAGGTCACATGTACTCTACCCAATGAGTGTCATACCCATATATTGTTGCGGCCTTGGTCATCCACATATAGAGTAGGCACCCTAAGACACACTAGGGTGTTGGTCCTCTGTTAATACTTACTAAGTGGAACCCCCAGCTGCATGGGGGAAGGTTCATAATCTAATACCTTCTGATAGACCCCCTATATCATGCTAGGTAACAAGTCCACCATTATTTAGTGGAAACCTCTTATCGTTCAATGGTACAAGTCCTATACTTGGCTATTGAGTGGAATCACCTAACACACTATGTCATGGGTCATTCATACGTTGAGTGATGCACCCTTAACACTCCTAGGTGTGGATTCATTACATATATAATTAATGTAAATCCCATTTCATACTAGGGAATGGATTCTCTATTATATATTGTTCCCCATGGGGATATGGAGTTTTGGAGAGGTATTGGTCATTTCCATGATTTCTTCGAGAAGACACATTAGATGTTGGGAATCAATGTTGTACATTTTTAGTTGGGGATAGACTCATCGTCTAGGTCTAATATATGAGAGTTGGATCCCTATTTTCATGTCATATTGGTTGGTGTCGCCCAAATTTACCCAGGTTATACGGTTAAAGTGGTCGCTTGCAGTGCATCTTGGGTTGTCGAATCCTCAGAGGCCTAAGAAGAATCATTAGACACTCAAAAAAAGATGGATTTTGGGCTATGAAGTGGCCAACTAGGGTTGATTTTAGATTGTTTTAAAAGAGCACTAAACAATATATGTTAATTCAAATTATGATAAAATGAGTTGATCATAGGTTATTGCTCGAGGTGGATTGGATGAATTATCGTTTTCTTTTACAATTTCAATTTCATTAACTTGATAAGAATTCATGAAATGAATTCAAACTACCCTCATTACTTACTGATTAAACACCACCACAAAAAACATACTAATCACTTATACACCTTTAGGATCATTTTCATGAGCTATCCAAGGTAAATAATCTAATTTTCACATAAAAGTGGGGCGAATTAATTCAATAAGGAAGAGGAAGAGGGAAAATCATTTAATGAAAGAAACTAAAATAAAAGAAGTTAATAACATTTAGAGAGTGATAAATAACATCAAATCCAGAACCTTTATACCCCAGTGTATCATCCCATAAAATAGCAAGCCCTCCATTGAAAACATGTCCTCAACGGAAGCGGGAAGTAGACTTACAAGGGTAGAATTGAAGAAGTAAAAACTCAAAAATAAAGATCACTCATCCGTTGTATGAACAAAATCACAAGGTTTAGAGTGAAAAAGTTCAGACCTTAAAGAAATGGAATCAAGGAGATATTAATAATAATATAAAAATATAAGGAGAAGATATTTTATTGAAAACTAATGTGATTCGAACAACTTAAATGAGAAGGAAAAATGCTACAAAGACAATTTGGCATTAAAACTTTACAATCAATAAAATCTCCAAGATCCTTCAAATTATACAAAAATAAAGGCTTAAATAGAAATTTTTTAATTCTTTCTCTAAGACCCCATCATCCCATGTTCCTTTAATTAATTTTTTTTGGGAAAGGTGGGTGGAAAATTAATGGAGATGTGACTTATCCACTCTTCCCCTGAAATGGAATTCAACTTTAATCCACCGGAAAGACGTGTCGAAAGGAACTTCTAGAAGGCCTAATTGAAGTGGATCATATAAGACATAAATAAATCCCTAGATGTCTCTTAATATCCTGTAAAGGTTTAGCCCAAACTACCTTGTGGTTCGCGAGATATGATTTAAATGGTGGGATGTTTTTCTGGGCCGCAGAATCTGGCCCAGAAATTCATCTTCAAATTGGGCCACTTGGAATGCCATTAAAAAATCGAATTATCATAAGAAACTATTGAATGAAGTGTTCCCCATGATGTATTCTATCTATAGTTAATTTTCAGGACTTTTTGGGCTTGAATCATGGCCGCTACAGATCTTTTATTGGGATGTTGTCCAAATCAATTCACCCATAATGTGGTTGGTATAATGCCCACATTGGTGGTATTCCAAATTGAATCTCTCAGTGATCGAAAAGAATGAATTGGTCCTTATATCATGGGAGACCTGAAAATAGAATGTGAAAATAAAATCAAGACCATTTTTTGTTTTATGATATGTTCAAGAATGTACCATGTAATAGTGCCCTTTAGGAAAGAATTACAATCATGATGTGAAAGGATGTTAAAAGTGTAAAATGAACTAAAATTGTATTTATGAATAACAAATCGCATTAAAACTATATAAATTAACAATGAATATTATCCTCTTCTAGTGTCTAATCACACCCCCCAACTTGAGTTTTTTTAGTCCGGAGAAAAATATTTCTCAAAAATATGAAATTTGAATTCCCTATTCTAAAAACATTTAATACACATTTCTCAACCAAAAATCTCATACCAAAAAATTATGAAACCCATAAAAATAATTTAAAACAAGCTAGTTCCATAGGCATATCCCAATCCCAACCCCATTCCTTTGTTCAAATTCATCACCATATTTCATCCAAATTCAATTAAGCATGATGCAGTGTTGTGCATCACAATAGACAAGGGGTTCATTTTTATTCGAGGGAGAAAAGATAGAAGTTCTAGGAGAAATAAAATTTCAATATTAAGATGGGTACTCATTTTTTATTTTATTTTATTTTAATTTTTTTTTTGTTTTTGTTTTTTCAATTTTTCCATGGTGATTGAAATTGAACTCAATCTTTTAAACCCATGTAGCAAGACTTTGCCGACGACTCCCATTCTCAAAGACCTTAGGGAACCAAGTGAAGCTCACATACTCGAGCATCTTCTCGAGTTAACTAAATCAAAAAAAATTCAAATTACCACAATTAGAGATAAAATGACCAACTCCGGGCTAGAAAACTATGGAGTCACGATCCCCTAGTGTCGAAAGCCACACATTAGGTCAATTCATTACTCTATGTGAAAATTGATTTTTTTTTGAATACTCATGTTAAAATTAAAATGATTTCCAAAACTATGCTATTTATTATGGTTCCCCAAGAACTCAAACTAAAACCCCAAAATCTTGAGTACATTCATTGTTTTTTTATTAAATGGATGAAAATATAACGGTGAAAAATTACATCGGACAGCCGCACTTTCCAAAATCAATACACGGAACCTAAACTTGCATAAAAATAAAAATCAATGCATGTAAAATTATTTGATATTTAATTTCAGAGTTTCCAATGTGTGTTATCATTTTCAAGGTTAGTGAAATTTTTTCCTTCCACACATTGTTTTTAAGCACAATTTTTTTTTATTTCATCTCCCCCCAACTTAAAATAACACGGTCCCCAATGTTTCAAGAAAAGAATGATTAGATGGGGTAGAGGTAGATGAGAGGTGTTCTAAAAGGAATTTGAAACAATAATCATGGAACAAATTCACCTGGTTTTTGAAGCTGAATTTCATGATGCTCCAGATTACTCCTTTGATCTCTTGGGAGATGTAGGCACCTACTTGATCAAATATGCATCACCCAAAATAGTCCATGAACATAAAAAAAAGAAAAAACCATACAAAACAAACAACAAAACAATTTTTGTAAATCCATGTATCAATATTTTTATGGTTTTCCTTGTTTTATATTTTTTCAATATTTTGAAAATCCAACTGATGATACATTGTCTTCTTTAAATTTTCTGGGAAAGGTAATACTGAGGGATCACACCACGTGACACGGATGAATATAGTTCTCCCCTTTCATACACATCCTTACGCATAAAAGAAGAACAATTCAACAATCTATATATATATATATTTTTTTATTCAAACTGATGATACATTGTCTTCTTTCAATTTTCTGGGTAAGGTATTACTCCTGGATCATACCGTGTGACACAGATGAATACATTTCTCCACTTTCATACCCATCCATACTCATAGAAGAAGAACATGTCAACAATATATTTTTTTTAAATCAAACTGATGATACATTGTCTTATTTTAATTTTCTAGGTAAGGTATTACTCAGGGATCACACCGTGTGACACAGATGAATACAGTGATCCCCTTTTATACCCATCCCGAGTCATAAAAGAAGAACAGGTCAACAGTCTATTTTTTTAGAAAAATAACTAAATGAAGATAAAGGAAACAAAATTTGATTCACAAAGATTAGAAACACGAAAACCATAGGTTACCTCCCATGAAGCACTTTTGTTTAATGTCGTTAGCCAGACATAGACCCTAAATCTATTATTTTGGTTCATATGTTGGCTTAGTTAACTCCTCCTTGGTTTCATTTTTATTGAATGATTCAATGAATGGTTTTAACCTATGCCCATTTACTTTGAAGACATGACCACTTGTGGGATCCTGAATCTCTATTGCCCCATGAGGATACACATGATGCACTAGGTATTGACCGGACCATCTTGACCATAGCATTCCCTGGTGTAGAGGAAATATTGAACAATACAAGAGCACAAATTTTCCTGGTTCAAAGTGTTTTACTTTGAGATTCCCATATTGGTAGGCTTGAACTTTAGATTTATTGATCTTTAAATTTTCAGAAGCCTCCATCATAAGTTCCACGAGTTTATTAAGATCTGATTACATTTTTTTTAGCCAATGAAATGTCAAAGTTCATTTTTTTCCCAAAAGGCCTTATGCTCAATTTAAATAGGTAAATGACATGATTTTCTATAAACCAATCTATACAGTGACATGCCTAGAATAGATTTAAAAGGATTTTGATATTACCAAAGGGAATCTAAAAGTTTTTTAGACCAATCTTTCCTAGAGGGATTGACAGTTTTTTCATGAATTTGAATAATTTCTTTATTCGCCAACTCATCGTGACTGTTGGTTTGAGGATGGTAAGCAGTTGAAGCTTTATGAGTAATACCATAATTATACATGAGTGAAGAGAATGGGCGGTTTCAGAAATTGGTTCCCTGATCACTGATTATAGCCCTCAGAATTCCAAATCTATAAAAGATATACTCTTTTAGGAATCAGATCACAACTTGATGATCATTAGTCTTAGTGGGAATGGCCTCAACCCATTTTGAGATATAATTAACAACTAAAAGGATGTAGAGGTGTCCCTTGGAGATCGGAAAGGGTCCCATGAAATCAATTACCCAACAATAAAGTATTTCAATGACTAGAATGGGAGTGAGGGGAATTTGATTTCTTTTGGTAATGGATCCTAAATGATGACACTGAGGACAAATTTTGCAGAATTAGAAAGAATCTTTAGTGAGTTTGGGCTAGTAGAAACCACTTTGTAGGACATTTTTTGTGGTTTTCTTTTTATCAAAGTGGCCTCCACATGCCTCTCCATGACAATATTTTAGAATGGACTCTTGGTCAGACTTAGGAACACATATCCTGATGATTTGATCAGAACAGAACATGTAGAGGTAAGGTTCATCAAACACATAGTGTTTGACATCAGAAAGGAATTTCCTCTTAGCTTGGGTACCCATGAATTTTGGAATTTCACCTGTCACCAAATGGTTTGCTATGTCAGCATACCCAGGGAAATCACTCACTGAATATAGGTGCTCATTGGGAAATGAATTAGACCTAGAGAGGTGGTGTGAGTTGTCATTGAATTACATCCTATATTGGTAATCAACTAAAACATTTTCAGCACCCTTTTTATCGTTAATGGTTAAATTGAACTCTTTATGAAGAAGGACCCACCTAATCAATCTAGCCTTGGAATCTTGTTTTTGGAAAAGGTATTTTAGGGATGAATGGTCTGTGAAGATAATGATGGGTGATCCTAAGAGATAAGACCTGAATTTCTCTAATGTAAAGACAGCAGCAAGAAACTCATTCTCAGTGGTGGTGTAGTTAATTTGTGAATCATTTAAATATTTTCTTGCATAATCAATGACACATGGAGTTTTCTCACACCATTTTCCTAAGACTACTCCTATAGAGAAGTCACTTGCATCAAACATCATCTCGAAATGATGTTCCCAATTTGGAGATTTCATGATAGGTGGAGATATAATATTTGACATGAGTGTAGAGAATTATTCCTCACCACTTTCTGTCCATAAAAATGGAGCATATTTTACCAATAGATCCCAAATTAGTCGAGAAATAGAGCGGGAATTCCTAACGAAACTTATATAAAAACCAGTATGTCTTAAGAAAGAACTCACTTCCTGAATAGTTTTAGGAGAGGCAATGTTAATAATGATGTTAATGCCAGCTTTAAAAACATCAATCCCTCTACCAGATACCAGATGACCTAGAACATGTCCTCCCCTTACCATGAAAATGAATTTTTCTAAATTCAGTATGAGATTCTTATCCTCACATCCTAACAAAACCTTTTCAACAATTATAAGTAATCCCTCAAAAGTATCCCCAAACATGGAGAACTCATCCATGAAGTCCACTAAACAATCCTCTACCAAGTCCGAGAAGATTCCCATCATGCACCACTGGAAGGCACCAGGGGAATTACATAACCTAAAGGGCATGCACATGAAGGAAAATGTGTTGAATGGAAAAGTGAAGTTTGTTTTCCCTTGATCCTCTATGGAGACTTAGATTTGATTATACCCTGAGAAACCATCTAGGAAGTAGTACAATTGATGACCCACCACTCGCTCGGGGACTTGATCAATAAAGGACAATGGGAAATGGTCTTTCTTGGTACAAGAGTTGAACTTACAATAGTCAATACAGACTCTCCATACACTACTAACCCTTGTTGGAAGCATCTCTCCATCCTTATTGGTTATTATTGTGATTCCAGTCTTCTTCGGAACCACATGGATTTGGCTAACCCACTCACTCTCTACTACAGGATAGATGATACCAACTTTTAACAATTTCAAAAGTTCTTTTCTCACTACTTCCATGAGATTAGGATTGAGTAGCCGCTGAGGTTGATGACATGACTTTGAATTGGATTCTAGAACAATTCTATGAGTCTCGATAAATGGGATAATACCAGGAATATCAAATAGGGTCTATCCAATGGATTTCTTGTGTCTTTTAAGGACATCTAGAAGCATCCTCTCGTGATCGGATTCAAGAGAGGAAGAGATGATAACCAGAAAGGATTTACTGTCCCCTAAGAACGCATACTTGAGTGATGAAGGTAAAACCTTAAATTCAAGATCAGAGTGGTTATCAGTTTCCAAGAATGGATGAGACTTGGTATTGATCTCAGTTTCTTTGTTCAGATTTCTTGACACAATTGGTTCCTTGTGAAAAGAATTTTCATCCATTAAATTAGCTGGAGTAGTTTCATAAATGGGTATGGAATCGATGTTATTGATTTCACCCATGGAATCATTGATTGGTGATTCTTGAAAATCATCAATAGAGATATCTGAAAGAGATTCAAGGAAAGGAGTCAAATTTCCCTCATGTGAACAAAGAAAATAAATCACTTCTTGACTTAAAATTACATCGGTAATTCCTTGATGTTCCTTCAGTTCACTATCAACAATACCTATCCAATTAACCTCATGGATCCCTTCATCTTCCCCAATTTGAGAGTTTTCATTGGACATGTTCAAGTCTAGACTCATTCTTCCGCATGTGATGGCCATGTTCCCATTTCAGACTAAGATAACAGCGTTGACTGTTGCAAGGAAGGGACGACCAAGGATGATTGGGGTTTTCTCCCTAGGACCTAAGCCTGGGTGATTTGCATTACACATAATAGGGGATGAGTTTGACACTAGCACAAAGATCACATAAGACCGTGAAAACATTTCTGTCTCCTAGTTCAACATTGATATAAGGGAAACCCGAGTCTTTCAACTTAGGAGGAATGGTCTGTTGAATGGTGGTACTCACATTAGCAGCCAAAAGGACTTGGTCTTTATGTGAAAATTTTCTTTTAAAAGTGCACAAGTCTTTAATGTACTTTGAGTATGCAGGAATGGTTTAAATTTCATCACGGAATGGAATGTTCAACTGGACTTGTGAGAATATTTCCCTGAATGTTTCACTCAATTCAGGCTTGGTTTTCCCCCTCATGCGTTGAGGAAATGGTGCAAGTTGTGGGGTTTTTTTTGAAGGGTTGTTTCATTGACAATGTTATAATGTTTTTTCATTTTTATCATGTGGTTAATTTGAATATTCATTAGTTTTTTAAGCTTCAGATGGTTTCTGAATTATTTTTTCAAGTTTCTCAACTGATTTTCCACTTCTTATAATATTCACAACCTTTAGTTGTTCATGAGTTTTTTGATTGCAACTTGACTCTCCCCATATTGTTTTTTGTGGAATGGATTGTGTAGGAATGGGTGCCTTTCCATTTTTTATGGTTTGAAGTTCTTGTTTCAGTGAAGAGAATTCTAAGTTCATCCTTTCCATTAATTTTCACAATTGTTCAAGGATTGGGAGAGGGACAGATTGGGAAGGGGCTTGTGTTGGTTGGGTTATCCCAGGGGGATACTTTGGTTGCTCGATGGGTTGTTGGTATTGGACTAGAGGATGTTGGTATTGGACTGGTTGTGGTTAGAATTGGTTATGGTTTTGAAAATTTTGTGTAGGGTAGGGGTTTGGTCCTTGTGGTTGGCTAGGTTGTTGGTTATCTTTCCATCAGAAGCCTGGGTGGTCATTATACATTGGGTTGAATGTGTTTGAGTATTGGGGCTTTTAAAAGTTTAGGGAACTGACATTAGCAGGTGGTCCTCCCAAAAAAAACATCCTTGATGGATGGAATGTTTGGGCAGTTGTCTATTTTGTGGTCGTGCCTGTCACAGATTGTGCAAATAGGGTATATAGTTTGGATTTCATGGATTTTCCTATGGTATATCTCATCAACCATCCTAGAGAGTGCTGAATGTTTTACCCTAAGGATTTCCTCTTCTCTAAGTGTATGCATTCCAGTAGTTATTTTTGGCTTTTCAAAATAAGGTGATGTTCCCCATGTTTGGTTTTGTTCAACAAGGATTTCTTGATACTCATAAGCCTCATTTAGGGATTTGTTTTTAAAGGTCCCATTACACATCATGTTAATGAATTATTTGTTCCCCTAGCCCAACCCTTCAAAGAATATTCTAACTTGTTCTATAATAGGAAAACCATGTTATGGAACCATGTTTAGGGTGTCTTTGAATCTCTCCCATGTTTCATTGAATGACTCTCCCTCTTTTTCAAAAAGGTTTTGGATGCTCTTTTTAAGTGCTACTGTTTTGTGGTGGGGAAAGTATTTCTTGTAGAATACCTTTTATAATTGGTCCCATGAGATGATGGGTGATGGTCTGGAATTATTTAGCTAATTTTTAGCTCTATCATTTAATGAAAAGGTAAATAACCTCATTTTTTCTAATTCAGGTTGATGTGGGGGACACAAAGTTTCTACAATTTCATTGAACTCCTTAATGTGAAGGTATGGCATCTCAAACACCATTCCATGGAATGTTTGAAGGTGGTTTTGGACATGGGGTTTAATGATATAGTTGGAATCTCCTATGGAATTGTGTCTAATACATGAGGGGCATTGGTCCATGCTGGAGTGAGGTAGTCGTTCATGGTTTGATCGACCACATTCACTATGTTTGGAGCTTCTTGGTTTGGGTTTCCCATTTGATCACCCACAGGGTTTACCATTTTATTTCTTTGAAGAACCTACATTGGACATGTTTTAATTGGTGAATTTGGAGTTTCAAGAATATTTTGATCAAATGTTAACAATCCCTTAGATGAACTTGACTCCCCTATCCTAGGAGTTTCCACCCTAACAAATCTGTTTGAGTTATCGCGGGTGTAGGCGGACATGCGCCAAAAGAAAAAAAAGTGAGAAAGGGAAAATATAAGAGAATTTGGGTGGGAATAGAATAATGGGGGTAATAAAAGAAGGTTTTAGGTATAAAGACCTTACTTGGTCTCTGTCAACGGGGTCAAAATTTGGTGTCACCCAAATTTACCCATGTTCTACGGTTAAAGAGATCGCTTGCAGTGGAGCTTGGGTTGTCGAATCCTCAGAGACCTAAGAAGAAACTTTAAAAACTAAATGAAAAGATATGGATTTTTGGCTATGATGTGTCCAAATACGGTTTATTTTAGATGGTTTTAAAAGATCACTAAAATATCAATGTGAATTCAAATTATGAGAAAATTAGGTGATCCTAGGTTATTGATCGGGGTGGATTGGATGAATTATCATTTTTTTATAATTTCAATTTCGTTAACTTGAGAAGAATTCATGAAATGAATTCAAACTACCCATATCACATATTGATTAAACACCACCACAAACACATACTAATCAACTATACAATTGTAGGATCATTTTTATGAGCACTCAAAGGTAAAGAATCTTATTAGCACATAAAAGTGGGGCGAATAAATTCAATAAGGAAGAGGAAGAGAGAAAATCATTTAATGAAAGAAACTCAAATAAAAGAAAAAAATAACATTTAGAGAGTGATAAATAACATCCAATCCAGCCCCTTTCTACCCCTTGGATAAACCTATAAAAGATCTATCCCTCCATCGATAACTTGTTCTCAACGGAAGTGGGAAGTAGACATTCGAGGGTGGAATTGAAAAAGTAAGAACTCAAAAATAAAGATCACTCCACCATTGTGCGAACAAAATCACAAGGTTTGGTGTGAAAAAGTTCACACATTAAGGAAACATTATCAAGGTGATATGTATAAGAATAAAACTAGACAAGAAGAAGATCTTTTATTGAAAACTAATGTGATTCGAACAACATACATGAGAATGAAAAATTCTACAAAGACAATCTGGGATAATAACATTACAATAAAAAAGAGCTCCAAGATCCTTAAAATCATCCACAACTACTACCTTAAATAGACATTTTGGAAGTCTTTGTCCGAGCCCCATCACCTCATATTCCTTTAATTAATTTTTTTGGGGAAAGGTGGGAGGACAATTGATGGAGATGTGACTTTTTCACTCTTCCCCCGAAATGGAATCCAGCTTGCATCCACAGGAAGGACGCACCGAAAGGACCTTTTAGAAGGCCAAATTGGAGCGGACAATAACAGCCTTAAATAAAGCTCTGGATGCCTCCTAATATCCTGTAAAAGCTCAGTAAAAATACATTGCGGTTCGAGAGATATGATTTTAATGGTAGGATGTTTTCCTGGGCCGCAGAATCTGGCCCAGAATTGCATCTTCAACTTGGGCCACCTGGAACTCCATTAAAACATTCAAATTAGCTTGGGAAACTGTCGAATAAAATGTTTCCCATGATTTCTTCTATCTAAAGTTTATGTTTGAGAAGTTTTGGGCATGAATCATGGCCTCTAATGTTTTTTTATTGGGATGTTGTCCAAATCACATTTCCCAGAATGCGGTTGGTTCAAGGCCCACTTTGGTTGTCTTCCAAATTGAATCTCCTAGTGCTCCAAAAGAATAAATTGTTACTTATATCATGGGAGACCTGAAAATAGAATATGAAAATAAAATCAAGAACATTTTGTGTTTTATGATATGTTCAAAAATGTACAATGTAATAGTGCACTTTAGGAAAGAATTCCAATCATGATGTGAAATGATGTTCAAAGTGTAAAATGCACTAAAATGGTATTTATGAATAACAAATACGAGGAAAACTATATAAATTAACAATGAATATTAGACTCTTCTAGAGGCTAATCATAGGTTTATTTATGAGTATATATTTTGTGTGTGTATGTTTTCCCCCTTTTTTGGGGTTCAGATGACTACATGTCTAGTATATTTTATTTCTCCTCACCTTTATTTTTTGGGAATCCTACTAGGTTTTAATATACAATAAAATGTATGGTAATTTCTCGCACGCGTTGTGTCTTATACAAAAAACATGAATATCTGGGGTGATGTTATTAAGGGATAGGGAATATGGGTGTATATACAGTGTACAATTGTCAGTCTTGGAGATCATTAGTTGGGATCTGTATATTTTCCTTTATTCTAAACTTTTTCAGGTTCAAACTACACTAAATTTTTTTTCATGCATTTTACTCATACACTTTGGTTTTATTTTTTTACATTATAGTATATCCCATATATTTAATTTTATTCTTGGTATATCTATATATATAAAAATATTTACTTTATATTCCACTTCACTTATTCATGTAGATGGTTGGGTGCATACGTATTGGTACATTAGGAAAATCCCTCACATTATTGTTATTCCTTCTCATCACATATTTCCATTCACTATACTATTGTAGGAGGGATAAGGGTCGGGGTGGCCCAACCTTCCACCGTCCAATAGATCCACAGTGGTTCAGGTCATTATAGAGTAGTGTCAAAGGTGGTTAATCCTTTTTGTTAGAGTGGGAGTAATACCAATATTGTGGATTTGTTTGGGACTTAGGGAAACAATGACAATGTATCTTGAGTGTAGCTTTATACATAGTGAAGTCATTATTGTCGTGAAAGGAAATGAATTTATACACCTGAACATAGACTAAATGATTTTCAACTTAGCGTGATGAGACATTGATTATAGTGCATAATGGTAAATGCATCATATAGGACTTATTCTTTTTTATTTTCCTTTATGAGTTCATTCCCTGTCTATATATATAAAAACAAATATAAATATTATTATCTTACCATTGTACATATTGATCACTTTTAGGATACCTCCATAGAAAATTCTATCCAGTTTACCATTGTAGAGTCATGATGACGATTTGATGAGTGATGGGGCCTTCATTTTTAGGCCATATCATGAGTTTTTTCTTCTAAGAAGGTAGATAAAAGAACCCTTAAATTTTGAGCATCAGATAGTACTAGTAGTCTAGGATAATGATATGTTCAAACATAATGAGCTCTGTGTGATCTATACCAAAAGGATGTTGAGGTTATGTGGTACTCCAGATCCCAAAGAAGTGGAATATTTTCTTGCATCGATGATATAAGTCTTTAGACTCATAAAGTCCCTAACTGATCAAATGTTTGTGGTAGAAGTTTGACTTTTACATTATAATTATCTATGCTATTGCAGTCTAGTAATGCATACTCTTGGCGAGATGAAAAAATTAGGTACCCTTTTAAAATACCTATTTTGTGAGGATCATTACCCATCATTCATATTCAATGCTTGTATTTATGAGCTTATAGATCTATGGAATGGTTGTAACTTAGTTATTGCATATGATTCAAGTTTTAATGACCTTATGTGTCACACCCTCAAGAATGATTTTTGATGTTTAATTTTGAGAAATAATGTTTTCTAAGGGTTTCCATAGAGACACCTATTTTAGTATGGTTCTAATTTTAATTCTCACAAATAATGGGATGGAAGATTAGACAAGGGTGATGAAGATATTACCAGTTGAGTGGATCAAGACAAGTAGAGCATGTAGAGGGAATCATGGGGTGATGTAATCTTTGGTATCTAGAAGTTAGTTGTCTATAAAACATCTGATTAGGAGACCACCTCATGGCCAGATAGAGTCATTTGGAAATTCATTGTAGGGTTTTCATGGAGAACCAGGTCTTCTTGAAGAGTGGATATTCTGCACATGTGAAGGGTGTGGTCACATGGCATGCGATTTACTAATTTTATGTGTCAAAGAGGTTAGAGAATTAGTGGGTGGACCTCTATGAATGTGGTATCACCATGATCATGTTTCTCATATGCATGGATAGTGCAGCTGCTTGGGAGGAATATTTGGAATAGATGTGTTAGGGGATATAAGATGGGATACTGGTCGATGGACATGCTTTGAGATACATCCAACACAATTACCAGGAGTCTCATGTTAGGCATAGGGATCCAGAAGAAAGGGTCTTGAGTATTTATATGAAATAAAGGATTATGTACCAAAAGCTCATGTGATGGAATAAGTTATGAATTATTTTTATTCTACACTTTCTCTAGTACTTGTAGACATAGGTGCATATAACACCTTTATTTTATTATCCCTAGGGTGAGAATAGATCTACTCCTAGAAATCATAACAAATCATCTTATTCTAGAGGATATAACAAGGTGTGGTTACTCGATATACCTTTTCTACTATCAATGTGATCGATTATTTGGTAGATAGTGGTTTATGTGGTACCTCTTTGTTATCATGATATGAACTTATGAATTAATCATGGGTATGTATTGGTTTTCCATGGTTCAATACCATATTGACGCTCATCACAAGAGGTTCATATTTTTCTATACAGATGGGATGAGATTCTATTTTTTGTGAGAGAATGATTTCATGGTTGAGTGAAAGGGCCTTATGAGTTGGAGGTTGCAGCCCATCATCCATCAGTTATAAAGATTATCCCTTTGTATAGTTGGATTTTAAATAAAATATATTCCTTCAATAGTGGATGAAATTATGGATTCATTCATCATGGATGTTCTCAGACTACCAACATGTAATGTGATGGAATTTTTTATTAACATTCACCGGAGGACTACATTGATGTCTTATATGGGGAATCAGATTATCCCTATCGAGCTTTGGGAGATGAGGGTGCAGTTAGAGGACCATTGAGATATTAGATTTATCATACTCAATGTGTCCTCATGGGGAGCACATGGTTTTTTTTGAAAAATATGGATGGGATATTGTTTATCTATTTGGATTATAATCACAGTAATCGGACCATGGTAAAAAATAGTACCCCTTTTTGATCATTTCTGACCTCTTCAATATGTTACGAGGTGCGATTTGGTTCAAAAAGATGTTTCCCATGTCCAGCTACCACAAATATAGATTTCATGGTGATGATATTACAAATAAAACATTCTAATATCTATAAAAAGGAATAGAATTACCATTGATTCATTTTGTGTAACAAATTACCACATTTGTTTATAGATATGAAGAATAAGATCCTACAACCATACATGGAACAATTTTTGGTTGTTTACATTGATAACATACTGATTTATTTTTTTCCATAGGATACGCATCCAGTACATCTGAGGATGGCCCTATACATATTGAGAGGGAACAATTATTATGGTAAGATCCTGATGTTTTAGTTCTGAATATGTGATGATCACTTTTAGTAGAAATTCATTTAAATTAATGGATTAGTTATGGACCCTATGAATATTGATATCGATATTTCTTAGGATCCTCCCGATCCAAAATAGAGGTGTGAATTTTTCATTGAACTATAGGGTAATTGATTGAGAAAATATTTTAAATTAAATTTAAATTTAATTTAATTTTTTTAAACAAAAAAATATTACTCTAATAATAATTGCTTCATTTTTATGATGTCGGTGTTATTTTGTGTTGAACAGTAAAAATAGACCATTTTATATTTTTAACTATTTTAAAGTATTTCTATAATTTAGAAATAACATCTTCTACACTAATCCAAATTGAAAAATTATTTCATTTCCGGATTCAAAACATATAGGGATTTATTTAATCTTTTTGGACCAAAATCTTAATCAACCATATGGAGGCTCTAAAAAAGCTCACAATGTGTCTCAAGAAAACTGTTTATAGTTATGCCGATTTTTGGTGTGGGGTCCATAACTCATTCTTGGTGGGCCTAATTGTGGAGGAATTAGGTTTATGGATGAGAAAGTAGTTGTGGAATATATTTAATAAAGGAAATTCCATGTGAATTGGCCATTTATGGGACCATTAAAGCTTCCTAATCTGGGTGTTGGCATTTTGGAGAGTCTGACTAGATAGAATAAATGGTCAGAGTAAAATGAGCATAACTATAAAAATATTTCCCCAGCTCCGTTAAGAATTTGAGGGGAAGCGCCCAAGATAATTATGAACATAATTAAAGGAAGATAAAACACGTGAAGATTTAATTTAATTGGGATAAAATGCGTCAACATATGGGGAACGAATTATGGTTATAAAAGGAGGAGAGGTCCTCCCTCTCAAAGAATCTCGCATTCCACCCCATTCCTTTTGGGACACCAAGGCGGGGAACTTTTTGACTTTCTTTTTTATATATTTTCTTTTTCAAAGTTTTTTAATGCATTATTCTTCCCCATTCATCTCGATTACCCTTACCATGGTAGGGTAAACGTTTTGAGTGATTTGGGAAGGGTTGGTTTTCTATATTGTAAATCTTGAGTTCTTGGACGTAATTGAATGAATTTTATTTCTTACTCAAAGTTGTTTCCAATTTCATATTTTATATTTTATTATCAAGTGTGATCATTATTGAATTTTAATTTCCTTAATGATTTTTTCCTTGGTAAAATAATTATTATCTCCCTCCACAAATTTTTGGTTTATATATTATGGAATAGAACTGTGATTAGTGATGAAGTACTCGATGATCGTCAGTATGTGTAAAAGGTGTAGTGAATGTTCGTGATTGTTTGGGATAAACAAGACCTGGTCAAGTATTTCCAGTTCAATTATGGATATTCAATACAACTATTTTTCACATGGAAGGAAATTTGACCAAACTAAGATATTGGTAAGGTTTTCTCTCACCATCATAATTTCAACAAGGAAGTGAGAGGAAACTATTATGGAAACTCACATTTATCAACTAAGAAGAAGATTTTTGAATTAAAATGAACAAGGATAGCATTAAAATTAGGAAACTGAACCTGACCTAATCACCCTTTTTAATATCATAGTTTTTCAAACATTTGAATTTCAATTTTTTTTCAAAAACACAACATTTTACCCTCTTTTAAAAGAGACAAACTATTTTGTTTGCACTCCTCCTCGAGAGACTTCATAGTTAAACCAAATTACTGTATTTTTAACATAGGAAATAATTGTTTTGCCCCACACTATGATAGGCGTGCATCAAACTTGGCACTGTCACCGGGGAGGCAGATCCACAACCTAATTATGAATATTTGACTCTTTTTAAATTAAAGAAAAAAAACACTTACCATGTTGTTTTCAAATGAATATTTCTTCAATTCCTGGAATAATTACCCACTAATAAATGAACCAATTATAGACTCAACCTTTTCAGCAGAGGATGGTGTTTCATCTATTGTTAGACAGGTGAGGTTATTTTTAAAGACAAATAAAAATGAGAAAACATCAAATAATTCCTAGATGGACTAAGGGAGGACATGAAAAAAGATTTTTTTGAAGCGATGGCCCAAAAGCTAAATGAGTTCTCTCATTACTTTATATAATTTCATGAAGCTTCCAATTTCGAAGAAGACCCCCTTAGTCATCCATAAATTTTCTATAGAGATCCAAGAAATGTTGGAGACTGAATCCCTGCCTCTATCTGCTACTAAATAACTCCAATAAGTGATTTCCAATGAAGAAGAGATTAAAGATGAACAATCCCAGGGAGGTAATATTTTCATGAAATAATTATCTATTGATTTTGTTGAAAATTAATTGAGTATTAACTCCTTTTTTTTCTATTTTCAGATTCATATAGTATTTGTTTTTCCTTGGAGGAAGAATATGAAAAAGAAGATGAATCTAAAGAGGAAAAACAGGAGCTCCACAAACATGTTGATCATTTATTGGAGGGATCTCAATAAGATATCAAGGTGTATTATCATGAAGAGATAAATTACCAAGATTAATTACTTGAAAGGGAATATTTCTCTATTAATTCTTCACGTTTTAATCTTATTCAAGTTTAATTGTTTTCTGACTTCTGTTTCTTAGAAATTTATGATACAACACAAATGGAAGAGACCTTGGATGTTAAAGAATTGACTACCCATATAGTGGTGATTAAAGAAGAAGATTTGGACAAGCATGTGGTGGTGAAACTACCTCCTCAACAAAAATTTACATACCATATAGAGAATGACACTACAAAAGTCAACATGGAGCACCCCTATATTCTAGTTTATCTCACTGTTGAACTCAAAATTTATCATTCTTCTTTCCTAAGGGTTTGGTAGCTTCTTATCTTCTTTGGGTTTCTATACTTTAAGTGTTTACTCATGGAAATCGGGAAAATTCACATGTGGTGGTTCATCTCAAATAAACCAAACCCACCATCAGATTGGGAATAATAGATTAGAACTGCCCATCTGGAGTCAGTCAAAACCCAGTGCCCACTTGGGGGATTAACCCATGATTTATCCTTATTTTTGTATTCAAATTATATTTTCATTTTATTTAATATATTTCTTATATTTTTTTTTACATTTTTTCTGCTTTTAAAGAGAAACACTTAGGAGCCTAACTCAATGTTTCATTTCCAATAAGTCAGGTCATACCTCTCATTTACACTTACTTGTTTTTTGTGAATCAATAAAAAAACCACATACATGTTAAATCCATTTGAATGCACTGAGGACAATGCATCAATTAAGTGTGTGGGAGGGAACCTTTATAGTTTAGGATTTTCATTTGATGTTTGGTTTACCGTTTTAATTAAAAAAAGTAGATATTTGCGTTTTTTTTTAAATTTTGTCTGTTTTTGAAACTTTTGAAATGAAATGATTGTCATTTATATTTTTGAAACCCATGTCAATGGGAGAACCAATATATTACATGAAAACTATGCTGAAATGTATGCTGAAATGACTTTGTTTCAAGTTCAAAATCTTTTGGAATTTCATGAAATGTACACTGATTTTTGAATCCCAAACCATATTTCACTGTCTATATCATTGAAATCACTTTTCTATGACGCTTATAAACAATTTTTGTCTTATTCTTTTCATTCACCTCATTTTTGAGAGAACCAGACCATGCTTTATTTAACTATAATTTGATTTATTCCATTCAAAACTTGAGGGTTTGGGGTACTTGTATTTTAAATGATTAAGGAATTTATTTGGTTTTAAGCCCCCTTTTAAAATTAATCATTTTTATGATGGACTACCATACATTAATCATTATAGCCCTTATAATCCATGAAAATCCCATTAGGTTAGACACATTACAAAACAATTTTCTATATCCATCATGCTCTTGAAGTGAAATTTCATGATCTAGTTGAACTTAAGTGTGGGGGAAGCTGTCTTGGGTTGTGCTACCTCATTTGGTGAATATTTGAATGGAAAATAAAATTTTGAAGATATGTGTGTGCTTCTGAAAAATTATTCCTTTGAAAGATATGCCTTTTCTAGATCTTTCATGATAAAAGAATTTGATCCTTTCTGGAGCTTCCGATGTTAAAAAGAGAGTTGTGCCTATCTGGAGCTTTCTAGAAAAATAATGTCTGAAATGATTGAAATTTTTTACTACTAAAATCCTGAGTTGATTGAATGATGATGGAGCATATTTTTTTATAAATTGGAAGAGAGGGAGACCATTCTTGAGTAAAAATTAGAATCTTACAATTTTTCTCTAAAAAGAGACAAGCCCTCCTTTTTCGGCCTTAGAATTTTTAACATCAAAATCCTACCAACCAAGAGCCACAAAACAACCCTGAAAATTCTTCATGATAAACACATGTATTTGACTCACATAGGGTGGAGAAGTAGGAATTTATCAATCTTATAGTGTCTTTTATGTGATTTTGGATGCAAAAATCATAGTTCGTCATTTATATTTGTGAGATGAGAAAAAATTCATGTGAGGTAGGTGTTTTGTATGCATGGGATAAGAAATTAAGTGGAAATATATTAAATAATATAAAATGGAGAACTTGAAATAATTACTTTTTATGAGTCATGATATCTTTTTATTTCTCATTATGGATTTGGTTGATATCATTGGAATGTGTTTTGGATTTGATTTGATTTGATTTTGACTTGTCCAGGAGTCCAAGTGCTAAGTGTGGGGGAATTGATTGAGAAAATATTTCCAATTAAATGTACATTGAATTTTATTGTTTTAAACCCACGAAAATTTTAATCTAAGTTGAATTTCTTTATTTTTATGATATTTGTTTTATTTTGAGCTGAATAGTAAAAATGTCTCATTCTTGATTTTTAACTATTTAAAATTATTTCTGTTGTTTTGTCATAATATCTTCTACACTAATTCAAATTGCAAAAAAAAAATTCAAGAATATAAACATCCAGGTATTCATTTAATCTTTTTGGACCAAAAGCATAATCAACCATATGAAAGCACAAAAGAAGCTCACAAAGTGTCTTAAGAAATCTATTTATAGTTCTTCCTATTTTTGGTGTGGGATCCATAACTCATTCTTGGTGGGCCCAATTGTAGTGTAATTTGGTGGATGGATGCAAAAGGAGTGGGGTAATATCTTTCATTAAGGAAAGACTGTGTGAATTGGACGTTTAAGGTGACATTCAAGCTTCCTAATCTGGGGGGGGTGGCGTTTGGGAGAGTCTCACTAGACATAATAATTGTCAGAGTAAAACAGGCATAACTCTCAGAATAATTGTCAAAATCCACTGTGATATTGAGGGGAAGCGCCCAAGATAATTATGAACATCATTTAGGAAGGGTTAAACTAGTGAATATGTCATTTAATGGGTCTAAAACGCATCAACATTCGGGGGATGAATTCTTCCTATAAAAGGAGGAGAGGTCCTTCCTCTCAAAGCATCTCTCATTCCACCCCATTCCACCCGGGACACCATGAAGGGGAACTTTTTGGATTTCTCTTTTATATATTTTCTTTTTCATAGTATTTAATGCCTTCTTCTTCCCCATTTATATCGATTACCCTTACCATGGTGGGGTAAAAATTATGGGTGACTGGGGAAGGGTTGGTTTTCTACATTGTATTGCTTGAGTTCATGGACATAATTGAATGAAATTTATTTCTTATTCAATGTTTTTTTCAATTTCATATAACCGATTTTATTACCAAGTGTGATTTTTCATGAATTTTAATTCCATTATTGATTTTTTCTTGTTAAAATAATCATTATCTCCCTCCATTAATTTATAGTTTATATACGATGGAATAGACCAGGGATTAGTGGTGAAGTACTCGATGGTTGTCAGTATGTGTAAAATCTATAATGAATGTTCTTGATTTTTTGGGATAAATAAGACCCGATCAGGTTTTACCCAAGTGAATTAAGGATATTCAATACAACTATTTTTCACATGGAAGGAGATTTGACCAAATGGAGATCTTGGTAAGGTTTTCTCTCACCATCATAGTTTAACAAAAGAAGTTAGATGAAAAGATCGTGGAAACTCACTTTAATCAACTAAGAAGAAGCGGTTTGAATTAAATTGAACAAGTAAAGTATTAAAATTAGGAAACTGATCCCGAACTAATCACCCTTTTTAATAACAATGTTTTTCAATCATTTGAATTTAAAATTTCCATTAAAAACACAACATTTTTACCCTCGTTTAAAGGTGAAAAACTATTTTGTGTGCACTCCTCTTCAGAAGACTTCCAGGGTCAACCACATTACTGCATTTTTAATTTAGGAAATAATTGTTTTTCCACACCCTATAATAGTTGTGTATTAGTAATACATGATTATTTTAGTGTACATCTCAAATATTCTATACCCTTCGACCACCTTGTTAAATAAAGTGCAGTTCTTTTCTTGGACCAAGTAATTTTTGAGATCCTTCATGTAGTTTATGTGAGGTTGACTCATTCTTCTATGTTGAGACTACTAGTGGATGGACTAAATTTCATAATGTATTATAGTGTATAAGGATTTTGTATTGGGTTTGTGTTGATGTTGAGACAGGTAGTGATGGCATAGGGGTAGATGAAGTTGAGATCCCATTGGTAGAACTACACGACTCATTATCTAGAGTTGGAAACGATAGACTTTTCTCTAAAGATGTGGAGGCATTATCTTCTTGGAGAAAACGTTATTATTTACTCTTACTGTCAAAGTCCCATGTATGTCTTCAAAAAAATAAAAAAATCATGAGGCATATGTGACAGTTGGAATTTTTATAGTACCCTCACTTTATTAAAGTAAATGCTCCTAGGGAGGTAAATGTGGTGGTGGATTCTGTTAATACGAAGTCCCAATCTCAAATGGTGGATGATGCATCTGAATAGTTGGATTCACTAATGCTAACCTTGTTAAAGAGAGGGGTGTATCATATCTTCAGTCGATGGTGGTGAACCCTCACTTATTCTATGTCTGAGGGAGCATCGGTCGGGAGACACAGATTAAGAGTTTCTTCAAGATTATATATCTTCAGAATATTCACCATATGTATTTTTTGAAGGAGGGGAACATGTCATCCTCTAAAAAGGATGGACAATGGTTATTTTATCATTGATAGGTTATTGAGACACAAGAATATCATACATAGATATTAAATAACTTGTTATTAAAATATATTACAGTATAAAAGAAAACGACTGAGGATAGTAAATTTATATTTCCTTTTAAAAAATAGAAATAAAAAAACTAGTTCAAATGGAAGCTACATCATCTCCCATGAATTGAACATAAATAAAACTCTTCTTATCCATGTCATATGTTGTAAATATCTTCATACCTTGGAAAATATAAATATAAGGGTGAGCTCAAAAGCTCAGTACATTTAAACATGGATGATACATAAACATAAAATGAAAATAAGGGTATGAGAACATGATAATTACATTTGATAACCAGACCATATATATCAAAGATCATAGTATTAAATCATTGAAAAAATATTAACATTTCAGAAGAGACTAATCATAATAGAATAAAATATCACGAGCCGTGAGAATATTACCTTGAAAAAATATATAGATTTATTGTATAAAAATAACCATTGAAAGTAATTTCCATGTTAGTCAAAGCTGACTACGAGGTATATCATAGTTGAATGGGTTGAACCCCCAAATCATCATAGTACTCATGGTTCACTCCCAAAACCTCATAGTGGATAGAGTTCCATCGTGAACTGATTTTAGTAATCATTCCAGACCTATCAATATCATGAGATATAAATCATTAACAATTCATTAGAGGGAGATATAGGTCCCACACATCACATAATTATATTCATACATAATTTTTCCAAATTGACATAAACCAATCATAATATTATATTACATGACATGAAATCATTCTTATAAAAATTTCACCATATAACAACCTATGGAAAATAGGAAAAATTTATAATAATTTCATCATTTTATAACTCATAGAGAATGAAAAGGGATTTAGAATAATCTTATCATGCTATATCTCTTGGAAGGGAAATAGGTTTCCTGAACCTCTTTTAATCAAAAACCACTAAGAGAAGGAATACAAATGGAATATTTAGTTAATATCCCCCGTAAATCATAAATTGCATCTATGTAAGTTTTCATAGATTGTAAATTTTTTTAATGATAATTCACATTGAATGATTCTCATGAAAAATAATTTTTTTAAAAAATGAAACATTAAATCTAAAAATTAATACAATATTTTGTAACACCCATTCATTGAAAATAAATATGAGAATTAATAACTAAGATTTAGAACATTATTAGGTCTTGATGGAGGAATTTTATGTAAATTTCATAAATGTTTAAACAAATATTCCATTCAAATTTTCTGTAAAATAAAAATGAATAATTTTTAGAAAAAACATGAATATTTAATTCAAAATATTTTTTTTTTAAATTTGAAAAAAGGATAAAATGACATTAAAAAATAATTTTTGGAATTTTAATAAATAAATTGAAAAAAAATTAAAATTTTTTTTCAAGAAAATAGGTTTTCGACTGATGAGAGTAATAAATATGATTTTAATTAAAAAAATATTTTGAAATGTGGAGTACATGAAGAGAGAATATAAAGGGAAAAATTTATTCTTATTAAATAACAATTGTATAAGAATATTCATATGTTTATTTAGATATGGTTCAAAATATTTCATCATAAAAACATAATCATAAAATATATCGATAATTGCTGGCATTATAACATGAAATCATTACATTGGTAACATTGAATTATATGAACCGTGAAAGAAAAAAATTAAATAAAAAAATATCATGATAATAAATAAATTTATGACACTAAATTTAAAATGCTAAGAATATAGGCCTTATAAAATAAAATAGGCTCATAATATAACATATGTCTTAATGAAACTAAACTCAGAAAAGAATCACATAGATTAAGGGTCAACTTTATTCACACACATCATAACGTATTGTATAATAAATATATTCTTATTATTCATCTTTTACATAACCATAGTCACATATAATATCACACTTATGAAACTCCTATGACCTTATATTACCCATTTATTAATAATTCCATGTTAAAGTGACATTTTAAACAATCAAATCTTTATTTTTCATGTATGTTTTGATTATTTACATTTTTTCCTCCTAATTTGATTGTGGATCCATAATATCTTAAATTGTAACTGTGATATAAATATAGTATATATCCAGTATATACATTATTAAAGTAATCCATAAATGTTAGAGATAGAAAATGAAATACCTCATTCATGGAGATAGTTGGTCATACGTATGCATGAAAGTTTTTTCCATTTTTATAGAGTATTGAAATAAATTTAGGTAAATAATATATTACCATTAGAAAAATAATTTTTTTCACTTATATGACATATTTTCATTAACAACATCGTTATTATCTTCCTGTTAAATCATTAATGATTCACATCGCTTCCGTGTGGTGGTAATATGTCATACACATGAGTGAAATTATCTTATTCCCACAAAATGGATGGAATGAAGGTATGCGAGGAATATTTATTCTATAATTATAATAACATAATAAATAACATCAATAAACATTTAATAAATCATTACAAAATCCAAGATAGGTTGTCATGGAAAAATTGATGGCATCTATTAGTGAGGCCGTAGTTTGTATTACCCACTATTTATGATTTTATAACCCATTTGATGGAAGTGGTGATGCTTTTAGATCATGAACATAATATAAAAAAAGTAATTTTATTTTTAATAAACGATAATTATTATATAATTATTGAATTATAATAATCTAATGAGGTGGAAGAAGAGATAATAAATATTCTTTATGAATAATGTTACCTCTTCTTTGGGTATCCTCTAATGGTTTACAAATAAAAGAAATTAAGCTTATCTTTATGACAAAAATAATGATTATAGATTGATAATATTGAGGTTTGTAAGTGATTTGGGTAATTAATGACTGAAAAATAGATTTTATTCTGTAAATAATAGAGGATAGTTGTGGGTCTTTTATAAGTTGGGTGAGTGGATCAATTTTAATATTTTCAAAAGAAAACTTTTTACCAATGTTATTCTCATGAAAAAAGTTTCTATAATATATTATAATATATCCTAAGAAATTATAGAGTCAAAATATTTCCATAAAATGGATTCTAGAAAAATATTAAAGTCATTTTTAACCCATGTCATTTTATTTTAACCCCCATTAAACTCATTTTTACCTTAACCAAGGTAATTAATTTTTATCATTTTCACTATTCATTTTCATCCAAAATTATGTTTAACATATTAAATAACATAATTTTAAATTATTTCATACGGGTAATCCATTTTTACAAATTCAATTCATAGATGTTTCAAAATTTAATTTCAAATGTATCTCACATGTGTGATGAGAAATTGGGTTTTCAAATAGAAAATGTTGAAAAGTATACATGGTTTTATAAAAAAATTCCATATAAAAATGATTCCAATGAGTTTAATTATATTAATAGATATATATATAATGTATCTAAATTTAATTTTGAAACGGAAATATAATTTAAATATAATTTATAAATAATTTTAAAAAAATGAAAAATATCAATTTATATTCAATATTTCCACTATTCATCAAAAAATTAATCTATTTAAAAAAATCATAAAAATTAAACCTAATATTATGTTATATGATGATATAAAAATGAAATTTTATTTTATGAAACAAATTTTCATAAAATTTCAAATATAAATTTTGTTTTTGTGCATAAAAACTGTTTTTTTTTTTGGAAAATAGTATTTTTGAAACCGATAAAGACTTTATTAGAAAACTAAGAAATTTTTTATCAATACGTTTTTTATATAAAATAATTATAATTAATATTTAAAAACTATTTATTATTATTCATGTCTATAAGATGAATATCCATTCAATAATGGACACATTTTAATAATAACAATAATTTATCATAGTTTTGTTGAAACAGAATGTTGTGTGTAGTGTAATCTCTATTCATTGTTATGTGTAACACAATCCAAAATAGGTCTTTCAAGTAACTAAATCAATTAAAAAAATTACATTATTCAAAAAATTAATACCTAAAAACTCATGTTTTTATAGAGAGGAGTTGAAGAGATATTTTCACACTTCTCTTTTCCTTGTACATACCGAAGTAGAAAAATATAGAAGGACAATCAAATGAAATTATGGTGGGATTGAATAAGGGTACGTGTGGATGATTTCTTCTCTCAGTGTCTCATGTTTCTATAGGTGAAGGATGATAACAAGGTTCTAGCAGGTTTGACACATCCTCTTGAGATCTCAGAGTGGAAATGGGATTGTATATCCATGGGCTTGGAGACATGGATTTCGTGGATAGCGATAGGCCACAATGCAATATGTGTGATTTTTGACTTATTCTTAATGTTGGTATAATTGATTTTCTTTTGGGAATAATGATCAATGGGATTATGGGATACTATTAGTACAATATTTAATCTCAATCCACGGGTTACACTCAATTATCATCTTTTATTGATGTGTAGTTGATGTCCTCATTGTGGAGTGGCCTACATGAGGAATTGAGGACATATTTGGGGATGATTATGGTGTCCCACCTCTAGATGGGTTGAAATATGGAGAAAAAGATCCTTGTTTTGGTGGTTATTTTGAGATATTTGGTTTTAGAAATCTGCTAGAGCGTGGAAGATCACATTACATTGTTTGTTTTTTCTTATAATAATATATATCACATTGTGATTAATATGGATCATTTTGGGGCCCTGTTCTGGGGACCATGTAGGACACTCATATAAAGGAACATGATTAGATAGTTGTATCTTGTGTGAAAAAATTGGTGTAGTTGATGACGGAGAAGATCCATGTGATCGTAGAGATGATGAATATATCCTATAATTGACAGAAATCTTATGTAGATCGATGTTCTAGTCCCATTTAGTTCGATCCAGGAGACTATGTTTTCTTAAGAGTCTATGATTGATGAGGATTGTAGGTGTTTTTATGGTGAGGAATTCTATCCTTGAGATTCATCATGACATTCAGGATCATTCAAAGGGTTATAATGGTTTCTTACCACCTATCATTACCCCCAAGGTTGGAGTGCGTGAATGGCATCTTCCTTGTGTAATAGCTAAGGAGATGAGTTCAGAATCTTACACAAGTCATTGACTGTGGTTAGTTGAACAATATGGTTGAATCCACCTTCACGGAGTACCCAATGGTGGTCTAGGATCTATGGTATTCAAAATTGTGAGGATGGGAAGTTCCCTTATATTGTCTGTTGTTGCAGCAGAGAAGCATGTATGGGAGCTCTTTAAAGTTGGATAGTCAAATGTGGGCTCAGTATCCAATTTATTTTTTAATTTTTTGGGGTTAAAGACCCTTGAATGGGGTAATTATGTAGTGACACTATTTTGTTCTCATATAACATTGATTTATATTAAATATTTTTTTTGGATATTGGTGTTGAGACGATGCAATATTTCTAGGCATGGTGATCCTAGAATTGATATTATATGTTACGCCCCAATCCACGAAACCTGGAGCCATTGAATTGTTTTATTAAATTGTCATGATTACAAGGAATAAAATCCCAAATTCACAATTTGTTTAGTATTCTTTAATAAAACAGATATATACATAGAACCCATTTTACATTGGGGGAAGAAAACAACATATAATACATAACAAAATCTAACAAACTGTGTCCTTGAAAACACAATAAATGATCTCTTCTATATAACATGGGGAAAAAACAAATCAAATGGGTGAGTTAAAATTCTCAGTAAGGGTTACATATATTTTAAGCATGAAAAAATAATAATTTAATCATAAACAATTAGACCTAATCAATATGGAATCATGAATATTTGAAAAACACAAACCATAAAAAAATAGATAATGAAAGTGCATCCATAGATTTTTTCATAGTGAAAAACTCATGGATCGTAATAAATGATTAATGAATAAAAATAATTCTTATTATTTGGATGTCATGTATCTAGAAAATGAACCATCATAGCATCGAGAAGGTTTATGTATATGGGTAGAAAGATGTTTGGTTACCTTTTGGAAACAAACTCCAAGGGTTTGTCACCAACTAGTTTGTCTCATGGGACCTGTTGATGCATCGAGAGGGTATAACAGGACCCTCCCATCACTAAAATCTAAATAATTGTTATAAAAATGTTTTATTCCTGAAAAATATTCCCTCCCAATTTCTATATTTGATAGAGGATACAAAATCATCAAAATTTCTACAGTTAAAAAAACATTCAAAAATAAACATTATATGTAAAAGGTTATATGGTTTAGAGAATAGTTAAATCCATTAAATGTGAAGATGGATATTTAAAAAAATAATTACTTAAAATTATAAATTACCACAAAGAGGATGTATTTATTCCACAAAATAATGATTAGGATCACAAGACTATGTTTGTCTCAAAGAAATTGAATTTGTGAAAAATCCACTTAACACATTGTAATCAATCGAATAGAATGATAAAAAAATTAATAATCACAAAATTAATCATTCAACACCATGAATAAAAATAGATTGAAGATATTATATATTGATTAGAATCATACAAACACCACATAAAATAAATAATTCACGAACAATGGAATTCTCCTGGAAATAAAAGTGAGATAAGAAACCCCTTACCTAAAGTGCTTCTTAATTGTGTCACTTTCATAAATCCTAAATAATAAACATATTTTTATTAAAATAATTATCCATATGTGAATGATATTAATTTTATAAAAACATTTATCAATTATAATCATTTTTTTAATTCTTAATTTCAGTTGATGAAATCTATGTGTTTTGATATCATATTATACTTAAAAATTCCTTACCTTGCTCCAATTTTATTATTTTATAGAACATAATTTAAAATTAGTTTAAATAATTCCAGAAGCATAAAAAACATGAAATTAAGTATTTTTATATTATATATAATTCATATTTTCTATCGATGAAGGTGTTTATAAGAACTATTATTCGCAATGTCTCAATAGGGGATTAACCAACCATGAATGAGATGTTGTCATAAGAGCGGGAGTGAAAAAAATATATATGTCATATATATAATACATGAATAAGGTAAAGAAAATTAATATAATTTTAACTTACTCCATAAATAATTTTTATAGTATATGGTTTTGAAAGGAAAGGGAAATGAATAAGGAGTAGAAGAAAAGATGGAGGAGTTAATGGATTCTTACTCTTTCCTTGGTGTGACTTATCTTGCACAACCCTCAACTACCTTGGTGATATGAGTTAGAGGTCTCCAAAATGTACCGGAGTATTCTACATGATTAATATTGATGATCTTGATAGCTATTTGGCTTTGGAAAGGGAGGAATGAGTGGTTTCCCATTGAAAGGGGGTGGGGTTATTTATATTTGAGGAGAAGGGTATCTTAGGAATTACAAAAAATTAGTAAAATATAATAAATATAATATAAGGTATAAGACATTCAAAAGGTATAAAAAGAATAATATATCACATATTTGACCAAATAATTTTATTTTTTCATTTTTTCAAAAAAATGTGAATTTTAAATATTTTAATTATATATTGTATTCATGAAAATGATTTGGTCAAATATTAGACTATTCCTAACTTTTAACTTTATCAAAATAAAAACAAAGTTACAAATTGTAATAAATTTTTTATAATATCTTATAATTATCCTATCAATCTGGGGAATTCTTGAATTATCTTAAAAATATCATATTATATTTATTTTAATATTTTTTATATAATTAATTTTATTTATTCACTAATTAAATTAATGTTGCATAATATTTGTGAAATCCATTACGATAATTTTTCTTTTGTCAAAAAAATAAAAATATATATATATATGAGAAATATAATTTTATCAGCTTTCGAAGACCTATTTATTTCTAAATAGCACTTCTATACCATAAATAAAAATGTTATACAAACTATTGTTTATAGTATTAACACCTTGACATACTTCTAAATAAAATACTCTAGCGATCATAAATTGATTCTTATGGGTCCAATATGTCCCCAAATCAAATAAAAAATATATAATGGTCTAACATTACTTATAGAAATTGTTTTAGAAAAAATATTGGTCATTTAATAATTCAAGTAATTTTAATTAAAAACATTTTATTTATTTTTCTAATTCTTGAACATGCGTTGTATTAGAATTTCATAATGATTAATGTTATTTATTTCATATATTAAAATTAAAAATAAATTACTATCAACAAATAAATTAATTAGGTTCAAAATAAAATTATATATTCATTTGTTATGTATATTCACTCTTATACGTAACTAGAAATATTCTTTGATTTATTATTTTTTCTTTTCCTACCCTATGTGGTATTGCACAAACATTTGGATAATACTTATGTCATATAACAATAAAATTAGAAATTAAAAACCAAAGATATAAATAATACATAATAATTAATAAATAAGTCATGAAAATAATTTCAATCACTCAATTATTATATAAGTTACCAATTTTACTTTGTCAGCAATGTGCGGAGATTGCGTCATCATTGGCAATGATTTTTATACTTATTATGAAAAATATAATTTTCATGTTCTAAATTAGTTCTATAAAATATTCCACTTTTTGTATAATAATTTAATTATCAAATATTTTATATAAATATTTATATCATAACAATTTCATGACGATTTCCTGAAAAATTCCATATTTTATAAAAAACTATATTTTTACTATTTACCAAAAATTAAAGTGTTTCATAAAAATCTCAAAAGCTCATTCAAACCATTCATTGACATGTGGCATGAAATAAATTTTATGAAAATAATTTCAAAAATGTGAACATTTTAATATTTAATTAATATAATCATTTACATGAAAATACAGTTTTTAGAATTTATAACTGATTTTAGAACACCATAAACAATTAACTAAGGTTATATTAAATTATCCTCAAATCATAGGAAAACAATTATTGATTTTGAAATACATTTTATAAAAACTAATTTTCATTAAAATAAATTTATAAATTATAAAAACTTAATTAAACATTTATTACTCACAAAAATACCAATATATAATTATTTATTTTTTAAATATTCAGTTTCATTTATATGGTGCCTAAATTTTATTTATACATTCATCAATGATGCTACAATTTGCAAGATTCATATTTCGATTCATAAGGGTACATTACTATTCAAAAGGGTAACATTACTATATATATGGGTATGTTACTATTAACCAAAATATACATTGATCCTATCAGACTCTAGATAACTTACTGAATGCAACGGTGTATTTCAATTTTTTGAAATTCAAATCACGAACAATGAACATTTTTTCTTAATTGATAGGTTATTAATATATCATATAACAATTTGTTTTTCATAGAGAATCATTTTTTCATGCATAATAAGATATCTAATGAATTTAAATTATTTAAGAAGAAACATGCCATAAAATATTTGTGTGTTATATTCTTCCCTCCTTCATAAATTTCATCCATGAATGTTTTCATGTATATTACCCCTCAAAAAATATGTGGATAGTTCCTCTTCATAACATCCTTAGTTTCCCTTGTTTCTTCTTCCATTTTAGGGTTTGTCTATGAATCCTTTACTAGTCTAGTTGCTCGATTTTTCTATACATTCTCTCTAATGTTGAATATCTCGATAGGCACTTCACACTATGACAAATCAGGTTGATGTTCTATTTCATCATAGGTGAGTACATGTATTGGGTATGTATTTTAATTATTTTACAATTACATGTATAACACATCATCAATATTGTATAGACTTGGGTTCATCACTAAATGGTATGCTACAACTCTAATTCATTCAAAATTGTCAAAATAACCAATGTACTTGGGGATTAGTTTCCATTTCTTCCCGAATACTATGAAACCCTTCATTGATAACTCCCATATCAATCTTTTATATATTCATGTACATGAGGTACTTGGAAATCCTCATTTTGTTTAGAACTCCATGATCCATCTCGCTCAATGCGTCAACTACCTTATTCTACCTTAATCAGCATGAAGCTTCTCTAAATTTTAACATTTCAAACATTTGAATAAATTCATCGCATGTCCTTTTGAAATATCGTAATAACTCAGATTACAATAAAACCATATTGGAAACATGAATTAATCCTTGCAGTTTTTATTGGATACATTCCTCTTATCCTAAATTGGTGTAAACTCCATCAATGATAGCATAGACCTCTTATAGACAAGTCATTTGTCAGTTGAATGGTAATCAGAACTTATGTAAATCAATAATTTCATCACCATTATCCCAACATCAGGAATATATTTAGGGTTTTATTTACCTTATTCTTTCATTTTATAAATTGGTTAACTTTCCACTGAATATCTTTTATGGGTACCATTGAACTTATATTATCAAATCATTACTGAAAATTTTATACAATACAATCCTCAGAAATTTTATATTTTTCATAACCACTACACTTCTGGTAAAATATTCAAATTCTATGATGGTTGACTATGAATATTAATCACTCTACTTCATCTCTGGAAGAATCATAACTTGGTCATTATCTAGTATCATCATTTGTGTTATATTTTTTTTAACTCTATGGAAATTTATTCACATAGTGTCAAATCGCCTTATAGTCAAAGAATTGTACATTGGAAACCTTTAACATACCCATAAAATAATGAACATGGTGTCCTTTTTCTATAAACATATATCAAACTCACATTCCCTTCAATCATTTACTGAGGTTATTCTTTCTAAAGTTATCACATGTGGGAAAACATTTCTTTCCCTTCTTATAATTATCTATCTATTTCTCTCTCATACTATTCTTCTCTTGATTCCCTTCAAATAAATAGGATTCATAGAATTATTAACATATATTTTTAACACACTATAATATTTCCTCAAATGATGAGATGGTAGGGAGACCATCTCCCTTCGAAATGATGGCTTCAGGCCATGACAGATATGATCCTTTTTAATCTTTGCATCAATTGCATTAGTGAATTTCGCATTACTTGTTTAAGGTTTTATTTCAATTCAATTCAATATACTATATTATCCCATAAAATTATGAACATTATATAATTCTAAAAATGGTATAGAACGTAACATAAATTTATGCATTATAAATCCCATAACCATATACATTGGTTACTTTGGGGGAATTATTCCTTCATAATAGTGGGTAATTTAAATATTAATTTTCCTAAGAATATTTCCTAGGAGTGTAAAACTAGGTGCACAATAAAGGCTCTTATCATGTACATGATTGCCCCAAGTCATGCCCATAACACCCTGTCAGAGTTTTCACTCTTAGGTACATTTTTCCTAGAACCACATCCACCTGTAGTATCCAAACATGGATGTATTTTATAAGAATTTGCACATAATAGCTTCCTTAATAAAATTGAAGGATGTTATTGTATATTTATCCTCAATTTCATTCTTCGGGTTATTCTCCCTAATCTATTTTTTTAAATATCGTTCCTTCTGTTTCTACTAAACTACCTTTAATAGCAACTGTAATGCCCCCACCAAAGAAACCTATAGCCGGTGCATAATTTTATTGCTTTGACATGATTAAATGAATCAAATCCAAAAGGACAAATCAGTTTTGTAGTATTTAATAAGCCATATACAATCATGGAACCAGTTTTCCATTGGGAGAATAAAACAACATAAAATACGGAACAAAATCTAAAAAACTACATCCTTGAAAAGTCAATAATTGATATATTCTTCACAACCTGGGGAAGAAAATAAAATGAATTTTTTTGGCTCAAATGACCAGTAAGGGTTACATATAGGTGAATAATGAAATAATAATAATTAAATAATAGTCAATTAGAAGTAATCAATATGGAATTGTTAATAATTGAAAAACATAGACCATCAATAAACTGATAATGAAAGTGCCTTCATAGAAATTGTCATAGTGAAAACCACATGGATATTAATAAATGAATAATGAATAATATCAATGATTATTATATGGAAATTATTTATCTAGAACATAAACCATCATATAGTCGATATTATTTATGTTTGTGGGTAGAATCCCATCTGATTATGTTTTGGGAACAAACTTGATGGGTTCGTCACCCACTAGTTTATCTCATGACACATGTCCATGAATTGAGGGGATATATTCGGCCCCACCCATTAATAAAATTCAAAATCATTCTTATAAAATGGTTTAATTCAAGAACAATATGCCTGATCAATTTTCATATTGAGTAGAGGATACAAGTTCATCAATGTTTTCCCAGTTAAAACAACATTCAAAAGAAACACCATTTATAAAAGGGTATACAGATAAGACAATAATCATATCCATGACAAAGAAATATTAATATTTGATATATTTATATAAAAAAATGAAAAATTATCCCAAATGGATAGTATTTACACCACATAATAATGACTAGGTTCACAATACTATGTAAGTCTCAATGAAATTGAATTTGGGACAAAGTCTCATACCATATTTTAATCAATCAAACCATATGACTGAAAATTAATAATCATCAAATGAATAATTGAGTACCTTGAATATAAGGTGAATAATTATATCTTTTATGTAGTGATACCATACATAGAACAAATACAAGAAATAAGTGGTGATCAATGGAAATATCACAGAAATAAAAGTTAGATGAGAAACCTCTTACCTAATGTCCCGATTAATTACATCGCTTTTGTGCCTCCTGAATAATAAACTTATTTTTATTAAAAAAATTATCCATATAGAAATTATAGTCATTATATAAAAACATTTATCAATTATAATTATTTGATTACATTTCTTAATTTCCATTGATGAAATTGAAGAGATTTGATACCATATTTTACTTAAACATTCCCCCATGTGCACCAATTTCAGTATTTTATAAAATGTAATGTATATATTAGTTTAAAAAATTCTATATGAATAAAATACATGTAATTAAATATTGATATATTATATATAATCCTTTTCTCCCATCCATGAATGAGTTTATAATAATAGCTTTTAGCAATGTCTCTGAAGGTCAATTAACCGACCATTAATAGGATGTTGTCAGAAGAGAGGGATTAAAAATAATAATATATGTCATATATAATAAATAAATTAGGTTAAAATAATTAATATAATGTTAACTTACTCCATATATATTTTTTAGATTATATGGTTTTTAATGGAAATGGTAAATAATAAGGAGATAAAGAAAAGAGTGAAGAGTTAATGGAGACATACTCTTTCCTCGATGTGACTTCTCTTACACAACCCTGTAAATCCCTTGGTGACTAGATTTAGATTACTCCAGTATGTACCTAGGTTTTATAGATGCATTTGAGAGAAGATACTTAAATATATTTCTCTTTTGAATGGGTGGAATGAGTGGTTTTCCAAAAGACGGGGAATGGGTTTTTTATATTTGAAAGAGAAGGGTAAATTAGGAATTACACAAATTATTAAAATGTAATAAATATAATATAGGGTTTAATACTTTAAAATTGTCTAAAAATCGAATATCAAATACTCAACCAAATAATTTTATTTTTTTTATTTTTGAATAACTTTGTGATTTTAAACTATTTTAATTAAATATTATATCATTGAAAAATTATTTTTGACAAATCAAACACTTCATAGATTATTAATTTAAAAATATAAAAAATAATTCAAATTAGAATCCACTATTTATTATATCTTATAATTATCATATAAATCTACTTAATTCCTAAATAATCTTAAAAATATAAAATTAAATTTATTTTATTTTTTTGAATATCATTAATTTGATTTATTCCATAATTAAATTAATACTTCATTATCTTTGTGAAAGCTATTATGGTATTTATTAGTGTTCTAAAAAATAAAAAAAAAATATATGAGAAATATAATTTTATTATCTTTCAAAACAATATTTATTTCTAAAAACTATCTCTATAAAAACATAAATAAAAATTTTATATGAACTATTGTTTATAGTGTGAACATCTAGAAGTACTAGAAAATAAAATATTCTTTTGGTCTTAAATTGATTATATTGGGTCCAAAGTGTCCTGAAATCGAATAAAAAATAGATAATTTTCCAACCTTATAGAAAATATTTTAGGCAGAATATGGGTCATTTAATAATTCTAATAATTTTAATTAAAAACATTTTATTTAGTTTTCTTATTCTTGCACATGCATTGCTTCATCCTTTCATAATAATTAATTTTAAATATTTAAAATTTAAAAACTAAAAATAATTTACTATAATAAAATTAATTTGTTTCAAAATAAAATTCTATATTCATTCATTATGTATATTAACTATTATACAAAACAATACATCTTCTTGGATTTATTATTTTGTTTTTTGTTGCCCTGAGCAAGCATTACGTAGTCATTTGGATATTACTCATGTTATATAACACTAAAATTATAAATTAAAAACAATATAACAAAAAATACATAGTAATTAATAAATACCTAATTAAAATTAATTTTAGCATTAAATTATTATATAAGTTACCAATCATTAATTTATTTGTGCTGTGTAAGGACTGCGTCGGTAATGACAATTATTTTTATACATATCATGAAAAAAAAATTAATTTTCATTTCCTAAAATAATTTAATAAAATATCCTAATTGTATTATACTTATTTCTTTATTAAATATTTTAAATAAATTTTTATATCATAAAAATTTAAGGACGATCTCACGAAATATACTATATATTATAAAAACTGTATTCTAAACTATTCAGCAAAAAATGAACAATTTCAGAAAAATCCCAAAAATTAATTCAAAAAATTATTCTACATGTAGAATGAAAAAAAAATGAAAATAATTTTCCTAATTTTCCCAATTTATTTTTCATTAAAATCATCATTTACATGAAAAATATAGTTTTGTAAAATTAAAACTGATTTTATAACAACCTAAAAATTTAAAAAATGTGTTATTAAATTATCCTAATATCATAGGATAACAATTTATTGATTTAAGAATACATTTTATGAAAAATAATTTTCTTTTAAATAAATTTATTAGTTATAAATATAAAAATATATATTTATTGCAGAAAAAAATACCGACACTTAATTATTAAATTTTAATATATTCAATTTCATTTATAACATGCCAAAATTTTATTTATACATTCATGGGTGACATTACTATTCATAAGGGTCATATTACTGTTCATAAAGGTACATTGCTAATCATAAGGGTTACATTACTATTCATTATGGTAAGTTACTATTCACCAAAAAAATATGTTGATCCTATCATACTTTAAATAACATAGCAAACACAACTAAGTATATCCGTCTTTAGAAATTCAAATCACAAAAGTGACAAAACTAAGATTAATGGCTAGGTTATAACTATCTCCTATAACAATGTTTGTTTCATAGAGACACAATGCCGCATGCATGAAAATATATCTAATGAATTGAAATTATTTAAGAAGAAACCAACCATAACATATTGTGGTGTTATTTATAGAAATATTTAATATATTAATATCATGCATAGATAGTTTTCAAAAAATAATATTTTATTACCCAAATGGATGCTTAGATTAGAATTTCAAGAAAAGGATGAATTTAGAATATTATTTTAACCCAAGGCATGAACTTTTTTGGCACCAGATGTTTGGATGATGCAGTCATTGGTGGGTGTGTTAAGTTGGTTAATTAGTCAATTTTTTTCTTCTTTATAAGATCACTAGGTTTCACATCATAATCCAATGATCCTTGAGAGGAAAATTTCTTGTCTTTCATTTGTGAATTAGAATCGGATGATGAATGATTATCAGATTGGCGAGGATTGATAGGTAGTGAATGTAGCGGATCATCCACATCATTGGAGAATGTGTTCATAACCAATGATCAATTCATAATAGTGGTAGGGGTCTTGAATTATGGTTTCCTACCATGATTAAAATATTGGTCATGGATATATATATATATCTCTTCTTTAGAACTTTTTTCCTAGGTTTTACATGATCCAATTAATGAATTAAATTATATTATTCAATTTAGTCTTTTTTATTAGAAGATCCCAACTAGAATTATTCACGTTGAAATTTTATTCCATTAATTCTTGGATAACTAGGATTTTCACTCCTTTTTATTATTATTTTACAACATTGTTATTTTTATTATTCAAAGTTGGCCTATGCATTCTTAATTTTACATTATTCGGGAATTATCGAGCACAATCGAACACCCAAATTCAGGTAGTTGTGTTAATGATTCATGATAATGTGATTCATAGATTGATTGAGAATCACTATGATATTGAGGTTATAGTTTCCAAGGATTTAGGATTTGAGATGCTGATAGGTAATTTTTAGTGCATGGGATGTACGATGAACCACCACTTGTGAATGAAATATTTTTTCAAAAATTTATTCTTTGCAAACGATCGTCATGAGTGAAACCCATCAATTTTAAATTGTTTAATATATGTAATCCACATAATAGAACCTGGATCCAATGAATGTTGGAAAAATCAAGGATTTTTATGGCGGATTGACTACACATTGTGTAGTCTGTGAATGATCATCATGTAGCCCCACCTTATTACGGAACAATGTTTTCAGGGATGTTAAATATCACATTCCATGTGGTTGTCCCCACACACCCTGTGACCCTCCTAGTGTGACTCTTCCATATCCCAATTATACATGGATAAGACCTTGTGGGGTGGATACGTAGTGTAATCTATGATTACACATGCATGGCCAGGTACACTATTGGGTACATATACATAGACCGATGAACACAATCCCAACTAGAAGCACACATGCTTCTCCATGCATATAAGACATTTTTTTATTCCCCATTATATGCCATGTATGATGACATGACCTATGATTTGTGTATAAATGATAACATGTCTAGGAATCAGAGTGAGACCGCATGTTGTGCAAACCCCATTCAAGTTGTGTACCACTCTTTGAATCATGAACCTGCATATGTCCATTTATATACATGGATTTGTCCCACGAGTAGAGTATAATGATATGTGTTCTACATAAAAAACAATGTCATATTTAATAGTTTCCTTTGAGATATGATGTGGAATGATATGATCACGAGGCTTCTCTAGGTGATTCTTTGTTACTGAAGTGGTTATAAAGGATCAAAAAATAGAGGATGGGGTTTAAAACCCCCTGTCATACAATGTTGTGGGTCCCCCATACACTTTGAACAGGTTTGAGTAAAACTCCACTACGACACTAGGTCATGGGTCCTCAACCCATCTAGTTCCCCAATCATGTTAGGGTGAGGGTTCTCCATATATTGATAAGTAACCCCCATGATGAACTCGGGTACGAGTCCATTTTTTGTACTTACAAAGTGGAACCACTAAAATTTATAGGGTATTGGATCCTCTACTGAGATATACTAATTGGAAACTCCCTATCCAGATATAGAATTGGTCTTCCATGATTGAGTGGAATCCCCTCTTTTATGCCTCATTGTGGGTAATTAACCTATCTATTGAGTGAAATCCCCCAATCGCACCAAGGCATGGGTCCTCTATGCTTTGAGTACCATCACCTTATAGCACTAGGATGTGGGTACTCAACCTATCTACTGAGTGGTAACCATCTATCGTACTAGGGTGTGGGTTCCATATTAGTGATTTTTCCGCATCAGGATGTGGGAAAGATACATGGTCCAAGTCCTCCTCATGAATTCTTCAGGAATTCACATAAGATATTGGGCATCAATGATGGACTTTTGGAGATACATGTATACTCTTTGTCCTTGGTTGGGAATTGAGATGAAGATCCCCCTTTATCTCTTAGTTAGGTTTCCTTATGACAATATATATAATTATATATATATATATATGGGTTTCATTTCCATCACACATTAGGTTGAGATGACTATTTATATTGTATATTTCCTTTCTCCCCCTTTGGATTTCAGGATGTCGTACTAAGTATGTATATATACTTTGATGCATGAAATTTCCAACCCATTTCATGTAATATAAAGATAAAAGTTAGATAAGTGGTCATTTTTGTGGAGCACAACGATAATCTGGTACATATAACATGTTTGGTAAATAATCCTAGAGATTATGATCTATGTTCTCTACTCTTTAATTTAATTCAGTTGTTTTTAGTTTGGGAATACATTTCTAGTTCAGAATTTATTTTTCCCATTACAAAAGGGTTTTATTCTTTCTCACCCTAATGTATTACACTGTGTTTGTTGAATGAATGGTCTCTTTCAGGATGTTATAATAATCACTTTATATTTATCTTCTATTTTTCATATAAATTGTTGGGTGTGTTTGTGGAGGTACATTAGGAAAAGGTGTTCCAATATAGCTACTAATTCTCATCAGTTATCGATAGCCTTGAGCCTATTGGAGGTGAGATTGGGGTTTCTACGGCCTTTAAATCTTCTATCAAGGGATACCCAATTTAGTTGGGGAATTACAAAAAAGTTATATGAATAATGATTTTATGGGCCATATGATCAATTATAAGAAAATAATTTTCAATATTTCATCCACCAAAATCATTTTATAAGATAAAATTTCTCTTTTATTGGGGGTCTACAGTCCAATTAAGTCTTAGATTATTAATGCATAAGACTAATTTCACTCTAAATTTTAGTGGAGAAGAGTGAATATGTATTCTTATAGATTATTTGAATATTTATAGCGTGATAATGAAAAAAATATTTGGATATTGGCAAATGGTGATACTACCTTTAAGATTCAGAATAAATACATTTGAGAGTTGTAAATAGTATAGAAAATATAGTGGTTATGGATGAACATCACATTAGTAGTGAAGTTAGAAAATGCAGGTTTATATTCAAAATTTTTATGTGGAGAGTATAATATAAAAAGAGGTTCCATATTTGTGGCCAATAGAAATATAGATTTCACATTGTACATAACGAGTGTTATATAAGGAACAGTTTATATTAGATAAAAAATTTATAGAACTATAATGTTTTTACAAGAACATATCATTCACTTGAGTAAAAAAGGGATGAAATTAGTTACATCTAAAGGAATTATAAAGCTCATAATCATTAAGTTCATAGTATTCCAAGAATGTATCATTGGGTTGTAGTGGAAGGTGTCCTTCAAAATGTAATGTAGTGAACCTGATGATTACAAGTTAGAGATAGATCATACATATTTATGTGATCCTACAGTATTATATTCCCATATAGGTTCACTATAGTATTTTACCTATATCAAATTTGAATCAAAAATGTTGAGGGTGTTATTTTCTAATCATAAGTCATTTTTTACGAACCTTTATTCGATGGATTAGCATGGTGGAAAAAGAGACTGAGTATAAACAGAAATGATTGAGGTCAAACAATGGTGGTTATCTAAAAAGTAAGGTGTTATAAAGGATATCATATTGGAAAGGATTATTCATTGAGAATACCATAAGTGGTACACAATAAAAATGATCTTATGGATATGATGATTCAATATTTATTCTTGTGGGAATGAATATTGTGGTTCGAAACTAATTACTTAAGTTGGTTTAGAAAGAATGTATGAATTATGTTTCATATATATACAAATATAGAACATATAATCCATTGAGAATAGAGCTTCTAGAAAAATTATAATTTATAAGAAACACTAAAATTTCACATTTTAAAGATTCTAATATTCTTATTAATGTATGTGATTATTTGAGTGAGAAGTACACTCTAGAGGTTATGTTATGATCATTTTTCTTTATATGATATGAGTAAAAATAATTTTTATTTTTAATCTAAAATAATTAATTAATAAATGTTAATTTATTTTGAAAAATAAAACATTAAATTAACACCTCATGACCGGACTAAAACCATATAAATTGTAAAAGGGAGAACAAAGAATCATCAAAATTTATGTTTTTTATAAATATAATTACTAATATTTTGAAGTTTCAATGATTATTATAATTCTAAAATATCTATAATATATTAAATAACATTAATGTGAATGATTAATTAAGGTTTTATTTCCAATTGTAAAATTATTTAATAGCTCAGGGACTATAGAAGATTAGGGAAGATCCTTGGATGAAAATATTTTCGAAGCAATTTTTCTAGAATGTAAATGGTCTCAAAATTAGAAATAATGATATAACATGATCAATAACTAAGTGAGACGTTTTGATAATTTAACTACATAATATTCTTCAAAAAGATTATGGAGAACATAGAAATTAAAATTTGGTTATAAGTCTAAGATACTCAATGTAGGTGGAGTTATCCGTTAGAGATGAAATGATTTCATCACAGACTTTTAAGATATTGAATCTAATAGAAAGACCAAATTCTAGAATAGTGCACCAAAATAAATGTGTTTACTAGCTAAAGGAAAAAATTTATTAAATAAAATGATAGAAGGTATGTCTTTTTATTTATGGAATTATAAAAATTGTGTATTTATTAGAAAATTTCCCCTTAATTCAAATAAGTCAATGATTCAGATAGTAATAGAAATAGTATTTATTTTGGAGTAACATTTTTTAAAAATATATGTTAAAATAATTCCATTATAGATATTTTTAGGTGTATATTAACAAGGATAAATTTATGCGTTTTGTACAAAATTGGAATATTAATTCGATATGTTGACTCAATTGAATCTTGTATAAGCCAATACAGGATCCTGGAAATTTGTATTGGGAGGTCAATAGTTTTACTGAATAATAAAATTAAATTTGAAGAAATGTGGAAAATTACATTTTGAAAATGTGATTCATGGTTACATCTTAATCATTATTCTTCTCAATGTCAACTGTATTTAGTTAATCAGACAATTGAAGGAATGTCTTGAATACATTAAAGTTGAATTTTCCAGATGTTTTAAGATTAAATGTCTTCATCTTATGAAATAAATATTGGGTATGATTATTTTTAGAGACCCGAAACTTGAAGTACATGGAAATTACATTACTTTTGTGGAATACTTAATACATAATGAAAACAGACACACAAGGACCATAATTGTTTACTGTCTTCGGAAACTCGGAAAAATAATCTTCTAATCGTGATGAAAGATCTTCAATATCTCCCATAAATATCTTCCCCTTTTTGTTTCCTTACCTAAAATATATCTTTTAATCCTGGGGGAAAAGAAAACATAAAAAGAGTGAGCTTAAATTCTCAGTACGGGAAATCATAGAGAACTTAAAACAATCCATAAACATTTGAAATCAAAAACATGAACACGAACTTAAACATCAAAATCATCACCAAAGACATAAATTGTGGAAGTAAGTAAGGCATATATTATAATGGAACCTCAAGCATGATAAAATATAATGGTAATAAAACATGTAATTGTGGAAACTATTCAGCACTTTTTATGCTTTCCATATTAGCCAAGGTATTGCTGCCAAGACCATCTTAGTGGAAAAAGTCCCTTTCTGAATCGAGTTCACTCCTCGTTTCAGTCCTGTAACACTGAACCGGATTAACTTACTGTTCCATCCATGTCTATCTCATGGGATATAAATCTTTACCCAATGCATTGGAGGGAGATATAGGTCTCACCCATATCATAATGAAATAATTCTTACTTGTGCCACAAAATAAACATACATCATTCATAATAACCCAACGAATAAAATGGGTTTCATAAAAATCATCCCATCATCGCATAATCCATATAAAATAAATGGATATCATTTCATAATTAAAAAATTGAAACCATATAAATCATAGAGACATTATACTTGAAACATAAACATATGAAATAACGTCATCTTAGATGGAAAATGGTTTTGATAAAGCACTTGAAATGAATTCTTGAGGAAAATATCATTTCTTCTTTGAAATCATTTTCTTTTTACAAAATTCCATTCAATTTTAAAAGAAAAAGATTTTTTTTGAATATAGTTATGAAATATTTTGGAGAAAGCTTCATGAAAATATGGCATTATAAAACAGTAAAAATCCTTTCATTCCGTATAAGTTAAAAAAACATTCTCCTCGTACTTTTGTCAGAAAAGTCAAAAAGTACCTCGTATGGTAAAAAAAAGAAAGATTCCGTACATACCATGTAGTAAAAGTCAAAAATGGGTAAAAATTACATTAATCATACATGAAACAATTTTTAGAAAATAGGGACATGGATGATAAATATAACCCCAGTAAATACTTACGTATAAGCAATCTCGGATAAAAAAATGAGATTTGAAAAATTATCCCTTACCATAGGTCCAATATGTTTCGTATGGATCCGAACCTCATGTATAATGATTTAAATCATGTTATTGATATATTACATAATCATATTCATTGTTATTATATCATATATGTTTCACTTATGACTTTATATTACACGTTCTTTTGTAAATTTCATGTTAATGCAGCGTTTTGGGTAAAATCATTTCATTTATCATATGTGTTTCGACTTGTCATTCTTGATATTATTACTTATATCCTGATTTACATAATTACAGAATGTAAAACATGATTTATATATAATATATATTCATCATATACATATATATTATAGATCGATAAAAGTAATGAAATACACAGTTCATGGAGACGGTAGGTCGTACGTACGCATGAACGCAGTTTTTGTTTCCTTATTGAATTGAATGAAACTAAATAGAAGACATAAATATATATATATATAAATAAATCCATAATAATCATTATTTCATATATTTCATTATTATTCATTATATAAACATTATGATCATTCATGTATGGTTAACATGGAGAATGAATCTCGTCACGTCATGGAGACGGTAGTCCGTACGTACACACGAGCGATGATATCGTTCCCATAATTATTGAATAGAATTGGAGTGGATGGTATAATATATCAGAATCAGTATGATGTTATAATAACCATATATATTTATTCTTTACATCCTTATACCCGTCCGTGTAAGGTGTTGGTGGAAAAACAAATTACACCACGGCGTGGAGACGGTATTCCGTATGTACGCACGCACGGTGATTTTGTTTTCCATAGGATGGATAGAAGTTGAAATAGGGTTGTTTCATATTTATAATAAAATATCAGTATATTAGGGATACTGATGTTATTACTTCATAATGAAACAATGATAGAATATGGATTAGAAGATGAATGGAACTTGAAGAAAATGGCAGAAGGTATTACCTTTTTCTCGAAGTGCCTCCTTTAAACTTTCTCTTAGGGAACTAAAATTGGCCTTGGAAGAATACCAAGACCTCTAGGATGTTTCTAGGGATGTGGATAAGAGAATTGTTCAGGGGATGGCTGAGCATGAAGGCTCAAATTGGTCTGAGGAAGAGAGGGAGGAGGTGCACTTTTATAAGGGAGGAGAGGGGCACCTTTGGAAATCTTAAAAATATTAATTTATAATAAATCTAACCCCAAATAAAAACCTCCAAAAAATTACTCATATTCGATTAATAGATGAGATAGGGTTTTAATATCATCAAAAAAGAAAATTTAGACTTGTTAGGAAATTATTTCAAACATTATCAACTTGATTTATCCTTACTTAATCAATTTAAGTTTATTTGTGGTAATAATATTCTAAATTTCAAATTATAACAAATAATTACTTATTTTTTGTTAATTGTCCATAATTGGATACTTTATAACATTTTAGAACATATAAACTTAAATTTATATTTTTTATATATTTTTGTGATTTTTAAACAATTTTATAATATGTTATTTTAATAAAATAACAATAGTGTCAATTTTGACACTATTCATTTATATAAATTTAAATAAACTATATACAGAAGATATGTTCGAAATAAAAGCTTTAATAGATTCATATAATGTCATATGTATCTAGAAAATTAGTGTAGAACATTAAATAGTTCATATATTAGTTATTTTATTATTTTTAAAACAATTTATTTGGTTTATCTCTTAATAAAATAATTTCTACAACATTTTTGTATAATTATTTAATATACTTATTTGTTGCATAAAAATTAAAAATAAAATCCTATAATGAAGATAAATCTATTAAATTTCACAATAATACTTTTACTCTAATTTATCATCTTAATATAACAATTTTTGAATTTTTATATTTATTAAATTATGAAGGTGACAACTTTGAAATCATTTTAAATAAAATAATATAAGTGTCATAATCACATTTATAAGACTCCAAACGGTTATATATTAGGTAATTGGATGATTATGGTATAGATATAAACTACCATAAATTTTGGTTCAGTTTTTGGGCCTTTTAATGGGTATTATTATTTCAATAAAAACTATATTACAGATTTTTCACTTAATAAATATTTTCTGCATCATTAATGTATCACAATTAATGAAAAATATTTAATCCCTAAAAATAATAAATAAATTATCATGATTTGTATAATTTTATTATATTTCCGTATAATATTCATCTTCAATGTTTTATGATGTTTATCACTAAATTTAAATTATTATACTTATAAGATTTAAGAGAGTGACATGTTGTCACTTTCTTTGGTTTTAATAATAATTAAATTATTTTTGTGGTCAAAAGTCCATAAAATGAATCTAATACTACCATTAGGTGATATGGGTCTTTTTTTAGCCATCCAATAGAATTTTGGCAGGTTTTAGGGTAAATTTATAATATTATATTTACCCGTAATTACCCGATTTACCTTTAACTATGGTAAATAAAATATATCGTAGTTACTATTCATAATTCCCAAAAACAAAAAGTAGCCTATTTACATAATTTGGACCCACTGATTCCAAATATGGAATCCATTTTTTCAAATTCAATACACATAAGTTGCATAAATTAAATTAAACTTAATCCTGTTGTCGAATGAAAACAGGTTTTTGTTTAAAACATTGCAAAGGATTGAATTGATTTAACCTACGAATTCAATGTAAAATAAATGCTAATGACATACATTATATTAAATGGTAAAAATATATTCTATTTATACTTTCAAACCATTCAATATTATAATTTAACCACATAAGTTATTACAATGAAAAAAGTTGTTTTTAATTTAAATATAGCGTGTTTTTACTATTCATTAAAATATGATTGTTATCAGAATAATATGAAAAATTTATCCAAGGTAAAATTTTATACCCATCTTCCAAAGAATAATTTTATTTTGTAAAATTGAACTTATAAAAATGTCAAAACTATATTTAATGTGGGTGCGCCATCAAAAGGCGGGAAAACTGCATTTTAAAAAAAAATACTAATTTTACCCGAAAAATTTATTTTGTTCTTATACCATGTTCTAAATTTTTTTTAAGATGAATAATATTGTTATAAAATTAAAATTATATTTAATACTATTCATAATTGCTAGTTCATAATAATATTATAATAATATATCGTTGTTTAGTAAAACCCGGTATTGTGTACAACACACGCTATCGGGGAAATTCGCGATTGCGTGTAATGCAACCCAAGTCAGGGTTGCGTGTCGTGAATGACTCTTTTGTTTTTGCGTATAACAAAATCCAACCATATTTCATTTATACATTGAATAAATATATATATATATATACTCAATGTTGCGTTGAATAACTACTATCAAACTAACTTGAAATTGTGTGTAACATGGTCCAAGATTAGTGTTGCGTATACTGCAAGCTAATACGGTGTTGCGTATATTGCAAGATAATCTTGGTGTAGTGTACAACATAATATATAAAATAAATTAAAAAGAATATATATTATAAAATCTTGGGTTGTTACATTCAACCCCCCCCCCCCTTAAAATTAATTTCACCCTTGAAATTCGTCGGGGTTATAAATCGTTTACTATTCATAGAAACCCACATCGTAAAAAGGAATACTAAAAATAAATTTTAAAAACTAAAGTATGAAATGTAACGATTACCCAAAGTAACTCATCACTACATTTCCATATAGGAGAACATAGGTGAAAATATGGATATGGACGAAAAATCTAACCATCATGTTCTGATGGAGAGTGGTTGAGAACATGGCTATGAAAAACCCAACCATCACAAAGCCATAAATTTGTGATGATATAAGGTACCATCTGATTCATCGAATATAAGGGCACTAGGACAACATTTTTGGTTTTCAAGATCATTTCCCTAAAGTTGATGAATTAAATGAAACACTTACATGATTTTGGAACAATCTCACTGTTGATCAGGATTTGAAAAATTTCCATTTCATCTCTTAAAGAAATGAAGTTGAATTTGTTATTTGTGAAGTGTTAGTAGATCATGTGATAGAATGATGGGTCATTCCATCTGTTTCAAAAAAAAGGTTAACAAAAGTTACAAGTCCATATAATGGTGATATTAATCATATATAGTTCCAAAAATCGACTTATACATTATTTATCATACTGCTTAATACAATAAAACTAATTTCCATTAACCAGGGACTTCCTGTAGGCCAGTTGTAGGCGATAAAGGCTAGTCTCACTTCGGTTGTGGGTTCGATTCCCACAGCCTTGTCTGACGCGATGGGTCGTCGCCCGTCCTGCAGGTTTTCCTTTTTCTAAAACTAAATTACTATAACATCCCATCAATAATATCGAAAAAGTTCTTTCATTAAACAATACTAACATATGTCCAACATAATCCATTCCAATCTTTAGGCTTATCTAAAATACTTTGGTCAAATATCATAGTATAAAGAAAATGATTACTTTAAATTTCACATAACAATCACGTGAATGCCATCATTTATCCTTCATATATCGTAAGATATATCTTGTTGGTCAAATTAGAAACATGTCAATTCCTTAATCATGTATTCTCTTGAAGAATGAATACCCATTAAACCTTAGTGAAAACATGAATGTTGTTAAATTTCAACACTTTCCACATACAAAAATCCCAAAAATTCTATATACTGAAACCATAATATCACTTAGTCCTTATACCAGTCATTAGCTCATGAATTCTATCAAACAACTCATTATCTCCTTATCCTTTCATTATGCACATATTATATGCCTTCCAAAAATATTTGAATAACCTTTCATGGTTACTGGTACCATTCATCATATACATTCAAAACTCAAGCAAAGGCAATAGTGTAACAATCCTTAGATTTTTCATTATTCTATAGTACCATACATTATTCGGGATAAACATACAATCATTACACTACCTTCTTAAACCATTGATCGAGCTTCAACAATTATTTTATCTCACACATCATTTGTAGTCTCTTCATTATCATCAATATAAATACTACTCATATGACCTTGATGATTCTTTTCATGAGACTTTCCCTTAGGGAATTGGTTTGCATATTGCCTGTACATTCCACATTTAAAACATTTAACTATTGTTGATGTATTAGAAATACCATTATCTTTTTCCATGGTGTTAACTAAACCTTTTCCATTGAAATTACTGGATTTGTGTCCTTCTTTTCCACACCCAAAGCATCTTCCAGTTCTTTTGAAACATTCACCCAGATGCCTCTTCCCACATTATTTACATGAGGGGAATTGAACTTTCTTTCCTCTATGATAATCATGAAACTCCATCTTTCTCTTATTAGCTGAGTCATGAAACTTACCAAAGTTGAGATTATTGATCATATTATGAGATTACTGATTAGGCATAATAAAGATATTTGGACTTCCAGATCCAATTTCATTTGTTTTCTCATGAAGAATATCATTCCATTGTCCATCATATCCTCCATTATCGTGATTCTTCCGGTGTCGAGCCATTTTCTAAAACCCAAAAAAGTAGTGTGAGAGGCCAAAATCATATTCAAGGGGGGATTACCTTCAATATCTAACATCTTAGGTTAAATCCTAAGATCGTTACTGTAGTTCTAGGACTATATCCTATACGTATACTTATCCTTAGGGACATCCCTAAACATACCTTAGAAATATCTTTAGGGATCTCACTAATGTTTTCGCATCCTAGTTTCCAAAGGTTGACTAAACCTTTCCTCTGATACCAACTATAGAGACCCGAAGCTTGACGTACATGGACATTACATTACTTTTCGGAATACTTAATACATAATGAAAACAGACACACAAGGACCATAATAGTTTATTGTATTTGGAAACTCGGAAAAATAATCTTCTAATCGTGATGAAAGATCTTCAACATCTCCCATAAATATCGTCCCATTTTTGTTTCCTTACCTAAAATATTTATTTTAATCCTGGGGTAAAATAAAACATAAAAAGGTTGAGCTCAAATGCTCAGTAAGGGAAAACATAGAGAACATAAAACAATCCATAAACATTTGAAAGCAAAAACTTGATCATGAAATTTAAACATCAAATTCTTGAGCAAAGACATAAATCATGGAAGTACGTAAGGCATATATCATAATGGAACATCAACCATGATAAAATATAATGGGAAAAAACATGTAATTTTGGAAACCATTCATCACTTGTTATGATTTCCATAGTATCCAAGGCATTGCTGCAAAGACCATCTTAGTGGACAAAGTCCCTTTCTGAATCGAGTTCACTCCTCATTTCAGTCCTTGTACACTGAACCAGATTAACTTACCATTCCAGCCATGTCTATCTCCTGAGATATAAATCTTTACCCAATTAATTGGAGGGAGATATAGGTCCCACCCATCAAATAATGAAATCATTCTTACTTGTGACACAAAATAAACATACATCATTCACAATAACCCAACAAATAAAATGGGTTTCATAAACATCATCCCATCATCAAATAATCAATATAAAAGAAATGGATATCATTTCATAATTAGAAAATTGAAACCATATAAATCATAGAGTCATTATACTTGAAACATACACATATGAAATAATGTCATCTTAGATGGAAAATGGTTTTGATAAAGCACTTGAAATGAATTCTTGAGGAAAATATCCTTTCTTCTTTGAAATCATTTTCTTTTCACAAAATGCCATGAAATTTTAAAAGGAAATGATTTTGTTGAAAATAGTCATGAAATATATTGGAGTAATCTTCATGAAAATAAAGATTTATAAAACCGTAAAAATCCTTTCATTCCGTATTAGTTAAAAAAACATTCTCCTCGTACTTTTTTCAGAAAAGTCAAAAAGTACCTCGTATGGTAAAAAAAGAAAGATTCCTTACATACCATGTAGTAAACGTAAAAAATGGGTAAAAAGTACATTAATTATAAATGAAACCGTTTTTAGAAAACAAGGACATGGATGATAAATATAACCCCAGTAAATACTTACGTATAAGCAATCTCGGATAAAAAAATGAGATTTGCAAAATTATCCCTTACCTTAGGTCCGATGTGCTTCGTATGGATCCGAACCTCCTGTATAATGATTTAAATAATGTTATTCACTTATTAAATAATCATATTAATTGTTATTATATCATATATGTTTCACTTATGACATTATATTACCCGTTCTTTTGTAAATTCCATGTTAAAGCATCATTTTGGGTAAAATCATTTCATTTATCGTATGTGTTTCTACTTGTCGTTCTTGATATTATTACATATATCCTGATTTAAATAATTCCAGAATGTAAAACATGATATATATATAATATATAATCATCATATACATATATATTATAGATCGATAAAAGGAATGAAATACACCGTTCATGGAGACGGTAGGCCGTGCGTATGCATGAACGTTGTTTTCGTTTCCTTATTGAATTGAATGAAACTAAATAGATGACATACATATATATATACAGAAATCCAGTAGCATTATTATTTCATATATTTCATTATTATTCATTATATAGACTTTATGATCATTCATGTATGGTTAACATGGATAATGAATCTCATCGCGTCTTGGAGACGGTAGTCCGTACGTACACACGAGCGATGATATCGTTCCCATAATTATTGAATATAATTGGAGTGGATGATATAATATATCAGAATCAGTATGATGTTATAATAACCATATATAGTTATTCTTTACACCATTATAACCATCCATGTAAGGTGTTGGTGGAAAAAGAGATTGCACCACGGCGTGGAGACGGTATTCCGTACGTACGCACGCACAATGATTTTGTTTACCGTAGGATAGATAGAAGGTGAAATATGGTTGTTTCATATTTATAATAACATATCAGTATATGATAGATACTGATGTTATTACTTCATAATGAAACAACTAAAGAAGAGGGAGTATAAGAAGAATGGAACTTGAAGAAAATGGTAGAAGGTATTACCTTTTTCTCGAAGTGCCTCCTTTAAACATTCTCTTAAGGCACTAAAATTGGCCTCCGAAGAAGACCCAGACCTCTAGGATGTTCCTAGGGAAGTGGATAAGATAATTTTTCAGGGTTTGGCCGAGCTTTAAGGCTTAAAGTGGTGTGAGGAAGAGAGGGAGGAGGTTCCCTTTTATAAGGGAGGAGAGGGGCACCTTTCGAAATCTTAAAAATATTAATTTATAATAAATCTAACCCCACTTATAAAACACCAAAATTGACTCATATTCTAATACTAGATGATATAGGGTTGTAATGTAGACAAAAAATAAAATTTCTACGTGTTAGGAAATTATTTTAATCATTATAAACTTGATTTATCCTTACTTAATCAATTTAATTTTATTTGTGGTAATAACATTCTAAATTTTAAATTATAACAAATAATTAATTATTTGTTGTTAATTGTCCATAATTGGATACTTAATAACATTTTAGACCATATAAATTTAAATTTATGTTTTTATATATTTTTGAGATTTTTAAACGATTTTATAATATGTTATTTTTATAAAATAACAATAGTGCCAATTTTAACACTGTTCATTTATATGAATTTAAATAAAATATATACAGAATATATGTTCTAACAAAAAGAATTAATATATTTATAAAAGGTCTTATGTATCTATAAAATTAGTGGAGAACAATAAATAGTTCATACAATGTTTATTTTATTATTTTTAAAACCATTTATTTGGTTTATCTCTTAATAAAATAATTACTACAACATTTGTGTATAATTATTTAATATAATTATTTGTTGCAAAAAATTACAAATAACATCCTATGATGAAGATATATCTATTTCCTTTCACAATAATATTTTTACTCGAAATTATCATCTTACAATCACAATATTTAAATTTTTATATTTATTAAATTATGAAGGTGACAACTTTGGCATCATTTAAAATAAAATAATATAAGGGTCATAATCACTTTTATAAGACTCCAAATGGTTATATATTAGGTAATTGGATGATTATGGTATAGATATACACTAATAAGAAGTTTTGGTCAGGTGTTTGAGACTTTTAATGGGTATTATTATTTCAATAAAAACTATATTACTGATTTTTCTCTTAATAAATAATTCCTGCGTCATTAATGTATCACCATTAATGACAATTATTTAATCCCAAAAAATTCAAAATAAATAATCATGATGTAGATAATTTTATTTTATTTCTGGATACTATTCATGTTTGATGTTTTATGATGTTTATCACTAAATTAAAATTATTATACTTATAAGATTTAAGAGAGTGACATGTTGTCACTTTCTTTGGTTTTAATAATAATTAAATTATTTTCATGGTAAAAAGTCCATAAAATGAATCTAATCCGACCCTTAGGTGATATGGGTCTACCTTTAGCCATCCAATAGAATTTTGGCATGTTTTAGGGTAATTTTATAATATTATATTTACCCTTAATTACCCAATTTACCTTTAACTATGGTAAATAAAATTTACCGTAGTTACTATTCATAATTCCCAAAAATAAAAAGTAGCCTATTAACATAATTTGGACCCACTGATTCCAAATATTGAATCCATTTTTTCAAATTCAATACAAAGATGTTTCAGAAATTAATTTAAAATTAATCTCGTTGTCGAATGAAAACGGGTTTTTGTTTAAAACATTGCAAAAGATTGATTTGATTAAACCGACGAATTCAATGTAAAATCGTTGCTAATGACATAAATTATATTAAATGGTAAAAATATATACTATTTATACTTTAAAACCACTAAATATTATAATTTAACCACATTATTTATTACGATGAAAAAAGTTGTTTTTAATTAAAATATAGCGTGTTTTTACTATTCATTAAAATATGAAAGTTATCAGAATAATATGAAAAATTTACCCAAGGTAAAATTTTATATCCTGATTCCAATGAATAATTTTATTTTGTAAAATTGTACTTATAAACAAGTCAAAAACTATATTTAAAGTGGGTGCGCCATCAAAATGCAGCAAAACTGCATATTTTTAAAAATACTTATTTTACCCGAAAAATTTATTTTGTTCTTATACCATGTTCTAGAAAATGTGTAAGATGAATAATAATGTTATAAAATTAAAAATTTAGTCAATAATTTTCATAAAGGATAGTTCATAATAATATTATAATAATATATCGTTGTTTAGTAAAACCCGGTATTGCGTACAACACACGCTATCGAGGAAGGTCGTGATTGCGTGTAATGCAAGCCAAGTCAGGGTTGCGTGCAGTGCACGAATCCTTTGTTGTTTCATATAACAAAATCCAACCATATTTCATTAATACATTGAATATATATATATATATACTCAATGTTGCGTAGAATAACTACTATCAAAAAAACGTGAAATTGTGTGTAACAACATCCAAGATTAGTGTTGTGTATACTACAAACTAATACGGTATTGCATATAGCGCAAGATAATCTTGGTGTAGCGTACAACAGAAGATATAAAAGAAATTAAAAAGAATATATCTTATAAAATCTTGGGTTGTTACAGTATTTAAAGGGACTTAATTTCAAATACTATTTCCTATCATGGTATAACTGTAATTAAAAATTAGTGGAGCAATCTGGAGTGAGTGATTTATATCCTTAAATCACTCCTTTTTCTAGACACATCAGGTTACATAAAGAGAAGTAACCTAGACAGAATGAAGAGGCTATGGGAATGTTTATGCTTCCATTTTCATCAATTTTTTGATGATTATTGCATTTAATGGTTTCAAAAAGGTCATGCATTGTTCTTGTAGGAATGTAATCAACATATTCATGGATAATCCTGAAAGGTAACCCATGGATGTAGAAAAATGTATACTATAGTATATTAAAGGTTATGATATTTCTCACTATTTTACAAGATGAATTAATCCTTATAGGGGTTTTTCACATGGAATTTGGCATAGATTCATAAACATACCATCCCCCCTATCAATGTTCTCATATATAATTGAATAACTCTGAGATAAATTATGAAACAATAACATGTGGTTTCACTCTCTCTAAAAGTAGTAGAGTAAATTGTAGTAAAGAAAGTATTGAATGATTTGATTTAGTGAAAGGGTGGTTTAAGGATCTCAAAAAAGTAGAGAATATTGGAATATTATTCTATGACTCTCAGAGTAAGACTCACATAGCCAAAAATTATTTGTTTCACTATAGTACAAATAATATTCACTTCAAGAATAACATTATCAATAATATTTTTGATGATAAAGTGGTGGGGAAATTTAAGGAAGATTGAGTTCAAAATATTGTGGATATTTAAACTGGTGTCATTGTCTATGAAATTTTATATTGGTGTTGCACGTTAGTGGGGATGGGATTACTAAAAACCAAAGTAATACTGTGATCACAATGAATGTATTGGAAGAGGAAATTATGGATTATCATATGTTTATGAAGGAATTGGTGAATCATAAAGTATAATTATTATGTAATATGTTGTTAGACATTCTAGATTTGAGAATCATTTTTATGATATGTTTTGTATCTTATATAATGGTAAGTCTCGGAAAAACAAAAAATATAATAGGCTTGATATTATAGACTGACATAAAAGTAGTCTAGAAGACTAGAATAATAGAAAAACAATTTCTTAAATCAGTATTTTATATCAAGTAAAAAAGTGTGATGAAATATGGATGATGGGATTATAGAACTACATTATTTACTAGTCAATGGATGTTAGGGAAGTTTAACCTATAGGTACCCAATGTTGTCCTTAGTCAAAAATGGTCTACCCATAAAGATTATAAATAAATAAATCATTTTTTTTTGAAATATTTTTTAGAGATCATTTATAAATAGATGGGCACCAGTTATATTCCTTTACGTATTTCTAGTTGTAATTTTTCTTCCAATTTGAGGTTTTGTATATAGGATTTTTGATTTATTGAGTATTTTCTCTCAATAAAAACATATACTCTTCTCCTCATATAGAGGGTGATTATATTTAACCCAAATTATTCCATTGTGATGTTATTTTAATTTTGTATCAATCAATTACGTACATAATTTATTACAAAGAGGTGGAATATAGGTCTCTGTCTAGGTTTATCTTTGTTATCTATTATAAATATGTTGATTCTATGGGTTTATTATAATTTAAATAGTTTACAGACATTGTATTGAATGTGAATCTCTAATAATTTCTTCTTATTTCAGTGATTCTAGACCTAAAAGTTTCCTATGGGGAATTATCTATTTAGGTTCATCCCTATCATGTAATACCCTAAGCTTCCATGGTATGTTTCCCTTTGAATAATTCAATAGCTTTCATTGTACGCAACTTGGAGTTTTAACACACCAAAACCAATCAAACTACCCTTTATAAAATAGTAATAACCAATTTTTGAAATTTTATAAATTTTATATTAGAAAATGGGATTTATTCTGGAATTTGGAATATCAAATTTATCTTAGGGTGAAATTTTGGTACTTTTCTAAAAACATTCAATTTTTTAAGAATAGTGAAAATACAAAATTTTAAATAAAAAAATATTTGTAATCAAAATAATTTATATAGTTAAATTACAACATTGAGTTCTTTTAATCTATTATTAGATCATATATTTATCATTTAATATAATTTATGTCATTTTATGTGATTTCACATTTAAATAGGACATAAACAATTGTCACTCTTTTGATAGTTATTTGTTCATAAAAACACGCTTTTGGATTTGACAACGTGAATTAATTTTAAATTAATTTCTGTCACTTCTATGTTTTGAATTTTAAATAATTGATTCAATTTATGGAATTAGTATGTCCAAATTTTGTAAATAGGTAACTTTTATTCTTTTTGGAATTATGAATAAATACATTTGTAAATATTTTATTTACTATTGTTAAAGGGTAGATCTGGTAAATAAGAGTAAAAAATAAGATTATAATAATATTAAATAACCTTAATTTTTTTCTTATTCCCATTGGTTGATAAATTTCTGACCATGGGAATCCTTGGTTATATTTTGGGACCCCATTATGCCACTTGAGAGTGATAATGACACTTTATATTAATTAATTTAAAGTAAAGATAAAAATCACATAAACATTCATTGTTTAGTAAAACAATTTTTAAATGGGGTAATATAAGTTATCATTTCAATTATAAAGACTAATAATAAAGATAAAATTATTTCATACATAATATTATTTTATTTATAATTTTTAGACATTAAATAGTTAAATTTATTTATGACACAATAGTGATGCAGTAATTACCTTATTAATGAAAGATCAAATAAATTGTATTATAAATATTAAAATAAATATAATTTAAACGTTTTAATGAAATACACTCATTTTTTAGGTGAATATGACATGTTAGGGTTGATTTAATGTATTTGGTTTGAAGTAATCATGTTTTGATGACTTTCACAAATACCAAATACTAAATAGTGACAAAATTGACGTAAATGAGTTTTTAAAACAAATATTATATTATTAAATTATATAATAGTAATAAAAATCTAAGGTTCGGAAAAAGAACTTAAATAATGATAGGTATATAATTAATGAACCAGTTTTGGTTCTATTGGCATTTTATAGTAAGTTAATTAACCAATTATTTTAATAATACAAGAATACATGGTAAAAGATAAACTATTTAACTAAGAGTTAAATCCTAAAGATAAGGTTAATATTGTGACCCAAACAAGTCTAAATCCTCTTGGATGAGAGGTTTTAGACCCATACTCACCTTATCCTCTAAATAAATTATTTTGGGGCCATTATGAACCTAATATAATTTTATTATGAAACAATATTTCAATCTTTTCCTAAGGTTCCCCTCACCTCTCTTATAAAAGGGCACTTCCCCTTCTCTCAAAATCACACATAGAAAGACTTTTTTCTTCGAAGAACCCTACCCAAATAACCTTAAATATTACTTGCCTTCATCCTAGAGGAATTACATTGGTTAGAAAGCCAACCTATGATCCCTTTTGATCAAATCAAAGGAAGAACCCGAAGAAGAGGTAAAAATTTCATCACCTCTTTCAAGTTCTTTTCTTCTTCCACTTCCACTTTCATTATTGTCTCTATTGTAAAATAATAGCTCCAATATATTATATATGATGTGATGTTATATAAATATGGTACATCCATATTCTTTATTCTATCCATCCTATAAATGACAATGTCACCATACGTGCATATGCACGACTTACAGTCTCTACGTCGTGGTGTAGTTTGTTATTCAGACACTTAGTTATTTTGGATGGGTATACTAATGAATAAAAATGATGTTAATAATAATTATAACCTATTAATAATTCTTTATATATGATATACCATCCAATTTAATACAATTTCCCCACCAATATAATGATATTATCTCTTGTGCATACGTATGGATTATTGTATCCATCAATGTGATGACATTCATTCCTCATCGCAATCAGTCAAGAATAATTTTCATTTTATTATTAAAAATAATTTTTATGAACATAATATTATTCTGTATATGAAACAAATACATCATATCTATAAAAAACTTGGCTTATGTAACCAAACATATTAAATAAAAACAATTTGTTAACACTCGAAATGATCATACTACTAAAATATTATAAACAAAGTAATATTATAGGGTCATACATGATATCATATTTATGTATATAGTTCTTGTATTATTTAATAGCAATGATTCAACTATTATATAGGAGTTTAGAGTACCCTCGACTAAGGAAAAGTACAAGGTACATGTTAATTTCATAATCTCTTTATTATTTGTGGTTGTTTTTACAAAAGTATCTACTAGGATCTCTTTATAATCTACATCCATGTTTCTTAAAAATTAATTTCAATTTTTTTTACTATTTACAAGACAATGGGTTAAATTAATTTATACCCTTGCGGGAATTGTTATAAAATGGTTTGAATGAAATATTTCCGTCATTTTCCAAATAAAGTACTTTATGACATTTTCGATAAAATTTAGGTAAGAATGTCTTTTTTAATTTATATGGTGGGTGTGGCTATTTTCATCTATTATATAATTGTCAAACATCTCATACAATCTTATAATTTTTTTTCAAAATAAATGTTTTCTTTTATAATTATGTGACTTTTAAATGATTTCAAAATAAAAATAGATATTTATTTCAAATAGTTTTCAGTTCATCTATGTCAACATCCGTTGATGGATTTTAAACATGTTTGAAGTTGATTTATTATGATAAAAATCTTCCATATTGTATTAAAGGTTTTGTGGTATGATTGACGGTGGAAGTTTTATTTTTACCATTCATGGTTTATGGATAATGTATTGACATTTCGTATGCTAGTTCTAAAATGAATGTTTATGTTATGTTTAAACCTTTTCGTATAAAGAATGCATTGGACTTAGTAAATGATGGGTGGAGCCCGCTATGGTTCCTAGATGCATCAGTAGGTCTCATGAGACAAAATAGTGACTTGGACCAAGGCCTTGAAAAATCGTATTTCTAGTCTTGGATGAAGGCCTTGACTATGTGGTTATGAAGTCTAGCATTATGCATTTTATCTTTATGAAAGTGGCTATTGATATTGCATGTGATTATTTCACTAGTAGAATATCCATGTGAATAAGTAAATGGAATTATTTAATTTTACCTTTTCTGTATTATGCTGATGTTTATGTTTAAAAGGATTTTTATAGTCTTAAACATTTCATTAAATGTTTATTCTTATTTATAAAATTTTCTGCTATATTTTTATCCTTACTAAGCATCTGAGCTCACCTCTTTCTATGTTTAATTATTTCCCCAAGATGCGAAGAAGTATTTTATGGCTGACCTACTAAGATTGGCTAAGGATATAAGTGTGTTCAAAAGGGGAAAAACTATTATTCATGTTTTTATTTCTTGATGTAATGTAAAACTTATGAATGTATCTCATACTTCAAAGGCTACTAAACTGGTTAGTCTTTCGGGACATGATTCCTTGTATCATTCCAATGTTATATAATAATGCACTGACTCTATGTAACTGGGTTCAGAAAATTATAGTTGGTATCAGAGAAAGTTTAGTACAAACCTTAGAAGCTAGATTTAAAAAAACATTGATTAGAGAATATTACCCTTAGATAGACTTTCAGTATTTGTATAGAAGAACTTCCTAGAAATTTGGTGATGTAAAGATTTTGTGAGTTTTCAAATAAATACATCGTTATATGGATACGATCAGGTAGAGGCGGCTCTGGCACAGATGTACCTATCGGTAAAACCTGAAAACACTGCTTTTATCTAGACACAAATGGGAATTGGTGCACGAAAATGGGCCTTGCTTCCCTCTTGGTTACGACACTCCTGGTGGATATGCTTAGTATAATTATAATTTTCATTACAAACCATTATGAAGGGATTATGAGTATATTTTTGACAATCATTTTTTTTTGATTTTCAAAAAGCCGGTTTGAGGGTAGCCGGTTCCCCTACAAGCCGGTTTGAGGAGAATCGGAAAACCACATCATCGTTTCAACAAAATTCACGAGATTAAAGCGGGAAAACCAAAAACAAAATCAAACGCGATGGTGACCACGTGTCCCCCCTCGATCCACGAGTCCATAACGCAACTGCACGCCGCTCTGTCACCTCGGGCTGTGCCACCACGCCCTGACACCACGGACGAACTGTCGCCTCGAGACGCGCATCCAAGTCGCCGGCGAGACGCGCCGGTCCTACTACCGATTCACCGCCAGCAACAGAAGAGTCGCCGACCAGACGCCACCATCAGCCCGTCCACCGGAGAAGAAGCAGGAACACATCCACCAGGAAGAAGGTGGGCTTCACCAGCATTCGACAATTCCACTACGCCGAGGCCAAGAATCATCCACCGCGGAAAACGCCAACACGCAGTGAGAAGGATTTAGAGCGCTCCGAAGAGTGTGTCGTTGAGAGAACCTGTCTTACACTCAAAGATCCATCCAAGAACGCATCAAGAATCCAACGAAGCAGAGATCCAAGTCCAAAGGAACCATTCAACCCCCAGCCAGATACATCGGAAAGAGATCCATAAACGATAAACAACCATTCAGAAAAAACAGCACAACCATCAACCATTACCTCCCTGAACGAGGGACCGGTGAGGCTCACACTGCTGACCACAACTGCACAAAGAATGATTAAACCCCCCGCACCGCCATCCAGAACATCCACAGATGCAACTCTCAACCTTTAAAACCTAAATCATAGAACAAAGTGACAATCTTACCCGGCCAGACCAGGGACTCAGGCGCCGAAACAACATCGAGTCGCGAAGACCCCGATACGCGCAGGATGAGTCCAAACATGGTATCGACAGGGAGGAGAGCACCACCTCAACCTCTGAAACAGGGAGGAAGAAGAATCGATCCGTGCTGGAGGAGGCGGCACGAGAGAACCTTAGCGGTGAGCAGAGCCCCTTACGGGCTCATTTGGTTCCCCTGAGATATCGGAAAAAAATTATGAGTATATACTTTGTAAAAGAAAACATTTTTATGATTATGAATTATATCTATAAACTGTTCAATTTTTGTTAATTGGTTTACATGTTTGGAATTTTGTATTTCAATTCATAATGTAATCTAGTGTATGCCATTGTTTAGAAATTGAACCAAGTGGAAGGAATGGAAACCATATTAACTGATTTAATCCATGTAGGGATTTCCCTTTTACTCAAGATAATTATACTAGAGCTGGTGATGCAAATGGTGATGATCAGCTTATCCCCATACTAGGAAAACTCACCCAGGTTATGAATATTAACCTTACCCATATGGGGAACTTTAATCCACAACATGGAGGATAAATGTTAGACCACTTCATGAGGAAAAAACCACCAACATTAAATGGTAGTACAAATCCATTAGTAGTTGAGAAATGGATAAATTCCATAGAGAAAATATTTCATTCTTGAGGGAGTAGAAAAAGGAAAAAAGTTTTCATGGAATTTTATCACCTCATGGGAGATACAGATCAATGGTGGTCATTAATCTAAAACACAAAGGAAGATGAAGAGGTATAGAATGTGGAATATAGGGAGTTTAAAGAATTTTTTTTAGAAAAATGTTTTCCTCGTGACCATCGAGCGGATATGAAGAGACAATTTCTGAGTCTGAGGCAAAAAAAGGATGATAATGTTGCAAAGTATGAGGCTAAAATCAAAAGGTTAGAAAGGCATGCATCAGATTATATATGTATCCCATGGATTAAGATTGATCTATTATTTTATGGGTTAAAACCATTTCTCTATCGAGCATTAGTCTCATAATCCTTCTCATCGTATGAATATATATTCTCGTGTGCTATCAAGACAGAAAAGGATTTCTCTATGTATTAAGACATTAAAACAAAGAAATAAAAAAAGAGATCTGCTAGCACTCTGGAAATGGAAATAAAGGGAATAATGGGAAAGTTAAATATCCATCCTATTGTAAATGTGGGAAGTAACACCCTGGTTCCTGCCTGAAGGGAATGAGAGTTTGTTACAAGTGTGGTAAAAAAGGCCCCCAATCTTGTGATTCCAATTGAAAGTAAGAGGTTGACAATATTGAATGACACAGTTGTAGATAAAATGGGAATTATGAAAATTAATGTCTTATATGCCAAGGGAACTTACCTCAGAAAAGGAAAAGGTAACTTACCTCAGGTATGTGCATTACAATTTATAGTAATTCCTTTTGGATTGACTAATTCACCCTCTATCATCATGGATTTAAGGAATATAGTTTTACAAGGAATATCTTGATGAAATTGTAGTGGTATTTATTGATGATATTTGGGTATACTCAAAAATCTAGGTTGATCATGAAAATAACTTGTGCATTATTTTATGGAATCTTAGAAGAAATTAATTATATGTAAAATTTAAAAAATGTGAATTCTGGATTTAGGATATTTCTTTTCTTGGACATCATGTCTCTAGGGATGGAATCTATGTTGATCCTTAAAAGGACAAAGCAATAAAAGAATGGCCAGCAAGAACGCGTATAATTGAGGTACGTATTTTTATTGGTTTAGCTGGTTATTATCGGGGTTTTGGCCATAATTTTTCCCAATTGGCTAACACATTAACCATGCTATCTTTTAAAGGGGTTAAATTTGTTTTGAAAAAAGAGTGTGAAGAATACTTTGATGAACTGAAGAGAAGATTTGTTAATGCTTCTATCTTGACACTACCATCGGGGAACGATTGGTTTTGTTATTTATTGTGATGCTTCAACGAAAGGACTTGGTAGTGTTCTTATGCAGAATGATATAGTTATTTCCAATTCATCACAATAGATAATAATTCATGAACAAAACGATCCCACTCACGATCTTCAGTTATCAACTGTAATCATTTTTCTAAAAATATAGAGAAACTCTCTCTATCATGAAAAATGTGATATTTATAGTAATCACCAGAGTTTGAAGTATATTTTCTCCCAAAAAAGAACTCAACATGAGGCAAAGGAAATGGCCTGAACAACTCAATGATTATGATTTCACTATACACTACCACCCGAGGAAGGAAAATAAAGTAGCATATGCATTGAGAAGAAATGATCATGGAGTTTTTAACAATATGGGAGTTGAAAAGGATTCTATATATATGGATCAAGTAAAGATGGATATGAGAGTAACCATGGAAGGTGAAACATCAATGCTTTTTTCAAATAGTTTCCAAACCATCTCTATGAGAAAGGATAAAAAGTTATCAGACTGATGATGAGGAATTTCAAAAGAAGATTAATGTTGAGAATGATGGGAGATTGAGTGACTTTATATATGAAGATGGAATTTTGAAATTTGGGAAGAGAATTTGTCTTCCTAACATACCTGATCTAATAAAATAATTGTTGGATGATGATCATAGCTCTAATTTCACTATAAAGCCTGGGAGCACCAAGATGTATAACGATTTGAAAGAACATTTTTGGTGGGATAACATGAAGAGGAGAATGCTGATTTTGTGTCAAGATGTATGGTTTGTTAACAAGTGAATGTTGGAAGGCAACATCCTGGAGGAGTCATGCAACCTCTTCCCAAACCTGAGTGGAAATGGGATAAAATTACGATTGACTTTGTCATGGGGATTCCAAAGACTCCAAGAAGGAATGACACAATATAGGTCATTATTGATCATCTTACCATGTCGGCACATTTTCTTCCTATAAGAGAAGATTTACCACTTTAACATCTGTAAATACTATATATTAATGAATATTTAAGACACCATGGTGTACCCCTATCGATTTTTTTTCATGATCCCCATTTTACATAATGATTCCGGAATGGTCTTCAGAAGGCCCTGGATACTGGACTTCATTTGAGCACTGCCTACCACCCTTAAACTGATGGACAATCAGAATGGACTATTCAAACCTTAGAAGACATGTTGAGATCATGCTCACTAGACATTCAAGGTATGTGGGATCAATATTTACCTCTCGTAGAATTTTCGTACAACAATAGTTTCCATTCAAGTATTTATATGGAACCATATGAAGCGCTATATGGAAAGATATGTCACACACCAACTTGTTTGGATGATTTTCATGAAAGAAAACTCTTAGGCCTGATACTTGTGGAGAAAACAATTGAAAAAATTATGACTATCTAATCCCACATCAAAGCAGATCAAGGTAGGAAAAAGAGCTATGCCGATAACTGAAGGAAGGATCAGGAATTTCAAGTAAGAGATCATGTTTTCTTGAATGTATCTCCTTAGAAGGTTGTCATACGTTTCGGTAATAAGGGTAAATTGATTCCCAGACACATCATACATTTCGAAATTCAAGAACTAATTGGAGTTTTAGCTTATCATATGGAAATGCCTCTATGTCTCTCTAAAGTTCATGATGTGTTCCACGTATCAATGTAGAGAAAATACTTGTCTGGCCCAATGCATGTACTCACCTATGAGGAAATTTAACTCTAACTCGATCTGTCTTGTTGTGAAGAGACTGTCAAAATTCTTGATACTAGAGAAAAAGTGCTGAGAAATCGGATGACTCGTCTGGAAATTGTTCAATGGAGAAACCATAATATAGAAGTGGCAACGTGGTAACCCGGGGACCTTATGATGAAGAACCACCAAAATTATTTTATGCAATAATATTCAAGAAATTTTAAGGAAATAATTATTTTAATGAGGTGAGACTGTAAGACCCTAAGAATCCACTATATCTTTCCCTTTGAATAATGTAGTAGCTTGCATTGTACGCGACATGGAATTTTAACTCACCATGACCAACCAAACTAGCAGTTATAAAAGGTAATAACAACTATTTGAAATTTTAAAAATTTAATTTTTCAAAATGGAATTTATTTTTGAATTCAGAATATCGAAATTAGATTAGGGTGAATTTTTTATACTTTTCTAAAAACATTCAATTTTTGATGAATAGTGAAAAATACTAAATATTAATTAAAAACAACTTTTTTAATAAAAATAATTTATAGTGTTAAATTATACTTTTGAGTTATTTTAAAGTATCATTAGATTAAATTTTTATCATTTAATATAATTTAGGTCATTGTATGCGATTTCACATTTAAACTAGACATAAACAAGTGGCAATCTTTTGATAGTTTTTATTTTTTTAAAACATGCTTTTTGTTTTGACAACGAGAATTAATTTTAAATTAATTTATTCCACATCTGTGTTTTGAATTTGGAATAATTTACTCCATATTAGGAATCTTGAGGTCCAAATTGTGTAAAAAGAAAATTTTATTTTTAGACATTATGAATAATTACTTCGGTTATTTACCATGGTTAAACGGTAAATCTGGTAAATAAAAGTAATAAATAATATTATAAAAATATTAAATTACAATAACATGTTCCAAATTCTTATTTTTAGATACCCTTCCGACCATATCCATCCTTGGGTCGATTTTGGGACCCTGTGGAGCCACATGAGAGTGATAATGACACTTTATATTAATTAATTTAATGTAATGACAAAAATCACATAAACATATATCGTTTAATAAACCAATTTTTAAATGTGGATATATAAGTTATATTTTCTACTATAAATACTAATTATAAAGATAAAACTATTTCATACATAATTTTATTTATTTATAATTTTTAGACATTAAATAATTAAATTTATTTATGACACCATGGTGATGCAGTAATTACCTTATTAATGAAAGAATAAAATAAATGGAATTATAAATATTAAAATAAATATAATTTCAAAGTTTTTATGACATAAACGAATTTTCTTGGTGAATATGAAATGTTAGGGTTGATTCAATGTATATGGTTCAACATAATCATGTTTTGAAGAATTTCACAAAAACTAAATACTAAATATTTTGAAAATTGACATAATTGAGTTTCTAAAACAAATATTATATTATTAAATTGTATAATAGTACTAAAAATATAAGTTTCTTCCAAAGAACTTATATAATGATTGGTATGTCATTAATGAGCCACTTTGGGTTCTCTTGTTATTTTATAGTACGTTTATTATCATATTATTATAATAATACTCGAATACATGGCAAAAGTTAATCTATTTAACTAAGTGTTAAATTTAAAAATAAGGTTTATATGGTGACCCGAACTAGTCTAAAACCTGTTGGCTGAGAGGTTTTCGACCCATAAAAAAATTATCCACAAATTAAATCATTTTTGATCCATTAGAAACCTAGAATAATTTTACTATAAAATAATATTTCCATCTTTTCGTATGGTGCCCCTCACCTCTATTATAAACGAGAACTTCCCCTTGTTTCAAAATCACACCTCAAAAGCCATTTTTATCAGCAAAAACCTTCCCAAATATCCTCCCAACATTAATAAATTCATTATAGAGGCCTTCTTTTTATTATCAAGCCATATTAAGGATTCCTTTTGATCAAATCAAAAGGAAGAACCCGAAGAAGAGTTAAATATTTCATCACCTCTTTCAAGTTATTTTCTTCTTCAAAATCCTCTTTATTTGTTGTTTCCATTATAAAATAATAAATCAATTATCATATATATTCTTTGATTTTATTATAAATATTTTACAGCCATATTCATTTAATTTATCCATTCTATAAATGAAAAATTCACCATACATGCGTACGTACGGGTTACTGTTTCACGTCGTGGTATTGTTTGTTATTCAAACACTTCATTATATTGTATGAGTATATAAATTAATATAACTAATGTAAATAATAAATATTACATTTTAATGATTATTTATATATTATATACAATCTAATTACATACGATTTTACCATAAATATATTGATATTGTCGCTTGTGCGTAAGTAAGGATTACCGACTCCACAAACGCGATGAGATTCATTTCCCATCGTAATCATTCATGAATAATTTTTATTTTATGTTTAAAAATAATGTTTAAGAACAAAATTTTATTCTATATGTGAATTAAATACATCCTATCCATAAAAAACATGGCTTACTTAACCAATAATATAAAGGAAAACGATTGAGTTAACAACCGAAATGATGATACTACTAAAATATTATTAATAAAAACATTATTAGAGGGTCATATAGGATATAATATTTATGTATATAGTTCTTTTATAATTTAATAACAATGATTTAACTATTATATATATTTCTAATGTACCCTTGAATTTGGAAAAGTACATGGTAATGGTTAATTTCACTATCTTTTTATTATCTGAGGTTGTTTTTACATAAGTACATATTGGGACCTCTATATCGTCCACATCTATGTTTCATAAAAATGTATTTCAATTTTTTTTTTCTATTTTCATGTATATGGTTTAATGTCATATCTACCCTTGTTTGAATTTTTATAAAATGGTTTGAAAGAAATATTTTTGTCGTTTTCCAAACAAGGTACTTTACGACCTTTTGGAAAAAATTAAGGTAAGAATGTCTTTTTTTAACTTATACGGAGGGTGTGGCTATTTTATGCCATTATATCATCTTTGAGCTTCCCATACATTCTTATAAGAATATATTCAAAATAAATGTTTTCTTTTAAAATTTTGTGACTTTTAAATGATTTCAAAATAGAATGAGGTATTTATTTCAAATAGTTTTCTTTTCATCTATGTGAACATCCTTTGATGGATTTTAAACATGTTTGATGTTTATTTTTTATGATAAAAATCTTCCATATTGTATTGAAGGTTTTTGATATACCTGACTATGGATGTGTTATTTTTACCATTCATTGGTTGTGGATAAAGTATTGAAATTTCGTATGCTAGTTTTAATACAAATATTTATGTTATGTTTAAACGTTTTCATATGAGGAAGGAATTAGACTTAGTAAGTGATAGGTGGAGCCTAATATAGCTCCTCGATGCATCGGTATGTCTCATGAGACAAACTAGTTTTTTGGCACAAGTCCTTGATAAAATCTAATTTGTATTTTTGGCACAAGGCCTTTACCATGTTGTTATGAAGTCTGGAACTATGCATTCCATCATTATGAAAGTGGATATTGATATAACAAGTGATTATTCGCCTAGTAGAATATCCATGTGAATAAGTAAATGTAATTATTTGATTTTATCTTTTCCATATTATACAGATGTTTATGTTTAAAATGCTTTTGTTTTAGTCTTATACATTGCCTTAAATATTTATTCTTATTTATTAATGCTTCGGTTATATTTTTATCTTTATTGAGCATATCATCTCACCCCTTTCTATGTTTAATTTTTTCCTAGGATGTGAAGAAATATTTTATGGTTGGCCTACTGGGATAGTTTAAGGATATATGTGTGTTCAAAATGGGACGAAATGTTGTTGATGTTTTTATTTCATGAGGTAATGTAAAACTTATGAATGTTTTTAGTACTTCCAAGGATACTAAACTGATTGGAATTTCGGGACATGATTCATTGTATCATGTCATTGTTATGTAATAATGCACCGACTTTGGGTAACTGGGGTCAGGGCATTACATATCACGGTTGTAATCTCTATCATGCTAGAGGTTTATAGGTCTAAACTATTATTATCTGTATTAAAAAATACCCAAAAAGGTCTATTTTTTCAGATATATCTATATAATAGTGTGTATCGTCATAGTCACACTACTCATTGAGGATGAAATTAGTGTTAGAAGTTTTTTTCATTATGGAATTATATTCTTGTGGCTCATATAATGATTTGTCTTCTATGGAAAAAAATTAATGTATGAAATTCCAAATGATTCATTATTTAATATATTATGAAGGAAATCTCCTATAACATCTTCAAAATTAACACTGAGATGATACATGGTGTGTTTGAATGTGTGGATATTTTACCAACTAGGAAGTATTTAATTTTATCATGGGAGGTGTTGTCAACATTGAATCCACCTTTATTTTCACCAGGGGTGTGGGGGATATGGATCCTTCATATGTAAATATCAATCCCAATGGGATGGTTTCATGGTTATTGAGATAATAATTTCCCCAAACCTATGGGAAGGATCTTACCTAAATTTTAACTATTGATGAGGACATTACTCACTTCAATTATAATGCCTATATCTGGAAACATATTGAATGGAGGATTGGAAGTAGCTATGCATATTGAATAGACAATTTTATATAAGGGGGGACATTATTGGGTGTCTTCTAATTTTAATAGGGGTTTTCCTTCTCTAATCTGATCACTTTTTTAAGTTGATAATCTTGTGAATAATATTCTTGATTGTCCAAAGCTTATAATCATGTGTCTTCTGATCCTTTATGGTAGGCAGAAGTGGTTAAGTAAACCATGTAGTGGTTTGTATTTAATTTTATATACCATAAAATGTAATCATGTTCCAAGATACATCTATTATTTCTAATTAGTTTGTACTTGGGATTAAATTCATTGGATCCTCCATTGGTATAATATTATGGGTAAAGTGAAGGGATGTATATTTACCCTATCATTTAATTCCCACATAGGGGAATCATCTTCAATAAATCACTAAATTATTATGAGGCTTATTTGAAACTATTTTTAATACTCTCACAATTATTTATATACATATAGAATAATTTTATTGTAAAGATTTGTAAGTATGACCTTCTTCCATATCTCATTAAGCATCTTTAGTTTTTCTTTATATCTTATTTCTAGTGCATGACAGTGGATAAATAAATTTATAACCTCCCATATGTTAGGGTGGAGTTGGGGTATAATCTTACCCTATCAAAATAATAACTTCATATTTAGGGGTAGAAAAGGGATATTGCATAATTTGTAACATATCATCATCCAATTATTTCCACATTTCATATAGATAGGATTCACCTTGAATTGTGTATTAATCTTGTTTCTCTACTTCTATTATTTTTTATCATGTGGATTTATTAGGATGGGTCAAACATACCCAGAAACATTCTAACTCTCATATGTTTAGGAATACTAATATAGTGATATATGAGGATCATTAAAATGGTATATTTTCTATTGATTTCACAGAATCATAAAATAAGGATGAAATCCCCATTCGAGGGGGTGTGGTATTAGGAGGATCTCCTGATATGAAGGTTCCTTTAATGTAATTATAGTATATACTAATTAATTGGACTTTGGTGAAACCATCCTAGTCATTGAATCATTATTTCCAAAGAATACTGGGGTTTATATAATTATTTTAGTGGTCGTGTATATTTATTTCCAAATGAATTTTAAAACATGTCTACCTTATTCCAATAATATTATTAATGCTATTAAATGCGGTTTAGCTATAAAATTATCGGATTCGCCCCAGGTTATTACACTTTATTGTATATATAGGGATGTATAATATTCTATTTAATGTGTACATGGAAAGGAACTCCATGGAGTTTTTCATTATTATTTATGATTTATTTTCTTTTCTATCTATTATTGTCCTCATGAGACTAATTCCCATGACAATATAAATCCCTTTTAAATATAGTTCCTGATTTTGATTCCACCAGAGCATCTAAAAATGGATACTAGGTCCACCAAGATATCATAAAATTGGACTCTCCTGGTGGAAATTCCATAATAATAACATGATCCTTGAGTAGAATGGAAGATTCGCTGGAGGTACAATCCATCTAAAGTTTGGGGTTGGTATGCTCATATGTGGTGTTTGAAGTTATATCACATATTTCAAAGTATCCCCCATGACCTCTTATATGGTTATATCTATTTTTAATTGATGTAAATGGTTCCAAGTGGTACCCCCTGAAACACTATGCGTTAGAATTCAATATGTATGTGACATCCTAATCAACCTTCTCTAAGTAGATATGGAGAATATTATCACGTTTTTGAGAGAAACATATAGAATGTTTATAAGTAGTTATGGGTTCACATGACCCATGATAACATTTGGGTATTGGGATTGCTTATGTAGGATTTGATGGAAATATACCCTAAATACATATAAGTATATGTGATATATATAAGTATTATCTTATTTCATGAAAATATTTATTTTCATGGCCAGGCATTGCATGATTGATGTAAAAATGATAAATTATTATCATTAATTATTTTATAATATTAGCTATCATTTACTGTAATGGTAAATGAGATGCAACTAATAGGGTTAAAAATTTGATATGATGAATGTGTATATCACAAAGATAGAATTTATTTGTATATTTTAATGCATAAATAGAAGAAACAACCCAAGGAGTGTCCTTAATGATTATAAGTATGCGGTTATATGGTGGCTATATAGAGAGTGTATCATTATACAGTGAAGAAACTCAAATATACTAAAATTCTCTCATTCACCTTCCTCTATTGTGTATGAGGTACTAGCATTTCTTTAGGAGAAGATGAATCCTTCAAGAACGTATAGATATTCAACATACCTCAAGGATTAGTACGATGGTTCAAAACATATGTTTATATATTTTTTTAATAATTATTAAATAAATAAAATTAATGTTGGGGTCCTAGAAAATTCATTGATGTGTGGTACATCTATTACAGAAGATATTCATTTCTCTATTTTTATGTAGATTCATATCATCCAACATAGAGATCCTATAACATGGGTTAAATTGCTTCGACATTAAAAAAATTATATCCATAAAAAATTAATAGTTCTTTCTTATTGGTCTATTTTTATGTATTATAAATATTTTGATGAAATGAAGAAGAAAATTGAAAATAGATAATTTCCATTTTCTTGAAAATCAATTTCATATAAAGGATTATCACTTATGTATTTAGGGTACATGATGGAAACCAATCCCTTACCCTAATACAACTATGACATGTAAGGGTAACCAATTCTCTACCATTATACATTGTAAAATTTTTAAGGTTCATCGAGCCTTAGCTTTATATATATTGATCTATGTATGGTTCATCGGGAATTACCCTTATATAAGTATTGTAGACCAAGGCATAAATTTATGTGAAGGGTTCACGTAAAGGTAATTTGTTTTAGAACCCTTATGAAAATAGTTTGTGTAATGGTAGTATGTATAGGTAAATGGTTTTCCCACAACTAAATTTAAATTTAAGACCTTATGTACCCTTACATAGTGTTAATTTTGTAAAATTAATTGTGCTTCATGATGTCTCATGTAAAGGTAATTGGTCACTTACCATCATACAAGTTGTGGTTATATAAAGGTTACTAATATATTTGCATTATGCAGTGTTTCTAGAAGTCCACATAATCGTGAAACTCCTCAATATTAAGCTAACTACATAAAGGTAAAGACTAAAATAAATTTACGCAAAACTATAGATATTGTTTCCCCTTACATAGAGTGTCTATGTAAAGGTTCATAAGATTACCTTTATTTGCGAATGGGTAACTACATAAGGGTAAATATATATTTCTAAATTTTATTTCAATATATTAAATGGTTTTAGTGATTTATAATATGTTTATATATTTGTATAATAGGTTTTTGAGTTGTTTAAATTTTTTAAATTTTTTATTAATTTATTTATTATATAATATTTTGAAATAAATAAATTTTTATGAAACAATTTATTTCAAAATATTAATTGTTAATATTTAAATACGTATTAGACAAATTACATTGAAATTCATATGATATAGAAGTAAATGATTTTATTTTAAGTCACAATAAATAATTCTTAAATGGTTATAAATGTTGAAATAAATCCAAAATAAATTTTTTTTTATTTAAATAATGAATTGTCAATAATTAACTATTTTGAACAGTTCAAAATAAAATGGGGCTTTATTTGGATATTATTTAAACATCATCATAAATATTTTGATGATTGGTATGATCATTGTTAAAATAACGATTAAATATATGAAAATTTGATTATTCGACATGTTTAGATGTAACAAATTGAACTATAAAATGTTCAAAATTCATAAAATATTATTTAAAGACCCTATAATAATAAAAATGAATTTCATCATATTATCCTTAAAATAAAGTGTCTATATTAAAAAAATTTAATCAAATACAAATTATTTCATATTTAAATGAATATAAAATACTTATTTTCAAAATTAATGAATGCCCATAATGTTATGGATAAGATTATTAAATGTTTTTACAGTTAGTATAAATATATGAATTGTTCATAAATTGTATTAACAAGTTCAGATTTTTCTATTTTTTATTATTTAAAGGTTATTCTATGTATATTAATTTTTAGTGAATTATTTACAAAATGTAAATATTTTTTAGGTTTTTTTTGTCAAACTACTTCTATGATAAATTCTTGAATTATATGTCAGGATTGACCCTATAATGATTTTATTTTTTTCATCTACCCAATCCTAGATTTATAATTGATGTTATGAATTCAAATTTAGTTTCTTAATATATTTTCTATAAATTCGGTGTTAGCGTTATGATGATTTGGATTCTATCATGTGTAAATAATTCTTATGTAGATAGACATGGGGCATGACTACCTACATACAGAGAGTATTATTCCTTATTTTTACTGGTGAATAGGGTTATCTATGTTTTTTATTTGTGCATAAACATACACATATGTCTATGAAATTTCATGAAGTATTCATATTCCATATTCATATGAGGAATTTGGATATGTATGGAAATGTTCAACTTCTATTTTTGGGTATGTAAGATAAACTTATAAGGTTTTAAAGGGTTTCACATCAATGGGGATTTAAAATAATTATTTGGTTTAGGGAATAGGATTCAATCCTAGATTACTAGTATCATGAATACATAAAATATAATTATATGAGATAAGATTGTGAGATTAAAATGCCCTTCAAATTCTAAGTGTGATATTCCATCTAAAGTGGTACTCGTAAAGTCCTTGATTATACAAATGCATATTTTCCTATAACTTTTAGAGGACCTAGGATTTACTTGTAAAAGGAATGAATAAAATTAATGGTGATAGATTTTACTTTTTTAGTTTCATGATAAAGTGGGGTTTCCCATAGATTTTCTTTTGATTAGATTATTTCTGATGTTTTCTTTTTTTTACACTATCTAATAAAACCCCGTGTTGGGATACAAGAGAAATAAAGTAGTATTTATCCACATTATGGATAAGAATAAAATAGTTCTCTACCGGACAATCCAAGAGTCTTATATGGCATGATTGTGATGATTCCATATTTTAATAACTAAGCGGTGTGTTTAACTCCAAATCAGGGTCATTTTCTTAGGGAAATATATATCGTGGGCCACTATTATATATAATGAATATAAAAAGGTATCATATTTAAATGGGATCCCATTTAATAAAAGTCCCTATTAAAAGGTTCATTATAAATTATAATCAACTAGTATAAGTTTCTGTTACCGATAATAACACCATATTTATCAGGATAAACCATTTGATAAAACATTTAAAGGATTATAATAACTTAAGAAACACTTAATACTTAGGATATAATAAATATTTTAATTCTGATTATAGATTTATAATGAATTATTAATTGAAATTTTATGTGTTACAATAGTGCATTCCTCTATAACCATGAGTTCATGTTTTTCATCAACTAAATCTAGATTATCGGAGAAGCATAGATTGATTCATTAATGTATTTAAATTCATTTGGCACAAAATGATCAAATAAATATTCATTTATACTCATATAGTCAATATTATTGAGTAAATAAAAGATTTTAGTCTCATATACTCAATACGATTGGGTACAAAAAATAATATTCAGTGTGATTTAATATGTTGATCACTAATGAGAGAAATGGTTTATTTAATGTTTTATCTATTATTTAAATTTAATTATATTATTCTGATATAAATATGATATCAAATATATGATTTGAAAATCATTTTAAATTTAGAATTTGAAAAGAATAAAAACAAGAAGTTTTCATTAAAGAAATGTATAGAAAAAGTTTCTTCATCAAAGACATTGATAATTCATGGTCTAATAAACTTATCTTAAGAAGTTTATTTTACCTCATATAACTATTGAAAATATCATCGAAAAAATATTTTTATATGAATTTGGATATGTGTATTTTATACTCATAGTTAAAGTTTTTTTGATTTGAAAACAATATTGAAGGTTATATTTAAAATAGATTTTCTACATTAGGGAAGTTTTACTATATTCATATATGAAAATCTCCCAAAAATATATATGAATATAATATAAGTTTTCCTGATTTTCTTAAAATTTTGATCCTTAATGAGCTTGTTATATGATGTATGAATTATTGTATTTTATTGATAGTACAAGTGGGTAAAATTTTAATATAGAATAAACAAAATTGTTTTAAAAGTTGAAAAAAACTTTTTAAGAATACAATAACTATCACTGTGACAGAGGATTTTTTGGATGAAATAATAATGATTTTAATAGATTATATTATCAGAGATATAATTCAAGAATATCAAGAAACATCATGGAATTTACATGTCGGGTATTAATGTTATAAATATCAATTCTTCATTTTAAAGTAATGGGATACTAAATGTATATTTTACAAAGTATTATAAATATAAAATAGTTCAAAATAAAAAGAATAATTTTTTGATCTTATAGTTTATATTCATTCGATGGTGTAAGTAGATACTACATTAGGGATTTTAATATAAATGTTTTTTAAAAATCAAATGAATCTAATTAATGTATGTATACATGCATCACATTTTTCTTATGTGATAAGATAATTTGTATGATAAAAAATTTTGGGTTGTGAAAAAGTATGAGATAATTACATTCATTCAAATTCATTATAATTAATCAATTTCTATAACATTTTTTGAGAATAATATATAGATAAAAAACTTATCCAGGATAAAGGTGTTTATCCATACATTTTTTATAATATGTGGGAATGTGTTACCACCACCAATTAATGATAAATATTAATAAATAATTTTTAAATGAAAATATTAAAAACAAAAATAATACCTTATATGATATTGAGAAATAATTTATTTTTTAAATATTTCTACTGAAATAAAAAATTATTTTTCTTAAAAATGGTTTCTTATTCTTAGTAATTATTTTTAAAAAGAATATAACTTCTAAGAGGCTATTCAGAGTATTTTTGGAGTTATTTAAGTTGAAAATTAAAAAATAAAGAATAAAAAATATCTAATTATAGAGTATATTCCACTTAATATCCAATAATTATGAGTATATGTGATGGTAATGAGAAATATAAACTATTACATTATGTTAACATATTGAATGTGGAAATCACTAAAATTCATATTTAGGATAATGGGTTTTATCATATTATCCAAAATGATTATATGATATGTGATGATAATTAATAATATAAAGAGTTACACTTATTTATATTAAAAAAATATAAACCAAATTTCTTAAAGTATAATTCTAATAAAAATGACAAGTGAATTTAAATTGATATCCTAAAATAGTTTATAATATAGGTGTAATGAGTTACATTAGTTATTATAACAAAGTGTGATCACCATATCCGTAAACAATTTAGAATATAGTGAAACAAAAAAAAAGTTAGAGATACATATTAGTTATTGTATATTATTTATTTCCACTATATCCTAAAAGAGTTTACGAGGATCAATAAAAAATAATATTTGTAGTTACATTATTTCAAGGAAATGTTTGAAGGGATAGAATTATGAGCATAATTATTATTAACATAGAAATAGATCTATGTAGGTAATATAAGTTTACATTCTAATATGTTATGTTATTATTTTATCAAGTTATACTATGTTAAAATATTTCAATAATTAGGAATATTATTCCTACATCACAACATTATTAAATCTCACTTACTTTATAGACACGACTAAATAATGTGTTCAGGGTGAGGGTTAAATCTGATGGACACATAGATATGTGGAATTATTACATAACACTATGATGTGTATTACATATGATTTAATGTATTAATAATTCCCATAAATTATAGAAAAAATAAGTCTAATATAGCCATTTTTCATATATGATATTACGAATCAGTGCCCTTGTTGGTTTTACTAAGAATTCCTAAATATTTAATAATTTGGAAATAAATACAATTAAAATGAGACCTCTATTTTAAAATTATTTTTTGTCTATATATAAATATTCATATATATATATATATGTTCATGAATTTTGTGAAGTGTAAGGATAATTAACCTCTCAATGTTTTAATTTGATTTTATCTTTTTCTTGTGTTAATCATGGAGTATTAATGGTTTTGAAGAAATGTTCTGGTAAGCTTGATTAGGATTCTTGTATGGAGATATAGAATATTCTCTTGCTGTATAAAAAATGAAATGATATTATTTATATGCACTATATTTCCAACTATATATACCACAATGAGTGTCATACATGAATGTATTTGGTATAATATGGGTGAATGGATCGTGTATGAGTCCCCATTACATGATGTTGGTGAGAAAACTAGCATGAGAAACACAATTCATTCATATAATACTTACAAAATTCTACATATAAACATAGATAATACATGGGTGGTTAGGTGTATTGTTGATCATGTTGTTGGTTAACTCTTAAACAATATGGGATTTTCCTTTTATATAATGAGTTTAACATCTTATCCATTGGTTGAGGTAGATTTTGGGAGTTTATTCCCCCACTTTTATATTTTATATCTATTAGGGTACGACACATGTGGTGTTATAATCAATAAGGATGAATTAAATTTGATGTATTCATCGATAAAATTGATATACACTTAGAGAATCAAGAACATATTAGTTAGATATATGGGAATCAAATTTATCATGTACGTGGACACTCAATATCATGTAAAAAAGAAAAATATGAGAATACATATTTTCATATGACGAAAAAATGTTGAATGGTTATAAAGATACAAGTTTTTTGATAGATATGATTCTATATCCCTTTATATACTTAGTACTATTCATTCATTTATAGAGGCCACTCTTTTGATACATATATGGATCCCAAGAATCAGATTTTAAGTTAATATTAGTGTGGATTGTAGGACTACACATTGTGGTTGGATGAATGGGGGTTGATATCGAATCAGAGAGATACAAAAAAGTGGTTTATATTTATTCCAAAAATGTTTTTGATGGGTATTCACAATGTATTTCATATGATTTTATAGATAATGATATTAATTATATCTTTCCAAAAGTGTTTAGTAAGGTTTCCAAAATTATTTTTGGATATGGTTTCAGAATTTGTTGTTATGGAACAATATAAAGTGAAATGTCACAAATCTATTTAATCATTACTATAAGTGGGAGATTAGTATGAATATTCTCAAAATTATTATATATATGGTATATATATATATGTTACTAATATCATATTTCCTGAAAATTGAGATTTTCATCCCCATTCATTTATGATAGCGGTTAAAAGGACTAATTATTATCATTTATTATTTTTCTCATAGGATATATCATTTATTATACCTTTTCATGAGATAAAACTTATTAGATTTTAAAAATTAGTATGATAGAAGTATATATATCATATAGGCCACATATTCGTGTATTTTAATGTATGAATAAATGAAACAACCAAATGATCATTCATGAGGATTATGAATATACAACCATATGATGGATATGAATTAGAAGTTTCATTATCTTGGAATGAACCTCCATATACCCAAATGATCTCTTTCATATTACTCATTTTTATATGAGTAATTTTAATATCATGGAGATAAGATAGATCTGACTCAAATGTCAAGTAATTCAACATTGCCCATGGATACGTATGGAAATGGGATGCTTATTTTGAGAAGTTTAATATTGTCCTATATAGAGATCATCAAATATGGGATTAATCACTTCGACATGATTAAACAATTGTTTTTTAATATTAATTGAAGCCAAATAGATTTTCCCCTAATATTTTTTCCATTTTTTCTGAGCTTGTTAGGATTTACCCATTAATAATATTTTCATAGACTGGTGTCTTAGCCATATATTGAAGGATATATAGGGTTTGGTAGAGAAATTGGAAGTTCCTATGAGGTATAACATTGGTTGGGGAAGTGGATTCAACATAGCTGTGAGTTTTCATGGGGAAATAGATATGAACCATGTGTCTATAAAAATATTTGGATAACCACAAGAAAATTCAATGTCACGTTACAATAGTTTCTTGTTGAAATCGTTTTTTATAGTTCATGAAAAAAAATTCATGTTAGTGAATTATAATAAATAATTAAGAATTAGTAATCAATCACATTCATGGGTATAAGATTATATATCATGATCAACATTTTATTTTTTTCAGGATTTTTTTATCAAAATTCTGTTTTGGTTATTTCATTTCTTATATGTCAAAATAGAGAAGTTATAAGGTTAGACCATCTCACTAAATAAATAATCAAAGATAATATGATACTATTATTGACATAATAATATTTTTATAAAATTCTATTTGATGTCAATTCTAGTATTTATTACATACCCTTTCACATATGAAGTGCTAACACAAATTAGTAAATTGGTTAGCTATTCAACGCATTGAACAATCCCTAAAATTTAATGTAAATAATTATATTCTAGTGAAATTATGATTATAATTCTCATTTCATTAGGATTTTTATATCTATGTGTTATGATTTTAATGTCGAACATCATATAGGATGGAACTCTAGTGTTTAAATCCATTCATGGGTTTTTTACCTTCCAGTAGATTGTCAATGGTGAAATTTTGAATTTATGAGATCGTTATGAGTGATGTATTCTTTTTCATAATCACTAATAATTATACAGAATCAATTTATAATAAATAGTTTATTATTATATAATCTTATCAACAATTCTATAATTGATTTACTATCTCATCGCTAGTGGATTAATCTTTTGGGTCATCACTACTAAGAATATAGAATTAGTAGCTCAGAACTAGTTGAGGTGTTCAATAGGAAGTATGTAAATTAAACAAGATTAAATATAAAGAAGATATTATATAGTTTCATTTTGTTCAGAATCACTTAAATTTTTTTCTTTGTTTTTGCTTCCCATGAAGACAAAATAGAGTTTTTATGATTTTTTAACCATCCATGAAGACACAAGAGGGTACGATGAAGTTCCCTTCCTTTTAATAACTATGAATGGATTAATTAGTGTTTAAGATCTCCAAGGAGGATTTCAATGAGTATATTGCAGTTTTTGGCCATCCAAGATGTATTAAGAGGGTACACAAAGGTTTTAGGGTGCCTAATAAGACTAATTATTCTGTATTGATTATTAATACCATTGATTAATGAAAAAGAGGGAGCACTAGAGTTTTGTACCATATAGGATGTCTTTATAGGGCATGCAAGAGTTAATTCAATCTGAAAAGGCTTACGAGGTGTTTTGAAAAATATATCAGTAGATCATCACTAATAGTATTTATGATGTTATTTGATTTTTCCTATAAGAATAGATTCTTACATGTCCTAGTGAATGAAAAAAAAACCCCATAGTTTAGTACCATATAATATGTCACACTATACCTATTATGGACTTGAAAAAATATTCAAAGTCATGAATTCTTATGTTTTATCACAATGTCCATTGTTTATTGATTTTAATTTTATGCATCCAATATCATGTAGTCTTCATGTTTTTGTTTTTATCACTTGAACCAATTCCATTTAGGATGTAGTCATTTGAGAAGATGAATATGATAAATATACAAATAATTGTTTTGATGTGGGAATAATTAATGGGTGTATAATTCATTAATTTACTTAATATATGGTCTATGTTACATTATGGTTCTTAAACTATGTCTAAGGCCTAAAATTTGTTGAGTTCTCGAATGGACTCAATCAATGTATGGGGGGAATTTCCTTATACAGGTTTCTCATTAGTATAAATAATCATAAAAATTATAACCAGGCGGGGGGAGGGATAAATGGACATATAGATTATGTGAACTAGTGGGAGAGTAATTGGGGTCATGCTGAATTGGAATCCCAGTTGAAGGGGTGATCTTGGGACTCTATAGTTAACGATAAGAGAAGTTCCACCAAGAAGGGTTCCCAAGCACTATAATATTTATAATATAAATATAGGTGTTGGGTTTTCAATGAATTTATAGTATGTTTGATATATATACCCTATTAATAATAGTTTCAAAAATGGAGTAAGTATATAAAGCATGGGTAATGTGATTGGAACTTACATAGAAAAGTCACAATCTGTATTGTAGTTCAACTAGTGAGAAGAAGATTATATCAATCCATGCCAGAGGAGATCATAATATGAGTAGGGATTTTTATTATCAATCATATATCTTGGGACACCATATTAAATTAGAAAAAATGTTCTTAACTTTTTAAAATTGACCTAGTATACTTTTCATTCAGTTGGTGACAGACAAGTGTAAGAGAAAACTCTTTGGAGATATTTCATTCCTTTAGTAAAGGTGGATACATGAATTTGTAAGGATTAAATTAATTTTATTGATAATGGGGATTATAATCATGTTCATTCCTTCATATTCAATTCATACATATACAGTTGTTAAGAATGATGAACTCCTTCGGTGTAAGCTAATATTCTTATCATGATTTGGGATTTGGTAATGTTGTGTTGAAGGAATTATTAGGAATAGAAATTCTCAGGGACACATATGTGTGTATATATTGAATATGTTCTACTAGGTTCCTTGTGTATGAATGCATCAATTGGTTCCATAATTTTCTAGGTGCGGTAATCCAATTTTTAAGACCAATATCAGGCTCTAGTTGTTAAGGTGTTCCTTGATTCCCAATGAGTATGGAAATAATGAGTTGTTAGAAATAAAATTTAAGTTATGCTCATAAGAGTCATAATAAATTGTTGGCCACACTATGTTGAAGGTATTATATAATATAGAGTGTTTATTTCATCTTCAGTACTTCTAATAATTGTCCCTCCCCGAATTATTCATCCTATGAGGGTATTTTATTTGATGTTATATTGCCTATTCTTGGATGATGATGTGGAAACCAGATGATCCATATAAACTAAAAAAATGGAATGTAGTGATACATGATGAATATGAGGTTACATTGGTAGTGCCTTCATTTAGTGAATCATAATTTTGTGTGTTCATAAAACTCTAGAATCTAATTTTTTGCGTCTAAATAAATATAGTGATATAAATAATATGAACATCTGAGGTCTTTCACACTACTTCACAATGCTAGTTCTAAACCCCACGTACATGAAATCATGGGTGTTTCTAGATTTAGTGGAACATAAATTAATTCGTACATTCAAGGTCCATTACAATATCATGAATTATTTTTTATTTCATGAATTTATATTAAAAAATCAATAAATTATGGTATCCATACCTTATTATTCAGTTGTCAGTTTTTTTTCTTTTCGAGCATTTAAACCATATGCAATGAAATATTTTTCTCCATAATATTGTTTATTCCCATATTAAATGGATTTCATGGTCAATAGAGTTATGGAGGGCCTAAAAAGGTATCAGAAAAATTGGGGAACCATTCATTTAAAAAAGTGTGGGGGTCTATATCCTATACCCTGTAAGAGGTTATCACCACCACATCACCAGATTAGGAAACAATTAGGAATCCTAATTACTATTTATGTTAAAAATAATAAGAGACATTGAAACACCATAAGTTTCATATTAATGGATCATGGTAATCCGTCAAATCTTTGTCATCTAAATGAGGATCATATCATTTTATTTAAAATGACTAATGTATTTTTTTGGGGCTACATGGACACAAAAAATGATTTGATTTACTAAGTTAACATTCCAATTGGGTTTTATGAAGACATAAAATGATATTTAATTAATTTTTTTTCATTCTTCCCAAATATAAATAGTATGGAAATATATTTGTGTAATTAGAAAATATAATGCAAAAATTATTCATGATTATATTGAATATTTTAAAAAAATATGTGAAAGTTTTCCATGCACCCAAATAAATGATTAACATTTAATAAACTATTTTTATGAAGATATAATTCCATATAAACATAATATGATTTATTATTCTATAAGTGGTACCACATTTGACACGTATCAACTTGTGGAAAGGGACCGCATTAATAAAATTGCACAAAATACACAACAATTCGTTTCAGCATCCTGTGTACCAATTAACTAATTATATAGGGTATAGTGTTTAGCTTTCAAAAAAATGGAAATATTATTGAAATAGTTATGTTCCATACTTCATTGATTTTTACATTCCCTGAAAAAATCACAATCTACAACTCTAATCCATTATGGTATCTGTTAAGTTGATACACATTATCTTAATTAATTCCCCTTATTGAGGGACCATTTTTAGAGTTTTGGAGAAATATTTTTCATCCACCCTTAAGACCAACCCATTATATAAGATCAAGAATATCTATACAACAATTTATATAATGATATACAACACTATAAAAAAGTGGAATTATAACTGTACCACCCCATAATTCTACTAATAACATTTCCATTAAATAAATATTATAATTAATATCTTATTTCACATGTAATACCAAACTAACATGAACCACGATTTATTTTATTGGGGTTAAAATATCAAAATGAATGATAATATTTAATAAATTATAAAAATTCAATTTGAAACATCATTTAGAAAAATATAAGTGGAATACAACTACACCTAAATAAAAAGACCATTAAATTGAAATATCTATCATTCTAGTTTTCTATGAAAATCCAAACCCATAATTATATTATAGAAATGTGTAAATGAATTTGAAATTTAATTTTAATATTCAGATATATTAAATTGATAGAATTAATGATTTTATAAATTTATATAAGAAAATATATAGGAATGAAATCCCATTTTCATAAATATAGTTTTTCGAAATATTTTAATAGGATATATGTTTATTTAAAATATATTTATTTGATATATGGTCATATAGAATATCAAATATGTATGTTTGGTAATTCAGAATTTCATAATTCATAAATAAAAAATTATGAAATAGAATATATTATTATATTAAGTATATTTTTATAAAAATATATTTTCATTGGTAAAATATTAATATTAATATTAAATAAGTAATATATTTATAAAATTAAAAGAAGAAGTTTAATTTCAATTAATTATTTATATTAAATTGAATATGAATAATTAAATTTAATAGAATGTGGATAACATTATTTTCATTATAAAAACATATTTATGAATGAGTTTTTTTGTTAATTATTGTTTATTTTTTTAATAATAAATTAGGTTGATCAGTTTTAAATAATGAATATAATGTAATCTATAAAAAAATGATTTATTACTCATTTAATTTGAAATTTAACTGACTTAATACTATGATAACATTATAATTTAAAGGTTTTTTTCAATAAAAAAATATTTTCCCTATATAAAATATTTTTTTTATTGAATATTTAAATTTCTATATTTGATTTTAGAATTGTATTAAATGGAGTTTAAATTATATATCTTCTTGTCGAGATTTTTTAAATATTATAATTTAATTTTTGGGGATTAGATGTAGATACTTTGTTAAACATTAAGTCATCATATTAAAGGTAAAATAATGTAAAAGGGTTAAATTATGTGATAAGGACATAAAATATAATGCAACATGATCTCTAAATTATGTGTATTATAGGATTCAAAACCCATATTAATTTTTTTTCTAATTTATATCCACTTTACTAATAAAATAATAACCTTATAACTTATGAAATGAATATTTATGGAACCACTACTAAAAGATAACCTATAAAATGGCCCCTTGTATAACCCTTCCAAAAAATTCCAAACGCTTTGTTATCTCTTTATTGTATACTATGTTATCCTCTCCAAAATCATTACTTGACCTTGGGTAGCTTATTTTACAATGAATAATCCATAAAACCATCATACTGATAGAACTTATGTTAAATGACCCTCTCATATTCACGCATTATAAATTTAATTCCTTAATTTAATGATATTATATTAACATTATCCAACTGTTATGAAAATTATTCTACTATTATATAACTTTGAACTTTTAATCATTTATTAGTATATCATGTTCTTATTTGGTTTAGTTCAACCACCTAATTGAATGATGTTATAAAAACACCATGATTTCCCACATTAATACATTTAAAGACATTAATACTGATAATATATTATATTATTTATTCATAAATTCCGCAATAATGTTATAAAAGCTGGGTTTTCACTCCCCATACACGGAGACTCCCTCTACTAGGTTTTTCTAGCTTCTCCTATAGTGAGAATCTCCTCTGGACTTTGATGGAGGCTACATAATGGAATCCTTGTTCACATATTCTTCTTTGGAAGATCTCACAGAAGATGAGTTCATTAATCTTCTCCAAAGACATTTCCAATTCCATATCTACTCTATTTATTTCATGATTTTCATTTTCATCCTACCTATGTTTTTATTTCCATGGATCTGGTTCATATCTAGTATCTACCTATTTGGATCAGTGGTTCTCCTTCACAGTGGTGTTTATTGATTAGGTAGTGGTTTGGCTATCATCAATTAGTGATTCTAGTGGTTTGGTTAAAAATGGTTTTTAGGTGATGGTTGAGATGTGTGAGGAATGTCGTGGTAATAAATATGGAAAACCATAGCTGTTCAGGTGGATGTTTGATTAAGAAATGTTTAAATGGTGTTATTGTGGTCAACAGTGGATTCTGGGCTGGGTGACATTAGTGTTCTATGGTCGATGATCTTCTCTAGTAGTCTAGAGCATTGTTCTTGATTTTTGGAAACCTAATGTGCATCTGGTTTTTTTATCTACATGTATTGTTCAATTTTCTTCAATACTAAATTGGGACTAGATGTTTGATGGGATAAAGATATCATTTTTTGTACTGGATTTTATTTTGTTTCATTTTGAAGGCAAATCTTTTCTTTGAATGTGTCATTGGGTGGGTGGCCTCAAAAGACGGATGAGTTTCTTCAGACCCAAATTTTTCCATCTTAACTCATTTTAGGTGGATATATGGGAATCTTTCCTTTTATTTTAGTTTAATGGGGATTTATGTTCGATTTTATAGTGCATTAGGTTGACTGTGTTTTCATTAAATCATTCGAATTTCATGGTGGGAGGCTTAAAAGAGAGATGGGTGTGCTACCACCCATCATCGGGTCCGCCTATCACATGTCATTGTGAGATAGAGGAGTTGTATGCCATTTTTTCTGACCATTATGGAAAAATTATTGGTAGGTGGGGTGCATCATCATATACAAGAATCACTGATTCTCAGTCTAGGAGGGGGTGATGAGACATTTGGCTGGTACTTTTCATGATATATGTTTACTATTAGGAATTTGGGATTATGTAAGGGCATCTCTGTCATGTAACTTTTAGAATGTTTTGAATCTAAATCATGTAGGGGGTTCCCCCTCATTTCAGTTTGCAAAAACATTTCTCTCATTTTTAGGTTCATTAATGGGGGAATGACCCTCAACCATTAAAAAAGATTAAATATGCTTCATAAATACTTTACTAGAATGATGACATATGAACTATTATAAATTATATAGCGACTCATGATTATTGGTAAATTAAATGAAACATGTTCATCTTGGATTTCATTATTCAATACATAAATAATAAATTATTAATAAGTTTATGTTTATTATAAATTTGGTTATCGAAATGTAGTGGACGTTAGGAGTAAAGATACAGGTTTCATTCTAATCTTGCTTGAAATTTTGATTTTCTATTTCAAATTACATTTTGGGGATATTTTATGTAATTTATAAATAAAACACATATATTTTATAAATACATGGTTATTAATTACTCTTACAAATATTATTACCATTTTCCCTCATGTAGGTTCACAATTTAACCAAAATAATGCCCATAAATGATAATTAAGAAAAACCCTTCTTTTTTTGGTTGGGAATATTTCTCCTCAATGTACATATTCTTTATATTATCTTTTGAATGTCATTATCTACAATTATATTATTTCATATGGTCACTCAAAATTTTTTTAATTAATTTCTATATTTTTAATGGAATTCTCTTAACATTTTCTATAGGATTCATTTTAAAATAACAATAAATTTCATTACAAAAGATTATAAGGAAACCAATTTTTTAAAATTTTCTATATGAATCTGTTCCACCACTATCCTTGTGGAGTTTATTTAAGAAACATCATATCCAAGATTTCAATGTTTTAAAATGCAATTTATATTCCTATTTATTTATAAATTATTTTCTTTTAAAATAACTCATTAAAAGTAATAATCATTTCACCATATTTTCTAAATAAATATTGTAATTCTATTTAAAAAGTATTTGTCATCTATTTCAACATCAACTAATGTTTATTACACAACCATGATGATATTACTTAATTATTCCATCCACATTTTTATTAGGATATCTTATGACAATGTAATAAATAATTTTTTCATGAAATCCATTTATTTTACAAATGTTAGTTAAGCTACGATATAATTATGAATGATATATACTTCATTTGGAACACATATGTATTGTTTAACATAATGTGATGTGTCGGTATACTATAGGTCCATAATTCTCTAAGTATATGTTTTTATATCCTGATATCCAGATATGGCATGGGTGGTTAACTCGAGTCTAAAAAGGTTATGGGACACAATTAGTTATCCCAAGTCTATTATATTGTAGATATGAGGTTTTCATATTCTATTCTATTATTAGTTTATTGTTTTTTATCGTTTAAATATATTATAGTTTATATATTTTTTTTACAAATTATTAAACATATTTTATACTTTTATAGATCAATTCTATCGAATCATGTTTTCCCACACTTGTAACCTATTTATTTCTTTATGACAATCCTATAAACCATCACTCATGATTTATGATTAATGGGTTTTTGGTATTAATTTCTTATGATATAACCATGTACATTTATTAAATCCTAATACCCACATGATAATATTATGTTCACTTGTGATCTTTGATTGATATTTATTATGTTAAGCATTATAGTGAACCCAAGATTACCCTTTATTATGTTTCCATTAACCGTATTATAAGGAAGAGTAATATATACAATGTCATTAAAAGGGCTTCATATGAGAAGAATATTTTTCTGAGATGATGAAATTTTTTTCAATTATTTCGCAATGTATCTAATAAATAACGAAAATAAACATATAGGCTATATTGTGTAATTTATTATTATATGTAATGAATAATTAGGTGACATGTTGTAATATGTAAATATAAAGTACTTAATTCACCATAGTTTGCATCACTATGGGGTTTTGTTATATTTATGGATTATTTTATGAATAATAAAGGTATATATCCCAAACAAACCTATATTAAACAAAAATTGATATTGTATGAACCATAAATGTCTTAGGTTGGAATGGATGAGTAATAATTTTTGACTTCCTTGGATTACCTTTCATTATATTATGATTTTTTTCTGAAATTATTTTTCCTTAACACTAACGCTAATTTTTTTTAGTAGTGGACTAAATATAGAATCATAAAATTCAGGTGGATATAGGTTTGGTCAATATTAAAAACAAATTATTTGATATTAATTATATAAATTCATTTATATCTATAATAGTATACAAGAATGTTTATTCATATCCCCAACACCTAAATATTGAATTATCAACAAAAACTCATAGTGGTGTGATGATTTCATTGGAAGTATACTAGTCTTATTTGATAAACGTTTGGGGGAATATCCTATGAATTTTATTATTCTTTACATACATGAATTTGTTGTGGGTTTGGGAATGGATTTTCTTGGGAATGGATTTTCTCTCTATAAATAACCCCCATATTAATTTTCATGGAAACCTAGTCACATTTCATAAATCTAATCAACCAATAATAATTTATCAATGCAAGGATAACCAAAAACGCCAACACAAAATTATATCAATTTACATGGATCTTTATATCCAATCGCATTTGGTATTTTCCAAATATTATGGGGGTGAAACTAAATATTGAGAATATTTCAATTATTGATGAATGATTTGATGTTTTTCCTAAATATATTATTTATATATCCCTAAATAAAGAGGTTTATATTTTCATATAACTCATACCAAGTGATATATCTATATCAAAGATTGTATATAGAATGGACCATACTAAAATAGAATTATTGAAGAAAAAAATAAAAGATAATATAGATAAGTGTATTATACACCAAAGTGCATCACCATGGGGTGAACTATTTATATTTTTAATAAGAAAGATGGACCAATGCATTGTTGAGTTGATTGTTGTGAACTAAACAAGATCTTAATCAAGAACAAGAATCATCATCCCCATATTAATGACATGATCAATCAGTTGTGATCATCTCAATACATGTCAACGGTTCAGCATCGATCTAGATATAGTCAATTAGGGGTGAAAGGATAGAATTTGCCTAATACATTCTTCTGTACAAGATATGTAAACTATGAAATCATTGTGATATTTTTGAGAAACAAAAATGTCTCTTTTATCTTTGTGTATTTGATGAATAAGGTATTTATATTTTAACTCAATAAATTTTTGGTGTTCTTTATATGTTATATTATCATATATTATAATAAAAATGAAGAGAAAGAAGATAATTTTTTAGATTATGTCGAATTCATTGATAAATGATAAATTGTCTGAATAATTTAGAACATGTGACTACTAGATGCATAAGTTATCATATATGGATTATATTATAAAGAGTGGGGGGTATATATGTAGAGACTACGATGAAATATATTTTTCAATATTTCCCATGAATAACCATTGTAAAATAGATCCTTAGTTTTGTTATATTGGTTTGATATTATAAACACATTGTGAGAACTAATCATGATTGTAAAATCTACTAAATAATTTAAAATGTAAGGATGTTAACATCCTATGGACAGAGAAATGTGATAAAAACTTTATATATCTCAATATAATGATAGTTGTTTTACCTATACTCACCCTACCATGTAGTGGAGATGGGTTTGTGATATGTCTTGATGTATTAATGAAGGGATTGGGACATTACCTCTTATAGGATTATATGGTGATATCTTAAGAATCATTCAAATTAAAGATACTTGAAGAAATTTCCCAAATGAAATATTTGGAACTAAACAGTAATATTTACATTAATGATATGGTTACATTCTCAGTATAATTAAAAATATTGAATTATATACAGATAATATAGTCTTAATGTATATATTCACATATAAAAAGTTAAACAAGATCCAAAGGAGATCATTATAGTTAATCATGAACTATGAGTAATTGATATATTACCAGACAAGAAAAAAAACAAGAAAGTTTATTCTTTGATCAGGAAGGATCAAAAAACCTTAACCACTATAAAGATTTAAAAAGACATAACACACATGGTTTTTCTAATTATGGTCCCTGAAATTAGGATGGAATGGGAGAAATCCTATATTTTATGAATGAATAATCAACCATCCAACAATGTAAATATCAGAGAGGTATTAAATAGAGATATTAATCTATGGAAAAGGTATGGAATATTCTAGAGTTCCACATTGACAATGATGGATGTCATAGTATCTTGGAAAGAATATGTTTTCCATTAATACCATAATTGTTGAAAGGGTGTTAGATTACACATGTAAATCATAATTATCAATCCATAAATGATGTATAATGATTTATGGGGATCTCAAGAATTATTTCTAGTGGGACTAAATGAAGATAGAGATTATAGGGTATATATGGTGATTAATAGTATAAAAACAAGTAAAAGAAAAATTTCAGTAATTGAATGGGATAATGCAACCCTTACCTATCTAGTATAGAAGTGTTAGAAAATTTCCTTTGATCTCATCATAGGTATTTCCATGTTTTATAAAGGCTATAATTCCAATTAGTTTTTGGTTTATCAAGTACTATATTATACAATTTAATTTCTTTTTGAGAAGATTTCTCACTCAAAAAACATTCTATGATATACAAAAAGGAAGTGGTAAGGCTAAAATGAGTACCAATATCTATATTATATGATCAGCATTCAAGGAATAATATTTTATTCTTGAGAATTTTTATCAATAAATGGATATAGTGCAGAGATTTAGCACTACTTAGTATACTCATGTTGATTATCAACCAAAAATGACCATTCAAACCCTAAAAGGAAAATTGATATCCCAAATAATGTATTTAAAATGATTTTGGGATAACCAAATCTCCATATTATAGATCTCATATAACAAAATCTTACATTATTATTACTCACAAAAAATTGAATAATACAAACCTTGATAGCTTTCTGAACGCACAACACCAAACTTTAACTGATTTTTAATGTATTATAAAATTATTATTATCAAATTTTGATTATTAAAACCTATCAATTTAATTGGTTGATATTAATATTAGTAATAAAATTATGAAGTAAATATATAATTTTCATACTAAATGAATTTTTTTTGATTAATTCTTATTAAATAATCAGTCATTATATAGTGAAGTCATTTTATGATTCAAAAAGTTATTATCTTCATAAATGGGTTTTAATATATTTTTCTTTGTAAAAATTAGACATTGTTTATTCATAAATTATAATTTATTATTAATAAATTGATCATAATATTTTAAATTATCATATTAAAATAGACAGAGGGAAAAATTTTGCGATTTTTTAGATAAGATTGATTTCTTAGTCAGTAGGAAATACTAACTTTTCAAATATTCTCATTTATTTTAATTAAATCAAGTAAATTATTATTATAATTATATTTTGGATTTGGTCATAATGTTTCATATCATATATATTTTTTATATTAATCCAATTTATTCCATTTTAATTAGTAATATTCTGGATTTTTATATAAGATGATTCTTATGCTAATTTTTTTTTCCTTAAAACAGTTTTTCATTATGTTTTAACCACTTATATTAAAATAAATTTATACCACTTATAGAAATTTAATATTGAAAATTGGATATCATATTTTGAATATGGGGTTTAAAATTTGGTAAATATGTCTATTATTTATTTTGATTATGAATATTTACCGTAGTAAATATATTTCCCAATAATAAGGGTAAAATAGAAAAATTAAGGTTAAATCCCTGAGATAAGGTCTAAAAATCAACAGAAAACATTCCCTTATTCCATTTTATGGAATAAGATAGTTCATATAAATCTATATTTTTAATATATGGGATTTTGTGGCTATTTTTCTTTGAAAATTAATGTTTTACTTTATTAAGTGAAATAAATTCCAAATAATTTTCTCTCTTGAATTTCATAATTCTAAAACATCAAAATTTTGATTAAAAAAGGATATGTTCGTATATTAATTATTACATTAAATATAAATGAAATTTTACTATCAATTTGTTTTGGTGATTAAAAACGTAGGTAAAATTTTTAAAAAACACCAACAAAGTGCTTGTGAATGTAGTATAAGAAACATGTTAGTGTTTATAAAAATTATAAGAATAATAACTTTTTAGTGAGGTATTATACCCCATGAATTTTATTTATTAATATAGTAGTTAATGTATTTTTTCTAATTTATATTTAAATTAAATTACTACCTTCCTATATTTAATGAAAAATTAAATGAATAGTGTAAAAAATTATATTACAAATATTTTATTTTAAATAATATTTTATCAAATTATTTAAAAATTATAAAAACACAAAAGAGGATAAATAGGATAAAAAATAATAATAATTTTCATACCTTGATTATTTATCAAATAATGATTAACTTATAAATAAAATTATAACCCATTACGATTGAAATTTATTTTAATGCGGTTAAGGTCAAAATTAGTCAATAAAGGGGTTAAAAAAGATAATGTTTAAAATGACACAAAATTAAATCTAAATTTTATTGTATGATTTGATTTAAACAATATCCTATTTTTAAACAAAATAATGTCTATTTTAAATTGATATACATTATAAATAAAATGACTATATTTAAATATTTTCAAAAATTCTAGGCGTATAATTTCCCTCCATTATAAATGTACACCCTTTCCCAATTTTACATCCATCACATTGAGACATATAGATCGACCAAATTATACAAAATTATCTTAAAAAAACACATGAATTAGATGTATTTATCTTTTTTAAAGAAAATTCCAATGGTCCTTAGAAAGGTATCTAAGGGATTAATGACATTTAATATGAAGATAAAGTGATTTAAAAGCTTGTAGAAACCAAGATATATTATTTTAATCACTATTTTTTTTTGTTAGACACATTCCATATTCATAACATGTGTCCTTAATGTTGGGTATATACATCACATTAATTTATTTTATAATTACACTAATGAAAATTATGTGTATATACTTATCTATGTAATGTTCTCTCATTCATGGGGTTTTGATTCAAAATATATCAATGTAATAATAGAATTATATTATTATATCAATTTTTGTTCGTATTGATTTGGATTATGTTTGTAATGATTAAATTTTGTGAAATAATAATCTAATGATTTTTTATTTTCTCTTTTTATTTCTTAAGAATACATATTTTTTAAACAATCTTCACATTATGATATCATGATATGTTAATAATGTTTTTAAGGAAAAATGAATGTATTTCTCTCTATTGTCAAAAATACCTTTTATTAAATGTCCATTCATTCTATAAATGTTTTCAAAAAATGTTATAAAATTATCTTATAATTGTTCAACATCATTTTTCCCATTATTAATATTTTACAAAATGTTTTATAAGTAATATTCATTAAAATTTCTAAATGAGGTACTTTTGACTTTTTACTAAATCTTTATATTGAATATTTACTTTAACATATATGATATGAATGTAATTTCCCACCATTATGACCATTGAATGATTTAATGACTATTTTATGGGTTTCTATTGTTCTTAATAAAGAAATATTTTTTACTTAAAATTTGGGAAAAACTTATTTTAATTTGTTTATTTAAAATTGAAAATGATATTTTCCTCACAAAATATCCCAATATACTTTTAAAGTGATTTTTAGTCTGTTATAACAGAATTTTATATTAAATATTTTTTAAAGGGGATATTAAATTATGATACAATATTAATTTTTCTTATAAATTTTTATTGTTATGATGATTAAATATTGATGAAATCCATTTTATTTTACACCGATTAACTTATGATTAATATTTTTATTATCTTATGTAATACATAAGAATAAAATTATGATTATGTGATGGAGAGGCATTGAATTATATATCCCAAAAATTTATTAGGTAATTATTAATGTTCTATTGTATCTAAGGGTATATGTGTGGCTATCCCAATATTGAAATAGGGCACCCAAGAGTTTATATCAAACCCAAAAGAGGGTACAATATAAGTTATCCTTATCCTCAGGCTAGTACATGGGTGGTTTTCTAAAGACTAGACATAGTAAATGGATGTTTATTCCATGCATATCATGTTATGAAAATATTAGTGGGTATCCGGGATGTATGATTTATATCATTATGATTATTTTACACTTTATTATGCCCTTTATGAAATGAACTTAGGAAAATATTTCTAGGATCCCATTTATTATTCATGTCTCAGAAACTTCCAAGATTTATTACATTAATCATGTTTATGATATAATAATTTCTAGATATGACTTTCAAAGGTTTGTCTCCGGCTATCAACCCCTTTATACTCACGTTTTGTTTGAAGGGACATTGATATCTCCCTTATTTACCATTAAAGAGAATCTGAAGCCACCATTTGTTATCTGGTATTTTCCCCAGGATATGATGAAACGTTTTATGTATGATGTGTCTAAGAAGGGTTAAAACTATGAATTATTAACGGGTAGTTGATTTATATATTTTATGAAATATTTTTTTTAATATCATGGATTCAAAATGAAATAAACTCTTAGAGTTCTAGAATGGATAGTAATGATAAGTAAGGAAAATTCCTATAATAATTTTTAACATTTATGTTTGAAAATTATGGTTCGGTGTAGTTTGAATTAGCAAAAGGATTAATATTCTTGATAAACTAAGACGAGAAAACACTAGTGAGAACCCTTATGATAATTTTTTATATAATAGAACATTTTAAGTTATGGTTAATAAATAAGGTCTTCAAATAAAAACGTTCATATCTAGATGTTACAAGTTGTAGTTGTTTTGTAATAGATGCATTTAATTTTAATAACCCTAAAAAATTGTTATTTGAGTATATATAAACGATTATTCTATTCTATGTTGACTATGACTTTACTCTCCACCTATTTTGACACTCCCGAGGCACATGTTTGGGTTAATTCTTATTTTAGTTATGAACCATCATGAAATATTTGAATAGATGATGTCATGGATAACCTAGGGAGTCATGGTTTAAATACAAGGAGTCTTGGTTTAGATATCATGTGAATCATTTTTCATGATTATGTGGTTTCCTACTATGATTATTCTTTCTCACAGTATATTTTTTTCATTTTAGAAAATGGTTGGGAACCTTAAAGATTGATGTTAATGTTAAATGTGATAAAAAATCGAATTATTGTATTCATGGGAAACTAAATTAAATAGGAAATGTAAGGTTAAACATTGTGATTATTATAAAACAGGTACCATGATATATGATTAAAAAAATTATAAATTGATTGTCTTCCTAATTTTCTCATTAAGAAGAAGGGTTCATTTATTAAATTTTATATGGTAATGATTATAGTGGAAATAGTGTTGAATTTATTGATATCAAGAATGTTGTAAGAATAATCAATGAGAATTTACTTTAAGTAGAATAAGAATTTAATTTGTAAATGAAGGTCATAAAGCAACGAACACTTATGGAATACAAAGTCATTTGTGTGGGGAACTTGGGTATTATCTGATTCAATTTCATAATCAAAGGGATAACTTTTAATGAAGGGACTATGTTATGTCTATCATAAAAGTGTAGTGATTAACTTTTTATGTATTAAGATTCAAGAATAATATTGTAAAATTGTTTTCCCAATGACATTGTATTTATAAAAGTCATGAATAATATATATATCTTTCTATAGTATTTTTTATATAATTATTTTTAATTATATGTTTAATGGTTTCAATAACACAGAAAAGTTATTTAATGTTAAGGTTATATTTTCCAAAACACACATGATTAAATTAATGAGGAAACTTAATATGTTCTTGGTGTTCAGATAATAATATTTAGTATATATAAATATATTATTTATATTGATTAATTAAATGATATGATATTGATAACCTTATATTATGATACGGATTTAATAATAATGTCACTAAGTTAATATTTGATGATGTTTATTTACATTTTGTGTTTCTAGTATATATACAATTGTTTGTGAGGTTATCTGAGGAATAAGTATAGTATTAATTTTTTGAAGCATATATGATTTCATTGATATTTTATGATAATTTAGGTAATTTGTATTTTTTTAAGTGACTTGAGATGTTAAATTGTATGGTATATTACATTATGAAACAGTTTCTGTTTTTTAGGGATGAATGTAAATATTGATCTTGAGAAGAATATGTGATAAAATATTATATATTTCTATGCTTTGAAATAGGTAATATATATTTTTGATGAGTCTTGTGTTTAACTACTTATGGAATATATAAAGATGAAATTTATTTGTTATTGTTATGGATATAGATACAAATGTGTTGTATTAATTTGATAACATATTCCTAACTTTTTAGTTTATATAAATATATAGAGGTAGAAGAAATGATATATTGATCCGCTGATTCAGTGAATGTTATTATTAGTTCTCCAGGCATGCAAAAATCATCATAAATATTCATTTCATGTTTTAAGAGTTGAATTTTATGTTGATCGAATGACAACAAAATGATTAAATGTTGCATAGGAAATCAAATCATACCAAGTGGGTGCATTTTATTGAGCAACCTATCATAGTAGTAAAATAATCCCTCAATTTTTTGATAAGGTTCTAGAAATAATTTTTTATCCTTTTACCTTCTTTCTGATGAATTGTTGGTCTTTTAACCCCTCGTTAATTTATGGATTCGGGGTCATTAACATTATCATTATCATGTTCTCTATTACTCATTATCTGTACGGTACGAAGGCCTTCTTTTTTTATTGATTTTTGATAACCCCCAATTATGGGATGAGGGGGAACCCTTACAATGCTCATAGTCTTAAGAGATTACATAGCCTGTTGGATGAAGAGATGTTACATGACCCGAAGGACTTATGGAATTATACTATATTATAAATACAAGGAACTACCCCTCCCAAGAATCTGAATCATGATAGTATCCCTCCACCTTGGCATGGTCGTCCATCTAAGATTCTTGTGCAAGAACAGGCTATTCCCGACGGCGTTGGCATACCCTCTCATTCTTCCAAATCCGTTGGTTTTTCTCTAGTGAGTGCACATGCTCTAAATCCTCCTCTAGGGATGCGCATTTTTTTTAGAGTCTATTTGGTGAAACTGCACAAATCATGTGGCCCGATGGCCTTAAGGTGGCCCGATGTCTTTAACGGTGTCCTGAAGGCCTTACGGACTCAAATGCATGGGTGGTCCAAACGCCTTGAGGACTCCATGCCCAAACCAATGGCCCAAGGTGAATAGTTCTGGCTGCTAGAGTACCGAACAGTACCTGCTATAGTACCTTTTATAGTACATGCTACAAAACTCACACAGTACTGCTACAGTACCTACTACAATATTGCTATAGTTCAACAGAATTATGCCTCCTCCTCATTTTGAACATGGATCTCATGGATGCACTTAGATAGACCTCACTAACTGGGATGAGGCTCATGTGCTACTCTCTATTAGTCCATGGATGTTAGTTTTTCCACCATGTATAAAATTCAACTTACCTTTAAGGTACTTTTTATCTAAGAACAAATTATGTGTATTATGGGTAACATTATGTTCGACACATCCCCTTTTAAAAGTATGTTTTATTGTCCCTCTATACGATTTTGGTATTCCATAATGTTATTTGAAAATATTGGACATTTGATGCCCAAGATAAAATAGAATTGGAATAATTTATTTATTTTTGGATAATGCAACATCATCAAAATTTAGTTTTAAATATTAAGTGGCTTGATAGCGAGATTAACAGGCAACATTGAGTTATAGACAAATTGTAATGAATTTCGGTAATATTATTATCTAATTGTAATTATTATTACCTATGAATTGAATTGATGGGATGAATATGATTAGAAAAATCATTAAATAAATATAAAATTATATTAACCAATAAAAATTTATTGATTTAATATTATTAAAAAAATAACTCATTACACAGAAAAGTCATTTATGATTTAAAAAATTTTTTTAAAAAAAATGTAAATTATTGCTTGTTATATCATGAAATTATAATTAGTATCATAATAGTTTATATTTTTCTTAAACAAATTTAAATAATTACATTCATCATATCTAAATTAATATATAGTTATTCTTTGGTGTTTTCCCAAAATTAATGATTTCACAATGAATTTTGAAAAATACCAACTTCTCAAATACTCTAATTTATTTTCATTAAATCATGTAATTTAAAAATACCATAATATTTATCATTTTGTATTAATTTAAAATATGATCCATTTTATTTATAATAATCTAACTAGTCCCTTTTACTCAGTAATATTAATGATTTTGAAATAAGAATTTTTTTCTTTAAAATGTTTTTTTTTATAAAAATGGTTTTTTATTTCTTTTTACACATATATTTTAAAATAAAATTTATGAAAATTTAAATAAATAATATATAAAAAATAGTTCTATATTTTGATTCATGATGTAAAAATTTGGTAAATAGTTTTTTTTATTTTTTTTATTTATGAATATGTACCAGGGAAAATATTTGTGACCCTGATAAGGGTAAAATGGGTTAAATAACGATAAAACCTAAGGATAAGGTCTCAAAATCTACCAAACAATTGAATTTATTTCAAAGAAGAAACTAATTTAGATATAAATATCCCAAATTTCAATATAAATAATTTTTTTCATTTTCCCTTAACAAAAAAATTTCTATTATTTTAAGTAAAGGAAATTCCAAAATGACACTCTCTTGAATTTAAAGTCTCTAAAGATATTAAATACAGATAATAACTGTAAAATTTACATTATAAATGTTTATTTAAAATATAATTTTGTTTATATAAATTTTAAATTTTTTCTAATCTTTTATTATTAAATAATTACCTAAATATTCACATAAGCCTCACATATCCCTTCTACAAGAAATAGAAAAATCATTTAAATATTTTTAAAAGATGTAAAAGTAACATATTTTGGTTGATATATGGAACTCCATGAATTTTATTGATGAATATAATATATTAGGGATGCTTTATATGATGAAATTCGGATTACATTCCCACATTCATATATTTAAATAATAATTAATTAATAGATTTGGAAAAACAATAATGATATTTAATGTAATATAATATTATCGTAAATTTTTTGAAAATCATAAAAATCATAAATTTGAAAATTATGAAGAGAAATGTTTAAAAATTTCATAAAATGTCATTTTATGATTGGATTGTTAAATTATATGTAAAATTATAACCCTTTGAGGATTGAGAGAAATATATCGGGGTTATGGATTAAATTGTTTAATAAAGGGGTTAAAATGAATAATAATGTCTAAAACAATTCCAAAACATCTATAGATTACATTGGATGATGAAATTTATATCATATAATATTCTTTCTAAAATTAAATTATATAATTAATAATTATACATGAAAATACAATATTTATAATTAAATCATTTTTGTAAATCCATGTGTGAAATTTTCTTCCCTTATAAAAGGATTACCCTTATCACCTTTCATAACACCACTATAAGGTATATATCTTGAAAGATCCATGAAAAATTTTCTATTAAAATTATTTAGAAAAAAGTAAAGGTTTAATTCTCCTTTAATAACCATTCCAGGGGTCCTTAATTAGGTATCTAAGGGACAGTTATTGATGAAAATGAGGTTAAATAGCTTTCTAAGGAAGGTAAGCATGAGGAAAGATATTTTCATCTCTCATTTATTTCTATGTGGAACATTACATATTCATTAATTTATTCCTTCATGTTGTCTATATAATTCCCAGGAATGTCTTTTATAATTTTTCACAAAAAAATTATTGGAAGAAACATATACATACTCTACTTCATGATGTTTTGATTCGATAGTTACAAAAGTAATAAGGGATTTATTTTTAAATATCATTATTTATCTACATTGTTTTTGGATTTATTTGTAATGAAAAAAATTTATGACTTATCCTCAAATAATCACATTAATTTACTTCAACTCTAGTAATTTCTTGAGGAGACATGGTAACCTTTTATTTTCTTCACATCAAGTACTCAATAGATGGAGATGATGTATTTAAAGAAAAATTACTTTATTTCACTTTCCGGTAAAAAATAATTCTTATTCTCCATCTATTTATTTTAAAAACATTCAATATCATTTTATAATTAAAATATTTTTTTACAAATTATTTTTTACTCATGATTAATTATCAAAAAATTGATTAAAATGGATATTCATATCATTTTCTAAATGAGGATTTTTTGACTATTTACCGCAAATGTGAAATAAATATTTATTTTAACATTCACAAAATTAATAGAATTTCCCAATTCCAAGACCAATCAATTATTTTATGTTTCCATTACGAGTCTCTAAATTTATTTTCAATTAAAATTACTTCCTTAAAATTTCAGAAAAAATTGGATTTTAAGATGTGATTATTGAATGAAAATGGAATTCCCCATGATAATTATTTCAATGATCATTTTATGTAATATCTCATGAATGATATCATACTTTGAGGTCTCATGGGATTTATGAGGGATATTATTAAATTATGGTATATTTATTCCTTTTCTTTATGGTATATGGTTTTAAGGATGAAATATTGTTAAACCCCATTTTCATTTCCATGGTTTACGTTTTATTGAATATTTTTATTATAATGTGGAATACATATTATTGGATTTTTGACAAGGTGATGGGTGGGAAAATAATTATATAACCCTCTAACGAATATGCTAAATATTACTGTTCAATGAGCTCAATGGGCACAATGGTTATTATTCCATACCTATAGAAGGGTACCTTGGAGGTTTTCCCAAGATCTAAAGAGTGTAAATGGAAGGATATCGAAAAATCTATGTAGTTAAAAGTTTTTTAATCCTAATCCCATCATGTTATGAATATCATGGTGTGTATCCCTGAAAAAATATTTCAATGATTATGATTGATCCACGGTTTTATGACATGGTATTATGCCTATTTTATTTTATCAACAATATTCTTCTTTGATCCATTTTTGAATCTTGTCTTATAGTCATTAAATATTTATTATATGACTCATATTTATGATTTCAAAATTTTTGGGTATTATTTTAAAGGTTCATCTAAAGTTCCATTTCTATTAGTTCTAATGTTATGTTTAAATAATCCTTGATATCTAACTTGTTTACCTTTATTAAGCATCTCAGATCACCCTTTATTATGTTTTTATTTTCTCTAGGATTGCAATAGTAGGTTTTTGTATTATTTGTCCAGAAATTATTCTTATCATGAAGAATTTTGTTGTATATAATGTTGATCTTTTATGAACTAGTTTTTTGTATATTCAATTTTGAAAATGCACTAACCCATTACAATTTTGGCATGGAATTTATTTTTATATAATGAATATTCATCTAATAAGTTGTAATATATAAGTATAAGAAGTATGGGACACTATAATTCATGAATTACAATGGATCTATACTATGTTTTGTATGGTAATATATGAAATTAATAAATAATAATGGGATGATGTTAGAGTGTGTAAGGTAAAGGTAAAATTTTATGTTTATGCATGATTTATATGTATGTATGTGTGTATGTAATTTCATGTCTATGTTTGTCATACATACATATATATATATATATATATATATTAATTTTACAAATTTTTGATTATATACATAAAAATCATGTATGAATATTTTTGCGTGTATTATGTTTATGTGTTTATTATACAAACATATATATATATATATGTGTGTGTGTGTGTGTGTATTGAATTATAAATTTTTATTAATGAAAACACATTTATGGAAATACCGAGAATCCATAGGTTTAAGTACTAATCGAAATTACAAAATCATTAAAGAAAATTTAAGAATATTATATTTTATCACCCTGTATAACTTCCAAGAGATACTACTAATATAAGAATCTGGATCATCCTTAAAATGGTCTTCGTACTGATATGATAGATTGTCCCATGATTTCATGTACTCCTCTTCACTGATCATCCCATCATTTGATCCTCTAATCAGTATTAGATCATTATTTTCATCCTAGTTACTCTTCTCCTCATTATTAACCATCCTTACAAGCCTTCCCATCATCCTGTTACATTCTTCATCACCAACATTAATTATCAAAATGGATTCAACCATTTCTTCTTCTGAGTTCATAGGAAACTTTATAGAAGGATGGATTACTACACCAAACATTCACTACAGACCAAAAGCCTTGGGGGAGGTGGGTATTAGATTCCATAAGCTTGCATTTCAATTTCTTTAGTGATGTTGTCTCCCATGGTGTTGGAAAATATGAATAATCCATTCTCTATTTCCGAATACCCCTATGACTCTTACTTCATATCAGGATTAAAAAAAGATTACCCACCATGTCATCTTCTGTATCACCTAAATTTTTTTCAGAATCATCGTCAATAGACTTCGTCCCGAGGGGCCCTTAGTCAACCATTGAATGAAAAACTAGATCTTCTTCAGCCTTCTAATATGGATTCTCATTCAACAACCCATCAAACCTATTTCCCAACAGAACAGTAGCCACCACCTCATGCTGCAGCACTTAACAACCAGGGGATTCACCCTCCCGTGGTGCCTTATATGTCTTATCAAGACCCTTTCCACTTATACAAGACCATGACTGAACTTCCACAGCAGAATAATCTTCCATGGGAGTCTTGGATCCTACATCATCGACCATTTTTAGATCCAAAATATTGATACCATTTCTAGGCCTCTCCTCCTCTACATCAAGACTCTATTTACCAGAAGGAGTAGGAAGAAGGGGATTGGGTACACCAAGAACATTCCTAATGTTATTGTAGACATCTGTCACAAATTGTTTCACTTCCTATAATCCACACTTCACATCAGTTTTGGATTTTGACTCAGTGTCCACTTCCACTAGCTTTTATCTAGAAAAGCTTGCTACAACACGACAACCTAGCTCATTACCACTATCTACACCTATCTTCTTGGTGGGATTCTTAGACCCACATATACTGGATACCATAAAATAGACCAAACTATTTTAGAAAGAACAAAATTAGTCCAGGATTTGTAAACCACATGTTGATTGTACCAGAAAACAACAGCTATTTTGATCCAAAATTGATTGAATGAACATTTTAACACCTCCACTTCCACACAAAACTGATGTTTAATGTGATGGAAAATATATTTAGTGCGTTTATCCAAACATAAGAATCTACCAACTGGGTTCCCAAGAATCCTAATAACTGAGGGATTTTTAAATAGTAATGAAATATTAGGTATAATAACCTAGATGATAACGGAAGGTGAGCCACACATCATATGGAATTCATATGTCAATCTAAATAGGTTGAACTGAGATCTGTTGAATCTCTACATAGATCTAGACAAAGTTCTCATTAAATCAATATCTATTGCGAAGCATTTCACAATATTTTTGTTGTCATGAAAACCCATCATCACCCTCTCGTGTAGGTCCTAAGATTGGAAAACATGCATATCAAATGAATCAAACTAGGGTTATCATTTCTTTTACTAAGAAATCAATATTTTCTTCAGAAGGGATGAGGTTCCGCTGAACTCCACAATCGAGATCCAGAGGCTAGGGAACCCATTGACCATATCAGGGACATTCAGACCCATCAATTATTGATGATGAGGGGGGATTAGATCAAGGTTAGAAGAAAGGAATAAATAGGATCGTACTCCCATTTTATATGTTGTAGTTCCCTCCCCTACATTGGGAGAGGGGCTAGGACAATCGCCACGACCATCACAATGCAAGATCGAGTATCACATCTTCCCCCGTAAGATCCCCCAATTTTGAAATCATGTTCAAGATCATTTGAAATCTAATTTCAGGTTTATTTTTTTCATATTTTTATAAAAATATATATTCTTATATATTTTCTTAAAAACATATGAGAATGTATTTTTAAATTACCATAATTTTCATTTTAAATTATGGATTTATTTCTAATATTATAATCATATAATGGGATTTCATTTATGAATGTATAATTTTATTTTTAGAAATTATAAATCATGATTTATTTCACTTAAACCCCTTAATATTTTATATATAATTGATCTTAAACATTTTATTTATATGTATATTTATATATTTTACAAAAACATATATGAAATGATGAAATATTTATTTTGTCTTAAGTTATTATGTTCATAATTTTATGTGAATTATAAAATGTTTTATTATTATAATTACTTATCCATTGTTTTAAGTAAATAAATATTAACAATTGGTATTTTTTATTTTAATTTTTTTATATTTACCCTCTTATTTTCTGTATAAAGGGAATTAATTTTTAATTAAGGCAATGAGTTATTCATGGCCGAGTTTCAATGTTTAAAGTTATTAAATTATAGGAAATTTATTTCATGATATGATGAATGAATGTTTGAATACATGGATATTAACTATTATTAATAGTACATGAGAAATTTAAATCATATGAGTTTTCATTGTACAAAATATATCAAGTGAATTCCCAATGATGTTAATATTCATATATAAATTTAAGTATATATATGTATTTAATGAATGATTGTTTTTTCCATATAAAAAACTCCAGTGAAAATTGTATATATATATAAGGATGTATCATATAAATTTATAAAAAAATGGAACATGGATATTTTAAACATGAAAGGGGAGTGGGGAGTGAAACCATTATTAAGGAATATGGGCAGGCACAGATAGCTGTCAATGATTAACTTAGCCCATGTTTTTTTTTCAAAATCTTAATTATGATTTTTTAAAAAATAACTAGAGGGTTCCCTCCCCTTTACTTATCTTGGTATCCCCATATTCTGGGGATGACCTAAAGCTTTATATTTCCATGACATTGTTGATTAAATTCATTTGAAAATTTCTACATGGAAGGGTAAAACTCTTTCAATGGCTGGAAGAGTCTTTCTTTTCAAATCCATCATTGTCTATAAGATGGTTTACTCTATGATGGTTTACAAATGGCATGTGGGTCTCTTAAAACATTTGAATATTTCTATAAGGAACTTCATTTGGAGTGGAAGTACTATTGAGAGGAAACTATTCATTATCCCCAGGTTTACCTCTTGTAAACATATTAAGCAACAAGGCATTGGCATTAAAAATCTTAAGACTTTTAATGAAGCTCTCCAAGCCCGAATCATGTGGGCTCTTATAAATAATAAATCTCACACAATGGGATTTCTTAGGACTAACATTATTTATATTCTTAGGGCTGGTAAGATTTATTATATTACATCTTCTATTTGTTGTTCTATCAAATCTTCTTCTTCAACTATTTTAGAGAATTCATGATGGATTGTCAATAAGGAATCTACTTTAAGCTTTTCATTGGACAACTAGACTGGATACCCTCTTCTTTCTACGATTCCCAATACTTCCACTCTAATCCCCAATAATTTCACCATTAGGGATATGATTAATGTGAAAAGTCTTGACTTACTTGATAATATCAAAGAGGCGGTTGATAATTATTTATTCACAACTAATTATGATCTTCTAGTTTGGGAACCTTCTCAAAATGGCATGCTTGATTCTAAGAGAAACTAAAAACACTTGTTTTCCAATTAAGCTTAAAATATATATTGGATAAACAACATCAACAGAGCAAGGATAAAACCATCTCGTTTAACTCTTATTTGGATAATATTGCACCAAAAAATTCCCACTGATTGTTGTCTTCAATCTTATGGTTTTAATCTTTTCTCTAAGTGTAGAATGTGTAATATTCATCGAGAAGACAAAAAAAATATTTTTTTTATCTTGTGAAACTACTACTGCTCTTCAGTATTAAATTTTTTATATTTTTTAGTACAAATGGGTTTTGGATAGTTTTATTTTTTCTCAACATAAAAGGATGGTAAAGTTCCAGATATCTCCACAGATGAGAAACTTATTTCTCATTGATGTTTCGGAGCTATGCTATGTCCATTTGTATTGTAGAAATGATTTTGTTTAAAAAAATAACTCATTTAGATTAAATTCAGTTAAAAGAAAGATTTGTCTTGCCATTAATTAGGATGATTTGATCTAAAATAATCACTGTGACTACTCTGTCAAAGATCCTAAGACTTTTTTCCATATTGGAGTTCATGAAATCTATCCAAAGATGAAATACACTATTGATATTTTTTGGAAAGCTCCTCCTATTGGTTGGATCAAATCCAATGTTAACAGAGCCTCAAAGGGAAACCCAGGCCCTTCAGACTGTGGTGGTGTCTTTCTAGACCAACTTGATCAGATCATAGGATTTTTCAATGGAAGCTGTGGCATTGCATCAGCCTTAGAGGCTGAAATGATTGGTGTTATCCAAGCCATCTCTTTTGCCACAAAATTTGACTGGAGTAATATTTGGATATAATGTGACTCAACTACTATTGTGTAATCCATCTAGAGTGGTGTTAATCACATTGTGTGGTCCCTCACCCCCAAATGGATGGCCTGCGTGCACTCTCTCAGAAGTATCAATTTCATTGTCATACACAGTTATTGCGAAGCCAACAAGATCGATGATGGTCTTGCCAAGAAGGGAGTTCCTCATGGTGTCATCTAGAGGGATGACCTCCCTCCTTATATAATCCCCCTTTTATTAGAGATACCAATAAAGTGCCTTCTTTTCCTCTTATGTAATCTTGTAATGTACTCTTTCTTGATTTAATAAATTTCAGTGTTCCGGTCTTTGACCAGAACACAACAATTAAAAAAACAGTATTTTCAAAACTATTTTCAAAAGGTGTTTCCAAAAATGGGTTATAATTTGATTATTTTAAACCCCTTACTATGAAATGTTTCTTACCCTCTGATTTTATAAAATGTTTCATGGTTAATTTAGTAATTTCATGGAGTTTATCTTATATAAGAAGCATGCATGAGAAAATTAATATTACTGTCTTTTACCTATTTTTTTAACATTGATAATATGTAAGAGTGGTTCATTTCTTTAAAATCCTATTTGAGAAAATATCCTCCGATGTAAATTTGTGTATATTGTTTGGTTTATTTTTATAAAAAAAATGAAACATTTTTACCTGATCCAGAAGCGCGGGTCTGGGCCCAACATTAAATTTTTTATTTTTTATCATTATGTTGATTGATATTGTGAAGAAAATTACATTATATTCCACATTATAAAGGATAAATGTTAACATAAACGAAGACTATGAGTAGATTAAATGGTGAAATTTGGATAGGAATTTCTCTATATTGATCTAGCTATCAATACCCATCAAATGTAAGGATCCATGAATATTCTCAATATCATATATCATAGAGGATTATTTATTTTATAATGTTATTATAAACTAGGGCACCTCAATACATGTTATAATTCCTTAAATTATATCTTATCTATTGGTTGAGAAGCCAAAGCATATGAGACAAATCGTTCAATTTGAAAATCAAAGCATTGCACACCGAAATGGTATACGAGAACATTCTCTTTTGAGGGTCAAAAACCTAAATTTTCTACTAAATATTATATCACAAAATTGGAAGATGATAGTATGAATGGACATGCTCAAATTATATTGGGGATACCTTCCTTGAAAACAACCAAGGCCATAATTAATGTAGACAATAGTGTATTATCTATGGATTTTAGTGGCAAAATTGTTTAATTTAACATCCTTGATGCCATGAAGAACCCCATAGAAGAACATTTCTCTCATTCAGTTAATCTAATAGAAATATTATCTATACACAAAGAAACTTCTCTAATTTCCTCTAATCCTTTTATGGGTTTTCATAGTTTATAGAAACACTATTTAATTATTCACGTTTTCAATGTATTAATGGTTTCGAAAAAATTAATGCATATATTACAATTGGTGATTTCTTATAGACCAAGGACCAAATAACCATTGATTCTTATGATCAGATAATAAAATATTGTTATTAATCAAATGATGTTACCATTAATAAATTAATTAAGATCATGTACCTTGCGTTTTGTTACTCTGTACCATCGACCTAAGTATTCTATAAATTAGAACATGAAACATTGGATAAACATTTAATATATATAAATATATATTGGGAATGAGGACAAGTTACCAAAAATCATTTCTATTTCACTCCCTTTAATATATGAATTATAATTTCATTGAATTGTAATGTATTCTGAGTAAAACTTTGTGTGGAAAAATTATGAAATTCATATTATTATCCCACCAATTTATATGCATTGTATATTATTAAATGAAGAGCATAAAAAAATGAGGATAACACAACAATAATTGAACCCAAATATCCTTGATGTTGACAAAAAGTATGGAACCAAATTATTTGATACTATAAAAATTTATTATATATCTAATAGAAAAATGCTTAAATGTAGTGTTGGTAATTTCTTACAAAGCTAGTCTACAAATAATTAGAATTAAAATACTAATTTTTCTCCAAATCATGTATATTAAAGTTGGTGAATCTGTAGAGACTATCTCCAACTGAAATAATATATTATGGAGGACTATTTGCAATTATAATTATTTTTCTAAATGTTTTAGATGTTAGAAAATATGTACCTATATTTCATTCCTTGATAGATGTTCTAGATATTTTTAGATCCATGATTCGTTTGAAGATAAATAAAATAAAACCTTTATATAACCCTTTGACAAATTTTATAAATGATGATTCTATTTATTATGTGAAACTATTCGATTAATTTTAGTTATGGATATATAGTATTTATTAAAATATATAAATATTTTAATAAAAGTATTAAGGGTTGATTTAACTAATTATGGTCAATCATTTGATGAGTTTTTGAGTAGAATGAATGTTATAATTCTTTATCATGAAGAAATGGATCCCTTATTAAATTAAAAGAAATTTTACTTCATTGTCTGCTAAGTGACATTACCTGTACATATCATTTATAGTGAAGGTATCCATGAACATAAATTAAATTGGTATAACATATATTCTGTTCCATTTCCCAGAAATGTAAAGAATGTGTTCTCATTCTTAGGTCAGGTGGGATTCTATTATTGATTCATATTTGAAATTATTAATAACTATCTATTAATCACATGATAACTCAAAAATATAATTATTTGTTTTGGTAAAAATCATGGGGATGCATTTAATACATTGAAATACTATCTCACATCACCCCTGATTATCTAAAATCAAATTAGGGTTAAAAATTGGAGTTATATTGTAATAAATATAAATACATAGTTGTAGAAGTATTATTAAATATTGATGGTCTCTTTTTCCATTTCATTATATATACCTCGTGTATACATGACCCTTCAAGTGAAAACTACACCATAAATGAAAATTAATTTATTAAGATTTTCCATTGGATAAATTTTGGTAATAAAATTTATGGTCTTATAATATGCTTGTCTATTATGACTATATATCCCTCAGATATCTCTAGAGAACACTGAAATCGAATAGATATCTCAATAACATGATTCTCCTCTTTATAGTATTCAATTTTGTTATTATGAATGAGAAATGAGTGAAGAAATTAGCGGCTTACCATAACAGTTGGATTCATACATTATTGTATATTTACTAATGAATATACATTCCCATAAATGATATACCCCCTAATGAGATATTTTACTAAATATAACATATTATTTAATGTTTTGAAGATATTAGAAATGTTTTTGTAGAATCATGTATTCTTGTTTCTTTTAACAAAAAAAATTTTCAATACCTTAAACATAATTATTTTTGGTGAATTTGGTATATCACTTACCTTATTATAACATATATAGATCAATCCAGAAGGCATTGTGTTCTCAATAGTGAGTTTTAATACTTCCTCGATTTTTTAACACTCTTTCATATGGTAGACACTTTGATACCCAGAATAATACATGAATGGTTCATCACTCTAGACTATTTTTGATAACATTATTCCAAGAAGCCTATATATTTTGTACATAATAACCTAAATGTGAAATTTTAGCTAATTTCTCTAAAATAAGTGAAATAATATTGTAAAACTTGTTATTCCGTGTCATTTTTCTTGGGTTGGGCATGTAATTCATGAGGTAATTACCAAATTCATTTTGAAACATGTGTACTATAATAGTAGTGAATTATGTTTCTAAATGGGAAGTAGAATTTGAAACCTAGATTTATAATCTAACCTAGTCATGGACTGATGTTCTTTCATTGGTTTAGATTTTCAAGGTACATCATTAGTTAACAAGATTATACTTTATACAAAGACACACTGTAAGAATGTTTTCTACAATGTGGTGTTGGGAATCAGGTTTCTATATCATATTTCCACTAACCTATTGGGTAATTCAATGATTTAATAAATAGGTAAAACAAATACTAGATAAAATGGTCTAACCATATACAAAATATTAGAGTCCAAGATTTTATGTGGTTTGTGGGATTAGAATATTATTCTCAATGCCCTGGTCTCGATGTTTCCTTATCAGTTTTTTTAATGACTTAGCACCACTCCATTAAAATAGATAATCAAACCTATTACACTATAAATTGACGCAATAAAAAAAATATTTATCATTGTTCAAGGTAAATTGTAGATTCAATGTTTATAGAAAATAGGATGAGATGCATATGAGAACTCTAAAATATATAAAGAGAAAACATTGACTATACATGAGTGAAGGATCCATAACATTCATTTCCATATTTATGAGAACGCAGGTCTATAAAATTTAGGGACAGATCATCACCCATGTAATCAATTTTTCCAATAGTTTAACACATCCATTATTATTTATGTCTATCCTTTGATGGTTTTGTATCTTAATAAATAAAAATACCTAGGAAAATTTCTCTATTAACGTTCATCATCGAAGTAACATTGACGAAACTACATAGGATTCCACATTATATAAAAGATCCTTCTGAGAAATTCTATGTGTGACACCCTCCGGGATATATTTTTATTTCTCACGTGATCAATTTTTTTATGTATTTGTAAAATTGTAAATATGTGGTGTTTGGGTGATAATACATGTTTTTTCATAAAAATTTATATATTTTACCTATGTGTATATCAAAATGAGGAATTATTTGAAAACATTGTTTTTATCTTGAATCTAAAAATTCAATAAATATACTATTTTTTACATTGATGTTAACTATAATGTATTTATCATAAAATTTTATATAATATTACTTTTAATGTGTTTTTTATGTATTCTACACTAATTGAGATATAGATTTTATTTTTTCGGTTCTAGTTGGACCCATAGTTTCAATTAAATGATGTTTCCATGAATTTAATGTTGAGATGAGTTTGATATATTTGACATTGCCTCACCATTTGAGCTATTAAAAAATTAACCACTATTTTTATGGGAATAAATTATCTTAGATGATATAGAACTAAATTTTTAAAATTTCAATACATCGGAGTGTTAGTGGTACACATGGGAATATGGTCTAAAAGGTAGCAAGATATGTTGTAATATTTGGAGGTAGGATTTCATGTATACCCTTGTTGATAATTCCAACCCTATCCCTCCCCTACTCAATTTAACATATTTTTTCACAATATAGTAGGGGTGTCTAGAGATTTTTGAGGATTTGGAAAAATTTATTTGTTAAATCCCCCCTCTCTATCAATTTGGAGGATTTGATTCTTTTGGCTCGAATTTATTCCAATATTCTGATTCTCTTCCTTTTATACATCTTGGTTCATTGTTATTGGAAATAATATATATATATATATATATATTACTTTGAAAAAATATATTTATTCCTCTATTATACTCATTTTATATTACATGTCTATATTTTAATCAATGGAAATAGATAATATTTGGATATATCTTTTTAAACCATTGATTTTATAAATTGTCTCATTGATGAAAATTGATTCCAAGTGAGAGTAATATTTTATTTGGTCCATTTAGATCTTACCTCCATAATTATATTTTTTGAATCCAGATACTAACTATAATTCAAAAATATATGTTTAACTATGTGATTTTTAAATCTTCAATCTCATTAATTATGAACATATAGCATTCTAGGAAATGAATGTGTGATTTGTGAGAGAAATACATTCCTTATCAAATAATATATTTATATATATATGATAAATTACTAAGTTTTTAATCTAATTAAAATTATCATTATGTTCTCATTATCATATTTGGGTTTCTTCTATAATTTTCCATTGATCATAAGTTTGCCTATAAATAATAAATAAATCATTTTACCAGGATTGAAAATACCAAAGTTAACTTAGGGTTCATTTATTGAAATATTTACGATTTTTCATTCATCTGTACAGTTCATGGGTTAAAAAAATTAGTTAGTCATAGTTTATTGAGTACTTATATAATATATAATTATTAAGGAATAGGGAAGGGTTACATTTCAATGATTACAATCACTCGTATTGGTTTTTCTATGTAACTGTTTTCTTGCACAATTTGTTTTGTATTGAAATAATTTTCATTCTCCTTTATATTTCTAAATCTCACAAAAACCCCACTTGATTTGTATTAATTTTGTATTATATTATAATCATAATATTTATAATATAATAATAGTATGTGTGAGTAGTCACAAAATGAGATTGACTATGGTTGTGCGCTTAACACCATTCATATGTAAATAAGAAGTTCATATAAAATAATTCATGAAAAATAACACTTCAAATTTGGAATCATTTTTAAGGAGTTCATTAATTTCATGAATTTTTTTCACAAATGTCCAAAAAATTCATAATTTCTTTAAAGGAAAATAACATAACACTTCAATTAATGTAATTTTTTACTGCTTTGGTCCTTATTAAGTATCAATGTGATTATTCATATTCATTTCCTATTGATAAAAAATTAGAGGAGAATAAAAGGGATGGACCACTGAGGAATAACGTTTAATATATTTTTAAAATGATAAAATAGGTGAGAAAACAAATAAAAATTATTTCCACTTCCCAAAATGAAATTAAATCTCAAAATGAGGCTTAGGAAAATAAATAATCAAACCTTATTCCTATAACTTTTAGAAATTGAAGAACCTATTGAAGAAAATATTTGAAGGTATTATCCTCAAACCTTTCTATTCCAGTCTTGGATGGTATTAATGAACCTTAATTTCTAGATAATATTGCTTTTGGATATCAAGATGATTTAGAATTCTATTTGGGTAATTTCATAGTAATTAAAATGTATAATGATCTCTCATACTCTGATAATGATAAATCATCACCTCTAGACCATTCATTTTAAATGGAAGAAGACAACCCTATTGTCTTGGAATTTGAATTTAATATTGAGTAGATTCACTAACTTCTGTCACAAATGAAAAATTACATCCCTGTGGAACTAAAAAATGAATAAAACTTCAATCTGATCCAATATATATAGATAATATTTTCATATACTCATTTATAACTAATTATATTGAAATTGAGTCAGTATTATGAAAAATAATTTTGAATCTCATATTCATCCAACACATAGATTTCCATAGAGGATTGTTATGAAGAAGAATATATGCCAAATGAGACTAAATTCCATGTGGATCTACTTAAATAAATCACATTAGAAGATAATAGAATTTTAAGGGAAGATATTTATATATACTCATCTCGTTTTTATTACATTCAAATTTATATTTTCATTTAATTTATCATAGATGAAATTTATATTACTATATAATTTGAGAAATAACAATAATTTTCCAAATATCCACCTAGGTGGAAGTATTAAAAAATGTTAAAGAGTTGAGGAATCCATAGTGATGATATCACCTCCTCTAAATCAGCATATATATCACATAAAAGACATCACTATGATTGTTAAAATAGACCCCTCATACAATTTTTTACCTCCAACATTTAACATCATTTTATATCTATTTTTGATATTTGAGGATAGAGTCATTCGTCTTCTCTTATTTGGGGGGACTGACCTTTTCAATCCACTTACGAATATTGGGAGAAATAATTTTTTGTGATTAATGACACAAGAAAACAAATCCCCCATTATATTGGTGGGGGGGGGAATAGTTTTGAAACATTATAGATGTAGATAGTAATAAATACATAACCATTTCTAGGGTTCATCATAATATTAATTTTTCATTACCTTCCTTCAGTATAGTTTTTTTAATAAAAGATTCTTTTTTTCTTATATTTTTTGAAATGGTTGTTTCTAGGATCCCAAAAACACTTGTGTAGTGAGTGCCAAAATTCTTGGTGTTTAAAAAATGGTGTCAAATGTTTTTATAAAAATGATTATTCAACAAATATACATTATTTTATTTTCAGTCATGAATTGATTTTGATATATTTTTATTTATTTTCAAAGAAATGTATTGTTTTTTATTATTGACTTTTTAAATTTACCTTGAATTTTATTTTCACCTAGTTTAATGAGTTTTCAGAAAGTCTAAAAAACGTGCTTCTAAATGTTGTCCCAAATTATTTTTTTATCCTACTTATGTGTTATAAACCTTTTAATTTTTTTTAATACACACACTTTATTAAGATAAACATGGATATTTTGTGGGAACTAGTACTTCTGAATTAATCAAATTTCATGGATTTGATTTTAATTTAAAAAATTTTAAAAAACATACTGACTTCTTTGGATAGACACATTTCCAACAAATGGCCTACACTTCATATATACCCTTTTTAGCACTAAGAATCCAATATTTTAATTATAGGATTTAGACACATTACAAATTTATTTTTAATTGCCTACCATCACTCTTAATATTTTTAGTAGATATGTTATGTCTGAGTGTGATGGCAATTTCATGTGTGTTTTTTAGAAATTTATTAATTGTACGGTGGGGTGAGGTATTTGTCACTATTATGGGATACATATAAAGGGAAACAAGAAAGATAAAAAGTTTATTATACTTAATTTATAACATTATGTTTTAATAAAAAGAAAAAAATAGAAAATTGAAGATGATACAAAATTATTCGTTAGGCTTACATTCATGATTTTTCACTGATTCATTTTATTTATTTGTAATCTCATCATCCATTCTAAATATTTGAAAAAGATATGGTGAAACATAGGATGAATACTTCACATTATTTATTATTTTATTCATAGAACATTAAATTAAAAACATTCAGTTTTATGTTTTACATTTTTATGGGGGATTAATTGTTTTATATTTCTTATGTTTTCAAATGAATATTCTTGGGAAGGTATTTAATAATTTTACCTTCTATAGTTATCCATTGTTTTTTCAAACGATTTTATACAGTAACTTATAAATAGGAAATCACCATGAAATTAAGTATTAATTGAAAATATATTTATGTCTTGGGTTATATTGAAATGATAGTTTCCACAAGCCTATGGTGACACATGCATGTTTCAATTATGATAAAGACACTATATTAAACGTCTATTTAATGAATAGTATGTTATATTTCCATCTAGGGTGTTTTTTCATTGGTTCAAGGATAGAGATTTACATTTTAACTAATTTAGATATCAAAAAATAAAATTATAGGAAATTATTTTTTCGTAAATAGTACATGATGAATTTTCTTTTCAAAGTTATTTTTGGAAATTTTCTAATTATTGGATTATTTGGTATATTTGATAAAGAAATTTAATTATTACCCATGAATAAAAAAGGGCATGTTTGGGGGGGATGTTATAAATCAATTTTTTCTGAATATTATTTGGATAATAACTTACATAATTTATCTACATTTATCATTATTTGAATACATAAAATAAATTTTATTTTTTGACCTTTAATTTATTAAGTCAATGAAGAAAATTATTCATTTAATTTCACTCCATTATTCTTATCAAGAAATTTCCTATATGATTAATTTTATCTTCAATTTTTTGAATGTATTCTAAAATAATTTTTATGTTCTTTTTAGTTTGACCATTCTAGTTAGATCCAATGTTTTTAGGGAAAAGGTATTTATGAATTTAATAATGGAATGGATTCGACAGATTGTACCTCACCCCAATTTTTATTTAATAATATTTTTATACTTTCAAGGAATGTGAATAATTTTGTAAAGACCTGTAAATTTCAAAAAAAAAATCTTATTTTCTTTGGGATTTTACGAGTACGCAGTTTTTGACGACACCTAATTCCGAGGCCTGGTTTGCCCGGAATCATTTTCCAAAGTTTAGCTCAGGTACGTTCAGTGAACGATCGAGTGGGTTTCCCTAACTTTTGAACCGGTGCTCGGAATCTAAATCTGAGGGCACCGATGAAACCGTAGCGCCGTTAATTGGTTAGGAATACCTTTTCTGAAGGTGCGTTTGCTCGGGAGGAGTTGTTAAAAATGTGAAGAATAAAATTATAGTTGCTTTACAATTATAATTTTATTTACACCACTAGTGGTTTAAGTGTTAGGGAAAAGGAAGTTGTGAGTGGGGCCCACATGAGCCCCCACCTCCTTAAATTTCCTAACACCCCATTAAACACACCCCTCTAGCTTTAATGTGTAACTCATCCTTTCTCCCACTTTAATTGAAAGTCAACTCTCTCATTAAATTATTTGATTAATCCATTCAATGAATTTAATTAAGAATTGAATTTTGAATTCATTGGAATTCATGGATTCTGATTAATAAAATAAGGGTGAACCTTATTATATTTGGGGGTTGTTGTGTGAGAATAATTGGGAGAAAATACATAAGCCTTGGGAATATTGATCTTTTTCGTTGGAGAACGCGAGGAACGTCAAGAGCTCGACGAAGAACACTGCCACCGCAAGGAGCGATTTTCATGCTTTTCTTCTCCTCTCCGCAGACGGTGTCAAACGTCGCTCCACCTCAGATGATCTCCGTCAACATATACAGAGCCTCACCCCGGGACGTCATTTTTCGCAATGCTCACCGATCGTCAACTCGTTATGGAGGTAGGGATTTGTTTTACATTCAAGATTGTTTTACAATCTTCATTGACGTTTATTAAGCCACCTGTTATCAAATTAATGGGAGGAGGTCAGACCGCACGAACACGGCCGATCCTCCTCCCCCTTTGTTTATGTTCATCATTGTGGTTTGGAACGAAGGTAAAACGGTGCAACGACACCATCCATGAAAGAGGAATATCATGCGATGAAGGAGCGCGGCGCCGTCGCGCCGTGCTGTTGAGGCCGAAAGAAGCTGCGGCCGGAGTCTGGCCGTGGCGGAGGGGCGTGGCGTCATCACGCTGTGCCGGAGAACCATGGAGGGTCGCGGCTATGGTGGTCCATGGAGAAGGGGCACGGCCTATCGCGCTGCGCCGGTCGGTCCAAGGTTGTGGCTTGTGGCCGCGGTGGAGCAGGGGAGGGCTGCCAGAACCGCCCGCCGCCGGTGCTCAGGAAGCGGGACGGCTGGTCCCGCATGTCATAACTGGCCGGACGTTACGGTGTGTCGAATCTAGAAAAACCAGGGGTTGAACCCCCGGCCATCTCAGCAGGGCGGACCCTCGGGTCCACCGTTTCAAAGCGAGGGGGCAGCACCCCCCCCCTTCGCGCCGCTTGGTCACGGACCGAGTGCCGAGCGGCTGTGCCGGGACACCCGCTAGGTCGGGCCGCCCTCGGGGTCGGGCCTCCTGCTGGGTCGGGCCTCCCTCTAGGTCGGGCCATGCCCGCTGCGCTATGCCGTACCCGATAGGGCCGAACACGGACTCGGTTCGGGTCGGCGCTGTTCGGGCCCACCGAGGGGGTCTCGGGCCGGGTCGGTCCGGGCCCAAAACCCCATAAAATCGGACAGCTACGTTCAAAGGCCGATAACATGGGATACGAGCCTCCAATTGGCGCACCATCAGTTGTGATTCGATACTTGGATCGAAACGTTCGTTTCGGTATATTACACTAAAGGTTTCAGAAAACTTTGGGTTCGGCCGGGTTGGTTCGAACATGAAACCAACCAGGCCCTCGGAGCGGAAACACTTATAACTTGAGATCCGGATGTCCGATTGATGTTCCATCGACTTTGTTGGATTCCTCTTAGTGAGGCCGTCCTTTTGGATTACTCCGCTCGAGGTTTGGACACCGTTGGAGTATGGCCGGGTTGGTATTGACTTAAAAACCAAACGGGCCCCTAGAACGAAAAAGACAATAACACTTAGACCGGGAATCAGGTTGACGCGCCGTCTGTCGCGTTGAGTTCCTATTTTCGAGAGTGAACATTGGGATACATCAACTCCGGACTACATGTCAGTTGTTGTATCGACCCCCTTAGCTCGTGGACCGGACCCTCCCCGAAACGAGCGTGCTGTGTGTGGGAACCCTAGAGCTGCCTGCGACTTCGACGAAGATGAATTCTGTACTAGGATCCTATGTGGGTTCGACGATGACGACAACCATACTGGGATCCTCCATGGGTTCGAAAAGGGTGACTACCGTACTAGGATCCTCCGTGGGTTCGACGAGGATGACTATTGAACTGGGATCCTACGTGGGTTCAACGAGGACGACTATTGTACTGGGATCCTCCGTGGGTTCGACTACCATGCTGGGATCCACCCTGGGTTCGACGACGATGACTACTATACTTGGATCCTCTGTGGGTTCGGCAGTGAGGACTTCTAAACTTGGATCCTACGTGTGTTTGGCAGAGGATAGGATTCAGAGGCTACATCTAATCGTCTCCACCCCTCTTCGTAAATGTATACCTGTGTGAGCTCAGACTTCACTTTCATTCATTATCTTCGATGTGATTTACTTGATATCCTATGTGGATTGGTTTATGCATTCCTATGTGGATTGGTTTATGCTTTCCTATGTGGATCGGGTCATACATTCCTATGTGGATTAAGTTTTACTTTCCTGAGTGGACTGGATTATACTAGAGCTCATGATTTGGAGCTGAACTGGATTTGATGACTTAGGTATATGTACGGGTATATGCGTAAGTAGTGTTGGATGATACTTCGTGATTGTATCTTTCTTTGTTGTGGATTCAGGGAGACCTTCAGGGTCTCGGGGTCCCTACTATGTATCATATACTCACCCCTGCACGGGCTTCACCCGCACTACGTTGTGTTTGTTGCAGACTACAGACATCACTGTTCGTGGTTGAGGCTTGTAGAGCTGGATGGTACCCCAAGGAGGATCTCATGACTATTCGGTGCCCGAAGGTGGATATCACGTCAAATCGGTACCCGGAGGAGACGGATGGGCGTGGATTGCTGAGGAGGAGATCTATATCTACCCTTTAGGTAGGGAGCTGGAGGACAATCCAGGAGCAGCTTGTCAACTTTCTGTTGTTGTCCTGGAGTTGTACTTTACTTTCAGTTGTACTGCACCTTTAGTTGGGTTGGTATTCTGGCCCATTTACTTTTCAGCACTTACTTATGTTTTCAGTTTACTTGGTGTTTACTTCAGTTTGCATTCTATGTGGTGTTTTTTTTGCTTTTTAAAGTAAATTCCCTCCTTGTTTTTAGGATTTACGCCTTTGGTGCTAGTCTCTGGCCCTTGGCCAATCGAGGGAGGGCTTGGGGTAGTCACGACATGGGCCCCAAGGACTGGTCGTGATAATTGGTATCAGAGGAGTTCGGTTCTACCGCAGAACTCAGGACTTGGATATTTTTTCTTGGTGAAGAAATAGTGTTAAGTGTATTGAGTGTGATTATCAGTCCTGGGAGTCCAGTGTTGGTGTGGCGGCCGACGTATCCATACACCGAGACCCTGACTTCTGATTTCCAACTCAGTGCACAAAAACATTGATTGCATGTGTGTTTCGAGGTTTTCTTTTTGATTACATTGTGTCACCTCACCAGGTTTACTGTATTGACCGCGGCACACCTGTTTCTTTTCAGGATGGCAACACGACGGCAGCCAACTAGGGTTCTGAGCGTTGTGTGAGACGACAGCCCACCGAGCGACGAGGCCTCGGTGCAGGGCCCTATTACAGCAGTGGCACTGGCGGTACCTTTACCCTCCGAGCCACCGATGCCACCAGCCCTAGCCACTGAGAGTGCACATCTCCTTAGTGCACTGCACAAGTTTCAGCATCAGCTATCTCCTAGGTTCTGTAGGAAGACAGACCCTCAGGCAGCCTATGATTGGATGGAGGCTGTTGTATGAGTTTTTAGGTTAGTAGGGACACCGGCTAACCTCATGGTGATCCTTACAGCGAGTCTCCTGCACGCGGAAGTTGGTAGATGGTGGAGTCTGATGCTCCAGGTGCACGACGAGGCATCTACCCTTTGGTCAGACTTCAAGAGACTATTTCGCTCATAGTTCATCCCAGCCACACTCCTTGTAGTGCGCATTCAGTAGCTACTATAGTTGCGGCAGGGTAACATGACGGTAGCCCAGTACTCTGCGGGGTTTACCGATCTCTCGCGCTACTCCACGGACATGGTACGGGACCCATTCTTTCGGGCTTGGACCATTGAAAAGGGACTGAGGCATGAGATCAGGGCTTCGATGATCTCCATCAACATCCCAACGCATGTGGGGGTTCTAGAGAGAGCCCTTCTAGTAGAGTGTTTTCTCGCTGAGCAGTCACTAGCGGCGACACCCTCTGCAGGACGACCCATAGAGGAGTCGTCTGCAGCTGGCAGTAGAGAGTTGACGTAGAGGTCCAAGCGAGCCAGGACATCAGATGAGAAATATCAGGATGCAGATTCGATTGTTCAGGGCACATGAAAGAGAGCCAGCCACACGAGGAGCATGCAGTGCTATGCATGCGGTGGGCATGATCACATGGCTCGAGACTGACCTACCCGCCCGGAAGATGATCAGCAGACGGTAGAGGGACCTCCTAGGAAAAGTTTCAACCATGGCGGTCAGCAGGGAGTAGGTGGACAAGGCAGAGGAGCTGGCCGAGCAGCAGATGGTGGACGACACATTGAGGCCCTAGTATCACCACCACAAGGAAGACCACCCCGACCGCAGGGAATGGGTGGACATGGGAGAGATCAGCTTCAGGCAGCTGAGGCTTACGACCATGGAGCTCCGAGAGCAGATGGACAGGAGAGGGACTAGCTCTATACATGGAGAGTTTTTTTCATGTTTCTTATATCTTTTTTGAGGTTTTCTGTATTTGTACCTTGGGCTACAGTAATAAAAGGCATTATTCTTGTGACATTTTTTCCATGTCCTTTTTATGTAGTTGATACTAAGAGGTTCCAGCTTAAACTGTTGACTTGACCCTCACATTTGAGATACCTACTGGAGGAGACCCAGTGACCACACACTAATGCCGACAGTGTGACTCAACCCTTGGACGTGAGAGTAACGGTTGGATCTCTTGGTAGTAGAGTCGAGGCCTTACGACATCATCCTTTAGATGAATTAGTATCATCCATTTCTGGATTGACTGTATTAGGAAATGAATGTGGTTCATCCAAGGGATGAGACCGTATTTATCTTATTGGAAAAGAAGAAATCTTAGAAGCTCTTGTAGGACCAGAGAAGGTCCAGGTCATCCAGGAGCGGAGGAGGACAGCTCAGAGCTGATAGAAGTATTATGCTAACAGGAGGCGGAGACCACTGGAGTTCGAGGATGGCGACCATGTTTTATTGCGGGTCCTACCTCGACGTGGATTACGGAGATTTGGCTAGGGCGGAAATATATCTCTACGCTTCATCGTACCCTTCTAGGTCCTCAACAGGGTAGGCAAGGTGGTTTACCGTTTGAACCATCCACCTCAGTTGCACCAGGAGCATGATGACTTCCACGTATCTCAGCTGAGGAGATACGTGCATGATCCAACACATATCATCGACCATGGGGAGCTGGAAATTGATGACGGGGCGACTTTTTCGGAGGTCCCGGTGAAGATCGAGGATCGACAAGAGCGGGTCCTACGTGGGCGGTTGATTCCTCTAATGCACATCAGGTGGCAGCACGGGAACCTCTATGAGAGCACTTGGGATCGAGAGGCTCAAATGCGTGCTCAATACCCCCATTTGTTCCCCTAGTTTGTGATGTATTTTAATGGGGATGTAAAGCCCTGAGGTGGGAGTAATGTAAAGACACTTAAATTTCAAGGGATATTTTTTATTATTTTATTTGGGATTTTATGAGTATGAAGTTTCTGACGACACCTAATTCTGAGGCACGGTGTGCCCGGAATCATTTTTCGAAGATTAGCCCGGGTACGTTCAGTGAACGAATGAGTGGGTTTTCCTAAATTTTGAACCTGTGCTCGGAATCGAAATCTGAGGCCACCGATGAAACCGTAGTGCCGGTAATTTCTTAGGAACACCTTTTTAGAAGCTGTGTTTGCTCGGGAGGAGTTTCTAAATATGTAAAGAATAAAATTATAGCTGTTTTACAATTATAATTTAATATAAACCACCTGTGGTTTAAGTGTTAGGGAAAAGGAAGTTGTTAGTTGGGCCCACATGATCCCCCACCTCCTTAAATTTCCTAACACCCCATTAAACAAACCCCTCTAGCTTTAATGTGTAACTCATCCTCTCTCCCACTTTAATTGCAAGTCAACTATCTCATTAAATTATTTGTTTAATCTATTCAATGAATTTAATTAAGAGTTGAATTTTGAATTCTTTGGAATTCATGGATTGGGATTAATAAAATAAGGGTGAACCTTATTTTATTTGGGGGTTGTTGTGTGAGAAGAATTGGGAGAAAATACACAATCCTTGGGAATCCTCATCTTCTTCGTTGGAGAACGTGAGGAACATCAAGACCTCGACAAAGAACGTCGTCACCGCAAGGAGAGATCGTCATGCCTTTCTTCTACTCTCTACACCCGGTGTGAGACGATGCTCCACCTTGGACGATCTCCATCAATGTGTATAGAGCCTCACCCCACGACGTCGTTTTCCGCAACGCTCACTGATCATCAACTCGTTATCACTGTAGGGTTTTGTTTTACATTCAAGAATAATTTACGATATTTTTTGACATTTATTAAGCTGCCTGTTATAAAATTAACGGGAGGAGGCCGGACCGCATGAACAAGATCAATCCTCCTCCCCCTTTGTTGATGTTCACCATTGTGGTTTGGAACGAAGGCAGCGTGGTGCAACGGCACCACACATGAATGAATAATATCTTGTGGCGAAGACGCGTGGCTCCGTCGCGCCGCACCGTTGAGGCTGAAAGAAGCCGCGGCCGGAGTCGGGTCGCGGCGAAGGGGCGCAGCGCCGTCGCACCATGCCAGAGAACCATGGAGGGCCATGACCAGGTAGGGATACGATGAAGGGGCGCAGTGTCATCACGCCGCACCGGTCGGACCAAGGCCGTGACCTTTGGCCGTGGCAGAGCAGGGGAGGAAGGCCGGAACTGCCGGCTGACGAAACTCGGGAGGCGGGACCGGCTGGCCCCGCGTGGCACAACCGGCCCGCCGTAACGGCCGGCCAGATCTAGAAAAAGAAGGGGTAGACCCCCCGGCCAGCTCAGCAGGGCGGACCCTCGGGTCCGCCATTTCTAAGTGAGGGGGAAGCACCCCCTCCTCGAGCTGCTTGGTCAAAGATCGAGCACCCAGCCGCTGGGCCATGCTACCCACTGGGCCGGGCCGTGCCCAAGTGGGCTGTACCCAGACCCGGGTCGGTTCGACCCGATTCAGGCCGACCCAAGGGGTCTCTAGACGGGTCGGTCAGGGCCCAAAACCCCCTAAATTCGGATAGCTACGTTCAAAGGCCCATAACATGGACTACGTGCCTCCGATTGGTGCACCGTCAATTGAAATGCAATCCTTGGATCAAGACAGTCGTTTCGGAAAATTACACTCATTTTTTTTTGAAAACATTAGGTTTGTCTAGGTTGGTTCAAACAAGAATCCAACCGGGCCCTCGAGCAGAAACACATATAACATGAGCTCCAGACATCCGATCGACGTGCATTTGACTTTGTCAGATTCCTCATAGTGAGAAGGTCATTTTGTATTACTCCGATCGAGGTTTGGAAATAGTAGGAGTATGGTCGGTTTGGTTTTGACTTAAAAACCAACCAGGCCCCTGGAACGAAAAAGCCAATAACACTCCGACCGGGCATCCGGTTGACGCGCCGTCTGTCGCGTTGAGTTCCTATTATCGAGACCGAACTTTGGGATACATCAAATCTGGACTACGTGTTAGTTGATGTATCGACCCCCTTGGATTTTGGAGAGAACCCTCTCGGAAATGAGTGTGCTGTGTGCGGGAACCCTAGAGCTGGCTGCGACTGCGACGAAGATGACTTCCGTACTAGGATCCTCCGTGGGTTAGGTGATGAAGACTACCATACTGGGATCCTCTATGGGATCGACGAGGATGACTACCATGCTGGGATCCTCCATGGGTTTGACGAGGACAACTATAGTAATGGGATCCTCTGTGGGATCGACGAGGGCGACTATTGTATTGGGATCTTCCCTGGGTTCGACTACCGTGATGGGATTCTCCGTGGGTTCGATGACGATGACTACTATACTTGGATACTCCATGGGTTCGGCAGCGAGGACTACTAAACTTGGATCTATTGTGGGTTCGGCAGAGGAGATGATTCAGAAGCTACATCTAATCATCTCCACCCCTCTTCATAAATGGATACATGTGTGAGCTAAGTCTTGAATTTCAATCATTATCTTCAATGTGATTGACTTTATATCTTGTGTGGATTGGTTTATGATTTCCTGTGTGGATCGGGACATACTTTCCTGTGTGGATTAAGTTTTACATTACTGAGTGGACTGGATTGTACTAGAGCTCCTGAGATGGATCTGAACTGGATTTGATGACTTAAGTATATGAATGGGCGTATACCTAAGTAGTGTTGGATGATACTTCGTGATTGTATGTTTATTTGTGGTTTATCACTTTTGGATTTAGGGAGACCCTCAGGGTCTCAGGGTCCCTACTGAGTATCATATCCTCACCCATGCACGGGCTTCGCCCACACTACGTTGTGTTGGTTGCAGACAACAGACGTCACTGATCATGGTTGAGGCTTATAGAGCTGGACGGTACCTAGAGGAGGATCTCACGATGAGTCGGTGCCCGAAGGTGGATATCACGTCGAGTTGGTACCCAGAGGAGACAGACGATTGTGGAGTATTGGGGAGGAGATCTATAACTACCTTTCAGGTAGGGAGCTGGGAGAACGATCCAGGAGCGGCGTGTCACCTTTCAGCTGTTTTTAGTGAGTTGTACTTTACATTCAGTTGTACTTCACCTTTAGTTGGGTTTGTATTCTGGCCCATTTACTTTTCAGCACTTACTTCTGTTTTCTGTTTACGTAGTTTTTACTTCAGTTTGTGTACTCTGTGGTGTTTGTTTTCTTTTATAAAGGTAATTCCTTCCCTTTTTATCAAGATTTACGTCTTTGGTGCTAGTCTTCGGCCCCTGGCCTTTGGAGAGCGGTCTTGGGGTAGTCACGGCATAGGCCCCGTGGACGGGTCGTGGCAAATTTAATTCAAAATTTAAAGAACATAATTTCATCAATATTACTCATCTAAAGTGAAAACATGTTCCTGAGATAATGTGGTCAGAAATGCGGCGAAATATGGTGTAACTTTTTGATGCATAATTATGTATGTACTGTTTTATTGAAATTTCAGACCGAAAATATACATAACAGACATTAATTGAGTTTATAATTCTAAGTTATGGATATTAATGGCTTCAAGTACATGTGTCCAAATATTTTGTTTTTATTCCACCTCTCTACCTATTTTGATGATGGATGGATCATGGTTGGGATCAAATCACCGAATGATCTCCTCCTCCACTTCTACTTTTTTTATTTGTTGTTCTGAATGTAATAAAACATTTACTTTAATAAACCATATTTTCCTCCATTTTACTAATTTTATTGTTCTTATTGGATCTATAATACCAGACTGGAGATGAGAACATGTTATACCATGTTACTCTATTCCGATGACAACCATATCAATGATGAAAAATCGAACTATGTGATAGTATTTATTTTTTGGATGATCTAATTCTTATCTATTTCATTATTTTATTTGAATCAGTGTACTTCATAAAAATCAAAAAAAGATATTTAATTAAATAAATTTATATTGTTTGAACCACTCGAATAATTCACACCTTTCAAAAAAGGTTGATCATGTTTTATTTATGAGAATAAAAAACTCATAACCAAATCATATAAACGTGCAACTTATTACTAGTGTTTGAGAATAATACCATGTTGATGAAATTATCATTTATATATTGGATGTGATATCCTAATTTTCCACCATCCATAATATGGATTTAGAACTATAATCTATGTAGGGTGTCTCAATTTATGATCTTGACGATAGCTCAGGGTTTGTTTGACTAAATATTGTGGTCATGTTTTATTTTATATATTCTAGAAGTTAATAAATTATTGAAACATTATTGAATGAATTTTATAGTTAGTGATAATTATTAATAAATAATTATGATTTATATTTCATCAATCACATTGATTTATATTGATTTTTTTTTATTAATTTTCATCCTCAATTAAATTTTTCAAACATCATTTCATTCACCCCTTTTGTTTGTAACTATCATTATATAACCATTGTATAGTATTAATTTTATATTATATTACAATAATATTATTAATAATTGGAGAATTGTTTGTGACCGTGTCATTATCAAGGTATCAACCTTATCTATGAACATTACTACATTCTTCAGTAAATAAGAAATTTATTGAGAGGGATTAATAAAAACAACATGTTTTTATTTGGAATCATTTGTGTGGAGTACCTCAATTGAAAAGATTAATTTTCATAAAAACATTAGAAATTATAAATTAAAATAAACAAAAAAAATTTAATTTCATTACATACTAGTTTTTCAATTGATTTTTTAAATATATATTATCATAGTTACTATTCTTATAATTGACCTATTGATCAAAATTTTGATGAACATATGGGGGAATAAAAATTTAGGAACTAAGTTAATTATAATTTACAAATCATTTCAGAAGAAATGAAACAAATATAAATTCATTCGACTTCCTTAAAGGAATAAAACACTCATAAATAGACTCAAGAAAATGAATGGGACAATTTTATTACTCAAAATTGTTCAATTCATGAAATTTGTTTCTAATCTAATGTTGTTATGAGAGATTAAGATGATTTAGAAGAGTACTAGGGTACTATTTATAAACACTAAAATTCCTTGTGATATTTCATACATTGGCAGTAAGAAATAATAACCTCTCAACCTATATATATATATATGGAGTAAAATATTAATAAAGTGGTTAAATATGAAGTTAATGTGTATTGGATTGACTCCTTACCTCAATAAATGACACCTCACCTACATGTGGTACTAAAATATAGTGAAGAAATTAAATTTGATCCAATATATAGAGAAACCATTTTAATGAAATATTTTATCTATAATTTTATTTAAAATGAATATTTTATTACCACCTACTATTTATAATTTTCATATTAATCTCACACATGGATGTCTTTGGATAGTGGTTACAAAGGGAAAGATTCACCTTCTGATTCCATGTTCCAAACAACCCTTTATAAGGAAATCATATAACATGTTGAGTAAGATTAAGGGGGATATTTTTATATTGATCCATCATGTTTAAATTCAATTTTAATGTATCTTTTAACAAACAATAAATAGAATAAAATTAATAATATATTTTTAATTGAGAAAGCCTTATATGTTTCTAAAAATACCTCTCAATTGGGGGTAGTCAAAGAAAATGAAGTTCTTGTGGATCTTGTGGTGAGGTGGATTCCTCTAATTTATAAATACACATTTCCCATGGAGGAGGAAACCCTAAAATTTAATAGGGGTCCCTTATACATTTTCATTCCTATCCATTTTCAATTACATTTGTCTATGTATTTTTTTCATAGGGATTCAAACCATTCATTTTATCTTTGTGGGGGTTCATGTTTTTTGTATCCACCTATGGATATTAGATGAAATAACATGTTTTTTAATGTCACATTAAAAAAAACTATACAATCTCATTGGGGGTGAAGTTTTGAAACATTAAATATATTTATATCCAAAAATAAAGTACCCCTAGGTGTAATTTCCTATAATTTTCATATAATTTCTTTTATTTACATAAAAATATTTTGAGACCGTGAAATCTGATAGTGCATAATTCTATGCCCTGGAGTTCCCATAATGATCTGTCGAATAATGTTATGTTTAAAAATAGCACGGGTGAGTGGTTTTTCAAAAAAATTGGAATAACTCCAAAATGGGTACCCTGACCAGATATCTGAGGGCACTGTTGCGTTCAAGATGGCGGGTTTACCCTAGGTGTAACATATGTTTTGTTGGTTCATACCTCCAGTGGGAAGTCCTAAAAATGGCATAACCGTAAATAAAATAATTAAATAATGTTATTTTATTTTTCAAATTAATATAACTCACGAATGGTAACTCAGATTGAATATCCTAGACATGCGAGGGTATGCTTTCCTTATGATGATACTAACATTGGCTGGTGTTGGCCACCAGTGAAAGATTGTTTTTGGCCGTAAATAAAATAATTAAGTGACAATTATTTTATTGTAAAATCCATAACATCTAAAAGGTAACTCAGAATGATAATTTGAGAGCACCATTGACCACTTGAGGGCGTGTTCTCCTTAGGAGGGGCCTAACCTCGTTCGACATGACTCGTGGATAACTGTTAATAAATTCATGAACATTCTTTCAGGTACGTTCAGTAAATGCACAGACGACATTTTCTATCTATTGACTCATTGCTAGGATCAAGAATCCATGAGTGTCTTTGAATCAGCAGTATCAGATTCATTTAAGGGAGGATTCACTTCGACCATAGTAGTTTTAGAGAGAAATTTAGATTATTGGGCTTTTAGAAGAATAATAAAATAAATTAGTAATTTTATTTCTCTCTTTTATATTTCTCTAATGGACAAGCGGTAGAGGCGGGACTGACAACATGTCACGACATTGAAGGGAATAGCTCCTCAAATTAATGGTAACAACGCTATTGTAATTAGGAAGGTTCTTATTAAATACACCCATTAATTCTATGGGCGTTACTCACTATCCCCTCTACTATTTATATGGAGCTTCAGGAAGAGGTATTGGCCTGGATTCACCAAGAGAATAATTTGTGATAAAGTGTCACGACCCTAATCACTTGGAGGACAGAGCTAGTTCCAATCGGTAGGTTTGAGCGACACCAAATCATGAACTGATGGATTATGTTTTATCAAAAACATTGGCATATTGTTGCAGGGACAATGAATGCCGACTCTCCCTCAAGCGCGTATGTTCTCCAATGATCTTGAGGTTGGGGGGTCTATTTTTAAATTTGTATTTGATAAATTAAATCATTTTCTGCTTGATATGATCATGAAACAGAGGGCGCGGGGCAAACGAACAAGCCTCGGACCCTCTGACACTTTGTTATTTATGTGAACCTCCGGGAACAATACCCAACTTGATGGCAACGCGAAATGTCGGGTCACACTATGACGATGAGAATGCAGAAGAGACGTAGGCATAGACGACACCAAGAATGGATCCTGGAGCACATCAAGTGACCCGCGGATGGAACTGCAGGTGCGCTATGTCGGTGGTGATCAGCGGTGGCCCAAGGAGACCTGTGGAAACCGGCCGTGGGCTGGAGAAGGGGGCCAAGGTTTGTAGGCCTGAACAGGCCATGGAAAGAAGGTGCGACGCGGCCCTCACCGTGCTGCATTGGTGAGATCCGGTCATCCAAACGGTAGACCGATTAATTGTAGTTGGGAAGCACTACACCGGCTAGCGAACAGCCCGCAAGCGCGGGGCCAGTGGGGAAAAACGGTCTGCCTCTGGGTGGACTGAGCCGGTGTGGAGCGATCGAGTGGGTCGGACTTGCCCAGTATGGCGGACCCACCGCACGGTGGGCCCGTGCAGGTGGGCCGATCCTTACCTGGTGGGCCCGACCAACTGTATCCCGAACCCGCGAACCAAACCGGGCCGAGCCTAATAGGGCGCAACAAGTAAACTGGGCCAACCCTTAGTGGGTCGGACCCGATCAGGGTCAGGTAGACCCCGAGATCTGTTGTATTAGGCCGGACTGACTGAGTCGGATCGGGACCAAACCCACCCGGTCCCCGAATAAAGAAATGTATGTAACTGAAGAACCATGTGTTCATTCAACACACCGTAAGTGGGGTTGGGATCCCTTTTGGTAATTTGTCCCTTTGGCATAATCTGGCTGGCCCGACTGAGCTGGGCCGGACTGAGGTGTGATCACTCCTGTTTCACAGATTGGGGTGTAATAAGCAGATCATGCATTAGTATCATGGTATTTATATGGTTCCAAAACCCTTAGGACAAGGTGGTCCTTTTGGTATACTTCACTTGAGTTTTGGGGAATGTTGGAGTGCCACCAGGTTGGATCGAACCCGAATCCAAATGGGCCCTCATAACAAAATCGCTTATAAGTCACAAACCGGGTGTCTGATTATCGCACTGTCTGTCACGTTGGAACCCCTACAACATGGTCGTACATTGGAATACATATTCATAGAACATAGTGGTAGTTGATGTATGATATAAGGCTTGAGGAGCAGTTATCTACGAATCAGGCATGCAATGAGAAAGAATCAATTGGCTTGCAGTGAGGCGGAGGTTGGGGACAGATCAATTGAATTTAGTATCATGAAATCATATGTGGGTCATCACTGATCCTGTGTGGGTTAGATTCTATGTGGGTCAGCGCATACCAATCCTGTGTGGGTCAGATCCTGTGTGGGTCAGCACTCAACTATCTTTTGAGGGTAAGTGGATACTGATCCAGTGTGGGACGGGTCCTATGTGGTACATTGTGGATGTTAGTACCAATCAATTATGGGTGGGTCGGATCCTGTGTGAATCATTGCATGGGTTAGTACCTATCGATCGTATGTGTTTTAGACTCTGTATGGTCAGCAGCAGTGCCTCTTGATAGAATAAGATGATCTAGCTTCACGAATGATCGTCTATACTTTTATACTTCAGTAATACCTGGTGTGAACTGATTCTCTTTCCTTCGTGGTTATACCTATGTGGTTATTTTACCTTTGTGATGATATCTTCGTGGTGATACCTATGTGGTACTTTTAACTTCTGGGTGATATCTTCGTGGTCTTACATGTGCGGTACTTTTACCTTCGTGGAGTTATCTTTATGGTGTTACCTGTGTGGTACTTTTACCTTTGTGACGTTTCCTTCATGGTGTTACCATAGTGATATTATTTCATCATGTATGAGATGAGTATATCTTGATTACTTAAGTAAACTTATGGGCATATACCTATTTAGAGTTTCTTTTAAAAAGGCTTCAATCTCTGCCTTCAAGTAGCGGGCGATCGAGAGGTCAGGGGCGTGGTCGTAGAACGGTTGACTGGAATGCCCTTCACGATGAAGAAAGGATGCTAAGTGCACAACCATTGAAAAAGATCGGTAAGTAGTTACTGCTTTGGGTTTTCCTTGTTTTCTTGTAATCTTCTCACCCACTTTATTTTACTTATTTTAATAAGAGGCCCAGCCTCCATCTTTTCACAAAAAAAAATATACCTAAGTAGAGTTGATGACTGCTTCATGCTTAGTGATTGAGGTATTTATTTGTGGTTTTTCATTTGTGGGGATCTGGGAAACCTTCAGGGGTCTCGAGGTCCCTACTGTGAATTTTTATAAACACCCCTACATGGGATTCTACTCCACCTTGTTATGTCTTGGGCAGACAACTGACGACATTGACCGAGGTTGGGGGATCCAGGAATGGATGGTGCTTAGAGGTGGGCGATTTGATGTGCTGTGAAGGAGGACTACTGATAGTGACCTATACCTACCATTCAGGTAGGATCCTTAGTGTGTAACACCCCAAGCTTCCATGATATGCTTCTCGTTGAATAATTCAGTAGCATGTGTTCTACGGAACTTCGAGTTCTAACACACACCACAACCAATCAAACTAGCCGTTATGAATAGTAATACCAAATTTTTGAAATTTTATAAATTTCATCTTCCAAAATGGACTTCATTTTGTGATTCGGAATATCGAAATTATCTTAGGGGTGAATTTTGGTACTTTTAGGATAAATTTCATATTTTGATGAATAGTGAAAATTATTAAATTTTAATTAAAAACTACTTTTTTAATTTAAATAATTAATAGTGATAAATTTTGAATCTGAGTGGTTTTAAAGTATATTTAGAATATATTTTTACCATTCAATACAATTTTGGTAATTAGACGTAATTTTACATTTAAATCGTACATAAATAAGTTTCATTATTTTGAAAGTTATTATTTCATAAAAACACTTTTTTTGTTTTCAAATCAGGAATTATTTTAAAATTAATTTCTGTCACTTCTATGTTTTGAACGTAGAAAAATGGATTCTATATTTACAATCAAGAGGTCCAAATTGTGTAAATAGGTAACTTTTATTTTTATATATTTTGAATAAATACTTCGGTAAATATTTTATTTTCCATGGTTAAAGGGTAAATCTGGAGAATAAGGGTAAAAAATAATATTATAATAATAAAATTCCCTAAAACGTTTCATAACCCTATTTGTTGATACAAGTCTGACCATGGGCATCTTTGGGTCGATTTTGGGGATCCCATGGATCCACGTGTAAGTGACAATGACACTTTATATTAATTAAGTTAAAGTAAATATCAAAATGACTTAAGTATAGATCTTTAAGAAAAATAATTTTTACATAGCGTTATATATGTTATATTTTCAACTATAAATATTAATTAAAAAGGTGAAATATTTCCTACATAATGGTATTTTATTTATAATTTTGGGACATTGAATAATTAAATTTATTTATGACACCATAATGATGCAGTATTTTCCTTTTTAATGAAAGAATCAAATAATTAGTATTATAAATGTTAAAATAATTATAATATGATGGTTTTAATGCTATAAATGAATTTTATTGGTTAACATTACCTGTTAGGATTGCTTAACTGAATTTTTTTTGAATTAATAAATTTTTTAAGACTTTAATAAAATCAATTATTAAATATTGTCAAAATTGACATGAATGAGTTTTTAAAACAAATATAATATTGTTAATTGATATTCTATTCCTAAAAAACTAATTTTCGGACAAAGGACTTATATAATGATAGGTGTATCATTAATGGACCACTTGGATATCTCTTGGATAAATATAGAAAGTGTATTAACTATATAATATAAAAGCACAAAGAGACATGGTAAATGTAAAAGTAATTAACTAAGAGTTAAAACTAAAAAGATATGGTTAATAATGTGAAACAAACCTGTCTAAAACCTATTGGTTGAGTGGTTTCAACCCATCACCACCTTAACCATTACATAATCCACTTTGATTCCATTATAAACCGAATATGTATTTATTATAAAATAATATTTCTAGATATTCCTAAGGTGCCTCTCACCACCCTTATAAAAGGGAACTCCCCCTTCCTTATAATTCACACCTTCAAATCCATTTGGCTCAGCGAACCCCTACCCAAATATTCTCTCAACTTCCCTCACTTCAACCTAGAGGCCTTAGTTTGATTAGAAAACCAACTTAAAGAGCCCTTTTGATAAAATCAAAAGGAATAACCTGATGAAGAGCAGGTTAACCTACCCTCGACCAAGGAAAAGTACAAGGTATGGGTTAATTCTACAATTTATTTATTATCTGAGGTTGTTTATACATAATTATCTACTAGGACCACTTTATCATCGACATCCATGTTTCTAAAAAATGTATTTCAAAACATTTTTACTATTTACTATACAATGGGTTAAAGTCATTTATACCCTTGTTTGACTTTTTATAAGATGTTTATAAAGGAAACATTCTATTGTTTTCCAAAAAAGGTCGTTTTAACCTTTTCGACAAAATTAAGGTAAGAATGTTTTTTTAACTTATACGGCGGGTTCATGTATTTTCCACTGTTATAAAATCGTTGAACCTTCGCTTACAAGTTGATAAGAATATTTTCAAATTAAGTGTTTTTTATAATTATGTGACCCTTAAATGATTTCAAAAATGTGATATTTCTCTCAAATAGTTTTGATTTCATCTATTTCAACATCATTTTAAATGTTTTAATGATTTATTCTTCTAAAACATTCTCATTAATGTCCTTGTTTTCAAAATGTTTTTAAGGATTTATTTAAAAGGACATGAATGTTTTATAATATTAATTACTTTAAAAAGTTTCAAAGTGTTATGGGACAATTTTATTCGCAAATTTCATTAAATTTATTCCTTTATAAATTGTGTGACTTTTGAATGATTTCATGAAAATGGATATTTCAATCAAAGAGTTTTACAAATCATTTCCATCTATGTCAAATCCTTTAATGGGTTATAAACTTTTTTTGAAGTTGATTTAGTATGATAAAAAACTTCAATATTCTATTGAAGGTTTTGTGATTTGTTTGATTGTGGATGTGCTATTTTTATATCATTCATGGTTTATGGGTAAAGTATTGACATTTTTTATGCTAGTTTTAATATGAATGTTTATGATATGTTTAAAACTTTTCATATGAGGAATGTATTGGACTTAGTAAGTGATGGGTGAAGCCCGCTATAGCTCCTCGATGCATTGGAAGGTCTCATGAGACAACTAGATGTGGAATTGGCTGAGGACCTATCCCAATTTGATATATGGTTTGTCCAAGGCCTTAATCTTTTTCAGACATCTTGGTCGAGGCCTTGAAAAAACGTTTCAGAATGTCCGGCATTATACATTCCCTCGTAATGGAAATAATATTGATGGTTCATGTGGTCATTCGACTAGTAGAATACCCATGAATATGTTTTATTATGGCATTGTTTACCCAGCTCATATTCCTACCATAAAAGTATCCATGTTTATTATTTGCAATGGCACTTGGTTTCAATTATTCACCATGCTTAGTATTTATGTTATTTTTTGCAGTATTGCTTACCCTTACTGAGCGTTTGAGCTCACCCCTTTCTCTGTTTTATTTTTCCCAGGATTTGAAGAAGTGTATTGTGATTGATATGGAGGGTTAAGGTAAAGGATTAATGGTGTTCATAAAGGATTATTTATGTTGTGTTGTATGTTAAAAAGTGTAATGTAACATTCAAGTATGTAATCGATTTTCGAAGACTACAAAACTGATCAGTCCTTCTGGACTTGATTCCTTGTAATCATGCCAATGTATTAAAATAATGAATCGACTCTGGGTAACTGGGGTCGGGGCATTACAGTTGGTATCAGAGGATGTTTAGCAATAACTTTGGAAGCTAGATGTAGATAAAATCTGATTAGATTACATAGATCTATGATAGACATTGAGGATTAGTATAGAAGAAATTATTAGAATTTTGTTAATGTAGAGATTTTGTGTGTTTTCCAGGAAAATACATCCCTGTCTGGATATGAGTTGGTAGATGCGGATCTAGCACATGTTTACCTAGCGGTCAAACCTGAAAACACAGATTTGAGCTAGACTCGAATGAGAACTGGTGCACAAAAACGGGCCTCGTTACACTCTAGGTTATGACACTCTCTAGGGATATTCTTAGGATAATTCTCATTTTCTTTAAAACCATTCTAAAGGGAATATGAGTATATACTTACTCAAAGAAAACATTGTTTTATATTGATTATATCCATAAACTGTTCAATTCACATTAGTTATTTTACAAGTTTGGACTTTTGTGTTTTGATTCATAAACTAATCTAGTTTATTCCATTTTTAGAAATGGCACCTAGTAGAAGGAATGGAAATCATATCAACGCAGTTACTCCATGTAGGGATTTACCTCCTACTCAAGAAAATAATAGTGGATCTAGTGATACAACTATTGCTGATTAGCTTATCACCATAATGGGACAACTCACTCAGGTTATGAATAATAACCTTACCCATATAAAGCACCATGATCCACAACACGGAGGATCAATGTTAGATCTCTTCATGAGGCAACAACCACCAACATTCATTGGGAATACAAATCCATCGGTAGATGAGTAATGGATAAGCTCCCTAGAGAAAATATTTCAGGCTTTGGGGAGTAGTGAAAAGTAAAAAAGTTTTCATAGAAATTTATCGCCTCACTGGAGATGCTGATCAATGGTGGTCATTGATTCAAAAGAGAAAGGAGGATTAAGAAGTATCAAGTATGGAATGGAGGGTGTTGGAAGATATTTTCTTAGAAAAAAACATTCCTTGTGACCATCGATCAGATATGGAAAGATAATTTTTCTGTCTGAGGCAAATGGAGGATGAGAATGTTGCAAAGTCTGAGGCTAACTTTACAAGGTTAGAAAGGCATGCCGTATATTATATACATAACCCGAGATGTAATATTGAACATTTATTTTATGGGTTCAAACCATTTCTTTGTCGAGATTTTGTATCGCAATCTTTCTCATCATACGAAGATATTGTCTCTTATGCTATCAAGATAGAAAAGGAATTCTCTAGATATTATGACAATAAAGTAAAGCAAGTGAATAAGGGAACGGTGGAGAAATAGATGGGTAGTGGGAAAAAAGGAAAGAAGGACTTTCCATTATGTGATAATTGTGGGATGAAACACCCTGGTACTTGCCTAAAAGGAATGAGAGTCTGTAACATGTGTGGTGGAAAAGTCCACCAAGGTCATGATTAAAAGGGAAAGAAAGTTGTTGTCAATGTTGAATGATATAATTGTAGAGAAATGTGGCATTATTCAAATGAATTTCCTAATCACCAAGGAATCATACCTCAGAAAAGGCCAAGAGAGTAAGGTCAAGCCTATAATGTTACTACATTTGAAGTTGAATAATTATTGTATTTGTGTTTTTGGATTCAAGAACAATATTTTGGTTATAAGAATAATGTGATATATATAAGGATTGTACAACAGTACTGTTTTATTGAGGATTTGAGATTATATGGTTCTAAGAAAAGTGACTTAATAGTAAGCTACAAATTTTTGAAAATACATGGTTAAAGGAAAGGTAATCTTTAATATGGTCCTGATAATGAGGTAGTGATTTTTAAATAAGAGATGGTTGATTTTGGTAATTCAGGATGTTGTGGTGTTGTAAAAAAATACATGATAAAGGCATTCACATGTTATTACCTGGAAAAAAAACACCTCATTATTTTTAACTTCCTTATAAATTTTGGACTGAGAGTATGGAAATAAGTATTTTGGATAATTCTAAAGGTTGGAATGGATTAAGTTAGAAATTGGATACTATTGTTAAGGTTATTTCTGGACTTCCAAAAAAGGGATAACCCAGAGGTCGGGCGGCAACCAGTCGTGTTCGCCAAATCCACGAGACTTGAACCCACAACCGAAGGGAGACAAGGGTGCATCACCTACCACTGGCCCACGTGATGCCATGGATTGAATAATGTAGTCTTTTTTTTAAAATTCTTGTAGATTAATTATAAATTCATTTTGTTTTTTAACCTTATACGAAAAGGATAAATATAATATTATTTTTAAGTTATATTATCTTTAGAGTGAAAGATGATTTTGTGGTAGAAATTAGTTAAAGTATGGGACTCTACTTGTCAAATATATATATTTTTCTTCTTCTCATATTCTTTGAAGAAAGTAATTCTTATACTTTAGTGAAGTTATCTTAAAACAAAAAATGTGTTATCCTAATACCATATGTTTCATTGAACCAGTGGTATTTTAAATCATCACAGATTGATGAATTTAAGGCTCTCAATTTTACACTTGTTTGTGATTGATGACCTCAATCACTACCTATAAATATTTACATTTTCCCTCTAGTTTTATGTTTATAATTTCCACCAATGTTCTCCTAATTGAGATCATAATTTGGTGGTGACCCTTTCATTTCCCTTTTCCTCTTATTAAGAATAAATTTTATAAACATAATTTCCAATATAGGGTTTCCCAAAGTTATATTATGTTTTCAATCTTTTATTTTTGAAAAATAATTTCAAATTGCGAGGACACAATTTATTGAATGAGGGGAGAATGTAACACCCCAAGATTCCATGCCATTATTCTCTTTGAATAATGCAGTAGCGTGTGTTGTACGAAACTTCGAGCTTTAACACACACCACAACCAATCAAACTAGCCATTATGAATAGTAATACACACTTTTTGAAATTTGATACATTATATATTTCAAAATGGACTTTATTTTTGGATTCAGAATATTGAAATTGGCTTACGGTAAATTTTGGTGCTTTTCGGATAACTTTCATAAATAGATGAATAGTGAAAATTACTAAATTTTAATTAAAAACAAAATTTTTTAATCAAAATAATTAATAGTGATAAATTATGAATTTGAGTGGTTTTAAAGTATATTTAGAATATATTTTTACCATTAAATACAATTTTGGTCATTGAATGTAATTTTACATTTAAACCGGACATAAACTAGTGTCAATCTTTTGATAGTTATTATTTCATAAAAACACGCTTTTGGTTTTGACAAAGGAAATTAATTTTAAATTAATTTCTACCACTTCTGTGTTTTTAATTTAGATAAATAGATTCCATATTTATAATCATGATGTCCAAATTGTTTAAATAGGTAACTTTTATTTTTAGATATTTTGAATTATTACTTCGCTAAATATTTTATTTACCATAGTTAAACAGTAAATCTGATAAATAAGGGTGACAAATAATATTATAATAAAAATAAATTACCCTAAAACAGGTACTAACCCAATTGGTTGATACATGTCCGACCATGGGTATCTTTGGGTCGATTTTGGGGACCCCATGGATCCAATTGAAAGTGATAATGACACTTTATATTAATTAAGTTAAAGTAAATACAAAAATGACTTAAGCATATATATTTTAGAAAAATAATTATTATATAGGGTTATATATGTTATATTTTCAACTATAAATATTAATTAGAAACCTAAAACGATTTATTACATAATGTTATTTTATTTATAATTTTGAGACATTGAATAATTATATTTATTTATGACACCATAATGATGCAGTATTTTCCTTATTAATGGAAGACTCAAATAAGTTTTATTATAAATGTTAAAATAAATATAATTTAAAAGTTATGATGCCATAAACGAATTTTATTGGTTAATATGATATGTTAGGATGGCTTAAATGATTTGTTTTTGAATTAATAAAGTTTTAATGACTTTACCAAAAATCAATTATTAAATATTGTCAAAATTGACATAAATGGGTTTTCAAGACAAATATTATATTATTAATTAATATTATATTCCTAAAAATCTAATTTTTGGCCAAAAGACTTATATAATGATATGTGTGTCATTAAAGGACCACTTGGAGGTCGCTTGGATTTATATAGAATTTTTATTAACTATATAATATAAAAATAAAAAGAGACATGGTAAATGTCAAACTAACTAACTAAGAGTTAAAACTAAAAGATAAGGTTAATAATTTGAACCAAAACTATCTAAAACCTATTGGTTGAGTGGTTTTCGACCCTGCCCCACCATATCCTTTACATAATCAACTTTGAAGCCATTAGAAACCAAAAATAAATTTATTATAAAATATTATTTCTAGTGTTTCCTAAGGTGGCACTCCCCTTCCATCTAATTCACACCATCAAAGCCATTTGGCTCGGCCAACCCCTGAATAAATATTCTCTCAACATCCCTCACTTCAACCGAGAGGCATTAGTTTGATCATAAAGCAAACCTAAAGAGCCCTTTTGGTCAAATCAAATGAAAGAACCCGAAGAAGAGAAGGTTAACCTACCCTCGACCAAGGAAAAGTAATAGGTAAGGGTTAATCTACAATCACTTTATTATCCAAAGTTGTTTATACGTAATTATCTACTGGGACCTCTTTATCATCCACATCCATGTTTCTTAAAAATGTATTTCAAAACATTTTTACTATTTACTATACAGTAGGTTAAAGTCATTTATACCCTTGTTTGACTTTTTATAAGATGTTTATAAAGGAAACTTTCCTTCATTTTCCAAATAAGGTTATTTTTAACCTTTTTGACAAAATTAAGGTTAGAAAGTATTTTAACTTATACGGCAGGTGCATATATTTTCCTCCATTATAAAATCGTCGAAGCTTCCCTTACAAACTTATAAGAATATTGTCAAAGTAAAAGTTTTCTTTTATAATTATGTGACTATTAAATGATTTCAAAAAAGAGATATTTCTCTCAAATAGTTTTGATTTCATCTATGTCAACATCATTTTAAATGTTTTAATGATTTATTCTTTTAAACCATTCTCATTAATGTCCATGTTTTTAAAATGTTTTTAACGATTTATTTAAATGGACATGAATGTTTTATAATTTTAATTAATTTAAAAAGTTTCAAAGTGTTATGGGACACTTTGATTCAAAAATTACATTAAATGTCTTCCTTTTTAAATTGTGTGACTTTTAAATGTTTTCATGAAAATGGATATTTCAATCAAAGAGTTTTACAAATCATTTCCATCTATGTCAAATCCTTTAATGGATTTTAATCTTGTTTTGACGTTGATTGAGTATGATACAAATCTTCCATATTGTATTGAAGATTTTGTGATATGTTCTATTGTGGATGTGCTATTTTTATACAATTCATGGTTTATGGGTAAAGTATTGACATTTAGTATTCTAGTTTTCATACAAATGTTTATGATATGTTTAAAAATTTTCATATGAGGAATGTATTAGACTTAGTAAGTGACGGGTGGAGCCCGCTATAGCTCCTCGATGCATCGGTAGGTCTCATGAGACAACTAGATGGGGAATTGGCTGAGGCCATTTCCCAATGTGATATACTGTTTTGGCCTAGGGCTTAATCATTTTTAGACATCTTGGCCGAGGGCTTGAAAAAATCTTTCAGAATGTCCAGAATTACACATTCCCCTGTAATGGAAATAATATTGATGGTTAATGTGGTCATTTGACTAGTAGAATACCCATGAATATGTTTTATTGTGACATTATTTACTTAGCACATATTCCAGCCAAAAAATTATTCATGTTTATTATTGGTAAAGGAATTTGGTTTCAATTATTCACCATGCTTAGTATTTATGTTATTTTTCGCTGTATTTCTTACCCTTATTGAGCATTTGAGCTCACCCCTTTCTATTTTTTATTTTTTACAGGATTTGAAGAAGATTATTGAGATTGATATGAAGGGTTAATCTAAGGGATCAATAGTGTTCATAAAGGATTATTTATGTTTTGTTGTATGTTATAAAGTTTAATGTAACATTCATGTATGTAATCTATTTTCCAACACTGCTAAACCGATCAGTCCTTCTGGACTTGATTCCTTGTAATCATGAAAATGTATTAAATTAATGCACCGACTCTGGGTAACCGGGTCGGGACGTTATAGTTAGTATCAGAGAAGTTTATCAATAAACTTGGAAACTATATTTAGATAAACTCTGATTAGTGCACATAGACCTATGATAGACATTGAGGATTAGTATAGAAGAAATTCCTATAATTTTGGTAATGTATAGATTTTGTGAGTTTTCCATTAAAATACATCCCTGTCTGGATATGAGCTGGTAGAGGTGGCTCTGGAACAGATGTACATAGGGGTAAAACCCGAAAACACCGCTTTGAGCTAGACACGAATGGGAATGGGTGCATGACAACGGGAATTGCTGCACTCTTGGTTACGACACTCCTGGGGGATATGCTTAGGATAATTCTCATTTTATTTACAAACCATTATGAAGGGCTTATGAGTATATATTTACTCAATGAAAACATTTTTTTATATGGATTATATCCATCAACTATTCAATTAATGATAGGTATTTTACAAGTTTGGAATTACGTATTTTGATTTATAAACTAATCTAGTTTATGCCATTTTTTATAAATAGAACCTAGTGGAGGGAATGGAAATAATATAAATGCACATACTCCATGTAGGGATTTCCATCCTACTCAGGAAAATAATAGTGCAGCCAGTGATACAATTATTGCTGATCAGCTTACCACCATACTGGGACAACTCACTCAGGTTATGAATAATAACCTTAACCATATGGAGATCCATGATCCACAATTCATAGTATCAATGTTAGATAGCTTCATGAGGCAAAAACCACCAACATCCAATGGGAATATAAATACATTCGTATCTGAGCAATTGCTAAGTTCCCTAGAGATAAAATTTCAGGCTTTGGGGAGTAGTGAAAAGTAAAAAAGTTTTCATGACAGTTTATCGCCTCATTGGAGATGCTGATGAATGGTGGTCATTGATTCAAAATAGAAAGGAGGATGAAGAAGTATCAAGTATTGAATAGAGGGAGTTTAAAGATGTTTTCATAGAAAAAATACTTTCTTTATGACCATCGATCAGATATGGAAAGACAATTTCTCAGTCTAAGGCAAAAGGAGGATGAGAATGTTGCAAAGTATGAGGCTAAATTTATAAGTTTAACATGTCATGTTGTAGAGTATATACGTAAGCCAAGAAGTATGATTGATCGTTTCTTTGATGGGTTGAAACCATTTATTCATCGAGCATTAGTATCACAATCTTTCTCGTCGTACGAATATATTGTCTCTTGTGTTATCAAGACAGAAAATGAATTCTCTATATATCAGGGGAATAAATTAAATCAATAGAAGAAGGTAATGGTGGAGAAATAGTTGGGTAGTGGGAAAAAGAGAAATAATGATTTTCCATTATGTGATAATTGTGGGAAGAAACACCCTGGTACTTGCCTAAAAGTAATGGGAGTATGTTATAAGTGTGGTGAAAAAGGCCACCAAGATCATGATTGCAAGGGAAAAAAAGTTGATGTCAACGTTGAATGCTATAATTGTTGAGAAATGGGGCATTATGCAAATGAATGTCCTAAGCACCAAGGAAACATACCTCAAAAAGGGCTAAGGTAGCAAGGCCAAGCCTATGCTGTTACTACAGTTGATGTTGAATAATTATTGTATTTGTGTTTTTGGATTCAAAAACTATATTCTGGTTATAAGAATATTGTGATATATATAAAGATTGTACTGCAGTACTATTTTATGGAGGATTTAAGATTATATGGTTCTAAGAAAAGTTACTAAATAGTAAGCTACCGTTTCCAGAAAATACAAGTTTCAAGTAAAGGTAATCCTTAATATGGTCCTGATAATGAGGTAGTGATTTTGAAATAATTGATGATTGATTTTGGTAATTCAGGATGTTGTGGTGTTATAAAAGAATACACGATGAAAGCGTTCACGTGTTATTACCTCGAAAAAAGGATACATATTATTTTTAACTTCCTTATAAATTTTGGACTGAGATTTTGGATATATGTATTTTAGATAATTATGAAGGATTGAATTGATTATGTTTGAAATTGTATATTATTGCTAAGGTTATTTTTGGATTTCCAAAACAGGGATAACTCGGAGGTCGGGCGGCAACCCGTCGCATCCAGCAAAGCCGTGAGACTTGAACCCGCAATTGAAGGGCGACATGGGTGTATCACCTACCAGTGGCCCACGTGATGTCCTAGATTGAATAATGTAGTCTTTTTTAAGAAATTATTGTAGATTAATTATAAATTCATTTTCTTTTTGAATCCAATACGAATATGATGAATAGAATATTTTTTTTATGTTCTATTATCATTAGAGTGAAAGATTATTTTTTGGTAGAAATTAGTTAAAAATGGGACTCTACTTGTCAAGTATATATATTTTTCTTCTTCTCTTATTCTATGAAAAATTAAGTCTTATACATTAGTGAAGGGATCTTAATACAAAAAATGTGTTATATTAATACCATATGTTTCGTTGAACCAATGGTATTTTAAATCATCATGGATTGTTGAATTTAACACACTCAATTTTACACTTGTTTGTGATTGATGAACTCAATCACTACCTATAAATATTTACTTTTTCCTCCAATTTTATGTCTCTAATTTCCACCAATATTCTCCTAATTGAGATAATAATTTGGTGGTGACGCTTTCATTTCCCTTTTCTTCTTATTAAGACAAAATTTAATAAATCTAATTTCCGATATGGGTTTTCCCAAAGGTATTTTATATTTTAAGCCATTTATTTTTGAAAAATATTTTCATATTGCGAGGACATAATTTATTGAAGTAGGGGAGAATGTAACACCCCAGGCATCCATGGTACTCTTCTCTTTGAATAATGCAGTAGCATGTGTTGTACGGAACTTCGAGTTCTAACACACACCACAACCAATCAACCTAGACGTTATGAATAGTAATAAACACTTTTTGAAATTTTATACATTTTATCTTTCAAAATGGACTTCATTTTTGTATTCCTAATATCCAAATTATCTTAGGGTAAATTTTGGTACTTTTCGGATAACTTTCATATTTTGATGAATAGTGAAAATTACTAAATGTTAATTAAAAACATATTTTTAAATCGAAATAATTAATAGTGATAAATTATTAATTTTAGTGGGATTAAAGTATATTTAGAATATATTTTTACCATTCAATAAAATTCTGGTCATTTGATTTAATTTCACATTTAAACCAGACATAAACAAATGGCAATCTTTTGGCAGTTATTATTTCATAAAAACAAGTTTTTTGTTTTGACAGCGGGAATTAATTTTAAATTAATTTCTGCCACTTCTGTGTTTTGAATTTAGAAAACTGGATTCGATATTTATAATTAGGAAATTAAAATTGTGTAAATAGTTAACTTTTATTTTTAGATATTTTGAATAATTACTTCGGTAAATATTTTATTTACCATGGTTAAATGGTAAATACAGTAAATAAGGGTAAAAAATAATATTATAATAATAATAAATTATACTAAAATGCGTCTTAACCCAATTTTTTGATACAATTCCGACCATGGGCATCTTTGGGTCGATTTTTGGACCCCATGGATCCACTTGTAGGTAATAATGAAACTTTATATTAATTAAGTTAAAATATATACAAAAATGACTTAAGCATATACCTTTAAGAAAAATAATTTTTACATAGGGTTATATATGTTATATTTTCAAATATATATACTCATTAGAAATTTAAAATTATTTACTACATAATGGTATTTCATTTATAATTTTTAGACATTGAATAATTAAATTTATTTATGACACCATAATGATGCAGTATTTTCTTTATTAATGAAAGAATCAAATAATTAGTATTATAAATGTTAAAATAAATATAATTTGAATGTTTTGATGCCATACACGAATTTTATTGGTCAATATGACATGTTAGGATTGTTTAAATGAATTGGGTTTGAATTAATAAAGTTTTAAGACATTAACAAAAATCAATTATTAAATATTTTGAAAATTGACATAAATGAGTTTTTTTTAAAAAATATTATATTATTAATTGATATTCTACTTCTAAAAGTCTAAGGATCAGCCAAAGAAATTATATAATGATAGTTGTATCATCAGTGGACCACATGGGGGTCTATTGGATGTATATATAATGTTTATTAACTATATAACATAAAAATACAAAGAGTCATGGTAAATATCAAACTAATTAACTAAGGGTTAAAACTAAAAGATAAGGTTATTAATGTGAACCAAACAAGTCTAAAACCTATTTTTTGTGTGGTTTTCAACTCATCCCCACTATACCCTTTACATAATTCAGTTTTAATCCATTAGAAACTGCATATGAATTTATTATAAAATAATATTTCTATATTTTCTTAAGGTTCCCCTCACCCCTCTTATAAAAAGGCACTCCCCCTTACTTCTAATTCACACCTTCAAATACATTAGGCTCAGCCATCCCCTTCCCAAATATTCTCTCAACTTCCCGCACTTCAACCTAAAGGCCTTAGTTTTATCATAAAGCCAACCTAAAATACCTTTTGATCAAATCAAAAGTAAGAAGCCGAACAAGAGGAGGTTAACCTACCCTCGACCAAGGAAAAGTACAAGGTAAGGGTTAATTCTTCAATATATTTAGTATCCGAGGTTGTTTATAAAATCTTATATACTGGGACCTCTTTATCATCCAAATCCATGATTCTTAAAATTATATTTGAAAACATATTTACAATTTACTATACAATGGTTTAAAGTCATTTATACCCTTGTTTGACTTTTTATAAGATGTTTATAAAGGAATCTTTCCATCATTTTCCAAACAAGGTCGTTTTTAACCTTTTCGACTAAATTAAGGTAAGAATGTTTTTTAACTTATATAGTAGGTGTAGCTATTTTCCTCCATTATAAAATCGTCGAAGCTTCCCTAAAAAGCTTATAAGAATATTTTCAAAGTAAATTTTTTCTTTTATAATTATGTGACTCTTAAATGATTCCAATAAAGAGATATTTCTCTCAAATACTTTTTATTTCATCTATGTCAGCATCATTTTAAATGTTTTAATGATTTATTATTCTAAACCATTCTCATTAATGTCCATGTTTTTGAAATGGTTTTAAGGATTTATTTAAATGGAAATAAATTTTTTATAATGTTAATTACTTAAAAAAAGTTCAAAGTGGTATGGGAAACTTTGATTCAAAAATGTCTTTAAATGTCTTCCTTTCAAAATTGTGTGACTTTAAATGTTTTCATGAAAATGGAAATTTCAATAAAATAGTTTTAAAAATCATTTTCATCTATGTAAAATCCTTTAATGGATTTTAAACTAGTTTTAAAGTTGTTTAATTATAATACAAAACTTCCATATTTTATTGGAGGCTTTGTGATATGTTTGATATTGGATATGCTATTTTTATACCAATCATGGTTTATGGGTAAATTATTGACATTTCATAGGCTATTTTTAATACAAATGTTTATGATTTGTTTAAAACTCTTCATATTAGGAATGTATTGGACTTAGTAAGTGATAGGTGGAGCCTGCTATAGCTCCTCGATGCATCGGTAGGTCTCATGAGACAACTAGATATAGAATTGGACAAGGCCCTTTCCCAATTTGATATATGGTTTTGTCCAAGGCCTTAATAATTTTTAGACATCTTGGATGAGGCCCTGATAAAATGTTTCAGAATGTCCGGCATTATACATTCCCTCATAATGGAAATAATATTGATGGTTCATGTGGTCATTCGACTAGTAGAATATCCACGAATATGTTTTATTATTGAATTATTTACTCAGCTCATATTCCTGCCACAAAGTTTCCATATTTATTATTAGTAAAGGCATGTGGTTTCAATTATTCTCCATTCTTAGTATTTATGTTATTTTTCACTCTATTGCTTACCCTTATAGAGAATTTGAGCTCACCCCTTTCTATGTTATATTTTTCCCATGATTCGAAGAAGTGTATTGTGATTGATATGCAGGGTTAAGATAAGGTATTAGTGGTGTTCATTACGGATTATTTATGTGGTGTTGTATGTTATAATGTTTAATTTAACATTAATGTATGTAATCTATTTTCCAAGAGTGCTAAACCGATCGGTCCTTCGGGACATGATTCCTTGTAATCATGATAATGTATTAAAATAATGCACCAACTCTGGGTAACTGGAGTCGAGACGTTACACAGTGGATGATCCAGGATTTGTTTTTCCCTTTTATGTTGTACTTGTACAGTCCAGTTGGTCCTCTATTCTGTCCCCTTACATTAAGAACACTTTTTTACTATAGCTATTTACTTTTTTGTTGCCTCTGTTAGTGCTCTTGGATTTGTGTGTCTTTACATGTTTAAATTCAATGCAATCTTGTTAAGGGATGTGCCTTTCTGGTGATATTTTATAGCCCCTAGCCAATAAAAGGAGGGCTTGGGGTAGTCACGACTTGGGACCTGGGGTACGGGACATGACAAAGTGGTATCATAGGGGGAATTTCTACTGAAGGACTAGGACTCTTATCTTCTCTATGTGGAAATAGTGTTAAGTGTTATGAGTGTGGTTTTCAGTTTGGGGAATACAATGTTGGTGTGGTGGCCGATGTATCCATACACCAGGACCCTGAATACTGATATTCGACTCAGTTTTCAAAAACACGAATTGCATGTGTGTTTGAAAAGATTTTTTTTCATATTATTTTTTTGAGTCAGCTCACGAGGTATACCATAATGATCATGGCACACCTATTCCTTATCATGATTTCACCACGCAGACCACAACCTAGGATTCTCGAGGGAGTATATGATAACTTCCCACTGAGTGATGAGGATTTGGTGTAGGGACCTCTTACTGTGTTAGCACCATCGGGCGGTGCACTAGTAGCACCACATCCCATTGGGTAGCAGTTGATACCAGTGGACAGTGTACGCTGACTGAGCGTGTTGTATGAGTTCCAGCGACATTGGCCTCCAATGTTTCAAGACAAGATTGATACCCAGGGAGTTGAGAACTAGCAGGAGGATGTGGCTAGAGTTTTTTCATAGTTGGTACACCACTAGAGTATATGGTTATCCTAGTTTCAAGTCTTTATCAGTAAGTGATCGTGGGGATGATATGCATAGTTATGAGGCTACTGTACATGGATCATTACCCTAGATGGTACATTTGGGGTAGTGTGCCAGCTATATCAATGCTTGTTGGTCAGCAGTTACAACTGGCAGTATGGGTAGAGGACACATGTAGACTTATTTCCTTACATGTTTTTCAGTAATAGATACCCCTTAGGTTCCGAGGTGAGCCTGACTCACAGGCGGCTAAGGACTCGCTTGAAAAGGTGACAAAGTTTACATCTAGCCAAGACACTATTCAAACAGATAATTGTCCCAGTAGATAGCCTTCAACATGGCGCAGCAGGATGATAACAATGTTTGGATTACCCTAATCATGCAATGAGGTTACTTTTCAGTGGACATGTTTGAGAAACACCCTTAGAGTAAGGGGTATCTTTCCATAAAATGCTATGGGGTGAGTGTTCATTAGATCTTCTACAGTTTTGGCAGGACAACATATCCATAGCTAAGTATTCATTGAGACATACCGAACATCCCAGGTTCCGGATGAATATAGTATGGTCAGTTCTTTAGGGATTGGACCTTCGAGCGAGGTGTGTTTAAATACATCTAATCCAGCATTATTCCTCTATGCATTCCTACTTACGTTAGGGTTCTAGAAAGAACCTTTGTGGTTGAATGTTCTTTGGATGAGCGGGTATAACCAGTGAATGTTAACAGTGGAAAATCAAGAAACTGATGCCAGTCTCAAATACCTTTGTGTGTAAATGTTTCAGGAAGAGGAATTGATAGGCACATATGAATTTTCAGGCAGAATACATGGAAGTGGATATAGAAGAGCAGCATGAGGTGGTATACATTCCAACATGTTACAACCTCTGTAGCAACCCAATATTTATTAAAAGGAAATAATTTTCTTCCAAATATGTCATAATCACATTAAATCACAACGTAATTAACTACTAAGTGCTATGTGACCCTTAAAACATAAGTTTGTCACTTTTGTGATGGAAATTTCAAAAATCCAAAATACATAGTTGCGATCAGCAATTTTTTTAGAGTCCAATAAAAAATATAAATTTTGGTGAATAGTAACGTACCCTTATGAATAATAACATACCCTTATGAATAGTGATATACCCTAATGAACAGTAACCTTACTTATGATAGTATTTAAATAATATTCAAGTGTAAGTACGATATATCTATGCTTTAAAATAGGTAAACAAATGTTTTAAAACTCTTGTTTTTAGAATAAGTTATGATTTTAATTAAATATTAAATTAATAATATTTAGAAAATTATTTTTGAAAAATGGACTTTTTTTTGGATTCTAAACGTTGAAAAATGGTTGGGGTAAATATTTGGTATTTTTCAAAAATACTAGAATTTTTATGAATAGTGAAATATAGTAAAATACCGTATATGCAAATTATCTATTAAATTCACTATTCATGACATCCCAAGTGATGAAAGCCAACTTGGATCGAACTAAAATGATAAAATTGCTATTTTTGGTCATGTAATACTCACTATACATTTTCTTGAGGAGATATAATAAATTAATGAATTTTATATTAAGAAATCCCCTCTCTCCTCCACTATAAAAACCCCACCTCACTCCCCATTGCATTCACTTCTCTCAAGCCTTGTTCCTTCTCCAAATTCTATCCAAATAACTTCCCAACCTCCTCTCCCACGTCCATCAAGCATTGGTATCATGAAAAGACCAAAACATATCCTTAAAGAGGTTCCTATGGAAGTTTCATTCAAGAAGTATATTCATCGTTTCGATTCTTTGTCTTTCCTTTCTAGTTCATTTGTTTTTTCTGTTACCTATCTTTATCCAAATTTTGTGGGGACTCTAGTACCTTATAAGTTTTGTAATTTTGTCATGATAGTGGAATAAGTTATCATAATCTACCCCTTTTTAACTTCTTTTATACTAGTAGCAAGAACACCATCTAAGATGTGTCAATTTTCCACATTCAAGGATGATGGACTTTCGATTTCTGTTATCATTCACAATTCTAGTCATTAAACCATTTTTGTTATGTTTGAAACAGATTATTATATATAATATAACCTATTTATGATTCTTTAATCCCTTTGTATAAATAGTATTATGTTATAAAGAAAAATGAGTTCATTGTAATCAAAACCCACAAATTAACCGAAACAATTATCCTTAAAGTTCTATATAATAATTCAACCTCTTTCCATGTAAACAAGTTATATAAATGACCAATAACAACCGTTTATGTTAATAAATAATATATAATTTAAATTCTAGATATTTACTTCCATTCCACATAGTTAAAAAAAGTGAACCGAATATGAAAATAAATAAAATGAACACTCTGAAGCAACAAAATTCAATACAATAACTTATCAATAAAAACATAAATAAACTAACAAGAACTATGATAAAATAAATTAATTTCTAATAGGTTATTAAATAAGTTATTATTATGTATACTTTAATATTACAGGAGCTTAAGTTCGAGAGAGGAACACGTTCGGAGTAAAGGTAAGGGTTTTTCCACCCGAACTTCCATTTTCATTCAGGATACATTCATTGTCTAATTACCTCAATAAAATTATTATTTATTGTTATGTACTCCTAATATATTATGTTTGAGTTCCATATATATGTTTAAAAACCAGAATATTTCTTTATTTTATCTATAGTTACATGTTTTAAAAGAATCGTTCAAAATTGTTTCCAAAATACAATCCCGATTCAAGAAATTTCCCAAATTATTACCTATTTTCAAGGGCATTATATAATCTGTTTTTGGAAACCATTATCTTTATAAAATCACTCATTTATTATGACAATACAATATTACTTCACCTATGGTTTTATACAAATATTTTTACAAAAAACTCTTCTTTCCAAAATAAAAGTGTATTTATCTCAAAAAATGCTTAATGATTTTATAAGAGTGTTTTCATCTAATTCAACACTCATGTTGATTCCATGGTATTATTGGATTTAATAATTTATTATGTCATATAACAAATTTTATTTAATGGTTTATGAATAAATATATTGTGGATGATCTATCCTAAAACCATTCACCATATTACCTGGAATGGTTACTGTTTTATGTATAATGATTGGGGAAAGATAGTTACATTTTATATGATAGTTTGAATATGAATGTATATGTTGTTTATGTTTATCCCCTCCCATATGAGGAATTCATTGGACTTATTATGTGATGGGTGGGGCCCTCTATATCCCCTCTATGCATCGGAGGACTCATGAGACAACTAGACGAGGAATTGGGTGAGGCATTTCAAAATGTGATATGGATTTTGGTCGAGGCCTTAATCAGTAGACGCCTTGGACGAGGCCATACCAAAAATGTTTTAGAATGTTTGTCATATGCACTTCCCTCTTTATGAAGCTTGTAATTGAATGTTTATGTGGTTATTTGACTATTATAATACCCATGGTTATGTTTTGTTTTGGAATAATTTCTTTATCTCATATTCCTGCCATAATGTGTTCAAGTTTATTATCAAGGGCATGTGTTTCAATTATGCACCATGTATTATGTTTATATAATATTATACTATATTACATACCATTACTGAGCCTTCGAGCTCACCCCTTTATTATGTTTCATTTTATGAAGACATGAAGAAGTTTATTTTTAATGACTTGCTGAAATAACTTAGGAGTTGTGGGTGTTGTCTAAGGAGTTTCTATGTATTATTTCTCTTCATGTTGTAATATTGAACTTAAGTATATATATTTTTTATAGTAATACTAAAATAATATATCCTTCAGGATTAGTATTCCTTCTATGAATTCAAACATAATCAAATAAGGCACCATCTCCAGGCAACTGGGGTCGGGTCCTTATAGTTGGTATCAGAAGAAGTTTATTAGGAGACTTGGAAACTAGATTTTTAAAATGTAGATTAAGTAAGAGTCCCAAAGATAGTATTTTTCGATAAACATAAAATAACGCCATGGTATTTTTGTGAGGAATAGATTATGTAAATCATTCAAGCAATACATCCCTTCCTGGATACGAGCAGGTAGTGGTGGCTCTAGCACATATATACCTAAGAGTGAAAGCTCTGACATGGTGTTTTGGGACTAACCTGGGGTATCCTGGTATATGACAATGGGCCTTACTGCACTCATGGTTACGACACTCCTAGGGGATATGCTTAGGATAATTCACGTTTTCTTTACAAGCCATTGTGAAGGATTTAAATGTAATTTTTTCCTCAATGATACGATGGTTATGATTAATAGGTTAGCTATGCGTATAATTTAAATTTATGCTTAGTATTTTTCTACATTGAGATTATAAATTATGATTCATACCCTAATCATGTGTATGCCATTATTTAAAAATGGCTCCTAGTGGAAGGAATGGAAACTTCACGAATATACGTGCCCCCTGTAGGGATTTTCCTCTCACACTAGATAATGATGTTGGAACTAGTGTTGTGACTGGTGTTAAGTAAATCATATGTAACACCCCAAGATTTCATAGTGTGTTATTTCTTCAAAATAATTCAATAACTTCCACTACACGCAACACTCAGTTCAATTGCACCATGACTTACCAAAAAAAAAGCCATTAAAAGAGGTCATGAATAGTATTAACTAAATTTTAAACTTTATATAATCCTTATAATTTTAGAATCCATATTATGAGTTTCTTAGTCATAATGCAAGAACAGATTCATTTTCAGTATTGCACTTTTATCAACTTTTGATAGTGAAACCTTTTTAAATACAATATTTTAAACTTTTTGACTAAATGGAGACATCAAAAAATTTAAAATGAAACATCCCAAGCTTCCACGGTACGCTTTCCTTTGAATAAAACAGTAGCGTGTGTTGTACGCAACTTCGAGTTCTAACACACCGTAACCAATCAAACTAGATGTTATGAATACTAATACATACTTTTTGAAGTTATATATATTTTATATTTTAAAATGGACTTCATTTTTGGATTCGGAATATCAAATTTAGCCTAAGGTGAAATTTTGGTACTTTTCGGATAACTTTCATATTTTGATGAATAGTGAAAATTACTAAATTTTAATTAAAAACAACTTTTTTAATCAAAATAATTAATAGTAATAAATTATGAATTTGAGTGGTTTTAAAGTATATTTAGAATATATTTTTACTATTTAATATAATGTTGGTCATTGGACATAATTTTACAATTAAACCGAACATAAACAAGTGTCAATCTTTTGATAGTTATTATCTCTTAAAAACACGCTTTTTGACAGCGGGAATTAATTTTAAATTAATTTCTGCCACTTCTGTGTTTTGAATTTAGGAAAATGGATTCCATATTTGGAATCAGGATGTTCAAATTGTGTAAATAGGTAACTTTTATTTTTAGACATTTTGAATAATTACTGCGGTAAATATTTTATTTACCATGGTTAAGGGTAAATCCGGTAAATAAGGGTTAAAAAATAATACTATAATAATACTAAATTACCCTAAAACGTGTCTTAACCCTATTGGTTGATACATGGTCTACCATGGGCATCTTTGTGTCAATTTTGGGACCCCATGGATCCACTTGTAAGTGATAATGACACTTTATTTTAATTAAGTCAAAATGAATACAAAAATGACACAAGCATATATCTTTTAGCAAAACAATTGTTACATAGGGTTATATAAGTTGGATTTTAGATTATAAATATTCATTAGAAAGATAAAAATATTTCCTACATAATGATATTTTATTTATAATTTTTAGACATTAAATAATTTATTTTATTTATGACACAAAGATGATGCAGTAATTACTATAATAGTGAAAAATTAAAATAATTGATATTATAAATACCCAAATAAATATAATATGAAACTTTTTATGAATTAAACTAATTTTCTAGGATAATATGATATATTAGTATTGAGTTAATTGACTTTGTTCGAAGTAATCAATCTGTTATGAGTTTCACAAAAATCAACTATTGAATAGTGTCAAAATTGACATAAAAGAGTTCTTAAAACAAATATTATATTATTAATTGATATTAAATTCCTAAAAATCTAAGGCTCGGCCAAGAGACTTATATCATGATAGGTTCATAATTAATGTACCACTTCGGGGTCGCTTGGATGTATATAGTAATTTTATTAACCATATTATATAAAAATACAAAGAGACATTGTAAAAGTGAAACTAATTAACTTAGAGTTAATACTTAAAGATAAGGTTAATATAAGTACCCAAACCTGTCTAAATTCTATTGGATGAGTTGTTTTCGACCTATCCCCACCTCATCCTTTGAATAGTCAACTTTGGAGCCTTTAGGAACCGAATATGAATTTATTATAAATTAATATTTCTAGCTTTTCCAAAGGTGCCCCTCACCCCTCTTATAAAAGGGCACTCCTCCTTCTCATTTCTTCACACCTTCAAAGCCTTTTGGTTCGGCCAAACTCTGCCCAAATAATCTCCCAACATCCCTCACTACAACCTAGATGCCTTAGTTTGATCAGAAAGCCAACCTAAGGAGCCCTTTTGATCAAATCAAAAGGAAGAACCCGAAGAAGAGGTAATGATTTCACCACCCTTTTCTAAGTTCATTTCTTCTTCCACTTCTTCTTCCTTTGTTCTTACCATTCTAAAATAATAACTCCAGTATCTCACATATACTGTGATGTTATTATAAGTATGGTACAACCATATTCAGTATTCTATCCACCCTTTTAATAACATGTCACCATACGTGCGTACGTACGACTTACCGTCTCCACGTCGTGGTGTAATTGTTATTCAATATAATATTATTTGGATGGGTATAATAATGATGTGTAACTCATGTAAATAATAAATATAACATGTTAATGATTCTGTATATATGATATACCATTCATTTATATATTATTTTAATATCAAAAGAATGATATTGTCGCTCGTGCGTACGTACGGACTACCGTCTCCACGAACGCGATGAGATTCATTCTCCATCGTATCCATTCAAGTATAATTATCATTTTATGATTTAAAAATGATTTTTAAGGACTTGATATAATTCTGGATATGAATAAGATACAACAAACATGGCTTATGTAACAAAACATATAAAAGAAAATGAGTAAGTTAACACCCGAAACGATGATAATTCTAAGATATTATTAATAAATCAATGTTAAAAGATCATATATGATATCATATTAATATATATGATTCTTGTATAATTTAATAACAATTATTTCACCATTATACAGGAGGTTAACTTACCCCAACCAAGGAAAAGTACAAGGTAAGGGTTATTTCACAATCTCTTCATTATCCGAGGTTGTTTATATGTAATAATCTACTGGGATCTCTTTATCATCCACATCCATGTTTCTTAAAAATGTATTTCAAAACATTTTTACTATTTACAAGAATATGGGTTAAAGTCATTTATACCCTTTTTTGACTTTTTATAAGAGGTTTATAAAGGAATCTTTCCGTCGTTTTCAAAACAAGGTCCTTTTTAACCTTTTCGACAGAATTGAGGTAAGAATGTTTTTTTTAACTTATACGGCGGGTGCGGTTATTTTACGCCGTTATAAAATCTTCAAAGCTTTCCATACAAGCTTGTAAGAATATTTTCAAAGAAAATGTTTTATTTTATATGGATCTTAAATGATTTCAAAATAAAAGGAGATACTTCTTTAAAAAGAATTTTGATTTCATCTATGTCAACATCCTTTGATGGATTTTAAGATTATTTGAAGTTGATTTATTATGATACAAAACTTCTATATTGTATTGAAGGTTTTGTGATATGTTTGACTGTGGATGTGCTATTTTTATACCATTCATAGTTTATGGTGAAATTATTGACATTTCGTATGCTAGTTTTAATACGAATGTTTATGTTATGTTTAAACCTTTTCATATGGGAATGCATTGGACTTAATAAGTGACGGGTGGAGCCCGCTATAGCTCCTCGATGCATCAGTAGGTCTCATGAGAAAAACTAGTGTCTTGGAACAAGGCCTTGACAAAATCTTATTTGTAGTCTTGGCATGAGGCCTTGGCTATGTGGTTATGATAGTCTGGCATTATGCATTCCAACATTATGAAAGTGGTTATTGATTTTTGCATGTGATTATTCGATTAGTAGAATATCCATGTGAATAAGTAAATGGAATTATTTCATTTTATTTATGCCATACTATGTTGAAAGTTCATATTTAAAAGGGTTTTGTTTTAGTTATACATTTCCTTAAATGTTTATTTTTATTTATGAAAGTTTCCTCTATATTGTTATCCTTACTGGGCATTTGAGCTCACCCCTTTTCTATGTTTTATTTTTCCCAGGTAGTGAAGAAGTAAATTATGAATGATTTGCATGGATATTATGAGGGGTTAATAGTGTGGATATGAAGACTTTGTTGTTGTAGTAGTTTTTCACTTTGAAATGTAATGTAAAACTTTATGATTATATCTAGTGTTTCCAAGGCTACTAAACCAATCGGTCTTTCGAGATTTGATCTTTCTTTTGATCATGCCAATGTTACGAAGTAATGCACCGACTCTGGGTAGCTGGGGTCGGGGCGTTACAGTTGGTATCAGAGGAAGTTTAGTACAAACCTTGGAAGCTAGATTTAGATAAACTCTGATTAGAGCACGTAGACCTAAGATGAACATTGAGGATTAGTATAGAAGAACTTCTTAGAATTTTGGTATTGTAGAGATTTTGTGAGTTTTCCGAGCAATACATCCCTGTCTGGATACGAGCAGGTAGAGGCGGCTCTGGCACAGATGTACCTAGGGGTAAAACCCGAAAACACCGCTTTGAGCTAGACTCGAACGGGAACTGGTACACGACAACGGGCCTTGCTGCACTCTTGGTTACGACACTCCCGGGGGATATGCTTAGGATAACTCTCATTTTCTTTACAAATCATTTTGAAGGGTTTATGAGTATATACTTCCTTAAAGAAAACATTCTTATGATTATGGATTATATCCATAAATAGTTCAATTTATGTTAAGTGTTTTATAAGTATGGGATTATGTATTTTGATTCATAAACTGATCTAGTTTATGCCATTGTTTAGAAATGGCGCCCAGTAGAAGGAATGAGAACTCCAGAAATGCACATGATCCAAAGAGAAGGAAGGATCATATCTTTCATGGTCTTAAGCTAGAATTTATAAGAGAAATAGTCTCCCATGTATTATCATCATATGAAGAAATAATATCATGTGTTGATAAGATAAGTAAAGAGTTTACTGAGTCCTATGGCTTTGAAGGGAAGCAAGAGAAGAAAAGGATGGAAGAGAGAAAGATGGATAAAAGTAAGAGGGAAAAGAAGAATTTTCCCATATGTGGTAACTGTGGAAAGAAACACCCTGGAACTTGCCTGAAAGGAATGGGAGTTTGTTATAAGTGTGGAGGAAAAGGGCACAAAGTACGTGACTGCAAGGGTAAGAAAATGGTTTCAAATGTACAATGCTTCATTTGCAAGGAGTTTGGACACTACGCGAACCTATGTCCCAGTCATCAGACTATGACGCAAATGATTCTATTGGATAATAATCAAGTTATGATACTACCACAGATGAAGAGGAATGATTAGAGTTCTTATGTTGATTATGTCAATTGAGTGTTGTATCAACAATGTACTTGTTATAATAATTATGGAGTATATAAGGATTGTACTGCAGTACTATTTCATTAAGGACTTGAGATTGTGTGGAACAAAGAAAAGTGACTCATTAACAGGATAGATTTTTGGAAAATATATGGTTGAGAGAATGATAAACCATAATATAGTTCTGATACCGAGGTAGTGATTTTCGAATAATACATGATTATTTTGGAAAAAATATATTGGATATTCTTGACTACCTTGGAACTGATTAATGATTTGTATATTACATCATTGTTGGGGTTTAAAACATTTTTGGATTAATGAAGTATATCCAGCATTCTATATGGAATAAGGGAGCATGAATGTAATCAATAAGGAATATGGTAATACATGATGAAGGTATTCATATGCTATTACAGGGTAAAAAGGATCTATATTATGTTTACCTTCCTTATAAATGTTGGACTATGAGTTTGGACAGAAGTATTTTGGATAGTTCTAGTTTGGATTATTTTGGATTGCCAAAAAAGGACAACCCGGAGGTCGGGCGGCAACCCGTCGCGTCCGGCAAGGCTGCGAGACTTGAACCCGCAACCGAAGGGCGACAAGGGTATATCACCTACCACTGGCCCACGAGATATCCTGGATTAAATAATGTAGTTTTTATTAAAAGATCTTGTAGATGAATTATAAATTCGTTTATTTTGGAACCCTATACGAATAGTGTAAATAGAATTTTTTTTACATTCTATTACCTTTTAGAGTGAAAGATGAGTTTGTGGTAGAAATTTATTAATGGATAAAACTCTAATTATAAAGTAAGTATATCTCCTTATGATCTTAGCCAATCTCATAAATAAATTCCTCAATATTAAGAAAAGCAACTTTGAACAAAAATGTTTTCCTAGATGGTACCTTAAATCATCACTAATTTTTGGCTTTGGGATTGTTGGCCTTTTTATAGCCATGTTCTCTACCACTCTCCATCAGATAATTGATGGTTAGATTTTTCTTCCATATCCATATTTTCCTACATGGAACCCTAGTATGTGTTATTTTCGGTAATCTTCATACTTTCGACTCTTTATTTTAAATAGAGGCCTCATTAATTCATTTTTCGATGTGGGATTTCAACTAGGATACTTTGAAACGTCAAAAATGTGTTATCCTAATACCCTATGTTTTGTTGAACCGATGGTATTTCAATTAATCATAGATTGATGAATTTAAGGACCTCAATTTTATACTTGTTTGTGATTGATGACCTCAATCACTACCTATAAATATTTACGTTTTTCCTCCGATTATATGTCTCCAATTTCCACCAATGTTCTCCTAATCGAGATCATAATTTGGTGGTGACCCTTTGATTTCTCTTTTCCTCATATTAAGACTAAATTTTAGTAACCCAATTTCCGATGTGGGTTTTCCCACAAATATATTTTCTACTTTCAACCTTTTATTTTTGAATAACAATTTCAAATTGCGAGGACGCAATTTATTGACGGAGGGGAGAATGTAACACCCCAAGATTTCATAGTGTGTTATTTCTTCAAAATAATTCAATAACATCCACTACACGCAACACTGAGTTCAATTGCACCATGACTTACCAAAAAAAAAAGCCATTAAAAGAGGTCATGAATAGTATTAACTAAATTTTAAACTTTATATAATCCTTATAATTTTAGAATCCATATTATGAGTTTCTTAGTCATAATGCAAGAACAGATTCATTTTCAGTATTGCACTTTTATCAACTTTTGATAGTGAAACCTTTTTAAATGCAATATTTTAAACTTTTTGACTAAATGGAGACATCAAAAAATTTAAAATGAAACATCCCAAGCTTCCACGGTACGCTTTCCTTTGAATAAAACAGTAGCGTGTGTTGTACGCAACTTCGAGTTCTAACACACCGTAACCAATCAAACTAGATGTTATGAATACTAATACCTACTTTTTGAAGTTATATATATTTTATATTTTAAAATGGACTTCATTTTTGGATTCGGAATATCAAATTTAGCCTAAGGTGAAATTTTGGTACTTTTCGGATAACTTTCATATTTTGATGAATAGTGAAAATTACTAAATTTTAATTAAAAACAACTTTTTTAATCAAAATAATTAATAGTAATAAATTATGAATTTGAGTGGTTTTAAAGTATATTTAGAATATATTTTTACTATTTAATATAATGTTGGTCATTGGACATAATTTTACAATTAAACCGAACATAAACAAGTGTCAATCTTTTGATAGTTATTATCTCTTAAAAACACGCTTTTTGACAGCGGGAATTAATTTTAAATTAATTTCTGCCACTTCTGTGTTTTGAATTTAGGAAAATGGATTCCATATTTGGAATCAGGATGTTCAAATTGTGTAAATAGGTAACTTTTATTTTTAGACATTTTGAATAATTACTGCGGTAAATATTTTATTTACCATGGTTAAGGGTAAATCCGGTAAATAAGGGTTAAAAAATAATACTATAATAATACTAAATTACCCTAAAACGTGTCTTAACCCTATTGGTTGATACATGGTCGACCATGGGCATCTTTGTGTCAATTTTGGGACCCCATGGATCCACTTGTTTGTGATAATGACACTTTATTTTAATTAAGTCAAAATGAATACAAAAATGACACAAGCATATATCTTTTAGCAAAACAATTGTTACATAGGGTTATATAAGTTGGATTTTAGATTATAAATATTCATTAGAAAGATAAAAATATTTCCTACATAATGATATTTTATTTATAATTTTTAGACATTAAATAATTTATTTTATTTGTGACACAAAGATGATGCAGTAATTACTATAATAGTGAAAAATTAAAATAATTGATATTATAAATACCCAAATAAATATAATATGAAACTTTTTATGAATTAAACTAATTTTCTAGGATAATATGATATATTATTATTGAGTTAATTGACTTTTTTCGAAGTAATAAATCTGTTATGAGTTTCACAAAAATCAACTATTGAATAGTGTCAAAATTGACATAAAAGAGTTCTTAAAACAAATATTATATTATTAATTGATATTAAATTCCTAAAAATCTAAGGTTCGGCCAAGAGACTTATATCATGATAGGTTCATAATTAATGTACCACTTGGGGGTCGCTTGGATGTATATAGTAATTTTATTAACCATATTATATAAAAATACAAAGAGACATTGTAAAAGTGAAACTAATTAACTTAGAGTTAATACTTAAAGATAAGGTTAATATAAGTACCCAAACCTGTCTAAATTCTATTGGATGAGTTGTTTTCGACCTATCCCCACCTCATCCTTTGAATAGTCAACTTTGGAGCCTTTAGAAACCGAATATGAATTTATTATAAATTAATATTTCTAGCTTTTCCAAAGGTGCCCCTCACCCCTCTTATAAAAGGGCACTCCTCCTTCTCATTTCTTCACACCTTCAAAGCCTTTTGGTTCGGCCAAACTCTGCCCAAATAATCTCCCAACATCCCTCACTACAACCTAGAGGCCTTAGTTTGATCAGAAAGCCAACCTAAGGAGCCCTTTTGATCAAATCAAAAGGAAGAACCCGAAGAAGAGGTAATGATTTCACCACCCTTTTCTAAGTTCATTTCTTCTTCCACTTCTTCTTCCTTTGTTCTTACCATTCTAAAATAATAACTCCAGTATCTCACATATACTGTGATGTTATTATAAGTATGGTACAACCATATTCAGTATTCTATCCACCCTTTGAATAACATGTCACCATACGTGCGTACGTACGGCTTACCGTCTCCACGTCGTGGTGTAATTGTTATTCAATATAATATTATTTGGATGGGTATAATAATGATGTGTAACTCATGTAAATAATAAATATAACATGTTAATGATTCTGTATATATGATATACCATTCATTTATATATTATTTTAATATCAAAAGAATGATATTGTCGCTCGTGCGTACGTACGGACTACCGTCTCCACGAACGCGATGAGATTCATTCTCCATCGTATCCATTCAAGTATAATTATCATTTTATGATTTAAAAATGATGTTTAAGGACTTGATATCATTCTGGATATGAATAAGATACAACAAACATGGCTTATGTAACAAAACATATAAAAGAAAATGAGTAAGTTAACACCCGAAACGATGATAATTCTAAGATATTATTAATAAATCAATGTTAAAAGATCATATATGATATCATATTAATATATATGATTCTTGTATAATTTAATAACAATTATTTCACCATTATACAGGAGGTTAACCTACCCCAACCAAGGAAAAGTACAAGGTAAGGGTTATTTCACAATCTCTTCATTATCCGAGGTTGTTTATATGTAATAATCTACTGGGATCTCTTTATCATCCACATCCATGTTTCTTAAAAATGTATTTCAAAACATTTTTACTATTTACAAGAATATGGGTTAAAGTCATTTATACCCTTTTTTGACTTTTTATAAGAGGTTTATAAAGGAATCTTTCCGTCGTTTTCAAAACAAGGTCCTTTTTAACCTTTTCGACAGAATTGAGGTAAGAATGTTTTTTTTAACTTATACGGCGGGTGCGGTTATTTTACGCCGTTATAAAATCTTCAAAGCTTTCCTTACAAGCTTATAAGAATATTTTCAAAGAAAATGTTTTATTTTATATGGATCTTAAATGATTTCAAAATAAAAGGAGATACTTCTTTAAAAAGAATTTTGATTTCATCTATGTCAACATCCTTTGATGGATTTTAAGATTATTTGAAGTTGATTTATTATGATACAAAACTTCTATATTGTATTGAAGGTTTTGTGATATGTTTGACTGTGGATGTGCTATTTTTATACCATTCATAGTTTATGGTGAAATTATTGACATTTCGTATGCTAGTTTTAATACGAATGTTTATGTTATGTTTAAACCTTTTCATATGGGAATGCATTGGACTTAATAAGTGACGGGTGGAGCCCGCTATAGCTCCTCGATGCATCGGTAGGGCTCATGAGACAAACTAGTGTCTTGGAACAAGGCTTTGACAAAATCTTATTTGTAGTCTTGGCACGAGGCCTTGGCTATGTGGTTATGATAGTCTGGCATTATGCATTCCAACATTATGAAAGTGGTTATTGATTTTTGCATGTGATTATTCGATTAGTAGAATATCCATGTGAATAAGTAAATGGAATTATTTCATTTTATTTATGCCATACTATGTTGAAAGTTCATATTTAAAAGGCTTTTGTTTTAGTTATACATTTCCTTAAATGTTTATTTTTATTTATGAAAGTTTCCTCTATATTGTTATCCTTACTGGGAATTTGAGCTCACCCCTTTTCTATGTTTTATTTTTCCCAGGTAGTGAAGAAGTAAATTATGAATGATTTGCAGGGATATTATGAGGGGTTAATAGTGTGGATATGAAGACTTTGTTGTTGTAGTAGTTTTTCACTTTGAAATGTAATGTAAAACTTTATGATTATATCTAGTGTTTCCAAGGCTACTAAACCAATCGGTCTTTCGAGATTTGATCTTTCTTGTGATCATGCCAATGTTACGAAGTAATGCACCGACTCTGGGTAGCTGGGGTCGGGGCGTTACATCATAACTATATTGGGACAACTTACTCAGGTTATGAATAATAACCATACCCATATGGAGCATCCAGATCCAACATGTGGAGGATCCATGATAGATTGCATTATGCGATAATAGCCTCCATCATTCAACGAGACTCCAAACTCATTTGTAGAAGAGTAGAGGATATATTTCCTTGAGAAGATATTTCTCGCTTTGGGATGTAATGAAATTGAGAAGGTTTTCATGGCAGTATATCACTTATCGGGAGATTTAGATTAGTGGTGGTAATTAATCCAAAACAAAAATGAGGAGGAAGATATATAAGACATATAATGGAGGTATTTTAAGAAAATAATCTTGGACAAATATTTCCCTCGTGAGAAGCAAGCAGATATGGAGAGACAATTCTTGAATCTGAGGTAGAAAGAGGATGAAAATGTTTCCATGTATGAATCCAACATTACAAGGTTAGCAAGACATGTTGTGGACAATATACAAAATCCAAGGAGCAAAATTCATCGATTCTTTATTGGCATAAGGCCATTCCTCCGGCAGGCACTCGTATCCAATGTTTTTCATCATCTAAGGTTATAGCTTCATGTGATTTCAAAATAGAAAAAAATTCTCTAAGTCTTATAACTTTAAGGGAAATAATGAAAAGAAGAGGGCTGCTGAAAACTATGGGAATGGAAATAAGGAAATAGGGAATAATGGGAGAGTTGAATTTCCACCCTGTGATAATTGTGGAAGGAAACACACTTGTGTATGCTTAAAGGGAATATAAGTATGCTATAAATGTGGTCTGAAAGTTCATCTTGCTGGTGATTATAAGGTGAAGAAGTAGGCTAATGATATTCAATGCTTTAACTGTCATGAGATGGGACACTATGCAAATGATTGTCCAAAGAATCAAAGAAACATGCAACAGAAAAGGACAAGGGAGTAGGGACAAGCTTATGTGATCACAACTGCTGGTATTGAAGTTCCTAATGATGTGGGGGTATGTACTTTAATCATTTCCTCAAATTTATCCAATACATTATTTGATTATGGATCGTCACATTCATTTATATCTTCCCAGTTTTCTAAGAAGATTAGATATGTCCAATTTAATTTAATAAAGGAGCTATCAGTAAAAACTCAAAGTGGATGTATCATTGTAAGAATGGTATGTCCATTAGTCCCCCATTGTGACACATAAACGTGCTTTAGTAGAAAACCTTATCATCATACCAATGGTTGACTATGATATAATTCTCGGTATGGATTAGCTATCAATTTATGATGCGAAGATCTATTGCAAGAGGAAAGAAGTTACAATCTTTGAGGATGGTGTATAATCCCTTATCTTTAGAGCAGAAACCTCTCCATTTTATTCTCATCTAGATCCACCCCAATTTGATCAACTAAATTCAATTATTGGGGAGGAAGAGAATGAAATAACTATAATTGAGGAAAATAATGTTCAAATAGAATATGTACATATTGTGCTAGAATATATTTATGTCTTTCCATAGGATTTACCTAGACATCCTTCAGAGTGGGAAATTGAGATTTCCATTTACTTAATTCATGGTTCAAGGCCCATATCAAAGACCCCTTATAGAATGTCCACTGTAGAGTTAGCGTAACTAAATAAGAAACTAGAGGAATTCAGTGATAAAGGATTTATTCAACCAAATGTTTCTCCATGGAAGAAGGTCATGTGGTTTGGTAAGAAAATAAAGCTAAGTCCTTGGTATATTGGCCCCTTTGAGATCCTTGATCGAGTCGGAGCTGTGGCCTATCGATTTTAAATTACACATAACATGTCGAAAGTACATGATTTCCTTCATGTATCCCACTTAAGGATGTATATACCAGACCCTTCACGTGTACTCCCTTCAGAAGTGTTGCAGTTGGAGGATGATCTTTCTTATGAGAAGCAGCTAGTGGAATTCATGGATCGTAGAGACAAATTTCTATGAAAATAAACTACTCATCTGGTCAAGGTACTACGGTGAAACCATAAGTAAGATGAGGAAACATGGGAACTATAGGAATCAATGATGGAAATGTACCCCCATCTGTTCTTGTGCTAGATTGTAAAATGGAATTTCAAGGGCGATGTTTTTGTAAGGAGGGGAGAGTGTAACGACCCCATATTTTTTGAAAAATAAATTTCATTTCATAAAAATATTCTCATAATCACATGAAATCACAACATAATTAACTACTAAGTGATATGTGACCCTTAAAACATAAGTTTGTCACTTCTATTATGGGAATTTTAAAAATCCAACATACACATTTGCGATCAGTAAGTTATTTAGAGTCCAGTGAGAAAAACTTAATATTTGGTGAATAGTTACCTACCCTTATGAATAGTAACATACCCTTATGAATAGTGATATATCATAATGAATAGTAACCTTACTTATGATAGTATCTATGCTTTAAAATAGTTAAAAAAATGTTTTAAAACTATTATTTTTAGATTATATTATTACTTTATATAAATATTAAATTATAATATTTAGAAAATTATTTTTGAAAAATTGACTTCATTTTTGGATTCTACATGTCGAAAAATGGTTGGGGTATATATTTCGTATTTTTCTGAAATACTTGAATTTTTTATGAATAGTGAAATACTGTAAAATACCGTATATGCAAATTATCAGTTAAATACAGTATTCATTACATCACAAGTGATTCAAGCCCTCTGGGATAGAAGTCACATGGTAAAATTACTATTCATGTTCATGGAATACACACTATTCCTTGTATTGAGGAGATATAATAAATTAATGAATTTTATATTAAGAAATCCCCTCTCTCCTCCACTATAAAAAACTCTCTCACATCCACCTCCATTCACCTCTCTCAAGCCTTGTTCCTTCTCCAAATTCTGTCAAAATACCTTCCCAACCTCCTTCCCCACGTCCAGAATGCCTTGGTATCATAAAAAGAACAAAACATCTCCTAAAGGAGGTTCTCAATGAAGTTTGGTTCAAGAGGTAAATTCTGCTTTTCAATTCATTGTCTTTCCTTTCAAGATCATTTGTTTTCTTTTTTTCAATTGCATATCCTTATCCAAATTTCATGGTGACTCCAATACCTTATATATAATGTAATTTTGTCTTGACAGTGGAATAAGATATCATCATCTCCCCATTTTTACCTTCTTTTAAACTAGTAACAAGAACACCATCTGAGATGTGTCAGTTTCCCACATTCAAGGATGATGGACTTTCGATTTCTATTATCATTATCAATTATGGTCATGAAACCATTCATGTTATAGTTGAAACAAAGTATTATATATAATATAAACTATTTAGGATTCTGTAATCCCTTTGTAAAAATAGTATTATGTTATAATTAAAAATGATTTCGTTGTAATCAAAACCCACAAATTAACCAAAACAATTATCATTAAAGTTATATATAATAATTCATCCTCTTTCAATGTAACAATGTTATATAAATGACCAATAAAACCTGTTTATGTTCATAAATAATATATAATTTCAATTCGAGAGATTTAAATCCTTTCCACATACTTAAAAACAAGTGAACCAAAGATGAAAATAAAGAAAATGAACACTCTGAAGCTACAGAATTCAATACAATAACCAATCAATAAGAACATAAATGAACAAACCATAATTTTGATAAACTGAATACATTTATAATAGTTTATTAAAAAAGTTATTAATAAGTATAATTTCATATTCCATGTGCATATGTTCGATATAGGTACACGTTCAGAGTTAAGGTAAGGTTTTTTCCACGTGAACTTCAATTTTCATTCGAGATACTTTCATTGTCTAATTACCACAATGAAATTATTATATATTGTCATGTAAACCTTATATATTATTTTTGAGTATCATATATAAGTTTAAAAACCATAATGCATCCTTATTTTCTATATAGTTACACGTTTTAAAAATAACTTTCAAAATTGTTTCCAAAATACAGGCCGATTCAAGTGAAATTTTCAAATTCATACCTATTTTCAAGGGAACTATATAATCTGTTTTTGGAAAACCATTATATTTATAAAATCGCACATTTTATTATAAAAATACTATCTTACTTCACTTCTGGTGTCATAAAATACTTTTCCAAATGAACACTTCTTTTCAAAATAAAAGTGTATTTACCTCAACAATTGCAAAATGATTTTATAATACTATTTTCATCTAATTAAACACTCTTATTGATTACATGGTATTATTGGGATTAATAATTTAAGAATTTATCTACCATATTTGATGTAATAGTTTATGACTAACTCTATTGTGGATGATCTATCCAAAAACCATTCACCATATTACCCGGAATAGTTAGTTTTTTATGTTTAATGATTGGGGAAAGATTGTTACATTTCATATGATTTATTCAATATGAATGTATATGATGTTTTTGTTTATCCCCACTAATATGAGGAATGCATTGGACTTATTATGTGACGGGCGGGGCCCACTATAGCCCCTAAATGCATCGTTTTGTCTCTTGAGACAACTAGATGAGGAATTGGTTGTGGCCTTTCCCAATATGATATGGATTTTGGCCGAGTCCTTAATCATTAGACGTCAGGGAAGAGGCCATGAAATAATGCTTCAGAATGTATGACATATGCACTTACCTCATTATGAAGCTTGTAATTGAAAGTTCATGTGGCTATTCAACTAGTAGAATACTCATGGTTATGTTTTGTTAGGGAATTATTTCCACATCTCATATTCCGGCCAAAATTTGTTAAAGTTTATTATTAAAGGCTTCTGTTTTCAATTATGCACCATGTATTATGTTTATATAATCTTCCGCAATATTTCTAACTCTTACTGAGTGTTCTAGCTCACCCATTTCTTATGTTTCATTTTCTCAGGATATGAAGAAGTTTATTATGAATGACATGATGAAATAACATAGAAGTTGTGGGTGTTGTCTAAGGAGTTTCTATGCTGCATTTCTCTTCATGTTTTAATATTTAACGTATGTATGTATCCTATTTCCAATAATACTAAACTACTCGGTCCTTTGGGATTAGTATTCTCTGTATGTATGCCAACGTAATTAAATAATGCACTGGCTCCAGAAAACTGGGGTCGGGTCCTTACAACCACCACCCCAATGTTGTCCCCACAAGGCTCAGGGTGCTGGAGGATAGGGGAAAGGAGTAGTTTCAAGCGGTCAACGGGTGTGACATACGGGATCGAGGAATGGTTTGAGTAACGATATGTGTCAACTAATAGTTGCCGTATTAATATATATAGTTACCAATCATTCCTTGTCTCCATGAATCTTGTTAATGACCAAGAGTTTCTAGTTAAACCAATGACTTGACCCTTATGTCTGGCGATACCATTGGGAGGAGACTTGATAATCACACTTGTGATGATGGTGTGATCTGACCCTTGATGTGAGAATTTCAGTTGCAACCTCTGGGTGGTAGCATTGAGGCCTTATGAAGTTAGTTTGGGTATGGTCCATCCATCCATTGTTCATAATTAAATTGACTGTATTAGAAAAAAATGGTGTAGTATATCTACATCATTAGAATGGGTTTTCCTGGGTCGACGAAGACGGAATCCTAGGAAGCACATGATAAACTCATGCTCAGGAGGGTAAACCGATCACTCATGAGTCGGCCAACATTACCCTCTTGGAAGAATAAGTTTTTAGTTTTTAGTTCCCAATATTAGGGGAAATGTGTGGGGACATCTTTACAAAATATGTATCCAAGATTACCTCCCTGAGGGGGGAGGGACTTCTACTTTGGTTGGGTACTACCAAAGATTTTTACCTAACTTTTCCAGGGTAGCACCATGCTTCTCAGCTTTTATGAAGGAACATGAGAATTTCCATTGGATGGGGAAGTGTCATCAGTGATTTCATGATACAGGGAATAGACTGAAGATTCCCCCCATATTGACGCTAATAGAAGAGGGCATAGGGTATGTAGTCTACTACGATGCATGAGGGGCCATACATGGATGTTTTCTGATGAAAGAGTGAGTAATGATCATGTATGGATCTCAGAAACTAAGACAACATGAGATGAAATAGGCTACTCATGACATAGATTTTGTAATAGTGGCCTTCTCCTTGAAGATGTGGCAACATTACTTGATGGGAGATCATTTTATAGTTTACTCTGATCATAAGAGTCTCATGTATTTATTCTCACAGAAGGACTTAAACTTGACACAACGACGCTGGCTAGAGTTCCTCCATGATTATTTCTTTGAGATCGTCTATACCTCTGGAAAGGGGAACATCATAGCAGACACACTCAAAATGAGGTATGGTCTACAGTTGTAGAGTGAGGCATCAGAGAATATAGTCATGCTACATATATCCTTTGTGGAAAAAATGGACCAGCTTACCTTCAGTCTATGATAGTCACTCTCTCAATTAATCTGTGAGTTTTGGAGGCACAACTTTAGGACATTGACTACGAGGCCCGACGTGCTCAGATATCCCCATGATGGTCTCCTGAAGGATTTTCTGAAGGTGGGGAGGAGGTCCTTCTCTTTAGAGGACGCACCATAGTACCAATTATTATACAAGAAGAGGTGTTGAGGGAGTTCCATACAACCCCTTTAATGGTAAATCCTAGAGTGGTGAAAATGTACCAGGACCTCCGGCATCATTACTGGTGGCCAGAGATGAAGGTAGCAGTGGAAGAGTTTGTATAATGATGCATCACTTTTAATCAAGTGAACACTACATAGAGCTAGTAGAAATATTATGCCGATAAAATATGGAGACCCATGGAGTCCGAGGAGGGAGAACATGTTTTTTTACGGGTCTCACCCCAACAAAGATTACGAAGGTTTTTCCAAGGATGAAAACATTCTCTAAGGTTCATCAGACATTTCATGTTTTTTCCATAGAGTTGGTGAGGTGGCGTACCATCCAACACTTACCCCATAGATTCACCAGGTGCATAATGTTTCTCATGTGATGCAGTTGAGGAGATACATTCATAATCCTTTGCACTCTATCGATTGGGGGGATTTGGACTTGATGATGTGAAATCATTTACAATGTTATGGTAGAGATATAAGATCAAAAGGAGCGATTCCTTAGTGGATGGTGGATCCCTCAGGTATGAGTTTGATGGAAGCACGATAACTTCCAAGATAGAACATGGGAGCGGGAGGCTAAAGTTTCGTAATCAGTACCCTATTTTGTTTGGTTTTCCTTATTTGGGATTTCGTGGACGTAAAGCCCTAAGGTGGGATGAATGTAATGTCTTGGAATTTCCGTATTTTTTTATTAATATGGAATTATTTAGAGACATAAAAATCTGACTGTGCATAATTTTGAGGCTCGGAGATCCCGGAATGATCCGTTTAAAAATGTTATGTTTAAAAAAATCATGCTTGAGTGGGTTTCCTGAAAAAGTGGAATAACTCCAAAATGAGTACCCAAATCAGTAATCCAGGGGAACCATTGAGTTCAGGATGGTGGGTTTACCCTATGCATGACAAAAGTTTTGTAGGCGTGTGCCTCCTATGGGAAAACCCAAAAAAATGGAACAACCGTAAATAAAATAAACAAATTATTATTTTTTTCACATGATTATAACTCACAAATGTTAACTCAGATAGAAAATATGAGACTACTGCTGATATCAAGAGGGTATTATTTCCTTAGGCTGATACTAACACTGGCCGAAATGGGTCACCGGTGAAAGTTAGTTTGTAGCTGTAAATAAAATAATTAAGTGATAATTATGTTATTGTAAAATCAATAAATTATAAACTATAACTCATATTGATAACCCGAGAGTACTGTTGAGCTTATGAGGTCGTGTTATCTTTAGCCAGAGCCTAATCTCGATCGACATGAGTCGAGGGTGACTGTTAATAAATTTCGGAATTTTTTTTTGGGTATGTTATGTAAACACGCTGGTGGCATTTTCTATCTTTTGACTCATTGCTCGGATTGAAAATCTGAGAGTACCATTAAACCCGCAGAGTCGGGATTCAAATAAGGGTGGATTCACATCGACTGCAGTAGGTCTGCTGAAAAAGTTATATTATGGGATACTTAGAAGAATAATAAAATAACTTATTTATTTAATTTCTCTCATTTATATTCCTTCAACAGACAAGAGATAGTGGTGGGACTGATGACATATGAAGCCATTAAATGGCTTGACTCCTCAAAACCCTTGTAATTGAATCATTTGAATTATGAAGGTACTTATTATATGAACCCGCATTAATTCCACAGGCATTACCCACTCTCCCCCTCTCCTATTTATATCGAGCTTGGGGAGAGGTATTGACATGACATCACCAAGCAAGAAAGTTATGATAATGTTCTGTGACGCCAATCACTTGGAGAACAGAGCCGGTTTCAGTGGGCGGTGACAAGTGACACTGAATCACAAACTAAAAGATGATGTTTGAATATTAATGTTGGTGGATTGTTTCCGGAATGATGAACGCCGACTCCTTCTCAACTGTGGACGTTCTCCAATGATCTTCAGGTATGAGGTCTATTTTTAAATTTTTATTTGATAAATTCAATCCTCTTCCACTTGCTATCACCATAACGCAGAGAGCGTGGGACAAACTAATAAGACCCGGATGTTCTACTACTTATTTCATGATGCGATCCTTAGGGAACAATATCCAATGTGAGGGGAATGTGAAATGGAGGGTCACGGTATGACGACGACAGCGCGGAAGAGTCGTAGGTGCAAACGGCACCAAGAACGGACACCAGAGCACGTCTGGTGACCTGCAGAAGAAACTGCTGGTGCGCCTTGTTAGTGGTGGCAGAAGGTAGCCAGAGAAAACCCATGGAAACCATCCATGGGTGGTGAATGGAGGTGCATGATGAAGCACTGCAGGGGCCAAGGGCGGCCAACCTGAGCCGGCCACGCGGGACAAGTGATGCGCCCGCAGGTGCCGCCAACGGAAGTGGTCAAGGCTGGTAGGTCGCGACATGAAGGGGTGGTGCATCCCGTGTCACGCCTTGATCGAGACACCCAGTCGGCCAAATGGCCAAATGGTTAATTGTGGTGGGGTTTCCCTCCACCAGCTGGTGAATGTCGCAACAAGCATGTGGTCAGCAGGGCCAACTGGTCCGCCTCCATGCGGACCGAGCCGGCATGGGCCGACCGAGCATTTTGAACCTGCCCAACATATTGGAGCCGCTGGCGGCCTAGGCTAGATTCACTATCCTCCGGACTGGACCCGCCCAGCAAGCTAGTCTGGGTGGGCCGAGGCCCACCCGATGGGCAAGCCCAACTATGGCCCAGACCTGCATAACAAACCAGAACGACCCCAACAGGCAGGACCCAGTAAACCAGGCCAACCCTTAGTAGGCCGGACCCGAGTGGGGTCAGGTAGACCCCAGGATCCGTTGCGTCAGGCCGACCAGACCGATTTGGACCGGGACCAGACCCAACCGATCCCCCAATAAAGAAACACCTGTAACTGATGAATCAGGTGTCCGTTCGATACGTTGTCATTGGCGTTGGGATCCGATTTGGAAAGCGGTTCCTTTGGAATATTCAAGCAGGCCTGACCGAGCTAGGCTGGATAGAGGTGCGATCACCCCCGTTTAATGGAAAGGGGTGTAACTTGCTGATCAAGTGTCTGTTTAAGGCATCTTCTACAGTGCCAGAACCCTTAGGATGTAGTGGTCCTTTTGGTATAATCTATATGAGGTTTGGGGAATGTTGGTGTTTAGTCGGGTTGGATCAAACCGAATCTAACTGGGCCATCAGAACTAAAACACTTATATGACATAGATCGGGCATCTGATTGATGCGTTGTCTGTCATGTTGGAACCCTTAAGACATAGAGGAATTTTGGGACACTTATTCGTGGAAGTTTGTGGTGGTTAAAAAATGACAGAAGGATTTTGGAGAGGTTCCCCCTGAATCAATGGTGCTTTGAGTGGGAATCTAGAGGCTGTCAGTGAGGTGGAGGTTGGAGAAAGATCATACAGACGTTAGTACCGAGCGATCTTGTGTGGGTCAGCACTGATCCTATGTGGGTCAGATATTTTGTGGGTCAGCGCTCAGCAGTCTTGTGTGGATCAGTGCATACCAATCCTGTGTGGGTCAGATCCTATGTGGGTTAGTGCTCAACGATCCTATGCGGGTAAGAACATATTGATCCTGTCTGGGTCAGATCATGTGTGGGTGTTTGTGGGGGTTAGTACCTATAGACTCTAGGTGGGTTGAATCCTATGTGGATCAGTGAAGGGGTTAGTACCTATATATCCTATGTGGGTCAGACCTCGTATTGTCAGAAAAAGTGGATCTTAACAGAATAATATGATCTATCTTCGCGACTGATCATACGTACTTCTATACTTCACTAATACCTAGTGCGAGCTGAGTCTTCTACCTTCGTTGTGATACTTATGTGGTACTTTTAAATTTTTGATGAGATCTTCATGGTGATACCTGTGTGGTACTTTTACCTTCATAGTGATATCTTCGTGGTGTTACATGTGTGGTACTTTTACCATTATGGTGTTATCTTCGTGATGTTACCTATGTGGTACTTTTACCTTCATGGTGTTTCTTTCATGGTGTTACCTTTTTCATATTCTTCCATCATGAATGAGATGAGTATAACCTGATATCTTACATATATGTATGAGCATATAACTAAGTAGAGTTGATGACTACTTCATTCTTTTTCATTGAGGTCTTTCTTTGTAGTTTTTCCATTGTGGAACTCTGGGAGACCTTCGGGGGTATCAGGGCCCCTACTAAGTATCGTTATACTCACCGTTGCACGGTCTTCACCAAAAACATGTTGTGTCTTGTGAATACAATAAAAATCATTTATTGGGGTTGAGGGATCCAGGACTAGATAGTGCTCAAAGGTGGACCATTTGACGTGGAGTGACGTGGGTCTACTGAACGAGAGATGTACCTACCCTTCAGGTAGGATCCTCAGTGGACGATCCAAGAGATGTTTTTCCTTTTTTAGTTGTACTTATACTTTATTGTTGGGATTTTATTCTATCCCCCTTACTTTAAGAACACTTATTACTATAGAAATTTACTTCGTGGTTGCCTCTTGTTATGGTCTTGGATTTGTGTGCATGTACAGGTTTGATGGAAATGCCTTCCTATTAAGGGATATGCCTTTTCAGTGCTAGTCGCTAACCCCAATCCTATTAAATGCAGGCTTGGGGTAGTCATGGAATGGGGATCAAGGGAAAAGTCGTGACAATATGGGGATTCATCCCAAAATTATACATACATTCTTAATATATAGTATAATATTTTTTTAAAATGGGGTTTCATATATGATTGATAAATTATGTAGTTAGGAGACTAAATCAGGGATGTCCTTAAAAAATAAATTGAACTCATAGCCCTTGTAATCATTAATTTATCTACCATAATCATTAAATTTCAACTAATCAAAAATTATGTGAAGATACATTTTTGTGGGGGAGTGAAATCTTAATTTTAATCTCTTGCGCTTTTTCCTTTTATCCTTGCATTTTTCTTGGAAAATTAATATTCAATGAATATTCATTATATATTTTCACTCTTGTATTAATTTTGATATATTTTAAATTATATTAAATTAAATTTATATTTAAATGATTATTTATCTCAAAACAATCAGTTGAATTTTATTTTCAATATTTTTTATGTGATTTGAAATTTCATGAAATCCTTGTTGATAAACACTGTTCTGGATAATTTTTCAAGTATCATAAAAAATTGCAATCCCTTTTGAAAAATTATTACAAATACCCTCACTTCCATGATAGGAGAATAGAACTTGTGTGAGAATTAAATAGAATTATTATTTTTAATTAAAATCATTAGAGTTTATAAAATATTTTGAAAATGATTGATTCATTTATTTGGATAGATACATTTTTAACATGATACATTCCCTTTACATTTATCTATATAATCATATAGATGATATACATTTCTTTATAGGTATTATAGATATTTTAATATGATGTTTTCATACCTAACATTCAACCTATTATTGTTTCACGGATATTTCTTGTATGGATGTGGGATGAGGGAAATTCATATGAGTTGTTTGGGAAGCAATTCATTGATGAGTGGCGTGAGGTGTGTGTGTCATCCTTTTTTTAGTATAATGAGAAATGGGCATGATTAATTATTTATTATAATTAATTAATATCATCTGTACTTATTAAAAACAAAAATGATAAAACAATAGAGAATATATTGAATTATTTAAGGAACTTACTTGAATTATTTTTTATTTATTCCCTACAATTATTTTTTCATGTCAACTTCCATAATGAAAATATGATTTAAATTGGGGTGAATAAGGATTAAATCCTTCATTGCCTTCATTAATTTACTTATGTCCCATTTAATTCCAAAAGTTGGTGTGGTGTTTTATATTATTAATGAGAATTAAGTGAGGTATATTTATTATTATTTCATATGAATACACAAGTGATTTTATTTATGTATTATACCAACTCTTTCAATCCTTTTTAGTTTTAAACTGATTTAACAAACAAACCATCTCCCACAAAATCGCAATAAAAAATCCCATTATATAAATCATTTATTTTTCTTCGAGTTTGGATAAATGAGAGTGTTCAAAATACTATGGTAATACATTTATTTTAAATGAATGAAAATTACTCTATATTAAATATATCTTTATTTAATAGTGGCATTAATTTCTTTGTAAGATAATTTTTATTGGGTCATTAGACGATTTTTTAGGTTGAACAAATCATATTGATGGAAAATTTCATAAATGTTATAAGATGAATTTTATTTTGATAATTATTTCATATAATTATATCATTATTTTTTTGGAGTAGAATAAATATGGATATGATGTTACTTCACAAGAGTGAAAAAGGATATGTGTGGGGGAGTTAATAAATCAAATACTTTTTAAATATCTTTATGTTAATAATTTATATAATTTCCTTCAATTATTATTTAATTTAAGGTTTAATTAAAATTTATAAATTTATATTGAATTTAAAAATTCAATGATAATTCAAATTTCCCCATTCAAAATTAGTCTATTTTTTATTTAAAACATTTAAAATATTATGAATTTTAAGATAATGTTTTTCAGAATTAATATACACTAATAGGGATAAATTTTTTATTTATACAATGATCCTAAGATCAAATGTTTTTAGGGTAAAAATAATCATTGAAATCATTGATGGAAAAAATTTAGTAGATTATACCTCACCTCAATATTTTTGCCCTAATATTTTTATGAAATCATAGAATGGGAGGATCTTTTTTCAGATATAAAAAGACAATTTCAATGATTTCATTTGACTATATTTATTGTTGGATCATGTGGGAAAATATTATAAAAGGTTTATATATATGAATTAAATATTATTAGATGAATTTCCCATGTACCATTGATGAAATTTCACACCATATCCCTTTCCCACACTGTATAATTATTTTTTCACACATGGGAATGATTTTTGAGGGATTGAAGAGGGTTTAGATTAAATTTATGGTTCTATTAAACAACATTAATAATTTAGAATAAGAAAGTATTATGTAAATTATATATTCCTATAAAAGACTTACTACTCAACTTCTACAACTTATTTCATTTTATTGTTCTTGTAATATCACATTAAATTTAATAAAACATTATTATTCCACACTTTTACTCATTGTTTTCTTGGTTTTGGAATAAAATAGTTTAAATTTGTTTTTTCTATACCACTTTATGTTTTTTATAATGAAAATAATCTTCATGATGAGAAGTCCCCCATTTAGAGTAATTATTTCTATAATTGTTAAAATTATGACCTCCTCCATTATATATTTTCAAAATATGTACTAATTATAATTTATACAACTATGCTTTTCTAAATTAGTTTGTATAGATTCAATCACATGAAAAATTCACACATTTCACATGTGGCTGATAATTTATGATTTTTTGTGGGAAATAATTTCATCAAGAAATATTATAAACATGGGATTTATTAATACAGTTTGAATATAATACACATACTCTAAAAAGCCACATATATATAGTGGTGGTGATTCCATAATTTTTCACCTACCATAAGTTGAATTTTGGTATAATAATCAAAGATTGGTGTCACAATTTAACATCTCAAAGTTTGTTTTGGATTAAATTATTCCAATATTTGGGTTCATGTAATCCCTATAGAGATTAGCAGATAAAATTTAATGACATTATAATTGAATAACTTCTATCACAAGGGATAAGTGTTTTCAAATAATGAAGAGGTATTCAACATCTATGATAAAAACTCATATTGACTATTTTAGGAAGTAGTTTTCTTAGCCTAATCACTTTGACCAGAAATTTCTACCTTGATCGGTTTTATTTATAAATAAATAAATAACCATATTTAGTATTCATAATGTAGTAATAAATTATAATAATAATAGTGTTGAAAAAAGATAATTGTGTGCGTTAGTGGCCTTCTCGAGGGGTTGAACATATGTGTGTAATTTATTATATTCCTATATAAATAATAAATTTATCTATTATGATTCTCAAATATAACTCTTTCAATTTGGTATCATTTTCCAATGAGGTCATCACTTTCACACACTATATATCAAAAAAGTCCCATAAGTATAAAATTATAAAATAACACAATATCATTTCATATCAATTTTTAACTGATTTGCCCATGATGGAGTATTATATTGATTATTCATATGATTTTTATATTGATAAAAAATTGGATGATCATATGGTCATAGAATAATCATGGAATTAAGATTATTATTTTTATAAATGATTGAATAAGTGATCAAAAAAATGAAATCCATTTCAAATCTATGAAAGAATTGAAGTATTGGAAAGAGGATCAATAAAATGTCTGAGCAATTATTTTTCCTCTAAATTTCACAATTGATTGACAATATATGGAAACAATTATAAAGGTACTGGCCTAAATCCAATACATACCATTTTATAATGTTTTAATGAATAAAAATTCCCAATAGATATTGTTCTAGGAGATCAATATTATTTAAAATATTATTTTATTTTTTTACAAAATAAAATTTCATTTTATATCTCATAAATTAACAATGCGAAATTGTAAACTCACTGCCAATACTTGTATTTTTAATAATACATCAAAAATATAACATCATGTTACAAACGTACAGCTACTTATGACTCGTTAATCTGAATTTCCATTGTTTTGATATGGTATCTTGGTGGTTTTGGAGACTTTGAAATTTAAGGATGTTTTTATTGAATTGTGAAGTTGCTACGCAGTTAAAGAAAACTATCTAGGTTGTCCTAGGAATCTATTTTACTCTTTATGAGGTTCTTTAGGGGTGAATGATTCGTGAAAACCTTACATCCTCCCTCCAAAACTGTGCTACTTGTGATTGTTGGGAGAAGACGGTTGTTACAGGGACTCTAAATATTATGGCCATACCGTGGAACATATTTTCTATATTTGAAGATGGAGTGCATGATTGGAATTTTTTTTCTAACGATATGTCATAACCATACGATACTCTCCAAACTTCCATTAAAGGAGTATAGTTATAAAAACGGTTAGATCTGAACATGTGGCCTACCCCAAGATGCCTTGTGATTTTATTTTATATACTCCTTTAATTTTAGTCACCTAACCCATGTTTACTAAAAATATCGTAATAAATATTAATAATATCTAATTGAATTTAGAGTCCTCAAGATATGATTTTGGCTCCTAATATCCAACTGTTCTTAGATGAATGTGATGATGTATTCCATTCATCTCACTTTGGTAAGTGTATTCTTATGGATATGGAATTATCCTTTCAACAATTCTCTCATTATTTTGTAGTTATGCATCCCTATGTTCTTTATTGATATAAAGAATGATATGATTAATTTTAACTCTAGGAATTCTTATTTGATCTTTCCCACCATCAACTCTCCAATGGTGGTTCGCATTTCAAATATTTTAGTGATCGTGTGACCAAAGGTATGTGGTTCTATAATGATTTTGTCAGACATGTGAAACCTTGTTATTTTGCTTTATATGAAATGAATTTTCAACTTATTTCTTTAAATTATGTTGATTTAATTTTTTTTCAAAAAAGGAATGGAATTGTTAAATAAAAATATTTTCAAAGTCTTTAAAAATATAATATTGATTTGATGAAATGTGGATTAATATTAATAGTATTCGAATGAATTTATATATTATTATTCTTCACAATAATGGATTTAATTAAAATCTTATTTTGAAAAAAAAAATGATAAAAATCAACGACTTTATTGTGAAATTGAAGTGGAAAATTTAGACCTGAAATTAAGAAATTTGAACTATGAGTGGTATTCCAATTATTAATTAATTTATTGAAGTCACATTTAACTCTGGGTATTTAATAGTTGATTAGGAAAATAAAACTAGGATCTTGGACCCTAGAAATTGGATTATAATTAAAATAATATCTATACCAAATTCTATATGATTTTATACAATCATGTTTTGATTGATACTATCTCAACATTCTGATATATAGGGACATGTGAACACCTTCATCTTTTATTGATAAACTTAGTAGTTTAAATATTATAGAGCAAAGAACTAAAAAACCATAAGGAATATTATCAAGTTTCTTTATATTATTTTAGGTTTACATATTAGCATATATTAATCTTTTTATATTCCCCCCTTCAAATATTAAAAAGTTTACTTAATCATATTTTTTAAATATATTCCATATTCATGAATGGAAATTATATTTGAATGAAAATTTAGAAAAATTTTCTATTCTTTCTATTTATTTAAACTAAAATATAAATAGTTTATTTGTTATGGATTTCTTATGGAATATTTGGTGTTATCCTTGTGGGGTTTTTTCTAAAAACCCTAATATTTATTAAATTAATTTAAGGACTAATATTTTCAATGTCTATGAAAATAGATGTAGCCACTTAGAGGTTGTGGGTATGCTTGATTCGTGGGACCATGAGTTATATTAGTGACTGGTGGAGTTTTGATACACTCATTTTGTGGTGATTCTGAGTTTTCTTCTTAATTAATGCTATTCTATACTTTTAGATGATGTACAGATCACATATTTACATTTTTAGAATCTACTATTTCTCTTGATAATGAGTGTTTTACATAGTGAATATTCATTTAATTATCTTCTACTGGTATATATTGATACTTCAAAAATTGAACTACATTAACTCCCCTAACCGTTTCATGATTACATAGTACTAGTATTCAACCATGGGAATTGGGAATTACCTTTAGAACATGTTAGTTTTGGATCAGGTACCAATGTAATAGGGTATTTTTTTGGGTTCATGAAAACTAAATTGGTATAATTTAATGATAGAATGGGGTGGATTGACTACTTACCTCCATCCTAGAGAACCCACCTCTATGTGGCACTAAAAAATAACATATTATTTAATATGAACTAATTGAGGAAGATAATATTTCAAAAAGATCAATTTAATATTATTATATTCAAATTAATTATGTTTTTATAGAAACTTTTTTTAATTTTTTAATTTATCCAAGAAACAGATATACTTAGAGGATGGTTATGAAGGAGAAGATACACCAGAAAAAAATGAGTCCACAATGGTCCTACCTAAAAAAATCTTCTAAATAGTTGACCAATTTGATGGGTACGATTATTATATTCAGTCATCATGTTATAATTTCAATAATTTTTGTCTTTCTCTTAGATTTAATTCATAATAAAACATTATCATAGAATTCACAAAATGTTATAAAATAAACAACCCTAGTAGTGGAAATAAAATAATTTGGGAAGCATGAGGACCCCATGGTAATGTTATTACCACATCTATATACATATAAATATCACATATAAGAGGAAAAAATTTAATTTTATAGGAATCCATTCGACCATTACATTTATCTACATTTAAACAACTATTCATGCCACTCATTTCATGGGGGGGGGGTCAGAAACATTATTCTTCTTCTCATTAGTGGGGGATATACCTCTAGATATAATCATTTGGATAATAATAGAAATAAATTTTAGTGGTTCACATATTATATACAATAAACTCTTTTAATTCAAGGATAAAGGTTTAAAAATATACAATGGTGGATAGTCAAAAATATAGTACTCATTGGGGGTGTTTATCCCAAGAGTGTATTTCCTCTCGTTATCTTTATTTTATTATTTAATGTAATTGTTTTTATTGTTTTTTGTATGTTTTAAAAAATAAAATATCTATAGTCCTAACTCATGGTTTCTCCTACAAAATATACTCAGGTTTTATCTCTCATTATCAGTAGTTTAGCTAACCAATTTTTTTTATTACCCATTATATGAAATAAAGGATGGTAAAAATTACATTGGGGAGTGTCAAATGATTTATTATTATTTTTTTATTTTTAGAAACATTGATCTATCATTAATATTCATTATAATTTTTCAATCTTGAATTAATTATGATATATTTTTCATTTGTTTCAAACAAACTAATGTTAAATGATTGTTTATGTGGATAATTTCAACGAACATTATTTTCAATCATTTTTATAGGTTTGGGAAAATTTTAAATTATATATCCAAGAACTCTTTTCAAAAAAAATTCTATTCCTTTGAGTTATTCTGGAACATCTTAACATATTCCCCAAAATACAATCACTTCTTTTTGTGAATCTTGCGTCTTTATTGAAAACTAAAACTTATGACTATTTATCTTTCAAAACAATTATGTTTATAAAATATTTATAAAATAATTTAGTCAACTAAATTCTCAACTTCATACATACCATTAATATCATCCCTAATAAATCATTATAAACTAGGAATTTCACTATATGTTTATTCGAAATTTCAAGCCCATTTTCCTTTACCTACCATCAAAGTTAATTACTCTACCTGGATATTTAATGTTTAAGTGTGGGTAAAGGGACTTTTGTGTGTGTTACATGGGATGATATTTATTTTTGGGTGGTTTTAAATGTGTAACACTATTATTGGTTGTTTTTTTAGAAATAATGGAATGATCTATTATTAATTAAATTTCATTAATATATTTATTTTATCTTAAAATAAAATCAACAATGAACTAAAGAACAGATTGAATTATTTTTTGTTTTTACTTGATTATTTTTCATTAAATCTCTTCATTTCTCAATTATAGAATTATCCATGGAATATATTTGAAAAAATAGAGTATATTAGGATAAAATCCTTAATTACATTTATTATTCGATTTGATTCCAATAAACTCATAAAGGGCGTGGGGTGTTTTATTTATTAAGGGGAACTAAGTGAGGTATATTTCCATTATGTTCAATTGAGTATCCATGATACATTATTTAATATTCTTACCACCTCTATTGATAATTTTATTTTTTAAATTCTTTTACATACCAACCCTTAGCCACCAAGCCACTATGAAAAGACTTCATGATTTAGAAAATATATATATCATCTTATAGATAAATTGATTATTCATAATCCCATTCTGATATATACATTTTATAAGAATGAAAACAAAAATAGATTAAATTTACATTCGGTGAAGATTTATATTAATTACTTATTGTGGTATATTGGGGTTGGGACATGGATGTATTTCTGGTCCTAAAAAATATTAAAGTGGGAAAGGAACATTAATTGTGTTTTTTAAGAAATTGAGACATGATGAATTATTATTTTGAAATTATCATGGAAAATTATATCATTCTTGATTTTTATGTGGTTTTGATAAAGATATATTATTATGGACCACGATTGAAAAAGGATAATTGTGAAAGAGTCGATAAATATTTTTTTTACTGAATACTATTTGATAATAATTGAAATAATTCAGCAAATTATTTTTAATTTGATCATTTAGTAGAAATATTTTTTTGATTGAAATATTTTTTTTCATATTCAAATATAATTGGAATACATTTATTAATTTGATTATACTAGTTGTATTTAGATTTTCATGGTCATGAAGTTGCAATGAATTCAATGTTATAGTGCATTGAAAACATTGGGATTCACCTCACCACTTGTTGTATAATTATTCTATAAGTAAATGGAATGGGAATAATTTTATACAAATTATAAAAAACACATGATTGAAAATTTCCATCCATTCGTGTGGTATTCATCTTCTGTGGGAATGATTTTTAAAATTTGAATAAGCATGGAGGTAATATTGGTGGTTGAATTCAACATATTTCCTTATTTACATTTTTTACTCTATCCCTCCCCGAATATATCTAATTGAGTCTTACAAACATGGGTATAATTTTTCATTTATTTATGAGGGTGTATCATAATATAGTTCTTTCATTCCAACTCTCTATCCATTCGGAATGATGGTGGCTTTTGAGAAGTTTCACATTGATGAATGATATCCTCCACTTAGACTTCTTATTTCTTTTTTATTTTTCATGTCATATAACTTTTACATTAATATTTTTTTTTCACATTTTAGCTTATTTTATGTTTAATATTGGTGATATAATCTGAGATTAGATAAGATATTGGGATATACCCATTAAATATTTTCTTATGATAATCATCTCCATGATGACAATTCGAATTGTGTAATAGTAATTATTTTTGTTGATAATTAAATTAATAACACTTAATAAAACATTGAATCCATAAACCCATTTTATTTCAGAAAAATATTTAATGAAGTTCTTTTTTAATTTTTTAATAACTCGAACGTTTCACAAACTGCAGGTAAGGCCATGATTGAGTTATTTATTAGATATCCAGTTTCATTATCAAATTTTATCAACAGTAGCTTGATTCATAGGGTTAGAATGTAATTCCATTACTCAAGATATTATAATTTTATTAATGTGGTAGTTGAAATTTTTTTACACCGATCATTTGTCTCTTTGGGGCTACAATGAATCCATAATAATTTGATAAAAATTTACAATTTAAGTTTATAGCTCATTTATTCTAACTAGTATGGTTATATATTATTCCATAGGTCTTGAGATTTACAAAATTAGTGAATCAAAAAAAATTTACCATAATTGAAAATGATTAACAAATAATTAAGGGGTAGGCTTCATTGATCTCCTTTATTCATATTATTTTTTAGGTAATAGTTTTCTTCCTCTATTTAAATTTTTTAGAAATAATTTCATTTCTCCCTTTTGTTTCAAAATCACTCAATAGAACAACCATTTTAAATTAAATATTTAGTATATTGTATTAATAATAGATACAATAGGAGAATAGTATATGAGAGTATTCATCTTGAGAGGATGACCTTGGTGTAAATTTTACCATATTGATTTGTAAATAAGATAATTATTGAAAGTGATTAATGATAAATAACTATTTAAATTTGGTACCATTTTCGATTAGTTCATTAGGTGGACATAATATTTTTAATAAAAGGCATTAAAATTATTAAATTTTTAAAAAACAGTAAAATTTAAAAATTTGGTGCTTTGCATTCATTAAATGGTTTGGTCATGATTGAGTATCAAAGTGACTATTATTATGGTTTTCATATTGATAAAAAATTAGATAATACAATTATGGAAGAATCATTGATTCATCTTGTTTAATAAAATTTTAAAATGATTTTGGGTGTGAGGAAACAAAACTAAATTCATTCCACATCCCTAAAGAAATATAATCCATGAATGAGTCTTAATAAAAAGAATAAGAAAATCTTATTTCTAAATCATTTTTAATTTCATAACCTTCTGATGATGAAATTGTGAAGGAACTATCCTTGAGAATTTATATACCACATATAAAGAAGGTTAATGATGAATATTTTGCATTTTATTTTTTTAAAGGAGGACAATATTATTTTTATGATAATTGGGTTTTGTTTTTGGAAGATAAAATTTCTAATGATCTCCCATACTTTTTATGGTATATTTTAAATATACTCTACCTTTCTCTCCCTTTAAAAAAAGACAAGACTGAAATGGTTTAATTTAAAGATATTATAGAGTTCATTGGTTATCTCTCTCCATCTATTACTACTTACCGCCAAGATGCTAAAAAAAGGAAGATAAAATTAATATTATATAATATAGAGATATATTATTTTCATGAACTCATTTATATGAAATGTTATTTACAATTAAATAAAATTTTCCAATCACTATTTTGAATATACGGATTCACCCAATGCATGGATTTCCATGGAAGATGGTTATGAAGGAGAGATGAACCTTATAAAACCATGTTCTCTATAGCCCTACTTGAATAAATCATGTTTCAATATGACTAACATAAAGGGAAATATTTCAATTTTGATTCATATTAAATAATTATTTTAAAATATATAATTTCTCTAAATTTAATCTTTTAAAATTCATAATATAATATCTTCTGAGAAATCCCAGGATGTTACCTGAGAAACCATGAATATGGTGGTTGTTTATGAAGATGAAGAACTCAAGATTCATATAGTGATGTGACTACCTATTACAGATAAACATACTAATCAAATGGAAAATGAATCCATGAATTCTAAATTTGGATACCTTTTACACTTCTATTTCACTCTATTATCTTTATTGGGGGCTAAAAACCTTCTTATTCCCTTATATGGGGCGTTCCCACTCTTCATATCCATTTATGGAAATGTAGAGAAATAACATGTGGTGTTCCAAAATCACATAATCCATATAATCTATATAATTCGGGTTAATTTTATGAAACATTTCACCTATGGATAGTCAATAAAATTTCAACCCTTGGGGTTCATCTTAATATTATTCTTCCATTATTTATCATTATATTATTTTTTTTTAATAAATTTTTTGTTTGTCTATATTCTATTTTTTACAAAGGAATTACCTTGAATCTTATCACAAGGTTGTCCCTAACAAATATAATATGATTTTATCTCTGATTTTTACAAGTTTAACTATCCTGTGTTACTAATATTTCTTGAAAAAATTAAGGGTTGCTAAATTTAGGTCTCATAGAGTGTCAATCAGCTTATAATTATTTCCCTTTCTCTTTTTCATATATTCCTTGAATCCCAGACCTCCAATATCATTGTTTACTATAGAAGTTTTTTATACTATAGTTTATTTGTTAATATGTTTATTTTAAAATGACTATTGACGTGGAAGATTTTCCTTCATCTTTATTTTCATGTATTTTTATGAGTTTTTTTAATTTTTAAAATCCATTTGCACGAAAATTCTCTGAGATTATTTTTAAAGCCTTATGAGTAATTTAAAATCATTTCTACAATATCTTCCCAATACCATCACTTTATTATGTGGAACATGGATCTTATGTGAGAACTATAACATTGGATTATATTCTATTTCAAAGTATTGTTGATTAAGAAATTTTGTTGTAATGAATAAGTCACTTATTATTATTTCCACTTTTCTAAATTCAAACCCACACTTTACATCTACCCTTCATATCCCTTAGTAAGAATGAATATATTTATAGGTTTAATCCATATAACAAGTTGGTTATTCATTAACAACATTAATTACTAATAATGATTCATATATATATCTAGTATTAGTGCGATAGAGTTTCGTTGATGTGAGATATTGGGGAAGTAATTCATCATAGGGTAGTGTGAGGTGTGTCCCCTATTCTTGGAAGTAGTGAGTGAAAAATTTCAGGGATTCCTCATACCTTATATTCCATTCTTATCATCCTTTTTTCCTAAAAAACCAAAAAAAATAGAAATGGGAATAAATTATTCATTGTGATAAATTTCATTATTGTGGTAATCGTTTAATGAATTTAATTTATATCTTTTATTCCATGAAAAAATATTTCAGAACAAATGGGAGTTAATTCAGATTAAATCCTTCATTATATTATTTTTTTTCTAATAGCTCATGCAACACCCTGACACCAGAAGCCCAAAGATGGTAAATTATTTTAATACATTGGAATAATTACAAGGAATGAAATCCTCATGGGACAATGAATGTATTAGTCTTGAAATACCTTATTATATTAATGATTCCCATAGTAAATTTCAAAAAAAAATGTAAAACATAATACAATATGAAATAAATTGCATATTTGAACTCTTATTCACATTTCTATTCTTTATAACTTTGGGAATGGAAACATAAGAATGGGTTGATCACATATGATCACTAAGGGTATGTAATAAAAAGGATGTTATCATAAACACAAACATTAGACATGGTGATTAACTAAAAACACATTACTATAAAAATAAACTTGAGTATAATATGAAATTAATGAAAGATGAGTAAATAAATCCATTTAACTTATCACATGAAAATCTACCATGGATATACTACTAGTCAAATAAAAACATGATTTATTAATTACTAATATCATAATGAGAGAAATTCATCTGATAAACATTCTGAAACATACCATTAAGGCCTCGGTCATGAAATCTATAAATGATCAAGACCTTGGCCAAAATCATATCTGAAAATGGCCAAGGCCTCAGCCAAGTCCATATATGTTTGTCTCGTGAGACCGACTGATGCATCAAGGGGATATTGTAGTCCCTAACATCACCTACTAAATCCAATGAATTCATCATATGAATGATGGATAAAAATAAACAATATATACATTTATATTTAAACTAACATATGAAATGTAAATAACCTTCCCAAATCATTAAAAATAACAAAGAACCATTCAGAGTAATATAGTTTATGGTATCAAGATAGCACATCCACAAGCAAACTAATTAAAAACCCTAAAAATTATTATAGATAATATCATAAGAGTTAAAACCCAATGATGTGAAATATTCAAAAAAGGATTTTAACATATATGAAGATAATTTTAAATGAGACAATGAAATATTCTCGAGGAAATAATCCTTAAAATGTCTCATAACGTATTGAAACATTCAAATCATAATCCCTTAGAATATCATAAGAATAAAAAGACTCATTGTATGATAAACCAAGTGGCATTATATACCCTATATACGAAGAATAAGTGGTTATCATTTCATATATCTCATATACATAAAAGTTAGACGAGAAAAATCCATTTTACTATGGAAAAAAGAGTTCTTTTGAATTTTTTTTTTTATTTTTCATAAAATATGATTGTAAAAATTTAAATCCAATGAAATGAAATTTAATTACAATGAAATTATATTTTATTCATACTTTATTTCTTAATGAAGTGAAATCATGTAAAAATAGTTTTTATGAATCTTTATAAATAAAACATTTTAATGTGGTTTAAGGATAATATTAAAGAGATTTAAAGTGGAATGGCATGATTGTTTTCATAAAAATAAAAATTAACCATGATAGTTTTCCATGATAAAATTTTTTAATTTAAAGAAATAATATTATCTTAAAATATAATATATAGTGAACGTGAAAATGGGTAATAATTCAAGAAGTTACCTTGAACATGGCATGATTATCAGGTAGAATTATGTAGGATACTTTTTTAAAACATGAATATCCCCATAAAATAAGGATGATTTGATAAAGATATATGATTTTAGAACATATAAAAATAATTTATAATAAGGATACAAAAATAAATAAGAATTACATTTGAGTAAAGGTAGAGAAAGAGTACCCCAATAGAAAAAATGGGGGTTCGGGTAGAATTCCTTACCACATTGTAATCAAATGAATTATATTACCCAAAATTCATAATCATAAAATTACACATTGAATATCATAAAAATAAATATATTAATGACATTATATATAAATGGGATGTATACACACACCAAACACAGGAAATAGTGGTGAATAAAGGGTATCTCACAAAAAATAGAAGGGAGATGAGGAAACCCTTACCTATTGTTAGAATATATTCTGAAAATGATCTTAATATACCAAATAATAAAATTTGATTCATTAATTAATAATATCTGAAAATTATCTACATATAATTTTTTTTACTAAGATCATTTATGGCCTTCTAAATGGGTTATGAGATTCAATTTCATGATTTGGGAGTGCATGTTTTCTTAGTTTTCATGATGGGTTTGATTGTATAAGATTATAGAAGTTCATGTAAAATGTAATTTTAAATTCAGAATTTAAGTAAGGAGATAGTATTAATAATATATCATTTTATATTAACATATAAATCCTTTATTTATTTGATTAATTATAACTCATTATAAAAAAATTTAATGATAAACACTTAGATTAATTTTTGGGTTTTTTTATCACCACAAAATGATTTTGTTTTATAATTTAATAACAAGGGTAAAAACTGATTATAGAACATTAAATAAGATATATTAAATATATTATGATTTATTTAACCATAAAAATGGTTTCACGAACTTAATTTTATATATTAATAGAAATTGAAAACTCGTCATCTATTGAGTGTGATAAATTAACACATCTTGGACGATGATTTCATTTTTAGTATAAGTGTAGGGGGAAAGAGGGATGATGATGAAATATTAAATTAGTATATTATAATTATACTAAATTTATTGTTACTTAATTATATTATAATATGTATGAGGGGAGGTGAGGAGCATGAAAAAATAGAATGTAACTTGTTAAATAAAATAAAAGGAAAAGGAAAAGAGGTTTACCACTAGAGCACTCATTCCTTAAAACCTAATTATGGACTTTGGTTTTATCCTTTTGTTGACACCATAATGTTTTGGAAGTGAGTATGGGTATTGGGATGTGTGTTTTTCAGAACTAAGGCAATGCTCAAATATTGAGGGGTGCCATAGGAAGATGGGGTGAGGGGTGATTTCTATAGTGTATGAGAGGAGGGTAATCCATTATTTTAATAATTATATAAATATTTTGGTTCAATACTATGAATAGTCATGATTCATGAGACTAAAAAATAGTAATCTGTTCATGGGAGTTCAAATAAAGTACAATTTACATCATCTATGACTCATGCATGATGCAGAAATTCATTTATTTAGCATATTTCAAAAATTAAACTATTTTCACTATTCCGCAAAAATTCAATTGTTTCAGAAAAATCAAAAAAATTCACCGAGACCATTTTTCGATGTATAGTGTCCAAAAATGAACACTATTTTAAGAAAGTAATTTTCTAAATTAGTGAACTGTAATTTTTAATTACAATCAATATTTACTCGAAAAAAATAGTTTTTAAAATTATAACTCTCTTTATAATTCCAGGAAAAATTATCTAAGGTCCCATTAAATTATAACAAAATCATAGGAAAAAAATATTGATTTATGAATAAAATTTATGAATTATATTTTAAATTAATTAATTAATTATAAAATTATAATTAAATATTTATTTCTCACAAAAATACCCCCACTCAATTCTTAAAGGTTAAAATATTCACTTTCATTTATAAGGTCCCTAAATTTTATTTATACTTACCTAGGTGAGGTTACTATTCATAATGGTAAATTATTATTCATATGGGTCTTGTTACTATTCATCAGGGTATATAATTATTAATAAGAGTCAAGTTACTATTCACCAAAAAATTATGTCGATCCTATTATACTCTAAAAAATGTACTGATCCCAACAGTGTATGTCCATTTTTTAAATTCAAGTCACAATATAGAAAAATTATATTTATTGGCCAGGTTATAACAATGTGTTTTTTCATAGTGACTATGTTTTTTGTGCATATAAGCTATCTAATGACTTGAAATTATTTAAGACAAACATTACATAAAATCTTGGTGTATCATATTAATAGTGAATATATTCATAACATAATTTAGTATTTATAAAAATAATTATAATACTAAATATATGTATTATTCCGTAAATTTTCTATTAAATAATCTATTGACCAAAAAAAGATATTCAAATTAAAATATTCTTTTATACAAAATAATAATATTTTTTTAACATTAATTAATTATTTTGAAATCTATATGTTATAATTATTTATAAGTATTAATATTAATTAAAACACATAATTTTAATTTATTTAAAAATTTTAATCAAATTATTGGGGTTTTACATTAATCCCACTACAATAGAATTTCATCCTCATTTTTCAAAACATCACCCCGAAAGTTAAAGTTTGATGCTAGAAATTGTTTTTACGGGATACCCACATCAGAAACAGGGTAAATAAAATATCCTCTTATAAAGTGGATAAGGAAAATGAGGGGGTCACCCAAAAAGTTATTATTTCGAATGGTTTGATATTAGTAGGTAGTAAAAACCTGGACATGGAAAGAAAAATTAAACTATGATGTTCTGATGAAAAAGTGATAGATAACATATTCCAATTAATTTTGATTATTACAAAACTATAAAACACCGTAAATTTTTTTGATATTATAAAAAATTCAAATAATAAGTCAAAATTTATTAATGGTTGTTTTCGATGAGTTGAGAAATTCTTCCACTCTATATGATTATAAATATAAATTCCTATTTTATAAATACAATCTTATACTTTGATTGCTCCTTATACTGTCTATAATGCATCTCTTATCATAGGTTTCATCATGTCACGAGGTAATAAATTAACCTCCAAAACATCATACAATGATTAACTTATCCATTCATAATTGGTTACAGTTTCAATAATATAACGATTCAATACTTTAGAAAGAATGTCACTAAATTTCCAAGATGAATTTTTCATTAACCCTTAATCAACATGAAGTAGATCTAAATTTTCACATTCCTAACTTGTGAATATCTTCATCATTTGTCCTCTTAAGATATGGTCATAACAATAATTACCAAAAAAAACTTATTGGAAACATGAATTCTTTCGTATAACTTTATTATGATACATGTTATTAGATGTATTCCATAAATACAAACGTGTTGTAAACTCAATCGATGATAACATAGACAACTTGTCGACATGTCAATAATTAGCTTCAAGGTAGTTAGAAATTATCCAAATCAATCACTTCTTCATCATTATCTCAACATCATGCGTATATTTATAATTTTATTTCCATCAATAATGTGTTTTCTATAAAAAAATTACATTCCGCTAAATATCCTTTCTTTTTACCGTTCAACTTATTCTCTCAAATCATTAATGAAAAATAACATTAGTACAATCCTCATATATTCCATAATTTTTATAACTAGTACATTGCTGATAAAATATTAAAATGAAATTATTCATGTCATGGAATATTAATTATTCCACTTTTTCTATGATAATATTATAGCGTGATCATTTTTCCAGTAACATCATTTTGGGTATATTCCTTGGATGCTTGGGATATTGATTCACATAGTGTTACATCACATTAAAGATGAAGCATTGTAGATTTCATACCTTTTTCTTACCCTTGAAATTAAAAACAAGGTTTCATTTTTATCTACACTTATAATAAACTCCAATTCCATTAATTCATTTTCCATGGTGGTTCTTTCCACAGTTATCACTTGTGCGAAAACCCTTTTTCCCTCATTGCCTTTATCAATGATTTTCTCTACCATTCTCTTCTTCTCTTACTTCTATCTTAAACCATAATACATAGAAAAATCTATCTACTACTTGTTTGAATAATATACCATCTCTTCATATGATGAGGAAATTTTAGTGAATAGTCTCTTTGAAATACTAACTTAAACCCATCTATGAAATGACAATTCTTACTCTTTGGATTATGTGCATCGACGCAGTTCCCATTCCATCTACTAGGTTCCATTTCTGAATAATTTCATATATTATATTAGCTTATAAAATTACAAACTTTTTATAGATATAATCATATTATAGAACATAACATAAACTTATTCATCATAAATCCACGAACCAAGTACTTTGGTTACATTAGATCCATAAATCCTTAATAATGGTATGTAAGAAAATTGTGAATTATTCTAAGAATATCCCCTGTGAGTGTCAAACTAAGTGTGTTGTAAGGCCCATTAACATGTACCAGGTCACCCCAAGTCAATCTCATAACACCTTTTTTGATTTTTTACCCCTAGGTATATCTGTTTCAGAACCACGTCCACTTGTAGTATCCAGACATGGATGCATTTTCTAGGAAGATCCACATAATATATACCTTACCAAAATTCTAGGATGTTCTTATATTATTATTATCAATGTATATATAAGGGTCATATTCCCCAACCCGTGTTTTGTAAATCAGGTTTTGAGGTTTGCTACTAAACTTCCTCTTGTACCAATTATAACGCCTCGACCATAAAAACATGGAGCTTGTGAATTATTTTAATACATTGGAATTATTACATGGAATCAAATATCAAAGGAATTATCATTTTAGCAGTATTAGAATACCAAATTACTATCATGATACCCATATTATGATGGAAAAAGAAAATAAAAAATGATACAATATGAAATAAACTACTTTCATTAAATCTTATTAAAATTTTTCTTCTTCATAGCTTAGGGAAAGGAAACATAAGAAGGAGGTGAAATCAGACGATCAATAAGGGTAAGTAATATAATGGATGTTATCATAAACATAATCATTTGGCAAGATGAATAACTGAAAAAACATTCCTTTAAAAATAAACTTGAGAAAAATATGATATGCTTGAAAACATAGTAAATAAATCCATATAACCGATCACATGAAACTCAACCATGGTATTCTAATAATTGAATTAACAGATGATTTATTAATTACTAATATCATAATGAAGAAAATACGTATTTCCAAAATTCTTAATCATACTGTCATGTCCTCATCCAAGACATATAAAAATTATTACAATCTCTGCTGAAACTATATTTTAAAATGGGAAAGGCCTTATCCAAGTACATATCTGTTTGTCTCATGAGAACTACTGGTGCATCAAGTGGTTATAACGAGATCCACCCATCATATACTAAGTACAATTAATTTCTCATATGGATGGTGATAAACTAAAATAATATATAAATTCATATTGAATATAACACATGGAATATAAATAAATTTCCCCAATCATTAAACAAAAACACTAACTATTGGGAGTAATTTGGTGAATGGTATCAAGATAGCACATCCATTGTCAAAATAATTAGAAACCCTTCAACAAAATGATTTATATATTATCACAAGAGATAAACCTCAATGAATTAAAATATTTGAAAAGGGATTTTGAATTACATGAAGATACTTTTAAATGATACATTTCAAATTTCATGTAAAAATAATCCTTAATCGTTTCAAAGTGTCCTCTACATCATTGAAAATTTTAAATTAAAATATCATATAATGTCATGATAATAAGGAGACTATTTATATGATTAATCAAAGGGAAGTACATACACCACATACATGGATTAAGTGGTGATCATGTCATATATCTCACAGAAGTAAAAGAGAGATAGGAAAAAATCTCTTTTACATTAGGAAAAAGAGTTCTTTTGAAAAACATTTTTATTTTTCATAAAATCATATAGTAAACATGTAACCCAAGAAATGTAATTTTAATTACATTGAAATTATATTTGAGTCATAAATTATTTCCCACAAAAGAGAAATCATGTAAAAAATGTTTTTAAAGAATCGTTAGAAAAAAACATTTTAGTGCAGTTTAGGGAAATTTATAAAGAGATTTAAAGAGGAATGAATGTTTGTTTAAAAAAAATAGAATTTAAAAATGATAATTTTTTCGTGATAATGTTTATTACTTTACAAAAATAATTATGTATTAAAATATATAATAAATTGTACTTGAAATGGGTAAGGGAGAAGTTCCCTTGAATCGGGCCTATTTATCGGGAAGAGTTAAGAAAGTGACTATTTTAAAAAATGAATATACCCATAAAACTTGGATTATCTAATATTTATATATTATTTTGGAACATATAAAAGGAATTTATAATAAGTATACCAAAATAATTAAGAATGACATATGAGTAATGGTAGAGAAAGAGTAACCCAAAAAATGGGGGTTCGGGTAGAATTCATTACCACATTGTAATCAATTGAATTATAGGCCCCAAAATTAAAAATCATAAAATTAAACATTTAATAAAATTAAAATAAATATATTCATGTTATTATACATCAATGGTATATATACATAAACCATACATAATAAATAGTGGTGAATAAAGAGTATCTCAAAATAAATAGAAGTGAGACCAGGAAACCCTTACCTTGTGTCTGAATGAATTATATACTTGATCATAATGTCTTGAATAATCAAATTAGATTAATTAATTAATAATACAATAACCTTATCTACATTTTATATCATTATTCTATCTTTATTGGGTTCATTTATAGTCTTTTATATGTGTTAATAGATTTAATGTCATCATTTGGGAATGCAAGTCTTCCTAGTTTTCATGACATGTTTGCTTGAATAAGGGTATGGAATTTCATGTAAAATGGAAATTGAAATATTGAATTGATGTAATGATTTATTATTGATCATACAAAACGTTAAATGGTCATATAAATCCTTTGGTTATTTTTTAGAGGATGAATCATTAGATAAAATTTAAATGATAAAATCTTGGATTAATTTGGATGTTTATTTTATCATCACAAACTAATTTTGTTTTATAATTTAATTCGATGTGTAAAAACTGAATACATAACATTAAATTGGATATATTACATATATTATGATCTGGTAAAATCATAAAAATTATTTCATGACCAGAATTTAATATGGCAATTTAAATTTAAAACATGTCCTCCTTGAGTGTAATAAATTAACACATCTCAAAATATTTTTTCATTTTTTGTATAAGAGGATGGGGAAAGAGAGATGATGCTGAAATATTCCATTAGAATAATAATAATATATTATATTTAAGGTATAATAATTATCATATCATTTGGATTTGGGGAGGTGAGGAGAGATAAATAACAGAATAAAGCATTTAAAAGAAATTGAAAGAAAAGGGGAATGAGGTTTAACTCTTGAATACCCCTCATTGAGAGCCTCTTTAAGGCCTTTGGTTTTGTCCTTTTAGTGGTACTAGTAAGTCTTGGAAGTGAGTAAGAGTATTAGGATGAGTAGTTTATTAAAATTAGTGATGTATAAAATCATTAGTGGTGTGATAGGAAGAGGGGGTGATTGGTGGTTTTTATAGTAGAGGGGATGAGGGTTTTTCCATTATTTTAATCATTATTTAATTATTTTGGACCAAAAATATGAATAGTCATGATTATTGTGACAAAAAATAGTAATAATTTCATTTTTTTCCTATCCAATGACCATTTACATCATCCCTAACTCAAACATGATGTAGATATTCATTTATTTTTCATATTTTGTAAAATAACGTATTTTCACTATTCATAAAAAAAGAATGTATTTTAGAAAAATCAAAATAATTATGATAACCATTTTTTATGTGTATAATCCAAACATGAACTCTATTTTATGAAAATAATTTAATAAATATGATAAAATTAATTTTTATTACAATTCCCATTTAGTTGAAAAATACAGTTTTTGAAATTATAACTATTTCTCTAATACCTTATATCATTATCTAAGGTCACATTATATTATCCTAGAATAATAAAAAAAAAAAATATTTATGGGTAAATTTTTTAAATTATATTTTAAATTAATTTATTAATTATTAAATTGTAATTAAATATTTATTTCTAAAAAAATATTAACAGTTATCAATTAATATTTTAAATATTCACTTTCATTTATAAGTTGCCTAAATTTTATTCATACTGACATGGGTAAGGTTACTCTTCCGAAGGGTATATTACTATTAATAAAGGTCATGCTACTATTCATAAAGGTGTATTACAATTCATAAGGGTTAAGTTATTGATCAGTAAAAAATTATGTTGATCCTCTTAGAATCTATAAACATACTGATTGCAAGGGTGTATGTCCGTTTTTTGAAATTCAAACCACAGAAGCAAAAAAAGTATGTTCATTGGCTAAGTTATAACAAAGTTTTGTTTAATAATGATGTAGTGTTCTGTAAATATAAGCAATCTAATAAATTAAAATTATTTAAGAAGATCATTCATTAAAATCATGGAGTTTCATATTAATAGTGAATATATACATAATATAATTTAGTATTTTTAAAAATAATTATAATTGGAAATATATTTATTATTTTTTAAAATATTTAATTAAATATCGTATTGATCAAATACCTATATTGGTATTAAAATTATCTTTTACCCAAAATAATAGTATTTTATTAACATTAATAAATTAATTTGAAATCTATAAATTATAATTAATTATTAGTATTATTATTAATTAAAATACTTAATTTTATATTATTGACAATTATTAAAAAAATTACTGTGGTGTTGCATCTCAAGCCATTCAAATTTGGGTTTTGTGTTTTTCATTATTATATTGAATTGATTGATATATATTTCATTTTCTTTCACCTTAATATTCATACAATTATATTTAAGAGTCTGAAAACCTCTATTTAGACATTGAGTTTTCAAATGATTTTACACACCAACCCTTATCCAAAAAATCACATGGAAAATAAAACAAGATTGAAAATATTTTTTCTTTTTGTGGAAAAGAAAAATTATAGTTTTCACAACCCTATAGTAATATATGTAATTTACATATATGATAATCACACTAGATTATGTTTACCTAGAACAGAGAGTGGCTTGAATTTCTAAGTGAGGTATGTTGTGATTTATTCATGGGTGTATCTTTGATGTATAACAAATTCAAATGTTATAAAATAAAATGAATTCCCATTTTTTCATATAAAAGACATGATGAATTGTTTTCTGGAACATTTCTTAGAAAATTATCATAATCAAGATTTTTGGTGGATTTAATATTAATATTTGATGATTATTGGGGTGTGGGAAAAGGTATTTATGGGGGAGTTGATAAACCATGTTTTTAGGAATATTTTTTTGATAAATATTTTTATAATTTTCCCACATTAATATTTACTTGAATATTTCATATCATTATTTTAATTTTGATATTAAAATTTAAAATTTAATTGAAATTTTTTATTTAATTTTAGGATATCAGCATGTTTTTATATAAAATCATCTATAAGATGATTTTTTACATTAAATAATTTTTCCTTTTAAAATAACTGAGATATATTTTTTATTTATAAAATTATATCTAGATTCAACCATTGAAGTTGAAAACATTGCAATGAATTTATTGTTTTATTATATTCGATAGATTGCAAGTAACCTAATTTTTTTTAAATAAATCTTTTAAATGATCTTATAATATGATTAAAAAATTATAAATTATTTTGAACACAATTTATATAATTTTATGTTATTGGATTTATGGATAATCCATGTTGGAACATGGTAAAAAATAATCTCAAAATGGAGTAAGCATTGGTGGATGAATTTCCCATTTAACCATGATTAAATTTAAAACCATATCCCACCCCAAATCTATATAATTGAATTATTAAACCTTTTTTAATGTTTTATTGTATTTAGGAGGATGTGGCTTATGTTTTTGGTTTTATTCAAACTTTCCATCCATCTTGAATAAGGATGGCTAATGGAGAGTATTTTTCACTGAATTATCTCCTCCTCATCTACGTATTGTTTTATTATTATTGAGAATGTATGCTTAAATTCACTTTAATAAAACATATCTATTACTCTATTTTAATATTTTTATATATCTTATTGGTTCTAGAATCCATGAGGGGATAAAAGATTGGTTTATATCTTATCAATACAATATTTATTCAAATCATATCCATGTTGACAAATCCACCCATTTGAGAGTAATTATAATTTATTGGATAACTTAACTTATACCTCCATCATTAGTTACATTGAATCCAAGACCTCAATATAATTCATAAGGATATTTTTATTGAAATGAGTGCGTAATGTTTCAATCACATGAATGATTCAAACATTATATGTGATCCCAGAAATGTGTGGTTTTCAATAGAAACACTATCATTGAAAAATATTATCAATATTTGATCGACTCATAGGAATATATTATAATCCCAATTACTATGACAATAATATTTATATATGTGACGTGTGAAGATAATTTTACAATGATAATCTGTTTTCTTGGAGACTACAATCAACATAGTGTGTTGTGATTAGAAATTTTGAAGACAAATTAGGGTTCAATTTTTCTAGTCTTTTTGGTTATGTTTTATTCCATGGGGTTTTATTAATAATAAATTAAATAATCATAATTAAATGAATTATATTATATGGGATAATTATTAATTAATAATAATAGAGTATACTGCATCGATCATAATCATTCTTTTTTAGGTAATTTTTTTCTTACTCCATTCATTTCATCACTCTCTTTTGTTTCAAAACACTAAATATACAATTGGTTTAGAATAATTTTTTTTAATATATATATATATATATATAATAGTGAAAATTCCAGATTCATTTGGGTGAGTGGATTCCATTAGAGATCCACCCTATGTTTTCACCTTTGTAATATCCCGAACTAGTTGCCTCTAAACTGGTTCTCTAAGCAGGTTCGCCATTAGGACTCAAGTGTGCCTCTCTGTATGATAGCGGCTGCTGAGTAGTAGTGAGGGTGTAAAGGTGGTGAAATGGGGATATTAGGCCCTCATATAAGAGTAAAAAAGAATAAATAATCAGATATCATCCAAAGTATTAATAAACACATAGTAGAAGCATAAAATAACTTAAATATAACATATTATAATAAAAAAATATAATATGTAAAATCCCAAAAAGCCAGGTCCTACAAAAAAATGGCTCACCCATTGGGATAACCATACATGTTGGAGTACAAAAAATCTAAAATAATAATATAGGGTTCCCCAATAAACTCTAAATCATAAAACATACCCAGTATTCAATACAAGGATGAACAAAACATTCCCAATCATAAGAATCCTCATGAGCGACTTCAATTTATCAATATTGTATGGGCATCATACCTATCCATCAAGAATTTCTTCTCAATAATAAATTTAGTGATAAGGTTTGCACACACACCAAGATTCATATATAGGGTTGATAAATAATCATAGTATATTTTCCCAATAGCGAACCAATAAATTTGGTTTCATAAGTGCATTATCCTGAAATATGCTAATCCTAGATGAGACCCAAACTAAATATCAATTCAAATAAAAAACACGAAACCATAGTTGATCCAAGGTTATATAATCTAGGTGAGCTAAGTGATGTTCCATCATGTGTATTTATATTTATATTTGTGTGTGTGTGTGTGTGTATACATGAATATGAATGTGCATGAGTGACTTGAAAAATAACATAAATCAACAGTAGATTCTGGGGTCCATAATCCATATCAATAAATTTTTTTTACATATCTAGAAATTTCTCTGAGTATGAAAAGTTTCAACAGGAGGATAGATGTCATATCCTTATGTTCAGCCACACTTTCCTCCAATAACTATAATGAAGGTTTTTTCCCACTAACAAATACTCTTGTAGAATTTACCTGAGATGAATGAAATACCAAAAAATATATATGAATCTAGATTGATATTTGAACCCTAGGTCCTCTTCAGTAGTGTATCATAAAATTGATAATCAAAAAATCCTTAATCGTATGACCATTAAGTGAGGTAAAAAATAGATCTCACTGGTGTGAAATCATGCCCACCCCATGAGGTCTTTGGTGTGGGAGATCATAATCATCCCCATCACATGGTACATCGTAATCATCCACGAGTATCCATTGATGTGGAATGAAATTACCAACACCATGGTGATGTAATTGATCTCAGTGATAGTAATCAACACCATTACATTGGATAGAATAATCATTATTGAGTATGAATAGTTGGGGCTACATTCAGAAATATCATAATCAAAGGTAAAACATTTAAAAATCAACGAATTCATTATCATCCTCATTATACTACAAGTGTAGGAGAGATAAATCATCCTCAGTATACAATAAATCAAGAAGCTCAAAATCATCACAAATAGAATCAGCTCAGATCTGAAGAACATATAGACATATACAGATCAAAATCATGGTCTTAAGAAGTAAAAATGGGTATCCCAATAAAATAACCACAATAAAAAGTCCCAAATCTATATCAAATGAAGTACATATAGGAATCCCAACATATGAACAAAATGTATCCCATGAAATATGTTTGAGCATCACAAATTTAAGGAATTCCATATCGCTTCAGGATCATCTACCACCAACCACGACGAACATATGGTCATCATTATTGTATGTATAGAAAATTTATAAATGCATAAATAAAAGAGTCAGGTTCATAGAAATCATAAAACCCCCACTGTTTTCATAGCCTCATGACTTACATGTTTTGTATGGGTTCTAGGGTGACATCTTCTACCATCAATACCGAAACCTGACGTAAAATATTAGGATTTTTCATGCATCAATCACCCACTCGGTCCCTCAATTCACACCACAAGAGAAGTATCCTACACATGATCATCAACATCAACACATAATCGAAGGCATCATACATGGTATCCTTAGCTGAGATGGTAAATAGAGGAATATGGCATCATAACCTTAACCATAAGTAAATAGTGATATCCAATGTTGGGTTTATGTAACAGTATATAAGTAAAAGGAAACTTTAAATGGATTCCCTAGGTCATAATTTATGAAAAATTATTACAAAATGGATGCTCAATAAGAGTCATCAGAGGGAGGAATCCTACACAGGACCCCATAGATCAAAATGTGAGATGAGGCACCCTATAAATGATCATTAAAAACACAAAACCTCACAACCTCTTATGACATATAGAAATATTTTGTAAGATAAATGTATTTTTGGGGAAAGCTAAAAAATCATAAATTCAATGATAAATACCATGGATCATCCCCGGTCAAGGGGACTTACTCTCAGACGAATGATGGATTTAATTACAAGGGGACAAACCTCCCTTTTTTGGGAAAAGATTAAATGGAACCTAGGATTCCTCAAATCACCTCAAGGGTTTCACCATTGAGATATATGTGAAAAAATACCCATAATGGACTATTCATGTGTCCAATTATTAATAATGTTAAAAAAACATGAATACCCCTCAAATGGCTAGTAAGGGGAAATACACAGTGTGATTACTCGGTACAAGGTGTGTGACCTAAAATACGCACATGGGAGTGTACTCCAGCCAAAAATGGCATGTAAAACCCATGTATAAGGAATGTCGATAATGTACATGGTTGTACTATGAATAAGGTACCTTACCATGTACCTCACATAGACTATCCATGAATGTAGCATGTCCATGTAACTAGGCACAACATAAAATCCACATGAGGTCTTGTTGTGTATTCTACATGGCTATGTTCCCCTACATGGGTTGTCTGGAAGGGTACTCAACTACACAATCGAGGAATAGTACAAGGATTATACATCTAAAAATTTCATATTCCATAAAATAGAAAAGAACAAGTATTTTTTCTAGAATATACATGTTGGGTTACTAGGATTTCTAAATACGAAAGAAGTCATATGGTTCTAGACCTTGGGTTTCCCCCCAAAACAAACAGATCGCCCCACCAGGGGGCTTAAGAATTATTAATAAGGGTTTAAAACTATAAAATGTATAATATATCGAGAACTATGTAAACCCCATAATAAAGGCCTAACATTAGGTGGAATCTATTAATGATTAACTAATTTCCACGATCTGCGTCTATCTCACAATGATCTAGCTCCCCTCGAGCTCTGTATCAGCACCTTACTTCTTCCCTCTCTCTATTAATCTATCCCTATCCATTTTTCATATCTCAGTCACATGATGGATAATATAAAGGGGAATGAATGATAATATAAGAGATAAATAAAAGAAACTAAAAAAAGGAAAAAGGACACATGGAAAAAGTAATGAAAAAGAAATTGGGTCCCAACACTACCACGACACCCAACATGAGTTTATGCACCGCCTATAAAAACCACAACATTCTGGGATGAATGGAAGGGAATAAATCTTAATCCAGAACTTTTTTCAAAATATATGGTCAAATGAACTTGTGCGAAGAGATTAATATTTAATTAATAAAATAACAATTATTAATTATTGTGCTAAAATTTGAACAACTCGGAATTCCACCAAACTCCTTTAAAAGGGTAAAAATATATCTTGGGAACAGGGGTGTGGTCATAATGATTATCTGGGGTTATATACCAAGGTAAAATTACAATTTTACCCATTACAATCAACTAAAATATTAAATTTTAGTTTCTTCTCAAGAATTATATTTCAAAAAAACATAGGTCATTGGAATCTCTCAAACATAAACCCTCTTGTCCCCAAGCATCCCAGGTTTTAAGTTTGTAAACCTGAACTCATCTTGATCATATGTGAAACTATGCTATATTAAATATCTAAAGACCTGTCTCACAACTTCATCTACTATTATACAAGGGACATGTTCAACAATGACCAATCTGGTACTCCCTGCAATAGGAATACCCTTATCATTGTCCAATCAACCAAACTCAAAGGTCAACATTCCACAAAAAAATACCAGATTTCAAATGAAAATGAGGTTCACCACCCTCAAACGACCTACAATTCACTCCCCAAAAAATGTATTATATCATACCTATCATTTATTGTAACTTAACAATATCCTTTATCAAAAAAATATTGGTATTTAAAGTAAACCAAGCATATAATAGAGATGGCACTCTTTCAGTGTAATTGAGATGATGTCGAGATTGATCTTCTCTAACAATAATCACACTAAGAGTCCTTTGATGGAAATGTATAACTACCTCTAAAAGACACTCATATCAAATAAGGTTATTCAATACTTTTAACAAATAATGATACCCCATATTTTGACAATGTGTGTCTTGGTCCGAACTTGGTCTAACCCCCTCAAGACACCCAATTCATTCCTGATATCTCCTTTATCATAGAGATACATTCTCCATTTATGAAATTTCACTAGAAATAATTCCATAAATGTCTTTAAAACCTCATTCATTCTATCAAAAATGGATGGTCGCTAATTTAAGATTTAAATGGTACCACGCGTAATAGGTTATCAACCGACTCATGCACCTAAAATTTATCAATCAGAAGTCTAATATAACCATACTTCATAGATTTTCAGCATTAGTATTCCAGAATATCCATTGTAAATCCACTTAAAAATTTAGTACCTCGCATGTGGCATGATTTCTTCCATGATCACCAGTCACATGATTCCATTTTAGTCATGAGCTTATACCCATTCTCTAACTATACTATAAATATAAGAAACACTAGTCAATTGAGAAATGAAACCAAATAGTACTACCCATTATATCCCATCATGAATGAATACACCCCAGGTGCTTTGTTAAATGCCAATGTCTTCAAAATTCCAATATCATAAAACCATAGAACTAATAGTACATTAGTCACAAATGAGAAATAACGTAGTTCACTGCCTAAAAAAGAATTGAAAAAATCATTAAAAACTCTCACATAGGTTTACATTAATATTATAGAACATCATCCTACACGTGTTTGAGTTAGAAATAAGGGCCTCTAGGTAACCCAACTACCCCAACAAAACAATCCTTTTCGAGGAAGGTAAATATCACAACAATCTATGAGGGTCAAAACTATCAACATCAGTCTACTAGGGTAATGGTCCACTCATAGAATACTCATAAGAAACTTCTCCCTATATGTCACAATGTATCATACAATAGATAATAAAATTACCCTAATCGGTCATATGTATATGAAAATATCCCCTCGAGGTCTAGTTCACGTGATACATCTAGGTACCATTTGTAATCTTGCTAAATAATCGAACTAGATAACCACAAACAAGTGTTAGTTAAGTATAATTTCATTCTACGTTATAAAGGAAAACATTGTATATATATTGCTACTAACACTTTAAATAACAAAACATTGGAAAAACCCTATAACTTGTTAGAAACATAGTAACCCTTTTCCCCATCGATCTATATGGTTCACTGCACCTCTAATGCCTGAGGACCGTTTCATCGTCCTCACCACCAAATGTGTCACTATAGATCCACATCACCTACCATAGGGATGAAATATATTTTCATGTCGGACCAATTGAGTTTAATTTCACCAAAAAACTATATTAAAAAACACCAATTAGGTTTTCTTGATACTATAGAAAATTGGAATCTGTCATCAGAAACAATAGCACACTAGAAGGCCTATAACATGTTAATCTTATGTTCAAAATATGATGCCTGATGTGACTCTTTCCTTTGATGTTGAAGAGTAAAAAATCTATTACTATCCTCTTACAAATGGGCCATGATCCAGAGATCCAAAATGAATAATTACATCCACAATAAATGTGAATCAATCAAATTGGATATCATATAAAACTCTAACATACAAAATCATAATAGTAATATTATAATCCAGTTAAAAATAATTATTACTAGAACAAGTATCCTCAATGCACAAGTCCATTATTTATCATATGTTCCAAAAAAATTCATAATACTCTTATCTACCGTATCCCAAATAGTAATTACTAAAATACCACTCAAACATATTTGTAACATTGTGAATTGGGTTCCACTAAAATGGTTCCCCAAACTAGTTCTCCACCAGGCATCATGAATTATTCCCTACATTCTAGAGGATTACGACATGCTATGAGGGTCTAAACAAGGTACTGTGGGGGTCCATACCATCATATCATAGTTATAAAACATAAATAACCATATATCATCCCCAATAGTAATAAACAGAGTTCAGAATTAGAAAATAAAAGAAATATAACCTGATGTAATAACAAATGAAATAATATAAAATCCAAATTATCCATGTCATGCATACCACACTCGCCACCCACTATAATGACCATACATACTAGAGTATATAAAAAATTTCAAATAAAATCATAGGACTGTACTACTAACTCCAAGCCAGACCATATACCCGATCTGCATGACACTATGAAAATTCACTGGTACAGACATAAGAATATAGAAGAACGAATCCTCTTGATCATGAAACCCTATGAATCATCCATTTCCACAATGCATCTATCCTCACCATAAAAAATAAGACATGTAGAATTCACACACAATGAGGTTCATGTAATGGGGTGAGAAAAATTATATCAATGAAACCCCATTGATGAACCTATAAGTATACAACAATAAATGAATGATCATGTAATATACTAAGACTAGCTAAGACACAGTTGAAATAATAAATCAAATAAATAATATGAAACCATAGTCAATCCCTCAGTCCATAATCTTAGTCCTTTGGGAAATGATACATCATGTATAGTTATATTTATATGTATTTATATATTCCCATGAATATAAATATACATAAATTAGAATATAAAAGACTAAGGTAAAAATAACATAAATAAACAATGATTGAACCTTTTATTTGTAATCCTGGTTATATGGAAATCTTGTGAAATGGGTATTGAGTTGGATTTCATACCAATCAAGACATGTATAATTAATTCAATATCTTGGTCCATAAGCCCAATCAACAATACATGATTTATACAGTGCTAGAAATTTCTCTGACCAAGCAACATCACTACTGGAGGATACATGTCCTAACCCTAGGCTCATCCAAACCATCCTCAAATAACTACATTGAAGGACATGTTATATCAATGGACACTCCTAGAATTGATCATAGCGATGGATGAAATATAACTCAATACAAATGAGTCTAGTGTGATTTATGAACCCTTGGTCCTAGTCTGTTGGGGATCATGACATCACGACTCAGATAATCACTTAGGGTCTTAACCTTATGCCATCTATAAAGAGAGATCACAAGTGATATGTCATTATCACCCCTTATGGTCTCTACTCAGAGAGACTACCATCATCACCATTACTTAGGATAGATTATTAATTCATAAGTATCTATCGATGTGGAAGGCCATGTCCAACACAACGTTGAGTAATCGATCTAGGAGAGTGTAATCATAATCATTTCTGAATAGAATGTAATCATACATTAGTATAGTTAGAAGGTACCCCATTACCATATATAATAATCATAGGGATTCCATTCCCAAATCTGGGAGAGTTTAATAATTGTCACAACCCGCCTTCACCAAAAGGATGGAAGGGTCAGCAGATTTCCAGGCCCTTCCTTCTTTAAGTTGAAGGAGAGATAATGACCCCTGAAACCCTCCTTCAATAGGTCCCAGAGTGGCGACTAGCACCAAGGGTATAGAAATTTATCACAAATGGAAGGCATTACCCTTTTTATTTTGTAGGATCAAGAGATAAGGAGAAGGAAACCCGACAACACCAAGGTAGAAAGAAAAGTAAATCCAAAAGTAAACCATTCCCACATGCATGTTTCAAAAGTAAAAGCCACAAAGTGCAAAAGGTGACTACAAAGTAAGTACCAAAAAGAAATTAAAACAAAAACTGCAACTGCTCTAAAGGTCCGAGATAGTAAGGTCCTGCGTGATCCTCGAAGTCCTCCTGGAAACATGAAAGCAGATTTATATACGTAGGGTGAGCATACAAGTACACTCATTAGGAAAAACCAAAGACTCTCGTGCACATGTGGGGGAACGTACTAAAGTCCCTTGAGGAAAAGAGTAAACCAAACACCTAACGAGAAAAACTATCCACCCCAGGACTCCCCAAGGCACACTCCCCAAATAAAACAAGTCATGTAATATATATATAATAAGAGAACATCGATGTTTGGGTACCCCGCGCCACTTCCCCACTGGTTATTGAGACATCCTACGCATCGGACCAATCCCACCATTCTCACCGCAGTCCCACTGCCACACCCGCCCGCACACACCTGGGCCACAACCACACGCAGTCCCACTGCTGAAATCCCTCCCGCACACACCTGGGCCTCAACCGCACGCAGTCCCACTGCTGAATCCCGCCCGCACACACCTGGTCCACAACTGTCACATGTAACCGTGCTTGCAAACACCTAGGCCAGAACAACCACCACCACGCCCGAAGACACCTGGGCTAAAGGATCCACTGCCACGCTCGAAGACACCTGGGCCTCATCCCGAACACACTTGGGAAACCACCTGCCGCACACACCTGGACAACCACCACACCACCCCGCCAAAAGGTTCTTGGGCTAATAATGGACTTCATGCCATTACAGCCTGCCCGAAGGTACATGGGCTATCCGGGAAAGGGAGAAGAAAAGGAGCTAATAACCAGCCTCTAAGAATAGTGTTGGGAAAAACACCCTCCCCCATAAAATGGGGGTGTTCGACACTAAGTGCTCAACTTGGGTGGGGCGCAAATAAGAAACGCAAAGCTACACATATATATATATATATATATATAGGTAACATGCACTCACCCAAAGCAAGGTTTTTCTTCAGACAGCCTACGGATCACAACACACTCAAGTCCGAGTCACGACTCACGCCAACAACCCATGTGTCCCCTTTCTTATTTCACATTCATTAATAATGTTTATGTTTAAGAACTACAAGGAAACTAGTAGGCATAGGCATAAGTCCATGAAAGTAAACAGTCAAACAACAACCAAAACGTCCACACCTGGTTCTCAACAACAGAGGATTCCACCCAAATTTGTGATATAAACAAGTGACCACTCGGATTTAAAACTCACAACCACAGAATGCATACCAACAAGAGATCCCATCAACCAAATTCACACAACCACTGAGAGTATAAAAGAACAGGGGATCCCATCCCCTCCCACATCTCCAGCAATCGGCCCGAAAGGAACACAACCAACTACCACCATCATCACAACAAGGCCTTGCAGTTATTTACAGATTTAAATGACTTAACACACTCCATGATTCAAGTTTCTGTGTGTTCTAACCGGGAGTTATCACAGAAGGGTTGACCCTGGTACTTTCAATTATTCAGTCGGATATACGTGATTAACCAATTCACTTTTCACAGCAGATGTTTATAACCACAAACAAGCCATTTAAAACATCAGCAGGGTTTATTAGTGCACAAAACAAGACCACCAATGGCCTCTATTTTCAGGAAGCATAATCCATCACAACTCAGCAAGATGGTCATAGAAGAAACATCATCAAAATATAAAACACCATCAATGATCATAGCCCCCCCTCTTCTTTCTTTATAGAATTCATTCATTATCTTTAATTAGGTCTGGATTACCTAATTCTACAGAATCAAAAGCACTCCCACCCAGCATGATAAACAAAAGAGAGAGGAAAAAGAGAAATTCCCTACTTGTTGATAGAAGATCGATGTTTAGGCCGGGGACGCAGAACTTTACGGATAACGATGCGCCCGATGCACCAGAAGCAGTTTGTGAAAAACCACGATCGAGGAAAGGAGAAACCACGACTAACCCATAGTTTATAAGAGCCAGGTACGGTTGAGGTGAAAACGCGAAACCGCGTAAGGCGCGGGGGTCGTGGGTTGACCACGCGGCTCCACTCGCCATTAAAAATGGGTCGGGTGGTTTAAGCCGACTCATGAATGGATTAAGTATTTAATTAAAGCTCTTATGTGTGTCACGGGTCATAAAAAACACGCTTAAACGAGTTAGAATAGGGTTTAAAGCCCAATTTGCGCAAAGGAGCGCTACTGACGCTGATCGGTCTCACTGATCGGTCTCACTGATCGGTCTCGCCGATCGGTTTCACCGATATAACCCGGATTTTGGAAAAGGGAAGGACTAAAGAGTTTGGGTCATCACATCAGATACCTCTCAAACTATTCTTGTCCTTGAGAATTTAAACAACCAAGAAGGGAAGGGTGGGTCTGAGAAACCACCCCGAAAGATACCTCCCAAGAGTGAACCTCATCGTTAACTAAGAACACCTTACTGTCACGAACCAAGCAACATACCATGCCACACCGCCCAGGCATGTGGGTTGGGGAGTCTCCTCCCCCATGTCAATATATTATCCGCTTGGGGCGGCACTGACTCGCCCGCACGGGTTTAATTGCTTGCACCTTAATGCATCTTGATTAGGGGTCGGGTTCTCTCCTTCCCCATAGCCGGGGCTTTTCACACACAAGAAGAGGAAGAAAACTAGTACATTTCATAGCCAAAAGACAAAATGTTCTATCACAATAGGTACAACAAGGAACAAAACATAAAACAACTCTGGGTACTGGGTACGCATCTGTGCTTCCCTCTCCCACGTACTCTCCTCAAGCCCACCATGTCTCCACAACACGCGAACCAAGGGAATGGTTCGCCTGCGAAGCACCTTTTCCTTGCGATCCTCGATCGCCACTGGTCTCTCCACAAAGGTCACATCATCCTCGATGTACAGCTCACCCCAATCAAGGACGTGTGAATCTTCGTGCAGATACCTACGGAGCTGGGACACATGAAAGACATCATGTATCCTTAGTAGCAGCAGAGGAAACACTAGCTGGTAAGCCACTTCGCCGACCCGCCGCAACACTTGGAAGGGTCCGATGAATCTGGGAGAAAGCTTACTCCATTTGTTGAACCTCCGCTGCCCACGCCGAGGGGTGACCTTTAAGAAAACATGTTCCCCAAACTCAAACTCCAAGGGCCTCCTCCTGGTATCAGCATACGACTTCTGTCGGTCCTGGGCTGCCTTCATCCTTTCCCGTATGAGCTGAACCTTCTCTGTCGTGTTCTGCACCACCTCCGGACCAAGGATGTCTGCCTCTCCTACTTCGGTCCAACACACAGGCGAACGACATGGCCTCCCGTACAAATCTTCAAACGGGGCCATGCCAATGGTAGAGTGGTAGCTATTGTTGTTGGAAAACTCTACTAGAGGAAAGTATTGCACCCATGCTCCTCCTGAGTCCAGAACACATGCTCGCAGCATATCCTCCGAGGTTTGGATGGTGCGCTCTGTTTGTCCATCCGTCTGGGGATGGAAAGTAGTGCTAAGGTGTAACTGGGTGCCAAATGCATGCTAAAATCCTCTCCAGACTCGCGAGGTAAACCGTGCATCCCTATCCGAGACTATAGACCTCGGGACTCCATGCAACCGCACCACCTCATCCACGTACTTTCGTACCAAAGCATCAATAGCACTCGACTCCCTGATCGCCATAATGTGAGCCGATTTCATCAACCTGTCCACTACCACCCAGATGGCGTCGTACCCTCCTTGGGCCTTGGGTAGTCCCGTGATGAAATCCATTGAGATGTCATCCCACTTCCACTCGGGGACATCTAGGGGATGTAGTAGGCCGCATGGAACTGGGTGTTCAGCCTTCACTTGCTGACACACTAGGCACTTGGCCACAAACTCTGCCACCGCTCGCTTAACTCCGGGCCACCAAAAATACCTCTTCAAACCCTGGTATGTCTTGGAAACTCCAGGGTGTACCGCCATGGGTGAGTTGTGGAACTCACTGAGAACCCTGTCGCGCATCGCCTTCGGGACAAACAACCTTTTCTGGAAAAGCATCTGGTTCTGACCATCCTCCGTCCATCCTCCTGGAGCATCACCCTGATCAACTTGGTCACGCATCACTTCACACTCTAGGTCTCCCCACTGAGACTCCTCCACTTGCTGGAATAGGGATGACTGCACTATCATTTGATATAGGCAGCCTCTTCCGCTATCCATTATTGCATCCAGGTGTAAGGCATCCAACTCTTCCATTGCCATCCAGGCATCTGCCGACTCTCGGACCGCATCCTTATGTGTCCCCCTGCTCAAGGAATTGGCCACCACATTTCCCTTTCCCTCGATATAAGATATCTCGAACCGACTGATGTGGCCATATCTTCAGTCTACATCCCCGACAAACGAACAACAAGTCGGTCTGACCTCCAACTGGTGTGCTCAACACCAGGGGCACTGGAAGTCTCTCGGCATCTAGGCCCAAGGCACGGGCTAGACTGGGTGCAACGAAGGAGTGCGAAGCTCTGGTATCGAACAAAGCATAAGCAAGAGTGATAAACAGACTGATCGTACCTCGAACAACCTCTGTCCCTGCTGGAACTACTGCCTCTGCAGTGTGAAAATGTCCACGCCCAGATCCCCTGCACCTCAGCTATTGGCCACCTCCCCGACCACGCCCTGGTCGAGGTCCCTGTGGAGTGCCCTAAGGCCGGCCTCCTCCTCCTACGTCTGACCTCGGAGGAGCGGGAGCTCGCTGTCCCTGCTGCTGCTGCTGGAAAGGTCTGGATGGAAGTTGCTGCTGGGGTGGGTGCTGGGGATGAATGCCACTATTGTATTGCAACCGGTCGGGGCACTGATTCTGGAGATGCTCAGGGCTCCCACAGATGAAGCATCGCGGTACTGGGCCCGTAGGAAAAGGGCGAGGGTCGGGGGATCGAAACTGAAACTGATGCGGCCTGCTCCCTGCGGGTCGGAACCTAGAGGGCCCCGACGCTGGAGGTCGGGTGCTGATAGCCTTCCCCTTCGATAGTCCCAGCAGGATTCCCTCTCGCGACAGTCCCCCTAGAGCATGCATCCGCTCCACCACTTCGGCCTTTTCTGGACCTCCAAGTACGTCGGCAGGGTAAAGGGGTAACATCATACTGGAGGTTGGGTCGGAGTGCCTCCTCCAAACGTCTTTCCCGAGACTAATCGATGGGAAAGAGGTCCGGAGAAAAATGTAGGAGGTCCTTAAACTTGATCCCTTGCTCCCTCACAGACATACTCCCCGGCTGGAGGGAGAGTAGTTCCTGCCTCTTTTCTGCCTTCATCGTCGAGGAGAGGAATTCCGCCCAGAACTCCTTCTCAAAATCCACCCAAGCCACCTTAGACTCTCTCCTCTCCCCAGGTAAAGCATCAACCACTGACGTGCCGCTCCCTGCATCTGGATAACGTCCAGAGGAACCCAGTACTCGGTCGGGGCCCGAATCAGGCCGAAGGCTATAACAAGCTCCTCTAGCCAGCCTTCCGTCTTCATATCAGAGGTGCGGCCCTCATACTTCTCGAGGGCCTGTCGTTGGAAGACTCGAAGAGTCTTCTGCCATTGGTCGTCCTCTTCCTCTCGATTAGCTCTCTGCCGATCGGCCAAAGTAGTCTCTGGGGCCTCTATCTCCTGTACCACACATGGTCGCCTTCCAGGTGCCATAGCTGCAAGGTAAACAAGGAATTCCTAATCCCAAGTAGTGCAGAATATCATTCTTAAAGCTTCTTAAAATTTAATTTATTCTTAATTCCCACGAAATCACAGAAACAAAATAACACAAGTCATTATGATGCATGTACCTTTCCTAGGGTCTCTACCCTGCAATCAGTGTGGCCTCACTTGGTCGTTCGGTAGGTCCATAGTCATTGCATCGGATCACGGGGGGCCCTAAAATCCTGTTTCCTAGCTAGTCTTCCCTGGCCTAATTCACGCTCCAAGGTCACCCAACAACGTTGCCTTACCATCCCATGCAATCCTCACTATGTCGAACTCTAGACTCCATCCTATCTCTCAACCTCCGCCTCTGATACCATTCTGTCACGACCCGCCTTAACCAAAATGAGGGAAGGGTCAGCAGATTTCTAGGACCTTCCTTCTTTAAGTTGAAGGAGAGATAATGACCCCCAAAACCCACCTTCAATAGGTCCCGGAGAGGCGACTAGAACCAAGGGTAGAGAAATTTCTCACAAATGGAAGACATTACCCTTTTTATTTTATAAGATCAAGATATGAGGAGAAGGCAACCCAACAACACAAAGGCATAGAGAAATATAAAGCCAAATGTAAACTATTCCCACATGCATGTTTCAAAAGTAAACGCCCCAAAGTTCCAAAGGTTACTACAAGGTAAGTACCAAAAAGAAAAGAAAACAACAACTGCAACTGCTCCAAAGGTCCGAGCTAGTAAGGTCCTGCGTGATCCCCGAAGTCCTCCTGGAAACATGAAAGCAGTTTTATATACGTAGGGTGAGCATTAAAGTACACTCAGTAGGGAATACCAATGAATCTCGTTCACAAGTGGGGGAACGTACTAAAGTCCCATGAGGAAAAGAGTAAACCAAACACCTAACGAGGCAAACTATCCACCCCAGGCCTCCCCAAGGCACACTCCCCAAATAACGCAAGTCAAGTAATATATATATAATAAAAGCACATCGATGTTTTGGTACCCCGCGCCACATTCCCACTAGTTATTGAGACATCCTACAGATCGGACCAATCCCGCCATTCTCACTGCAGTCCCAGTGCCACACCCGCCCGCACAAACCTGGGCCACAACCACACGCAGTCCCACTGCTGAATTCCCGCCCACACACACCTAGGCCTCAACCGCACGAAGTCCCACTGCTGAATCCCGCCCGCACACACCCGGGCCACAACTGTCACATGTAACCATGCCTGCAAACACCTAGGCCAGAACAACCACCACCACGCCCGAAGACACCTAGGCTAAAGGATCCACTGCCACGCCCAAATACACCTGCGCCTCATCCCGAAGACACTTGGGAAACCACCTGCCGCACACACCTGGCCAACCACCACACCACCCCGCCCGAAGGTTCTTGGGCTAATAATGGACTTCAGGCCATCACAGCCTTCCCAAAGGTACTTGGGATATCCGGGAAAGGGAGTAGAAAAGGAGATAATAACTATCCACTAAGAATAGTGTTGGGGAAAAAACCTCCCCCTTGAAATGGGTGTGTTCGGCACTAAGTGCTCAACTTGGGTGGGGCGCGAATAAAAAACACAAAGCTACAGATATATATATATAGGTAACAAGCACCCACCCAAAGCTAGGTTTTTCTTCAGACAGCCTACGGATCACAACACACTCAAGTCCGAGTCACGACTCACGCCAACAACCCAGGTGTCCCCTTTCTTATTTCACATTCAGTAATAATGTTTATGTTTAAGCACTACTGGGCAACTAGTAGGCATAGGCATAAGTCCAGGAAAGTAAACTGTCAAATAACAACCAAAACGTCCACACATGGTTCTCAACAACAGAGGATTCCACCCCAATTTGTGATAGAAACAAGTAACCACCCGGATTTAAAACTCACAACCACCGAATCCATACCAAAAGGAGATCCCATCCCCCAAATTCACACAAACACCAAGAGTATAAAAGAACAGAGGATCCCATCCCCTCCCACATATCCAACAATCGGCCTAAAAGGAACACAACCAACTACCACCATCAACACAACAAGGCCTTGTAGGTATTTTCAGATTTAAACGACTTAACACAGTCCATGATTCAAGTTTCCGTGTGTTCTAACCAGGAGTTATCACAGAAGGATTGACCCTATTGCTTTCAATTATTCAGCTGGATATATGTGATTAACCAATTCACTTTTCACAGCAGATGTTTACAACCACAAAAAAGCCATTTAAAACATCAGCAGGGTTTATTAGTGCACAAAACAAGACCACCAACGACCTCGATTTTCAGGAGGCATAATCTAGCACAACTCATCAAGATGGTCATAGAAGAAATGTCATCAAAATATAAAACACCATCAACGATCACAACCCCCCCCCCCCTCTTCTTTCTTTATAGAATTCGTTCATTATCTTTAATTAGGTCTGGATTACCCAATTCTACAAGATCAAAAGCACGCCCACCCCGCATGATACACAAAAAACAGAGGCAAAGTAGAAATTCCCTACTAGTTGATAGATGATCGACGTTTATGCTGGGGGCGCAGAACTTTTCGGATAACGATGCGCCTGATGCACCAGAAGCTGTTTGTGAAAAACCACGATTGAGGAAAGGAGAAACCACGGCTAACCCTTAGTTTATAAGAGCCAAGGATGGTTGAGGTGAAAACGCGAAACCGCGTATGGTACGGGGGTCATGGGTTGACCACGCGGCTCCACTCGCCATTAAAAAGGGGTCGGGTGGTTTAAGTCGTCTCATGAATTGATTAAGTATTTAATTAAAGCTCTTATGCGCGTTACGGGTCTTAGAAAACACGCTTAAACGAGTCAGAATAGTGTTTAAAAACCTATTTGCGCAAAAAAGCGCTACTGACGCCGATCGGTCTCGCCGATCAGTCTCACTGATCGTTCTCACGCCGATCGGTCTCACCGATCGGGCTCACACCGATCGGTCACACCGATCAATCTCACGTCGATCGGTCTCGCCGATCGGTCTCACCGATCGGTCTCACCGATCGGTCTCCGAGATCAGTCTCCCCGATCGGTCTCACCGATCGGTCTCGCCAGTCAGTCTCACCGATTGGTCTCCCCGATCGGTCTCACTGATCGGTCTCGCCGATCCGTCTCACCGAGAAGCGACTCCTCTAGAACCCGGATTTTGGAAAAGGGAAGGACTAAGAGAGTCTGGGTCATCACAATAATCCTCCTTAAAACACAAGTTGAGGATAGAAGTGTAAACCTAATTATACTGCAAATCGAGGATAATGGAATCATCCTCACAAAAATTAATAGAGATGTGAAGAACATCCAAACATATATGACTAAAAATAAAGAACCCATGATGTACCTAGGGGTATCCTAATAAAAAAACAATAAAAATGCTCAAAGCTGGATCCAAATAAATACATATGATCACCTAAACATATAAAAAATGCAGATCCCATGAATTACGTAAAGGCATCCCAATGATAAAGAAATGTTCATTACGTCAGGCTCATTAAACACCATCCAGGAAGAACCTATGGTAATCAAGGATACATCTTTAGTAAATTAGAAAATTAATAAATAATGAAGTGAGGTTGTATGAATTCCTACACCACCACAACTATCACAGCTTCATGACTTAACTGTTTTATAATATTTCTTAAGGGGACACATGTAATAATATAGAATTTCTATGTAAATTAATTATTTATAAATTAATATGTTTGTATTATTTTTATTATATTATGCTTTTATGAAATTTACATTTTTCATAACAAATGTTATAATTTTGTTAAATAAATTAGTGATTTCAGGAAATAAAACTTGATAATAAATACGACCCTTATAAACATTATTTTTATATTTTAATATAAATATATCATTTTCATTATATTTTCATAAAAAACCAATATTTTATTATAAAAAACCATAAAAACTCATTTTTTATAACCATATATATTGATATAATTAAACGATTCTAGAAACTAAAGTGACATTGTTTAATAATTATCGGATAAATACTATTTTTATAAATTTTATTTTAAATCCTAAATATTATTAAAATTATAAAAATTAACTATAAGAACATGATTTACACTATTATTATAAATTAGGTTTTCAACAAAAGTATTATAAATTTTTATTTTATAAAACAATATATTTTATTAACTATAAACCAATTTGAATTATGTAAATTATTAAGTGATTATTATTTTTATATAAAATAAGAAATAAATATTTATATATTTATTAAGTTTTGTTTTAGAATAAATGAAATACATTATAAAAATTTAAAATGTGAAAAAAATTGTGAGTAGGGAGGGGAAATTGGGATTAGGGCACACGGGTGTTGGTGGATTTGATTTGAGCATGCCAATGGAGAAAAGGGTGATGGGGAGTCATGATGATGAAGGAAGAGAACCAATGGGGGTAAAATTGAAACCATGGGATAATCCTACTTGAGGAATTCTGCAACACATGTGTGTTTTGAGCTAGTACTCAGATCTATTAGTTTTATGAAGGTCTTGCATCATCTATGGGTTCTAGATATATCCATATCTGAGGTTCTGAGTGGTTAGGGTTCAACTGAAGTGACTAGAGATCCTATTATTCATCTCTGGCATAGTGTGAGGTAGGTGATTTCCTTTTCCGGTCTTAATCCCTTTGGATTAGTGGTGGTATCATCATTTTCCTCAATACCTGTTGGTCGATTCTTCATTAATCTCATTCAATGGTATGTTCATCATATTTTTTATCCCATGATTCAATTATGGGTGAAATTTTTATTGAATCTATCTAGTAAAAGATATTTTATATTTTTCATGTTCTTGTTTTGTGGATGTTTTTCTATGGTTTATACATCTCCTTACTTAGCTTGCATTTCAAACTTGTTGGTGTCGCTATATAGTATTCTAAAAACCACCTTGGGTATTCTCCACTTTTAAGTTTAGCCATTGTTTATTTATGTTAAAGAATGTTTTTTTCCTTCATTGGGTGTCTTGTTATAGATATTTTTCAATGTAATATCCCTTTATTCCCCCCACTTGATTCTATGTCGAATAGCTATGTGTGTGTCAGTGCACACACAATATATATAAGGTCTATAAAAGACTTATCTTGGTGTCTAAATTTAAATGGTATAGCTGGTACCCAATCCAATGAGATATTGCTTGTTTCTGAAGCAGCATATAATCATCTCTTTTTTCACAAACTGGGTATGGATATTTATATGTCATGAATTATGTTTTGATATGCTGTAATGAGTACATTTACTTTTTAAAAAAGAAATTGTGTCTCTCTATGGAATCATGATATTCAGACATTGTGTATGTAATTCACACTTATATTCTCATGGCCGTAAGAGATTTCATTTTATTTTACTCTTCAATTTATAATTTTTGTCTTAATATATGGAAACTAATAATTTTCAAACATTTATTTATCAAAAAATTTACTTCTATAAGGGTATTGTTTTTTTTCAAGATGTGGGTTCTTTTGTTTAGTTACTTAATAAAATTATAATTATAATTTTATTATCTTAATTTGTGTTTTTTCAAGATTTTAATTTTATTCTACCTATAGTAGTTTTAATTTTCAAAGATATGTGTATAAATACATTTAAATTCATTCACGTATTTAATTTTCAGAATTTATAACAAATGAGAATTATTATTTTTATGCTATGGATTGAAATGTCTTTTTTATCAATATTAGTTTTATACATATATATGTATATATAAATAAAATATTTTTTAAAACTTATAATTAAGTTTATGTTATATAATTATAGTATTTATAAAATAATTTTAAAGGAGACTTTTTAATTGTTAACCCGTGATTTAATTCAGCGTTGTGTAGTGAGTTTAATTATTTTCATATATTTTGGTATTACACATTGAATGAATATATTATGATTAATAAAAAATATTTTTTAAAAAATCTTCCTCAACAGATATTATTAATTATCACGGTTTATGTTTTAATTTGATTTCATGTTAATTCTTCCTATGTTAATTTTCATTTATATATGTTTTGTTTAAAAATGTATTTAATCTCTTATAATATGTATTATGAATTTCATGGTATTCATATATATGTATATATATATATATATATTTACCTAAATTCGGTTCTTTTACTGATTTAATTTTTTTTAACTTTATCATTTTATGAAAGATGATTGTTTATTTCTATTTTTCAAAGGGTTCTAAACATTCTTTCAATCCACCCATTAAATTTTAAAAAGAGAGCTATATATATCATTCCATATAAAGTGGTTTTATATATGAAATATATATATATATATATCAGTTTTGATGTTCATATATGAAAATATACAAATGTATGTGTAAATGTCATTTTATGTAAAATCATTATTATTATCGAAATATATGCATGACCATTCAAAAATGTATTATTCAAATATCAATATTTATATTGGTAAAAATATTAACATGTATATTTATTTAATAATTATTACATATATATACATGAATGTATAATTGTGAAGTTTTATAACGATACATGTATACTCAATAAAGATATTTTGTAAAATTGATTTCAATTATCATAATTTATAAGAAACATTCATTCTCCTCCTGATGAAAAATACAATTTATAATATTTTTTTTAATTTCAAAGAGTTATACAAGGAAATTATGTGAATAAAGGAGGGGTATGGGGAGTGAACTCACAACCCTTAAGAGGCTTTGTTCAAATTACATTGGGTGCACCCAAATAGCAGCCCAACGCATTGGGAAATGTGTTAATCTCATGAGATGTTATGTATGGTGCATTGGAGGTTTATCGCAAAAACATAATGGGATTAAGGAGTGAACCTAATCCATTATGGGACTATTTCCTCTATATCACACAATTGAACCAAGAATCCATGTTATGATCCTAGTGCCTATGATAAATGAATTATGAAATGTTTATAAGTTTTCAAGTGAATTTTCTATGGTTTTATGAAATAATGAAGCTTAATTTTCAAAAGATATATTTATAATGAAATTAATTTAAGTAAATATTTATTTTGAGAAGTACACATGGTATCATAACATGTTCCATAATTTATGTTAAATTTAAAAATACCATTTGGTTTCATTTTAATTTTAAAAAACCACTTACTGAATTTTTTTCGCACATCACATATTTTTAAAATGGTTTTAATAGGTATAGTTGAACTCTGAATTGGGATCCACATTATCAATTTGTTAAATAAGAATGATTTTTTATTTAATTTTTGTACTGTATTGGTTAAGTTATAATTCATGCATCTAAATCTCGTAAACCTAGACCAATAAAAGATCCTGGTATGTAATATTTGTTTTTTTTATTGTTTCACTTTCCTTTGGTAGGAAAAAATAACATTTATAATGTGATATGTTTGATAGCTTGGAATCAGGACTTTTTAGTTTGTATTTGATATATGGTCTAGAAAACTTTTGAGATTATATGTTATTGATTCCAAAAGATTAGCGGTTCATGTGTTTCTTAATTATAGAGATAAAAACTCCAAACTATGTTTTGTTTGAAGAATGAATTGCGAAGAGAACAATTTTTTTTACGGGGGATGTAATTACCCATAATTTCGATGTAAATTAATGATTTATAATGAAATATTATTATTATTATTATTAAAATATTATTTTATGACATTTACATTTTTCATAACATACATTATAATTTTTATAAATAAATTTATGTTTTCAAGAAATAAGATATGATAATAAATACGTCTCTTATAAACATGATTTTATATTTTATTATAAATATATCATTTTGATTATATTATATTAATAAAATCAATATTTTATTTCAAAAATATTAAAAATAATCATTTATAAAAACCAGATAAATATATTTTGATATAATTAAACGATTCGAGAAACTAAAGTGACTTTATTTAATATTTCGTAGATGATATAATATTTTTATAAATTTTAACTTTACACCTAAATATGACTTATAAATAATTAAAATTAATAAAATTAATTAAAATAAAAAAATTAATAATAGTATTATAAATTATGTTTTCCCTAAAAATAACATAATTTATACTTTTATAAAACAATATATTTTATTAATTTTAAACCACTTTCAATTATAAAAATTATTAAGTGAATATTATATTTATGTCAAGTAAGATATATATTTATATATATATTTAAGATGTTTTTTTAAAATAAACATCATACATTAAAAATATTTGGAATCTTGGATATTATTGTTAACATGGAGAGGAAAATCAAGATTAGGGATAATGGGTGATGGGGTCTTCGAGTCAAGCCCACCTAGGGAGTTGAGGGTGATTAGAGTCATGATGATAAAGTAGGACCACTAGTGAGTGTTAAATCAAACATGAGAGAGAATACAAGGTATTGTTTATCTAGAAAATGAGGATTTTGAGCTGAAGTTGAGATCCGTGGGTTTTCTGAAGGCCTTGCATCGTCAAAGGACTCTCGATCTTTCTAGATCTGAGGTTACGAGTGGTTAGGGATTGACGGTGATGAGGTGAGAGCCAATTTTTCAACTCCAACCTAGTGAGAGGTAGGTTTTTTCCTTTTTAGTTCTGAATCACTTTGGATTAGCAGTGGTATTATCATTTTCCTCCTTACATGTTTGTCGGTTTTTCTTTCATCATTTTCAACATTATTATCATCTTAACTATTGTCCCATTATTAAAATGTGGTTACAATTTATATTGAATATATCTTATTAACAATATTTTAAATAATTATTATTCACATCGTATGGAATTTTTCTATGGTGTATGCATCTTTTTAGTCATCTTGCATTGCAAGCTATCTAGTGTCTCTATATAGAGGTATGAAAATCACCTCAATTCTGCTCCACTTTTTAGTTTTATTCATTTTTAATTTATGTTACTATGTTTTTTCATTGTATTCTTTATTTTTCCTTTTTTAGATAATTTTCAATGTAAAATGCATTTATTCCCCCCACTTATTGCCTGTGAAAAATAGCTATTTGGTGTGTCGCTACACAAACAATAGAGATAATGCATATAAAAGCATTATCTCACTATCTAAATTTGAATGGTATAGTTGGACTCAATCTAGTGGGACTCTGTTTGTATCCAAAGAATAAAATGATCTTCTCTTTGTTTTCACATTAGGTAATGATATGTATTTTTTTAATTATTTTGATCTTCTATTATGAGTATATTTAATTTTTTAAAAAAATCTTGCCTTGCAATGGAATCTTGATATTCGAACGCAATGTATGGAATTCAAACATATATTCTCATTGACATAGAGGTTTTCATATAATATTACTCTTAAATTTATAATTTCTATCTTAGTATGGGAAAACAAATTATTTTCAAGAAAATATTTATCGGAATTTTTTTTCTAAAGGGTGATGTGATTTTGTTTTCAAGATATGGATTATTTTGATTAATTGTTTAAAAAAAGGTATGATTTTATTTTGATTATCTTTAATTTTGTTTTTATGGGTTTTAATTTTATTATATCTGTCCAAGATTTAGTTTTCAATGATATTTGTATAAATGCATTCAAGTCTTTACAATTAATTTATTTTTAGAATTTACAACATACAAGAATTGTTATTTTTATGAAAAGGGTTTGAAATGATTTATATCCATACTTTTTTAATACATCGGTATGTATATAGACATTAAATATTTTTTAGAAATTATAATGAAGAAGATATTATATAAATCTAGTATTAAGAATATAATTGTATTGAGCTATTTATAATTATTAATTCATATTTTAATTTATGGTTGGGTAGTGAGTTTAATTATTTCATTATGTTTTGATATTCCACATTAAATGAATATATTATGTTTATAAAAAATAAATTTAAATAAATCTACAACAATAGAAATTATTAATTATCAATGTTTATGTTATAATTTGATTTCACGTTTATTCTTCCAAAGGGATATTTTCATTTATACATGTTTTTTGAATGATTTCAATCTTCTATTATGTGTATTATGAATTTCCTTATTTTTATATTTATGTATATATATATATTTACCATATTTCACATGTAATATGTATTTAAAATTATTTCTAACATTATATTTTTATGTAAGAGGGTTATTTATTTATATTTTTAATGGGTTTTGAAATTGCTTTCAATCCACCCATTTATGTTTTCAAAGAGATATATATACATATGTCTTTCCATATAAAAAAGTTTTATATAAGACTTGTATATATGTATAAATATAAATATATATATATATATATAATGGTTTTTATTTTTATATATTTACATATACTAATTCATGTGTAAATGAAATTTTACGTAAAAGAGTTATTATTATCAAAATATATTCATTAGAATTCAATCATTATTTATTAAAAAATAAATATTCATGTTGATAAATATATATATATTTATATTTTTTGAAAAACTACTACATATATATACAGGAATGTATTGGTATGAATTTTTATCATGATAGACATATATCCATGAAGGTTTTTTATGAAATGTTATTCAATGCTCCTAAATTAAAAAAAATTATATTTTCTTCATGATGAAAAAAATGTTATATTATGGTTTTAATTACAAAGAGTTTCTCCTAGAAATTATATTAAGAAAAATGTGGTATGGGGAGTGAACCCACAAACCTTATTGGGTTTTTTTAATTATGATAGGTGTGCCCAGATAGTTCCCAAATTCATTGGGTAAGGTGTTAATCTCATGAGATGTTATGTATAGTGCACTAGAGGATTATCCCAAGAGCATTATGGGGGCACATGAGGTATATCCTAAGAACATTATGGGATACGGGAGTGAACCTAATCCATTGTGGTACTATTTCCACATCCTCTTAGGATTAAATATAGAATCCATGTTATGATTCACGTGCCTTTGATAATTGAATTATGAAATGCTTCAATTTTTTTAGTTGAATTTGCTACAGATGTATAAATGAATGTGGATGAATTTAAAAATGATATATTTATAAAGAATTGATTTTGGTAAAATGTTTATTTTTTAAATTATATATGGTTTCAGAACATGTTCCACAATTTATGTTGAATTTTCAATTATATTTGGTGTCCTTTTATTTTAAAAACCCCTTCTTGAGATTTTTTCTCTCATCTTAGGTTTTTAACATGTTTTTCACAAGTATAGTTAAACTATTCATTGGAATCCACTTTTTTAAAGAGTTAGAAAACAATATTTTTATTTAAATTATTTATATTTTTTGTTAAGTCATAAGTTTGGTGCCTAATTTTATAGAACCTAAAAAAATAAATGTTCTTAGTATTCAAAATATGTTGTGTATTGTTTCAGTATATTTTTATAGGAGAAAAATAGAATTCATAATGTCCTAAGTCTGTTCTCCTGGTCTTGGGTCCTTAAAACACACACTGCCATCACTACACAAACCCAATGAAATAATATTAGGTTTGGTCTAAATATAGGCTTTTTACTAGGAACCACAAGTAAAAAAACAAGAGAGTCATCCTAATCAGGATCCAGAAGGTCCACACATAAGTGAAGACATAAATCTCTTAAACCATAACTAATAAAGTATAAGGATGATTATTACATGGTATCCATGATGATATGTATACAGAGGTATCAAACATGTGATCCTTAAAAAATTATACAATTGAAATGGATTCTTCAAGAGATTCGTAAGAGAGAATTTATGAAAAATAATCTCATTGGGGACCCTCAAGAGTGGTCAGTAGAGTGAGGCATCCTACACAATATCATATAGGCCAAAATGTATGATGGGTAATCCTGCAAGTGGTCCTTGAAAACAGGTAAAATCCTGACGTCCTTTGACTGAAGAGAACATATTTTAAGGGAGTTGTCTTCAATGTATATGTTATGATATCATCGGTCTATAGAGGCATATCATGGCTCTTACTTGGTCAATGGGTTTCAGTCCCAAGATATTTCTAGATACAATATGTTTAAAGAAAAACCTAAAATTCCACCTAGGAGTCCTCAAATCGCCACAAGAATTTCACCATCATGGTATACATGAAATGATACTCATAATGAACAAATCATGGGTCCAGTTATGAATCTTGGTCATAATGACATGAAAACACTTCAATAGGGTAGCAAGTGTAGTACATTGTGTATTTTCATATTACGTGGTGTGTGCCCCAAAATCCCCATCTTGTCATGTACTTCAGCCAGAAATGGTGTGTAAAAATACAAGTATATGATATTCTGGTCAGGTACACGATGTGTACCCTGCAAAGGGTACCTTAAAATGTACCTCACATGGCATGAAAGTGTATATAACATGAACATATATATCGACATGATCTACAACCCACATAGGATCTGGTTGTGTACTCTACATTTCCAAAAGACCATACATGGGCTATCGAGTTAGGTACTCCACTACATAGAGGAGTCCCAGTACACAACATGTATACCCCATATGTGTTGTGTAATATTGAAAAGATCATCGTACCCAAATAAGAATAACACGTGTTGTTTGTTCTTGAATCTACCTGACATATGATCATGATTTTCAAATTAAAAACAACTCAAATCATCTAAAACCCTATTTCCCCCAACAATAATGACTTTTACCAGAAGGTGTACTAAGAAGTCATAATATGAGTTTAAAAAAACAATAAAAAATAAAAATGAATCTTTTAAAAAACAAAATAAAAATAAATTTGGGAATAATCTTCCAAATTATTTCCTATTTGTATGATCCAAAACTACCACCCAACGATCAGGTTCTTCTGGATCTTCATGGAGGAACCTCCCTAATTTCCTCTCTCTCTCTCTCTTTCACTATACCTATCACTTTTTCATACCTAATTCATGATAATTAGAATCTAATGGGGCATGTGTAATAATCCATAGGATTAATAATATCAATGAAAAGAGGAAGAAGAAAATAAGAAAAATAATAGAAAACAAAAATGAAGGTTGGGACACTCCTTGTTTCCCAACCTGAATTTTTTTCCTCGACTAGTTAAAACTCCCCATTACAAAAACAATGACAGGGATAGAATCTAAATACGAATCTCTATTCAAAATATAAATCTGAATGAACATTAAAGAATAAATTATAAATTAAATAATTAAATAGTAGTTATTAATTATTTGGCTAAAATTATAATGGATCAGAATTCCAAAAAACTCTTATCATTGGCCATATAACCTTTACATGAACAAAATATTGGAAAGAATAATGTTATGTGGCCAAATTATTGGTTAATATTACCATTTTATGACATACAAGTATCTGAAAGAAAATATTTAAATTCCTAATCAAAATTTTTCGCATTGGAAAATGAGATTAATTACAAACTTACTGCATTCATAATGAATTAATTAATATATTGAATGGGATTCTAGAAAAATCCATATTCCATTTTAAAGAAATTACCAATGAATTCACAATTGATACACACTTTTTTTAATTGAAAACCCAAAATAATATTAATAAATTTCAGTAAAATTTAAAATATATATAACTTTATTACATATCATTTATTTAACACATTTTGTCAGGAGGGGATATACAGGTAATTATTATTATAATTTTACTATTTAAGAATAATTTGATGTTCTAAAGAAGGATTAATCACTATGTAATGACATTCATCCAAATTTTTATAATGAATAAAGAAGTGAGAAAACAAATAGAAACTCATTCCACTTACTTAGAGGAATTGGAAACTGAGAAAAGGGATCAAGAAAAGGAAGTATCAATGATTATTCATAAATAATTTTCAATTTAAAACAATTTAGGAAAAAATTATAATTTCACTAGCCCAAAAACTATCAATACCATTTCTAGAGGATTTATAAAAAGTAATTCACAACATATTTTTTATGGGAGATCAAGACAAATTGGATGAGTATTGGGATAATTTTGTAGAAGCATAAATCTCTAGTGATCTTCCATACTTTGACAATGATAAATCAAAACCAATATTAATGTATCTATCATTGTAATAAGACACCACTAAATTGGTTTAATATAAAATATACTGTGTCGAAAGCTAGTTACCTGTCACTATACTTCACAACTCACCTCAAAGCTTCACTAAACAGAGAAGAACAAATTCAATATGAGCCAATATAGAATAAAAATCATTTCAAGAACAAAATTTTCTATAATTTTAGTTAAAATAATTTAGTATTAATAACTAATATTTTGAATTTTTAACTCATAAAACACATGCCTATCATGGGATATGGTTATAAATAAGAATATTTTCATCTTGAAACCTAATTCCCTAGTTCCATGATTGATGAAATCATGATACAATATGAAAGAAATAAATTGAAATTTTTTAGTATTGATTCTAATTTGTTAAATTTAATATTAATTCACCTTTTTACCGACATTCACTTGAATTAATTTCATAATATTGTAGCATTTGAACAAGACTATAAAGATACATGTAAAACTAACCAAGTGGGTATTTCCAATGAAGATGAAGATATCGAGGAGGTCATAGTGATGTGACTAACTCTTCTACATCATCATAAATATTGAGAAGTGTATCACTCCCTATAATTTTATAAGTATCCCTTATAGATATTCTTCTCTTTCTATTTTTATTTTCATTTCTCTATATCTTCTTTATTGGGTGTCAGAACCTTTCTTATTAACTATATTGGGGGGTTCCCACTCTTCCTATCAACTTTTGGATATTAAAATAAATAACATGTGGTGGTTCATATAACAAAATTCACATAATTATTAAAATTATTGGGATAATTATAAAACTATAAAACCTTTTATTAAAAAAAATATAGATCCCTTTAAGAGTTTCATACCAATATTGTCCTTAATTTATTTATCTTTAACCTAGTTTGTTTTACTAAAAGATTTTTTATATGTTTCAAAAATAAAATTTATATGATTTTATCCTTGTGATATAACTAAATATATTATCATGATGTATCCATCTTTCTATGTTGTTTATATACCCAATTCAATTAATTTATCATGGCCTTATAATAAAGGAAGTTAATGTTTTGTTGCGGAGTGTCAGCCTTCTTATGTGTTTTAGTATTTTTATATTTTTTAAATCAAGATTTTAAGAAAATTTAAATTCTATTATTATTCAATATAATTTTTTAATATTCAATTGATTTTTGGACCAATTACTTGATATTTTAAAATTTTAATTTTTAAATGAATGTTGTCATGAAATCAATTTCATGAATTTTATTTTCACTCATTATTATGATTTTGGAAAAAAAATTTAAATCTTGGCCCAAGAACACTGTCACATATTATTTTTTCTTCCTCATGAGGTATTATAATAACTTTTTTCATTTATTCCTAATACCATATATTTTTTGAGAGGATTTATAACTTTTTTGATAACTATATCCTTAATTTATTTCACTTTCAAATCACTATTTTTCACTATGAATTTTTAAAATCATTGAGACACTTCTTTGGTCGTGAAATTTTTTAACTTTGGAGCTACCCATTACACCTAACCTTGTTAACCCATATAATCCATGAATTTCCTTACATGTTTTGTCTATATTACACTCTAGTTTCATTTTATGTACCTTCAATCTTAATATTCTTCAATGATATTTAACGTTAGACTATAGTGGAAGGGAAATTCATTCATGATATTGAGGACTCAATTCAATGGATGTTTTTGTGAGGTGTGTGACACTATTTTGGTAAGTGTAAATTGATAAAAGGTTTTGATTCATTATTTCTTTTCATTACATTATTATCACCAATTTTCTCCAAAAATAAGATAAATGAATATGTGATTAAATTATTCAATGATCTTACATGCATGATTTTTCATTCATTCACTATATTTAGTTTTCATATCCTCTTCCATAAAAAATTTCACAAAATGGGGGAGACATATAATGATATCCATAATAATATTAATTGTTTTACTCATGACACAATCCATTCAAAAATTGGGTGTGTTGTTTTTCATTTTTAAATTGAATATAATAAGGTATATCTTATCTGTCTTCATTTTAATATTCATGTGATTGAATTTGTTATAAAAAACTCCTATATTCAGCCATTGAAATTTATAATGATTTTACAAGCCAACACTTACACCCCAAATCCCCATAAAAATTCCTCATGACTGAAAATATTTTTATATACCACAATTCAGTTATATAAGAGTCGCCACAAGCCTATAGTGGTACATACATTTTTCATGTTTCGGTATAACTCTTTATTCAATTTCAATTCATTAAAGTGTGACATTAATTTGAAAGTTTGGAATTTAGTGATCAGTTCATTAATAGATTTTTATGGTCGAAACAATTTAAATGTGATATGAGAAAATTAAAGGAAATTGTATTTCATATAACACGTTGAATTTTAATTTGGAAGAAATGTTTGTAGGACCTCTCAATATTAATTTTTGGGTGGATTTACAATGTATATATAATAACTACTCATGAGTGAAAAAGGATGAGTATGGTGGATTTGATAGATAATGTTTGTATTTAATATTTTCATGAAAATAAATGATACAATATTCCCACAATATCTCTTATTTAATTTTTAACATAAATTTACATTTTGATTTTGAATTTATAAATTTTATGCAAATATTTTTTCCCTTTTTAGTTAAATTCAGTATTTTTATCATAAGATATTATTTAGGATTAATTTTAAGATGAAATTTTTCTATATATTCTACACTAATTTTGATATAATATTTATTATGAAAATCAAGATGGTTCCACTTTTTAAAATAAAAAAATTATCCCTATTTTTACTTTTGGATAGGACTGATTAATTTTAAATCACCACACCATTGATCATATTAAATTTATATACATTCATAGAAAGGGTTGAAATTATTTCATATATTAAAGAATTATGATATTATTATTTAATTGAATTAGTGTGATATAATGTATTTTTGGAAACATGGGATAAAAGGTGGCCCAATATAGTGCAAATTTTGGGAGAATAATTCACAAGTAAACTTATTATAATTTCAAACCCTATCCCTCTCTAACACTATTTAACTGAGTTCTTTACATTTATGGTGGGTGGGGTTTTTTAGATTTTGGAGATTATAGCTGAATATAGTTTTCATATTGCACATATTTATCCATTTGGAAGTCTTGTGGTGATGATCTCACAAAATTGGGCTCTTCTCATCCTATTCTACTTATTGAATATTATTATTCTGTATGTAATCTCACTTTCAATTTAATAAAAATTATTTTTTCATATCATCAACTCATTCTATTTTTTTTATTGGGGATAAAATCGTAAAGTTGATATGATATTATTTTATACCCTTTAAGCCCTCTTGTTATGTATATAATCTCCACAATAACAAAACCACCCTTGTGAAGGTAATTATTTTTATGCTCGATTATTACATACTTCATTAATTATTTTGAATCTATGGACACATTTTAACGATTAAAAATGTTTTTGATTAATGAGGTGTTTAATGTGTCAGCCACTAAAATGATTAAAAAGTCACACAGAGGGCTTATCATTTATTATTTTGTAGAAAAATACATTCATCATAAAATCTTTTCAAATTTGGAAGGATTTATTGTGTTTGAATATAATACACATACTCATAAAATTCATATTTACATAGTGTAGGTGTTGTAATAATATTTCAACAATCATAATTCTTATTTTGGACAATAATCAATGTACGATACCCTGATTAAAAATCTTGAATATTACATAGGTTTCCTTTTCTCCAATATTTATAGTTAGGTTTTCTTCCATATGGTTTGGGATTAAACAATTAGAAGTCAAAATTTAATGAATTTCATCATAAGATATAATGGTTATTGATTAATGAACTTGTATATTACCTCATTTATGACTGTTCATATCTAATTTTTAGATTATATTTTTCATGCTCAATTAATTTTACCCAAAAAATATATAATTTTCCCCATTTTTTCAAATTCTCCAACAAGACCCCTATCTAGAAATATTTTTTTAGTATATTATAATAATAATAGTGGTAATAGAAGAATAGTTTGTGTGAGTCTCCTCCATAGGAGATCAGACTTAGGTGTTAACTTTACCACATTAAACTATTTATAAGAAATTTATTATAGGGTAATGATGATAAAATCCTCTATTATATTGTGGATACATTCTTCGATTAGATTTGAATGTTCTGTATTCATTTTGATTCATTTATCTTTCTAATTTTTATCTATTTTTCACTTATATTAGTGACTATTCATGATTCATTATTATTTCATCATTTTATCTCTTTTAGGAATTATTCATGGTATATTTGGGTTTCTTTTTTTTTTTTTCTCTCTCTCTCTTTCAATATTAAGTCACTCTTTTCCATAATAATAATTTTTATTACCATTCTCATAATGGATGTTATTGAAAAAACATGAAAAATATCCCTTTTTAATATTTATTTTATATTTTATGAAAATGTATTTCAATTATATAATTTATTGTAAGATAAATTATTTAGCATGTATGGGTGATTTCAATAAAACTGGATGTATTTAGATGATATGAATGATTATGTAATTATGAAACCTCTATGATTCCAAAACCAAATATGTAACCTATTTATGGGTTAGTTATGTCATATAATATCTCTATGAATCATTGAAAACAATCACGGAATGTGAATCTACCTTAATAAATTTATGGTAAATTCTTATCAAGTTAATGTTTTTAGGATTTCAAAAATATTATTTTCAATACCATGGTTTCTTATGATAACAGTTTTCTAATTGTACTTAATTTATGTAATGTAAATAAATAATGTTTTTGTTTAAAATAAATAATTAGAAAAAATAAAATCGATAATTATACAGTCGAAGGGAAATGAATATACATAAATGTTTAACATATGGGAATACTTATTTGATTTATTTTAGGAAATTTGATTTACTAGAAAGGATAAGAACCAGATCAATGGAAAAGAATACGGCTACAAGAAAAGTTTTAAAGTGACGTACAATTATTGAATAATGATAAGTAAGATAAGAATGAAATTTTTTTCACTCACACATGAGGATTTATCATAATTCTTGACTCATGAGTTTATAAGAAAATATATTATCATGAATCTAAGGGAATTTCAATTTTGATACAATTTAAGAGAGATTTATTTCAGTTTTTACTAATATTGAAACCTTGGTGTCGTTATTATTTCTCTTACATTACTACATTAAATTATATTAATTTTTGATGATAAATATTTTTTTATTGTAGAATATATTCATGTGTCCCCATTTTTTTGGAATGTTTCAATGACTTTTAGTAAAATGGTTTTGATATGGGAGTCTGGTCTCATTATGATTCACTGTCCATTTCCACCATTAGAGTAGTGTTTTCATTGATTATCAAAAATAATTTCTATATATTATAATATTATGTAAATTATATATAAATAATATAAATAATATTAAATAATGTTAATATGGACAATTTTACTTTTTTAAAAAAAATTCATTACAGTTGGAGGAGATTTAGAGGACCTACTATGAAATTAGAGGAAAATGAGTCTAAATGTGAACTTTCAAAAATAGTATTGCGGCATAAAATTTATTTATCAAAACAAATATCGATGAAATTTAGGAAAAACATGTTATTTGGAACTGCCTCTCTGTGGTATACAACTCCCTATAATAGCAATTATCCCAGTTCATCTACATGGTTTCCCAAATGGAGTGTATTTAGATAATACTTAAATTTTTCACAGTCAAGATGGTAGTTCTATATTCATTACATATCTAGAGTAAGAAACTCTAATTTGAGAAGAAATTTGTGTATAAATATTAAATAGTTTTGGATACAAATTACTATTTTTTATGAATAAATATAACACATTATGGTCACTCAAATCCCAAAACATAGATGATTAATAATTCATATGTTCCAAATCCATAATCCACTTTTCTTATAAATTGTTACCATGGGGGATACATTTTAAAATTAATCCAAAGGAAGATAATTTTTCATTTTTATATACTTTAAAGGGTTATTTTAGTCAAAATTGATACTTTTTATCTACTTATCCATAAATAGAGAGATTAAATGAATAATTGGATCCATTTAAGCCTCATCATTCTCTCTATGGTGAGCTAAATGGTTAGAGGTCATTGAAAGGGATATAACCTATTTGGTAAGGGTTCATGTATATTTTATTCTACATGTTTTTTGATGTTTGTATTTGATAATGTTTATTTTTCCCTATATTAACAAGATTTTTCATTTAATACATTTTTATGTATATTTGAGGGAAACACTATTCTTTTAAAAATAATTTATTATGAAATTATATGTAAAAATTTTGTGTTATTATGAATAGAGAATAAAAGAGAAAATTTTCTCTCACACATAATTTAGGTTACATAATTATTTGGAATCTGCATTTCCAAGAATTATTTCGAAAGAATTAGAAATATATTTTTTGAGTCATGGATTGGTTCTAATTTTACCATTTTATAAGGTGAAACAAAGATTCCATACCGTAGAACCCCTCAACCAAATAATATCATTAAACCAAATTTACATTGTGAACCCATTAATTTTATATTATGTGTAATAAACATTAAATGATACCCATCTATGGCCTGTATTGAGTCCCTCTTTATTATAAAATTTAAAATGTTTAATTCAATTTTGTTTGTTTCATTTCTTTGTATTTAATCACTGTCACCCCTCTAATTTAGTTTCTTATTATAAATATTATTTCAAATATGCATCATCGAACCCTAAACAATCCTTGAGAGTTGGTGTAGTGACTTCTATATAATATACATCATATTTTAAAATGTGATTAATTAAACCATTCATAACATTGTGACCAGTAATATGATTATTGAGAGATATTACTATAAAGGGTTCATGGTAGTTCTATTACCCTTAATGTTCTTCATGTATAACAAAAAAAGACTGTGTCACATGGGATAATGACCAACAATATCCAAATACTTGAAACTTTTAAATATTAAGTGAAGCTTGTAAAAAATATATATGTGCATATAGTTGTTTTCATCGTTAACATCTAATAAATGATTGTATGGTTAGAGGGTAATCCTATTTGAATCCTTTTTAGGGAAACATTTTATGATGACCAATTTATCTCCCCATCCTCTATAATGATCATAATTTCTTAAATAGTCACATTAATTTGTACTAGAGAATAGGTCCACTCTCATTTTTTAGTACAATTTCTATTGTTAAAATAAGTTTTCTTTTTAAATTAATTATAAGGTAATACATTAATTCTATAAATAATAAGAGTATTCCTATGTTTAATAGAATTTTATTTATTATATTGACGGAAATGATGATTCTATACTTACTATCATTGGGATTTTATGTACTATAGACTAATTACGATACATTTACACCACTTAAATTAAGTATGTATTATTATTTTATGGAACAAAAAATCATTTATGTTTATGGATGATATCATAATACATATATCTCATCACAAATATAAAATATATAACTATAGTTATGGGTTCCACAACCAAAAATAAATATGACTAGGAAGAACATCATGTTAACCATGAATGTTAAAAGTTGGAGAAATAGTCCAATGTTGTGGAATTTTATTATAACATTCCAAAAATGGGTTACATAATTTTTTATGAAGATAATGATATGATATTGATAGTGATAATGTGAATATGAATGTGTGTCCCACATCACAAGAAAGATACAAATGTAATACTCCTAGATGAAAAAAACCAATTCCATTAATTGATATTGATCCTTCAAAATCATAGCCCAATCTAGTGACCTGATTATGAGAACATCTAATTCAAACTGCTCATTAATCAAGGGGTAAAAAAAATTACATAATCATTTTAAAAACCAGATACTTGTTGATGTTAACCTCTCTTCTGGATTTGGTAATGGAACTAATCTATTGTTGAAAAAAAATGTTACCATAAATATTTAAATGAATTTTTATATATTATTTATAGATCAGTTATCCATGAAAAACATTAATATATTTGTATACCTCATAATAATAGGTAATCAATTCGTTTAATTTTTAGTTAACAAATATTTGAATAAAAATAGAAAAAAAGATAAAAGTTATGTCTATTTGAATCATATATCATTATAAACAAATTCCACAAATTTTGGGTAGTTAACATGCACCAAAATGAAGGATTGGTGCACCCTAATATAGGTCTAATTTCACACACAATACCAATATAAAAAATATGTAAAAAATATTTAGTTTCTTTTTGTATTATGTTAGAAAAATTTATAATAATGGATAACAAATTTACCCATGTTTCACAAAAACATGGTTAAATAGATTTTTGTTCATTTATTTGTCCTTAAAAGAATTTTCAACTACTTTTTGGGGAAATTTTGGAAAGTGGATATATGTTTATCTATGTATTTTAAATCAATGGTATATAATATATCATTGATTTTTATTTTTTCACGAAGAATTATCCCTAAACAAATTTAATGCTGCATGTTTCTCTTTAGATATTGTACCACCCCACCACTCACACCATCTCATGTCTTATAGACCACCATTAATTGCAACCATCTCTCACCCCATGCCACTTATTACTGCTATGTTGATCCCATATTTTAAATTTTTACAACCGTATCAAATTGAACCTATTTCGCTAGGGAAAAATGATGCATCATACTAATCCTCCAAGATCATATTTGTTACCACATTTATGTTTAACATATATATACACATTAATATATATGATATATAATTCTATATAAATTTATATATCTGTATTTATAGATTTACATATATATGATTAAATGGTATATATTTATATATATTCTTATATGTTGTTAAATTTTTTTTATAAATTAAAATATATGTTTTTATATTTATGTTATTATATAATAATATATTTTTATTATATAAATATATATAAAATAATATATATATATATATAATTATATATTATATTTAATTTTATTGTATACTATAATTAATATATGTAACTTTTAATTAATATATATTTCATTATATGTTAATATATAAATTAATATATTTGTTCTTATAAATTTACATATATTTTATTATATGTTACATATATATATGTATGTTTTTATATGTTATTATAAATTATTTTATTTTATTATTATGTTATTTCATATTAATATATATGTTTATATATGTTACATATATATTTTTTATTTTATAGTATTACATATTAATATGGAAAATAATATATTTGTTAGTGAATATTATTATATATATATTATACATGTTATTAAATATTTTTATTTAAATTAATATATATATACTATATAATAATATATAAGTTATTTTATATTCTTAATTATATATATCTGTTTTTAAATATTTAATTTTATTCTTTATTTATAAATGAATAAATTAATACAAATATTAATTTTCCTTGTTTTGAAATATGATTAAAAAATGTTGTCAAATTAGATAACAATCAATAAAAAATATGCTAAATTAAATAGTAGACATATTTTCTGAAATTGTGAAAAAAAACAGCGGATTACCTATTTATTAGTAGTGTTCATCACACACACCATACTCTATGCATGGTACATTCCCTAATCTATTCCCAAGTGTTCCATTATTGAAACCCACATGTGTACCCATCTTAATGATAACACATTCCCCTTGCATAAATCCCACACACATGCCCATACAAAAACATCCACTTGTGAACCATGGAGATCGAGGAACATAGAATGGTTTTCAAAATTCTTAGAAACTGAGATATATATTTCTGATACATGGATCCCTCAGTATTTATATTTTACATAGTTAATGACCCTAATAAAAAGATCACCCCAATACCTAGTTTATGTACCCTAATACTTCATCAACTCACTTATGTGATATTAGAATCAAAACTTATAAGAAATTAAAGAATGAAATTTTTATTTTATTTGTATCTTAATTTCATACACAAAACCCTCCTGATCATCCACTTCTTCCATGTCTTAAAAATACTAAGGTAAAATAACTAAATAAAGAAGATCTCCATGAAATAAAGGTGTTATTCAATGGTTCCTAGCTCGATATACTTTAGGATGGTCATGCCCAACCATCAAGTATTCACTTGGGAACAACACTCAGCTAGGTCACATACCTATGTGCAGTGGTCCCATCTCTCTAAAGTGTCTTCCCTAACCCTAATATAGTAAATTTTCTATGGTCCTTACCTAAAGGAGGTGTTTTTCTTGTTAATTATTATTTTCCATGAGATGAGCCCTCTCCCAAGTCACCAAACTAAATGACTACTTTATATTTCATCCTAATAGATACGTATTCCTAAATAGACCAACTTGTCTGAGGTTTTTATTATAAGAGAGTTCTTTATCCTAACCCACATATATGGGATTAGCCTTTACCCATATCTTAGGATGTTCACCTCATGGTATATAATAACCCTATAATCCTACCACATTCATCAATTTCATCTAATATCTCAACTATTAGTGGTCAAACATCCAATATAATTACCTTATTCTATCAAATATATTATGTTATAATGTAAACCACAAAGGAAAACTCAAGAATAAGAGATTATCATTTATCTCCTAAAAACCCAAGGCATCGAAGCCAAAACTATAAGACATAATAGTCTCAATATCAAAAACATAAAATTCACTCTAATGGTCCTTGTAACATGATATTAAAAGGAATGATTTTAACTAAGATATGTCATTGAATTATATGGATTTTTGTTATCTTTATAATGATACATATGCAACACTTTCATGGGATTAATATTATCATTATAACACCTCACTCCTCCTTTTATTCCATATGCCTCCTCGGATAGAGTTGAATTTTATAGTTTTTTCAAATGTAGAATAAAATTTTTTAGTAATAAAAATACATAGATTAAACTATGTTTCAACACAATTCCCTTACATAATGTTCTTTTAAGTGTATCAAATATAATTAAATCTCTTCCATAAAAGGGTATCCTGTGTTTTTACTGAGAATTATATAAAAAACATGACTTAAATCATTAGAATGTGTAGAACTATATAATAATTCATTTTATTGGATTATTCGACATACCATACCCTTCTTATGGCACATAAATCTCGAGAAAATTACGTAAACTATAAGAATGAAGGTAAAAATATAGAAAGAAAAATCATGAGGCCATTATGTTTTTTATAATGAAAAATATTTATTAGCCATGTATTCTCAAATATGATTCTACATAGACGGGTTTACTGTTTATTAATTCCCCACAAAATCAGAAAGGATCATTTTTCAAATGGATGGTCAGGGGTTAATCTCCTGAACAAACCTAGATGTAAGATCCCATTTTTCTCAGGTATATCTCTCTCATATTTTTTTTTCAAACATCATTAGATCGTGTTTTTCCTGGTCATTATTACATGGTGGTTTTTTTTAATCGTTGATGTAAATTTTATTTAATAAACATAGACTTTGGTTTCATGGAAACAAGAGAAAACTAGGTAGGATCCACACACAGATCCATTGTTGGGATAAATGACATAATGACCATGTATGTATGTTTATTTGGATAATGGAGTTTGGGTATAAATTGTTAGTGTTTCACCAAGTTATCTTCATAATTTTAGAATCCTTAATGGGGGTGTTCTTGTTTTTTGTATGGAAAATGTGAAAATATATAGGCATGACATTTATATGATGGGTACATGGGGCACTCATTGTTTAAAGTTTTGGAAAATTAAATACCAGTCCAAGGAGATTGGTTTTTAATTGTATCGATCTAAAAATTAATACATAATATGTAACGAAATTAAACATCATGGGATTTCTATAGTAGTAGTTTTATGTGTGTCATGCATTTGATATTTTCTCATTCTCACTTGTAGCTTTCTCCTATCAAGCCTATGAAGGCTTATAAGAGATTTTTGTGTTCTTTAATAGATTCCAGACATCATGATCATTCATCTAATCCCTAGTAAGTGGTTTTGGTTAGGTTTTATCTTCTCTCCCTTCATTATCAATCCATTGTAGTGTAACCCTTGACAGTGAGTTTTGTTGGATTGGATCTTGATCATCATTGATCTATTTTCTCCATGTGACCTAATTTACCTTTCATCTTTGAGGATTTTTTTCATTTGAATGAGTTATGTTCTTCACCAGATAAATGATTGGTTCTGAAACATTTTCCCTATGGTTTGATAAATTTCTATTATGTGCACTATTGTCATTTTACCAATATAATTTTATCTTGAATATATTTAATGATGAATTTGAATGTCCATGATACATTTGTATCCAATAGGTTATTGACCAGGATTGTGGCTAAAATTTATGTGATTTAACCCATGATTATAAATGAATATATTAATGGATTTAATTTTGTTTAAAATGGTATGTATTTTTGGGTGATTTCTTGATATAGACTTACCTTAAATTCGCCGAATTATTGAAATAATTAGACTATTGTTGATTTATTCTCAAAGGACAAATAAATTTTTTAATTGAATTATGAATGGTAATTTTTATAATTCACCACTGATCCTTATGATATGATATTTTTATGCCCTTATTTCTATGAAATGTGTTGTTATTTTCTATTTTGAAACACTTATATAGGGTGTTGGACTTCTTCCACACGTTTAATTTCTTATATAGCAAGATATGTCCAGTGACTCATATTAAAATGAATATATTATAAGACATTCCTTGTTACTCATGATGAAATTATTTTATTTAGTACAATTCATAGTGATTCATGTTGAAATTATTAAATATTGAGCTAGGCCCTGAGACCGGTTGGAATGCTTATATACCGAGCATGGCCCTAACACAAGATAAAATAATTATACACCAGTCATGGACCTAATTGAATGATGGAATTATTAAATAGAGGGTTATGACCCATATTTTTTTTAATTTATATCATTTTTATAAGTTTAGGGTTGGAAAGGTCTCAAGACTTGCTTATAGTCTACAATGATTCATGTTTTGACCAATAAGACCTTGGAATATTTCCAATGATAGACACTATGTTGGCATGATATTTCACATCCCGAAGAGTCTCAGAGAATTGATTTAAAAAAAATTAAATATATTTTTTCACAAGTACCCAGTTTCTCTTGAAAAATGTATATCTTGTGAGTGGAGTCTTGGACCAGATATCTGATGTTGGAGTTGTGTTCAAAATATATTGTTTACCACAACGAAACAGTAATTCGTCATCACAGAGACAATGGAAAAAAGGTTAGCTGGTGGGGCCTCCTTTCATGTAATTATTAATTACATGAAAATTTATTTAATAATTTAACCTAATATATACCACCTTCCACTTGGTAACATGAAACGAGAAGGATAGGTTACTCCTCTCCCTTCCCCATTGGTTATGAATGAAAACCGAGTTGAATCGAAGTAGAGAATCACTATCGATCTCCGTTCTTATCAGTAATCATTTTCATATTGAGGATCTGAATGATCCGAGCATCGTTCTCCACCTGAATCATCCACATATCACTCTTGATGTTGGAATATTTTATTTTTAGTCCAAAACCCCTTTTTTACATTTTTATGTTTAGAGAGAAATATTAAAAAATTTAGGGGTACCTTTTAGGTTGATATGTGGATCTCATGGGATACCTTCGTGAGTCGGGTGAATCTCATGGTGACTCCAATCTATAATTACAATCTACATGGAATGTAGTCCATTGATACATTTTTTGTATCACATATTTTTTATGGAAGATGGATTTTCAGTATTACAAGCCATGTAAAAGGGTAACATGTTGTGTAGTGACCCCATGTCATATGGCTAGATGACATGGCTAGGATATCCGTGTAATAGTATCTAGACATAAAAAAGTACTTGAAAAATGTAAATAAAATGAGGTTCTTGACATGGGAACGATTAGAACACATGATGAAGTGGTCATTTAACCCATACATTCCATGTAGTATAGGATGCAAGACATGTGAGGGGAACAGCCAGCCAAGCTGTATGAAGGAAGAACATAGCCCGGGGCCCGATGAGGTAGAAAACATAATGTACTATATTAATATCCCATGCACACCAACATGTATGATCGAAGCTATGTGATCAGGATACATGGCCAATTGAACGGGAGAGTCCAAACACAGTGTAGGGTCAAGTGTATGTCAGGTACTTTTAAGGGACTTGTATAATATCATTTATCGTGCGTATCTACTTCTCTAAAACTCATATTTAGATTAATGAGTAGCCTAAACTATGTATTTTATTCATGTTAGAAGAAATGGTGTCCTCTATTTGACTTATGAGGTATGATGTTGTTTTTTAGCACAACACTTGTGTATCCATGCTTAACATTGAGTATGGATAAGATTGTACTACTGGGTTTTCATCAGGGTCAGTACCCTTCCCTTTTACATTAGGATGTGGATAATTTAGAATCTTTATTCCATTAGAGTTGTGCTATCCTATATAATTAAGTCATAGGTCATGTCCATGGTGGTATTAATATACAATGTATGATTTGTGTGATGCCCCTTTCAGCAGAACTTAATTAATGTTGTAGGTTATTGTTGTTTATAATGAGAGATGCTGAGACTATTACATAAATTTCATATCGGTACATAGGTTCACCATATCATTTATATTGATGGATACAATTCTACCCTATCGTTATAGGGTGTGGGACCTTCATACTTGATGGCCGGATATAGTATTTACTCCCCTATTTGACAAGGTTTAAGGTCCTGTATCCATAGAGTTGGTACTCACATACTATTTTAGGGAATAGGTCCTCCATTAAGAGACTATAAATAGAGTGGGTTCTCCCTTTATGTTATTAGAGTGAGGGTGCACTATAATTAGAGTTAGAATGCCCATGACGTTCTACGGTGTTGTTCCCCCATACATATTTTTTTTCTTGTAGAGTTTGTAATAACATGTCATAGAAGGGAGTGGGTCCTCTAGATGAGGGTTGGTACACACCTATCATGTCAGGGTGTTGGCCCCATATAGTAAACGTGTTGAAGGATTATTTCACCCCATTCATACTAGGGTGTGGGTCTTCTAGCCACAGAGTGGTACTCCTCTATTAGACTAGGGTGGGGGATGTCACTAATAGAGTTGTACTCCCCCATATCTGAGAAGTAGCGAGGAGAGGTTCCTCCCCTAAAGATAGTGATCTATCCACATTAGAGTATAATTATGCAAATTGGGACCCCTCACTGGTTACATGTGATACATGGTTATGAGTTAATCCACTCTCAATGAACTGAGTAACATAGTACTTCATACAGGAGTAGAAGAGGTTTTGTTCGTTAGTAAGGAGATAATAAAACCTCTAGTATAGGTCAGTGGAGAGGTGTAAGTCCCTCCATTATCTCTACTTTGAGAGTATGCACGTTGTTTATATTCTAGAGTATCACTTCCTCAACTGTGTGGATTGGTGGGAGTAGTTCCTCTCCAATTTGCTTCCTCTATATTTTTATGGGTTAAAGGAAGAAATATATTGACCTATGGTTCTAGGAAAATGTTTTAACTTTTAGAATGTTCCTAATAGGGAACATTATCTCAGATGTAACATCAAGAATGGTAGAGTTGGTCTTGAGGGATTTTATCTCACAGTGGGGTTCCATCTAGGATGGATTATCTCCTGTTATTATATCTTCTAGTTATTCCTTTCCTTCAAACCTTCACATAAATAATATTATGGGATATGAGGTCAGAACCTATTTAGACTTAGATTCTGAGAGGGTTAATCTGGGTGATTTTTTGGATTTATTATGATGTTTTCATGTGTCAGGGTTTACACCCCTTATGTACTGATCTGACTAGTCCCGTATAGACATGGAAGGTTTGAGATGGAGTTTCTCTCTCGATTGGTTCCCACATTCTTGGTTGAGTGGACGTTTTCCTTTTAGTTTATCACTTTTATTTTGGGACTTTTTTGGGCACCTAATTTGTATTACTTCACTAATGAATAGACATGTTTTTCTAGCACATTTTCTATCTTTTGTAGACCAAAAAATTTTCAATAGTGTCCCTAGAGGACCTAAGGTAGGTGGAACTTAGTGAGATAGACCGACCGAGGTGTTTACTGAAGCTGGGCTGAGGATCTTTTTGGTAGTTTCATCATGTCAGTGATCCCATCCCTATATGTAGGTTTGTCACTTTTATAATTTTTGGTGGGAGTTTTTTTTTCACTTTATATATTTCATTAATTTTTTTGTACACTGGTTTGGGATAGATTTATGCATGCATTTTATTTTTAAACATTTCATGTATCTACATTGTTGCATTGCGGAGTTTGTGGGTGAGATGGTACATGTAGATTTGGAAAAGGCCTACCCATCTCTTTGATATGCATACTTGGAACTAGTTACTAGTTCGTATCCTATTTGAGGTGGTATTGGGGAGTTTTGGCCCTGCCCCATTGGGTCGGGACATGATAGAGTGTAATCAGAGCAGGTTCCACTTTGGGACCACAATGCCATGTGCTTAGTTTGTGTTTCGTATGAATAGTGTTATGATGTTTCATGTTTGGATCTGATATAAGAGGTTCTAGTTTTGGTGTGATGACCAACATATTCATTCCACAGAACCCTGATAACGTGCTTTTAAAATTTGTACTTTAGGACACTAGTATTAGGAAAATAATGGTACATAGTTTTTCTTTTTATTTTTCCTTATTGTGTTATCTCCCTAGATATACTATTGGATTGTAGTACATCTTGTTTCTATTTCAAGATTCCACTGAATTGAAAATGAAAAAGGGTTCCATAGTAGGATTATAGTGATGATCTGCCTGATAAAAATGATTCAATGTAGGGATCTAGTTCTGAGGTGATACCTCCGGGTGGTCCGTCATTTGAGCTACAACTCACTAAGAAGCTTATTATGCCAGAAAATTAGGCTAAGTATACATATACGATGAGTGTATTGTATGAGTTCCATATGAAATAACCTATGAATAATCATGGTGATTTAGATCCTAGGCAGCCAATGAATGGATCGAGGTATCTAATGAATGAATTAAAAGAATTCAAATTATGTTATTCAGATAGTGAGGAATCCTCTCGATCATATGGATGTCTTAGAGGTGATCCGTATATATTGTTTTTAAAGGTAATGGTTTAATTTATTAAATTGTTTCCACGATGAGGGGATTCTCAGTTGGGTGGAGTTGAAGATACTCTTCATGGGAGTGTTTTACAAATATATGTTGAGATTAGTGTGAATCCATGAGCTTCTGCAGCTTTGGCTAGGTAGCATGACTATGGTAGATTACTCTGTGAGGTTCACAAACCTATCATGTAACTACTTGGATATGTTTTGGTACCCATTAATTAGAGCTAAAAAATCTGATAAGTTCCTATGTAGGGTTGTCTGGGATGGTTCGATATGCATATGATTTCACTCATATGTGGGGTTACATGAGGTAGCTCTGGTAATGGAGAGATTCTTGGAGGATGGATGAGTGGATGATGTCCATAGTGATGGTAAAAATGTTGAGGCATCTGCAATATCTAGAAAATAGAAATAGAAATTATTATAGCATAGGTGGCATACCAATTCAAATCCTTAGACACATTGATCTGTAGTACAAGATCCACCATAGGGATTAGGTTAGACATAAGAGAGGTACTTTAATACTTGTGATGGCTGAGAAAATATTGTATGATATTATTCAACCCTCTGTGCTACGGAGAGGGATCTGGTTGACAAGCCTCCTTGGAAGAGGCAGTGTTTGGAGTAGGGAGTTCTACAAGATGTTAGACAAGGGGGAGGAGTAGGGAGAGAAGTAGGAGGTGGTATGTGGTTTAATGTGTTTCTACCACCAACCCCAAGTGGTCCATTCACCGATAAGGGAGACGGTGGAAGAGGAAGAGGACCGGTACAATCTATAGGGGACTTTGAACTAGAATCATTGAGGATGAATAGAGGTTCACTATTTTACCTTTCCACTATTTTTAGTAGAAATTTTTATACTATGTTGTGAGGTACCATTTTATTTTCTCTCATTACTAGAGGTTTAAACTAGGTTGATGTAGGATATTGGTATAACCCTGTGTTGTTGTTGTTGTTGTTTGACATAGCATTGATTATGTGAGGGAGAGGGTACCTTCACCCACCAACATATTTTTTTCAATGCATGTAAAACTATACATGTTACTTAGTTACTCCCAATGAGTACAATATCAAGGTGTTGTGGTCGAGTCCCTCTATATTGTGTGTTCATTTTTGGGAAAGGTGTTAGTGGATTTAAGTAAAGGTCCCAATAATACCTGGTGTTATTATTTTTTCATCCCGTAGTTTGTTTAGACTCTTGTTCTTTGTGTCATATTTGTACATGATATGGTCAAGAAGAACATGATGTAGTTTGGCATATTTTTGGACACACAAGAAGTAGGTACACTTTACCCATTGATACATGTTATTGTGACATAACCAAAACTATGTGGGTGATTTGTTGATTCCCAAAGAAGATAGTTTTGAGGATTAGAGGATGAGTTCCTTGAAATTATGTGATCAAGGTTGGGTTGTGTGATTGAGTGTCAGAGTTGTTCCTCACATTTATAGTGGAGTTCTTCAACATAACTCCTTTTTTTTAAAAAACACGGTAGATGTAGATCAGTACTTATAACTCTTCCATAGTTTTAAAGTTAGACTCTTTGATGTTTCAACAGTGTCGATTTGTTTCATACCATCCATAATTAGCTATGATGACACTACTGGGTGTGGCGGGGCTTCTATATTGGTAAGTTGTGTTACAACTAGTGGTTCAAAGATGAAGGGCCCAGTAATAACCAATGTTAACACTTGGGAATCCATATTTCTTTATTTGTGCCCTCATGTGCTCATAATCAACCATGGTTTAAAAACACATGAGATAGTTGTGGTGTAGTTCATCCACGAAGGATAAGAATTATGTGGTTATGTCGGTATTTGTGTCAGGTTAGATATGAGTTGTACCATAAGACCCTTTGACTATAGCATGACCATCATGCCTAGTTTTATTTCACATATCATATCTGAGAACATAGGTTCTATATCGTTTCAAGATGTGAACCTGGTTCGAGCTGGAAATCAGTGTAGTTTGTCCTTGGTTGTTTCGATGAGTACGTGGTTTGAAGCATCACAAAAACCCCTAATGAGCTCGCTAGCATGGGAGTCCTAGTAGAGAGATTAGTTTCTTTAACTTATACCTAGGATTTCTAATTTTTATAAAATGATTCATTAAGTTGGAGAGAATTAAATGACTTAGATGTTGACCTATACGCCTTTAAAATATTCCTAAAAATATTCTCAATGTTAGGAACTGAGTTTTTTTGGGATTCTGGGGCCCTGGTGGTCATAGAGCAGTTAATTTAAAAATATTAAATATATATTTTCATGATCACACTATTTATCTTGAAACATGGATAAATATTTGGAGGATTATCATATCAGAAATATGAGGTCGTGGTTTAGATTAGAAAAAAATTCTGACAATAGGCATGACTTGTCTGACCAGGGGGTTTTGATGGACGTGAGTTAGCAGGGCATTGTATGGTAAATTTTTTAATTAAAATAAAATTTAATTACTAATTAAACAAAAAATATATTCCCTCACCCCATACCCTTGAATGAACTAAACATGTAAGAGAGAGACTCCTCTCCCTCCCCCTTCGGAGATAGATCAAATCCTTACTGATTCCAAGAAATGAATCACTTTCGATCTCCATTCTTGGTGGTGATCATCATGTGATGAGAGAGAAGCACGATCCATGTATTGGTCTAAACAAAAATATTCATAATTTATCCCTTGATATAGATAGAATTTGGTTTTTCCTTCCCCCTTCATTTATCAATGGTTTAGGGTTGTAGAGCCCAATTATGAATTCTAGATATCCATCCATGGACGATCTAAATGTTTCTTGGAAAACTAGATGGAATCATGTGAATCTATAGGTGATTACCATATAGAATTAACATTTAAATGGTTTTTAGTTCAATGATACATGCCATGTAACTCATCATATTCAAGGAATATTACTTTTGGGGACTACACTCTGTGTACCAGGATTACAAACCGTTTAGTGACCCCCTCTCCTGTGGCCATAGGACGTGGCCCATGATAGTTGTGTAACTGTACATGATCACATAAAATTACACAACAAAGTAAACAGACATCAAGTTTTGGACACAAAAAGGGGTATACCACAAGACCATGTAGTCTTTTATCCCAAACACGGTGTGTTGTATGTGATGCACGACATGTGAGGGACGCAGTTATCCGATCCATGGGGAGGAAGAACTCAACTCGCGGTCAGGTGAGATAGGAAACATTTTTTACTAAATTTACACACTATGTAAACCTACATTTTTGATCTAATAAATTTGAGAGGGATACATCACAAGGTGCATTGGTTAGTTTGTATGTTGTGTGGGCTCAAGTGCACGTCGTGTAATTTTTGGATATTTTATTGAGATCATATTTCCTAAGTATCTCCATATCTATTACTCATAATATTTCTTATGAGTAAAGAATACTAAGTATATCTTCATGTATAAGGTTATGTTGGAATCCATTTCATCTTACGAGGTACAATGTGGGCTGTTTTGATCATGACTCTTGTGTTTCGATGTGTAATTATGAGAAGTAATCGGTGCGGATCACCAGGTTTACATCGGGGGTTATACTCTTCTCTTTCACCTTAGTGTGTCGATCCCCTATACTATTTATGCCATTAGAGGAGTGGATTCAAATATAATTAATGAATGGATCCCCTTCCCATGGTGGTGTTGTGAGATGACGTATGATAATCATGACACTCCTTTCAGTGGATCTTGACTGATGTTGTAGATCCGTGTGATTTTTAAAGAGATATGATTGGACTAGTAATCCCCTATTGCATCGGGTCATGGGATAGATATATCATTTGTATTATTCAACAAATCACTCCCCTATATTACCAGGGTATAGTCCCCCCATACTGGTCTTCTAGATTGAGTAGTTACTTTCTGATCGGACTAGGGTATATGCCCTCTATTAATGGAGTTGGTACTCCCCTACTGTGTTCTGGCACAAATCCTCTAGAAATGAATTATATATTGATTAATCAATACCCTATTGTGGTAGGGCGATTTTATTCTATATTTTTTTTCATAACTCCCTTGTCATTTCATGGAACATTCCCTCTATACGTGTTATTTTACGGCAAAGTTGGTACTCCCCTATTATAGCATGGAGTGTCTATTCTCGCATGAGGTAGGTACTTCACTGTTGTGTTATGTTGCGAGTCCCCCATAGAAATCGAGATGGTAGTGTAGTAATAACCTATCATATTAGGGTTCAGGTACTCAATATATATATTGGTACTCCTTTATTAGACCATGGTGATGGTCTTCACCAATGATGTAGTACATACCCATCATTGAGTAACAATGGGGCTCAGGTCCAACATTGAAGTTTGTTCTCACTCTTCTATTTAGTGAAGTTATAATTATCGGTCCTTTCCAAAAGTTATATATGATATATAGTTATGATTTTGTTCTCCAATAATGGATTACGTTGAGGTCCAGTTCATACAAGATAGACAAAAGATTCACAGGTAAGTTAGGAGCTAGTACTCCCTTGACTATAGGAAAGTGGTGAGGTGTGTATCCCTCAATCACATCTCTGTAGAGTGGATGTGTGTGGTTCATAGTATTGAACACCACTTCTTCAATTGTGTGGATTTTTAGGGGTGGGACTCTCAAATTATGTTTATGTACCTTGTGTTTGGTGCAAGGTTTTAATATAATGACCTATGATGTCGAGGACTATATTTTTACCTGGTAGGTTCATACAATTGGAGTGTGTTCTCTCAGATGTACCATTGGGAATGGTAGAGTTTTTCTAATGGGTTTTATCTCTCTGAGTAGTGCTATCTAGGATGCTTGAGCTCATGGGGAGTGTTCTCATGGATTTGTGTTACCTTTGATCCTGTTTTTAGGAACTTTTTGTTGGTTATGAGGTTGGTATCTCATGATACTTGGATTACGAGACAAGTATATTTGGATTATTTCTAGGAGTCCTTGTGATGTTGTCACATGTCTAGGATGACACCCATTGTGGACTGAGATGACCGGTCATGTATAGTTCATGATGGTTTGAGGTAGAGACTCTCTCTCGATTGGGTTCCCCATATCTAGGTCGAACAGACTGTGGAGTTTTGGATTCTCCCTTTTCATTGGGGTTTTTGCAGATCCTATAGTGTATTCTTATACACACCTCTGCACTGGATTTTTCTGCACATTTATGTGTTGTGTAGACCATAGGATTTTTGACGGAGTCCTTATAGGACCTGAGGCAAGTGATACTTAGTGATCTCGACTGACCCAGGTGTTTATCGGTGCTAGGATGAATAGATATTGGGTAAATTCATTTTCTTAGAGTGATCCCCTCTTTTTGAGTAGGATCAACTATTTTACTGTGTTTTGTGGGTTTTCTTTTTTCCTCATTATGATTTCATTTATTCAATTGTACTCTATTTTGGTATAGATGTTTGAATGAATTTTAGTTTCTATATTTTTATATCTATGTACTATTGCATCACGGTTTTTTGATTATGTTCATAGAGGTAATTAAAGAAAATGACTCACCATCTATTTGATATGCCTACATGGTGTTAGTTTTTATCCCCTGGCCTATTTGAGGTAGGATTGGGGAGTTTACACCGAGTCCCTATCACTTCGGGTAATGAAAAATACATTCATTCATGGCACTGAGGTGGTATTTCTTATTCCATGGTTATATGGTTATGGTTGGAAAGTAATTATACATGCTTATAGACATTCAAAAATAGGTCCCATGTATGTATCTGGGTTATATTTTAATTTTATAACTAATTAATACACTATTTTACTACATTATTACATACACTTATTATAAAAAACATTATGTTTGGGCATATTAGTTTCGACCTACTTAGTTTTCAGACACACTATTTGGGAAGTCGCTTCCTACCCAATAAGATTATAGTGATGTAGGATTGTACAATGTAGGGGGACCTTGTTGTTGATTGGTTTCTTTTTGGATTGACTTGAGTTTGGATATGGGTCCAAGAAGGTGTTCAAAACTTTGGTATTCTGTGTCTTCAATTATTTTATTTTTAATACGTCTAACATGAAATCCAGTTACATTCTAGCATGAAATGAAAATATTCAGTAATTTTTTTTGATTGTTCAGTTGGATTTATTTTTGTTTTTTAATATATTGTAATGTTTCCATTATTTTTTCACTCTAATATTTATTCAATTATCTATATTTAATATTTATGTTTTTCTATAAATCTATAACCTAGTGTAACAATATCCGTGATATACTTACCACACCGTTGCAACTAGTTTGTAGCCAAATTCATACGAGGAGGTGTACTTAAGGTCTCAAAACCAAATCGTATTGGCCATGTGATTGAGTTCCTGATTAGGGTATGTTAAAAAGTGGTTCCATAAAAGACTTGGTTTCTTTTTGGTTTCTTTACTCTCTAGGATATTTTAAAAGGACACTTGGATGTATCAGGACGTGGAAATGTCTTGTTCAAGGGACTAGTTAACCCATGTAAAGGAAAAAACCTCCGTTCCTATGGATATGATAGTTATTCATAATGTTTTATTGTTAAAGTTCATGTTATTCTAACTTATGTGATTCACATGTTTTGTGGTGTTATCATGTAATGCTATTATTTTTTCTTGATATTATACTCATGGATCAGTTTGATGTGAGATGCATATGAACTAATCTTGGTAGGAACATAGGAATATATATTGATATGCATTGTTCTTGATAAATAAATATTTATTAAATGTGATATATACATTGGTTCTCTATTTGAATCACTTTTTGAGGTTTTCGTTGTTAATATGAGATACATATTATATCTAAAAAATAAAATATATATTCAGTTTTTCATGATAAAAAAATTATAATACATTTTTAAGTAAACCATCAGTCATTGGTTCTCTATTTCAATCACTTGTTGAGGTTTTCATTGTTGATAGCTAGTGTTATAAATAATTTTTTTATATCTTGAAATGCCTCCTCATACTCATCGAGCTAAGTGTTAAGAGAGCTATTATATGCAATATCAAAACATAGTTCAACAGGATATTCCTATAGTTCATGAGTATTAGATGGTTTTTCATCATTAGAAAATCTTTTAGAGGGTCATGATATCCATGGAATGAGATATTTTTTACATCGTGCCTTCGATGTCTGAGCTAATGATAGTGTTCCTATTTTAGTAACTGTGTATGTTCACTAGTGAGTGAGGCCCCCATACAACTATGTTTTGGATGAATTCATCCTATGAGATATTTATGAATCTTGATACACACATATATAATAGGGTGATGCTTGATATATATATTCTCCATGGACCAGCCAAGAATTGGAGGGGAACTCTGGAGTAGGAAGTAAACAATGAGGAGTTATCCTAGAAGTTATTCAAGATGAAGTTCATCTGCAACTTTTGTACTTATATTTTTATGGATGAAAAGGATCATAAGTTCTCGAACCTGACACTGTAGGGTATATCAATTCTAAAATATGTTCATAGTTTCATCAAACTACAACACTCTGTACCTTCTTTGGTAGATTATGAGAGTTCTATGGTGATATGTTTTCAGTATGGTCTTCACGACGATATCAGGTCATAGGTGAATGTATTCTGTCTTAGGTATTTTCAAAATGTGATGATCCATTAACCTATCACAAATGATAATCTAAGATAGTCCCTAAGTATAGGTCATTCTATTTCAATTAGGAAAACTATGAATTCTTCTTCAAGTGGAAATTAACATAGTTATGAATGTCATTTCTAGGGAAACAGTGGGAAGAGAAGTCAAGGAAGTGCAAATATATCTCAGAATCGTATTCCACTATGGTTATATTAGTATGGAAATAAAGGCCACAAATGGCCTTAGCATACATACCCTTAATTATAGGTTCATTCATATGGAATATTCAATGACCTAAAAATTATTTCAAGGTAAATCCAATAAAAAAGTGTGTTATTTGAATATGAGTAGAATTTCAGTCTGGGAGGGACTCAACTAATCCTCATCAAATAGGTAGATAGTGTTCTATAATATGTTCTAAGAGAGGTAGGGGACATGGTACACCCTGAAGGAATGGCAGTACCAAGAAATGGGTATTTATTACGGGAGTCAGGATGGAGCATTGGGAATATGGATACATGACCATCTACTATTTGAGGTATGATTATCATTTCATCTACCCTTTCTTGTGATTTTTTTGATATAAGAAAATCATATTACTTTTTTATCAAATATATATAACAGTTTTGTTCTTGAATGTTGAAAACCAGGATGAGTTCTTGACCATTGATACACCATTGTGAGTGTGACCATAGAATATCAAATATTGTAAGGTGTATTCTATAGATATTAGTGGTTACCTTTTCTATTGGGAGCCATTCATTCTAGAAACAAAAATATTTTATTTGATCCTTGTAATGAATTAGGTGGATATATAGTAGGACTACATCGATTATTACCAGAGGAGAGTTAGAATTTTATCTCTAGAAGTAGGTATCTATTCTCACCAGGGTGAGTGGGATCTTCAGGCTGGTCCTGCAAGACCATTTTGGTGCAGATTGGAATATCTCACGACTTAGATATCATGTCCTTCTCTATATAATAGTTCAATGGTACAACATTATTTTCCTCTATTGCTATTCTATTCTCAGGAAATCATTCCTAACAAGTTTTATGGATTACTAAAATGTCCTCGCATAATTTACCACTAAAGAGATATCAGAACCAGTGGGTCGCATGGCCTCAAGCATGCCTCATCATATGCTAGAGGCTTCTGAGAAGAAACAAGGGTCTCAGATGGTTATATTGGGGATAAAATACACTAATATCATAGTTAATTTTTTTTATCAGATAATAAATAATATATAACTCTAGATGTGGTAACAAGATAAAGACATGAAATGGAAAAATAGTTTTCCATTTCCACATTACATTAATACACGTATGAAAAATGATTATACATGTAAAAGAGGTAAGAAATTAAAATATAAATAAAATTTAATAGAATAATAACTTCCCATCGGCTACCTCCAAGAGAATCTTGATCATTGCCTCTATCCTATTATCCTAACTCCCATGTACAAGAAAGATAACTCATGAATAAGTACATGTCCAGAAAACATTTGTTCTACTCAGGTATTCAAGTGAAATGGAGTCCCGAGAGGTGTGTGAGATATAAATCACTATAGGCCAGTACCCAGAATGTGTTTCCCAATTAATTTCATGCAATAAAAAATATTTATTTGTAGGTTATATGAAATAATAAACAATACTTAAATAATAACAAAAGTTATATTAGGTTCTATCTGGAGACTTGGGCTACTCTACCAGCTTTGAATCACTATCAGAAATTATGACTGACCAATAATTATATCTATTTAGTAATATTGTTATATATATATATATAATTTATAAATTTCATCTACCTAAATTAACCAAGTGTGTATCAACACCTAACATCTATATACCTGGAATAATATTGCCAAATTTACTAAGGCATAACGCATGCATCCATAACCGGTCAATTGGTCATAAAAGATAATTTCATAGGGCACATTACCAACATCCCTATAGAGTTTTATATAATATGCTACATAAGATGGGTTGGTGAGTGATTTCTTATGGAAACACCTTAATCAAGGAATGTGGCGTGTAAAACCCTCCATCCATATAGTATCAATGGTGCAAGACACCATTCTTAATGCCTGATATAAGGGAGTATGACGAACCAAGCTCAAAGAAACCCTTACCACACTCCATATCCTATGTAAAAGGATTAATCTTATTTTTAATATATGTAATGAAGAAAAAAATATCATTCAACTTATTTATGAATCCTATATCAAGGCATTATCATATTTATAATGCAATTCAGGAGGCCATACCTCTCATGATAGTCGTTTATATAATCCCAATAGAACAAGGGAATTCTCTTTAAATTAGTAAGCTAAACGTGTGCTAAATGGATTTTCCTTTCCACTTTTTAAATTTAATTCCATTAAATTTAAACACTTACATAAATTCATGGAATACAAACTATTGAGATAAATCTATTAAAATTAATACATTTTATTTACTTAAACAAAAACTGACAATTCAATAACAAAGAAAAAAGAGTCACAGGATAGGTTCTCCTTTAATTGAGGAAAATTACCTATATGGGTAATATACATTATGTATTAGGTGATGTCAAACAAAAATATGGTTCTTTTTGTCTAATGTAAAAATATAATAAAATAGGGAAGTTTCATTTAAGAATAACAAAACAGGCCATATACTATCTTTCCACTTATTAGTCTCTAACATTAATGAATAAGAAAAACTCCATGAAATAAACCAAGAATGATGTAAATAAATAATAATTAGATTTTATCTTTGAGTAAAATACACCTCATCCAAGGGGTTTTATTATAAAATCAAGACACTGTTTGTGAACAATTAATTTTAAAAAATTAAACATCATTTCAAGAGTCATATTAAAATAACGGTAAGGAAAAACATTACTTAAAACCATACAACAAAGGATAAAATCTCATGATGGTGTAAAAATATATCAATTAATCCATTATTTAATTTAAGGTAGAATGGAAAGGGACCCTACCTAATGAAGAAGATGACTAGGTCTAAGACTTCAGAACTTGATGTTTTCTCCGGTGACCACTCAAAGTTTCTCTTTCCCACCCCGAACATTTGATCATTCTCATATACAGACAGACATTTGGCCCCTATATACATATTCACAAGTCCATGAATATATACAAGGGGATTTTAAAATACTTTCTTATATAATAATATACCAGTTCAGACTTACACACATATTAATTTTTCATATATATATATAAATAAGCATACCTAGCCCCGATATATATATATATATATATATATATTCCACCAGCTGTGAAAATATATATATATATTACAGTGGACCCCAAATATAAATTCATACATATGAATACCCAGGTTAGTCTCCTTTGTCTATGGTGACTTGAACCAACCTCAATGATGACCAAGATGCAAAAAAAAAATTCAGAACCCTAAAATTACAGAATCCCGAGATTAAATTAGGAAAAAAGAAAAGGTAGATGAACACATACCTCAAATTGATGTCAGGTGAACCAAAACTACCCAAAGATCATTTTCATTTCTTGAAGATGTCACAACTCATAAGTAGAATCCCAGAGAGACAAACTGAACACAATATCAATAGAATAAAAAATTTAAATTTTTTATTTAACCATGACATAGGGTTCAAGAAAATGACACCATTAATTGAGGAGAGGTAAAATCTTCCAACTATGGGAAGATAAGGGTTCCATGAATCTTAACTAGAAACATCAACCAAGAAACTACATAAATATGGTGGAATATTCATATAGGGAGGATGCCAAAAGAGAGGATTTGTGCACGCCATGGTAGAATGGTGGGTGTGCTACACATGATGGGCAATGGGAGACCCCATTGGGGTTTTCCAAAACCTATCTTCATGCTAAAAATAAATGTAATAACAATAACAAGAATAAGCATCATCATCAAAGATAATAATAATAATATTATTACTATTAAAACATTTCATTAGTTTTTTTTATTTTTAACTTAATTAATTTAATTTCTTAAAATTAATTGAGAATAGTTTGGGTCACACGGTTAGTCAAACTATGCACCAACTATGTGATGAATTTTGAATATGTACAGCATAGGTGGCACTACTAGTTTGGGATAGGTGCATGATTGGGGTAAACAATGTATAGCCCATGCACCTCACATCATCTCGCAACCATTATCAGCTCTATTTTCTACTAGGGGATACATTGATTTAGACTAACCATGTGCCTTGTTCAGATCACCCAAACCATATCTTTTGGGGACCCGGTACTCCTAAAACTTGAAGAGACACCTGAGGGGCCTTTCGACCATTACCCAAGTCTAAAAAACCACATAGAGGTTTTTTCAACTAATATAATTGTGTTCTAAAGTTTGATTTCAAAAATGGCCCATCAAGTAAATGAAAAACAACAAATTCCTTTGGAATTTCACTTTTTCTCAAAACTCAGGTCGTTACAACCTCCCCAAATTAGAGCTTCTTTTCCCAAATAAGCCTTCGGGAATAATGAAATAATCACCCGAACAACATGGTTAGTGAATTCTCATTCAAATAGTCATGTTACATTTCTAAACTCCCAATGCACCATTAATAAATTCTCAAGAATACAACACTTAATCTACAAAAACTCAATCCAACACTCTTTTTCCAACCAAAATATAGATATGACACTAACTTGAGCCTTTTTAACTAGAGAAATGATAATGTTTCCATCTCTTTAAACATATATACAATGGTGTTTCCAACCATATGAATTAATAATAGAAGGGACCGATTTCAAACCCTGGTACCTCCACATTCATAATTCACAATGAAGCATGTATCTATGCATTATAACGATGTTACTGGAATGATTTTTTAAATGGTGAAATGATCGATCGACCATGGACCTCACCTACACATGTAGAGCATGAATTTAATGAAAGCCCAGTCCAACACATTATGCACATGTTTCTAGCTGATGAAAATGATTTAAAATGGTTCTTCCCCAACTGTATTAATTTAATAAACATAATAATAGTTATGCCACCTCTGACAGACATTCCTCAAAATTGACTAGCTTCGACATCTAACATATTATGATAGAAATGTAATGCCTTCCACCAAGTCACTCTATCCTCAAAACAAACAAATCCCCCAATGCTCATCCCTAATATCCAAGGACGTCCCTTGATCAAACCATCACCATTTCATTTAAACTATTGTTCTTCTACACAAATGATGGAGTAATCAATAACCATCCCACTAAAATCATTACCCTATTTAGATAACAAGTCTATGCACGAAAATAAGTCCATGGTAACCTCAGACTCATTATGCTAGATTTTTGGGAACTAACCAAGGTTTCAAACACCCTATGATTTCAATAGAGATGTTTATATAATGCCAAGGTGTCCATGCATGACTATTAACTAATACTAGAGCATAATTCGCATAGTGGTCAATTAGAACAAAAAGATTACCCTCTATGAGTCAGTCCAAGGATTTCCAACTTGGGAACCAAATGGACACTCAAGACTAACCATGCCTCAAAAATTAACCATGTGTCCAATGTGTAACATTGATAAAATTTCTCACACAAGCCCAACAGAAATTAAAACATTAGCATGGTGTACGGATAACACTCTCTTGGTGCATCAAGGGATACGTCATGATATGGGACACGCTCATTGCCAAGAAGATTAAACTAATATGATATTTTTGGATTCAGGTCAATAATACCCAAATACTAGAAATATTAACATTTTAACCACAATTGGTCGACATGTCTTGGATGAATCCAGGTTTCACTTGCCGACACATCATCATTAACTGAACCAAGATCCCTTCACCACCGAACAAATTTTGTTATTTATCACGAATAACCACTAAATTCCAACAAAAACTAGTGGTATTACTCATCGTTTTCCTACACATCAAACCATAAAAAATTCATGATTCCATGAAAAAACATATTTTAAATAAACTCTCTATCTCAAAAGACATTCATGAATAGCTGACCATTTCAAAATTGTCCTCTAGAGTTGTGATCCTTACACATAGAATGACATGATTTAACTGAACCAATATGAAACTAAGTATCCAAATCATCAAATAAGAGATATACCATCCACTCATAAGTGCACTAAATCGTACACACCATAATGTAAAAGGTAATGCATTTGGCATGAAAACCACACCACACTAGATCGTGTGTCAAAAACCCCAATTCTCTTGAATGTTTTACCATGAATTAGGATTAATCGGATTTCATTAACACTCAGGTCAACCTACTACAGAGATAACCTAAGACTGCACTCTTTAGCACAGGGCTTGAAAATTCATCTGAACTCATCTGGTATGTTATATCATTTAAAAAATTGATGGGTATTGTGTACATGATTGCATAATAAACCGAGGTTTCATTAGAAAAAGGCACATGCTTGATATTATACATAGTATATCTTCCCAATAAATTTGCGTATTGGATGGACAATGTAGAAAAATATCTTAATGTTATTTAATCTCAAACAACTATAAATTAGACTGATGACTTCTTGAGTCACCCAAGAAAAGAAACACGGTCATGAGACCTATGAAGAAGTCCACAATTCTATCAACATATACCATGCTGAAACCAAGAATTATTCGATACTCACACCAACATCAAAGGGTCAAATAGAAAATGACTACCTATCCAAACAATGTTTTCATTTATAAAAAAAGAGTCTTACTATGGATAGTGGAACCCAGATGACACCAACAGTTAGAATGTTCATAGGATTAACTAGATATTTGCACTTTAAGGGTGCTACCTACCATGAGATATCCCTTTACAGTAGCATGAAGCATCGACCATGTCAGTAGGTTACACAAACCAGATGTCACTAGGATTAGAAGCCTATTAGTTGGATATTACTAAAAAAGGAAAAGACATATAGATAGGACTCACATTTCCCTTCCATGGTTACTAAAAAAACATAAAATGCCCTTACACATGGTTTTAAATAGAGTACAACACCTAAGATTCCATTTTATGTTATCAATTAAATTTATATACAACATTTTAAAAAATTTAACGTTTAAGAACAAAAACTGAGGCATATATGAAAGCTATAAAAAACATCCTTCTTAAACATTAAACATTTATTGACATCCCATCAGAAATTAAGAAATATATTATATAAATTTCTTTTCCACCAAATGAGGGGACCTAGAAGGGTCTCAATAATATAACCTAGGTTCTTTAAATGATATCCAAAAGTAGATTCCTCTTTATTGAAATAACAAACACCCAAATGGGTCATCTCATAAAATGCATGTCATGACTGACCAATATTGGTCCTATTTCACATTTAAGTAGGCAACCAATTTCATTTCAGATTAAAATTAAACAACTCTTATATTTCAACAATTTCAAAATATATGATGTCATAGAAACAATAGTTCATTTACATGGGCTACCAGCACCCCAATCTATAATGTGCCCTTGCACTTTATAGACTAATATCTATATCCAATTTAATTAAAACAAATTTCCTTTCAAAATATTATATACTCATATATTTTATGGTTCGGTTATATGGTTGGCCATCTACCAATCCAAAAAGTGCCCATACACTTTATACCTTGTCATTTGGATCCCATTTATCAAACCAATTCACTTTAAAGTTTCAACATTAGAATAATTATCATTTTAAAAATTATATATTTATATATACACAAGGATCAGATGATGATTCAAGTATACGAGTTACATTTCCATAATTATAATGTGCTGGAAAACTTTGAACTGAAAACTGGTTCATGTTTAATCAAAACCTATAAATTTATCACCTGAATTAAATTTCATAATTAATATAGAATGTTATCATAAGAAGTAAACATTGATAAACATCGTATAAACACATAATCATGGAATGTAAACAAGTAATTAAACACAAATCAAGAGGCATGGCATGTAATCTGTCATGGAATTATATGAAATACCTCAAAATGGTATAATACTAAGCATAAAACTAAATAAGAAACATTGAATATAAAATTAATTCTAATAAAAAAATCATGGAATACCACCCATGGAACCCAATAAAAATTAGAAATAATGACTTCCAATGCAACAACATGGCATTGCATAAAATTCATGGAATGTGAATTTATTTGTCCCTATACGGATGCATGCAATTATTAATCATTGTAGTATCAGGAAAAGGGTAAAATATAATAAGGAATATAAGTAAATAAGTAGTGAAAATTAAACCAATCAATCAAGGTTAAATAATAATAAACTATAATAATGAACTACATGAACAGAAATTCCTATCCTTTCTACAATGTCATTTCCCCAAGTGTGGGGTGATCAGTCCAAGACATCACCATTTACTAAGTGCCAACACATTCCTAGTCTCATATCTACCAACCCAAACTAGTATGAAAAAGGAAAATTAGGCCATGACACAAATTTAAAACATCCCATCCCGACATTCCACTACACCTACAGACGGGCTGGTAGGTCACATGAACTAAAGCACATCACCCTATATGCTAGAGGTTTCAGACTCGTAGAGCGGGTCTTAGAAGGTGATATTGGGGAGACCATACCCTCATATCATAGTATAAAAATTGTTTTTTGGACAATAAATAACAAATATGTGTGAAAGAAGTAATTAAATAAAGACATGTAGTTGAAGAATAATATAATATCTGAATAAAAATAGCCAAAACAAATTTACATCAGTGCATGTATGAGATATAATGATACAAGTAAAAATAGTAAGAATTTAAAATAGAAATAAAATGTTATAAAAGAATATCTAGCCAACAACTAACTCCACAAGAATCTCAAGCATTATCTCAGTCATATTCTCCTAACACTTAGGTACAAGAAATACATCTCACAGAATAGTAAATGGTCCGAAAAATATAAGGTATACTCGGGTACCCAAGTGAAATGGAGGACCAAGGAGGGTGTGGGATATAAATCTCAATAGGAAAACACCCATTGGTTCTATACCAATACATTTTTTTTTCAATAAAAATTAAGCAGTGTGTAGGTAATATGAAATAATAAATAGTACTATAATAATAACATAGGTTAACTTAAGTTCCAACTGGACATATGGATGACTCTACCAACTTCATCTCACTACCAGAAAGAATATCTATCCAATAATTATATAAATTGTAATATATATATATTATATATAATGAATCCACCTATCATAACCAAGTTTTTATCGATGTCTAATTTCTTATATACCTAGAATTCTAGTGTTGGACTCAACCCGGGCGTAACTATAACATCCATACCCTATCAAAAATGACTAAAATATTATTCACTTTAGAACATTTCACACATCCCAATAGTGTGAGATATTTCATGATACATCACATGGAATGGCTTGTGATCTACCATGGAAACACTATAAATTTGACTCATAGAAAATACCAAAAAAATGGATTTTGAGTGAGTGGGAATATATTTCTTGAGGAAAAATATCATAGAATTTTTTTAAATCCTATATCAAGACGTCATCATATTCACAGTGAAATCCATGAGGCAATACCTCTCACATTTTTTATTTATATAAGACCAATATAACAAGGGCTTTCCATTAAATAATTTCAATTAAACATGTACAAAACAGTGTGGCCTTTCCACCCTTGAAATTTCATTATATTAAATACAACCCATTTATTACATTCAAGAAATAAAATCCATCATGATAAAGCTCTTCAAATCAATTCATGTAATTTATTTAAACAAAACATGTCAACTCAAAAACAAATCAAAAGAGTCACTTTGAAGGTGATATTTCCATTTAGGCAATTATCAACATGGGTATTTTTCTTTTCATTTCTCATATACAAATAATTTGATTTGGTCTAATGAAAAGTTATAATGAAATGGGTAAAATCATTTAAGAATAAAAAAAGGCCATATACTAGAATGCCACATAGTAAGATCTAGCATGAAGGATTAAAAAATATCCAAGAAAACAAACATGCATGATATATTAACTAATAATTACGTATTAGCTTAGATGAAAATGAACTTAATCAAAGGGGTTCTATTATAATAACATGAAATTGTTTACCAATAATTCATTTGAAAAAATTATACTTCATTTAAAGAGTCATAATTAATTCACATTAAATAATAATTTGTTTTAAAGACCATAAAACACTAACCAATATTCATAGAAATTTTTAAAATAGATGAAATAATAAAATCATAACTTTAAAGGGAAAATTAAGAGGTACCCCACCTTAAGAAGAATAAGACCATGTTGAATGATTCGACAGATAACATTTTGATCGGTGACAACTCAATGACGCTCTTTCCTGCCCCCAAGAATATGAAACTTTAAATGTACATAAGGACACCTAGTCATTATTTACATATTTTTATAACCATTAATATGTACAAGGGGATCATTACATACTTGTATATATTTGAATATACCCATTTAAACATACACATGTATGAATTCTTTATATATATACATAATCACACCTAGCCCCAATATATATATTCATTCCTCAATGGGTGAATATATATATATATATAAGGTAAACATACATACATATATATATATTCCTACCTATGTATCTGTAGTTATGTTTCCTTTGAATATGGTGACTCGATCCCATGAAAAGGATGACAAAGATGCACTACAAAATTATTAAGATCCCCGAAATTATCGAATCTCTATTTTAAATTGGGTCAAAAGAAAAGGAAAATGAAAACCTACATCAAATAGATGGTGGGGGAATGAAAATGACTAAAAATGATTTTCCTTCAATGTTGGATACCAAAAACCTCAATTAGAATCCTTGAGAGATGCTTCACATGGCCTAACAATGGAAGAAACCCCTGAAAATATGAATTATCCTTTGACCTAGGGTTGACTCGAGTGACACCGGGTCACAGGGAAATGAAAAATAGGCCAACCAAAGGAGGAGTATGGAACCATGAGTCTTACCTAGAGACATCGATCGAGAAACTAGAGAACATCTTGCGGAATCCCCATCATGATAGGAGGCTGAAGGAGGGGAGTTGTGTGTGCCATAGGATACGGGAGGAGGTGCACCGTGCGATGGATAAGGGGATTCTCCTTTAGGGTTTCCCAAAAACTAACCTGATAATAATAAAAATTAATATCATTATCATTATCATCATCATCATCATAATTATTATTATTAATATTATTATTAAAAAAACTCCATTTTTTTAATTTACTTAATTTAATTTCATAAAAAACATTGTGCACAATTTAGATGTCACAGTTCATCAAACCGTGCAACAACCGTGAAATGAATTGTGAATAGGTACTACCTATGTGGCACTACTCATGTTGGATTGGTGCAGGGTTAGGGTAAACTATGTACAACCCATGTGGTTCACATCTTCTCCCTACCAAAAAATTCACAGTTTTCTATTAGGATTCGAATAATTGCAGACTAACATTGTGCCTTGTTTAGAGCTCCAAAACATTATATTTTTGGGACCCAAAACTCTCAAAACTCAAAAAGACACATGGGGGACCCTTTATACCTATACCCCTGTCTAAAAACAACACTTATAGGAGTTTCAACTCTCAGAGTTGTGTTACAATGTTGGGTTATAAAAATGGAAAGTTCAGTCAATAGAAAAGATCAAATTACCTTGTAATTTCACCTTGTCTCAAATCATCAGTTATGACAACCAGCCCTCATTAGATATTCATATCCTTGAGAATCATTAAGGAATAAAGAACATAAAACTCTAACTACAAGGATTGTAAATTCTTTTTAAAATCATCACGTTACATTTCTGAATAACCCACACACCATTATACACTACTCATGAATACAACCCTTAATCCACCAAAACTTGAGCCAATGCTCGTTTTCAAACCAAAGCAATAAGGAGGCACTTAACTGAGCTCATTTATCTAGAGAGAAGATAAAGTCAGGGTCACATTAAACATATGGACAAAGGTACTTCCCACCATAGGATTTAAAACCAAAAGGGGTCGATTCCTAACTACAGTACCTCCATTGTTATAATTTCCTACCAATCATGTATATAATAATTCTAAGGATATCCTAAGAATGATTTATTTAATGGTGAAATGGTCTATTCCCCTCTGACCTCTCTTATATTGGTCAATATATCTTTTCATGAAAATACCATGCTGAAAAATACCACAATTATCTTCCCCCAATGACATGCTTCAAAGTGGTTCTTCACCAACCATATTACTTTAATAAGAGGAAAAATCATCAATCAACATTTAATTAAAATTTATTGAAACGTACAATCTTTGAGGGCTAGCATATTGCAATATAAATCCAATTTCTTCTTCTAAGGCACTCAAGTTTCACAACAAGGACATTCACCAAAGCTCATCTATGACTTCTGGTGAAGTCTCTTGATCATACCATCATATTTTCACTTAAATTGTCATGCCTCGGCATGAACGAGGGTATAATACAGACCCATTCCTCATGAATCATTACCCTATTTAGAAAACACCTTTGATCCATAAAAAAACTATGATGTAACATCAGACTCATTAATATATATTTCTAGGAACTAACTAATTTATTCCACCTCTCATGATTAAAAAAAGATAAATTTGTACAAGGCCAAGACTTGGGTTTCACTAAAATAGTATCAACTATTTACAAAATTTAAAACATTTATAATAAAAAATTATTTTTATTTCTTGATGGAAATATTAATATAATATATGTTGACTTCATTTTATATCTTACCCATCCTTATTCAATATGAAAAATATTTTAAAACATGGTGGAAGCACAAAAAACTCAGTATAGTGCATTAAATAATGAAAGAAACTATTATTCCATGAATATTTTAAACTCGTGAACACATTTTTACAAAATCATAATTTTCACCTATAAAACATAAACACTTTATCTTGCCTCATGAAATAATATTATTTCTCTAAAACAATATAGTAATCATAAATCATAAATATTACTTTTTCGCTCCATATCATTCATAAATTGTATCTTTCATGAATACATATGGAGTAACCATCATGGTTATATTTGGAATACTAATCGCATTATATTCCCTTGACCTATTCAGAGAAACCCATCTATTTAACTTTGTCTCATTACCCAATTCTTTGGATAATTATCAGGGGCCTCGAAAATCTCATATTATCATGGAACCACCTTTATTAATAAATTATTCTATGAACCCTGATATCTTCATAATACATAAAGCATGAATAAAGGGAAAAATATCATTTACAATTTGAAATCACATTTTATTTTTAAAAAGCTACACTATAATAAATGATAACTCTTCGTTTGATTATAAAATGGTGAAATTATTAAGTAATCATCAAAACACTAAAGTTACATAAAATTGAGAAGTTCCATTCATGTCATATAAGTTAAAAAACATTCCTTCTATATTTTGAAAAATAGTTAAAAATGGTTACTTTTAAAGATTTTTTTAAAATAAAGTCAAACATTCCACACTAAGAACAAAAAATATTTATTTTTGAAAACCATAGTATGAAACAAAATAAAAATAAAATTTCTTTTATAATAATTTTATATAAATGTAAATAAATATGTCAAATAATATCATGAATATTGACATGGAGAAAAATATTTAATAATTAAATCATTAAACATTAAAAAAGTCCCAAAAGAATTTGAACATTTAAAAAATATTATACATGAAACAATGCATTTACATGAGCATTAATTAATATGATTATATATATAAAATATTGATATAAAATTCCACAGTAGATTTATATACACCTTATTAAATAATAAATTTTCATATCATCATAAAATGCTGTAATGAAAGGTGATTGAAATGAAATCCCTTTCCTTATGTCAGACTTACCAGGTACAACATTTATCATCCAAGATAATAAACATTTGTTAATAATTTAATTTTTATAACATTTCTAATTTTTATTATTCATTTTTTATGACTTATTACCATGTATAACAATTAATTATTTATTTATGTTCACATCAGGATCTTGGTCGATTTTTGGTACTCGAGTCAAAAAATGATTTTGAATAGATTTCTAGATTAAAAATATTACATATTACATCATATTTCGAATAATATTCATCATATAATAATTAATAATATATATAATTTATGATTTTAAATCAAATATTTTTTTATATTTATGAATAATGAACAACGTTATAATCATAAAGGCAGTAGGCCATACATACGCATGAGTATCATTTAACATTTTCATAGATAATTATGAAAAAAAGTTAATTATTATTTTAGATTTATATATTTACAATAATTTTATAAATATAATAGTAATAATTTAAATATATATATATATATCATCCAGGTGATGTGGTGAGGAATAAAAAATCACATCTCTTTGTGGAGGTGATTACTCACACGTACGCATGAATGAAGTCATTATATTCATGTACATGGAAAGGGAAGAAAGTAAAAGGTATATTTTATTTTTATAATCATATTTTGATTATTAATATTGTATATACACATTAATTTTATCATTATTACTATTATTGAGAGATGGTGGTTGAAACAAAAATATCTTTTAGCGAGGCGGTAGTTCACCGCACACATGAACGAAAATTATTTTCCATTTCATGGAATTAGAGATGGATTACGGTGAGTATAGTAGCCTAATAAAAACTCAGTATATTTATGATACAATATTCATTTTTTAAAAATGGGTGAAGATGATTTTAGGGATCTGGAACAAGAAATTAAAAATAAACTTATAAAAATTGATACATCGTCTTCAGATGATCTCCTTTGACTAACACCTTAACACCTCTAAAGTAACATTTATTTGAAAGATTAGAGATATATAATGTGGGTAGGGATTTTAGGAAGTTATTTGTTTTGATATTTTCCAATACAAAAAGTTTTTTATGTCTAATGAATATAGAATAGTGGGTGATCTTTTATAGGACATGGGAGGGGTAGTCCGGTAAATCATTAAAATATTAGATTAAAATTAATTAATATTCAACTCAAAATGGGTCCAAATTGATGTATTATTAATATAAGTAAATAATGGGTCTATTTAAATTTATCCAAATAAATTTATATATGTTTTTTTATTATTCAACACTCATCTTTTTGATTTATACATCAATTAACCCTTTTACCTCTTACCATGATGTGAGACAATTTACTTTTTGAGGGTAAATATAATTCAATAACATACCAAAAGACCAATAAATGGAAAATTTAATAAATTATAAGAATTATCCCAACTATTTAGCCAAATGATAAATTTTTTAAAATTAAATATTATTTAATAAATGATTTTATATTTTAAAATCTCATTAGTGTCAATTTTGACACTAATCATTTCTTTTCTTTTTAAAAATATCATTAAAACATGATATCTTCAATGAAATTCCATTAAAACATATAAAAAATGTTAATCTAATCCATAAATGTCATTTGTGGAATAAATTATATAAAATTATATTTATTTTACAATTTTTACTATCATTATTTTGATTAATCAATTAATGAAGCAATTACTCCATCGTCATTGTGTTATTATTTACATTATCTCTTTATTCCCAAAAAATTATAAACAAATTACCATTATGTAGGTAATCTATAAATATTTCTATATAATATTTATATAAGTTCATATCCCCTGTATGTCCCCATATTTAAAATTGAATACTTGTTAAAATCAATAGCGTGACAAAAAATTTCTTCTCGATGAATAAAATATTAAAAATGTATTACTAATACCCAAGTGCCTTAAAAGGGATATAAATTCAAACCAAGTATTATTATGTTAAAAAATAACATATCAAATAAATTTGGAACACTTGTTAGTGAAATTATATAATTCTTATAATATTAATCAAACCTTTATTACTCAATTTACCCTTAACTATCGTGAAACAATTACTAAAGTTATTTTTCCCCAAAAATTATATTGATTCTATTTGAATAATAAATTTCATAAAAATTATTATCTTTTATTTCAATTTACATAAATTCAATTCACCAAATTGCGAAATTTATGGTTAAAATAAATCACATTATTGGATTGTGAAAATGGTGTTTTAATGTAAAAACGTTCAAAAGTTCATAATGTTTTTATATCCATTTTCGATGTGAAATTGTTTGCAACTACCTAAATATGATTAAATTATTAAATAAATTATTTAATTATAAGTTAAATCATATTTAAAGGATAATCAATCTATATAAATAAATTAGAAGAAAAACAGTTTTGAATTAAATTAAAATATTTTCATTATTAATTAAAATAAGGACTTTTTTATAATAATACCAAAATTTTTTAAATAGAAAATTTTGAAAAATAAATTATAAACAAGAATTTTTTTTTTAAAATATAATTTTAAAAATTGACAAAAACTATTTTAAAAATGGGTTCCTCTTTTAATGGTGGTAGAACTATCTTTTATTTTTGAAAAATACTCTTTTTATGCATAAAACTGAATTTAATTTAATATATTGTCTTGAAAACACATATTAAGAATGATAAAAAATACATTAAATATTATATATATATATAATTTATATAATCCTAAAATAGGGATTGATTAACTTATTGGTAGAAAACACACTTGTTCACATTCAAATAGTTTTTGAGAAAATTATTTCCTTTTATTCTAAAAAGGTGTTTACATTCACTTATAAATAATTTTTCAAATAAAAAATTATATATACATGTTTAAACAATATTTTATTAATTATATTAATAATATTCATTTCCCTAATTCTATGGACTATGTTATACCTATAGCATTTAAATAATAATATTTAATTGTTCATTTAAACTTGAGGTATTGTATCATGTAAGATTTGGAACCTAGCCTATCCTTATTAAATCCAAAGTATTTTACATTCATGTTTTGGAATAATTTTGGATATTATATTAATATAATATATAAAAAATAATAATACCTATGGAGTCATTATTTCATATATTCCCGTTTTTTCATTCAATACTGTAGGGGTTACGACGAAGACTCTCGTGTGTTTGTTGGACTTCGTTCTTTGGATGTAATGTGATATGTTTTTTATAACATTCCACCTAGAAGGTAATAATGTAAAATATAATTATTATATATTATATATATTAAATTATTATTATATTAGTTAAATAATTATATTTATGTAAATATAATATATCATTTTCATTAACCTCTTTTTAGACACTCTGAAAAGGTTATAATATCATTCGCAGATGTTTGGACTACCACCTCTTTGAAGAGATGTGATTCCTTCTTCATCAAACTAAATGTACATATAAGTATATATAATTAAATATAATTATATTTATTATATAATGATCATGATATAATTTCAAAATATTACATACCTTCTTTCCATTATGATAAGTGAAAAATTGAAATGATAGTCATACGTACGTATAGAATATCATCTCAATGATTGTAACATTTGATTTTTCATAACCATATTTTATTATTAATTTTAAAATTAGTATTGTAATAAAAATATGATAATTATTACATTACTATAATTTTGGGGATACGTAGATAATTTACTTTTGACCATAGTCATCCTACCAAGTCATTTTTTACACAGAAGATAAATATGGTCAAAACATATGAATTATTATTATTTCATTAAATAATTATATACAACTTTTTTATAATTTAAAAAAAATTACTAATAATATTGGATTATTTTATATGAATATACATTATTAAAATATATGTATTATTTTCGAGGATAACAAATATGTGGATGAATTAGTGAAAATATAAGGGGGTTTGCTAGTATCACATTTATTTTTGTCAGATATATGCCATATTCACCACTTATTTTTATTGTGATGCATACACATACAATGAATGTATTTTATTGTTTTTATATTTATATTAAGGTTACATATATATCCATTTTAGGATATCTCATTCATTAGTTTTACAGTTTCAATTTTACCAATGTGGCCAGGGCTTTTTGTCACAATTTTGTTTCATTTAGACATATGTCGTGTTATGCACCAAAATTATTTAATGTGGTGTATTGAAATATAATTTGAAATTTAATATAAAGAATTATTTTCATTTTGTTTTATGATTCATTTAATGAAATCCTTTTATGTTTGTTATGATTTAAATACACTACAGTGGTATGAGTTTCATGTAACAATTTTATCCTTTTTTGGAATGTTTTTTATTACCCTTCTAATAATGATATCATATGACCCATCAATCAAAACAATTAGGCGTTCTGTTATCCTCTGGTTATTAATGATATGTAAAAGTAATATATTAAATTTTCCAAAAAAAATTTACATATAATTATAGAGGTAATTTCTTTTACAAAAATTGAAACCACTTCCTTCTTCTATTGGAAAGATATTTTCTTCTAAAAACATTATTCATAAAAATGGTTTTAAAAATATAAAAATGGGTTTTCAATGGAATTTTCACCTATTTTTACACATTAAAAAATTCATTCAAATGACTCTTTTTCATTTTCATAATACCTACTACTTGGATTTTATTGAGAAATTGAAAGGAATCCTCTTGTTGTTTTCTAACCAAGGAAAATTACTAAATATTTACCATTAAAATGGAATATAATATTTTATAATGTTATTAATTAAGAATTTCAATTAATTTCATTTTTATAAAGAATCAATTTCAATTTTATGAGGTTGTTTTTAATGAATTTTTTTTAAAAAAATTTAAATTGAAAATGTTTTTTTGAAAGGTTTTATGTTTTAAATTTCCACTTTCAAAAATAATATCATAGTTTCATAAAAAATTATTTTAATAACCATTTAATTGTATTTCCATTCGTCAAAAAAAACCTTTTTTTAATTACTCTCCACTTGGGATATTTTGTATTGATAAAATCCACTCTATTTTTTTTAAATTATGATTATTTCAAAGATATTTTTTTGGAACCCATTGCATTTCTGTGGGTTAATCATGTTTGAAGGGTATTGTAATAAAACGTGTATCTTTTTTACTAGTAATCATGATTCAATGAAATTATTATTAAACACATTTATAATTCTTGGATTAATCACGTTCTAAAATAAATAAAGGTTATTTCAAGGGATTATTATATAATGAATTTAATATGCTCATTATTCATGTCGGGGTTCTTTAACATTGTAAATTATGGATGTTCTTAGATAGCTTTAGGGGATCCAATTATAGATTATATTATGGTATCCCTCAGATATCACTCTAATGCATTGGGTAATGATTATGTTCTCCAAATAATTAGGTTGTTTTCCTATATTATGGTTATTCTAGTTTCTAGAGTTCTATAGGAGTTTTTTAAGGGTTCTATGAGATGAAATTTCAAGATACTAATATGTTTTATTTATGAATACAACAGGTTTATGATGTTTCATTGGATCCGTAATGATATAAAATGTAAAATGGTAATTTATTCATATGAATTATTAATTTATTAATGACTTATTCCAAGTTTTTTGGTTTGGATATCTACATATTAATGGTTTTTAATATAAATATGTTATACTCAAACACATTGATTAGTTTATTACTCCCTCATAGTCTTCTCAAGATCACATATGAAAATCATTAGTTGATGATTATGTTTTCTATTTCATATCATTTGATCTCTCACCACTTATGTTTCATTTTCTATAATTTATAAATAAAGTAGATGAATGAATGTTTTATAGATATAATTTCAAATGGAATATGGTGATTGAAAAATGTGAAGCAGAAAAACTGGGTTATTTGGGAGAAATTCTCATTTATAGTCTTGTAAATTGTTTATGTATGAGTTTTTCCTAATTATGTAAATGAATAAATCTAAATTATCCTCAATGATATAAGTGATAAAACGTATCCCATTGGTGTTGTAGGGTTTTGGATTAATATATTTTGGTCATAATTATTTTCATCAATGAACAAAATAGAATTTTTACAATTTTAGCAAAGGATTTTGGAGTGGGGGTCCTGTCCTATTATACTATAATACTTTCATTATCATTCTTCTTTAATGTGAGGAACATTTTGTGAAGAAAACTCATTGTTTTCATTTAAATATCTTATCTTATAATAACTCTTTAAAATATAACCATTTTATACATTCTATTTCATCAAACTCTTTAGCGTTCATGATTAATGACCTCCATTGATCACTATCACCCTTCATATAGTTCATTTATTGAATAGAATTTTACATTTTGTTACTTCATAAATATAAGAATATTTTTTTGTGAAATTATTAAATTTTTTAACTACCTATATATCAATATTTCGATTAAAATATGAATCCTTTTTTCACATGTTATGATCCAAAATATCTGAATCATGTTCTGAAAAAATTAGTGGATCTATAAAAGAAACCATATTCATTATAACCTGATTCAGTAGCCTACGAGTTTTGATGATCTATATACAAGTTACACTCTCTATATTTTATTTCTCTGTAGGGGAATCCACATATATACTATGGGTTTTTATTCCATTTTCACCATATGAATCTATCTGTAAATAATAAAACACACATAGTTAGTTCATAATCCTCATGAATGTTGAGATATAATATTAAAATCCTGATAATGGTAAATGTTCTTGAATACCATATGGTATTATCATAATTCTCAAGTTAACGATGATTTATTAAAATATTGATCCCATGATTTCTAGTAAACAAGATATGACACATAATGTAACACCCCTATCTAGAAACCCAAATCATAAGTTTATATTATTACATTACAATAAAATATAATGGATCACACCACAAAAGATTGACTAGCTTAGTAGTCTATATAATGTTACTAATGTATAAATGAGAATGAATTATAATGGGGGAATTTTTGTTTTCATTTATTATGTGGTTTATATTATGAACATTTTATTTGGAAAATCTTCCTAAAGAACGATACCAAAATAAATGGTTTTTTATACCAGGAAAACGTGTTTGGATTGGTCGTAAAATCTTCGATAAGGAAAGTTATACAAGTCAGGTAGTTGTGGAAGAACCAGAAGTCACTGGTTACATATTGATAAGATACATGATATCCAATGGCTTTGATAGGGGACATGTTGCCATATGGGTATTCACTAGAAACTCACTGGATATTTTAATGTGTAAAATTTCAAGTATTCTATAATATTTTTTGAGTGGTGACCCCTTCTTCCTCCTTATTTTTACATTAGTAGACCCGGGTTCTGCCCTCATATTTTTCATCCCCTACTTCATTAATTTTTTCTTTGGGATCCATTTTCTAGTTATTTTTTAAATGTTTCTCATTAATGTGACCGACCTCCTTCTCCTCCTCGTTACCCCCTAATTTTCATTTTCCCCAATTTGGAATATTAGATAAGATTATATTAGAGGATGTTCTAATAACTAATAGATGACGGGGATTCTTTTTTTCATAGTGATATTTTATACAAAGGTTATGCCTTCACCCCCTCTCCACTTTCTTTGACGATGATATATTCATATGTCACTTCTCATGTGTTTTGGTCTAATTTAAATACTATTTCTTATGATTTAGCTCTTTATTTTTTGTTATTTGGGCTAGGGAGGTATTGAATGCTTGTTACATAAAATACGTTCTCCATTGAAATTATTTCTAGTTATTTGGGAATATTTTTTGAATGGAATATTATTTATACAAGAGTGGGTTACTATGTTTTTTTGTTTCAAAATTTTAATTAATTATTTTTTAAATATAGTTAATTATCCTTGGGTTTTTGGGATTGAGATCAAGTCCCAGATGGTTTGGAATTACCCATTGGTCATGGAAAAGCATGGGTAGTGGGTTTTCATTCTAGAGTTAGTTGAAATTATTCATTAATGGTGAAAGTTTCATATTCTCTTTCAATTAATGTATTTCCATTTCAGAGTATGTATTGGTAAAGCTTCATCAGTACACCTGACATTGACAAAATTTTGAACATTAAATTCCTTTTTCTAAATTTAGACCCCTTGAATAAATTCATCTCTATTATGTAGTGTACTAATATTATGATTCTAGAGAAAGGAATGTGTATGTTCCATGGGGTATTTATAGTCTAACCTTAAATATCAAAAGTAATTGGAATAATCATAACCATTTTTAACTTTTACATGTACGATGTGGTAAAATAATTAATTCAACTCTTTATGTGGACAATGTAAGGGCATTGGAAGAGTCCAGGCCTATTAGATGAATCACCCATGAGGTTCGCATAATTTCATTTTAATTCCTAAAATATATACCATCCCTATCAGATATATGGAATATATAACTACTCAAATGAACATATAGAGTATTAATTCCTAATGTGAACTCCCAAGTAAGATAAATTCATAATTTAATTTGTTGAACCTAGTGTGGGAATAAAATTTGAGTAGTTATATTACCTTTATGTGCTTTATTTTTTTTTTAAACCAATAATTAACATTGGTTTCTTAATATAGAACATGTTCCCAATAACCTTATATATATAATGTTCCTATGTGTGAAAAAAATATAATAATAAAATGATAACTTTCCAAATAACAAGATAAAATGAAAAAACTAACGAAGTGAAGTAGATGAATTGAAATAACATTATGTAAATGAATTTAGGTTTTGATATTGTGTATTGTGTTTCACTTATTTAAGTAAGACTATTTTTAAAATAAGATTATGGAATACAATGAATTAATTTGTATTTCAATTAATAGTGTGTTTTTCAAATAAACTTCATTAACCAATGATTAATTGTTTAAAAAATTAATTATTACCTTCCCTATAATGGGAATTGAATCCCTGTAATCCCTGTAAATATAATGAATCATGATAAAGTTTAATAGAAGGTCATAATATGGGTAAAAAATGATTTCTAGATTTATATTCCGAGAATGAAACAGATGAATTTACATGATTCATTGACGAGTATTTTGGGTTTGATCCCAACCTAGATCTAATCAATGTATTATTTTAATTAATTTCTCAACCTGGAATCCTGGATTCACCTAAAAAATCTGAAACCCGAGATTTCTTAGGATGAATTAACATAATAGGATCTAAAATTGAATTCCTTGTATTATTCCCTTGAATTACATTCAATTATTTCATAATATAAAAAAGTACATAATTCTTTAATTTGGCTAGATCCAATTTTAGAATATGGAAGTCTGAGGGTTAATCCTTTAGATTCAACTCAATACCTAGATACCATGTCTTGATAACAAGGGGTTGGTTTACCACTTCCTCACATATAATTCCATGTATATTTCCAAGATTTAAATGGTTTCATTCAACGAGAATAATTTATCCACTACATGGATTTACCATTTTTTCTCTTCATTATATAGGAAATATGGCATGGGTCATATAACTATTTATAGGGTTACATGATAAGAAATAGTAATAGTAGGGAAAATCATGTGGTAATAGGTTATCCATATATACTTTACTACTTTGTTATTATTATAATTCACATAATGTTTTTATAACAACCGAATGGAAATTCAATTGAATCCATTGGTGGTTGCCTATTGATTTTTACTCACATCATGTTCATGCCACCTCTTAGTACCTATGCAAAACTCTTTCCTATATATTTTTACTTTTGTTGGAACCTACTTGTTGATACATTTCTTGGTCTAATAATTTGTATTTTACCGATGGACCAAGCATATACTAAGTCTTCCTATAGGATTTGGATATTTCTGATTATTCATATATTCTCATTAATACACAATAAATGTACATCTCTTATTGTTTGATTAACATTTCTTATATATGTATGATCGTATCCCATAAATGGATTGATTTTATTTGGAACTTTTATTTTTATTTTTTATTATTATCTTTTAATGTTTTATTTTATGATTAATTTTTTGTATTTAGTATTGAACCAAAAGTAATAGTATTCCCACTATAAAAAATTATACCCATGATGAAAGTCGACATCCCCTAGCATAATAGGAGGCATGATTAAGGCCTTGTGTCCCTGTAGCTCAATTATTTTTGAGTGAATTGAGATAGGGAAGTTACAAAGTCACAAACATGTTTCAATCATTTTTCTGAAAATTTTCATTCTAGAATACAGATGAATATAAATTTGTTAAAAATTTCTAAATAGCTCGTTTCTAGTTGTGACCCAAATGGGGAAATTACTAAGATTCTAGGGATGGGACTTTCTATTCTTTAATTCCATTTTTATAGTTGATTATTATTTCAACCTGCTTGATTAGTTTTGATTATTTTAGTTTCTAATTTATTGAATTTATTTATTTTAACACTATGTAAAGAGAGTAGGTTTTTGAATACATTATTTTAAGAAGATATAATTCATATACCATTAGAACTATTGCCTTTCATATTTATGTTCATTTCTTTTATGATTTATTTTATTATTTATAATTATGGTATATTATCAATAAATAATGTTTCTATATCAATCTAAATATAATTTTACCATATATCTTGAAGATATAATTTTATACAACCATCTTAAATTAATTAAAGAATTGAAATAGACATTAAGAAGAAAATAAATTAACTGAAATGAGAATTCATTAAAATGAAATATGGGTGAAATTATGAACAAATTCAATTGATTAAATATATTTTTTAGTTAATTGGTTCTCCAATTTAAAATTAAAGGGTGATTTCAGTATAAAATGTGAATGGAAAAATATGAATCAAATCATTTTATATTCATTTTGACTACCAAAATTTAATCAAATAATTATTTTCCGATAAAATATACCCAATAAATATTTTTATTAAAATATTTAATAATTAAACTACAAAACTTTAGTACATAGATGGGGTTATAATTTCAAAATTCATGTCATGTACCTCAATAAATTATAATTGGAATCCCATTGAATTAAATCTTTATTTGTAAAACCTGACCGACACAGGTTGATATTATATATACGTTCTATAATAAATAACCACATTTGGGTAAATATAATAAATGTATTGAGTTGGATGATGTTTAAAATAAATTAAAATTGTGTTTTATTAAAAAATTATTTATGGTATTATAATTTTCTATATAATACATCTTTAATTACATGGTATTGATTTTATAATGAAATTCCACTCTATATAGGAATATAAGTAATTGATGATTAAATATTTTTCCTAGTTCCAACTTTCTTGAATAGTAATACGTTATTTGGTGTTTTTATATTATAAATATCCCTAAATATTTAAATAAATATGAAAACTTTTAATTTATAAAATAACACCATATAGTTATGCTATTATAGCAAACCATAGTGTGGGTGTTAGTTTTAATCTTACTTTGGTAGATTTATGGGGTAAGAATGTATAGGTTTCCCTGGTTTCTATGTTGTTTTATTTTCCTGTTTTTGGACCTAAAGGTATGCAAGAGATCCTAGAGTTATTTTTTGTATTACATTGTTTTAGAGTCCATAAGGATTGTTAAATGAAGGTTTATCTCGACCGTGGTCGCACCCTTGGATATAAGAATAATTTTTAACTTCTTCAGTCAAATTTTTAGTATTGAAGGTGTTGTTTGTATGCGATTAGGGACTCGATAACATTCTTAATGTGTAAAAAAATATCATGTAAGGAATTTATTCATGTGATAAGTTGGATCTCCAAAATGATATGAATATTATGGATGCATAAGAATACTGTGATGGATATTCCAATGGAATAGCGGACCACTTATTTAGTCTCACGTCCTTTTATTTTTTTTGATGATGTATGAGTCAAAAGGAAAATTGTTTGGTTATAAATTTTCTTTTGGGATAACCATTCCCTTATATTATTTTTATATACTTTAGGCTAGTATATACCAGAAATGTGTGGTATAATTGATCCTCTGAATCATAGAAAATGGTTGTTCATGTTATGTTAAATTAATATAGAATTATAAATCATTTACATACATGGTTTCACATGAAATATGTTCTGGTGCATGAGAATGTGTGGTTTTTGAGGGTGGGAAAGTATTAGGTGCATAGATTGTTGAGTAGAATGTGCCTTCATGACCATGGTAATATTGTAAAATAGTCTCATGTTAATCGTTGAATAAATGTCTTTTTTAGAGGATGTATGAGTAGTTTTCCTGTAGTTTGAAACTGTATATTCAAAAAGGATTGAAGGGTGATCTAATCTTGGTTGAAGAATGAAATAATAGAATTAATGGTGGATTGGATGTGTGATACTAGTTAATGTTTTAAAAAATCTTGTTTGGGCATAGAGAGGTCATTGTTATTGATTTTTATAGGAGCATACAACCATTGAGTTTCAATGGAACCAGGGAGGCATGGGTGTGGTTGAGATAATTGTTCCATTAGACTCTTGGTTTGGTCGTATTGAACTGTGTGATCAAGGTTATTATCCTATATGAATATGATTTTGTAGTGAAATGATTAATTTTTAAATAATGAAATTCTTCATGTGTAGTTCATTGAGGCTCCCTTGTGAGATTGAAATTTTTCTTGGAGTAGAAGTAATATAATTGAAGGATAAAGTGCTAAGACACATATGATATGGAATGGAAATCAATAGATGCATTAGTGATTAACATTTTTGATGAGGAAGAATGGATCAAGAGTATGGAAATAAATGTGTATGGTATTGATGGGGTAGGAAACTCCATCTTTCTTTTCATCCTATGATTAATTTCTATGGGTTTCTTATATATGGACTTATAGATGTTTCGATATAATATAAGATGATATTTTTTTATTCAAATGAAATTCCCCATGATGTGAATTCTCGACCCCATTAATCCATCATGTTTAGTTTGGTGATAGACTTAATTATCAATTGGTGGGGATTAGGATATTGATCTTATATATTAAACCATCATGTCGAGGATATCCAATCTGAATAACAATGATCATGGTATGGTCATCGTGTAATAATGGTGTTGAAATTTTTTTAATGTTGGGAACATCTAGATTCCTTGGAAAATTACATGTAAAAAATCATAAATTATTTTTTATTTGTTCTAAGCATCGACCTCTCGATCGAGGAAGTTTTTATTGTATGGGTAGGTGAAGTGTTTTTGGATCATTAGTGCTCATGGTATGAAGATGGTTGAAATGTATTTTCAGATGTTAGAAGTTCATAATGGAAAATTGAGATCATGTGATGATGATCAGAAGATTCAATAAGGTATTACAATATCAATATCAAGTGATTTGATAGTTTTTCAGATGCTTAAGATGAGTGATTCATGTAATGTTCACATGTGGAGGTTCTATTTCCATTCATTGATATATTTGGATATGGTGTGACATAAAACATAAATAATTTATTATTGTGAATGATGAATAATATTTTTGTGTTAATCTGATACCTTTTGGGAGAATGTCCAATTCGTGGATGTGATACTTAGACCATTTGTGTTCATCTAATTTTTACAAAAAAATGGAATAATGGATATACCAGTGTTAGAATTAGAGTCTAAGAAACATTGAGAATAATGGTTCTATTATAGCACTAAGGGGCATTGTTAGAATTTCAAAATCAATTTTTTTGAATTATAATGGTTTATGTGTCATGGATTATAGTTATCCTGTTTTAGATCATTCTAATGGTGGGAACCACCATGAGTTGGATGAATTTATTTATGATAACAAATCAAGTTTCATAAGATAGAATAGTGTAGGTAAGAACTATCTTGATGATTCAGTGTTGAATTTGAGTCATTTATTTTGTTATGAAGTATAAGATCTAAAATGTTAAAGATCCACTCCAAAATAGAGTTGTGTATTTAAAATTAGAAATTAGTTAGTAGAAAAGTATGACGTTTGATGGAGGTTCTAAGAACCTTGTAATAACACCTGTAATTATTAGAGATGAGAAGTTATATGGTGGGGATTTTGTAATTCCATTCATGTAAATGTGAGTTTTAATTTTTTGGGGGAATTGAGATTTCATATACTATGTGATTTAATTTAGTAATTTTTGTTCAGATGAGCTTCCAGAGGGCCTAGACACCTTCATATGGTGTTCATGGACATATAAAATGGGTTAATGGTGGTCACATAATAATATAAATGGATTAAGAGATAGGCTGGTAGGATAGGGATGCACCATATAGGAACAAAATAGCATTGGGTTGGCCACTGAGCTATCGGTGGACAAGCTAGGAGGTAGGTTAACCAGTTGGATTCCAGAAACTATCCAATGGGGATTTAAAATGGGAGAACTAGAATTATTCACCCTAGAGGATCTAGAGGGATCACCCGCTCTTCCTTCTGATGTTTTTTTGTTCAGATGAGGGATCCCACCTCATTTATCCCATCATCAACCATCATGATATATTGTATTTTTCTTCATTTCATCCCAATGTAATGTATGTTTATCTATTTGGTTACCCCATTATTTTCAACATAACCACTACCCAAATTTTATTATTATCACAGTTAGGTATTTGAGTGATGATTCTATATATGGATGGTGTAATGGATCTATAATGATGAGGATACCGTACTACTTAGTTAGATGGTTGCTTTTAGCTATGCCTACGTTCCATTGACACTTGTTTCAATGATGTACGGTGGATGGTTATGTTTTTTAAGGCTTTTGGTTAATTTTGAATATTTTTTCTTATGATTTTAATTCTTATTGTTAGGTCTTTATCCAAGGGTGGTTCTAGAGATATGGTACATACATTTAATGGGTTAATTGACTCAGTTATAGTGTGTTGGGATTATCCAATTAGTGGTCAACGATTTATTCCAAAGTGGATTACCTTGGTTAGTTGCCAGAAATTTATAATTATATATAGTTATATTATAAATAATGAGTTATGGTTGTTTTGGTCTGACATAGGGATAGGGATGGAATGTTTTTTTATAACTCTCGGGGATGAAGCCAAGAAAAAAGTATCCATGATAGTGTTAAATGGAAATATTTATAAAAAAATTCCATGCTATTTCACATGATTTCATTAAATTTTATATGATATTTTGGTATGTCATAGAACTAACACCAGACATTGATTTTCATTTTGTACATTTAATGTATTTTTATTAGTATAGAACCATTGAATATATTCTTTTCTCCAATGTTTTGTCCTTAAACGATCAATCTGCAATAATGAAAATGTATGCTCCATGAGGGATTTATAGACTAAAGATGAATCTAGAAATTATTTGATATTATCACACCCATATTAGGTTTTAATTTTTAGTCATGTTTAAATAATTAATTAAACTCATTCCATGGGAAAAGTATGGTTTATGGAAGGGTCATTACTTCTTATATGAGTCACCTGTGTGGTTCCCTAGAATTGTTTTTTTATTTCTATATTAGTCAACGGATCTAAGAGTTTCATGATATAGGGAATTACTTAAATGAGACTACAGAGGGTTAATGTTGTTTCTGAATATCAGGAACATCCATTTTAGGTAAACTCATAATTTAATTGACTTATACTATTGTATGAGTAACTAAAAAAGTAAAGCAATAATAATGATGTAATTCATTATCTTTATTTTTGATCAATGCCTATATTAGGGTGTCTTAACTATGAACTTAGAAATGATAGTCCTATATCCCTTAGGAAACTATGTGTGACTATAATATTGTTAGTATAATGATAACATATTATTTTCCTTCATTGAGTGGTAAAAATAATAAAGAAATGTTGACGCATTGAGACGTGTTGATGTAAAAGAACATAAGTAATGATATTATGAATTCAGTTAACATTTCATAAATAAGATAATTTCTAAAATGAGATTATAAAATTTAGAGGGTCATTGTATATCGAATTTCATGGGGTATACCCCAGATAAATGACCTTATTAAACGATTAATCATTGCCTTTATTAATGTTTACATTCACACTGAAGTGACTCAGTTCCTCATAATCATTGAAACCTCTTATATATTAGTAGTAGAGATTTATGTGGGTAATTATTGTATTCTATAATTGATTAAAAATAATGATCCTGACAGATGCTGCATGATTCATTGATGTAGATTATTAGGGAGATCCTTCATCGGATCCTATTAATGCATAATTTTCATGAATTAATTAGTCTAGCATTATGGATTCTCATAGAAACAAAGGAATATTATTATTCTTGGGATGATCTCTTGAGTTTCCTCATAATTCCATCTAAAACAAAATACTTTAGACTACTTCCTTGGATTATAATTCAATGTTACATGATATTGACAAGTACATATTTATTACTTTCTATTATATCCCTTTAATAGTGTAAATTCTGATGGTTAATATCATTGATTCTATATCAAATATATACACAATGGATACATCACTATATGTTGTATAACTAGTTCCACACATATAATTACATTATGTTTCCCTTGTATTTGTATATCTTTATATGTGTGGTAATTCCCATACTACTCGAGGGATTGACCTATGTTTTTTCCTCTGGGATTACATGGCTATATACCATGGGTCCTATAACCCCTTAAATGGTCACATAATCAGATACAACTAGATTAGGCCAATGAATTTGGTATTAAATGATCTATATTATCATTAATTATTTCTTATTCATATGTTACCACTATTAGGTATTATAATCAAAATCTTCTAATTCATTAGGCACCATTGGTGGTTACTTATTAATTTTTACTCACAAACTATTCTATTCACCACTTCATACAGGATATAATCACTTGTATATAGGTTCAGAAATTTACTACTGACTATTTTATATCATATGTATTAGGCATAAAATTGTAATGATGGATTTAGATAAATCATATAGATGGAATATCAACTAAAGCTAGTGAAATTTAATAATTTATTTGTTTCAATATATCCCTAGTCAATGTGGATAACCTATTTTTTGTTTACTATGTAATGTATAAGTAGCATCATATCCCTTCAATGTTTATATTTTATTAGAAAATATCCAGGTGGAATATTTATTTTTCTCCATATAAAGCTTATTTTGGTATTTATTCTCTGTATTTTGTAATGATGCAGAGGGTATGACCTCCCCCAGTACCACCAATAGTTCTTTTATAATAGTTATATGCATCTAGAATATGGGAAATCGTGGTAAATAAAAATTTTCCCTTTAGTGTGGTAACTTATGAGTGGAATTGGTCTGGGATGTCATAGATATAGAAAACTGAAAACATACATGATCCACATATTACATTAGAAATATATAAACATATCATAATAAATAATCATGATTCCTTGAAATCCTTCACAATATCAATCTTAATAATTGGATAAAGGAAAAAATAATGGGTGACCTAAAATCATCATAATGGGTTATGAATTTTAGAATCTATCTTTAGTAAATAAGTTATAATAAATATGTGGGAGTATATAATCAATACACATGAAATTCAATAAAAAAGAGTTCAATGAACATATATTGCAAATATCAACATACAATTCCCTTTGATAATGGAAACCACATTCTTTGTAAAGGAAAACAATAATTTGGTATACTCATGATCCAAGAATATCAACTAGTATATCAAGATTCATACCATCAATTCATCTCAACCATAGAAACATTCTATGTAAATGGTAATGTGTAAACCATGAACCAAATTAATAGGGTATGATTATTTTCTTGTCTCATAATACACCTTGATTCATGAAAAGGCTATCAATAAGTTTTCCATGCCTATAATAATCACATAATATTAATTCATAATATATTTATTGTTCAACATATTCATTATAAAAAAAACATTACCAACAGTTATCCATATTTAATAAAGAATACATAGTAACAATATTTCCCAGGAAAATTAAATTACTTACATAATAAAAGTCTCTTTAATGATATATTATAAAGATTTGGAATATGGATGAAACGTTATAACATTAATAGAAATTATTATTAATTCAACATTGATAATATATATATGGACACGATGAAGAAAAATAGTCAAATGAAAAATCAAGTGTGATGGGCATAACAATCACATGAAAATGAAACATATAAAAATAAATTATATTCCATTATTAATAATGGAAGACCATTTATTCATCAAAAATTAATTTAATTTTGTTATTTCAAGGACTTAAAAAATAGTGTCAATGCATAAAACATAACTTCATTGTATCACTATATAATAAATAAAGTTAGCATTAATTTCCATAATTCTTATCTATACATTCATAAAATAATATCATTTTATGCTGATAATATATATATATATATATATATATATATATATATTACCAAAATATTTCTAAAAATAATATATTTGGAAATAACCATGGGAACATGAAAATGAATCTTCAATGAAAATTGTTTTCATGAAGGTGTGAAAAATAGTTCTGGTGGTTTATGTTAAAAAAATTATTTTGTTCCACCTTTATAACAAATTTCATCATTTAGAAAATGAAATAAATATCTCTTTCATATTTCTTCATTTAAAATCAATCTTGGGGAAAGTTAATTTAAAAAAAATTATAACGGTAAAAACTTATATAAATTAATTTAATGAAAATATAGATATTTAAAATAAATACTCAGAAGGGAAAAATCAAAGAAAATAATATTTTTTTTAAAATATTCATTAGATGTAAATTATAATTTTATTTTCGATAAGAAATCAAATAAATGTAATATATTTTTTAAACACTAATATAGTTATATGATAATTAAATATATGGGTGTAAATTTTTTGGATCATATAATTTTAACATAAGAATATGAACATTACGTATCTTAAAATAAAGTGAGACTGTAACAATACTATATTACCTAAAGATATACTTATTAAGTGAAAACTATTTAATTTTTCATGTATGTTTTGGTTTTTTTGTTTTAGTACATTATTTTTTTTAATTGTTTTTTCATTTATATATTTTTAATAGTTATATTAATATCTTATATATTCATCTTATACAAATATATAATAATAAGTGAATATTGATCATGAAAAATTAATCACATAACATCATGAATGTGGTTATCAATACATACAAGGAAGCAATTTTATCATTTTTAACATGTGGAATGGTAATAAGATAAATGATATATCATTGTTCTAGAGTCATAAATATTTTTTAGAAATAAAATATAAATATTTAATACGTTTTTATAACTTCCAATAAATAGTGTTAATAAAGATTGAAATTCATCGTTTCACATTGGGGTAATCCGTCCGTACACATGAATGGTGGTTTTGTATCCCTTTAGATGTAGAGGAAGATAAATAAATGTTGATATATTAAAAAAATAACATATTAGTATTTTTTTAAATACTTATATAACTATTTGATCATTGTTAGAATTGATTTTATGGAGGTATAATAAGAAATAAAATTAAAACACTGAATTAAGAGCTATGACACTTGATTGGACAACATCCATTTGATTACACATTAAGCATTATATTGTTTTTATTTTGATCAAATAATGTCTTATATTTAATGAAATGGTATGTTATTAATATATTTGGGTTTGTATTGGATAATAAATGAGGTTCTTAATGTGCAAGGAAGAGAGGAGAGGAAATGTCATTTTATAAGAGAGGGAGAGGACATATATGAAATTTCTTAAATGATTAATTTATTTTAATATAATAGTAATTCCAAATGGATAACAAATTACTCCTAAATGAATAGGTCATTATTCAATGATTAAATATGAACCTATAATAAGATTTATACATGTTTTATGTCATTTTATTCTTTATTATTTAAGTTTTGTTTTTTTAGTATAATTTAACTCTTACAATTATATGTGGTCTTTTTATAAAAGTTATAATTTATAATTACCAAAAATAATGGAGGCTGTAATATAAAATTCACAAATTATGATTTTTAATTTGAATTCAATTTCATCAAAATAAATTTCAATTTGTTTAATAATAATTTTTTTAAAATAGATCCCTAATATGTGATGAAAAAATGTTTTCAAGAAAAATTGCTTTTCAATTATAAATATGATTTAAAAAGATTAAATTATACTATTAATTTGAATAGAATTAATATTATTATTGTAAATTAAATATTATTTTTATAAATAATCAATGGTATCATATACATATTTGATTAAAGGTAATGGAATATTTCTCCTATTAAATAAAAACATTACATAAATTTTTAAAATGTAATTAATGTGTTTTGATGTTCAACATTGTATTTTTATATGCATTATAATATTTATATAAAGTATATATTATTCTAGAATTAAGGTTTCCTAACTATTAAATTAATTCTTATATCAAATTAATTTCATTAAAATGACAGATTTGTAAAATAATTTTTTCACTATTAACCTATAAATAAATTACTTATGAAAATATATATATATATATATACTTTGAAAATTTTTACATGAAGTCTCGAAAAATGGAATTAATGTTTAGAATTAATTTTATAAAAATGTTGGATTTTTTTAATAACATTATTGATTAAATTTTTTAAAAATGTATTTTATTTATTCAAAAATAAAATCTCACAAATTTTAATTGAATTTGTTGTGTTGTATGAAAAGAAATAGAAGTTCCATTTAGCTATAGAATATTTAAAAATGACCACATAAAATATAAAATTAATATGATGGGTTGAGTATTCAAAAAAATTATGTAATCCCCTAATGAATTCCTATACATTCCACTTAAATAAGAACATTTTTATTCACATTTTTAATAAATAAATATGAGAACCAAAAATTAAAAATAAAGAAAAACTCCATTTAATAAAATAGATCAAAAAAATAACCTTTCAAAATTTATATAATTTTCAAATTTAATCCACAAAAATACTATATAGAAAATCCATGTTCTCAAACACTAAATGATGTTCACCCAACCCAATGAATGATTTACTAATGTGGTCAATCCTTAATAGACTAATTCATTTCTGAAAACCCCTTCCCATTGACATAATTAATCACTTGATGGTACAAACCAAGGTTCACACATATTTGTAATTCTCAACCATTTCGACACCAAAAATTACCCATCCATTTAAATCATGAACACACACCACCTATTTCCAAGTAAAACCAATTTTCTCACTAAATGACATGATAAACCATGTCCATATTGGTATGATTCCAAAAAATATATTATGAATGGACACAATAACATTCCCGTTAAAACTTTTCACACATAAAAATGCTTTCAATTGAAACCAAAAACATATTGCATATTTTAAAAAAATATTGTGGATGCCACCCATACACATTATTGGGATAACCATAGATTACTTTGTTATTAATATCAAATTGATTGATCAAGATATTTCTTAAAATAAACAGAAACATAAAATATTCAAAACAAGATCCTCGATATTCATAGGAATGTGGAGTGATAGAGAGTACATCCACATTCATTAATTTTTTTATATAGAGTATAATAATAATAATATTCAAAAGAAATTTACATTCCCAAAATCACCAACTAGAACCTCTGGTTCGTGTTGCCTAAAAAGAGATGATGAATTATAATTTCCTTTTGTGTATGTATTATCAAATTTAAAAATAATTTTGACCCATAATTTCTTATACCAAAACATAGTTGGACCTACTGATATGTCTTGAAATTCACATGATAAGTGTTGATCATGAATGGATCCAGACACAATAGAAATATACTATAGATTTTCCACATTCTCTTTGAAAATATTTTAATACCATGGCTTCCTTTATAGTGTAAACGACCCAACCTGGATATTTCCAGATTGCCTATACATGATAAAATCGCCAAGTCCTAACCACACATGACGACCTCCGAAACTATGATGATCTCTCTATTTCAGATAGGTCAATGTCCCCATGAATCACACACACTACCAAAGAATAATGAACCTATTCTCAAACATTGAAACTCAATAATTTTTAACGTATTTACCAAATAAAAAACCAAAAACTAGAATAATATAGTATATATACTTCCCATTTTAAAATAGGTTGTCTCCTCCAACACTAAAACCATAAACATGGGGTTTTGAACTCCACAGCGCCCCAATATCTAAAATAGATATACCAGCTTCCCACCACAACCAAGAAACCTAGACCATAACATTCACTATGGTCTTTACTATAACATTTTGAATCATATTGATCCAAAATACTATTTTATAGCTACACAGACTTCTTAAACATTATAAACCCAAAGGAACCCACCATTTCTGTAAAGTACATATATAAAATAATAAAATAATAATTTAGGGGATCCATATTCTCTATTTAATAAGGATTTATCTCATTAGAATTATTGTGCTTACTAATTTCTAGAAAAATGATCAGTCCATTGGTCTAGCCTACCTATGAACCAATCCCATGACTCTTTACAGACACAACTATACTTCTATAATAAAAAATCAAAGGAATTTGTAAAACTAAATTGATCATATAATTTCCAAAAAATGATATTATATATAAGGATAATATTATGGAACATCAAAGAGAATATCAAGATGATCCCAACAATTTCAATAAATATACATCTAATCACATTATAAAGATTAATTTCATCACACATACTAGATAATGTTTCCAAATCATGGAAATAATGTAAAAATACATAATTTCTCCATGTTAATGATAATTGAGAATACAAAAAAACTATAATCCAAATTACATCATAAATTATGGTATAATTCTCCAAATACGGATATATAATTCATATAAAGATAATGTGAAACTAATTAAAATTCTTCCAAAGACACATGAGACACCATAGAACCACCGATGTTCATTACAATCATCCTTCAATACAAATTATTCCCTGGAATACCATTTAAATATAAATTGGACTACAAAAACAATAAAAAATTAAGATACCATGGGAAAATTCAACAACCAGCATCTCATTAATGAAAATTGTTTCTTACTCTAAGACAAAGATAATCTGTATAGAATGAAATGTTAGCCCTTACTGAACATTCCATACTGAATGATGTTCTACATCATATTATATTTAATAGGAATTCAATGACACATATAAATTAGTTAAACAAATACCACATTGGTGCCATCTCTGTTTTGATGACCTAATAAAACCAAATACTATAAAAATTTAATCTACCAACTCTAAAGGTACAAGAATAGTATAATAACACCAAGTGGTCTATGTTTATGACTTTCTAACCTATGTACTATAACAGTAACTAAATGGTGAATTAATCTAATATTTTACTCACAATAATGGATCTATAATTGGATATCTATATATCAGGGGTAATTTATATCCTATTGCATCCCCTATATAGATCCCCACTTTTATGGTTTAACCTAATTCCATTACAATCCAAATTCATCAAATGAACATCCTTACACATGGTCACACATTTACGTAATGAGATATCTTTAATAGTAAATAATGACATTATCTTAGTCTTTATAACCCAATTTCTAGTCAGTGAACTAACCCGTGAATCACCCATAATCCAAAAATTCACTATCATGTCTACCAAACAGTTTAGAATAAAGAGTTACACTGTAAAATTGATCAATTATATTCAAAACTAGTTAGTGTATTACACAATTGGACAAGACAGGAGAAAACATGAACAAATATTAAGAAATAACAAATAAAAATAAAAAGATATGTCTCCTCAAGATATCTTCAAAATGTACAATTCCAATGTTATAAAAATAAAGTCACACCTCGAGAAATCTATGAAGATGACCATGTACATACCCATACCAAGAAATAAATCAATGAAAGATACTTTTTTTAATGGAACTCCCTATGAGAAAAATCTAAAAATAATATTTGACCAATGTTATTTCTCAAAAAATAAGGTGATCCTTATTTCAAAAGAACCCCTACTTATATCTTGGTTTTCGTTGTTCAATTGGAAACACACAAATATAAAAAAATAATTTAATGATATGAGAGATACTCTACAATCTTATTAATTAATTTTTAAATGAATTCATGTTACTATTACTTTCCATATATCCCATCAAAGAAATTTATATGATTGAAAAGTCCACTGTAGTAAAACATGTCATTGGTAATTCAGAGTGGAGACTAATATTAATAAAATAATATCCCTCTACCCATGAGATATCTTCATTTTTATCACATTAGGCACAATTTATTATTATATTATATTTCTATTTATTATTTTTTGACTTATCATCGAACACAAATAACCGTCATATCTAGTGGGATAAGGATAAAAAATATTAAATAAGTAAAAAAATCTAATAAAATAATAATTACTAAAAAAACACAACCAATTCCATAAATATCGCAAGAAAATATATACCCACATCATTTCTATGCACAATATCACACTACTTATATTTTATGTAAGCCACCATAATATTCCAACCCACAACCTCAAAATGATACAATATTTCCTAATAAACTACACACAATGTTATCTAGTTCCAAAATTTAAAGCATTTTTTTCATGGAAAAAAACTATTTATAAAATCCTATTTACATAAATTATAATAAATTTCATCCACTAATAAAACCATTCATAAATTCACTTTTTATAAAATCTCTTAAAACCCATTATAAAATAATTCCACATTAATAAAGTAAAATTTTCTAGAGGTATAATTATATTTTAAAAACATTTTTATTAACCAACATGAACATATCAAGTACATCACATAATCTCTACGACGAAAATAATATATATTCTTGTGATTTTTTAACCAAAATTCACTAATAATTTAATATGCATGAATGTGTTACAAAATTAAATTTCAACTCATGATAAATCATAATGTTTATTAACAAAACAATTACTCAATATACGAAATCTGTTAACCATGTGAAATTATTTGTAATCAAGAATATAACAAAATTGGTTGATATAGACACTTACACCTTATTTTATTTCTTTTTGTTCCAAGGAAAATTGATATTAAAAATTACTATTTTGTATAATGATTCATTAAAAACTAAAAAATAAATTAAATAAATAAAATTCACATTTCATGGAATTCTACAAGATATTATAACTAATTAATTATCAATTAATACATATATATAATATTATAAAAAAATTACCATCTTCTATACCTATTTAACATAAAACAATTATAAATGATATGATAGTCAATGTGTGAAGCATTATTAGAATATTATATTAATATCTTGGATTAAAAACAACATGTTTTTATTTTGTTAATTTAACATCAACATATCCAAAATAAAAAAAAAATTATGTTCCATCCATATCTTCATCTAATAGTAGTCAAAATGAAACATAATTTTAAATATAATGGTTGATGTTAATGAATTGAATGTCGTGAATCATTTCAATGAGATGGTAAAACTATTTTATATAAAATTATATGGGATTTTTATTGTTTATACATGGAAATAATTATTTAAATGGATTGTTAATAAACATAGAATTATGTTTTTATGTAATTATTTTTTAATTTTTACCATTAATTTCAAATAATAATGATTAAAATTACAATTTATCAATTTCTACTAATCAGAGGAATGACCAATTTATTATGTAGTTACACCAAAATTTGTTTTTCATTTAATCTACTGTTCAAAAAGAATGTATTAAAAAATTATTATTGAAATAACCATCACATAACATGGATCCAAATCATGTTTAATATTTTTTAAAAATTATTTCATAGTTACTCTCTATTTTATCAAAAAAATGACCAACCATTTCCTACCAAAAAGTCTTCATTATACCCTCTACCAATACATAACAATTAAAAAATCAATTGAATTTTTGATTCCTACAAGGATTTCTCTCAACCAATGAATGACAAAAAATTTCCATCATCCAAAACCATAATTAGAAGGAGTTAATAAACCAAAAAGTGGGTAAAAAAATTCATAACCCAACCGTATTTGTAATGTGATGTTAAATATAAGAGGGTCAAATGTGCCTTTTTATACTTTATACTTCGTATTCTGAAAAATCCAATTTATACACCTAAAATCGCAATCTATGGTCCTAACATAATTATAAAAATTTAAACATCCAGACCCCACCCTATCATCACTGTAAGGATACTCATTTTGATAACCTTAATTGATCCCCCAAACAGAAAAGTTTGATAATAAAGTTAAAGATAATCACAAAGTAATATAGGATGCTTTTTCCTAACATATTAACCAACATAAAAATGAAAAATCTAAGACGATGTATATATATATATATATATATGATACAAGAATCAATTGAATAAAAAACTATAATATGTAATACCACCAATAATAATCAGGGTCATTAATGATAATAAAGTATACCAAAATTCTATAATACCAAATAATCAAAAAGAATGAATTGTTACCACCTGAAACACTCTTATATTCCAAAATAATATTAAAATAATCTTCCAACATCGTCAATTATGAACAAAACTTTTATATGTTTTATAATATATTTTATAGATATCCTCATTTTAAATCATATAAATCCATTATTTGATACTCACAATGATTCCTATACATGAGGTCAGTAAAAATATCAGTAATAAATCACCCAAATACCTCTTAGAAACCCCACTTACAAAGTATAATTTATCTCTCATTTATATAATAAATTTGAATTGAATCATAATAAAAAAATTATTCCAATGTAATATATGTTAAAAACTCACAAAATATAACCTTACCTAAAGTCCCTAATTTCCACTAGGAACCCTCATCGTAACTCACACATCGTGGCACTGCTCATTAAAACCAAACACAATCTAAACAACCAAATATATCTCCCTTTAACACGATACACCAATAATAAACTAACTTTAATGTTAAAAATCATCACCTAAATACAATTCATCAATTATCCATAGAGTGAAGTTCACCCACCAAATGATAACATGAATCTATGTCAAAAAAATAATAGGTCCTCATAGATTTGTCTAAAGAGTTGTCACCACTTATTTCAAATAAGAAACTATGTTCCCACCTAAATAATACTATAATCAAAGCCTCTACTAATAGGTACACAATTATTTTAGTAATATTGAACACCAACACAAGCACGTACTCAATTTTCACACACCAAAAACCATTCATTTGAAACCAAAACATAGATTATGTATTCTAAAAACATGTAATGAATTCTCCAAAAATCAATTATTGTCAAAACTAGAGAGAATAATGTCAATAATTTAATAATTAAATATCAATATTGTTTTTAAAATTACCGATAACATTATGAGTTCAAAAAAAATCTTCTATGTTCTATGAGATTGTTAAGTGACTTTGAATAAACCAACCTTCATTACATTCATCCACTAGAAACCTAAAAGTAAAATCATATAAATGAATAGATTCACATAAAATTAACTCAAATAAAATCTATTCTGAGATACCAAACAAGGATATGAGAAATATTAATTATATGTGAACTAATCAGTTACAAAATAAAAATGTATAGAATCATAAAATGCCCCGTATATTATCCCATTTATGGATTAAACTACTAACCCAAACACAATGTCCATTTCAGATGATTTTAAAATAATTTTGATAGTCACCACCACATGGATCTTGGTGTAGTGGACCATCTCATTCCATTTCAACACCCACCAACAAAAGGATACCCACCAATTGACCCATCCACCACGATAACCAACCATAGATTAGGGATGAATAAGTTTCCATTTTAAAATGACCATAACATCCTCTATGGGTTACTAGAGTATCCCTACCCATTTCTACATCACATATTGAAGACCAGAATTTCTCAATTTCACACCTGACATCCAGAACCAAAATCATCATTATCGAAACATTTTACATAGTTGAGTATCATAAAAAATAATGGATACTCCAATTGAATATGAATCCTTCTCAATCCACATGTTATTTTCTCACCCAAATTGACTCCCAATGAAAACGGTCCACCAAAACCACCGAAATATCATGTTGGCCACTGCATTTTCCATAGGCATACTCCCCCAACACTATACCCCTTATGATATGGTTTCATAACCTGTATTGAAATGAACTCCATAATGGTTAAAACCCAAAACTACCACAACCTCAAGAATTAGATCATAGCCTACACTATGTTCTTTATCCCATTATAGTGAATCCTACTGTGAAAAAATATATTCTCTATCCTTTTGGTCCTTTGAAACATTTTATAATAGAATAAAACTATATTTGGAATATAATAATACATATAAAGTGGAAAATAAATAACAAATGGTGCCACAACAAATTTAAAATATATTTATCTCAAATAATTGAATATTTAAGTATTAAATTAAAAATTATTCATTCTAATAAAATAAAACATTTCCTTTAGTTAAATAGTTTTTTTGATATAACAATATGTTATTAGTCACTGTTAAATATTAGAAGGTTAGAATACAATCTAAAAAAATTATGAAATCCTTATGTAAATTTTTTATAATTAAAATAAGAAAATTTATGTATCCAAATATTATTTTAGTGACTATTTATTATTAATACTTAACTAGAAAAATAATCTATTATATAAATAAATATCATAAACACATCATTAATATCAGAATCTCATCATAGATTAAACCAATATCAACATAAATTTGTTGAAGACATTTTAATTACTATATTAAATCACAAATACTCTACATTTAATCATATTGAAAATAAATGATGATGCCTATAACTTATGGATTTTTTTTAAAATGTAATATATTCATCTTCTATTAGATATATTTAGTACACTATCATAGTCTTCCATGAAATCATATAATCCATTTTTAACATAGTTATTATTTCAATCCTACAACATATATGAATCTCAAATAGTATTGTCACTTATAAGACCAATGTAATCCTCATTGGTATTTGATGGTACTTGGGGTATAGTTGAAGATCACATGTGGGAGAAATTAATTTTTTTTACACTATGATTTTGGTTGTGAATCTTTCCATTAAAATTAAAAAAACATAATATAATCATAAGATACCATGGGATTAATAATAATAACAATATATGAACAAATATTAATATCATTATATGTGATGATTTAGACATGAATTTTACATAAATGGTGATATCTAGATAAATAAAAAATCATTGAATTTCACTAGATCATCCCCTTATTATCTAGAATATTTTGGATGCATTAATCCATGATTTATAGGTTTAGTGAAGAAATTCAAAGAAATCATTGATTTTTATGAAATGACATTAGCTGTATACCTTTGATATAGGAGGGAAAAATTAACAATGTTTCTCTAATTTCCCATTCTTTTCATATGAATGTTGATAGTTGCAAAAAAATCACTGAAAATTGTATGGTGTATATTTTTTCAGAATAGTGGATCATTATTTTATAAAATTGAAATTTTTATTTACCAAAATGTAACATTATCTATTTTTTAAATGAAACCATTTCCTTCAAAAATATTCATTGTGAATGACATAGTAAACATGTAAAAAAATTCATTGATATTTTATCACTTTATCACTACATATAATAATGTCATGTAATAATATTTGAGGATTAATCTATATTTTTTATCTTGAAAATAGTTAACAAACCATTAATATAAATATTCATTTATAATTTTTATTCATCATATTCACTAAAATGTTTTTCATATAGTTTGAAATTAAATTCAATTCATATTATTAAAAATATGAATAATAGTGAATTTTTTTATTTCTTGTGACAGTTTAAACATAGAAATACACAAGCTCTCGATGTTTGGCCCAACATTTTATAAACACTATTTCATTATAATTTCCCATTATTTTGAATTCAAATTTGGTGTGTTCAATTAGGACCTTATCTCTTTATTGGTGAGTCATAACCATATACCAAGTGTAACAGCCATGGTAAATGAAGAATATTTCATTTTCATATTTATAAATATTTGTGAATTAAATATTAATTTTACTTCAAAGGGGATTCTATTTTCTTGGGAATACTCTATATCCAACAATGGGTTTCTTTTAAATCTTATGTTGAACACAACATTGATTTATAATGAGAAATAATATAATTATTTTAAATGGTAGTAAACACATAGATATTTTATTGACAGGAATGAATAAAAATAACTAAAATATGATTATATATTTTTGTTAAATGTTTTTAAATATATCCAATAAAAGTTAGAGGCTTAAAATGTGAATGAATCTAATTTTAATCATAAATACTCTAATATTCATTAAAAGGACGAATTACCTCCTTTTGATGGAGAAACCTCTTTAAATATAGGTTTTGTTACATTTACATGTTCAATTGGACAAAAAATTTCTTCATTAGAATCGGGACATCAAAATTTACTTTGGTTAAATTTTTTGTGTTTTCTGATAAAATTCATTTTCTAATGAATATTGAAAATTACTGTATTTTAATTCCAAACTGCATTTTAATAGAATATATTTATAAGGATAGATTATCTTTTAATTGGTTTCAATGTGTAATTATATTATTTTATTACCATTTATTCCATTTTTGGTCATTAGAAGTAATTTCACTTGGAAATTAGACATAAATAAGTGTCAATCTTTTGATTGTTATTATTTCTTAAAAACTCAATTTTTGTTTTGATAGCGGGAATTAATTTTAAATTAATATATCTCACTTATTTGTTTTGAATTTTTAAAAATCGATTCCATATTTGGAATCAGGAGGTCCAAATTATGTAAATAGGTGTCTTTTATTTTTAAACAATAATAATATATACTTTATTAAAAAAAATATTTACAATTGTTAAAGGGTAAATATGGTAAATAAGGGTAAACAAAATTTTATTATAATAGTATTAAATTACCCTAACATGAATCCTAGTCAAATTGTTTAATACATTTCAAACCATGGGAATCAATGGGTAGATTTAGGGACCCCATGGAGCCACTTAAGAGTGAAAATGACACTTTATATTAATTAATTTAAAGTAAAGACAAAAATGACATAAACAAATAACTTTTAGTAAATGAATTTTTACATAGGTTTTATAAGTTATCTCATCAAAAATAAAAATTTATTGGAAAGATAAAACAATTTCCTATATCATGGTATTATGTTTATTATTTTTATATATAATATAAATAGAATTATTTATGAGACAATAATGATGCAATGTTTACCTCATTAATGAATGATTTAAATAAATAAGATTATAACGATTAAAAAAATATCCAATCCCAGTAAAATTTTTATTGGATTATTTTATTTCGATGAAATGTTATGTTTTCCTCTACTTTAATAGGTTTTTTGACCTTTAAAAACCAAAAATTATAATGGTAAAAATAATATTTTTAATCATTAATGATAATCCCCTCGTTCCTCTTATAAAAATTCCTCACTTATATCCCATTTCTCACACTTCTCAAGCCCCATGGTTCGTACAAACACTGCCCAATATAGAACCCTACATCAATATCCTCCTTGAAGCATTACCGTAGTTATAAGGAAATTCAATTAAACCTTTTGGTTCAAACCAAAGGGAGATACCCGATTTAAGGGTAACGCCTTCTCTTAGGTTCTTTTGTTTAATATTAGTTCCCCAACACCACAAAATCTTTTTATTACATTATTTTATAACAAAAATAGTTTGAAAAATATACTAGTATGTATTTATGATAAGGATTATAACTACACAAACACACACCGCTATTTAATGGGTAATGAAAATGTTGTATCTATAGACAGCTAACTACTACATCGCGAAATGATAGTTGTTCAATATTCTCCTACATCCTTTCACAGTGGCCATTATGATGGAACTTTACTTATATATGATATATATTATGTTTATGTTTTCTATATGCTTCGGTAATTTTCATTTACAAACATACCTTTATTTATTTCAATATATGTAAATATGTTAATTTCATTTGAGGAAGTATAGACTACCACCCCCTCAAGGTGATATGATTCAGTCATGAAATACATGGAACATATAAAGGATGGAGTTAATGAAATTATGTAACATTTATATCATATGATATTTTACAAGAATTATAATATACCTATGTTTTATTATTCTTTCATTCCATTAAATATGAAATAGAAATGAAAGTACTGATCATGCGTACGTACGACTTACCATCTCAAAGAACGGTGCATGTCAATTATCATTTCCAAATGTTATGTAATATTATAAATACATACATATAATGGATATATATGATATATATTACATCTAAATAAAAAACATTACTTGGGAGATAATGGAATTTTCACCACATGAACAAGTAGTAATTATAAGATGTTCATTTTTTACTCAAGTACCAGATATCGACAAAACAACCATTATTAAATTAAATGATTGCATAATATTTATAACTTGGTAATAAGTGGTATAAAATGAATAATAAACATTAAAAAGGTTCTTAATCAAGTATAAATCAACTTTATCTTATTATTCACGAGATTATAGAACGAACGGGTCAAGTCAGACACAGGGTAAGGGGTTTCTTATATCACTTTTAATTCCGTGAGATTTCTATTGTTCACCACTTATTTATTGCATACGGTATATTGTGTACTTCCGTTTGATATATATTATCATTATTATAATTATATTCACTGTATTTTGTGATTCATTCGTTGTTTATTAACTTTTTTCATATGTCTTGATTGATTACAATGTGATAAGGGGGTTTCATCTCACTTTATATTCCCGTGATATTCATGATATATTTGACAGAATTTTCGTTTTTGTGGTGTATGTACTAAACATTATTGTATTATTTATTTAATATACTTTAATATATGGGTATTTACATTTTTATTGTATGATCCGTATTTCATGTGGTGTATGTTTCGTATGTTGCCAAATCGGCATGAGAAATTTTAAACCCAATTTCCATTCCTTGGGTTATTATTATAATCCTTAATTATGTCCTGATATAATTATGTGTGGAATCATTATTTATTTATTTATTTTGTAATTTTCACTCCGCTTTTTGTGGATATAATTTTGATATATATAATCACACCATTTATAAATTTTCAAGTCATTGATTTGTACATGATAAAAGTAATTTTAACTCAATTTCCATTCATTGAGTTAAACATCCATGTCATTGGTTTTGGATTAAAAAGAACATGTGTGAATTTTTTCTAAATTTGGACACATAATTTCCTCTTATATAGGTTGTATTTATATTTTTTACATGTAATTAGGTCATTGATTTATCCATAATCTATGGATATCGTCTTTATAAGGGATTTCGTCTCAATTTATATTACATTGAGACTTATTTTTTGTTATGAACTAATTCACTTTTATATGAAGCATATACTGTCCTTTGGAATATTATTTCATGAATCCCTTTATTCCAATGATATTATAATATATTGATTTAATGTTATTCCACAATTATTTTTATTCAAGCATCTCTCATTTTGTTAAAAACTATTTCACTAAAATATCATTTTAAATGATTAAAGATTTATTATTCTAAATCTTTCTAATAAATGTTCTTATTGTAAAAATGGTTTTTAGGATTTATTTTCATGTATATTAATGTTTTAAAATGTTAATTCATTGAAACGTTTCAAAGTGGTATGAGAAAATTTGATTCCAAAAATCATTTTATTAAATGTTTTAAATGGTTTTGAAAATGGTTTGACAAAGAATTGATTATGTCATTATTTTGAAAAGATATATTTTGATTTCAATGTGTAAATTTTATCTTTAATTTATGCTTGTTTTATGTGTTATGAATATGTTATGGTTATTGGGAATTGTTTACATATATGGGTGGTTCCGTGAAAAACATTGGGCGGGTGAGTCCAAGATAGCTCTCCAATGCATTAGGTAACGTGACAGAGGTAATGTTAATGTTTCTCCAAATAGATTTAGGGAATATAAAATGATGGATATTATAATATATCTCCCTACATATATGTGATAGCAACAATGTATGTATGATAGGGATTCCACATGTTACCTTTATGATTTACAATATCTACGTGTTGTTCATATATCTTATTATTTCCTGAGGTATTCTATGATTGAAATGTATGGTTTCATTGATTTGAATTTATTGATGTGTTAATGTTTCATTTATTTATTTTATTATCCTTACTGAACTTTTTATTCTCATACATAGTTTTTGAAATGTTTTTCATGAGACATAAAGATGCATAGTGTTAAGGACGGGATCATGGAAATGTCATGCAGTGTAAAATTTAGAAGTAGAAATGTTTCTTTTTAAGAGTTTTTTATGATAAAATGGATACAGAGTAGTAGTGTCAACAAGTAATTTTCATGTTGATATGTAATAGTTATGGCACAATTCTCTAAAACTCTAAACCTAAAAATATCCCCAATGTTAATTATTTATTTAATTCTAGATTATTTTATGTGTTAAGATAGAGTCCAAATAGTTTATGTCAGTGGTAATTTTAGATAACTTTGGAGGTTAGGGTGTTATGTAAGCATAAGTGACATAACCAAAATGGTTAGCATATTAGATGAGTTATAGTTATTTTAGAAGTGATAAATTGTTATTACATTTTGGGGTGAAAATGAAAGGTATTAGAAAACTATTGAAGATAAAATATGTCATGGTTATGTTTGAGGAATCTGTCTGTTTTTTTGGAATGTAATGAAATTTTATTCTTTTTTAAAATGGACAACACACAAACCATTTGACAGTCGATCGCCTCAGAAAAAGCTGTGGGAATCAAACCCACAACCAATGTGCAAGTGTGATTAATTTCCTAGCACTAGAAAACGTGAATCCCCTAGTTAGAATGAATAATTCTTTTTAGATTAGTGATTTTAGGGATCATGAATAAGTTTATTTAATATCTTATGTTTTATAAAATGGTCATCTTTACTATAGGAAAATGATTTACTGATTATGTAATAAAGGTTATTTTGGAAGTCATTCTTTCTGTTGGGAACACTATAATCTTAATGATAATAAAATACTATAGGATTTAATTTTTGGAGTAATGGTTGAAATATTATTTTAGAAGAATATATGATTTAATTGTGGAAATATTAAGATTTCATTTATTTATTGAAATGATTAATCTATAATAGAGTATATGTTTTTAGGCTAATTACTCTTCAGAATAAGACTTTAAGATTAGTCTATGTTTTTGGAGATAAATTTTATGATTTGATGTGGATGATTATGTGATTAAATCTATCTGATTTTTGGGTTTCAATCATAGTTAGGATTATATTGTATAAATTTATAGGGAATTGTATATTTAATGGTATATCTTTAACATTGGTTTCTTTATGTATAATTTGGGAGATTAGGAGTGGTTTTTATTTTTATAAAAGATTAACATTGTGTGGATTATCTGATCATTACTATCCAATTTTGGTTATTTTTGATGTCTGCAGATAAGGGAAATATTTTGTTCATCTTTTTTAAATAATGTGATACTCTAGAAGTTTATTCTAGAACATCAAGTGTGACCAAGTAATCTTTAATACTTACCATTTAGATAAAAGTTGAGTTTTTTGTAGAATTTGGTTAAAGGATGACAATATACATGAAAAGTAAGTATATCTCCTTATGATAGTAGTATATTTATTAATAAAATTTATCAACCCTACGAAAAGTATCATGGTGAAAAAGTGTTATAATATCTCTTTTATCATAAGACGTTTACCTAACTACAAATTTATGGTATTATGGTGGTTAACTTTCTCTGATCAAGTTCTCTATCACTCTCTATTAATCTATGAGATTTAGTTTCTCTTACATATCATTTTTTCATGGAATCCTAGTATATGTTATCTCAGGTGACCTTTTTACATCTCTTACTTTATTTTAAAGTGATAGTTTTATTGACCCTTTTTTCGATGTGGGACACTGAATAATGTTTCAAAGCCCAATTTTAAAATAGTGTGGACGCAATAACCAAAAGGGGGGAAGGATGTAAAATCCTTGGTAAATAAAGAATAAAGAATTTTAATATTTATTAAAAAAATTAATTAAATATTAATCTTACTTTAAATGTGATTCAATGTTCAACGGAATACTCAATACGTAACAATAGATTTATTTGAAATATAACATTGCACACAATGTTGAGTTATACTAAAAATAATATAATTATTTTAAATGGTAGTTAACACATATTTGTTGTATTAGCGGGAATGAGTAGAATTAACTGTAATAGGATTATAAATATTGGTTAAATGTTTTTACATTATTCCTATAAAATTTAGAGGCTTAAAATTTGAGTGAATGTAATTTTAAGCGTAAATATGCTAATATTCATTAAAATATTTATTTAAAAAAATTTGATGGAAACCCATCATTAAATCTAGATTTGGAAAATTTTATATGATCTATTTGAAGAAATAAAATTATTATTTAGAATTGAGACTTCATAATTTACATTGGGTAAAATTTTGGTATTTTTCTGATAAAAGTTATTATTTAATGAATAGTTTAAAATTGTATATTTTAATTCAAAACTTCCTTTTAATATAATATATTTGTAAGGTTAGATAATATTTTTAATTGGTTTTAAGGTGTAATTATATTATGTTTTTTCCATTTAATCAAATGTTGGTAATTTTAAGTAATTTTCATTTGAAATTGGACATATATAAATGTCAATATTTTGATAGTAATTATTTCATAGGAACACACTTTTTCTTTTGACATTGGGTATTAATTTTAAATTAATTTCTACCAGTTCTATGTTTTGAATTTGTTAAAATTGATTACATATTTGGAATTATGAGGTCCAAACTGTGTAAATAGGTAACACTTATTTTTAGACATTATGAATATTTACTTCAATAAAAATTTTATTTACCATAGTTAAAGGGTAAATATGGTAAATAAGTTATACGAAATATTATAATAATAAAACACAGTTATCCTAAAATGTTTCCTAATCTTATTGGATAATAAATTGCTGACGATGGGCTTCCAAGTGTCGATTTGTTACCCCAAAGAGCCACATAAGAATGATAAATACACTTTATATTAATTAATTTAAATTAAGGAAAAAATGACATAATAATATATCTTTTAGTAAATTAATTTTAACATAGGGTCATATAAGTTATATAATTTAATATAAATATTAATTTTAAATCGAAAAATATTTCCTACTACATAGTATTTTTTTTAGATTTAGAAATCAATAAAATAAAATTATTTTTGACAAAATAATGATGCAGTGTTTACCTAATTAATGAATGATTTAAATAAATAAGATTATAAAGATTAAAACAATATCAAAAACCAATCCAATTCATATTGGATTATTCTATTTTGAACATGAGTTATATTATATTGTACTTTAATAATTTTGGGACCTTTATAAGCCGAAAATAATTATATAATAAAATTATAGTTTTAAACATTCTTAAAGAGCCCCATCTCCCCTTAATAATACCCCCCCACTTCTAACCCATTCATTAAACTTCTCAAGCCCATTGGAATGTCCAAAAACTGCCCAATTAAGCTCACTACATTCCTATTCTCCTCTAAGAAGCCTTCCCCTTGGCAGAAGGCTATTCAAGTAAACCTTTTTGTTCAAACCAAAGGGATATCCTCGATTTAAAGGAAACATATTCTCTTAAGTTATTATGTTTTATTTTACTTCTCATACCCAATAAAAACATTTTATTACTTTATATTATAACAACCCCAATATCCAAAATATTTTATTTTGGTGTTATGATAATTATTTGAACTATATTTACACACACATCCATCAAATGGGTAAAGAACATACTGTTTCTGCAGACAGCGAACTACTGCCTTACGAAATGATATTTGTTCAATATTTTCCCACCACCTCTCATGGTGGCCATTATGATGGAATTGAATTTATATATTATATATATTATGTTTATGTTTTCTTTAGGCTTCTATAATTATTATTTACAAACATAGTTTTTTACTTTCCAATATGTGTAAATAAGATAGTTTCATTTGAGGAAGTGCTGACTACTGCCCCCTCAAGGTGATATGATTCGTTTATAACATACATAGAACATATAAAAGATGGAGTTAATGAAATTGTGTAACATATATATCATATAATATTATAATATATTTATAATATACCTAATAATCATTATGTTTTCATTAATTTAAATATGAAATATAAATGAAAGTACCGTTCATGCGTACGTACGACTTACCGTCTCTGTGAATGTTTCATTTCATTTCCTATCACCAAATGTTATGTAGTTTTTTAAATACATTCAAATAATGAATATATATGTTATATTTCATATAAATCATGAATAACATTCTGGAGATAATGGAATTTTTACCACACGAACAAAATGTAATTATAAGATGTTCATTTTTATCTGAAGTAGAAAATATCGAAAAAACAACGATTATTAACTTAAATGATTGCATAATGTTCATAACATGGTAGTGTAAAATCCTAGTTAAATAATGAATATGAAATTTTCTATATTTATTAACATATTGTAATTAAATATTAATTTTACATAAAAGGGGATGCTATGTTCAATGGCATACCTGATACGCAACAATGAGTTTCTATGAAATCTTACGTTGCACACTAATAATATAATATTATTATTTCAAATGTAGTTAATGTCTAACCGTTGTATTGGTGGGAATGAATATAAATTACTACAATATGATTATTCATGTTTGTTAAATGATTCTACATTCATCCAATAAAAGATAAGGGCTTAAAATGTGAAATAATCTAACTTATGTATAAATACGCTAATATTCTTCAAAAGGTTGATTTACCTCCTTTTGATAGATGTGGCCAGGAAGGATGGAGGCTTTTCATTCTTGGATTGTGATCCGGGGAGTTCTGGAAGAATCATACGAAAGGGTCGAATTGCCCATGTATCGGCAAATCAAGCTGCTGTTGAAGAAAGGGTTCAACTTTGTAAGTTTTCCATCATTGCTCGTGTGGTGATTCCAAAGGGTGTGAGGCCATGGAAATTTCAAGATCTTACAGTGAGATTGGCAGAGTTATGGGGCTTCAGTGATTGGAAGATGACGGCTATGGGGCGTGGCTTTTATCATGTCGTCTTCCCATCTGATGAATGCAAGAGATGTGCTTGGAGTATGGGTTCGGTTCCTTTGCATCCTGGGTTTCTCAGAATTCATGAATGGGACCGGAATTTTGATCCAAATACGGTCAAGAACACCTTTGCTCAGGTTTGGATTCGTATTCATAACTTAAGCTGGTTGTATTGGCATCCTCAAATTTTGTGGGATATTGCATCCTCTGTTGGGAACCCTATTAGGCTTGATAAGCAGACTGACAATCCTAATTTTGGGCATTATGCTCGGATTTTGGTGGAGGTAGATATGTCAAGTACTCTTGTGGAAGAGGTTGTCTTCACCACTAGAGATGATAGCATTAATTTGGAGATAGCATATGAAAGGAAACCAAGGTTCTGTCTTAATTGTCATATTTTTGGTCATAATCTAATGGATTGTAACAGAACTAAGGTGTGTTCTGCATGCAATATTCGTGGCCATGATGTGGGGACTTGTCGAAGGAAGATGTCTGGACAAGAAGGTCTCAATTCAGATGATGGGAACAAGGTGCAGGCTGAGAAAATTGCAGAGGAGGTTCAGGGTGGCAATGTGGATATTGTTGTTGTGCCTGCTGATTGTGGGGAAATAGCAGGGAATTTAACTCAGGACCCTCCTGGTGTGTTGATTGAAGATAATGAGGCAGGTGGCAAGGATGCAGTGGGTCTGCTGGATGTTTGCACAGATTCTCAGACAATGTTGGATATTAAAGCAGCTGTGATTGATGCTGCTAGTGAGAGAATACATGAGCAGGTTGAGAAGAGTGTTGGAGATCAGTTTGTTGAATGCCAGGCTGCTCCAGATGAGTGTTTACAAGAGCAGGGGTGCCCTGTGCTTCCAATTGTGGAACCTGCTACTCAGCAGGTGCTGGGATCTTTACCCCATGCTCTTCCCTTGGAGCAGGATCATCCAGGACTCATCATTGAGGGAGTCAGTGATGAGTTCTCTCAGATACCAGTTTCAAAGATGGCTAAAAGGAAGCTTCCTGCTACCTTAACCATGCCTTTTAATACTGGAAATCGGTTTGCCTCTCTCTCTAATGAGGTTAGTGAGACTTCAATGCATGATGATCCTCTTGGTGATACCATTGATAATGCTGAAGATGTTTCAAATGAATGCTTAGCTGGAAGTTATGTTGGACCCTGCACAAGGCAGCGGTCTCTGAATCAATGAAGATCCTTTTTTGGAACTGCCAGGGGCTTGGGAACTCTCCCACGGTCAGAGCCCTGAAGCATTTGATTATGACCAATAAGCCCATGCTATTGGGCATTGCTGAACCCAGAATGAGTTTCTCACGATGGTCAGCTTTCAATTGGAATGTTTTTGGCTACTCACTGGTTGCATGCAATCAGGTTCAAGATGGGAATGAATCCCTATGGGTTCTCAAGCACAACAGCATAGTCATTGACTCTTTTCAGATCGAGCAACAGGCTATTACAGTATCTTGTTCTCAGATGTCTGATTATTTTTGTGTTACCTTTGTGTATGCTTTCAACCAATATATCAGAAGGAGAGCTCTTTGGAATCACCTGCTTGCAGTCTCTGAGAATATGTCCAAGAGATGGATTCTTCTTGGTGATTTCAACACAATTTTAAGGCCGGAGGAAAAGACTGGAAGTAATTTTTGTCGGGCCTCCTCTAAGGATTTTCTTTATTGTATTGATCAATGCCACCTGAGTGAAGTTTCAATTGTGGGTGCTGATTTTACATGGAGTAGATATACTATTAATGGAAGGCAGGCTAGCAAGCTGGATCGTTGTCTTGTCCAAATGAATGATAGAAGTGATACAATGGAGGCTTCTGGTTTAACTCTTCCAAGGCTGCATTCAGACCACAATCCTATTCTAGTTGAGATAAGTTTTTGCACGGTAAGGTCTGCTCCTCTGCCCTTTAAATTCAACAATGCTTGGTTAGTCGTCCAAGGGTGCAGGGAAATTGTTATGGAAGAATGGGGATCTGCTGTCACTGGGTGTGCTTCACATATCCTGACCTCGAAACTGAAAAATGTAAAGGCCAGACTTAAAGTTTGGAGTAAAGAATCTTTTTCCAGCATTGCGAATGACATCAAAGCGGCTGAATTTAATCTTTTGGACTGCCAGCAACGGAGCATGCAGCAGGATCTCCCATCTCAGGAGGAGCTTCAAGCTGCCTCAAAGCTTGATAGTCTTTTGTCTCTTAAGGAAAATTTGGATCGTAATCAGTTGAACATAAAATGGCTGAAGAATGGGGATAGGAATACCAGATTTTTCCACTGCTTGCATAGGGAGAAAAAGCTTATGAAAAATCTCAAGGCTCTTATGATTGATGGTAAATTACTCACCTCTGAAAATGAGATTGTGGATGCTGTGACTGGTCATTTTGAGAATCTTTATACTGATTCTGGTGTGAGCAGTTCATCTAAGATTGTCACATGTATTGAATCAACTCTGGATGAAAATCAAAACAGAAGACTCATTGAAAGCCCATCCTACAAAGAGATTCATCATGCTTTATTCTCTTTGAATATGGACAGTGTTGCTGGCCCGGATGGCTTCACAAATAAATTCTTTATGTTTTACTGGGATATCATCCATGCTGAGGTTATTAATGCTGTTAAGGAATTCTTTCAACATTCTTTTATGCCTCTTGGTATGAACTCCAACTTCATTGCCTTGATCCCGAAGAAAGACAATGCTTTAGACATCAAGGATTTTAGACCTGTTGCTATTGGTAACTCTATTCCTAAAGTTGTTAGCAAGATCGTTGCTACCCGGTTAGGTGATGTTGCCAGGAATCTCATTTCTGCCAATCAGTTTGGATTTGTGCCTGGTAGAAATATTCAGAACTGCTTATTTACTGCTTCAGAATGCATTAATATCATGAAAGGTAAATCTCAGAATGGGAATATGGCCTTGAAAGTGGATATTTCCAAGGCTTTTGACACTATGCGATGGGACTTTATTTTTACCATTCTAAGAATGCATGGATTCTCGGATAAGTTTATTGAGTTGATCTCGTCTATTCTACGAAGTGCTCGCCTATCCATTCTTGTTAATGGCTCCCCAAGGGGTTTCTTTCAATGTACAAGGGGGGTCAGACAGGGTGATCCATTATCTGGTCTTCTGTTTTCTATGGCTGAAGACTATCTTAGTATCTGTCTGAATGACCTTGTCAATACAGGTCTTTATCGAAGAATGAAAGCAGGTAGGAATCTTTTTGCGCCCTCCCATCTTCTCTATGCTGATGATATACTTCTTTTCTGCAAGGCTAATAGGGGCACTATCTCATGTATTAAGAGCATTTTTTCACATTATGAAGAGGTTGCAGGGCAGGCAATCAGCTGGAACAAATCTTTTGTTGTGTTCGGGGAAGGAGTCCCAATTGTGAAACAAAACAGGGTTTCCAATAGGCTTCGGGTAAAGAGAGGGGAACTTCCTTTTTACTACTTGGGGTTACCTTTATTTTGGGGAAGAGTGAAACGAGCTCATCTGGAAGGCATTGCCTTAAAAATCAGCAACCAGTTGGTTAGCTGGAAGGGGAAGCATATGTCCCAGGCTGGTAGAATCTGTCTTGTTAATTCAGTCATCACTTCTATGTTTGTGTATTCCTTCTCTGTTTATAGATGGCCAAGGGCCCTGCTTAAAGAGTTGAGTGGTTTGATCCGGAATTTCATTTGGACTGGGTCCACACAACAAAGAAAACTAGTTGCTGTCTCTTGGAAAGATTGTACTAAACCAGTTAATATGGGGGGAATGGGAGTTAAGGATATTAATTTATTCAATGACTCCTTACTTCAGAATTTTACATGGAGGCTCCTTGCTAAGCCTGACTTCTCTTTGGAATTCCTTGTTAGCAGGTTTGTTGACAGATTACAGAATAAGAAATGCTTGTTTCTGCAATCCTCAGTTTGGTCTTCGGTTAGAATTACCTTCTCCAAGCTTATGACTCACTCTATATGGTTGGTCTGCCCTGATTCACACCTGAATTTCTGGTCCACTGCATGGCTGTCCGCCCCCATCAAAGACTATGTTTCTGTTCCATCTTCTAGGAAGAATCTGTCCATATCTGATGCCTATAGGAATTCTGAAATTTCTGCTCTTATCCCAGCTGCTACTAATGATGAGATTTGCAGTTATGAATATGTTGACTCTGATGTTTTGATGTGGAAACCATCCTTGAATGGGAAATTCTCTAGCAGGGAATATTATAATCTTATGTGTGGGCCTGACACAGGCACTCCTTCGTGGGTGGCGGCTGTTCATAAGTCATATATTTTCCCAAATGACTCTTTACTCATCTGGAAGATATGGAAATGCAGGTTGCCCATCCAAGCTGCGCTGCAGCGTGCAGGTATCACAACTGTTCCAATTTGTTTCCTTTGTATGAAGGCAGATGAATCCCTTATGCATCTGTTTATTCAGTGTGATTTTGCCATGAATTTATGGGGCTATCTGCAAGACATTTTTCACTTCTGCTTTGATTTCTCTTCGATAGCCTCCCTGTTCTGTTCGGTTCTGCAGTCTTCTACTAGTGAACAGATTAAAGCCTTGTTACTTGCTGCTACTGTTTCAATTGTTTCGTATATATGGAAGTCTCGCAATAGGCTGATCTTCAGCAACTTCAAGTCCAGCCATCGTGATGGGATCATGATGATTCATCGATGTATCAAGCTGGCCGCTGAAAATCAAACAGGCTGCATGCATAATGATATTTCTGATTTTCTTATTCTGCGTTCTCTTGGTGTAAGTGGTAGGGAAAGGAAACCATGCATGCTGAAATACATTCGATGGATCCCCCCTATCATTAACTGGTTAAAGGTGAATGTTGATGGGGCTGCTTTGGGTGCTCCGGGTCCTGCTGGGTGTGGCGGGGTGTTCAGAACCCATCGGGGTTTTGTGAAGGGATGTTTCTTTCATTATGTTGGACATGCGCATGCGATCGAGGCTGAACTGTGGGCCATGATTAAGGCCATCAGGTTTGCTGTTTTTTATGGTTGGAACAGGTTATGGCTGGAATCGGATTCCTCTGTTGCTGTCCAGATTTTGAAGGACCGATCCAGGAATGTTCCATGGAGGATGATGTCTGCTTGGATATCCTGTTTAAACCTTGCTCAAGGCTTACTCCTTGATGTTACCCATGTCTACCGTGAAGGGAATCAGGTTGCTGACGCACTTTCCAAAAGGGCCGTTAGGGAGGTTAGTTCCAGTTGGTCTTTTGTTCTTCCCAATTATTGTGATAGTCTGGCTAGGAATGACTGTAATGGTGTGATGCATACTCGGGTTTGTAAGGTGGGACTCTCTTGAGCTGTCTTGTAATGTTTACTTTTTTATATAATCTTTTGTTGAGAGCAGGCTTCTGCCTGTCTCTCGGGCTTTCTGAGTAATTTATTTATATGGTTAGATTGTCTTTTTAATTGGTTTTAGAGTTTAATTAGCTTATTTTTTTTACCAATTAATCCAATTTTTGGAAATTGTAATTAATTTAACTTTGAAATTAGACATAAACATGTGTTAATGTTTTGATAGTTAAAATTTCTTAAAAACACGCTTTTTGTTATGACAACGGGAATTAATTTTAAATTAATTTATCCAGAATCTATGTTTTGAATTTTTTAAAGTAGAAATCATTTTTTAAGAGAGAATATAAAATATAGCTTAGGCAATAGTTTTGGTAGTTTTCTTGAAAAAGATCGATTTTTGATGAATAGTGAAACCACTAAGTAGTAGTTAAAAACCAACCACTTCATTTAAATGAAATTTTACTTCTTTTGTGGATAGAATTTTGAAAATCCAACATAAAAATTTGTTATTAGTAAGTAATGTTTTGTCTAATAAGATGAAAATAAGTTGTTTCGAATAGTAACTTTTGACTTTTATTTACTGTGGTTAAAGGTATATATGGTAACTCCAGATAAAAAGAAAATTATAATAATACAAAATTACCTTAACATTTGTTCTAACCTTATTAGTTGAGTCATTTACCCCCATGGGAATCATTGAGTTGATTTTTGGGCCCCATAGAGCCACCTGGGAGTGATAATGACACTATATTTTAATTAACATAATGTAATGGAAGAAATGGCATAAACAAATATCTTTTAGTAATTTAATTTTTACATGGAGTTATATAAGTAATATTTTAGAATATAAATATTAATTGGAAATATATAAATATTTCCTACATTATTTAATTTATTTTATAATTTTTAGACATCAAATATATTAAATTATTTAGGACACAATAATGAAGTTATATATACCTCATTAATAAATGATTTAAATAAATAAGATTATAAATATTAATAAAAAATCCAAAACAAGTCTGATTTTTATTAGATGATTTTTTTTGAACTGGAGTCATCTTATCTTCAACATTAATGAGATTTGGATATTTATAAACTGAATATATGTATATAATAAAATAATATTTTCAAACATTCCTAAAGAGCCCCTCCTCCCTCTTCTAAAAATCCCCCCACTTCCAACCCTTTCCACATTCCTCTCAAGCCCCTTGGCTCATCCAAAACTAGCCCAAATAAGCTCTCGAGATCCCTATCCTCCTCTAAAAAGGCTTAACATTGGTATAAGTCACTTCAATAAGACCGTTTTGTTCAATCCAAAGAAAGTTACCCAATTTAAAGGTAATGTCGTATCTTATGTTCTTTTGTTTTATTTTACTTCTCCAACCCCCTAAAATCTTTATATTACTTTATATTATAACAAAAATAGTATCCTCAATATACTAGGCAGTTTTTATGAGAATTATTTGAAATACACTTTCACACACCTCCATCTAATTGGTAATGATCATACAGTTTCTGTGGATGACTATCTAACACCTCACGAAATGATGATTGTACAATAATCTCCTACGACATATCATGGTGGATATTAAGATGGGACTGAATGTATATATGATATATATTATGTTAATGTTTTCTTTGTTCTACTGTATTTTTCTTTTATAGCTTATCTTTATCGTTCCCATTATGGGTAAATGCGATAATTTCATTTGAAAAAGTGCGGACTACCGCGCCCTCAAAGTGATATGACTTGGTAATGCAATATGAGGGATGTATAAAGGATAAAATTAATTATATTATATATTATATTATACTATAATTATAATATAACTGTATATCATTATTTTTTAATTCCATTAATGTACAAAATATAAATGAAAGTAGCGTTTATGTGTACGTACGGATTACCGTCTTAATGAACGGTGCATTTAAATTCTTATCTCCAAATGTTATGTACTGCTAAAAATACATATATATATACATATATTGTATATATATGATATATATGATATATAAATCATGAATATCGTTCTCAATATAATGAGATTTTGACCACATAGACAACTTGTAAATACAAAAGTTCATTTTATACTGAAGTACCAAATATCGACAAAACAACCGTTATTAACTTAAATGATTACATAATGTTTATAACATGTTAATAAGTGGTATAAAACGAATAATAAACTTGAAAAAGGTTATTAAGCATGTAGAAATTAACATGAGTTTATTATTCATTAGATTAAAGAAAGATAAAGTCAAGTTGGACACAAGTTAAGGGACTTCATCTCAATCTCCTTTCATTGAGGCATATTTTGTTTTAATACACGACATTATTTTATAAGCTGTATAAATACCTTTGACTTCTCATTTCATTCAAAGTGCATCATTTTATAAAAATAAATTTCCTAAATGAAAAAAAAGATTGTTTATTTTTAATGTAAGTGATGACAACAACCTTTCTGTCATCGCGTGTATTATTTGATCATTGGCTTCATTAACAAGCCATAATGTATTTAAAAGGATTATAAATACCATTTACTATTTTTAACATATATTGGGATTGAATATGGTTTTGATAATGGATTTATTATTTTAATATATTTAAATTATATATTGTTATTAAAATGTGGAAATGTTATCTTTCCTTTATGTTGGTTTTATGGGTTATGAATATTTTATGGTTCCTATTCATTATTGCGTATATGGGTGGTTTAATGATAAACCTTAGGCGGGTGAGCCCATGATATCTCTACAATGAATTGGTTAATGTAAATGAGTTAAATGTAAATGTTTCTCCTATTAGATTTAGTGAATATACTGTGATGGGTATTCCAAATACGTAGCTGTGATAGCTACAACGTAAGTATGTTTTGGATGCCACCAGTTACCTTTATGATTTATGATTTCAATGTGTTATTCATAAATCTTTTGATTTAATTATGCATATTAAAAATATAATATTATGTTTTAAATGATGAACTAATGTTTTCTTTCTTTGTTTTATAACCCTTACTGAGCTTTTATACTCATCCCATGTTTTGAATGTTTTTCAAAGTACCTAAAGATGAACATGGTCAAGGATGGAATCATAAAAAATTCATGCTATCTAAAACATGGGACTAGACAAGACTCTTTTTTCAAATGTCTTTATTTTCTGAGAAATGGAAATTGAGTAGAAGTGGTTACCTTGTAATTTTGGAGATGTAATGTAATTGTTATAGCCTAATTCTCTAAAACACTAAACCTGAAAATATCCTCAATGTGAATTATACATTTAATTAAAGATTGTGTAATGTTTAAGGCTAGGTCCTTATAGGTAATAAGTGTTATAAAAAAAATAATCTCGAAAAAGGTTCTTCTTGATGTAGAAATTTTCTTTAACTTATTATTAATGAGATTAAAGAACAAACAGGTCATGTCGTACATGAGGTAAGGGGTTTCTAATCGCAATTTGAATACCATGAGATTTTCATTATTCACCACTTATTTATTTAATGTGGTGTATTTTGTACTTCCATTTGATATAAATTATCATGATTCTATTTATATTCATGGTATTTTGTGATTTATTTGGTGGTTATTAACTTCCGGTCATATGACTCGATTGATTAAAACATGGTAAGGGGGTTTCATTTCACTTTTTAATCCGGTGAGATTCATGCAATATTTTCAACTATTTACTTTTGTGTGGTGTATGTACTACCCATTATTGTATTATTTTTGTAATATTATTTAATATATGGGTATTTAAATCTTCATTGTATGATCCATCTTCCATTTAGTGTATGTTTTGTATGTTACCAAATCGGTAATGGAACTTTTTAACCCAATTTCCATTCCATGGGTTAATATTATAATTCATAATAATGTCATGATAATATTATGTGGTGAATCACTATTTATTTATTTATGTTGTAATTTCCCCTCCAATTTGGGTGTATATTACATTGATACACAGAGTCACTACATTGATATATTCTCAAGTCATCGATATGAACTTGATAAGAGTACTTTTAACTCTATTACCATTCGTTGAAATAAACATCCAAGTAATTGGCTTTGTCTTAAAAAGAAAAATTTTGGATGTCCTATGATTTTTTTACACTTAATATCTACATATATTGGGTGTATTTATATTTGTCACACATAATTAAGTCATTGATTAATCCTTAATATATGTATACCATCATTATAAAGGATTTCGTCTCAATTTACATTCCATTGAGACTTCATTGTTGTTATGCACCAATTAATGTTTATATGGTGTATATACTGACCTTTGGAATATTATATCATGAATCCCTTTATTCTCATGATATTATAAAGTACTGATTAAATATTATTCCTTAATTATTTTTATTCAAATGTCTCTCATTTTGTTAAAATCTATTTATCTAAAATATCATTTTAAAATATTTAATGATTTATTCATCTAAATCATTCTCATTAATGTCAATGTTTTAAAAATTGTTTTTTGGATTTATTTATATAGACATTAATGTTTTTAAATTTTAATTCCATTATAAGTTATAAAGTGCTATGTGAGACTTTGATTCCAAAAATATTTTTATTAAATGTTTTAAATGGTTTTAAAAATGGTTTGATAATGAATTGAATATATCAATATCTTGAAAAGATAGATTCTGATTGCAATGAGGAAATTTTACCTTTCATTTATGCTTGTTTTCTGTGTTATGAATATGTTAGGGTTATAGGGAATTGTTTATGTATACTGGTGGTTCCATGATAATCCTAGGTTGGGTGAGCCCGAGATAGCTCTCCAATGCCTTTGGTAATGTGATGAAGGTAAACGTTAATGTTTCTCCTAAGAGATGAAAGAGATATACTATGAGGGTTAATATAACATAACTCCCTACGTAGTAGTGATATTAACAATTTACGTATGATATAGATTCAACATGTTATCTTTATGATTTATGATTTCTATGTGTTATTCATAAATCTTATGATTTCATGAGGTATGTTATGATTGAAATTTTTTGATTCATTGATTTGTATATATCGAGGGGTTAATGATTCCTTTCCTTATTTTATAACCCTTAATAAGATTTTTATTCCCATCCCATGTTTTTTGAAATGTTTCCAAAAGACATAAAGATGAATATGTTCATGTATGGGATCAAGGAAAAGTATTGTCATCTAAAACATGGAACTAGACATATTTCTTTTTAAGAGTTTTTATTTTATGAAAAAAATGAAAACTGAGTAGTTGTGTCTACATGTAATTTTCAAGTTGATATGTAATAGTTATGGACTAATTCTTTAAAAATCTAAACATGAAATGATCCTCAATGTTAATTATTCATTTAATTAATGATTATGTAATGATTTAAGGCCATGTTCTTATACCAAGATATGAAACTACAAATATAAAATAGAACCTAATGAGAAATAGATTATTCACTGTAATTAAAAAAATATAAATAATTTTTCTGTAATATAGAATCATTGCCTTGGGATGTCTCATAAATAAGGGCATAATCTTTATTATATCATAATGTCATAATTTATTATTTCAGGACATTAAAAGATAGAAATAACTTCTGCTAACATGATTAAATAATGGAACTTACATCTATATCAATTGGCCCCATGATAAATCTTCCTCTCACAAATAAAAAATCATGCCCTATCCATTCAATCAATGTCAAACTATAATGGAATCCCAAAAGAGAAGCTACCTCACCTTAAAAAATGTTAGGGATTAAAACATTTATCATGTTATATGATAAAATGATAAAAATTAATAATAATATCATGATAAGAGGCTAATAAAAATGGTCATAAATAATAACAATAAATGAAACATGAAACATGCAGCGCTCATCTTTGTCGTTCAACCCTCGTGCTCTCGTTTAATTGATATATCCAAGTGAAAACTGCATGGAAAGGTGTATCGATGATAATAATCCCATAACACTTGATATTCAAGCATGACCAATTCCATTCTACTTTTATTTTTCTAAAATATAAGGTATTATGTTATTAATAATTTCCTAGTATTTTAAGGTTCTCATTATAAGTGGTAACAACTACAAAGTGTGCAGCTGATAAATAATCCATGTAAATCACAATTAATGTTTTTTATGAAGAAGTATCAATGAATTTATGGTCAGAATACATCATTAATAACTCCCTTTATAAATTATATGGTGATAGAAAAATATTTTTCATGTTCAGTATTGGGAAAAAAGTTAAAAAAAATAAACCATTCCTTATAGATAACATGTTAACCATTAACACCTTATCAGTCACATGACAATATGATGTTTCTTATGAGATATATATATTTTAATTAGGCACACCAATTTTTTTTACATGGATAATCTATTATCCAAGACATAGAATCCTCGACTAAAACTCCTCAAAAGATGATATCCCCAAATATATTGATCCATTCCTTTTTCGAAAAATGTACATATTGGATGATAAAATTTCTAAAATATAATCATAATTTATATTATGATAATATTTTACTCATTATTTTTAATTACAATAATGGAAAAAAATCATTGTGTCTAGTATTATTCTTCTTTATCCTCATTATAGTCCAAAACAGACTAGTTATTTTTATATATGGCTTCCATTAACATCATTACAATTTCCCTTTTCCATCAAATAACTAAGATATATAGAAAATTGACTTTAAGAATACTACTTTAATCCCCTTTTAACAAGTGTTCCTTATACCGCAAATCATTGGTTCATATCAATTTTATTTTCAATTGTAATATTGTATAGTTATAACATCTTCTTATGATATTCTATAAAACTTACCTCATATTTTGCTACAATAATGTTTATATTGGAAATATATCATCTAGTACATATCTTATCATATCGGATAGAAACATCAGTGAAGAACATAGAGTTATAATAACAATTATAACCTCCTATTATATAATATACATGTATTATTATAGAGAGATATTGCATATAATGTAGGAAATAATTGTCTCTTCTTGTGTCCCAAGTTTTATTTTTCAATACTTTGTCAATATTTTTATACTGACATGGTATATGTATCCCTTAGTTATACCTTTTTTTATCATGTTATTTAGAGCCTCAATTTCTATATCAAGTCAATTTTTATAGATTTACTTGTAATGTTGTCATAATTAACTATAAAACTAATAACTATATTCTATATGTTGGAATCATATATGCAAGGAAAAATATTTCTCTCCCAATAACACATAGTATAAACCAATTATCTTTTAATTGTAAATTAATATTAAATTATCACAATGATTACATTAATACATAAATAGATTTTATTAACATGCACTACTTTGTGAATTACATGGTTTCACTGACACTTTCAGTTTTCATCATATTGAAACCTTCCAATAATAGTGGTCTTTGTAATGCCCCGACCCCAGCTACCCAGAGTCGGTGCATTAATTACATAACATTGGCATGATCACAAGAAAGATCAAATCTCGAAAGACCGATTGGTTTAGTAGCCTTGGAAACACTAGATATAATCATAAAGTTTTACATTACATTTCAAAGTGAAAAACTACTACAACAACAATGTCTTCGTATCCACACTATTAACCCCTCATAGTAACCCTGCAAGTCATTCATAAATTACTTCTTCACTACCTGGGAAAAATAAAACATAGAAAAGGGGTGAGATCAAATGCCCAGTAAGGATAACAATATAGCGGAACATTCAAAATAAGCATAAACATTTAAGGCAATGAATTACTAAAAAAAAGCCTTTTAAATATTAACTTTCAACATGGTATGGCAAAAGTAAAATGAAATAATGCCATTTACTTGTCACATGGATATTCTACTAATCGAATAATCACATGCAATATCAATAACCACTTTCATAATGTTGGAATGCATAATGCCAGACTATCATAACAACATAGTCAAGGCCTCGTGCCAAGACTACAAATAATATTTTGTCAAGGCCTTGTGCCAAGACACTAATTTGTCTCATGAGACCTACCGATGCATCGAGGAGCTATAGCGGGCTCCACCCGTCACTTATTAAGTCCAATGCATTCCCATATGAAAAGGTTTAAACATAACCTAAACATTCGTATTAAAACTAGCATATGAAATGTCAATAATTTCACCATAAACTATGAATGGTATAAAAATAGCACATCCACAGTCAAACATATCACCAAAACCTTCAATACAATATAGAAGTTTTGTATCATAATAAATCAACTTCAAATAATCTTAAAATCCATCAAAGGATGTTGACATAGATGAAATCAAAATTCTTTTTAAAAAAGTATCTCCTTTTATTTTGAAATCATTTAAGATCCATATAAAATAAAACATTTTCTTTGAAAATATTCTTATAAGCTTGTATGGAAAGCTTCGAAGATTTTATAACGGCGGAAAATAACCGCACCCGCCGTATAAGTTAAAAAAAACATTCTTACCTCAATTCAGTCGAAAAGGTTAAAAAGGACCTTGTTTTGAAAACGACGGAAAGATTCCTTTATAAACCTCTTATAAAAAGTCAAACAAGGGTATAAATGACTTTAACCCATATTCTTGTAAATAGTAAAAATGTTTTGAAATACATTTTTAAGAAACATGGATGTGGATGATAAAGATATCCCAATAGATTATTACGTATAAACAACCTCGGATAATGAAGAGATTTTGAAATAACCCTTACCTTGTACTTTTCCTTGGTTGGGGTAGGTTAACCTCCTGTATAATAGTGAAATAATTGTTACTAAATTATTCAAGAATCATATACATTAATATGATATCATATATGATCTTTTAATATTGATTTGATAATAATATCTTAATATTATCGTTGTTTCGGGTGTTAACTTACTTGTTTTCTTTTGTATGTTTTGTTACGTAAGACATGTATGTAAAGGATAGGTTGTATATTATTCATATCCAGAATGATATCAAGTCCTTAAACATCATTTTTTAAATCATCAAATTATACTTGAATGGATACGATGGAGAATGAATCTCATCGCGTTCGTGGAGACGGTAGTCCGTACGTACGCACGAGCGACAATATCATTCTTTTGATATTAAAATAATATATAAATGGATGGTATATCATATATAAAGAATAATTAACATGTTATATTTATTATTTACATGAGTTACACATCATTATTATACCCATCCAAATAATATTATATTGAATAACAATTACACCACGACGTGGAGACGGTAAGCCGTACGTACGCACGTATGGTGACATGTTATTCAAAGGGTGGATAGGATAATGAATATGGTTGTACCATATTTATAATAACATCACAATATATGTGAGATACTGGAGTTATTATTTTAGAATGGTAAGAACAACGGAAGAAGAAGTGGAAGAAGAAATGAACTTAGAAAAGGGTGGTGAAATCATTACCTCTTCTTCGGGTTCTTCCTTTTGATTTAATCAAAAGGGCTCCTTAGGTTGGCTTTCTGATCAAACTAAGGCCTCTAGGTTGTATTTAGGGATGTTGGGAGAGTATTTGGGCAGAGTTTGGCCGAACCAAAAGGCTTTAGAGGTGTGAAGAAATGAGAAGGAGGAGTGCCTTTTTATAAGAGGGGTGAGGGGCACCTTTGGAAAAGCTAGAAATATTAATTTATAATAAATTCATATTCGGTTTCTAATGGCTCCAAAATTGAATATTCAAAGTTTAAGGTGGGGAGAGGTAGAAAACAACTCAACCAATAGAATTTAGACAGGTTTGGGTACTTATATTAACCTTATCTTTAAATATTAACTCTAAGTTAATTAGTTTCACTTTTACAATGTCTCTTTGTATTTTTATATTATATGGTTAATAGACTTACCATATACATACAAGAGACCCACAAGTGGTCCATTAATGATGATCCTATCATTATATAAGTCTCTTGGACGAACCTTAGATTTATAAAAATTTAATATCAATTAATAATATAATATTTGTTTTAAGAACTCTTTTATGTCAATTTTGACACTATTCAACAGTTGATTTTTGTGAAACTCATAACAGATTGATTACTTCGAACAAAGTCAATTAAATCACTCCTAATATATCATATTATCCTAGAAAATTAGTTTAATTCATTAAAAGTTTCATATTATATTTATTTGGGTATTTATAATATCAATTATTTTAATTTTTCACTATTATAGTAATTACTGCATCATCATTGTGTCATAAATAAAATAAATTATTTAATGTCTAAAAATTATAAATAAAATATCATTATGTATGAAATCCTTTTAGCTTTCTAATGAATATTTATAATCTAAAATCCAACATATATAACCCTATGTAACAATTGTTTTTCTAAAAGATATATGGTTGTGTCATTTTTGTATTCATTTTAACTTAATTAAAATAAAGTGTCATTATCACTTACAAGTGGATCCATGGGGTCCCAAAATTGGCCCAAGGATGCCCATGGTCGGGTATGTGTCCACCAATAATTTTAGGACACGTTTTAGGGTAATTTTGTATTATTATAATATTATTTTTTAACCCTTATTTACCGGATTTACCCTTTAACCATGGTAAATAAAATATTTACCGCAGTAATTATTCAAAATGTCTAAAAATAAAAGTAACCTATTTACACAATTTGAACATCCTGATTCCAAATATGGAATCCATTTTTCTAAATTCAAAACACAGAAGTGGCAGAAATTAATTTAAAATTAATTCCCGCTGTCAAAACAAAAAGCGTGTTTTTAAGAGATAATAACTATCAAAAGATTGACACTTGTTTATGTTCGGTTTAATTGTAAAATTATGTCCAATGACCAAAATTATATTAAATGGTAAAAATATATTATAAATATACTTTAAAACCACTCAAATTCATAATTTATCACTATTAATTATTTTGATTAAAAAAGTTGTTTTTAATTAAAACTTAGTAATTTTCACTATTCATCAAAATATGAAAGTTATCCGAAATGTACCAAAATTTCACCTTAGGCTAAATTCGATATTCCGAATCCAAAAATGAAGTCCATTTTCAAATATAAAATATATATAATTTCAAAAAGTAGGTATTACTATTCATAACGGCTAGTTTGATTAGTTATGGTGTGTTAGAACTCGATGTTGCTTACAACACACGCTATCACATTATTCAAAGAAAGTGTACCGTGGATGCTTGGGATGTTTCATTTTAAATTTTTGATGTCCCCATTTAGTCAAAAAGTTTAAAATATTGTATTTAAAAAGGGTTCACTATTAAAAGTTGATAAAAGTGCAATACTGAAAATGAATTTGTTCTTGCATTATATCTAAGAAACTCATAATATGGATTCTAAAATTATAAGGATTATATAAAGTTTAAAATTTAGATAATACTATTCATAACCTCTTTTGAATGGATTTTTTTTGTAAGTCATGGTGTGATTGAACTCAGTGTTTCGTGTAGTGCAAGTTATTGAATTATTTTGAAAAAATAACACACTATGAAATCTTGGGGTGTTACATTCTCCCCTCCTTCAATAAATTGCGTCCTCGCAATTTGAAATTGTTCTTCGAAAATAAAAGGTTGAAAATAGAAAATATATTTGTGGGAAAACCCACATCGGAAATTGGGTTACTAAAATTTAGTCTTAATATGAGGAAAAGATAAATGAAAGGGTCACCACCAAATTATGATCTCGATTAGGAGAACATTGGTGGAAATTGGAGACATATAATTGGAGGAAAAACGTAAATATTTATAGGTAGTGATTGAGGTCATCAATCACAATCAAGTATAAAATTGAGGTCCTTAAATTCATCAATCTATGATGAATTGAAATACCATCGGTTCAACAAAACATAGGGTATTAGGATAACACATTTTTGACGGTTCAAAGTATCCTAGTTGAAATCCCACATCGAAAAATGAATTAATGAGGCCTATATTTAAAATAAAGAGTCGAAAGTATGAAGATTACCGAAAATAACACATACTAGGGTTCCATGTAGGAAAATATGGATATGGAAGAAAAATCTAACCATCAATTATCTGATGGAGAGTGGTTGAGAACATGGCTATAAAAAGGCCAACAATCCCAAAGCCAAAAATTAGTGATGATTTAAGGTACCATCTAGGAAAAAATTTTTGTTCAAAGTTGCTTTTCTTAATATTGAGGAATTTATTTATGAGATTGGCTAAGATCATAAGGAGATATACTTACTTTATAATTAGAGTTTTATCCATTAATAAATTTCTACCAAAAACTCATCTTTCACTCTAAATGATAATAGAATGTAAAAAAAATTCTATTTACACTATTCGTATAGGGTTCTAAAATAAACAAATTTATAATTCATCTACATGATCTTTTAATAAAAACTACATTATTTAATCCAGGACATCTCATGGTCCTGTGGTAGGTGATACACCCTTGTCTCCCTTTGGTTGCGGGTTCAAGTCTCGCAGCCTTGCCGGACGCAACGGGTCGCCACCCGACCTCCGAGTTTTCCTTTTATGGCAATCCAAAATAATCCAAACTAGAACTATCCAAAATACTTCTGTCCAAACTCACAGTCTAACATTTATAAGGAAGGTAAACATAATAGAGATCCTTTTTACCCCGTAATATCATATGAATAACTTCATCATGTATTACCATATTCCTTATTGATTACATTCATGCTCCCTTATTCCATATAGAATGCTGGATATACTTCATTAATCCAAAAATTTTTTAAACCCCAACAATGATGGAATATACAAATCATTAATCAGCTTCAAGGTAGTCAATAATATCCAATATAATTTATCCAAATCAATCGTGTATTATTCTAAAATCACCACCTCGGTATCTGAACCATATTATGGTTTATCTTTCTCTCAACCATATATTTTCCAAACATTTAACCTGCTACTGAGTCACTTTTCTTTGTTCCACACCATCTCAAGTCCTTAATGAAATAGTACTGCAGTACAATCCTTATATACTCCATAATTATTATAACAAGTACATTGTTGATACAACACTCAATTGACATAATCAACATAAGAACTCTAATCATTCCTCTTCATCTGTGGTAGTATCATAACTTGGTTATTATCCAATAACATCATTTGAGGCATAGTCTGATGACTGGGACATAGGTTCGCGTAGTGTCCAAACTCCTTGCAAATGAAGCATTGTACATTTAAAACCATTTTCTTACCCTTGCAGTCACGTACTTTGTGCCCTTTTCCTCCACACTTATAACAAACTCCCATTCCTTTCAGGCAAGTTCCAGGGTGTTTCTTTCCATAGTTACCACATATGGGAAAATTATTCTTTTCCCTTTTTCCTTTATCCATATTTCTCTCTTCCATCCTTTTCTTCTCTTGATTCTCTTCAAAGCCATAGGACTCAGTAAACTCTTTACTTATCTTATCAACACATGATATTATTTCTTCATATGATGATAATACATGGGAGACCATTTCTCTTATAAATTCTAGCTTAAGACAATGAAAGATATGATCCTTCCTTCTCTTTGGATCATGTGCATTTCCGGAGTTCTCATTCCTTCTACTGGGCGCCATTTCTAAACAATGGCATAAACTAGATCAGTTTATGAATCAAAATACATAATCTCATACTTATAAAACACTTAACATAAATTGAACTATTTATGGATATAATCCATAATCATAAAAATGTTTTCTTTGAGAAAGTATATACTCATAAACCCTTCATAATGATTTGAAAAGAAAATGAGAGTTATCCTAAGCATATCCCCCGGGAGTGTCGTAACCAAGAGTGCAGCAAGGCCCGTTGTCGTGCACCAGTTCCCGTTCGAGTCTAGCTCAAAGCGGTGTTTTCGGGTTTTACCCCTAGGTACATCTGTGCCAGAGCCGCCTCTACCTGCTCGTATCTAGACAGGGATGTATTGCTCGGAAAACTCACAAAATCTCTACAATACCAAAATTCTAGGAAGTTCTTCTATACTAATCTTCAATGTTCATCTTAGGTCTACGTGCTCTAATCAGAGTTTATCTAAATCTAGCTTCCAAGGTTTGTACTAAACATCCTCTGATACCAACTATAACGCCCCGACCCCAGCTACCCAGAGTCGGTGCATTAATTACATAACATTGGCATGATCACAAGAAAGATCAAATCTCGAAAGACCGATTGGTTTAGTAGCCTTGGAAACACTAGATATAATCATAAAGTTTTACATTACATTTCAAAGTGAAAAACTACTACAACAACAAAGTCTTCATATCCACACTATTAACCCCTCATAATAACCCTGCAAGTCATTCATAAATTACTTCTTCACTACCTGGAAAAAATAAAACATAGAAAAGGGGTGAGCTCAAATGCCCAGTAAGGATAACAATATAGCGGAACATTCAAAATAAGCATAAACATTTAAGGCAATGAATTACTAAAACAAAAGCCTTTTAAATATTAACTTTCAACATGGTATGGCAAAAGTAAAATGAAATAATGCCATTTACTTGTTCACATGGATATTCTATTAATCGAATAATCACATGCAATATCAATAACCACTTTCATAATGTTGGAATGCATAATGCCAGACTATCATAACCACATAGTCAAGGCCTCGTGCCAAGACTACAAATAATATTTTGTCAAGGCCTTGTGCCAAGACACTAATTTGTCTCATGAGACCTACCGATGCATCGAGGAGCTATAGCGGGCTCTACCCGTCACTTATTAAGTCCAATGCATTCCCATATGAAACGGTTTAAACATAACATAAACATTCCTATTAAAACTAGCATACGAAATGTCAATAATTTCACCATAAACTATGAATGGTATAAAAATAGAACATCCACAGTCAAACATATCACCAAAACCTTCAATACAATATAGAAGTTTTGTATCATAATAAATCAACTTCAAATAGTCTTAAAATCCATCAAAGGATGTTGACATAGATGAAATCAAAATTCTTTTTAAAGAAGTATCTCCTTTTATTTTGAAATCATTTAAGATCCATATAAAATAAAACATTTTCTTTGAAAATATTCTTATAAGCTTGTATGGAAAGCTTCGAAGATTTTATAACGGCGGAAAATAACCGCACCCGCCGTATAAGTTAAAAAAAACATTCTTACCTCAATTCAGTCGAAAAGGTTAAAAAGGACCTTGTTTTGAAAACGACGGAAAGATTCCTTTATAAACCTCTTATAAAAAGTCAAACAAGGGTATAAATGACTTTAACCCATATTCTTGTAAATAGTAAAAATGTTTTGAAATACATTTTTAAGAAACATGGATGTGGATGATAAAGATATCCCAGTAGATTATTACGTATAAACAACCTCGGATAATGAAGAGATTGTGAAATAACCATTACCTTGTACTTTTCCTTGGTTGGGGTAGGTTAACCTCCTGTATAATAGTGAAATAATTGTTACTAAATTATACAATAATCATATACATTAATATGATATCATATATGATCTTTTAATATTGATTTGATAATAATATCTTAGTATTATCGTTGTTTTGGGTGTTAACTTACTTGTTTTCTTTTGTATGTTTTGTTACATAAGACATGTATGTAAAGGATAGGTTGTATATTATTCATATCCAGAATGATATCAAGTCCTTAAACATCATTTTTTAAATCATCAAATTATACTTGAATGGATACGATGGAGAATGAATCTCATCGCGTTCGTGGAGACGGTAGTCCGTACGTACGCACGAGCGACAATATCATTCTTTTGATATTAAAATAATATATAAATGGATGGTATATCATATATAAATAATCATTAACATGTTAGATTTATTATTTACATGAGTTACACATCATTATTATACCCATACAAATAATATTATATTGAATAACAATTACACCACGACGTGGAGACGGTAAGCCGTACGTACGCACGTATGGTGACATGTTATTCAAAGGGTGGATAGGATAATGAATATGGTTGTACCATATTTATAATAACATCACAGTATATTTGAGATACTGGAGTTATTATTTTAGAATGGTAAGAACAAAGGAAGAAGAAGTGGAAGAAGAAATGAACTTAGAAAAGGGTGGTGAAATCATTACATCTTCTTCGGGTTCTTCCTTTTGATTTGATCAAAAGGGCTCCTTAGGTTGGCTTTCTGATCAAACTAATGCCTCTAGGATGTATTGAGGGATGTTGGGAGAGTATTTGGGCAGAGTTTGGCCGAACCAAAAGGCTTTAGAGGTGTGAAGAAATGAGAAGGAGGAGTGCCTTTTTATAAGAGGGGTGAGGGGCACCTTTGGAAAAGCTAGAAATATTAATTTATAATAAATTCATATTCGGTTTCTAATGGCTCCAAAATTGACTATTCAAAGGTTAAGGTGGGAATAGGTCGAAAACAACTCAACCAATAGAATTTAGACAGGTTTGGGTACTTATATTAACCTTATCGTTAAATATTAACTCTAAGTTAATTAGTTTCACTTTTACAATGTCTCTTTGTATTTTTATATTATATGGTTAATAGACTTACCATATACATACAAGAGACCCCCAAGTGGTCCATTAATGATGCTCCTATCATTATATAAGTCTCTTGACCGAACCGTAGATTTTTAAAAATTTAATATCAATTAATAATATAATATTTGTTTTAAGAACTCTTTTATGTCAATTTTGACACTATTCAATAGTTGATTTTTGGGAAACTCATAACAGATTTATTACTTCGAAAAAAGTCAATTACATCACTCCTAATATATCATATTATCCTAGAAAATTAGTTTAATTCATTAAAAGTTTCATATTATATTTATTTGGGTATTTATAATATCAATTATTTTAATTTTTCACTATTATAGTAATTACTGCATCATCATTGTGTCATAAATAAAATAAATTATTTAATGTCTAAAAATTATAAATAAAATATCATTATGTAGGAAATCCTTTTAGCTTTCTAATGAATATTTATAATCTAAAATCCAACATATATAACCCTATGTAACAATTGTTTTTCTAAACGATATATGGTTGTGTCATTTTTGTATTCATTTTAACTTAATTAAAATAAAGTGTCATTATCACTTACAAGTGGATCCATGGGGTCCCAAAATTGACCCAAGGATGCCCATGGTCGGGTATGTGTCCACCAATAAGGTTAGGACACGTTTTAGGGTAATTTTGTATTATTATAATATTATTTGTTAACCCTTATTTACCGGATTTACCCTTTAACCATGGTAAATAAAATATTTACCGCAGTAATTATTCAAAATGTCTAAAAATAAAAGTTACCTATTTAAACAATTTGAACATCCTGATTCAAAATATGGAATCCATTTTTCTAAATTCAAAACACAGAAGTGGCAGAAATTAATTTAAAATTAATTCCCGCTGTCAAAACAAAAAGCGTGTTTTTAAGAGATAATAACTATCAAAAGATTGACACCTGTTTATGTTCGGTTTAATTGTAAAATTATGTCCAATGACCAAAATTATATTAAATAGTAAAAATATATTCTAAATATACTTTAAAACCACTCAAATTCATAATTTATCACTATTAATTATTTTGATTAAAAAAGTTGTTTTTAATTAAAACTTAGTAATTTTCACTATTCATCAAAATATGAAAGTTATCCGAAATGTACCAAAATTTCACCTTAGGCTAAATTTGATATTCCGAATCCAAAAATGAAGTCCATTTTCAAATATAAAATATATATAATTTCAAAAAGTAGGTATTACTATTCATAACGGCTAGTTTGATTAGTTATGGTGTGTTAGAACTCGGTGTTGCGTACAACACACGCTATCACATTATTCAAAGAAAGTGTACCGTGGAAGCTTGGGATGTTTCATTTTAAATTTTTGATGTCCCCATTTAGTCAAAAAGTTTAAAATATTGTATTTAAAAAGGGTTCACTATTAAAAGTTGATAAAAGTGCAATACTGAAAATGAATTTGTTCTTGCATTATATCTAAGAAACTCATAATATGGATTCTAAAATTATAAGGATTATATAAAGTTTAAAATTTAGATAATACTATTCATAACCTCTTGAATGGCTTTTTTTGTAAGTCATGGTGTGATTGAACTCAGTGTTGCGTGTAGTGCAAGTTATTGAATTATTTTGAAAAAATAACACACTATGAAATCTTGGGGTGTTACAGTCTTAAAATCCCATGCACAATATTATGATCATAGAATATTTATATGATAATTCTAATTCTAATGATTTTAATAATGATAAATTTGAATAACTAATAAATAATTATTAAAATAATATATGAACTAATCATGTATATTTCCATTGAATACCTACCAATGAGTTTACATCAATAAGAGAAAATTCCAAAATTCTCAAATTGATTTTGGTACATTGAATTATTTTTATATGAATTAATAAAATATTTTGAATTATATCCTATTTTAAATTACTTATTTCTTATTGAAATACTTTTAATTACTATATTTTAATTATTAATAACCTTGATTTGGGGATCAAAATACTGTAATTATGTTTTCATAATTTCTAAAGAGTATGCATTTCTTGAAAATAATATTTTCACAATCTATTGCGTAAGAATATAAAATAAGAACTACTTTTCCGTATCAATCCATTACATTTATCCAACTTCATATTTCTCCCACTATTTCAAATATATATATTCACACTCTTATAAAAATATATTATTTATATTGAATATATCATTTTTATATTATGTATTTATGTAATAGCCTTTGAAACCTTATAGATGACTTTTTTTATGCATGTTGTGTTTTATTTTGTGATGCAAGAATGATTATTATCTTATAATTAACCAATCTATTTTCATTTGAAGACCTTTTTAGTGATATAAACTTTTTATTTCATACTATAAAAAATATGATATCCATTTTTCATTACGTTTGTATATACTTATAATTCAAGGCCTCCATATAGGAAGAATAACCTGAGATGAAACTATATGGCATCAAAAACTCAGTATACTCATCATTGACCAGAATTTTACTAACATCATGGCTCTGATGTGTATAAAAAATACGGTTTTATCAATAAAAACACACAATAGTTTAGTTTTAAATTAATTATTAGTAAATATATTCTATGTCTCACTAGCCTATATCACCTCATATATTTTATAAAAGTGGCATTATTACATCACATTTATTTCCATAAATTTTTAATTGGATCACATGAAGTATTTTTGATTACCTAAATATGTTACCTAAAACATTTCACATGTATCTTGTTAAAAAAAGTAGTATATGAATTATGGATTTATCACTTTTAATTTCAAAAGCTTCCCTGGTTAAATTTCATCCTAAAAAGAATTCATTTTCAATACCAAGTATTTATATACCATTAAGAGTATAAACAACCATCTTAGTGTTACCCTAAAATCTTATTTGATATTTACATGATGGAATATCATATTTCCTAAATGGGTATTGTTGAGTCTATAATTCTCTATCCATCATTTATTTCTAATGGGAGACATATCAAAATCCAGTGTAACTAATATTTTATTTTGGAATGGTATTCTATAAAAAATATATTTCAAATTTTCAATAATATCTCATTGTGTCTATACAAAACCCTTTACAATATTTTAGTAACACAAATTACATTAAAATAAATTTGAAAAAAAGAAATCTATCGGATAAGAATAATATTATTATGGTTTTTTCTATATAATGTTTGAGTCTTTCTCTATCATGAACATAATGATAAATTTCATTCTTAGAATCTATGTGTACATCCATGGTTCATGTATTTGTATATAATTATGAAAATAACATTTGTCATAAAGTAATCAATAAGTAAAAAAATATCATTTACAATGATGAACATACCTCATGTAATAGAATATTTTTTCTTGTTGAACAATTAAAAGAAAATTGAATTCTCATGGTATATCATTCCATATATGAATTATATAGACATATATTTTGTCCTCTCCCACTTTGCCGTTCATTTCATCCAAGGGAATTATATATGTTCCATTGACAACATATATTACAATAGTTATTTCACCTTGTTATTATTCCCATTAACTACAATTAATAATTTTTTTATTTGATTATGTTCTTATCTATAGGGAGACTGGACTGAATGGCCCGAAAGGATACATTTTTTTAAATATTTTTGATAAGCCAAATTTCAATGGGTGTGGTGGAACCCTTACAAGGCCTTAAAGAATAAAAATAATTACATGATCCGTAGGCCATTGATGAAATCACCTAAACATGAAAAATTGGCACTGGTCTACCCCAACACATGTCATGATATCAAAACTCCACCTCTATAAGGATGGTCAGCTAGTTTTCATGTGTAGAGTTGCACATGCCCAGGACCGATGGCATCTTAATGCACTTTCATTCATCTAATTCCAATTAGCTCTGCATTGGTAAATTCGCACGCTCTAGATCCTCATCTGGAGCCTTTTCCTTTCTAGTATGAAAGGTACATCCTCATATTCATGTGGCCCCAAGGCCATGGGGCGGCTCGCAGGACTTGAGGTTGCATGAAGGCCTTAGGAGACAACTGACTCGAAGTCTTTGGGAGTCCCGAACTCCTTTCAGGGCCCAAGGACCAAATCAGTGGCCAAAAGGCCCGGAAGGATGAATAGTTCCGGCTGCTACAATACCGAACAGTAACCAATAATACATTCTATAGTTTCTACTATAGTTCCTGCTACAATACTATTATAGTAACCCAGAAATATCAATGTGACTTCTATGTAATATTTATTTTTCTCAACAAAACTGCAGTAATTGGATGATAAAGATGATAGAATAAAATATTTTAAATATTTATTATTTTACCACATTTTGAATTATTCTAATCAATAAATATACTGAATTATAATAAATACATGAAAACAAACAATATTTGTATCTATTTATTTACAAATAATCAGTGAAATTTTAATCACATTAGTATCTTACTTCACTTTAACCACATTAACATCATGGGGATGGTAAAATATGGTGTAACCAAAAGTTTTTTCTTGTTTCTTTCACAACTCATCAGACATAGATGAAATCATTATGATTCATAATTTAAATGTTACATCTGGGGGTCTCATATTGGCCTCTTTACCCCCCACATCATATTCCTCATGCGGCTTGTTAGGTTATAGTCAATCCAATAAATAAAATTTTCTTCTCATACAATATTATAATGCACAAATATTGGTACAACAATTGGAAATTAGTACCAATAATTATTTTTTCAATATTGGTGGCTATGTTTGTATGGTATTATATAAAATTTTCAATAAAAATAATGTATTTAATGAACAATAATTTTTTTGTTTATTACCTATTATTATAAATTATTGATATATTAATCATAAATTTTCCCATATTTTATTATGTGAAAATATCCCTCAACAATTAGATTTACAATACATCGACTCTTTAGTATTAAAGTGGAAATGATCTTTATAACATATACATATATTCCATGTTATGGCCTTAAAAACTACCTTGATATTCTCAATGTTGGATATTGGCTATCCAACTATATATACACAAATATCCATTATCTATTGAGTGGAATCGATTTTATTTAAATTGTAAGCTTCAATTTCTAAAATATCAAACCTATAAAGTAGAAAAAAAGATAAACATGGATATTTTTTATTGTTAAAGCAGTCTAGTAAACCCATAACTTGAATTAGAAAATTATAGCAGTATAAGGAACCCTCATATATGGCTGAAATTCATCTCAATTGTACAATTTCATTCAAACTCAAGTGATACATTACATTTGAATTAAACTATTAAAGTATTTATTTTTAGTTTACTCAATTAATGTAATAATTTTCAAGTTCACATGGTTCTTCTATAAGAAAATAATCATAAATAAACCATGTTTAACTATTAATACATCACAGTGTATTAGTTTATTTAATGAATAAATTCTCATTTATTATTCTATGTGTTCATGTAATAATAAACATGAAAATTATTAAAAAACCATTTATAAATAAATAAATAATAATTATTTTTATGATAACATATTACTAGTATAACCATTGATAAAATAATAGTTTAAATTATACCATTGGGGTACATGTTAGAGTCTTCTATATCACAATTTGTAGCACCCACCCCTTCCTTTTATATCTATGTTTAACAATGTACTTCACCAAGTCATGGAATAGCTAGTGTCTTCTTTTATCCCCATAAATATATTTAAATACCCACAAACATGTGATGGGTTCTTAGGAAATAGGGATATATATGAATATAATTAATCATATACATGTATTCACTTTTAAAAATAGAAAGACGATGGCATGATAGAAAAAAATAAGTTATAATTGTATTATTACCAACATTTTAAAAAATGAAATAATTAATTAAATAAATAAAATGTCTTAACAACATTGGATGGAATCACTCATGATCCCTGAACAAGAAACAAACCATAAAAATTTAATATTGTAAAATAATTCTACTCGAGGGAATTAATTGTGAATAATTATGAATTAATATAATTTTAATTTCAAAATATACAAGTTAGAGAGTTTCCAGAATTTATTTATTAAAATCAATTTGTTTGTATTTATTGAAATTATTCATCCGATGTGACCTTTATAAACCATTTTGGAAGGGTTTGAGATGATATTCGACCCAAAGGATGCAGGAAAAAATAGCCATTTCCAAACCAAGACTAGCCCATGTTAACACTGTAGAGCTCCCCACATGGGGTTTTTGGGGGACCTATGAACACCATATGGGAGTTTTATTTGATATTTTTTTAAAAAAATATTTCCCAAAAAAAATTTGGGGGCTTCCCCTATCACCCTAGAATTTGTTTTTTATTTTATGAAGTATATGTCGGTATACTTTAATTATTATGATTTTATCATCATTTTAAAATAAATAATTATTGTATTATAAATGTATATCTTTATGCATACACATTCGAAAAACCACATTAACTTACACCCCTGCACTATAGATATTTCAACCTCACTACTCCCAAATGCACGACAAATCAATTCTAACAAACATTTCTAATGATATTCTCCACACTACGCACACACACCCATATATATATACATATATTCACACATATATACATGCAAACTATTTTTGTAAATTCAATCATAAAAAAGTAGTTTTCATTATTTGGATGGCCATAACAAAGCCATGAATCCACTTATATAATCACAATTAATTAAATTGGGATCGTATCAATTTCATGTACTTGAATTGATTAAAAACTAATTTCTATTTTTCTTTAATAGTGAAATAGATGCATGAATTCCATGTTTTGGTACAAAGCATTTAATTTAAGAGTCAAAGAAATATAAATTAATATTTTTACACTTTTATCAACATAATGACATCACCACCACCATAATAGAAGCATTTTATGACCATAGGACTAAATTTTATAATGAACATTAACAAATTAAAATCAATGAGTTACCTAATTTGATATGAATATGTATACCTATTTTTTCCCATAATTGTTTATTATTTCATTATGTAATTGATGCAAGGTCACGTTGATTATCTATACACACCCCAGATGCTTGTAAATGTGTCCACAATCAATTAATCAGTTCTAGTTAATAGAAAAAAATTATGTTATTAATATCATGTGATTATTTTATATAACACACTTAATATTTTGTTTAAATAAATACTATTATGAATAACAAGCTCAACATGCCACACCGTGCTTTGACAAAACTACTATATATTATAAAAATCATATTATTTAAAATTTATAGTTCAAACCCTGTCACTAAATTGATTGGAAAGTAGAATACAACCCAAATTATGTGTTTTTTGTATAAATATTTTGGAAATTTAAAATTTATCGACTGATTTATAATAAATAAATTCTTAATTTCTAGTAAAGTCATTTTGTAATTCAAAACTATTTTTTTGCTGTAGAATGGTATTTATTTCATTTTTTGTGTAGAAATGATGATTAATTTATAAATTTTTATAAATTTAATTTAATGTAATAAATACCATTTTTCAAATCATCATGTAAATATTATATTAGGCTTACTTTTTTGACGATTTTTCTAAAATGATTTATTTTTTCATTCAATAGTGAAGAATGTAATTTTATGTAATATTATTATTATGTTCATTTAAATAAATAAATATAAAATTATAATTATGTTTTTTATATTATTTTATAGTAGAAAATGATCATTTTTATGAAACATTATCTAAATAATTCCATGAAATTTTTATTATATTTTATTTTGGCGTAAGATATTTTTTAATTTTAAGAGGATAATTTTATTTAAATTCATATTATATTTTATACATTTGTATTAAAATTAATTTCTCAAATATTTGTGAATATAATACTAAAAAATTAATTCCATATTTATAATTAAGAGGTTAAAATTGGGTAAATATGTCTCTTTTATTTCATTCAATATGAAAAATAGTTGTGATAATAAATTTCACCATAGTAAAGTGTGTATTTTGATAAACATCATTAGTACTCCTGAAGAATGCTTAAAATTCATCCCCAAACTCATATTTTTTAATTTGATAGGTTTTATTTTCCAAATCCACATATATATTCTAAAATATGGCATATTTGTGTCTAATTTCATTGATAATGACCTTTATATTATTTAATGTAAAGGGAAATTCTAAATTATCAGCCTCTTTCTTTAAATTTCTATTATATGTACCCAGAGGGATAAATTTATATTAATAATGAATATAAAATATTATTTTGAAAATAATTAATATTTTTAATGATGTAATTTTTTTTTAATTTTCAATGTTGGTATAAGTACCTTAAATTCTTTCACAACAGTAACACAATTCTTGTAAAAGTAGTCACTAAATAAGAATTAATTATTTTAAAAACATAAAATTAATATTATTTATATGAATATTGGTTTCATATGATTGTTATTGTTACTAGTAAAGTACAATTTATGGAAAAAGTGTTTAATGTATAATTTCATTCCTATCTTGATATATTTGAAGTGAATATATCATAATAGTTCTTAAAATGAGTTTAACGATATTTTATGCTATATAATATTGTATTAAATGATATTAAAATCATTAAAATAAATAAATTGTAAAATATCAATTGAAAAATATTTTCAATTTCATCTTTTAACCTTTTATGAGTCAATTGTTACATTTTTTGTAAATTCAAAAGTTCTTATCCAGATTAAGGGTAAGAATTATTAACTATGTTGTTAAACCGGAACATTAGGATTAAAATGTAGAATAAATATATCAAAATCTTATTAGATTAATTTATTTAAAAAATATAAAATATTAAAATAATAATTATGGACATGTTTTTTTACATTCACAATAAAAATAATTTATTATATATTCATATTTTTAGTATTTTAAAGGGATTCCATTCCACTCTATAAAAGTACACCAACTATCATATTTTATCTTCATTTAAAGAGAATGTTATCCCAAAATGTAGATCAAATAAAACATTAAAAAAATCCATCAGAATTTATTAAATTATCTTCTTGGAAAATAATATCATACATTAATGGCTTAAGGTTTTTATCAAAGGAGGTATCTTAGTTGGGGGTATTAACTCTTAACAGAATACATTAAATTTTATATTATATTAAGCCTCATATAAACATGATGTATCAATTATTACATGATAAATATAGTATAATAAACATAATTATATGATATTATGATAATGGAACAACCATTCCCCACCTCACATCCATCAAATGGTAAATGAAAGAATCACTCATTCATGCACGTGGACTACTGCCTCCATCAAGCAACATGATTCATTTCCCATCTAAATCATTAATGGATGGTTTTTTGACTTATTTTATTTGTATATATTATATTTATAAAATAATTAATCTTCTTTATGAATATTATGCTATCAATCATCATACCATCGATTTTTTTGAAATAATAACATCACTTGTGCATGCGCGTGGAAAACGATCTCCACAAAGAGATTTGATATACTTACTATTACAATTTATACGTACGGTAATAAGGAATGTTTTAATGATTATATATAACATATATATGATATTATAATTATTATTTAACGGTTAGTTTTTATTTACAATTCATTGATTCAATCCATCAAAAAGTGGAAACATCACTCGTGCACATGTATGGACTACCATAACCACAAAGTGATTAAATTAATTTTTTTATCAATGAATTATATAAATATATATTAAAGTGAATATGATTTTCAAATTTGATAATTATTTAATTAATATGATTTCATCGATGGTGAAACTATGACCAAAGTGAAATTACTAGAATCATCAAACTGAAACATCTTTGGAAGAATTTCTTGTTTTCAAAAAACAATCATTTTAATTAAGATATTATTTAAATAAGGATAATTGGAAATTAAAAAGGAATTATAAGTAGAATTTTATGAATTAAATTATTTCTATAATATATGTATACGAAATCAATTCTAATTATATTATAGGGTTTAATATGTGTGTGGAAATACATGACTTCAGGAAAGGGTTATTGGCCATAATAATATTTCATTGATACATGTTTCATATTATTCCCCTATTAATGTATATGAGGTTCATATAATATCACTTGGATATTTTATATAATTAATATATTTTTATTCATGATATCAAATGTCAGATTTTGACTTATTTTCTTTAATCGGGTTATGATTTAAAATTTACAAAAGTGGTAAGAGATTTATGTTAAAATCACATTTCCTCTTGGGATTCTCTATGGTAAATTTTCATTAAGGGAAATTACAAAGATCTTATTCATTAAACCCTATATTTTTTTCTTATTTTATTGTTATTTTAGTTATTTTTATGAAATATAATAATTTCATTCTGTTTAGAAATTAAAAATACTTAGAAAATGTCTATTAACAAATTATAAACATATTAACAATTTTGTTTATGACCATTTTCATTCCTGTATATAATCATAAAAAATGTTTTGTTTTTGTTTTTAACTATACCTAAATTAATTTATAATTTCTATATTCATTACCTTTTACAAAATTGAAAATGGTGTTAAAGTAATATTTTGAATGAAATAATTTCCAAAATATTATGTTGGTACTATTTTTTGAAAATGTGTGGAAATAATGTTATCATTAAACATGTACATTTGAAGAGATTTTCCAACCAATATAAAAATTATTTACTTTGAAAACTCATATAAATATTTTCTTGGTTATTTTAAAATAAATTAATTTTCTAAAAATCATATAAACATTAGCTAAAAATTTACTTAAAGAATATAATATTTTTCAATTGTGCTTAGAAAAAAGTTTGAATGATATTTTTAGAGGTATTTTTAACCTATGAAAATATCCATTAAAGTTTATTATTATTTAATTGGGTTATTTTATTATTGTATTATTAATATTTTTATCTATACTATTTATGATGATGAATATTTAAGAATGATTCTATGATACTCATTTTTTACACATGGCTTAATTTTGTTATGATGAAACCATTATGAATCACGTTTCTTTTCATCATGTTATGATATGATGGAATGAAGAAATATTTATGATACTTGTCACCTATCCACGGGTAAAGATATTTTGATATGATGAATGTTTTACTATCTCATGGAATACATATGTTTGGTTTTTATTATGTGAATGGTGGTACATGAGTAATATGGCCCTACAATATATTTGGTAAATGTGGATATATAATGAGATAATATAGACTGAAATGGGGAGTGAACCCAGTTCAACATGGGACTCTATCCACTATGACATTCTAGGGAGAAAACCATACCTATGGAAATGATTTAATGAGGAGAGATCCTAATACACTATGATAGTCTTGGATGTGAACCTTGATTGATTAAATGATTTATAATTATTATATGTATAATAAAAAACATATTTCTTTTCTTTAGGATTTTTTCAAATGGAATATAATAAATTATTAATGAATCTACACTCTTGTGATATGTTAAATTTTTTTTTTATGATGACTTATTTTAATATTAATTATTTTTGATTCATGGTTTATTGTGAATGAATTTTGTAAATTATTATGTTAGTATCAATAATATTTCCAATATTATAATAATTTATGTTCATTGATTGATATATCATATGTTTATGATTTATAAGAATATAAGGTCATTATTTCTTATGTTTTCTTTATCTATGTTAAGAAAAATGATTTTTAATATGGTATGTCCTTGTAGTAAACTATATTTGAAAAACAATTTGGGAGATGACATATATATTTTCCCACTAATAATTTATGTATAAATTATTCTGAAGACCCTAAAAAATTATTCCATTAGTGAAAATATTATTGATATGTAAGGAATATTCATTTAAAATGTTTTAATATTTATATATAAAATTATTAGGCTACCATAGTGGGTGAAAAATAATGGTATATTTATTTTTGGAAAATAGTATTACAAAACATCACAAAGAACCCATAAGAAATTCATAAATATTGGATTATACCACATGTTACGGTAAATAAAAGAGTATGATTTTCTTATAAAATATAAACCATTATAGATTTTTGAATGTGGATATTAATATGGTATAGATTCACATGGGTTTAAAAACTAATAATGAGGAATGTTGGTTATAAAGTAGATTGTCATCGATGCATGATATGCGGGCCAAAGACAACACGACATGTTAGTAATAAAAATTTGATAGGAATGGGTTAGTAAATATCATCTTTATGAACCATTATATTGTACTTATAAAGTTTATGTTCTTGGATGAAATAGTTTAATTCCATGTCTTCAAAAATTGAAAAAATTGTTTTTTATTTATACATCCTATGAATGAGTTTATAGTATTATATTGTTTTTTAACTATAGTAATTGATACCCAGACTTTTCTTCATTTTATTGATTGTATACAGCCGAAAACAATTGTGTTTATGCTAAATTTTATGAAAGAAGTGATTTTACTCATGAGAAACGAAAGTAATTAAGATATGGGATAATAACGATTTTGAATATGAATGACTAGATATATTGATATATGATTAAAAAAATTAACATATGTGAATTTTCAAAACAACCAAATAAAAGAAAAAATGAGTTTAATGAAGACCATTTAGGATAAAGTTTCATCTTATAACATGTTGATAATTTATGATTAAGAACCTAGGGAAATGTATCAAAGGAATGAGAGGATATTTACGGGCTGGAATAGAAGGTCATAGAGCACATAATTAAAAAAAACTGAATAATTCAATTGATGGAAATGAAGTGCGTACTCGTGTCCCATTTATAGTTTAATGTCTATGTGGTGTTCTTGGAACCTATCCTTGTCAATTTCAAAGTCCAACAGATAACTCATTGACAATGGAAGGTTAAATGTTATGATAATAATTAATGTGGAATGATTAAATTATTTATGTATAGGGATTCAATGATTCTGCTTCATAAGAGTTTTATCAATGAAATTATAGTAATATGAATCATAAACATATAACTATTGTTCTATATTAATTTTTCATAATATATTTGAAAACATATGTTGAATGGTAAGGATAACATAAAAAATGAATTTGTAATATGCTGTTATTTTTTGGAAAATATAATATTAAGGGATACAAAATCCATAATATTTTCTAAATGTTGCGGGTATAAATATTAGTTATGATAAAGATGTGATTGATATTGGTCAATCAAAATTGATAGTATTAGAGGCATGTATATTTATTAGTGATTTGATGAAACTGTGATTTGTGTTATCTCTAATGATGTTAATTTAATTTTTTGAATCATGAAAGATATTTGATCATCTATTATTTTATTTAATGAATAACAATAGAGGTTTTTTTGGAGGAATATATTTTTTAACTGAGGTATTATAGTGATTCAGTTTATTACACTGTGTTAAGAAAATATATGATCATCATATTCTTATATTTCGATTTAGAAATTATGAACTAATTTAGGCTGTGTTGTAATTTCACATTACATAATTTTGGAAATTTAGTGACAATATTGTTAGTCTTTAATCATGGGTGTTAATAATTTTTAGGTTTATTTTTCTAAATTACAATAAACTATTGTTTATTTGGATTCAAATTTAATTTTTTTTTCATATATGTATATTTAGTTTTTATTATTTTAATTTTATAATACATATTTTGCAATAAATATTTTTTGTAACGGTAATGTGTTTTATTTTATGAATTTCTGCTATATAATTTATTGTTTAGATCCATGTTTCTAAATACCATAAATTTTTCTTGTAAGAATCATGTATCAATTTAACCTTTGTTACAAGTTTCAACCACATATCTATTTTCATAAATGTATTTATTATCAAACACATAACTAGTTTAGTGATATTGCCAAAGTCTAATCTGAACCAAATTGTTGATTTCAACATACCTCATTTTGACATAAATGATGTTAACATAGTTGATTTCAACACAACATTTTTCATTTTATGAGAATTAAATGTAGGAAAGAATGACGTAACAAATTATGTAATGTTTCAAAATTGATATATAGCTAAACGTTTCGCCTGGAAGAAAGAGAAAGTTAATTCTATGATAATGATCATGATAATTAAAATTATAAGAGAACAAAATTATTCTCTATCCCATGGAATTATGTGATTAATTATATAAATTCACTATCATACTCATTAATATCATGGAGTTAATATTTGGAGATTAATTATTATAATTGGATCACAGTGGAACATGATTATTTAAACACTACACAGTTAATTCATGTATGAAAAATACAAAAAATTGAGAAATAAAAAAAATATGATTCAAATGATTATTTTGTTATTTTAAATCATTAATGATCACAATATTTCATTGGTGAAATCCTATTGGAAATTATCATTTGATCATAAACTAGTAATGTGATTAAATCTCATGAGACGCATTAACATTTACAATCACCATTTACACAATAATGTTAATTTGAAATTATTTTTTTCATTGGTAAATATTTTATTTAAACTATATTGAATTGAAACATTTTTTATGTTTTCAATAAAAATAATTCCCATTATATACCATTATACCCATGAAAAGGAAGGTTCTTAGGTTGTTACTGCACAATAAAAGGAATGAAATATTAGGATACGCCTCATTCACAAAAGCATGTATTGGTTTTAATTTAAGGTATAGTAAAATTATGTGCTTGTTTACAGGTTGTAAATACTCTAAAAGTGAGGTCTCTTAGTGGATAATAATGATTAACATCCCATTTTTTGGAACGATATGAAAATTATAAATTAATACGAATTATTAATCTTCTGGAGGGGCCCAATTTTGAATCGACCCTCATAATGGAATTCCAAAAGTTGGAACACATTTATTTTAGGATTTAGATGTGGAAAATTGTATGGGAGTTTTCTTAGTGGTTCAGATGAGTTTCAAGAGTACATGGATTAGAAAAATAATTTTTGAGAGAAACGAGATAAGGTTCGTGATTGGTGAATGGTTAGTTGTAAACATGCAACTCCACCATGTTTCTAATAAACAGGTAGATAAGAATTAGTTTAACAATAATTGGTGTCCAATATTCCTTCTGTAATGGATATGACACTTAGTGAAAGTTCCATGGTTGGAACAATGTTTATTTAACCGAGAAATAAAATAGTGCAAGGGGGTGTGACTTTTAGGATATATAACTACACACAATGTAGTCAGTTTTTTCCAGCATTATTACTCACAATGTGAGGGGGAATTCCCCATGGATATAGAAACCACATGGTTAGTGCACTATTATCCATCCCTTGTTTCCAAAACAGGAATCTATTTAAGGGGGATAAAAATATCCCATTTCCTCTTCATTCCTCGTAAAAAAATTCCACATCCTCTACCAAACACAAAATAGGGCCACATGAGGAGATCTCAAATCATTCTTCCTAGAATTCAATGAATCTTCTTTTTCATACCATGAATTAAATCCCTTCAATCATGTTCGATCTCCCTCAGTTTGACTAGGATTCCACTCTCTTATATTCTTCATTAATGTTACTATATCTACTGATACCTCGATATGATCGCATTTCCCCTTTTAGTGATTTTTTTTATTTCACTAATACCTCTCTTTTTGAATCGAATAAAATCCCAATATTCGATGAGTGAGGCATCCTTAGTATGAGGTATGAGTTATAAATGTTTTCCTTATTTTTTCACATGTTCATAAGATGAACCATTGTGTCACATACTAGATATTCCGTGTATTTACATTATTAAGAATATTAATTTTAATTTTAATGTTAGATAATGAATTGATAGTTCGTTTGTCTCAAAACATGGTAAGAGGTCAACGACCTCAACCCTAACCACTATTTGAGGTGGTTTTGAATAATTATTTAAAGTGATCAATAATACCATTTTCAAAAAACAACCAATTGGGTTTGTTGAGATTGATTAATAGTAGTTAAAATACATAAAAATATTACAATAATGTTATGTAATAAGTATAACCGCATGGAACATAATAAAAAAATTAGACAATTAATGAGATAAATCAAATAAGTCACTAAAGGCAGAATCCACATAAAATTTCCATAAAAACACATAAAATGGATTTTTTGTTATAATTTATAACAAAATGTAATGTCGGGAGGAATTTCAATTATGCCAGGATTTAATTATTAAAGAGGATACATGATTCACTTCAATTGTAAAATAATTTCTAATTAAAGGAAATGAATTGATATTATGGTAATGTAGGGAACCTTGGTCTTTAATAGTTTTTCCTCATGTGTGGTTATTTTGATGGGCACAACCAAAAGAAAAATTGATTTTTATGGGCATGTATTCATCCCCACAAAATAAAATTTTACATTTTTTTAAAACCCAATTTAAATAATACTAGTAATCATACGAACAAAAAGACCAAAATTCAAACATAGTAGATCCATAATAGCCTCACCTGTGCAGTTCATAATTCATTCAAATTTTTAAAGTTAAAATTTATAAAGAATATATGACCAATCCCTGGTCTACTAGATGCCACAGATCAAGCATAAACCTATTATTGAAAAACCACATCTCGTTTGGAACCCATAATGTAACACCCCAAGCTTATATGGTATGAATCCTTTTTAAATAATTTAATAGTGGGTGATGTACTCATCACAGTGTTCATGTCCACCATGACCTATCAAACATGAAATTTTAAAGAGTTTATTAATAGTGTTAACCAAATTATTAATTTTATATAACATAAACATTCATATTTATTTTTATAGATATATTATATTGACAAATTCAATTTTTCATATAAAAGTAGTATTTTCCAAAAAATGTAGTTTTCCAATTTTATTAGGGAAACCTTTTTTAATACAATATTTGACAAATTTAAATATTAAAATTTAAGAAATTAAATTCTTCATTATAATTAGAACATAATAATTTAATTTGGAAATTGTGTAAATAGGTAAACTTTATTTTTATACATTATGAATCGTAACTTCTGTAGATATTTTATTTACCACGGTTAAAGGGTAAATCTGGTAAATAAGGGTAACAATAATATAATAATAATATTAAATTACCCTAACAATAATCTTAACTGTGTTTGTGATATAAGTTTGGCCATGGGCATCCTAGGGTCGTTTTTGGGACCAAATGAAGACACTTTTAAGTGAAAATGACACTTTATAAAAATCAAATTAATTTTAATGAAAAATGTAATATAAACATATATATTTTTATAAAAAAAATTATATGGGGTTTAATAAGAGGGATTTTTTACTATAAATAGTAATTCGAATGATAATAAGATTTATTATATAATGATATTTTATTTATAATTTTTAGACCTAATATAAAAATATTTTCTGATGACATAATAATGATGTAGTATTTTCCTTATTAATGAATTAAAATAAAATAATTGATATTATAAATATTAAAATAAAAATCATTTTAACATTTTAATTTCTTCCACGAATTTTATTGATGAATATGTCATGTTATGGTTGATTAAATTTATTTTCTTAAAATTAATCCATTTTTATGACTTTTACAAAAACCAAATAATAAATAGTGTCAAAATTGACATAAATGAGTTGTTAAAACAAATATTATATTATTAAATGATATAGTATTTCCAAAAATATAATATTCATCCAAAAAACATAAATAATTTTATATTTATCATTAATGAACCACTTTAGGTTCCGTTGGCATTTTATATTATGTATTGTAACCTTATAATATAAAAATATAAGAAGACATGGTAAATGTTAAACTATTTAACTAAGTGTTAAATCTAAAATAAAAGGTTAGTATAGTGACCCAAACATGACTAAAACCTATTGGTTAGGAATATTTAGACCCATAACCACTATATACTTGATTAAATATTTTTGAAGTGATTATAAACAGAAAATTATTTTATAATAAAATAATATTTCAGGCTCTTCCTAATGCGCCTCTCACCTCTCTTATAAACGGGTACATCCCCTTCTAATCAATTCACACCTAAAAAGCCATTTAGATTGGCCAAACACTGATAAAATATCCTCCCACATTCCCCTAATTTATCTTAGAGTTATTACATTGATCACAAATCCTACATAAATATCCATTTTGTTAAAATCCAAAGGACGCACCCGAATAAGAGCTAATTATTTAATCACCTCTTTAAAAATTATTTTCATCTTCCACATCCTCTTCCATTGTTTTTTCCAAAAAATAATAATAAATCTAGTACCATATACATAATATTATGTTATTATAAAAATGATACAACCATATTCATTATTCTATCCATCATATGAATAACAATGTCAGAACACTTGCGTACGTACAACATATCGTCCCAATATCGTGGTGTAGTTTGTTATTCAACACTTTATTATTTTTATGGTTATAAGTATGTGTATAATTGATGTAAATAATAGATATAAAATTTTCATTATTATTTATATATTATATACCATAGATTTACATTCAATTTCAGCATCAATAGAATGATATCGTCTCTCATGTGTACGTACGGCTTGCCGTCTACAGGACGCAATAAGATTCATTTCCATGTTCACCATTCAATGATGATTATAAATATATATATATATATTATTAATTATAATTTAATATATGATATAATAATTCTATTATAATATATATATATATGTATTTATTTATTTACTTACATATATCTGATTCACATACTTTTGTTCAATATGATATGAAAACGTAAACAACATTTATGAGTACGTAAGGCCTACCATCTCCATAAATTTTTTTTTCCATTTTATATATCTATCTATTATAAATATTTATATTATGAACATATATGATACATAAATAATGTTTTATATTCTATAACCAATTAAATAATTATATAATAGATACAATCACCAATAACAAGTTAAACCACATTTGATAATGAAAGAGATTATTATCCAAAATGTAATTTTTAATAAATATGAAATCATAAATATGAATATGGATATTTTAGAATTTAATAACATACTATGGTCATTATATATGAGGTTAAATGTTCCCTCTTCCAATTGAAAGTACAAGGTAATGGTAAAATTCTTAATCTCATTTTTATCCAAGATTGTTTATGTGTATGTTTTTACAGGGAAATATTTATTACCCATGTCCATGTTTCATAAAAACAATTTCAAAGGGATTATTTAAGCGTCCCATTAACTAAATAATCATTTTAAATGGATTAAATATTTATTCATCTAAATCATTCCCTTTAATGTCTAAGTTTCAAAATTGTTTAAAGGATTTATTTATATGGATATGAATTTTTATTTTATATTTTAATTCAGTTCAAAAGATTCAATTTTTTATAGGACTCAATGATTCAAAAATTTATTTTAAATTTATTTTTTCTAAATATTATGACTTTTAAATGATTTCCTAAAAAGAGAAATTTTCCTCAAAGTGTTTTACTAATCATTTTCAACTATTTCAACATTCGTTACAGGATATTATTCATGATATGGGTTTATTTATTATAATTCAACACTCCATATTTTATTGAATGAGTAATAATTTTGTTTGACTATGTATGTGATACTTTTAAACCATTCATGTTTTACAGTTAATGTATTGAAATTTATTATGCTAGTTTAAATACAAATTATTATATTATGTTTCACCCTTTTCATATGAGGAATGTGTTGGACTTAGTAAGTGATGGGTGGGGCCCACTATAGCCCCTCGATGCATCAGTATGTCTCATGAGACAAATTAGTGTCTTGGCACATGGGCTTAATTTTTTTTATTTGTAGTTATAGCACGAGGCCTTGACTATGTGGTTATGATGTCTGATATTATGTATCAGCTCGTTATGAAATTAGTTATAACCTGTGATTATTCGAATAGTAGAATATTCTTGTTCATGTTTATATGGTAATGTTTCATTTATTTTTTCCATATTATGTTTATAATTATTGTTTAAAGGGCTATGGTTTTTATTATACATGCATCCTTAAAAGTTTATATCTTTCGTTGAATTACTTACCCATGCTGAGAATCGAAGCTCACCCATTCTTATGTTTTATTTTCCCAGGATGTCGGGAAGTGTATTTTGATAGATATGCAGAGTAAAACTAGGAGAACAATGGCATTCTCAAAGGATAATTTTTTAGATGTTTTATGTATAATAATTTAATGTATTGTTCATTTATATAATCTATTTTCCAAGACTACTAAACTGATCAGTCCTTCAGACATGATTTCTTGTAATCGTGCCAATGAGTTAAAATAATGCACCGGCTCTAGGTAACTAGGGTTGGGGAATTATAGTTGTTATGAGAGAAAGTTTTTCAGTAACAATGGAAATAGATTTAGATAATCTCTTATTATTAAACATTACCCTATGATAGGATTTGTGGATTATTATAGAATAACATACAAAATTTTGTAATGTAGATTTTTTGTGGGTTTTCAATGAAATACATCCATTTATGGATACTACAAGTGGATGTGGTTCTATCAAAGATATACTAAGGAGTGAAAACTATGAAAAGGAGTTTCAGGATTGACATAGGGTATCCTGGTACATGACAACGAGCCATACTAAGAACCTGGTTTGACACTCCTGGGGGATATGCTTACGAAATTTCATATTTCTTTTAAAAAACATTATGAGGGATTTATGAGTAATTATGTCCTAAAATGAACCATATTTATGATTATGGATTAGATATGCTAAAACCTTTCAATTTATATTATTTATTTTACTAGTTTGGAATTATATATTATTATTCATAACATAATATAATGTACGACATTTTATAGAAATGGCGCCTAGTGGAAGTAATGGAAATCGTATAAATGCACATAATCAATGTAGGGATTTCCCTCTAATTAAATATAATGATAGTGGAGAAGGTGAAAAAAATGTACTAAAAACATATAACAATACTAGGATAGATGACTCATGTATTGAACAATATCCTTACCCGTATGAAGAATCCTAATCCACAACATGGAGGTTCAATGTTACACCTCTTCATGAGACAACATTCTAAAACATTGAATGGGGCTAAAAATCATTTTTTTGCAGAGTAATAGATATGTTCCATGGAGAAAATATTTTTTTCATTAGGATATATCAAATGTGAAATGGTGTCATTGTATTTTATCCTCTATTAGGAGTTACAAAACAATAGAGGTCCTTAATTATAAACACAATTTTGGATAAAGAAGTGCGAAATATGTATTGAAGGTAGTTTAATGACATTTTTATAGATTAATACATTCCTCTTGAATACCGAGATGATATAGAATGAAAATTTATAAACCTGAGGCAAAAGAAAGATGATAATGTTGAAATGTATGAGGATAACATCACAAGGTTGACAAGGTATGATATAGACAACATACATAACCCAAGAAGTAAATTTGATCATTTTTTGATGGGTTAAAATCATTCCTCTGATGGGATTTGGTCTCAAAATATTTCTCATCATACAAAGTTATAGTCTTGTATGATATCATGATTGAAAAAAAAATATCTATGTCTTCTGAGATTAAAGTAAAGCTATATAATAAGAGAATGATGGAGTAAAAAATATATAAAGGGAGAAAAGGAAGGAAGTATTTAAACTTATGTGATAACCATGGGAAAAAACACCCCGGTATTTACCAACAGGGAATGGTAGTTTGTTACAAATGTGGAGAAAAATTTCAACAGGCTCGTGATTGTAAGGGAAAGAAAAACATTGATATATGTCATATTTATAATGATATTGGACATTATACAAATGAATTTACAAAGAGTTAAGGAAATATAGCTCATAAAAAGAAAATTGATCAAGGTCAATCTTTTGTTGTTACTACAGTTGATGTGGAATAATTAATGTATTTGGGTTTTTGGATTCATGAATTAAATTCATATTATAAGAATAATTTGATATATAAAAGGATTTTATTGTAGGACTTTTTGTTTTCATTAAGGTTTGAATATGATGAATGTGATCATATATTATTTATATGACAATTAGAGAAAAATTACATTGTTTGGGGAATCTAATGTTGCAATTTGTTTTTCAAAATTTAGAAACCCTTTAGACAGAGATTGGGAAAAAGTTTTGTGGATTACTCTAATGGATTGAATGAATTAAGGTGAAATTCTAATATCACAGTATATGGTTAAAAAATTTCATAGGATTTTTTTCAATGTTATAATACTATAGGTTTAGAAAAGGGGAAACCTGCAAGTTGGGATATAACTCGTCACATTGGACAAACCTGCAGGAATAGAACCCACAACTGATGTTCGACAGGTTTTATCACCTACAACTATCCTACATGATTTACATGGTTATTATAAAGTAGTTTTCTTCATTTAAACTATATATTTTTATATTTATCACATTATAAGATTGAGATAATATGCCATATAAAAAACATTTCAAAAACCCAGGATGCATTTGTGGTAGATGATGAAACTCTACATGTAAATTAAGTATCCTTCATGGTGTTTATATTCTATGAATTCAATTAATTGTAAAACACTAGGAAAATGATAATAAAAAAAATGTTTTCCAAGTACCTTCTTTTGTGATGAATAAAATTCTCCCTTGGATCATCGCAGATTTACGGATTTATGATCGTTATATTTCTCCAAATAATATCCTCTATCACTCTCTATCAGAACATCATGGTTATATTTCTCTTCCATATCCATGTTTTACTACATGGAACTCTAGTATGTGTTATTCTCAGTAATCATCATACCTAACTTTAATTATATGAAAATGGAGGCATCATTAATCCATTTTTTGATATGGGATATCAACTAAAATATTTTGAAATGTCAAAAACCTAGTTTTCAATCCCATGTTTAAATTTTAAAGACAAAATTTATTAAAGGAGGGGATAATGATACTCCCCAATCTTCCAGAGTACACTTCCTTTTTAAATAACTATATAGCGTGCGATTTACTCAACACTGAGTTCAAGTACACTAGGGCCTACCAAACTAGCTATTAATTTTTTTTATAAATTGTATTATCCACATTTTTAATTTTATATAATTTTAACATTCAACTTTAGTGTTTCTTAGACATATTATATTCACGAATAATTTTTTTTGATAAAGGATGTATTTTTTAAAAAATGTAGTTTTCCGCCTTTCAATAGGGAACCCTTTCTAAATCCAATATTTGAAACTATTATATATTCATTTTTTTTAAATTAAATTCTTCTTTATAAAAACTACATAAAAATTTATTTTGGTGAATGTTTTTTTACTTTTCTAATAACATTCAAATTTAGATTAATAGTGACGAAATACTAATTTTTAATTGAAAACATATTTTTTAATAAAAATAATTTATAGTGTTAAATTATAAATTTGAGTTATTTTAAAGACAATAATATTATATTTTTACCATCTAATTCAAAATTGGTCATTTAAAGTAATTTCAATTTTTAAATTGATATAAACACATATCAATCTTTTTGGTACTTTTTACATCTTAAAAACTCACTTTTTGGTTTGACAATGGGAAATAATTTTAAATTAATTTATGAAAATTATGTGTTCTGAATATGATAAAATGGATTTCATTATTTGGATTCAGAAGATCCAAATTTGTTAAATAGGTAATGTTTATTTTAAGACATTATGTATAAAAAATTCTGTAAATATTTTATTTACCATTGTTAAAAGGTAAATCTGGTAAAGAGAGGTATAAAATAATATTATAATAATATTAAATTCCTATTAAACAATTTTTAAACCTATTTTATAATATATGTACGACAATGGGAATCATTGGGTCTATTTTGGGATCCCATTGAGCCACTTTTTGGTGAAAATGAAACTTTATAAAAATTAATTTAAAGTTATGGAAAATGTAACAAAAATATATATATTTTAATAAAAATTATATAGGGTTATATAAGTGATGTTGTTTACTATAAATAATAATTATAAATATAAAAATATTTCAAACATCAAGATATTTTATTTATAATTTTTATACATAAAATATATTTATGTATTTATTTCACAATAATGATGCATTAATTTCTTTGTTAACGAAAAAATCCCATAACTAATATTATAAATATTAAAATAAATATAGTTTGGAAATTTTTATTCCATCCCTGAATTTTAATTGTGAATATGATAATTTAGGGTTGATTCAATGTATTTATTTATAATTAATCAAGTATTTATGACGTTCACAAATACCAGATACTAAATTGTGACCAAATTGACATAAATGTGTTTTTAAAACAAATATTATATTATTAAATGATATAATATTTCTAAAAATCTAATATTTGGAAAAATGAAATATATAACGTTAGATATATCATTAATTAACATCTTGAGGTTCTATTGCCATTTTATAATAAGTTTATTAACCATGTAATATAAAAATACATGGAGATGGAAAATCTTATACTATTTAACTATGAGTTACATCTAAAAGATAAGGTAAATATAGTGAGCTAAAAATTCGTAAAACCATATTGGTTGAGGATATTTAGACCCATTCAAACCTCATACTCAAGATAATTTCTTTTGGATAGCTTAGAAACCCAGAATGTGCTTATAATAATTTAATATTTCATTCTATTTTAAATGTGCCCCTCGCCTCTCTTATAAAAGGGTACTTTCCCTTCAATAAAATTAACACCTCCAAATCCATTTGGCTTGGACAACCCAAGATATAATTTTCTCCCAAATACCATCACTTCATCCTAGAGTTCATAAATTCAGAATAAACCCAACATAAATATTCCTTTTGATCAAATCAAAATGAAGCACCTGATGAAGAGGTAATTATTTTATCTCTTCTTTCAATGTTCTTTTCTTCTTTCACTTCAACTTTCATTGTTGTTTACAAAACAAAATAATAAATATAGAACCTTATATAAAATTAGTTGTTATTATAACTATGTTAAAACAATATTAATTATTCTATTTGTACTATGAATGACAATGTCACCATACATGCGTACATACGGCTTACAGTCTTTATGTCGTGGTGTAGTTTTATATTCAACACTACATTATTTGGATGGGTATAATAATGAGTATATAATTGAGCTAAGTAATAAATATAACACATTAATGATTCTGTATATATAATATACAATCCAATTATATACGATTTCACCATCAATAGAATGATATCATCCCTTGTGCATACGTACGGCTTACAGTCTGCACAACGTGATGGGATTCATTTCCACATTCACTATTCAACGATGATTATAAAAATATATAATATTAATAAGTTGGTAATATATGAAATATTAATTTGAATTGAATATATATATATGCTTGTGTGTGTGTGTGTGTGTTTATATAATTTTCATTCACTTACTTATGTTCATTACGATATGAAAATGGAAACAACATTTATGCGTACGTACGACCTACCATCTCCCTAAAAAATGTTTTCCATTTCATATATCAATCAATCATATATATTTATATTCTAAATATATATGATACATAAATAATTTTTTATATTCTAGAAGCAATTAAATCATGATATAAGTGATACGATCACGAATAACAACTTAAAGCACATACGATAAAGAAACTGATTATTACCCAAAATGTTATTTTAACATTGAAATTATTATTAAATGGGTAGTTCAATGTCACAAATGAATCATGCATGATATCTGAAATATGGATATGGTTATGTTAAAATTTAATGACATACTATTGATTTATTTTTTTCATATTATGTTCATATTTATTATTTAAAAGTCTCGTATTTTTATTATACATGTTTCCTTATAAATTTATAGCTTCCACTTAATTATTTACCTTTACTGAGCATCTAAACTCACCCCTTATTATTTTTTGATTTCCTAGGATTCCATGAAGTATATCATGATTGATATACAGGGTTAATCAAGAGGTATAAAGGCAATCTCAAAACATTATGTTTTTTTTGTGTTAAAAAGTGTATTATAATGTTCATGTATTTAATATATTTTCCAAGACTACTAAACTGATTGGTCCATCAGGAATTTATTAGTTGTAATCATGCAAATGTACTTTAATAATTCACCAGATCTAGGTATCTATGGTTAGGGAAATACATATAATCAAACTTTACAAATCATAGAAGCTCTCTGGTGAGACCATCCATCGAAAGTTTCATTCTCATTGTCCCATCATTATCATGTTGACACTCAACCCGATCATCATCCTTATCTATCCAAAACACAAACTATGAAATAATATCAGTCATTCTTCATTATCAAATTTACAAAATTCAGAAACACTAGAATGGAAGTGCTTGTTGTTTTGAAAACTGAATGATATTGGAATGGTATGGGAATTACCCACTAGAGCTTCAAACCAACATCGCCAGAGATACCTTCAACCTCACCAATGAAATAAAAATATTTCACCACAAAATAGAACGAAAATAAAAAATAAAAACACCCTCTTAGAGTCCAGGAATATACTTGGATTCAATAAGGATGATAAATAGTTCTCCTTAAAAACCACATACCTCAAACATCTAACCAACATGAACATCAGTATTGAAGCATCATTAGAAATTCCCAAAAGAACTAAATGAGGGTCACCACAGATGGATTTCGTCACCCACCTGAAAGATACTACCAAATGAATCCAATTGGACCAATGTATGAAATTGAACATAGTAGGGCTAATGGAGAAGGAATCCAGAGTAGAGTTTAAGGTGGGTTAGTGCCCCAACAACAAAATAAAACCTAAACAAGGAACAAGAATCTACACTACAAAGAACCATAAAATAGAGGTAGGCAATAGCTTCTGGGCACGTTAATGGGAAACAAACAACCTCTCAACCAGCACGACCCAAATCACCCCAAAGGAACCATAACACCAAATCAAGATGGGGTGGGAAATTTGGAAATCATGGAATAAAATTGGAGGAATAACAATTGTGGGACTCAATAGAGATCAGTAACTACATAAGAAAAAAAATCAAGACACCATAAAACCATAGAAAATAAATGAAAACAACAAGGGAAGGGGATCATAAGGGAGGAATTAGGAAAGAAGAAGGTGGAATGTGGGAGACTGTGCTGACGATAGTACACAAACCTCCCCCATTGGATTCTCTATCAGAAAAGAAAAACTCACCTGAGCGGGGGAAGGAGAGATGATTCTCATATATAAAACAATTTTGATAGAATTTATTCTTTTATAGAACATTTCTATCAATTAGAAGTTATTTTATTAAATTATTTTTCAAATATGAGTTTTGAGTTTTCCTGGATTTTCCTATGTATTATATTTAATTATTTAATGTTGGGAGACAATTTATTTACCCACACATTGATAGGTACATAGACTCAAGATACATACTAACATTGACATTATCATATGTTAAATTAATTTATACTATTCCATTAGAGATATATAAATTACTTATAAAAAATTTGTCAATAATATCTATATAGATTGAATTATGATATTATTTAAATGATACCCTTATATAGATGTAAATTTTAAATATTTCTGGGAAATTCTACCTTGAATGGAAATGTGGAAATTTCCCTTTTGTTATAGTGGAATTCATGGGTTCAGTTTGGTTTAACGGATAGGTGGTAGATCCTACTAAACTCTAATTCAGAAATCATGTTTTAATGGATAATAGCTTAGGTGGATGAAAATTTATCCAGTTATGGTGAAACCCATGAAAATAGAATACATGTAGAATTTTGAGTCAAGATCTTATGAACACTAAGTGCCACACCATTACAATTTAATTGTATTAGGGATATTTGAAAATGTAATGAAACCCTATGAAGGGGGTGGTCATCAAGAATATTGGAACTATTGGGAGTATTACCATATGTGGATACTTGGTGAGTGTCGTATATTTGTATCCTCACATTATAATAGTGAACCTCTAAATGTCAATTTAATAAGACAATGCTTAGGGGGATCAAATTATTGTAGTATGATAAATGGAATGTGATTTCATTACACATATGATGCCCATTTTATCCAATATATTTCAATGTAAATTTTATCTTCCTTATATATTTTTCTCTTTTCATATATTTTATGAGAACATTTGATGTTGTATGAAAAAATCATTCAAATGGGTCATGTCACTTAGGAATGAGACCTAAGGGCTCAGTGGGAGACCTAAAACCCCTTATATTTGACCCAGAACCTAGTAGTGTAGTCATTTTGGGTTATTTAATTGATGTATGTGATATAGGTTGGATTAAGGTTCCCAAATTCCTTTTAGGTGTTTAGATGTTTTTACAGACTTTTGAATAAATATGCATGGTAGGTGATGATGTTTTTTTTACCTTGGAAGGTTGGTTCCCCTGGTTTTTACGAATAAGAAAATTAATTTTTTGTGTACCAACAGTATCTTGTTTAGGTCACACTATTCTGGTTTTTTCCCTATTGACCTGGGGTCATGGAGTTGTTTTTAAAATTTTAGAAGTGACATAGTGGGATGCGTGATCATGAGATAAATAATGGCTCACGTGTGTGTGTGTGTGTGCATTATTTTTATAGAGGTTTTTAAATGGAATGCATGATATAACTATCCTGAACTATTGATTCACATAGTCACCATATACATGATGAGTGTAGGAATGGTGAACCCCATATTTTTCTTAAATTTAAATTATGTACCCAGTGATGTGATGGTTCCAGGAGATGTGGAATTATGGTTGGGATGGTACCCAATATTTATTTTTACCATGATAAATGATTATTCCAGGATCAATAAGATGATTAACTCCACTCTCCATGGAATATAATCAAATATTTTGATAAAGAAGATAATTTTATGAAACCTTAGAAAGGATCTTAAAAAACATGTTTATAATTAATTTAATTAATTTCATAAAGAAAAATAATACAATGTCTTTGGTATTTTTCTTGGTCGATGATGTAGATTGTCTTGAATGACCCCTCTAGATTATCTCATTGTGCTAGCAAGGATCCAAACTTGAATCCCACTACTGGTGATCCACACGTGCTCCGTTGGCCTCCAATCGATGTTTCTCATTCTCCAGGTGCTAGCGCAGCGAATAGAGTGTCTTCTGTCAATGGTTCTTAATAACATGTTTTTTAGACTTGAATAGTGTCTATTGTTCTTGAGTGGGAATAATGGAGGATTCGAGAAAGAAATTGTTTAGCTCAAAAATTTTCCATTCACTAGGCATGTGGTGTGGTGGTTGGAATAATAGTCGTACTTTCTTATTTATATACATGGAATTTTTGTTACAATATTTAATTTCATAGAAATAATTAAATACATTCATGAATGTATAGAAAACCCATGAATTTAATAAAAATACCACGTTTATTTATTGTGCGTAACTTGCACAAAACAGAATTATGAATAAAATTATATGTCATAAAATATAGGTAGTGCTATTTTAATTTGTTCCAACTAGTTAATACAATATTTACCATCTTGCAAATAATTATTTTAAAACCGGACTGACCTTGTTCCGCTCAAACTCCACTTCCATTTATTGAACACTCAAATAAATAAATAAATAATTTATTCTAAAAAATAAATATTTTATTTACAAACTAGTAAATAAATATTTATTAAATGGTCAATAAAATAAATAAAAATATTTTTTTACATGATCATTGTAACATGAATAAAATTATTCCATGGTCTTGAAAATAGTATTTACTTCATTAATTAAATTCAAATATAATTTAACTGAGACCTCAAAATACACATAGTGTTTGACCCTCTTGGATTCTTTCTCGTTGTCATTAGGCAGGTTTGCCTAAGGTCCAAGATTAATGACGAGAAATGGGTCAAGGAACCGAAGAGAAGGGACGTAATGTCACAACAATGACATACACATACGAATGCTCATCGTGTAATATAATCCCTTTGTTGCAATATCTCATAAAGAAGGTTTTCATGATTGTGTCATTAACTTTTATTCTTGATACACCATTCATTGAATACCTAAAATAAACTCTTCATTACACCTTGTCCATATAATTTCGTGGGATGGTTCTATTTTTATCAAATTGCCAAAATATAAAATTCCATTAATGGAAGGGACAAATCCTTCCTCGACTTATCCATTAATAACATGCCACTCGTGATGCACTCAATGTACCTTACTTCCCTCCAACTATCTGTGTGATAGTTTTCATCAGTAAATAAAAGTGTGTATGTTGTGAAACATATTAATGATAATCATAGTGTCTAAGGATCATTACACAATCTCACATATAGAAATATCTGAAGACACCAAAAAATGCGGAATTCCAACTAGCGGGTTTGTTCTCATTATCTCTTATCTTAGAGATTACCAAGTTTGAACTTAATAAGAGGAAGTCTCGTATACTTACGAGTACTCTCACTTGACAGTCGTCATGCTATGATTCCCATCATATCATGTCATCCAACCAGATAACTATATTTATTAATATTGTTTTAGAATTTCAAGGTTCTCATCATAGTGGGGCACTGTCATGACCTTATCAATGCATCAAATACTCTATGACATTATTACATTATATTTTTGAAGAAAAATGAACAATATGTTATAATACATTACATATCAATGTTTTTAAAGTAAAACCAGTTGGTTTTTAGACACAAACTATTAAAAACTCCCACTTGAACTAGAGAAAACTGCCTACAACTTTCAAACCGCTAGACCTCACATGCGGATCATGTTTCTATTGAGTCAAGGCTATAGTCAATGGGTCTTCCACATTGTCTTTCGTGGAAATAATTCTCACTGCAACATCACCTCTCTGAGAAAAATACCTCATGAGATGTTACTTTTGAAGAATGTTCTTAGTCCACTGATGTGACCTTGGCTCTTTTTAGAGAGCCACCACTGTAGTATTGTCACAGTACAGAGTGATGGGGTAATTACTACGTGGTATCACATCTAGCTCCTAGATGAAGCATCACATCCAAACTGCTTCATTATCTCCCTCAGAAGCTGAGATATAATCAGAATCTACTGTAGAATAAGTCATCATGCTCTTCTTTGAGCTTTTCTAGCTCACTGCAACTCCATTAAAAGTGAAGACGTATCCCGTTTGTAACTTCATGTCATCTAGATATGTTTGTAAACTAGCATCTTCAAATCCTCTGATGACTAGTTCCTCATCTCCTTCGTAAACCAAGAACATATCCTTAGTACACCATATATACTTTATCATATTATTGAATTCCATCTAATGGCAGTCACCACGGTTAACTTGATATCTTCCTACCACACTCAATTGGATGGTGACATCTAGCCTAGTACATAGCATGGCATACATGACTGACCCAATCATTGATATGTATGGAGTAAATTACATTCTCTTATTTTCATCATGTATTTGAGGACACATTTTCCTGGAATGATGAATTTCATGTGATGCTGGAAACAATCCCATCTTGGATTGTTCCATACTAAATTTATTCAGTATCTTATCAACACATGTTCTTTGACTTAGGCCTAGTGATCTCTTGTTTTGATCATGGTGTATCTTGATCCCAAGAATATATGCTCCCTCTCCCATGTATTTCATGGAGAAGCATTGAATCAACCATTCCATAATAGACAATAAGACTGGTATCTCATTTCCAACAAATAATATGTCATCAACATATACTATTAGAAAAATGACAGCACTCCCACTAAACTGTTTTTAGACACAAGGGTCACATTCATTATTGATAAAACCAAATTCTTTTATGGATTTAGGAAAACGAATTTTCCATGACCTGGATGCTTTCATTAATCCATAAATGGGTTTCTGTAACTTGAATACCTTATTGGCATCATTTGGAGTCACAAACCCATCAGGTTGTGTCATGTAGACATCTTCCTGAAGGTTCCTGTTATGGAATGCAGTTTTGACATCCATTTCCCAAATCTCATAGTCATGGTAAGACACAATGGAATGAAGAATTCTTATGGATTTCAGCAATGAAAATGTTGAGAAGTATTCATCGTAGTCAATTCCTAGACGTTGGTTAAAACCTTTTGCAACCATTCCTACCTTATATGAATTGACTTTTCCTTCCATGTCCGGTTTTTTCTTGAATACCTATTTGCAATCAATAGGCATTACATCAGCTGGAGCATCTAACAAAATCCAGACATGGTTTTGGTACATGGAATCCGTATCATAATTCAAGGCTACTTGCCACTTGGAAATGTCTGTTCCACTTACTACTTCTTTTTAGTTTATAGGATCATTATTATCAACTAATAAAGAGTCACCATCCTCGATAAATAGAAAATAGTACTATTCTCTTTCTCTATCCTCTTTTGTACTCCAACACTTGTGTTCCTTGAGCCTCGACTTCGTCAAAGTCTATCTCGCTCCCACCATCTCTTTTGGATATGTTCTCCCTCTCGAGGAATTTTGCATGTGTTTCCACTATAAATTATTTTTTAAGGGGTTGTATATGTAATATCCCCTGGTTTCTTTGGGGTATCCTATAATGGTACACAGTGTTCCTCAAGGTGTGAGTTTGTTACCTAAAGAGGCCATAACAAATTTTTCACCACCACAAAATTGTAAATTTGAAAACCTAGATTTTCATCCACTCCAAATATCATTTAGAGTACCATTTATCGATTTAGTTGGTACATGGTTTAGTATGTGTGTCGTTGTTTGTAACACATATCCCAAAATGGATAATGGAAGACTCACATGAGTCACAATTTATCTCACCATGTCCAACAGGGCGGGATTTCTCCTATCGCTCACACCATTCAACTAGGGAGTGTTTGGAGGAGTGAGTTAGGATAGGATCCCAAACTACTATACATAATCAATGAAGTCTTGATTAAGATATTCTCGACCTCATTCTTAGTGTAATTTCATAATCTTTTTACGAAACTGGTTCTCAACTTCATTCTTGTATTCATTGAACATATCCAAAGAATCAAACATATACCTCATTATGTAGATATATTCATATATACTAAAATCATCAGTAAAATTTATGAAGTATGAGTACCCTCCCCTTGCATCAAATAGAAATTTTCCACACACATTTGTATGAACCAATTGAAGATGTTATTTTTCCCTTTCACCTTTCCCACTAAATAAGAATTTGGTAATTTTTCTTTATAAAAATGCATGACATAGTCCAAGTGGTTTTAGTCTGAATGAATCTAAATATACATCTTGAAGTAACTTTGTCAATCATTTCTCATTTACATGACCTAGTTAGTGATTCCAAAGTTGGGGGTGGTAGGAGTCATGTTAAGATATATTCGTAATCGATTTCCATTACATGGTTTGTGTAATCCAACATGTAAGTTCTGCTGTATAAATGTTCCCTACCATAAAAAATGAAATCATTGTATAAGAGGCCACATTCATTTCTAAAATGGAAACAAAATCCATCTGTATCTAATATAGATAATAAAATATTGATTTTAGTAATAGAAGAACATAATAACAACCCTTTCACTCCAAGATTATCACTGTTGGAAATGTGAGGCTATAGTCCCCAATAGCTACAATAGCAAGTCTGGAACCGTTGGATTCTCGTCGATCTACATCCACTCGATCAATCTTCATGAATATTCATGGTTCCAGTATTTGGATACATATGTGAGCACAACAGGATATATTTAATACACAATTTATAGAAACATATAGATTTCATTCAATAACAAACTCACTTGATGCTTTCCCTTGCTTCTTAGGATGGTTGTAGTTCTGCTTTGAGTGGCCCTTCACGCCACATGCGAAACAAAAAGCCTCAAGTTCCCTTTCCTCCCCTTTGATCTTCCTTTTCCTGGAAGGCTGTAAAGAAGATTTGGGCTTAAAGTTCTTCACCTTCCCTTTATTATTATACATCATAAGGACATAATGCGTTTTGTGATTCATATATTTATCCACATGGAAAATAAGGATAAGAAGATCATATTGATAATTCTGGATGTTTTTCATATTGAAATTGACATCAATGATAGAGAATATCTGAGGGAGTGATGTGATAATGAGATCATTGGCCAGTTCTTTGGGGAGTTTAAACCCTGGAACCTATAGGCGCTCAATGTAGCCAATGATCTATACTACAGGAGGCCCAGCTAGGGCACCTTCTCCATGCTTACTCTGAAAGAGTGCTTAGATATCTGAAACCATTATTGTCTTTCTATCTCCTAGTAAAGACCTTAGAGGTGCTCGAGCTTTCTATAAGAATCCATGTTTTCATGAGACTTCATGAGCTCACTAGACAATGATAATAGCCTCAAACATTCAACGTCGACCACATCGTTCATATGTTCCTCATTGATCATGAAATCTTCATCACTCACCTATTTGGAAGGCATATCTGGTAATGTTGACTCCTGCATGTAAGATTTCCATTCATGGTATAGGATAACCTGAAGGCATCTAAACCATTCATGGAAGTTACTTCTGATGAGGATGTTGTCTTTATCTTGAATTGATCATAGGGATAGTGTGTTTGACATGATTTTCATTTTTATTCTACAATTAAAAGAGCCGATCAATAGTTCATTATTGATTACATTTTATAAGAAATTATAAATTTTATTAAGTCTCCCACTATTTTATCACGTCCCAATAGGCCTTTCCACTGATCTCGAAATGTCAAGTTACAATGATATTATAGTGGAAAAGGATCCATATTCCCCATTTCATATCCCCAACAAGGGTTGGTCAAGATATTAAAAGGTATTTATATTGGCGGGTATATGCCAACTGCAGGCTTGTAGCTCCTTGATATGTTGAGTTGACTCACCAATCCTGAAATCATGAGTTTGTATTAACTCAACACTTACCTATAATATTACACCATGTCTAGAAATGCATAATACTCTTGATGTAATATGGTTAGTCAACCTGAAACCTTTCGTAAGGGATTCATGTATAAAAGTATGTGTCCCAACTAGGGTTTTTCAAACACTTAATTTTATTGAGTTTTTTCCTTAATCAAGTAACGAAAAGCTTATTCTGACTTCGTATTTTATTTGAGGGATTTTTTATCTCTTATGAGGGAATTTCTTATTATCATTATCACACAATAGTTAATATTAAGTGGAACTTACTTAAGGCATTAACCATGTCATGATAATATTTATGCATAAGTTTAGTTTATTTTATTTCCATCTTGTATGCTTGTTTAATTCATTAATTATGTGATCATGAAAAAATATCTACAATGATAAACCATGCAACTGAAAAAAATTAAAAAAAGAAAATGGAATGATCATGATATTTTGTAATGGTTAGTTTATCTAGTGGTTGATAATATAACCCTGACCAAGGGGATAACCACCTTGAACCTTTTAGGATCGTGTTTACAGCTTCCACCTGTCCACCTCTGTTTCTCCTGGGATTTGTTTCGTCTCAGCTCCAGCTTGAACCACATCCACTAGCTTGGAAGTTTCATCCCTAAAATATGAATTTTATTAACTCACATGTAGGTGAGGGGTAAAAATGGGTTTCACATAAAAGAAACCTTTGGAATTCAAGCCTTATATATTAATGAGTAGAAGGCTCACATGCCAAAAAATTTAATTCAAATAAATAAATTTAAAGAAACCATTCACATAAAAAGATATGGGTCTAGCTCTTTATCATACATATATGAAACAATATTTTCTAAAAATAAAACTAGTAATAAATTCTTTAAACATTATTTTTTTAGATAAATCTTATTCAAATTAATTAATTATTATCTTTAATTAATCAATCCTTTTATCATAAACCCTTTTCTGAATTTCCTTGATATTCTCACCCATCAAAATTTTAATCAAATAAATTCATTTTAAATTATCATTGTACATAACTTGTACCTTAGAGGTGACCTGTTGAATTCTTATTCATAACTACCCAATGAGTACAAATAAACAATAAACAGATGTTAAGTTTAACATATATATATAACACCTATCACATGTTGTTCCTCAGATTTATTTCTGCACGATGGTACACATCTCAAGAGTTTGTATAATATAATAATAAATTTTAATGAATCTGCATAATTTTTTATGAGTAAACTATGTCTACTTCTAACTACACAGAATGTATTATATTTCACCATCTATCTAAAGTACATGTCTGGGGAAACATCATGTGAATATACTTTGGAAAGCATCAGAGTACACAGTGTGTCTAGTGGGCCACATTCCATGTAGTTCCTCATTACATTGTCTACAGCCGTGTAACCCATGTACAAGGTACATGGTCCAACCCTAACCCAAAGGGACTACATGTCGTGTCAATTTGGCCACTTGGCGTGTAATCTGAAAACCATCTTCCATTTATTCATGGTAAACACACAGAGTCATTTAAGACATAGAATGACCCCAACACACGGCATGGTTTGGCGGACTAGTCAAATGCATTGAATCTTGACTACACGACGTGTACTGTAAAATACATGCCTTGAGTTCTAGTGTTGTACGACCAAGAAGCTTTGACAACTCTAGATCCGATCCTCTATTTTAATTTAAACAGAATTAAATGAAAATATCATTTCTTTAAGGTGAATGAGAAATGAAAGAGGAGGAATAGATCTGGATATTTAGATTTGTAAAATGATTAACATGAATTGAAATAGTTAAATTATAAAATGTGTAATTCATCAACAAAAAAGTTAAACAATTATAAACTATGATGTAACCCCTCTGATACCACTTGATGGTTCTGGGTGCAGGGATAGCATGGTTGGAATGGTACCCAACATTGATTTTTACCATGATAAACTGTTATTCTGTGGTCAATACGATGATGAATTCTTGTCTCCATAGAATATAATCAAATATTTAGATAAGTAAAAAAGGCCCCAAAACATAGAGAGGGTCTTGAACATCATCTTCATAATTAATTTATTTTATTTCATAATGAAAAATAATACTTGTATATTTGGTTTTTTTTTTGATGTTGATCGTCCAAAATGACCCTTCTGGATTACCTCATAGCGCTTGTAAGGATCCAAACTATAATCCCTCTAGCAGTGATCCACATGTGCTTCGATGGCCTCTATTCGACACTAATCATTCCCAGGGTTCTCGTGCGGTGAAGCAAGTGTCTTCTGTCTTCAGTTCTTGATCACTTATTCTTTGACCTTAAATAACACCTCTCATTATTGAGAGGGGAGATAAGAGGATTCGAGAGAGAAGTTTTTTGGCACAAAAATTCCTCATTCACCAGGAGTATGGTGTGGTGGTTGGCTTTATAGGTGTACATTTCAATTTATATACATGGAATTTCAGTTTAAATATTTAATTTAATAGAAAAAATTACATACATTCTTGAACAAAGAGAAACCCCATGAATTTAATAATAATATTGTGTCATTATTTATGGTGTGCCAACTTGCAAAAAATGGAATATAAATAAAAATATGCATCATAAAATAATAGAAGTGTTATTTGAATTTTTTCCAAATAGTAAAATAATTTTTTACCATCTGGAAAATAATTATTTTGATACTGATCCGACCTTTGTCCACTCGAACTCCACTTCCATTTATTGAAAACCTAAATAAATAAATAAATAATTTCTTCCCTTAAAAAATATTTTATTTACAAACTAGTAAATAAATATTTATTAAATGTTCAATAAAAAAATTTATTTAATTTATGTGATCATTATAAATTGAATAAAATTATTCCATTTTCTTGAGAATAATATGTATTTCATTAGTTAAATTAAAATATAATTTAACTGAGACTACCAAAAACACTAAGTTTGTGACCCTCAATGATTCTTTCCTGTTAGCATTAGGAGGGCTTGCCTAAAGTGCAAGTGTACTGTCGAGAAATGGGTCATGCCACCCCAAAAAAAGTACGTACAGTCATAATAATGAAATCCATATATGATCGCTCAATGTGTAATATAATCCCTTTATTCCAATATCTCATCCAGCATGTTTCATGATAGTGTCATCAACTTGTATGCATGATACGTCGTTCTTTGACCAACTGAAAAAAATAATCGTTACACCCTTTTCATGGAATTTTACATGGCGGTTCTATTTCAATCAAGTGGAAAAAATATAAACTTCCATAAATGGAATGGAAAAATAATTCCTTAACATATACATTAATAACATTTCACTCGTGATGCACCAAATGTACCCCTACTTCCCGTCAATTGTCAGCATGATGGTTTTCATGAGTAAATAAAAGTGTGTATGTTATGATACGTATTAATGATAATCTTAATGTTTGAGGATCATTACACACGCTCGCAGATAGAAATATCCAGTGAGACCAAAACTTGCAGAATTTCAAATAGTGGGTCTGTACTCATAATCTCTTATCTTAGAGATTATCAACTGTGAACTTCATGATAGGATATCTCATCTGCTTACAAGTACTCACACCTAACAGTATGCATGATATGTTTCCCATCATAGCATGTCATCCAACCAAAGAACTATATTTAAGAATATTGTTATACCATTTCAAGGTTCTCAAAATATTAGGGAACTTCCATTACCCTATCAATGTAACAAATACTCGAGGACATTATTACATCTTAGTCATGGAGAAAAATAAAAAATATGTAATAATAAAATAAATATACATGTAATCAAAGTAAAACAAGTATGTTCTAGGACACCGACTCTTACATAATAGGGGATACCATTGTAAAATAAACTAGGTAATATTAGATGGTGACCTATGTTTGGACCCAAACATGCATTTTTAGATAATTATTTATATGATTCCTGATCTTCACACACATTTATAACATATATGATTTATTTTAAAATTATATATTTACATAGAAACATCACATGGTAGTTATCAGTCTGGACTCTAAGAGGAAATCTATTTATAAAAATGACATTTCATTCATTTCCCATTATAACACATGAAATTTAAATATATAATAACTTTATAATTATACCTATGTTTGATTCAGGTATAATCCTTGGTATGTTCTATATTTCAATATATGATTAAAAACATTATTTCACAAGGCATTAAATCTTGATTCATGATGAAGATATGGAATTCCTTATATTTAGAGGGGATATTTCATCATCAGAGTCATGTTTAGATCCCCACTATTGACACTTATGAATGATATTCATTAGGAATAAGTGAAGACAAAAACTATATATGGAAGGATGTAATCTTCATATTTAGTATATACATTTTATACCCAAATAAACTGATGTATTTCACAAGAAATTATCTAGACATCCAACAAATATTGTGGCTGATTTTTCTAGGATTTAATCCTAGGTGAAATTTATATATCAATGATTTAGTATGGATTGTGATTTTTATAATTAATGTAATTTTAGAAACAAAAGGAGATGTTTTGTAATAATGGATTTAAATTTCCAAGTGTTTCAATATATGGAGCCCCTGTTTTTTATTTAAAATAATCGTGGATCTATAATATTGTACATAGATTTTAGGAAAATCAAAAGATATATTGGTAAATAAGATGTATCGTATTCCTTGAATTGATATATTATTCAATAATAATCATGGATATCAATATTGTTACAATATTAACCACCATTATGGGTGTCATTTGTAAAGAGTAAATAAGGAATGTATTATAAATATAGTATTTCCAATGAGGTATAGATATTATGAGTTAATAGTAATTAAAGTTATGTTTATTAATTTTATCTCTATTATTCTGGATATAATGAAAAAATAATTCCTTTAATATATCAATGATATTTTTTCATATTTATTTACGAGACCTTAGGGTTCTCTATGAGCTATAAGGACAATGGGAATCACTTAGAAGTCATTCCTAAGAATCATAGAAGAAAGGATTTATTTGGGAAATTTAGTATGACTTAATTACACCATCGAAATATTTATCATTATAGACATGCTCTCTCTATATGGGGAATTTCATTTGATCTTGTAAAGGAAATGCTAGTTCATGAGAGGAAGACAATAAAAAAAAGTAGTAACATATTTTCATTGGCTGGGCAGGATACTATTAGTGATTTTTTCAAAAACATTTCCTAATTAACTAAACCATTAACCTAGCATACTCATATATGGGTTGGGTCAATTTTTGTGAAATAATGTGAATATTTGTTTCAATAATTTAATAAGATATTTGTGAATTCCCTTATTACAAATCTGCATTTAATAAATAATAGATTTGTTATATATAGTGATTTATTAAAAAAGTACATGGTTGTTTCTTTTTTCATAATGATATAGTGATTTAATATATATAAATGTAGTAAAATACTCATGAAAAGATATTTTTAACTCATGATAATTTATTGGAAACTATAATCATTCATCTAATGTTTTGGAGATAAGATCTCAATGGATAAGTTTTTGACATATACATAGATAATAAGAAACTGAATTACATATTTTTACATAAAGATCAAAACATGAGGAAAATATAATGGATAAATATACATAATGATTATGATTTTTAAATAATACACTATCTACTAAAGGTAATAAATATTTTAGAAGCACTAATCATGAAATATCGTGATGTTCTATCCAAAATACTGATTAAAATAGATAATATGTATATTGATTTAGTACATATGGATCTAGAAATTGAAAATGGTGGGGGAATGTTGTTCCTTTTTAAAATATTTTCCAAACCATATTTCTTAGGAAAATAAAAATTCTCTCCATGATATTTAAAATTTTCCAAATAAAATTAAATCCACGAATATTGGAAATTAGAATAATTTCTAAATAAATATAACACAAAGAAAATTTTAAAGAGTATCTTTATTCCATTAATACCAAAGATAAAATGGGGATTATTATATGATAATCATTGGTTGAATTTATATACACACACAAGTAGAATCACAATGTATTTGGATTTGAAGGAACATTTTTTGTTGGAAAATATGATGTTGGAAATTTATGATTATGTGTTAATATAATTAGATTGTAAAAAAGTCATGGATAAGATAAGAAAACATACATGATTCATAAATTATCTACCTATTACCATGTGTAAATGAGAATAAATTAAATAGATTATTAATATATTCATTTTTTATATACTAGATGATATATAATGTTTATCTTGGTAGGATTAACGGTAAGAGTTTATTTAAAAAAAAATTCCTTAAGACACATTCCATATATACAACTTGTTTAATTTTGTGTCGGGTATATAACAATAATGTATGAAATATTTTCATGTTCTTACAAAACAATTGTGGGATTTAAATATCTATCCTGCATTATTCCATTCATGAGTCTATTTTTTGAAATATAACAAAGTTATAAGGGAATCTCTTGAATCTTATTCTCTTGTTGAGTCCTAATGGATACCATTTGACTATGGTTTTACCAAACAATTTTTCATTTATGATATGATGAAAATATAATGTGTTTCATCATTATTTTCATGGGAATTACATATTTGGGTGTCATTTATAAAAGTTGATATTTTTATGTATAATTATAATCCTCTCTATATAATCCCCTTTTCTACCTTTTCTAGATTTTCCCATCCCGCAACGGTTCACCAATATATTTGGAAACAAAATACTTGGTTATCTAATTTGACCAAAAATTATAATATTTCCAATTATAAAAATTATTTTTTAGTCATATTTTTATCTTGTTTTTCCATAATATTATTTCAAATATTAATAATTTTGTCAATAAATTTTTTTTCCTTCCACTCCACAATCTATTTATATATCTTTTATGTATTTTTCATAGATCAATTATTGATGATGGTTTTTAATAGTAGTTGTTCACATTTTTATATTTCACATATAATTTTTAAAACATGTTTTTTAATTTAATGGTCTTTTAATAAATATTATATTTAAAATTAATTTTATTCTCAATTTTTTCAAATATACTTTTTTTAATCTAATATATCATTTTCAATGATTTATTATAGAATATTTTTTTATAAATGAAAACTTTTCAAAAAATTCACTTTTACTTTTTGAATTTGTTATGTACTTTTTTAAGGATTAGTTATTGAAGATTCTTATTAAATTTTATTGTTTTCTAATAAAAGTAACTTCACCTCTAAGAAAAATTTATTTTTTCCCAATGATCCATTATTGATCATTATTTTTAAATTTAAATATTTTCAAAATAGTTTTTTTCAAAACATTTCAATCATTTATGTTTCATTAGTGGTTTTATTATTGACAATTATTTCAGAATAATAATACTTAAGATTCATTCTTTAAAATTTATCAAAATTTATCTCCTTGAAAATGACTCATTATATAATAATTTTATTAAAATTTTAACCATATTTCTCTAAAGAGGAAATTTTTTTGGTATCCATATTATACTTTAACTAAAAATTATTAACCTCTAATAGAGTTTGGTGTGATGAATAATCTTATCTATTATTTTATTAAATACACCTTTGGATTAATTAAATTTTCTATATCAACTAAATAAATATTCTTTTCAATAGAAGTGATATCAATTTAAATAGTTATAAAATCTAGTTTATTTACATATGGTTTTTATTATATGATGAATGATTCACTTAATGTGGAAAATTTTATCCTTATATCCTAATAAGATATTTTTTTAGTTTACAATACACCTTCCTTATTTGAATGGTTCATAATATGAACTTCATAAGTTTTTAAAAGGCCTGTCTAATTTTCATTAGTTAATTTATTGATATGAATGTCTTCAAGTGGCACACATATGCATGGTTATTCATTATTTGATGGGTGGGTCTTATAAATCCATCAAATTAATTGGATGATGTTATATATATCATGTTATAAATAATGTTATATGGGTAAAATCCCAATCCCAATAGAGTACATCACATGTCATCCCATGCCTAATAGGTTACATGGGTTATTGCCCAAAAAAATCAGGTAAATGGGCTATTTTACGTGCCCATGAAACCACACGAGTTTTTTTCCCAATACAAAGATGGTACATGGGTTGTATCATAATCCTACGAGGATACATGGGTTATCATCCCATGACCATGATGGTACTAGGGTATTCGACCAAGACTAAAAGGGTATACTGATTGTAATCCCCTAAGGGTACACATGCTAAAGACCAAATCTTCAATGTTATTAAAATCATGGCACAATTCTTAGAACACTATGTTATGATATCCTATAATTTTTCATATTTCACCATTATATGTAATATGTTAGTTCAATTCTACCATAAATATTTTTTATTATATCATGTTTCTATACTCTTATGACAAAAAATATGTTTTATTTTTTTATGAATTGACTTATTCAAAATTTCTATTTTATATGTTTCAATTTTGATGACAGTCCTCATTTGTATTTATATATTTAGTTTTTATTTAGTCACATTGATCCTTCATATGTGATGATATTGTTGATTTTATATTTTTCTGGTATAATAACTTTTTACAAATACATATTATAGTCTATTTCAATACTAATATGTTGATATAGATTATTTTGTATCATTTATTTATTATTTATTATTTTATCATGGTGAATATTAGGAATTTTCTACTGAGGTAATAATATCCCCACAATACATCCAATGACCTCACCACTCATTTGAATCCACATGCATATATAGAGGTGTTCATGGGGTCATGTGGGATCATATCATAGATCCAGATATTTTGGTCATCATGTTACAAAGTGACCTCGTAGGTGCCTTATTTTCCAAAGATTTCAGGAATGGTATTCAAGAGATAAAATTGTCATAAAATAGGTATGGGAATTGTTCATGTTTTTGGAAAACCCTTGTATTGTTGACTTATGATTTTCCAGGGTGGTGGGATTTCTTTTTTATCACTATTACTATTGATTGATGTTTACCTTGATTGACACACATCGGATTTTGTGTTAGCATTTTTTGGAATTTCTACTGACCTACTAAAAATTTGTTAATGTTAATTCATTACTTATAGGCTGGTAGGTTCACATACTATATACCTATTTACTTTTATTTATATAACATGAAAAAGATATAAATTGTTATTTATATAATTTTGAATAACATGTAGTTATTATGATGGGATTAGGAAATGGGAAGTTAATGAACAGTAATATAAGAAATCTTGGATACAATCTAGTATCTCTTTAATTTTTGGCCTTCGAATGTGACTATTATTTTTTTATGTATAATTTTATATTATTTTTCATGGGGGATTATGAGATTTCATTTTAAATTATAGAAACAATGCCTAGAATTCATCTTATTATTCCACATATATACCTAAACAAAGAGGATCTAGAAGAATGATATTACATTATTATTCCTAAAAATGTGAAAGACTGTGTGAAACATAACGTTCCAAAATCTAATTGAACATAACCAGTAGTAAAAAAATGTCATCTTATGGTTTTATGTTTATTATTAGTTCAGGGTGGATTAGCGAATAGAGAGGGATCGAGAATGGGGGATATGTCATGATTTTTAGTGTATGTATCCTTTATAATTCCAAGTAATAGGAGGTCATGGGGATACAATTTGATAGATATTTATTATTAAGGGTTTATTTGATTTGGTGGGGACACCTAAAGATCTTGGGGTGAAGAAATATACTTAAATGCTTTTAGGACCCTCTAAAAAGATTTGGGGAATTTTTGTTCAAGAAAATGGGATTAGGGTTATAATACATGGGTAATTCAATTGAATATTTTACATGTAATTATTTTCCTAGATGATGCTTTTTTTATTATATAAGATTATAGAGATTTAGTAGGGAGTTCTAATGATGTCTAGTGAGACATCTTTTTTGTAACACCCAGAGATTTTATGAGATAGATTTTTTTAATTTCTTTTATTTATTTTTTTGTATAATACACTAATATTATAATTTTCTATACACAACATTGAATCAACTTTCAGTATAAGAAACACTATTCTTGTCCTTTGTTACATGCAATTTCATGTTCTTTTGATAGAATTTATTTCACGCAACTTTGAGTATAGATTTTTTCAATATATAAATAAACAATGTTTGGATTATGTTATATGCAACACCAAAGGATGATTTCACTACACAAAACAAATACTTATCTTGAGATTCACTCAAGAGTGACCTTCCTCGATTTCTTGTTTTGTACGCAATACCAGGTATCACTAAACAATGATATATTATAAAAATGTTATTATTTAATAGGATATAAACTAGTCATTATGAATAATATTAAATACATTTTGAATTTTATATATCATTAAGATTTATATTATATATTTTCTAGAATATTACACAAGAAAAAAATCAATTTTATCAGATAGAAGAATTACTTTTTCAAAAAAAAAATGATGTTTTTGCAACCTTTTGATTGTGTAGAAATTTTAAATCTAGTTTTTAAAAATTTTATATTTTAGAGGTGAAAAAATAAACTCTTTATTTTTAATATGTTCATAATAATTTACTTGTGTTGAAATTTTGGTAAATTTATGATCAATATCATTTTTTAATCAATAGTGAAAAATACCGCATTATAAGTTAAAATTTCTTTTTCATCTAACTTATTTATATTTATATATTGTAAATTAAATTGGTTTTAAAGTGTTAATGGATTAAATTTTTATAATTTAATACAATTTTTATATTTATAAGTAATTTCTCTTTTATATTGTACATAGACGCATGTCAATATTTAAAGAGATATTACTTCTTAAAAACCCTATTTTTTGTTTTGACAACGAGATTTAATTTTAAATTAATTAATAGAACATATGTGTTTGGAATTTGGAAAAATGGATTTTATATTATGAATACTAATTCTAACGAAAATATAAATAGGTAATTTTTATTTTTGGACATTATGCATTGTAATTTTAATAATTATTTTATTTACCATGGTTAAAGGAAAAATCAGGTAAATAATGGTATAAAATAATAAAATAATAATATTAAACTTCACTAAAACAAGTCCTAATCCAATTGGATGATATATTTATTTCCGTTGGAATCCGTGGGACGACATTGGGACCCCATGGAAAAACATGGTTGTGAAAATAATATTTTATATCATTTATTTAATGTAAAGAGAAATATGACATGAACATGTTTCTTTTTAATACAAAAATTTCAATATGGTGTTCTAAATTAGATATAATATACTATAAATAGTAATTGGAAATTTAAAAGTATTTCCCACATCATAGGGTATTTTATAATTTTTAGACACCAAATATATAATTTTATTTATGAAACAATGATGATGTAGTGATTACCTTATTAGTGAATGATATAAATAAATGAGAATACAAATATTAAAATAAATTTATTCTGAAACTTTTTGTTCCTAAAAAGAATTTTATGGATGATTATGATTTTTAATATTTGAATTAATGTTTTTTGAAGGAATACATTTGTTATTGAATTTTAAAATGTCATGATATGAATATTATAAAAATTGACGTAAATGAGGTTTTAAAACAAATAAAATTTTATTAAATGATATAATAGTTAGAAATATATAAGATTCTATAAAATTATAGATATAATGTTGAAAATTTCACTACTAAACCACTTGAGTTTATATTTTCAATTTATAGTAACTATATTAACCATATAGTATGAATATACAAAAAGGCAAGGTAATAGTTAAATTAGTTAACTAAAGGTTAATTCTAAATGATATCGTTATATTTGAGCCCAAAACATGTCTAAGACATATTTTGATAGTGTATTTAGATCATTAATATTATTATATTCTTATTAAAAGATTTTTTTACCTTTTAAAACCAAAAACCGTTTTATAATAAAATAATATTTCACTACCATCGTAAATTGTACCTCTTTCTTTATTTTAAAAAAGCATCTACTACCACATTTCCTCACACAAACATGATCTTTAAAATTTCAAAAAACCATGAAGAATTGTCCTATAGACATTATTAGTTAACTTATATAGGTCCTGTTTTTCCAAAAAGACCATACTAAGTGTCCCTAATAAGAGATCTAAAGGAAGTCCAACAAAGTATAGGTAAATTATTTAGCAATTCAACTCAATCTATATTCCTATTGTACTTCATATTTCTTTGATGATTACATAATAAAGTAATAACTATATTATATAATAAATTATGAGATTTGATAATAAATATTGTACAATATTATACCTCTATTTATCCATCCTACAATTGACAATATCACTATGGGTGCGTACGTACGGATTACCGTATCCACGTCGTGGTGTTATTTTGTATTAAAAAAATATATTATTAGAATTGGTATAATTTTGATTATAATGGATTTAAATAATGAATATAACATGATGTTTATTTATTATAATTAACATACCATCCAATTACATAACATTTAACCATAAAAAGAAGGATATCGTCGCTCTGCGTACATACGGCCTACAATCACCACGACGAGGTAAGATTTGTTCTCCATGTTAAAAATTCAAGAATGGTTATAAAATTTTTATGATGAGTGAAAATAATAATTATTAACATTATTTTATGAATAAAATACATAATATTCATTACAAAAATGACTTACATGGATAAAAAAATAATGGGAAAATGAAGCAGTTAACACCCAAAATAATGGTAATACAACAATATTATTAATAATATAATATAATAGGATCATATATGATATCATAAATATGAATATGTTCCGGGTATTATTTAATAACATGATTTAACAATTATAAAATAGGTGTAAACACCCTTTACTAATGAAAAATACTAGGTAAAGGATTTTTTCAATCTCATTTTAATTTGTGATTCTATATACATATGTATTTACAGAGGATATATGTATCATACATGTCTATTTTTTCTGAAATTTTTTCATAAAATGTATACTATTTTTATATGAATGTTTAAATTCGTTTTATGCATTTTTTGACTATTACTATATGTTATGGATGAAATAATTCTTTTATTTACCATGTGAGGTACTTTTTTACTTTTCAAGAAAAAGTACGAGGAGAATGTTTTTTACTTATACTGCATGAATGAAATTTTTAGGTATCATGACACATCATTTCCATGAAGCATCCTCTACAAAATTTCATGTTTATTTTAAACTAAATTATTTTCTTTTCAAATTGTGTGTGATTTTGTGAAAGGAAAATGTATTTGAAGAAAATGAAGATTTTCCCAAGAATTATGTTCATGTTTTTTATCAAAATTATTTTCCATCTAAGATGATTCTCTTTAAATATGGTGATTTTTATATCCCTATTATTACTATTATTTGACTGTGTTAATGGTGAAATTATATTTTAGATGGATTATTTTATTATGGAATTATATTTAAGAAACCCATTTTATTTCATGTGTTTTTCTATAATGAATTAATTTTGATTTTGTGGAACATATAAGAATGATTTCACTATGACATGGTTGGGACACATATCTCCATCTAATTCAATGGGTAATGAATTATATCTCATGATATAGACATGACTAGAATGATAAGTAAATCTAATTCAGTAATACATTGCTAGAATGACATGTAAATCCAGTTTAGTAAGGGACTTTGTCCACTATGATGGTCTTGGAAACAATGACTTATATAGTATGGAAATCATATTATGTGATTAATTGTTTTTCAAAATTCCATGTTTTTTCCAATGCCATTTTATCATGGTTAATGTTCTTTTATGATATATTTCTTATGTACTACCAAGATTTATTGCATGACACGTGATTTTGATATTTAAACTTTATGATCATGTTATTACATTCTTATGTTTATTGTTTTTTAGGTTATCCATGATTACGTTTTCTGAGAAATTAAACTCACCATTTTTAAGTTTTTTTAACCATTATATGAAAAAGTGTTATAGGTAGGAAAACCAAAGGCGACAAACCTTATGGGAGATTTTGAAAATCTTTCACCAAGATAGAATATTATGTACTATGATTCTAAATTAACTAAATAAATATGGTCTTTGGGAATCTGTTTGTATCATGTATTAAGTATTCCTCAAATTTAATGTAATGTTAATGTACATCAATGGTGATATTGTACTGAAATCAAGTAATTATTTATCCACATTAAAAATCCATCAACTCTAGGAAATGGATCATTATACCAATAAATTTTATCATACTTCCCATTTATCTGAGGATTCAGATAGTACATTGAATCATCACAGAAGTAAGGATTTCTAGTAGTTATCTCTCCCAAAACCTTATTCTCTATTACTATCCATTAGAACATGATGGTAATATTTCTCTTCCATTTCAATGTTTTAACTTCCATTATATGTTCTCCTATGTGGAAACCCATTTATGGGTTATATTCAATAACCTTTATGTTAATACCTTTCCATTTTAAAATAATGTTTTGGTATTTCTTTTTACAATGTGGGTTTCCCTGACTGAAACATTTAAATAGTAAGCCTTTTATAACATTGATGAATTTTGATAGTGAAATTAATTTTAATGGGGGTAGAATGTAACACCATAAGATTTTATAATATATTTTATTTTTAATTACCCTGAATTATTATGTTGTATTCTACAACATTATTATCCTGTACTATATGTAACACTATATTAGCTTGCAGTATTTGCAACACTATTCATGGTTTGTGTTAGACTCAATTTTAATTTCTTTTCATGGAATACATTTCACACAACATTGATTATAGATTATCTTCTATGTATAAAACTAATATGTTGGGATTATGTTATACAGAACTCTAATCAATGATTGAACTACATGCAACACTGACTTGGCTTGAGTTACACCCAAGAGCGACCTTCCTCGATAGCATTGGTTGTTTGCAATACAAAGTTTCAAAAAACAATGATATATTATTAATATATTTTTATTTAATGGGGTACAAACTAGAAATTATGAATAGTATTAACCAAAATTTTAATTTTATATAACATTAAAATTTATCCTATATATTTTCTTGAAGAAGATATAAAAAAATTAATTTTTTCTGATAAAAGAATAACTTTTGAAAAAACATGATGTTTGGCCACCTTTTGATAGAACACCCATTTTAAATATAGTTTTTAAGTATTTTATACATTCATATTGGAAAAAATAAACTTTTTATTTGTAATTGGGACATAAAAATTTACTTTTGTTGAATTTTTGGTAATTTTCTACTAAAGTTCATTTTTTAACGTATAGTGAAAATACGGAATATTATGTCAAAACTACCTTTTCATCTAATTTATTTATATTGTTTTATTATAATTTTAAAATGTATTAATGTTTAATTAGATTACATTGTTATCATTTAATCTGAATTTTTTCATTTTAAGTAATTTATATTTCAAATTGCATATAAACACCTGTCATTCTTTTGATAGTTATTACTTTTTAAAAACCCGCTTTTTAGTTTTGACAATGCTAATTATTTTTAATTAATTACTAAATCTCTTGGGTTTTCAATTTTATTATTTTTTCATATTTTAAATCAGAAGGTTCAAATTGAATAAATAAGACCTTTTTATTTTATGACATTATGAATAGTAATTTCAGTAATTTTTTTATTCACCATGGTTAAAGTGTAATACTGGTAAATTAGAGTAAAAAATGTTAAATTAATATTAAACTACACAGAAAAATGTCCTAACACTATTTGATGATACATTTCCGACCATGGTCTTCTTGAGAATATTTTTGGGACCCCACGGATCCACATGAATGTGAAAACGACATATCATAAACTTTAATTTAATGTAAGAGAAATATGACTCAAACATGTATCTTCTTATTAAATAAATTTTAATATGGGGTTATATAAAAGATAAATTATACAATAAATATTCACTTGAAATATAAAAATACATTATATATCATGGTATTTTGTTTATAATTTTTAGACAACAAATATATAAATTTATTTATGACAAAATAATGAGGTAGTGATTTCCTCATTAAATAATGATTTAAATAAATCAGATTATAAATATTTGAGAAAATTTATTTTGAAACATTTCATTCTATACAATATTTTTAAGTATGATTATGACTGGTTTTATTAAAATGAATTATGTTTTATCTAAGGAATAATGTTTTTATATTTTTTTAAAAATTTATGATATAAATAGTATAAAAATTGACATAAATCATTTTTTAAAACAAATACTAATTTATTAGATGATATAATTTTCCAAAAAATATAATATTTAGAAAAATGAATTATATAATTCTTATCATGTAATTAATAAACCACTTTAGGTTCTATTGGAATTTTATTTCAAATATATTAACTATATAATATGAATATTAAAGAATACATGGTAAGAGATTAATTAGTTAACTAAGGGATAAAGCTGAACGATAAGGTTAAATTTGAGACCTAATCTTATATAAAACCAATTTTTTGAGAGTATTTAAAAAAATAATCATAAAGTATTATAATTAAATGTGATTTGTACATTTTTAATCCGAAAACCATATCATAATAAAATAACATTTCAATATAATCCTAAAGATCCCATATCATCTCTTATAAAAATGCATCTCCTCTCACATTTTCTCACACCACCTTGAGGCTTATAGATCAACCAAACCCTTTCCAGTTCTCAAATAAACATTCTTAATGAACTTATGGAGGTCATGGTTTTCAAAAATATCCCTCCCTAGTTTCTTTAATAATAGATCCTAAGGGAGTCCCATAAAGAAGAGGTAATTTCATTACCAATTCAATTCCATCATTTTTCCTATAATACATCATATTTCTGTTATTATTATATAATAATGTAAGAAATACAATATATGATACATTATGATATGATATTATAATTATGGTTCAACTTTATACCACCTTTTATCTGTCCTACAAATAACAAAATCACCATGCGTGCATACGGGTGACTTACTGTCTCCACACCATGGTGTATTTTTTTAATCAAAAATACAATTTTAGTATGGATATAGGGATGAATGTTATGGATTTAAATAATTAATATAAAAAGTTAATGATTCTTTATAATTAATATACTATCTAATTACATATCATGTAACCATCTATGAATGATATTGTGGCTTGTGCGTTTATACGACCTGTCGTCTCCACGACATGGAGATATTCTTTCTCCAAGTTAACAATTCAAGAATGATGATAAAATTTATATTTTGATGTAAAATAATCATTATGACTTATAATTTCATGAATACAATAAAACTTATTCATAACAAACATGACTTATGTGGAAAAACAGGAATGGGAAAATGAAGCAATTAACAACCAAACTAATTATAATATTGAAATAATATAAAAATATAATATAATAGGATCATATATGATATCATAAATATGGATATAGTTCTGTTATAATTTAATAACATAATTTATTCATTATAAAGAGGTAAACCATAAACTTAACTAATGAAAAATACAAGTTAGTGGATATTTTTGCAATCTCTTATTTATCGGAGATTGTTTATACATAAGTCTTTATTGCAGATATATTTATCATACATGTACGTGATTTCCATAAATGTTTTAATAAAATTTATACTATTATTCTATGAATTTTAAATTAATTTTTACCCATTTATTGACTTTTAATATATGGTGTGGACACAATATCTCTTTTTTTAGCAGACGATGTACTTTTTGACTTTTCCGGAAAAAGTACAAGGAGAGCGGTTTTTTAAATTATATTGAATGAATGTATATTTAGAGATTAATGAATCATTATTACTATGATACATCCTCTACACTATTTCAATTTTAATTTCAACTAAATTATTTTCATTTGAAATTTTGTGGCATTTTGAAAAAATAAAACCCTTTTGAATAAGGATGTTTTCCTCACGAATTTAGTACATGTGATTTATCAAAATTATTTTCAACATATAATGATGCTCTTTAAATAGGATGATGTTATATCCCTATTATAACTATTATTTAATTGTGATAATTATGGAATGATATTTTATATAGATTACATTATAATCGAATTAGTTTTAAAAACCCATTTTATTTCTTGCATTTTGATATGATGAATGATTTATTTTTTTGTGGAACATGTAAGAATGATTTCACTATGAACTTTGTGGTACCTATATCTCCCTAAAATGCATTGGGTAAATATTTATATCTCATGAAATAGGCATTACTAGAATGGAAATTAAATTTGGATCAGTAATACATTACTAGAACAACATGTAAACCTAGTTCATAAATATAATTTCTCCACAATGATGGTCTTGGAAATAATGCCTTGGATACTATGGAAATAATATTATGTGCTTACTTGTTTTCCACAATTAAAAGTATTATTACAATTCTATTTGGTCATGGTTAATATTACTTTTTGATATATTCCTTACGAACTGCCAATTTTTATTTCATTTCTCATGATCTTGATTTATAAACATTATGTTCATGTTTTTACAATATTATGTTTTTGGTTTGGTTTATGTCTTCCATATTTACCCTTACTACTCATTTTAGATCAGCCTTTTTATGTTTTCTTTTCCCTAGGATACAAATATTGGATTTAGGTTGGTAAAAAAATAGAAGATCTTTATAGGAGATGTTGAAGATCCTTCACAAAGATAAAATATTATGTTCCACGTTTCCAAATACACTAAACTAATACAATATTTGGGCATATGTTTATGTCACTTATTAAGTATTCTGAAAAGGTAAAGTAATTTCAACGTACGTCAAGATTGGTTTGTTATATTGTTTTGGACTTACAATGACATTCACCTATATTGTGTGTGAATGAGGCCCAAAGATCTAGGAAATTTGAAATAGGCTGATGTAAACATGTTATTTTCCTTGTTAGAAACATGGAACTATCATAACACTAACCATTATTTATTTGGATCTCATAATTTAAAAGGACCCATATGAGGATAGGGATGAAGTACTTCTTCTCTTTATCGATGGACAAATACATGATATTTATAATTATATTATGAGTTTATCAATAAGAATTATGGTGATGATATTTGGGTGTATGTTCTAGGGTGAGGAAAGGTAGTAGGAGAAGTATATTGGTTAGTACACTCTCTTCATGGGTGGTGGTCCTCCTCATTGTTTTCATGGAATTTAGAGGGGGAATCCCCACATGATATATACTACTCCACCAATAGAGTTCCATTTACGTGTTATGAAGTGTCACCTATAGATTTTTTTTTAGTATATCATAGAGTGTTTATGTAGGGTAGTGGGGTAGACATAATCATTTAAGGATCGGTATGGAGGACCTCAAACTGATATTTGAGCTAAATATTGATAGTCGAGTTGGGGATAGGGCTAAGATTATTAGAAAAATTGCTATAATATAATTGAATTAATGGATCAACTGAGAAATGGATAGTAGAAGAATATATATATGACCAATAAAAATAGTGTTAATGTGAAAAAGTAGATTACAACTGATGATGTAGAGGGAAATTTTATGGGGAGAGGTTTGAATCTAATTATGTATATACTTTATGATTTCCTTGTTTTCCAAGAGACATTATAATTATTTTATACTTTATCCAATATTTTTTTATAGTTGAATGTAATATCTTCCATATTATTTTTATCAAGATAAACATTTCTTGGATAGAATAAACATCAGTTTATAATATACCCATAGTATCCCGTTAACATTATAGGCTATAAACATCATTTATATTTTTGGATTACAGAAATGATAACATATGATTTTATATTCAGTATGGATTTTATGATATGTTTTAGATCTTGCATCGTCTCCCCTAGAAGAAGGTGACCTTTAATACAAAAAATTAAAAATAGTATGGTTTGACTCTGGAATATGATTTTTTGAGAAATAATTGTACTATAACTCATCCAATTTTGGACCATTGTGACACATTTTGAATGTATATCCCTTACAGAAGATAAGTTGATTATTCCATCCACTCCACTGTCTATGGAGGACCACAACTGTGGTGTTTTTATGGATTAATTCATGTACAAATTCCTAAAATTTGCATTGAGTTGGAGATTCCACTTATTATACTTATAAATAAAATATATATTCCTCCATATGACAAGGAACCGATTGAGTTGAAGGAATTAAAATTGAGTCGAGATGATTATGAGGAAAAGTGGTTTATTTCACTACACACTTCTCCTTGGATTTGTCCTGTCATTTTTTCATGAAGTTTTACTATAGTATATACATGTGTGTATATTACCACGTGATTAATAAGTTTATCATTTTGAATATATATTCACTTATAAAAATTGTTACATTAATTAATCATTTAAATTTATCCTCATATTTCTCTAAGATTGAAGTGAAATATAGATACAATAAACATCAGTTTGAGATAGAGGACATGTCAAAAATAGAATTCAAAAGCATGTATAGATTGTAAGAGTATCTAATCCAATAATTTTGGATGACTAATAAACTAACGGTGTTAATGGATATCATGATGAATATTTTTCATTGCTACCTAGACTCCTCTGTTATTGAATTCATTGATGATATCATGATATAATCAAATTACAATGTGTAAGAAGACATATACTTTTCAATTTTTACAAGTACATTATATGTGATTCCAAATTATGAAATGTTCTCTAACTTCTATTTTGATATCCAACAGGTGCATTTTTTGGGAAAATAATCTCTAAATAAGGAATATTTGGGGATCTGTAGAATCTGAGGGAAATATTTTTTTTCCCTGACCTAAAATCATGTTAAATAATCATGATTTCCCGGAATGATATGATATTATATGAGGTTAGTTCATGGATTATCTAAATTTTTAGTTTCTATTAATTAGATGACTAAGAATAGAATCATGTTTGAGTGGACGAATCTGTGTGAAATATCTTTTTATGAACTAAGGAAGAGGATAATATCATCTCATATTCAAACTCTTTCAATCCTAGGGACTGGTTATATATTATATTTCATTATATAGATGTTTTTATAAAGTATTTTAGTATGTGTAACTTTTTTAGTCAATTATTGGTCACATAATCTATGAACTCATGAATGAATCTACCCCACTCAAGATATCGAAATATATAAAATGCGTCATTACTATATTTTTTGGAATAATTATACCCTTGGTGAGAGATTTTTCATCTAAAAATATAATAAAATACTGTGATAAAATTTAAATGATTCACATTCAAACCTGTGATAAGGAAATTTAGTTGAGTACTTAATCTTTCATCAATGTAAAGGATTGTACATTAAGAAAATTGAATACAGTTATAGATTAACCCAGTCGGATGTTGTATGAATTGAAGAATTTGACATCAGAGGAGAAGTGGGAGCTATTGAGTTTTTGAGAAGATTTGAAGATGGGTTTTTTAGAGGATCAGGTTTTGATAAATTCCTCTCCATTTTTCATCACTTATTCAATTGTGGATCAGATGATGTAAGACCATGAATCTAACTAAAGTTTTCTAGTGGTGTGGGAATGATTGATTTGAGATTATCATATTCTCTGATGTCCCTTATATGGGAATTACTTATATTAAATTCATGGAAGAGAGGTGGTTCCTAAATCCATAGGGGAAGAGTCAAAAAGAGACTCAAATGCCTAATGGTGGGTGGTTCATACATGACTCGACAATATGTATCATGAAATGAGATATTATTTTTATTATATGATAATGAAGAAGAGTAATAAAGGGGTTTTAAATCATTACTTCACACCTAAAATTGAAATGGATGAACAATAACAACCCATAAGATTGTTTTAGTCCATTTTAGTGCCCACGTAGAGATGGTATGTGGTAAAGTCAGACTTATCCACAAGACTACCTAGAAATTTGTGGATTTGAGATACTATGTGTTTAGTGGTTATCCAAATGAATAAGGTTTAACACTTATTTATTATATGTGAATTCATTTCTATTTTTTTTTCTCGTAAGTTTTATATATATAGTAAATAGTGAATCTGAACGGTGTAACTATGAGAATTGTATAATATCATTATGCATGTTTCATTTCTCGATTTTGGATAATATTATAGAGGTGGTATGGATCATTGTTAGAGTTAAACATACCGTATCACCCATATACATGTAGAAATTGTTATAGGATTACATGAATTCCGGTGGATATGTTCCACTCCGGCTTTCTTAATTATCATGGATCTTGGGACAACTATTAGTCCATATCATGGTTTTTATATAATAATTAATTTCTTTCTTCAATTAAGATAGATCAAGTTAAGAAATATTATTTATGAACATGTCACCCACAATTATGTTGACTAGTGAACATTGAGTCAATAGTGATTAGTGAAAGCACTAGACAAGAGACATTTTAACATGTGCAGTTTATATGGAAGTTGTTACTTACCTCTTAAAGTTGGAAACATCCATTTGATTACCAAAGGATAGAGGTCATGGTTTTAGACATGGGTAACCATGAATTAATTTTGGTGTAACCTCAATTGGGGTATTTAGGATTGTAGATGTAGGGAAGGTTATAAAATCATTTAGTGGGACTGGAAGAGATAATATAATACATTAGGATAGAAGGTTATTAGTTAGATGTTCCACCATAGCATTGTGGTATTCATGTGGTGTTTCTTTTTTCATAGAGTTGCACATATTATCCATTATTGATTCATGTGATTTCTAGACAATATATGTTTTTTAAGGATGCTGGTTTATATAAGGAATATCCAATACAGATTGTCGATCAAAGAGAACATGTGGAGTATGTGAAGATGGCATCTCTTTTCTAATTGTTTCGGATACATTATATTATCCAAGGATATATTATAGAGTTTGAATCAAATTTATGGGTTTAGTGGCCTAATTAATTTGAACAATACTTATAGGGTCACTTTTAATGGTTAATTCACCTAAAATTCTTAAAGTGTGTTGTATTTTATATTCGTGTATTTAACTTATTATTGTAGTTTTAAAGATATGTTTTATTGGGACTGGGTCTTTGGGGTGGTTCATTGCATTTTCTGGAAAGTATTATTAGTGTATTAGATGGAGGAAATTTCTTACATTGTTAAGAGATGTCGTGTGGATTCCATCGGTAACCATGGGATTTGAGATGTTGGAGATAATTGAGTTCACGATATTGGTGCATAGTATACCAAACAATGCATCTAAATCGTGTGACTTAACCTACATTTAGATAGTGGATTGCATAAATTTTGGGGTTATTTTTCCAAAATGTGTACACAATACTAATAAATCCAAAAATTAAAATTTTATTCCTAAACCACCCAAAAAAACACAATTAATTCTTCATTTATATATGGATATTTAACCATGAGGCCCGTATAGTTAATTTAATGGGTTCTCTTCAATATATATGGAGTTTTGATCAGATATTGACTTCTACCACCTATAAATCAATGTCATGAATCCCTTTTTTACTTATTATAAATGTTTTTTCACATCTTCTCTAAAATGGATCCCTAGATAGAATCTGGCATACAAAAAAAATTCTTATCTCATTATCTAACTAATTTTTCTTCTACTATTAAAGTGGAGTAACCAAAGTCCCCCATAAATACATCATTTTCTTTTAGAAAATTGAAATACATTCACTTTGGTAGTTTAAATTGGTTAATTCTAGTCCTATATTCACTTTAAAGTGTCATTATCATTTCAAAATACATATGTAATGAATTTATAATCGATTGTAAATATATTTTATTTTGGACTAATTCTAGTTGTGTTGAAAAAATTATATATTGATACACCTGAGGTAGGAATTCCATAAATTGGAATGAAATGTGTTGTTTGATATATGAATTGACTTCAATGTGAGTGTTTGTTTAGACCTATAATAATTCTGTTGTGTAAATGGTTTAGTTTGTGGGTGTGTGTGTTTCCTTGTGAGAATTACATATTATGAATTTATTAGAATCAAGGGGGATCTAAATCCAAGTGAAAACTCTATTATTGAAATGTGATATTCTATGTGTCACCATGTTCTGATTATATTATTTATATCCTTCAATGATATGGTTTATTCCTTGGATGACACTTAATATTTGGTTCTGATTATATTGTGGTTATTCATTGATGATATGAATGAATTTTTAGATAAATTGTGCTACCTTGTTCATATTATATGATCACTATGTACAAGAAGATGTTTGAGTTGTGGAATTATTTTTATGGAACTATTTACATTTCGAAACTGGAATTACACGATGTATCCATTGGCATGGTTTCAAAGTAGTCAAACCTATGATTCCTGGAAACTAATTTTGAGTGTGATGAACAACTAACTAGTGTACTATTTATTTCAAAATATAGTCATTTCATACACCCTTATACATATATGTAACACTTATGATAAGGAAAAATAGTTCGTTTACCCATATGATTTTTACACACACCCAATTTGTGTATCTTATAGAATATAGGCACTTTATGGAATTTGATCTAGTAAAGGGAAGTTGCATACTTCAGGTAGTTGATAAAGAGGTATAGGGTGGACCAAGGTGAATTTGGGATAAAATACATGATCTATTACATATATGCCACATTCATATTTTTATTTTATTTTTTATTTCGTGACTTTGATGCACTCCATATATGGATCCAATTTTGATGATGTTTCACTAGTATGCCTTATTGTAATGAAATGATATTTTTTTTATATACCCAATGATGATATGGGTGTTATTGAATTTTTATATACTATTTCATCTATTTTATATAGAGTTTTGGACATAATCTGCTACTGGAATAGTATCCCATATTGTTTCCCTGGCCCTCGATGATAGTTGGTTTTCCCTTTTAAAATGTATAGTAGTACATGTGATTATTTATAACAATAGATTTGACTATGTGATTTATGATGGGGTTTCATGGTATTTTTCATAAATAATGTAATTATGTATTTATTCTAAAAAAACTATCCTTTTACAGTATTTAGACATGCACTGTTGGGATATGTATTTAATTTTCATCTAAAATAAAGAAAAATATAAGTATGTGACACTTGGTTTATCATAGTTAGTGGATAATTTTATGATTATGTAGTATATTTTTATCACTAGACACAGGTGTGAGGGTTTTTTTGTATTAGTAGAAGTACCAAACTAACTTGAACAGAATTAATCGTTCATTACTCTATTTAATCATGATATACTAATCATATATTACTCTTAATGTTGGGTATATTTTATAAAAATTTACAATAAATCCCACCTCATATTTCATCCAGATATGAGATACTAGATTTGGTATCACTCTCTCATGAACTAATACCAGTAGATCCCCTTTTTGGTTAGTAGTGAAATTGGATGTAATACCTGAATTCCACCTTTAATATAAATAATATTAGTGACTCATAGTGAGATAAAATTAAATTAAAAATCGCAAATATTAGCCAAATTAATCCTAGGAATGAAAAAGAATAATATATTATAAAAAAATGAATAGATAAGTGGGGATCAAAAATCTAATAATTAAAATAAAAAATAATATTATTTTAATGCATAAATAATGTGATAAAACATCACAAAAAGATAATTATTTGAATTCAAACAATGATAGATGGTAACATAATCTCCATTGGAATCTACTAAACACCATATTGTCCACTATTATGGCTCAACAAATTCTTAAAATACCTCAAATAAATCCTTAAAAATTGTATATAGAGAAGGTCGAGTCTAGATGCATACCAAATAGGATTCTATACAAGAAAAAAATTTCATTATTAAATAATAACACCAATTAATTGATGAATATACTCTTAAATTGATATTTTATCGATCCTCATGTATTATATATCCAATATAATCATAGAAGCACACTGAAAATCCTAGTATTAAATATAATTTATGAGAATCACATTGAATTTTTTAATATTTTTTTGTATCTATTTTTAGCTGTGTGTATGGATCATTGATTGTTATTAAAGATGATTTTGAGATGAATAAAAGTGGTTCATGATATTTAATGCTGATTAGATTTATTTGGATTTGAAATTAGATGATTCAATGATGATTATAATTGTATATATTATAAATTCATGATATATGGAAGATTAAATCTATAATTTACCAATATATATAAGAATAAACACTTGAATTGCTAAGACGTTTAAAATAAAACCTATATAAGTAAGTTGTATATTGTATTATATTTGTTATATGTCAGATTAAAAAATTGAAGTAATGAAAATATATATGAATAGTTCAAGAATAATAAAATCTATACCTAAATAATAATGTAAGATAAAGATCTATGTGATATTAAATTTAGAATATATAATGTCATGTGAGATTAAATTCTGAAAGAGAAAGGTTGGTTTGATGTTAATTTAATATAGAAATTAAGATATGATAAATTAATATTCATTTAAATGAACATAAATATATAAATATATCATTTTAATTATTATTTTTAAAGTCTACATAAAAATTATTATGTAATTATATAAGAGTAATCTTTGACATTTCAAGAATAAAAATCAGGATTAAAAAATATTTGGATGATAATTTTATGGATAATTAAGATAAAAATATAAGATTAAATATATTTGATGATAAAGATGATATTTCTCATGGATTATAAACATTTATGGTTAATATTGATCATTATTTTAATAAATTTTAATGACGTGATAATTTTTATAGCCTTGTTTTCACCCAAATTTCTCTCTCGAGTTTATTCCTCCTCTCAACAGGGTTTCAAACCATTTTGATAAAATGAATCATTTAATGTACTATTTTTACAACTTTTCCAATTCATCTTATGGTTTTATATTAATCATATATTGTTTTAGTTGAGGCGTGTTTGGTCTTATTCTCACATGGAGGTTCAATTAACAAATTTCCTTAACATATCAGGTGTTGAATGATTTTTTTTCTCCCCTCACTACATTTATGAACACTCATACATCATCATAATTTGATCAAAAATATTTATTAATAAATAACATGAATGAATATAGTGATGGATATCATTATGGGATGTCCCATGGGTCATCTCCAAATCTCATCTCAGGTCTGGGTGATAGTGTTTCAATTTCAAAGTGCCACTACATTGATTCTCTTTATCAGTGGTTATGGGGTTCTTTTGTAGTTGTTTTTATAGAGATAGATGGAGTGGGTTATATTTCATGGATTATCATGTTTTAAATTTAATAGTTTAGTATATTAAAATTGTGAGGCTTTGGTTATGTTTTTTCTAATTAAAAATTCCAATTATTTTTTATGTATTTAAGGATTTTTCATTAATGAAATGATGTGTTATTACCTATTTTGTTTGTGTATTTTGTGAATATAAATATGAAAATTTTGATTTTTTTATTAGTATGTTTTTTTTGTTGTTTGAATGGATTTTTATGATATAATATTTAATATAGTATTTTTTTTACTATAATTGTGATGATGTGAGTTTATTAATGGAAGAACTAGTAAAGATGGTTTTGTCAACTCTAATTCCCAAGAGTTGTAGTTATAATTATGTTTTTGAGGATGATCATCATTACAAGATGATTTCTTGAAAAAAATTATGAAGTTATGTTTGGATATAATGGAAGTAATGGTATTCAATCATCGATCCATACATGTGTGATAAATATTTGAGTTTTTAATTGTGTGATTTTTTTAAATTGAATTATATTTAGATTGAATTCATTTTCATGTATTATATTTTTTTCTTTTTTACTTCACCAAGTAAAAAGAATTCCTATAAATATCATAAAAAATATATTATGAGATATTTTATTTATGATGATAATTACCACACCATATAAATATATGTTTTTAATTAATATAATTTGAAAAGTTTTAAAAAAAAAATTTATAATATTTTATGCATTCGTTTTTCATAGAGTGTCCATACCATATTATAATATGGTAGGAGTGTTTCAGGAAGAATCTGTGCTTAAATGAGAATTCATGAAAACTAAGATCCATGGTATTTTGAGATGCCTACATAGAATCCATCATAAATGGAGATTCAAATATTCAACTATGAATACATGAAATTAATAATGTATTCCCCCACGTAATGATAATTTATAATTCTTCGTTGGATTTTTATCTCAAGAAACTACTAGTATGCACAGAATAAAAACTTAAATATGGGTATTTGGTGAAATTTTATTGAGAATAGTTTTGAGAAACCACACATGGTAATATGAGAATTAAAATATATTGAGAACTAAATATACTAACCCTTATGATATTTTAGAGTAAGAAAATATTTCTAAAATACACTTTCAAAAAGAAGTTTGTGGTTCTGAAGATAATGTTATAAAAAATAATTCCTCATGAGGTTTTATTTTGGGAATTTTCATATTTCTAAAATATTTATTAATTCGCATTAATTTTCTCAAATATAATTAGTTGAAATATGATATGAATATTATATAATGAGTTATAAATATATGTCAAAGGTAGAATTGAGATGGTGTTCATGGCTTGAAAAAATATTTTAATAATTTGGAATGTTCTTCATATAAATTTCTAAAAGATGTGATGTCAAAAAATCTTTTTAAATATTAAAAAGTTTAGAAAATGATCATATATTTATACTGAAGCATGTTAGAGGTTTTTAGTGTTATTATTCTCTCATGTTCATATTCATAATGTAAATAAGCGGAAACCGATATAAAAAACACTGAGGATATCATTATTATTGGAAGATGTCTTCAAATGGATTGACGATGTTATTATACCATCTGTTGTAATTACAATTATATTAGTGATAAAATATAATAAATGAACATGAACCAAACATGTTTTGTATTTTCTATCCTACATTTGGATTAAACCATTAAAAAAATTTATTGTGCTCTATTTTCCATTCATTGCATTATATGCAAGGGTGAGTTTGATTTAGTTGTAGTAGATCGTAATATCAATCTATCATAGTGGTTTATTTCAAATACGAACTAAATTTAAAAATAAAAATTATTCATTATGTATCCCTCCTTTATAAGTGTAACATAATTTGTTAAAAGTGTATTTATAGTGGTATCAAATTTTATCTACGTTGCCACTTAGTTACCCTTTTTAAGTCTAAATTATATTTAAAGAAGTGATTTACATATATTTTATTGTAATAACAATCAATTTTAAAATAACTATATGAAACCTTATATTATATATTATCATAGAAGTAGTTGATTCTAGTATAGTGGCTTCTATTCTAGATATGATATATTCTCCCTTGATATTTTGTAATAAAAATATTTAATATATTGATAGAAAATATGAAATGTGCTCTTGATCTCTCTATTAGAACAATTTTATTCAAATCTAATGGAAATAAGAAATAATAAGTATATAAGAGAGAACAAAAATAGAATTTATTAATGGAATGCTAATGGTAAAAATATCTAGTAATATATTTGGACATATAATGTTGATGAAATTATAACTATTTTTGATGAGAATGGTGATGTCTATTTCCTTTGGAAGAATGAATTTAATTGAAAGAGTAAATGTTTTAGAGAAAATTTTTATGATTCAAAAATTATAATGACAAAAATGTGAAATTTACTAAACATAATTGATAAAAACATTTCTATTTTGTAATATATATATGATTATTTTCTTGATGAGCTATAAAACATTCTTAAAACATAGGAATTAAGAATGGATTTAGTTTAAAAGAAAAATATTAAAAACACTAATGTAACACCCCGCCCCTAGTTTCCCAGATTTGGTGCATTATTTTAATACATTGGCATGATTACAAGGAATCAATTCCCAAAGGACCGATCAGTTAGTAGTCTTGGAAAATAGATTACATAAATTAACATTAAATTAAAATTTAAAACATAAAACACAGTATAAATAGTTCTTTGATAATTCTATTATTCCCTTTAGCTTAACCCTGCATATCAATCATAATACACTTCTTCGAATCCTGGGAAAATAAAACATAAGAAAGGGGTGAGATGAGATGCTCAGTAAGGGTAAATAATTTAGCGGAAGCTATAAACATTTATGTCAAGATGTGTGATAAAAACAATATCCATTTTTAAACATAAACATGAACATGAAATGGTAAAAATAAATAAATTATTACAATATAATCATGCACATGGATATTCTAGTAGTTGAATAATCGCATGTTATAAATAATTTAATAATGGGGGAGTGCCTAATTTCGGACATCATTACCACATAGTCAAGGCCTTTTGCCAAGACTACAAATAATTTTTTTGTCGAGGCCTGGTTCTAAGACACTAGTTTGTCTCATGAAACCTAGCGATGCATTGAGGAACTATAGCGGGCTCCACCTATCACTTACTATGTCCACTGCATTCCTCATATAAAAGGTTTAAATATAACATAAACATTCGTATTAAAACTAGTATAGGATATGTCAATAAATTATCCATAAACAAAGAATGGTATAAAAATAACACATCCACATTCAAGCATATCAAAAATCCTTCAATACAATATGAATGGTTTGTATAATAATAAATCAATGTCAAACAACTATAAAATCTATCAAAGGATGTTGACATAGATGAAAATGATTTGTAAAAATCTTTGAGAGAAATATCTATTTTCCATGAAAACATTTAAAAGTCACACAATTTACAAAGGAAGACATTTAATGGAAATTTTGAATCAAATTTTTCCATACCACTTTGAAACTTTTCAATGTAATTAACATTTTAAAAAAATTCATGTATATATAAATAAATCCTTAAAAACCACTTTCAAAACATGGACAATAATTAGAATGATTTAGAATAATAAATATTTGAAACATTTAGAATGATGTTTTAGTAAAAATTCAATTAAAAATAATCCCTTTTAAAAATCATTTATGAAACGTGGACATGGATAATAAATATGTCCCAGTAGATACTTATGTAAAAACAACCTCAGATAATAAAAAGATTGTGAAATTAACCCTTACCTTGTACTTTCTTTTAGTCGAGGGTATGATTAGCCTCATTTATAATCACCATAGTATGTAATTAAATTATAACATAACTATATTAATATTTATCATATCACATATGAAACATTTATGACATTATATTCCTCATTTAATAATAATTTCCATATTAAAGTAACATTTCAGGTAATAATCACTTTTTTATCGTAAGTGTTTTAAATTGTTATTCTTTTTCGTATCACATAGATCATGATTTTCATAATTCCAGAATATAAAACAGGATTTATATATCATATATATTTAGAATATAAATATTTATAATAGCTATATTTATAAAATGGAAACACTGTTTATGGAGACGGTATGCCATACGTATGAATAAAAGCCATTTCTGTTTTCATATGGTATTTAACGGAAGTATGTGATTAAGATATAAATAAGTATATATATATATGAAATTGCATTATTATTCCATATATTAAATAATAATTAATAATATATATTTTTATAATCATCGTTTAATGGTTAATGTGGAAATGAATCTCATCGCGTTGTGGAGACGGTAATCCGTACGTATGCACAAGTGACAATATCATTTCCTTATTGATTAAAAGATGTTGAAATAGATGGTATATTAATTTTACAGAGACATTAGAATGTTATTTTTATTATTTATATACTTATTACTCGTCATTATCTCCATCAAAATAACATAGTGTTGAATTAAAAATTACACCACGGTGTGGAGACGGTAAACCGTACAAACGCATGCATGGTGACATTATTATTAATAGGATGGATAGAATAACGAATATAGTTGTACCATATTTATAATAACATCAATTTATGTATAAGGTACTAGATTTATTATTTTTGAATGGAAACAACAAGGAAGGAAGAACCAGAAGAAGAAAATAACTTGAAATATGTGATGAAATATTTACCTCTTCTTCAGGTTATTCCTTTTGATTTGATCCAAATGTCTACATAAGACAGCTTTCTGACCAAAGTAAGGAATCTAAAATTAAGGGAGGATATTTTAGAGGATATTTGGTTAGGGTTTGGATGAGCCAAATGGCTTCGGAGAAGTGAATCTGAGAGAAGGGCGAGTGACCTTTTATAAGAGGGGTGAGGGGCATATTAGAAAAAGATTGAAATATTATTTTATAATAAAGTCATATTCTGTTTATAATGGTTCAAAATTGATTTATTTCAAAGCTATGGTGGGGATGGCTCGAAATAATCTCAACCAAAAGGTTCTAGACCAATTTAGGTTGCCATTTTAACCTTATCTTTTAGAGTTAACTCTAAGTTAAATAATTTAACTTTTACTGTCTCTTCTTGTATTCTTACACTATATGGTTAATACAGTTACTCTAAACATCCAAGAGAACCTAAAGTGGTTATTTAATGATACAAATATCATTATATAGGTCTTTTTTCCGGACCTTCGATTTTTAGGAACAAAATATCAATTAATAATATAAAATTTGTTTTAAAAACTCTTTTATGTCAATTTTGACACAATTTGGTATTTTGTATTTGATAAATTCATAACATCATTATTACGTCAAATAAAATTCATCTAACCAACTATAATATGTTATATTAACCTTTAAAATTATTGGAATTCATATAATGTCTCAAATTACATTTATTTGGATATTTATAATATCAATTCTTTTAGTATTTCATTAATTAGGTAATTACTCCATCATCATTGTGTCATAAATAAATTAACATATTTACTGTCTAAAAAATATAAATAACAAACCATTATGTAGTAAATAATTTTATATTTCTAATTAATATTTATAGTCTAATTTATCTTATGTGTAACCCTATATTAAAAATATTTTAGTTATTAAACATTGAATTTAACACTTTTAACTCTTCTTTGAATTAAATAATAATAAATGTCCTAATCTAATACAAGTGGACCTAAGGGATCATATTTTATTCCTTAGATTGTGTTTGGTCGAATTAAACTTATCCAATAGAATTAGGACATGTTTTAGGGTAATAATAATATCATTTTTACCCTCAATTACCCTATTTACATTTAACCGTGTTAAATAAAAGAAAAAAGTTAATATTCACCCAAAATTATTTTTTTCTTATTGAACCACATTTTACATACTGATATCAACCATGTGTCTTAGATTTTTGAAATTCCACTCATAGAAGTGGTAAAATTAAGTTTAATGTGAATTTGGAAATTCTCCTAGGAGGTGGGTAAAAGATGAGAAAAGTTCTATAAAATTTTATATATCTAATATTATTAAAAAATGACTCCAATGAATTACATTGAACATATATAGGTATTATGTATCTATTTTGACATAAAATAAAATTAAATAATATAAATAATTATTTCAATGGAAAGTCAGTTTTAACCAATAACACAGTGCTTTTCACTATTCATCAAAAATTGAATGTTTTCAGAAACATACCAAAATTTCACCCTAAGATAATTTTGATATTCCGAATTCAGAAATGAATTATATTGTAAAAAATTAAAAATATATAAGTTTCATTTATTAATTTATAATTAATCCCCGTTTTCAAAACCATAAAGCGTATTTTTAAGAAATAATAACTTTCAAAAGATTGACACTTGTTTATGTCCAATTTCAATGTGAAATTACTTACAATGACCATTATTGGATTAAATGGGAAAAATGTAATCTAATTATAATTACAAACCATTAAAATTTATAATTCAACAATATAAATTATTTTGATTAAAAAAGATGTTTTTAGTTAAAATATAGTATTTTTCACTATTCACCCAAATATGAATGTTATCAGAAAAACACCAAAAATTTATTGAAACTAAATTCCTATGTCCTGATTCTAAACAAGAAGTTTATTTTTTCATATTGAGTATATAAAAGTTTCAATTGCTGGATTTAAAAAAGGTTCACCATTAAAAGGCAGTAAAATTACATTTTTTGAAAAATACCTCTTTTATCTGAAAAAAATGAATTTGTTCTTATATCATGTCTAAGAAACTCATAATATGGATTCCAAAATTATAAGGATTATATAAAGTTTAAAATTCAATTAATACTATTCATAACCGCTTTTGAACATCTAGTTTGGTAAGTCGTGGTGCGCTTGAACTCAGTGTTTCCTGTAGTGCAAGTTTCTAATTTACATTGAAGAAAAAACATACTATGATATCTTGGTGTGTTACATTATTCCCTCTTTCAATAAATTAAGTCCTCGCAATTTGAAATTGTTCATCAAAAATAAAAGGTTGAAAATTTAAAATACCTTTGTGGGATAACCCACATCAGATGTTGGGTTAATAAAATTTAGTCTTAATAAGAGGAAAAGGGAAATGGAAATGTCACCACCAAATTATGATCTCAATTAGGAGAACATTGGTCGAAATTAGAGAGACACAATTGGATGAAGAAAATAAATGTTTATAGGGAGTGATTAAGGTCCTCAATCACAAACAAGTGTAAAATTTAGGGCCTCAAATCCATCAATCTATGAGGATTTAAAATACTATCAGTTTAACAAAACATAAGGTATTAGGATAATACACTTTTGGTTTTATGATCCCTTCCCAAAAGCTTAAGAATTAATTTACCCATAGAATAAGATAAAAACAATATACATGACAAGAAGAGTTCCATTCTTTAACTAATTTCTACCATAAACTCATCTTTCACTCTAAAATATAATATAACTTAAAAATATTTTATTTATCCTATTCGTATATAGCTCCAAAAAATGAATTTAAAATTAATCTACCAGAACCTTAAAAAAAGAAACTACAGTATACAATCCGCTGACTTCACGTAGTCCAGCGGTATGCGATAAATCCAAATCGCACTGTAGTTGTGGGTTTGATTCCCGCAGCTTTGTCTGACACGACGGGTTGTCACACGGTCTGCATGTTGTCCTTTTTATAAAAATCCAAAAATAACCTTACCAATAGTATACAATTTCAATCAAAATCCATTCCGACCTTTAGACTTTCCCAAAATACATCTATCCAAACCTAGAGTCCAAAACATATAAGGAAGTTAAACACAACGAAAATCCTTTTTTCCACATAATAACATGTGAACACCTTCATCATGTTTTATTTTAAAACATGGTAACACCATGAATTACCATAAACCCATATTTATTAATTTCATGCTCCATTATTCTTTATAGAATACTGGATGTAATTGTTATATCCCAAAATGTTGTAAACTCCAAGAATGGTGGAATATACAAATCATTAATCATTCACAAGGTAGTTAAGAATATCCAACATAATTTATCAAAATCAGCCATCTCTTATTCCAAAATTACTACCTTAGTATCAAGACCATATAATATCAAATTCCCAATGAAATAGTATTTCAGTACAATCCTTATTAATTTCCACAATTCATATAACCAGTACATCGTTGATACAACACTCAAATGACGCAATATTTTAATAACAACATAAGAACTATTAATCATTCATCTCCATCTTCAGTAGTATCATAACTTAATTATTATCGTATAACAGCATTTGGGGTATACTCTGATTATTTGGACATTGATTCGTGTAGTTTCCCAACTCCTTGGAGATGAAGCGTTGTACATTTGAAACCATTTTCTCACCATTGAAATCACATACTTGGTGTCCTTTTTCTCCACACATATAAAAATCTCCTATTCCCTTTAATAATTTACCACGGTGATTCATTCTACACTTATCACATATAGGAAAATCCTGGTTTCCCTTATTCCATTTATCCATCTTTCATTCTACCATACTTTTCTTCTCTGGCTTCCCTTCAAAGCCATAGGATTCAGGGAATTCTTTACTGATCTTAACACATGATACTATTTATTCATATGATGATAATATGTGGGAGATTATTTCCTTTCTTAATGTTTTCATAATAGCATGAATGATATGACCCTTATTACTCTTTGGATCATACGTATTGCTGGAGTTCTCATTCCTTTTACTGGACGCCATTTATAATAAATGGCATACACTAGGTTAGTTAATGAATCTCAATTAATGATTACAAACATGTAAAATACCTAATGTAAATTGAAAAGTTTATGGATATAATCCATAATCACAAAAAAAATTCTTTGAGGAGGTATATAATCATAAAACATTAGTAGTGTTTTGTAAAGAAAACAAGAATACTCCTAAGCATATCCCCCGGGAGTGTCGTAACTAAGAGTGCAGCAAGGAATGTTATTGTGCTCTAGTTCCCATTCGAGTCTAGCTCAAAGCAGTGTTTTTGGGTTTTACCCCTAGTTACATCTATTCTAGAGCCGCCTCTACCTGCTCATATCCAAACAGGGATGTATTTTCTTGGAAAACTCACAATATCTCTACATTACCAAAATTCTAGAATGTCCTTCTATACTAATCCTCAAAGTCTATCTTAGGTCTATGTGCTCTAATCAGAGTTTATCTAAATCAAGCTTACAAGTTTATTGATAATCTTCCTCTAATACCAAATGTAATGCCCCAACAGCAGTTTCCTAGAGTCAGTGCATTATTTTAATACATTGGCATTATTACAAGGAATCAAGTCTGAAAGGACTGATCAGTTTAGTAGTCTTGGAAAATAGATTACATACATTAACATTACATTAAGTTTTCAAAAATAAAACACAGAATAGATAGTTCTTTGAAAACTCCATTATTCCATTTAGCTAAACCCTGCATATCAATCATAATATACTTCATGGAATCCTGGGAAAATAAAACATAAGAATGAGTTGAGCTCAGATGCTCAGTAAGGGTAAATAATTTATAGGATGCTATAAACATTTAAGGAAAGATGTGTGATAAAAATAGAATCCCTTTTTAAACATAATCTTGAACACGAAATGGTAAATATAAATCAAACATTACCATATAAACATGCACATGGATACTCTACTAGTCGAATAATCACATGTAATAACTAATTTCATAATGAGGGAATGCCTAATGATGGACATCATTACCACATATTCAAGACCTTGTTCCAAGACTACAAATAAAATTTTTGTCGAGGCCTTGTTCCCAGACACTAGTTTGTATCATGGGACCTACTGATGCATCGAGGAGCTATAGCGGGGTCCACCCGTCACTTACTAAGTCCATTTCATTCCTCATATGAAAAGGTTGAAACATAACATAAACATTCGTATTAAAACTAGCATAAGAAATGTCAATACTTTATCCATAAACCATGAATGGTATAAAATAATACATCCACAGTCAAACATATCACAAATCCTTCAATATAATATAAATGATTTGTATCATAATAAATCAACTTTAAACAAGTTTAAAATCCATCAAAGGATGTTGACATAGATGAAAATGATTTGTAAAATTTTTTGAGAGAAATATATCTTTTTCATGAAAACATTTAAAAGTCACACAATTTAAAAAGGAAGTCATTTAAAGACAATTTTGAATCAATGTGTCCATTTCCACATTTAAACTTTTCAAAGGAATTAATATTTTAAAAACATTCATGTACATATAAATAAATCCTTAAAAACCATTTTGGAAACCTGGAAATTAATGAGAATGATTTAGAATAATAAATATTTAAAACATTTAGAATGATGTTTTAGTAAAAATTCCATTAAAAATAATCCCTCTTAATACTCTTTTATGAAGCATGGACATGGATAATAAATATTTCCCTGTAGATACTTATGAAAAAACAACCTCGGATAATAAGGAGATTGTGAAATTAACCCTTACCTTGTACTTTCCTTTATTTGAGGGTACATTTAGCCTTCTATATAATGACAATAGTATGTTATTAAATTAAAACAGAACTATATTAATATTTATGATATCATATATGACTCATTTATGACTTTACATTCCTCATTTAATAATAATTTCCATGTTAAATTAATATTTCGGTTAATAATCGCTTTCTATATTGTACGTGTTTTACCTTGTTATTCTTGTTCGCATCACTTATATCATGATTTTCATACTTCCAGAATATACAACATTATTTATATATCATATATATTCAGAATATAAATATTTATAATAGATATATTTATTAAATGGATTCACTGTTTATGGAGACGGTAGGCTATATGTACGCATAAACGCCTTTTCCGTTTTCATATCGTATTGAACGGAAGTACATGATTGATATATATGTTAGTATATAAATATATATATATCCAGTGGAATTATTATGTCATATATTAAATACTAATTAAAAATATATATTTTTATAATCATTGTGTAATGGTGAAAGTGGAAATGAATCTCATCGCGTCGTGGAGACGGTAATCTATACGTAAGCACGAGCGACAATATCATTTCCTTATTGAATAAAAGGTGTGTAAATGGATGGTATATTAATTTTTCAAAGACATTATCATGTTATTCTCATTATTTATATACATATTACTCATAATTATATCCATCCAAATAACATAGTGTTGAATAACAAATTACACCACGGTGTGGAGACGGAAAGCCGTACGTACGCACACATGCTGACATTATTATTAATAAGATGGATAGAATAATGAATATAGTTGTAACATATTTATAATAACATCAAAGTATATATAAGATATTGGAGTTATTATTTTTTAATGGAAAAAACAAGGAAAAAATAAGTGGAAGAAAAAAAGAACATGAAAGAGGTGATGAAATATTTACCTCTTCATCGGGTTCTTCCTTTTGATTTGATCAAAATGTCTCCATAGGATAGATTTCTGACCAAAGTAAGGACTCTAGGATGAAGGGAGGATATTTATGAGGATATTTGGGCAGGTTTTGGCCGAGACAAATGGCTTGGGATAAGTGAATTTGAGAAAAGGTGGAGTGCCCTTTTATAAGAGGGGTGAGGGCACCTTAGGAAAAGATTGAAATATTATTTTATAATAAAGTCATAATTTGTTTATAATGGTTCCAAATCGATTTATTTCTAAGCTAAAGTGGGGATGAGTCGAAATACTCTCAAAAATAGGTTTTAGACAAATTTAGGTTTACATTTTAACCTTAACTTTTAGATTTAACTCTAAGTTTAATAATTTAACTTTTACCGTGTCTTCTTGTATTATTACACTATATGGTTAACAACATTACTATATACAACCAAGAGAACCTAAAGTGGTTTATTAATGATACAAATATCATTATATAAGTTTTTTGGATGAAAATTATATTTATATGTATAGAATATCAATTAATAATATAATATTTGTTTTAAAAACTCTTTTATGTCAATTTTGACACTATTTGGTATTTAGTTTTTTATAAAGTCATAACATCATTATTACTTCGAAATAATTCATCTAAATAACCCAAATATGTAATATCAACATTTAAAATTAGTGTAATTCATAAAAACTCTCAAATTAAATTTATTTGGATATTTATAATATCAATAATTTTAGTATTTCATTAATTATATAATTACTACATCATCATTGTGTCATAAATAACGTAACTTATTTAATCTCTAAAAAATATAAATAAACTACCATTATATAAGAAATATTCTTATATTTCTAATTAATATTTATATTCGAATTTATCTTATGTATAACCATATATTAAACATATTTTATTTATTAAACTTTGAATTTAACACTTTTAACTCTTCTTTGAATTAAACAATAATAAATGTCCTAATCTAATCCAAGTGGAACTAAAGGATCATATTTTATTCCTAAGATAGTTTTTGGTAGAATTAAACTTATCCAATATAATTAAAACATCTGTTAGGGTAATAATAATATCATTTTTACCCTTAATTACCATATTTAAGTTTAACCGTGGAAAATAAAAGTAAAAAGTTACTATTCACCAAATTTTATTATCTTATTGAACCTAATTTTACTTACTGATATCAACCATGTCTCTGGGATTTTTGAAATTCCACTCACATAAGTGGTACAATTATGTTTTATGTGAATTTTTAAATTATCCTAGGAGGTGGGTAAAAGACTGTAAAAAGTTCAATAACATTTTATATATGAATTATTATTAAAAATGAATCCAATGAATTACATTGATCTTATATAGGTATTATGTATCTATTTTGACCTAAAATAAATTTAAATAATATAAATAATTATTAAATGAAAAGTCTATTTCAACCAATAATGCAGTGTTTTTCACTATTCATCAAATATTGAATGTTTTCAGAAGCATACCAAAATTTCACCCTAAGATAATTTTGATATTCTGAATTCAGAAATGAATTATATTTAACTAAATTCAAAACATATAAGTTTCATTTATTAATTTATAATTAATTCCTATTGTCAAAACCATAAAGTGTATTTTTAAGAAATAATAACTTTCAAAATATTGACACTTGTTTATGTCCAATTTCAAAGTGAAATTATATACAATGACCATTATTGGATTAAATAATAAAAATTTAATATAATTATAATTCCAAACCATTAAAATGAATAATTAAACACTATAAATTAATTTGATTAAAATAATTGTTTTTAGTTAAAATATATTATTTTCACTATTCACCCAAATATGAATGTTATCAGAAAAACACAAACAATTTATTGAAAATAAATTATCATGTCCTGATTCTAAACAAGAAGTTTATTTTGTCAAATTTAGTATTTAATTGATTCAATTATTGTATTTAATAAGGGTTCGCCATTATAAGCCAACAAAATTTCATTTTTTTTGAAAAATACTTCTTTTATCTGAAAAAACTGAATTTTTTCTTAAATCATGTCTAAGAAACTCATTATATTGATTATAAAATTATAAGGATTATATAAAGTTCTAAAATTCAATTAATAGTATTCATAACCGCTTTTGAACATCTATTTTGGTAATTCGTGGTGCACTTGAACTTAGTGTTGCGTGTAGTGCAAGTTACTGAATTCCTTTGAAGAAATTACATACTATGGAATCTTGGGGTGTTACAACTACAAATTTTTATTTTAATTCAATGAATAATCTCATGTGGAAGGGTATAAAGAATTAATCCTTTCAAGTTTTAAAAGGACAAACAAATAGAATAAGAGCATAAAAGAATATCATCTCTAATTTCTAATAATTGTATATAAACAATAAAAAAAATTTATGATTCCTTGAAATGATATAATTGTTGTTGAATTGGTCAACTTTTTATATAATTTTATAAATTATATGAAGAGTTACAATTATTGTCATGTGAATGAAGAAGCATTTCTAAAACAATAAATGAGTTAATTCCATAAATGATGATTTGGGAAAGAAGAAATTTAAATGAAGGATGAGAAAAAATCTAACGAGAAAAGAAGAATTCAATGAAGAGTAATTATAAATTATTGTATCAAAATAATATTCTATCACTAATAACTAAAATACATTCATGGATCATGTCAATTCTAATAAAGTTACTCAAACTTTTGATGAATAGAATGAAGAGAGATTTAATGAATATATATTGTGTGTTGATTTTGAATATTGATTATAGAAAAACACAAAAATCATAAAAAGGGTTGGGATAATTGAGTAGATGGATGATAATGGAATAGTATGTCATGATTAATTATATATGATTGATATATATGAAATAGAAGAAATTAGTATTCTCAAAAATGAGAATTGTAGAACTAATAATTTTTTTGAATGTTCCTGATGCAAAATCAGTTGTAAAGAAATAAGTGGGTTGTATGGAAAACTTCTGGTAGTTTGAAGCTAAATATTAAATTAAGATGAGAAAAATAGAATTAAAATAATATAAAGGGGTTTATAATAAATCATTATTATTAGTTGATTAATAAAGACTAATGAAGATGGTATATAATAAAATTCTTTAATCTATGGTTTCTAAAACAGTTTCTACTAATTATTTTGGTATTCTATCCAAATAAGTTGGTTTGTAGGATACGTTAAGTTAGGAAAACTCCACACATATATTGATAACAGAAATATTTTAGAATTATTTTTTACAATATAAGGGTGAAATGAATCATGGAATAAAACATGAAAGAAAATGGATTATCAAAATATGTCATATTAGTGTCATGGATGAATATAGTTGAATATCAATTTGAAAGGATTTTGAGACTATAGGTATACATAATATATTTTATTTTCATACCTTATATTTAAAATTAGTAAAATTTGTTATGAACTTTTGGGGATCCATCTAATGATAATGAGAAAAAATTTTGTGAAAAAAAAATTTATTAAAAAAAATGTTCATCAAACATATGTACCCAAAAATGATTAGATTATTTGGATGAAATTTATGGATTATGTGGTAAAAAAACATTGTACATGGTAATAAATTATAATAATTCATGGAAAATGAATATAAGGTTCTATAGTGTAAATATTTTGTAAGAGAGAAAAGGGATATAAGTCCCTTATTATTAAAGAGGATCATAATGTATGAAAAAAGAACTACATGGATACTTGATAATGGTTGTCATAAATCATGATAGGATACACAAATATCCTAAAAAATATAAATTTTTATGATGGAGTATTAATTAATTTTTTAATTATGTAATACTATAATGAAATAGGATTTGGTATAGTTGGTATTGAGGCCCTAAACTTGATATCCATAGAAGTTATTTTTATAGATGGGCTCATGAATAATTTATTGACTGTTGGATAAATTTTTCAATAGAATGGAGTAATTTTAATGTTGAAGTTTTTCATCATCAGGATATTAAATAAATTAACATCGTCACTTAGAGAGAATGAACTAATAAAGATATGTTACAAACTATGAATTTACATAATACATTGTATTGTTTGTCAAAATATATAAAGATGTTCTAGAATAAAATAATTTTGTATCTTTTTAAAAAATATTTTGAATTAAATTTATAAGTGAAATTTGTAAATTGATTGAAAACACAAAGAAAACAAAAAAGATTATATTTTTGAATCAAGATAAAATGAAATAAAGAATATAATAAATCCATAAGAGTGTATAGATTCTATCCACCCGGACAATTTAATTAATTAATTCAGATATATATGGTCTAATAAGTCATCAACACTTCAATTTTTATATTAATTTCATCATATTAGGTAATTAATATACATGAATGAGTAATGTGATTAATATAATGAAAAATAATAAAGTTTGATCATTATTATGATTTAAAAAGTTATGTTGAAAAGATGATGGTGGTATATATAAAAGTATGAGAATCGATAACAAAATAGATTTTACTAGTTATAAATTTTAATCATATTATTTTTAGGAATCAAATCAATCATTAATATAGTGAATCTTATAACCCTTAAAAAAATATTTTTTTATATATTAATAATATATTTTCTATGAGATGGGTATAACCATGCCATCAGAATTTAAACTCTAATTTTCATGGGGATAAAATATGAGTGTTGGTGTGTAAATTTAAAATAGTTTATTATTTTATGATTAAATATAACAAGGATAATTATTAAATGTGGTACAACTAAAATACCATTGTGTTGAAATTCAAATTTTTTAACGTCCATTATTTAAGATGATCAAATATTCAGATCTCGGAAAATTTGATGACAATTCCAATGAAAGGGCCTTCATTTGGTTTTTAACTAACATTATAGGACATAATTTTTTGAATAAAAATTATACAGATCATGTTGTAATACTATGATGTGATAATTACTGAAAATAAACATAATCAAGGGGGTAAAATAAAGGATATATTGTCATGTGAAATTAAGGCATCATGAATAAACATACGTAAATTTTTTAGGATATAGTTGAAAATGTATTTTATTAATTTTGATAATGATTTAGAATATAAAAATGTCGAATAATGTGGTGATAGTAATGAAAAAAATTAACATTAGAGGTGAAAAATGAATATATAACCCGTAAATAAAATTGGAAATCAGAATTCACTAGATTTGTCGAGAAGAAGATTATTGATTGAAAACCAAAAATCCATTATTTTAGAAATTATGACACAATAAATTATTGAGCATATTGGGAAGAATTAATTGATTAATTTAATGAATTAGGGGCAAGAGGAGGTTGAATATAATGTCATATGATAATTTTATCCATCACTAAAATAAAATAATGTACATAGAGCCAATTCATTGACATGACCCAATCACTACAGTTATAATTGCTACATAATTTTAAAATAATGTTCAATATATTACATAAAAATACATTTCCTATATAGATAACCTATTTTTTCATCAATTAATATATAAGAAATAAAATTATTTCATGAAATATATTCATCATATCTAATAACGTTATTCTCTCATTGTTCAATTTTTAGATACACACTACATAAATTAACTCATAATAACCTTGTACAACGAATCATAAGAAAATTTGAGTTTAGATGATTAGTAATGGTAAACATTGGAGATATAAATCAATGATCATATGATTGATATAATGATCATAAGGGTATGATAACTAGAGATTAACATTTTATATTCAAAAATAACAATTTGTGGATCGTAATCAAAGAAGAATGATTAAGAAGATCATAAGATAATAGTCGAATAATAATCATTGAATATGAGACATGATATCACATTGTAAGAAAAAGAACATTTCGTAATGATTATTTTTATTTAAATTTTATAATCATGGAAATATTAGGCCAATGATTCCAAATAAACGATTACCACGTGTTTTTCATGGGATAACCACTTATATACCTTCTTCAGGATTGAGATAACCTCAAATATACCATCATTTATGTTTCAGATAACCTCTCCTATACACAACATCAAAATTGGGATAATAGTCTATGTATCCTTGGAGATCATAAACATTAATAATTGACCAATTTATTTGAATGATATAGCATACCCAATGATCAACTAATCTAGTCAAATGTATGCCATAAGAGCATGAAAATTTTATTTTCCCATAATAGATGAACTAGTGGAAATGAAGGAAAGTTTCTTAAATATAATTTAATTATAATAATAACCATATAAAGAATTAATAAATATATAATCATTGAATTACATCCTTAGTGAAACATATGTAAAAAAAATTATGTTTTTTTTGATGAAAATTTCTTTAAAATATAATTGGATCATTCTTGTGGAAAATAATCCTTTCCTTTTGAAATCACATTTATTTAAAATCTAAAAATATTTTAAATATTTTAAATCATTTTAATGGACATATCCATGGAAAATTGATAAGGATTGTTAAAAAAATGTTTAGTAATTATGAGGGGAAATGTAGTTTTTTCAATAAATATTAAAAAAATAATCTTTTCGAAAATTCAATTAAAAATCATGAGTACATAATTTTCAAAAACAATAAAAAACTTTCAGTGTTATATTTTGATAAAAAAATTCAAACATGGGTAAAAATGACTCTAAAATAATTTTATAATACTAAAAACAATCATGTAATCATTTTAATGAAAATATGGACATAGGAAAAAAATATTTTTTTGGAAATCAGCAAAAACAATATTTTTAAATGAAACTCGATTTCAATTAACATACATATTGATTATTAATCCAAAAAAATAGAATTAATTGACAATAATTATGTGAAATAGAAAATAAATATATAATAATAAAATATATTATGTTTCAAATATTATTATAATATATGTTTCCCAAGGTAAATAATTACATAAAAATCCTGAAATACAGTGACATTGTCTCAAAAATCCAATACATCATCGGTAACATTAGAAGAAAAATATATCAGATTAAATAATTTTCTTATAAAATAAATTTAATTAATTAATAAGTATCCATTATATAAATTTAAATTTTCCTAGTATATAGGCCTCATAAAAAACTGCTTCATAACATCAAACTAGTCTCAATGAAACAGTATTGTAAAAAAGAACCCTTCCCTTTTTCATAACATGATTCATAAGTTTTATTACCCCATTTATTATAAACTTTATTAATATAATTCTATAAAATAACTTTATAAATAATAATAATATAATATATGATCTAACTATTATATTTAAACATTAATATATTAATAATTCCTTATTTAAATCTTCGTTTTGAGTGTTAACTATTTTGTTTTTCATAAATTTTTCATTTTTTGTAGTTTTGGTCCATAAACCTTGATAATTAATCCATAATATACATAATTTCATCCATGATATAATTATTATATATATTAACTATATATTTATTTCTATGTATCCCACAAATTGTGGAGTTTGAAAATTAAAACATATCCCTCATGGACAAGGTAGTTCATACACATGCATGAATGATACTTCAATTTTATATTTACAAAAAAGGAAACAGAGTACATAACATTAAATAATAACATAACAATTTTTTAAATATAAATATCTTATTCATTTAGTATATCCATCAATATAAATACACATGTGAGTTTATGATGGAAAATGAATGACATTGCTTTGTGGAAGTAGTAGTCCACACGTACACATGAGAAATAAATTCACTTCCCATACGATAAAGGGGGGGAGGAAGATGATTTTATTAAAATAATTACAACAACATTGTATATTTATAATACTCGATAAATAATTTTATTATATTTACAAAATATTAAGATGTTTAAGGATAATAAATTACCATTGAAATAGATGTGTAAGATGATTACCTCTTCTTTGAGAGACCTCCACTTTATAACGACCTATGATTTATTGGTATGGACTTATGGGAAGAATATAAGTGTTAGGAAAATGAAATTTAGTCTTATATTGTATTTTTGTAGATATTATATATTTATAAGAAAATAATTTTGTCAACAATTGTGGACAAGAATGTTTTTTCTTATGTTAAAGGAAATGACATAAGTGGAATTGGTTAAAATATCTAAATATAGTATATAACATTATCATGTAATGAGGAACCTAATGGAAATAATTTTTATATTATTATTTATTATGTATAAATAAATTAATCTAAAAAAATTTAGACTTGTTTATGAATCATTTTTATCTTTATCATTTTTTTAACACCTTCTATAACAGTTTTTAACCAGAACCTTGGTAATAAAATGTTTAGACATTAATGGTATTAAATTTAATTATATGGTGAATAGTGATTGAAAATGGTACATATATGAAATTACTATACAAAATACATCAAAATTATTCTACTTCTTTATTTTTTTAATTAATTAAATTTTTGATTAGTTAATATAAAATATAATTAATGCAATTTATGGCACTATTTATATATTTTGGATTTAATGAAATAAAGGGAAAATGGAATTATAATATAATAACATTTAATGACATTAATTAATTATAATTAACTATTTATTTAATATAATACAAATATTCATCGAAAACTGATTAAATTTTTATAAATCAGTTATAATGAATTTTTTATTTCTGGAACAACAATTCTATCACTGTTACATAATAATTTAAGGTATTTGGGTTATGAATAAATTAAACATAAAATAATTGTAGAAAATAAATTAATTTTTTCATAAAACATTTATTTTCATTGTTAAATTATTTTTATCCCTGTGAAACTTTATAAGGAAAATAAAAATCTAAAATGCGAAATTATGTAGTTATAATTTCTTTAAAATAATAAAACTATTATGATGACACGAAGGTGGAAATTGATTCAAAATTTTAGAATCTATTATATATTTTTATGAAAACCATTAAAAAAGGATAATTGAATTTTTTTTATGGAGATTATTTGTCCTTATCTCAATGTTTTAACATCATTTCACCTATTTTACCCACATAAAAGTGACTAATAATTACATTGGTTACTATTAATAAGAAATGAACATTAAATGAAATTATATACCATGTTTTAATGAATTTATTGAAAATATTTAATCCTTTTTTTATTTTCAATTTCTATAATTTTAATAAATTTACATTAATATAAATATATAAAATAAATAGAAAACAAATTAGAAAAAGAATTTTTAATCCCAAAAATGATGTTATCATAAAATAAGGTATTTTTTAATCCTATGTAATTAATTTGAATTATTATAACCTATAATTATGTTTAAATTATATATATAATGTGTATTTAAATGAATTTATTTAAAAAATGGAATAATGGTGTTAATAAAATTATTATTTTTAACTATTCAAGTTAAAATAAATACATTCTAAAAAATCATAAAAACTATTTCTATGTTAATACTCACATGATTGATTCAAAATAAATATTCAATCCAAATAATAAAATTTTTAATTTTTTATAAACTAATTATAATGTATGCACAAAAAATTGAATAAAAACCATTTCTTGGAAAAAAAATATATTTAGTGAAATAAAATTACCCATAATTGTGTACATGTTTATTTTTTTATTACTAACTACTTTTGAATTATTTAAAAATATATTTTTTTTCACAAAGTATTTTTATTATTCATCATTATAATTTAACATCTCTGTTATAATATATCATTCTCCACTTTCAACTAAGCCAATTGTGTAAAGCTATCAAACAAAAACAATTTATGTAAAGAGAAAAACATCATTGAATATTACGGTGGTACACCATACCCCTTGAAATAAATATTCCCCTCACAATTTTAATTATCACTATATTAATTTGTATATCATGAAAAAAATTGATATATAACTAATATAAAACATATTATTTCAAATGTAAAGACCCAGAAATTCCAATGATTTTTTTTAATTTCTTTGGAATTTTACGAGTCTGTGGCTTCTGACGGCACTTGATTCTGAGGCTCGGTGTTCCCGGAATCAATTTCTAAAGTTTAGCTCGGGTACATCCAGAAAATGAACAATTGAGTTTTTCTATCTTTTAAACCGTTGCTCGGAATTGAAATCTGAGGACACCGATGAACTCGCAGCGCCGGTAATTGCTTAAGGGGACCTTTACCGCAGTTGCATTTTAAGTGGGTTGAGAATTATTATTTGGGGAATTAGTTTTAAATAAATAAAATTGTTGAACAATTTTATTTTGTAACCTTGGATGTTAAACCCTTCCATGGAAAGTTGTTGGTGGAGCCCACAACCACCCAACTTCCCATGTGTGGTTATTTGAGAGGTGGGGCCCACAAAATCCCCAACCTTTCATATTCCCCAAACTCTCTTAAACCCCCTTCTTTATCTTGTTAACTCCTCTAAAATTTTGTAACTCTTCCTCTCCTCTCTCTCTCTCTCATTAACTCTTGCCAACACACCTTAATTAATAATTTGAACCTATTCATATAATTAATTAATTTATTTAAATTTTTAAATTTAAATTTCTATTGTTAATAAAATAATATGATTGGCCTCTTATTTTACTTTGGCAGTGGTTGGGTAGGGGGTTTTGAGAGAGCTCTTGTGAAGAAGAAGAAGAAGAGAATTCCACTTTCGTTGAAGAATGATGCCTCTTCAATGAAGAATGTCGGTTCCACGTAGATCGACGACGTGCTTCCATTCCTTTCTCCACATCGAGGATATATAATATTGGTGAACTCACCAATAACGATAGTTCTTTTCGAACGTTGACAGAGCGACAATGCTTTCCGTGTCTATGATGACCAAACCATATTCGAGGTAGGGGAATCAAGTTCAATTTTAACGGATTAAAATTGTGCTTCGTTTGTCGTTGAACATCTTTCTTGTCCAACCTTTTGCTATCGCTTAACACGAAGGGCGCAGGCCGAAAAACACGGCCCGAAGACCCTCGATTTGATTCAGTTTATTGATGGAATTGGAAATCAAAGGCGGCACATGGAAGAGGCTGGTGGCATAAGGGCCGCAATCTCACACGCTAAGAAAAGCCGCAGCCAAGCATGCCCCGACGAAGGAAGAACGGAGCCATTGTGTCATACCGAGGATGCGGAACCCCGACCAGCATAGGCCGCGGTGGAGGAAGCTGGCGCCATCGCGCCGGCTGTGCAGCGGGAACTGCAGCCCGCATTGCGGGCCGATTCGGTGGAAGGGTCGGCTGGCCCGTCGGTCGGCCAGGCGGAGTAAATCCACGGCGCCAGGAGGGCACCACGTCGGAAGAGCGGCGACCCATCGTGTGGCCCACCTACATCATAAGGATGGATAGTTTGGGAAGGGCAGCACCACTTGGTGCCACCGGTTTGGATAGCTGAGGGGATGCGCACCTCGGACCGCTCGGCCAGCTAGCCTAGCCAGCCAGGCCGCGTGCCCAGCCGGGCCACACTCCACCGAGCTGCGCCAGGCCGGGTTGGCCCGGGCCGCGCCCCTTGTTGCCATGCCTCACCACTTTGGGATGGGACGGGCCCCTCGGGCCAGGCCGCGTGCCTCACCGTACCGGTCTGACCAATTTTCTGGGTCGGACCCTCCAAAACCGAGACGGCCCGACCCGTCAACCCATCGGGCCTAACGGACTAGGACCTTTATCACTTTAACGTGAATTTCATAAATACAATGCGTCTGGTCGACATTTTTTCTACAGTACTAGCACCCTTTTGACGAGGCAGTCCTTTTTCATTACACCTAGTGTGTTTTGGACGACATGGGAAAACTGCCTGGTTTGGAACGAGCGTAATTCCAACCCGGCCATCAGAGAAGAAACACTTATAACATAAGTATCGGACGTCTGATTGAAGTTCCTTAAACTATGTTGGATTCCTCTTGATCAAACGGTTCTTTTGGCATACTTCACCTGAGTTTTGGATGCAGTTGGAGTATGGCCGGGTTGGATTGTACCCGAAATCCAACCGGGCCCCTAGAACAGAAATGTTAATAACTCACAGACTGGGCGCCCGATTGACGTACCGTCTGTTGCACTAAGACCCCTATGACAAGTTAGTCCTTTGAGATACTCTTTGGTGGAACATCTTGACACTTGGAGTGTAGACCATTAGCTCATGGAGCGGATCCTCCCGGCGATGATCATACGGAGAATGGTGACCTTGTTGCTTGCTGAGACCTGATGACTACTTGTCCGATTCGTATCGGAGTGAATTGACTAGCCGAGTGGGGAGAACTAATGTTTTGGGGTGGAAGACACTTGGCAAAAGAGAACTACTTTGTTGGCGTAGCAGACCAATGGTACACGACAGGAGGAGTAGCTCTGTAGGCTAGTAGGGGGAGTGCTACTGTGTTGGGCCGGTAGACCCATGGCGGGGAGCACTACTGTGTTGGGATAGTATACCCACTGTACACAACAGTGGAGGGGTACCTCAATAGTCTAAGCATAGTGAGTAGAATCTCGGAGTCGATACGGGACTACTGCGCCTGACAGAGGAGGAGTTCTCCAGCAGTTATGTTTTCGCCATCGTGAATAAAAATCCTGGTTTCAGTTGAGTCAATGACCTTTGTGTTTTTCTCATGATTGAGATGGGTTACTAGATAACATAGGTATATATATGGAAATATACCTAAGTAAAGGTTATCTTTTTAGATCTTACTTGTTTGTTTATCCATGTTAGATTTAGTGAGACATTGAGGGTCTCGGGGTCCCTACTGAGTATCGTTATACTCACCCATGCACGGGCTATGCCTGCACCTCGTTGTATTGGATGTAGACGACAGAAAGTGCTGACGGAGGCCGAATGTACAAGGACTGGATGACACCTGGAGGTGGACCTCACGAAAAGTTGGTACCCATAGTTGGACCTCACGAAGAGTCGGTACCCGGAGTAGGTTGACAGACGAGGGCGCTGAGGAGGATATCTGTACCTACCCTTCAGGTAGGATCTGTGGTGGATGATCTATGAGTTGAGCTATATGTACCTACCCTTCGGGTAGGATCTGTGGTGGATGGTCTAGGAGATGCATGACACCTTCCAGTTTTTTTGTCTTTTACCTTGTACTTTACAGTTGGGCTTGTATTTACGGCCCCTTACTTTCAGCACTAATTTTGTTTCCAGTTTTACCTAGTGTTTTCTTCCGCTTTTTCTCTGGTTGAGTGAATTTTTTTAAAGAAAATGCCTTTCCAGTTATGGGGATTTACACCTTTGGTGCTAGTATCCAGCCCCTGGCTTATGGAAGGCGGGCTTGGGGTAGTTATGATTTGGGCCCCAGGGAACGGTTCATGACAAATTGGTGTCAGAGTGAGGTTTGTTCTACTGCAGAACTTAGGATTCTGGTATTTCTTTTCTGTGAAAAAATAGTGTTAAGGGTACTGAGTGTGGTCTATAGTTCAGGGAGTCCAGTGTCGATGCGGGCGGCCGACGTATCCATACACCAGGACCTTGACTTATGACTTCCTACTCAGTGCACAATAACACTGATTGTGTGTGTGTTTAAAAAAATTTCTTTTAAATCAACTCAAACCAGGTTAGATCACCGGGTATATTCTTTTGACCGTGTCACATCTATTTCCTTCAGGATGTCTTCACCCAGTCAGTCAGCGTGGGTACCGAGTGGAGAGAGTGATGACAACTCACCGGGCAGCGAGGCCTCAGTACAGGTCCCTCTTCTAGTTGAGACACCAGCGGAGAGTGCACGCCACTTGAGCGTGTTGCACGAGTTCCAGCGATAGAGGCCTCCGACGTTTCTAGGCGAGTCATATTTTCAGATGGCTGGGCACTGGCTAGAGTTTGTAGCATGAGCATTCTACATAGCTGGGACACCCGCTGACTTGATGGTGTACCGAGCTGTAAGTATAAGGCCCCATCCTTAAACCTTACTTAATCTGGAGTTATTACAAGATTACACATTGAGGATCTTTTCGGGTTTAGTGTTTTAGAGAATTAGATCATAAAACTTGCATTACATTCCACATATAAACAAAGTGGTTACATAAAGATAGTATTCTTCATTCCCATCAATGGAAACATATTTAAAATAAAACATGGATTCTTTCTTGACACATCCTTGACTCTATCATCTTATCATGTACCTTTCCCGTGACCTGTGAAAAACATTTCAAAAACTTGGGATGAGCATAAAAACTCAGTATGGGTTATAAAAAAAACATGGAAAGGAAACATGAGTTCATATATACATAATAATGAAATCATACTTTACCCATAAAACATAGGCACTTTATCATACCTCATAAAATCATGAATAAATCATAGAAATCATAAGGCATAAAGGTAACTTGAGGCATTCATAACATTCTTACGTAGGGAGTAACCCTCTTGGTTACGTTTGGAATACCCATCACAATATATTCCCTAAATCACTTCGTAGAAACCTTAACGTTTCACCACTTCGCGTTACCCAATGCATTGGAGAGCTATATCGGGCTCACCCGCCCTTAGATTATCACGCAACCACCCGTCTTCATAATAATTCCCAAGAACCATAACATAATCGTATCACATAAAACATGTATAAAGGAAACATAACATTTCCACATTTCAATCACAAGATATCAATACAACACAAAAAAAATTGTGAAAACCATTTTCAATGCCAAAATAAAAGAAAAGTAAAACATGGTATTTATTTTTCTTTTAAAAAGAAGGTATGGCTTGTAGAGGAAGCTGGAACTTAAATAACGGTCACGACGGCGGGGAAGTCGTTGTTGCCACATACGTACGACAAAAACATTCTCTTTTGTCGTTTAGTAAACGCTTTGTATAAAAAATATTCCTTTTGAATAAACGTAAAAGTCAAAGGGGTTTATACACTGTATAAAAGAAAGTTGTGTATAAAATAAAATATGCCTCAATGAAAGGAGATTGAGACGAAGTCCCATACCTCATATCCGACTTGACCCGACCATTCTTTAATCTCCTGAATAATAAACTTGAGTTAATCTCTACTTGCTTATGAACCTTTTTCAAGTTCATTATTCCTTTTATACCATGTTATGAACATCATGTAATCATTTAATTTAATAATGTTCATTTTGTCGGTATTTGGTTCTTAAGTCAAAAATAGACTTCTTACACATACATGTTATTAATTTGGTCAAAGGTTCGTTATATCCAGAATGATATTAATTATTTGGATAACATATATATCATATATATTCATCATATACATGTATTTATAATATTAAATCACATTCAGAGGTAAGAAATGAAATGCACCGTTCATGGAGACGGTAAGCCGTACGTACGCATGAATGCTACTTCCATTTCTATTTCATATTTTCTAGAATGGAATCATAATTATATAAGAGTATATTATAATTCCAGTAAAATAACATATATAATATCCTTAACTTCATCTTTTACGCATCCCAGATATGGTTTTAACGAATCAAATCACTTTCAGGGGGCGGTAGTCCGCACTTCCTAAGATGAAGATATCGTGTTTACCCATATTGGGAACCATAAATGTATTCCAAAAATGAAAAAAAAACAGAAGCTTAAGGAAAACATAAACATATTATATATCATATATAAAAATAGTGACATCATAATGGCCACCTTTGAAGGTGTTAAATGAGTATTGAACAATCATCGTTTCGGGAGGCAGAATTTCGCCATCCACGGAAACCGTATGTTCTTTAACCATTTGATGTAGTTTTGTGAGAGTGTAGCTCAAATAAATATTATAAAAACATCCTAGTATATTTAAGATACTGTTGTTGTTACAAAAGAAGTAAATAAAAAGAGTTTGGGGGGTTGGAGAAACAAAATAAAACAAATGAACATGAGAGAATGAATTACCTTTAAAAGTGTAACTCCTTTTGATTTGAGCCTAAAGGCTTCCTTTGAAAGGATTCTGCCCAAAGGGAATCCTCTATGATGAGGAGAGGGATGTGGAGAGAGTAAATGGGCAGGGTTTGGACGAGCCAAAGGCTTGAGGAGTGTGTGAAATGAGGTAGAGGTGGGGGCCTTTTATAAGAGGAGAGGAGGGGCACTTTTGGAAAGTAATGAAATATTACTTTATTTGAAAATGTGTTTCGGTTTTAAAAGGTCCCACATTGATATAATTCGTGGATAAGGTGATAAGGGTTATAAATCCACTCATCCAATTGGTTTAGGACATGTTTAGTTCATAGATTTTACATTATCATTCCATTTTATTTAAATCGTCAAATAATGATGTCATCGCTGCATCATTATTATATCATAAATAATTTAATTTTTTTAATGTCTAAAAATTATAAAAAAAAATACTATGATGTAGGAAATCTTTTTATCTTTCCAATGACTATTTATAATCAAAAATATGATCTTTATAACCCCATGTAAAAATTGTTTTTCTAAAACATATTATGTTTGTGTCGTTTTTACTTTTACATTAAATAAAAAGTTTTTTATGTCATTTCACAACCAAAGTGGATCCATGGGGTCCCCAAGTTGACCCATGGCTTGTCTTGGTCGTCCATGACACAAACAATGAGGGTAGGACCTGTGTCAAGCTCATCTTCTTTTATTAAAGCATTATTTTTACCTTAAACTACAATAATTACCACTAATCGCGATTAAGAACTTAATAAGTTACTATTCACCAAAAAATTATTATAATCTCATTGAACCACATTTTACTTCTTAATGAAAACCATGTATATCGGATTTTTGAAATTCAAAACACAATGATGGAAAAATTTCATTTAAACAGAAAATCAGTCTTTATAAGTACCACTTAGTGGTTTCACTATTCATCAAAAATTGAAGTTTTTCAGAAAATCACCAAAAATTCACCCTAAGCTATATTTGATATTAAGAATTCAAAAGTGAAGTCTATTTTAAAAAATTCAAAACATATAAGTCACAGTAATTAATTTAATAATTAATTCCCGCGATCAGAGAAAATAGCGTGTTTTTATGAAATAATAAGTATCAAAAGATTGACACTAGTTTAAGTCCAATTTCAAAGTGAAATTGATTCCAATGACCACCATTGGATTAAATGGTAAAAATATATTCATATTACACATTAAGACCAATTCAAAAGATAATCTAATCATATAAATAAATTAGATTAAAAAGCAGTTTTGATGTAAAATGCAGTATTTTTCACTATTCATTAAAAAATGAACATTGTCAAAAAATACCAAAAAATCACACAAAGTAAATTTTGATGTCCCAATAATAAAGAATAAGTTTATTTTGACAAACATAGTTTAAAAAGTGTCTAAAGATAGATTTAAAAAGGGTTTTCGATCATAAGGCAGTAAAACAATCTTTTATGAATATTAGTGTATTCCATGCTTAAGATTGGATTTATTTTCATTTTAAGCCTCTAAAACACTATCTTAATCATTAATAGACATAGATAAAAATATATATTATTCATTACTTACTTGGGATGTTACATCCTTCCCCCCTTTAGAAAATTGCGGCCCCGAAATTTATTTACTTATCGAATAAATGGGGGTACTTATCCCTCATTGCATTTTCAGATTCCAATGTTGCCTCTTCAATCATGTGGTTTTTCCACAAAACCTTTACCTGGTGAATCACTTTATTCCGTAACACTTGCTCCCTGTGGTTAAGAATCTGGACCGGTTGTTCCTCATAATATAGGTTCTCTTCCATCTGAACTACCTCTGGACTCAAAACATGATATGGATCTGGAATATACTTTCTCAACATCAAAACGTGAAAAACATTGTGTACCTGAGATAAACTCGAGGGTAAAGCCACTCGGTACGCAACTGATCCAACTCTCCCTAGAATTTTTTATGGTCCAACGAACCTTGGACTCAACTTTCCTTTCTTACCAAATCTCATCACACTTTTCCAAGGAGAAACCTTGAGAAATACATGATCACCTACCTCGAAAGATAGATCCTTCCTCCGGTTATCTGCATAACTCTTCTGCCCACTCTGAGCTGTTCTCATGTGTTTCTGAATCAGCTGAACTTTTTCTGCCATCTCTTCTACCAATTATGGTCCCATCAACTTCCTTTCACCCACATCATCCCAGAAAGCTGGAGTTCGACACCGTTTTCCATATAATACCTCAAATGGAGCCATCTGTATACTGGAATGAAAACTGTTATTATATGAAAATTCAACCAAAGAAAGATGTTGGTCCCAACATCCCTGATAATCCATAGAACAAGCTCGTAGCATATCCTCCAATGTCTCGATTGTTCGTTCTGACTGCCCATCTGATTGAGGATGAAAAGCTGTATTAAAATTTAATTCAATACCCAACGACTTCTGAAGGCCTTTCCAAAAGTTAGAAGTAAACCTGGGATCACAATCTGATACAATGGAGAGAGGAACTCCATGTAACCTGACTATCTCTTTAAGATACAAATGGGAAAGTTGATCAAGAGAGAAAGTATCTTGTATAGCAAGGAAATGAGCATATTTGGTCAAGCGATCAACAATAACCAAAATTGCATTATTACCTCGAGATGTCTTCGGTAATCCAACAACAAAGTCCATGGATATATTCTCCCATTTCCACTCTGGCACTGGTAAAGGATGAAGCATCCCTTTCGGTAACTACCGCTCTGCTTTAACCTGTTGACATGTCAAACACTTCACAGTAAAATCAGCAATGTCTCTTTTCATTCCATCCCACCAGTAATACTCCCGAAGATCTCTATAAATCTTAGTACTGCCCAGATGAACTGAAAACGGAGAACTATGAGCTTTACATAACAACTCTCTCTTCAACTGTGAATCACAAGGCACACACAATCTCTTCCCAAATCTCAAAACACAATCATTATCGATGTTGAATTCAGGAAACTTACCTTTCTGAACCAGCTCTACCTTTTTATGCAACTCACTGTCTTGCTTCTGTGCTTGCTTGATTATATCTGATAGAGATGATCTCACTGATACCTGAAACAAAGCAGAAGGACTTCCTGCACCAACAACTTCTATGCCAAAGTTCATCAAATCCTTAACCAAAGGATCACGTTCCAAATGCAACATTGTTAATGAAGCATTACTTTTTCGACTCAAAGCATCAGCCACTTTATTTGCTTTTCCCGGATGGTAATGAACTGTAAAATCATAATCCTTGATTAATTCTAGCCATCTCCTCTGTCTCATGTTTAACTCTTTTTGAGTGAATATATACTTTAAAATTTTGTGATCGGTATATATTTCACACTTTACTCCATACAAATGATGCCTCCAAATTTTTAAAGCAAAAACAACAGCAGCTAATTCCAAATCATGTGTAGGGTAATTTACCTCATGAGTTTTCAACTGTCGTGAAGCATAAGTAATTACCTGATCATTCTGCATTAGGACGCAACCAAGTCCTTTCAATAAAGCATCACTGTATATAACAAACTCACCATTCCTGGAAGGTAGTGCCAAAACTTGAGCATTCACCAATCTTCTTTTCAATTCCTGAAAACAATCATCACATTCTTTTTTCCAGATAAACTTAACACCCTTCCTAGTTAGCTTAGTCATTGGACTAGATAACCGTGAAAAATTTCTAACAAACCTTCAGTAATAGCCCGCCAAACCAAGGAAGCTACGAATCTTGGTTACATTTGTGGGTCTTGGCCATTCTTCCACAACTTTTGTTTTTGAAGGATCAACAGTTATTCCATCTTTAGAAACAATGTGACCAAGGAAAGAAATTTGTTGCAACCAAAAATCACACTTGCTAAATTTCCTATACAGTTTCTTTTCTTTTAAGGTTTGCAAGATAACCCTTAAATGTCTTTCATGCTCCTCTTTACTTTTAGAAAACACCAAAATATCATCAATGAAAACCACCACAAACTTATCCAAGAACTCATGGAAAATTCTATTCATTAAGTCCATGAATACAGAAGGTGCATTGTTTAGCCCAAAAGGAATTACTACAAATTCATAATGGCCATATCTCGTACGGAACGCGGTCTTCGGAATATCTGCCTCCTTTACCTTCAGTTGATTGTACCCCGATCTCAGGTCAATCTTTGAAAAAGAACTGAGCTCCCTGGAGCTGATACAACTTCATTTGATGGCCTGACATCTGCTGAAGTAGTTGCAATGGATTTCACCACCCCTTTCTGCTTGTAGTCTAACTGCTTCCCATCACTCAAGCTCTTTGTCGGACACTCGTTTTCATAGTGACCCATCTCATTTCACTTATAACATTTCACTAACTGTAAATAAAATTTGTTCTTACCTTCACCTTGATCCTTTTCAGTGCAATCACGAGCCTTATGTCCCATATTACCACATCGGTAGCACTTTCCAGAATTCAGAAGACATTACCCAACATACCTTTTTCCACATTTATCACAAACTGGAAACTTAGTTCTCTTACCATCAGACTTTTTTGAAGAATTCTTACCCTTCTCCTGCCACCTCGGTCTCTTCTTCTGCTGGTTGTTATAGAACACTTGGTCATCGGTAAACTCCATTTCCACCATCTCAGCACATCGAACAAGCTTTTCATAACTTTTAAACTCACGAGAAGCTAATGCCCTTCGATATTTTGTCTTTAATCCTGAGTAAAAACGATTGATTTTACTGTCAAGGTCTCGGATAAAATTTGGAGCATACCTTGCCAATCGAGTGAACCTTTCTTCATAGGCAGCCACTGAGTCTTCCTCTTGGCTCAATTCCAAGAATTTTTTTTCCATCCTAAGTCGAATAGCCTTAGGAAAATACTTCTCAAGAAACATACCTTTGAATTCATCCCAGTCAAGAGCATCAATCTCATCGGCGTCCCTGATATTTTTAACCATAGACCACCACTGATCTGCTTCACCCTCTAAACGGTAAATAGCAAGACTAACCTTTTTATTGTCTGAACACCCCATGACATCAAAAATCTTCTCCAGTGATTTAATCCACCCTTCAGCTAGCACAGGGTCAGATGATCCTCTGAATGATGGTGGATGTTGCCTCATGAAATGTTCCACCACTGACATGTTCCTCTGCGGTTGATCTGGCTGATCTCGTGCATGGATACCACCACCATTTATCGCTTGAGTCAACTGCGCCATTACTGCAACAAACTGTTCAGTTCCAATTCTGACCATTTCTGGATGCTGATTCGGAAGGTTATTTCCTTCTGTATGCCTTCCTAGCACTGCTTCCTTGTTTCCTCTGCGGAAAACCATTCTGAACAAACATGTCTTAGATAAAGCAACATGGCAATCTTCAAATGCTATATCATTTAAAAAAAAAGAAAAAAATTTGGATAATCATTTAATAGAATTATAACTCCTAATGTTATCTAATCCGACCTTTGATTCCAACTATAAGGCCCTAACCTTAAACCTTACTTAATCTTGAGTTATTACAAGATTACACATTGAGGATCATTACGGGTTTAGAGTTTTAGAGAATTAGATCATAAAACTTGCATTACATTCCACATATAAAAAAAGTAGATACATAAAGATAGTATTCTTCATTCCCATTAATGGAAACATATTTAAAATAAAACATGGATTCTTTCTTGACACATCCTTGACTCTATCATCTTATCATGTACCTTTCCCGTGACCTGTGAAAAACATTTCAAAAACTTGGTATGAGCATAAAAACTCAGTATGGGTTATAAAAAAACATGGAAGGGAAACATGAGTTCATATATACATAAGAATGAAATCATACTTTACCCATAAAACATAGGCACTTTAACATACCTCATAAAATCATGAATAAATCATAGAAATCATAAGACATAAAGGTAACTTGAGGCATTCATAGCATTCTTACGTAGAGAGTAACCCTCTTGGTTACGTTTGGAATACCCATCATAGTATATTCCCTAAATCTCTTCGGAGAAACCTTAACGTTTCACTCCTTCGCGTTTCCCAGTGCATTGGAGAGCTATATCGGGCTCACCCGCCGTTAGATTATCACGGAACCACCCGTCTTCATAATAATGCCCAAGAACCATAACATAATCGTATCACATAAAACATGCATAAAGGAAACATAACATTTCCACCTTTCAATCACAAGATATCAATACAACACACAAAAATTGTGAAAACCATTTTCAATACCAAAATAAATGAAAAGTAAAACACGGTATTTATTTTTCTTTTAAAAAGAAGGTATGGCTTGTAGAGGAAGCCGAAACTCAAATAACGGTCACGACGGCGGGGAAGTCGTTGTCGCCGCATATGTACGACAAAAACATTCCCTTTTGTCGTTTAGTAAACGCTTCGTAGAAACAATATTCCTTTTTAATAAACGTAAAAGTTAAAGGGGTTTATACACTGCATAAAAGAAAGTTGTGTATAAAATAAAATATGCCTCAATGAAAGGAGATTGAGATGAAGTCCCATACCTCGTATCCGACGTGACCCGACCGTTCTTTAATCTCCTGAATAATAAACATGAGTTAATCTCTACTTGCTTATGAACCTTTTTCATGTTCATTATTCCATTTATACCATGTTATGAACATCATGTAATCATTTAAGTTAATAATGTTCATTTTTTCGGTATTTGGTTCTTAAGTCAAAAATAGACTTCTTACACTTACATGTTGTTAATTTGGTCAAAGGTTCATTATATCCAGAATGATATTAATTATTTGGATAACATATATATCATATATATTCATCATATATATGTATTTAAAATATTACATCACATTCAGAGGTAAGAAATGAAATGCATCGTTCATGGAGACGGTAAGTCGTACGTACACATGAACGCTACTTCCATTTCTATTTCGTATTTTATGGAATGGAATCATAAAGATATAAGAGTATATTATAATTCCAGTATAATAACATATATAATATCCTTAATTTCATCCTTTACACATCCCACATATGGTATTAATGAATCAAATCACTTTCAGGGGGCGGTAGTCCTCACTTCCTAAAATGAAGATATCGTGTTTACCCATAATGGGAACCATAAAATTATGCCCAAAATTAAAAAAACAGAAGCTTAATGAAAACATAAACATATTATATATCATATATAAAAATAGTGACATCATAATGGCCACCTTTGAAGGTGTTAAATGAGTATTGAACAATCATCGTTTCGGGAGGCAGAATTTCGCCATCCACGGAAACCGTATGTTCTTTAACCATTTGATGTAGTTGTGTGAGAGTGTAGCTCAAATAAATATTATAAAAACATACTAGTATATTGAAGATACTGTTGTTGTTACAAAAGAAGTAAATAAAAATATTTTAGGGGGTTGGAGATACAAAATAAAACAAATGAACATGAGAGAATGAATTACCTTTAAAAGTGTAACTCCTTTTGATTTGAGCCTAAAGGCTTCCTTTGAAAGGATTCTGCCCAAAGGGAATCCTCTAGGATTAGGATAGGGATGTGGAGAGAGTAAATGGGCAGGGGTTGGACGAGGCAAAGGCTTGAGGAGTGTGTGAAATGAGGTATAGGTGGGGGCCTTTTATAAGAGGAGAGGAGGGGCACTTTTGGAAAGTAAAGAAATATTACTTTATTTGAAAATGTGTTTCGGTTTTAAAAGGTCACACATTGATATAATTCGTGGATAAGGTGATAAGGGTTCGAAATCCACTCATCCAATTGGTTTTGGACATGTGTAGTTCATATATTTTACATTATATTTCCATTTTATTTAAATCGTCAAATAATGATGTCATCGCTGCATCATTATTATGTCATAAATAATTTAATTTATTTAATGTCTAAAAATTATAAAAAAATACTATGATGTAGGAAATCGTTTTATCTTTCCAATGACTATTTATAATCAAAAATATGATCTTTATAACCCAATGGAAAAATTGTATTTGTAAAACATATTATGTTTGTGTCATTTTTACTTTTACATTAAATAAAAAGTTGTTTATGTCATTTCCCAACCAAAGTGGATCCATGGGGTCCCCAAGTTTACCCATGGATTTTATTGGTCGGCCATGACACAACCAATTAGGGTAGGACATGTTTCAAGCTCATATTATTTTATTAAAGCATTATTTTTACCTTAAACTACACTAATTACCACTAATCGCGATTAAGAACTTAATAAGTTACTATTCACCAAAAAAATTATTATAATCACATTGAACAACATTTTACTTCTTAATGACAACCATGTATGTCAGATTTTTGAGATTCAAAACACAATGATGGAAAAATTTCATTTAAACGGAAAATCCGTCTTTATAAGTACCGCTGAGTGGTTTCACTATTCATCAAAAATTGAAGTTTTTCAGAAAATTACCAAAAATTCACCCTAAGCTATATTTGATATTACGAATTCAAAAATGAATCCTATTTTACAAAATTCAAAACATATAAGTCACGTTAATTAATTTAATAATTAATTCCCGCTGTCAGAGCAAATAGCGTGTTTTTATGAAATAATAAGTATCAAAAGATTGACACTAGTTTAAGTCCAATTTCAAAGTGAAATTGATTCCAATGACCAGCATTGGATTAAATGGTAAAAATATATTCATATTACACATTAAGACCAATTAAAAAGATAATCTAATCATATAAATAAATTAAATTAAAAAGCATTTTTGATGTAAAATGCAGTATTTTTCACTATTCATTAAAAAAATGAACATTGTCAGAAAAATACCAAAAATTCACACAAAGTAAATTTTGATGTCCCAATCATAAATAATAAGTTTATTTTGACAAACATAGTTTATAAAATTGTCAAAAGATAGATTTAAAAAGGGTTCTCCATCATAAGGAAGTAAAACAATCTTTTAAGAATATTAGTGTATTCCATGCTTAAGATTGGATTTATTTTCATTTTAAGCCTCTAAAACACTATCTTAATCATTAATAGACATAGATAAAAATATATATTATTCATTACTTAATTGGGATGTTACGGTAAGTCTCTTTCAGGGAGCAGCTGAGAGGTGGTGGAGCCCGATGCTCTAGTTTTGCGATGAGACGACCTTCACCTGGGGAAACATCAAGACTTTTTTCAAGGTGGAGTTTGTACCAGAGACTCTACACTCTAAGTGTTCTCAGGATCCGTTTCCCTTTCCACAAGGTTTTCCGACTGTAGCGGAGTCTTCTACAACAGGAAGTAGACAGATGACGCAGAAGTCCAAGTGGACTAGGCCAACAGCTGGGCGACCACGGGATACAGGTTCGTTTGTGCGAGGCACACGAAACAGGGCTAACCATATGAGGAGCAGGAAGTGCTATGCATGCGACAAGCAGGGTCACTTGGCTTGAGACTGCCCGACCTGTCTAGCTGACGAGGAGCAGGCAGAAGATGAACCTACCAGACCGGGGTAGAGGAGTTGGCCGTACAACCGGTGGTGTATGATGCTTCGAGGGTGGACACCACCACCAATAGGAGGTCCACCCCGACTGCAGGGAATGGGTGGATATGGGAGAGAAAAACATCAGGGAGATGAATCATATGACTATGGAACTCCGAAACTAGGTGGACCGGATTGGGGCTAGTTCCAGGAATTGAGGCCTTTGTTCTTGTGCTTCTAGTTTCTATGTTGTTGTTGTTGTGTTTGCTTTGTGTCTTTGTACTTCGAGCTGTAGTAATAAAAGACACATATCTTTTTGATGTTTACTTACCTGTCATTTTCGTATGGTTGATACTAAGAGGTTTCAGTTATAACTCTTGACTTGAGCCTCACTTGTGAGATTCCTACTAGAGGAGACCCAATAACCATGCACTGATGCCGACTGTGTGACTCAACCCTTGGAGGTGAGAGTAACGGTTGGATCTCTTAGTAGAAGCGTCGAGGCCTTACGACGTCATTCAAGACATGAATTGTACCATTCATGTCAGGATTTACTATATTAGGTGAGGAGTGTGGTTTATCCAGGGGAAGAGACCTGATTTATCTTTTCGGCAGAGGAGAAATATATGCATCTCTTTGGTAGAACATAGACGAAGAAGGGTGGAGATGAGTTCTTACAATTGGCTAGTCTCACCCATTATTCTTTGAGAGAACTATTTACGGTTCTATCCAACTTAATACTCTCATGTGTATCTTCTCCCGAAATGACCTGAACCTGAGATAGTAGTGATGACTTGAGTTCCTCCAAGACTATGACTTCGAATTAGCCTATTCTCCTGGGGAGGAGAACGTTGTAGCAGTTTCTCTTAGTAGGAGATCAGGCATTTAGCTGTTGGGAGAGGCGAGATAGTAACTGGCTACATATCAAGTATCCTTTGTGGATATGGATGGAGTCAACACATGTAGAACCAGAGATGGTTTAGGTTACGATGGAGAAGGTGCAGATCATCCAGGATCGGATGAAGACTACACAGAGTAGACAGAAGCCATATGCTGATAGAAGAAGAGACCCATGGAGTTCGAGGATGGCGACCTCATATTTATATGGGTGTCACCTCGACGAGGTCTACAGAGATGTGGCCGAGGCAGAAAGTTATCTGTGAGGTTCATCTGACCTTTTATGTCCTCAGCAGGGTGGGTGAGGTGGCTTACCGTTGGCCATTCCACCTCAGTTGCATCGGGCGCACGACGTCTTACACTTAACTCAGCCGAGGAGATACGTGCACATCCCTTCACACATCATCGACCATAGGGTGGTGGAAATTGATTACGGGGAAGCTTTCACGGGGTTCCAATAGAGGTTGAGGGTCGATAGGAGTGTGTCCTACAGAGACGGTCGATTCCTCTTATGCGCTTTCACTGGCAGCACAGGAACCTCCAAGAGAGCACGTGGAAGCGGGAGGCTCAGTTAAATGCTCAGTACCACTTTTTTTTTCCCAAGTGTGTGTTGAAACATTACGGGGACGTAAAGCCTTGAAGTCAGAGTAATGTAAAGACCCCGAAATTTCAAATAGAATATTTTATTAATTTCTTTGTAATTTTACGATACTATGGATTCTAACGGCACTTGATTCCGTGGATTGGTGTGCCCATAATCAATTTCTTAAGTTTATCTTGGATACGTCCAGTAAACGAAGGAGCGGGTTTTTCTATATTTTGAACCGATACTCGGAATTGAAATCTGAGGGCACTGATGAACTCGCAGTGTCGGTAATTCTTAAGGGGACCTTTACTGCAGTTGCGTTTTTAGCAGGATGAGAATTATTATTTGGGGAATTAGTTTTAAATAAATAAAATTGTTGAAAAATTTTATTTTGTAACCTTGGGAGTTAAACCCTTCCACGGGAAGTTGTTGGTGGAGCCCACAACCGCCCAACTTCTCACGTGTGATAATAGGAGAGGTGGGGCCCATAGGATCCCCAACCTTTCAGTTTCCCCAAACTCCCATAAACCCCATTATTTATTTTGTTAACTCCACTTAAAATGTGTAACTCTGCCTCTCCTCTGTCTACCTTATTAAATCTTTCGAACACACCTTAATTAATAATTTTAACCTATTCAAATAATTAATAAAGTGATTTAAATTTTGAAATTTATACTTCTAGTGTTAATAAAATAATAGGATTGGCCTATTATTTTACTTTGGAACTTGTTGGGTAGGGGATATTTTGGGAGATCTCTTGTAAATAAGAAGAAGAATAGAATTCCACTTTCATTGAAGAACGACGCGTCTTCAATGAAGAATGACAGTTCCACGAAGATCGATGATGCGGTTTCATTCCTTCCTCCGCTTCAAGGGAGGAAATATAATCATGGGGAACTCTCCAATGACGATAGTTCTTTCTTGATGTTGACAGAGTGACATCACTTTCTGTGTCTATGGAGAACGAACCATATTTGAGGTAGGGGAATCAAGTTCAATTTCCATGGATTAAAATTGTGCTTCGTTTTTCGTTGAACATATTTCTTGTATAACCTTTTGCAATCGCTTAACATGGAGGGTGAAGGCCGAAAAAACATGGCTCGATAACCCTCGGTTTTATCCTGTTTATTGAAGGAATTGGTGATCAGAGGCGGAACATGGAAGAGGCCGGTGGCGCAAAGGCCGCTGTCGCACACGCTATGAAAATCCACGATAAAGAAAGCCACGACGAAGGGAGAACGACGTCGTTGCGTTGTGTCGGGGATGTAGAATCGCGGCCAGCATAGGCCACTGCGGAGGAAGTCGCATCGTCTTGTTGACTGTGCAACAAGAACCGCGGCCCGCATTACAGGCCCCTTCAGTGGAAGGACCGGTGCGTCCGTCGGCCTGCCGGGCAAAGGGGAGCCGCGTTGCCAGGAGGGCGCCACGCTGGAAAACCGATCGGCCAATCGGCTGGCCGGGCAGAGAAAATCCACGGTGCCAGGATGGCGCTGCGCTGGAACAGCTGGGGCCCGCCATGTGGGCTTCTTGCACCAGAAGGATGGCCGGCCTAGCTGTCCGGTTTGGGAAGTGCGGCGCTGCTTTGCACCGCCAGTTCGGAAAACCAATGAGCCACACCCCTCGGACCTCTTGGCTATTTGCCCTAGCCCACCAGGCCATGCGCCAACCCGGGCCCCACCCAGTCGGGCCGCACCCAGCCGAGCCGCAGCGGGCCGGGCCAGGCTGCGCCTCTTCGGGCTGGGCAATGCCACTTTAGGCCAGGCCACGCCCCTCGGGCCTAGCCACGCGACTCACCGTGCTGGTCCGACCCCTTTGTCGGGTCAGACCTTCCAAAACCGAGACGACCCAACCCGTCAACCCATCAATCCAAACGGACCGGGCCCTTTTTCACTTAAACATGAATTTTGTAAAGATCGGGCGTCCGATCCATGCGCTGTCCGTGGCACTAGGAACCTTGCGACGAGGCAGTCCTTTCGCGTTACTCTTAGTGAGTTTTGGACGACTTTGCAAAACGGCCGGGTTTGGAATGAGTGCAATTCCAACTGGTCCCTTAGAGAGAAAATGGTTATAACATAAAGACCAGACATTTTATTGATGTTCCATAGACTATGTTGGATTCCTCTTGATGAGACGGTTCTTTTGGCATACTTCACTTGAGGTTTGGACGTTGTTGGAGTATGGCCGGGTTGGATTGTACCAGAAATCCAACCGGGGCCGTGGAACATAAATGCTAATAACTCACAGACCGAGCGTCCAATTGACGTACCATATGTTGCGTTTATACCCCTATGACGAGGCGGCCCTTTGAGATGCTCTTTCATGGAACATAATGACAGTTGGAGTGCCGACCAGTAGCTCGTGGAGCAGATTCTCCTGGAGACGAGCTAAGGAGTACAGTGACCATGTAGTTGGCTGAGACCTGATTACTGCTTGTCTGATTCGTATCGTAGTGACTTCAATAGCCTAGTGGGGAGAACTACTATGTTGGGGTGGAAGACCCATGGCGGAGGAGCACTGCTATGTTGGGGTGGTAGACCCGCGATACTCGACATGAGGAGTACCTCTGTAGGCTAGTAGGGGGAGTGCTACTGTGTTGGGGCGGCAGACCCAAGGTGGGGAGCACTACTATGTTGAGGTGGAAGACCCACAATACTCGACAGTGGAGGAGAACCTCAGCAGTCTAAGCTTAGTGAGTAGCACCTCATATTCGAGACAAGACTACTGCACTCGACAGAGGAGTTCTCTAGCAGACGTGTTTTCGTCATCATGAATAAAAATTATGGTTTGAGCTGATTCAATGACCTTTGTTTTTTCCTCATGATTGAGTTGTGTTACAAGATAACATAAGTATATTTATGGGCATATAACTAATTAAATTTTATATGTTGAGAACTTACTTTTTTGGTTCTCTTTGTTGGATTTAGTGAGACCTTGAGGGTTTCGGGGTCCCTACTGAGTATCGTTATAGTCACCCCTACACGGGCTATGCCCGCACCTCGTTGTGTTGGATGTAGACGACGAACAACGCTGACAGAGGCCGAGTGTACAAGGATGGTCAACACCTGGTGGTGGACCTCATGACAAGTCGGTACCCAGAGGTGGACCTCACGACGAGTCGGTACCCGGAGGTGGTCCTCACGACGAGTCGGTACCCGGAGGAGGTTGACAGACGAGGTCGCTGAGGAGGCTATCTGTACCTACCCTTTAGGTAGGATCTGTGGTGGATGGTCTAGGACTTGTTCTATCTGTACCTACCCTTCAGGTAGGATCTGTGGTGGACTATCCACAAGCTGCTTAACACCTTCTAGCTATTTTTCCTTTTACCTTGTACTATACAGTTGGTTTGTATTTCCGGCCCCTTACTTTCATCACTACGTTTGTTTTCAGTTTTTCCTAGTGATTTCGTCCCCTTGTTCTCTGGTGGTGTGAGTTTTTTTAATGGCAATGCCTTCATAGTTATGGGGATTTATTCCTTTGGTGCCAGTCTCCAGCCCTTGGCCTATGGAATGTGGGCTTGGGGTAGTTACGATGTGGGTCCCGGAGAACGGGTCTCGACATCAAAATTATATATTTCTAAAACCAAGAATGTATCATTATATAATTCATGAATTTTTAATTAAATACCTTGATAGGTGAGTGAAAAATTCAATATAATATAAGACATTTTATCTATAATATGACTTAAAGAAATCATTTATAGTCCTATTGGATAATAAAATATAACATACTATATTAATTTCAATAATATTTTCATAATTTCTTCCAATGATTGTACTTAGATCAACATCCTATCTAGGATTCATATCATATTAAAAATTATTATTAACCCTGATGAAATGTATTTCCATTCCATATTACTAAAGTTGACATTAAACATACTATAATATCTACAAAATAATGATATGTCCCTCCACCCGTCACTTCATATTTACCAAAACTACACAGATTTTCAAAAGAGAGAAAAGATGAATAAATATTCACACATAAATCTCAAAAATCACTATAAAATACAGAAATATAATGTTAACCCATTTTATAATTAAATAATATTATAATTATTCAAAAATAAAATAGGAAAGAATTTCAACCCAAATATTACATTGGTTTCATCACGTAATCTTCCATGTTCAACATAACAATTATCTCTAAAAAAATCTATTTCTTATTAGGTAATGTACCAATAAAATCATATTATATAATCATATACAATCTAAAATATTAGACTCAAATCAAAATATTTATTTAATCATTATAAATCTAAAATATATTTATATATGATTCCAAAAAATAACACTGAATTATTGATCATGTTTACTTTCTCAATATTAATATTCTCTTTATCCAATATAAATATTTATATCTCAATATCAAGTATATATATATTTATGTATACATGAATTATTTGATTACCTTAAATTTCACCATAATACTAATGATCTTTTTCTTGGTAATCGGTATGATAATTCATGTTCTTTTTAAAAAAATAACTATAAACTACTATAGTACAATCCATTGTTTTTTATATCTAGAATATCATTTAGAAAATAAATCTATAACATAATTATCAAATTATAGTACAAAAAAACTCAATAATTTCACAACTTTAAAAATATATTATTAAATTATTTTCATATTATTCATTAATATGTTCATTCTTTCATATTTAATCTACAGTCTCTTCACCATAAACTGTGAAACATTTACCCTTGAATCATTTTTAATCCTATTCTCTATAATTATATGTATTCCTACAATTTACATTATGCCCATAATAACCATATTTAAAACCTTCATCCATAGAAGATGACATGTAGATAAAATTATTTCTAGTATATTTCTTAACCAATATTTTCCTTTCTCATTACAAAATAATATCTTATTTACATCATTTTCTAAAAATAAATCATTTTCTAGTTCCTTATTGGACATTCCTTTGAGTGACACATTCTAGATTTTAGATATCTATGAAATTGAATATATATTCCTCTATGGTCATTATCACATGTAGTTGTGTAAATATACATTTTTATGTCATTAGGTGTGCCAAGAAACTCAAATAGGTTTAAATCATAATTAATAAATCTAGATAGTTAGTTAGGAATAAAAACATGATTTATCCCTCCTACTTATATATTAGTTGTCTTCCCATTTCATTTTTCATGAGTTTATTTGATAACATCATACCTTTAGGTATAATAAATTGACAAAAAACATATTTCATAATATAAGAATCATTAAATAGTAATCCGAGTGATATATCATATTATCATGAATATAATTAATGAGATGTCCTAAATTAGGACCCCCACTAACCAGATTATGGAACCTATAAGTTCACCCCATAACTCATTCAACTCATCATCAGTTTTCTTATATTAAATACGCTAACTCAAATATAATGGTTCATTAAGAAAATGTGAATTAACCAAAGAACATAAAATGGGAGCATATTGATATGTGTTTGTTCTTAGGATGACATGTTATTATATGTTTAATAATGAGTTAATACCTAAAACACCCATTTCATATTTGTAAAACCTAGGTTCTTCATTCATCTAGTTTAATACACATTATTGAATCTAAACATGTTTTTATTTTGTTGGAAAACAACTCTCTATTATTTTCCTAAACATAGGATGTTATTTTATACTATCGATTCTCCTACGGGTTTTCACTAATTTTTTTGATCCTAATCACCCAATATAACTAATCCATTATCTGATAAGAATCCATGTGAATCAAACACTAATGTCATAATTATTGCTTCATTTTAAATTAATATTCAGTGCATATAATAATAAAACATTACCTTGAACCATAATGGACTACAATATCTGAATACTAAATACATAATACTCCAATTTCATGAAATATCTTAAAAATCAATGACAATTTTATTTTAACATATTTCACTTATTAGACTTCCATAATTAAAACCATTCCTAATAACATGGACAAATGAAGTATAATTAAGGGTTATAATTGATATTCATTTAGGGTATACATGGTAGATATAAATCAATGATCATATGAAATAATATAATGAGAATAAGGGTATGAGAAAATGATCACACCTTTTAAAACCTATACCCTATAATTCATTGATAATAATATTAATATAATGGTTAGCCCATTCATAAGAGATTGATTATAGAAGAAACAACCATCATGGTCTATGTGAAAATACCATAAGAATAAAAACACGTCATAGTGTGTGGCACAAACCATATGGAATAATCATAATCCTATAAATATTATGTTAGTACATAGACCAATACATTAGATAGCGGTGATTCCAAGGATAATCACACATGTAATCGATTTTCTCATGGGATAGCCTTCCATTTACACTCATTTTGGATTGGGATAGACACCAGTATTGTCTCTTTTAGGATAGGGTTTCAATCCCATGTAAACCTTGATATCATAAACATTAAATATTACCCAATTTATTGGAGGTCTATAATGGAACCACCCCACACATAATCCATTCTTATATATATTACGTGGTTGTGAAAACATTTATTAATTCATCATTGCTAAACTAGTGGAAATGAAAATTAAATTCATCAATTTTTTATCTTCAATAATGTAAAAAAATCCAACAAATTAATAAATATGGTATCATTTTATCATATCCCTAATGAGTAATGTTTAAAATCAATAGATTTTGTAATTATTGAAAATACATTCAATAGTTCACTAAAACCTTTTTTGAGGAATACAAAAATTTAATTTTTAAATCAGTTATATAAATATAATGAATTCAAAAATAATTATGAACAAATTTCATTGGTTCGAAACATGTAAAAATGTAGAGGACTATTCATTGTAAAATGATGTCACAAAGGTGTGAAAATCATTTAATGTAGAAAATGATAAAACAATGATTCAATTCACATTTTCGATAGAACACCAAGAGTATTACATTTTGAAAATGGAAAAGTGATTTATTTTGATCATTTTAATTGAAATTTAAATACAGATAAAAATAAACTCACAAATTATTTTCAGAATAGTTTAATAATTGATGAAAACATTTAAAAAAATATTAACATGGAAGAAAAATATTTTAAAGGAAATATAAGAACAATATTTATAAAATAATTTCCCTAACATATAACCCACTTATTGGTTCCTAATCTAAAATTTCAATAAATGGGAAATAATCTTTTAAATGAAAAAATAACATGAATATAAAAAAAAAATTATTTTAAAATATTAGGATTATATAAATTTTGTAAAGGAAACATGAAAAAAAAACATTCCATAAATAAAATTTGATTGTAAAAAAATAATTTTCAAAATTTGTAACAATAGAATCGAAAGCAATTGGATGAATTAACATGAACTTTAAATTTAAAATTCAATTATTAATAATTATCTATGATATAACATGTCAAAGGGAATTTAATTAGACATCATAAACATAAATAAGTTTATTATATTAAAGGTATTGTAATGAAATAGTTTTTGGATGAAGAACAATTGCCTTGTGATTAAATTGATTTGTAAGATATCAGACCATATGTATAATAAAACTAGGTATACATAAATTATATAATAGTACAATATAAATACTTTTAATATCACTTATTATCATATTATTACATTTGTATACCCATTAATATAAAAATAAATTTTAAAATCCATGTTTCCATGTGTTAATAATTTCATTTGACATAAAAGATTCATTTCAAAAGATATTATCCATTCACATTGATCATGTCAAAACATATTCATCAATTTACTCTTAATTTAAATATCATATATATTCATTAGGTTCATATTTATAATATTCTATATAATTTGGATATAGAAAATGAAAGATATTACTAACGGAGAGAGTAGTTCGTATGTTAAGCATGAATGATACTTCAATTTTCTACTGAAAAAAAATCAAAAGCATGTGGATAATTTTTTTATAGTTTTATAATAATAATTACAACATAAATATTATGTATATTTATTCAGTACATAATTATGGACATACATTTGATGTGGTGATGGACAATTAATGACATCAATTTATAGTGTTGATAGTCCACACATATGCACTAGCGATACATTCGGTACTCATTCGACATAAAAATGGTTGTAAATGATTTTCCATATATAAAAATAACATATTTTTTTTTAAAAATAATAATAAAACTTTTGTGGAATAAAAATAGATTTAGAGGTGTAATAAGAAGATATAATCATTAAAATAGTTAGTAATGATGATTACCTCTTCTTTAGAGAACTCCATTAGATGAAATCATAATAGTTTGTAAGATTTTATTAGGCGAACAACATAGTATAAATAAATATTAAGATAAATATATAATGGTATTAGGGTATTGATTTTAAAAACTAAAATACAATAACTTTTTCAATGATGGTGGATAAGAGGTTCACATTAAAAATTGATGGAAATGACACAATAGGAATTACTTAATATATATTCTATAATCATGTAAAGTGGAACAAAATGTAAAAATTTTTTATGTAAGGTTATTTAATAGATGATGTATCATCATCAAATAACATATATACATTTTTAAAATGTATTTTATATAATATCATTTCATTTAATTGAGTTTTATCCCTTATTAAACTTAATAATAGTAATACATTTTTTAGCATTTCCAATTCCTATATTTATTTATATGGTGAAAAGTGGCTCAAAAATGATCCTATAATGAATTATTATACCATTTAACGTGAAAATGTTTCTCAATGATTTTTTTCGAACATTTAAATCATTTAATTATATATAAGCCAACATAAAATATCACTACAATAATTTTTTTACTTTTCTTCTAATTTATCATCAAATACATCATGAAAAAATTATATTATAATATAAACACATTTAATATAATTTGTAAATTGTAAATTTCAATAAATTGTTTGGAATCTAATAAATTATCTGATGAATAACAATGTTTTTAAATTAAAAATAATTAACATTGTCTTGTATACAGATTGCACAACCACTATATCACTATTGTGTAAGAGTTTCAGATAAATATAACATAAATAAAAAATAATAATAATAAAATATAAATAAATAAATTATTTATGATCAAAATTACCCTTTAGATTCATTCATAAATATATTTTATCTCTAAAAAACATATAATTGAAATTAAAATAAAGAATGTGATATTTTGTATTTAGCCTTTCGTTAAAATAATAAAAATGTTATAATCAAAATAAAATGGTAAGAAAATTCTGTATTTTAGTATATAGGATATAGTTTGTATAAAAAAACTCATCCAATTGGATAAAATTGGTTGTTAGGGATATTATTAGGTCATATCCAATATTTCTATCCCTGTTTTACGCATTTTACCATTACCTGGGAGACAAACATTGACAATTCTTACTATTAACAAAGATAAAAAATTGGATAATTTTATAGTTTTTAATTTTATAATTTGAAATATAGAATAAGTTATTTATTAATAAATTACTTTATATGATAGAAATAATTTTTAATATAATTGTGTACAACACAATAAAAAATAGTTTTTAGAAAAATTTGTTTTTATACATCAAAATGAATATCATTAAAAACAGAATATGATTACAATTCATTTGTAATTAATTTGGTTATGTCATATGATACATTAATATTAAATTTAAAATTTAATTTGGCTTTTAATTTTTATTATTTAATAAAATTAAATGAAAATATTAAAAATCATAATATTTCACTATTCAAAAACAAATAAATCTTGTCAAAAAAACCCTAATACATAACCCAATGAAAATATTGAAATGACGATTTCAAGATGGATATGAATTTCATAAAATAATTTATCAATGACATTTAATACATTAAATATAATATCCATGCACAAAGTTGGATAATATTTTTTGAATAAAACAATTTTTGGAGGTATAAAACAAAATTAATGAAAATACAATACATATTAGTCATAAATTAATAAATAATTTTATATTATATAATCCATTATATATATATTGAATTATTTTTTATTCCAATTAGTCCCTCTAATTAACATAATATATTATAATTATTCATATATTCATTTAAAAGTTTTGTTTCATTTCAATGAATATATATTAAACATTCAATTTAGTTAAAGGTAAATATTTTCTAAAATTGTGAGGTGTCACAATAGTATTTTAAAAAATAAATTCAAGGAAATTTTTATTTGTTGAAAAAAATTATATTTTATTTTAAAATATACTCTCAAGTTGATTGTGTTGATTTTGAAGTGGCGTTTACTCAGACTACAAGACCTTAATCCATATGACTGATTCAATTGATTCTATATCATATGCCATAGAAAGTCTATGAAATGAATTTTATGTACACCTTCATGAATAAAGAACATGAAGAAAATTATATTGACCCAATAGATATTTTTTTTAGTATTGATCAATCCATGTCGTGTTGTTTGAATAAATCATACCATGCATTACAAAATTCTCATTGAACCTTACATTCAGTGAATTATGAATTCCTAAATGACTCAAATTTTATTAATGTTTATTGGAATGATATTATTTATAGGAAGGATATGAGAAAAAATATTCTTATTATCATTGTTTATATTGTTGAAATAAATTTTAAAGTGTAAAATAATTATAATTGTGAAAAGTTTTCTAGAAAAATTAAGAAGAAATTTAAAATTCAATTTTAGCTAGTTTATTAATTGGATTATAACATATGTAAAAAAAATATTTTTCCCAATCTGAAGAAAAATATTTTTATAATTAATTCAATATGGTTGAAATGAAATATTGTAATGTGGCTTCCAAACCTATAATAATTTATGTGAAGCAGAGAAAGGATCATATTAGTAAAAGTGTGAATATAAAATATATGTAGTTAGTGTAATTTAAAAATTATCCCAACGTATCTATACCTAATATTCCTTATGAAATAATTTTATTTTCTATGTATCAATGTGATGAAAATTAATGAAAATATATGAATACAAGTAAATTTCTCTACCACATCAAATAGACCTTTTTTACTGGATGATGTAGATATGTTGTGAGGAATTGAACTTTTTATGATAACATAATGCTAATTAGGATGAATATTATTAGTATAGGAAAATAAAAAATAAGTTATATATTATTTTATATTTACTTTTTTTGTGGTATTGAATTTACAGAAGATAAATTGAATGAATTTAGTGACTAATGAGGTTGAAGATGTCAGTGATATACATTCTTGAATAAATATGCTTTGGGTGTAATGTAAATTGTATGTCTTGAATATGATAATTAAGATGATATTAATAATTTATTCAGATAATCATTGTGAAATAGATCTTTACAGGATTCTCGTGTAACACAATAGATATAAAAAATTAACGTAAGATATAAGTTAAACGAATAGGGAAGTGAAAATTTAGATGTGATGCTAGAATATATTTTTATAAGGGGTAAAATTTAAAATAGTTTTTATCAATGTAATAAAAAAGTCATTATTGACGACTTGGTGATAAATATGAATTTTTACTCATTAAAAATTACTTGAGGAAAGTATTTTTTGAATTATTTTTAATATAATTGAAAATAATAAGAATTATGTAAAAATAACGAGCCTTAAAATAAATCCAAAAATAATTTTATGATAAAAATTAGGATATATGATTCAATTGATTAAGTGGTAAAGAATCAAATTCAATTACCAAAAAATTATGACCATTGAGAAAGATAATATTCACAATGACAGTAATTTATAATGTATTTGGTATTTTTACATTTCTATATAAGAAAGTTAATGATTTTTTGATAATTGGTGTGAAATGATGATGTTGAGAAACAAAATAGTGGGGGTATAGAACAACCTATGTAATTTTTTACATAGTGTTGTATTTATTATCAGATATTTGTGATTATATTTTTTAGTTTTATGGATGTTTTTTTGATGAATTAAATTTTATGAGTATGTTTAATGTTCATTGGATTTATTCAGAATTGAGGTTGACAGATTTGGAGTTTATTTTTAAATATTTATTTTGAAATCATTAATTGATTAAGCATAAATCTGAATCATCCAAAACCATGTTAGAATAAATTCATGAATTCTTGATTTGTGTTACAATAAACTATTGTCTGTATGAGACATGTAGTATTAATCATTTACTGTGATATATTAAAATATTTAGGGACTGTAACTACATAAGAATAGTTCTTGACGTAACAAGGCTGTTGAAGAATAACATAAGAATATACAAACCTCTGTGATATTAAATATAGTTTATATTAAACTATTTTATATTAAGATAATAAATATATAGTGAATGAAAAGATTTATGCATTTATAAAATTAAACTTTATATTATTAATTCACAGTCTATGTGAGAATTATATTGACTTTTAATTATAATCACTCTATTATTAAGAATATAATTTCTCATCAATGAGATAATGAATGAAGAATAATCCCTGATATTTTTAGATGTTGGGTCTGGAAGGTTAATTTGAGGCTGTTATTTTTATGTAGAGTTTGGTTTAAATATCAAAATAATTAATTATGATGATTATAAAAATGTTACCCATTGATTAAATATCAAATTGGTGCATGATATTCTAATTCAATATTTGTTTTACAAGTAATTTTTATAATGTTAAGATGACGATGAAACTCTGTAGAATGATTTTGATTATCAAAATTAATTTTTAATTATGAATATAGAATAACAATATTTTACATATTTATGTATCATAATGAAGTCACCACTATAGAATAGGAGGGAGTAAATGTTTTTTGTAGAAACATGTCCTAGTATGTTGATATGAATGTTACAATTGTTATTATTTTTGGATATCTGGAGAGACTGAATAATAATTATATATTACACAAACAAATGTAAATATGAAATGAATTGTGAGTTAAATCATGATATGATAATTTATGAGGAACAATACAATTAAAATCACATAAAAGTACTAAATTATCAACATGCAAATATAATATAGATAATTTTTGAAATTCATTTATTTGTTATTGGGAGAGAACTCATATGGCTAGCATAAAATTAAAATTAGTTTAAGATCCTTGAAAATATTCTTCATAACTAATAAGATGATTAATAACATGTGTAATATATAATATAAAATAAGGTAAACATTTGAAGTGGGTAATCCGGAATTATTTTCAATAATTTTTATCTTATATATTTTTAAATAATTCCAAATTATCAATCATTTCACCACATTTGTTAATAATATAAAAAATGAAATATGAGACCAATAGAAAATTCAATGAATTAAAATTATTTAATAATAAATAGAAAATAATATTATTACCTAAAATTGATATCAAATTTGATGATCTATTTATTTTGATTATGAATATTCTTAATTACACATTTCTTATGAAGAGGAATCATGAACACTTACTAAATATTCTAATGTTGTGATGGAGATATATTTCATTAGTTGTAATCATCCTAAATATTTTTGGTGAACTTAATTATTCTATTATGATTTATAATGGTGATGTACTGTATTGATATACAATCACCAGATAACTACTATAAGAAAATGGATTCTAAAGAGTTAATGATGACATAATTCATCTTTTTAAAATCAGATGTGATATTATTGATGAAACCTATACCTCATGATTAACACAAAATCATCATTAATATATTCATCCACATTTGGGTTAATCCTTTTAAAAATAAAATGTTATTTATTTCTCATTCATTAATTTATTCATTAAACCATGTGATTTTTTAGTATGTATTGATATTAAAAAGTCAAGGGGTGTGATTTAAAATATGGAATATCTTTAAAAAAGAATATAACACTTATTAATCCCCCATTATTGGTGATAAACAATTGATTAATTTTGAATTTTTGTCTTACTAGATCTAATTCATGTTCCCTCTATGTCATACTTATTTGTTTAAAGATCAATATAGAGAATTTTAGTTTTATCTAGATAAAATGTATACATAAATTATATTTAATTAATTATCATTCTTGAAATATTGGGATTATTTCTCCCCAAAATCATTATTTATTTTAAATTATTAATGAATCTAAGTTGTGTTTTACATGGGTTGTAGTGTATTCTCCCCTGATATTTTTTTCTAAAAGAAATATATTGGATGATTGAAAAAAATAAATTCACTTAAAATTATCTTATATAAAAAAGAATATACATAGGTTATGGGATTAAAAACAAATATATATGTATATATATTTATATGAGATAATATTGACATTAATTATAATGATAATTCTCTTATAAATGATTCCAAAATGAAAATTTAGAGGAAAACGTTAGAATATATTAAAATAGAATATTATAAAATTAATGATAAATATTTAAATAAGGTTAGTGAAAATTTCTGGAACATTAGAAATGTTGGACAAACATTATAATATTCAACCATTTTCAATAATCTAATGAGAAGTTTCCATCATAGATTCCATTTAAATGACCATTCACTGGAATATAAATATTATTTTTTCTTTTATGATATATAGTATATTCTCACAAATATTAATTGATAATTAAATTTATTTTTAAGATGAAGAGTAAATAAAAAATCACTTTTAAATACATGAAATTCATATAACATTAAAACATGTAGAATGAAATATTTTATGAATATGAATGTTATCATTAATGATATAAATAAGTTAAGATAAGTTTTTAACTTTTTTATAAAAACAACATAGGAGGATGAGGTAAATAATTATGAAATATCCCATTAAATATAGGTAATTAAGGTGGAATAGGGAATATTTTAGATTATTTTACACAGAATAATAATAGTGGGACAAAGAATAATGAAAAATAATATATTATTGAAAAAAGGTATGGTTAAAAGAAAAAAGGATTATATTGAAATGGCTAAGATCCCATTAATGATGAGGTGCATTTTGATAATAATGGAAGTTTATGACTAAGAGTTATAATAAAGAAATGGGTCAGAAGATTATGTATCTTGTAGAAAACAAACAAAATATTGATCATGTTAATGATTATGAAACCAATTCAATTAGGGTTGAGTATGAGAATAGTAATTCATTAAACATATATTAAAAACTAAACAAAAAAGAATGTCTTGAGAAAAAAATCACTCAAGAAAATCATTTAGATACATGATAATATGTTTGAGAATTAAATACAATGTTAAAATTAATTTTTCAAGAAAGATATAGATTTGTTTACAATATGATTTCAATATAAGAATCATTGAATAAGAAAATATATGACAATATATTGATATAAAATACAATTAAAATGTGGGAGAGTAGAGTAGTGAACAACCCTATTGTATCAATTATAAAAACATCTTGAAAAATATGATTTAATCATAGAAAAACATTAGTGGGGGTTTAGGTTGATTCATCTCATAATTTGATGAAATCTTTCCAAAATATGAATGTATAAAGTGTTCCACTTTATTTCATGTCGATCATATCATTTTTATCAAAAAATATTGGTCCTATATATAAAATATTACTAGTATGGATTAGGTAAAACAATGAAAAATTTACTCTTATATCATGGAAAGTTGGAGTAAATATTGGATGATAAATTTCTATAAGATAAAAAAATAAACTGTAAAATGATCCTGGAGAAAAATTAGATTTTCATATGTTTATTTCTCAATTTCAAGGCGGATCATGGATTAAAAGAAATTACTAGTTCTGTTGAGTCTATTGGATTAAATATTTTTGTTTCATGTAAATATATTTTATTTCCTAAAAATTTAGGAAAACATATTTATGATGGATCTATCCAATGAATTTGATAAATAATTTTCAGATGATGAATGTTTTGAATAGTAGTTTATAATGTCTACAAACAAATGTCATACATGACTATTTAGAATACATTTCTAGTATATATTATCAACAAGTTCATATAATTATCACAAGCCTCTAAATAATAAATTTTATGAATCCTCTATCATGGATATATATATATGATTAAATAGGTTGGTGGCTCTTATAAAGTAATATATAAAATACATTATTTATCCATTGATTATTTATTTTACATTATATAAGAGGCTCCTCAATAGGATGTGACTTCTGGAAAAATCCTAATAGTTGTTAGTGTTTGGGACATTTCGTAGAGAGAAAATATGGAGAATCCACATCTTATTAACGTTCTAATTAAAGAAAGTAAAATAAGAAATCCTTGTATTTTTAATAGTTTTAATTTATATTACATGATAAGTGTAACCGAAACATAAAAAATTATATAAGACTGTGATGGAAGTAAAATTAATTTTGTTGATGGGAGTTTTTTGAAAATTATAGGTTTCATTTTGCTGATAACAAATCATAGAAATTAAAACAACACAGAACATATATTCTTAGATGTAACAACTCTATACATTATATGTATTTTGAATCAATATTTTTTAATTATATTATATATAATTATAAAAGTACAATATACGTATAATCATAAGTCACGTTATTTAATAATAGATATCCTTACATTAGTTAGAAACTAATCCAATGAAAATTATAATTTATAGAATGTGAAAAATTATTAAATATAGAAATTATAATTAGAGAAATTTAATCATTCTAAATATCTAGAATTTTGACCCCTATAAACAATATTATTGAATGAAACAATGAATTAGTAAACTACTAAAATTCATAAAAAATTAAAATACCACTCCTTCATATAAATTTTATTGAATATTGAATAATGTAATGATGAGATATTTATAAGAAGAAATGCGACTATATGAATATTAATGTGACAATTAGAATAGTAACATGAACATTAAGAATAGTATATTTACCGTTAAGAATAGTAACATGACCACTCAAAAAGTAATTTGATATCAAAATAATAAAATTTAATTAAAATAATATGTATATTGAGTAATTTGAGAAATTAAAATTTAAAAATTATAGAAATAAATATCAATATTATAAATAGAAAGAACATGTGAAAATATATTTAATAAACTATATTTTAATTCATATCAAAAGAATAATAAAATTTAAATTGAAAATTTGATATGCATATATTAGAATTTTTTAGTAAAACAACTTTTATTTTACAATCATAAAATTCAAATATTCTAATGGTTATTTTTTGTTGAAATATTTTGAAATACGTTATTCTTATGATGAATATTAAAAATAATGATTTTTTTGTAACAATTATAATCTAATTTACATAATTCATGATATAGTATTGAACTAATAAATTATTTAAATTCTGGACCAATCAACTATTTAATTAATTTCACAAATGAATGGGTTTTGATGATGGCAGGAGTCAGAACCCTTCTAATTGAAATTGATTTTGGTGATTTTCCAGATCTTGAATTCATATTTGATCATTCTCAAGGATTCGTTTAACCCTGTATGGGAATTTTCTTTTAATAATGATTAGTATCTGTGGTAAACTCATGGTTCGTCGTCAGAAATTATTTTTCATTATAAATTGAGAAATAAGGGTGTTTCCATTGTGGAGGCTCTATCTGGATCTTTTAATCGCATCAAAGAGGGTTTATCTAGACCCTCTAACATCATCAATCTTGATAACGGGGGTTTTTTTGTCGTGGATGATCCGACGGCATTATAGTAGTGGATTGATCTTTTCAAATTCTCAATATTTGGTCGTGTTATTAACACTGATGGTGATAAACACTAGTCTTATGTTGATCATAAAGCTAGAATCTCTCATTGTTGGGGATTTCTCAATTGGAAGTTAATTCCTATTGAGAGAGGATTCATTCACATCATTTATTCATTCTAGGTGTCATTTTAATTGGTCACGGTATCGTTGAAATTTTTATCGTAATCCTAGAACATTGAGGCTTTCTAAATGTGTGGTAAAATTGGATCCCTTCGATATAAAATAGACTAATGATCGGATATGGTTAATGATTCATGATTTCAATTGAATGTATTAGCTTCCCAAATTCTTAATGATATTTAATCTTTCATTGGAACCCATTTAGAATGGATTATAAAAACATTGAAGGGGGTCTATGGTATTTTTCTAGAATTTTGGTTTATGTTAACCATGAAAAAGGAGGGTAGATAGTATTACGTTTATTACTAATGAAAACAAAATAGAAGTGGAAATTGAATATGATTGTGTCCCTCATTGTTTTGATGTTTTCAAAATTGTTGGCCATTCTGTTGTTAATTTTCAAATGATCCAAAAGAAGGAAAATGTAGTGCACATGGATACAGATTGGAAATAGGTTAATATTAATAAGCAATATGAGGATCATTATTTGAAATTAGAGGGATTCAAATACTGTTGGTCCCTGAAATACCAAGGTTCCTGTTAAAAAGTTCCATGATGACATGGTTGAAGAATAGGATCAAGGTAAAATACCTGATTTTCCTACTCATCTTGGAGGTATATATGCTATAATGTATTCTGAGGGGGACTCTAATCAAATGAAAGCACATATATTGGGTTATTTATCTCAAATTAGATTAATAATTTGGCTTTCAATATTCAAAAGTAATTGGAGGACACTTCTGTGATGCTAGATTGGGAAAATACCATCAGTGAGTTTGTTATTTCTTTGCAGGAATGTGAAGCATCCTATATGACTATACCTCTCACATGTACTATTTATATCCTGGATCCCATGTATTTAATTGCTGTTATAGGAATTATTTATTAGAAGGAGATTAATGACATTCCTGCACCATAGGCTCAAATAGGGTCTAACAGACCATCTAATACTCGTGTGTTTATCACAAATGATGAAAATAATGAATCTGATGATACTGTGAAGACTATATGTAAGTCTAAACCTTATACACCAACATTGATACTTTCTAATATTCACTCAACTTATATCGGAATTGTAATAAATGATGTTGGTGTTACTGATATTAGTCAATGTTAATTTAATTAGGTTTACAGTGTCTTTATTGTCACAAATGGAAAAAGAATCAGCAATACACTAAAATAAATGATCTCTTACAGAGGGTCTCATGTCCTAAATGAAGGTTTGGAAGGCCTCTTGGGTAAGGCAAGCAGAAATCTAAGGGGAGTTAAAAATGGGTGACTTAGTCCTCTACTTAAGTTTAAATGAAGATATTATTTTTGAATTTCCAAGGAATATCCAATCATGATACCATGAGTCCCCTTAGGCTCTTTATTCAAAATCATAGGCCACTTCTCATTTTCCGATTTGAACTTAAATTAATTTTTTCTCTCAGTATTTCCATCTCTGAATTTCTACATTTTCATTTTGTGTAATCTAACCAATATCAATCATAGGGAAAAATATTATGGGTTCTACCTTATTATTCATTAACGGATATTTCCCTGGTTGATATTAGTGAAAAACAGGTAACATTTGATTTTAATTTTCATGGACTTAAACTTTTTTACTCCATTTTTAATCCAATAACTATTTTCTGGATCGTAGGAATTTATGTTTGGACATTGTATCTCTTAAATCTATCAACCATTGGCCCTAGAAAATTCATGGATATTTTAATTCTATAATGAACTCATATGAGAAGATTAAATCCATGAATAACTCCATCTCTTTAAAATATTTGATGGATTGTATTGATGATAACAGGTAGTTTGATATTAACCTTATATGGGAAAAGTGAACTTGGTACAGAAAACATCTGGATTGATTTTTTTTATGAAAAATCGACATGGCATTTGTTAATAAAGATTTTCATCACTGCTAGGGATCCATTTCATGTATGGATCTCTCTAGAATCAATTATGGTCATCATATCAGTTTGGTTAACCTTTGGGAAAGGATACCAAACCACCTATTCCTTTTAGGTACAATAAATCTTGGGTCATTAATTCTCTGTGAAGTATAATTGTTCAGTAGAATAGGAATTCCATGAATGGTAGAGATAATTACTTGTCTTATGTCATCAAGTACATATTCCTTAACAAAGCCTTTAAATTCTAGAGTAAATCTCGTTTAATCTATCTTGAATAATAAATTTTATCTCATGAGGTATCTCTTCAACCCATATCATAGTAGAATACATTAAATGGATTCTCTAATGATTTTTTGGGTGAAATTGATCTTGATTCCAAATTGAATAATATTTTTAACCTCAAATATGATTTTTAAAGAGACACTTTTAGGGATAATTGGTTGTGATATGCTAAGATAAATTATCCATTTTACAACTCTTTGCAGAAAACCAGGCTGATTTCAAGGCCTCATTTATTAATCATATATTAGAATTATGTGTTGTAATATGGGAAGGATATTTTTAAGCATATTGTTTCATACTTTATAGAAAAATTCAATGGTCCAGTTCCTCCTACTATTATAGTGGAGAGTATTATACTAAGTCTTGTCAATCGATAAGATAATTCCATTATTACCTATATTCCTATGTACATTGAAATCAATGAAGAACCCTTTATCCTAAATCATAAAATCTCTTCTAGTCCAGATAGATTAAACAATTTTTTCTTCCAAACATACTGTGATATCTTTCATGATTATGTTAAATGGTTGGTCCCACATTGTTTTTAAAGGGGGATCCCTTCCCAAGGGTCTGAATTCATATTTATATTATCCTATTAAAAAGTTGGAGAATTCCAAAGAGATTCACCTTTTAAGCCCAGTTTCCTTGGTTTACAAAATATTTAAAGTCATTTAAAATATCTTGGATATGATGTTAGCCTCAATTTCTTGTAATATATTTTCCCCCTAACTAGTTTGGATTTATAAAATGTCGGTTCATTCAGGATTTCTTCATTACTGCCTCAGAATGTGTTAACCTTCTTATGAAATCCACAATAGATAGAAATATTTCTATCCAACATGCTTTCAGAATATATTTTAATACATTAAATTGGAAATTTATTTATATGGTTCTTTATTTTATTGGTTTTGATGATATCTTCATTGATTAGTTCGAAACCATTTTTATTCCTTTCACTTCTCTGTCCTTATTAATGGATCCTCGGAGGGCTATTTTTCTTGGTCTAGAGGCTTCAAAAAAGTTCATCCTCTTTTTTCTATCATTTTTTATATTGTTTATTGTTATCATAGAAAGATGCATTTTATTCATTCAATGGGAAATTGATGTCTATTTGTGATGGTAGATGAATATTTTCTCATACTCATTTGTTATATGATGACGAAATCATTATCTTCAATAAAGAGGATAAGAGAAACCTAAGAAACATCAAATGGGCTCTTTTGCACAATGAAAATGTTTTTTGCGAGGATATATGATTGAGTATCTCGTTTTCTTACTATTATAAGAATATTATCACTTCTAGAAAGATGGAAATTGTTAGAGAATTGGGTATCAACGAGAGACTTAATCCCTTCACATATTTTGGGGTTCCAATGTATTGGGGGAGGCCGAAAGTCTTTTTTTCCTTATATTGGTTGAAAATACAATGAACAACTTCTTTCTTGGAAGGGAAAGTCAATATCATTGGCTAATCGTGTATTCTTGTTCAAGGATTTTATTGTTTCTACGTTTTTTATTATATTCTAGTCTATAAGTGGTTGACCTATCTCATTAAGAGCTTTAATGTTGCTATCAAAAACATCATTTGGTGTGCTAGAATATTTTATAAAAAATTGGGCATAGTTTCATGGAATAATTGATGTAAACCATATGATGTAGGAGGATTAGGTATTAGGAATCTGGAATTTTTTAATGATTCTTTGCCAAAATCCTTCATGTGGAGGCTTATGAATACTAATTCTAAAGCGGTTGATTTGCATCGAATAAATTCAGGAAAAGACTCAAAACTGGAGTTCATAATCATCTGGGCTCATCTTTTTTTCCTACAATTAAAACTAGTTTTCTTCTATTAATTATCGTTCAAGGTGGTTAGTTTCTAATGATTCATCTCTCTCTTTCTAGAAGTCCTACTAGATAGGTTTTTCCCTTATTGATGATTTGATGAATGATGATATTAATGTTGACCTAGATACGATGATTAAAGGCTACCTAGCTAATATTGGGGATCTACCAAATCATATTTTCAATATTATCAATAGCTAATGTATCTATAATTGATTGGCTATTTGGGCATGGGAACCTACTGTCAATAGAATTCCAACTTCTAAATTATTTCACAGAAATTCCTTACATTGCATCATATGTTAGAAGTGGATTGGTGATTTTCATTATAATTTTATTAGGCCTTCTCGGACATAATTTTCCTAGATATTGGCTCATAGAAAGCTTCATACTAATTATTTTCCCCATCAATATAGATTTTCCCTTTGCTCTTCATTTGGGGTCTTCCATCTGCATTAGGAGGATATCAATAACATTTTGCATAGTTTTGTTAATATATCATCTATATGGAATGTCAATTCTGAAATATTTGATTTATCTATGCCATGTGTGACTTATATTTGAGAATTCCTCCATGGATGGAATTCAATTTCACTTTCTCTTATACAATTTGATCTCTTTTAGGTTGATTCTTATTAAATTATTCATTTTATTTTGTTTTCTTAGAATAAAATGACACATGACAGCTATTCCTTCTCGGTCTGAGTGGAATTACCATACATTCTTGCCACTGTGTGTGATGCCAAAAAATCGTGGAATAATTTTTTTCTTCAAATCGGTTCATGATTTGACTATTCCTGAACAAAAAGATGTTAAAGGAAATTTCAGCCCTTCGTATAGAAACATTTAAGTCATAAAAAAGGAACCTATTGTTGGATGGTTAATAGTTAATTCTAATGGAACACCTATGGGAAACCAGAGGATTTCTAGCTATGGTGCAATATTCCGGAATCTTACAGGGGATGTCCTTGGATGCTTCCATGGTTCATGTGGTCATGAATATTCACTTGAAGCTAAAATGCTTGGAATTGTTTTTGTAGTGGAACAAGTCATGAACTGATGATGGAATAATATATGTATCTGGAGTTATTATAATATTGTTATTTCTTCCCTCAGGATGGTTTTGTATCTCTTATCATGGAAGTTCACCAATCGTTGGACGAAATGTTAGGATTCCCTCTTTTCCATAAATCATATTATCAAACATATTTAGATGGACTCCAATTTGGTAGTAAATTGTCTTTCAAATAAAGGCATCAATGGTACCGATTTTGGACAGTATGACCAGGTACCTGATGAGATTCTTTCTTTACTTAATAGGGATTATGATAAATATCCTATTTTTTGAGTTATGTAATCTGATTTCTTCTTTTCAATAAAGGAGCTTGGATTTTAGGAAAGGTCTCATTTTTTCCAAAAAAATATTTGATGATTACTTTAAAAACAAAAAAAACATGTCTTCCAAATAAAAAAATTATTTTCCAACATCTAATGTCTAATGTATTTCGTTAAAATATTTTTTGATATTTTCCTACATTTTATAATGATTAATAAATTAAATTATAATAATAATGTGTTTTAAAGTAATTAAAACATTATATTTTATTCAAATATTTTTTTACATGTAAATAATATTAAAATTTAATGGTTTATCATTGATATGATAATCTGTTAATTATTTTACCCTGAATAATACCCCTCTCTGCATGTATGTATACCCTCTCAAACAACCCATGAAAAAACATTTTACTTCAACTAATGAAAGTAAACTATCTTCCAAAATACCCTAAATATGTCCCATTATCATCCTTAAGGAATTTCTGTAATAATGAAATCATAGAACTCATGGTGTATAGTTCCATAGGAAACAACAAGCCCCAAGAAATGTGTATGTTTTTATAATGATTTATTCTCATTCCCCTCATCTATTAATATTTTTCTATGTTCCTATCAATCCCAAATCATATTAAATTAATTTATTTGTAAATTAAAATTATATTCATGATTTTATCCTACAATAATTATTATATTTATAATTTATTTATATTTTGTACTTATCATTATTTTTCTATTGACTGTGTCCCATTAAAAGATAGTTACTTGCCAAAAATGGCATCGACAACAATTATCATATCTACACCCTTATGGATTGTTATAAAAAGTTATTCTAATATATTTCATGCATAATTATAATTATTTCTATGATTTTAGAGTCAATATTAATATTATAATAGTGTAAATAAAAAATTATCATTAAATCAAAGTAAGACATAATGGATTATTAAGTATATCTTATCAAAACATTTCAATATTAACAAGGGTAACATAGGAATATAATACAATTATTATAATTGATCAATAGTGAAAAAATATTTAGAATACACTTCTAGTTACATTTTTTACGAAACAAATATATATTATTTAGGAATAATAATGTGATGAAATAAAGTGTGATTTATAGTAGGGAGATTCTTGATACCAATTAATTAATTTATGTTATCTTATATTTCACATCATTCTTTATATGGAATTATATATAATATCTATAATGTATTAATAAACAATTATCTTCGTTTTATATCTAGAGATAAATATGTTTTTAAATCATATAAATTAATTATTTTCTAATTATAATGATTTTTTAAAAGGAATATATTTTTTCAATCATATCATTGACTCATCTTGAGTTATTTCTTATTTAATAAAAATTACATTTTATTCCATATTATGATATAAATTATTAATTTGGGAACACCAATGGTTAATCCATGATGTTTTATTTTTAAAAACCATTATGAAATCCTTTCCATTCTATGAGTTTATTTCATGGCTATGATTTTTATATGTGACATTTCAACTTGGAATACATGAGATTGAACAATTTATTAAGCCATGAGTTTCCCTAAAATTATATTACTATCAATGAATTCTTAAATTTTATTTATATCATTATAATGTGTTTCTAATTTCTACCCATCATGATAAATTTGTTAAAATAATTTGATGTTATGAGTTATGAAAATATGTTATGTGTGAACATGATATTATATTTGATGAGAATTAATTGTGGTATTTAAAAATTTTATAATAAAATTTAATTATAATGTATATTACAAATTAAATTACAATATAAAATGTTTCCCTCTTGATAATGATTATTACCCCAGTATTATAAAACGTTGATGTTGATTATACTCACTCATGTTCTATTCATTCATGTCTGTATTTCCTCCAATGATATTAATCATTTTAATAGGATTTTATCTCTATATTTAATTGATTTGTATCATTAATTTATTACATTTATTAAATATATTTTCAGATATTTTAGGGGGATACAGAATATGGATTTAATTTATTTTTATGTTTTATTATGTAAATGTGGCATATGAGAAAAATAATCCAAATATACTAAAACATTGGATCAATGATTGTATCACTATTATGTTATTATCATTAAATTCATGTAATATTCATGAAGGAAATTTTGGTTCATTATTTTTTGTAGTAGTGTACAATGTAGATAATGTGGGAATTAGGAATAATTTTTTTTTTGAAAAAATCTTCAGAAAGTGAAATTGTAGGTAATCTACCTATGTTTATATAATGAATCAAATCATGTGGTTTCTGAAAAATTAATTCCCTATAAAGATAATATAAGTGGATAAGTATTTTAAATTAATATAGTTAGGGATAAAAACCATGAAATGGTGGATGGGGCACTATCTCCATCATCTCCTCATGCCAGGGAACGAGGCCTTAATTCACATATACTGTGAAACTCAGGAAGGATATGCATATTTTAATCATGATAATTATACAAAAAATTAATAATGATATATAACTAGGGTGATTACTTCTCTAAATGTTTGAAATGGGTAAATGTACATGGCCCTAGAATTATTATTTTAGAAAAAGGGTAAACAAAGGGATCCTACTAGATATTGATTCAAATGTATTTTTCAAAAATGAATAAATTATTTAGTAATGTTTTACTGACTTTTGTTTTTAGAAACACTATCAAATTCATAAAATGGAGGGAATCAAGAGAAACAGGGAAAAAACCATGTGATGAAAATTTTAATGATTCTTTGAACATGACTCCAATAATAATGGGAGGTGGAGTTAAAAAAATCAAGGATATGATTACATAGGAATCTTAGCCAGTTGAAGTTATCATGAAACATGCACAAAATATACATTAACCCAATAAGGATAAATTATCCATCAGGTCCATTATGTTAAAAAATCATATAAATTTTTAGGATCTTCTTATTCAATTGTCACAAAACAAAATGGGTTACTATAATGAAAGAGATAATTTTTATTAATCACTATTCTGATATAGTGAATGTCAAAGAAGATATAATTTGTTTAGATGGGGAGGCTAACTAATGGTGGGTGCTGATAAAAAATACCTAAATGATGGTGAAATTTGATTTATAGTGTGGGAAGACATTGATAAGTTTTATATTATCTATAATTACCATCAAACCATTCAATAAAATATAGAGGTATAATTCCTACAAAATATGAAAAAATGAGGATGAATCATTTATGAATTATGAGGCTAATTTTATTTAGATATCACGATATTCCTAATTTTTTCTATCAATAATGATAAAAAAGTATAAAGATTCCATAGTGGGTTAAAACCAAACCACTTATGGGACCTATCTATTTGATACTTTTAGAGTTACCAAGAATTATTATGATGGGATCTCAATTTAGATATGTCTTTTAAATAATGAAAACATGTACATATAGAAATAAAGATATGAATATAATTTCAAGATGGTAGATCAAATTAAAAAGTATGAATTGAAATTAAACTACCCAATTGTAAAATATTCGGGAATAAGAATCATGGAAAATTCCATAATGGGATATGGAAATTAATGATGTGTTAGAGATAAGACAACCATGGTCATGAATATCGAAGATACAAGATGAATCTAACCAATATGATGTAGGAAAAGGAATGAACATCTTAATTCACTATAAATGGACTAATAATATAATTTTATGGACAAAAGGAACCATACAAACCAGTTATTTATACCATTGGCCTTGAAGAGCAATATATGTTAGAAGATACTATATCCAATTGATAAAGAGAAAAATTATTTCATAGTGATCGTTATAGTGAAATATGAAAATAACAATATGAATTACAAATTTCATATTCACTAAAGAATTTAAAAGGATTTAATTGATTATGTGCATGTGATTTCACTATATCTTGTAGTTTTTCTTTAACTTTTGAATAATAATTATGATACCATGAAGTAGAGATATCTATTAAAGCCCCAATGATGTGATTAGTGTAGCCAATTGTCAAACACTTATCCTATTAGTGACTATGGGAATATTATTTTATATATTCTTCTAATATATAAATTAGTGGAACTATATGCTATTCAGGGATTGGATTTTATCTCATTATATAGAGCTAACATAATTTTTTTTGAAAAGGTAATATATTTCTATATTTTTAAATATATTACACTAAAGTAAAAATTAAAGAAACATCATGAATTTCTACATGGAAAATATTAAATGGTCTAGATTTGATACCCAATTAAGAATCATAACATTCCACAATCATTTTGTTTTAGGAAATTGTTAACTATGATGTAGTTACCATAGTATTTTTTTTAAAGGTTGGGGTCGAAGCCTCATTTAATATTAACGGAATGCAAAGACCTCTTTTAACTGGGTAGAGGGAGACCCATTACTTTGCCCGAAGGCCCAGTGGGCATTTAGCCCATTACATGGCCCGTAGACCCATTTTTTGGCCCGAAGCCCATTCTGTGAATAGTACTGCTACAATTCCTACACTACTACAGTACTGCACAGTATGATAATATACTAATTTATATCACAAATAGTTACCTAGACTATACCCAGATGAATATGTAGAGTTCTCAATACCTAGATCCACTCATATATCCAAATTCTTTTATTTGATAGCCATAATAAAACTGGATGAGTTAAAGAATTAGTTGTATGAGAATTTTTAAAAGTGTTTATATTCACTATTGCATAACCTTGGGGTAATTTTTTTAAAGGTAATTAATTGGACAAAAATGTCCATGTAACAAATATTTCGGTGTTCACTCTTTTGTTGGAATGCTCTTTCTCCAAAGAGGTCACCTCACGAAATGAATGGGTGGTTGTATGATTAATCCATTAAAGATAAATAAGTTATCCCATCAATCAGGTTTTTAGGGTCTACAAAAGATAACTCAGGCCATTATATACTTATTGTACAATGGTGTTTGAGTCACTTTTGATACCCATGTTTTTATACCCTTTTTTTCTTGAAAATATTATCACAGTTATAACACTATAAATTTTATATTCTAATAATGATGGTATGCCACATGTGAAATAAAAGCATCTATGACTCTTTCTATTGTGGTAACTATAGAATTCTCCACAACATGAATGACCCAGTTTTCAATTTGATGTACCACCTACATTGACATTAATCCATCATGGAAGAGGGGAATACCAGAATATTTCAAATGCACCACAAGGCTAGCTTTGAATTAATTATTATGAACTCAACATGATCACCATAAATAATAATTATCCCCTTCCAATGATTGAAGACTTGTTCAATATACCATGTAGATCTCGTTACCTCCAAAAGTTGGATCTTCATTCATGATATCACCACTAATTTAAAAATATGAAAATATTAATAAAAGAACCTTTAGTATAAGGTATGGATACTATGAGTTCATAGTAATTCCCAACAGAAAAATGAACAAATATTAAATACTTATTTATTTGATTTATATGCAGTTTAGGTACTTGAACGAATAATTTTGTGTACTCTTTATTGATGATAATCAGATTTTATTTATGATTAAATAAGAACATGAAGAGTATCTATGGATTTTACTATAGATATTAAGAAAGGAGAAAATATTATCTATATTCATCATGTGTGACTTTTGGAAGAATTATGTCACATTCTTAGAGCACATTATCACTGGAGAGGTATTTTTTTCATGACCCTTAAAAGACAAATTCAGTTGAAAAATGGCATAAACATTCAAGTGTTATTTAAATTAATAGTTTTTATAGTTTATCTAGGCACTTCCAATTTTTTATAAAATAATATACATGACTTACTAACCCAATATATAAATTAACATAGATAAGGGTAAATTATGTGTTGATGAAACAATGTGAGAAAGTATTGAGGAGCTTAATTTGAGATCAATCAAAAAACCATTTCTCACACTATTGTCATGTAGAGAGGGGGTTTCTATATGTAATAATGATTTTAAAAAATATTTTCTTATGTACTAATGCATAATGATAATGTGGTAGTCTATACCTCATGAAAGATAAGATCCACATTCCAAGCTACCTGATGTATGATCTAGATTTATCATTACTGATCTTCACCTTGAATATATGGAGGTACTACCTCTATGGTGAGAAGTGTAACAAAAATAAATAATTCAAGAGAAAAAAATTATATCATTACATAGAAAGAGATTAAAATGTATCAATAATGATATATTTAATTCATCAATGAATATTATTTCCCTATTCATTATCATTATAGAATGGTAAATATGGTAACTATTGATCTTAGTAGAAACGAACCTACTACTCTCTCTGAGATACATATTGACAATTACCCTATAGTAGTGGAAATATAAGGGGGGATATATAAATCAAAATGATATGGAAAACATACATCCTTTTCCAAATTAATTTTTAATAGTCTATCTAAAATATGATATTGGTGGAAAAAGTTGTTTATCATGTTATTTAAAAGAAGGTGGAAGCAGTAATTGATTGCAATCATCATGAATTCAATATAGATGAAATGTTTGCGTTTAGTTTGTAACTAGGTTTAGTGTGCCTACATCACATGAGATTATGAATAATATAGTATATATAAATATATCCCATCATTCTCCATCCATTTAGGAATTACCATGATATACTACGACGGTCGATAAAACTTCTAGTGAGACAACATGATGAAATTGATTATTGAGAACTTCTCAAAGAACCTAGAATGTCACCAAATCAAATAATAGAAATATTAGTTCATGGGGATGGTGAAAAAATTACCCATAGTCACATAGAAATTCTATTATATCACAATAAAAATTATCACTGGTCTCCCAAGGTCTATTAAATGAAGAAATGACATTTTTGTTGTGGTGGACCAACTCACCAAGAATTCTCTCTAAATCGTAGTTATAGAAGAGTTATCAATTGAATAAAATTGATAATATATATTTAATGGAATTTTTGAGGCTATAAGGGGCATCAATTTTTATATTCATTGAACATGATCATAGGTTCTCTTCTTAATGTTAGAGAACTGTTCAATATGCATTTATTCTAGAATTGAATTTATATAGGACCTATCCCACACAAACTGAAGTCCAATATGAATTGAACATTAAAACACATGAAGACATGATAATTGAAGTATACAAAAATGTAAAGGAGGATGTGATCAACATCTCATATTCTTTGAGTTCGAATTCAACAATGGCTTCCACATGAGTATTTAAAAGACTATACATAAAGATCTATATGGGCAGTGATGTATAACTCTTATTGGTGGGATGAGTTTTTTCAAAATAATGTACATGAACCATATATTTTGAATGATATGATAGAATCTGTTTATGGAATCTAAAAATATATAAAGCTACTCTGATCTAGTAGAAGTGTTGTGTTGACAACATTTAATAGGACTTTAGAGTTTGATGTTGTGGAAAAGGTTTTACTTTTAATTTCACTACAGAAGATATTCATGTGGTTTTATTAAGAAATAATATTTTATCACTAATTACAGAGTCCACTTCAAGATTTTTGATAATATTATAGATGTTTTCCTCAATCAATAACATCTAAAATTGCATGGATCAAGTCATTAAGGTGTTAAATGAGTCTATCCTAAGGATGTAAATTCATTATTCCTAACTTGTATTGAATTCAGAGGTGGTTAAATTGAATCATGAAATCACATATGAAGAGAATCATATAACGATCTTGTACCACCTAGAAATTTATGAAATAAGATAATTTACCCTATCAATTATCAATGAAAAGGTGACGTGAGGTCTGAAAGAAAATATGAATCAAAAGTATCGTAATCATTTCTCAACAAAGAATATGAGTTGAAATTTCATGAAAGAAAATAATTAATGGGGTAATAATGTAACCAAAAAAAATTTATTATTATTTATATCCTTAAATTTTTTTTGTTACATTATATTTCATTATACACTTACATCACATAAGGAATTAAGACAGACTTTATATCATTAAGGGATATCGTTACATTAGTAAATAATTAAACCAATGATAATAAAAAATATTATATTAGGAAAAATATTCAATATAAATATTTGAATGGGAAAAAATTGATCAATCAAATCTTATTGTTTTATCATCCCTAAGAACAATATATGAAAAATATATAAAATATTGTAAACTAATTGAACTCATTGAAAAGGAAAAGAATGTTCTTTTAGAATAAAAGAATATACTTTTGAATATAATTTTGAAGAGTTATTTTGTGGATGATATGTTTCCATTTTTATTATATTGTGACCAATAAAAAAGTAAACTGGCCATTGGGAATATTAACATCACTATTGGGAATAGAAACATGACCATTGTAATTGTAATTTCACCAAAAGATAAAAAAATTTAATATATATAATATTTATCATGATTAAATTAATAAATATAAATAATAAAATTTAATAAAATAAAAATAAAGAATAAAATCTCAGATAAATAATACACAGATTTTATATATACTTTATATTAATATTTTTCCAAAAAAATCATGATTTTTATATAAAATAATAATCACCTATATTTGGAATTTTTTTATAAAATAAATGGTCTTTTTTAATAATCGTGTTGAATTTATATGGGGGAGTTTTTTTTATTAATTTTGGGAAACACATAAATATTTATACGAATAGTAAAAATATAATTTCTCTATAAGTGGTGTAATTTAAATTACATAATTCGGTTGTAAAAATGAACTATAAAATTCATGAAATTTGGGTTGGCCGGAAAATTATTTAATTCGCTATATAACTCATTTAAATAAAATAATCTTTTTTTCATCATCAAAAAGTAATTTACATTGTCAAAATTCTAAATTATTCTAATTAAAGAATATTTTCTTATTTCTCCACATTGAATTCAAATTAAAATTATTAATTTATGTTAAATATTTTTTGATGTCCTAAATTTGTTTAAATAATTATAATATATTCTATAATTTTAAAAATATTACAATTGAAATTTTTAGTTGTTGTATAATATTTGAAATAAATATTTTATCTATAAAATATCCCTTTCTTTAACTATATATATCTGCGACAACTACCTTGGAAAACAAATTCACTCTCAATAACCAAATCCAAATATCTACCCAAATCCATCCTATTAATCCCCATATAATCATTAGTTATGTGATATTGTATCATACTCAAATAATTCAAGAATTATAGTTCCATTGAAAAGAATCAACACTGAGAAGAGTTTATGTTTCAACAACTTCTGTTCTTATTTTACTTTTATCTTCATATTTGTCTCTATTTGTTTTAAAAAAACAATTAATATTAATTTATTATTATGTAAGAATTATATTAATTATTTTCTCTTATTTTAATGATAATATATATGTTTTATTTATATTTCATAACTCTCATTATTCTACTTTTGGAAATGTCCCATTAACGGTTGGTTAATCGCCTACAATGAAATTGAAAGTTATTTTCTTATCATCACCCATATAAATGGTAATAGTAAATTATTTATAACAAATAAATGTCAATAAATTATTATATTTATGATTATGGAGTTCATATTTGATATTTATAGATAATAGTATAGAAAAAAATAAATCGAAGAAGGGTAGAACAATTTAAGAAAAATATGATATCAAAACACTTCACCTGAAACAAAGGTAAGTAATAAATATAATAAAATTAATATAATTGATCATAAGTTATAAAAAATGAACATTATTCAATTATGGTTCCATTTTTATGGATAATTATTTTCATTATTCAAGAGCATAAAAATAAATTAAATTAATATGGATTAAATGTATGTGGATTCTCGAACCAAATTACATAATTTTTATTAATATTCTGAACCATATAATTCTATGAATTTATGTATCTCTATTGTGTTTAATGTTTATATGCATATTTATTTAAATTTTATATCTGGGGACATAAATATTTTTTCATTTTAGTAGAACTTTTCATATAATTAAAAATAATTTCTTATAATAACATTTTAAAAAAAATATATTTAACTCCACTTGATTTTTTTCTAAATCGATGATCAAGGATATTTTATATTGATGTATGATCTAGCATATTAATTTTATAACCCAAAATGGGTTTCCAAGAATAATTATATGTGAAATCATTTATAAAACCCATTCATTTTAATTTGTTATTTTATAACTACAATTGGTATATATTATATTTTAATGTTCCATGTATTACTATGATCATTTAATGATGTGACGAGAGGGATAAAATTAATAAATCCCTCAAATGAATTGGGTAATGTGATGCATGTCATGATATTTTTTGTATTGTAAATTTTCTTGATGCAAGCATTTTCAAAAATATTATGTTATGATTTATGCACATTTATTACGCATGAGTATGTTTCTAGATTTTTTCATAGTAATTTGTTCTCTTCGACCAATATATTTTGATTCTTCATTGTAATGAATATTCAAAATTACATCAATTTATCATATGATTCCATCATTATTATTATAATGATCAGATGATTAGGATTTGAGTAAATTTATTATTCTCAGATATGTAGTATTGATTCATATACATTATTCTTCTAATGATATTACTCCCCTTACTATGATTTCGTCTAACCCATTTCATTGATGTATATCATCAAGTGATTACATAAACTAAGGATATCATGAAAAAATTTCGGACGGAGAATAATAAATATGTAATTTAAGATAATTTTGTATTTTTTACACGTAATGTATGATCCTTTTTTCCAATGATATTAAACATATGAATATTGCATTGTATCACTTTTATCTTTTTTATCATGAAAAAAACTAAATAGTCATGATGTAAATTTAGGGTATCTATAATGGATTAGTCGAATAAAATTTGTATTTTTAAGACAAAATTTTGAAAATGATAAGTAATTCCTTTTAAAGAGTTCTTGTATCATTAATAGAATAAAAAATTTAAAATTCATTTCCAACGTTGAATTAACTAGTTGTAATCAATTCCCAATTTGGATTTTAAGTAACGCATATTATATAAACTCAAAAGATGAGAAAAAAAATAAAGTAATTAATGAAATTTACATCCTAGTAAAGGAAATAAGAATTTATTTTCAATGGTAATATTTGTAATAATATTTCTTAAATATATAATTGAAATAGAAACTATTTTTAAAACAAGCCAAATGTGAATAAATGAAACAAGTAATACAAATGAATGTGAAAATTCTATCCGTTGTGGAACATAAATTAATTAATTTAGACTAGTGTGGTAAAATTATAATTAAACCCATTATAGGTATTTTTTATGTCATCAAAAAAACTTATAATCGAACTAAAATGAGAATTGTAATGTCTATAATGATAAAATTATATATTTTGGAGATGATAAATATTTTAATAAGAGAAGTTGATAAGGATTCGGGGTTGTATAATGATTGTTAGAAATTATCAACAATGGGTGTTCACTGAAAATTAATTTTATTCTAATCAATATAATAATATGATCAATAATAAATATAGTTATCTACATAAAACTCATAAAAAAATTATTTTAGTTAGTTAAAAGAAGATATTGGTTGATATAGGAAGAACCATGCTAGTTGAATTCAAACTGTCAATATTTTTCAATGGATATGCTTGGAATTAAACATTTGAATTTTAAATTTCATGCTTTGTTGAGGTTGAAGTCTGACGTGACTAACTACTAAATTATGTATAAGAAGAACCACACGATTCGGTATATAATTATTATTATGAGTTTATTCATTATGAATATATAAATTTTTTATCAAGGAAAAAACAGTTAAAAATATGATGATGTAGACTTCAAGGGTTATTTGTCCAATGTAAGATTATATAAGTGATAAGAAATTCTATTAATGTTAGCGAAATACTATGATATGAATGTTATTTTAAATAAAACCAATTATAGTGATTTAAATTAAATAGATTATGAAAATTCAAATTATTAAAACATGATGAAATCGAATATTTTTAGTAGGCAAGAAGAAAAAAAAGTATATTTTAATATTTATAAGTATTATGATCATATATTTGAAATTAAAGGTTTTTTTATAATGAGAAATCAAAGCATCATAGAAATAAAATGTTATTGGTACCAAAAAAAATATTATTGAAAATCCAAAGGTAATAGTTTATAGTAGAATTAGATTGAATATTAAAAACCTAAAAACCTTTAAATATCAAATGTAACATAAGTCATTTGTTTAGGTGGTTAGGAATAAATAATTGGCTTTATAAATGAATGATGAGCTAGATCATGTTTAATATTACCCCAAATTAGGTATTTTTTAATAATAGAATGAAATAATATTAGTGAAACCTAGTAGATCTTATGAAATAAGCTCTATGAAAAAAGTATTTTTTAATAAAAAAGGAAAAAAGGATTGAAAATTTTATTCAATTTTTAAAATATCTGATTATCAAGAGAATAGTTCATTGTCTTCAATACATGAAGCTATAAAATTTTTCATAGTTTTATATCATAAATGTAATATAAATATAGAAAAAAAATTTATGTGAACTACAATATCTTGAATAATGATCACCAAAAATAAGTATATATTGATCAACAAGAATGTTTTATTCGTAACTATGATGGTAGAATGGTATAATAGTTAAATAAATATTTTTATAGGTTATATTCTGGCCTTATATCCCAATATTAAATATAATGAGGATTGATAAGAGAGATAAATCTCAATAAATGGATTGTTGAAAATAATATTTATGGGAAGGATAGGAGAAAAAGTATAATTTCTATCATTATTTATATTGATGAAATCATTTTCACAATTTAATCCATGTATGATTTTGAATATGTTTTTGGTCAAAAAGAGTATACTATTTTTTTAAAATATTACAAAATAATTATTCCAGTCGAAGTACACATTTTATTAAATGATAGAAGGAGTTCTAAATAATGATTCCCACCTGTAATGATACGTACAAATAGTAATATACAAAATTCGTTTTTCGTAGCCTGATATCATATATCATAAATAGATATGTCACAATATAATGATGTTGGTAAATAAATAGTTATGATTCTATTCATGTCATATTATATTATATCATTATTTATAATGATTATATAATGAATATATATTAATAAAAATTGTGAAATGATAAAATGGATTTTTTTGGAAATTTAGTTGATTTTCATTGGGATCAAACCGATGTGGTTGACTAAGAATTAAAAACCATATTGGTTTTGGAAAACAAACACATGGGACTAGTTTGTGGAAGAATATCATGTTGAAATAACAATTTAACATTTGTTTAGTACTTGAAATAAAACATTCTATAATTGTATTTCACGATAGTTTTTATTTAATTTCCCATATTGTTGAATTATATATTAATTTAAATGGTCTAATTAAAATTAAACAAGTGTAAAATAATAATTTATAATAAAATTAATTTCATATACATATTGTAATTTATTTACTGATAATAAATTGAGTCTATGTCCATGTATATTGATCAGTTTCTACTTATTGAAAATATTCATTATGTCATATTCATAAAGAAGTTGAAGCCTAGAAAGCTATGAAAATATTTTAATGGTGTGAAAGAGATATTATATTGATATTGATGAAAGAATTTTATTATTTAAAATATAATTGATTATATTTTATTTTTATTTCTATAAATTAATGGAAAAAAATATCTAAAAATAATAGATATTTAATAAATTAAAAAGTCAGGTTTATTGAAATTAATTATTTAGGCTCCATATACAAGTGACTGAGATTTGGGTTGAGTGGATATTGATATCAAAAAATAAAAATATTCATTTATAATATGAAATAAATTATAAAATTAATTTAATAATAATTTATGACCCTCCTTCTTAGAGGTATTAAATTGAATACTTGGGTGTTTTAATATAATATGAAAAATATATATAATACCAAACCTATCCAAAAGTCACTTCTATACTATTATTGTGAAAATAATATTCTAACTACATCTTTGTAGATGATATACCACTTCCAATTTTATATAACACATGTTTCCACAACCTATTCCACCAAATAAAATAACTATATTCAAATTAAATACATTCTATAAGCACATAACCACGAGAAAAGTAACTCATAAAACATATTAATATTATAACCACAACAAGATCAATGACTATATGACTGAGATCTAAATTGAGTGTTATTGTATTGTAATGATTAATTACACATTATTTTCTTAATAAGTAAATAAAAATATAAATATATAATTGGTAAGAAAAACCCAACATATCATTTATATAATGGACATCACCTTTACATATGATATTTTAATATAAATTTGGCAATTATTTTCCGTTAGAATGTATTTTATGTTAGAGAGGAAATTAAAATATTTAAGGAATTAATTATAGGATGAAGTAGAATTGGATGAGGTGTAGTATGAACTATTTGCCTAATGGTATAGTATTGGGTACCCCATGTATGGTTAGAGGGTAAATTGGTTCTATTTGAACAATTGAATTTCAATGGATTTATAAGTTGTCCCAAATAGACAGTAGGAAAAATAATTTTTAAAATTGGTATTTTTGTCATTTAATACACATTATATTAACATAAAATAAAAGTTGAATCATGATTCACTTTCATTTTATCCCATTTCCATATCAATAAATATTTAATTACCTATATTTTTGTCATAATATTCGTATCCTTCAATCTTCTGTCATGTAATTTTTTTTAAATCATATATATTAATAATAAAAACAAATATATCCTATAATATTCATAAATATTCTATTTTATCATGTAAATAGATAAAATATATCACTTCAATACCTAATTATTATTTAATTCATGAAACCAGGAATTTATATGCTCTAAATTTAGGTAAAAAAAAGTAGATAATTCCATTTTGGTTTCTAGATTCACCTCAATCGTATTAAATTGTTTCAAATCAATAATCACTCATCCTTTGTGGTTTATTTTTCCAAGTAATAGTGAGTCTCCTCTTCCAGAGAACTTAAATAGAATTTTCTAAAAATATATCAATTTATGTACCCCTTCATCTTTTTATAATTTCAAGGGGTTATCCGCATAATTGATTGTGAGATACTGATCAAAATTAAAATGAAGAGTTCAAAATTATTAAAGGTTTCTAAAAAACCGATACTCGAATAACTTAGTTTCCTTATTACTCTTTGTTTTGTGCAATAATTTTATCATTCACCATTATAATTAATTAATTAAAGAGGTTTTCAACTTCTCTTGGATTACTTACTATTAATATTGAGTAAATGAGGTTATATATATAATCATATTTTTTTAATGTTGTATCAGATAGAAAAAATACATTCCTATCATTTTCTCATGAATTTAAATGTTTTAATTTTATATGGAAATTAATTTTTTTTAATAACTATATTTATAAGTCCCCAGACTTAAACCTTACTTAATCTTGAGTTAATACAATATTACACATTGAGGATCTTTTCAGGTTTATAGTTTTAGAGAATTAGATCATAAAACTTGCATTACATTCCACATTTAAAAAAATTGATTACATAAAAGACATTATTCATTCTTCCCCTAAACAGAAACATATTTAAAATAAAACATGGATTCTTTCTTGACACATCCTTGACACTATCATCACATCACGTACCTTTCCCTTGACCTGTGAAAAACATTTCAAAAACATCGGATGAGCATAAAAAGCTCAGTAAGGGTTATAAAAAATATGGAAAGGAAACATGAGTTCATATATACATAAGAATGAAATCATACTTTACCCATAAAACATACGCACTTTAACATACCTCATCAAATCATGAATAAAACATAGAAATCATAAGACATAAAAGGTAACTTGAGGTATTCATAACATTCTTACGTAGGGAGTAACCCTCTTGGTTACGTTTTGCAATACCCATCACAATATATTCCCTAAATCGCTTCAGAGAAACCTTAACATTTCACTCCTTCGCGTTACCCAATGCATTGGAGAGCTATATCGGGCTCACCCGCCCTTAGTTTATCACGGAACCACCCGTCTTCATAACAATGCCCAAGAACCATAACATAATCTTATCACATAAAACATGCATAAAGGAAACATAACATTTCCACCTTTCAATAACAAGATATCAATACAACACAGTGATATAAATACATTATGAAAACGATTTTCAATACCAAAATAATAGAAAATTAAAACATTGTATTTATTTTTCTTTTAAAAATATGGTATGGCTTGTAGAGGAAGCCGAAACTCAAATAATGGTCACGACGGCGGAGAAGTCATTGTCGCCGCATACGTATGACAAAAACATTCCCTTTTGTCATTTAATAAACACTTCGTATAAAAAATATTCCTTTTTAATAAACATAAATGTCAAAGGGGTTTATACACCGTATAAAATAAGGTTGTGTATAAAACAGAATATGCCTCAATGAAAAGAGATTGAGACGAAGTCCCTTACAAAGACGATGTCCTTGGTTTAAGGATAAATCAATTACAGAATTATGTGTGACAAACGAATACACCAAATATAAGTGGATATTATGTGTAAAATAATCAATGGTCATTCACACATATTCAATGGATGACATAATCAATAACTACATGTTTAACCCAAAGAAATCAAAATTGGGTTAAGAAGTTCCCTTGACAGCCTAACAGTGTCACATAAAAAAAGGGTATCTCATCACTTGGACATAAAATTTACATCAATAAGGATATATGAGAACATATCCAAACATAACAACATGTAAATTAGAATACCCATCAAAATAAGTCTTTTAAAAAGAGGAGGGTGAAAGGTTCCCTTACCGACATTGGTATCATTCGAAACATACGCCCCGTGAAAGAAGGACAATACAAAATTGATGTAAATACTCATTAACGAAATTATATTACCCAAAGAGTAGAATAATGGATAGTAAATACACCACTCAAAGGAAATTGTGGAAAATGTAGCATAAATCTCACGGGAATAAAAGTGAGATGAAAAATCCATTAAGAAAACTCGGCAGCCTAACGGCGCCACATAAAACATCCAAAAATGGATTGAGGAGATCAAATAGGGTCTCTCATAATATTACAACAAAATGTATAGAAAGAGGAATATAAAATAACAACCCCCATAATAACAAATAGGAGCTTAAAAGAAGGGAAAAAAAGGAGAGTACTTAAAAAGAAAGAGAGAGGTTAGATCTCTTACGAAAATTCGGCAGCCTAACGGCGCCACTCAAAACATCCAAAATGGATTGATGAGAGAGAATAGGGTCTCTCATCACATGAAAATAAAAATTACAGTAATAGTAATATAAAATATCCTCCTAATAACAAGAAAGATGATCTTTAAAAGTAATGACATAAAAGTGTGTACTTAAAAAGAAAGAGAGGAGTAGGATCCCTTACCTCGGGTCCGACTTGACTCGATCGTTCTTTAACGTCCAGAATAATAAATCTGAGTTAATTTCTACTTGATTAATAACGATGATAAATCTTATTATTCATTTTATATCACTTATTTCCATGTTATAAACATTATGTAATCATTACGTTAATAATGTTTGTTTTGTCGATATTTGGTTCTTAAGTCGAAAGTGGACTTCTTACAATTACATGTTGTTCGTGTGGTCAAAGGTTCTTTATATCCAGAATGACATTCCTGATTTAGATATCATATATATCATATATATCCAGAATATACATGTATTTATAATATCACATAATCATTTAGAGGAAAGAAATGAAATGCACCGTTCATGGATACGGTAAGCCGTACGTACGCATGAACACTACTTTCATTTTTTTATCATATTAATGGAATTAAAACAAAATGATAGAGATATATAAATGTTATAATTCCAGAATGATATCCATAATTTTGATGTAATATATTACATATATATCCAATATATATATGTACTTATAATATTACATAACATTTTGAGATAAGAAATGAAATGTACCATTCATGGAGATGGTAAGTCGTACGTACGCATGAACGCTACTTCCATTTCTATTTCATATTTAATGAAATTAAAACATAATGATACATAATAGTATTTTAATTACAGTATGGTATCATATATAATATCATTAAATATATCCTTAAAACGTACCACATATGTTATTAACGAATCAAATCACTTTGAGGGGGCGGTAGTCCACACATCCTTAAATGAAGATATCGCGTTTACCCATAATGGAAACCATAAAGGTATGCCATAAATGAAAAATACAGAAGCCTAAGTAAAACATAAAAATATTATATATCATATATAAATATAGTTTCATCTTAATGGCCACCTTTGAAGGTGTTAGAAGAATGTTGAACAATCATCGTTTCGGGAGCAGAAATTCGCCATCCACGGAAACAGTATGTTTTTTAACCATTAGATGTAGGTGTGTGTAAGTGTAGCTAGAATAATTCTTATAAAAACATCCTAGTATATTTAATATAATGTATTTGTTACAAAATAAATTAATAAATAGAGTTTAGGGGGTTGGAGAAGAAAAATAAAACAAAAGGACACAAGTGAAGACATTACCTTAAAATCGGGTAACTCCCATTGGTTTGAGCTCAAAGGCTTCTTTGGGAAGACTTTTTCCAAAATTGAGGCTTCAAGGAGTAATATAGGGAAGTTTAGAGACAAAATGGGCAGTTTTTGGCCGAGCCAAAGGCTTTGGGAGTGTGGGTAATGAGGTAGAGGTGGGAACCTTTTATAAGAGGAGAGGAGGGGCACTCTTGTAAAGTTACAAAATGTTACTTTATTTTCAAAAGTGTTTCGGATTTTAAAGGTCCCAGATTGATGTATTTAGAGGATAAGGTGATAAGGGTTCTAAATCCACTCATCCAACAGGTTTTGGACATGTTTAGGTCTTAGATATTACATTATCCTTCCATTTTATTTAAATCGTTAAATAATGAGGTCATCGCTGCATCATCATGATGTCATAAATAATTTAATTTATTTAAAGTCTAAAAATTATAAAAAAATACTATGATGTAGGAAATATTTTTATCCTTTCGATATATATTTATAGTCATAAATATGACTTGTATAACCCCATGTAAAAATTGTTTTAGTAAAACATCTCATGTTTGTGTCATTTTTACTTTAACATTAAATAAAAAGATATTTATGTCATTTTCCAACCAAAGTGGCTCCATGGGGTCCCCAAGTTGACCCATGGATTGTCTTGGTCGGCCATGACACATCCAATGAGGGTAGGACATGTGTCTAGGTCATTTCATTTTATTAAAACATTATTCTTACCATAATCTACACTAATTAACTCTAATCGCGATTAAAAACTTAATTAGTTACTATTCACCAAAAAATTATTTTTATCCCATTGAACCAAATTTTACTTCTTAATGATAACCATGTATGTCGTATTTTTGAAATTCAAAACACAAAGATGGAAAAATTTCATTTAAACGGAAAAATCAGTTTTTATAAGTAACACTTAGTGGTTTCACTATTTATCAAAAATTGACGTTTTTCAGAAAAATCCCAAAAATTCATCCTAAGCTATATCTGATATTCCGAATTAAAAAATGAAGTCAATTTTACAAAATCCAAAACATATAAGTTACATTAATTAATTTAATAATTAATTCCCGTTGTCAGAGCAAATAACGTGTTTTTATGGAACAATAAGTATCAAAAGATTGACACTAGTTTAAGTCTGATTTCAATGTGAAATTAATTCCAATGACCACTGTTGGATTTAATGGAAAAAATATATTATAATTTCACTTTAAAACCAATTCAAAAGATAATCTAATCATATAAATAAATTATATTAAAAAGAGTTTTTGAATTAAAATACAACATGTTACACTATTCATTAAAAAATGAACTTTATCAGAAAGATACCAAAAATTTACACAAAGTAAATTTTGATGTCCCAATTCTTAAGAAGAGTTTTATTTGGTCCAATATAATGTATAAGAGTGAAAAAAACTATATTTAATGATGGTTCACCATCAAAGGTGATAAGTGAACCTTTAGTGAAAACTAGGGCATATACGCCTATAATTGAATTCTTTCCGTATTTTAAGCCTTTATATTTTATTGGATAAAAGTAAAAACATTTAAAAAAAATATAATCATATTTTAGTTATTTCTATTCATCCCCACCTATACAATGGCTACATGTTAACTACCATTTAAAATAATATTATTTTATTATTACAGTGCAACGTAAGATTCCCAAGAAACTCGTTGTTGCGTGTTGGGTACGGCATCGTGCATAGCATCCCCTTTAAAGTCATATTAATATTTTATTCACAAATATGGATAAATATAAAGATGTCATATTCTTTATTTACCTGGGGTGTTACATCATTCCCCCATTTTGGGAATTGCGTCCTCATAATTTTAAAATTGGGCTTGGAAACATCCTTGAAAGTCCCACATCAGAACAAGAGTCGGTAAAACAATCACTTTAAAATAAAGAAAGATAAGTACAAAGGTCACCCGAGTTAACCCATACAAGGATTACAAGTATGAAAATATGGACATGGAGGGAAAAAAACAAAGGGTCATGTTCTGATGGAGAGTGATAGGAAACATGTTTAGGATAAAGTTAACCACAAGAAAATCACAAACTTGTAATGGGTTAAACGGTATTTGGTTCCCCAGTAGGAAAATTTAATAGACAACATTTTTGTTTTAAGTTACTTTTTATTGAGGAATTTATTCATAAGGAAACATAATCACTTATCATGTTGACTTTCAACTTTTATTAGATTCCGTACACAAACTCATATTTTCTCCAAAAGATGAGTATTTAGGAAGACTTGTTCACATTAACAGTACTATAATCAACTTCTAGAGAATCACCTAATCCAGAAAAGAGAAATATATACTTCCCATGTCTTTAGACTTTAACCAAAACCAAAACCAAAAAGGTTAGTACAAGATCAGATAATCCAGAAAAGGATAACCCTTTATAAAAAGAAAATCAATGCTTAATCTCCAAAATTTGTCCAACAAAACCCAAATTTCATCGAGGACCATTCGATAAAAAATTTGTCCATAAAATTATTCAAAGTAAACCAAACTAAGGTTGAAACCCAAATATTTGAAAGATTTACTCACATAGTCTTCCAAGATAAATCGTAACATTTATCTCCAAACTACATCAGTTGCTCTTAATGTCTCATATTAAAAAGTAATTATCCTAATCCCATATCCTCCATGATAGGTTAATAAATTTCCATAGATAACCCAAAATAAACTTACTCTTAATTCATAAAATCATCTAACTAAAAAGAATCAGTCAATGTAACCAGGGACGTCACGTACTCCAGTGGTAGGCGAAAATACCAGTCGCACTTTGGTTGTGGGTTCGATTGTTGCAGCTTTGTCCGACGCGATGGGTAGTCACACGGTATTCGTGTTGTCCTTTTTCCAAAACTATATAATTCTCAAATCATTCCCCAAAAAGGGATAAAATCATCAAAAATAACCATAACATAATTTAACCTCAATTTTATCTCATGCCTTTCACTTCAATCAAAACATATAGTAACCCATAATTACCTCAAAAGTAAGGATCATATAAACCCAAATGGTTCTTTATAACTATGTCCACAAAAGAAAAGATAACTATTCCTTGAAAAAAAATTCATATATTAAACATCAGGGTTAAACATAATATAAAAAGTCTTCTAATGTAACCCCATCATCAAAAGAGACTTAATACTCTTAAGAATTTCACTATAACTCTTGAAGCCCTTGTATGTTGACATCTTACTCATTCAACAATCTTCATGATCCATTAACCATTCCTTTCCAACTTATTCAGAAATACCTCTTTCCTACAAACAAAATCATGAATCATATCCTAAGATTCCAAAATAGGAAAACCATATTTATGAAATAATACATACCTTTGATTGGTCATTGTCAGTTTCATCATCCTCAATCGGAATGGAATTAGGTATTGGTAAACGAACATTTGTACGCTCTTGGTGATCCCATTCACGAAACTTATTCATAGGAAATGTGTTTGCATAATGACCATGCACACCACATTTAAAACATTCAATTGATCCCTCAGAAAGAACTTCTTTCCCTTTCCTCGAGTGAACTGGATGCTTCCTTTTTCCATAGCAGGTTCTTGCTTTATGACCTTCATTTCCACATATATAGAATATTTCTGTCCCTTTGAAACATTTTCCAAGGTGTTTCTTTCCACATCGTTGACACATATGTTTTTTAACACACTTACCTTTATGATTATTACCTGTACTTCCGTAGGGATTTGTTTCTCGCATATATGATTCCTTAGAGAAATCACCAAGGTTTAGGTGGTCAATCATGACTCCAGATAGTTGGTTGAGGATAATCACAAGAGTTCTCATTGCAGCTCCCATATCATTCAGTTGCTTGCTCAAAAAACTGTCATAGTTTCCTTCACATCCACTGATACTTTGGTGCCTACTAGATCCATCCATTTACTAAAACCAAAAAGGTCTGTGTGAGTATATCAAAAAAACCATCATGTACTAATGAGGAAGATAAACACTAAGATATACTTACTCATTCACTTTATCTAAAACTAGGACTCTTTCTGAAATCCTAACCATTATGGTAATGCCACTTATGCTTAAAGAATACCCTAACCTCTAAAGTTATCTAAACTGACCTCTGACACCAACTATAAGGCCCTAGCCTTAAACCTTACTTAATCTTGAGTTAATACAGTATTACACATTGAGGATCTTTTTAGGTTTAGAGTTTTAGAGAATTAGATCATAAAACTTTCATTACATTCCATATTTAAACAAAGTGGTTACATAAAAGACAATATTCATTCTTCCCATCAACGTAAACATATTTAAAATAAAACATGGATTCTTTCTTCACACATACTTTACACTATCATCACAACACGTACCTTTACCTTGACTTGTGAAAAACATTTCAAAAACTTGGGATGAGCATAAAAAGCTCAGTAAGGGTTATAAAAATATGAAAAGGAAACATGAGTTCATATATACATAAGAATGAAATCATACTTTACCCATAAAACATATGCACTTTAACATACCTCATCAAATCATGAATAAAACAAAGAAATCATAAGACATAAAAGGTATCTTGAGGCATTCATAACATTCTTATGTAGGGAGTAACCGTCTTGGTTACGTTTTGGAATACCCATCATAGTATATTCCCAAACTCTCTTTGGAGAAACCTTAACGTTTCACTCCTTCGCGTTACCCAATGCATTGGAGAGCTATATCGAGCTCACTCGCCCTTAGTTTATCACAGAACCACCCGTCTTCATAACAATTCCCAAGAACCATAACATAATCTTATCACATAAAACATGCCTAAAGGAAACATAACATTTCCACCTTTCAATAACAAGACATCAATACAACACATTTATATAAATACATTATTAAAACCATTTTCAATACCAATATAAAAGAAAAGTAAAACATGGTATTTATTTTTCTTTTAAAAAGATGGTATGGCTTGTAGAGGAAGTCAAAACTCAAATAATGGTCATGACGGTGGAGAAGTCGTTGTCACTGCATACGTATGACAAAAACATTCCCTTTTGACGTTTAATAAAAACTTCATATAAAAAAGATTCCTTTTGAATTAACATAAAAGTAAAAGGGCTTTATACACCGTATAAAAGAAGTTTGTGTATAAAACAGTATATGCCTCAATGAAAGGAGATTGAGACGAAGTCCCTTACAAAGACGGTATCCTTGGTTTAAGGATAAATCAATTACATAATTATGTGTGACAAAAGAATACACCAAATATAAGTGGATATTATGTGTAAAATAATCAAAGTTCATTCGCACATATTCAAAGGATGACATATTCAATAACTACATGTTTAACCCAAAGAAATCGAAATTGGGTTAAGAAGTTCCCTTGGCAGCCTAATGGCGTCACATCAAAAAAAGGGTATCTCATCACTTGGACATAAAATTTACATCAATAAGGAAATATGAGAGCATATCCATACATAACAATATTTAAATTAAAATACCCAACAAAATAAGTCTTTTAAAAAGAGGAGGGTGAAATGTTCCCTTACCGACATGGGTATCTTTCGAAACATACGCCCCGTGAAAGAAGGACCATACAACATTGATGTAAATACTCATAAACGGAAGTATATTACACAAATAGTAGAATAATGGATATTAAATACACCACTCAATGGAAATTGTGGCAAATGTAGCATAAATATCATGGGAATAAAAGCGAGATGAAAACCCCCTTACAAAAACTCGGCAGCCTAACGGCGCCACTTTAAACTTCCAAAAATGGATTGATGAGATCAAATAGGGTCTCTCATCATATTACAATATAATGTACAGAAATTGGAATAAAAAATAACATCCCCCATCATAACAAATAGGAGTTTAAAGAAGTGACATAAATGAGAGTACTTAAAAAGAAAGAGAGAGGTTAGATCTCTTACGAAAATTCGGCAGCCTAACGGCGCCACTCAAAACTTCCAAAATGGATTGATGAGAGAGAATAGGGTCTCTCATCACATGAACATAAAAATTACAGTAATATTAATATAAAAGATCATCCCAATAACAAGAAATATTAGCTTTAAAAGGAATGACATAAAATTGCGTACTTAAAAAGAAAGAGAGGAGTAGGATCCCTTACCTCGGGTCTGACTTGACTCGATCATTCTTTAACGTCCTGAATAATAAACTTGAGTTAATTTCTACTTGATTAATAACCTTTTTAAATCTTATTATTCCTTTTATATAACTTATTTCCATGTTATAAACATTATGTAATCATTAAGTTAATAATGTTTGTTTTGTCGATATTTGGTTCTTAAGTCCAAAGTGGACATCTTACAATTACATGTTGTTCGTGTGTTCAATGGTTTTTAATATCCAGAATGACATTCCTGATTTGGATATCATATATATAATATATATCAAGATTATACATTTATTTATAATATCACATAATCATTTAGAGGAATGAAATGAAATGCACGGTTCATGGAGACGGTAAGCCGTACGTACGCATGAACGCTACTTTCATTTTTTTGTCCAATTAATGGAATTAAAACAAAATGAGAGAGATATATATATGTTATAATTCCAGAATGATATCCATAATTTAGATGTAATATATTACATATATATCCATTATATATATGTACTTATAATATTACATAACATTTTGAGATAAGAAATGAAATGTACCGTTCATGGAGGCAGTAAGCCGTACATACGCATGAACGCTACTTCCATTTATATTTCATATTTAATGGAATTAAAACATAATGATACATAATAGTATTTTAATTCCAGTATGGTATAATATATAATATCATTAAATATATCCTTTATACGTACAACATATGGTATTAACGAATCAAATCACTTTGAGGGGGCGGTAGTCCGCACTTCTTTAAATGAAGATATCGCGTTTACCCATAATGGAAACCATAAAGGTACGCCATAACTGAAAAATACAGAAGCATAAGTAAAACAAAAACATATTAGATATCATATATAAATATAAAGTCATATTAATGGCCACCTTTGAAGGTGTTAGAAGAATGTTGAACAATCATCGTTTCGAGAGGCATAAATTCTCCATCCACGGAAATAGTATGTTCTTTAACCATTAGATGTAGGTGTGTGTAGTGTGTAGCTCGAATACGATTTATAACAACATCCTAGTGTATTGAAGATACTGGATTTGTAACAAAATAAATTAATAAAAAGAGTTTAGGGGGTTGGAGAAGCAAAATAAAACAAAAGGACACAAGTGAAGACATTACCTTAAAATCGGGTAACTCCCTTTGGTTTGAGCTCAAAGGCTTCCTTGGGAAGACTTCTGCCCAAAGTGAGGCTTCAAGGAGTAAGAGAGGGATGTGGACAGACAAAATGGTCATGGGTTGGCCGAGCTAAAGGCTTTGTGAGTGTGGGTAAGGAGGTAGAGGTGGGGGCGTTTTATAAGAGGAGAGGAGCGGCACTCTTGTAAAGTTACAAAATGTTACTTTATTTTCAAAAGCGTTTCGGATTGTAAAGGTCCCACATTGATTTATTTCAAGGATATGGTGATAAGGGTTGGAAAGACACTCATCCAACAGGTTTTGGACATGTTTAGGTCTTATATATTACATTATCTTTCCATTTTATTTAAATCGTTAAATAATGAGGTCATCACTGCATCATCATGTTTGTGTCATTTTTACTTTAACGTTAAATAAAAAGATATTTATTTCATTTTCCAACCAAATTGGATCCATGGGGTCCCCATGTTGACCCATGGATTGTATTGGTTGGCCATGACACATCCAATGAGGTTTGGATATGTGTTTAGGTCATTTAATTTTATTAAAACATTATTCTTACCATAAACTACACTAATTACCTCTAATCGCGATTAAAAACTTAATTAGTTACTATTCACCAAAAAATTATTTTTATCCCATTTAACCACATTTTAATTATTAATGATAACCATATATGTCGGATTTTTGAAATTAAAAACACAAAGATGGAAAAATTTCATTTAAACGGAAAAATCAGTTTTTATAAGTATCACTCAGTGGTTTCACTATTCATCAAAAATTGATGTTTTTCAGAAAAATCCCAAAAAATCACCCTAACCTATATTTGATATTCTGAATTCAAAAATGAAGTCTATTTTACAAAATTCAAAAGATATAAGTCAAATTAATTAATTTAATAATTAATTCCCACTGTCAGAGCAAATAGCTTGTTTTTATGAAACAATAAGTATCAAAAGATTGACACTAGTTTAAGTCTAATTTCAAAGCGAAATTAATTCCACCAACCACTATTGGATTTAATGGTAAAAATATATTCTAATTTCACTTTAAAACCAATTCAAAAGATAATCTAATCATATAAATAAATTAGATTAAAAATAGGTTTTGAATTAAAATACAACATTTTACACTATTCATTAAAAAATGAACTTTATCGGAAGGATAAAAAAAATTTACACAAATAAATTTTGATGTCCCAATTATTAATAAGAGTTTTATTTGGTCTAATAGAATGTATAATAGTGAAAAAAAATATATTTGATGACGGTTCGCCATCAAAAGGTGATAAGTGAACCTTTACTGAAAACTAGGGCATATACGCCTAAAATTGAATTCTTTCCGTATTTTAAGCCTTTATCTTTTATTGGATAAAAGTAAAAACATTTAAAAACATATATAATCATATTTTAGTTATTTTTATCCATCCCCACCAATACAACGGCTACATGTTAAATACCATTTAAAATAATATTATTTTATTATTAGAGTGCAACGTAAGATTCCCAAGAAACTCGTTCTTGCGTGTTGGGTACGCCATCGAGCATAGCGTCCCCTTTAAAGTCATATTAATATTTTAGTCAAAAATATGAATAAATATAAAGATGTCATATTCTTTATTTACCTGGGGTGTTACAATAATTTCCATGTTATTATATTTATATATGTTAGGTAATATGAATTTTATTAGTTACCCACATGCTGATGAACAAGTAGGAGTTACAAGACGGTATCAAAATTCCCTAACATGGAATAACCATTACATTATTTCTAAACGGATGTTCTCTTTGATTATCCTGATTTTAGTACACATTAATCCCTTCCCCTAGATTTGACATGTTTCACGAAAAATGATATTATTATAAAAACATACAAATATTGGAATTTATATATTTATATTTATCACTAATGTAGATGGAACCCAAATTTCATCAAAGATCCTGAGCTAATGATTATAGTGGGTCATATGGATAAAGACTCTAATCATATAGTGACTTTCATGTAATTTCACATTACAATTTATGATTATTTATTATGTAATATATGTGTTTATACCTAATTTATCTCTATCGTTGTACCGTATCAGGTATTCTATTATGTTTTTTGAAAGTATTTTGGGTGGGTGGGATACTATATTAGGGGCACAAATGTATTCACACACTTCACTTTCCCCTCGAGGACAGATGTATATTAATTAATATATGTCCAAATCAATGTGAAGGTCATTTCTTATAAAATATCTAAAAAATGGATCATAGAGAAAATACGGCATTTTATTTTATTTTCAGGGTTCTTTGAATCATTAAAAAATTGGATATCTTATATACTACATAGAATATTTTACATGAATGGTAGTATCCATTTGTGTGTATAGGCTATGTTTATCATACCCCACATGTGTATATATGGTTTTTATTTTCCTCATAAAAATTTTATATTGATTATATACCTTAATATATTAAAGACATAGAAATTAAAGTTAATCTCATATTATTCATTTTGTATAGTCTTGTGATTTTAGAAAATTCGAGTAGTAAGTTGTTCATGTATAGCCTATTTTCCCTTTATTTATAAAAAATTGTCCATTTATTTTATATCTAATTAGTTAAAATGATCTTGTGCACTTTTTCTCTTCAACTTCATTTTATATTCTAGCCTCTAGTGATTAAAAGGCGTGCCTAATGTGTTTTGATGATATGATTCGGATACATTCAAGTATTTCATTTGATGGATATTACAAAAATGTATTAGAGTATGTTAAGGGATCTTATTTGTGGGACATGAGTGTTCTCTTAAGATTGGAAATTCAATAGTCCAGATGTTTCCCATAAATATGTTTGGATAGCATAATTTTGTTGTAAGAATGTGTTAGCAAAGTTATTCTATGATTCTCCCCCTATTTTTGAGTTATTCATATATTCTTTATTTTCATAAATCATTTTAGGAATCATTAGGTAGTTAATTTTAGGTAACATACCATGATTTTTACTTTCGTAACCTATGTTAATATAATTTATTTTAGGGACATATTTGACATGCATTATAACCAACATATTAATAAAATATCAATGATGTTTCATATAAATTTGTTATTAACTATTATATTATATGGGTTAAAAATTTATTCATTTTCTGGATTATTTATTTATATGATTATGATATTTATTTTAATTTATGTTATGTTATAAATTTTTTCATACATTCATTCAATTCTAATTATAATCATCAATGGTATCTTAAATAATACACAAAAGGGGAATTCGAAATGGAATGATTTATATATAGAAGTGAGGGAGAAATAATAGATTGCATATTCGAAATATTATTGTATAAGTTTTTTGTTCCCTATTTAGAAATTGAATTTTACAATCATCTTTACATTATTATAGATTATAATAGCACAATGACCACCTCTTTCACTATAATAAGGGGTTGATGAGGATGCTTCTCCAGCATGACATACAATTTCATAACATTTCTAGTAGGGGATTTACAATTTCCTTTTATTATCTATATAATTATTTCATTGAAATTTTCTATAAAACATTGATATTTTTAGTGTTTTCAGTTTCACTATCTATTAATTTTTTAGGCTGGTGCATCATTCATGAATAAAAGTAGTTGATTAATCATATCTATCATATTTTTTAGAGTATTTAAATCCCAAAACAATATTATGTTTTTTTATCTAGCTTGAATCTTGATGGGAAGGCTCATAGGTGGTGTGATGTGATGATTTTGGTTACAGAGGACTATACACTCACTTGGAAGATGTTTTGGGAGATCCACATTATTAAATTCCACCTCATGCCCACACTAGGTGTAAGATGAGGATTTAGATACCTTTAGAAAATCTCTATAACCATTATGGAATATAATTCCACCATCCTAGATCTAATTTTATTCACCCCCATTATAATTAGAGAATAGGATTCCGTTGTGGGGTATTATAAAATGGGTCTCAAACAACCTTTTTTTACTGTAGTTATTCTCAATAATTGTCAAACATTATATAAATTCTTACTGAAAAGTTTCCTCTCTATGATTGGATCCAAATTATATTTATGGTTTTATAGACCAATACCATTCTGGAGCTCTAGTGATACCTCCCCATGTAGTTAGATACAATGATTAGATGATGTATGTAGAGTTGATCCTCACTAGGGAACATAGGGTAATGATAAACATTCATAACCTTGCTTAAGATAGCCTTCTATTTACTATCATCAGTGTGGTTGATTAGAAAAAATAAGACTTATATGTACTCTTATAGTAAATTAGTGACACTCATGTTGTCAATATACCCTTATTAAGAGGATATTTTTGTGAGCTACAAAATTAATTATCACAATTCAAGCATATCATACTTGAGTATCTTATGAATATTAACCTATGTAGTATAATTGTTGATTGCAACCAATATATAGGGGATTTGGGAAAATTTTCCAATATGTTATTATAGTGGGACTATATTCAATATGAACATCTAATTAGATAGTTATAACTTAGGGTTAGTATCATGATGTTAGTTTTATGTATTCTAGATATCAGATCATATTTGATACTAGAGTGGGGAATTCTACTATGATAGGTATTATTTTGTTAACTTCTATATTATCTAGGGGTTTATTTTATACAGGTTCATCAAACATAGATATTTCAAATAAATTGGTTTCAATTATCATGAAAATATTTAACACCACAACTTAAAACATGATCCTTGGTACACCCTTATGGAAGTACATTGAATAATTTTAGAAGTTTCTTTCATATGTCTTTGGAGTAGTATATTTTTGGAAGAATTATAATATTTTGGTTTAGAACATTAATAAATTCTACTTCATTCATGTGATGAACTGTCTACCCTAGTTCTAAGTCTGCAATAATTGTTATAATTTGAGAGTATTGTTCATGTGTCTTGTTAGAATCTAGTGAAGCATCTATATTGGGTGAGAGATTCAATATTGTCAATGAGGTGTTGATCGAGGAATGTTATAGGAAATTATAACATAGCTAAATTGTATTTATTAAGGTTAATTTTATGTCATTAAGAGTAATATATATACCCTTTTATGGATTTATATCACAGTCTATTCAATTAATAAAATTTATGTTCTTCCCCAAATATGGAAGTAAAATTAGCCACAAATTTTATTTTTTGAACTAAACCAATTTATATTCCTCTCTATCAAATTGCACTATGAAAATTTTATTTCAAACTATTTAATTGGAGTTAATATATATGTGTATTACTATGATAATAACATCTCCATGGACTATTCAAATTCTCTTCCACAATAGGTATGCTGGAAATTGTTGTTTATGAGTATACTATCAAAAGTAAAAAAATTTAATGATCAATAGCCATAATAATTTAAATTGAACTGATGATCATTTTTATCATTTAAATGATATGAATTCATTCTGTAATATTTACCTATGAATAGGTTACCATGATATATAATTCATATAAGAGTATATTAAAAATACTAATTTTCAAATATAGTATAGTCACATTGAACATATTGAAAATTCATTTCATTTTACTAATGATCAATATATATTCTTGGAATTAAGCCTCATGTAATTTTTTCCATCAATATACATACTTAAGAGGTTTATTCAAGGATGATATCTAACTACCATAATATACTCTTGAAATGTATGGCCAATATCATCACACCATTGTGGGGACTATAATGGATCATAATCATTATGCTATGCTATGGAAGTTATAATATTTTCATCCAAGAATTCAATTTGAATACGATTATAATAGTTTATTTATTAATATCATTATACCTTGAGGTGGTGGGACTGTTAATTCCCATTAAGGAATCGGAGAATTTTTTTAGATAATTATTTTTAATTAAAGCTATTATCATTATCAAAACAATATTTTGGTTTTTTTTGTTATCATGGAAAATATGAACACATTGACTAAAATGTAAGAAACCTTATGTGGTTAAAAAAAATTTGAATATGAATTTCATTTTAATAAAGATCAGTTAACCATAATGTTAATTATTATTATACATCATTTTGGTGAATAATTTGAGGTATATTGTGATTATCCACTAATTATTCATTGATGCATTCTTATATTGTATCATTAGTTGGTTGTTTGTAGTTCTCAGTAGTACCATCTTGAAAAGAACTAATATAATCATGGTATAAAATTAGAAATTAATCTTCATGCCTTAATGTATTAGAAACATTACATTTATGATGAAAATTTTGGGGAATTCATTAAATTTAAGAGCTAAAAATGTATATTTTCATCATGATACATGAATCTGATGAAATTAAACTACGTGGAATACCCCTAATATTTTTATATTAATATCTAATACGATTTTTGTAATGGAAACAAAGTTTTTAATGCTCTTAGTAGAAATGATTACACTCAAAGGATTCATAAAGAGAATGAAAAATTGTGAATGATTTCACTTATTGATAAATTATAAATTTCTATGATTGTGGATTGTTGTGTCATGTATTTATACAATGTCGACCTCATATTATCCTTTTTAGAGTAGGTAAAGAACCCCAAAATATTTAACTGTGAATATATCATCATTCAAAACAAATTCAATGGTAGTAAGATCTTAATTGGTCAATTTAATGATTATTTATCCTTATTATACATATATAGATTCTTAATAATCCCAACTAGTATTGGATATTATGTGCTGATATAATATCATTGTTCAGAATAGTGAATTTACAATAAAATCATGAAGAATTACTATGAAATTCAAGACCAATTATAGTGTCCTAACATGTAGAAAGAGATCACATGGTACATTGTCTAGTGTATTACAAATTAGTATGTGATGTAAAATCACCAGTGACCTTTAATTACACTTTATCAGCTGCCCTTTCAAATATGAATATGAAATAAAATAATTAGAAATTTTCTTACTATCCATTTAATATCATCCATGGGTGAAGATAATGTATTGAAAATTTTGAATCCCTTAACGAACACTAGGATTCCCCATATACGTGACCATTTTATAATTACATGGATTAAACAAAATATATCATTAAAAATTTACAAATATATTATAATTTTAGAGTTTCATAGAAATAAAAAAATATAACTTATAAAAATCAATTTTTTTCAACTAAATAAATTTTTCAAACAATATAAGAAAATGTTTAATCCATAATTGGTCATTAATATCTCCCAAACAAGGGTCACACATGATACTATTCTGCACACATAATACACATTAAATTTTTTTTATAACATAGGGAAATGTAAAAATTGGATGGATGCGTTCTAAAATAATTAGTAACATCAATAAATAGAGATAATAATAAAAGCTCGAAGTTGATTATAATATGATCATATTTTTTTACAAATATATATAATAATATCATACCCAAAAATGATTAAATCATAAATCATAAGTCATTGAATATAAAACTGTATAATATAATAAATGATTTATGTGTGTGTGTAAACATGAGTAGTTTACATGATCTCTTAGAGCATAACACAATTATATAGATAAATTTGAAATTATAATAGAACAAGGAAATATAGTATATCATAAAATGAAAGGTATAATCCCAATGTGGAAAATCCATAAGAAAATAAAAATGTTATAAAAAATCCATGTATTTCCATATTTACGCTGAGAAACAATCTTGGTTCATCCATACTTTAGATTTTCAAAAAATTCATGTATGGACTCCCTATATATAGTGAATAAATTATAACATGTCCCTACATCATTATCTAATTATATTTATAATGATATATAATGTATATTTGGGCAATAGAGGACCTGATACTCTATCATCCCAACAAATGAGTTCAACTTGAAATCAAATCAATCATCATATAATAAAGATCCCTGGGTAAGAAAATGGGGGTTTTTAATTACATTATATAGAGCACATTGAAGGAATATTGGTATCATATCATTTTAAAATTGAATCAGACAAATAAAGAGTTTTAGTTATAATAATAATTTTATCATGGTAAACTAATGGAAATTAAATGAATATCACTAGATATTCAGAATCATAATAGGTAAATACTATTAAATCAATATAATAAAGAATAATTTATTTAAAATGTATATATAAAGGTTATATAGTTATGTACATAATTTATTTAATAAATCAATTTACATAATCTAGGTGATCATTATTCAATTAATTGAATATAAATTTTTTTATTCATAGCGGAATGGTATTTAATTAAAATTATATTTATATATCAATGAATATTAGTAACTAAAATGTATCATATGATTCATTTCAACTATATATATTTAATTTATCTCATATCTGAAAATATGGATAAATATTGACATGGTTGATTAATAATAAATTTAGAATAATAAAAGATTTTAACATTGTTCAACATTTTTAAAATGGACCTTTTCCATCAAAACTCATGTAAATAATACATATAAATTTGTGACAATATTAATTACATTAAAAAACTATGAATTATGTAAATGAATATTTACAAAAATGGGGAATGTTTTTAGTTTATATATTTTTATAAACAAGTTACTTTTCTTATTTTTATAATGAATATTAAATCAACAACCTCACTAGTTTGTTTTCCAAAGTGATTTTATAAAATGTATAAATGTGATATTTTGATATATAATAAAACATTATTTTATATGAAAATTCCAATAATGAAGTTTATAAAAAATAATCAGGTATTTATTGAAAAATTTTGAAGATAAGATAAGGATGATATCCATTATACATAAAACCTTATAATATTATGGAAAATTATTATGGTAATAACAAAACAAAATTTGGGAAAAATTACATTTGAAAATTAGAGATGAAATTTAGGAAGATAACATGAATAAATATATATTTAAGTTACTAAAAAGAGAGAGAAAATTACCAATAAGGAAATATAGATGAGAATGAAATTATTGATTTGTTAGAATGAGAGTTATTCATAACAATGTTATACTTTTTTCATATATTTTTTATGAAATAATTTATAATTATATTGAGAAGTAATTTTTCCATTGAACAATAGAAAACACTATATAATATATGGTAATGGATGTGAAAAATATATAGTGAATGGAATATTTCTTTAATAAATATTATTACCTAATGTATAAAAAATTGATTCGATGAAAATTTATGTTAGCATAGGCCATTTTGATGTTAGAATCATTTGAATCAAACACCATTCAAGTATATGGATTCAAATGAAACCTGAAATACCCAGAATAATGATATTATAAATATAAGTATTATTAATTTTGTAGTGTTTTAATGAATCCAAGGAAAAAAGGTGTATAGAAGAATGTTTATCTCAAGGGGATAAAAATATGATTTAATAAACCCTTATCTTAGTTCCGGATTTATACTAATGAAATTGTATATCCTACATAAAATAAGAAAAATCATAATCAATTATTTCAAATCCCTAATTTTATATATGAATTTTTTTACAATTACTCCATTTATGTAAATTTCTTTGTTATTATATATTATTAATATTGGGTTTATGTTTTCATGATAATTTTTAACATGTTTTGCAATAACAATTGTGTCATCTATTATACTCCAAATAGTAACCCTTCCAAGATAATATGTGGTAATATAATAGTTAAAATAACATCTTTTATAAATAAAAAAACTCATTCTAATTTGTTTTTAATAATGTTTCTTGAAAATGGAACCACTGTCAGTGTATTTTTTGTAATTATTACAATCCAAGATTTTTTGTATAATAAATAATGTAAACAATAAAACCACTACAGAACAAAAGTTTATTCATTATTTTATGTGTTTCGGAATAATATTTAAAAAAAATATGAAAAATTAAAAAATTTACTTAGTGGTAGTGGTAGTCCACACATGGAAGGGTTAACAGAATCATTTTTCGATAAATTAGTGGAATTGAAGTAGGATTATAATTTTCATCTTCATATTCATAATTATATAATATATGTATCTTTTTAATAATTTCATCATTATCACAAATAAATATAGGAGTTGTTGAGAATTTGAAGATTTCTCTACATGGAGACATTAGTTAATACAACAAATTATTGATGTTATTTTTTTGGAAGTTGATAAAAAAGAATAAATAACTATTTTTCAATTACCAAAAAATGTCTGAAAATGATATTTAGATAATTATTTTAATATATTTTGAGTAGGATTTGAAGATAATTATTAATATGAATTATTGGGGAGTAAGTAATACGTACATCAAGATCTTGAGAATCCTCTTGAAAAACACCTTATCACTAAATGAGATATGATATATTCTACCCACTTGGTGATTTCCTACAGTTAATAAAAATATACAAGTGGAATATTGGTTAGGGTGTCAGTGATATTTTTACGTTAAATTCAATTAAGGAATGAGTGTAATTGACCCCTTTTAAAAGTGAATAAAATAAAACTTTTGTGAATACCTTTTTTTCAATGATAACATTACACGATTAAAGGGTAAAATACCCCAACAGATATAAATAATATTTTTAATAGTGACATTATTTTGATCAATCGTAAAAAATTTATTTCCACACATTTATTAAAATTCTTGGATGTTATTTACCCCTATATTGTTTCTTTTACTTTTTTTTTGTTTCTACATGTTTAACAAGTTTTTACACAAGTATCTTATATTTTACTAAAAATATAAAATAACTCATTTTATAAAAAATAGATTTGATAAAAATAAATTAATTATTAATTTAAAATATTGCATATTATATTTAAAAACAAATGAATTTATAAATAAATACATTTTATATATTGAAAAGTGTGTTTAATGAAAACTGTTGTTGTCACCAATAAGTGTTCATATTATTATTTAGTATTAATTAGAAATTGATTTAGTGACAATACATTTAAAGACAAATGTATATAATCAATAATTTTATTTTTTAAATGAGATTAATTTATTTTATTTGATAAATATTACAGATAGATAATAAATGAATTTTTTGAATAGAACAGTTTTACAATTATTATGTTCATTATCATTAAGGTAGTAATAATACTACTATGATAATGATGAATATAAAAATATAAAATAATTTGATAATTTTGTTATAAAATATTACTTCTATTTTTTGGATTCTGTTTTCTTTGATTAATCAAAACTAAATTTTTAGTATAAAGCAATAAATCAGTTTTTAGTGTAAAATATTAATTAACTATCCAAAATGATAAACACAAGTTTTATAAATTGAAAATAGTAATTATAAATTATTTATCTAATTGATAAGTAAAGATGATTTATATCAATTTTTTAAAAATAATTTAATTTTGTGGTGAAGTATTATAATGTCATAATATTGATCGTTTTCAAAAAATCATTGTTTTTACTATTCACAAAAAAAACCAATGTTTTCAAAAAAATATGACAAATAAATACATTGACAATTATAACATTATAATTCAAAAAATTAAATAATATTTATCTAATTAATATTATAAATTTTATAAATTTTGTTTTTGAATATGATTTTTTGTGGAAAACTAATTATATTGTAAAATAAAAATTCTTTTATATTTTGACATTCAAAATTTGAAATATTGGATATTCATGTAATAAATAACAGAATAAATAATAATTACTAAATATTATCATAATAATTTAGAGATTAATACCAAATAAATATCTTCCAATATGGTATAAGAATAATGTACACTCTTTTGGCAGTCATGGGTAGTATTTCATTAGCATAGAGATTATTGAAATTTCTATGACCTTGAAATTCTCATTCATACGATTTCTATCACATGTTAATTGATCAATTTAATATTGGGAATAGTCTATTGGTACCATGGATAAGATACATCTAGCCAAATAATAGATAAATTATCTTCATTATGAAGAATTCTGATACATGGTTCCCATTCATTCCATTCTTATTTGTATATTTCATAATAATGTTAATTTTTTTATAACAAATAATTTAATGATTATTCTATAGTGGAAAAATTTTATGTCAACTCATCATGATTTGTTTTATTCTAATTATCATTTATAATAAAAAAATAAAAAAAAATCACTTAAATAAAATTCATTTTGACATTTTGGGTTTTTACATTCATACCCTTAAATAATGTGTGTCCCCATAGAATGGTTTAATCTTAACCAATGAAATATTTATGGGAATAATAAAGATATGCATGAATACTAATTTAATTTATATTGAGGATTCATCCTCACTATCTTTGTTATCAGAAGTGAACTATAGATTTACCACATAATATAAATATTAGAAACATTGATTGCTTTTATAACTATTTGTATTGAATATCCTAGTATAATTTTACAAGTTTTCATAGATAGTTTCTTTTTATCATAATATTAATAGGTCATAACGAGTTTATTTTTGGATTTCACATTCCTATCAAGGTAGTTATAATTTTCTTTATGTAAATATCTCAAATTCATTTCAAATATTAAATTATGTTAAACTAATTAAATCTTATTATAATTTAATTAGAAGAGAATTCCCCTAAACATCTATTTAGGATGAATTATATAAAATTGGTACAATAGTAATAACACTAAATTTTTCTAGATGTAATTCATCATCTAGAATTTTGTGTTGTTATTTTATTTTCTTATAAATAACACATTGTATAGATGGGTTTGTTAAATAATATATGTATATAATATTAATAGTTCATTAAGGGTCGATTAATGTTCTACAATCCATATTACCTTCAGAATTAACATCCATGGTCATTGTTTCATAGGAATATCATTGTCTTGAAGGTTTCAAGTAACTGTCATAATTTTTAAAACCTGGATATGGGAATTATTTTTTATAAATTATAAGTACCCCACATATAAGATATCTAATTTTCAATGGTACATTAGGATGAAGTTAATTTTTTTCACCAAGTAATGTGAGGTCATAACTTTGTCACTAAATTTTTTTCTCAATGACCTAATTTTTCAACGATAAAAATTTTTTATATTCCTTTAATATATTTTACTTGGTTTTATTCCCTCAATTTTTTTCATAAAGTAAATTTAATCTACTTTCATTACAAATGTTCATCACTTGATATTTTAAGAGAAAATATCCGTCTCTTTTTTAGAGTGTTTTAATACCCTTCAATGTTTACATACAAAATAAATATTTATCATAGTGTTTTTGAAATAATAATATGGATTATAACTGTACCTATAATGTTATTATGTTGCCCTTTTTTATAATCCTCATAATTTTACTTGGAACCCACTCTTATCTTGGTTCACATGGCATTAAAACATTACTAAATACCAAAGGAGTTAATCATGAGAGATAAATAAGAAGAACTATAAGAGAATTTTTATAAAATAAATACAGAAGAAATTAAATGTAAAAATAGATTAAATTTCCTATATTTCATTCATTATCATTTAGTTTATCCGAAATTAGTATCAATTCATGTTACATATCTTTTAGTTGGGTTCTCTCATACTTCTATTCAAATTTCAAAATAATAATAAATACTTCATAATTTCTTATCATGGGAATGTGATTGAAAAATAATACCCACAAAGAGTATCAATAAAGGTGTTATTTTATTCCTATTTTCATGCACTTGGTGACAATTTAGTTAATACATAATATGATATTTTTAGAATTTAAAATAGTTATGTATATCTATGATAGTGCTTCAATCATTTTTTTGAATTTAGACATGAATTTTATTATGACTAAAACCAAACAATCTCAATAAAATTAAAAATATTAGGATGTTATCATATACATAGAATTTTCCCATTAAATTTATATAGTATTTTTTACTAACTATCTATTAATAAAAATCCATTAAATATTCAACAATACCTAACCTAACATAAATGGTCATCTATAACATTGTTTTATGTTCAATCTTATCTTACCAACCATTGATGAAATTTCTAACTCTTAAATAATCTTCATCTGATGATGAACACTTCAGCAAAGTTATCTAAAACCTGAATCAAAATGAACAGGGACACCACACAGAGTAACCATTTCATAGATACATAACTGAATTCAAAAATATCATTTCAATATATTCTCAATAAAATTTATAATTATATTTCAATAATTTGATAACAAAAATTTATAATGAAAATCTTGTATCTTTCAATTTATATACACTTTTGACGCAATATATTTTACTGGTTAATCCATTACAAGTCCACAATATCTCCCATAAATTATCTAAACAAGATAATCCTAATGTAATATCATTAATATTATATTTATTAATAACCTTTGGAAATATAATCCTTAGGAATTAGGGAGCAAAATTACACAGTACAAGAATACATAAGAGGTACAAATCAACGATCATTAGTTTTCATTAGATTAATATATTGGTATAATAAATATTCAAAATAAAATCAAACCCAAAAAATATTAAATCACAAAACATTAATAATGACATATGATATGGAATAACATAAGAAAAAAATAAAAATATTGTTGATATATGTGCAAATAAAAATTATTTATCTGTGCATGACATATTCATTAGTATATATATAAACCATATTTTATATGAATAAGATGATTCATATCCAAAATTTAAAGGCATATTAGGAATGTGGGACAACCATAAGCATAGGGAGACATTGTGAACATGTCCAAGTATAGACGCCCATTATTATTTAAACAACTCAATTATTTCCACCGTTTATATTTTAAAAAAAATTCCACCCTTTAGGTTGTGAAAAAATCCATTTATGTTTACACTTCATTATCTCATGAGATGTAAAACCCCAAGAAATACATTGGAGTGGAATATAGGACTCCACCCATTATCAAACATACATTTGAGCCCCAATTAAAATAAGATCATTCAACTTATAATTAAGACCATAATGAATAAAATGGGTTTTATTCACAAAATAAGAGTGTGTTGATGGATGTAAAATGATATTCATATCTATTTTAAAAGGATTCACATAATGAAATCATACATAACACTATACATAATTTTAACATGATAAACCTATGTAAAATAAATATTAAAATATATTTAGTAATATGCTATGTAAGAACCCTTTAATCATGAAAAATAATCTTTTGGTATTTAGACTATATAGTTAAATGTTATATGTGATTATCAATAATTTCCTCAATAAATTGATGTAGGGAATATAGGTGAAAACCCATCCATGAAATGAATAAAAAATATGAAAAAAATAATGGAAATTAAATGGAAAATAATTATTTATATACACTAAAAATTGTATGAATTGAAAATAGTAGTGGTGGGCCATTTAATATATAGAGATTAATACATTAAATTTATGAAAACATGGGTAAAGAATCACCTAGTTCATGAATAGTACTCTTGGATTAATATTTGATTTGTTTTTCTCTATAAGGAATTGTGAAAATGAATCGTTTACCATGAAAACACTATTAAATAAATCAAATCAATTAATGGTAAAGATATTTACATTTTAATATCATGAATAATTGAAAACAAGATTAAATATTTAGGGAATTAAGTTTTTTAAAATTATTTTAAAAACCATTTTCTTTTATTTTTTATAATGAAAATGGATGAGAAAAAGATAGCAGATGATTTTGAAACGTAATTTTCAAAATGGTTGTAAAGAAACATTTCGGGATATATTAATATTTTAAATTTAAATAAATCTTAAATAATTGATTCTGGAAGAAACATAATGATTTTATAGTGAAAATGTGGAGTTTTGGATAAGGAAGATATCCATGTTATGTAAAATATATAGTATATTAAAACTCCATTTTTGAAAATACACATCATATACTAGGAAAAAAGTTAAATTTTAATTTTTTTGTAACAACTAACAGTATCCACATAATTAATCTATATTTGAATTACCAAAAATTAAATAAAGTTTATTTGAGATAGAAAATATATACATGGAAGAAAATATTTATTTGTAACAATCATAGTTTTTCATAACAATTCGATAATTAAATTTTGCAAAACAGTATATTCCAGAAGCAGTTATTGATGTTATGATGTAATTTTTTCCTATTCAAATTCAAAACACCATATAATATATAGTAATTTTATGATCAATTAATTTTTGATAATTAAATTCAATTATGGAACACTATGACCCAATTAATCATAAATTGACTTGATGAAACTCTTACAAGTTATATAATCACTAAGGTAATATCCATTTGGTAATGAGGTTATAAGTAACAATTATAAAACCCAATAACATATGATGGAAGTAAAATAATTTTTTTTAAATATGTAAAATAAAACATTTCAATATAAATATATTTCTATAAGAAGGTTAAAAATGGAATGTAAGAAAATTTGAGTTAACACAAACCCTTATGATGTAAGCATATTTCAAATTTAATAAAATTGAAGGAGTTATTTTCATATGAAAAATTAAATACCATGAAAAATGATTTAATAAAATAATAATTATTAATGTGTTAGGATATAAATGACTCAAAAGAAAACATGGTTATTAATAAAAAGTATATCTCAAGGGTTGAAATCTTAGATAAGAAACCATTACATTAATTCTTAACACCCAGTAAAGTTATTTAACAATCTCTGCAAAAAAATATTAATATTATTAAAAACATATTTCATAACCTTTTTCATATATATAACCTCATTTATAATTATTCCCTACATTCATATTAGTTAAATAATTATCTATTTTTAATTTTTGGATTCAGTTATCTTTACTATTTTGAAATAGTTTTATAATAATAATGATTTTATTTATTATTAATAAAAAATAATCAAAAATATGTAATCTATAGGAAAATAATAGATATATAAAATTTAATTATAATTTTCTAAACCCATTCCATTAGTGTTTTAATAATTTTGGAAGAAAGTGGAACCGATATCAGTTTTTTTTAGTATTTTCAATGATCGATGATGACATTTTAATAAGAAGTTAATTATAGAATATAACCTTTCTAAAATAATAAAAAATCATTATTTTCATATTAACATATACAAATATTATTATATATATTATAATATTCGTTCATCATTTATTTTTGTATCATTTTCAAGAAGTTTTTCAAACTGACCCAAACAAGAACAAGCTATAATTTGATGGGAGAGTATGGGTAAAAATGTTAATTATAAAATAATATCATTTTAAAAGAAGAAGAAGAATATTATTTATTTGAATACAAATTTTTTTATCATTTTTTACCTATTACAGATAAATATATAAAATAAATATGAAATAAAAAAATGTTACTTCATGGAGGTGGGAGTTTGAACAATGAATGATTAACATTTATTTTTTCATAAGGAATGAGAAAAACTTATGCAGGATTATAATTTCAATATACATATTAATAATTATAAAATATTTTTAATATTAATTTTTCAATCATATCCCTATAACAAATCAATATTGGGAGTGGAAAAATAAATGATGTCACTTCAAAGAGGTGGTCATTCGCATAATAAATTTTCAACATTCTTTTTTCCTCTATATATTGAATGAAATAAACACAGTTTTTTCGAATCATATAACAAAAATTCAATTTTTAAATTATTTATAGTTCATTATATTAATATGGGTATGGTTGTCTTGGAAGATAAATATTATGATTAACTGGGTGGTATTATGTAATACAGATGTTGATACCATTAACATTTTTGTTGATATCCATAAAATTGAAGGATATAAGATGAATTCTAGTGACCAAGGGATTTTTAAAATTCAAGGTACTAATAGTATATATAAATCACGTTAGGTTTCATGGGTAATTTTAATTGAATATTGATCATTGAAAGTGTTCAATTTATGGAATTTTATATGTGAATAAAGCGGTAATATTGTAAATTATCTTTACGTTTGAATTATACCATTGCACTATTCATGGGTAAAAAGCAAAAAAAAACAAAGTTGTCTATTATGGGGTGATTATTGGATTATAAAACCCCAACTAGTTATTTAAATGTATGTTTGACGCATGATAGAATTCATTCTCTAATATGTCAGGACTTTTAATTTTTTTTCATAATTGGGTAACTTGTCTTTACTCAAGAGACATAGGTATTACTAAAATATATAAAATTACCCATAAAACTAAACATGGGTTTTGTGAACCTAAATTTAATCTGGGATTAATCTAATTCAATTTATTATATGTTAAAAATTTACATTCATATTAAATCATCTCATATATTGACAAACTATTTTTTTGGAAAATACTCTTTTGACCATTAAGCATTCTAAATAATTTTTTGTTTTTATTAAAAATTTATTTACTAATAATATATTTATAATTACGTTTTTTAATTATATTAAATTAATTTTAATAATATAGTAATTTATTTAATCCAAAAAACAATATTTAAAAATAAAAAATGAATTCATTTAAATAAATAGTTTTAGAATTATCATTGTGATTAACTTTAATCTTTTTAATTGGAATTTTATGTAAACACTTTAATCATTAAAATTTACATTATAATAATTATAAAAATTTTGAAATATTGGTTTTTGTTATAATTCCGAGAATCGATGGAATCTACTTTTTATATACAGGAGAATTAATCATTTCATTGGTGAAAAATATTACTTCTATTTTAAAAAATATATACATTGGATTTATAAATAAAATATAGTAATTATATATGAGTTTAAATATTTAAAAATTCATATCCTTTATTCTTAAATTATTTTAAAAAAATTTATTTCAAGCATTTATTATGATAATTTCATAAAATTGACAATGATAAAAATTTGATATTTGATCATTATTAAAAAAAATTAATTTTTTCATAAAAACACACTAAAAATCATTGAAAGCTGATATGAAATTATATATCCAAAAATAGTTTTAATTTTAACTAATTTATAATCCCAAATTAAAAATGTTTATTTTTAAATATGATATATAAAAAATAACTTTTATAGTATAAAAATGAAAAAAAATTATTTAAAATTACAAATGTAAGATGTAAAAAATAATTTTGAGGAATCACATATTTCATAAATAAATACATTATTATATCATTCTACATTATAGTTACATATCCCACTATAATATTCCCAAAAAAACCTCATGTATCATCTGTTGGAAATAGAGTGTATTGATTCTACTAGCTTGGATATTGTGGAAATTTCCACAGGAATGAGTTTCCCTCACATATGAATTCACTCATACTGTAATTTATGTTGTTCGGATTACTATATTCCTTATGAAAACCATAGTCAATATACCTATATTCCAAGAATATATAAATTAGATTAATATGGTGGAATTCTACTACATGATTCCATTTTAATTTTTTTCATATAATTCATAATATGGTTGCACCATTTAGACATAGTAATTTCCTGACTATTTTATAATATTAAAATTTTATAATAACGTATAATAGTTATTTTATTACATAGTTCTATGTAGAATATGTTATTTACATAATATTTACATAAAGAAAAAACACAGAAATGATTCATGTAGTTACAAATATAGCTCACTTACAACCTTTTCTATAGAATATTTGTTTCATGAGATCAAAAAACATTATATAAAATAGATGATGATTCCTCAATTTATAAAAAAACAATAATCATTGACCATGATTTTAGATTCACATCAAAGGTCTGGCGGGGCCTATAATGGACATTTCGTTTTACACCGTGTTGGGTTCCAATTTCTATACAAAAATATGTATAGTCTATGAAATATAATAATATTATATAGGATATAATCTGATATTTTTTCCATATTTTTGGTGTCTTGTGGGAGAATAACCTTACTATGTTTTGATCCCCTAATAATAGAAACTACCATGTATTGATTTACATAGATTCTTATAATGATTTATTCAAAACATTAGGACATTCCATTATCTATTTCACAAAACTATAAATTTATTTTCTTATTAGGCCCATCATTAAAACACCCTAATATTTTAGAATAAATTTATTTTTAAATAATTTTTATTTCATTAAAACCATTTTCCACAAACAAAACCAAATTTAAATGAAAAATCAAATACTATTAATATTTAAATATTTAAAAGTTACTGTTACAAAAATAATATTAATTTTGGTAATATTATTAGGAATTAAAAAATTATAAATTTTTTTAAATGTTTTAAATAATGAAAAAATATACACTAATAATAAATGAGTTTTTCATAAAATCATTTTCATCTTCAAAAATATATTTTCATCAGAAATAATTTCAATTTAATTTTTTTTTAAATATTTTCAATTCAAACATGTTTTAAATTTAATATTATGAAAATGATATTATATTTGAAATCCACATATCAAAATTATCTTCAAGTGAAATTTTGGTATTTTTGTGAAGAGGTTGATTTTTCAATAAATAATTTAAAATACAGTTTTTTCAAAAATAAGTTTTTTTGAAATTTAAAATAACCATAATTATTTTAATTTAATGATAAATTAATTATAAACTAATTTTTAAATAACAATAAAGTTTATTATAATTGAATCATCATTACAATACATTTTGTTTTATGTTCATTTTTAGACATAAAAAAATATTAATCTTTAAAACAATTTTAAGGTATATTTATTTTTTATCCTAAGTTAATTTCTTCCACACCTATTATAAAAATTTTATAAAATGGATTCCATAGATTCAATAATAATTAATATAATTCAATATTTTCAATATATATTTTTGCCATTATGAATAGTAACAATAGTAAATAATTTTTATATCGGTGAATGAAGTAAATATTGTTTAAAACGATAAGGTAATACATTAGAATCTCTCTAACACATGAATTTATCCTTTTTATGACGTTTTTTGAACTAATTTGTTCTTTAGGTGTCAAATAATTAATTTAAATCATTATTTCTAATTTGGGAGCTCAATCTTCAATTTTGAGAAGGTAAGTTATATTTTACTAAAAACAAAAACAATTATTTGTCTTTTCATTGAGAAACAAGGTTGGATGATTTCAGTCAATAATTAACTTATATAAAATTTCAAAAAACATTATATTTATTAATTTTTGTGAAAAAAAATCCCGGATTCTAATTATTTATTGTATTTCAAGGTAATGTTTTTACACAAAATTCATGTAATTTCCAAAAAAGGAGTTATTCATTAATTTTTAGTTCTTATAAGAAATGTAATTTATTAAAACATTGGAATTTAATATTTTTAAAATTTATTAAACATTTTTAGTCCAAAGTGAAAATTTTATTTATAGTTCACTTTTTATATTTGGTCATATAAGTAAGTTTTCATGTTAGTAGTTTTGTTATGACTGTTAAGGTTAAAATAAATTTAATGTTTTTTGACATTGAGATAATGATTAAAATGTTCTAAAAATATGTATAATGAGATTGGTTGAATTTATGTAGAAATTTTAATACCTTATTTTAATTGTTTTGTGCCTCGGTTCCAGTTTACATGATTATGACTTATTTTATTTAATATTTTTTCATCATTCCAGAAGTATCCCTCCACTTTGTTTTAATGAGGAATATACTTCCATCACTTACTCAAAAAAACATATAAATTTATCTCGACCAAGGCCTACCAATATAACTCCAAAAATAATTATAGATATTATAGTGATTTTATTATTTAAAAAAAGATCAGACCTGGTGTCTTTAATAGGAGATAGTAATGAATTATTTCAAAAAAACACATAATCACATTAACAAATCAATTTATTTATTAATTAATCCTTTAGAAAATCTAAATACATGGTATTTATCATACAAAATTAAATTTTATATCCTAAATATTCTAAATTTTTTTATGTATATGATACAACCATTATCCACCATCATTCCCATCAAATGGGAAGTGAAACTATCACTTGGGTTTACTAGTGGACTGAATCCTCCATGTTGTGATACAATTCATTTTCAATCACCAACATTATTAGATTCATAGTATGGTGAGATAAATGTTTACATAAAATATTAATTAAATACTAACACTTCTATAATTATAATATCATTTACATCTTCTAACCATTGCATCCATTGAAAAATGATAATGTCACTCATGTATATGGTGGACTACCACCTCCACAAATCAATGTGATTAATTTTATATTTTCACTTTTGTTGGATAGTATTAATTTAATATTTTAAAAATATGTATGGTATATATGAAATATATTTTATTCAGAAAATTCTGAATTATCATTTACAATTCATTCATTCTATCTTTTGAAAATTGAAAACAACATTTACACCTTTGTACGACCAACCAAATCCATTAATTATGTAATTCATTTCACTATTTTTACATTTTATAAATGATTACATGTATATATATATATTATATTATATTTATAACATGATTAATTTTTTTATTGGATTGATAAATAATCAAAGTACAAATGAAATAATTATTGAGACAAAACATATGTGAAAAATGAAGCGGTTATCAGAAAATATAATGAATTTAATAAATAATTTTTAGTAAAATATTCATAAATTGTTACAAGTAAAAAATAAAAGTTATAATATATATGATTATTGTTATGTAATTTATTTAAAAAAAATTAATTATACTGGAGTTTTGAACACATAATATTAATGAAATACATTATGTAAGAGTTTATTTCCTAGTCTCATAATTATTCATGATTATTTATGTTTATGTATTTCTATGTAGAAATATTTTACCTTTCTATCATAAAACAAAAATATTTTATTATTATCTAATAATTTATATAAATTAAATGTTGTCATATAAATTTCATATCTGTAAGTACAAATCAAACTAAAATTATATTTTTAAGTAAAATAAAACATGATTTATTCATCATTAGAGAATCTATTAGTTCCATGTCCATATTTCCTTAAAAGATAAAAATATGTTTTCAATATTTTCAAATTAATTATTAAATATATAATTACCTATGTTTCAATTTATATAATATGTTTTAAATTTATTTTTTTTTATGAATGACGATCCTTTTAATTTTGTTTCTCAAACATAATAATGGAATAAAAAATTTAATGCACATGTAATGAAATCATTTTCCAAAAATCATGAGAAAAAAATTAATTGAATATAAATATAAAGGTATCAAAGATTTCATTCAATAAAAATATAATCCTTAATGTTTGTGAAATTTTATTTTTTTATGTAACTGATTTAATGTTGAAAGTGTTATTTTCTTCAAGATGTTTTCTGGTGATTTTTAAAGTAATTTCATCAATGTAAATATTCATTAATTAATTTAATTATTTAAAAATGATATTATCTTATGATTACATCCACCATATTTTCCTACATATAATCTAATATGTTTTACTGTGGAATGTATTTACATTTTATATCCTAGTTTTTTGGCCATAGAGATTTTTTCATTCTTAAGGAATCTGTATTATGTTGAATTGTTTATTAAAATGATGAATGTGATGGACTTATAAATTTATAGATGGAGAGAAAAGTTAAATATCACATATATACATAAGTAATTATCATGATATTCAACATGTTTTGTGTTCGTGTGAGGCCTTACCAATTTATGTAGATGTCTTGGCATGAGACCATAATAGTTTGATTAATATATACGTTAACATGAATTAATTATTATCATATTCATTATCGAAATTCATGTGATTATTTTAATAGTTATATTATCAATACATAATTTTCTCGATGATGTGGATATTTTTAAGGTTTCATTTTATCATCTTTTATTAATAATATATTATACAATATATATTTATATTCTTCTATAATCAAAGCCTTATTATAAATCTATGATCAATCCATGTGTATGATTAAATTCTTCAGGATTGTTGGATGTGTATTTTTATTGTTATTATAGGATACAATATAGGTAATAATGACTTTATAATTGAAAATTTTATATTTTATTTTATTTTTTAAAATTCAATATCATATTTAGGTATCTATTTTTCCTTCCAATTATAATAATATACTTGTTCCATTGAAATTAAATGGCTGCCATCTAGTACCAATATAAAAATATTACCACAAGATATTGGCTACTTGGTTCGGGGTTTTAGATTTGGAATTATACAATTCATCGTAGAAACCATGGTAACGTGATTTAGATGGAAACATATTAGGGAAAATATCAAAATGAATGAATTTTAGGATATTTCTAAGCATAGTTTAAAATAATAATGTTTTGTTAAGGTTCATATTTTGTGATATTCCAATTATTAAACCCATGTTTAGATACTACAAGTGCATGTGGTTTTGGAATACATGTATCTATGTGTAATATCCCCAGAATAATTGGTTGAGTTTGTGTCAACCATATTTTTCAAGTGTAGTGAGTGTTCCCTAAATACTCACCAAGTTAGAAAGTCATGGTGGATATGCTTGTGATAATTCAAATTTTCATTATAATATATTATAAAATAATTTATAATGTTTTGTATTATTTGATAATATTCAAAATGAAACCAAGATTATGATTATGATACTGGTTATGTGTTATTATTTATGTACGCTAAGTGTATCATTAGTTTCAAATTAATACATTATGATTAATAATGATAGGATGTAATATAGATTATACTATTTTATAAAAAAAATTTGGTTGAGAATTAATTTAAACTATATCAATTTACATAATCCGTTTTGGTATTTCTATTCTGGGAAAGATAATGTCATTGGAGCAAGATTTGAATAAATTATAACTATATTTGGTTAGGTGGCTTGTGTGATTACAAAACACCTTTTATGTATAGAGGATCATACAGATGTAAAACTCAGTGTTAGAATGTTATACCACTTTATGTGACAATAGACACCATTAGTCAATGAAACCAAAAATCTACTTGTTGCTATCAAATAGAGAATTTTCTTAGAATTTTTATTTCTAACATTTGGAAGTAATATATGGGGGAATGTTTTCTTGTCATTTTTTCTTATCATGTTGGATATGGATCGATGGTGGTAAATAAATTAAAACATTTTGGATGATGAGAATATAGGAATCCTGTTGTGGAAATACATTATGGTTATTTTCTTAGAAAAGTATATTCCATGGGAACAATGTGCAAATATGAAGAAAAAATTATTGTGTCTTTGAGAAAATATGGGGGAATGTTATCTATAAATAAATATATCTTTAAAATATAAGTAATGCATAAAACAAAATAAAAACATAATTCAAACAGAATGATTGACCATTTAATGGAGGATATTAATAATGTACATTGAAATTAAGTAGTCTCCTAATCATTCACATCAACTGAGGATATAATATAATGTCCTATGAAAAAAAATATTTTAATTTTCATGTATTATTGATTTGAATAAAAGATGTGTAGAAAATGATGGTAGATAAAAAATGTATATGTAGAAGAAAAATATAAATTTTCTATCATATAATTATTTTTGAAGGAAAACACTTTGTATATGAGTAAAAAAGAAATGTATTTTTCTTCAAATTTTGTGAAAATGATATCATTCTGATTAATGTAAGGGTAAGGGATAAGCCAAAACTGTATAGTGAATTAACTCTATAAATATGGGTAAATATTCAATCCAATAAATCATATATCAGTGTAACATTCCATAATAGAATCCATGGAGAGCATACCACGGTTATAAATTTCCAAATAAGATGGGGAAGTTCTTGGCTATATAGTGGAAGGTAATAATTTCATATATTCCATGATTTTAAATGTTTTATTTGATTCTTCATGTACATAATTTTTTTTATCCGATGAATTTTTTTAGTGTTTCACATCATCAAATCAATGATATTTTATTGAGTGGGTGCATAAAACATCTAATGGAAGTATGAACACATATTCTATATATAACTCATCTATAATTGTATTTTGTGGGGTTATTCGTAATTTTATTTTTATTATTCATACTCTATTTTAATATGATGTAACATTTTATGTGTATTGGATTTCTAAATATATATCCAATAATAATTATTGTGGAAGGGAATTTACTTTGGAAAATATATATCAAATTCCCATCGTCATTTATGGAGAATTAGAACCTGAACACCCAATGGAAATTAATTATATAATATGTGTTTTTACCTATTCTTGAGGGTAAATTATCATAAATGTTTTGGGAGATACACAACATCAAAAATGAACTTATTTATTCAGATTATGATGATTTATTTTAGGATGAATTTCTGAGATGTCACCCCGATAGTGATTTTGTGCTTTCAGTATAAATCATACATGGTGATATGCCAATTTCAATGATTACTGATAGAAAGTATGTGTTTGAGTTTGAATAAATATAATTTATACTATGGTAGAGTATAGATGTGGTATTCATTCATTCAATTGATTCTCTATTGGGGTGAGCATATTCGTTATATTAAGAATAAGGAGGGGTCAAAGTGTGTTTTCAATGACAATCAAGAACATCAAAAGACTAATATTGTGAACAAGTATACATTACTATATATAAATTATCTATTTGAGAAATTACAAAGAGCATTATATATTTTTAATTTTTCTTCAATATGGATATCATTTACTAGAGATCAAGTAGGATATATTGAATCCAATATTATATTAATATTATTGTCATTAAGAAATTATATCAATACCACTTCGATTTAAAAATGCTTAAAATATCTTTCTGTATTTAATGAATAGTGTCTTTAGACATTATATTGATTAATTTTTTGTAGTCTTTCTTGATTATCCAATTATATTTTAAAAAATAACGGAAAATTATGATGAAAATTTAAGAATTTTGTTGATGGCCTTGAGGAAGGAAAATCTGGCTGCTAAATTTAAGAAGTGTGAAATTTTTTTCAATGTGTTTGATTAATTGATAAAATAATCTTATGTGACGGTATATCAATAGATCCTTCAAATATTTATGTTTTTGACCAATGTCCTAAACCAACCATGATCAACAAGATACATTGTTTCATTGGGATTGGAAGATACTACAAATATTATACGTGATATTTATCATTAATAACTAATCAATTCACTAGGTTATCTCGAAAGGGGGATATGTTCTTTTGGATAGACTAATGTGAACAAAAATTTCAAATTATTAAGAGTAGGTTTGTTAGAAATCATATTCTTACACTATATTGTAGTGAAGAAATTCATTAGATATAAATTATTTCATCAATGAAGTAGATGTGATAGTTTCTCATGAAGATTGAAATTTTAATAGAACATGACTATCTCCGATTAAAAATTAAAGAGAAAAATTACTCAACTAATGAATTTGATTTCCAAAAAAATTCCTTTTTGATATAGAGTAATTTTCTATTTAAAGAATGTTGTAATATATATATTTGGAGCTTATAATAATGAATTATATATTTAAATATAAAAGGTTTCATATGCACCAATGATAATGGCTGGAGTTGATTAATAATTTTTTTCTTAATACATTACAACCATGATAAGGAAATAAATGAGGTTGAATCTATGAGTTAGAAAGATAATAAATGTTTGTCCTAGATATGGAATGAAAGGGATCAAATATTTATTCATTTAAAGAAGATACATCATGAAATACTGAATAAGTGTGAAATATTTTATCTTTACCATATGAGTGTTCAACTGTTCTTATATAAGAGAATTAAAATGTTGAAGAAGGAAGATGTGGAATTATAGAATTAGATGAGGAACTTTCTTGAGTTCGAAAATGATCAGGCTGGAAAATAAGGTTTCAGATTCTGTTATTTTTCCCCTTAATTCCAGAATTAAAGAGGGAACCATTTAATATATCTCACAGTTCATTATTCTCCATTCATTATTGATGTATAATGATGTATAGATTTATAAATGAGTTTATGTGGTTTTATAATGTGATAAATGGATGTTTTAGAGTTTTTAAAGTAGTTCAATGTACATATATATGTTAAGGGAGTGTGAATTATGTCTAAGGGGATGGTAAAACCATTACACATACTATAATTTAAATGGGAATAAAACCCCATGGATTTTTTCAACCAACTCCAAAAAATATCAATCTACTATAATGCTAGTTGGTTTGCAGTTGATTTCATTATGATTCATCTCACTTCATTAATATTAGATAATACTTCCCCCATCACCATCATGGGTCAATAAACATTATGGAAGTAAAAAGGATTCATGGAGTATGGAACATATTTTATCTGATCAATATCTAATGTTTACCTTGATGTTCTAGTGAAGTCGTAATCATGATAAATATTGAATATAAAGTTTTGGTACTACTTATCATCCATACAAAATTTTTTATTCTCATAGGAATATTCAAAATCAACATGAAATGTTCAAATCTTTCTCTGTGGATTTCAAAGTTGGTTGGGATTAACACGTTCAAATTGATTAGTATTCATACAATAATATATATCACTCAAGAATACAGATGGACCCTTTTGAATACATATATTCAAGAATTTTCATAACTCCAAAATTTTTAGGATAATTATAATAATTAAATCTAATATGACCATATCAAGATGATAAAATAGAAGATATGGTTATATCAATTCAATATCAGATAAGGGTATGAAATATATGATAAAATGGTTGTGAAAATCATTATTATAACTGGAATATGAAGTTAGTGGATAAGTAAAGAAAATAATATCTCCTTATAATAATGTTTAAAATTTCTAATGATGTGAATTTTTCACCATTTATATATATGTGTGTGTGTGTGTGTGTGTCCCCTTGATATTATTATTCAGGTCATGATGGTAATGTATCACATGGTAATTGCACTAAATTTCTCTCATGTTTACGATGTGTTTCGTGTGTATATCCTAAGGAATTAAATATTTTATCCCTCCCATATATTAATCCCATATGTTTTATCTATATCAAAATATGTTTCTACAATATATTTCACATTAATGAATCTTATATCTTATGTAACTTGTGTTACAGCCAACATCTAATTTAATTGATCAATGGTATCGAATTAAAATTTTATTATGTGAATGTTGTCTAATTTTCATAGGATTGGAGATTTGTTATAAGATAAGGTAAATTATAATGAATTTATGGTTATATACGCCTAAAATTAATAAGTTATTCAACAATTAATAAGAAATACATATAAAAATATTTTGAAAAAATGAAATTTTTACGAAATAATATTGTTATGGATGAAATGTATTTTTAACTTAATTTATCACAATTATAGAATGATCTTAATGAAATTTATATTTTAGATATACAATCCAAATGTTTTACATTAATTTTATATTTTTCTATGTTTATGACAACAATAATCTAATTTCTAGGCTTAAATATATATTGGTCCAAAAAGTTGTTTTTATAATATTTTGTGTGCTTTTGTATACATTAAGATACGATACTTAGGGAAATTAAAGCAAGGAAATTTTATTCCACATTTTAAATTATAACGTCCAGATTTAATAAATTTTTATATTTTATTTTAATACATTATGAATAGTAAATATTGTATAATTTATAAATTTGGCAAAGGGAAAATCATGTTAATCTAGGTTAAAATTATGTGTTATGGTCACCATACATCATATTAATTTTTAGTGGATGATATTAATTCGAACTTTATATCTTTAGAATCTAAATGTATTTTTTTAATATATATTTTTTCATTAAAATGACTTATATTATATTGAATGAAATTATAGAAACAAATTTTCAATCTCATTGTTTTAAATAACTCTTATGTTTTCACATGAGGTAAAAATAAATTAGAAATGAATATTAATGGTCATCTCATGAATAATTAATTATATTCATGATTCTTATTTGTTCCAAATTTACGGTGATTAAATAAATACCTTCAATTCTTGTACAAAACTAATATAATATTTGTTGAATTGATCAAAAAGATAATAATTGATATTAAAAATATTATAACTAATATGACTAATATAATTTATATTCTTAAATTAATTATAATGGTGACTATGAAATATAATTGTTTTTTTTAATATTATATTCTAGTGTGTCCGTTTTTTCATTTTCATTAAGTCAAATAAAATGAAAGTGTCCAAATTAAATTTAATGATATTTTTTGGAAATAAAATTGTTTTAAATTATTTCAAAATAATAATAAATGATGAAAGATAAAATGTGTATTTGATAATGTTTAAAATTTTATAACTTTTCCATTCATGAAACAAAATTCCATAGTGGTAAAATTATACCACACTAAGAGTAAATGGGGTGTTAATACCTTTATGGATAAAAATGTTTAACAAAGTGTACTACCCATCCCAATATTTGTGAATGATGGAATTGAAATCCCATCCATCATTTTATTCAGCTTCCTACCTATTTGAATTCATTTTTCTGCAGAATTTATTTATTTCATTCTAATATTTTATGAAATACAAAGACATCTCATCCACTATATTATATAATAAAACCACTAATTTCTATTCATCACATGGAATTGAGCCTTATAGCATTAACAAATGTTGATAAATTATCTTCTAAACTCCCCTATACAATGTCCATAAATAAATTTCAACCCAATGGTCATTGAAGTATATCTAAATATGTTTTTCTAATGAATAGGTAATCCCCTTAACAAATCACTTTATTTTTATTTCTTACATTATATACACTAAATCAAATATATTATTTCTGAAATAAAATAATAAAAATAATAATTTTAAAATAATTTTATTATGGTTATGAATCCATGTTTATTCTTTATGTTTTTATCAAATGTGAAGTGAAAGTATTTATCATGTGTATGTATGACTTAGCCATTTTCACATAGTGATACATTTGTGTTTCCATCAAAATATTTAAAACATTTTCAATTATATGGATTTAAAAATTATATATGATATTTATGAAATAGTTATATATATGTATATATAATATCACACCAACCAACTTTCCCACCAATATGTTGGAAAATGATAACATTATTACTGCTTACATGTGGACAACCTCCTTCATGATGTGATTTGATTATTTTAATTTATGTGTTACCTATATGGTATTATGTATATCTGAAAATATTAAAAAGGATATATGTTATATAATATTTATTATTTAATAGTGATGTTTTATTTTCCTTAATTTGATCCTTGTGGTGAAAATTTAAAATAACTTTCATGTACTTGAATGACCTATCATCTCCACGAATGATGTAATCCATTTGAATAACTATATATTTTATGAATGATTATAGATATTTATATAATTGATATATATTTTGTTTATATCAGTAATAAAATTATGGAAATCATGGTTCCATTTTTATAAAGTGGGGAAATGAAATAAAAAACGAAATTCTTAAAACAAATTAAAACTTTTAACACCCCAACATGATATTTTTAATAAGGAATTATTTATAACATCTATGGTAAATAAATAATATGAAATTTCCATATTTATTAATAATTTTGAATTAAATATTAATTTTAATTTAAATAGTATGATAAGTTTGAAGGCGTATCCAACACGTAACAATGAGTTTCTCTGAAATCTCGTGTTGCACAAAAGGATGAGTTCTATTGAAACATAATATAACATTATTATTATTTTAAATGGTATTTAATGCCTAGCCATTATATTAGAGGGAATGAACAGAACACAGTAAAATGTGGTTAAAAATATTTGTTAAATTTTTTAACTTTTATCCAATAAGTCTTAGAGTCTTAAGATAATAATGAATCTAAATTTAATCAAGAAATACTCTATTATTCTTTAAAAGGTGGATTTAACGCCTTTTCATGGAGAACCAATTTTAAATCTAGTTTTTGTGAAATTTATATGTTCCGTTTGAAAAAATAAATTTATTATTTATAATCGGGAAAACAAAATTTACATTGGAGAAATTTCTTGTATTTTTTTATTAAAGTTTATGTTGTAATGAATAGTGAAAAATACTTCATTTTCTGTCAAAACTATATTTTCGTATAATTTATTTATATTGTTGGATTAAATTTTTAAATGGTTTTAAAGTATAATTTTTTTGTATTTTTACCATTTAATTAAATTTTTTCCATTGAAAATAATTTCACTTTGAAATTCGACATAAACACGTGTAAATCTTTTTGTAGTTTTTAATACTTAAAAACACGGTTTTGTAGTTTGGACCATGGAAGTTGATTTTAAATTAATTAATGAAACTTATAATTTATTAATTTGTTAAAATATACATAAATTTTGAATTCGGAATATCATAATTATCATGAGGTTATGTTTTGGTATTTTTTTGAAAACGTTCATCTTTAATGAATAGTGAAAAACAATTCATAATAGTTTAAAACTGACTATTTATTTCTAATGAAATATTATGGATCTTGTGAATTGAATTTAAAAAAAATCAACATACATTGTTTTCATCAGTATGTAAAATTTGTTTCAATATGATGAAAATAATTTTTGGAAATTGTAACTTTTGGTTTTTATTTACCACGGTTAATGGTAAATTGGGCCATTGAAGGTAAAAATAATATTATAATAATATAAAATTACCATAAAACATGTCACTAACTTATTGGATGAGTGATGGGAGACCTATATAATCCTTGGGTGAGACTTTTTCTCATCGAAATTCAATTGGATAAGATAATGAAATTAATAACTTTTTATTAAAGGTGAAAATAAAAATATCATAACATGTATTGTTTTTCTAAAGAAATTTTAATGTTGTGTTATAAATTTTATGTATTTGACTATAAATATTCATTATAAATTTAAAACTATTTCATACTTCATGGAATTTTATTTATAATTTTTAGAAATCAAATATATTTATTTATTTATGACACAATGATGAGGTAATAATTACCTCATTAATGAATATCATAATTAAATGAGATTATAAATATTAAAATAAATTTATTTTTAAACTTTTTATTCAATACAATAATTTTAGAGATTATTATTACTTGTTATATTTTAACTAATAAAGGGTTTTTAACGAATAAAGTTTGTTTAGATTTTTTTAAAATTCATGATATGAATATTATCATAATATAAAAAATGTCTTTTAAATCTATCTATAAATTTTTTAATGATACAATAGATTTAAAATTATAAAATTATTCCAAATGAAATATATGATGTCAAAAATTTCATTAAGGATCCATTTTGGGTTGCTTATCATTTTATACTAATTATATTAACCATATAGTATGAATATACAAGAAGACATGGTAAAATTAAAATTAGTTAACAATGGGATAAAGGAAAATGACAAGGTTCAAAATGAAACCCAAAATTTTATAAAACCTATTTTTTATACAATTTAGAATAATAGTCATCTTATCTTCAAATTTAATGAGTTTGGAACATTTTAATTTATAAATTTTGTTAATAATAAAATATCATTTTCAATCATTCCTAAAGAGCCTCTCCTCCCCCTTATAAAAGGCCATCACCTCTAACCCATTACTCGCACCTCTCAAGCCCCATGGATCTTCTCAGCTCTGCTAAATTATTCTCCCAAAATCTCTCTCTTACTTTACAGATGCATTCACATTTGAACAAGGAAATTCCAAAAAATTATTTGGTCCAAACAAAAGGGATTTACCAGGTTTAAAGGTAACGTCTTCTCTCTTGTTATTTTCATTTATTTTTCTTTTCCACTCGCAATACTCTAATTTTTAAATGTTTTCATAACAAAACCATTATCCTAAATTTAATAGGGTTTTTATGAGAATTATTCAAACTACATTTAATCAATCCTCCGTCTAATGGTTTTAGAACATATTGTTTATGTGGATGGTGAACTACTACCTCACGAAACGATGATTGTTCAATCTTCTCCTACCACATCACATGGTGTCCATTATGAGGGAACTATATTTATATGTGATAAATATTATATCAATATTGTCTCCATGATTCTGTATTTATTATTTATGGAATAAATTTATGGATTCCATATTTGGATATTACGATAATCTCATTTGAGGAAGTGCTGACTTCCACCCCCTCAAAGTGATATGACTTGTTAATACCATACATGGAACATATAAAGGATGGTGTTAATGAACTTTTGTAATATATATTAAATATTATATTACATTGTAATAATAATATACATAAGTATAATTTTGTTTTCATCCCTTTAAAAATGAATAAAATGAAGTGAATGTAGTGTTCAAGCGTAAGTACTGCTTATCGTCTCCATGAACGGTGCGTTTCATCTCATATATCCAAATGATATGGAATATTTTGAATACATATATACTATATATATATATATATATATATTATAAATGATATCTAAATCATGAATATAATTATAGAGATAACGTACTTTTGACCACATGGACAATTTGTAATTATAACAAGTTTATTTTTGACTCATGTATCGAACATCGACAAAAAGACCAATATGAACATGAATAATTATATTTTTATTAGAGAAGGGTAATAAGAGATATACAAGGAATAAAAAAATTTAAAAGGGTTATGATGTTATTATAATTAACTTATGTTATTTTCATGAAAAACAAGGAACATAAATGAAAAGTCAGACTTGAGGTAAGGGGTTTTCATCTTACTTTTATTTCCTACGAGATTCATGCTATATTTTCTACTAATTCCTCTTGTGTAGGGTATTTAATGAACCTGATTGTATTAATTGTGTAACATGATTTAATTTTAGGGTATATAAATCTTTATTTTATGATCCTTCTTTCAGGTGGGGTATGTTTCGTAAGTTACCAAATCGGTAAGAGAACCTTTCAATCTCCTTGGATAATCAAAGACTTATTTTATATTATGTATTTTAAATTTCCATTTTTTATGTTGGGATATGTTATTTTATATATATATATTTTTAAATTTTATGTCCACATTATGAAAGACCTTATTCTCTCTCCTCAACCCATTTTCTGAATTTTTATGTGACATCGTTTAGTTTCCGAATTTCTGTAAGATAACTTTTTAACCCAATATCAATTTATTGGGATAAATTTAAAATTACTGATTATGTCGTGCTATGAATATATGGGAATTACCTCAATTTCTTATACAATTAATATCCAAAAATATTGGGTGTATTGTTATTTTTCAAACATAATTACGTCATAGATTTTTCATTAATGTAAGGATGTGATCATTGAAGGGGGTTTTGTCTCGATATACATTCCATTGAAACTTATTTGTTGTTATACACCAATTCACATTTAAATATTGTATATACATCCATTTGACATATTATATCTTGAATCATTATATTATCATGATATTATAATATTTGTTTTTGTTATTCCTCAATTATTAGTATTTAACCATCTCTCATTTGGTTAGGAACTCCATATAAAAATGCCATTTTAAATGTTTTAAACATTTATTCTTCAAAATATTTATCATTAATGTCAATGTTTTAAAAATGGTTTCCAGGATTTATATAGAAATTAAGGTTTTGAAATTAAAATTGCATTCAAATGCTTCAAAGTGGTACGGGACACGTTGATTCATGAATCTCTTTATTAAATGTTTTAAATGGTTTTGAAAATGGTTTGATAAAGAAATGATTATGTATATATCTTCAAATAATATATTATGATTGGAATGTTGAAAATTTATCTATCCTTTATGCATATTTTATGTGTTACTAATATGTTATGGTTATTGGTTATTTTTTATGTATATGGGTGGTTCTATGATAATCCTTGGGCGGGTGAGCCATAGATAGATATCCAATGCATTTCAGGACAAGAATGAGGTAAATGTAAATGTTTATCCTCAGAGATTTAGAGAATAAACTATAATAGATATTCCAAACGTAACTAACAATTATTATTTAATAGCTACAATGTCAATATAATATGTATTCTCGAAGTTACCATTATGATTTATGATTTATATGTGTTATTTAAAAATCCTATGATTTTGTGAGGTATGTTAAAGATATAATGTTTTAAGAATGAAAAGTATGATTTCATTGATTTGTATGTATTCATGGGAAAATGATTTCATTCCTCATTTTAATTTCAATATCAGGATTTTTATCCTCATCCCATGTTTTTGAAATGTTCTCCATAGGACATAGAGATGAATATGGTCAAGGAAGGGATCACAGAAACGTCATGTTGTCTAAAAAGTGAAACTATAAATGTTTCTTTTTTTAAGAATATTATTTATGAAAAAAATGGATACTGATTATAAGTATCTACATGTAATATTCATATTTTTATGTATAAATTATGACCTAATTCTCTAAATCTCTAAACAAGAAAAGATCCTCAATGTTATTTCTTGACTTAATTAATGATTATGTAATGTATAAGGTCGATTCCTTATAATATTTATAAAATTGTGTTGAAATGTTATAAGTGGATCATATATGAAATTTATTGTACATAAATTAATTTTTTTGATAATCAAAATATAATTAAAATTATATATATGATGTTTGATATCATTCATAATATATCAAACTCGATATAGTGGTTTTATCATATAATCCAATTTTTTATCTTGATTGTTTATGATTAACCCAGTTTAATGAAATATTATTATCTATAACTCATGAAACACAATAAATATATTCTATACTTTTTTATTTTAGTTTATAATTTTCCCTTTAAATTCATCGTATTTACAATCTCAAAACATCAAATGAATGTTTTTAATGAAAAATAACTATATATCTCACTTTTGTTGAAATTATATTCTGTTACAACTCAATGGTTTCTAAAATTTTTTAACATTGTTTTAAATAGTGTCAATTTATTTTTTAATATCATTTTTAACTATATATGTATTTTTAAAATATTTTTAAACGGAATATTCTTCTCATTTTCAAATTAGGTACTATTATTTTTTATTGAAAATGTAAAACGAGAAATTTTTTAAAATTATATGACATTATGAACATTAAATTTATTTATAATTATATTAAAGGTTTCTAAGATTCATGTTAATTAGTTTTATGTAATATTTGTGAATTTTTTTAGATTTAAAATATGTTATTCTAATTTGAAAATTATATTTTCATCATTATTTACTCATGTAATTTTAAATGTTAATTTCTATCTTGTATAAAATCTTTTGAGGATACGTATGTTTTACTGTAGATATGAAACAATGATATCATCATTATTCTTTATCTAGATTATTATGATGAATTTTTGTTTTTTTGAAGCCCTTTACTTTATCTAGGGTTATGTTGATCTGTAGAAATGTTTTTGAAGACATTTTATTTTTTACATGTTATACATTGATAAATGTTTATAAAGACTATTTCATATTCATATGGTATGGTATGATAAATATTCATGATCCACATTCATATATATTTATTATTTTTAGTATATTATGGATGTCTTGAAGATACATATCCATCCAATTATTTATGTAATGATGGATAACTCATGGGGTAAATATGTTATATATAAACCTTATTTCATCATCACAATTACATTCCTGGACCATGTTTTCATGTCAATACGGTTATTCATAGACCCATATTCTATGTGTATATGATTATGTGTGGACCTATCATTTATATCCAAAAGATTATATGTGGACATGGTTTTCATGTCCGTATGTTTATTTGAGGGTTTTATGTCTTATCCTTAACAAAATGGGTGATCCTATTTATATTTAATCATAATATCAATTTTTATAAGCATATGTTTTTTCCACCTTGAAATTTCTATGTTATTATCCAAAGTCTCATTTTCTTTGAATCTACTATGATTGATGTCTTATAAACTGTCATGATTTTTTTCATGACAATTTTGATCTTTGATATTTGAGGATTTTTCCCTGTATTATTCTCATGGTCTCGTATGATTATTATGATGTTATATTTTTCTACATTAATATCATTAAGATGAATTTGAGATCACAGATAATTATGTTTTAGTTTCCATAGGATATAAAGACAATTTTTTTGTGTGTTGTATCAAAGTATGGTACAAGTTATGAATAACTAAGTATGTGATGATGTATAACTTTTAAAAAATGGATTTTCATGTATACAAGTTTTTAGTGACACAATTATGTTTAAGTAAATGGAATGGATTATGATTTTATATATTCAATTTTTATCTAGAATGATGTAATATTTATTTATTATATGATTGGGCTATTATAGTTACCTTCAAAAAAATTTGATTAACAATTAAAAAATAGGATAACAAAAATTATGTGTTAACCTTTATAATAACTCTTTTACATGACATCTTGTGAAATATTTACCATTAATGATGGATTAACTAGGTTAATCCTAAGGCTTCATATATTTAATATATGGTTTCATGGTTTATACATCCATTTAATTATTTTTCATTATTATGACTTTTCTCAATAATATTATTGTTGACCACACATTATTTTATTTGTTTTAGTCTATGGATGGAATAAAAATGCATCATGCTAATATTGAATGCAAAATACAATGGGATGATTTTCTTCTTGATTAACCAAATGATATTTTTTATAGACTGAATAATATTATTGTTATGAATATATAATATTATCATGAAATCTATCATGATGATATTCCAATAAAGTTAAAGAGGAAACAATATTATTATTAGTCCTTAATTATAAATCACCTTTTTTATTTTACTGTGTCATCGGTTACACTATATGCCATTAAATTTATTATCACCAATAAGAATTTATTTTCCATTCTCCAGGATTTTTAAAATTAAATATTCATCTATGTAATACATCATTTGGATGTAGATTTAGATTAATTTTGGTGCCTTATCATGAAAATGATGAACATGGATAAAATTTACATAATTAAGTGGGATAATTATAAGAGTGAATTTTTCAATATGTACATTCCTTAAATTATTAATATATAAATGGAAAATTAATTCCTTGAGATGAAGAATAAGGTCGATGAATGCATTTTAAACTATGGGGAATATTTTGTTGGATTAATGAGGTATTCTTATTGAATTATCATCCAACCTGAAATTGTTGTTGGTTTATTCTTTATTGTCTTTGACCCAAATATCCAAATGTAAAAATCCCACCATGTCAACCAGACCAGTCTCACATGTCATCCCATCATATGGTGGGGTAAAACCAATATAACAAAACTAGTATCACATGTAATAAAAAATAAATATAACTAGAGTAAAAAAAGAATAAAAATATAATATTAAATAGAGATAAATAAAATAAAATGAAAAAAAACACAAGCTGAGACAATAAGTCTCTAAATGAAAAAATTTCACCTTGAAATTATCCTTAAAAAAATAACAACATAATGTGGAATCACTAAGCTACAAGATGCTCTAACATTTAACTAATTCTTATAAAAAAGTTATACATCCACCTACTAGAGGAATTAGTGTGTGAGAATTACTTCCTAGTAAAATACTAAAAAAATATTTATACAAGTTCTAATAACAAAATGTAATAAGTACAATCATTTAATAATATTTTTAAAAGAATTTTCATAAAATAATCCATTAGAAATAATTTTCCAAATAATCCTTTAATTTTAACAAATTTCATTAAATATTTCCAAAACGCATAACATATGTAAATATAGAAAACTATAAATATATATGGGAGCTAACATCATTGAAATAAACCATCATGTTATAATCAATCAGAAATAATAATGCACCGACCATACACGATCTAGCCTATGTGACAATATGTAATGGACACTAAAAAGCCTAAAAATTCTATAAGGTGGTCTTAAAATTATATGAAGGCATTCCCTATACAATTTACATAGAAGAGGATACCTTCTGGTGGTTTCACACAATCAATGTCTACTCATTTCTCATTCTCAATGATCTTAATCTTACCACTATGCAGTGTTTGTTAATTTTTATTTTGAAAACACTTGTCACATATTGTAATATAATTTCAACACCAAGATAATTTTAACAAGGTTTTAATTTCCAATTGTAACATTTCAAATCAATAAAATTACATTCAAGAAGTAAAAAGCATTTTAATATGCATAACTATGCACTTTTCAATTTCGTAATTGGTAATTTCAATTAAAATATAATAGAATTAACATGAAAAATAATAATTTCCAGAAATCAAATAAAATAAATAGATATATCTAACATAAGATAAATATAAACAAAACAACTTTTGAAATTTAGGATTATAAACTACCATATCTACCTTTTATGGACATGGAGTGACAAAAGACATAAAAGGATTGATTGAAAAAAAATCCAATTACAAGACCCTACAACAAAAAGTGTTATAACCATAAACCAAAAGGAAACATAGATGAAGGATTACCTGGAGAGGTGATGTGACTAAACCTGTTTATCAATCATCAAAACAATTGATCTACATGGTAGGATTAAACCCAATATCTCTTAGGGTAAGTGCTCTGACCGACACGGGTAAGCTGTAATATATATTGAAGACTTGAAAGCCCCCATGAAACCCTTAAATTTATACTCATCTGATTACATGTAATGTCAAATTTTTCATGTCATGGATCAGTTTAATTTTATGTTAAATATAAAATCACATAATGTTTTTAATTAAAAAACCGATTTTCTCTATACACAATGTATAACCGTTACATGAAATTTAAAAATTGATGATGTGTAATTAGTTTTCGAGATGTTTTTGGAGTCCAATACTTGTCGTGTAACCCCAGTAATCGTTGTTTAACTTTACAAAAAATAGTAGAAACTATAGGTTCTTTGAAGAATTTCTAAATAATCTTTTAATTCGCCATTAAAAGTATCCTACCAAATTAAAAGAAACAATATATGATCAAAGGGAAATGAAACTAAAACTAAATATTAGAAAATTCCTACAATAATGTTAATGGGGAATTATAATCTCCCCGCTATAAAACTGTTTTTTCCTAAAAAAGAGATCAAGGTATTTGATCAAAAAATAAGGTAGGACACCCCATCCTCATCAATGAATCATTCTTATACTTATCATGTAAATAATTTCATCATCTCCACAGAACCTATGATAAGGGAATCATTTTATCATATAGTACCATATCACGGGGATCCAAAATAGTAATTGAGTTCTCAACCATGGTGGTATTGGGATAAATAGAAATATAATACCATATAATCACATGGGAAGGATCTGGTATATACCTCCTCAACTAGGAGACATGAAACATGTTGGGTGTACAATTCAATAAAAATGTTAACAGTAACCAATAGGCCACCATCTCCATTAGCACGATGATCTAAAAGGGCCTCACAATCCTCGGTGCCAACATACCCTTCTTACCCCTCACAAAATGTCCCAAGTGAGGTGAAACGCTGCGAGATACCTAATAACCAGCCTCAATCTCATGTTGAAGATGAAAAGGGTCTATATAATATTTATGATGAATTTTTTCCACAACCAATCATCTCTATAGAATATTCAACACATCTATCATCCCCAGAACAATACTCACCCAAACTAAGGATTGTACTCCAAAATCTATCCACCATAAGTTGGATTTTCATGTCCAATAAAAATAATCCTCAAATACACCAGGTTTATTAAATTGTGATATCTATTTTTATAGGAAAACTCAACTAGAAGAAAATTTCATTCCCAATATACACTAAAATTGAACCCACAAATTGGAGCATAACCTCAACAAACTGCACATTCCTATTTGTATTTCGATCTATCTATGGATAATAATCCATTATCAATTACAACTAATAATATGTTTCCTCCTACAAAAAAATTATAGAATCAATATTTGAACATCAATTACCTATCAGAAACAACCTCAAATTGATCAACCTAAAAATTCAAAATCTCTAAGTCATAAAAGTCCCTACGTTGTTCCACTTTCTTTGATTCCATTATTGTGAATAAATTCACTGGATTAATGAGTCATTCATAAATTACCCAAATATCATCATTCCTAATATGATTATATGGTAATCAAAAGATAAAATCCATATATATATCATCCTAGTTCTGTACTAGAATGGGTAAAGGCGATAACATATGTTCCAGTCTCTGGTGTTCCTCTTTAACTATATGTGAAGTTAGACCTGAAATACAAAAACAAAAAACACTCATATAAACATTCCCCCACCACCAAAAACCAATACCCAAATCATGGTACATAATTTTGGAACATGGGTGTATAAAGCTAAATTATTGATGTCCACAGTCTAGAAACTTCCATATCAAGGTAACCATAATAATGAATAGGCAATAGAGTCACAAATCACTATTGGGAAATCAATACAACCCAAAAAGGTCTCCCCACTATTTAGTAATCTTTATACACATTATATATCAATTTATATCATATTCTCAAGAAAAAACCTCTCATCGAATTTTATATAAACTATTATAAAAGCGAAGAACAGAAGTCCACCATCCTTTTCCGCTTCCCTGGTCATTCCTACAAATAATCTCATTAGATACCATTGTTCGACTAAATCCTTCACGACTTGTGTTTTCAATTTTATGCTCGAATTATCAGCCACCACATTCCCTTTACTAGTGGTATATAAGAAATAAATATTACGGTTTTTAGGATACTCAACCCAGCATCTCTACCATTGGTGTGGATATCTCTATTATAAGATACTATTTTGGAATTGGTGATCAAAATATACCATAAAAACATTACAAAGAGTTTGTAATTACATGTTTTCATATCTTTCATAATATATCTGAAATAAAGATCATTGGTACAATAGTAATTACCATGATGGATTAACTAGAATTATCCATGAGAAAAAACATGTTTCCCCTACTTAAATACACATCCCAAAATTTTACCAAAAGCATTGTAGAAATCATCAAAACCCAATCCCGGTTTTAGAAAAATCAAAACTCATGCCGATGTCATCTTTATCATAAAATCATCAGTATATCTCCCATACTCATCCTCCTATTCAATCCTTACACCATTACGAGATAATATTATCCAAGAATATAAGTTGATCGATAAGTCTTGAATAAAACATCTACCATAACATGCCAATCCCAAAATTTATCACATCTAAAAACACATTTTTGGATGCTCCGAAGACATAATATAATTAAAATATTCATTATAAGCTGAGAAACCCCTATTACATATCACATTTCCAAGAGAAACATTTCTCACATAAAAATATCACACATGGTAATATTACCAAAAATAAAATATTATCTCAATGATTGATGAATGATATAAAAATGGAATCTTTACTCCTCCCATGTGTTGGATTATACAAAGATATCATCCATAAACACAATAAAAGAATTTTCAACAACTGAAAAAATATTTATTTTGTCAACTCCATGAATATCGTAGAAGAGTTAGTAAACTGAGTGGAATAAATATAAATGTGAAATATACATATCGACATTGAAATGATTTATTGGGTTTATTATATTATCTAAATATCAACTATTATTACCTAGAATGCAAGTTAATATTAGATAATCAATGATCCCCCCTCATCTAATATTAGAGATCATCAGTTCTGGGTAAATGATATTGGTTTCAATGATCATCCCATTCAACATATGACCTTAAATAAAAATTCTAAGAGTTTTATATGCCTTTTTAGAATATAGTACATGAAAATCACACATTGAAAACTAGGATGAATAAATATTTTCACCTCCATGTCCTTAATTTTTAAACTATCTTTCACCAACATAGATGGTTCCATTCAATAGGATGGTATAAAAATTTGAATTGTTTTATATAATATAACAATAGTAATAATGACCTCTCTCTATTGAGTTATGTTATAAAAACTATATATAATAGCATCATGGTACACATACACAACAACAAGTTTCTAACCACTGAAGAATGGGTCAACTTCATTCAAGAAACCATTCTAAAAAAGGGCATGATATTAAAAAGATTAAAAGAACATATTATTCTAACCATCATGATATAGGGTCCCACTCACCCCAAAAACATATCTTACCCTATCAGTAGATAAGAACAATGCCTTATTGTGATATATGACTATCCATAAATTTATTATAATTATCTAATATATTTAGATTATCAATTCAAAGATGCTAGGATCGAGGACTTCGAAATCCCAAACCACTTCAATGTCACCTATCACCACAAACCGTATGGGACACTTGTATCATTACATGGAACTCATTCCCAATGTTTTAACAAGATCTAAAAATAATTGATTAGGCTATAAACATAAACACAACACATCAACCAATGTTGATGATAAAAAAAATTAGTAGCTCGTGTATTAACTAATTATAGAATGATAGATAATGAAATAAATACCATACCACTAATAGTAGCTGGACCTTTATTATATTCCTTTTTTTCACACTCAACTGAATAAATATATCTGGAGATAGCCTCCATAATAGCCCCTTTTCCATGGTAATTAAACCCACTAACCTTTTATGTTTCAACATAAACCAGATACCACTTGTTGAAACTAAATCCCACCTTACTGACTTGGGACATCTTATTATAGAAACACATCATTAAACCATATCATACACAGAGATGACATGTTCTAATCGTATCAATACATTGAGGTTTGTTATGAAATCTACTCCCAAAATTGTATAAAATCACACATTGCATCACTCTAGAAGCCCCGTAAACTTGTCTCTTATAAAACTAACAACTCTGCTGCTATGTTTTATGACAATAAGAAGCAACATGAATTGATTCTTATCCAAGTGATGCTCTACCCAAGCCTCCCCTTATAGCTATGTATGCCTCTTCCATAGCTACTCTATCTACTACATCAAAAAACAATGGAAGGGAAAAAAGAACCATCATTGATCGATCATTGGATGTCCTCCGAGTCTTGATCCTCTAATCATTCAAATATTCATTTCTGAAAAGAATTACTTCCAAATGAACAAACCCATAAAAATTGGTGGATTACTTTAAAATGATTTGATCACCATGCGAAATGTTAATTAACCAGCATCTTCAGTTTACGATATGTCTCATGATAAAACTATAGATTAAAGATCTTCATAAAATAATCCCAGCTAATTCCATCATGTTACATATTTGTAACTATCAAGTCCTACCAAATTTTTCATGCTACTTTGAGAATATACGTTGAAAACCCCACATGAGAATCATCAGGAGTCTTGAAAATTATTAAGATCCTCAAAAAACATTGAGGCCAAAATATTTGAGTATAGTGGTTCATTATCACTATAGGAAACATGTGGATGATTCTAGGTAAAACATGATTTATAATCAAATTCCAATCTTTGGGTCACTGCACCAATTTAACATAGACTCTTAATGGTACGGAATACTGCTTAATTAAAATAATGCTACATTGGAGGATCTTCGGGCAGAAAATTTCTCATAGATTTCTCTATTGTATTAGAAATATCTATTCTAGGAGGAATTGTTTGTAAAAATAAAGATAATATCCAATAAATCATGAAAATTATAAAAAATCATATAATAATGAAACAAAAATCCAGTGAAATGCATTAAAAAATATGTATTTAAATTAGTTACAAATCCTATCACAAAAGTAAAAACATTTTTAAAATAAAAGATAAATCTAAATAAACTTACCATATAGTTATTCAATAATCCAAATAGACGCCAAGTCCTCATACATAGTAGATAGGTTAATTTAAATAAAATTCTTCTAATATTTATTTATATAAACTGAAATTCATGATCATGGAATTAGTTATTAATTTTCAATCCACTAAAGTATAATTGGATTCAATTAGATGTGTGATCTAGCCTAGACTCTTTCCCATTACTACATTCAAAATTATGACAATCATACTCCTATAAACCCAAAAGAGAAAGAAAACTATGGAATTGTCGACACACATCGGGTTGAGTACAACCATTTGATATTAAATTGTAATAGACCAAAATAGGTTAACTAGACTAGTCACTCTAGTCATCCATCAAGGGGTGGGATAAAAATAAAAAAAATAGTCTCTTATATATATGAAAAACATGACATTTATCATATGAAAAAAGAAGGAAAATGGGAGATACAATTGATCCAAATAATAAAATATAGAAAAAAGACCAATGATGATTACAAGTCTCTAGGTGACCAAAAATCACCTCCCAACTATCCTAAATTGAAACAACATTGTAATGAGAATAATTGATTCTACATAATACACATAAATTTACTTAAATATAGAAAAAAAACAATAACCTCCTACAGCCAGAAGTAGGGTGATTGAAAAATGGGCCAGTATGATGACAACAAAAGATCTATACATGTTTTAATAATAATACTTCATAAGCAAACTCCTTAAAATAATTGTTTTTACAAGTATTGTAACTAATAAATAATTTTTAAATATTTTTATAAACAGTCATTGAGTTTTAAAAAATTTCATTCTAAATTTATAAAGACAAAAAATAATTGGTAAACATACTAAAATATAAATATTGTTTTCATCCACCATCCATTAAATAAACCATCATGTAATAAGAAAACAAAAATAACAATTCACTAACAAGCCAAGCTCTAGCCTATGAGACAATATAGAAAATATGCTTACATGATGACCAGAAATAGAGTTTGATCCATATAAAATCAAGGCCTTCCATATTTTATTAACATAAAAGTGGTTACCTACTAGTGGTGTAACACACACTAAGGATACTCATGCCTCTTTCTCGATGCACCCATTGTACAAGATATGTAAGGTTTATTAATTTTGATTTTAAAACACATTATAATATTTTAATAATAAAAATAGATTTCCAATCCAATTTTATTCCATTTTTAAAGTTAATATTTTTATTTCAAATGAATGAAATTCTGTTCTAAAATATTATTTTCCAACATGAATCCACGTGCTTTCCAATTTCAAAACAATCAATTTCACTTCACTAATCTTGGAATAAATATGAAAAATAAGAATAATAAGAAATTATAATAATAGAATTGATCAACCACCCACATGATCATAAAAACCCAATCCACCTTTTACAATGGGGATCACAAACTCTATTATCTTCCTTTAGAAGATAGGGCACGGTCGAAGACATAAAAATATTGACAAAAACAAATTCTAATTACAAGTCCCTATAAAATATAGTTATGAAACAAAAAATTATAGGGAAACCAAGATGATTTTTTACAAGGAGGGAGGAAGAACTTAACCCTAATAATAAATCACTGAAATAATTGTTCTAGATAGAAGAAAGATTCCCAGATTCTCCTAGGGTAAGAACTATGACTGAGAGAGAAAATATGGAAAGTATAATAAACCCTAAAAAATCCTAAAAACCATATAAAATTTCTAAATCAAGGAATATAATGGTGTGTAATGTTTTACACATCTTGAATCTCTTTCATTTTGGTTAAACTAAAAAATTCATCACATTTTAAATTAAATACCATATTTTCACCTTAAATGATTTGTTTCCCTTACACAATGTGTAAAAACACACACTATGTAACCAGCTCACAGGGTGTGTCTGGTGGCCAATACACATCTTTTTATCCCATCACATGTTCTATAACTACAAATAGAATAGAATGAACTGAATGGTCATTCTAAAAATCCATCAAATATATGAATTCAACAATATAGGTATCCTTCCAATTTAAAGTCAACAACACATACTCAATGAGAAAAGGAAAATAAAAGAAAAGATCATAATATAATTGATATAAAGAAAAAAAGAGTTTAAAACAATGGGAATTAGGCATAACAAACATTGGAATATATGAATAATTAATATATTTTCTATGAACATAGAGATGAATATTGGAGGTACCTATCTACCTCAATGTATTTTGTGGAAAATAATGATTTAATTAAAATGGGTTTATGAAAATAATGAATAAAAGAAGATGTGATATACATTATTCTCAATGGGTAAATGGAAATTAGTTCAAATTATCGCCTGGGTAAAAAAAATATTTGATGTATATATAGGAATTCATCCAGAAATGTACTTCTGAAATCATGGGAAGAATAAGTATGTTAATTATATGGAGAATGAACCGTAGAATACACCATCCATAATCGGTTATTTCAAATGAATACGTAATTTAAATTATTTTAATCATTTCATTTAACTAAAGGTTAGTTATAATGATCAAAATCAAAAACATCATTGTCCTATAGAAAAATTAAAATCTCAGGTTGTCACTATTACTGATGTAGTCAACAATGTGGTTAAAGGTACACTTACAATACACCTGAAAACTAAAAATGTGTAATTTGATTTTAGATCTACACATTAATTTATATATGATGAATTTTATTAGGATTTCACAGTACCACCTTCAATTTTAGATATTTAGTAAGCAAAAAATCCTCTAATATTATTATAATCACATCAAATGTTTATGTTTGTTCTCTAATGGATGTTTTCTTGAAATTTATTCAAGAAAAACCCATAACTATTTCTCTAGTTTAATTTAATGTTATTATAGGTATGGAATTATTTTTTTAATTAATGATAACATCAATTTCTGAGGAAGGGAATTCATAATACAACCATTAAATCATATTTTAGTGATTTAATAAATATGATCTTTTTAATCCATTGTATAGGTCACGATTCCTATTCAAATGGTGTTTTTTGTCATATATAATTTGGGAGAAACTCTACTTCAATTATATGATAATTTTTTAGGAAGTTTTTCTGTTTTATATGTCAATTTAATAGTCTAACATAATATTTTGAATTAGGGACTTCAATATAACTTATACCTAGTTCTATTAAAATTTCAGTGACTCTATATAGAGTATCCCCTATTGAGTTAGAAGAATTAAATAATTATTCTATGAAAATCAGAAAAAGGGATTTATTCAGCCATGTGGATCCCCTTGGTCAAACCCATTAATTTTTATAATAGTAATGGTGGATCAATGAGGAACTATATTTATTATCATGAACATAAGAAGATAAAAATCATGAAAATGATTCTTATACCTTGTACTTATATCTATATTTATCAACTACATAGAGGAAAATACTTTTCCAGGATGGATCTTCATTCTATATGTCATCAATTTCAGTTCTGAAATAGGATATACCCATGAAATAAATTCCTAAATGGTATCAACAATATGAATATGCAGAGATTATATTTATAATTAATAAATACCTAGTTATATTCATTGATTAAACTAATTATGTCTATATAGATTTCCTTGATCAGTATGTGGAATCTCTTGAAGGTTATATTCATAAGATGGAGAATTTATTGAACATTTTAAAAGAAAAAAAATGACTATGTTCTAAAATTTTCATTGTTTAGATAGGTGTTGTTGTATATTTTTATTGAAATTATCATCATTAACCTATATACTAATCATGATATATTGGAAGGGTTCCATGTTCTTTTATATGAATTAACATGAAAAGAATTTAATATAACTAATGAGAAGGTTAGTAAGTGGATAATACCGTAAATTACCTTATAGTGGGGGAGGGTTTTAAAAAATGGTGATGCATCAAAGAAGTGATTGATATTTTTCCTTATATAAAATGATATGGTGGTAGATTTTTCCTCTCACTAATTACAATTTTATGAGAATATTTACACAATATAGGATTTAAACAAAAAAATGGTTATTTTTTCATTAAGGATACGATGTAATTATCTTTAAAAAAATGTTTGATATATATACACATATTAAATAAGATTAATGTTTATATTCACTCTGAATGAGTTTACTATACAATAGAAGAGATATTTGGATTTTATCAATGATTACTATTTTTTAATTCATTACCACTGTGGTTATGAAAAAAAGGTTTAATATTTTCTTGGTAGAATTTATCATGGTATCTTATATATGATGAGGATGATAAAAGATATATTATTTATTGATATAAAAATAATCTATTGAGAAGTATTTAAGGTAGGTTAGAAATATTTTCAATATCAAATGTCTATTAACCCATCTATCCATTTGGAAATTAATGTGTTGTAGAAGGAAGATATGGAACTAAAAATATGGTTAGAAATATTCCTAAGTTCAAACATGACTGTGATGGAATGATAAGATCCATGTATTGTGTATTCTTTGGATTCAAAATATATTTTATGAATGACCTATTTAATGTGTCTCATAGTTAATATTTCTCTATTCAATTTGGAATTACAAAGATATATAGAGACGTAAAATAATATTTCTAATGTGATTTTATGAAGAGGTATATTGTAGAGTATATATCTGGTTTCTCTATATGTCATAAAGATAATACAGAGAGAGAAAAAATTTGAATTGTATGTTTCAACCATTAATCATACCAAAATGAAAATGGGAAAACATCACCATGGATATTTTTGTTCGAATCCCTAATAAATATAATGGGAAAAATGTTATTTTAGTAACAATTTACCACATTTTGAATTAGGCACACTTCATTGATATTAGAAAATTTTCTCACATGATTATCTTTATAGAAAATATTATATAAATTAAATGTTTTGGTTGAGTAATATATTCTATGTATCTGATCGAGATATATGTTTACCTTGATTTTCATGAATATTTTTTATTAGGATGTGGATATAGAGTTATGTTCCAATAATACTTAGCATCCCTGATAGATGATCAATCTATAATTTAAATTTAAATACAAATGGATTTGTTTCTATCTTGTTCTATTTATTTTAATGTTTGTTATGATCATTACCATTTTCTAGTTAAGTTTTCATACAATAATAGAATTCACTCATGCAATCAAATGGATCCTCTGAATCACTCTATGGAATAAAGTGTAGTTCTCCAACTAGTTGGGATGAGGTTCGAAAAAGACATCATTTCGAACATGAATTAGATGAGTGAATGATTGGAAAATATTATATATTCTTAAACACATCATGGTTGATCCGAGTTTGATAGAAAAGTAATATTGACAATCATTGGTGGAATCTGACATTTGAGGATGGTGAGAAGGTGTTCATATAAATTTCTCTACAGAATAATGTTTTGTGATTTGGAAATAATTATATTTTATTCCATACGTATACGAACCATTTAAATATATTTTAAGAGTAAGTATGTATTATTATCTCTTTGTGATTCCACTAAACCAATCTATAATATGAGACATGTAACTTGTGTCTTTCATGTGGAAGAAAATACCTGATTCATCTCATGTATTGAATTTGGATATTGTAACACTAGAGAATGATATTTGTTTTTAATAAAAACCTGTTGGAATATTTTATAAAAAAAATAATGTTCTGTAGAAAATGACAACTCACATGTTTAATGTTTCTGTTTGTATTAGAATTTTGAAAAAGCTACATGTAAACCAGAGGATGTAATAAAATAGAGACGTCCTAAATTATTTTTATCAAATTGATGAATTTTGAATGAGAATTTAATTTTATTTGGGTGGGTATAATGTAACACTTATATAATTTAGAATATATTTCTCTTTAAATGATTTTATTTCATCAATTTCATTAATTATGTGTAATATCCTGTATAGAAGATCATTTATGTACAATTAAAATATTAGTAAGTGATTATTATAAAATATTATTTATATTTCAGAGTAATAATATGCATATGTAAACTGTGAAAAATATAGTTTGATATATATATATATATATTATTAATTCATTACCTTTCAATTAATTAAAAATAATAGCAAATATTTATAAATAGCAAGAAGTTTATTTTTTTCAAAAAAACTATTTTTATGAACATAATGAAATTTTATCTTAATTAATTAGTATTGGATGATTATTTTTTTGGAATTTATATACAATATATTCAGAAAAAATCACATTAATTTAATATTTTTATAATAATTCTATAGGAATGAAATATGTGTTTTACTTGAAATTTTAATTTTTCTAAAAAGAAGTTATCTTCAGATTTTGAATGCTGATTTTTTATATAATTTCTATCACTTATGGAGATTGATTATTGAAAATGTTGAACCATATTTGGAATTAGGAGAAGAAATTTTTTTAAATTGATCTATTTTTATTAATTTTCATTGAATATTAATCAGGGGATATTTTATCAACTTCAAAGTGGGTATATCGGGTTAATCTAGGTTGATAGTAAATGTTATGTTCATTTTAATTCATATTAGTTCCTATTGGATGATGGAAATTTTACAATTATTATATTATTCTTGATAATTATATGATTAATGTAGATATGTCCATGAATATAACCAATATAATATTTAAAGGAAAGATAGTTAAAAAATTCACTCTCTTAATTTTAAAAATATCTTATGCATTCACATTACTAAAAAAAATTTTATAAATGAATAATAATATAAATTTTTTTAACAATTAAATTATCTTCATGATTTAAATTTATTTCTAGATATGGTGGTTATATAACTACCTTAAATTATAGTGAAATTATCTCCCTCAATGATGGGTTTGTTTCTAGAAAGGAACTGTCTAATGGGGATGGGGTAGTATATAATATTTATCTTATGAATGAGGGTCCATATTTATGTTATTTACCTTAGGTATACCATTATTTTTTCATCAAACATGGTATGCATGAGTTGGTTGATTGTAGGGGGTAAAATTTTGGGCAATCATTGTTGTAATGTTAATAAACTTTTAATTGTCTCCAAAAGATGTTTTCATGGACCCAAAAACACCCAAAAACTCAAACATCCATGATTCATGGACCTACATTCAAAAGGTAGGGGTTCAATGAATGATTTTTCCAACACCAATTGAGAACTCACATTGGTTTAGAGGATGAAAATATGGGCTTATTACACCCATTTATAGGGAACTATTACCTATTCCAAGACTATCTTATGGATTTAAGTAATGTTAATGAATCCTTGGTTCATTCCCAAGTTTGTATATTATAAATTACCCCAAGGTAATGTTGCATTATGACTATGAAGGGATTCAAATCCCTTTCTATGTATCTGGTTCATTATACCAATGAAGTTTTATGTATGTATCTGAGGCACTCCATCAAATTTTACAATTTATGTATAGATGAGGGATTATAAGGTTCTATATTGGGAGGATGTTGGGTTTATGTGGTTTGATGGGGTTACATGAATTTTATTGTAATATAAGGGGTATATGAGTTCATTTGGCGGTGGAATCGAACCCAAAGTATTGGATTCCTATGTATCCCCTTGAGAGGAATTAGAAACAACATCGTTCGGTTCTCCTTAACTGGACACATCACGTTTTAAGTTTGAATGAAAAGGGACCAACCATATACATTACTTAATGCATGAATGAAATCTAGGATAAAGGTTTCCTGTTCAAAGATAATGTGGGACTTATGCCAAGATGGTCTAGGATAACCATTATAGATGTGGTTTCTTGAGGGAATATAACCCTACTAAGAATGTGGATTTGAAAACATTACTGTGGATTTTTAAAGTTTTTGTATGACTATGTGGAGACATCATTTATATCATTGTTAGTTGGGAATGAAATCACACATAGATTGGTATGAATATATATTTCACTTTAAAGGATTACCATTGAATGTGTATAATTGTGTATACACATGTGATCAGCTCACTTGGATTCATGTTGTGGATTACACTTATCGAGAATTCCTATGAAGTGGGATGTGATTGTTGTTTATATCATTGGGGATCCCCATGTTAATTTTTGGTTTCAGAAAGATGTCATAATCTCCATCATCCATTAGGCCCATGTGATTCACGATCAATGTGATAAACATGTGGAAGCAGTGGATCTAAATATCATAGAACCCCCCTCCATCTACTGATGGATATTTCTAGAGCCCAAATGGTGAGAGGGAGGGGTATTTAATTTTCTTATTTCATCTATTTCCTTCATAACATGGATAATAATGTTTCATAATCTATCCCAATACCTCATGGATTGTGGTGAAGAGGAGAAAACATGTCACCTCCCAAAATAAAGGGAAGGGGATTCCCTCAAGGGGAGTTCCCAAAAATATGTTAAAGGGAAATATGATTGCTCAATACTACCCTTAATAAAAGGAAATGTATTGTTATTTATATTTATATAAATAATTTGGAGGATCAAATCCACATTCCAAATTATGAAACCTTAATACAATAGGGAATGTAAACCCAATGTCATTCCAAAGGTATTCCCTATTACTGGGGTGACCCACTCGACTCTTCTTACCTCGATTATGTAAACACAAAAGGAAATTCTTATGAGCTTGATAATCTTATCTTACATGTATGGTGGATTTGGAAGGGGCCTCAAACTAATTTCATTAGACTAGTTTGTGGAGGGGATAACAAGGGGGATGATGGCATGATAGAAGAGAACAATTGGATCCAGACGGTAGTACACCCGTGGTAACCCTATTCCACATAGCATACTCTTATGTATATGGGGTTACCTCTAGGTAGAATGTGACTATGTAGGAATGGGTACCATCCACATAGTGTGGTTTTATTAGGCCCTAGGTTTTTTCTATGTAGCATGTAGCTATGTGGGACCATGTTCTATCCACATAGTAATTTTCTATATGAGTTTGAACATGTAGAGATTTGTTACATGGATTAGGGTCACATTCGCACAGGGTTTTTTATACAAGATTTTTATTTTAAATTGGCCCATTTTTTATACTCCCCAGGAGAGTAATGTTGGAAAATGATTTTGATATTGTGAATTTCCAAATGATTTATTTTTTCTCATTAATGACAGGTTGTGGATTTAAGCTACAGGGAATCATAGAAGGGATCCTTTTTTCATGGTAACCTAGTTCGTCTTCTAGTTACGTATTCTCCTCCAATGTTCATCTCTTTAACCCAATTTTTGGTCCATGAATGAGGTCCTTTTGTAGATGAATGTAATGATTGATTGGTAAGATGTGCTGGGTCATGGGGCCTCCGTTTACGGGAGTCCATAGAGATGCTCGACATGAAAATGTATTAGTTAGCAAGAAGGTCATTTGTGTGAGGGGACATTAGTTTTCATAGAAAGAGATCACCAACTCTTTCCCATCATTGAATTGTATTTCACTTTTGGTGATTTTATAGTAACACCTCATCCATTGTACTATTTTAGATTGTTGGGGATTATAGTTCTGGGTAGTTGATAGCCCCTCCTCCCTACTACAAACACATTTGGTTTCATTTATGGGTATTGGATCAACTATATTCATCCTAAGAGCTACTTAGTTTTCAATATTTTAAGAATGATATGATCTCTATGTGGAATGGTGATCCATGATGGGGTTTTTTCTATGTGGTGTCACTTTTTCCATAACAATTTTTATTCATTTTCAAATTTTTCCATTAAATATTACATTGACTTATTATTTGTCTTTTCCCTAAGATATTAAATTATTTAGATCTAATTTTCATATAATTCAGTACCCAAAATATACCCTCCATCATAATTCTTTCTATTCAGGATGAAGATGAGTCCATTTCGATATAGAAAGCAATCTTTTTCATATAGTGTTTTTACAGTAGTGGACCTAGAAAAGGGGACCACACCTATTTATGGGGGCCCATCTAAATTTTCATTTTCTATTTTTCTTGGTCACCTTATCACACCTATGAAATATCTCGATTACAATGATTCCATGAACTAGCTCCTTTGCATATGCCTCATCCCACGAGGTGAGTTTTATTACACGTAGATGTAAATCTATACTCTCTAATGGTATGAATGAAAATTAGTATAGTGAATGAACAGATTAAAAATTCAAGGATTTTGTGAATAATGAATTCAATGGATAGTAGCATGTGGTTCATTTCCTTTGTGGGATTCCATGAACTACTAGTTCATGGGTGGGTTCCTTTGTGAAATAATAGTTTTTGACAAATCATAACCTCTAAAATTTACTTGTGTGTATACTTACATTATCTAAAATATATTTAACAATTCTTATGATCCAATGCTATGAAAATAATGTGTCTATCCTCTAATCATTGGAATATGAATCAGAGACGAATAGTTGTGGCTTGGAATTTTGAAGGTGATTTTTGATCTTACATCACTCATTCGAAGAGTACTACAAGAAATGAAGTTCCACCCAAACATATGTCCTATTATCTCTCTATAAAATTACCAATTTATAGTTTTGGAATCCAAAATGATGTTACTATTAAACCAATCGGCCAAAATATCTTAAGTATGTTTTTTATTAGGTATCAGGATCATGCCATAGTAAAAATATCTACTTTGGAGGAAATATGTGTAGTCCAGGTCGAGAGGATGTCATTCTTCTAAATTAATTAAGTTGGAAAAAAAATAAAGTGAAACAACCATGATACATATTTGGAATTAGATATTTATTATTAATCATATATTTTTATCCCCGTGCATGGTAACATAAAAGATTGGTGGAGTTTCATATGGGATCTATGATTCAAAGTGATCCGCTCAGATGAGTAGGAATGGGTGTTCTGGGAAATTCAACATATCTTGAAATTTCATGATGAATTGGAGGAAATAAATTTATACAAGAAATCATGTATTTTTCAATTTAAAATATAACAACTGTCTTTGATGGTATTTGAACTACTTAGTATCTGGTGTTGAAGAACCAATACATTCCACATACAACACAGTGATGTGGGGATTAGTTTGTGGGATATATATCATCTAGGGGGATCTACATCATTATAAATATGTATGATGAATTATTTCTTGTGGGTAGTACCTAGTGTAATTTTAACAAGTATATCCACTGGTTATATACTTTTTTATCACAATAGAGATATTTCTTACCCAACCCCTCCATGCTCTATCACTCATTCCATTCGAATATTGGATAGATTTTCTTCTATAGGATCAAGTCCCATGGAAGAAAGTTCTCCATAGTTTGACTCACCTAACTCAATAGTCATGATGAATCCCCTGTTTATACTATTATAACATCAAGGAGTGTCTATACAACTCATATGGTTAAACGATCTGGGGAGTCTTATTACCCGAACATAGTCTGGTGGGATTCTTGTCCAATTTTTATTAGGATCAATTTTTTTATCCTTTTATGTTTATACTAGTGTCTAAGATTGTACCCTAATGGTGTCATTAAAATTAGAAGAATGATGACCCATCATCTTAGTCATTTACACCCATGATCCCATTTAATAATTTTTCAGTAAGATATAAGAGAGAATATACCCATGTCTTCTTAGTGGGACATTCCAATTTTTAATGGTTTTATAATGTAGAATTATAACTTGTATGAGAATCAGAACACCGTAACAATTCATCCTTATATCTTATATGATTCGCATCTCTACATTTTCACTATTCTTTCCGACTCATTGATTATCAATATCTTAATTTATATGTTGAGTGATTTTTCCAACATTCTTGTATGCCTTTCCCTACACTCCATAGAGCAGTGGTAGATAATGAAAGGGGTTCTTCAAAGGATTGTTACTATATTATTGCATCATGTTATGGAATATTAATTCTTCGGGTGGAAATAATATATATTTTCCAACATTCATCCTCTTATTGGTTTTCTATGTAATTTGGATGCCAGCATCTGGTCGAGTATCTCCCAATTACACAAGTCAATATGAAATCACACCCAGTAATTCTTAACCATGTATGGATGATGTTGATGTGTGGTGACTCTAGAATTCACATCAATATTCATATCATAGTTGGTTCAAATTACATATGAGGGGTGTATGCCCATATGTATGTGCCTTACAACTCTAATGACGTATTGGTGAGGTTAGTTCAATGAGTTCATAAACCACTTATTACTCCAAATCCTAAACCGTTTCTTCAATATATATCCAATCATACTAGATGAAGATATTATTTTTTTCATCACAATAATTTGGAAGGAGAATCATGTTCACGTCCTATTTCTATGGATAGTGACCCTGAACCTACATAATTTTGGGATTTTGTCAAAAATCCCATTGAGGTTGGTCTACAAAGGGAAACTTCTGGAATTATTGGAATTGTAGGCAACCTCATATGCTTATCATATAATATTGAACCACCTACTGCGATGGATGATTTTTTTTACATGGTTTTCTTAATTTATGAGGAGTTAATTTGTTGTATTTATGATCCCAGATTATATACCCATTGATGTGGTGGAAAAGGATCAAGATTTTGGTGCTTTCTACAAGCAATGGAATTTTTTAAGATAGGTGTGAATTAAACTCTTCACAACTATCACAGAGACCCATTACTATGGATAGAATACAAGGTTGACAATATCTATCACTTTTTTATTGATGTGGTGTTTGTAGGATTTTACTATTTGCACACACACCTCTTTATCCTTTATATTTTCATTGTTAAATATGACTTAACCAATCATGATAGAAAATAAGAACATTTTAATGAATTCCATCATCATATAGAATATTTACATGATATTAATTCTATGTTACTCCATTTGATGATGAAAGAATAATGTTTTAATGTCCCAATTGTTTTAGAAAACAAAGAGTTGTGGGAGTGCAAGGCTGGTGTAACCAATGTAAAGGGGAATTTTTCATGCATGACTAACAATTTTGAATTCATTATGAAGAATGGTTGAGACCACGTAGACATTGTAAAGAAAATAAAATTAGTGGTTGAATATGAAGGTGAAAAAATAGACTCTATAGAATAGAACATTAATGTCCCATGTCATAAAGATTTCAATTGGATAATGAAGAGAAATCATGCTTAATTATATCAATTTTGGTTTTTCCATTCTTGTTTTTATTAATGGAGAGACTCGAGTGTTTGGATACTCCATTGTTCTTATATAGTGGGAAAAAAACCTATTTTCTCTCTAATTAATTTCCTCTACATTTTTTAACAATGATAATAAATTATAGTTTTACTCATTTGAATGATAATATTCTCAAAATTTCATTTTTAATCATGATTTGGGGTAACCAAATTGAAACCGTCATCTAATGCAATAATAGTTTCCTAATCTATGAAACATAGTAAGAATAGTATAAATTTTTCTAGGGACATATGAAAAACCCCTATAAACATTGTGTCCTTCTGGATATCACTATATTAGTTTCCAAAATATTTTTTAGTGCAGAATTAAAAACTATAACATGAATTTTTTTTCCACCCTTTGTAATGATTTTACCTAACATGATTTTCACCACTTTACATTGTGATTTATCTTTCTGTTTTCTATACCATGTATAGAAAATTTCTAGAAAGATCATACTCAACAGTTAACCAGGGTGAACTTGGTGGGATTTCATCTTTACGATTATCAGGTCTCCTTTTGTTGGCAGTTTAGTTTCTTGAATACTATACTACCACTATATATGTTTTCAGTCAAACAACATTGACCATGAATTATTGAGAATGGGACCCAATAGGGTATATTATTTGAGAATTTTTCAATATGTTTCATGCATTAATTATGGATTTCTCATGACATCGATTTTATGTATTTTGAATATGAAACAAGATATGTGGAAATTATGGGAGGAGTTACAATAAAAATTGTTTCCAAAATGATGTTTTTGGGGGAATAATAAGGTCGGAAAGGCCTCTCATTGAGAATAATTTCCCTTTGATATACAATACTTTACAGTGTTTAACATATGCAGAGCCAATGATGGCTTAGTATAAATAATAAAATAAATCTATCCTCAAGAATGTGGCCCTCCAATTCTGATTATCAAGTTATTTTTTGGAAATTCATAGTTTCCTGTCTATAAGGGGTGTCTTTTCAAGGAACTGGTGTTTGTAAATAACAAGTCCATCTTTATCAACTTCAATATTTAATGGTAAACCATCGTCACATATATTGGAATTTTGTATATGAATAATTGAACAAAAATTCATCATGTGATAAGTACATGAGTGGTGTAGTTTATTGTCTTAACATTGTGTCTTTTTATAAATTAAATGATGACAATGTGGAAAATGATTCTCCATATCCATTGTAGACTAGCCAATAATTTTCTACCATATTCATTAAATAATGGGGGGATGGATGTAAAATTTTCTATGGGGGGTTTTGAATCCGAGGAGTGAGGTGAGACATAAACGTTATCAAAGAATACATATTTAGGAAAATGATTTAATGGGGATAAATTTTCTTTTGGTTGACTTGAATTTTTAGTGGGATACATATACATAACCAACTGAGTCATATTGTGCATAGTTAAATAATTGTGTCCCTGTGACATTGTCCTACATTTCAACGGGTCGGGGAAGGTAATGGGGATTTAGACCATTCTTTAAATTTAGTTTTGTTTCTTATAGGGGGTCCCTGAAGTAAAAGGGGTCATTATATGTATCAAATTCCAATGTAAAGGTAGAGACATTCTCTCTATGTTGGTAGTAGAAGGTTCACTATGCATGTTTGACCCATGCATAGGGAAGGGACATCGGTTTGTTTGGTGGTTGGACCAAATATTTAATATCATTGGATGAATATGTATCCCCAAAGGGTAAGAATAATTTTGTTTGTAGTTTTAGGAAGCCCTATATGTTTAACATTTTCTGAAAGTATTTGGATCACCCATTTTGTAGAAAAAATGTAGTATTGGTTGAGCCCAACAATAGATATTCGAGCATCAGTACATATTATAAAATTCCAGGAATCAAGGCATAAAAATTTATTGAAACCTTTTTCATGCATTTCTCTCCCATTCACTGGAAAATGGACATTTTTTTATGTTTCCGAGGTGGATTTATCTCAGGAATAAGAATGTGGGGGAAAATAATTTTCTTGTTCTCTCTAGGAATTTTTCCCAAAAGAATGACTCATTGATAAAAAAAAGTGGGGACATTTTTATGCATTGTATAGACCTAAAATTTTATTTTGGGTATAATTACATATCATGTAAGGTAAATAATTAATATATATGCAGTTAATTGATGTTTTCTAATGCATATCAGACCTATACACCTGTAAGGGGAATTTTTAATCAATCTTGTGACTTGAACCAAAGTTGAAAATCAAGAATCACTATGTATCACAAAAAAATTAGAATAATGAAATATAAGGTTATTAATATCATGTAGTATTAATACCATGTTGTTAGGACATTTTTATTTTATATTATATTCATGTGGTAAGAAAAATGGAAATATAGTTTAATGTCATGATTCGTGGATTACATGTCAAAGAAATAGGGGGTTACCAATCGCGAATGAATTTGAGATATTCTGATAGGTCATAGACGTGTGGTAGAAGGAACCTATAAATTATCTTTTTATAGATTATTATTTCATTATAAATGATACAAGTCATGGAAATAATTGGGTCATACAGAGGTTGGAAAAGCCTTTCTTGAAGAATAATTATCATTTAGTTGACATGACATTATGGGAAACTTATAAAAATCCTACCATGACATATTGTGTGTTGTAAAAAAAAGATGTCTAAATGACACTAGAACTCCATCTATAATGAAAATGGATGTTTATGTAAATCCAATATTACCCAGGCATAGATTTTCATAAATCTAAGAGGTTTGTCTGACTAAATAATAAATATTCTTAACCACGACTGGCTATGGAATGAGAAATTACCCACATAGACATAACTCATATGTAGGGGGTCAATTATATTCCTACGATAGGTCCCTGAATGAGGAGACCAAATTTTAGATCTCATGACTAAAATTTCATACAAGATATATGGACATTTGTTCCTACATAGCCCGAACTTTGACACCAGGACTAGGCTTCACTGTATATCCAATCAAATATGGGAATAAATCCATACAATGTTATTGAAATCCCATTAATTTTAACATCTTTTTCTATTGATGAAGATAAACCTAAATGAAAAACGGGGAAATGTTGGTGGAGGGTCAGGGTAGAAGACCTGTGTGTCACCATGTATCTTGTTGGCGAGTGAATAAAGCTCAATAGTTCTAGAAATGGTTCCATGTATTAATATTATCTATACACAAGGTGTGTAGGATTTATTATTATTGAATATAAACATAAAACGGATGATTTAGGCATAACTATGTATCTTGGTAAGCAAGAATCATGACACACATAGTTCATGAGGCACCATGTAGTTTTATTTCATGTTGTAAGGACATTGGTGTACCTTTTAAGGTCCAACTACCAGGATCATAGTTTCATTGATATTGATTGATATTCCTTGAATATGTGTGGAATCCCACATTGAGCCTCCTAATTTCACATTATCTCTGTTTAGTGTGAAAAACAAGGATGAGAAATTGGTCACCCTCTTATATAGAGGTTATAAAACAACAAATTTGTTCATTTTGAATTTATTATGTTTGGTCCCATGAATGAAATCCTAGAATTGCAGCATATATTTCATGGAAATGAATCAATACATACATAGTTATCTTTGGAATATTTATTTGTGTGTATGTTCCTTATAAAAGGGTGTGTTTTTCCAATATACAATAGTCAGGCCCAGAACATAGGATCTGGGTGTCATTATGTTTCCTAGAGGATGTAAATAAAGATGTACATAGTTTATAAATATGGAATGGTAGATGAATGAAGACAAGGGTGATGTCCTCTCAAATGAGTACACCATGATTGTGCTATGAAATTTATCACTGTACGACTAGGATTTTGGTAGCATAGTTTAATTTCATGTTGTCAGGATGAATAGAGAATAAATGTTCCCTAAGGAGATGAATTGCACAACTGATATGACCAGATGTGAATGAGGACCTAATGGGATATAAGTCACAACACACACTCTTGAAGGAAACTCAAGAAAATGGTCTATATGGTTAAATGTTTTTATGGATGGGCCCAATGATTGAATGTATGAGAATCACTATGTATCCCATGGTATGGAATTATTCTACATTTAGTTTTTGAATGAAAGCTCCCTTCATCGATTAGGGACATATATAGGGAGGGGCATTTCATTCCCAGTTAGAGTTAGACCCTAGATTGGAGATCTGGGGGTCATTATGTATCTTACAAGGGAACGAATTAGTATACTCATAGTCATTCAATGTTTCATGTTTGATGATTGATGCCTAAGGTGATTTCCTATTTTGCAAGGAAAACTATGATTACGTTATGTAGTTTAATGGAATACATTGTTGAACTGGGTGATAAAACTACGAGAAGTGTGATTTTTCATAAAAGTATGAAACATGATACCGATGAGAATAATGCCCTTGGGCCAATGAATGGTAGAAAAATCATCCCATATATAAATGAAAATTTGTATATGGGGCTGAAATTTGTATTCTATGCATCCCTATGCACCTATGAAAATGGGAATCTTGTTGTACAAAGTTGTATAATGGAATTATCCATTTATGTCTATACCATATGTAAATGAGGGAATGTTTCTCATTTTACATATATGGGAACATGATATAGGATATAAAAATCAATGCATATCCCATTGGATATTAATCAATCCACCTAAAATTATAATTAGAATTCTTTACACATGTCTGACCCATACACGTAGGAGGGAATTATTTTTAAATCTCATGGATAGGCACCATATATAGGATCAGTGCATCACTATATATCCTATAAGATGAGAATCATGATCCTTGTTGTTCTATATGGGTATTTCTATTTAACATCATGTGGTATGGACATGGATCACTTAAGGTAAAGGAAAAGGCGTGTTGTATCCTTATGTTGAATATCAAGTGATCGGGATAATAACTCCAAGTTTACAACCATTTAGGTTAGACCATGTGCACATTTTATAAAAAAACGACTTGGATGATGGAGTCATTTTTTAATGTAATGTTTTTGGGATGATCTCCATATAGTTTTACATCATTTGGTTTTAACAATAGGTTTCATGCAGTTTGAAATCACGTAGTGTGGATGATACATCTTGTACTTTATCAACATGTGATTAGGGCGATGCTCTTTTGGATATATGAAATATTTCATCAAGAACCTTGCATGGGAAGTATTTTTAATGAGAAGTATTCCCATTGAGATTTTGAAATAAGCTATACTGGTGTATAATTTTACTGTGACATATGTTCTCTCCCATTTCAACGATAGGATTGGAGGTTACTTTACTAGAATCATCAGTTTCATGAGAACTCACACTATATCTCCCTCGAGGAAAGACTGAAGGTGATACTTTTTGTTCAAGGCTCATGCAATATGATTTTTGTTAACTCATATATAGTTTAAAGTATAAAATCAATTTTCATCAAGTGACTCCAATTCATCGACCAATTTTTTTAGATTTCACATTCCTGGATTATTGATCACATATGGTTATCCAGAATGAGGGAAATAGATCTATAATATTTAGGACCCACATTGTCCCATATACTAAATTTTATGGGGTTCCTGAGTGGTGGTGTGGTTTATATTCTGATAGGCGCATAGTGAATGGAGGATATTTTCTATACAAGAATTCTTATCGTTATATACCATATTGTAGAGTGTATTGGATAGAGTCTTGTTGAAGACCTCTAGTATTACATTCTCCAATATATGGTAGCAAGATGGATGGTTGGACTTGTTTTCATACTCCTGATATATTTTCTCCAATAAAATATCATAAAAATTGGTTCCATTTTCAATTATTATTTTATGAGGGTCGCTAAATATGGTGATGATGTTTTATTTAAAGAAGCTAGTAATATTTCATTTCCTAGACTATTTGAGGGGTAAAACGTCTACCCATTTGTAAAATTAGTTGGTTTCTGTGAGAATATACTTTAATTGATTGGACATAATGGGTGGATTTGGTCCCATGGAAACAATTTACTATATGTAAAATTGTTTGATGTACTTGTATTTGTGATGTAAATTCATTGGACGGTTGACAAAATTTAGATAAACAAGGTAGGAGTTACACTTCTTGGTGAATTTAGTTTAATGATTTGTTATAGTAGGCCAGTAGTATCCACATCTTCGAATATTATGGGAATTATTGGATCTTGATCGATTGGCACCATAGTCTCTAGTGTGTACTTCATTCATGATTTTTGTGGTGTATTCCATCCCAAAGGACCTGGGAAGGACCCCTGCAACGGTCCTCTTATAACGGACCTTTTCTTGAATTGGTCCATGATACAGATCATAATTAATTTTTCAACATTAGTTTTCTCTCTCCAAGGACTAATTGGTTGGATCTATCCCAATTAAAATTTGTAAAAAATGGGTGTCATCCAATATGTTGTAGGACTATATAGTTAATATATATGTATAATTTCATTGATTTCTTCTGTTTTGGAATAAATAAGTGGGGAGAACATCTAGTGCTATGCAATGGTGTTGACTTTCTCATCCCTGTCATGATCTTCCAAAGTTGTGGAAAAACGTTCCAATGCATTAGCCTATTCATCCTATAATTATGAGACATGATTTAAAGTCATCTATAAATTAAATCCCATAATTATTCATCAAACATGGTCTAATATGGGCGTTACCTCTAACTTTTTTGATAGAATCATCATTATTGACATTCTTGAAGAAATTATAAAAATAAAATATTATCTTCATGTGTTTTACTTAAATATATAGTGTTGGCTCTATCCCTACAATGTGACCCTGATATTCAACTTCATTACTTATTCATCCTCTTATAGGAGGAAGAAATATGGATGGATTTTCTCTTTTGGATATATTTGTACAAATCACAGCCCAATTTGTATGCTTAGTGTCTTTTATCCTGTTCTTGTTGGGATTATATATCCACTCTCAATATAAAACTCTTATATATGGGGGTCTTCATGAATAGATAAATCATATTCATCATACAGTATGGTATACATTGAAGTTACAGCTTCCAAGGGATGATCTCCCCGAAAATCTATTAATACCTGAAGTTCGAAATATTTTGGAGTGAGGAACTGAATTTCAATACGTGGCTTAATCACTTCCACCATCATAGTAATCTGGTCATCATTGGATGACTAAGCTTTTATTTTATATAGTTTCTATGAGACACTAGATTTTCCGTATGAGGTTTTAGGTAGTGACTACATTTTTTGACCAAAAATATTTTCACCAGAAATCATTTCTCTTTATCTGAGTAACGAGTATAAGCATTGATCGTGGTTCGAGTAAGATACTTAATGTGTTTTTCAATATCAGTGTGAATAGTATATGTGAGGAAGGGGCATAGGGATCACTCCAAGTTGGTAAAATAAAAAATGAGTGGTATTCCATTAACATGTCGTATTGTCACTAGTGGTATTAAGATATATTAAATGATAATATCCAATGATTCTTAAACATCATTACTCCTCTAATATGAAACCCCCTTTTCATAAAACTAGTAAAGGGAGAAACTTTTCCTATAAGGTTGGATTTGATGCATTGAATGTGGGACAAGTTACCTTGAATTTCTCTAAAACACGGAAAAGTTGTGTGGAGGTGACATGAAAATTATAGGAATTGTCTTTTTTGATGATGCAATGAAATACCATGAAGGCGATAAACATCTCAGATGTAACAGTTAATGAACCTTTTGAGTATTTTATTTTTAGACGGTTTTTTCATGATTTGTTGAACATGATTTCAAGATCTATTTGGTGGTCTTAGAATTTTTGATATTTTGCCACCCTAGAATCAACATATCCTTTAACATACATTCCTAGGACGGTGTTTATGATATGATGCATAGAATGTTGATATGTGGCACCAATATTCATCAAAATAAATAGAATTACATGATAAAAAAATAATCCCATAGGGCGCTGAAAGAAATAGATTCTTAATCTTCATGGGCCAAGAATATTTTTTTGAATCCTTAAAATCTATCCATGAAATGTAGATTCTAATATCCAGTAGTCTAATTGATCTATAGTTCTGTGATCATTATGAGGAAATAATCTTTTGAATAATTTTTATTTAGATCTATAAGGAAAATAAAAACAAGGATTTGTTTATTCTTTTTTTGATAGAGACTATATTGGAAATCCATATATGGTATTGGATATCCCGAATGAAGTTGGCTCTAATGATTATGTCAAATTCGACCTCTATTTTGAAATCATGCATCCATTGTATCCTTCTATCATCATGTTTATCAACCCAATTATCATCTAGTTAGATTAGGTGGTGAGTAGCTACCTCAACATCAAGACCCGGAATTATTTGTATTTCATGGTAAAACATCATGATGCTACCATAGGAAGGACATGTATACATCTTGATCTTCAAAGTACTTGGAAAAACTTATGAGGGTTTGTTGTGGATCTTATTCTATACTCATATTTATTTCCCTATATTCATCAGTTATGGTATAGACACCCTCCTAAAATGATTTAGGGGAATCCCTAAGGAATTTCCCCTCTTCCTTATAATCCTATTAAACTTCTTTATCCTATTCTGATAGGGATTCAAAACATGATATTAGTTCTCCCAAGATGGAAGAGGAGTTGACATACTGATATCCAAATGATAAAGAAATTATCACTGATCAATCTTGTAGCATGGGATTTCCTTAAAACTCATGGGAGGATCGGGTGAGATAATGTGGAGTTTCTAGATCCTATTTATGTGTAGAGACGTCCACTTCTACCTTAGTGGGTTAGATAAGAATTTTCTAAAGATCTAATGGTGGTTAAATGGAATTTCCATTTGAGAAGTAACCAACAAATGGGGAGTCAGTAGGTTTTCTAATAGTATTAAACTCTTTACATATGATTTAAATCATGAGTACTATTTAATACATTCATAAACATAGACTTAAACACCCTGAATGATTGGTGGAAAGTATGTATTCTACCACGTTCTTCATGAATGGTTCAATTGGGATCATTCTAAACCATTTTGGGGTGTGACCCAATCAATACCATTGATAATGGGTTACTTCCATTTTTTCATAGGATCATTCATTGATATAAAGAACTCAGTGGATTTAGAAAGGGCATTATCATCACAAAAATTCCCCATTTTTTCATTCATTTAATATTTGATGCATTGATGGTTGAATGGCGGAATGAAACCATGATGATGAAACCAGAGACTTTTTATCAAGACATTGGATATCTTGTTATATTATACAAATGGAAATTCAATATTGGATACGATGTCTCAGAACAAAGACTTGATCTTTTTTGGCCCAATGTATTCTGCTCAAATTTGGTCAAATCCTTTAAATATTATGGTAGATGGTGCATGATTTTTTTCATCGTAACCTAGTTGGAAAAGTGTTTGTTCTAGAATGTGGTTAATTATGGATCAATTTTCATCAAATTACCTTTGGATCTTGATTCCATCTATCCACATTGACATAAAAAAGGTTTACATATTACCCTGTATAATAGAATTTTCATCTTGATTTATTATGGGGTATCCATTTTACATTTTGTGGGTTTTAACTCTATTTGATAGACATTAGTAGCAGCCACATCATCTTGAATCTCATGGGTGCATATAAGATCCTCGATGATTTCTTCTTTGTGGTATGTTGTCAAACTCAAGGCATCTTGGATTGATATATTGGTCGTTGTGTAGTATTATTATTTCAAAATATCATACTTATTCTCAAAAGGATAGCACATACCAACAAGGGTATGCTCTTTTGAAATATTTTTATGGGATTTAGAAATGGATATACATGGATCAGTCCTGTGAAATGAGATGGATATGCTTATATTATTTCTGGGTTGGGCTAAGAAGGTATAACTATATACTTATGATGATTGAACATCTAATATTTTTCAGTTATATATTCCAGAATTTTGGGAATAAATTTGATTTTGGAAGTTGTACAAGAATTTCCCTATTCCTATTAGGTCTGTTGATGTTCTATTTTATGAGTTTTTGTGACATTCCCAATTCAAGTAGGGGTGTGGCTAGAAATTTGGTTTCATCCAGGGCTGCATCTTCTTTTTTTATCCCTGGATCCTACAACCTCTTCCTCCAAATCCATGATTTGGGGTGGTGAACTCGGAATCATATAGATACTAATTTTCAAAATTGGGATCCATTATGTGAGTTAAATTGATGGGGTAGAATATCATATTCTAATTATATGGTGAAAATTCTTAACTTACTACTTCTGGTGGTATTTTTTTGGAGAGTTTTTCAAATGCTATCAAATCTATGGGAATAAAATCTGAGATATAAATAATGAAATTGGACTTAGTTTCGATTTTCTCTCCTGACCATTCTATTTACCTTTCTAATCACACTTCCTTTTTGAAAGTCTATGTTAGTTGGGTTTTTTGGGATGAGGAAATCAAATAAATTGTATTGGGAGTGGATGAAGGCATAATCTATTATTTCAACTATGATTGGATAATTCGTGGTGTTCAATTTATTTTCATTGTACTCATAAAACAATTGAAATTTTTTTATTTCATACAAAAATGTTATTTCCAATCACCTCCATCCATATAGGAATTATTGGAATCATATTTCACATGTCCTTGTAGTGTTTATAGTTTCACTTTCTTGAAATCCTTCAATTTCTTCAGGTGACCTTTGATGAAAAACTTTAATTACTATATCCTAGAATTCGATGAAAGATAAAAAAATCTAGATATCCATCTAGACCTACATAATCATTCATTTTTTACTCTGTTTGATTATGTAAATTGCAGTTCATGTTGGAAATGAAATAGCCACAGACTTGATCATCTCAGAATGAGTAATAATTATTCCTCCATTACAAATATTGGATTATTCTAGGCCCCCTTCAATCATCTTGTCATGGTGGGGTTGTTGTGAACATCTAGAGGAATTCCATGACATGATATAGGCCCTAGATTAGGAGCTGGTGCAGGGGCTGGCTCGGGTGTGACTGAGACTAGTTTGGATTTTTCCACACTTCATCCATGACCCGATGGAGTTACCTTGGACATGATATATTTTTCTTGTATAGTGTATTATATTGATTGGTAAATAATGGATAAATCCAAGAACTCACTTTAATACTTTACCATGATGAGCGTAGTTTGAAACTCTTTGTAGAGATTATCAAAGCACATAGAAAGAGTCTCAGACTGGGGAAGTGTCCTATACAAATTGTAGTTCAGCCACTTTTATCTAGTAATGATGTCCATGACTACCTCATTCTCCTAGAGTTTTTAGTTTGATATGTCTATGTTTATTTATTTTGTATCATTGAGATGGATTGGAAGAGGAATTGCTGATGGAGATACTCCCATCCTATTTTCGACCAAGCTGGAAAACTATTGTATCATACAAAGCCTAACAATTTTATAGTTTTCATGACTCTTCTGACCTTCACTACATACTGTTTCAATGGGATTCCCATCATCAGATCATATTAAGATGCATATTGCATCAGATTTTGTTCCAGTTCCCCTGATCTATCAAATATTGTGAACATGGGACTTCTGAAATTTGGTGCTAGAGGAGTGTCACTCACCCAATTAGATTAATGTTTCAGCTCTAGAAATACTAGTACCCATCGCACTTCAATGGCATCCAATAGAGATACCAAGGAGTCAATCATATTTCTAAGACTGTGCCCTTTTTCATGTTGAACCTTATCCTACACAGGCATAGCTGGAGGATGATTTTCCATGTCGGTTTTGCTGTTACTTGACAGAGATATTGAATCGATCCCATATCTAGAGAAATATCATATAATCATTATGGTTTTCATATTAATAGAGGGAAATCTTGATATTTATCTATGATCTAGTGTAGGTAGACTGATGGTCTAGTAACCATGTTTGGTTGATGTACGGGCCTTGCATCATTTTCTAGGATAAACCCATATATCTAAGGTACAACTGCTATAATTTTATATTTAGGAATTTTAAAGAGAGAATATTCTATAGGGAGGATACCCCAAATTATATCAGTAGTAATGTATTTAAACTCTCCTAGTTATTCCTACTTCCAAGAACTTATTTCATCAAGCGTAAGGGGATGTATTTTATTAGGAAGAGGTTGTGGGCCACATATGACCTAGTTTTTATTATGTTGTTGGTTAAATATTCACAGAGGAGGTGGGGGAGGATTGATCGGTGGAACATCAGAATTCTAGGTGGCCCTCTAGTTTGGGGTAAGGATACCTTCATTAGCAATGTGGATCAGAATCCAGAAAAAAAATAATCATCTCACTTTTATTCTACTTTGGAATCATGTTTGGTGTGGCCTCTAATATGGAAATTTACAAAATTGATTGATTCATAATTAATTATTAGTGACGTACTAGATGTTAATTTGTAGAGTCATTTTTATCATTTTTTGGATCTTCTCCCTCTATTCGTGGATCCTCTTTAGGGTTCTTCTGATGGATAACTCGAAGGAATCCTCTGTATTACCTTGTTGCATGCCTCCCTTTTGGGGGAAATTATTCATGAGAAATGATAGAATGTGGGACCTATATGATTTGCAGCCACCCTAACTAAAATAATCATGATGTTTGATGGATGGGTGGTCTCAGGAAAATTTCCCCAATCCATTCACATTGGGGATACTCCCATTCAAATGTTATTGTGCCTCTTCAATGATTTTTTGGTCTTATGGGTATATTTTTTATTAAAAATGCACCCAACCCTGTAGGCTAGGGAAGATCTCGTACTACGGTAGTTGCTTCCACAATTTCCACATTCATGACCTTACACATTCCTATTTGAGTGTGAGCTAGATATGGTGACAGATCTACATGTGAACTATTTTGTTCTAGATTTAATACTAATGCTTGGATGGTGAATTCTCTTTACAGGGAAAGCTAGTGAATATTATCGCTCTCCTAAATAAAGAGTTTTTCAATGGATTTCACCTCCCAAGATTGACTCTTTTGACACTTTCTCATGGTTGATCCTTGTTTGGAACACTACCATTCTTAAGAATGATTATCATTTAATTTCCACCTTGGGATATTTATATTACCGAATTTCACTTAAGATTGTTTTAGCTGAACATGGCATAGGTTAAAATGAAAAGATCCATAATATCCCCAACCCGGTATATGAAAATCATACAGGGAAATGAAAAATAGATTTAACAAATTATTTAGTGATTTTTTGTAGGTTAATTTAGTATCATTATTCTTCTTCTATGATCATGGTTATTACATATATGGAAGGGCCTCATGATCAATTTTACGAGGAAGCTCTTATAATATTCCAACAACTTCTACATGCCCACTATAGAGAAATAAATTTTTTTAGGCGAATGAGGGCTGTCAATAGATTGAAATGAATGAAATGTATGCATTCCCCTAAATAATACCTTGGAATTTAGAAATGATAAGTGGATGAGTGCTAAAAAATGACTGATATATCATCGTTGGCCAATTTTATTCTCACGAGTGATATATTATTTTCTTCTTCTTCCATAGTCTCATTGACATGATCCACCAAATTTTATTAAACCATGGATATTAGGTTGCAAGGATTTGGTATAGTAGGGATATTATTGATTTATGAACTATATTGGGGTGGCTTAGATCATGAGTGTTTTCCAAGTTCATCCACTAGTTGAGAGTGGATGTCTCCTGTTATTGATAGGGTAGTTAACATTTTTACCCCCATATTTCCAAGATCCTCAAAATATATGGGATTCATCATACATCAAATGGGAATTTGAGGGACTTATCACCCATGTGAAATTTGACTATTGGTATGAGCTTCTGTTGGAAATGAAATTCGTTCTTGGGATGGGTTGGTGAAGGCTAATACCATTCGAAATGACAATCAAGGCTCACGAGTCCAGAATTTACTAAAGAGGTTATGTTTCATTAAGACCATTTGAAATGCCCCACACCTTCTATGAAGAGAGTGAAGCCATGTTTATGGAAGTATTTTAGATTCTAATAGCCTCTGTGAAGGCCATGAAGAAGGTTGACAGAAGCCTCCATGAGTCTAACAGAATCTATGAATGTTGTGATGTAGATTGACAGATTCCCCCAGGAGTCCAATGAGATCTTCCACCACCACCAAGCCACTTGACAGAAATCTTCATGATTTTTATGGATCTACCTATGTTCATGATGCTCAATTTCCTTTGTAGTACACCACTGAGAATTGTGATGCATGGTGCCTATAAATATGCAGCTCGTCCACACCTTACAAAATCACTTCTCTACACTTTTGCCTTCTGAGATCCCATTTCACAACGGTCCCTTTGATCGGTGAAGTATTGATAAAATTCATCACCCAAGGTATTTGAACATTGTGGACCATTTTTAAACTTGTTCTTATTTACCTTCACTTTATGTAAAGATTCCTTTCACAAAGTTCCATGGCCATCACAAAATTAAGAGTCCCTCTTTTTCACTCGTTACATCACGATCACTCATCCATTGTGAAGAAACCCCCCACATACATGTTGACACTATGACGGGGCTAGGTCAACATGCTTTGTGATGCACCTTCCTTCATGAAGATGATTTTTTTCTATACATTGTGATGCACATCCCCTCAGGAAGCTCCATTACTCCACAAAGTATCAATGCTTCATGGGGTTTCTCTCAATATGGCCTCATTTTTCTTATATCCATTTTACATGAATCCCTCTAGGCTCATAAAGAGTGATTTTCCAGTACCTCATGTGGTGTCTCATGATGAGTTTCTTTACATAATGATTTTCTATATAGGTATGATAATATTTGTTTCATTTTTTCATAGCTATGATAATGTGGACCCCACAATTTACAATTACATCACACCCCCTCATGTTGGGCCTTATTGATGCCTTTCCTTCCCCATGTTCTTGTAGGTAACAGTCATATATGTCAAGGGTTAAAGGAGTGAATCCACTGTATCCAATCATTAGAACGATAAAATACCATGCTCCATCGACTATAGCATATGACGTTATACTATAGTCTCACCTCATGTAATTCACATGGGGTGTTTCACCTCTAGCAGTCTCTACATAATTTCCAAACCACCTCATCAGGTGTCTCTCTTAAAGTATGTCACAATATTAATATCCCAAGGATGAATCTATACATAAGCATCTATCTATATTTTACTATGAAACTTTTGTGACACAGCCATCTGGCCATCATCTACCTCTTGGTTCTCACATCAAGCATGACCCACATGGGGTTAGAGAATAGTTGTGACCATGAAACCATATGGCCCACCTCAATGAGTAATCAACATTCCCTTCTCTACCAAACTACTCAGGATTTGATCCCTGTATTCTAAATAGGGTATATATGAAGCCACTTTGAGTTTCAATTCCAACCAATGGTAAACATTGGTTCCCCCTCAAAGGGGTTCCCCCTCCCAAATCTTCCCTTAATGGAGTACAGATCATTAATCATATAGGATTCATACCATGTGTATTCAACAACATTTTTCTAGGTTTATATTTATGTATAAGAATTGATTTTCTGCCTTAATCATTGATCTTTCTGGAATATGATCCATTACTTATATGCAATGTACATAGGAAGCCTCTTTGAGATTTAAGTCCCTCACCCACTACCATCATGGTCTTTCCCTCGAGCCACTATTTCTCTGGAGGACCATGTCTCAACCCAGAGGATCCATTTCCATCAGGTCCCCATCCAAATGTTTCAGTATCATTAGTTTCCTCCGATATAGTATCATTATCCCATGATAAAATGTGGACTTTGATACCTATCCACTGGGATACGTAGGTATCCTCACATATGTGCAAGACTAACGTTGTCATCTCCATGACATTTCTATCTCATCCACCTCATTCCACATCAACAATTACAACATCATTCATCTTGATCCTCACCTAGGCCACCACATTTCTATAGTATTATTCCATTATCAAGGTAATATTTCCTTGAATAATCACCACACAATCGATAAACATTCAACTATGATTTATCCTCTTGTGATGGGTAGTTTTCCATGTGTAATCCACAAACCATACCTCTTTTAACAAAATATGTTTTGATCAATTTATTATAAACATTTTACCAAGGGAACCTCCCAAAGGATCAATCCCAACCAACAGTAAACACCGGTGTCCCCTTCATTGGGTTTCACCTCCCTTATCCACCCTCAGTGGTGTCTAGATCATTCTTTACGGTGTGAAATATTCTCTTTAAGAGATGCACCACCTTGGGTCATCCCTCATCGGGGATTCTAAACCATCCATCCTATAAACTCTATAGGTTCTGCATCTTATGGTTTCACCTATATGATCCACCTTTATAAGTGTTCCAATCAATATGATCCATCTCCAATAGATGTATAACTCATCGCATAGACTGTTCTCAACTAAATATATTGTGGAAATCCTTGCAGACAGACCTCTTAAATAAGATACCATGAGATCAACGTGGGAAGCATCATGTCTCGGTGCCCTTGAGAATCCCTCTCATGAGGAAGAATATAGGTGTTTAAGTGTTTCTGCATCTAGACATTCCATTGATGCCCTACATGACTACTACCTAGACCAAAGGATGTTGTCCGTATGTGAACCATTGGAATGACCTGGAAGAAGGAACCTAATTAGATGTAATCCACACATAAATGGCCCTAGGAATGGGTTTCATGAACAATTCCATAATCTATAAGGGAGACATGGACTATAAAACAAATCTTGAGAAGGAATACATGGAAGTTGGGATCAATATCCCATCATCCCATATCTATCATGGAGAAACAATCCTTAAAGAAATTATGAATGTATTCCACCTTTGGAAAGTGGGAATATGGGGTACATTGTAGTTGTCTTTGAGCATCGAAGGGATTTCTTGGGGAGTCCACCCTTGCAGAAAGTGTCAGAAAAACCATCACGGTAGGTGATATTATTGACAGGGCTACAATCACAGCTTTATGTACGACTATGTGAAAAATTTATAAATTGTATAACCAAATAAGGTCTATAATGGATAATGAAAAAATGGATAAGAAATACTTTTTTTTGTTATCATGCCTATTTAAAGGGATAATGTGACTGTCATCAGGAGACAAGATCTTGGGATCGATTAGTTTGCAACCATGAATTGGGCCATCGTGATTGATGCTATGGGGAGGACCACTAATCAAACTAGAATTATTTATGGGGGGTCATTCAAAATAGATACTTCTTCATCGGTAATTTGGTAAAATATTTGAAGCATCATGAGACACCATTTATATATGTTTGATTGATTTTAGAACTCCAACTTCTATAAGAGTAGGGTCATGAAATACATATTCATTTATGTTTTTTCCATTGGTGTAATTAATTTGTGGGAACTCTTTTTTGGGTGACTGGGTCCACCTTCTATATTATATTACCTTCATATATGGGTTCCTATTCTAGTTTCTCCAATGGTTCTTCTAGGATTCAGTGACGAACAACCTAATATCTGTAATATATATATGTCAACTCTAGAGCATCCACCAAATGGTTTTAGAGTCCCCTAGTTGGAGTTGGTATTTGTTCAGTATCCTATCTTCAATTTATCACAAAATATTTCTAATGAACCTCCTTGATGGGAAACAGATATGAGTCCACTCTAGGGTGACCACCTCTAGGTTTGGATGAGTCATGCCACTTGAGGAGACAAGATTGTGGGTCTGACTCCTTGATTTTTCAATAGTTTCAATTAGATCTGGTCAATTACATAGGATTTTGTCAAATATTGATGATTGATCCTCTATTGTTCTAGAAATTGTTGGGAGGAAGCTTTGGCTCAAACAGAATTATATTCCCATTCTAATGTCAAAAAAGAAATATGATTATACTTCTGTCTTACATGACATTAAAGTGGGTATGTATAGTTATCCAATGTGGGGGTAGAGTAACATGCCATATACTGATTTATAGTTGCGATATTCTAGGTAATTTCACTAGTTTCCTCTATAATTTTATTATAGGATTGATATTCACAAGTAGGGATTTGTTTCTGCTCATTTTCCACCCTATTTTTATAAAGTGGTTGATATTCACCTGTAATAATTTCTATCTTTTTGTATTTTTGTTACCATAATATTGTACTACATATATTGATATGAGGGATTATAAATATAAATATTCTTGATGATTTATAACATATTTTATTTTTGAGATATATTTTCATTTGCAATAATTTTTTATTGTAGAAACTTTTGACCTTAAATGTGTGGAAAGTCTTCCGAGAAGTAAAAGGAATTATCATCTACTAATGTGCCTCTATATTTGTGTAGGGTGCTTAATATTAATTATAAGTGAATTTTTATGTACTCATATTTCACTAAAAATACACAATGGAATATAAGTTACTTTTCAGTGATATGCATCATCCAATAATTGGTTTCTATAACATTTTACTAGTGGGATTCATGAGGTAGAGTATGAATATATGTCTAATCCCGGATTGCTGATGTATATACATGGTGGGATTATTATATTAGAAAAATGATGTGAGCATTCTCGTATTTAAATGATCATCAACCTTTGTGGGATGCCCTGGAGGCTTGTTGAATTTAGTTGGGGGCACATGGAATTAAACTCTTCGTAATGAGGATATTGGGACACACGATGTGGTCGGTGATCACATTCAATAAGTGACCATGGGTTGGACCCATGAGTAACAAGGAAGTTATCATTGGTGATCAATTCATTTTCATCTATATGATAAGGGTGGTAATAATTGTCACATTTCAGGGAAATTCTCTCAAAATGGTTTGTGAAGGTAATGGAGCTTCCCATTTTTGGACCGTTCACTACAGCTAGTTGGGGGCTGGTGGAAATTCAATGACTATAGGTCCTTTCTAGCTATCCTAAGGGTGGAGAGTGTACTGTTTTGATGGTACACACATATTATTGAATTTTAGAAGCGACATTAGATATGATGGGTTGCTGATGGAGTCCTTTATTTTGTGGAGAACTCACCTAGTGGGGGGGTTTTACATTCAGGTCTATCGAAACCTCAAATATTTCTTTAGATTGATGTAATATCTAGAGAATGAATGCAATATACGAATAAATATAGAAAAAAACTCTTCATATTAGCATCTCATGAGCACATGCATAATTGATGATATAACTTGGTCCTCCTCCTTTTTTGATACTAAGGGTTCCTAATGTAGAGTAACACCTCTACAATGGTTAATAATTCATGTTGGGTACTCTATTTTTGTTTCCCTAGAATATGGGGTGGTCCCTATAAGGGAAAAGATTGATGGGAACTTGGCAATAAATCATGTTTGAGTTGCGAAGGATGTGAAGTCGTTAAGTCATTTCCATCAGATTAAACTCTTTTTTCTAACAAACACATGTGTATTCCTGAGTGTGTGATAACTAGGGGATAAATTTTTTCCAATAATTGATATTCGTATATCATCTTTGAATGTTCTCCAATGGGTTTTTTCATTGAGCCCAAAATTCCCAACAACTATCACATCCCTAATTCATGGACCTACTTTCCAATGTCATCCATTCAGTGGATGATTTGTAAAACAACACTTATGAAGTCACACTAGATGATAGTATGAGAATTCAATATCATCACACCCTTTTTAGGGAAACTATTTCTTATTACAGGAATCTCTTATAGTTTTAATTTAGCATAATTAATCATTGGTTTACTCCAAAGTGTGTATATTATGCATTACCCCATGGTAATTTTCTATTATGACTATGAAAGGTATCGAATATTTATGTATATATGATTTTCCATCAATGAAGGGATATATTTATTTATGAGGTTCCCAATAAATTTGACCATTTTGTGGATTGATTGAGGATTATTTGGATGTTTATTGAGATAATTCAAGTTTTAATAAATGTGATGGGGTGCTCTGGGTCGTACTGCCATCTAAGGTGACGAAAGTTGTTTTGATAACTATATTGAACCCATAAGATGAAATTCCTATATATCACCATGAGGGAAATCATGACCCATGTATTTCAACACAACTTAACTAGAAACATCACATTTTTAGGAGATAATATAAGGAAACAACTATGCAGTTTAATTCCATGTTGTAGGGTTGTCCAGGAAAATGGTTTCTAGGTCAATGGTATTGTTCCACTTATAATGATATGTACCAAGGTTTCCAGAAGTGATGTGTTTTCTAGGGGGAATATGGCATTTTAATGAATGTGGCTGAGAACCATTAGGTTTGATTGGGATATCAGGTTTCAACTGAAGGGAGGTATTTTATGTAACGACCCAAAGATTCATTAATGGAAATCCCTCTTGATATAATTAAATGTCTCTTCATGTTTATATAAAATTTCAACTTCTTTGGTTTTATGTTAAGAATTTTTACCATTTCTAATATAGTCGTTGAACCGTGATCACATGATTAGTATAAATATAGGGCTTTAACAAATCCAATTTACTCAGACAAAAGAAGTGATGGCCTCATCCTGTATAATTGCTCCATACAAAGCCCATTTATCGAAGCTCGAAAAACGGTGGTGTCCTTGGGATTCTCCCTTGACCAAGCCCATGCTGAGCTTCAACATGTCATGCTCGAACGGGACTGTGTATGGGAAAAGTGGAAGTTGTTAGAGATTACCACTCGAGTAATGTTATCCGAGCCACCCTATGATTCTGTCACCATCACACACCTTACCCTTAGGTCTTATGCGACTGTTTTAAGGGGTTATGTAACAAATCACTAGTACTATGTTCATGTATATTATTTTTGTATACAATAATTAATATACCACCTTTTCATTTTTGATACATTGTAAATAGTTCCAAAAGTACAAATATTGTTTTTAGTTATTCTTTAATTATGAAATCTATTTTATTAAATTAATGTATTTTTGAATTAGAAAATATTTTAATAAAATTTTATTATTATGAAATTAATTTTTATTAAATATAAATGATCTTATAATTTTATTAATGCATTTATAAATTTTATTAAGGTTTGAAAGCCATTTTTGTCAAAACCCGTGAATTTTTTATAAATGTCGGTTTTTATTTTAAAAGTTAAAATTACCATATTTAGAAATTTATTTAGATAAAATAAATCTTATTTCTGGAATTAGGATGTCGAAATTATCCAACGGTGAATTTTTTATAATTTTCTAAGACGGTCAAATTTTTGGGTAAAAATTAAATACCGTTTAAATATATAATGTATTTTATAACATCATAATGACCAAATAGTGATGTAATGAAATACTATAATCATTATTTTCGGCCAATATATGTTTTTCCATTAAAATAATGTGATTTTGGGTTCGTTTGACTTATTTTAAAAAGCAATAATGGACCCCTCAAGACTTACTAAACATCTTGTCTTTTTAAATTATTTTCCATGGCAGTGTGACTCACCTCCACATAAGCAACCCCATTATTTTAAGAAGTTCAGAATTTTTCCTTTTAAAATATTTCTCTTCTCTTCCCTTTTCCAAAAACAATGGGAGAAACCCATGGGATGGTTTGTGGTTTGGATTAATTTAATATAAGGGGTCCCAAACCTAAATAATAAAGAATTCCTTCATCTTTCCTATATAAACCCACCAAAGCTCCAACGTCCTAATCACTCAAAGCCTTTAGAGTTCGTCCATACTCTGACCTACTATCTCTATAATCCTCCCAAGGTTTCCCAAGCTCCCAAGAAGCCTCTCTCAAGTCTCTCTCAAGCTGAGGGAAGCACACTTCCAAGTAAGGGTTTGTCTTCCTTTCTTGTTTTTGTCCAATTTTCATCATATTGTTATGCCCTTTTAATTTCAATTATAAATGTTGAGGTATGGTTTCTAACCTCACCCATACTTCCCTATTATTGTTTTAATGATTGGAGACCCCTTTCTCTCTCATTAAATTCCTCCCATGTACACCCGTTACTATGCCGAAATTCCGAAAGGAACTTCTCTCTCCTCTTTTACTTTCAAGAAATAATTTTGTATAATGAATATAAATTCCATTAAAATTGTTTATACATGTATCTATATGACCCACTTACTGTAAATTTCATATAAATATGATTAGACAACCCTTTCTCTCTCATAAACCATTATTATTAATTCTTATGTCACACAGATACACTGCCAAAATTGCACCGATTTTCTAAGCCAATGCCATTGTGTAGTGAATACCATGCCCATTTCTCCACCAAGGGTATTCACCATTATGCACATTTACTTATTGATTATAATGATTCATGTCAGAATTCCACCTTCCTTATCATGGAATAAATTATTATGTTTTATGAATCCATGTTTTATGATCCATGTGGCACACTTATTCATGAAATGAAATGTTTAAGAACGGTGTGCCCTTATAGAACTCCAATTCATTGGGTAAAGTATAGTATCATGATACGTCATGTGTAATGAGTGTTGACTCATTCTAATTCAAGTGCAATGAGTTTTTACTCGTTCTTTAGGTGCAATGAGGATTTACTCTTGCTCCATGTGCAATGAGCCTTGGCTCGTGCTAATTCCATGTCAACTATTGTTTCCACATTTCCATGTTATGATTATCATTCTTTATCATGCATTTATGTTCATGTTTCTCCTGTGATCTATTGATATTCCTAATTTCTAAAATGTATTGTACTCCTCATGTTATTCCATGTGTATTCCCTTACTGGGCTTTATAGCTCACCCATTTTTTATGCATGTCCTCAGGTAATCTAATGCAATGCTAAGTACGAGGGCATGTAGTGGTCATGTAAAGGAAGTTTTGAGTAAAGATATTATATTCCATGCTTTATGTTTTTATGTAATGATCCTAAGCCCCAAATATAATAAACATCTCGATATTCCTATTGTATCAAGTGAAGTTTTATGTAATAAATCATGTTTATGTTTATAATAAAAGCAGGGTTTTCATAGTTGGTATCAGAGGATAGGTTTAGTTATTTTTTGGATTAGGATTAGAAAACCCTAGTAAAGACTTAGAGACAAGACTAAGTACAATATAAATTTCCCTAATTTTTGGTGAGTATTGAGTAAGTGGTTTATCAAGAAAATACATCCCTTTCTGGATACAAGTAGGTAGAGGCGGCTCTAGCACAGATGTATCCTAGTGGTAAAACCCGAAAACACTGCTTTAAGATAGACTCGAATGGGAACTGGTGCACAACAACGGGCCTTGCTGCACTCTTGGTTATGACACTCCTGAGGGATATGTTTTGATAAATTCACAATCTTAGTATGAAACCTTATTATTGGAATTAAAAAAAATGCCCCTAAGAATATAAGATAGAAAGTAGATCATTAAAATCCTAGATTTAAGCCTATAGACTCATGAGTTATGGAAATAAAATTTTATTTATAATTCATCAACTTTTTTCTTTGGATTAAACTTTATGTGTTACCCATAACTTCCCTTTTATTCTAGCCAATTGCCGGTAATAGGAGGACTCGGGCTAACAACTGATGTAAAGATCATTGTGATGACTGTACTAATGAGATTCCCAATCCAATGGGAGCAGGAATCGTGAACATTGTCACACTTCTCTCTCAGCTAACTCATGTTTTGAATAGAAACACAGGTCAAGAAGAATGTTCAACCCCCCTAAGAAATAACAAGTCACTATCAACAGCCTCATGAGACAAAGTCCTCCTACTTTTAGTGGATCATCTGATCCCACGATCGCTGAACAATGGATCAACTCCATTGAAAAGATCTTCTCCATCATTAAATGTTCTGAACGAGAGAAGTTTCTCCTAGGGGCTTATAATATGGAGGGTGATGGTGATCAGTGGTGGACGTTGATCCAAAATACAAAGCCTGAGGAGGAGATCGAGGCGTTGGAATGGAAGGATTTCCAGAAAATGTTTTTCGATAAATATTTTCCGCACAACCTCCGGCTTAAGATTGAAAGATATTTCCTTTCCCTCAAGAAAAAAGACGAAGAATCTGTTAGAGCGTACGAGGAAAACATCACAAGTCTTGCACTAAATGCTTCTGGCTTTGTCGTTACCCAAGAATGCAAAGTTGACCGCTTCTTTGGTGGGCTGAATCCTAGCCTGCGGAAAGCATTGGCGAACCGTGACTTCGACAGCTATGAGAAAATTTTCTAATGTGCCCTCATGGTTGAAATGGAGATCAGAGAATCACATGGGTATCATGGGGATAAGAAGCATAAGGTGGACTTAAATTCTAGTGGTCTGATGGATAAATCCAATAGGGCTAAGAAGATCTAGTACCCCACTTTCCAAAAGTGCGGAAAGTAGAACCCTAGAAATTTCCTTAAGGGGACGAGGAAATGCTTCAGGTGTGGAAGAGAAGGGCACCAAGCTGTTAACTATTGGAAAGAAAGAATCACGGCTGCGACAGAGGAGAGGAATTATCTATTCGAACCTCAATGCGTTGTTCATTGCTACAAATGCAAAGAACCAGGGAATCTTGAAAATCAATGCCCTAATCCAAGGGTTTTCGGAGGCAACCAACAACCTCCACGGTAGCAAGGAAAATCTTTTTCCATCACTTCTGCCGAAGTGATCCCTAACAACAAAGTGGTGATAGGTAAGCTAGTTATTCATTCAATAATAGAGAATGTACTTTTTTATTCAGGTTATGCACATTCCTTTATATCATGAAAGTTTAGTATAGCAATCTCATCACCACCATAAATCACGGAATTGATGATGTCGGTGAGTACGACAAATGCGAAAATCATTTCATCCCATGAATATAAGTCCTCCCCTGTTATAATCTGTGGATTGAATTTCCTGGAAAACATCATCATACTCCATCTAGTGGAATTTGATGCAATTCTTGGCATTTATTGGCTTTCCTTATGTATAGACAACATAAATTGTCGGGAGAGGGAAATCACACCCCATATGGAGAATCGACCCCTGATTCATTACAAGTGTAAGGAGGAAGATGATTCTCCTTTAGCTCCATCATCTCAAGCATTGATATTACTGCCTTATGAAAACACATATCTGGCTCAGATGATTTAGTCCAAGGAAGAAACCATCCTTGAAGAAATGCCTATTTTGAGGGAATTCACCGAAGTGTTTCCCAAGGAACTACCTGGTCTTCCTCCTAGAAGAGATGTTGAATTATCAATTGAACTTATACTTGGGGCATTACCAATATCCAAGACTCCATATAGAATGGATTTTTTAGAGCATGAAGAGATAAAGAAACAACTACAGAAGAATCCTGATAAAGGGTTTATACGCCCAAGTGCTTCACCATGGGGTGCACTAGTCTTCTTCGTCAAGAAGAATGATGGGTCAATGTGCCTTTGCATCGATTATCGTGAGCTTAACAAAATAAAGATAAAGAAAATTTATCCTCTACCAAGAATTGATGACTTGTTCGATCAGCTGTGTGGAGAACAATACTTCTCCAAGGTGGACTTGCGGTCGGGATATTATCAAGTAAGGGTGAAGAAGGAAGATATCCCCAAGACTGCTTTTTGCACAAGATACGGGCACTATGAATTCATAGTAAGGCCTTTTGGACTCACTAATTCTCCATAAATCTTCATGGAAATAATGAATAGAGTCTTCAGAGATTACCTTGAATAGTTTTTGGTAGTCTTTATAGATGATATTCTAATATACTCCAAAACCAAGGAGGATCAGGGGGAGCATTTAAGAACTGTACTAGAGACTTTGGTCAAGGAGAAGCTTTATGAAAATAATAACAAGTGTAAGTTCTGGTTGAAGGAGGTATCATACTTGGGCCATATCATCACAAGCAATGGGATATCTATGGATCCCTCCAAAAAAGATAAAATTGAGGGATGTATGAGGCCAACATCGGTAACAGATATCTGTAGCTTCTTGGGGTTAGCTGGATATTATTGATGATTTGTGAGAAATTTCTCAGGATTGTCCAACCCTATTACCAAGATAACTCGAAAGGGAGTAATGTTTTCTCAGAGTGATGAATGTGAAGAAAGCATCAAGGAGTTGAAAAAGAGGCATATCACTGCACCTGTTCTCACATTACCTATATGTGGGGAAACTTTTGTAGTTTTCAGCGATTCTTTGAAGAAGGGCTTCGGTTGTGTGCTGATGCAGAATGATAAAGTGATATCTTATGCCTCAAGGAAGTAGAAAATACATGATAGAAACTATCCAATGCATGATCTGGAGTTGGTGGTGGTGATGTTTTCCTTGAAAATCTGGCGGCATTATCTCTATAGGGAGAAATGTGAGATATATACTGACCAAAAGAGTCTTAAATATATATTCACACAGAAAGAGCTCAATATGAACTAGAGAAGTTGGATAGATCTCATCAAGGATTATGACTGTTCAATAAATTACCACCCTAGGAAAGAGAAAAAGGTGGAAGATGACTTAAGTAGAAAGGACCCATCAATTCTATCAATGATGAGAATTGAGAAGGATCCAATATTCTTAGACCCGATGAAGATGGACATGGGAATCATAAAGAAGGGAACATGATTAATCCTTTCATAAATGATTTCTCAACCGTCTCTTCTGGAAAGGTTAAAGGATGCTCAAAAGGATGATGTGAGAATTCAGGATAAGGTGGAAGCTATTGAAAAAGAGAAATCCTCGGAGTTAAAGGTTAATGAAGAAGGAATTGTGTGGTTTGGTAAAAGACTAGGTGTTCCATAAAGTCCGGAGATGATGAAGGAACTTTTGGATGATGCACATAGTTCAAATTTCTCTATTCAACCAGGGAGCACAGAGATGTATCGAGATCTCTGAGAAAACTTTTGGTGGGATAATATGAAGAAGGAGATCGCTGAATATACATCATAGTGACCAGTGTGTCAACATGTGAAGGCAGAGAGGCAGAAGTCTAAGGGGATGATGCAACCACTACCCATACCAGAATGGAAATGAGAGAAAATCGCCATGGAAATTGTCATCATACTTCCAATGACATCCAAAGGAAACAATGCAATCTGGGTTGTTGTAGATCGTATTACAAAGACTTCACACTTCATTTCTTTTTGGTAGGATTTCTCATTTGATGAACTGGATCAGATATAAATCAGGGAAGTGGTACGGTTTCATGTAGTACCACTATCTACTGTGTCTGACCGAGATCCATGATTCGCCTCTAAGTTTTGGAGGAGTCTTCAACATGCTCTGGATACTGAACTGAACTTTAGTACGGCTTATCATCCTCAAACTGATGGCCAATCTAAGAGGACTATCCAGTCACTTGAGGACATGATGAGTGCATACTCAATGGACGTTAAAGGAGGATGTGATAAACATATTCCTATAGTTGAATTCTATTATAATAACATTTTTCACTCGAGCATCTAAATGGCACCTTATGAAGCCCTGTGTGGGAAAAGGTGCTGAACACCGGTGTGTTGGGATGAAGTCGGTGAACGTAAGCTGCTTGGACCAGAAATGGTCGAAGAAATAGTGGAGAAGGTGAAAACCATTCAGCTGCATATCAAGGCATCCCAGAGTTGACCGAAGGGTTATGCAGATAACCATCGACGGTACCTTGAGTTTAAAGATGGAGACATGGTTTTTCTACGCATATCTCTATGGAATAAGGTCATGAGGTTTTGAAATAAAGGGAAGTTAATTCCAAGGTACATCAACCCCTTCGATATTGTTGATCGTGTCGGGGCTATGGCCTATCGACTAAAACTTCCACCTACCATGGCCAAAGTACATGATGTCTTTTATGTATCCCTCTTAAGGAAGTACATACTAGACCCTTCACATGTACACTCTTCTGAAGTGGTAAAATTGGAAGATGATATTTCTTATGAGGAGAAACCAGTGAAGATCTTAGATCATAGAGAAAAAGTTCTACGAAATAAGACAATTACCCTAATCAAGGTGTTGTGGAGAAACCACATGTTTGAAGAAGAGACTTGGTAATCAGAGGAAATGATGAAGCTGAGTTACCCAGGTATGTTATAGTGTGGGAAAAGGAAAATTTCAAGGGGGAAATTTCTTAAGGGGGGAATATTGTAACGAACCAAAGTTTTATTAATGGAAATCCCTCTTGATCTAATTAAATGTCTCTTCATGTTTATATAAAATGTCAACTAATTTGGTTTTACATTAAGAATTTTGACCGTTGCTATTATAGCTGTTGAACAGTGATAACATGATTATTATAAATATATGGCTTTAACAAATCAAATTTACTCAGACAAAAGAAGCGATGGCCTCGTCCAGTAGAATTCCTCTATACGAAGCCCATTGGTCGGAGCTCGGAAAAGTTGTGGCATCCATGGGCTTCTCTCTTGACCAATCCCAAGGTGAGCTTCATCATGTCAGTCTTGAACGAGACCGTCTATGGTAAAAGTGGAAGTTGATAGTGATTACCACTCGAGCAATGTTATCTAAGCCACCCCAAGAGTCTGTCACCATCGCACACCTTACCCTTAATTCTTATGCGGCTATTTTAAGGGGTTATGTAACAAATCTCTAGTACTATATTGATGTATATTATTTTTTTATATAACAATGACTATACCCCCTTGACATTTTTGATACATTGTAAATAGTTTTTAAAGAACAAATAGTGTTTTTAGTTATTATTTAATAAAGAAATATGTTTTATAAAATTAATAGAATATTGAATTAAATAATATTTTAATAAAATATTATTATTATTAAATTAATTTTTATTAAATATAAATGATCTTATAATTTTATGAATGCAATTAAAATTTTTATTATGGTTTAAAAGCCATTTCTGTCAAAACCCGTGAATTTTCTATAAATTTCAGTTTTTATTTTAAAAGTGAAAATTAACATATTTAGAAAATTATTTAGATAAAATAAATGTTATTCATTGAATCAAGATATCGAAATTATCCAATAGTGAATTTTTAATAATTTTCTGAGACAATCAAATTTTTGGGTAAAAATTAAATATCGTTTAAATATATAATGTGTTTTATGACCTCATAATGACCAAATAGTGATGTAATAAAATACTATAATCTTTATGTTCATCCAATATATGTTTTAAAATTAAAAAAATGTGATTTTGGGTTTGTTTGACTTATTTTACAAATCATTAATGGATCCCTCAAGACTTATTAAACATCATGTCTTTTTAAATTATTTTCCATGGGAGAGTGACTCACCTCCACATATGCAACCCCATTATTTTAAAAATATTGGACATTGGCCTTATAAAATATTTTTTCCCTCTTCCCTTTTCCAATAACCATGGGCAAAAACCATCGGATGGTTTGTTTTTTGGATTAATTTAATATAAGGGGTCCCAAACCTAAATAATTAAGAATTCCCTCACCTTTCATATATAAACCCACCCAAGCTCCCACTTCCTCCTCACTCAAAGCCTTTAAAGTTAGTCCAACCTATTCCATACTCTCTCTATAATCCTCCCAAGGTGCCCTGAGCTCCCAAGAAGCCTCTCTCAATCTTTTGGAAGCACGCTTCCAAGTAAGGGTTTTCTTCCTTTCTCGTTTTTGTGCAATTTTCCTCATATTGTTATACCCTTTTAATTTCAATTATAAATATTGGGGTATTGTTTCGCACCTCCCGCATACTTCCCTCTTATTTTATGAATGATGGGAGACCCCTTTCTCTCTCATTAAATTCGTCCCATGTGCACCAGTTACTATGTCGAAATTCTGAAAGGAACTTCTCTCTCCTCTTTTACTTTCAAGCAATAATTTTGTACCATGAATCTAAATTCCAGTAAAATTGTTTAGACATGTATCTATATGACCCCGTTACTGTAAATTTCCTGTAAATATGATGAGACACCCCTTTCTCTCGCATCAACCATTTTTATGAATTCTTATGTCACGCCTATACACTGCCGAATTTGCACCGATTTTCGAAGCCAATGTCATTGTGTAGTGAATACCATGCCCACTTCTCCATCAAAGGTATTCACCTTTATGCACATTTAATTATTGATTATAAAGTTTCATGTATGAATTCCACATTCCTTATCATGGAATAAATGATTATGTTTTATGAATCCATGTTTTATGATCTATGTGGCACACTTATTCAGGAAATGAGATGTTTAAGAAGGGTGTGCCCTTATAGCGCTCCAATGCATTGGGTAAAGTATAGTATCATGATACATCATGTGCAATGAGTTTTGACTCATGCTAATTCAAGTGCAACGAGGGTTTACCCGTGCTTTATGTGCAATGAGTATTTACACTTGCTCCATGTACAATGAGCCTTGGCTCATGCTAATTCCATGTTAAGTGTTGTTGCCACATTTCCATGTCATGATTATCATGATTTATCATGCCTTTATGTTCATGTTTCTCTTATGCTATATTGATATGCCTAATGTCTAACATGTATTTATATCCTCATGTTATTCCATGTGTATTCCCTTACCGGGCTTTATAGCTCAACCTTTTCTTATGCATGTCCTCGTATTATCCCATGCAATGAGAAGTACGAGGGAATGTAGTGGTAATGTAAAGGAAGTTTTCAATAAAGATGTTGTATTCCATGTTTTAAGTTTTTATGTAATGATCCTAATCCCCGAAGACACTAATCCTCTTGATCTTCCTGGTTTATCAAGTGATGTTTTATGTAATAAATCATGTTTAAGTTTGTAATAAAGGGAGGGTTGTCATATTTTACACATCCCATTTATATTGGAATTAAATCCCACATAGTTTTGTATGACTCTGAATTACACATTATATTAGGCCCATTAATGGTGAATACTTAGGGATTGCACATTGGATATGTGTTCTTGGATTGGTTATGGGGCTTACATTTTGGGAGAAGGCCCATTAAGAGAAATGCAATGGGGGATTTTACCAGCTGGGAGGACAATTATATGCTTTTGGATATTGCATATGTCGTGATCACTTCCATCCTCTAAGACCATGTGAGTCATGCTCATTTATAGAAACAAGAGGATTAAGTGGATTTGATGATCACATGTCCCACACTATCAACTAATAGACGGTGATGGAGCCCATAGGATGGATTGGGGAATTGAGTGTGCCTATTTATCCCTTAGTTTTAATATCCAAAATAATAATGTTTGGTGATCAATCCAGATACATCTTGTGTTTAGGAGAAGAGATAGAAAATGTTTTAAATCCCATAAAAATGTATAGGGTATTGCCTCAATAAAAGTTCACTGATATTGGGGTAAAGAGAGATGTTATTAACTACCCTTCATTGAAGGTATAGTCCAATAGTTTCTCGAAATCCAAAAAACATGGATGTTCATTGGAGTATTCTATGGCCAAATCCTTCATTACAATGGGAATGTAAACTTAAGACCATTTCGATGGTCAGCGCTATTTATAGGGTCACCCATGAGACTCCTCTTACAATGAGAATGTAAACTCTGAAGGACATGATGATATTCCCAATAATCATATCATTCATGTATGGTGGGTTTGGAAGGGTCCTTTCCCTGATTTCATTAGATTGGTTTGTGGAGGGGAGGACACGGGGGGATAATGACCTAATTGAAGAGAATGATAGGATCCAGATAATATAACACACTTGGATACCCCATTCTACATAGCACATTATTATGTGGGATGGGGCTCCCTATGTATATCATGTTTCCATGTGGCTAAGGGGAACATTGACATAGAATTGTGCTCTACAGACCTGGGTTCTTTCTGTGTAGTATTTTGCTACTCAGTAACATGTTCCACACATATAGTAATTTTCTATGTGAGGTCGAATTCTTCTCACATAGTGATTTCATACGAGGAATTGGTACCACCATAATATCATTTTTATTTGAGGGAATACTATTTGAAAATGGTGCATTGGTTATGAAAATTTTTGTAATGATGTGTGTAAAGTATTTTGAGTTTTGAAATTAAAAAATTATTTTTTTGGTTCACTATAATGCTATATGGTGGGTTTTACCTATTGGGAATCATATAATGGATCTGTATATAATGGTAATTTTTTACTCCATCTATGTATGGGTTATACTCCAATTACTATCTCTTAGTTACCATATTCATTCCCCTATAGGGTCTTTTTATTCAGGAATGGCATGCTACTTTCGCGGTTGTGATGGGCCATAAGGCCCCCATTTACAGAGTCCAGGGATAATGACTACCCCTCGAATGTCATAATTATTAGGGAAAATAATTATTTTAAGGATAAATCATTTTTTGGGTGGATAAACCTCGTTTGTTCAATAAATGTATTTTTTTCATTTACAGGGTTCCAACCATACCACCTGTTCCCATAAACAATTTCATTTTGTGGGGTATTCACATTTACGGGAGTCGATATCACTACCTCCATTCAAAAAGCCAATTTTTTTTGTTTTTGGGAGATGTCACCACTATCATCATCACACTAAATACATAGTTAATCAGTGATTCAAAATATAGTGAATCAACATGCAAAATTTTGATCTATCGAGTGATTTTCTCTTCATGATGTTAGTTTTTACTTAGCTATTTTTATTATATTGATCATTTATTCCTTTAAAACCTCCTTAAATTTTTTAATTTCCTTTCATAATTGATGGGATTATTTCAATCTCATTTTTGGATTTTTCTAGATGCAACAACAAAACTAATTCAATATTTAGTCGATTAAAAAATTAAAAAATTAATTCATTTTAAAATAGTAAATTTTATATAATTTGAATGAGTTATAGTGCACCATGAATTTTATAGATGAATATGACATATTTTTATCATGATAAATGATTATACGTAAATTCAAACTTCTTGTTTGTGTATTTTATGTCAATTGTTATGAATATTTTCAAATTTTAAATTAATAATACTTTATCAAAATAATATTTTATTAAATTATTTAAAAATCATAAAAATATTGAAACAAGATATGGTGTATATTATATATTATAACATATTATCTATTTTCCATTAGAAACTATTTATATCATATATTGTAAATTATTACCCTTTTTAGTGTAAAATATGTTACAATTGTTAAGGATAAAATTTATTAACAAAGCTTTTAACAAAAAACATAATGTTTAAAATATTTTCAAAATTAGTTTAAATTATTATGATTTTTGGGATTTCAATGCCATAAAACCATATCTTTCTATTCCTATCCAATTTTATGTATTTGGATATAGAATTACATTATTATATTTTATCCTTTTAAGATGTCTCTAGAGTGACTCTCCCCACAATTATAAAATTCCACTACTCAATTATATATTTCACACCACATTGATCCTTCTATTCCTATAAAAAACGATAAAATTTTCTTACAACTCCCATTTCCATATTTTATAGGTAATAGTTTTCAAAAAAATTCAACCCAAGGGCCCTTAACGTTAGATCAAAATAATTTTTTTCAATTAATAAGAAATAATTTTTGGGTCCACTAGGTTGAATACACTGAGTGGGGGTGAATCAGGTTATGATAGATTAAAACATTCTCTCATTCAGATTTTGTTAGTTGTTAGAAAAAAATCAATTCCCACTTCCTCTAGCAGCAATATATGAAGAGATATGAAATAAATAACAAGGCACAATGATTTTTACTTGGTTCACCCTCACTGGGCTACATTCAAGGAGCATACTACGATAATGTGCCGATTTACCAAATTAACTAAGGATCACAGCCAATAATTAGTAAAATTTTTGGGCTAGATCATTTATGCCCAGGCTCACTGCCATTACAAGATTTAGGGTCTGTTCACTACATTCCCAATGGTCACTCCATATTCCACTTTCTCTAGCTCACTCCCTGTGGAAAGGGTCATCATCTTCCTCATCCTTCTTTTACTACTCTTGGAAAGGAATCGTCTCACATTTTATAAACATGTAGGTCAAACACAATTTGTTGAAATAAAGGTACATTCATTTTAAAGAATTCATGCATCCTAAACTATAGGTATTTTCATTTTTGATGTTACATTTTCACCCCCATATGAATTCCACCTTCTAGGATACTTCTAGGTACCAGAAATTTCTTTTCAAAACTGATATAATGCTATATCAAACTGCCTCATGAAAATTGTGAACTAACTAATCCTCCCATGTACGGTGTACCAGGAAAGGTATGCAGAAGCCCCTACTCCGCATACAACTACCTCATCAACAAACCATTATCCACTTTATATAATGATTCCTTTATTTCACCTCTGGGAACATCCCTTTATCGATGAACTGTTCACTTTTTGCAGACTGTCTTTGTTTCCTTGTACTGAAGCTCCCCCTTCCTGTACCAATTACAATATTATATCCCTCTCATGTATCATAGAATCCTCCATTGCATATCGATTCAACTCCTTCATTATACTGTACATCCTCCTCCACGTACCAGCCTTCTTTTACAGGTTAAGAATCACCTCAAACACATTCGACATAATTTCTTCCGCTCGAACCACTTCAGCTTTCGTGAAATACCTCCTCATGAATCTCCATCGTTATTTTTGGAAATACAAGTCCAAAAATATGTTCTATAATGATATTCAGTATCCATAGTAATCATTCGGATTTGAAATTAATATATAGGCAAATATACCCCAAAAACTGCTCATATAAGATTACCAAATCTTCAATCGAGCCTTCACTGATTACAGATCCTTCTACTATTGTGAATCAAAAATCACCTGTGTACTATTTCTCCAAACTAGTACACATACTACCAATGTTCCTACATAGTCGATATCCTCTGTCGATGCCAAGACACCCATATACCACATCTTTTTCCACCGTGAACAATTTCTGCTTTCCACGAATTGCTCCAGCATTTCATTCATTCTGCTTTGCGTACCATTCCCAAAACATGGAATGGGGCCTATGAGTTATGGTACACAGCTCTCATCGTTTTCCTATTTTCATCAACATTCTTCATATATTTTACTCCTCTAATGATATCATTTCTTTTCCAATATAAAACATCTAATTTTGATGCCAAAAAATTGGGAAAACACTTAGAAATCGCACCACCTTAAAAACCTTTCATCGGAAAACACCAACCATACTCATTTGGGATCATATGGATTTTTCAACAAACACAAAAACACCCAAAACATACTCAGAGGACACCTTGAGGTATTTTTTCTCAACAATATCCCCCTTTGGGTTTGTTGACAACACTTCTCAAAATAATTTATTTTCTTTAAATATCTCGTTAATTATCATTCCTTCTTCAACCATCATTTACATCACACGATTGAGATACTGATCATTGATTTACACAAAACATACTCTAATCCCACATGATCCATGCTCGGTGTGAGAAAAAATATTATAAAGAAAACTTCATCAATGAATCACTTCATTTTTAATCACCACTTGATGATACCATACTAATATCAATGAACTTCTTTCATCACGCAGCTCATCTGTCGCGATATCTAATCACTGATCAATATATTCTAGCATCATTAGATTTGATGCTTCCCTGTGTAGTAGATCCTCTAACTAGTTTCAGCTCAGCTTCAACTCCTCCTATCTCGCTACTCCACTTAACATATTCTTTCCAAGTCCTTTCTCCCATTAGGATTGTCCCACTTTCTCCCCTTTAGTCAACAAACTTGAAGGGAACTTCAATGTTGTATACAATAGGTTATAAACCGCATACCATCATATTATAGAAATATAAATAATACCTCAGGGAGAGGGTGTCCCACATCCACACTTTTTCAAGTGCGGGGTGTCGAATGGACTCTCAAATCTAATCGATGCCTTTCAAATGCTTTTTTGGGTAAGGCCTTTGTAATAATATCTAAAACATATTGTTCTGTAGGCACATACTCCAACTTCACAAGTTCTTGGGACACTTTCTCTTAGATAAAATGATATTTTATTTTGATGTTATTTTTCCTTGAGTGATGGACAAAATTTCTGCTCATATTTATAGTATTTGAATTTTCAGAATGGATTTGGATTGGATTTTTCACTTCAATTCTCATTTCTTCAAGTTTCTGCTTCATCCACAATAGTTTTGTGAAGACTTGACTAGTCACAATGTATTTAATATCTATAGTGTTCAATGAAATGAAATTTTGTTTCTTGCATAACCAGGAAATATAACACTATCCAAGATAAATGGAACCTCCTGATGCTGATTTCCTTTCTTCTACTGAACCAACCCAGTCCACATTTATATACCCCAATAACTCTAGCTGAGATTTGTCAATATACATTAGGCCAAAATCAATTCTTCCCTTGATATACTGAATAATTATTTTAACTCCAAACATGTGGCCCTCCTTGGGATTTCATTGATACCTCACTTCTTGGCATGTATAAAATACAATATCACGGCTTGTTGGAATCATATATAATAGAATTTTATTGATTTTCCTATATTCCATTATATTGATGACATTTCCATCATCATCCTGTGACTATTTCAGTTAGGTGGTAACCTGTGACTTTATCTCTTTGGAATTATCCATTGTAAAACTCTATAGAAACCTCCTTGGTATATTTATATTTATAAATAAATCTATAATTACATTATTTAATCACATGTAATCAAATGAAAAATGTCAGTTCATCAATCATCGACATTTCAAACACTCTTTTAATGTATTCCAAAAACTATCTGTGTTGTTCTTCATCTGATCCTTTAAATATTATGTCATCAAAATAAACCATCACCATATTCCTTTTAATATTTCCATTTTTGAAATACAAATTGTAATATACTCCACCACACTGAAAACCGAGCCTCGTAAAAAACTGATCAATCCTTGAATACCTTACTCTTGGTGCATGCTTTATACCATATAATGCATTCTTCAGTCGAGAAACCCTACTCCCATATTCATGGATGAGAACACAGTCTAGGTTTTCAATGTAAACTTCTTCATCTAGAAGTCCATTAAGAAATTTTGGCCTCAAACCCATTTAAAAAACAATAATCTTTCATTGAACTACTATGGTCAAGAATAATCTGATTATCTCCATCCTTGAAATGGTTGAGAATGTTTCATCGACATCTATAACCACTGTATGAGAGTAACGTATGCTCACAAGTTGTTATTTGTTTCAAATTGAAACACTATCTTCATTAATTTTGTTGTTAAAACCCCTTTTTCCTCTATGAAATTCATGTCAGCGGGTCTTGAAACAATCTCCCATGTTTCTTTCTTTTCAATTTGGTAAAACACTTCCATCATGGATTGAACCTAGTTCTCATCCCAATCTTCTTTATCAAATGATTTAGGTTCCACCTATGATACATATGATTTTTTGTTGAAAACTATTCATCCCCCTTTTCTATACTATTGATGTCCGACCACCAATTATTTTTTTCTTGTCAATTTCAACTCTTCTTTCTAGTCTCTAGATAGATACTAACATATATTCATTACCTGATTCTTTTTCTAAATCATCCTCTGGTGCTAGAGAATCTATCTATTTACTAATCTTATCTTCACTATCCTCCTGAGTCCTAACAAGTATTTGCTAAAGATTCTATTCATTTTCTACTATAGTCACATCCTGACTTTCAACTATCTTTCCCAGTTTATTATTGAATCATTTATATACTTTAACATTATTTGAGAATCCAAAAAATATCCCTTCATCCTCACGTGATTCAAATGTCTTATGTTTCAACTTATTGATAATGAAACATTTACTTCAAAACATTTTAATGTACTTCAATGATGGCTTCCTTCCATAACATAACTTTTATGGATTCCTCTCTTATTTTGGACAGAGTAAAGATCTATTTCAAGGGTATACTGCTTTCATTACTGCTTCTTTACAAAATTTCTCTGAAAGTTCTTTCTCACTGAGAATGGATCTAGCCATGTTGTTGACTATCTGATTTCATCTCTCAACTACTACATTTTATTGTGGAGTTCTTACAGATGATACATGATGACATAACCCTTGTTTCTCGAGATAACACTCTATATGGTTATTTGTTAACTCTGTTTCATTATCTGTTTGAATTGTCTAGATTTTTGGACCAAGTATCTTTTAACATTCTTGTCGATATCTTGTAATACAACTGAAAACTTAAAATTTGTTGGTGATTATTGAAACACATTGCATTCTACTATAGTCATCCATGAAGAGAGCATAATATCTCACCCAATCAAAATAACTTAGAGAAATTTTACCACACACATCAAAAAAAATTCCCACATTTCATGTGATGTTTTATAGGACATCAACTTCATATAAATTGCATTTGATAGGGCACCACCTAAAGCATTGATCCCTTTAGCAGCAACATCCAATTCATTACATTCAGCATCTGATAAAGCATCACTTTTAATGTCATCTAACATTCCATGCACAGATATTGTGATGACATCCAACCCTACTGATCGGATGTAGTGCTGCATCCGATTCATCCATAGTTGAAAATTATTTCCATCAAAGATTAGAATTCCTTTATGATTAACCACCACCATTTCTTTGTCTTGAGAGATAACAAATGAATTTTAACCTTTAGTTCTGATAAAATTTTTTGGGTCCCCTAGGTCCAATACCATGAGAAGGAGGGTGAATCAGGGTATGATAGATTAAAACTTCCTCCCATTCAGATCTTGTTTCGTTGTTAGAAAAAACTCAATTCCTTCTTCCCCTCATAGAAATATAACAATAGAAATTAAATCATGCACATGATAGAACAATTTGTACATGGTTCACCCTCACTTGTCTATGTCCAAGGAGCATAAAACAGTATTGTGCCGACATACCAAAATCACCAAGGCTTACTGACAATAATGAGTACAATGTTTGGGCTAGATCTTTTATTCCCATACTCACTACCATTACAAGATTTAGGGTCCACCCAATGCATTACCAAGGGTCACTCCCTATGCCACTTTCTTTGGCTCACATCTAGTAGAAAGGGTCATTGTCTTTCTATTCATTCGCTCAATGATCATGAAAAAGAATCTAATCACAATTTATAGACTTGTAGTTTAAACATTGTTTTTGGACATGTAGGTAACTTCATTTTCAGGAATTCATACAGCCTCAACTATAGGTAGATGCCCTATTGAAGTTCATTTTTCACCCGCAGAGGAATTTTAACTTCTTGGATTATTATAGGTAATGTAAATACCTTTCATAAACTTATTTTAATCCTTTCTAATCCTCCTCATGAATATCACGAACCACCTGATCCTCCCACATTCTGTGTACTGGTAAAGGTACGTGAACAATCTACTCTTTGTACAACTACCTCTTTCATGAACTGCAATCCCCTCCACATACCACTTCCTTCATTTGTCTCTACAAACTTCCGTCTATCCGTAAAATATTCTTTGTTCGTGGACTATCTTCATTTCCGCGTACCGAATCTCCCCCTCCACGTAACACTTTTTGAATTCTCTCTCTATATCTCTCTCTCTCTTTCTCTTGTATCATAGATTCCTCCATTACATAACGAGTCAACATATTCTTCATACTGGGATTCCTACTCCATGTAACATGCTTCCTTTTTAGGTTACGAATACCCACAATTCCTATTGATAGAATTGTTTCAGTGAGAACCACTTCATCTTTTGTGGAATTCCCCCTCGTGGGCCTCTTTAAGAAATTGCTAAAATGCTAGACCAAAATATGTTATCTAATGATATGTTGTCCTCCAAGTAATCGGTCGGATTATCAATTCTTATATAGGAAACGATATCCACCAAAACCTCTAATATAAGATTTTTCAAATCTTTAATCCATCATTTACTGCATACCAATCCTTTTACCATCATGATCCGAAAATCACCCGCTAACCATTTCTCCCAACCAGTCTGCATATTTTCATTGTTCCCACGTGGTTGACCTCCTCTGTCGATGTCAATCCATCCGTGTATCACATCTTCTTCACCCGCAAACCATTTTTGTTTTCTTCAAACTATGCCAGTGTACTGATCCTACATCTCCGCATACCGTTGCTGGAACAAGTTATGCTTCCCATAAATTATGTTACGATGTTGTCATCATTTTTCCAGTTTTCTTCAACATTTATAATACATTTGACTCCTATGAGGAAATCATTCCTTTTCTAACATCAATATCCTGATTTTGAGGCCTTAATATTTTTCAAGAACCGTGAAAACACACTACCTTAAAAACATATCTTTAAAAAACACTAATCATCCCCATTTGAAATAATTTGGACTTGTCAGCAAACACACATCACACCCAAAACATACTAATAGGATGCCTTGAGGTATTTTCCCAACAATAGATTTGACCAGGAACATTATTTTTAGTTCTTATTTTACCTTATATTAATCTGTTATATTTTTATTAATATATTAAATTTAGTATCCAAAATTTAATAAATGTAATTATAGTTACGATACCACTTTTACTCACATTCTTTTTATCAAATGGGAACTATATTGATAACTCATGTGTACCTATAACATGCCATCTCCCCGTAATTATGAATTTCATTTTCTATCACCATATTACATGGATGGTTATTATAATGTTTTAATGTTATATATGTTATTTTTTATATAATAATAATGTAATAATTATAATAGAAAATCTAATTGCATGCCTTCCAATCTGTTAGAAAATTATAACATCGCTCATTTGTATGGGTGGACTACCACATCCATGAAGTTACTTATTTCATCCTATTTTTATTTTATATAGATGGTAATAACGGAATATTAAATTAATATAAATTATTTATATGATATAATAAATATTTTGTAAATTTTAATTATTATTTAACATTCTATTACACCATATATCTAAACGTGATAACTTTGTTCATGAATACGTATGACTGACTATCTCCATGAAATATGAAATTCATTTTTTTTATTTTGATCGTTTATGAATAGTTAAAAATATGTATTTAATTGAAATATATGATATTTATTTCATGATAATAATTTTTAATGTTAATATACTATGATCAATGTACAAGAACCAAAAAAACTATACTAAATTTTTCATGACATCCCATATAGTTAACACCATAAAATAGTGATCTTAATAAAAAATTATTAAAAAAGGATATTAAAATGTTATAAGGGAACCATAAATGATATTATAATTATGTAAAACGGTTAAGAATAAAATATATTAAATTAAAATTTATTATACAGGAGGATAGATCTCCCTCAATGCATTTTAAACTCATGGGAATTCTTTTAGATTAAAATCTCATTATTTATCAAGATTGTTATAAATTATGTTCCATTGATGATTTTTTTTATATCTCTTAAAAACTAAAAATATATATTATAATATGATTTTTTATTATGCATGTTTTAATTTTTTTTACATAATTTAACAAATCAAGAAAACTAATAAAAATTATTATTGAAACCCAATTTTATTCCTCTCTTCAGAAAAAAAATACTTTTCATCTGTTTCCTTTTTTATGAAATCATTGTAGTAATATTTTTAACATTTTATATTTTGTTAATTTTTATTTCAATATATTACAAAAAAATGTAAAAAGGAATATTATTTTTGGTTTCCAAATGTTTTAATTTTGACATTATACAAAAAATGTAAATGAAATTATTTTTAATGTCAAAAAAATCAAATTAATTTCATGTCATCATGATTTAACATTACATTAAATTTGAATTAAAAGATTCATAGCCCCATTTAAAAAAAACCTCAACAATATAAGAGACAATTATATAATTTAAAGAAGTGATTTTGATGTAAAAATGATATTTTTCTCAAAAACGATTACATGTGAACTTATAAAGTAAATTTTCAGTTACAATAAATCCCTTTGATGTCACGTAATTTTTTGGAGGATACAACTGAAGAAAACAATATTTTTTATTTATATAGATGTCTATGATGAAAAGAGTTAAATGAAACGTGTTTCATATCAATGTTTTATGATGAATTTTTGAAATGTTTATGAAACACAATTATTTATCATGTGTTATATTATGATGAAATGTTTATGAAATGTAATTCATTTTCATGGGATATGTTATATTGAATGATTTATTATATATTACCACACATATGTTTGGTTTTAATTATTTTATTGATTGGACTAGTATTGTATATCCCTAATATAAATTTTTTAAGGATGCAAAACTCGTTGGTGAAATAAGTTATGAGTAAAAATGAATAAATGTTCACAATTGTATGATAGTAAATAGTTTTCATGTACATAAAATAATACTTTGACCAAACTTTCAAGCCTATATTTGTATGGATTAATGTGTATTTAATGTCCCAATAATTATATTTAAACCTATTTTTGATCCCTAAATGTTTATGTGAGTGCTGGATTATAATTCCTTAATATAATCGGTGAGCTGGTTTCTATTTAAAAATATTCACCTTAATATTATCATTTGAGTTATTCACATTACGATTTCATTGTTAAACTCTAATGGATCATGTTATTCACTCCATTATTATTCATGTCTTATGAATTATCGTAATTCATATCTTGAAACAAGAATTGTTTTCATTGACATATAGTGTATAGTATTCAAATGTCAAGATCATGTACTCATAACCTTTTTCTTTTCCTATATTGATATCTCTATTGTATACCCTTACTGAGCATTTGCGTTCGACCTTTATTGTGTTTTATTTTAACTAGGATATTATGAAAACTTTTTCGTATGATGTTTCTATAAAGGGTTATAGATATGAATAACTTTTTAGGACATTATGTAGATACTTTTTGAATCAATTGTTTTTGTATCCATGACTCTAATGATAGTAAAAAATTTACTGTTCTAGCTAGGATTGTAGTATTATGTATTGAATATTTAAATAAAAAGTTGTAATATTCATGTTTGAAAAAGATGGGCCATTAAAGTATGTTGATAGAAATATCTCCCTTTTTAGGAACAAAAAGTGGTGACCCATATCACATATATGTTGAACTATGAAACAGGACCACTCACCTGTTTTATTATTTTTTGTTAAAACAATAAATTTTTGAATGAAATGTGAGAACATGAAGATATGATAGGGCTAATGATTCTTTTTTTATTTGGGATATAGTGAATAAATTTCAAGGGATAATTTATTATTATGGTTTTAAATTTTAAAACATCTTGATTTCAGAATATCTTTATTTAAAATTAATTTGATTTCTTTTACTGCCTACGTCACAGACAATAAATATTTTAATTGAACAATGATATAAAATTAAAATGTCTTTATTTAAAAATAATCATTATAACATAGACGTTAAAATTTATGATATGAATTGTAATTAATGCATATACAATTTTATGTATCATGATTTTTTATAGATAAAATATTTTGAAAAAGAATTAATTGGAAAAGAACATTTTATGCTTCAAATAGTAACTTTCCATTAAAATATTGTTTGTATTATCTTTTGGTTGAAATTATTAGAAATATTTACACTTATAGAAATTTATTTGATAAAAAAGTTATCATTTTTAATAATTATTGAAAAATTATCTTACGCTGAAATTTTGAGATATTTCTATAAAGGCTATTTTTCTGTAAATACTAAAAAATATTGATTTTATTAGAACTATAATTAATAATTATATAAAAGAGAAAAAATTCAATGAATTTATAAAAAAACTAAAATAATTCTCATTTATTTATTTGTAACTAATTAAATTATATTTTATTCATTTGAATACATAATTTTGGTATAAAATGTTTTTTGGACTTAACAAGGTAATTTTCAAAAGAATGTTTTTCATTTGGTTTTATGTTATTTTCGTAAATTATTTTATTACACAATTTTTAGAGGAAATTTTAAAAATGGATTCTAAATTTTGAATTATAATAATTAATAAAATTTACAATGGTCAACTTTATTTTTTTACATAATAAACTGTAACCATAATAAATATTTTTCATCTTGGAAAAATAGGAAAATTTTAGTTAAAACCATGAGGTGAAACATTTAAATCACTCTGAAACATGAATTACTTCTATTGGGATTATATTTTTATATATTATTTATTATTATAGTGTTCAATAGTTTATTTTAAAAATTATTTTTTAATTTTGAGTCAAATCTTGATGGTTGATAAAATAAGTAAATTTTATACAAATTTAAAACTATTTTCTTTCATTAAATTTAATTAATTGGTTGAAAAATTTCATTCAATTTTTAATTTATAACAAATTATAAAAAAATTTATTTTTGAATGTTTAATTTAAATAAATCAAAAATGAATTTATTATCTGATTTTAAGTGATAATTATATTTATACATAAATCGGGTATTTTCATTAAAAATGTTTTTCCTTTGTTTTTTATTCTTATATTAAAATTAATTTATTCCCCCTATTTAATTTGATCACCATAAAATTAATTAACATTTTTATATCATCATTTCCATTGTTTTTTCAAAATATACCTTTATTTATGTTCATATAATTAATTTAACATAGTAAGCGTGAATTTATCATAGTTATGGATAAAATTTGATTGAAGTTGTTTAATTCATAGATAATTCATATAATGTTTCCAAAAAAATTTATAAATATGATTTGAAGAATTTATTTCATCCTTATAATTAAATATGTTCTAAATTTTGGTTCCCTTGGGCCACTAGGGAAGATTATGATATTTATATTATATAATATTTTATGTAATTCCATATCTACCAACCCCTAAATTATAAAAGGGAATCTCCTACTATAACATATTGTAATATATTTGTCCATTTCTCTAGACTAGACCATACAAAAATAACACAACAACATGGTTAAAAATGATTTATAAGTTATTTTATTCAAAACAAAATACCAACCCTAGGGTCCTTTGGTGGAGATATAAAGGAGTTCTTTTAAAGAAGATCTAGTCTCTTTAACCCACCACATTTATATGTCTTATCCTTTTACCACTTCAATATAACTTTGACTTGTCATAAAATACTAAATTAAATATCCTAAATATAGTGAAATGTTACTATTATTATGAAACCATCGTTATTAACCCTTTTCCATCAATTAAGAAGATAATTTATCTCTCATGTGCATGGGGGGGCTACTACTTCCATATATCGATACAATTTGTTTTCTATCACAATAATTCTGGGATTTCTATTATAATGGATTTAATATTTATATATATTTTTTTTATGATATAATTACACTTCTTAAATTATAATAGCATATTTAACTTCTTACACATCATCCCATTGAAAAATCATAATGTCACTCGTCCATACGTGTGGGTTGGTACATCCATAAAGTGAAGAAATTCATTCTTCCATTTAAGATTTACATGGATGGTAAGAATAATATATTTAATAACTATATATTTTATATATGATATAATAACAATTCTATAATTATGATTTATTATTTTAATATTTTTCATTAAATTTGTCAAAAAGTAAGAACAAAGTTCACGCATATTTATATCATATCGTCTCTCTAAATGGTGTAATTATTTTTGTATCACTAATATTTAGGGATGATTATTTATGTATATATATATGATATTGATAACATGATTAAAACTCTATATATAATGTAATGATGATCAATGTACTATGACCGAAACTACTGATGAAAAATGATGGAGTTATAACATAGAAAAGTGAGTTTGATAAATAAATATTCCTAAACATGTGAGAAAATTTTACAATTCAATTATATTAGTTATTAGATTTATATTTGTATTGTCATGTAATATCTTTAAAAAACATTTATATAAATTATTTAGTTGGTTTTCACACATATGAAGGATGTCAAACATGAGGTATGTGTTTATATCACAATCAGATAAATATTTATGACTTATTATGATTAATTTTCTATCGGGGTAATTATTTGATATCTATATATTAAGAACAATTTTTATTAAACACCTATGTTTTCTTATATAAATAATAATTTTTCGTTCATTTTAGTCTATTTATGTAGAGTTGATATAAAAATATATTTTTTAGGAAAACAAAAATTATTATTTTTACACGATCTAGAATATTTTTCTTCAATGTCACTATTTTAAATAAAACTATTAAATGAATATTAGTATTATTATATATTGATTAAATATGAAACTATTTACCCATTTATGACTTTTAGAATGTAATTTAAAATTAATATACGTGTTCTTTTCCCAGTGATATTCTTTTTAATTTTTACAAAAATATGTGAAAGAAGTATTTATTTTAAAATACATAGTATGAACACAATTCCCCCCGTAATGACTACAATATTAACTGACGTTATCTATAAAAGTTTTAAAAGTTATTTTAGATGAAAAATATTCTTTAATATTTCGATTTTTTATTTTAAATACGTGATTTCAAAATCACATGGGTATTTTTTCAAAAAAAAATCCACATAACAATTTTATATACATTCATTTATATAAAAATAATTTGATTAATCTTTTATTTTAAAGAGGATATTATCTAATTTTAACATCCACTATAATTCTCTATATGATTTGTGGTCATTTTTTTATTGGGAGTGAATTGAAATTATCTATGATATTTCTTCTAATATAGATAGTCAACGGTTATTAAGTAATGTGGATTATGATATATTGTTTATTTATACAATTTATCGTTTGGACAAACTAAGTGATGGGTCACACCTAGAATTACATTAGACCTCAATACAATTATTGGTGTCTAAATAGAGACATGTTGGGTATTTGGATGAGGCCTTACCCATTAATATTGATTTCTTAGCATAAGGCCTTGAATGTAAAATTATAATGTCTGCCGTTATTGATTCTGTGATTATGAAATCAATTAATTATTCCCAATTTATTATTTAAATACATATGATATCTATGGATAAGATTAATGTTTGTCTAATTTTTTATATCGAATTATTTGATCATCATTTTCTCTACCTTATTATTCATTTCTTTTTAACATATATAATATGAATACCCTTATTTATATTTGAATCTCATCACTTTATTATGTTTCCTTTCCCCAAGATGTGATGATCTTTACTATGATTGATATTAGAGATTATACTAGAGAAAAAAATACACTGTTTAAGAAAATACTATATTTTACTTTATGATTTTCATGGTAATTCATATTTTTGTATGTTTCTATTTTCCCGAGACTACTAAACTATTTTCTCCATTAAGATGAAATTGATCGTATTTAGTATCAATGCAATAAATTAATCATAGTCTACAGAAAATTGGGATGGGGTATTTACAAGAATTGTCAAAGGGATTATAGGGAAACTAAAAATGAATTAAAAATAGTTTATGAATATAAAATTCAATCAAAGTGTTATTTAAATAATTAAAATCATCCATTTTAATTCAATATTGGTGACCAGGATGTCTTTTATGTTTTATAAATGTTTTCCCTCTAATATATTGGTGAATTTTGGAAACTAACTCCATGATATATTGGTATTTTTTTAATCCTTATACATGTTTCAATATATTATTATCATCTATATGTATATATAAAATTCATTACCATGCATAATAGGTATCTTGTTAACCAAATAATTCTGTGTGTTCTTAATTGTAGATACATATTTTATATGATGACATTTAACTAATGTTTTAAGAAACCTCTATTAAGAATCAGGTCTATATCATCAATCATGGTCATAAAGTGCTAAGAATAAATATATTCACTATTTTATTAAGGGAAAAATTTGTATCATTCAAATGAAATGTGGGAAAATGTGGTTGAATTTATTATTCAACTATAGTACTTATTCTTTAATGATTTTGGTTATAGCTTATTAGGGATGAGATTTCTAATAGTTGAGATATTTTAAAGATCTTAACCATAATAGGAACTATTTCTTTTTAATAACTAGATATTATTTATTTATTTTCTTAATTTTTTATAGTTAATTAATGATCTATATAAGGTATTTTAATAAATTATGGTAATTGGGTGATTTATATTATATATTAGGTACTCTATGGTTTATTGTCGACAAACCATTAGGACATTGATTTGATTGTAGTTATGTTTGAACCACTTAATATCTGATGGAATTATATTATGTTCAACTATGGGGATGAAGAAAGGGATCTTTTAAAAATGGAATATTATTCATTTTAAAAATAAATTTTTTTTGGACGGAGTAGGTTACTCAAGGGGGGTGAATTGATTATCTATATAAAAATTTTGTTCAGAACGATATTTCTAAAAGGGTTCACTAATAATATTAAATACATACCAATTAATCAATGTAATACGGTTATGAGAGTTTTACTGTTTAAATAACTTCTTAGAAGATTGATTAATTCTCAGTAATCTTAAAATTAGTTATTAATATTAATTTTGATGTTATTCTAATAAGGAAAAACAAAATTAACATATTTTTAAGACTAAATGTCAAAGTAATTTTTTTTATTCCTGAATTATTTAGTAAAATCGAGAAAGACTAAATTGAGTATCACAACAGAAATATAACAAGTGGTTTAGTCTTAAGCTGACACCTAATACACTAGACTTGGTGATCCCCTACCACCAAGTATTTTATATAAATAAACCTTATCCACACCCTGGATTTGGGTAACAACAGTGCACAGTACATTCTAGGTCACATGACCTCTTCCATAGTTCTTTATGGTTAGAAGGGACCAATCCACACAAAGACCTCTTCCACACTTATCAGTGGGTATACACAAGGGTAAAAAAGATGATTGAGAAAGGATATCTTGTATCCTTTAGTTTAATGCAAGAGACAGAGTGTGTTTGTTATAGAGATACAAACACTGTGCTAATGTTAATAAAATGATACACAACAGAGAAAAAATATCAAAATTGGTTTTGAAGTGCTCTAAGTGTTTGTAATTGAAAATTTGGTCTTCTCAGATGATGCAGATTTAGGAATCAAGACTTCTTGTGAGAAATAGAGTTTTTCAACTCAGCTAGATCTGGGATGCGTTCATCGTGGTTTTCATAGTGAAAATATGTTTTTGATTATGGTATTCACGTATACTTTGTGTGTTCTTCAGCATCCAATTACTTATGTCAATTATCTATTCAAAAATATATATCTGTTTTTCTTGTTATCATGCTCACATACTTGCATTGTGGTGTTTTTCATATATGTCGTTCTAAGCATCACATCTCGTTCATTATTTGATTGTAAGTGTTTGAGCTGATAGGTTTCATTATTCTACAACTCGTATCTCATACAGTCAGGTGACATGTCTAAAAAGAAACATTAATTATATCAGTGCACTTAAAATCTTCAAATATGACCGTTAGATAATAACTTATTAAAATAACAAAATAGATAATGAAACGATGTCACAGGAGGTCATGGAACAGTCTCTGTATGAAAATATGTCTTCTTGAAGTGGTGTCTCATTGTCATAATGGATGGTTGGTTACAGTGTCTCGTAGTGATTGTGTCTCTTGGTCACAGGGTCTCGTGGTCATGATGTCTTCTAGTCACAATTTATTATGGTCACGATGTCTGATTCATCATGGTGTCTGATTGTTCATTGTTTATGGATGCCATGATGTCTGATTCTTCACGGTGTATGAGTGTCACGATGCCTAATTCTTCATAGTGTATGAGTCTTCATAGTGCCTGATTGTTCACAGTGTCTGAGTGTCACGGTGTCTGATTCATTTGGGTGTCTGAGTGTCACAGTGTATGGATGTTACGATGTCTTAGACGAAGCCAAATATTATTATTTAGACATAAGAAGTGATATTTATTGAATGGATTAGACTGAATTATTTATCAGGGAAAATCACTATAATGTAAAGTAAATATAGTGTACAGTAGTCAGACTTGATGTATATAAACTAAGATCGCCGATAGCATTACTTAATGCAAAAAGATACTATTCATCTGTTCAAATGATTTGTGATAGGTTACATAGGAATACAAGTTTGAATAGGATTTCTGATCACTAAAAAATGAGTAACACATGAGGATTCCAACAATCTCTCCCATTCTTATGCTCACAATTCATGTGAAGTTAGAGTGTATATTGGTTCCAACTACATATTCCCAATGTGCATAGCTTCCTTCCCCTTTTGGGATTATAAAAATGAGTGAAATCAAAATAGATAAGAAAAAGTGCATATTTCATTAGATTGAAAAGTTGTAGTACAAATAGTAATTAAAAAAATCCAAAAAGCAGTCCTATCAAACAGAATAGTCATTGTTCTTCATCACTGGCTAAATTTCTCTTTACCCTTAGTAGCATCTTCAGAAGACGAATCCATAAGAGCAGTGGTTGAATAAGAATAAGGGTGTGAGCTGGTTGTCAGAGATTGTAAAGTAAGACATTCAAAGACCTAAGGTGCCCATCTAGGTCTATTAGAATACCGATGAAACTGTTGATCAAGGATTACAGGCTAGATCTGGCTCAGGGAATTACTGATAGACATAGAAGTAGAGGCTAGGGATGAGGTAAATGTATGAAAACCAGATATCAGAGGTGTAGCTGCAGGGGAAACAATTGCAGTACTTTGGAGAGGAAGATAAGGCCATATAAGCGTGATTAAATCAGTAAGGGTGTCTCCACTATACTACATAGCTTTTTCAAAATCATATATGTTCTCCACAATCTTGTCCAAAAGATGAGTGATTTTTGTGAGGTTTTGATCTTGAGTCTTGAAAGCTTCAGTAACATGAGGTATCCTCAAATTTTCCACAAGGTACTTGATTTGATTTGTCCTGTCATTCTTTGAGAATATCTTTTTGAGATATAAGTCCAAATTCTGAGTAATCTCTTGTTGAGCATCATTAGCAGTCTTGGGATGGACTCTGATCAAATCAAGATATTTTTCATTGTTTTTGATAACTTTAGATAGAGATTATTTATTAACACCACTACACATAGCCTAAAGATCCAAATTGACCACTATTCAAAAAAGATCATTGTCTAAAGAAGGTTGAGATGATTTACCAAAGGCATTAGATGTAGTGACAACTAATGTAAGAGATTTCAGTTGATTGAAAACTTTCTGTAGGAACCACTTGTACTCATTAGTTAACTTGTTAAGTCCAATAACAAATTCACATATCTCTTGAACAATCTGTTTGTTCCTATCATCTAGCTTTTTAGCTACGGAGGTTAAAAGAGGTTGAATCTAGGAATCTACCTCCTGTAGAGTCTGAGAAATACTACTCTCAATAGGCTTAGATATCGAGTTCAACACTGTCTGTATTTCTTCAACCATAACTCTGAGAGTCTTTACTTCATCACTAAGATGTTTATTTTCATGTCTTGTTTCATTAACCTCATGGAGTATCTTCAGTTGAATCTGTAAAATAATTTTCTCACACAATAGTTAAGCATCCCTTTCACTCAAATTTGTTACCAGAGCCGGTTGGGAATCTAGGAGCTTTTCAATCCTAGACAAGAGTGTAGCTACAAATTTTTTCAGGCCATTATTATTCACCAGGACTGAGGGATCTTGTGAAGGTTCGAAAAGAGAGGATAAGGCAAGATTAGTTTATTTTACAGGTAATGATCAGAGATATATTTCAATTAGAAAAATATAGACCCATCTATACATTTGATTGAGACTTCTTGTGAGTCAGTCACATCATAAAAACCGGGGAATTTATACAATGTGTCTACTGTTCTTGGATTAGTTGGATTTCTCACTTCAACAGATTCCAGACTGGGGGGTTTCTCCCCTTAAATAGGTGATTCTCTCTCAGTACTAAGAGGTTTATGAACTTGATCTATTTCCAAGACTTCATCCCTTATTTCCTCAATCATTTCTTGTCTAGCCAACAGAAAATAAGCCTCTTTTAATTGTTCAGCTGAGAGAATGACTTCAAGAACATCTTATTCCTCTAAGAGTGCCTCAATAGTAGATTCTTAAATAACTTAATTTTTTTCTTCTATTTTTTCTTCTATAGTATCCTTCTCGGTTACTTTATCATGAGATTATCATTGAAATTTGAGTTTGTCTCCCACATGAGCAGCATATTTATGAACAAGTATTTCCTTCTCAGTTACTTCCGGAGGAGCAGGTGTACTATCATTCTCATCAAGAATTGTTTCTTTGGGAGGTATAATAGCCTCTTCTTATTTTTCTTCATCAAAATACTCAGTAACTTTATTTGGTTCAAAACTAGGATTAGAAATGCCTTTAGGCCTTGAAGGATGTTCTACTAGATTAAAATTTTCATAGATCATCTCATTGTCACCATCTCACTCCTTTTTTCAAGTATTCTTATTGATCTTCATCCTCTTTATAATATCTTTTGAGAGACATAACTCATAATTCTTGATAACATCTCCATTTGGTCCAAGCATACATTTGGCATGAACCATAGCTGAAATAAGACTAGAGTTGAATTGGGAGGTTGACTTCGATGTGGTTTTGATTAGCTTACACATATGGTGTATGACATAATTAAAAATATTATACTTATGTCCATTTTTCATGAGATGTATTAAAAATATATCCTGATATTTCAGTACAGCAAAATCACCTTTTCTATGAATAACCAAATTCAGAATAAACATAAACAAAATTCTAGATTCTCCATCTACCTCAACAGTGATGGATCTTCTCTTGGATCCATTTCCAATTAAATATGTCAGAGAATCTTCCAAAAACAAGAATTCACTAAGAGGTTGTGGGCCTCTCTTATAGTCCTCACAGATGCCTTCATGAGGTATCCCAAGGCATGCAGCCCATAACCTCAAATATAATGTGCATCACTGGACATTTATCCAACTTCTTATAACATAACCATCATTAGAATCAAAAGATAGCTTAACATACTGATAAAATTGAGACAATAGATTAGGGTATATAGGTCCATCTTCTATTGAAAACAAGTCTAACCAACCATGCATGTTAAAACATTCAAAACTAGAGATTTACTTGATAGAATCCACATATGGAATATCTCTTTATCATGTCCTACTATTCGGTTCACCAAATTTGGATTCGTACAACCATAGGGTTCAAGCTTAGGAATGATATTCTTATTCTCTGAGTTGTGTTTCTCAGGATTCAATGAAGAAGGGTGTTTCATACTGGGCATGTATTGAAAGTTCGAGAGAGATGGGTTGAAAGGGTGAAGAAGGGTTAAAGTTTGAGTGAATAAGGGAAACCTCAAGTGAATAAAGTGTTACAAATCCTTTATTTTATTATTTTGGAATAAAAAAATTCACAAATATAAAATTGCAGGAAAGTAAAAAGGGTGAAATATAGATTTACTACAATACAGTTTCTAATTTATAAATAAAACTTATAAAGCATCTTTACGGTGAGACTCTATCAGGTCTTTATAGTGAGACAGTAATTGAACCTTACCGAGATACAGTGACTGAACCTTATGGTGAGATAGTGACTGAACCTTACAATGAGATAGTACTAGCATTCATAGTTAGTCCATAATAGTGTGATTTCTAGATTGTGTGACTGTGTTATTTGAGATAGTAAATGCCAGACAGTTGCCAAGAAATACTAACTGTGAGACCATAATCATGAAACAATATGATGTGAAACAGTAAGATGTCTACATAATATTTGTCATACCTAACTCATGTATCATGTAAACTATTCTTTCAGAATTTAGTGGTTTGGTGAAAATATTAGTCACCTGATATTCATTTCCAATGAATTCCAAATTGATATCAACTTTTTTATAATGATCCCTCAAAAAGCGATGTCATACATCAATATGCTTAGTAATATAATGTGTAACTGAATTTATTGAGATGTTAATATAACTTTTGTTGTCACAATTTATTGGTACATACCTGAATTGATATCTATAATCTAGTCATGTGTGTTTCATCAACAAGATTTGTGCACAAACACTACTAGTAGCTATGTATTCTGCTTCTGCAATACATAATGCAATATAATTTTGTTTCTCACTACACCATAATACTAATGACTTGCCTAAAAGGTTACCTATTCCACAGGTGATTTTTATATCTAACTTACAACCATCGAATTCAGCATCATAATAACTAACTAATTAAAATTATTATCCTCTAGGATAGAACAGTCTTATATTGGGTGTATACTTGAGGTATATGAAAATTATTTTAACAGTATTCAAATTATAGTCCTTATTATTTTCTAGAAAATGAGCACACATACACACGCTAAACATAATTTCATGTCGACTATTATTTAAGTTTAGTAAACTTACAATCACTCCATTGTAAGTGATTTGATCAATAGATTTTCCATCTTCATTAAATCCAACTTACAAGTGGTACTCATCATAGTGTCACTACTTTTAGTTCTATCTAATCCAAAGGGATTTATAAGATCACTAGTGTATTTACATTGATTTTAGATAATACCATCATTTTTTTGAAAGATTTGAAATCCAAGAAAAAAATTTAGTTCAACAATTAAACTCATATCAAATTCAGTTTTCATTATTTTAGAAATTTCAATAAATTAATAATTTCATGAAGATCCAAAGATAATTCCATCTATATATATATTAACAACCATGATATAATTGGAATTCCATTTTATAAAAAGGGTAGGATTAGCTATTCCTTTTATAAAACCATTGGAAATAAGAAATGTACTTAATCTATCATACCAAGATCTTGGAGCTTGTTTTAAACCATATAAAAATTTTGATTATTTAAAAATATGATTTTGAAAATGGGGATTTGTAAAACTAGGGGGTTGATCAACAAAGTCTTCCTCAACTGGATACCCATTTAGGAATGCACTCTTGACAACCATTTGATGCATTTTGAAATTCATATGTGCGGCATAAGAAAGTAGAATTCATATGGCTTCAAGTCTGGATACTACTACAAAGGTCTCTTCATAGTCAATTCCTCCTTCTTGACTGTAGACTTGTGCAACTAATTGAGCCTAGTTTCTAACTATATTACCAGATTCATCTACCTTATTTCTAAACACCCATTTGGTGCCTATGGTTAAGGTGTCCTTGGGTCTTTCAAAAAGTTTTCAAACCTTGTTCCATTCAAACTGATTAAGTTCTTCTTGCATATCCATCACCCAAAATTCATCAATGATATCATTATTAATGTTCTTAGGTTCAATTTGTGACAAGAATACTTGATGTTCAAACTAATTTCTAAGAGAATTTCTAGTTTGAGATCCTTTATCTAAGTCTCATACAGTATCATCTAAGGTATGGTTCTTAATAGATCTAACAGCTCAAGAAAAAGAGGGAATATATATTTTAGGTTCATCAATAGGTTCATATTATTTGTGACATGAATCTAAGGAATTTCTAGAATTGGATGTTTTTTCAGGTTCTTTCACATGATGGTTTGTGGATTTTAAATTAATTTCTAGATTTGATGCATCATCCGCTATGTCTTGAAGAATGGTTTTATGATCATGTTTATCTGTTTCATCAAATTTCACATGAACAGATTCGACTACACATTTAGATCTTTTATTGAAAATTATAATGGCTTTATTAGAGATGGAATATCCTAATTAGATTACCTCATCAAGATTGGATGGAAATTTTCAAATATTTCCCATTAGTATTAAGGATATAGACTTTGCAATCAAAAACATTTAAGTAGATATCATCGGGTTTTCGATTGTTCCATAATTCATAAAGAGTATTTTTAAGAATAGGCCTAATTAACACTATATTGATTATTTAGCATGTTTTATTGATAGCTTCTTCCCAAAAATAAATAGGCATTTCATATTCATGGATCATGGTTATATAAATTTCATGGAGGGTTCTATTTCTTCTTTCTAAAACTCCATTTTTTTGAGGTGTCCAATTGGAAGAGAAATTGTGATTATAGCCATTTTGTGAGAAAAAGGAGTCAAAATATTTATTCTCAAACTCATGGACATGATCACTTAATAATGATTTGAATTTATATCCACTATGGTTTTCAATAGGCTTGGCATAATTAGTTAAAAGACAATAGACTTCACTTTTGTGAGCCAACAAGAAGGCCCATGTGTATATAGAAAAATTATCTACAAGGACATAAACATAGTGCTTCAAATTTAAACTAGAAACTCTATATGGTCCAAAGAAATCCATGTGAACAACTTAGATAGGTTGATATGTTGAAACTTCTTTATTTGGTATGAAGGAAATTTTTTGTTGCTTTCCCATTTGACAGGTATTACACACTTTATAATTTGGAAACTTAATTTTGGGTAGGTCATTAACTAATCATTTTCTAGTTAGCATTATAAGAGAGTGAATATTTCATTGTCCTCATCTCCTATTACATATCCAAGACTCATTATGAAATACACCTAAGCATGAAGCATTTTTGGAAGCCAACGAATCTATGTTAACTAAGTACACATTTCTTTTCTTGATGCAGAAAACACTAATTCTTCTTTAAAATTAAAAACATAGAAAGCATAATTATCAAATCTAACATGAAATACATCATTAGAAAATTGTTATATACTAAGAAGATTATATTTCAATACATTAACAAAATGTACGTTGTAAATTAAAAATGATTTAGAGTTACCGATTTGTCCGAGGCCAATAATTTTTTCTTTTGGAATTGTCACCAAAGGTGACATGTAATCCCTCAATTTTTATTGGTTTATTGAAGCATGAGTAGTCTCCTATCATGTGTCCTAAACATCCAGTCTCCAAGTACCATAACTTTTTAAAGGAAATATTTAAGGATCTTTCCTACAAAATGATCACGCAAAAAGTTTTTTTGGCACCCATACTTGTTTGGGTCTACTAATATTATTAATAAGTGTGTTAGGGACGCACATCTACCAAATAGGTTTCCTATAAGAATAATGTAAAGTATTTGAAAAATAAAATCTATTTGGTCCATAAAAACATGAAATAGTAGAAAGTGTGTCATAACTTGAACTAGTTGAATTCTTTCCTAAATTGGGAAGAAAGTTGTATGTCCTAGATTTAGAAACAAAACTTGTTCTCCCAAAATTTCATTTTCCATGTTTGATATCCAATGCCAATATTATACTTAGGGGTAATCTGTTTACCTAGAATTTGAATAAGTGTAATTTTCCCATTGGTAAACATTACTAAGTCATTCTAAAATTGATCATTAAAAATTTTTAATTAATTGTTCTCCTTGAGCAGTATAGCATTTTTCTCTTTTTATGTTGTGAGTTTAGATTTAATAGTAACAGTGATAGCATGTTGTTTCTTCAAGGACTAATATTTATCTGTTACTTCATTACATGTTTCTTCAAGAATATTATAGTATTCAAACATTTCATCATTAGACATATTTATAGAATTACTCTCATCTTCGTAATAGTATAAATCATGTATAGGTGAGTCTAGTGTAACCTCAAATGTGCTTCTCCTAAAACACATATTGGTTTTTTATTTTATTCATCATGTGATGTTTCTAAGTCACTTGAAATGTCCTCAGAAGCACTCTAGGTTTCTTTCATTTCTTTATTATATTTTCTATCCTTGTCCTCATATTACTTTTTGTACTTGAGATTTGGACAATCAGCCTTGATATGTTCTTTGTGCTTACATTCATTAAAGACAATCTCATCAGTCATGTCACTTCTTTTCATGTCTTTCGTGGTACTTCCATTTTGATCGTATTTTCCCTTGAAGTTAAGATTTATGAAAAAGTTTTTCTTTTTTTAAAATCATTGTAATCATCTGGATAATTGTGGCATCTCCTCATCACTCTCAGGTGATGATTGTTCAGTACTGGATTTTTTTAAAGAAAATTTCAACATTCCTTTGACTTTGTGGTTGGAGGTAGTGGTATTGAATTCAGCTGATTTTCATCTTGGTTCATCCTATTATTATTTGTTGACTTTAATCTCTTCTTCATAAATATTGTGTTTCCTAATGATTTATTTTACATGTAGCTTTACGACTTCACATAAATCCTTAATATAGATAGAGGTTCCTCTCTATATGTTAGATAGACATATGAGAATTCTCATGATTTGTTCCTTAGCAGTGACTTCTCTTCCACGAGAAATAATTGTGTTGAAAACTTCATTAATCCTGAGATACATGTCAGAAATAGGATCATCAGGTTTCATTTAAAAGTTATCATATTTAATGGTATAAGTATTATGTCTCATTTCGTTCACACTTGATGTTCCTTCATGTGAAATAGACAAAGTATCCCAAATTTTATCAGAAGTTTTACAAGAAAAAATTCTTTTTAAATTTCTCATCTCTTAAGGAGTAGTATAAAGCATTCATAGCATTGCAATTAATATTGTAGTAAGTTTAGGTAATTTTATCCCTTGTAGTTCTATCAGTAGTAGGAATCTTATATTCATATAGAATTGAAAACCAGATTTCAAATATCATACTTTCAAAACACATTTTCATTTTTTATTTCCATTGATCAAAGTCGGTTCCACTAAAGAATGGTGGTATGTTAGTTTCAGCACCTTTCAACCTATTATGCATACTAATAGAATAGGTTTAAAGATCTAGATATTTAGAATTGACAGAAATTTAAATATCCTTATGGTACAACTACAATCACAGTTTCATAAGGTTAACAACAAATCTTAAAAACACCACTCATAACAAATCTTGGGAGGAGTAGGTTACTCAGGGGGTGAATAGAGAATATATAAAATGTTCTTCTCAAATGGTAATTTTAAAAAGGTTCACTAATAAAATTAAATACATCCCATTTAATCAAAGTATTACGCTTATTAGAGTTTGAATATTTAAATAACTTCTCAGAAGATTGATTAATTATCATTAATCATCATATTAGTAATTTATATTACTTTTGAAGTAATTATAAAAAGTAAAAACAATTATAACTTCTTTCCATGATTAACTATCAATGTAAATCTAGTTATTCTTGAATTAGTCAGAAAAACAGAGAAATACTAATTTGAGTAACGCAGGGGAAAAAATGAGTGATTCAATATCAAGACGATACCTAATCCACTCCACTTGGTGAATATCTGCCACCAAGAAGTTTATATAAATAAACTGGATCCACACCTTGGATCGAGGTAACAACAGTACATAATACTGTCCTGATCACATAACCTCTTCCACTGTTCATCGTGGCTACAAGGGACCATGCCACACATGGACCGCTTCCACATTTATCTATGGGTGTACACAAGTGTAAAAATATGTTCGATAAAATATATCTTGTATCCTTCAGTTTAATTCTAGAAACAACTTGTGTTTGTTATACAGATACACACATTACATGAACATTAACAAAATGATACAAAATTGGGCAGAAATATGAACATCAGTTTAGAAGTGCTCTGAGTGTTTGTCTTTGTGTCATTGGACTTGTGAGACGAAGTAGATATAGGAATAAAGTCTTCATGTGAAAAATAGAGTATCACAAGTCTGCTAGATATTGTGTGTGTTCTTTGTGGTGTTCACGGTAAAAAGATGTTCTCGATTCTTGGATTAAAGTTTGCTTTGTGTGTTCTTGAACATCCAATTACATGTGTCAAATCACTCTTTAATAATCTTTAAGTGTTTTCTTCATTATCGTTCTCACACACTTTCTTTGCATTGTTTTTCATATATGTCGTTCTGGGCAGCACATCACTTTTATTATTGGAGTGCATGTGTTTAAGCCGGCAGGTTTCATGTATTCAGCACCTCGTACCTCATAATGTCATGTGACATGTGTACAAAAAACCATAAATATTTCATAGCATTTATAATCATTAAAGATGAATGTTGGATATTAATTCAAAGAAATAGAAAAACAGATTATGAAATGGTTTCATAGTATGTCATGGAACTGTGTCTCTAGGAACCAGTGACTTCTTGAAGTAGTGTCTCGTGGTCACAATGTCTGGGTTGTCACGACCTGTCCCCCAGGGCCCATGTCGTGACAACCCCGAGACCGCCTTCCATAGGACAGGGGCTGGCGACTAGTACCCAAAAATATAAATCAATAAAACCGGGAAGGCATTGCCTTAATAACTGTAACCAAACACAACAGATTACAATGGGAAGAAAACACTAAGTAAAATAATTTTAAAAAAAGAGAGTGCTGGAAAGTAAAAAGGGGCCGGAAATACAAGCCCAACTGTAAAGTACGTGTGCAACTGAAAAAGGGACAAAACGACTGAATAGTGAAAGCATCTCTTGGATCATCCACCACGGATCCTACCTGAGGGGTAGGTATAGATAGCCTCCTCATCACTGCACGTCCTTTATACTCCTTCATGTACCGTCTCGTCGTATGGTCCACCTCCGGGTACTGTCCAGTCTTGGCAATCTTAGCCCCTTTCAGTGTTGTCCTTCATCTGCATCCAACCCAATGATGTGCAGGCATAGCCCGTGCAGGGGTGAGTATAACGATACTTACTAGGGACCCCGAGAGCCTCAAGGTCTCACAAAATCCTTCAAAGATAAAAAGAAATTATGAAATTAATGGATAGCCAATACTTATGTATATGCCAATACATGTACCTATGTTATCAAGTAACTCATCTCATCCATGAGCAAAACACATAAGTAACTGAAACATCCCAAACAGGTATACAACCTTTGTAGTGTGATAGAGATGATCATATTTAGTCAGTAATTCATCTAAGTTGTCGGACCCACACAGGATCCAAGACCAACAGTTGGAACTGTGGGACCCACACAGGATCCAAGAACAGTAGTCAGAGCTGTCGGACCCACAAAGGATCCATGACCAGCTAAGCTGTTGGACCCACACAGGATCCAGGACCAGCTATTCTCTCAGACCCACATAGGATCCAGGAATAGAAGTCAGAACTGTCGGAATCACATAGGATCCAGGAATAGTCATCAAGGCCTAGCCAGCTACAGGGTTTTCACAAAGTACGCTCGATTCAGGGAGGGTCCGCTCATCAAGCCAAGTGTCGACATGTCAACTGCCACCAAGTCCCACGAAGAAGTATCTCAAAGGTCCTTCTAATCATAGGGGTCTCAATGCAATAGACGACGCATCAATCAGACGCCTTGTTTATGAGTTATTATATTTTTTGTCCCGGGGGTCTGGTTGGATTCGTGTATGATCCAACCTGACCATATCTCAATATTACCCTAAACTCTAGTGGTGTATACTCAAAGGGGCCATCACGCTCCAAGATTACCAGTGCCACTAATGGTTTGTCAAACGGTCGTCCAGTAACAAATTTATGGTCAAAGTATATAATGGGTCAGTAATTGGCCTGGGGCCGGTCTGACCCGTTCAGACCGACTCGGCCCAATCCAGACTGGGCCGACCTGGTCTAGGTCAACCGAGAAAGACCCGTAGGGTTTGACCCAGCCTGTTCGGTGGGTTAGCCCGTTATCTTTGGCCTGGTCCACTGGGCCTGACCCAGTGGACTACGGGGGCGGTTCAGCTCGGCTCATGGACAGTTCAGTCTGGTGCGTTGTGAGGGACGACTCGGTTCAGATGGTGCAAGGGATCCATGACGCAGGATCGGCCGGGATCGCACAGGTCATGCGGAGGCCGACTCGGGGGCAGCCGGGCAGGCTGTGGTAGAGCATCGATGGGGCCATTGGAAGGCGGCCTGTATCCCAGGTAGCACCCCGAGAGGGCCACGGTCGGGTGGTCGGGCACTGGGTAGGGCGCCGGGGGACAGTGTGCAGGTAACCGGGGCATCGGGTAGGGCATCAGGGGACTGTGGGCAGGTGGCCAGGGCACCAGGAAATGCGTCGGGAGGGTCGCGGGCAGGTGGTTGGGAGTCGGTCAGGGCACCGGGGGACCGTAGTCAGGTGGCCTGTGCGATGGGCAGCGCAAGGGGCAGTGCGCTAGGAGGGCTACGGGCATGCGGCTGGGTGCCTGGCATGGCGCCGGAGGGCCGCTGGCAGGACAGTTCAGCGGAGATCGGGACGGCACGGGCCGAAGGCGTTATTCGTGGAGGCCACGTGTAGTGCGACCTTTTTCATTGCTTCCTCCGTCACCACATTGTTATTACATCACCATGCCAATGAACACCACGAATGAAAAATCAACGGAGGGTGTCGGGCCATGTTAGTTTGGCCCGCACCCTCCACGTTTAAGGAGGTATCAATTGTCTCATCAAGAATAGTAGATGATCAACAACACGTTTTCAATAATCCATTTTTATCCAATCAAGAAGATAAGAAGAACGGTATAACATCATCAAGCAATAAACCCCCTACCTTTGATCAACTGGTCTGTGTTCGTCATGTCTGTCGCACATCTCAAATCTTGAGCTGCGTCAGCTCATTGACGATGCTCCAAATTGGTATGATTTGGAGAATAAATTTGAAGAAGAAAACATCGACGATGTTCTTCATTTGAGAGGCTTTCTCTGAGAGCTTCTCCCAATTCTCTAAAGCCAAGCCATTTCCCAATTCCACCACTAGGGAAAATAAAGAACCAATAACAAAACAATTGGCATGATTTAATTTTATGTGGACACAAAAAATTAAATAACAACAATTAATTTTATGTTGAAACTTAATATTAATTGATTGATTAAATTTTATGTTGACACATAAAATTAATTTGGCAGAAATTTATTTTATGCTGACACATCAAATTAATTGATAACTTTAATTTTATGTTGAAACATAAAATTTATTTGACAGAAATTAATTTTATTTTGACACATAAAATTAATTGGAATCATTTAATTTCATGTTGACACATCGAATTAAATTGGAAGCAATTAATTTTACATCGGCACATAAAATTAATTGAGTGGTGGTTGAGAGGTTTCGTCTCCCTCCCCATTAATTGGAGGATTAAGCCTCATGTGGTCCCCGTGTCATAAACTCCCACAGGAGGTTATGCATGGGTGGGCCCCACCACCATAACCTCCCAAGGGAGGTTAAGGTATGATGGTCCCACATCCAACTCCCATGTGTTGTTTTTAACCACCCAACCTCCACATGGTGTTTCAAAATAAAATATAGTATTAATTCACTTTATTTTATAAAAAAACCCAAAAACTAACTTCCACTCTCGACCATCTGCCGTTGAGGCGAAATTATTCTTAAGAGAATACTGGCGATGTGAGTTCAATAGTGTCGTTGGATTTTAGTTCCGATCACTGGTTCAAAAGTTATAAAATCTCGCTCGTACGTTTACATAATGTACCTGAACAAAACTTCTTAAATTGATTACGGGCACACCGGGCCTCGGAATCAAGCACCGTAAATTTTCGTAAACTTGTAAACTTCCCATGTATTTAAAAGAAATTCCACAGGATTTAAGGGTCTTTACAATATTCTCACCTCCGGTCTTTACGTCCCCATAATCTATAACACAAATTAAGGGAACAAATGGGGGTACTGAGCACGCATTGGATCCTCCCTCTCACATGTGATCTCCTGGAGGTTCCCGTGCTGCGAGTGAACAAGAAACAAAGGTATTGATCATCCACGTAGGACCCACTCATGTCAATCCTCAATCTCCACTGGAACCTCTTTTAAATTCACCCCATCATCGATGTCCATCTCTCCACGGTCGATGATATTAGTAAGGTCATGCATGTATATCCTTAGATAAGATATGTGGAAGATGTCATGAACCCGGTGCAACTGAGGTGGAAGAGCTAAGCGGTAAGCCACCTCACCAACTCTGCTGAGGACCTGAAATGGTCCGATGATTCTCAGAGTTATCTTTCCTCCATGGCCAAATCTCTATAGACCTTTTCTAGGTGAGACCCTTAGAAAGACGTGGCCACCATCCTCGAACTCTAGAGGTCTCCGTCTCCTGTCATCATACAACTTCTGTGTGCTCTTTTCACTATTCATACTCTCTTGGATGGTCTTCACCTTCTCTATGGTAGCTTGTACCATCTCTGGTCCCACTAGTGCTGACTCCCTAGGGTCTGTCTAGCATAGTAGCGATCAGCAAGGTTGACCATACAAGGTCTCAAAATGTGCCATCCCATTGGTGGAGTGATAGATATTATTGTAGGCCAAATCCACCAATGGTAAGTGATCCTCCCAAATTTGACCAAAGTTGAGGACCCAAGCACACAACATTTCTTCAAGGGTCGGAATCGCCCTCTCAGTATGGAAATCCATCTGTGGATGGTAGGTGGTTCTCAGATGAAGCTGCATCCGGAAATCTTCTTGAAACCACTTCCATAGCAGATAAGTAAAGAGTGTGTCAAGATAAGATACAATAGAAAAAGGTAATCCATGTAGCCTCACAATCTCTTGCTAATAGAGGAGTTTCATTCTCTCTAATGAACACTGTTATCTGATTGGTAGGAAGTGAGCTGACTTGGTGAGTCAGTCAATGATCACCCAAATTTATTCATTTAACCTGGATGTACGTGGAAGACCCATCACTAAATCCATTGATATCCCATCCCAGTTCCACGCTGGTACCTCTAAAGACTGGACCAAGCCTGCTGGTACCTGGTGTTCTGCCTTCACTTGCTGAAAAGTGAGGTATCAAGAGACAAACTCCGCTACCGCCTTCCTTATAACTAGCCACTATTGCTGTCGTCTAAGGTCCGGATGCATCTTCGTCACTCCTGGATGTACCACTATAGGGGATGTGTGGAACTCCCTCAAATATTCCTCTTTATGTGACACTAGTACCATAATACATCTTCTGAAGAGGATGACGTGCTCCCCACCTTTAGAAAATTTTTCAGGTGCCTGCCCTGTGGATATCTGAGCATGTTGTGCCTCGCAGTCAATGTCCCCAAGCTGTGCCTCCCTGAATCGCTGAAGAAGTGGAGAAGTGACAATAAGAGAATGTAGAGAAGTTGTTTCATCTCTATCCACAATGGATATATGAAAAGTGGCCATCTGCTCCGTCACCTCACCTAGTAGCTGTATACCAGATCTCATACTGAGTGCATCTGCTACAAAATTCCCCTTTCTATGAGTATAGACTATCTCGAAGTCATAGTCATGGAGGAACTCAAGCCATCATCGTTGTCTCAGGTTCCGGTCCTTCTGATAGAAGTTATACATAAGACTCTTGGGATCAGAGTAAACACTAAAATGTTCGCCCATTAGATAGTGTTGCCACATATTCAAGGCCAAGACCACTACAGGTAACTCCAAGTCATGGGTTGAGTAGTTCTTCCCATGTTGTCTCAGCTACCGATAACCATACGCGATAACTGCTCGCTCTGACATCTGGACACACATGAGTCCGACCCCCATGCATCAAATTAGACTACGTACTCTACGCCTTCCTCTGGAAGAATTAAGATGGGGGAACTAGTTAGCATCTGCCTTAGCTCAAGAAAGCTCTGCTGGCATCACTCTGATCATATGAAGGGTTTAGCCTTCTTCGTCAAGGCTAATATCTGTGCTGCAACTCTGGAGAAGTCTGGTATAAACCTTCGACAATATCCAGCCAAACCCAAGAAAACTCCGTACCTCCATCACACTCCTAGGTGGATCCCAAGTGAGTACCAACTCAATATTTTCTAGATCCACTTCAACTCCATCTTCTGTGATGACATGACCCAAGAAAAGAACCTCTCGGATGTCAAGGCAGTACTTTGAGAGATTACCATTAAGCTGGTTCTCTCGGATTGTGTCCAGTACTACCCGTAAATGGTAGGTATGATCCTCCTTAGTAGTGGAGTAGATCAAAATGTCATCAACGAAGACTATGAAAAAGAGATTGTGGTATGGCTGGGAGATCCTATTCATGAGTCCCATGAATACTGCTGGAGCGTTGCTTATGCCAAATAGCATAACCAAGAACTCATAGTGGTCGTACCGACACCTGATGGTTGTCTTCTGCACATCCACATCTCGAACATTGTGCTGGTGATAGACTGATCTGAGGTCTATCTTTGAGAACCACTGTTCTCCCTTCAGCTGATCAAATAGTTCATAAATCCTCAAGAGTGGGTACTTGTTCTTCATGGTCACCTGCATTAAGTGATGGTAGCCGACACAGAGCCTCAAGCTACTATCTGCCTTCTTGAAGAACATAATCGGGGTTGCCCAGGGAGAAACACTGGGCCGTATGAATCCCTTCCCCTACAAGTCCTCTAGCTGTACCTGCAGCTCACAAAGCTCAACGGGAGCCGTCTGATATGCTGGAGTAGATATCAGTGACGTCCCAAGGTACAGATTAATGTATAATCCACCACCTTGTGAGAAGGTAGTCATGGAACATCATCAGGGAAAACATCCGCGTACTGGTCCGCCATTGCAGGATAGCTTAGACTGTCCACATCAACTACTCTGAGGGTAAGGCAGGCCAACTGATGAGTGATCGGCTACACCCTCCTCTGATTAAGTCCATCCTGCTCTACAAAGGCTCACTTCTCACTTGATAAGGTTAACCTAGTTCCATCCATGCGGTAACACAACACTTTTTTCCTAATACAGTCAATTTGAGCATGGAGTGTAGATTACCAATCCATACCCAAGATGACATCATATGGCCTCAAAACCACTATGAGGAGATCATATCTGAAGCTCTCACCTCCAAGAATAAGATCACACTATCAGAACCAGTGTGTAATCATTGAGTCTGCTCCTGTAGGAGTCTCTATCCGTAAGGATCGAGCCAATGGGTCTGTCAGAATTTCTGAGCTCCGATCGAGGGCAGTGGAAATGAAAGTGTGACTGGAGCCTGTGTCTATAAGAACTACATCAATAGTTGAGTAGACACAGATCATACCTCGAATCGTCTCTGGAGTGACATGGTCATATGCCTCAGCTTCCTGGAGCTGAGCTCTCCCCTATCCACCTGCTACCTACGGTCGGGGTGGACCTCCTGGTGGTGGTGGTGGTAACACCTCGAAACGCCGACCACCGCCAGCTGCTCGACTAGATCCTCTACCACATCCTCATGCTCCCTGTGGACTGGCTCGATCGAATATATGACTCTACCTAGGTGGTCCTTAGACCATCTTCTTATCATCCATATGGTAGGTCGGATAGTCACGAGCCATGTGACCCTCCCCACCGCATGAGAAACACTGCATGTTCCTCACATGATAGGATCTGTATCATGTGCCCTGCACAACTGAACCTGTGTCCTGAGGTTGTCCACCATATGGTATGGTTTTCTTGGACCTCTATGACATATTTCTACTGCCTACTGCAGAAGAATCCGCTACGTGATTTCTGGTGGTGGCTCTCGCTGCTGGTGACTGCTAAGCAAGGAAACTCTCTACTAAGAGGGCCTGCTCCAACACCCCTGCCAATGTCGGGATGCTGAGGGAGTTCATTGAAGATATGATCTCTCTCCTGAGCCCCTGCTCGAAGGTTCGGGCCAAGAATAAAGGGTCCCACACCATATCTGTGGAGTAAAGTGAGAGGTCAGTGAACCTCGCTGAGTATTGTGCCTCTGTCATCCTACTATGCTTTAGATGTAGTATCTCATGTAACCGCACTGCACATAGGGTGGCTGGGAAAAACTCCACCCGAAATAGGCTCATGAAGTCAGACTAGGGTAGTGTCACCTCGTCTTGCACCTGGAGCATCAGGATCCACTGTCTTCCTACTTCTTCTTGAAGGAGACTCACAAAAAGGATCACCATGAAGCCTACTAGTGTCCCTATTAGCCTTAAGACTCTCACCACAGCCTCTAGTCAATCCTCAGCTGCCTGTGTGTCCGTCTCACCCCTAAACATAGGTGGCCTCTAGCGCTGGAACTCGTGAAATGTTCTCAACCAGCGTGTATCATCTGCTTCTAGGGATGGTGGTATTGGTGGACCAACGGGTAGTGGTACCACTGGAGCCTATGTTGTGATGTGGACCTACACCGAGGCCTTGCCGCTCAGTGGACTTCCATATTGTGCAACACACGAAACCCTGGATAACTATCTACGTTGAGGCATCCTAAAAAGAAACAGGTGTTCCACAGACAATATGTTATACCTAGTGAGTTGACTCAAAGAGACCACAAAAAAAACTTTGAAACACACACACAATCAGTGTTTTCATGTACTGATTCGTAAATCAGAAGTCAGGGTCCTCTTGTATGGATACATCAGCCGCCACACCAATAGTGGACTCCCTGAACTGAAAACAACTCTTAGTACCCTTAAAAATATTACTTGATAGAAAATAAATATTAGAGTCCTATGTTCTTTGGTAGAAACGACTCCTATGATAACAATGTTTCACGAACCGTCCCCCGGGGCCCGTGATGTGACTACCCCAAACCCGCCTTCCATAGGCTAGGGGATGGAGACTAGCACCGAAGGGCTAAATCCCTAAAACTAGGAAGGAATTTCCTTAATAATTGTAACCAAACATAGAATAGTACAAATAGAAGAAAACACTATGTAAAAACCGTATTAAAAAGGAGCGTGTTGGAAAGTAAAAAGGGGCAGGAAATACAAGCTTGACTGAATAGTACGAGTACAACTGATAAAGGGACAAAACAGATGAATGGTTAAAGTAGCTCCTAGATCATCCACCACAGATCCTACCTGATGGGAAGGTACAAATATCCTCCTCAGCACTCCACATTCGTCAGACTCCTCCATGTACCATCTCGTCGTAAGTTCCACCTTTGGGTACCATCCAGTCCTGGCGCTCTCAGCCTCTGTCAGCGTTGTCTGTCATCTGCATCCAACATAATGAGGTGAAGGAATATCCCATGTATGGGTGAGTATAACGATACTCAGTAGGGACCCTGAGACCCTCATGGTCTCAAAAAATCCATCAAAGATAAACCCCAATGTATGAAATTAACGGATAACCCATATTTAGGTATATGCCCATACATATACCTAAGTTATCAAGTAACACATATCATCCTTGTTGAAAACACATAAGTCACTGACTCATCTCACACATGTATACAACTTTTTTCGATTGATAGAGATGATCAGATGTAGTCATTCATTCATCTAAGCTGTCGGACCCACACACGATCCAAGACCAGCAGTTGGAACTGTCGGACCCCCACAAGATCCAGGAACTGTAGTCGGAGCTGTCGGACACACCCAAGATACAGGACCGGCTAAGTTTTCAGACCCACACAGGATCCTGGACCAGCTATTTGGTCAGACCCACATAGGATTCAGGACCAGCAATTCTGTCAAACCTACATAGGAAACAGGAATAGAATTGAAAACTATCTGACCCACACAAGATCCAGGAAAAATCGTCAGGGCGCAGCCAGCCGCAAGGTTTTCAAAAAGTATGCTCGATTCCAGGAGGGTCCACTTTTCAATCCATGTGTCGAAACATCAACTGCCACCAAGTCCCATGAAGAAGTATATCAAAGGTCTGTCTCTTCATAGGGGTCTCAACGCAATAGACGACGCCTCAATAGGATGCCCGGTTGGATTCCTGTACGATCCAACCTGACTGTATCTCAATATTATCCCAAACTCCAGTAGGGTATACTCAATGGGACCGTCACGCTCCAAGAATACAAGCGCTGATGATGGTTCATCAAACGATTGTCTGCTGCCAAAGTAATGGACAAAGTATGTAATGGGTCAGTAATGGGCCTGGGACTGGTCTGACCAGGTCGGACCGACTCGGCCCAACCCCGACTTAGCCGACCCGGTTTGGGTCAACCCGGAAAGACCCATAGGGTCTGACCCATCCTATTGGGTGGGTCACCTTGTTAAGTTTGGCCCCGTCCACTGGGCTCGACCCAGCGGACTACGGGGGTGGTTCCGCCCTGCTCGGAGCCAGTTCGGCCTGGCTCGGGGCCAGTTCGGCCCAGAGAATTGTGAGGGAGCAGATCGGCCCGAAGGGCGTGAGGGAGCCAAGACACCATATGGGTCGGGAGTGAATGGGCCGCACGAAGGTCAGCCCGGGTGTAGCTGGGCAGGCCGTGGAAGGGTGACAGGGGGCCGCGGGCATGCGGTCGGCGCGCCGGGCAGCGCCCCAGGCGGGTTGCGGGCAAGCGAACGGGTGTCGTGTAGGGCACCTGGGGACCGCGGGCAGGCAGCGCGGGCACCGGGCAGGGCCCCAGGGGACCGCGGGCTGGTGGCCGAGGAGCCAGCCAGTGCGCCAGGAGGGCCGCGGGCAGGCGGCTGGGCACTGGGCGGGGTGCCGGCGGACTGTGGGCAGGCATCCTGGGCACCAGGCAGCGCGCCAGGAGGGCCGTGGGCAGGCGGCAAGCCGCCGGCCACGGTGCCAGAGGGCCGCGGGCAGGCCGGTTTGGTGGAGCTTGGGCCGGTGGTGCGATTCACGGAGGCCACGTGAAGTGCGTCATTTGTCGTTGCCGCCTCCTTCACCTCGTCGTTGTTACATCTCCATGCCAAATAACACCATGAAATAAAAATTGATGGAGGGAGTAAGGACATGTTAGGTTGGCTCGCAACCTCCACGTTTAGAGAGGTATCAGTTGTCTCATCGAGAATAACAGATGATCAACAACATGTCCGCAACATTCCATTTTTATCCAATGAAGAAGATAAGAAGAAGGGTATAACATCATCATTCAATACACCTCTACCTTTGATTCATCGGTTGTTGATCGTTTCTTCCACCACACGTCTCAAATCATGATTTGCGTCAGCTCGTTGAAGACGCTCCATGTCCGAAGGATTTGAGGATGGAAGTTGAAGAAAAAACATCCCAAGCATTCTTCATATTCTTCGTGGAGGAAGTTTTCTTCGTTGGGGAGGCTTTCTCCTAGAGCTCCTCCCCATTCTCTAAATCCATGCCTTTCCCCAATTCCACCACCGGGGAAAATAAATATCCAATAACAAAACAATTTCCTCGATTTAATTTAATTTTGACACAAAAAATTAATTAGTAGCTTTAATTTCATGTTGACACATACAATTAATTTAAAATCAATTAATTTTATGTTGACACATAAGATTAATTGATAGCTTTATTTTTATGTTGACACATAAAATTAATTTTACAACAACTAATTTTATGTTGAAAGATAAGATAAATTAGAAGCATTTAATTTCACGTTGACACATAAAATTAAATTGGAATAAATTAATTTTACGTCGACACATAAAATTAATTGAGGGGGGTTTAAGAGGTTTCCTCTCCCTCCCCATTAATTGGGGGTTAAGTCTTCTGTGGTCCCCATGTCATAACCTCTGAAGAGAGGTTATGCTTGTGTGGGCCTCACCACCATAACCTCCCAAGGGAGGTTATGGTGTGGTTTTCCCACCTCCAACTCCCATGTGGAGGTTTTAACCACCCAATATCCACATGGTGGTTTAAAATAAATAAATTATTATCTCACTTTATATTATTAAAAAATCTAAAAAACCCCAAAAACTAACTTCCACTCTTGAACAACTATCATGGAGGTGAAAGTATTCTTAAGAAAATACCAGCATTGTAAGTTCAATGGTGCCCTTGGATTTCAGTTTTGGGCACCGGTTCAAAATTTATAAAATCATGCCCGTACGTTTACTGAACATGCCTGAAAAAAACTTCAGAAATTGATTCTGGGCACACTGGGCCTCAGAATCAAGCACCGTAAATTTTCATAGACTTGTAAAATTCGCATGTATTTTTAAAAAAAAATCATGGGATTTATCGGTCTTTACATGTTTGTTCATGGTGTCTCATGGTCACAGTTTTTCATGGTCATAGTGTCTCATGGTCACTGTGTCTCATGTTCATGGTGTCTTATTCTTCATGGTTTCTGATTATTAACGGTCTCTAGATGTCACGGTGTCTGATTCTTCATGATCTCTGACTGTCATGGTGTATGATTATTCACAATGTTTGAGTCTTCCACAATGTCTAATTGTTTACGGTGTCTGAGTGTCACAGTGTCTGATTTATCATGGTGTCCAAGTGTCATGGTGTCTGGATGTCATAGTCTCTCAGACTTAGCCAAATATTAGTATTCAGAATTAAGCAGTGATAATTTAAATGGGTTAGACTTAATTATTTATCATTGAAATCACTATAATGTAAAGTAAATTTATTGTACATAAGTCAAACATGATGTATAACAACTTAGATATTGGATAGCTTTAGTTAATGAAAAATGATACGAATCATTTGTACAAATGTTTTGTGAAAGTTTAAATAGGAATACAAGTTTGAATATGATTTTTGATCATTAAAACATTATTAACACATGAGGATTCCAACAAAGTTTTCTATAAATTAATTAGTAATCAATATTTTATATTATTTCATCTCATTTCCACACTGATAATGAATCCAGTACATCTCCTTCCTCCTTTGTTTTGATTCATTCATTCTATCCTCAAGTTCTTCTTTTTGGGTGGGAAATATTATATCTATAAATTTATATCAATATATCTCATTACATATATAATTTTCTTACGATTCAAAATTACAAAATATTCAATTAATTATATTAAAATCCAAGGTATTTAAGAATTTATCAAACAAACAAGATTTCTTCTCAACGAGGTACTTATAGTTACTAGTTATGAAGTGAATATGATTTATAGTTTTATTTATGTATAGAAATCTATTGAATAAATGTGTCCCAAAATCATAGTTTCTCTTCCAAAGTGGTTCATTTTGTTAAAACATTGTATCTCTCATATTCCTAGGACATCAAACATGATGGATTGAAAAAACTGGTATGTGTACTACATCATCCCTTATTACTCATAGAGGTTCATCCTAGTAATGGTCTAGGGATGAGTGAACAAAATTAATACAACTAGTCAAAAAATAAAAATAATTTTTATGAATAATTATTTCAGAAAATATATTTATTTATGTTACAGTTATTCTGGTTTAATAGGATTATCATTCATTGATATTATATTTAATTATTGATTTCCATTTTATATATTGCATAAATTTTTATTTTTATTCATTATAACACATTAATGAGGATGCATATATATTTTCTCAAAGTCGGTAACTATGGAATAATTTCATTTCAATATTTTCCTTTATGAATTTACTGTCTTCATGTTATATATCCCATTTTGTAGCTTTGAAAATGAATTTGGAATGTCAAAATATAAGTATATTATAGTATATAAAATAATGTAAGAACCCACATAATTAATAATAGGTGGGTAGTATTGGATGTGATCATAATACTCTATCTTGTTATAACCATTCTCTTCTTCCCAATATGATGGGCTATAAGGTTTTGTTGAATCATTTATACCTTATTACTTTTATCCCAATGGGATTGGTCACATGGATACTGAATTTATTAAACACATAAACATATATATGATGTCATATAAATACTTTTTTTTATGTGTGTATGTATTTTTTGTGTGTTTATAATATTTAATGGTTTTACACAGTCTCTCTAATGGGATTGCATCAAAATCCCATCCAAAATTCTTAGCTAAGATAGAAAGAAATAGTACTATAAATAGCAATCACAATGTAGTGAGTGAATTTTTATTATTATCATGTCTACTTCAATTTTAAAAAATATTAGTGTTTAATAAAATATTTATCTCACAATTATATCTTTATCTGTTGTAAAGGTGGAATAAATAATCTCCAACCATATATAAATATACCATCATCAACAATGTTACCTTATAAGATTCTATATTTCAAAAATTTATTCTCCTTCTGTATACTATCATTATCAAGATAGTAAATTTTTATAATTTAAAATAAGGAATTTTTTATATACATTTGTAAAATAAGACATGTGTCCCCTTTATTCGTTATTCCTACATATAAACAGTATAATGCCTAAGAAAATAATAACTAATTCAATCAAAATCTTAGTTGAACCTCGTTGATATTTTTTACACTATGAATTATCTCCCTTATTCACCCTCTCATGGTGACAGTGTACTAATAAATCATAGTAATATAGACTATCGATCCATCTCCTTTACCCCATTTTAATGTCTTATTTATAATATTTTTTTTATAATTTCCTGATTTGTATATATATTTTATTTTCACCATAATGTTATTTTAGCCATTACATGAATATAAGTATTATGACTACCAACCATTGATCATGGGATATATAATTATTTTCACGAATCATTAAATACATTTATTTAATGGAAATAACATCAATCCTTCTCACAAATGAAAAATCCAAGCCCCTAATCTGATTCATGACTATATATCAAAAAATATATAATCCTGATGGAAAAATTAATACATGTTTATTTACCCTTCTCTTGTTTAATTCTTCAAAAAATTCATTTAATCAATATTACAATCTGAACTAAAACCCTTAACATGATAACTTTTTTAATGGGTTTTATAACTAAGAAATATTTTTCAAAAATCAATGAAAATATCATACTAATTAAATGATACTTAATATCATAGTAATATTTATTATAGTTGGAGATTAAATCTGTTCCATTTTCTTTAATGGATCAACATATATCCCATCAATAGAGACTATATGGTCATTTAAATATACTTCTTGAACCATTATATCACATTTGATAAATTTTCTATATAACTCATTATATTTAATTATCGTAAGAATGATTCCAAAAGAACAATTATTCTCATATTAACATTTATTATATATCATGATATAATCAATAAATACCAATAGAATATACTTGAGAAAATCCAAGAATACAATGTTTATTAGATCAATAGAAATGATTATATATTACTCAATCCAAGGGGATATATTGTAAATCTATAATTCGCATACCTTGTTTAAAATGACACATTTAGAATATCATTATTCATTACACATAGATGATGATAAATATAAAAAATATAAATCTTTGAAAAATATTGACCACCATGTAGTTGATCAAAAAAGATATCAAAGTAGTGAATGGGATAAATTTTCATTATATTAATAGAAATTATCTCTCTATAATTTAAGAAAACTGACAAAGACGTATCATTATTTTTAACCAATAGAATATTAGACACCCATGGTGAAATAGTAATTCATATTAATACATTATGACAAAACTCATGTGTTCTTTTAATTTCATTAATTATTCTATGGTTAATATATGGGGAATCATAAATATTGGGTTCTATATTAGGGGTGCGATCAATGGAAAACACGATGTAAAAAATAGGTGGATTTCTAGGTAGTTATTCTGGAAACAAATCATTATATTTTTAAACAATAAGTAAATGAATTATTCTAGGGGTACCTTCACCATTAGTAGGTTGAACATAATATTATTCTCCTTGATTTTTTTATGGAGAGCTACTATATATGGATCCAAACATAATTCATATGATATATTCTCCCCTTTGAAAAAATGGTAATCTATATCCCCATCGTGAAACATAATATCCATATCATGGTAATTAATTAGTAATATATCATTTAAAATATAATCCATATAAAGAATTATAAAAATGATAACCATATTTATATTAATTAATTTTTCAAATGGGGGTTTTCAATGTTTCTTAATGAGTGCTAACTGAAACATGTTAGTTTCAATATGATTTCCACTAGGAGTCTTGAGTGAAATCTCCTTCCATGGGTTTTTAGAGAAATAACTAATTTTGATGTAAATAATAGAAGATACATAATATTGTGAATATGTTTTATGAAATTAATATTTATACAAATTTGAGGTTATGATCAATGTACCTAATACCACATATTTTAGGAAAAACATTAACTTTATAAATATCATAAAAATGGATATATCATATTAAACACTTTTATGGAAGGATCTATTGATGATTAAGACATTAATTTGAAAAATATGTTATATAATTTTAGTATAGTCATTGGATAATAACTGTTTCTTTTGTTTTTAAATTCATGGTATTTATTTTACCTTTATCTTTACTTGAAACATCTTCTGATCTTATTATGAAAATATCAAGGTGTTTATTTCTATAGTTTTATAATATTGGAAATATCAACCTCCCTTTCTATTTCATTGGCAATTTTTCATTTTCTTCGGTTCTTATCTAAAAAATTATTTTATTTTATTCCATGTATATATAAAAACTATATCATTGTTTCACCCTATGTAGGGAAAATGATACTATATCATCATATAATGTAAATGATTGAGAAACAAGTACCCATCGTAGTCTGTGATTAATCTTGTTAATGAAATGGGAAATCTTATTTTATAGATAATGTATTTAGTCTTCAGTATTATTATATAATCATTAATATTATCCTGATACTCTAAAACACATTCTTATTTATTATTCATTTAATTGAGTTACTTCCTCTCTATTTAATCTTATAATAATTGGTGAAATTATTTCCCAATGAATATTACTCTAAAATATAATCATTCTACACATTCTATTTAATCATCCTCATTAGTGTTTGAGATCAATGACCACAGATTCATTGATTCTACACTCATAAAATACACTTCTATAATAAATTGATTCTTTTTTTGAAACCCAAGTGTAGGAAAATATTTTCAATGGACTTTATAAATTATTAATATATAAATCGATGTGTTGTTACATTAAAATTTTTAAGCTTTTATATAATTAAGTTAACTAATATACGGAAATTAAAATTTTGAAAAATAGGTTATTCATTATTTGAATGGAGTTTCATCATAAACTAAGTTATATTCCCCAAAATATCCAGTATCTTCTCAGTTCCAACACTATCTATATTGGAATTCATAGAAGGGAAACACCTATATTATATATGGATTTTAATTCACTTTCATCCCCTATGAAAAATGTATAAAAATTAGTACATATAGAGGTATCACATAATTACCATGAAAATTAATCCATAAAAAAATTACATGTTAAAATATACTAAAATAGCCTAAGGGATTATCATAATCATATCATTATCTAATAATATTTAAAATATAGTTCCTATGGTTCCTACTAAACATTATGTGATACTATCTACCCCAATACCACTCTAAAAAACATTATTCTAGTGTTTACATTATTAAGTTGGCATAAGATAGAGAGGATCCCACTATGAAGGATCAATCAATTTAGAAGAGTTAGAAAACTAAATACCTACATGTTTTTTATATTACATTATAAATACAAAAACATCTAATAAGAAAAATTATTGAATCTATGAAATAATTTATAATACCATTCTTCAAATACCAATTAGAGGACAAAATTAATGGATGAGATTAGATTCTCAGTAAGGGGTATGTATAGTTGAATCCATCATGAGTAAATGTGGAATAATTAATAAGGAATAGTGGATAGTGAAAATACAAACCATTAAATTAATAACATGATTTAAATAGACACCCATGAATAATATCTAACAAGGATTCACATGGATAAAGGATACTACATTCAAAATAATGTAAAGAAAACTTTAATACATTCTTTATCATAGACTCTCAAGAAACATTTCATAAATCTTATCTTCATGGCCTGTCGAACAAGGAATCCATAAAAATAAATGTGTAGGTGTAAACTAAATAACTGGAAAATATATATTTCCTTGAATTTTACCTCACGAGACCCATGGATTACATAAAAGTATAACAATAATGAGGACCTACCCATCACTTTAATATTACATTCATTCATCAAATATTGAATTATCATTATTATTTATTCACAAATATTAATATAAAAAATAATATGTATTGAATGGAGAATATTATAACTCAATATTTACACCAAAAAAGAACTAATTATCATAATAAGACTCCTAAAACTGATAAAATATATAGATATGTTATGATTTTAAAACATCATCAATTTGATTGAAAAGATATTTAATTGATACTTGATAATAACAATACAACGATGAAGGAAAAATATTTTCCAATAAAGAACAGTGAGTGAGAGGGAACATTATCACAATACAACCCATGAATTTAAAATAATAAATAATCCATTATTATTAAATGTTGACCATAAATTCATTAGAAAAGATTTTTTATAGAAATAAATCATTCAGAAAATAATATATATTTAGTATAATAAAAAGTATGTCGTTCTAAAACCGTATAATAATATAGTTATAATTCAATTTTCTATATTTCATTCATTAATTTAGGAAATTGATAATCTTTTCTTATGATATTTTTATGAATTAAATATCTCAAAATATCGATAAAATATATTAATTATAAAAAAATTAACTAAAGATTCAAAAATTTACTAGCCAAGAGAGTAGGGAAATTCATTCATATGGTGTATGATAAACAAATATTTTGTTATCCTTTTTGAAAAAAAACACATCATACAAAAAACAATATGGATATTTCTTTTAATCATTTTTATAAAAAATAAAATATGTGTAAAAAGGAATTTATCAAAAAAATAGAATATTAAAAACATTTATAAAAAAATTTTAATGAAAATATTTTCATGAAATAAGAAAAGTCATAAGTTGGACATAAAAATATGATTATTAAAATAATTTCTCTTTAATATAAATAAATTATTTATTCTTGATAAAAAAATAGGAATAATGAATGTAATATAATCACGTAAAACCCAATAGAAATTGTGTAGAAAAAAAATTGTGGGTTTTATAATATTAGTATAAAATAATTTTATTAAAGGATATCTCATAAAAAATAACACTGAAATAAAATTGGATTTTAATAAAACCCACCTATTAATTTGGTAACTATTTCATCTTTAACTCTTCGATGAAATAAATTGAATAATAATAATAAAGTAAAATATTGAAGAATTATTTGTAATATAAAAAATTCAAAGGGGTATTATATATACCCCATACATTAATATAAATTAATACTATAAAATATTTCCCAAAAAAGATATTTTGAGATGATAAACACATACCAAATGTTTGGATTTCCTCACATTGGAATTTTACCTTCTATATAATTATTTAATATTTATTAAAAATTTATAATTAAATGATATTAATACTTATAATATCATATATAATCCATTAATGACATTCCAACACCTATTTATTTTTAATTCTTTATTAATATTTCTATTTCTAGGCGTTAATTGTTTCTTTTTTATGTAAGTTTCAGTTTGGTGGAATTAGTAATGAAATATAATTAAAGGTTTAATCAATAATAGAATGATAAATAATGATATAAAGATAATTTATATTTATTATATCTATATAGTTATATTTATCCATGAATGGTGTACATTAAAATTGAATAACATTACTTTATGGAGGTGGTGGTCTACACTTAAGCATGACTGACGTTGTAATTTTTAACAATTAGAATGGTAAAATGATAAATGACCGATAATTTTTTATAGAATAAAAAATTATGTTATAAATATCATATATAAAAATTATATACATAATTATAATAATCCATAAAGAGGATGAAGAAAAATAAAATACACCACTTTGCATGGTGGTAGCCAGAACATATGCATGGATGATGATTTTGTTTCCCATTTGATGAAAAGGATAATGAATAAAAGTTACAACATAAAAAATGAATATCATAGTTTATTATATATAATTATTATATTATAATAATATTATTATTATTAAATTTATGTAGGTATGATCATGAATAGAATGAAAGACCATGATTAACAACTATACATCTTCTTTGTAAAATCTCATTTGGATTAAACATTAAGGTCTATATGTTTTCTATTATGATCAAACCAATACATAAATAAAATGATTATTGATGTTAAAAATTTATTCAGGAACTTATTTTTTAGTTTAGGAGACTTCTAATGTGTGAGGTAGAGAGGAGATGTGACACACATTTACAAAGGAGGGATATTGCATAATTGGAATTTTTTAATGTATTAAAATATATTAATGTATTACTCAACCAATATGAATCCAAAATGTCTCATATTAGAATTAGATTTGAGATAATGTCTAAATATGACATTATAGTTGGATTTATATAATATATTTGGTCATTTTAAACCATTTCATTTAAGTTTTGTCCATTTTAACTCTTTGTTTCCCTTACCACAATAACATGATTTTATTTTCAAAAGTAACTATTAATACTGATCAATAAATAATTTATTCCCATAACCAAATTTAAGAATTTAGAATAAAAATATTAAGACTATTTTAAATTTTTTAATTTACATAATAGGTAGAAAATAATTAATATTTGTACACACAATGTGTAAAGAAAATTTATTTTCTTGAGATATACATCTCTTTGAAATGAAACGATCTTATAAGGAAAAATTAATATTGATTCCAATGAAATAAAATGAAATATGAGAAATTAATGTATAATTTTTTTCAACAAGTTTCTGGTATCTAGTAAATATTTTTTTTAAATAATAACTAAAATAGTTTTTATTTTAACAAAAACATGACATTGAGTTTTTAAATGTGAAGCATACACGTCTATTTTCATCATTATATTATTATAGGAATGAAATTAAATATATTGTATATATTTTTTATATAAAAATTAATTATAAACATTCATGTGTTTATTAAATAATAAAAAATTTAATATAATAATAGTTTTTTTAAAATAATTATCTTCCACAATTAATAAATTTTTTTAAAAAAAAAATCTAAAAAAAAATCTTCAAATACTTGTGACTTGGGAAATTAAAAAATGAATTCATTTATTCAAATTAAATTTTTACAGATTTTATTTTTTTAATCACAATCATTAATAAATCTATTATTATTATGTTATTGTTTATTTAAAACTAGATTATTACATACTATAATTAAATCTCGATTGTTATATATGATACTTTCTCTAGAAGTAATTATAGTATATCTATAAAATAAAATATTTTTTTAAAATAAAATCATTAAATTTTCAATATATAAACCATAATAAGAATTTTTTTTCATGAATATCACCTAACCACAACAACTTCATGCTTTAACATCCATCTCCTCAGATTATAAAAGAATAAAAAATATCATTTAGTTATAGATCTCAAAACCCAATATCTACTCATGAAATTAATTCACAAAAAAAATTATCATCTAATTCAAAAATATACCTTTTAAATAACTAACAAAAGATGATATAAAATAAAAAACCATGGTAATAGTAAAATTATAAAAATTAAATATTATTTCTTTTAAATTTTTTAAAATATTTTTTAAAGAATTCCAATGCTATTATTTTTTAATTATTTATGAAAAAATTAAAGTAATTATTCTAAAAAATTAAATTTATTTGGTTAGTTATATTCCTCAAAATACTTTCAAAAATTCAAACATAAATAAATAGAAAACGGATTAATAAATTCAAGTTCAAACCAAATAAAATAATCTAATACACTATTTTTTACTTTTTAGTATTATAAAAAAAATAATAAATATCGAAATAAAGAACAAAATAAAAATAATTCATCTGTTTAATTTAAGTCTCCTTCTACATAGGTTTTGGAAATTCATGACATCAAATATAATTAATTATACAAAAAACACATGATTAAAAAATATGTCAAAATTCACAATATGTATTGTATTTTTTTACATATTTTATGTCTTACCTTCCCCATAAAAAATTATTTAAGAATGTAAAATATTTATTCCCCTCATAAATAGATATAGTTGATTGATTAAGCTTATAATAATATACAACATTTTCAAAAATGATTTGAAACCCAAAAAGGTCAAAAAACAGGTGGTTATTCAATATGAAAACCTTTTAAATCATGTTTTTAGAAAAATGGGTTTACCATTAATATATTATGGCTTATATTTTATATATATTAAATTATAAAATAAAATTTCCTCATATAATCTCAGATATATTTTAGTGAAATTATATTTTCAAAATCTACAACTTACAATATTACAACCTTTAGCCACTAAAAACTATTTAATTCCTTGTCATAAAACCATTATCAAAATTATTTTTTAATAAAAAACCCACAAGGTAAATGTAACATTATTTTTGGGGTGAATCATTTAGAAAATATTACGCAATATTCTTTTCAAATTTATTCCTTTTTTCTTAAATATCTAAAACCTATTTATCGTAAACTGAGATCTATTTTTTAGGTTTTTGATACTATGAATAAATAATGTAATATAAATTAATGATGTTCTATAATAATTACGTAACCAAAAACCATAATCTAGTACACCTATAATAAAATATAAGGGTTACAAACTCACGGTTTTTTGATACATTGGATTAACACACTAGTTCTTTCTATTTTATAAATTTTAAATATTTGGTATTATAAAAACATTTCATGATTAATTTCAATTTATATTATATATAAGATAATTTAATCTATTGGGAAAAATTAATCAATATACCAATAAAATATTTCTCATTATCAAATGATAACATTGATCGAACATTATACAAACTCATTTAGCAATAATCCATGAATTTTTTGATGAATTAAAATGATTTAGAAGTTTTTAATTACAAATTATGATTAATTCATAATATTTTGGATTTTATTTATAATCAAAATTTAATGTATTGAAAATATAAAAATTCCATCCCAAAACATTAAAGTAACTATCATCAAATTTCATTCAATTTATCTTCTAATGAGGATTTTTTAGTCACATTAATTATATGAAAACTATGTTTATAAAATAACATGTCATATATTTATCCTTGTAAAAAATAAATAGGTAAGAAATGATTATATAAAATAATTTATAAAATTTTATATAATGATATATTTTTTTAATAACACTATTCAACTATACTGTCTTAATTGAAAATACATCATTTTATATTTAATAGTGTGATTTTAAAAAATTTATTTTTAAATTCAAATTCTTTTTTATTGTCACATTTCAATGAAATTTACTTAAAATATAAGAATATTATCCATTTTTGGAATATTCTGGATTAAAATACAAGGATAATATTAAATATCTAAAATTTAAAATGATGTTAATATTGGAATGACCAAAAAAATAAAAAAAAATACATTACATAGAATTATTTTTATTCAAGAATGTATAGAATATCCATGTGGATAAGTTTCAATATTTTTTATGTATGAAAAATTTTAAATTATTTCGATGGTGATTTATGTTTCATAATAATTCTACATGGATCATATTGATTATTTTGATTAAATTCAGACATAGGAAATCTTTTAATAAAATTATTCTTAAAATCCCTTATGACCTAATAATCATTTCAATGTGTATGTATTGAATTAAAAATAAATAAATTCATTATCATTATTTTAATCCATTTAGTATTATATATATATAATGAATCAATATATTAATTATAATATTTTTTAATTTTAGACATTTAAAATCTCTAAATTTTATTTCAAAAAATAATCATTATTAGTAAGTAAAATATATAATTATAATCCCATTTCATTTAAATAATTATATATTTTTTGAATTCTATTATATAAAAACTTTTTATAATGATAATGGTTTATAAACATTTTAAATGACCAACAATAATATTTTCTCCCTTATCAATTACTACAATATTAATGTTACCTATATGAATTGGTGAAAATGAATATAATTTTGAAATGAATTGAATCATAATCATATAGACTATTAAATAAATATAATAACTTTCATTAATCTTTTTACACATAAATATTTGAAAAAAAATTCAATCTAGAAGACTTGGTCATACCATAATACTCTTGGACTACATGATTCATCCAATAATGATTTCGGAAGAAAAAATTTTTTAGTTTTAAAAAAACTAGAAAACATAGTTGTAGCCACAAGAAATGCCAATGGTTATAACCCTTGTCCCCATTTCAATAAGTTATAACCATGAGAATTTGGAATTTTACTTCTATAGTTTGGATATAGGTTGGGGCTATAACATGTTTAATTTGAAACATAGTCTAGTATACCCTATATCCATGATAAAATTACTAGTGGATATAGGATCAAGTTAAAAAATTTCCTATAGCATGTTTTGAACTAGCTTCTCAGGGCTAAAAATGAACATATATCACTACATAAATTACACAGTTATTATGAACATAAATATATATAAATGAAGTTGAAGTATTTCAGGAGTGCTAAACTAAACCCATAATTCCATATATTAACAAAACATAAATCCTACAAGCAGCCCATAAGGGGATTTATAGGAAATTTATAGATACTAAAACGGGTGATGTTGATGGAGAGGATGGAGTCCAAAATTCATGTTAACATAGAGAAAGACATAGGTATGGTTCCTTTGGTCCAAAACCAAAGGGCCTCTATTTCCTAAAATGGTTGTCCCTTGTGAAATAAAATTATATTATTCTTTCTTTGTAGTGGGTCAACCCTTTGAGTGGTGTTTGATATATCCATACTTGCCTAAGGTGGTGTGTGTTGTTTCATTTTTTAAATCATAAAAGTACATAAATAATTATGTATATATATACATAAGAATATAGAAATATTTTTCTTATTAAAATTATCATAATTCATTTATGTAGAATAGAAAAAAAGACAAATTAATCTATAATAATGCATGTATAAAACTTATACCCATGGTAGTAACTTATTATGTCTATAATGTTCCCACTATGAAAACCTATATCACTAAAATACTATTTCCATTATTATAGGATCTTCTTACAACCTACCTATTAAGAAAATTTCCTTCAAAAATCTTGGGTGGTTATCCTATATCCATAAAAAGAGTTTCTCATGGATATTATTTTCCATTATCCCTGGTAATTTTGGTGCCCCTTTTTTATTATCTAACTATAACATTTACTGTCCCACATGTGGATATATCCACGGGAGTATATCCCTATTTTGTAGTATTTAAATGTGTCAATAGATATTTTAATAATATAATATTTTGAATAATTAGTATAACATAAACCCCATATTATTTTAACATGATGTTATAAAAATTACAATAATGAACTATAATTCCATAAGGATAATTAAAAAATATTATACATGTTTATTAGTAATTGAATTATAATCAAAATAATTTTCATACAACTAAGGCCATTTAAATGAGTTTCCATTCCCTTATGTATACCAAATTCCCTTTTGATTAGTAATTGTCTAGATGATTTATTCATCTACCTTGTTGTATATATAATAAAACAATTTCAAATTACAAATTTATAATATTATACTGCAAAATTTATCATCATTTCGTGATGTAGATTTATTTTCAATAATGAAATTTCATCTAAAATAATAAAAAAAATTAATTTCTATTAAATTTATATATAAATACATCTAAAATAATATATTATTTAATTTATACTCCCTTTTAAGGGATTAAATACTATTTACAAGATTAAAATAATACACATATATCTTATTATAGTAGAATTTAAAACTATCAGTAAGAGTTAAACAAAAATAAATCACAACTTCAGCTAAAGGCACAAAACATATTATAATAAAAATAGTTGATTAATAATTTTTATTATGATAATGTGAAATATCCCTAGAATATTCAGAATAATACTATGTAAATTATATATATATAAAATTAATTATATGTTATATTCAACACCTTTATAATATATTATATCATGTTTCTTACAATATTTATACATATGACAATTTGGATTGTTATGTTGCTATATTTTTACTTTAATAATGTCTAACTAACTTCGACATTTTATCATTTTCCCAATAAAATAAGAAATGATATTTCTAAATAATTTCATTTATTATAAAATATATATTTCCCTCTATATATCATATAATGTTCATAAACTAAATTTGAACTGTGATTTTATTTATAAAATAATAAATAACAGAATATTTTTATTTTATATTATCATTACTAGATATAAAATTAAAATCCATTATTTTCAAATTAGGTTATGATCATTTGTTTTACATTTCTATTTAGCTGTATATATAATCAATGTCTTGATAAAATCAAGTATATTTTTTCCCAACTATTATTTACTTTCTAATAGTAGTAGATATAACATTCAATATAACCAAAAAATATTCTTATGACACTAAAAGCATGATCTTGAATAAAAATATAGTTTTCAAGAAAAATATTAAAATGTATCTTAGAAATAACTTTATTCACTTGATTAATACACTCACAATAAACTATTATTAATATATCCAGTATAATTTTGTTTAATTATATTTCAAATACCTAACATATAAATATCTCATAATTAATCACAATAGTTCCAAATATTTTAATGGCTATATAATATTTCTATGAAATTTTAAATTTATATCAACTAAGAGAATATATAACAACATTACTTAATGTGGAATTTATGTCACATTGATTTTCTTAATTAGTATTTTTTATTATTGTTCACTACAATGAATTAAAAAATAATTTAATTTCTTTAATATTTAACATAAAAAAATAATGATGATAATGAGAATTTTTAGAGTTCAAAACCCTTTATTTTATCATTTTATGTACGTTTATAAGAAAATTTTAAAAAAAATATTTAAAATCATCCAATTTTTCTAAACATTATTTTATACATAAACATATAATTATTTTTATAAAATATTTTAATAATTGATACAAAATATTTTCCTAGTTGAATAATCTTAAGAATACTCAAATTGAAGGATTCACAAAATGAATAATAATGATTAATTTTGGAGAGGAATAAATATAAATAATTTTCTCTTATATTATTTTAAAAATAACCTTCCAAGATTCATTAATTGATTAGATTATAATTGGAATACTATTAATTTTTTTGTGAAATGGATGTAAACAAAAGAACAAATATGAATCCATCATATTCAAGACCTACTAATAAGAAACTATAATACAACATTATCATGAGTTGGAAACACTCATGGGTATACTATTATTGAAAAACATAGTAAATATAAATAAATAAAGTGTGATATTTAAAATTTTACTAATGATTATTATATTGTAATATTGAATATATACACATATATTCTAAAAACAAAAAATAAATAATCTTGGATTTTTTTCAATGATCACTTCTTCAGTTTTATTATATTGATTACCTGCGATGATTATTCAGTTATTGAAATACAGACTGTAAAATAATTGATTTTTCATATAAAAAACTATTATTATTCATAGAATAATTTTACAAAAATAATAAATATTTATCACATATTTTTTATAAAATCTAAACCATCAATTTTACAACATTGTATTAAGCTAATTAATACAATAATCATTCAACCATGAATTTTTTTTTCACATTTCTACATCCACGACTTGGGTTTAGACCATTCTATCCCATTATCAAACATCACTTAAGAGATGTATCTTCAATTACCCATACATATATAATATAAATGTAATGTAAATTTTGAAATATATATAGGTATTTCAAAAACCATGGAATAATATATGAAATTAATGATTGTTTTAAATGGTATTAAAATGACAAAACTCTATTTTTTAGAAAACTGAATGATTATAAAAAATCCTATATAAAAATTCATTATGATATATTTTCTTCATATAAATTTTTAGAAATGGAAAAATGTGACATTATTTAATCCCTATATTTAATAGTTAAACTCCCATTTTCCGAATTATATTGAATTAAGGAATAATTAACAAAAAATTTCAACCAACTGAAGTTAATTTAAATTATGATTTTAAAACAATTTATAAATCACAATGTTGAAATTAAAAGTGAATCCCTACTAAAAAGTAATATGTATGATTTGTGAATGATTAAAATATCATGCATCCTTGGAAAATGTTCCCCATTTTTATCTATAAAAAAATTACATTGCAAATAATATTATAATATGTTTATTAACTAACCAATTTCCACTACAACATCTCAAATAAATTCATTGAAGTGATGGATACCTCCACAATTTGGTTTCATTTGATCGAACCCAACATTACATCCCCCATAATTATTAAATTAATATAATCCCAAAAACATTATATGACATATATTATATACTTATAAACTAATAATTTCTACTTATCATGACACTTAGATTCTAGGAAATAATTATAATTCTTTTTCCACAAAATCAATTCCTGTCCAAGAATAATTAAATAGATTCTTCTTTCTCCAATTTAATATTATTTAAAAAAGATGAAGAATGGTTGAAACAATTAACCCATTTTATTTTTTATGGATCCAATGAATCAAACCTGAAATAAAAAATTATACCTTTTTAGTATTTTATTTTTTATAATTAAAATGTAACTATTAAATATATAACTTACAAATACCATCTAATTTTCCATAATAGAAACTATTGGTATCAATTAATGTATTTTCTAGAACATTTAAAAGTGAAATTGATATTATAAATTAATAAATACCTTATTAATAAATATATATATATATAGAACAGATGCACTAATTTATTAATTTTGACCATTGTAAAATATGTTTTTAATTTCTATTCCAATCATAAAAGACCATTATGAGTTATAACCAAAAAAATATATATATATATAATATAGTGAACTTTAATAATTTTTTATGTAATTGGTTAATATAAATTATAATTTACAAAGAATGAAGAAGTGATTTCCTCAAACAATTGTACCATACCCAAAGATACCAATAATCAATGATTAAATGGGTGATAACATCACCAGTTTTTTCCCTTGACTGTGCATAAAAATTTGGATCATACCCTATAATGCCCACTATGCTTCCAAAATTATCCCGTAATTTCCCATGACAAACATTTATGTGTTGAATATTAAGAACAATTTAAACTCAAGGTTATTCACATATATGTAACAATACTTAATTTATTTAAGACATCAAAATATGTAACCCAAACTAAATACTAGTTGAATTTGATGTGATTTAATTTACCGTTATTTTGTATGATCTTTTTAGTAGAGAAAATCATGCACATCATAAAAATTTTATGTGTGTGCCCATAATTATATATCATTCCAATTAAATGAGGAAATATTCATCTCATGAGATAACATGTATAATCCATGATCAGTGGTCCTAAGAACACTATTTTATGGTGTCTCATAGGATCTTTTTTACTTTCATTTAAAGATGTCGTTTTTTTTTTGTTTTTGTAACATTTATATGTAACCTTGATGTTATTATCTTATATAATACTTCAATTTCAATTTTAATGATTGGAAAAATTTTATATCACACTAACATGTCTCTTAAATCACAAATATTATTTCATAATGTTATTATATGATTATTACCTTAATGAGATTTATAGATCACCCCATTCTTATATACATCTCATGGTTATCCTATGTAGTTTTTTAAAATCAATTGAATTTATGTAAACATTTTGATGTTTTTAAATAGTGCTTTAGTATACCTATTTACTTTCATTTGGTTGGGCTTCTAATTACACAAAGAGAAATTGTCCTCTCATTACATTGGGATTATTCAACGAAATGATTCAATATATACAGTTCATGGATTCCATTAAATGAAATATCTATCTAGATTTTAAAATGAGATGTTTAACCAACATAGTTGAACCTAGGGATAACAATATTTAAAGGGGATACTATATATTAACCAAATTAACCCCTCAAGTATGTCAAGAGGCCTTGATACACACCCTATTTAATACAACCATTTGATAATATTTTGAAAATTTAAAATTTCTTTAAAAAAAATTAGAAGGAAAAAACTACTATTATATTTGATATTAATAAATATAACATGGTTAACTTTTATGGACACCTACAAACTCATCGGTTAAGGAATATATAAATTTTATGTGTTATCCCATAAATATTCCGATTTTCCCTTTAATGTTATTAATATTTTGAAAATTATCTTCCCTAATATTCTATTATTTTATTCAATGGGTAGAAATAAGAGTAACTGATTGAACAACCATTTTAAGGTGTGATGTGATGATTTCCCAAATAAGGTTCCCAACCCATTTGGAGTAGGAGTTACGAACATAATAATGATACATACTAAATTGAATCTTTTTTTTATATAAATATGAAAAATGGTGACTCGCAAATCCCCCAAACAAATTATAAACATTCATGTGATACAATTTTATAATAATGAACTCTTAAATTAAGTTGTTATATTGACCCATAAATCATGGAAAAATGTGTCAAATACGTTGAATATATCATAATTTTCCTTTCAACCTCTGAGAAAGAGAGGCTCATAAAGAAAATTTATCACATGAAGGGTGATAGTAATCACTGGTGGATGCTGATAAAGAATAAAAATTCCAATAATGAGAATTAGGTAATGGAGTGGAAGGAATTTTGGAAAATTAATATGGATAAATATTTTTATTACACCATTTGACTCAAAATGGAGAGGGAGTTATTTATTCATGGGAATTGGGATGATGAATACATCAATGTGTTGGAGGAAAACATCACATTAATTGAATTATATACAGGGAAATTAATAATTAAACCAAAAAAGTAATGTTTTACCCTAATTTAGAGTGTGAATGGTTAATATATAAATGTATTTGGTGATTTGAGACTCTAATAGATATAAATAAATTATCATATGTACCCCCAAATTCAAAAAGGAGATCATCAAATATCAATGGTCTCATTACTCTAGATATAAGAAGAGGATATTGGAATTTAAATCTAGTAGAGTGATAGAGAAATCTAACATTAGAAATTAATTCTCACATCCCATTTTCAATAGTGTGGGAACAAACATCCACGAAATTACCTAAAAGGAATAAAGAAATTACTTATTTGTGGGATGGAAGGGAACCCAACTAGAAATTGATTATTTGAGAAACCCAATAACAAGACGTAAAAAAGGATTTTTCTAGTAAATCCTCAACCTACAATCCAATGTTTTAACTGCATATAATAATGATACTGTAAAAAACATTGTAGTAAACTATGGGTTATCATATATAACCATAGATAATAATAACCAAAGCCTAGAGAGAATTGTTGATCAAATCCCATCACAAATAAAGAGGTGGTTCCTCACAATAGAGTGGTGATCGTTATTTTAGTTATTCATCCTTGTATAATAAACATATTACTTTATAATTGTTATATGTATAATATCATATCATACAATATTAGTAGGACTATCTAATCACCACTCCAAAAAAATCTAGTTGATTAATTAGTGAAAATATAAAATTGGTAAATTTTTAGATTATAAGTACATAAATTCTCCTACGTCAATATTTGTAGGCTGAATTATATAATGAAACTTCTAAATCTCCCATTATAAGAATTAAATTATATTATGTGTAAGGATTATTAATACCTGTATAAACCAAAATATAAATTTTTTGGAGAAGAAAATCACCAAAAGTATAATCAGTCACCTCCCATTGAATAATAGTTTATGGATGAAAATGAATAACCCATGGAATAATAATATCAATAATAGATATTATTGCTTTATAAGAAATCATATATAACACAACTATGTGAGACAGTGTAATAGATCATCCCTGATGACAATCCCATTGTATGATAATATACTAATGTGTTTCTAAACAAATTTCCTAGTTTCTTTCCTCATCAAGGGTTTGAGATCTAAATAAAAATTATATATATTGATTTTCTAATACTAATGGCTCTAAATTAAATGGTCATTATTGAATATGAAACTATGGTGATAAAACTATAGGTGTATTCTGATAAAGTGATTATACACCCATATAATTTACTATGGGTTGCACCATGAATTTTCATCAAGAATATGGATTGAAAAATATGACTCAATATTTATTATCTTATGTTTGAAAGGACCATGATAATGAATAAGTATCCTCTACCATAAGTTGATGTCTTTTTTTATCATCTATGTTGATCCAAATAATTATCTATTATTGATTTCTTGTTAGGATATTGTCATTTAAACGATAATATGCAGGATATCCAAAACACTACTTTTCATACTAGAAATAGAAACTACAAGTATATACAACATCAATTTGGACAACTAATTATCTAAAAATTTCATGGAAATAATGAATATATTTATTAGGTATAACCTTATTTCAATTTTGGATGTATATAGAGTTGATATTCTTATATAATCATTAAACATGGAAGAATATGAGGGTCATTTTTATTCTGTAATAAAGACCTTTTGAATAAAAAAGAAAAATTAAATGGTTTGAATCACTGTGTTTTGGAAGAAATAATTTACATTCACTGGGAATGATACATTTGAAAAAAAGGATATCTTTGAATCATTCAATGAAATATGTAATAAAAGGATAACCCATACTAATAGCTCTGATGGATATATTTAGTTTTCTTTTATTTTATGGGTACTAATATTAATTTTTATGAAAAATTTGATGTCTTTACTACCCAAAAAACATGGTTACTCTGAAGGGAGTGATTTTACTCTGGATGAATGAATATTAAGAGATATTTAAATATTTATTTAAGTGGATAATCATGACACCTATTTTTACATTACCCTCTAGTGGGGAATTTTTTTTTAAAAAAAATTGTTCTTTGAAAAATGCCATGAGTTATTTAATCATGCAAGATAACAAACTGATACCCGATTACTTCCACTAATTGATGATAAATGATCAGAATAACTTAACATAAGATCAACAATTGAATGTCTTAATATTTTCATAAAATATTTGGTGACATAATCTATGCATATAGATGTCTGAAATATATATGGATTATAGAATCCTCAAAAATATTTTCCTATGAATGGAGAGAAATATGTTCCACTAAGGGGGAAAGATATTATCATGTATTGTGAATATTTACTACATTACCATTATGGTAATGATAATAAGTCTACAAATGATCAAGATAGATAGAATAATACAAAACTATCCATGATGAGGATTCAATGGGATCCAATAATCTTAAACATTAAAATGATGGTAATATGAAACATAAATGGTATTCCATTCTACCTTATTCAAATATCATTTCAACCTTCTATTCTAATGAAGATCAAGGAGGCCCAAAAATATGATTGCGAACTACATAGAATTGTAGAAAATATTTTATTGTTCAAATTTTATAAATATATAGTTATAAGGTATTTGACCATGATATATGTCCCAAAAAACAAGATCAACAGAAGGAAACTCGGTTTGAATCAAGCATCACATTAGAATCTATTTATCTAAGAATCGCTATAATATATATATATCATAGGAGAATCCTATGGTGGGATAACATGAAGATGAATATTACCGAATTTTTATATCTACTAGTAGTATTCCATAAGTAAAATATGGAGAAATATTTTTAATAGTATGATGAAAACATTTCATACATAATTATAAAAATGGGAAAATGTAACCAATGATTTTTTTCAATGACTCCCCAAAAATTATGATGGAAATTATTTAATTTGGATTGTAGAATATTTAATTAAATTTTTTTTAATTAATTTAAATCATGGAATATTTCCATCTAGAACAAATCACTATGATATTCATATGAAAAATTGTAAGATAACATGGAGTACTAATATCTATTTTATCTAATCAACATATAATGATTACAATGAGGTTTTGATGAAGCCTTAAACATGAATTTTATATAGAGGTGAGTATAATTAATTGTTATCACTCTCAAACAGATATTAAGTCAATGATAACCATTAAAAATATATAATATATAATTACATATTGTTTAATGGAATTTAGATTATGTTTGGATCAGTAGATTCCCCTAGTTGAGTTTTCAAATAATGACAATTTACATTCAATCATTCAAACAAAACCTTATGAGAATATATAAGGAAATTGGTGTGAGAAACCAACATATCGGTATGAAGTTTAAGAGCCATATATTATGGGACCTAATCCTATCCAAAATATGATAGAGAAGGTTCAAACCATACAACATTATATGAAATCTGTAAAAAATGTATCTAAAATATAAACAGACAATCATCAACCTGACATGGAGCATGAGTTTAGAGATAAAGTGTTCCTTATTAAATCAAAATGGAATAAATTATTGAGGTTTGTTAATAATGAAATGATTAATTCTTTTATAAAAATTACACTATGATATCCTTTATCATATTTAATTCATGGATTATTGACTATCACTTCAGCCAAATCCATCACAAGTACATAATGTGTCCCATTTATCCCATATATGGATATATATACCAGACTCCTCAAAATTACTAAATCTAAAATTGAAACATTTTGAGAACATTTATTCATTAGAGGATAAGTATTGGAATAAATTATATCCTTGAGAAAATTATTTATGAAACCATATACATCACTAGGTGAAATTATTGCGGTGGAACCACATGTTCGTTGAGATAAATTGGGAATAAGAAGAAGTTATAAAATAAAAGTTCCCACAACAATTTTTTTGTACCAGATCAAATATAATTTCTGCAATTTATAAACATGGAATACTATAATTGCATAAATTTTTTATATATTAAATTACCCTTTTGAATGAATAAAATTATTATTAAAAAATCCAGAAATAGAAAATTGCATGTGCTACTTTTTTTATTATGGACCATTATTATATATAGTCATATTTTATTTCACTAGATTAAAAGTCCAATACGAATCATAACTATTGGTAAAATAGTAGTTGTACACTGATTTTTAAAATAATAATATATTATATAATTTGATAAAGACGTGTTGACATATCATGAAGAAGATATGCCCGTGACTAATATAATCATTACAAAGAAATCCTATTTATCTTTGTTTATGAATGAGATTTATTGACTAGTATTTTAACATGATCATGGAAAAGTTGTGATTCAATAACTGATATAGACTAAAACAATTTATAGGATAACTTCAAGAATATTGGGATCAGGACCAAAACAATGATCCCTGAATAACCCCATGAAATTACCACTATCACACACGTTACCCTCAAAAAATATATAGTTGTAATAAGTTATTATATATAAGGGAGTTATCAGTACAATTTTTTATTCTTTTTTTAAAATAATCATTATATTTATTCCATTACAATATTATATTATAAATTACTATATAATTAATTTTTTAGAAATTTATTTTCATATAATGAAATCAAGATTTTGTTGTTGAGAAATATATTATTTTAATTATAACACACTTTTTTATAAATTTAAAAAATTTAAATATTTTTTTTAATATTTATTTTATATATTATATATATAATGGTATTAGTTAATGTTGTCGAATTTAATATTTATAGAGGAAAAATGTTTTTATTTTCATAAAAATTATTTTTTTCCAGTAAGTAAGAAATTCTATTAAACAGATTAAATTTTAAGATTTATAAGGATATATTTGAATGTTAAATATTAATTTTTAAATTATAACATTGAATTATAAAATGGATATTTTTTCATTATTTTTTGAGATAGTTGAATTATGGGGTTATAATTATTTACATTATAAGTATATGTTCTCTTTTAGGACATCTAAATAGCCAAAATGGGATGTAATAAATTTTATAAAATACATACATAAAAAATATATTTCCTTCTTAAAATTATTTATTTTTGAAGTCAATTTATTAGTTTGATAAATCATTAATGAATCTTAAAAAATCCATATTATATTTTAATTATTTAAAAATAATCCCTAAAAATAATGATTCAATTCAACATCCTCTGTGAAATTATTTTTTGGTTATGTGTTCTTGTCCAAATTAATTATTTAAAACTAAAAATATTTTTTGGAAACAATTTCATGAAACAATTTGATGGTCTATGTATTTTATTATTTTTTCGTATAGATTTCAAAACCTTATTTAGAGATTAATAAAAATTACCCCTATCAATTGCGATAAATAACGTTGATTCCACCAATTAATCTTCACTCAAACCACGTTGATAATTAATATACTCTCTATTATTCACTAAAAAACCCTGAAATGGTGTTCAATGATCTTAACATTCATCTCCCAATATTTTAAAAAAACATCCCAAGGTAAGAAAAATTTTCCTACTCCTTTTTATTCAAGTACATTCATTTTATTAATATTTTTTTCTCATTGTTTAGGTTTTCCTATGGTATTACACAAAACATTAATATTCATACATTTCCAATGTAATGAGATACCACCTTTCACTATCATATAACCCTTCAATGAAACTTTTATAAAATGTGTTATGCTATAGAAATTATCCCATTATTTTCCATGAATATATTTATTATTGTGAATACACATAACAATATAAAATCTTTGGCTTTCAACTCGATGCAACTATCCATCTTTTTTTTGGACTTATATGTTTCTATCCCACAATAAATAATCATGGGATTAATTGTTTTTAATGGAATTATTATTTTTTATGATCTTTATAGAACACAAATTCATATACATGTTATGAATGGGACAAGATGGACGAGAAACATAAAGAACCTTTTTTAGTGGGTAATGGTTTTATTTATTTAGATACCACATATTGTGAATGGTTATGTTTCCTAATCAAAAAATTGTATGATGTCTCATAGTTATACTTAATAAATGATTAATAATGCTCTATTTTATGTTTTTGCAACATTCCTATTTTTCCTTGATGTTATAATATTACATCATTATTGTTTCTTTATGATTATTATTATCAACAATTTATTTCACCATGATATTCCTCATGAATAACAAGTATTACTGTTATCTTGTTATTCAATGATTATTCTATTACCTTGATTTATAACCCATTTTATTTCTCACATATGTCCCTAGGTTATCCCAAGCATTTTTAGATGATAAAATTCATTTAAGGTCATGTTGTGTATTTTTTAAATAATATTTTTGTATCTTTGTTTTAGTTAATTATATAATATATCAAATTACCGTATTATATTATTCCTATTTAGCCTTTGGTATTGTTTTATGTGTATATTTTTCTAATCAATCATGAAATACTGTTTAAAAATGTTATGGTTTGTCAAAATTAATTACTTTTCTACTATTTAAACAACATAATAAGATCAAATAATAATTTTATAAATAAAAAAAATAAAATTTGATTTATTGAATTATAATCTTATTGAAGTGATATTTATATATAAAATAATAATTTTCATAATAAACTCCAAAAGTAGTATAACAAATGAAATTCACCCATTGTAATAAATAAAATACCTTGACATAATTTAACTAAAATTTATAAAAAAATTAATTTAAAATGTATTATAATTATTTATCTTCAAATATTTTTTATATTAAAAGTATATTTTTCAGGAAATTTTTCACAATGTTCATTATAAACATTCATTACATGTTTATTTAAAAAAAATATACACACATAATTGTTCCAAATAACTCAGGTAATCATAAAAAAATACACATAAAAATAGTATACATTCAATATAATATATTTTTATAAGCCATATCATTACAAATACCCTCAAAATATTTTTCTATGAAATATTAATAATGGAATCATTACATTACCCAAATTATCAGACAAACACATTGTTGTGTATGTTTTCAAAACACACAAATTTTCCTTTGAGATTCACCTATTAATATATTATCCATCTTCAATAAAATACAAATTTCACTAGATTTATGTTATTATAATGGTTTTGATAATAATAATCCGGAGAAAAAAATATAATGGTTTAAATTACATACCTTAATATTTTATGGAATTGGGGTAAAAACACATCAAAAATAAATATTTTTAAAATATATCTTCATGATTTTTTTGTTAGAAATTTACCACATTTTAAATTATACACAAAACAAAAAATTTGAAAGGATTTCATGGATATTTCCTACAAAAAGTGGTATTAAATAAAAAATGTTTTAATTCAGTTTAATAAAATAGATATTTTTTATATTAATGGGGTTGTGATAATCAAAACGAAGTAATAATAATAAATTTGATTTCATGTTGATGTTTTCATGCCAAGTCCTTCTCTATATAAAATATATTATTTCAAGATATATTTTTACACGTTTCTATTTATATATACTCATTGTAATAATTGTACTCTTTAATGATATAATAAAAACAATTCTACATTAATAATTAAAATCCATCAGGCTTATACTTCTTATCATTAACACTTCATAGCAAATACGCACTAGAAAACATAAAAATTTTAATCATTCATCAAATAAAATACACCATCCAAAAACCAATATTAACTTCTTATGTGCCTTATTATTCCCTTCGCATTAATGATTTTTGATTTTTATATGTATATTTATATCAGTAATTATTTAAATAACATATAAAATGTACTATAAAAATGGTTTAATAAGAATAAATCACATTTTATGTTCATTGAACTATATTAGATTAAATATATTACCTTCAACATTACTCAATTGATTTTTCCCACATCCCTTAGAGTTGAAATAATATGTCAAATTTATTATCCATATTTATTCATAAATTATAAAATATAATTATCAGGGAATAAACAATAATATCATTCAAAAAATTTATTTCAAAACCTATGATGTAACTGATTTATTTATGAATCGATATATGAAATCATGTTATTATGTTTAAAAAATTAATAATTTTTTAAAAAAATCATTAAAATAAAAATATAATTGACATAAAAAATAATGTTGATTTATTTCTATGTTTAATTCATTATAAAATGGTCATTTTCATATATTTAATTCATGAATTATAGTGACATCACTCGTGTGTTTACATTTATTTAAGAATGTGTTATATATTTATTCAAAACATTTTAACATTTACTTAACTTTGACATGGTTTAAACATAATAATTTAGAATAAAACCATTAGTTATGTCAATGGGGACCACTTCCTTAATATTTCTTCTAAATAATTAAAACAAAATATACAGTTGGAGTATATTTAATCCCTTTCAAGTGGTGATAATAATAATCAAAAATTTATATTCAAACCATTCTATAAGAGAAAATGTCTCATCAACATAAAATATGTTAACATGATAATGTATCATATAATCTAATTTCACATTATTCAATATGAAAAACAAAATATTATTATTTGTTATACATAAAATCTATATTGTTTAACAAAAAATATATATGATAGTATTGGGATCAATACTTATGCATCCTTTTTCTTAACCAGATTTAATTCCTTACTGATATTATATATCAACTCATGATGTTTAAATAATTTAGTCATGCATTTTATAAATTTAATAATGGAATATATATAATATCTAATACTGAAATATCTCATTGTTAAAATAATATAATTTTTATCACTGATGATTTTATGAGCTTCCTTATTTTATCATAACATTGGATAAATTGTTGTACATCACTCTCCTTTACACAAAACATCAGAATGAACTTCTTTATATATATCTTTTCTGGAAAATGATCTTTTTTTGTAAAATCATTTTTTTAACTAAATAAGAACATTTTAATATAGTTTCCACTACTATATTCATTATTTTTCATAAATAAAAAAATTAAATTTTTTAAAATCCTAACTATTAAAATTACAAATCAATTTATTATTATAATATAAATAACTACTTTTATTTGATAGATATACATAGAGGATTAAAAAAAACCATATAGAAAAAATTTACCCAATTTTATGTTATTATCCTTTATGAAATAATAAAATCTAAATAAAACTGATTACATCAATCATTTTGCCTTCATACAAAAATTATAATATGAATACATGCCTAAAATGGATGAAATGAATGCTAATTTTGGATTTTAATCTTTACTACAAAAAATAATCAACACATATAATGTGACATAATATATTCAAAAAAATTTAATGAACCCATATATAATAATTTCATCTTATTCTATTTACAAATTACATTTTTATCGACCATTTTTGTAAAAAAATTATATATTTTTATTAAATTTTTATATAATCAATGGATTTTTTACTAATATATTAATCCACATTTTATAATCTAAACATATTAAATGGATTTTTTAATTCAATATTTTTAGCCCTTTTAAAAATATAAAATTTATTTTGATCATCCATTTGGGATGTGAAATCATGTTTTAGAAATTTAGATGTTCTTCTACCATAAATATGTTCAATGAAATTTCAGTCTAGGTTAGGAGGCTAAACATGGTTTGATGCCAAAAAAATTCAAATATAATTGGTAGGAACATTTTTTGTTTATACCATTTGATGGATTCTCGTGGGTCCATTTTTTGATAAAATATCTAGAAGAATATATTTTGACAGAACACTCTATAAGATATAACTATGGAAACAATCACGATGAATATCATTTATTTAGATCAACAGTAACATTATATTTTATGGAATCTCTGTGTATTTTTGAAAGTGGTGTTGTAATAGTAACCTATTTTGTAACTTAAAAACCAAAATATATAACAACCTTGTATAATGAATCTACGATGAAACATAGAATTCTAATTATGAATAATTCATGTGAAAAGTACAGAATGAAAACAATAATTATAAGATGTAAAAATTATATAATAAAAATGAACTTATGGTATTTTTTATTTCCAATAAAAAAATTATTTAGTAAATATAATATTGTCAGAGTTGTTCCTTCTATTCATGTTGCATAAATTGAATCACATTCATCCATTTTCTTCATTTACTTTTTTGTGTACTGTTGTTGAATGTATTAGTGTTTCTTATAATTCTGTATATATATTTTTGGTCTTTATGTTGGTGTATGATTAAATTTTCACACTATGTAGGTCTTTGTAACATACTGAATATTAAAAACATATTAGAGGGTAGAATAATCTCATGATTTTTTGTTTAATGTTGTGCTAATTTTTTACACAACCTTTAATTGGTAAAATAATAATACACCAGGTGGTTTTGTTAGTAATAAATATGTTTAGTTTTTTAGATACCACCCAACAATATGAGTTAGAGATAATTAATACACCATTTGAATGGGACTAATATGAGATGATGGGAGGATGAAAATTGATAAATTTGATGAAATGGTATTTTCATAATGGAAAATATATATTTTAAATAATCTAATTCAAAAGGACATAGAAGTTCCATTATCCAATTTAAATAAAATATTAATGGAAGAATATATGTAAAAATGGACGAAAATAATGGAAATGGACTTGGTTAGGATTTATCTGTAATCGAATATTACATTAACTATTCTAGAGAAGAAAACTACAACAAATTTCATGAAGGTGATTTGATATATGTATAAAAAAATAATATCCATGAATATTATTTCATGGTGAAATGATAATTTATATTAAGGATTTTGGAAGGAAAACTAGTGAGATTTTATTTGAATCATATCAATATGATCAATGGGTATATTTAATCAATATAGGCAACATTTTCTTGATAATGAATTAAAATTGATTCTATTATAATTACCTAAAATGAGATAGGATTCTATTTTTACTATTGGGAGTAAATTAAAAAATGGTTTGGTTTTTGATGATATTAAGTATTTGATAATCAATAAATAAATTCACTAATGGATATTTACGTACGGACATGTTTTTCCAATAATATTTATGGAAGGAGATGGTAACCCCATAATAAATACAAAAATAAACCAATGGATTAGAATATCATGATTATAGTAAAATAAAACTATATATTCATGATATTATATAATGGAAATGTGTATTTAAAGGACATATCAAGAAGGAATAAAAGTTTCACAATGATAACCTCATAAGGGAAGACACATTTTTATAATAGATTATTTCAACTAGAAAATTATAGTACACATTAATTATTGAGTGTGACCACTAAAACTCAATTTATTTCGATTGAATATGGAGTTTTACATCAACTAACTATTTTGGAATTATGCATTGTCAATTAAAAATATGTTAACCATGGGTAATTCTATCTAGAAGATTTTAATGTTATCAATGTTTTAGAAAAGGATAAGACAACATCCAAATGAAGAATGTGGTTTTATTAAAGTCAATATATGTTAATCATTTATATAATTTACATTGGAATCATATTTCCATTGGATCTCTAGATGAAGTATTTTTTGGAACTACCTGGGAAAATGGGTTTTGTAACGTTCACAGGGGATCCATGGTTACTGATAGAGGAGTTAATATTTGACAATTAACCAAAGATTAATTTTAGAAATAATTTAAATCATTAGATGTTTAGCTTCTGATAATCTCAAATTATGGAACTATTGGTTTCCCCACCTCAATGATAAAAATATGAAATTATTAAAGGATAAGGGATTAATGGATATTGATCCCACATAAATTGGAATGTGTGATTTTTTGTGTTAGAAAATAAGAAAAAAGTTCATTTAACATAGATATATGTAATCATAGGAATTAGATGTTGGATCTAATACATTCATAAATTTGGGGACCATAACTTCTTAAATATTATATTAGTTGTATTTAATTTCAAACTTTCATTTTGAGTTTTACAAAAAAAATTATAGATTTACTTTTTGAAGATTTTATATAATATATTTGGACTTTTTACTCAGTGTAAATATTTATTGTATATGTATTGAGATAGGAAGACGTGATGACTCTTATAGGAAATATTAGTGAAAATACAAAGAAAATTATCTAAAATTAACTAACAAGGAATGATAATATGGCTCTTATAACATCAATTAAAATTTGAGTGGTTGAAATAATAAATCATATTTTTATATAGTGGTCTAGGAGCATGAGGTTGAACTCAGGAATGCAAAGGAAAATTTTTACTATAGAATTTTACAAAATGGTATATCTCGATAACATAAGTATTTAAATGTTAACAAGTTAAGAACATTTTTATGAGATATGGTGTGTAAAATTAATGGATGTTCAAAATCCAAAAAAAACATTTTCATTTTATATAAACATCAAAAAATTTAATATTTTTTATTGGAAAATTAAATAATGAAACTCATCTAGGGTAGTTATGATTTCATAAAAATAGTAAAATGGAAGGACAAGAACATGAATGATATTGATGTTGAATGATAGGTATCTATTGATAATTACGTTGATTAAATAACTACTATCACTGAAAGAACAAGTCACATGGATGTTGAAAATTATCTAATGAATGGTTAACCATAATCATGAGAAATTTTCAAAGTTATAAGGATATTTGAAAGATTCTAATCCTAATATAATCAATATAACAAGAAACATTGGAGGTATTTACTTCAATGTTTGACTATCCATGAAGGAACAATCCACATGATTAAAATGTAATAACTAATGGTAAATGGATATACTTCTATCTGGTTAATTAAAAAAGGAATGAATTACTAGATTATGTAATAGAAGTATAAAATGAATCAATAATAATCATGAATATTACTGAATGGTTTTAAATATAAGAAATGAGTCTATTTATATATAAAATCATCCAATTATTTTTATACATTGGACAAAATTATTAATTTTATATATAGTATAATTATAAAATTCTTTTATTAGAAAGATGGATGTAAGAATGCTTTCCTACATGGTATATTGGAGGAATAAATTTTCAATAAGTGTCCAATAGGTGTACTGAATGTTATTAGTGGGCATATTTCATGTGATTTATATATAAAAATCATGGATTGAACGATGGACCATGTTGGTGGATGTAAAATCTCAATGTATTTATTTCAGAGTTAGGATTTAAGAGAATTAATTTTGATAAATGTTGATAATGTAAGAAATTGGGAGATATTACATTCATATTTTTTAGATTACATGTCAATTGAATGTTTTTTGAAATCCAAATGAACATGTTATTAAAAAAGAGGTTTGCAAGTTTCCAATTTGTTTTGAGGTGATATATCTCAGGATAAACAAAAATATTTTATGAATTATGATAAAAATATATAAGAATAATAAAACTATGGTTCAATTTTAAAAAGAGTATATTAGTAAAATCAAATAAAGTATTTGAATGGTCAAATCAAAGCCAATTTATAACCCACTTTACAAAACAATTTAATTATAATTACATAAAATAAGGGTAGAGTATTAGTACATGGATAAGATACCATATTCTTTAGTACTAAGTATATTAATGTATGATTAAATATATACGCAACCAGATATATAATTTTTAATGGGATACTGGATAATATTTATTTTACCCTTGGAAAGTAAAATTAGAAAAATATTAATTAGATCATACTAAATTTTAATAGTATATATTATTAGTGACATTATTTTGGGGTAAAATATGTTATATATGGTTTTGTAGAAGCAAGAAATTATAGAGATTTAGACATTCAGAAGAGAAAAAATATGACATTATATATAGAGTATAAATAATCAATTTAATTTCCTTAATTGATAATAATAACAGATTATATATAATGTTTAGATGGTATTTAGTTAAAATTTATGTTGGTAGTAAGATGGTTTTGTTAAAGAAATTAGTGAAAGAATTGAGAATGATCACGAATCATTGATTCATTTCCATCAAAACAAATGTACTTCCTTTTTTGTTAAAATTATTGTATAATATGAAGAGGAATGTTAAATAAAAATGTGATTAAATTAGGAAAATTATATATGATAAATTGTTACATCATTATAAAATTTCATGTATCCAATATCAGTTGTACAATTTCAATAAGACATTATCTCAGAAAATTATGTGGCAGTATCATGCCTTAGTAGGGATTGGTTAAGAATAAGTCGGTGGAGAACTACTAATAATATTAAAAAGATGAAATGAAAGATTATATGGATATTTGAAAAATCATACTTGAACATTTATCCATGTGGGAGACTATTTGGTTATGAAGAATTGTTTTAGAGAACCAGATTTTCACCTGTAGAAGATATGTCCACTTTAATTTCAATTAATGATAGAATTTTGAACATGGAATTAATGAAATGAATTTTCAACCACTAGAAAATGTGCAAAATGATGTTTATATATTTTTATGAACTCATACATGTTAATAATATGGGAAAAATCTATATAAGTATATTTCATAATGGGAGAATCTCAATGCACTAATTGATGGAATTTGTCAATGATAACAGTTTTCTGGAAAATAACAATAAAACTCCATTTATGGATCACTAAATATTTTTTATAAAGAGGTGTGATGAGATTATATGTATTATTTTCCTATAAAATTAGTTTAAAAAATACACCAAAAATTATTTTTTATAACATAGTTAATCATAGTCCTTAATTGTGCATGTGAAAAGTACACAGTGAATCATAATTTTATAAGGTGTCCATCAGTATGTAATGAAATCAAATATATGATTTTGTAATTTGGTATTAAAATTTTTCATTAAATAATATAAGAAATCATTGTGGTTCCTCCCAGTCACGTTGGAAAACTTATTTGAATCACATTTATCTCTTATGGTCATTTATTGGTTTTTGTACTTTTATTATATGTATTACTACTACATGTAATTTTAATTATCATACTATTTTATTATGTGTTTTGTGTTTGTTAAAGATTATATGGTCGTTAAAGTACAACTAAATCATACATATAATAGACATGATAGAGGGGAGTCCCGGTTATGAAGGTTTATTTTTCAATTAAATTGATTGTTTTCACAAAATTTATATGCATCAATGATCACACATCGATTGATTTTATCCGTTATACATGAATTAATTTTTTTTCAATGGATCCCAACACATCAATATTATGTGACATGGACTTAATACAAATTAATTGACTATAATCATCAATAATTTAAAATAAATTATATTCTATATTCATTTAATTACACTTCATTAGTTCATATATATTATTTTGAATCAAAATATAATGACTGTTTCATTTGGATATACACATTTTTATGTGGGGAATTGAAAATATTACATATTTTTATTGTAAAAAACATCCATTATTTTATATATTTTGAATAATAATATCATTAATATATATTTTATGAGTTAAATTATTCATTTTAATTAAACACTATGAATAATCAATTGATGATATGTATCAATATCCTATTCTAAATATAAATAAAAAGATTTTTAGCATCATCTAATTGAAATATGATTCCACTTTTATTTTTTATAATTCTATAAAATATAATAATTCTTTAATCTATTCATAAAAACTCATCCTTTTTAATAATTACTTAATTTAATTTCTCATAATTTTGGGAAACACTATATTGTGGTTTATACAATCAATAAAAAATATTTTTTTGGTAAATAATAATTTTTTATCATATATATATATATAACCTTTTTAGATATTTATTGTTTGAAATTATAATAGATACAACTAGGAACATTATTAAAAAATTAAAAAAATATTCATTTACATTTATATGGGATGAATAATCATTTTCCACAATAAATATTTTATAATAATAATAATTTTGAAAGTATTCCTCTACACATTCCATATAATTCTATTTTTCATTCATCAAAACCATTTTTAATTATTTATTAACAGTCATTTCTGTTATTAATAATGTGATAAAATCCTATACCGAATAAGCTAATTGCCCAATAATTCAATAAATTTAGTCTAATAGTTGAAATTCATACTCTATAAGATCCTAACCATTTATAAAGTTTTCTTGGACAAAATCTTAGGTACTTTTTTTTAAGTACCGTTGATTAGCGTTATGACTTTGGGTGCATTGTAGCTGAGTTTATAGGAAAATTTAAGAAAATGGGAATTCTCATGTTTTGCACACAATTAGTGAAAACCATCCACCCAATCCCAAGTAACTATGAAACTCTAAATAGTGTGGGCCACATGGTTGGTGCACATTTTACCTAACCATGAACCCCTTCCTATAAATCCATGTGTATGCTTTCATTTCATCAGAAAATTAGATTTCAAATCCCATGTACCCCTAAAACACCTCATATTTTACCTTGCATTGGGACTAAATGTTTATGTTCAATTTCAAAGCATTCTAAATGGGTTTTAAGGACATATGACTTCGGTTCTTCAAGATCCAAAGTCCTAATCAATGATCTACTCTTCTCCCGGTATATGGATCTCATCCATATGCATTTCACATTTGTTCTGCTATCTTTTATTGATATTTTGTGGGATTTTTTTTCTATATCATTTGATATAATCCTTTTTTATATCTATAGATGGTATTTTAGATCATAATCTATTTGGATTAGTAATTATATCCTTCATCTTGATTTATGTATTTTGATTTGGAACTCAGATCTATGATTTTTTGCTGATCAGATTGTGGGGATTTCTTTACAACAAAATTCTATCATTGAATAGAGGTAGGGTGTTTAAAATTTAATTCCCATATAAGTGGATTATATGTGTGTACAGAAAAATTTAGAATTTCAACCTTTATTTATAAATTTAATTCCAAAATTTGGTTATTTTGGTTCACCAATTGATTCCTCAATGAATTGTTGGAATACATGTTAAATTGAGTAATTAATCATGAGACTAAAGGGTTATTGTATGGGATAATTATTTTACAGAATGTTGATTATGAGAATTTGGTGATTAAATGTAGATAAATAATCTTGGGATTAATTATGAGTTATTGAATTGTATATATTGATATCATTAATCATTAGATAATTATTTTCTTTGATATTATGATCTAGGTAATTAGTTATGGAATTAATTTATAAGTGTTGTGATTTATAATGAGATAATTAATTCTTGAAAAAATTATTTATAGGATATAGATTATATTATTGATTAATTAATTGAAGAATTAATTAATGGATTGGAATACCAAAATAATTGGGGATTTAATTAAAGATATTATTGTTTTTAACTAATTGTGGATTTTGTAATGGAATTTGGGTCGTCAAATAATTATGAATTAATTATGTTCAAAAGAATTGTAAAATAGTTATTCTAAACTGAAATATCAATGGTAACATGGTTATTGTACTTGTGAATAAAGGAATGGGAACATGGTCATTTAAATGAGAAGTATAAATGGTAACATGTTTTCTGTATTTATGGGTAAAGGATTGAGAACATGGTTATTATATTGAGAAGTAATACTGGTAACATGGTCATCCAACACAGAAATTTTTTATTAGTATCTTTGGAATTTATGTTTGAATTTAAGGAATGGTAATAAAGGCACTCTAAGATATGGCCTCACATGAAAATACTTCGTACTCCAGCATACGTTGAATTAGGTATTGAGATATCATGTCACCATTGAATACTTTGAGCTCCAACATGAGCCAAATCATGTAATTAGAAATGATATTACCTGGGTAACACATCAGGATTCAATATGAGACAAAGCATATATATAGGTATGAGTATCCTTGAGAACCCTAGAGTTAACGTGACTAAATAAATATTAATTGATAATTTGATTACTTTTTAATTAATAATTTTCTTATTTTATTTATAAAATATATTACACAATATTTTGAATGGAATTTTTTTACGAACCATTGGTTTTTTCCTACAGAGTTTTACTCAGAGCTTACTCAAGCATCCTGGTTAGTAAGGAAATAGACTATATTTTTACAGGAAAGGTTAAGGGAAAGGGTCCCGTATTATATTTTTGACTTGGGGATGGAACATGGATGTGGGAACCTTTCATGGTTTCAATCCCTATTATAAGTATTTGTTTACATTATATTCAGCAGAAATTTAGACACTTTGGGGCGTACATTTTCATATCATGTTTCCCTTACAGTTGAGTACTGTATATCCTGTTTTGGTTATCTTGGGACATTGGTTGTGTTTATGATTATATATGATTTTGAAAATTCATATTTACTTCTTCTAATGTTTTACTTTGGTCAATTAGGGTCTAGTCTCCCCATTACTGACATAACACATCTTTACTATTAGTCGGTAGTCTTTGGCATATAGAGAGGCATTCTTGAGGTCATGTGACTAACTGGCTTGGTGTATTGGTTCATGGAATCCTGGAAGGGATGCTACAATGTGGTATTAGAGGATTCAGTTTCATTTACTCATCAATATTCTTACTTTTTATGGAATGTTATATGGTATACAAGTAAGATTTTGGGAGTGTTAATGAGATCATGCATTGGATTTACGACCCATGTATGGAGGGAAACTCGAGTACTCATGGTGGGATTTTTGTTATTGTTGTTTTCTATTATAGTTGAGTATTATTTTACCTTGGGCGATGAACTTGTGTTGGGATGTTATTATTTTTTATAATATTATAGATTCATGGACTATCATGTCAATAGAGTTTAGTCTGCATGAATTTCTCTAGGAAGTCATGGTTATTATGACATGCATCATTTCATCCACGCACATGAAAACAGGTTATGGATAAGTTCTTGAAATTAAAATATTTTAAAAGTTTATTAGATTTAAATGAAAAATGGTTCATAACATGAATTGGAAAAGTTATGTTAAAATGATACGAAATGAGAATAACAGAGTGCCTAAAAGAGAAACATGATTATGAATGTGTAGTTACCCATATTCCCAAAACTCTAGGTATATGATAGATAAGGCTATTGATAGTGTCTCTTATGTAAATTTTATAAGATTTTTTTATGAGAACCAATATGTTAATTTCATATTGTAGAGAATATATCTTCATAACAATTGTTGAGTGGATGATTGAGGGGAATTACTAGGAATGTTATTATAATTAGGGGACTTGAGGCACCGATGGATCCAGCAGAAGATGAAGGGGAGATGCTTCTGGATAATATTTCATGATTCATGAGATTCAGGGGAACAGACCCGGGGTGGGATGTAAAAATTATGTCTGAGTTAAAAAGGGAGTTTCAATTGTAGAACCATATTACTTTTACGAGAGAGGGTTTCCTTGAGGGAGCTGAATTCTAGGTGGAGTCCATTGTTACAATAATTAATCATTTGGACTCATTGGTTGAGAGGTGGGTCAAGTTGACTGCTTATATGAAATATGGATCATTGAAGCACTGGAGGGACATTTAGGCATGAGCTAAAAAAATTTATAGTATAATATTAAATTTATTTTTGGCGAGGTTGGTGGTTCACTAATATCCAGAGACATTGAGACAAGAAAAAACAATAGAACTCATTCATCTGACCTAAGGAAGCATGCCTATGGTGGATTATTCTAGACACTTCATAGATATGCAATGCATTCTTCTAGGTTTAGTAGGTGATGGAGAAACTATGGTTAGACATTTTTAGGATGGACATAAGTGTGACATTTTGTCCTTATTCAATATTTTCCAATTATAGAAGTTTATGTAAGGTGTGGATATGACTATCATAACTATAGGGAACATGAGAGAGGCTTCTAATACTAGATACATAGATGTTACTAGATTATCAGGAGGTGTGACTTCCAAGAGTACGATGTGTTGTTATGACAAAATTATCAATGATAGTGAGAAGAAGAGTACATAGACAGGATGGTCGATGGGAAACTAAATTTATGGGGTGATCATTCATTAGTGAGGTAGTTCAGGAAATTGTCATTGAAATTGTACCTAACCACTATTATATTGTCATTCCTACGACATGATGGTACAACTACAAGAGTTTGGTAGGTTGCTACGACAGACTGTTGCTGATGGAGTAGTTGGGAAGAGTTATATTGTGGCAAGGGGGTATTATACACCACATCAATTAGATAGATATACATTTACTGGAATAGTTGGTATAGGTCGTGGACATGGATATAAAAGTCTAGATAACCCTTTCCAATAGATTTTGACTACTTAGTTGAGTCAAAAAACATCACAGGTAAGAGGTGAAGGTAAATTACATGTAGTATAGCCTATAATAGTAGAGGGTGATGTTAGACCATCAACAATAATAGGTATTATAATAGTAGATTTTAATTTATCTAGTTCTTTATTTGCTTTGGGTGCCTCTAATTATTTTATATAAACAAAACATGTTAATGTTTTGATCATGGTGCTGGAGTTCATGAGTATAGTAATGACTATCGATACACCACTGGGAGAACGGTCTAGAGAAATCTATCTATAGAAGAGATATTCAATAGAGATTGAGGAATATCATTTTCTATGGGATCTTAATATTTTTGACATGACAGGCTTGAACCTGATTATGGGTAGGGACTAACTAGTCATATACCAATCCCACATCAGTTGTGACCATTGGAGAGTTACATTTACCTACCCTAAGGATGACACGTACATTCACCAAGGAGAGTGGGATATCTAGGAAGTCCAGACATATCAAATTACTGAATAACTAGGAGAGCTCACAACTAAATTTTGTAGTCTATTTTGGGATGATGGGTTTTTAGGGGATACGTCCTTCCACCAATAGAAGAATTGATTCAGGATGGCTCTCCTAAAATCATTTTAGGGACAACCCTTGATAGAGATGTGTAATTCACTATTGGGCTCATATTGGGAGGTGAGCCAGTTTCTATTCCACTATATAGAATGGACCTAAATGAGCTTAATGATCTCAAACCTTAGTTTGAGGAATTTGTGGAAAATGGATTTTTCCACACATGTATGTCACCTAGTAGATCATCTATATTTTTCTCAAATAAGTTAAATGAAAGTTTACGATCGTGTCTCGATTACCAGAAGATTAACAAAATAACTATGAAAAATTGATATTATCTTCAACTTATCAATGATATGTTGGGCATGTTGGAAAGGGATTGTGTGTTCTCAAATATCAATTTGCGATCAGGGTATGTTCTGTTGAGATTTCATACTTTTGATATTATGATAACTAATTTAAAGAGAAAATATTCTCATTAGAAGTATTTTCAAATTATTTTTGGGTTGGAAAATGCTCCAACATTGTTTATGGATTTGATGGATAGGATATTTCATCCATTTAAGGATCAGTTTTTTTCCGGTGTTTTTGGATGGAATATTGGTGTACTCCAAGAATCATGAGGATCATGCCCAACTTATTGACATATTCTGGAGTACACTGAGATGGTATTGGTTAAATACTATGTTATCAATGTTTTGGTTTTGGATTGATTATGTACATATTTTGGGAAACATCAACTAGGATGAAGGTGTTTTAGTGGACATAGAGAATGTTTGTGTAGTGGCTTCATGGGAGAAGACCAAGAATTATTTCAATATTCAAATATTTTTGGGACTAGCTATATACTATTTGAGATTCAAACAAGAGTTATCCTTTTTGGAAGAACTGATTTCTGTATTCACCACGATGTTGATAAATATTGAGGGGATAGAATCATGGAATAATTATTTTCAAAATTTGAAGAAGCAATTGATAATGGCCGCGATTTTGATCCTACCCAATACAGGTGATGAATACATAGTTAATTATGACGCTTTGGGGATCAGAATCAGAGCTGTATTGATGAAAGCGGATCAAGTTTCTGTGTATGGGGATTGTTAGTTGAGACTAAAAGAACAGAACTACCATGTGAATGACCTCGAGTTGGAAGCATTGTTTTATTCTCTTAAGTGTTTGTGAAACTATCTTTTGTGAGAAAAGATTACAGTTTATACAGATCAAACGACCATGAATAATATCTTTTGATAGAATAATTTGAATCTTCGATAGTGGATAAGAGTAGAGTGTATGTAGTAATTTGATTTTGAACTGTCATATATTCCAATGAAAAAAATATTGTGGTTGATGAATTGAACAAGAAAAATATTACTCATATGATTCAGGAGCTGAGTTTAGAGTGGGAGATAATGAATTTTCTAGATGAATTGAATGTGGTGGTTCAAGAGATTCAGGAGAAAATTACATTTTATTTAGTAGCATTGGAGTCTAATCATTATAAATTGATTAGTGATTGATATAATGTGTATCTAGAATTCTTATCCTCTAATGGAATGTCCATATTGCAGGGAGACACCTATGAACTGGTAGATAGATGAGTATGAGATCATCTGAGTGAAGAATCAAGTTTTTGTGCCTATGAGCATATGAGATGTGGTCATGAGATAATTTCATGCCTAGAAGTGGGTTGTGAATCATTGTGTGACCAAAATTTATCATGACCTATGACGACAATTTTGATAGCCATGCATGGAAAATGAGATAGAAGGGTTTTTGATAAGTTTCTATAGCGAACAGTTGGTAAAGGAAGAGCATCAGTAACTTGAAAGATTACTACATATATTTTCCTATTCCATAATAGAGGTTGGATGATACGAAAAAAGATTTTGTGGTGGGTCCACAAAATATGATTATGAAGGGTGACACAATTTGGGTCATTATGGATATACTGAAAAATGTAGAACAATTTATTCCTATAAATGAACCCCTTATAGTCAAATAGTTGGGAAAACTGTATGTTTGGTTGATAATTCGTCTGTATGGGCTTCCACTTACTATAGTATCATATTGTGATTCACACATAACATCATTCTTATATAATATCTTATTGAAATCACTGGGCATAATTGTTTTATTAAGTAACACTTTCCACCGATAGACAGATGGGTAGTTTGAGTGTACTATATAGTGCTTGAGAATATGATGCAAGAATGTGAGAAGGAATTCAGTGGGTCTTGGTAAAATCACTTTACTTTAATGGAGTTTACTAACAAAAATAGTTATCATGAAAATATACATATATCACCATAATGTTCTCTTTATGTTTGGCCATGTTGAACACCATATGCCAGATGGAAGTAGGTGATATAGGATTACTGGGACCGAGTCTCATGCTGGAGACATCAGAGTAGGTATAGTTGATTTGAAAATGTATGTCTATGTCTCAGAGTAGTAAAAATTTATATTTTGATATATGAAGATGGCCCCTAGAGTTTACAAAGGTTGATTTTGGGTTCTTTTTTTGTCACCTCGGTTGGGTAACCACATGATATGGATGAAGGGAATGTTCACACCTATGATTGTTGCACTGTTTGAGTTAGTGGAGTGAATATCTCCAGTGGAATACAGATTGGATATTCCATGTAAATATAGTTCCTTGTGTGATGTCTTCCATGAGTCAAGACTATGGTGGTATCACCCTAACCCATCTCATTTTATAAATTTAGATGAGGTTTACTGAGAGATAGATGCAGCTTTTGAGTAGAATCTAATATGTGTGATGGATTGTAGTGCAAAAGTATTTTGGCCAAACATTGAACCGATATTTTGTGTCTTATAGAAACATGTATGTGTTTAAGAAGAGATAAGGGAAAGGGAATCATTCTTAAGGGATTAATATCTTGATCTCCTATGGCTCAAAATCATTGATAATATTGGTAGTACAGCTCAACGACAAGATTTTATAACGTATGGATATTGTAAGATCTTGACCTTATTTAGAGATATCTCGGCTTAAATTTCATGTAATTTTTATTAAGTATATTTTATAGGAGTTATGACATGGGGTGTGTCTGGGTGGATTATTTCTGAAAATCTAGTAGAAATGGGTTGTACATGGATGGTGCATAGTTAGGGAAAACTGGGCGCCAAAACCCAAGAAATTGTGTGAACCTAGGTATTGATGCCCTTATTTTTGGTGCCTGACCAAACAGTCTGTCCTGGTCCAAAAAACAATGCATGTGGTTTCATTTCAACCAATTTTTTATAAAACAATCCCCTAAATTGAAACACCTTAAATTTGACTTTGATCATGAATAGACCTTTTTTGTTCATTTGAAAGCTTTCTGGAGGGGTACTATGGTCTTTTGATCTACATTTTTCATGATTCAAATCCCGAGTCGATGATCTGATCATTTCTAGATTAGTCGATCTTATCCCAATTCCTATCCCATTCATTCCTCTCTATTTCCATGATCTTTTGATGTAATTATTCCTCTATTTATTTAGATCTATTTTTTTGAGATATAGATATCGTATATTAGATCTAGATCTTTATTGATTAGATCTTGATTTCCTTCGTCATGATTTAGGTATTTATATTTGGAACTCAGATCTACATCATGGTGCTTCTCGAACTTTTGGGATTTCTGTTGAATGAACATTCATTAATGAATTGAGGTATCTTGTCTAAAATTTTATTCCCATAGTCATGGATTTGAAATGATTATGAAGTTTTTTTTCAAATTCGTAGCTTTTTTTAGGAAATGAATTCCATTGTTGGGTTAATTTGGTTGAGAAATTGATTTCACTATGAATTATTGGAATATAAGATTAATTCAAGAATTAATTAGGAGGCTATGGGGCTATCATAGTAGATAATTCATTATTATAATGTTGATTCTGAAGATAAGGGTTTGAAATATTGATAATTAAATATGGGATTAATTTTGAGATATTTATTTTTATTGTTATAGATAATTAATCTTGAGTTAATTATGTGCCTTGATATAATGATCAAGATAATTATCTGTGGAATTATTTATAAAGATTTGAGATTTAGAATGAAATAAGTAAGTATTGAAAAATTAATTTTTGGATATGGATTGTGTTATTGATTAAATAATTTATGAATTAATTAATGTATTAGCATACATAATTAATAGGGGATTTAATTAAGGATATTTATCTATTTAACTAATTGTAGAATTATCAATGGAATTGAGATGAATAATTAATTATGAATTAATTATGTGTACAATAATTGGAACATTTCTAATATAAATTGAGAAGTATAAATGGTAACATGGTCTTTAAACTAGTGAGTAAATAAATGGGAACAAGGTTATTCAAATGATATGTATAACTATTAACATGGCCATCGTACTTCTGGGTAACAGAATGTGAACATGGTCATTTTATTGAGATGTATGAATGGTAATATGGTCATATTACATATGAATTTTTTGTTAGTAACTTGTGAATTTATTTGTGAATTTAATGAATGGAAATAAAGGAAGACTTAGGTATAGCCTCACATGATAATACATCAATATCTAGCATGAGTTGAATTAGGTATCGAGATATCGTATCATCTTTGAAAAATTCGATCTCCAGCATGAGTCAATTAAGGTATTAAGATATGATATTACCACAGGAACACACAGGGCCCAAGAGTGAGTTTAAGCTACTATAGATCTACGACTATCCTTAAGAACCATGGAGTTGATGTTATTAAATAATAAATAACTAACAATTTGATTTATGTTTATATATGAATTTTCATATTTTCTATATAGAACAACATAGATTTTATTTTCACTGGAATTGTTTTAGACACTATTAGTGGTCACCTACTGAGTTTTACTCACACCATACATGGGATTCGTGATCTGTACCTTAATAGGGATTATTGTTTTAGGACATGTTAAGAGAAAGGGCCTTGGATTAGATTACTGATTTGGGGATGGAACATGGATAAGGGAACCATACATGGTTTGGGACTAGCCTAAGAGAAATTAGTTTCTTTACAATCAATTTTAATTTAGACACATTGTCACATAATTTTACATTTCATGTTTCCCTGGCAGTTGAGTACTTTATTTTTTATTTAGGTTATATTGTGAAATTAGAACCGTTTACGATTATATAAGCTTATAAATTGTTCTATTTAAATCCACTGGTGTTTTACTCTGATAAAATAGGGTATAACCATCCAATTAATGACATACAAGACACTTGTTGCAATTTATCTTCCTTTGGCATACTAGGAGGTGTTCTTGAGGTCATATGACTGACTGAATGAAAGAAACATTGTGTAGAACCCTATATGGGAAATTATATATGCAACATTAATATGTGATGTTTAATTAGTCTTTTGAACTTATATTCTTAATGTAAATTTTCTCCCCATTAATATTAATCATCAATATTTATCAATTATCAAAAATTTATTCAATTAAAAAACTAATCAATACCACTTTACCAAAAACCCATTTATACAAATAATGGACAAACAAATTCCTTGTAAATATTTTCTTTATCTATATTGAAATTATTGTTTATCATATTATATCCATAATTATTCCGACAATTTTATTAATTAAAATTATTGTATTTTCTAATCTAATATCTCAAATTTAAATAAACATTCAAAAAAAATTCGTCACCATTCATACAAAATTATTAATTATGTTTTATATTTCTATATGACCCTTATTTATATTCATTATCATTTAATGATACATTTTTTTCCATAAAAATATTAACTATAATACCATTTAAATCATGAAAATGTGGTTCTTAATAATTATAATATATCCAATTTTTCATAATTGTTATATAGATCTTCTCACTTCCCTTTTATCATTCTCAAAAATATTTTGTTGATTTTAAAAAACAAAATATAATCTTTTCAAAAATAAATTATTCATCCAAATAAATTTATAAAGTCATTTTGTGTTTTTTATTACATTCTAATGAATTATTAACATACTTTAACATGGTTGTAAATAGATTAAATCATTCAAGTTCCTTCACTAATAATAAAAGAATTTAACAATGAAAATTCTTATCTGAATTAGATATAAGTGAATCCTTCACATAGTTCTTCTAATAATTATCAAATTTAGATATCATTACTATAAATGAATTTATCTACACTTTTACCATGATATCCAAATTAATTTCTTCTTCATATTTTAACATATAAAACTCGTATTATTTCACTTCATAAACAAATTTTTTACCATGATCACTAATTGATTAACCTTGTTTTGATTTATTATCACCACTGAACAATTATTAAATTTTACAAAAAGTATTATTTTCCTTCATTATTGATGACCACTATTATTTTATTTTAAAAGAATAAATTTACATGTCTTTCCTCAATTTTTTCTTCTATATAAACCCACTTGATGAATCTCCACCCCACCACCACCACTACTATCATTAACATTTATTATATGATAGTTCATGGTAAAATGAACAATTACTTTATTATACAATCATTTAAATGTAATTATACAATTATATTTTCCAGTGTGTTTTTTAATATCAAATTTTATTGGTGGTAATATTAACAAACATAACCTCAATATATTAATTTGAAATTTAAATATCATCATATTCATGGAACTCCTTTTTAGTTTTAAAATTTTATATGACTATTAATGTAACTTAATTTTAATTCATAATTAGTCATTTTAAATAATAACTATTCTTAAAATTATACATGATATACAAATTATTTAGGCAATCCACTTGAAATGATTTAAAACTATGATTATAAAATAATATTTTTGTTTCATCAAACATATTTTGAAAATTTTGGTATTTCTTGTTAACAACCAAAAAATATTTAAGAGTTCTTCCAAAATTTATTATTGATGTCACATATTCCTTTACATAACAATAATTTTTCTCTTACATTTTCTCATTCATGTTAATATCACAAAGGATGTCAATTACTCTGAATTAGGATTGAAAAAAATTAATATCTGATTACCTTACACTAAAATTGACTTCATTATCAGTCTATAGTTTATCTAAACTCTATTTTAGGTCTTACATAACAATGATTATGAAACTTTATAATTTAAAAAAAAAATTCATGAAAATTTTTCACTCTGGAACATCATTATAAATATTATTCCTATCAACTTCATTCATCACTCTAACATCCAAAATATTACTAAACCATATATTAGGGTATTAATAATATTAATAACTAATCATAACAAATATGATACTATGATATTGTTAAAATGAATAACTTTTTCATATAAGTGGGAACACCTTATTATTAATTGATTTTATTTTGTCTGTTACTAAAATAAAAAAAAAATTCATCTTATCATTATCCTGATACAACATATCAAATAAAAAATAAATATATATTTTGAAAGAATCTTAAATCACACATATATAAACTAAATATTCCTCTATTGATGATATAAAAAATGACTCATTAAAGGTGAATCAGGGAATGTTGTTTTTCTATTATTTATCATTCCTTTTATCAAGAATTGGTAATTGATCAAATTAAATTTAAATCATTCTTAAATGTGTTGAGTATGTAACTAAAAAAGATGAAGTATTATGAATTAATTACTATATTAAGTGATAAAGTATGAAAAGATAAATTTGTAAAATAAACTTTAAATACCATTCTCTACATAAGGAACTAGAATAATTTTTCAAATAAAAATGAGAATCGTGTGATACTTTACAGAAGAAAATATAATATAAACATAAATTATTCATTTTGATGCACAAATATTGTATTATAAGAGGAATTTAATCAGAAATTATTATCTTCATTGACCACTTAATCAACATAGTAATATTTTTTCTATTAAATGAATCAAAAGTACTTCAAAGTGAAAACATGAGAGAACTAATTACAAACATTCTAAACCAATAATGTTCATTGAATCATTCTATATAAAAAATTTATACTTCTTAATTCTTTATTTTCTAATCATAACATTAGATATGATGTTAATATATGAAAAATTATTTCAATATTGAGAAATATAACTTCATATCTCAATTATATTACATGGGTTTTTTCACTTCCTATTTACACCATAAAACATTCCTAACCTTTCTCATAACCTTTTTCAACTTCTCTCACATTAAATTGGTGAATATTATCAAATATATAAATGAATTTTGGAATCTAAAACATTATATAATAAACTATTGATCCTTCAAGAGTTTCCAAAATTAGTAAACTAAAATAATAATAAAGTAATCTAAAATTATAAAAAAAATACAAAATAGAGTGATTCATTATTGTTGGTTTTTTCATTACCATTTCTATTTCATTTAGATCAGGTTAGAAATTAAAATTTTTAATAAATGTAGAAAATAATTATTTAAACAAACTATAAATTAAGATTTAATTTATAAATGTTTTAATAAAAGTTCTCTATTCAAAATTTCTATATCTCACCCATGATTTTCTCAACTTTTGGAAAGTAATATAACAATTTAATTAAAAACAAATTTTTATGATTATCGTATGATCTGGTTTGATTTTTAACTAGATTTTTTTAATATCCATACAAAAACAAATAGTATTTTGAATTAAAATACAATACATTGATAAATTTAACTATTATTAATCTTATTAAAATACAATAATTTATTTGATATACCATACCATTACATGGATTCTTTTACATTGGTAAAAATTCCCATCTACCATTTTCTTTATATAAAATCATTTAGAGTACATTTTAGTACTTCTCTAACTTTACTATGAAACTACCCTAAAAAAATATGTAAAAATATGTGTATAAGACAAAAATAAATCATTACATACCATATATAAATGAAACAATAAAATTACAGGAATATATTCCTTGATTTTAAATTCCATGTTCATAAAACATGATGTGATGGCCTCAAAATATCAAATTACACAAAAGAGGGGTATGGAATTAAATGCATATAATATTTAATCCCATTAAATTATAAAACATATTTCCCAACATTAAGGTTTTTAATTGATTTATCATTAATATATAATATAAAAAACAACGTAAATGGAATGTTATAATATATTTAATTAAATGTTTGGGTTACCGAGATAATTATAATGGTATACTCAACAAACACCCAATGTAGTCTTTGAAATTTCCATCAAGTGAATTTAATAAGTGGAATTTTATATTTGATTGAATAAGTCTAACACATAGTCCATTAAAATATTCTTCAATAAGGATCTTTTTACTAGAGGAATTAGAAATTTATTTATCCCACACATAGTATAATGTACCATATATAATGGGATTATATTATTATTCAATTACATTTTTTCTTATATAGCTCATAAATTTAATCCTTATAAGATAATGTCAAGGTTTATAGTACCCCCATTTTCAGGTATGTAACCCCTACATATTTATTTTCTTGGTTAAAAGTTTACGAGCTATAAATGGGAGAGTTAAGAGAATTTTGGAAGTAGTTTTGGGAAAAAATGGAAGTCACATTAGTAGCACATGGTTTGCCTAACTGTGCGGTCAAACCATGTGCAATGGTACTCTTGAGGTAGTAGCTTCATCATGGTTGTATCATGGTTAGGGATACTACGCGATGAAGTTGTGTGAGGGTCTTCCTAGGAATTATATAATGCATAGTTAATGCATAGATTTTATAACCGTGTGAACTAACTATGCGAATGGTTTAAGTGAGATCCTAAAAAAGTGGATCTCAGACATTTTTTTTCTAAGTGGATAGTTTTTTATACAAATAGGTAGTAACTGTGGATGTTTCTTCTCCTAAGGCCAAAAAAGGTCCTCCCATCAATCCAAAGGTGATCCAAAGGCTTCCCTTGGTGAATCGAAGCCAAATTCTTGAGGTATGTGATCATTCTTCATTTTTCATGATCAATTTCTTATATCATCATAGATCTAATTCTCAAAGTCTATTTTTTTCATACATCTACACCCTTTAAAGGTAGATATAGGTGTGTGTATTCCAAATATTATGATATTTGGTCCTAATGTTTCTAAGAGAAGATATATAAGGTTGTTTCTTGGTTAATCGAACAAATTTTCTTGTGTATTCTTCATTCTTTGGGGTTTTCGTCCAAACCATCGAGGTAGGAGGATTCTATCTCAACTCCATATAATATAACTTATTTTAATCATTTAAAATTTAATGTGTGGGGTTGAATTGATTTTTATTTTGTTTTCAAACACTTGTTGGAAACCGTTTTGAGTGATGGTTGTGAAATCTGGAAAATTTGGGGTTTGAGAAATGTTCTTTTGATATTGGTTTTAAAATATGGATTTTAAATTCGGTTTTTATTTGGATTTTTGGAACATTACTTGGATTAGATTTTTTCAATAAAAGGGAATTCTTTATTGAAGCGTAATGTTTCTTTTAAATTGTTTGTGATTTATTTTTTAATTAATGTATAGTTTTTTTGAAGTAGTTTGTTTTGGTAAGGGAAATATTATGGATAAATGATGTGGGTTTGACTTCATACATAATATTCCCTTAAAAAGGGATGTGTTCCATTGGGATACAAGGAACATGACCCTAGATATGGGGCATGTTTCATTGGGACACAAGGTAATTGGACGAGAGACCGCTCATGAGTATAGAATGGTCAAATGAAACATGCATGTGTCTATGTTGTGAACAATAAAATGGGTATAAAAACTGATATAAAGAATTTGATTTAATATTTGATTAATTATTTTTTTGGGAAAATAACTTTCTAGAAATTTTTTTCATTTCATTTGGTTGTAAATTATTTTCAGAACTTCTTTATATTTCATTATAAACTGTTTTGCTAAATTGTTTTATATAAACTATTTTATATAAATGCAGGTAATTTTTTCTATCCTACTTTCATGAGTAGGGAAGACATTGGGGACAACATAATGAGTTTTATACTCACCCCTACTTAATAAATTTGGTGGTTTTGCAGATTTTATCTTACGGGACATGGGAAATGGTTACATTTCACATGTTTCTTAGGACTACCTCATGACATTTGGGCTATTCGGTGATTGTGGAGTGTAGAGTATTGTGTCCTCTTGGGATTCTTGCCTTTTTTCTACTATTTACTTTGAGACTATTTTGGTCTTCCATTGTTTCATACATTAAAATGGTTTTGAGATACATGAATTTGTTTAGTTGTCTTTCTTTTGTTCATACATCATGTAGTAAACTGTTTAGTTATGTGTTGTTGGTTTATTGGTTTATTTATTAAAGGTCAAATTTTCCCCCACTTGTAATTGAAACCCTATGACCTTTATTTAAAGCCTTTGGCTAATTGGTGATGTTGTTTAAGGACACATAATTACTTATTGTTCTCTCAAGACAATGATAATTAGCAGGTCATTACAAATGGTATTAGTTTGGTCCTTCCTTTATGGAATAAATGTTATGATCTTGTTCATTCCTTTCCTAACATGTAGTTATCAATGTTTCTGGTCTTGGAGTTCAAATATCATTATCATGGATTTATCTAAAGAGATGAGGATGACAAGAATTGTAGAGTAATGACATCCCACTAAAATTTCATCTTTCATCTCTACTAATGAATTATGATTTTGTGCATGGTGTAAAGTTTTGAAAATGTAGAATTTTTTTAAATGATTAATTTTTAATCAAGGATATTTGGTGTATTTTGAAAATGGATTGGTATTCAGAAGCATGAATGAACATTTCAAATAAAAATTGGAATAGAAAAGGTCCTTTTGGAAAATAATATTATCATAGTTGGTGTGATAAAATATTAAATGATATGCTATCACTAGTGCAGAAAACATTATTTACGTCGGTTATTTTTCATTTTTTACGTCGGGTTTTAGCCGACGTTAATACAGAAGACATTATAAATAAAGTCTTTTATGTCGGTTATTTAAAACCCGACGTAACATACATAACATCGCGGTGTTTATCACGTCGGTTAATTAATAACCGATGTGAAAAAACCCAGGGGGCGGGGATTATAACGTCCGTTATTCTATAACCGCCGTGATAAACCCGGGGGGCTTTGTCACGTCGGTTATACAATAACAGACGTCATAAACACGCACATGTGACTTTATCACGTCGGTTATTGAATAACCAATGTGATAAAATCCCGGGCTATGGTTTATCACATCCGTTATTAAATAACCGATGTGCTAAACCAGTCCCGGGAGGGGTTTATCACGTCGATTAATCAACATCTAACGTGATAAAAATCCTGGTAAATGGTTTATCACATTGGTTATTAAATAACTGACGTGATAAACCAGTTACGGGATGGGTTTATCACGTCGGTTAATCAATAACTGACGTGATAAAAGGCCTCGGAAGTGGTTTATCACGTCAGTTATTAAATAACTGACGTGATAAACCATTTACCAGGCTGTTTATCACGTCTGTTATTGATTAACCGACGTGATAAAGAATTTCCCAGGTCATTTATTACATCGTTTATTACATAACTGACGTGATAAACCATGCCACAGATGTTTATCATGGCAGTTATGAAAAAAACCGACGCGATAAACACTTCTCGATTTCTTTATCACGTCGGTTATAAAATAACCGACGTGAAATACAAAGTTTTTTTTAAAAAAAATCCACTACAGTCCTCTGCTCTCCCCCAAAATCAACCAGAAACCAAATCAATAATTCTTACCACAAAAACAGAAGATCAAAACATTAACTAAAGAAAATTTAAGCATTTACATTGATAACATATAAAACTTACCCACTTGATAGCCCCCACCCTCATGTATACCCCCTGTACAACCCTCCCCCACCCTATTGGAGCTCCCACCACACCCCTAGACTGCCCCCCGACCCCCTGGATAGCCCCAAACACCCCTCGACAACCCCCCCACCCTTCTAAACAGCACCCCCTCACCCCTCACCCCACTTGACAGCCCCCACCACACCCCTAGACAGCTCCCCGACCCCCTGGACAACCCTAAAAACCCCTCGACAATACCCCCACCCTCCTGAACATCACCTCCTCACCCCATTTGACATCCCCCACCCCATTGGAGCCCCCACCACACCCTTGGACTACCCCCACCACACCCCTGGACAGCCCCCACCCCATTAGAGCCCCCCCCCCCCCCATTGGAGCCCCCACCCCATTGGAGCCCCCACCACACCCTTGAACAGCACCACCTCACCCCCTCACCCCACGTGTATAATGATTAAATAAAATTCAAATATTATGGAAAACTTTAAGAGGAAATCTTACCAGTTCAAAATTCACAACTGTCCCAGTTTTTATTATTTCATACATAAATCTTATCATATAATATCCGCATTCGATGACGCCTTGTTGTTCATGAAAATTCTATTTGAATGAGTGTAAATTCAATATATTATTTTAATTTAATAAATCAAAAACTACAAATTATAAATTGATATTTACCTTCGCATTTACATATTTGATCCTTGCATTCCTTTTCTTTGTGTTTTTTTCAAAAGTAGACCCATGCCCTGTCAGAAAATAATACTAATGGGGTAAATTTTAAATTCATTATAATATATAAAACTATTGAGAAATTGAAACTTACTTTTCCAATATATTTTTAAAACATTCCTGCACATCATCATTGACAGCGAATATCCAATAATGTGCTTTCTCCCTTGGGAAAAAACCCCTAACATCCAATGATCACTTATAAAAGGAAATTTATCGTTAGTGGTTTTTTATGTTAAAAGATAATTAACTCTTTGAGAGAGATGTGTTTTATACCTCTCACAAAAAGGCATCATCCAACATTGTGTGACTATATTCTTTTCAAATCTTTCAGCAATATAATGCATTCATTGTTCCTCATCCAATGTACATGCTTCAGGGGAAATCAATTGCGGGTCCATGAATCCATATACAACTGTCAGCTCATTCCTCTCACAAATTTTATAAATATACCTAATACAAAACAGACATAAGTATACATTTTTAATAATTATAACGCAGTGAAAAGGTGTTAAGACTTAAATGGAAAAAATTAGCACCACGTTGATACCCAACATATCTCCAGTAACAAGCTCCATGATATCAGTTTTCATAATCCCCACATTTATTTCACATCCACAAACATGAGCTTCCATTGGAAACTCATAATGATCCGCCAACAAATATGAATATCTTGACAATCTGTCAAGACTAATGGATTCTGTATCTGATGTCATAGCGATTTGTCTTTGTTGTTGTCTATACAGTATTTCTTTACCTTTGAAGTATTCTTGTAAAAATAAATTGAAAAATTTATTATTTTTCAAATGTTGAAACAAATTTAATAAAAAAATAAAATAAAATATATAACATTCATACCTCTATGGTAATGAGTCGAAGAAGTCTAAATGGCCAAATTAAAAAATGGCCAATACTATGTCTAACCGTCGCCACCTCATCTGTAGGTAATGGTACCCGAGCTGATCTATCTATAATATCCTGTACAGTGACCCTCAGATTCTCTACCTCTAATTTTTGATGATGAAATATATCTCCTATACAATATACCAACCCATATGCTACTATATGCTGTTGAGAATCATCAATATACAACTCGCAATAAGTAGGAAGCTGCGGTGGAGGAGTAGGAAAAAAATGGGGTCATAAGGTTGAGTTAGGGGAGTGGGGTCTACTGGCGGAGGTGGAGGATAAATAATGGGGTATGTAGGGGGAGGTGGAGGAGTGGGAGCTGCAGTCTGAAATAGTCTTTGCATGTCTGCAAACATAGACTACACTGATGCTCTAATCTTGTCCTCCATCATCGCATTAATATTATGAACTTTAGACTCCAAGGAATAAATTTTTTTCTATAAGCCCCCTCAATGATTGAAGTTATAGAACGTGGAAACACTTTTCTTACCGATACACCTGTCGGATATCCTCTTACACAACCAGGACGTTCGGGCCTTCCCAATGATACAAATAAAATATCTTCCCTCCCAGTAGCTATAAATGTCCCCTGTGTACTCTGCTCCTCAAGAGAGTCCTGTATTAATTAATTGAGCATTTCTATAATTATTGAAATTATATGGAGAAAATGGTTAACATAAATAAATAAAATATATGTCTTACAATCCTCTTAGATGCGATTCTTGATTCATCCAAAAGATATTTCCCTTTTATTTCCTTCCGAGATCTCTTCCATTTTTCATGTCTAGATGGAGGGGATGGAGGGGCCACCTCTCCAGAGATTGAAGACTCAGCTCTTAGTTGTTGAAATTTTTCCGCCATCTTTTGTTCTTCCAATAATGCATACCCTCCCCGAGATAAACTATGAGGGTTTACATTTTTAGATTGGATCTCCTGATGATAATTCCTTGTTTGCTATAAATTAAGAATATGAAATCATTAACAAAACGTTAATAAGATCATTTATATAAGAAAACTTATAAAATTTTACACTACCATTACCAAAAATGACTCTTTTCTTCTACTTTCAAAAAACTGTCTCCATGTGTCTTCATCTATAAAGGGATATATACGACATGGATTGTCCTGAATCCTATGACCATAAATGAAATCAGATGAGAGGTTTGATTTGAAATCCCCCCATCTCTTGGAAGCCAGCGATAAGGATTTCTTCCTGACTCCTCTACTGTCAGGAATATCAAATGTCATCTGATAAAGAAAGGGTTAAACATATTATATATACTAGAAAAATTTAAATAATATTCAAACAATAGAAAAAGATCTTACCAAAATCGTCTCCCATAACTGAGAGATTATCGCTTTATCCACACTTCTCCAGTCATTATACAGAATTCTTACATTTCTCTTAGCCTGAGTTTCTACAAAACTCTTAAAATCTTTTGCATTTGGACCTCTAGGAATATCATCATCATCAAACTCAACGACTATCCTCTGATCCTACACACGGGCAAATGATAATTTTGGTAAATGTGTGCACCCACATTTACCAACCTTTATACTCTTTTTTCTAATAGGAGCATGTGAATGTTCCTCCCCAGAGGTATGACCAACATTCTCATCTCTAGAATCATGTGGTTGATCAAATGAATGATCTGTCATTATCCTTCAAATCAAAAAAACAAACGTTAGTTCAAAAATATACAAATTCAAATATTTTAATACTATTGTAATCAGAAAATAGAAATGTGTACTAAGTTACGTAATAGTAAACATTGGTAATATGGTAAGCATGTTAAACAATGGTAAAGATGGTAAAGATGGTAAAGATGGTAAAGATGGTCAAGATGGTAAACATGGTAAACATGGTAAACATGGTAAACATGGTAAAGTAATTGTCACTGAACAAAAATAATAGATATATAATTCATGTAATGGTAAACATGATAAAGTAAACTAAACAATCTTAAAACAAACAAAAACTTATACTTATTCTGTTTTAAAACATGTTTTAATAAATAAAAAACTTACAACATCTAACATTTATGAAAAAAATAAATGTAAACAAGAAATAAACATATGTTACCTGTAATTTTAGGAACGTACAAATGGATTGTTTTCCCAAATTCCTTCATTGTGATCATTCCTTATGGAACAAACCATGTCTTCAATATGCTCATCATTATGTTCTATTAATCTTTCCATGGAAGTAGGGATCTCATATAAATCAGCATCTTCATCAACTTCATCCTCACAAACATATTCTTTTTTCCCTTGTAAAACAATAGCCCACTGCATATCTGATTGATCTACTACATAGAAATTTTTTTTTGCATGTGTTGCCATTATAAAAGAATCAGTTGGGTCTTCCAATATATTCAGATTAACAAGTGTCATTCCAAATTCATCGTGTCTGACACTGTTGTTACCGATAAACCATTTACAGTTAAAGACAGGAAATTTAATTTTAAATTAATCAACCTCCCATATGTCTTCAATCACTCCATAATATGCACTTGATAAAGAAATTGGGTTTTTGTCCTTAGAACTCGAAAAATGCCTTGCTTCTGTAAACACCAATACACAACTATTCTGAACTGCACTTTTGTTGTCCTGAGCTTTCGTATGAAATGTATAGCCATTAATGTCATAACCAGACCATGTTATCACATTTAAAAATGGACCACCCAGTATCCGTTTTAATGTCTCTGATACATCTGATCTACCATGAAAAGTCTTTTTAATCCATGAGAAAAAAGTTTTGTTGTGCTCATTCAAAATCCACATTTCTTTCTTCTTTGGATGACATTGTTTCAACTCATTAATATGCAATGTGATATACGGTTGAGCATCAACTATGTTATTCAAGATGTATGATTCTAACATCTTCATCTATTCAGCTGACAATGATTTGACTTTCAATCCACGAATCCACTTTCCCTCATTATTAACTCGTTCATGGTGAGATGGAAGCAAACCTATGTGTTGAGCTGCAGCCAAGTAGCTCGTACAAAACTCTGCTACCTCCTCAGAAATATACTTTTCAATAATGGAGTCTTCAGGTCGATATGGATTTTTAACATACCCCTTTAGTATTTTCAAATACCTTTAAAAAGGATACATCCAACGAAGATATATAGGTCCACAAAGCGTTATTTCTCGAACCAGATGAATCATTAAATGCACCATTATATCAAAAAAATTTGGAGGAAAACACATTTCCAATTGACAAAGTATAAAAATTACATCCTTTTCCAAAATGTTCAAAGCATTCACATCAATCTCCTTGTTACAAATTGAATTGAAAAAATAACACAACTTCATCGTAGTCTTGCTGACATGAATGGGCAATATTCCACAAAATGAAACTGGTAGAATTTGTTGCATCATGATGTGACAATCATGTGATTTCATACCTATCAACTTAAAGTCCTTCAATGAGAATTTTTTTTTTACATTTGAAGAATAACCTAGAGGCACTTTGATAGCATGATGACGCTGACAAAAGCTAATTTTCTCCCTCTTCGATAATGTATGACAAGCCGGGGGAAGAAATGTTTGTCTTCCTTTAGAAGTGGGAGCTAACTCCAAACGTATTCCCATTGATAGTAAGTCTAATCTTGCATTCAACCAATATTTAGTCTTTCCATTAATATCTAACATTGTTCCAATCAAACCATCACATATATTCTTATCCACATGCATGACATGAATATTATGTTTAACTTCATGATACCTCTAATATGGTAGCTCAAAAAATATTGACCTTTTCTTCCAAATATGTCTATCATTACCAGATTTCTGTGTCTTTCCCAATGTCACATCACGGTTTTTCACCCTCTCAAAATATAGATCTGGTGATAAAGGTTTTGGAGCAGTATCAAATTCATGTGAGCCATTGAATGCCTTTTTTAGTCTTCTATAAGGGTGATCCATAGGCAAAAACTTTCGATGACCCATGTACATTGTTTTCCTCCCATGATGCAATTGACAATATGACGTCTGTTGTTCGCAAATTGGACATGCTTTATGCCCTTTAACACTATATCCAGACAAATTTCCATACAATGGGAAGTCATTTATATTGAATAGAAGCACTGCATGCAGATGAAAATATTCCATTTTTTAAGAATCATACACCCTAATACCATCAGCCCATAACAGTTTCAAATCATCAATAAACGGTGACAAGTAAACATAAATATCATCACCGGGTTTCTTTGGACCAGAGATCATTATACTCAACATGACATATTTGTGCTTCATACAAACTTCAAGAGAGATGTTGTAAATTACTAATAAAACAGGCCATGAACTATGTGTGCTATTGAGGGTTTGGTATGGATTCATTCCATATTTGCATAACCCTAATCTGAGATTTCTTATTTCATTGCCAAATGTAGAGTACTGCGCATCAATTATCTTCCATTGTGGACAATCAGCTGGATGGCGTATTTTTCCATCACATACCCACTCATCAGCATGCCATCTTAACCTTTTTGCATCATGTGAATTAGAAAATAAACGTTTGAAATGATGAATTATAGGAAGATACCAAAATACCTTTGCAGGGAGCTTTGTAATCTCTACATCATCCTGTGATTTCTCTTTCACCTTATACCGTGATGTCCCACATTTAGGACACTTTGAAAGAAATTCATATTCCTTCTTATATATAATGCAATCATTCAGACAGGCATGTATTTTCTTGTATACCAATCCCATCGGGAATAATATTTTCTTGGCCTTGTAATGTGAATCTAGAAGATCGTTATCTTTTGGAAGAATGTCTTTCATCAATTGTAGAAGCTCTGTAAAACTTATATCACTCCATCCATGTTTCGCCTTCAGGTTAATCACTCTTAACACCGTCGACAAAACCGTAAAATCTATACAACCAGGATATAATGGATTTTAGCATCACCATATAGACGTGCAACTGTCAGTTCTATGTCAATTTGTTCTGCTACAATATCGCGAATCATTTCTTCAATTCCATCAGAGTTACCATCTTGTGAATCATAATCATCAGTGACATTTTGTCCATTTTCTCCATGCCAAATCCAAGGGCTGTAACTCGGATTAAAACCATGACATATCAGATGATCTTTTATCTCTCTACTTTTCAACTTCATCATATTCAAACATTTCAGACATGGAAAGCAAAAAAATGTCACTACTTGGAACATTTCATTTAGAAAATTCCAAAAAGGCATCAACACCTTCCTTATATTCATTTCTGATTCGATGTGCCATAATCCAAATTTGACTCATTATTACCTATAACAAATATCAAAAATATATTTTTTTTAAGATAACACAAATATAAGTATATATGAAAAAAATCATAATTTGAATGTAAAACAATTTTGAAATATAAAACAAATCTATGTGTATTTAAAAAAATATGCTTGAATATTATTATTAAAAGAAAATATAGTTAGATATAATAGTTTTAAATTCCATTGAATAAAAGAAAACCATGGCGCCTACAAGGTTGATAGAAAAATGGAAGGAATGGAGTAAACTTGAGAATAAAATCATATTTAAAATAAAAACATAGATGGAGAAAATCACAATGTAAATCCAAACACCCCTGGACACCCCCCAACCCTCTAGACAGCCCCCACCCCCCGGACAACCCCCAAAACCCTCTGGACAGGCCTCCACCCCCTTGGATAGCACCTCACACCCACCCACCCCCAGGACGCCCCAACCCTCTCGACAAACCCCAACCCCCTGGACAGCCCCCCCCCCCCCTAGACAACACCCCCACCCCTCCTGGACACCACCTCCACCCCCTACCCCATTGGACACCCCGCTGGACACCCCCCAACATTTAGACAGCCCCCCCCCCCCCTGGACAGCACCCCACCCCTCCAGACAGTACCCCCACCCCTCCTGGACACCACCCCCACCCCGACCCCCTTGGACACCCCCCTGGACACCCCCAACCCTCTGGACAGCCCCCGACCCCCCTGACAACCCACAAAACCCTCTGGACAGGCCTCCACCCCCTTGGACAGCCCACCACACCCACCCACCCCCTTGGACACCCCCTGGACACCCCCCAACTCTCTGGACAACCCCCACCCCCCGGACAACCCCCCAAACAATGGTTTACATATAAAACTAGGGATGATGAACAAAGAAAAACACATGCATTTAATATATACTTCAGCATGAAATAGATGGAATTAAATATTATTAAATATGGCTACTTAAATGATTGTATGATAATTAAAAATAATCATTGACATTCAATTAGTCAAATGATCACAAGTTTCTCGATAACTAATATCATAATTTATTTTATCAAAAAAGTCACACAAAATAGTCCACAAACATGTTTCACACCAACATCACAATTTAATAATACAATTCCTCAATTTATAAAACATTATGAAAATGTTTGAAATCTTAAATCAACTCTTTACCTTTCAAAAACCCTTATTAGGTGAATAACATCGCCAAAATATTACATTTCCACCATTTTATCACTTTTGTTAACTCACTAAATCATTTTCAATTTTCATAAAACAATCCCATGAGGAACAACCATGTTTTGCACACAAAAGACATTCCAAAACCCCCATTCAAGAAAAAAATCACACCAATACAAATTGAATATATAAATTTCAGCTCAATAAACATTTATTAAACCACCCCCATATTTTAATAATTTACCGAAAATAATGTCACAAACAATACACATGAAAAACCAACTTTTTCATAAAACACCTTCAAGAAGTGTGACAAGGTTTTACCCATAACACCCATTCAAAACCCCCCTTTTGAGGCCCACATGACAACAAAGAATTAAAAAAGCATAAGTGTATTCCCCTTTCAAAATTAATGAATCACTTTCATAGGTTATAAAATACACCCAAATATTAACCTAAGAGTCACACATTAAAATAACCCAATTTCAAGAAAAAATGAATATATAAAATTAAATGCATATCCAAATCCATCAAAAAAAAATTTGGGACCACAAAAAATATACGATTTAGGAAAAACGAATGAAAAAAAAGCATACAAAAATATAGTGTTGCGAGTTGAAGGCTTTCATGAAATAGGGGTTTTGGAAGGCCTTTTGTGTTGCGAGTTGAAAGCACACAAAACAAGTTGAGATGATAGATCCATGAAAAAAAGCACACAAAAATCGAACCAGTTGAAAGCACACAAAACGAACGAAAATAAGAACACAAAAATTGCAAAACATAAATATAGACTATTCGGAAAAAAAATGAATGAAATAAATTCGTGGAAGGATTACATGAGTGTTGCGAGTTGAGATGATAGATCTGAGGAGAGTAAAGATGATAAATGTTGTAGACAAAACAAGTTTAACACTGCGAGATCGACACCCCAATTAGGGTTTATCACGCGAGAGAGGCGAGTTGTCGGACTGTCGAACGAAAATTCCTAATTGACAAACCTTGGGGGTTGTTAATTTTTTAAATGTTTTTATAACATCGGTTATTTAATAACCGACGTTATAAAATGTTTTTTTACATTTATAATGTCGGTTATTATAATAACTGACGTTATAAATGTATCAGATACGGATTTTTTTTATGTTGGATATTTTATATCCGACGTAAAAAAAAGTTCTTTACGTCAGTTATTCTATAACGGACGTAAAAAAGACATCAAAAATCACAGTTTTTTACGTCAGTTATAACATAACCGATGTAAAAAACACAAAGATATCTCATTTTTTACTTTGGTTATGAAATAACCGACATAAAAAACCCCCGCTCTTTGGTTTTTTAGGTTGGTTATAAAATAACTGATGTAAAAAATGCGTAGATATCTCGTTTTTACGTCGGTTATCAAATAACCGATGTAAAAAACCCCACATGCTTTGTTTTTTTACGTCGGTTATTTTATAACCGACGTTAAAAATCCCCAACACTTTGGTTTTTTACGTCTGTTCTTTTATAACCGATGTTAAAAATCTACTCACCACATTTGTTACATCGGTTATAAAATAACCGACGTAAAAAACCACATTTCACAGATTATCACGTCGGTTATATATAACTGACGTCAAAAATGGTGACGTAAATAATATTTTCTGCACTAGTGTATCAGTTTCTAGAGAGTGAGATTGATTGAGTGTGTTGTTGATTTAGAAAATGTCACATGATATGCATCCTCAAAACCTACCTGATGAAGCTATAGAAAATGTGGTTGTGCCTTAACCACAAGTGAATCTAGAGCTGGTTCGGAGTATTGTCCAATATTTTCAATCTATGGATACAGGGAACCGAAGGAATGAGCCAAGGCATGCAGAACATACCATCTAGTTCATAAAGCTAAATCCACCTATGTTTTGGGCTGATGTGGAACCTAAAAAGTTGGAGGGGTGTCTATATAGGATGAATCATATTTTGGGTATCATCGGCACACCGGTGGAGCTAATGGTCAATCTAGAAAAGTATATACTTGAGGATCTTTCATGATAGTGGTGAGATTTAGTAGTTCATTCTAAATTGGATGATGACCTGACATTGGTGGAATTTTATGAATTGTTCCACAGACAATTATATCCTCAAACATTCATGATCTAAAAAATGATAGACATTTTTAGCCTGAAACTAGAGAGTCTCTCTGTCATAGAGAATGCTGCTAAATTCGGGAATTTAGTGATATTTTCACCTGATTTTATGGCATGTGCATCCTTAAAGGCATGCATCTTCAAATTGGCGCTATGGTAGAAGATTATTCCAAATATTTTAGTACTCTATATTACTGATTATATAGAGATTGTGAAAAGGGAGACAATGGTTGAAGTTGATATCACGGGGTCAATGGGAGGAGGTTTAATGATACCTAAAGGAAATGGATGGAACTCAAATACTTTGAACTAGGGGAAAAAGGACACTTTTTTCCAAGGTAGATGTGGAAATCAGAATCTGAAGGTTGGATCAGGGGACCTTCCTCCATGAACCTAGAGCAAATAAGGTCTATTTCAATGTGGATATCTTAACTACATAAAGTGAGAGTGTTCAGAAAAACCTTGATCATTCCATAATAGGAAGAATATGGGGCACCGTCTGGGCTATTGTCGTAGTGCTCCAAGGTCCGATGCTCCAGACACTTCTCCAATGTCACAAGAAACATATGATTCTATAGGGAGAGGACAATAGAATTAGTCTCATTATCATATTAGAGATAGAAATGGTAATTCTATAAATAACATGACTCTTCAACCAAGACAATCTCAGCAAGGCATCATTGAGAACTGTGCATCAATGAAGACATTGTATGGATCTTAGAAGATGATTATCAAAAATCATGCTACACCATCTAGGGTGAGAGGTGAAATTAGGTTGATTTCTACCAATGTTAGTGTGCTCTTCAATATTGGAGAATCACATTATTTCATTGTACTCATGCGGTTTATTTTTTATGTTTAAAGCTAGAAATGATGCTTTCTATTTTAAAACTACAAAATCCTCTAGGTCAAATAGAATGTAAAGCCTTTGTGTGAAGATAATGTGTTATAATTATTATGGAAGTTGACCTAAAATGGTACATCTCAATGTTTCACATGGATTTATATGATGTAATATGGGGTATGTATTGGTTGAAAACGTTTAATGCTCACATCAACTATTTTAGGAGAATAATTAGTTTCCTGACTGAGGATGACATTGAGAATCTCTTCAATGGAATGAGAATTGTAAAGAAAGGTGAAAAGAGCATATTGGAACAAATTTTGGGAACAATAATTTTTTTTGTTTTGACATTGAAATTAATGGATGAGATCATGGGAAATAGTTTTCCAGTGAGTGTGGATCAATTTCCCAATGTATTTCCCAAGAAAAAATCATGGTTACCACTTATAAGGGGAGTGGAGTTTACGATCGATCTCCATCCAGGGAAAATTATTTATTCCCTTGCATATTATAGGATGGAACAAACATATTTAATGTAATTTAAAGAGAAGTTGGGGTATTTGGAAAGAAAGGGTTTCATTTGACCAAGTATATCCTAGTGGACAACACTAGTTTTGTTCGTGAAGAAAGCATATGGATATTTTTGGATATGTGTTGATTATCATATGCAAAACCAAGTTATGATAAATAAAAGATATCCAATTACATGCATTGATATTATGTTTGATCAATTAAGGTGAGATTAGTGGTTCTCTAATATTGAAATGTGATCTTGATATCACCAATTGTGAGTTCAAAAAGAAGAATTTCAAATACAAATTTCATAAGAAGATATGGACACTATGAATATGTAGTTATGTCTTTTGGACAAATGAATTCACAATTGGTCATTATTGCATGGATGAATTGGATATTTCATAATAATCTGAATTTATATGTGGTGGTGTTTATGGATGACATCTTGGTGTATTCAATTACTAGGTCTGGTCGTTAGGAGGACCTGGAAATAGTGAAAAAAATCTTGAGAGGTCGTTGTTTCTATGAAAAATAATAAAAGTGTGATTATTGGATACAAGAAGTATGGTTTCTTTTCCATTTCATTGCTGAAAAATATGATTCTATTGATCCTAATAACAAATAAGTGGTTATATCCTGGTAACCAATGATGAATGTCTTTGAGAAACAAATTTCTCTTAGTCTAGCTTGTCACTAACAACACTTTGTCCATGATTCTTCTTTTCTAGCTCCACTAATCAATACAATAACAATTAGAAATATTCTATTCTATTAGACATAGGAATGGTAGAAGTCTTTCTTGGAGAAGAAAGTTTATCCTGCACTGGCACTTATCTTGATTTTTCCAGAATCAGGATAGGGGTATATGTTATACTGTGATGATTCAAGATCAGGGTTGGGTTGTGTTCTCAGGAAAGGAGACCATGTGGTTGATTATGGTTCAAGGAAGTCGATGTTTCATGTGATTAATTACCCAATATATTATTTGTAGTTAGCTATAGTTTTTCAAGCTTTCAAAATATTAAGAAACTGCCTATTTGCTGAGAAATTCAATGTGTTCACAGACCACAAAATCATGAAACACATTTTCTCATAGCGAGATTTTAATCCGAGGTAAAGGATACTGATGGAATACAAATAAATGTTTGAAATTTACTTGATGTACACACTGGGGAAAGGAAATTAAGTTGTGGATTCCTTGAAAAAAATTTAATATACTCAATTGGTGAAAGAATATTATGATAAATGGGAGTTGATGTCAGTCCTAGAAAAAATGCATGTGGAATATGAATATTGAGGTGATGTTGCAGTTTTATTTCATCTACACTTGTTCCTAATTAGGTAATAATGGTCAAAGAGGAACAAACATCAGATGTAGAATTTCTAGTTATGAGGTCAAAACTAAATGGTGGGAAGATCATTGAGGGCTGGAAACATGATGGGAGTTCAGTTTTTTGTTTCATAGATCAGATGGTTATACCTATGGCTTGTCATGAAAAACACTTTTATTCTCACCACCATTCACGATTGGCAGTAAATCCAGTTACATATAAGATGTATAAATTGATAAAGTTGCAGTTTTGGTGGAGCAACATGAAATGGAAGGTTGTAGAGTTCATCTCACTGTGTTTAACTTGTCAAAAGGATGAAGAAGAACATAAGAGACTTTTGGGAATGTTATAGTCATTACCTATCCTAGTGTGGAAATCTGAGTACAATGTTAGGGATTGTTTATAGGTCCTCCACGAATGGTCCATAAAACGATGTCATTTGTGTGATAGTGGATCAACGTACCAAGTTCGACCATTTTATTCAAATTCACGAAACTCATATAGTAGTGGATCACTCCAAAACATATATCGATAATGTGGTAAAAATACATGGCACACAATTTTCTATAGTCTCTTCCAGAGATCTGAGGTTCATGTCTCAATTCTAGAAATCCTTAAAGAAAGCCCTTGGGACTTAGTTAACTATGATCACAATCTATTGTCCTCAGACTGATGGACAATCTGAGAGGATTATACAAAAGATAGAAGACTTGTTATGGGAATGTGTAATGGATTTTGGTGGCTCATGGGAGGAGAATCTACCCTTAGAAGAGTTCTCATATAATCAAATCTATCAGGCTTCAATATATATTTCACTACTTAAATCATTTTATGGAAATCCTTTTTGTTTTCCACTGTTATGGCTAGAAATGGGTGAGAATTCACTAGACGGGCCGAGCCTCATCCAAAAAACAATGGATAGGATCTAGTTGATAAGAAAGAGGATGGAGACGGCACAAATTCATCATAAAGCATATAAAGATCAACTTCGGAGACTGTTGTCATTCGTTTTGGGTGATCATGTATTCATGAGTATCTATCCAAAACTTGTACATTGCCATTTTGAGAAGAAGGGAATGTTATATCCAAGATACATTGTCCCTTTTGAGATACTGGAATGTTTTGGAGAGGTGGAATATCAGTTGACATTACCACCATGGTTTAGATAGGTGAATAATGTGTTCCATGTATCTCAGTTGAAAAAGTATCATCATGATCCAGGCCATGTGATCCAATGTGATCACGTCGACCTAGATCCAAATATGTTGTTGGTACATATCCCAGTGAGGATTGTGGATAAATAACAGAAAATATTTCATGAAAAAAATCATTGCACTAGTGTGGGTATTTTGGTGGCATGGTCAGATTTAGCTTGAGACATGGGAAATGAGATTGCAATGAAAGATCAGTGGCTAGAGCTATTTTAGGGATGTTAATGTTTTCTACTTTCTAGGGACGAAAAGAATAAATTGTGGGAAAAATTTAGTACCCCTATTTTTTGGTTTAAAACCCTTACCTGATGATTTTCATGGTTATAAAGTTTAATGGTGATGGGTGGGGGACTTGGGAGAACATTGAATGTAGTTTTGGGGGAAAATATAAGTAGCACGTGAAGTGCACAATTTGCCTAATCCTATGGCCCAACCATGCACAATTGTCTTCTTGGGGAAGTAGCTTCATAATGGTTGGAGAATGATTAGGGAGACCATGTGAGGTAGTCGTGAAATGGTCTTCTTAGGCAGTAGCTAATGCAGAGTTAGCACATGGTTTGTCTAATAGTTAGAACTAACCATGTGGATGGTTTAAGTGAGATCCTGAAAAACTAATTCTTAAATATTCTATCCTATAAGATGAATTTTTTTCTTCTTAATAATCCATAAATCAAGATGTTTCTTCTCTTAAGGCCAAATAAGGTTCTCCCATTGTTCGAGTGGCAATCTGAAGGATTCTATTGGTGAATCAAAGCCGAATTCTTGAGGTATGGGATCATTCATCTTTTTTCGTCATCAGTTTCTTAGATCTATATAGAATTACTTCTCATGTTCTTTTTTATTCTTAGATCTATGGGTGATGTGGGTATATTTAGGTGTTTTTATGCCAAATCTGATGATATATGGTCCTTATATTTCTTGTAGAAGAGATCTATGGTGAGTTCTTGGATAATAAACATGGTTTTCTTGTGTGTTCTTCGTTCGTTGGGGTTTTCATCAAATCCTTTGAGGTACGTGGAATATTTATCGACTACACATAGCATAACTAATTAGAATGATTTGAATTTTAATTATTTGTTTTGAATTTATTATGATTTAGTTTTTTAACACATGTTGGAACCCTTTTTTCGGTTGGTTGTGAAATCTAGAAAATGTGGTGTTTGAGTAAAGTGTTTATGATGTTGGTTTTAAAATAAAGATTTTAAAGCAGGTTCTTCATTCGAATGTTGGAACATAAATTGTATTTTTTTAATAAAAGGGATTGTTTTATTCAAATTAAATGTTTCTTTGAAATTGGTTATGCATTAGTTTTCAATAAAAGTTCAGTTTTATTAAAGTAGTTTTTTAGGTAATGGAAATATTTGTCATAAATTGTGTTGGTTTGAGTTAATTATTAATAGGACCTTAATAAGGTATGAGTACCATTGGGGTAAAAGGTACTTGACCCTAGATTAGGGGCTTGTGTCATTGGGACACCAGGTAATTTGAAGGGAGACCTCTCATAATTATGGAACTATCAAAAGATGCATGCATGTGTGGGTGTCTAGTGAACTGTAGAATTTGTTTTCCAAATGATAAGAATAATTGATTTTAAGATTTGATTTGTTATTTTTTGGGAAAATAACATTATGGAAATTTGTTTCCTTTGGTTTTGGTTTCACTTGGTTGTGAGTTGTTTTTAGAACATGTTTATATTTTGTTATAATATTTTTTTATAAATTGTTTTATATAAAATATTTCATATAAAGGTGGCTAACATATCTATCCTAGTGGCATGAATAGAGAAGTCATTGGGTAAAACATACTGAGTTTTATACTCACCCATACTTTTTCACTATGTTACTTTTAAAGATGATATCTTTCGGGACATGGTAAAGGTAATGTTTCACATGTTTTTAACACTACCTCGTGAAATTATGTGTGTTCAGTGATTTTGGATTTTGGATCATTTAGAGTATAGAGTCTAATGGCCTTCTGTTAGAAATGAGTTGTTTATATGTGGTTTACATTGAGACTATTTTGGTCTTCCATTGTTTCAAACATTTATATGGTTTTGATATACATGAAGTTGTTTAGTTTTCATTATTTTTCTCATGGTTCATTTAGTGAATGCATTGGTTATGTGTTGTTGGTTTATTAATTTATTTCATAAAGAGTAAATCATCCCAACTTGTAAATGAAACCCTCCTGCATTTATTTAAAGCCTTTAGTATCTTGGGGATGTCACATAAGGCCATTTAATGACTCTTTTTGATCTCCTGACAATGAGAATTAGCAGGCCATTACAAGGGTAATATGGTAGGTATCCACCCATTGAGAGGGAAGTGTCTACCCATATATACATGGGTAAAAAATATTGAAAAAATTGTTATTATCACTAATGACCTTGGATATAAGGCATAAGATATAATACCATCATATCTGATGATGGTAGAGTGGATATGTATAGTTAGGAATTGTTCTATAAGAGTATATGATGACAATTATACAAAATTTAATAAATCGTAGGGTAAGAGAGGTGGATGATGATAGACTATGTATCTAAAAAAAATTATTTAATGTATATTTTTAAGAGATTAAATAGTTTCTACAGTTATAGAAATCTAGATTAACATTAAGAGAATATATCCCTATTTTGCTGATAATTGAGGCTACTCAAACTAGTGAGAAATTGGACTTATTTGATGGTTTGAAAATATGATCAAGATTATAGAATAATTATAATGTGGAATTAATTTAAAATATTTTGTCATTAGTATTCTAAAGATTCATTGTGAAATAGTAACATATTGGAAATTTTTAGAATTATTTTAATAATACATGAAAATATTTTGACTTAATTTCAAGTGTATGAAAGAGAACAATAATTCCAAATTTTATGTGAATATTCCATTAGAGACAGTAAATTAAATTTTAAATGTATTGATGAAAAGAAAAAACTGCTATGTCATAGTAGCAATGAATTTCTAGTAGAAGAATTTGATATTATAAAACTCATCCTATTAAATTGTCTCCTAAGAATTTGGATTGGATAATTCCAAATAAATAACCTTTCTTAGGCAAGATTAAAACTTTGTATATAGAATAATATTTTATACAGAAGTATCTAAAGCCATACAAGGACTTATAGACACTATAAATATGAATTTTAATATTCTAGTGTGAATCACTATGATGGTTTATAAATATTGATGTCCATAAATATGAATTATATGAGATCTCTGTATTACTTTTATTTTCATATGACATTAAATATAGCAATACATCAATAAATCTATTATATCAAAACATAGTTTTATTGAATTTATATTTTGAAAAGAAAATAAAAATGGGATGATTCCTAAGGGGATCATTATTTATTTAATCATAAAAATGGCTCTTTTATTCATGTATTGGATTGATAGAAATTTTATAACAAATTATGGTGAAATATGTTCAAAGGAAGGACAATATTTCAAAAATATTTTCATGTAAGGAAATGGATTTTCTATAATTGTTTTAATTATAATAAAATTAATATAAGATGATGAAATAAAAATTATTCATGTTTAAAAGAGAATGAAGATCTATTAATAATTTATATAATCTTGGGATAGAGAATATTTTATGAGGATATTGGAAAATCACTCTTCATATTGATGAGACTATGAAATAAAAATATTTTAAATTCCATACTGCTGATCAAAAAATGAAATCAAAATTTTTAATTTTTTTATCAATGGAATTGAATATAACAAATCTAATTATAATTCATTTTTGTAATTAAAAAAACAATGTATTGACATGTTATTTTTTTGAAATGATAAAAGTTTAAATCGATAATAGTTTCAATAGATTCTATAAATATGAAAATATGAATATCTGTGATATTGAAGAGGCTAATGAATATATATACCACTATAGACAATGAATAATATCTTCTTACTATGGAAATGTTTTATATAAGGGAAGAGACTTATATTCAAAAAAATTTATGAATAAAGTATGTTCATTTAAAAGTACCCTTCTTGGTTCCATGATAACAAAAGAATGTTTATATTTATTCAAAATTTAATGTGACCAAGAAATTAATGTTGTTGATTGTATAGTATTATAGTGTGAACCATTGGGAAAAAATTTTATGGACTAATTCTATTATTGTGGGAAAAACAAAAAAGATGGCGTTCTATCAATGAAGAAGAAGATGAAAAAGAAACCGAATACTATTTTGAGGAATAACTATAATTATTTAACATCATTAAAGAAGAATATTATGATTCCATAATAAAAATTTTTATGATTATTACTCTATTGATTCATGTTCCAATTGTGGAAATGGTTATATTGAATATGCTAATCAAATCTATCTTGAGTTTATGTTTTTTTAATAATGGACCTATATATGTTATAACATATAATTTTTCAAATATAAATAGTATTTATGAAGAAAAAACATAGCTAGAAAGGGATTTTGATGATACAGAGGTTCAATTTCCATGAAATTAAAAAGTTGTAAAACCCTAAAAAGAATAACGACATAAAAACAAGAATATAGCACACTATAAAGTGGAATAATTTTTAGGGATAATGAATAATTGAAAGTATTTTTTTGTGATAAATAATTTTTCCGTAAGGATGTTAAAGATCATTTTAGGTGATTTTAGAAACAATATAATGTTTTTGTGGGTTTTAAAAGTATACAACATGATGTCAATTCAAAATGGGTTAAGCTACAAGAAAATACTATTTTAATATAAAGGAAAATTCATTAAGTTCAACCTAAAAAGTTTTAAATATACTATAAAGACAGTTTTAAATGTTATAAGGTTAAAAAATTTCATTAATAAACTTTTTAGAATAAAATTAATATCGAAAAATATATAATCTATAAAATATGAAACTTCAAATAACACTGAGAAGTTAATTATTTCCACAGAAACATTAAATGATATTATTCCATCATTTAAGACTCTAAATTCAATTAAACTATTTTTGGAATCGTCTCAATGAAATTCTATAACCATATAATACCAAATATTCAACCACCTTTTAATTTATTTTGGTTGAGCTAAAATCTTGTTTATTGAGAAGTGCCAAAAAATTCACAAACTATATAAATTTGGAATAGTAATGAATTACAACAATGTGAACAAATAATAAATATGGAGTTTTGTCATATCTATAAAATCATCTACATTAATAGTGAAAAAACTATGTAATTATAGTTGAATATTGAAACGAACTCAACCTTGATAGACTAAAAAAATGTGGAAGGAATAATATTTGTTATTCATTATATAATATTTAGGAATTTTGAACATATGATAACTATTTTTAAGTAAAATATATATATATATGGATGAAGAATAATTTCTAAATTAATGGTGAGATATGTTTAATGAATTGGAAACATTCTAGAAGGAATCGGAATTCACAATGAATGAATTAATAGTATTCTTCAAATAAATGTTAATACCTTTATTGTGTTATGATTATTTCAATAAATTTAGAAACATTTATAAGGTGTGTTGGTGTCCGAAAACCAAATAAAAATCCAATTTTGGTGAATGAATTTTTATATAATAGATGAATAAACAAAAAAGGGAGACTGCTTTGGGAGTTAAATCAGTTACGAAGAGTGTTCAAGCTACTAATCCCATGAATGAAATGAACATATATAATAATAATGATTTAAAATCACAGGGGAATATTTTATTCCACTATGTTATGTTTAACCACATTATTGACCATTGAAAATTTATATAAGGTTTATTATCTACTAAAGAAAGATGGAATCTAAAATTTAATCCGTCCAAGAGATATATAGTATAATTGGGTTCGTAGTTTACAGTTGTAGAGATGATTTTTAGAGGGTATGAAATATTGGTAAACCCAAGGATGTAACTTAAGTATATTTAAGGTTTAAATATATTTATCATAATGATTTGTTAACTATGAAAAATATTCCAAAATAATAAAGGATTTTGAAGAACAAGGGGTAATGTATCATTGACCAATTATGTCCAAAATATTGTAGTTAGATGGAGCGATCACACATAATGTAGGATAAGAATATGAAAAATAAATGCTTAATAATATTTCTTGTTCAGTTATAAAAGCCTAATATGTTTCAGTCATAAAAGATAAATTAATACTATTTAATTTATAAAGTGAATAAATTTATTTATTAATGAGGATAGGTGAGTTAAATAAAAAGTACATAATATCATTTGATTTTTTTATTTCAAAATCCAAGGAAAATGAAATAATAAATAGGGTAAGATATTTTAAATCTTTAAAGAATATTGTTTCTTATTTTATGAAAAATAATATTCCAATTGATCATATTAAATATCTAATATAATCCCACCATATTTCAAAATTAGTTTTCTTTTTTCCATGGTTGTGAATTTAATGTGATGGATCGAATAATATCCTTGAAGAATTATATGATTTAAAGAGATCTTGAGGATCATTTATAATGGAATATATTGATTTCTATCCATTTTAAAATATCAAATAGACTCTAGAAAATATAAATAATCCTTGTAAATAAATTTTTTTAATAATGAATAATATAATTTTATAGAAAACCATCATATATAATAAATTCACCTTAAATATACTCATTTATATAATATCTAGAAATCATGGATACCCTATGACAACTGAAGTGTGGGGTATGGTTTTCATTTTCCCAACACTGATTTGATTTCTAATCAATATGATTATCAAATGGGATTTATTATATAAAAAACTATCATATAGAAACAATAAAGTTAATGTATCTAAACTATTTTCTTAAATTATATAATGGCTCAAAGAAATTATTGAAAATCTAATTGACAAACCCCCATGCAGTGAAAGGTGATTTGGTTGGACATTGTATTTAAATATTGATATACTTAATTTATAAATTTTCCTCTAATATTTTCTAATATGGGATATCCCAATAATTCATAATGTTGGTTGTTGATGGAAAATTTCATAAATAAAATACAATTCTACCTTTCTCTCATGAAATTATTTCGTAAAAATGATTCAGAATGAACTAAAGGGGAGAAGTTGTTTCATAACATTAGATGAGTTATTTTAAGATATTGATACCATAAAATATAATACGTAACTTTATCATTGGAGGGGATAATTTTTTTTCATCTTCCCCAATTTCATCTACGTGGGATATTATATTTAAATCCTTTGTATTCGTAGCAATTAGATGAAAAAAATTACATTTAAATTTTAAATAAATTTATAATTTATAAAAAAATCAATAGAGGGGTATTGAAGCGTCTGGTTTTTTATAGTTATATTTTTATTCAATTAAATTATTTTTCAACGAGCTCATCATAGTAAATATACAATTGTGGAATCAAGGGCGATAGAGTTATTATACAACCAATGAAGAAATATAGACTCCCCATATATACATGGGTAAGGTATATTTATAAAAGTTATACTACCGCTAAACAAAATGGTTGGATAGATTCATAGAGAACCAATCACATAATATGATTTTGGTTCACATATTTATTTCTAGGAATATTGGTACCATATTTCATAATAATGTGTCTAAAATATGTCATAGAGTTTATAGGTCAAGTGATTCCATCTATTAGATTATATATTTTAGAAACATTGTAAAAGATTTATTTTAAAGGGATTAAATTCATTCAATGGTAGGTGTATGATACCCTAATATATGGGGAATCAATCCATATGTTACATAATAGTTAGGATACTTTAATCGGTGAGAAGATACACTTGGATAACAGTTTAAGATATTGATAATAATGCAGTAAAATTAATACTATAGATATAATTTCAAATACTTTGTGTGAGTATTTACATGCTGAAAAGTTACTTGGAAACATTCTATATAGTATTGGTATTATTTTAGTAATCAACATAATCATTTAAATATGTATAATTTGTTTTTAAGAGCTTGATAAAGCTATAATTTATTATCATAAGTTTTTGGAGTTAATTAATGTTGCCAATAACATTTGAAATAAATGAAAAAATTGATAAGGTATAAATTTTATAAATTTCTTGAAGCAGTTAATGACCAAATGATATATAGTGATAGAATTTTTATAATGAAATGATGAATTTTATAGGCCACCACATGTGACATTACCGAAGCTATATTATAACTTTAAAATGAATAGATGATTGTGGGTGTTATACCCTAAATCCTATACATGACATTAATATTCCCATTTTAAGAATTTATAATTCCTAGTGTTTGAAATTGAGTTCGAATATGAATTTACATGCCCTATAACTAGACATTTATTTGAGTCTGTCTGACATTGATATCTGTATTTCATTAAAATTTTATTTTTTTATGAAAATGTCGCATACAAATAGATATTCATAAAATCTATTTTTTAATGATAAAAATAAAATGACATGATTACTAAACTTTTTTCTATTGTTTTAGACATAATAATCACTGAAATGGTTTTATGACGAATTTATTAGATTTATAAGAATATTATTTTCTTGTTGGGTGGTGAATAAGTTCAATGTAGAGAGAATCTTTGAGATACTTCGTCATGTATATAAAAAACATTCCATTATCATTTAATTTATAATGGAAATAAAATTATATAATGAAATATAAATTATTACATGTTACAAATAACATGAATCTTTTTTGACCCATGATACAGGATTATTATAAAAATATTGAATGATAATATAAAGGATATCACTCTTCATTGTATTGTCAATTTCAAATTTTTGATACTTCAAAATCAGTATTACTATTAAAAAATATATAATTAGTTAAGGAATGTTTTTTTCCTTTAATGGATTAAATAATAAAAATATATTAGGGATTCATATTGTTAAGGACAAAGTGAGAGTGTTGAGATTTTATTTTTTCCTTTCATATCAAATTATATATATATATATATATATATATCATCATGTAATCTGTTAGGATGAAATAACAAATTCCAAGCTATTGAGGAAATGTTTTTACTGTTACATTCCCATTTAGAATGAGTAAAATTTTCCTGTTAGGAAAATGTCCAATAAAAATAATCAACCTCGTAGATACCATAAGAAATAGATATAACAAAAAAAGCTAAGAGATAATTTTTTAATGAAAAGAAAAAGTGTATTTTTTGATAATTTGATATTTAAAATTTATTAGATATTAAATACGACTGAGACATAAATTTTTAAAACTATATAGTAATTGACTGTGAACATTTTTAGAAAAATATTTAGTCATTTAATGTATTTCTATTGGTAAAACAAGAATGAAAATGTTCAATTGAAGAAGTAAACATTGATGTTTTATCAAGTTGAAGCATGGAATAATAATAAATCCATATTTTTTCTAAAAAAGAAGTTGAAATATGGTTTTGATGAAAAAATAAAATATATTATATGTAGAAAAAAAATATTAATGTGGATCAACATATAGTGAGAAATGGGTTTTCCATGATTTATTTGTCTATTATTTATGTGATCGGTTAGATAATATTTTTTCAAGGATCTGTTCATAATGAATTAGAGTTGTTTATGTTCATGGAATATTATAGAATAATTAGTGCATGTTGATATCTAGAATTTATAAATTCAATGTTTCCTAAAATCGTAATAAAAATGAAATAACATGTTATTAAAATATTTAGAGACCATTTTTTATGTTTTATTCTTAATGATATAATGTAATTTGAAGACACTCTTAGTTTGAGTAAGATTAATATTTTTTGATAAAATGATAACAATCTATAGATTATTGGGTACATTATTAGGAAGAAGTGTTGAACTATAATCTAGAGTGATACTATTATAATGAATCTATGGGAGTATTTGGTCACCTATGCAATATATTGATCCCTAACTTCTGTAATATATTAATAGTGGGTTGGGATAAAAAAGCCCAAAATTGTTGTAAGTTAGAGACAATATCTATATTGTGTAATTTGGCATTCAGTAACCAATTACATATAAGAAGTATTATTCCAAGATGATTTCAATCCATGTAAAAACACTTAGGATATTATTTCATTTATATATGCATTTCATATATTTAATGTTAGTGAATTATAATGTTGTGTTTGATTGTGATTTTATTCAATAGAGAATGTAAATATGTGTATTTTCAATTAGTGTTTATAATTGGGTTATGGATTGAGAATATATCCATTATATCATGATTATAGGTGTTTCAAATGATGTTAATGTAAATATATATATCATACTACCATGGGATATTCAATGGGCATTTTATATACTCGCTATTTAGTTTGAAATTGATGGCTTAATGTAAAAAACCCGTCCATTAGATGATTGATAGTGAATGTATACTTGGAGAAAAACATGTTATAAAAAGTCGAAAAAGTATTGTATACTATAGTGTTGAAGAGTGAAATGATTTACTCTATTTAAAAAATCATATCTCTCATTAATGATAATATAAGATAGGTGGATGGGGGTATATAAGAAACAATATGATGGAGGTTTTTATTAATCATTGGTACAAAAGCTGACTTCTGAAATAAGTATTAAAAACCAATTTTATGATGGTTTACAATAAGTTTAGTTGAATCGTTAATATATATTCAGTGAGGTTTGTTGTTATTGAAAAATCTAAGTAATTTTTATGAAATGTTTAGTATTATACTTGATGCAGTTTATAATTACTCTCTTAATTTCCAATGTGATTTCATGAAATTTTATTTTAGTTTTATGTGATTAGAAGACATGACATTCTGTGAGGGAATATTAGATAAATGCTTAATAAATTTTAATTTTTGATGTGATTGTAAGAATTTAATAAAATTGCATAAATTCTAATGAATGGATCCCTGATTTGTGTAATGATTAAAACATGATATATAATAAATAATTTAGATTTGTTTTATCATTATATAGTCTATGCATAAACATTATGCTACATTTCATTGATATCATCATGATATGTATATCTATGAATGTCACTATATAAGAACGACACACTGAATATACCATGTATATGGTAATTTGAAATCATGAAACACCTCTATATATTCATGAATCCTATATAAAGTAAAATAATTTTTTAATAAACGTCAGTAACATCTGTGCAAGGAAGACTTTTTATATAGAACCTATAAAAAATAACCTTTGGAGAGCATAATTAATCAAATAATTTTTAAATTGGATAACACTAAAATATAAATATCATATAACCTAATTATAATGTACAAATTAATTTCTGTGTTTCAACGATTATTATTACCAGAATTAAATATCATGCATACTCAAATAAACATCTGATTCAAGACATAATTTTATAGAGAATCTGATCCTCATTATTGGAGAAGTGGAATAGTGGAAGATGAAGTTTTGGATGTTTTTAATATTTTTTAGGTATGGAAATTCTAGAATAATGTGTAAAAATAACTTATATTACTAGTGACGTATTATAATGATATTTTTTTTATATGAAATTTATGATTAATGTATATTTTCTAAGAAAATAATAACCAAAATATATACAAATTTATGATATATAAATTATTCCTAAAGCCAAAATTCATGATTTATTTAGATTAAGAGATAAATATAATGGTGCAGGAGTTAAACATATCAGTTTTAAATATACAAATAATGTAATGTGATATAATGAGTTTCATTGATGATAAATTTTGTTTACTATGGGGGAGATAATTTCTACATTTTTTCATGAATTTTTAAAGAGAATTTTTAAATTATTCAATTTTTTTCATAATTGGGATTTAAATTTGATGGTGTATGTGATATGATTCTATGTAAAAAAATATACAAAGAATATTTATATTTATAATAGTATTAAGTTATATGAAATGTTTTTATGTTATCATGTATTTGATGATCATGTTTATTATTTGTACAATAAAGAGATGTTTTTTATTTCTATGAGTTTATGTTACACTGATATTTAAAAATATGAATATAATACCATTTGGTGTGCATAAAACCCAAATCAAATAATATAATGGAATATTAAATCCCAATAATATAAAATATATTTAAATTTTAAATAATTTCAATCATTTCAATATATTGAAATGCATACGACACAAGTTTTAAAGGAAACATATTACATTACAAATATTTAATTAATTAAAATTTACAATATTAACCATGATGCTAAACTTTTTAATATATATATTAATAATTAAATCATGAACCATATATTTTTTTTCATGTATAAAAAAATAAAATTAATATCAACTGATTAGAAATGAAATTATTACTATTTTAATGAAAAAAGATATCTTAGTTGAAAAATAGGATTTTTTATATGGATGTTTTGTAACGCCTTGAACACATAACTTATAATAAGTTCTTACCAATTATAGAATATTTATTTGAAAATATAAAATGAATTTTTATAAATAATCATATTAAAATTATTTTTGTCATAGGTTTTGGTATTTTTCTAAATAGCTTTTTTTTGATGAATAGTGAAAAATAATGAATATTAATTAAAAACTACCTTTCTGATTAAATTTTTTAAAATAATTTATTATATTTAGATTTTGTTTTAACTAAAAAATAATTGAAAGTTATGTCAAATAATACAATTAAGGTCATTGAAATTATTTAAAAATTCAAATTTCATATAAAAACAACGTAAATTATTAAAAAATTTCAATTTGGAAACCTATGTCTACTTCACATCTAAGAGTATAATTTTTATACTAATTGTTGGTCGGAGTGGACACTCAGAGGGGGGTGAATTTAGTTCCAATTAAAATTTCTGTTTAAAAACATTGTCTTAAAATCCCCCAAATAAAACACAGAATTAAACTGTAGTTAATTTATATCAAAATAAAGGTTCGGTTAGGTTCTTAAAGGATTGATTATTTCCCAGTTAATCAAATCAGATGAATTCATTAACTTTTTAAACTAACTTTCTGATTTACAACTAATATAAACACTTGCGAGTTTAATTATCAAAGTAACTTTAAAATAGTTTTGGTTTTAAAGTAGTTTGCAGCGGAATAAAAATAACTTTGAAAACAAATAAGCACAGCAGGTTTAACCAAGAGGATCAATCTCAAGCTGAGACTTAGTCCTCTCAAAACTTTATATAAAAGTTATCCACACACTGGATCAGGGATTACAACAGTATACAACTGTCCAGGTCCAAGACCTCTACCACTGTTATCCGTGGGAAGAAAAACAACAAGAAACTAGTTGTCCAGGTCACGCACGACCTCTGCCACTATCCCAGTGGGAAATTAAAGATGCAAGAGTTTGAGTGAGGATTTATAGATCCTCCAGTTAAAGTACAGGAGACAGTGTGTGTGTAAAATACAGCAGATAACACACACTGCTCAATATGTAAAAGGATAAATCACAGAGGCAAAGATTTAGAGTTTTGAAATGGCTCTAGTGATTGCAGTGCAGCTCTGGACTCCTTTGGATTGATCAGAATTGGTTCTGAGTCGTCTTCTGATTTTTTTCTAGAAAATAGTGTGTCGTGTGCTTCCTTGACTTCCAGGTTCAGAGATAGAGAAAAAGTATTCGATGAAGTTCTTGTGTTATTTTCTCGTTCTCATCTCTTCACTGGTATGTAGTGATGAATGAGTTCTTCATGTAAGTTCAGTCGTCTCTTTGCATTCACACTCAGTTGTTCTTCCAGCACACCTCGTGGTGTATATGTCTTTGTATTCTTCTATGTCTCTCTGAATTCATATATTCATTTCTCCATTTTCAGTAGCACATCCTTTTTTTATTTAAATAACGAGCTCTGGAAAAAGATGATTTACTTTTTGCAGGTACGAGGTATGGTTCCCTGACATCCAACAAAACAAATTAAATAAATTTCAGTGTATTAAAATATACCTGATATGACTGTTGGTTAGATTAAATAATGATAAAGAAATTAAAGCAGCATCGGGTTCTGTCTCTGGAACGGTGGCTTTGGATATCGATAGTTAGATGTCACGGTAGGCCTGAGTAACGGTAGCTTCTAGTGTAACGGTAGACTTGAGCAACGGTAGCCTTTCTTTCGGTAACCTTTTTTATATCGGTAGGATTAGTATATCGGTAACCTTCCACGTATCGGTAGACTTTCATATCGGTGACCTTCGAGTAGCGGTAGGCTTACATATCGGTGACCTTTGAGTATCAGTAGGCTTTTATGTAACGGTAACCTTTTTATATCTGTATCGGTAGCTTTGTCTTGTATCGGTAGACCTATATCGGTAAGTCTGTCTTGTATCGGTAGCTGTAGGTCTGTCTTGTATCGGTAGACATTGATATCTCAATAGACTTCCTTTGATAACAGTAGCTTCAACATATCGGTGGACTTGTGTGTATCGGTAGTTCTGTTCTTTAACGGTAGCTATTATCTGTAACGGTAGCTATTATCTGTAATGGTAGCTATTATCTGTAACAATAGCTATTATCTGTAACAGTAGCTATTATCTGTAATGGTGAACTTTAATGTAATGGTGACTAGTCTGTATCGGTAGCTCTCTCATAGCAGTAGACTTAACTATATCGGTAGCTCTGTTCTGTTTAAGCATTCTATTGGCAGATTAGGTTAAGTCAGAGTGTACAAACATATAGTAACCGAAATACTAATATTTAAACATAGAACAATAGAACAATACTTAAAGAAAATAAATATCTAGATTCCCAAATAAGTATTTAACCATTTATCAACTAGGGATTAACAAAATACAAATAATCATAATCGGGATTATCAAAATATAATAAAGCAACTAGATTCCTAGAGGGTTCAACAATCTCCCCCTTTTTGATAATCACAATTTATGCCAAGAAAATTAAAATAGTATCATACGAAAATGTGGAAAAGAAATTAACAATATAGGAAAAGGTTCTTTTGTTTTGTTCAGAACAAAACTTCCACATTCCTCCCCCTTTCAATTGTACTGCAAGATTCTCACTTAAGTCTTATTTTCTCATTCCCCCTTTGTGTGTTTCCCCTTTGTTAACTCTTAGGACTCATGTCTTATTTTCTATTATTTTCTCATGTTTTCATTTTCTCCCCCTTTGTGATTAACAAAAAGAAGGGTAGCAGAGTAAAGATAAAGATTAGTAGAGAATAAAGGACAAAGTAACAGAAACTCAGTAAAGTAGAGAATGAAGAGGAATTTCATTAATATACAAAAGGTACACTGATAAAATCAGAACAAAAAATACAAGTGAATCCTATCAAAAAGATCTAGAAACACTAAATCCTCCACTAGAATAGGTGTCTTTCCCTTAGGATCAGCAGAGGTTTCAGGTGGAGGGTTAGCAGAGGGTTTTGGAATAGCTGAAGGGACAACTGGTGGTTTAGCTACAGAAACGGTACCGGATCTGAAATATGTGCTCCTCTAAGTGATCGTCGGTTTCATGCTCCTGATGGCTTGAACTAGAGTCAATTGAGGAGTACTCCTAGAGGCAGAAGCATGAAGTGCAGGAGGTACAATCACTGGTCTGGCATCCACATGCTGGAAGGGAAGTAATAGGTTCTTGAAATCCATTATAATGATTCCTCCTCTCTCCATTGGATACACAAAATCATCTCTATTTTCAATGAATTTGTCCAAGGCAGGAGTAAGCTCCCTGAGCTTATTAACCTGTTCTCTGAAGGCTTGGGTCACAGGAGGTAACTTCATATTTTCTAGTAGGAGCTTAAAATGGTTCATCAGCTAATGCTTGGTATAAACCTTTTCAAAATAGGAATACACCTTATTCTTGATTGCCTCATGAGAAGCAGTAGCTGCCCGCAAGTGATCACAAACAAAACTACTAACTTCCCTAGTGGTAGAAAGAATCTGAGTATCTTATGCACCACTAGGACTGGCCTTATCCAATTCATCCTGAAAAATAGTACAGACCTGGTCAAGTTTCATACTTGAGCTGGATGAGGGAAGAGGTTTCATTGAGAAGGCCACTGTCTCCTTGAAAGATTGAGTCAGACTACTAACTACCTTCTGAGCAAGTTCATCCTGACTGTTCAGATGTTCTTTAACTGACTTTTTAAAGGCCTCAAAAACTTCCACAAATTTCTTGACCACTTCTTTGATATATCGAATGTTAGAGTTTACTTGAGTTTGAGAGCTATGCATGGCAGTCAGAGAATCAATCGATTGTCTCAAAGCAACTACAGCTCCTGTCCAACTCTCAATCTGAGTGTGGAACACTTTAATTTCATCCATCATTTCTTTCACAAGACTGGATACACCATATATAATGGATAACTCAAGGCATTTCTCCATGCTTTTCATCTCTTCAACCATACTTTTCTTCATTTCTGCCTCTGATTCTCTTATTGCTTCTTTCAATTCATCTTTTAAAGACTCAAGGTCCTCCTTGGTTGCACATTTTCAGCCATAGTGGGTAAGGTAACTGATTCCTTTGGGGGCTGGTCTTCCTCATCAGAGTCTCCATAAGAAAGTCCATGAATCATATATCCTGGATCTGATGTCCAACATTCAATGTCATATAGCACTGATACTTAGCCAAAATTCTCCCCCTCACTTGGAACATTCTCCTGAGGTATCTCTTTCAACTGTCCTTCCTGAGGTAATTCTACAATTTCCTCTACAACTGCAGCAGATTCTATAGCCATTTGTTTTGATTCATTAATGACTCTCTCATCAATAGGTGATGCTGCTACTTCTTCCTAATCAGGGACTGTCCAGACTGTACTGACTATTAGAGGACTCAAACTGAGCTCTTTTTCAACATTTTCCTCATTATCTGCTTTACCATCAGCCTCCTTTTCTCTATTAACATCACGATCAGATTCAGTTGCCTCATCCTCCTCATATGTGTCCTTGACAACATACTGGCATGCTTCTTCTCCTTCTTCTGTAGTCTCTGTATCATTGTCCTTCTAGACAGTTTCTCTCTTTGGTAGTTCTTTTGGAGGGATAGCTGCTCCATAAGAAATAAAATGATGCACAGGACTATGGGGTATGTCTGGGTCTCCTCCTTCCTCTACTGATGTCTCTTCCTCCTCAGCTTCAACATCACTGTGGACCGGTTCTGGTTCATCTGGTCCAAGACTAGGATCCCTCACATCCTTTGGTCTAGAAGGATGATCCATAGGAGTATACTTGTCATAGATTTTTCCATCATCATTCACCCATGATTTCTTCCAAGGATTCCAACTAACATTCATGTATTTACAGACAGTTCTTGTAATACAGAAGTTTTCCTTAACCACTACCAGCTCATCCTGAGGTCCAGCTACTTCTTTCACTTTTAGCATCATAGAAATTAGTTTTGAGAAAAACAGTGCATTTGATTTGGACTTCGGTCTAGTCATATCTTCCATTTGAACCATAATAAATCTACATAGATTGATTCTCACACTGTGCTTCAGAAAATATAACAGATATATGTCTTGGAATCTCAAAGTAGAAAAATATCCCCTTATTGGACTAACAACATGGTGAATAAATTTAAACAACAGCTTATCTTCTCCTGCCATCTCTACAGCAATTACCTTTCTAGGGGTCCCATTCCTTGTAAGCTCCAGCAAAGCATCTTCATATTGAAACAAATCACTGGTCGAAGGTACAGAATTTGAGTAGAATGATTAATCTCCTTCATGTGGAACTCTTAAGGTCCTATCCCATTCTACTGAAGTAAAAGATACTTCCTTACAATTTACCAAAGATATCATTCTGCTTTCCCGCTCAGACTTTTCAAAACGAACTAATTCGTAGAACTGTTTCACCAGCTCGGGATAGTAAGGTCCATTATTGTTCGCAAAGCACTAATTCCAACCTTGTTCTTCTAAAACTTTAAGAAACAAGGACTTGCTCTCTATGAGCCATTCTTCACACACTTCGTTCTCAATGACAATCTCTCACTTCAAAAAATGCGGGTTTAGAGGATTTCTTTGAGATATACAACCACTTCCACTTCCACTGGTACTAGCATTCGTTACTTTCTGTCTTTTCTCTTATGGCTCATCACTCCCATCTGTAACTTGGGGTCTCTTGATGTGGGCCATTACAGATTCAAGGTTTAGGGTTTTGCGGCTTGAGAGGGTTAGGTTGGAGGGATTCGAACAGACAAGTTCGTAGTGAGATTGAGTGAAGTCTAGACTCGGTTTAATATAATTTAGGATACAAAAATAAAATAAAACATATATAAAAAAATTTGAAGTCTCGGCTTTAAAGAAGTTTAAAACAGCACGAGATTTACCAGAAAAGTATCCTAAGGGTGAGGATGTTCTAACGGTGAGGTCTCCTATCGGTGAGGATTTCTAACGGTGAGGATTTTCTAACGGTGAGGATTTTCTAACGGTGAGGTTTTTCTAACAGTTTCTAGGGTAAATTATCATTCCTAATTCATGTCTAATGAAACTTAATCTTACTAAAAATAAAGGCTTAGTGAAAATATCCGTTGATTGAAGTTCAGTGCCTATAAATTCAAGAGTTATATCACCTCTTTGATAATGACTCTTAAAAAGTGGTGTTTAACATCAATGTGTTTAGTTCTAGAGTGAGAAGCAGGGTTCTTGGAGATTTTTATGGCACTAGTGTTGTCACAGTTAATTGAAACATGTTTAAAATCAAATCCATAGTCCAATAAAGTGTGTTTCATCCATATAATCTGTGCACAGCAACTACCAGTAGCAACATATTCTACTTTAGCAGTAGACAATGCAACTGAGTTCTGTTTCTTACTACACCATGATACTAGGGACGTTCCAAGTAAATGACATGTTCCAGAAGTGCTCTGCCTATCTAACTTACATCTAGTAAAGTCGGCATCTGAGTAACTTATGAAATCAAATGATTGTTCTTTTGGGTAATACAATCCCAAATTAGCAGTACTTTTAAGATATTTGAAAATCCTTTTAACAGCAAGTAAGTGTGAGTCTTTAGGGTTAGCTTGAAATCTTTCACACATACATACACTAAACATAATATCAGGTCGACTAGTAGTAAGATAATGTAAACTCCCAATCATACCTCTATAATTAGTTTGATCAACTGGTTTACCAGCTTCATCAATATCCAATTTACAGGTAGTACTCATAGGTGTATCACTTTCCTTAATACTATCCAAACCAAAACGTTTTAATAAATCCTTAGTGTATTTGCTTTGATTTAGAATAATACCATCTTTAGTTTGAAATATTTGAAATCCAGGAAAATACTTAAGCTCTCCCATTAAGCTCATTTCAAACTCATTTTGCATAACCTTTGAAAAATCAGTACACAATGAATTTTTGGATGATCCAAAAATAATATCATCAACATAGATTTTTACTATTAAAACATCTTTTGCAATCCTTTTTATAAAAAGAGTGGGATCAACAATTCCTTTTGAAAATCCTTTTGAAATAAGAAAATTTGCAAGTCTTTCATACCAAGCTCTTGGAGCTTGTTTTAAACCATATAAATCTTTAGAAAGTTTAAAATCATGATTTTGAAAATAAGGATTTGAGAAACTGGGTGGTTGTTCTACAAAAACATCTTCAACAATAAAACCATTTAAAAAAGCACTTTCACATCCATTTGATATAACTTGAAATTCAGATGTGATGCATAGGAAAGTAAGATCCTAATAGCCTCTAATCTAGCTATAGGTGCAAAGGTTTCCTCATAGTCAATTCCTTCTTCTTGATTGTAACCTTGTGCAACTAGCCTAACTTTGTTTCTAATGAGGTTTCCAGAATCATCAACTTTGTTTCTAAACACCCATTTTGTGCCTATGGTTATAGTGTCCTTAGGTTTTTCTCCTAATTTCCAGACTTTGTTTCTTTCAAATTGATTTAGTTCTTCTTGCATAGCCATTACCCAAAATTCATCATTGATAGCATCATTGATAGTTTTATGTTCTAACTGTGAAAGAAAAGATTGATGTTCAACCTGATTTCTTAGAGAAGCTCTAGTCTGTGTTCCTCTATCTAAATTACCTACAACAGCATCTAAAGGATGGTTCTTTGGAAGTCTATTTGGTCTAGAAAAGGTAGGACTATAAATTTCAGGTTTATCTACTGGTTGGGGTTCAACAAAAGCAGGTTCGGGGAAATTTCCAGAACTGGATGTTTTTACTACAGGTCCACTGTCCTTATCATTAAGGTTAAAAGTAGATAGATCATCTTCAAGATTTTAAAGAGAGGTCTTAGGTTCATGTGGATCAGTTTCATCAAATTTGATGTGAAAATATTCTTCCACACATTTGGTTTTCTTATTGAAAACTCTATAGGCTTTACTAGAAGTAGAGTAACCTAGGAAAATTCCTTCATCACTCTTGGATGCAAATTTGTCAAGATTGTCTTTAGTATTAAGAATAAAGACTTTGCAGCCAAAAACTCTGAAGTAGTTAACCTTAGGTTTCCTATGGTTCCACAACTCATAAGTGGTCCTCTTAAGAACAGGTCTGATCAAGACTCTATTGATAATATAACAAGCTATATTGACAGCTTCAACCAAAAAATAAACAGGTAGGTCATACTCATTAAGCATAGTCCTAGAAAGTTTTCTAAGTGAATGCACATTGCAGTGTCCTAATCTTCTGAGCCAAATCCAAGACTCTTTATGAAAAGCATTTAAACACGTAATATTTTTCTAAGCTAAAGAATTTAAATCAACGGCATAAACATTTTCATTTCTTAAGGAAAGAAATACTAAAACATTTTTAGAATTAAAAAGATTGCAAGAATAATTTTCAAAATTAATATAAAAGCCATCATCAAATAACTAAGAAATACTTAACAAATTATATTTAAGTTCATCAACAAATAAAACTTTGGAAATCAATACTAAGTTAGTGTTACCAATTTGGCCTAAGCCGATGATTTTTCCATTTGAGTTATCACCAAAGGTGACAAATCCTCCATCAACTCTGACTAAGCTTTTAAAGTATGATAAGTATCCTAACATATGTCTTGAACATCCACTGTCCAAGTACCAAGTCTTTCTACAGGAGCACTTTAAGCAGGTTCCCTACAAAACAGATTTAGGCAAGAACTGATTTTGGTTCTCAGATCTTCTTGGGTCCAGACAGGTTAGCCAATAAAACTTTAGGTACCCAGATTTGTCTAATGGGTCTCATAAGATTTGTAGAATCAACGTATTTTGAAAGGTAAACTTTATTGGATCCGTAACTATGAATATAACTAGTTGAGGCATATAAATATCCAGAACTAGAACTAGCAGTATTCTGTCCAGATTTATGAATGAATTTAGTTTTGGTAATTTTTCTCTGTCCGGGTTGGTATCCTATACCAGTAGTGTATCTAGGTTCTATTTGATTACCTAGAATCTGAGTAAGAGTATCTTTACCATTTGTAAATTTCTCTAAGCCTTTCTTGAGTTGGTCATTAGATAATTTCAATTCAGTGTTTTCTTTAAGAAACTGAGCATTCTTTTCTATTTCAATATCAAGATCAGATTTATTATTAATAGTTAAAGCATAATATTTCTTTAAACCTTTGTATTTGTCTTTCAGCTCATTACAGGTTTCTTCTAACATATCACAATATTCAAACAGTTCAGATTTTGACATGTTTTCTATGTCATAATCATCTCCAGAATAATATGAATTTAAAGCAGGAGTTTCAGCTGTTACCTCAGATATGCTTGTCATAAAACACATGTTTGCATTATTTCTGAGTTCAGTTTCAGAAACTTCAGATTCATTGGAGCTATCCTTAGAAGCACTCCAAGTAGACTTCATGGATTTCTTGTACTTATTGTCCTTGTAATCATATTTCTTCTTTTACATCAGCTTTGGACAATCTGCTTTAATATGTCCTTTTCTTTTGCACTCATAGCAGACAACTTCATCTGATTTGTCAGATTTCTTCCAATCATTTTTCTAATGTCCTTTGTTGTCATACTTTCCTTTGTAGTTTGATTTTCTGAAAAACTTTTTCTTCCTATAAAACTTCTTAAACATTCTAGAAGTGTGAGCCATCTCAGCATCACTATCAGAATCACTTTCACTATCTTCACAGCTTGAACTCTCATTTATAGCTTGATGATTTTTCTTTATCCTTGTTATTTGATGTGGAAGTCTTGAACGCAACAGACATCCTTTTGGTTCATCTTCTTCTTCTTTGTTAACTTTGAGTTCTTCTTCATACATCATCAGTTTTCCAATTAGTTCCTCGACCGGCAGTTCTCTAATATCACATGATTCTCTAATGGAGACAGAAGTTCCTCTCCATCATTCAGGTAGACATCTCAGAATTCTCATAATTTTTTCCTTTGATGGAACATCCTTTCCTAGAGAAATCATTGTGTTGAAAATTTCTTTGAACCTGAGATACATGTCAGAAATGGGTTCATCAGGCTTCATCTTAAAATTATCGTACTTAATAGTATAAGTGTTCAATCTCATTTCCTTAACATTAGTTGTTCCTTCATGAGAAACGGCTAAGGTATCCAAAATTTCATAAGCAGTTTTACAGGAAGATATTCTATTAAATTCCTCATCTCCTGAAGCACAGTACAAGGCGTTCATATTATTGCAATTATTATTGTAGGTTGTCTTAGTATCTTCATTCCAAGTAGTTCTAACAGTAGTAGGAATTTTATATTCTGATTCTATAGCAGTCCAAATATCAAAACCCATGCTCTCTAAATGAATTTTCATCTTGATTTTCCACTGAGCATAGTTAGTGCCATTAAAAAATGGTGGTCTATTAGTAGCAACACCTTCAAGTCTATTATCCACGATAACTAACATAAAGAAATGATTTTAAATAGATAAAAATTTAGAAATAACAGAAATTTTAAGAACATTAAAATACAACTAAAATCACAGTTGAAAAACAGAGTACAAAGTATTTAAACAGAGTACTTTAGAAAATATTTGAACAACCTCTGATACCAAATTTTGGTCGGAGTGGACAGTCAATAGGGGGTGAATTGAGTTCCAATTAAAATTTTTGTTTAAAAACATTGTCTTAAAACCCCCCAAATAAAACACAGAATTAAACTGTAGTGAATTTATATCAAAATAAAGGATCGGTTTGGTTCTCAAAGGATTGATTATTTCCCAGTTAATCAAATCAGATTAACTGATTAACTATTGAAACTAGCTTACTGATTTACAACTAATATAAACACTTGAGAGTTTAATTATCAAAGTAACTTTAAAACAGTTTTGGTTTTAAATTAGTTTGCAGTAGAATAAAAATAACTTTGAAAACAAATAAGCACAACAGGTTTAACCAAGATTTTCAGTCTCAAGCTGAGACTTAGTCCTCTCAAAAAATTATATAAAAGTGATCCACACCCTGGATCAGGGATTACAACAGTATACAACTGTCCAGGTCCAAGACCTCTACCACTGTTATCCGTGGGAACAAAACCAACAGCAAACCAGTTGTCCAGGTCACGCACGACCTCTACCACTATCCTAGTGGGAAATAAAAGATGCAAGAGTTTGAGTGAGGATTTACAAATACTCCAGTTAAAGTAGAGGAGACAATGTGTGTGTAAAATACAGCAGATAACACACACTGCTCAATATGTAAAAAGATAAATCACAGAGGCAAAGATTTAGAGTTTAGAAATGGCTCTACAGATTGCAGTGCAGCTCTGGACTCCTTTGGATTGATCAGAATTGGTTCTGAGTCCTCTTCTGGTTTTTGTCTGGAAAACAGAGTATCGTCTGCTTCCTTGACTTCCAGGTTCAGAGATAGATAAAAATTAGTCGATGAAGTTCTTGTGTTATGTTCTCATTCTCAGCTCTTCACTGGAATGTAGTGATGAATGAGTTCTTCGTGTAAGTTCAGTCGTCTCTTTGCATTCACACTCAGTTGTTCTTCCAGCACACCTCATGGTGTATATCTCTGTGTATTAGTCTATGTCTCTCTGTATTCATATATTCAATTATCCCTTTGCAGTATCACATCCTTCCTTTATTTAAAGTACGAGCTCCGGCAAAAGATGATTTACTTTTTGAAGGTACGAGGTACGGTTCCCTAAAAACCAAAAAACACACATTAAATAAATGTCAGTGTATTAAAATATACCTGATATGACCATTGGATATATTAAATAATGATAAAGAAATTAAATCATCATCGGGTTCTGTCTCTGGAATGGTGGCTTTGGATATCGGTAGGTAGATGTCACGGTAGGCCTGAGTAATGGTAGCTTCTAGTGTAACGGTATACTTGAGTAACGATATCCTTTCTATCAGTAACCTTTTTTATACGGTAGGCTTAGTATATCGGTAACCTTCTGCGTATCGGTAGACTTGCATATTGGTGACCTTCGAGTATCGGTAGGCTTGCATATCGGTGACCTTCGAGTGTCGGTAGGCTTTTATGTAACGGTAACCTTTTTATATCGGTAGTGGTAGCTTTGTCCTGTATTGGTAGACCTATTCAGTAAGTATGTATTGTATTGTTAGTTGTAGGTCTGTCTTGTATTGGTAGACTTTGATATCTCGGTAGACTTCCTTTGATAACAGTAGCTTCAACATATCGGTGGACTTGTGTGTATCGGTAGCTCTGTTCTGTAACGGTAGCTATTATCTGTAACGGTAGCTATTATATGTAACGGTAGCTATTATCTGTAACAGTAGATATTATCTGTAATGGTAGCTATTATCTGTAATGGTGAACTTTAATGTAACGGTGACTTTTCTGTATCGGTCGCTCTCTCATAGCGGTAGACTTAACTGTATTGGTAACTCTGTTCTGTTTAAGCATTCTATTGGCAGAATAGGTTAAGTCAGAGTGTACAAACATCCAGTAACTGAAAGACTAATATTTAAACATAGAACAATAGAACAATACTTAAAGAAAATAAATATCTAGATTCCCAAATAAGTATTTAACCATTTATCAACTAGGGTTTAACAAAATACAAATAATCATAATTTGGATTATCAAAATATAATAAAGAAACTAGATTCCCAGAGGGTTCAACACTAATATTTTTCAATTATTTGAATGTAATTAGAGATAATTGATTAGATATTAGAAATAATAATATTTTATATTATCTAAAAATATAATTAGGGATTTCCACAAATTAGAATTGTGAAAATAATAAAAATTATTTGTCACCATTACGGTTAAAATAGATTTACTATGGGATAAACTATGTTGTTAATGATTAAATTTTCCAAATAAAATTTTAAAAATATATTTTGTATCCATATTTTTCCCCTATAATATCTATGTATCAGTAATAATACATTTTTTACCCATGTTTCATGTAAAAAACATGGGTACACCATTTCCATTACTAAAATTACAAGTGTGCCACTCACCTCACATATAAAAGGAATGACCATATCCTCCCTTTTTCTCAACATAAAAACACATTTTCATAAAATACCTATCCAAATAACATAAAATAAACAAAAAGAATCATAGAATCCTTATTTTTGGAATAAATCTTACCCATGAATGTTTTACTTCAAATCATACGACGATACCCGAAAAGGATGTAATATTCATTAATGACTATTCTTATTTTATTCATGTCTCCATCTCCTTAAATTATTAGTAAAACATGATGATATACAAAAATATATATCATTTTATACTCATGTCCTATCATTTCAATGGAATTACGTATAACCACCACAATAGCAATTAAATGGTTAACCAAATTATTATTATTATTTATGGGGGACAACGCCTCACGAACCAATGTAATTTGATTTTCTGTTACCACATTTCAAGTATAGGTATTTTTATGGACATAAATTATATATATGATATTTATAACATAAATTTTCTAATGGAGATGTTATATCATATATATCATTTTAAATTCCATTGCATAGTGGAAACAATAATGTTGCTCATGTGTATGGTGGACTACCGCCACGAGAAGTGATGTGGTTAGCCTTTCACTAATGCTTTATGTGGAAGGAGAAAAGTATATATTTAATGAATATATTGTATATAAATTATATAAATATTTTATTAAATAAATATTTATCATTAATAAATATTATATATTTTTTTCTTTCTTATACAGAAAAATGATAATGTATGTCGTGTACATTTGGACTACCCCCTTCCTGAAGCAATGCGACTATCTTTTCATCTCAAAACCACATGGATGATATATATAAGTATATATAAAGAAATTATTTATTATATATATATATAATCAATTATGATAAATTGTTCACATAATTTTTTTACATACCTTCTATCAATAATGATTATTGAAAAATGGAAAAGTTACTCATTTGTATGTAAGAGATACAATCACCATAGTTGTAACATTATTAATTATTACTAACCATATTTAATTATTTTTCTTAATATTATAAATATATTTTAAATGGGGTAATTATTTTAATATTAATTTCCTGTAGATTATTAAATAATTACCTCTATAACCATCGACAGCTTACTAAAGTCAATATTGACATATAACCAAATTTTTTTAAAATATTCAATTTATATTTAAGTAACTATGTAATCATATATAACATGGTAATAAGTTAAATAAATTGAATATTAATTGATAGTAAATATATTAATAAATTAAATAATTGACATAAATTTTTTATTTTGGTAGATAAATAATGTATATGATGAGTCGGACTAAAGGTAAGGGTTTATCATATCACTTTTACGTTCATGAGACATAAACAATATTCATCACTTTTTATCTTATGATGTTCATATACTATTAGTTTTGTATTTTATATCTTGAATTTAATTATAATCATGGTATTTAATATTTCATTTAATTTTATTTCTTACATAGGGATTTTGATTCAAAATTTACCAAAGTGGTAATAGTGTATTTCAAAATCTCATTATTATTAGGGATTTTTTTTCTTGAAGATTCTATTGGGAGAAAATTTTAATATATTTATCTTAAACTAAATAAATTTATTTATCATATTATTATTGATGAAAATTTAATTTAACGTTGCCATAATTCCATTCATTGGTTGTTAAATTTGCTAATAAATTGTTTTTATGAAAAATCCATCTTTATTTCTCTCTTCAGTTGAAAATTTGTTTTCATCAAAAACCATTTTTTGCTTAAATGTTATTAATTTTTTAATGAATTTGGAAATATTATTATTTAATACAATTTTATCCATTTTTACTTTTCACAAATTTTTTTGAATGGAATATTCATGTCATTTTTAAAATATTTTTTTTGGATTTAACCAAATAAAATTGAATGGATTATTTTAGTAACATTATTAGTATTTATATATTTTTCTTACGTCATTTCTACTAAAATATTTAGAGATTCATTTATAAGTTTCGAATATTATTTTAAAAAAACTTGTTTCAAAATATTTTTTGAACTTTTTGTTCTAAAATTATATTCTCAAATGAAAACGGTGTTTTATTGAAAAATGTTAAAAATATATATTTATTTAATTTCTACTCATAAATAGAATAAAAAATATAATGTACATATGTTCCCTTAGGTATATATTGTATTGATGTCCCAATTATTTTTTCATTGGATGATTGATTTTCTCTTTAATTGATAATTTACAATCTTATTACAATTCACCATTTTACTATCAATGGATTATGATTATCTTTTATTTGGTTAATCATTATCACTTCAATTTTTTTTAATATATATTTTTTGTTGATTATGTTTGACCTATTTCATTTTAGGAATGAATTTGAAATTGTATGTTATGGGAAAGGATCGTTATAGCCCCTCAATGCATTGATATGTCTAATGAGAAAAACTATATTTTCTTTTGGATGATGACATACATTTATGTAGATGTCTTTAAAACAATAATGAATGTATATGATGTATTTTTACATTCATAGATAGTATATAATGTTTCTCAGAAATATATTATAATATTTTTAATGTGTTCAACATTATTCATTACATCATTATGAAATCATTTATTTATATTCCCTGTTAATATTTGATTACTTAGAATATTCATTGTCAATTTAAAGATCCTATATTTATTTATATGGTATTATTTGATCAACTTTTATTCATAACAAATTATGATCATGTTAATGGCTAAATTACATTTTTTTCAGTTATTTATATTTCAATATAGATTATGACTTATTGATTCAAGTATTATGTTTTATAATTACCCTTACTAAGCATCCGATCTCCCCAATTTTTTATGTTTTTTTCCAAAGAATACATTGAAATATTTTTTGATTCATATAAAGGGATATGATAAAAGAAATAATAGAATTTTCAATGGAAATTATTTGATTTTAAATAATTGGTCATGTATTGTGAATTTCAATTATGCATCTTGTTTGCCAATATTTCTGAACTATTTTTTCCACTGGGATAAAATTCATTGTATCATATGAAAACATGTAATAAATTAGAAACTTTGAAAAGTATACTATGGTTGGGGTCCTTAAAATTTTTTCATATGAAGTTAGTAAAAACAAAAAGGAACTAGATTTCTGAAAACTCGGTTTAGAGAACCTAACCCTATAAAAGAATATTAAAAAATTAATAATATAAAACCATAAGGATTTGTGGAGGTAAATAATAATTCTTTTTTCCTAGAAATAAATCCATGTATAGAAACTATAAGTGGATATTTTTATGAATAACTAGTACATATGGGTAATAACTCTGAAAATGGTGCAATGGGATTTACCTGATCACACCTAGTGAATGAAAATGGTTGTTACTAGGAAATTAGTTTGAAAATCCTTGGGATATGATTATTATAAATAAAATTATATTTAAAATTAATTATGATGGATTCTAAAAAAATTATATCCCCAAAAAAACCATATTTATGATTATGAAATTAGCGTTGCAAAAAAAATTTAATTTATTTTAAATATTTCTCTAATCCATGGATTTTAAATTAAATTTTATAATGAAATGATAAAATATAGTGAATTATATCATTTATAAATGGCTCTTAAAATATTAAATAGGATCCATACTAATGAACATAGTCAAAATAGTAATAATTATAATTTATTTGATTATATTAAGCCCGCATTTTGAAGTTAACAAGTCTCAAAAACATTGTCATAATATGATGAAATAATATAATGTGTTAACAATATAATGAATGGATTTTAAATATAGAAAATCATCTGAGGTAAGTTAGAGGAGAATTTTTTGGAAGAGAATATGGCATATAAAGATAGTAAGGGAAAGAAATATTTTAAAAATTATGAAAATTGTGTGAAAAACACCATAGAAATTGATTAAAGGGAATGAGAGTTTCCTAGATTGTTTGAGAGAAATGAAACCAAGCTCATGATTTAATTTTTACTAAAATGCGTCTAATGTTTAACGAAGTATATGGGTAAAAATGATAATTAATTCCAAAATAATCAATGATATATATCTCAAAATAAAATAATAGATTGTGACAAATCTTATTCTATTACCAATGTCAAATTGGAATGATTAATGTTCTTGTGTTAGTGTTCTGAAATTATTTTGTTTTTTATTGGATCAATGATATCTAGGTTAGAGGAATTATAAAATATATAAGGGATATACTATAGAAATTTTCCAAAATTTATTTGAAATTATATATTGAATGGTATCAATGACCAAGAATAACGGTTCAGTAAAATGTTGATCTTATATAGAAGCACATTATTGAGGGAATGATAACACATAATATGATCATAATATTGGGATCATGATATTGGTATAATTTAATTATTGATATGGATAAATTTGATTTGTTTTAATGAATATATTGTAAATGATTAATGATTTGTTGAGAATTTTGTTTATTCTATCACTAATGGAGTTTAAAATATTTTTTGGATTTAAGGAATATATCATATAACTTGTTTTTTACTTATGAAATATGTATGAATTAATTCTTTCAATATTTTTTTCAAGAAATTAAGGTATTTTCCACATTTTATGAAAATATATGAGAAATGTATTGATATGTTTAGTGTGTAACTATTATGAGTTACTTCATGTTTTTTAGAGGATTAATTAAATAATATTTTTGGAAATTTGGTGACCTTATTTCTAATCTGTTTGGTCTTAATCTTTTGTAAGGATCCTCTGGTAAACCATTTATGATGATGTTTTAGATGAAAATTGTATGGTACTTTATTGATTATTATATTAATTCACCATATGACAATTTTTTAATATTTTTTTTCTCCAAATATAATGGATTTGGGAAATAGTTAAAGATATAAACAAAATACTTGCCACACATTTATGTATTTTACAATAAATTAAAAGAATCATTTAGTGAATTGCGAATCAAAAATTTATATTTGGATACACATTTCATAGAGTAAGTGAAAAATTGTAATTTTATCAAATTATAACTAAATGATGAATTTTTTATTATGAAATATAATCGTATCAAGTATGTATATTTCCTTATATTATTATATAGTAAAATAATTCATCAACTTTCTAAAAATGATACTCGAATAAAATTGTTATCATTTTACTTTTACATTTGATGAATATGAAGGTACTCTAAATCACCATATGTGTAAGGTTTTATGGTCCTTCAATTTCTATTGATCACTATGTTTCATGAGATCAATTACCAATCTTACTCTCTATAATTATTTATTATTTTCATCAACGTCCATTGTCACGACCCGCCTTCACCAAAAGGAGGGAAGGGTCAGCAGGTTGCCAGGCCCTTCCTTCTTCGAGTTGAAGGAGAGATAATGACCCCCGAAACCCGCCTTCAATAGGTCCCGGAGTGGCGACTAGCACCAAGGGTATAGGAAGTTCTCACAAATGGAAGGCATTACCCTTTTTATTTTATAGGATCGAAAGATAAGGAGGAGAAAACCCAACAACACCAAGATAGAAAGAAAAGTAAAGCCAAAAGTAAACCATTCCCACATGTATGTTTAAACAGTTTACAACAAAGTACAAGTACAAAAGAAAAAGAAGCTCTCAAGTACAATACCAAAAGAAAACAAAGGTACGACAACAGCGACAACTCCAACTGTCCGACTAATAGGGTCCCGCGCAGCCCTGGTAGTCCTCCTGGAAACCTGAAAGTAAACGTAGGGTGAGCATACAAGTACACTCAGTAGGGAAAACCAAGACTCTCGTGCACAAGTGGGGGAACGTACTAAAGTCCCGTGAGAAAGAGTAAACCAAACACCTAACAAGGCAACTATCCATCCCAAGCCTCACCAAGGTTCGCTCCCCAAATAACGCAAGTCAAGTAATATATATATAAGAGCACATCGATGTTTGGGTACCCCACGCCACTTTCCCACTGGTTATTGAGACATCCTACGCATCAGACCAATCCCGCCATTCTCACCGCAGTCCCACTGCCACACCCGCCCGCACACACCTGGGCCACAACCACACGCAGTCCCACTGCCAAATCCCGCCCGCACACACCTGGGCCACAACCACACGCAGTCCCACTGCCAAATCCCGCCCGCACACACCTGGGCCTCAACTGTCACAAGTAACCATGCCTGCAAACACCTAGGCCAGAACAACCACCGCTACGCCCGAAGACACCTGGGCTAAAGAATCCACTACCACGCCCGAAAAACACCTGGGCCTCATCTCGAAGACACTTGGGAAAACACCTGCCGCACACACCTGGCCAACCACCACAACACCCTGCCCGATGGTTCTTGGGCTAATAATGGACTTCAGGCCATCACAGCCTGCCCGAAGGTACTTGGGCTATCCGGGAAAGGGAGCAGAAAAGGAGCTAATAACCAGCCACTAAGTATAGTGTTGGGAAAAACACCCTTCCCCCATAAATGGGGGTGTTCGGCACTAAGTGCTCAACTTGGGTGGGGCGCGAATAAGAAACACAAAGCTACAAGTATAGATATAGGTAACAAACACTCACCCAAAACTTAGGTTTTCCTAGCCAACCTACAGGACACAATACCACAACGCCCGAGTCACAATTCGCGACCCTTGCCCACAAAACCATTTGTCCCATTCTTGTTTCACGTTCAGTCAATTGTTCAATTAATTTTAAGCACTACTGGGCAACTACCATAAGCATAACCAAGGAAAACGTCAAGCATAGATCAACCAAAACACCCACACCTGGTTCTGCCAACAGAGGATCTCTCCCCAGTTTGTGATAAAAACCCACAACCACTGAAACCATGCCAACAGGAGATCCCATCCCCCAAATTCACACAGCCGCCGAGAGTATAAAAAGAACGGGGGATCCCATCCCCTCCCACATTTCCAGCAAACGGCCCGAAGGGAAAACAACCAACAACCACTACCAACACGAGTCAGGGATTTTCAGATTTAAACGACTTAACACACTCCATGATTTCAAAAAATTCCATGTGTTCTATCCGTTAGTTATCACAGAAGGGTTGATCCTGGTGCTTTCAAATTATTTAGCCGGGTATACGTGATTAACCAATTTCACAGCAGGAGTTCACAATTTCAGCAACCCATTTAAAACATCACGAGGGGATTCAAGTGCACACACACGACCACCAACGGCCTCAATTTTCAGAAAACATAGACCAGTACAACAAAAGGTATGATCACAAGATAAAGCATAAACAACGATCACAACCCCTTCCCCTTCTTTCTTTAGAACTTCGTTTAGTATCTTCATTAGGGTTTGGTTCAACCAATTTGATAGGAACAAAAGTAACGCCCACCCCGCATGATACACAAAAGTGAGAGACGAGAGAAATTCCCTACTTGTTGATGGATGATCGACGTTTAGGCCGGGGGCGCGGAACTTTACGGATAACGACGCGGCGGTCCCGATGCACCAGAAGAGTCACGATCGAAGAAGGGGGAAAACCACGGCCTAACCCTTAATTATAAGGGCTGGGGACGGTTGAGATGAAAACACAAAACCACGGAAGACGAGGGAGTCGTGGGTTGACCACGTGGCTTGACTCATCATTAATGGCGCTGGGTGGTTTTAACTGACCCATGAATTAATGAAGCATTTAATTAAGACCTTTGCGCGCGTTTCGGATTTCCAAGATATTTTTAGCAAGGAAGAATAGGGTTTAAAACCCTATTTGCGAAAAAGGGACATTACTGGAACAACTTGGCAGGGCCGGTCTCACCGATCGGTGTCACCGATCGGTCACACCGATCGGTCTCACCGATCGGTGCCACCGATCGGTCTCACCGATCGGTGTCACCGATCGGTCTCGCCGATCGGTCTCACCGATCGGTCTCGCCGATCGGTCTCACCGATCGGTACCCCGCAAGGAAACCGGATTTTTGGCAAAGGAAGGGACCAAGGGGGGTCTGGGTCTTCACATCAGATACCTCTTAAACGATTCTCGTCCCCGAGAATCAAAACAAACTAGAAGGAAAGAGAGGATCCGAACAACCATCTTCGAAGATACCTCTTAGGAGTGGACCCCCGCTAATTGAAAATACCCCCTGTCAAGAACCAAGCATCATATCACGCCAAACCGCCCGGTCATGTGGGTTTGGGGAGTTCCCCTCCCCCATGTCAAGATATTATCCGCTTTGGGCGGCACTGACTCGCCCGCACGGGTTTAATCGCATCCACCTTAATGCGTCCTGATTAGGGGTCGGGTTTCCCCTTCCCTTCAACCGGGGCTTCCCACACAAAATCAGAGGAAAGGAACCTAGCACATTTCATAGCCAAAAAGGTCAAACGTTCTGTCACAACAGGCACCAAGGGTTCAAAACTCAGAACAACTCGGGGTATTGGGCATGCATCTGTGCTTCCCTCTCCCACGTACTCTCTTCGAGGCCGCCATGTCTCCACAACACACGAACCAGGCCGACGGTTCGTCCACGGAGCACTTTCTCCTTGCGATCCTCGATTCTGACTGGCCGTTCCTCGAAGGTCGCGTCTCCTCCCACGTCTAGCTCTCCCCAGTTGATGACATGAGAGTCATCATGTAAGTACTGACGAAGCTGGGAGACATGGAAGACGTCATGGACCCTCTCCAACTGAGGTGGTAGGGCCAGCTGATATGCCACCTCGCCAACTCGCCTCAGCACCTCGAAAGGTCCGATGAACCTAGGGGAGAGCTTACTCCCCTTTCCGAACCTCCGCTGCCCCCGTCGAGGGGAAACCTTCAAAAACACATGATCTCCCACCTCGAACTTCAGGGGCCTCCTCCGACGATCAGCATAAGATTTCTGCCGATCCTGAGCTGCTTTCATCCTCTCCCGCACTAGCTGGACTTTCTCCGTGGTGCTCTGCACTACTTCTGGTCCAAGAGTACCAGTCTCACCAACCTCTGCCCAGCATAAGGGTGAACGACATGGTCTTCCATACAAAGCCTCAAAAGGAGCCATGCCGATAGTAGAGTGAAAACTGTTGTTGTAGGCAAACTCTACTAAAGGCAAGTGTCGTACCCATGATCCCCCGAAATCCAGAACACATGCTCGCAGCATGTCCTCCAAAGTCTGGATAGTCCGCTCTGTCTGCCCATCAGTCTGAGGGTGAAAAGCAGTGCTAAGGCGTAGTTGGGTGCCAAAAGCATGTTGTAACCCCTTCCAGACTCGTGAGGTGAATCGAGTGTCCCGATCCGAGACGATCGTTTTCGGAACTCCATGCAAACGCACCACCTCATCCACGTACCTCTGTGCTAAGGTACTCACGGGTCCCGACTCCTTGATAGCCAAGAAGTGAGCAGATTTTGTCAATCGATCCACCACTACCCAGATAGCATCATGCCCGCCCTGAGCTCTGGGTAGTCCCGTGACGAAGTCCATTGAGACGTCGTCCCACTTCCACTCGGGAACATCTAGAGGATGCAACAGACCACCAGGAACACGGTGTTCAGCCTTCACCTGCTGACACACCAGGCATTTAGCCACGAACTCTGCCACTGCCCGTTTCACCCCGGGCCACCAAAACTGTCCCCTCAGGCCTCGGTACATTTTCGAAACACCCGGATGTACCGCCAAGGCTGAGCTATGGAACTCATGAAGGACTTCATCACGCATCACCTCTGGAACAAACAACCTCCGATGAAAGAGCATCCGATGTCGGCTGTCCTCCGACCATCCTTCCGGGGCGTTCCCCTGATCGACACGATCCCGCAACACTTCTACCTCAGGATCTCCCCACTGAGACTCTTCCACTTGCTGCAACAAGGAGGACTGTACCGTCATCTGAAACAAACAACCTCTAGTACCTTCAACCCTTGCATCCAAGTGCAAGGCAGCCAACTCCCCCATTGCCTTCCAAGCATCAGCAGATTCCCGAACCACCTCCTGATGCGGCTTCCTGCTCAGGGCATCAGCCACAACGTTTCCCTTACCTTCAATGTATGAGATCTCAAAGTCGTAGTCCTGGAGAAACTCGACCCACCTCCGCTGTCGCAAGTTCAAGTCACGCTGGGAGAAGATATAGCGCAAGCTTTTGTGGTCGGTGAAGACCACAAAGCGCTCCCCAAAGAGGTAATGTCGCCACAGCTTTAATGCGAACACCACCGCTGCAAGCTCCAGGTCATGGGTGGCATAGTTCCGCTCATGGGGGCGTAGCTGCCTGGACCCGTAGGAGATCACCCCTTGTCGCTGCATCAATACGCACCCCAGGCCCTGTCCTGAAGCATCACAGAATACCTCATAGGCCATCCCTTCTTCTGGCAACCTCAACACTGGGGCACTAACCAGTTTTTCTTTTAGGTAGCTGAAGGACGACTCACATTGCTCGCTCCACATGAAAACTTGGTCCTTCTTGGTCAAAGCCGTCAAAGGGGCTGCTACCCGGGAGAAGTTGGGTACGAATCTCCGGTAGTAGCCTGCCAGTCCAAGGAAACTCCGAACTTCCGCCACATTCTTGGGTGCTGCCCAAGAAACAATTGCCTCAACCTTTGATGGGTCGACTGCTACTCCCTGCTCAGACACTACATGTCCAAGGAAGTTCACTTCTCGCGCCCAGAACTTGCACTTTGACAACTTCCCATAGAGCTGGTGCTGTCGTAGGACCTCCAAAACTGTCCTCAGGTGCTCTGCATGGTCCTCTTCTGACTTTGAATAGATCAGGATATCGTCGATGAACACCACCACAAACCGATCCAGGTACTCCCGAAAGATGGAGTTCATAAGCCCCATGAACACGGCCGGGGCGTTCGTAACACCAAAGGGCATGACCACGAACTCGAAGTGCCCATACCTGCACCTGAACGCCGTCTTCGGGACGTCGCTATCCTTCACCCTCAGCTGGTGGTACCCGGATCGCAGGTCGATCTTCGAGAACCATCCTGCCCCCTTCAGCTGGTCGAAAAGATCATCTATCCTCGGAAGAGGGTAGCGGTTCTTGATTGTTACCTGATTCAGCCTCCTGTAATCAATGCATAACCTGAGGCCACCATCTGCCTTCTTCGCAAACAAGACTGGGGCACCCCACGGTGATGCACTTGGACGAACATAACCCCTCTTCATCAGATCGTCAATCTGTATCCGCAACTCCCGTAGCTCCGAAGGTGCCATCCGGTAAGGAGCCATCGAGATTGGTCGAGAGCCGGGCTGCAGGTCTATCCCGAACTCGATTTCACGTCGAGGGGGTAGAGTCGTCACCTCCTCAGGAAAGACGTCCATAAATTCACGAACGATCTCTGGTACTCCCACCATTTCCGCATCTGTTGATTCTATCGTCAGTTCGGTCAACAAGGAGAGGAGAGGTTCCTCCCTCCTGTTTCCCTTCGGACAGCTCCGCTCGCCGGTGAAAGTAACACGCTGGCCGTCCAAACCGGAGAACACCACCCTCCTTTGGAAATAGTCGATGACGGCGCACACAGAAAATAGCCAGTCGATGCCTAGGATGACATCGTACGGCCGAATCTGTAGCAGAAGGAGGTCCTTAACCGACTGATGTGGCCCCAACATCAGTCTACACCCCCGACAAACGAACAGCAAGTCGGTCTGACCTCCAACTGGTGTGTTCAACACCAGGGGCACTGGAAGTCTCTCGGCATCTAGACCCAAGGCGCGGGCTAGACTGGGTGCAACAAAGGAGTGCGAAGCTCCGGTATCGAACAAAGCATAAGCAAGAGTGCTAAACACACTGATCGTACCTCGAACAACCTCTGGCCCTGCTGGAACTGTTGCTTCTGCGGCGTGTAACTGTCCACGCCCAGCTCCCCTACCCCTCGGCTGTTGGCCACCTCCCCGACCACGCCCTGGTCGAGGTCCCTGGGGAGCGCCCTGAGGTCGGCCTCCCCCTCCTATGTCTGTCTGCGGAGGAGCGGGAGCTCGCTGTCCCTGCTGCTGCTGCTGGAAGGGTCTGGCTGGGAACTGCTGCTGTGGCGGATGCTGGGGATGACTGCCACTGCTGTACTGCACCCGATCGGGGCACTGACTCCGAAGATGCCCAGGGCTCCCGCAGATGAAGCACCGTGGTCCCGAGCCCGAAGGAAAAGAACGTGGGCCAGGGGATCGAAACTGAAACTGCTGCGGCCTGCTCCCTGCGGGTCGGAACCTGGAGGGTCCCGATGCTGGGGGCCTGGTGCTGACGGCCTTCCCCTTCGATGGTCCCAGCTGGATCCCTTCTCGTGACAGTCCGCCTAGAGTGTGCATCCTTTCCACCACTTCGGCCTTCTTCTGAACCTCTAAGTATGTCGGAAGGGTAAAGGGAGTAACAGCATACTGGAGGGAGGGTCGGAGCGCCTCCTCCAAACGTCTTGCCCGAGACTCCTCATCGGGAAAGAGGTCTGGAGCAAAACGCAGGAGGTCCTTGAACTTGATTCCAAGTTCCCTCACGGACATGCTCCCCTGCTGGAGGGAGAGTAGCTCCTGTCTCTTCTCCGCCTTCATTGTCGAGGAGAGAAACTCCGCCCGGAACTCCTTCTCGAATTCCGCCCAAGCAACCTCAGACTCTTTCCTACTCCCCAGGTGAAGCATCCACCACTGACGTGACGCTCCTCGCATCTGGCTAACAGCCAGAGGAACCCAGTACTCTGTCGGGGCCCGAATCAGGCCGAAGGCTATGACTAGCTCCTCCAGCCAGCCTTCCGTCTTCATGTCGGAGGTGCTGCCCCCATATTTCTCGAGGGCCTGTCGCTGAAAGGCTCGAAGAGTCTTCTGCCACCGGTCGTCCTCTTCCTCCCGATCAGCTCTCTGCTGATTGGCCAAGGTAGTCTCAGGAGTCTCGATCGCCTGTACCACACGTGGTCGCCTTCCAGGTTCCATAGCTGCAAGGTAACCAAGGAATACCTAAGCCCAGTAGTGCAAAGAAAACCGTTCTCAAAACTTATTAAGATTTAATTTATTCTTAATTTCCCAAGACATCCCAGAAACACAAGAACACAAGTCATTTATGATGCATGTACCTTTCCTAGGGCCTCTACCCTGCAATCAGTGTGGCTTCACTTGGTCGTTCGGTAGGTCCAGAGTCCTTGCATCGGATCACGGGGGGCCCTAAAATCCCGTGTCCTAGCCGGTCCTCCCTGGCCTATTTCACGCACCAAGGTCACCCAACGCTGTTGCCTTACCATCCCATGAAATCCTCACTGTGCCTAACTCCAGACTCCGTCCTATCTCTCAACCTGCCTCTGATACCATTCTGTCACGACCCGCCTTCACCAAAAGGAGGGAAGGGTCAGCAGGTTGCCAGGCCCTTCCTTCTTCGAGTTGAAGGAGAGATAATGACCCCCGAAACCCGCCTTCAATAGGTCCCGGAGTGGCGACTAGCACCAAGGGTATAGGAAGTTCTCACAAATGGAAGGCATTACCCTTTTTATTTTATAGGATCGAAAGATAAGGAGGAGAAAACCCAACAACACCAAGATAGAAAGAAAAGTAAAGCCAAAAGTAAACCATTCCCACATGTATGTTTAAACAGTTTACAACAAAGTACAAGTACAAAAGAAAAAGAAGCTCTCAAGTACAATACCAAAAGAAAACAAAGGTACGACAACAGCGACAACTCCAACTGTCCGACTAATAGGGTCCCGCGCAGCCCTGGTAGTCCTCCTGGAAACCTGAAAGTAAACGTAGGGTGAGCATACAAGTACACTCAGTAGGGAAAACCAAGACTCTCGTGCACAAGTGGGGGAACGTAATAAAGTCCCGTGAGAAAGAGTAAACCAAACACCTAACAAGGCAACTATCCATCCCAAGCCTCACCAAGGTTCGCTCCCCAAATAACGCAAGTCAAGTAATATATATATAAGAGCACATCGATGTTTGGGTACCCCGCGCCACTTTCCCACTGGTTATTGAGACATCCTACGCATCAGACCAATCCCGCCATTCTCACCGCAGTCCCACTGCCACACCCGCCCGCACACACCTGGGCCACAACCACACGCAGTCCCACTGCCAAATCCCGCCCGCACACACCTGGGCCTCAACTGTCACAAGTAACCATGCCTGCAAACACCTAGGCCAGAACAACCACCGCTACGCCCGAAGACACCTGGGCTAAAGAATCCACTACCACGCCCGAAAAACACCTGGGCCTCATCCCGAAGACACTTGGGAAAACACCTGCCGCACACACCTGGCCAACCACCACAACACCCTGCCCGATGGTTCTTGGGCTAATAATGGACTTCAGGCCATCACAGCCTGCCCGAAGGTACTTGGGCTATCCGGGAAAGGGAGCAGAAAAGGAGCTAATAACCAGCCACTAAGTATAGTGTTGGGAAAAACACCCTTCCCCCATAAATGGGGGTGTTCGGCACTAAGTGCTCAACTTGGGTGGGGCGCGAATAAGAAACACAAAGCTACAAGTATAGATATAGGTAACAAACACTCACCCAAAACTTAGGTTTTCCTAGCCAACCTACAGGACACAATACCACAACGCCCGAGTCACAATTCGCGACCCTTGCCCACAAAACCATTTGTCCCATTCTTGTTTCACGTTCAGTCAATTGTTCAATTAATTTTAAGCACTACTGGGAAACTACCATAAGCATAACCAAGGAAAACGTCAAGCATAGATCAACCAAAACACCCACACCCGGTTCTGCCAACAGAGGATCTCTCCCCAGTTTGTGATAAAAACCCACAACCACTGAAACCATGCCAACAGGAGATCCCATCCCCCAAATTCACACAGCCGCCGAGAGTATAAAAAGAACGGGGGATCCCATCCCCTCCCACATTTCCAGCAAACGGCCCGAAGGGAAAACAACCAACAACCACTACCAACACGAGTCAGGGATTTTCAGATTTAAACGACTTAACACACTCCATGATTTCAAAAAATTCCATGTGTTCTATCCGTTAGTTATCACAGAAGGGTTGATCCTGGTGCTTTCAAATTATTCAGCCGGGTATACGTGATTAACCAATTTCACAGCAGGAGTTCACAATTTCAGCAACCCATTTAAAACATCACGAGGGGATTCAAGTGCACACACACGACCACCAACGGCCTCAATTTTCAGAAAACATAGACCAGTACAACAAAAGGGATGATCACAAGATAAAGCATAAACAACGATCACAACCCCTTCCCCTTATTTCTTTAGAACTTCGTTTAGTATCTTCATTAGGGTTTGGTTCAACCAATTTGATAGGAACAAAAGTAACGCCCACCCCGCATGATACACAAAAGTGAGAGACGAGAGAAATTCCCTACTTGTTGATGGATGATCGACGTTTAGGCCGGGGGCGCGGAACTTTACGGATAACGACGCGGCGGTCCCGATGCACCAGAAGAGTCACGATCGAAGAAGGGGGAAAACCACGGCCTAACCCTTAATTATAAGGGCTGGGGACGGTTGAGATGAAAACACAAAACCACGGAAGACGAGGGAGTCGTGGGTTGACCACGTGGCTTGACTCATCATTAATGGCGCTGGGTGGTTTTAACTGACCCATGAATTAATGAAGCATTTAATTAAGACCTTTGCGCGCGTTTCGGATTTCCAAGATATTTTTAGCAAGGAAGAATAGGGTTTAAAACCCTATTTGCGAAAAAGGGACATTACTGGAACAACTTGGCAGGGCCGGTCTCACCGATCGGTGCCACCGATCGGTCTCACCGATCGGTCTCACCGATCGGTCTCACCGATCGGTCTCACCGATCGGTACCCCGCAAGGAAACCGGATTTTTGGCAAAGGAAGGGACCAAGGGGGGTCTGGGTCTTCACATCCATATCTTCACATTCCACAAATGTTTTCCAAATTTGAAACCCATATATATGTTCTTCAAATTGAAAATTGTAATTAAATTTATATCTTATTAAGAGGGTGTTTTATTAACTGATTTTATGATATGGGATATCAAGAAGGATATTTTAAAATTCAACCCCTTGATAAATTATATGATGATTAAATTTCAAGGACCCAATTTATTTAAGGAGTGTACAATGTAACACCTTATGATTTTATGATATGAATATATTGTTTGATTAAATAAATGACACATGAAAGCTATAATATAAGGGAATATATCATCCCAATACATTATGATATATGTTTTTGAAAATAAATTTAACCACTTCAATAGATTAAAATGAACACAACACCAATTTTGAATGAAGCACAAAACTTTATTAAAATATATTTATTTCAGCATAAAAATTATAAAGTAGCTAATAAATTACAGATTATTAATAGTGAAATATAATTTAATAAAATTACATGGTTTAAAAATATTTAAATTAAAATAAATTGATATATATTTATTATATATAAAAATATTACTTTTTTAAAGAAAATTAGACGTTTTTTGGAAAAAGATTAATTTTTTATAATTCGTTTTATTCGAGATTTTCAAATATAATTTAAAATAATTTTTTACAAATTTATTTAATTTTATTTCAAAAAATAAATTTAATTTTTAAAATCAAAATATAAATTTTTTTTGTGGTGAATTATTTAGATTTTTTATAAAAAGATTCATTCTTTGATGAATAGTGAAAAATAATGATGTTAAAATGAAAATAGCCTTTTCATTTAAATTATTGATAATGTTGAATTGTATGATGAATTGTATTAATGTAAAATTTGTTAAAATTTATATGAATTATTTCAATTTAGGTTATTTAAATCAATTTGGTATTTATTTTTGATATAAAAACATTTTTATGCTTTTGAAGAGTTTGTTTTTAAAAACCCACATATTTATCATGTATGTGGGTTTAATTTTAAATTAAATTTTTCTACTTATGTCACTAGAATTTGGAAAAATTAAATCAACATTTTTAATAAAAATAATTTATATTATCCAATAAGGTCAAAAAAAATTTAACAAAATTATTTGTGAAAAAAATGAACATTATTTACCATGTGAAGCTCAAAATATATTTTCCAATGATTTAACTAAAATGATAATAATTGAATTGACATAAACACTAGTATAATATATATTTCAGGGCCATATTTTCACTCTATCATGTTTAAGGCAAGATAATAGTAAATTTTAACTGTTTTTTAAGTGGAAAATAACAGTAAATCCTAGTGTTTCCAAAAAACTACAAAGGCCTAAATCACCTCACTTATAATATGACAACCCACTCCTATATTACTCACATATTAAAAACTTTTTGGATATTCCAGTACCTACCCAATATCTCCCCAAATTCATTATTATTATCTTATTAGACTTATTTTGTTCATAAATGAGACCAATTAAGGCTTTAGTAAAAACATGTGCAGGATACCCGATGCGGTTGTATCATTTTTCAACTATGGTTTTTTTATATCTTCCTACATCTATTATATTATTTTTAAAAAAATTATTTTATAATAACCTCAACATATTAAATATACGTATATGTTTTAATGCATGGTTCATTACTTTAAACCTCCCCCGATCCTGTCAAATGTGTAACGAAATCGTTATTCGTGTTTAAATGTGGCCCACCTCTCTAAAAATTGACGTCGTTCATTTTTTCATGTCCACATTTGAGTACTATTTATGATAATGGATATAATGTATATATATTCTATTTATAAAATTATAATTCCTATGTATTAATTATTTCATATATTACTTTTTTTACTTTCTATTTCATATGGGACATAATAACCTCACTCATGTGTTTGGTGGACAATCCCCTTCTGAAGTGTTGTGATTCATATTTAAAAAATTATTTAAATGAATGTTGATAATTTAATAACCTTGGTATTTCTAGATTAATTTGTTTTCATTATGGAATTAAATAGTTAGTAACTATAAATGCATAATAAAATAATTCGTATTTATTTAACTGAGTAAATCTATACTAATATATTAAAAACCTCACATATGAGTGTATAAAAAAATTATTTATTTTAGAAATGAATATATGATATAGTTATATCATGTAATAAGTATATAATTATTTTGATAATGATAAAGTAAGAGTTAGTATTTGTTTGAAACATACAAGTTTATTTATAATATTATTTTTAAGATCATTAATTAAATTAAATTTTACCTAGATGAAATATATTGATAAATTAATACCTTATAATTTATATAATTTTAAGACTATTTTATGAGACATTATTTAATTTTATAATATATCATAAAATAAGATATAATTTTAAAAAGGATATTTTTAGAATAATGATGATTATTAGTATAATATAAATATATCATATTTATAAAATTATTTTGATAAAATTTAATTCATTTTCTAATTATAAATATTTATAAACGGACTTCCTGATTTTTTGGGATTGTTATAAAATATATGATTTTTTAGAAAATAGTAAAATACAATAATTTACAGTATTTAACAAATACATTAATTATGACATCATATATTATGTATTAATGATGTAATACCCTAATATATAACTCTAAATCATTGGGTTCATATATTTAGTGTTAATTACAAAATGATTCCTTATATAGAGACACTATAATAATCAAATGATTAAAATGATCAAAAAACACAGTTCTCCTCCACTATAAATATCACCGCACCTCTTCTCATCACAACTCCAAATCATTTAGGATAATCAAAATTCATATGAATAAATATAACAATCCACTCACCCAAGACTTGGATCGCTTGGTAAAAAATAATACCAAAATTAATATTCCAAATGAAGTTAGAAAGGAGAAGAATTCAATAGTTAGAATCTTCTTTCATTTCCTTTTATTTTCTTTTCAATTTCATTTATTTTGTTATTATATCCTCACCTCCCATATCCAAAGTGTCATGATAACTCTAGTATCTTAAAAAAACTATTATTTTATATTTTTATTTGAATAATTATCATCAAACCACTCCACTTATCCAATTATTCTAAAAATTGAAAGAATCACACATGACGTGTCAATTCACCGCCTTTATGGACGTCAAATTTTTATTTTATTTTACCACTATTAATTGTGGTAACCAAACTATTATTATGGTCAAATGATATTTTATTATTCAAATTATCTTTAATATAATATTTTTTAACAATATTTAATTATGATATTATATAAAATGATATAAGTTCATGATGGTCTTAAAAACCACCAAAAAATTAAATTATTTTTATAAATGGATTATCTAATGAATCATCCCTATATAAAAAAAATGATATATGGTATCATTTAAAAATATTTAAATATAATAATACCAATTATTTCAACTTATGGAGTTTTTCTTCTATTTCACATGAAATCCCATATTGAACCAACCTTGGAAACCATAAAATAAACGCACCAAAATTTATAAAAATAAGAATATATTTTCTACAAATGATTATAATGATGTTATTAATGATCATAAAAGGTATTATAAATATTATTATTGGACATTACTAAAATAACTAATTTCTTTAAACCATTATAAATTTGTTTTGAACATATATGATGGAAAAAAACCCAAAGGTAATTGGTGTTCATTTTAAGATTCTCTTTAATGTTTTTAAATATTTCAAAAATAATGATTATAAATATTTATGAAATTAGTGTATTCTACCTATTTTATGATGACTTATATATTTATGTCTTATTTACACTATTAAATTATCATTTTTATTGATTTTCTTTTAATTTTTATGTGCACAATATTCCTTTGAATTTAATGATTTTCTTCAAGGTAATTATTTTATGATGTGAGTGTTAAAATTTTATTATTATGTTATATTTTTTGAGATTTTTTTATGGTGATGTGTGGGACCAATATTTTCATTCAATGAATTTTGTATTTTTATATAGGAATTTGACAGTATGTAATGGTTATTCCTAGTATATCTGTGATGGATACACCTTTAAGTAGCTGTGAGGGTTATATCATAAGGTGGTTGTGAGGGTTACATTGTAAGGTTGTCATGAGAGTTAAATATAATAAGGTATCAGTGATTGCTACAATTGTAATGTCCTGTAAATTCCGTATAACGTTTTTTAATTATATGGAATTGTTTCGAGACTGTGAAATCAGATAGAGCACGATTCTGAGGCTCAGAGTTCCCGGAAAGATTCGTAGAAGTTTTTTAAAACTTTAAATAGCATGTGGGAGAATTTTTTATAAAAAAGTGGAATAAATCTTAAACGGTATCCTAGATCAGAAATCAGGGGGCACCGTTGTGGTCAGGATGGCAGGTTTACCCTAGGCATGACTTATGTTTAGCCGGTGTGGGCCTCCTGTGAGAAAACTATAAAATAACATAACTGTAAATAAAATAATTAAATAATTTTTTTTCAAATGCTTAAAACTCACAAACCGAAACTCGGATTAAAAATTAGAGACCACCACTGAAGTCATGATGGTATTCTTTCTTTAGGAAAATAATAACATTGGCTAGAACGGTCCACCAGTGAAATTTTTTTTTTGGTCGTAAATAAAATAATTAAGCGACAATTATTTGATTATAAAATCCATAACTTTTAAAAGGTAACTTGGACTGGAAATCCAAGAGTACCGTTGGCTTTTTTGTGGAGTGTTTTACATAGGCAAAGCCCAGCCTTGCCAAGCGTGGGTGAAGGGTGACTGTTATTAGTTATATGAACTTTTTTTGAGTATGTTCAGTAAACACAAGAGAGACATTTTTTAACTTTTAAACCGGTGCTCGGAATTGAAATCTGAGGGCACCATTGAATCATTAGCACCGGGATTCTATTAAGCGAGACTTCACTTTGACCATAGTAGGTCCGGAAAAAATGTTTTTTTGGTGACTTTTAAAAGGAACTAAAATTATATAACCTCTCTATTTTATTTCTTTTCCACCAATGGACAAGCCGTAGTGTGGGACCAGTGGTGATTCAAGAAATTAAATGGCTTGACCCTTTAAATACTATTTAAAAACATTGTTGAAATTTAGGAAGGTTCTTATAAAATGAACCTCAATAAATTCCACATTCATTACTTACTCTCCCCCTCTCCTATTTATAGGGTGCTTGGGGGAAGGAATTGTCACGGCTTCATCAAGCGACGAAGGTGTGCTAAAGGGCCCTGACGCTCAGCACTTGGAGGATGGAGTCGGTTCCAGCGGGTGGTGACGAGTGACCCCGAACCACAAAAAGGAGAACAACGATCGAGTGGCATCGTTGGAGGCTTTTTTCAGAGATGAAGAATGTTTAAACTTCCCCAAACACGGACAATCTCTAGAGAACATGCGGTAGGGGGTTTATTAATTTATGGTTTTAATTGATTTTCCTCTTCCCCGTTCTTGAACAACACCAAGAACACTGATCAACCAACTAATTGGTTGACCCAAGAATCATTCGTCTTTGTAGGAGGTTTTTGCATGAATCTTCTTGGGCTTACCTGACTGTTTAATGTAATTGTCATTAAACCCTTAACCCCCCCCCCCCACTCGTGTTACGAGCTAATGTAGAGGGAGCATTCTTAACTAACTATGCCCAAACCATCCTCAATTTTTGTTACATCCTTGTGCCTCCATGGAATACCAATTTTGTGACGACACTGATTGGATATGTGGTGGTTAGCATGTCAACACACGCCACAAGAGGAGATCGTGACCCAAAGCTGTGGAGTTCATCAGAGCAGTTGGCACCAGCCCGCCGCGGAGGTGGCACGACACACCGTCGCACACCCCCGATGAACATGGAAGGATATGGCTAGTCAGCTGCAGTGACCGGAGGATCGGTCGGCCGACATGCTGACCGGCCTCGACGGATCTGGCAGAGCAAAGGTGGGGTGCACCCCTGGCGGCGCGCCCACACGACAGCAAGGATGCGACCCATGTTGTCCACAATGAGAGCAATGGGTCACTGGATCGACCAGAAGCCAGTGGAAAGGGCGTGTACCATCGGCGCACCCAATGACAAATCTGCAGCCTCTCGGCCGTGACACGAAGGACTCATGGTGCGACGTGTCCAAGCATTGGGGTCAACCCCTACGGGTTAACCCACTAATGTGGATTCGCACCTACCTGGCCCAACCTGAACGTGTTGTGTCCGGGTATACCTGGGGGCCCATGACACCAGGAGGATGGCACCGCTGGGTCGGTCCAGCGGACCAACCCACCACTCAGCGGGCAGACTCGCAGCCTAGAGGCATGACCCGCGACCCATCCAGGTCCTTCCGAGCCCAGCATTCCAGTTTGACCTGAGTTGCGTCGGAACCGATTCGGGATGGTTCGACCTGGTTTCGACCCATGCCGGACAAGTTAGGTCCGGTCCGATCAAGGCGGATTGGACCCAGACCCAGTACTACCTAGGAACTCAAAAAGGGAATTATCTTAAGAACCGGACGTTTGTTTGACGAAACGTCTACGGATTTGGGATCCTTGGAGTGAGACAGTCTTTTTGACCTACTCCAGAAGAGTTTTGGAGAAACTTGAAGTTCGGATAGGTTGGATCACACACGAATATAACCTATCCCTCGGAACTGAAATTAAAATAACGCACAGACCGAGAATCTTATTGATTTGCCGTCATTTTTTTTGGAACCCTTACGACATGGAGAATCATCGGGTTATGTCCTTGGGAGAATTTTTTCCAGTTTTAAAAAGACGGATGGCTTGAGGAGGAGTTCTCCCAAGAGTGCTATGTAAGATACCCTACAACTAGCTAAGACCTAAAGACTGCTAAACAATGGCCAAGGTGGGAAGCGACTCTGTGTGACCCAGAAGGACCATGGTGAGAAGAGGATCTGTGTGACCCGGCATTCCCAAGGTACCCATCAGAGATGAGTACCACAATAGTTCACGGTTTGTGGGAAGAATATATGTGTGACCTAGCTTGCCCACTATACACAATAGAGTAGGATTTCTCCAACAGATGAGGATTTCGAGGTTTGTGACTAACGATTCAATGGTTACTACCCTAGAATATAAATTATGGTGACTTCCATGGATATCAAGATGCAGCGAGTGGCATGAGGAGTGGTTCTCGCTAGCAGACTACGTATGGAACCTTGCGGTTGGCTGAGACCTGAAGATTACATGATGTTTTGCCCTGTGGGAAGTGGATCTATGTGACCCAGCATACCCACAGTGGGGAGTGGCTCTGTGTGACCCGATATACCCATGGTGTTCGACAGGAGGAGTACCATAGTTCATACACTGTGGGAAGACACTCTGTGTGACCCGGCATGCCAATAGTAGGAAGCGGCTCTGTGTGACCAATCATGCCCACTGTACCCATCAGGAATGGGTACCACAACCATTAAAGGTTAGTAGGAAGTGGCTTAGTGTGACCCGATAGGCCCACTGTACTCGATAGAGGAGGAGTTCACCATTAGCCAAGGTGTTCATTGATGTGATAACCCTTCTACGCCTAGAATAAATCTGGGTGTGAGATGTCTTTACTTTGTGCTTGTGATTGAGGATATGATATATGGAACTTTACCTATGTGGTAATTTTTCTTCGTGTTGTTACCTTGTGGTTGTTCTTTTTAGAATTCTAGGAGACCTTTAGGGTCTCAGGGTACTTGCTGAGTATCGTTACACCCACCTCTGCATGGGATTCGCCCACAGCTTGTTGTGTCTTATGCAGACGTTGAGAAACTGGGCTGAGGTTTGAGTGATCTAGGATCTAGTGGTACATGGTGGAGACGGATGGTCCTGGAGTGTTGAAGAGGTGGTATTCTCCTACACTTCAGGTAGGATCTGGGGTGGAATGTTTATTATGAAGTGATGCAGGGACTACTTATACCTACCCTTTAGGTAGGATATGTGGTGGATGATCCAAGATCTACTTTTCACCTTTCAGGTGTTTTTTTACTTCTCATTTGTAATTGTACTTTTCCAGTTGGGCTTGTATTCTTTCCCTTTTGTTTTTAGCACTCTTTTACTAAAAAAGATACTTTAATGTTGCTTCTTGTTGTGTTTTTGGACAGTGTGTTTGTACAGGATTAAATTCATTGCCTTATCATTTATGGGAATATGATTTTATTGCTAGTCACCTACCTCTGGCCTATGGAAGCTGGGCTTGGGGTAGTCACAGCATAGGCCCCGGGGGACGGGTCATCAAAAAGTGGTATCAGAGGTGGTACCCAACCTTATGTGAGGTGCACTACCTAGGTGAGATGTAGGGCCTACAAGGAAGATGTTATTGTCTAAAGGGTGGGTGATTGTAACACCAATGATTTATAAAGGGTAAAATGAAAAAATTATATGACACTTGTCAACGAGATGCACCATCTATTTCAAGAGCCTACTGATTAGATCTCCATAGTTATACTTGCTAGGCTTGGAGTAGTGATCAAGATGGGTGACCTTATAGGACGACTTCCAAGTTGTGTGTGAGTGATGAAAAAGAACACTAGAGAAGACATGTGTTGGATTATGGGGACAATAATTAGTCAGATGACTCGTTCAGGCTTGTGGGTGGGCCCTCGGTGGGGACCATATGTCTGTGGGGCAACTTGTGGTACCTGGTGGGCAAGGACTCAACAGCTATATTAAGGTGGGTGGTTGTGCTATCATCGGGACCCATTTGTTTCAAGTTGTTTCAGAGGTGTTCAGTTCTACAAAAGAACTATGAATTTGATATTATTTATTTGTGGCAACAATGTTAAGTGTTATAAGTTTGGATTTCTGTTCGGGGAGTCCAGTGTTGGTGCGGCGGCCGACGTATCCATACATGAGAGTACTAATTTCTTTTTTCCGACTCAGTGCACGAAAACACTGATTTTGTCTATTTTTAAAATGTTTTTTAAGATTTATTTAAGTCGGATCACTAGGTATAACATAATGAATGTGGTGCACCTATTCCTTATCAGGATGATGCCACCTACACAGCTAGCTAGGTTTCCTAAGAGATTACATGATGATGGCCCACCGAGTGACGAGGCTCCAGTGCAGGGTCCTCATACTATGTTGGCACCTTTGGGTGGTGTACCAGTAGCACCACCAACCGTTGGACAGAAGTTACCACCAGCCACACTGGCAGACGGTGCACGCTGACTAAGCGCATTTCACAAGTTCCAAAAGTAGGGGCCTCCATGATTTCGAGGCAAGAAAGACTCCCAGGCAGGTGAGGACTGTCTGGAGGTTGTGGCTAGAGTTTTTCGACTAGTTGGCACACCAATAGAAAAGATAGTCATGAGGCTTCAGTACGTGGACCATTTCCCGATATGGTACCATCGGGTAGTGTGTCAGCTATATCACTACCTATTGGGAAGAAATTACAACCAGCGGTATTGGTTGAGAACACATATAGGTTTATTTCCTTACATGTGTTTTAGCATCAGATACCCATCAGGTTCCTAGGCGAGCTCAAATCATATGCGGATAAGGATTGGTTTGAGGAGGTGGTCGATTTTCTATCTATCTAGGGAACCATTTGATCACATGACGGTCTTGGTAGAGAGCCTTTTTCATGGATCATCAGGATGATGACAGTGCTTAGATTACCCTTATCTTACAATGAGGTGAGTTTTCTGTGGAAAATCTTGAGAACCTTCCTTAGAGAAGGGGGCTTTTGTAATAAAGGGCTAAGGGATGAGAGTTCCCTATAGCTTCTACAGCTTCAGCAGGATGACATATCGGTAGTAGAGTATTCATCAAGGCCTACTGACTATTCAAGGTACACTATGAATATAGTATAATTAGTTTTTCAGGGATCATACCTCCGAACGAGGTGTGTTTTGGAACATCGTAGACACCAATATTCCTTTATGCATTCATACTTATGTTTGGGTTATAGAGAAAAAGTTTTTGGTTGAAAGTTCTTTAGCTGAGTGGATCCAGCATGTGAATGTTAATAGTGGGAAAGAAGGAAACTGATGCAGGTCACAGAGACTTGGGCATGTAAAATGATTTGGGAAGTGGAAGTGTTAGGGATTGATGAATCTGTGGGGTAGCAGAAGTGGAAGTGAAGCTAGGAGTAAAGAATGGGGTGGTATACATTTCGACATGTTACAACCACCCACTTTGTGGTCCCCACCATGCTCAGGGAGCTAGAGGATAGGGGAAGGGAGTAGCTGCATGCGGTCAAGGAGTGTAACCAAAGGGCTCTAGAATTTATTCGAGATACGGTATGTGTCTATTACTAGTTGTCGTATTAATAGATATAATTACCAATCATTCCTTCTTCCCTTGAATCTTGTCTAAGACGTAGAGTTTATGGTTAAACTATTGACATGATCCTTACGTCTGGACAAACCATTGAGAGGAGACTAGATAATCACACTTACGCCCATAGTGTGATCTGATCCTTGAGGTGAGAGTTTCAGTTGGAACCCTTGGTGGTAGTGTTGAGGCTTCACAACGTTAGTTTGGGTCTGGACTGGACATCCACAGTTCATACATAGATTGACTGTATTGGCAAAAATGGTTTTTTTATCTACAACGTTGGAATGCGGTTTTCCTTGTTCGTCAAAAAAGTTAACCCATGAAGCACATGATAAACTCATGCATAAGAGGGAGCATCCGATCACTATTGAGTCGACCAGCATGACCCTCGTGGTAGTGGGAGTTTTGGGTTTCCAGTTCCCAACATGAGTGGAAGAGTGTGGGGAAATCTTTTCGTAATATGTTTCCAGGGTTACCTCCCTGAAGGGAGAGGGACTTATGCTTTAGATGGGTATTACCGGAGTATTAAACCCGACATCTCCAGGGTAGAGGCACCCTTGTCAACTTTGACAAATAAGTGGGAGGGGGATTTCCTGTGGATGGATAAGTGTCAGTAGAGCTTTCAAAATGGGAACTTGTGTAGCAGACACACTCAGCAAGAGGTTTGGTCTACAACTACTGAGTGAGGCATCATAGTAGCTAGTCACGCTTCAGATATCATTCATGGATAAATATGGGGAAACTTACCTCCAATCTGTGACTATCACTCCCCCAATTCATCCGCGAATTAGGAAGGCACAGCTTGATACATTGACTGTTATTCCTAATGTGCTCAGATATCCTCAGGATGATCCCCTGACGGATTTGTTAATAGTGGGGAGAACATATTTCACTCTAGAGGATATAACATTGTACCTATGGCGCTACAGAAGGAGGTACTGAAGGAGTTCCATATGTCCCAATTGGTGGTACATCCTGGTGTGGTAAAGATGTTCCACGACCTCTGGCGCCAGCATTAGTGGCCAGGGATGAAGAATGCAGTGGCCGAGTTCTTATCACGATGTCTCACTTGTTTGCAAGTGAAAACTGCTAAGATCCGGCAATTTTTTTATGCCAACAGGATGAGGGAGACCATGTCTTCATACGGGTCTCACCTCGATAAGGTTTGTAGAGATTTGGTATTGGGAAATTTATCTATGAGGTTCATTGGACCTTTCTATGTTCTTAGTAGAGTGGGTGAGGAGGCATATCATCTATCTCATTCCCCACAAATTCATGAGGTACATAATGTTTTCCATGCATCGTAGCTGAGGAGATGCGTGCATGATCCATCGCACGTTATCGACTACTGCAATTTGAACTTTGACGATGGGGTGAATTTTAAAGAGGTTCTAGTAGAGATTTAGGATCGACCAGAGCGGGTCCTTCAGGGGAATTTAAAACCTCTCGTGTTCATTCACTGGTAGAACGAGAACTTCCAAAAGAGCACATGGGAGAGGGAGGCTCATATTCATGTTAGGTACCACATTTGTATCCTTAGTCTATGTTGTGGATTTTGGGGACGTAAAGCCCTATGGTGTAGAGAATTTAATGTCCTAGAAATTCTGTATAATTTTTTTAATTATATGGAATAATTTCGAGACCGAAAAATCCGACGGTGCGTGATTTCGAGGCTCGGAGTGCCTGGAATGATCTGTCAAAGTTTTTTTAATCTTTATATAGAGCGCATAAGCAGTTTTCCTGAAAAAATGGAATAAATATAAAATAGTTTCCCGGATTAGAAATATGAGGGCATCGTAGTGCTTAGGATGGCGAGTTTACCCTATGCATGACTTAATTTTAGTCGGCGCGAGCCTCCTATGAGAAAACCCAAGAATGGAATAACTGTAAATAAAATAACTAAATTAGTTATTTTAATTTTCAAATGATTATAACTAACAAACTATAAATCGGATTAAAAATATGAGGTAACCGCTGAACTCATGAGGTTACACTTTCATTAGCAAGATACTAACATTGGCATCATGGGCCCCCAGTGAATGTTAGATTTTGGCCGTAAATAAAATAATTAAGTGACAATTATTTAATATTAAAATCCATCTCATTTAAATGAAAAATCAGATTGGAAATTTAATATTACTGTTGGGTTCATTGGGATGTTTTTCACATAGGTAGAGCCTAGCCTCAACTGACGTGGGTCAAGGGTGACTGTTATCAATTTTATGAACTATTTTTCAGGTACATTCAGTAAATGCGTCAGCGGCATTTTGTAACTTTTGAATCGGTGGTCAGAAGTTAAATCTGAGGGCACCGTTGAATCCGTAGTGCTAGGATTCTCTTAAGGGAGAATTCACTTTGACCGTAGTAGGTTCGGAGAATAATATTATTTTTTGTGACTTATAAAAGGAAATAAAATCAAATAATCTCAATATTTTATTGTTTTTCCACCAATGGACAAGAGGTAGTGTGGGACCCATAGTGAGTTAATCCATTAAATTGATTGACCCTTCAAATACTAAGAAACAACGTTGTTGGAATTTATGAATGTTCTTATTAAATGAACCATAATAAATTCCACTATCCTTAGTTTCCCTCACCCACTCTTATTTATATCGATATTTGGGGGAGGAATTGGTACCACATCACAATGCGATGAAGCTCTGGTAAAGTGTCATGATTCCCAACACATGGAGGATGGAGCCGGTTCCCGTGGGCAGTGATAGGTGACCCCGAACCATGAACCAAAGAATGATGATTGAGCGGCGTTATTGGAGGCTTGTTGTAGGGAAGACAATTGTCGACACTTCCTCAAACGCAGATGCTCCCCAATGAATGTGAGGTAGGGGTTTATTTGTTTAGGATTTTAATTTATTTTCCTCTTCCTCGTTCTTGAATAACACGAAGAACACAGATAAACTGACTAACGGGTGGACCAGCGAATCATTCGTTTTTTCAGGAGGTCGTTACGGAGAATCTTTTGGAGTTTATCTGGTTGTTTAATGTAATTGTTTTTAAAACCATAAATCCCCCTTGTGCTACGTGCTAATGTGGAGGGAGCATACCTAATGAACCCAGCCCAAACCCTCCCCTATATTTGTTACATCCTTGTGCCTCCATGGAATACCGATAGCACGACGACATCGAACGGAAACGTGGTGGTTAGTGCATCAACGCACACTGCAATAAGTGGCCATGACAAAAAGTTGAGGCATTCTTCAGAGCAGCCGACACAGGCCAGCCGTAGAGGAGGCGTGGCACGCCATCCCCCACTGCTAACGAAAAAGGAGGGATGTGGCTCGTCATCTCCAGCGACCGGTGGAGTGTTCGGTAGGCACATAGACAGGGTAAGATAGATCCGGAAGAGTGGGGGTGGGTGGCGCTCCCGACGGCATGCCAATGCGGCAGCAAGGCAATAACATGTGTTGGTCGTTTCGGGAGAAATGGGCTGCTAGATCGACCAGCAGCCTGTAGACGGGGCACATGCCAGCGGCACTCCCAGTGCCAAAGTCGTGGCCGGTCATCTGCAGAATGGAGGGCTCACGAGGCCTCATGGAACTGATTTGGGATCAACCCCTAAAGGTTGACCTGTTGACGTGTCTTTGTGCCACATTATCCCTACCGAGACACACCATTTCCGAGTAACCCTGGCGGGCAGAGCCTCCTGCTTGGCGGCATCGCCGGGTAGGTCCAGCTTACCAACCCACGACTCAATGGGATGACCTGTAGCCTAGCGGCCAGACCCACGGACCATCCGGGTCGGTCTAGTACCAGTGTGCTACGTTGACTCATGTTTTTTCGGACCTGAGTCGGCCAGGTCGTGTCAGTCCGACCGAGGTGGACCGGACCCAGACCCAGTACAGTCCAGGAATGTAAAAAGTTCCTTATCATGAGAACCAAACGTCCGTTGCAAAAACTGTCTATGACATTAATATCCTTTGAGTGAGGTGGTCCTTTTTACCTACTCCATGAGAGTTTTGGAGAAACATGAAGTATGGCCGGGTTGGATTGAACCTGAATCCAACCGGGCCCTCAGTACTGAAATGCCAGTAACACACAGACCGGGCATTCAATTGATACTCCATCTTTTGCGTTGAACCCTTATGAAATGGAGGATAATCGGGTTACTTACATGTGAGACATTGTACAATTTTTACTACAACTGATGTCTTGAGAAGTAGTTCTCCCATGTGTGCAACATACATAACCCTGCAGCTACTGAGACCTGAAGACTGCTTGATGATGGCCAAGGTTGGAAGCGGCTCTGTGTGACCCTGTAGGGCCATGGTGGGAAGTGGCTCTGGGTGACCTGGCATGTCCATAGTACCCATCAAGGATGAGTACCACAACAGCTCATGGTTAGTGAGAAACGTCTTTGTGTGACCCAGTAGGCCCACATAACATGATATAGGAAGAGTTCCCCAGCTACTGAGGAGTTCGAGGTTTGTGACTGACGATGCCATGGTTACTACCCTAGAATATAAATTGTGGTGACTTCCAAGGATATCAAGATGCAGCGAGTGGCTTGAGGAGCGGTTATCCCAAGAATAATCTGTATGGAACTCTGTGATTGGCTGAGACCTGAAGACTGCGTGATGATTTCCCCAGTGGGAAGCTTCTCTATGTGACCCAGTAGGACCATTGTGGGTAGTAGCTATGTGTGACCTAGCAGACCCACGATGTTCGACAGGAGGAGTACCTCAGTTTTGACATGGTGGGAAGTTTCTCTATATGACCTGGAATGCCAATAGGTGGAAGCTCCTCTATGTGATCCACCATGCCCATTGTACCCATCAGGGATGGGTTCCACAATCATTCAAGGTTAGTAGGAAACAACTCTGTGTGACCCGGTAGGACCACTATACTCAATAGAGAGAAGTTCCCCAGTATTTGAGGAGTTTATTGATGTGATAACCCTTTTATTCCTAGAATAAATCTTGGTGTGAGGTGTCTTTTCTTAGTTCTTGTGATTGAGGTTATTCCATGTGGTAATTTACATATGTGGTACTTTACCTTCATGGTGTTGCCCTATGTTTTTTATTTGTGGAATTCTAGGAGACCTTCAGGGTCTCAAAGCCCCTATTGAGTATCATTATACTCACCCCTATATGGGCTTCGCCCTCACCTTGTTGTGTATTGCGCAGACGACGAGCATCTCGGATGAGGTTTTAGGTAGCTCGGACCTGGTGGTATGTGGATGAGACGGACAAACATGGAGTGTTGAGGAGGAGATCTGCACCAACCCTTCAGGTAGGATGCAGGGTGAATGGTTTGGTGTGACATGATGTTGGGACTACTAATCATGAGAAATACCTACCCTTCATGTAGGATTCATGGTGGATGATCCATGAGCTATTTTTTACCTTTCAAATATTTTGTGCTTTTTAATTGTACTTTTACTTTTCAAGTTGGGCTTGTATTCCGGCCCCTTTTCTTTCAGCACTCTTTTACTACAGTAGTTACTTCACAGTTTCATCTTGTTGTGTTCTGGGACCATGTGTTTGTACAGGGTAAAAGGAAATGCCTTCCCATTTTAGGGAATATGCCTTTTGGATCTAGTCGTTGTCCCTGCCCTATAAAATGTGGGCTTGGGATATTTAGGGCATGGTCCCTAGGGGATAGGCCGTGACAACAATATTAATTAAGTAATTCTCTATGTTACCTAAATAGTTTGTTTATGATTTATATGTTTTATGAAAATGACTTGTTATCATAAATTAATTATATGTTACTCTATGGGTGAGAAGTATATCTTTCTGATAATTGATTTCATGTGTTTATATGTATTAAAAGATGAATGTTTCCATTGTTTTAAAATATGTACTGAGAATTTGGTAATAATCCTTGGGTTTGAAATGTTTTTAATGGGTGTAATGATTTGTAATATAAAAGAATATTCCAATCTAAATGTTGTCATGATTTTTCATGAAGGAAATCATGTTTTATTAAATACTTATGTATTATGGAAGAAATGTATACTTTTTTATAGTACCCAATATATATTTTTGTGTGATGATCTTTTTGAATTATTTCCACAATTTATAAAATAGTAAACTAAAAATATCTTTTGAAATGTAATAATGGGATTCAAAATGAATTTATTAGAGTATGTAATGGTTAAGTATATGACTGTATAGTTGGTATCAAAACATGGTTTATATATATTTTAGAGTTATAAATATGTTAATAGTATACAATAAATAATATTTACCTAATGGTTATTTTCCAAATATAAATCATTTAATTATTACAATGATGCTTCATCTATGATATGTCTATTTGGAATGGTTTTTCTTAGAGACAACTAGGAACCTTAAGTATGAAGGAACTGTGATGATGATATCATTATGAATCCACAACCTAAGTGGTGGGAATTGGAATGGATCAGGTCATGACAGTAATGGATTAGTTGACACAAGAAACAAATAGTGTTGGAATCCATGTAAGATAATAACTATGACTAAAAAAAGGAATGTGATGATAGGGGAACATTATATAAGGTGACAACCTCTTTATTTTAGTGGATATGTTGACATAGTGTAAGAGAAATGGTGAATTAAATCTCTTTAAATGATATTCGATGTCATGGGGTGTTTAGATAGTCAAGATATTAGTTTTTCTATTAATTGTTATGAAGGTTAATTAGACTGTTGGTGATCATTGGTAAATAATATTAGAGATAGAAATGAGGTTGATGATTTCGGATAGGATACATTTATGAAGTTATTTCAGGAAGAATATTATCCTAATGTGGTTTGACATTATTATTGAAATGTATTTCATAGAGTTAAAATAAATGGAGGAATATTTAGTTGTCATATATGAACAAATATTCACTAGAATTGAATGGTATAATCAAAATTGCATTTGGGATCATCATAGTTAAATCAACCATCTTTAATCAGGATTGAATCCGTGATTTCAAAGGGATTTGGACTCTAATCAATTAAAACGATTTGAAAAACAATTCTTATGTGTGGATATGGTAGAATTATAGTTTTCTGATAACCACTTATACACTGAAGAAACAGATGAAAATTTCTATATATTAATAAATAGGTATTAATCAATCAAAGAAATATGAATATAATATAATAACGTTTCCTGGTTTTTTAATGTGTGGTAAAAAGAAACCAAGGGAAATATATTTCAAAAAATGGGAATCATTTTTGACATGGTAAGTTCAGACATATGACCTGATATGGAAATCAAAATGATATGAACTATAATTTTTATAAATAAATAGTAAAGTATTTTAAATGTAGTGAGATGGGGTATTATGCAAATAACTTCATGAAGAATGATCAGGATGATGGGAAGAAACCAGATTATAAACATAAAGGTGTAGTGAAATCGTTTGGGACTACATTACCAAATTTTTTCCCATAAAATGTTGTGGTTTCACGTAATTTAATTGTTTTTTCAGAGTTTTATATTGTTTTGATTGATACATGGTGCAAGAAATCATTTATTTCTGAAGAATTTTTGGATATGTAGAAAGGAAAACCTTAAGAAAACAAACTATAACATATGTTTAAAATATTTTGGAGAAATATTAAATCCAAAAATTATTTATATGAATATTCATGTTGTTGTAGATGGAACGAAATGACATGAAAAACAATTTTTCTCTTAGTATATTTGTATGTTGTTATGGATGATGTTTGGATATTTATTTTCTATGATAATATTTTTTACGGATAAAGATGTTTTTTATGAGTTTCATTCAGGTTGTATTCAATAATGAACCCATACAATAGATAAAAATTTAGGAATATGAAAATTGTTAAATAATGGAAATGAAAGTTATCTTGCACACATTTTTTAAAACCAGGGAACTCTTCGGATTAATAATTTAAAAGTTGTAAATGAATACCTGTATTATTTTCCTTAATAGATCCCATTTTATATCTAATTAAGAAGATGAATTTACCAATTGCATAGTTCTCAATGCTAAAAAAATTTATAATCCCATTATCAAATGAATCAAGTGGAACATCGTGAATTGAAAAAGTAGTTATAGTAGTTTGTTAATTAATTCTTCATTTATCCTTGTAATTCACCATTTTTTGTCTAGTTTATTGGTTAAAAATAAATATGGCTCCATGTGGAATTACATTGATAATAGATATTTCAATAACATTATTGTCAAGAACATCTATCAAAATCATCATATCAATTACTTTTTTTATCAGTTCTAGAGATCTCCATTTTTTAAAAGATTGACATGACATCTATGTACTATCTACTCAAGGTGATGGATTTTGGAATTAATAAAATGTCATTCCGTACTAGATATGGGCATTAAAAATATTTTTATGACCATTGGATTTTGAAATACATCTACTATATTTATAGATCTTGTGAATAGAATATTCAGTTATTATTTGGATATGTTTATTATTATTTTTATTGATGATATTTTTGTCATTTAAAAAAGTTATGAAAATCATGAAGAACATTTAAGGATGGTTCTAAAAACACTAAAATAAAATATAATATTTGTAAAAGTAAGGAAATCTAATATATGGTTGAAATATATTCATTTTAATGGGAACACTATAAATAAGGAAACCATTATAGTTGATCCCACCAAAACAAAAGTCATTGATGAATATAAAAAACATATAGATATTACATAGATTCATGGTCGTATTGGATCAGTAGGATATTATTCATGGTCTGTTGAAAAAACTTGAAGGTTATGTATCCGTCTAACTAAGATGACAAAAAAGGGGTTACATTTATATGGAAAGAACAATGCTATGGTTTTTCGGAACTAAATAGAAGATATGTGAGTTCACCAGTTTTTCCCTTACCACCCCAATATGTTAATGATTTCATCTATATTGACGATTCATTGAAGGGAAATGGATGTGTTCTCATGAAGAATGATAAAATAATTTCTTATGCTTCAAGACAACTAAAATATCATGAGATAAATTATCCCACACATGATTTTTAATTATAAGCTATGGTTTTTGTATAAAAAAAAGTGGATAAATCATCAATATAAATCCAAATATTTAATATATACTGACCGTAAAATTTTGAAATATATATTAACTAAGAAATAATTGAATATGAGGTATATAATATGGTTGGAACTGATATAGGATTATTATTTCATGATAAATTACGATCTTGGAAATGAGAACAAAGTGGTGGATTTTGTGATTCAAAAATTTTATGATACATTAACCATTATACATTTGGAATATGGCTCCTTTATTTATGATATGATTAATTTTTTCTAGGAATTTTTTGGTTAATGAAATTACTTTGTTTTATTCATGTATTAGTGTAGTCTTCTCTCTCTAAAATAAATATGCTAGGGTAGAAGGAAAACCATGGGATACAAAAAAAGGTATAATTGGTTAAAAAGATTAATTTTTTGAAATTTATTACTGATAAGTATTGTGTTTTTTAATTTTGATTGTGATTGTGTGATCCTTTTGAATCGAAAATTGAAAAAATATTATGTGGATCTTATACATCAATTTTTTCAATTCATTATGTGATCACTAACATGTAAAAATAAATCTTGGTGCATTACTGGTGGAATGGAATGAAAATGGGTATATCTGATTTTACAAGGAAATGTTTGACTTTTTATGAGGTAAAATTAGATAGATAACTAAAAAGGGGATGCATTATCCATTTCCAAAACCATATTGGAAATAAAAAGATAAATCCAAAGATTTCATATTGGGAGTATCAAATACTTCTTGAGGTTACAATGCAATAAGAGTTATTGTTGATTGACTAACTATATATACAAGTTTCTATCCAATTCGAGACACTATTTCATTATATTAGAAACATAGAATATACCTGAATGTTAATTTTAGGATACATGGGGTTCAAATATATATTGTATTTTATCATGATCCCATGTTCACTTATATCATTTGGAAAGGCCTTAATATGTCATTGGGAACTGAATTAAATTTCAGCACAACCTTTACTCCCAAATCTAATGTACAGACTGAGTGAACAATTCAGACATTAAAAGTGATGTTTCGATATTTTTCAATGAAATACAATGGATGTTGGGATTAACATATTTCTATAGATGAGTTTTACTATAATAATAATTTTCCATCAAGTATACCGATGGAACCTTTGAGTGATTATATAGAAAGTGGTGTCAAACTATTGATTTTTGGGATGACCATGGGTAAATGATGTCAATAGTACAATAATTAGTAGGGGATGTGGTTGAGAAATTAAAAATAATCCATTAATAGAAGAGGATACCTCAGAGAATGAACAAAAGAGATAAAGGTAAAATGTGCATATAATATTATTTTTAGGTAGGTAATCCTGTTTTCTTTAAAATATATCCATGGAAATGTGTTATGAATTTTTTTAATTAATGAAATCTATGTCCATAGTTCACTGGACCATGTAAAATAATAGTGAAGGTTAAACAATTTTCCTACTAATTAGCTTTTACTCCATGTTTCTCTCATTTGCACAATTTTTTTCATGTTTCGATGTTAAGAATGCATGTGCCAGAGTCATCTAACATTTTTAGTCAGAAGTATTTGAGTTTTAAGTGAACCATTCATATAAGGAAAATCCTATTAAATTTATTTATCTTATAGATAAATAATTTCATTATAAGGTAATTCAATAGGTTAAGGTTTTGTGGGGAAACCGCATTGTTGAAGAATCCTCATGGGAATGTAAAAATTATATGAGTGAAATGTATCCTCTAATGTTTAATAACTGAATAAAAATTTCAAGGATGTAATTTTCATTGAGAGGGTGTGAATTTAACAAACAATATACTTTTAAAATAAAATCATTTCATTCTACATTTAAATATTTGAAATCTATATTAATTAATAATGAAATACGTTCTATTTATATAAATTAAGATATCTCTAAAAACAAAATAGTAACCGCACCTATGAGATTATAAATAACATTTTTGATTCATATACATGAAAAATTGATATATTTATATAATTTAATAAGTATATAAATATTTTTAAAATGAAAAATTAAATGTTGGTAATTTTATTAAAAAAAGTGTTTATTTATAATTTTTTAATTAATATAATGAATTAAATGTAAATTTATCTTCATAAAATATATTCATAAATTAATATTTTTGTATTATAACTATATGATAGTTTTTGAGACATTATTTAATTTTTCTAAATATCGTAAAATTAGTTATAATTATAATATTGGTTTTTTTGAATAAATGATGATTTTAATTAAAAAATAAACTTCTCATATATATACAAAATATAATATGGAGTTTATTTTTTAATTATCTACATCCAAAAATGGTTTGGTTGAATTTTTGGGATTATTCTAAAATTGTGGAATTTTTGTTGAATATTGAAATACGATATTTTACAGTATTTAAAAAAATGAATTTTTGAGAAATAGATTATGCTTTTATTTTTTAACACCATAACATGAAACAGTAATTAATTATTTTCATATATTTAGTGATTATTCTCAAATTATTCATAGTCTCATTCCCCAATAATAAACTAATGAATAAAATATTCAAAAAACACCCCTCTACTCCTCTATAAAAACACCAATGACAACCTCTCCTCACACCTCCAAATCCATAATGCTTTAGATATTTTTTAAAATACTCGTTTTATACCTATACCCTATATATAAGATCCTTTGGTCTTAAAAAAAGACAAAATATAATATTCTAAATGAGGTTGTTATGGAGAATAATTCAATAGTTAAAATTCTCTTTAATTTTATTTTATTTTATATCCAATTTCATTTGATTTTTTATAGACTACTCCCCACCCCTATCAAAAGTGACATGATAACTCCTATATCATACATGTACTGGAATGTTATTCTTTTACTTTAATATTCTCATTTATCCCCTATTCTTCTACTCTTATTCGAGAAAATTAATGCATTTTCATTGATGTGTCGATTCACCGCTTTTGTTGACATCAAATTTTCATTTTATTGTACCACCATCAAGGCTTGTAATAACCCTAGTATTATGGTGAAATTGGATTTTATTATGAATATTTTAATTTATATAATGTTCCAAATCAAATATATATACATGATATTAAATTAAATGATATATGTTTGTGATGGTTTCTTAAACCACCAAAATAAATAAAATCATTTTCATTAGTGTTTTATCTAATGAATATTTGTGATATCATAAAACATAATCATATTTGGTATCATTTAATATTTTGTAAAAATATGAATACCATTTCATTCCTCATCTAGGTTTTATATTTCATTTGATAAGAAATCCCATAATGAACCATTAATGGAATCCATGAAATAAATGCACTCAAAACAATAACAAAATTATCAATAAATGGGTGGAATGATGTTATAAAAATATGATATTAGGTATTATAAGTATTAATATTGTTTAGTGATAAATTAATAACACTCATTAAACCATTGTATAGTTGTTTTAAACATGTTTTATGTAAGGAAAACCTGAGGTTAGGGATCTTTCTTTTAAAAACCTCTTTAATTTTTTTTACATGTTCCAAAATTACTAGTATTTAACTTATACAACACGAGAAAATTTTCCTACATTAAATAATACATATTGATTTTATGTATTATTTCCAGTATTACATGATTACATTCAATTATTTTTTTATTTGTTTGTGTGTAGTATTCCTTTGAATAATGTGATTTTTCTAAAGGAATTGTTTTTATGCAGGTGTATATGTTTTATGATTCTGTTCTAGTTCATGTAATTTTTTAGGATAATGGGTGGGACCTATGTATCCCTCCATTTCATTGGGTATGTTTGTGTTAAAAGATTATTTTAATGGTTATTCCAAGTGTAAATGAAATGGTAACATCATATGGTAGTCTCGTGGGTACATCATAAGGTAGTTGTGAGGGTTAGATTATTAGTTAGTTGTGAATGATACAAATCATAAGGTAGATGTAAAGGTTAGAATATTAACTATTTAATTCACCAAATAAACTAGAATTTTGATTTATTTTCTCTATTTTTAATGAAATATCTTGTTTTCAAAAATTATTTTAACTATATAAGTGAGAACAATGCATTTGTGAAAATGATTTCATATGTTTCTAATTATTCATGGACTAACTTTTCCTTTATTAATTGTCTGTTACATATATTTTTGTTCTCATTCAATTGTGTTTAAAAAAATCATAGTTATTAAAGATGGGTAAGAGAAAATAATAAGCAAAGTGGAATTTTGTGATGACATTTCATCAATATATTTCATCTTGTGTTAAAAAAATAATATAATGAAGAAAATGGGTTCTATTTTAGTAGTACCAAATTTTTATTCTTATAGGATTTATTGTATTTATATGTCCAAATTTTATATAACTATAATCTAAAATGATATTATGGAAATTAATGAAATTGAATTCCAAAAGAATTAACAAGAATATGTAATATTTAAGGGTGAGTCATTATATGTAAGGAATGGTTTAATAAATATATTTAATATAAATTAAATAAATATTATTATATGGAAATATTTATCATTAATAATGTTAAATTATAATTTAGTTTTTAACACACAAAAATTATAACTTCACTCGTGTACGTGTAGACTACCACCTTCACAAATCGAAGCCTCTCTTTTTTTCATCACCACAGCACATGGATAATATATATAAATATATTTAAATTAATTATATAGTATAAATATGAAATTTTGATCATTTTGAAATTAAAATACATTACTTACCTTCTTTCCATAATGACCACAAAAAATGGAAACATTATTAATGTGTACGTATGACCTATAGTCTCCATGATTATAACATAAGTTATTTTTCATAAAAAACATTAATGATTGGTGTTATAAGAGTAATTTATAGTAAATATTATCATTATAAAATGATGATTATTTTTTATTTTTTAAAATAATATCCTCTATGATTATAGTTAACCAAGAAAAGTCATTTTTGACACATAATCGAAATATCATCGAAACGACCAATGGAAAATTAATTAACAATGTAATAATTTTTCACAAGGTAATATATGGTATAAAAAGGAATGATAAACATTATATATGTTCATAAAAATTATACAATTTACAAAAGTTTATTGTTTAATAATTTAATCAATGTACATGATGAGGAAGACTCAATGTAAGGGTTTCTCGTTGGAATTTTACTTCCATGAGACATACGCCATATTGACAAATTATTTATCACATGTTATGTATTGTCATAAATTCTTATATTTTATATCATGAATTAATTTATCTTTATTTCATTTAAATATTCATTAAATTTTATTTATTTCATTCAACTTATGATTCAAAAGTTATAAGAGTGGTATGGGTTTATTCCAAAATCTCTTATTTATTGTAGATTGTTTTCTTAAGTCTCCCATCAGGAATTATTATATATTTTTATAATTAATTTAATATATTTTCATATCCTTTGCTTATTAATTACTTTATCAATTAATACTAGCATTGTCATTATCATTTATAATTATATATTTAATAAAATATTTTTAAATAAACCTGACTATATTTTTCTCTTCATCCATAAATCTATCTTCATCATAACGTTTTTTTCTAAAAATTATTTCAAAAAATAATCATCACATTTAAATTGATTTAATAAATGAATTTTTATCCATTTATATATTATACACAATTTTTTAAAGGAATATTTAAGTCAGTTTCCAACCAATACCCCTTGGGATTTTTACAAAAATGTCAAATGAATGTTTACATTAATATACACATCATGTAAGGAAATTAATTTCATCATGGCCACAAAATGTTCTAAATATTTCATTATAATATTAAATGGTTATTTTTAATGAAGAGTATTTTTAAAATTATTATGAGAAAATTTAGTTTCAAAATGTTCTTTCAAACATTGAATGTATATTTTCATCAAGAATCCCTTTAATGATACTTTTACTGTATTTATTGTCATTGTTGATGTCAACCCATTAATTTAAATATAATAATATGGAGATATGAGGTATTGATAACATATTTATTTTCTAATTGGATGATTACTGATCATTTTAATTGAGGATGTAGTATTTTATTACAATTCACCTTTTTCCTCTGATTGGTTTATGATCATATTTGTTTAATTAGGTATGTATCAATAATATGAATGTTAGCTTTTTAATATTAAGGTTTATCTTGATAGTTTTTAAACCCATTAAATTGAGGGATGCATTGTACTTTGTATGAGATAGGTGAGTCCCTATATAGGCCTTCAATTCATTAGATGGTCCGATGACACAAACTAGATATGGTTTTGGCCATATCCTTACCCATATATATAGATGTCTTAGAACATGCATAGAAGGTATGATTTAGATGTCAAACATCAAGTATTCTATCATTATGAATTAAATTATTTTAATTCCATGCCATTATTAAATTATTTATATTATACATAGTCATGTTTCAATCTCTTCAGATTATTTATATGATATTATTTTATCATATTATATTATTTCAATATTATAACTTGTTATTGATTAAAAGGTATTTGATTGAGCTATTTATATTTAGATTTTCATTATTACTTATTTATCCATAGATTCTCTTATACATTTACCCTTAATAATCATCTGATATCATTAATTTTTTATTTTTTACTTTCCACAGAATTCTAAGAAAATATTATTTTATTGATATTAAAGGATATGATAATGGGAGTAATGAGATTATTATATTAAATATGTTATTTATTTAATATCTAAAATTTTATTTAGAATTCCAATTATGTGTCTAATTTACCAAGTCTACTAATTAATTTACTACTTTGAGATGTGATTCAGGGTATCATAGGATAATTTAAAAACATAGAAACCAAATACAAATAACATAGGTTGGGGTCTCTACAGTTTAGGAGGATTAGCTTAAGCTGCATTATATAGAATTGGATTAAGTGTATTTATGGATTTTATATATATTTATATACATTAATTATTTGGTTATGGTTATTATTTCATATACCTATAAAATATATATCGATAAAAATTATAGAACATTCTAAAAACAATTAAAATGATTAGGGATGGTAATTTTATGTCGAGGAAAAGAGAATCAAAACTGAACAAAATATAGGAAACTTCAAGTAAATTTTATGACGCTTCCACATCATTGATTGAAAAATCATAAATGATATTTTTTTGTCTCATACTAATGGATATGAATTATAATAAAAAATGAATATCATGAGACAATCCCATGTTTAGTTTCTTTAAAACATTAGTGATATAGAGAAAGGAATGCTTTTTTAATATAAATTTTAGACCTTGTTCTAGATAAGATCAATAATAACGCAATAAATCTTAAAGAAGAAAAAAATTAATTTTTTATAGAACATCTAGAGAAGATCACTTGGGTTTGAAAAAATAGGGTAAAAAACATGTTCTATTTGTATGGTTTCATCTATAACCAATGGGAAGAAGAAGCTCATTCAGTGATTAGTTATAATTATATTTAATATCATTAGAGTCCATCCATTAATTTTATGGATATCTACTAGATTCATGAGGATCCCATGACTTCCTATTGATGTTAAGAAATCTGGGTGATATATTTCTATTTATTATTTGTAAAGCTAATAAATAAAATATATTGAGTGAAATGTATTAATCTAGAACCAACACTAACATTTTAAGACTAGAATATGAGGATAAGAGATCTATATTATATAGGAAAATATATCCTTCTTCTTATTAGGGATAAAAATCATGTGGTGATCAAATGATTCCACTTCTATATAGATATTTAGAATCCATAAAATATGTATATATTTGGTTATATAATGAAAACATAATAGGAATATATGATTTTAGTGTAATGACGTGTTTTAGAATTTTTAATGATAATAAAATATGTGTATGTATAGTTAGACATTGATAACTTTTGGGACGAACTAACCAATGATTTCAGTGATTGATTATAGTTGTGAATCTTGGTTTGGGGTGAATAACCAATAAAGAAAAAAATATTCCATAAAAACAAACATATTTAATATATCAAATACTCTTTTTATTTACATTAAATTTATTACATGTAAAATTATTTATTGGGTAAACATAATTTATATTAAACTATCATAACCATAAACCAATTTTCATAACAAATATTGATTAAATTTTTATGGAATATTTGAATTTTGGAAAAAAATTGACAACTGATTCACCCAGCTATTTGGTGACTTGACCAATCATATGTGTAATATTTACTATTATTAGATCCTATTTTCCTCTTGGTAGTATCAATATTTTATTTTAACATGTCTTTTTTACAAGAGGATTATGAAGTGTATATTTATGTTATTTAATGTAATCCATCAACTGGATGGAAAATTTTCTATTCTTATTGTTTTAGAATATATTGTTCCATCCAAAATAGTGAAAATAATAAATTAAAAGAGGATAATAAACAATAAAAATTATAAATTATGATACATTAGTAGACACTAGATAATGGCAGTTAGAGTAGTAAATTTAATGGGGACTTTGTTATTTATTATTATTCAATTAAAGAATGTTTGAGTTAATGGTTATCTATGGAAAATTCTTGATTAATATAATTTTTGTATATTATATTATTATAAGGGAATAAATAATTACAAATTATAGCATCAAAAAGAATTTCATTCAATAAAAGGGGCATCAGAGAAATAAGTTCTTTGATCCCATACAATAACGAAAGTAGTGATATCCATAGAAAAAATATTTTAATTTTGTCATTAAATTTTTTTTTACTACTTTAAATTGTACTATAATATTCATTGAGAAGGTGGGGTTCAAATTTTTTTCACTAATGTTTTACATTCATTAGATATGTGACATAAAAGAATAATTAATTTCAAGGACGCATAGTTACTTATGAAATAAATGGTGAAACAACAAGAGTTTTGGAGACTACCAAGATAAATAATGAAAAAGATAATAATATATAAATATTATTCTTATAGGATCAAATTATATGATTATGAAACATATTCCCTTATGATGTTGTTCTTAGATTTTGGAGGACTGTTTATAAATCTGAAAATTGAAATACTTGAATCCTCTTATACTACTAGAATAATGTATTTCAAAAAAGATTCAATGAGTATTTTTCTTCTTTATATAACATGTAGATATTATAAAAAAGGTTTTATAACATATTTTTATATATCAATCTCATAGAAAAATATATCCCAATGTACTTATTAATTTACAACTGCTAAAAATATATTGAAAATTTGTACTATAAAAAACTCAAAATCTAAATAAGTTTGGATGTTGAAAATTTACAAGGAACACAAAAATTAATAAAAGATGTATTTAATAATTTTCCAAAAAAATATTCACAAATGGAGTATATAATATTTGGCGGTAAATAATAAATCAATTTCCAGATTCAATAAAATCCTTAAAGTATGCACACTGTTTAAAAAGAACATGATTTTTTAGTGTTTATGGGTGTTGTTAGAGGATCGGTCTTATGGGAATTTATTATGGGAATAATATTTCAACATATAAAATTTCTAGTAGACTAAATAAAATATATATTATATATAAATATATGAAAAAACATCTATGAGAAATTATTTTCTACAGATGATGAAAAATATATAATTTAGAAATAGATTTGCAATCATTGATAATTTCATTGAATATTTTTATATACATTTAAAAAATTACGTGGAATAATTCTATGATACAACAAAATGTTACTAATATGATTATAAGAAGATGAATTTACAATTTAATTATATGGTGTTAATGGCATACAACTCTTTATTGGGAAAACAATCTGTGATGAAATATGATAAGTTTATACCCTATTTTTCAGTGGGAAAGGGTAAGAAATATTTGATGCCAAAAAATATATTACTCTTATATTTATTTAGAAAATTAAAAATCATAGACTATTATGAATTTTTCATGAGTAATGATGTTAATTGTGGCATGCTTGAATAATAAGTTGAGTCAATCAAAGAAAGAGATAATAAAATTAGCATGATAGAAGACATCTTAGATGAAAAATTTGAGAGTTTTCGTAATAAAGATAACTAAAAGGTGGAAGTAATAGCGTTTGGAAGGTAAAAAATCTCTTAGAACACTCGTAAGAAATTATATACATGTTCTTTTGGTAAATTAATGTTAGAAATTGAAAATGGAAAAAACCATTGGAATATTTTAAAAAATTTATTAATATATAAAAGAAGTCAACAAAAATAGATAAGGTGGATCATCTGTCTACTGATATGTTAATAACATGATTACATATTTTATTAGAGGAAAATAAGTTATATAATGATAAAAAATATAAATAGATATTTCTTACACATAGTAAAAAGTCTATTCTAATTGTGATGAAATCAAAAAAGCAGAAGGAATCCATATTTTCCAAAGGAGAAGATATCATTAAATCTAAAGTAAACTGAAGATTAATATAGTATAGATATATTTGATCCTAAAATAATTGTTTAATTATATTATTAATTATGTCTCAAACATAGTTCTCTCAAATGATATCAACAAGAAGAATCATTATATTACCATATCCTTGGGGTTAATAATTTTTTCAAAAGAGTATTTCAGGTGATTAATAAGGAGATTAATTAAAGGATTAGATGTTTATATATTAAGGATATATAAAAATCATAGATATTTTTTAAATTTGGATTCATTTTTTATTGGTATCATACAAGATATAGTATCAGTACTACTTGGAGAATCGTTTTCAATGAATATTTCCATGGCTAATAAATATAGAGATAATCCATCAGGGAGGGTATATCAAAGGAGTGAATCAACAAGATAGTTTCATATCATTATGGATACTGAATATTTATACAATCATACTAAAATATTCCATTTGGGTTTATATTTTGACTCTTCAAACACTATTTAATTTTGTTTGATATACGATCAAAAGGAGTGGTTATCTATCAACATGGAAGAAATAAGTTCAATATATTAAAACTTTTTGTTTATTAAAGTCGTGATAAGGTTAAAAACATATTGGAAATATATTTATTCAATCCTCAAAGGTAAGGATTTTGGAATTGGTTCTATACTTTGAAATGTATATGAAAATGCTTTATGCATTTATAAATTAACTCTTGTTTTCTACACGAGGATAACACACATAGACATATAGTTGACTTACTAGAGGATATTATCTTATAGATTTACTAGCTCTATCCATATCCGAAGAAAACAATAGAACATAATAGGGATAGATGTTCATTAGGTTGATGACGTTTATTGCTAGATATGATATTCCATTCCATATGTGATATTATTTGTTTGGAATAACACATTTTACTATATTGAATTTTATGTTATTAAAGAGAGGTGAAAATTTAAATTCTTATAGAATATTGAACAAAATTTTCATATATTTGGATTTTAAATGAATTAATAAAAAAATTGGGACATTGTTGGTTTATTTATTATTTTATTATGTTTATTCTAAAATTATCGTGTCATTATGTACATTTACAATGAGTAAAAAAAGTGGGCATTGGTTTAGAATCCAGCCATTACATGTTAATTATAGGTGCCTCCCAAAATTTATGGCTAATGAAGTTAAGTTTCTTGCCCTGTATTTGGGGCTTGGTTTAGTGGTAAGAACCCCATAATACTATATAAAAAATGGGGGTGCGAAACCCATTAGGTGCAGGGTGATGTATCAGTACTGAACTGTATAGTAGTACTGATGGAATTGTTCACTAGTGGCACTACAGTGGTGGAAGACACTGTAGCATTCACTACAGTGGTATCAGTACTGTAGCAGTGGTCAATAATATTGAAAGTACTGTTGCGGCAGTGGCACTATAATAGGGACTAAAGTAGCTGGGTTACTAATCATATAATTTTCCATGTGCCATGAATTTGAAGGGATTCATGCCCACTAGGTTTTCAAGATAAAAATATTGTGTAATAAAGTGCATTTTTGGGTGGTTATCCCTTGGGGGCCATGACCTAACTTTTAGGTCTGTGTGTGTGCAGTGTGTGTGTGTGTCTGTGTGTGTGTTTCGAGTAATTGTACCCCCAAGTACTTAATATAATATAAGTAGAGTTTGATGCCATGGTATATTCATAGGTTCTGCTATATGCTAGAAATGAAGCTTTGAATAGGTGGTTATGATGCTATAGGCCTCATAAATCTTATCATTAAGAGAATATGTCATCATAGAATTGAAAATTTATAACATTCATTGAAATGCTTGTATAATACTTTCTATAAGAGTGATAATTAGATAGCATTATCTAGATTTAAAGACTCAAATTAATAGTTTTAGAAGAATGATGTCTTGTTTGGTAGAAGACTCAATATATTATTGTATAATATTCTAATGTGTTATCTAATTTTAATGATAATATTAGAATGAAACGTCACATGGATGATGGAGAATAATGTCTGATGTAAAATGTGGAAAATATATCTTGTGTTATTCTTAAAGATACTCAAACTTGAGCATATAATGTATTGAATGTGTTAATATTTTAACTTATTTAATATTAATTATTTCTAAAATCGCTAAATCAATTTGAATCTATTTATTGAGATTGAAGTTATAGAAATACATAAATTTATTTTAAGGTCATTAGATTTATGAAGAATAATTCAATATTTTGAGTTAAACCTAAATATATAAAAACTTCTTGGTTGTGTAATAATAGATCATTGATCAATATGATAATCAAATTTTTATTATAATAATTTTTTTATTATAATCAATAATTTTAATACAATAAGAAATTAATTTTTAAACATATTTTATTCAATGAATTAGACACTCAATATATATTAAAAATTTCTACTTATACCGTGTGAAAAAAGTGTTGTTTTTAAAAGGCAAAATGTATTTTCCTCAAAATATTTTTTAATGTTTATATTAAAATAGTAATTTATTTTAACACTATGAATTTATATAGATATTTAATATTATGATAATCAATGAAATAACTCAATGATGTTTGAATAAACAATATTATTTTTCAATGGGGAATGAAATAATTTTTATTCTAAATGAATGATTTTTCGAGGTTTTATACTATTTTTAATTAAATGTTAAATTTAATTATTATATTATTAATATTTATTAAAATCAAAACCAGTTTTAGAGTCAAAAATAAAAATTAAATTTTTTGAATATTTGAGATCATTCAGATATAGATGATATATAGGTGAATACTGATAAAAATTTCATTTATACAAATACTGTAACTGTTATTACATTATCATTATAGAAGAATGACTCTAAAATTTATAAAAACAATATCATCATGAAAAAAATATATAATGAGTAAAATAACTTTTTTATAAATATTTTTTTTAATTTGAATGTTAGGCATGACATTATAAAATCTATGTATAATTTCATTCTAAAACCACATTTTTTCTATTTGAATATAATTACATAGACAGAAACATCAATATATTTTCATTTGCGTATATATATATTAAATAAATATCTATTAGTATTACTAAAAAAATACATTTCAAGAGGAGTAATTGAATACTTGATTTCACTGTCAATTCAACTTTTAATTATTAAGTATGAATATTTTTAAAAACTATTTTCATTGCATTTTAGTTCTTTTTATTAAAAGAACTTTTTAACAACTAATTAAATTAAATAATCGAAAATGGATTTCATATTTTTTATAAATGTGTTGTTGTCTCGTAACATATCCCACATATATATATATATATATTACCAATGTAAATGTTTATTCAAAATGGTTAAGGATAAATTTTTTAAATAGTTAGAATAAGTTAATATTTTCAAAAATATAAATTAAACATAGAAATTTATGATTTTATAATTAAAATCTAAATTATCTTATATTGGATAAAATTTCAATTTTTCTCCACATTCTATTGATAATGTTAGTTATTTTAAATGATGTTAAGAGTATATAAAAAAATTCACACTCTCTAACCTAATATTTTCAACATGTTTTCAAGATACCGATAAAGACAAAAATAAAAGAAAAATATTTATACATATCAATATTTATGTTGAATAAAAAATATTTATCTTATTAATTTATTTCTAAATATAAATAAATGTATATTTTTGTAAAATTCTTACATGGCATCGACATAATACTTTTCGAAGAAAATGAAAAATCTAAAAAATATTTCTTAAAAACATTAAATGTGATTAAAATTTCATGAATTAGAATTTTACATGAATTTAATATATAATTATGTCCGATAAATTTTTATTACAACACATAAAGATTAGAATCATTGTTATCTTCATGTTTTCCAAAAAAAAATTATGGAAAGTCATCAAATTGACGTTAAATATATGTAATCTCAAAAAATATTTTAATAAATGATTTTAAAATAATTTAAATATTATCATAGTTTAATATATATGAGAAATGGTCTAAAATTTCATCAATAGAATATTTTTTATTCGCCTTCGTTATTAGAAATACATTCTTCAAACTTGGTGATTGAATATATTTGAAAACAACTTTGATTATTTTCTATAAATGGGTATCAATAAATATAGTGTAATGAAAAATAAAAGATTAATTTTATCTCACATCTATACTGGAATACTTCTTCAATCATCACATACCACATCTATAGGGAATTGGGTATACCATAAACCCCTCCTAAAAATTCCAAACTCATAATCAAAAATTAGGATACCTAAAAAAGAGATAATCAGGAATACAAAATTCATTTTTGTTTATTTCCTCTTCCACCTAAATTAAATACATTTTACACATTGAAAAATAATTAAATTATTATTTATATTAAATTTAAATTTTATTATTTTAATGTATCATCCATTATTTATGTTTCATCTATCTAATGAAAAACAACAATATCACTCTTATATAAATGAAAAACACAACCCCTATGAATGACGTATTTGTTTTTTCATTACTAGTTAACATGGTTGGATATATTGTGGAATTAAATGAATAATTATTATATTTGTAACAAAAATAATTATTATGTAAATAAAAAACATTTTATTTCTTGTTTCCATTATATCCAGGGGAGAATGAAAATGTTATAAATTTTTATGAGAATACTACCGCCTCTATTAATGATGTGTTTCATTTTTCATACCCACTATAAATAATTTTACTTGAATGTGTATTTTAATGAATAAATATGAACATTATTACATGATTAATAGTCCAAAAATATTATTGAACCAATTTAAAAACCCTTTTATCCCAACCAACACATTATTTCCTGATTATACTGCACAACCCCAAAACATCTGACATGAACAACACTGATTTATTTTCTATAAGAGATAGAAAAAGAAATAAATTGAATAATTGTAAAGGAATAATGAAGAATAATTTTCCAAAATAGTTAAATTATTTAAATATATTTATTTTTATTGAATATAAAAGAATAAAAAGGTGATTCGGGATATAGGGTAAGGAATTACTCATCTAAATTTGCTTTTTGAGGCTTAAGAAATTGTGACCACATGTTTTATTTGGTGTTGTGTGTAAAATGTCTTATAAATTAATATTATTTAAAAATTCCTAAATTTATTGTGCTTTAAAAATAAAATCCTGGTCTCTCCATAAAATACTATTTGATTAGCTAATTATCATAAATCTAGTGTTTTTTAATTCCATGTTTTAAATATTTATTCCCTTTCATTTTTTTATCTTTTCTCTTTTAAAAATTAATCAAGTATATTATTTTTATAATTAAATGATTATTTATTTCATTTTATCATTATCATTAACTTTATTTACAATGGTTTTATAATGAATCATTTTATGTTTTTGGTACGGCTCATATATGACATTTTTTTATAATGTGTGAAAGAAATGATTTTTTTCAACATTGGCAGAATTACAATATTTTTAGACCATCATGATTATTATTAATTATTAATCATACCATTATTGTTTTTATTAATTTTAAATGTATATTAATTTTGAAATTTTTGGGGAATATTTGAGGTTAAAATACTTTTATAATGAAATAAATATTTCATCCTATTTTTATGAGATGAATGAATGTGGTTTTTATTATGGGTTCAAATTAGAGTAATGGTGACTTTTGTTTGATTTTTATATATTTTCTGGGAAATAGTTATTTTATTTATAGATAGTTATGGGTGGTCCTTCGATAATTCCCTTAAAAGAATTCGATAGTGATTTATTCTATTGATAAGTGATTAATGGAAATAATCATTTCTTATTTTTGGGTAAAAATGTGGATTTTATTAATATAAGTTGTGGAGAATATATCATTTTATGATGAGGTACTTATGGTTAATTAGGAAAAAATATTTTTTTGTGACATTATAGGATTTAGGTGAATTTAAAATTATTAATTAATTTGGTATTTTTAATAACATTGATAGATATTATTTATTGAAGATTGAACGAGTTGTCTTTTGGAATATTATATTAATTTTTTATGGTTTTTTGTCATGGTTTTTCGTTTTTTTGAGTGGATTAATATATTTTAGACGATATGTGACTAGTTAATATACATTTTTGGTATGTGACAAAATGTGTTATTATTGTTTTTTAGATATAAATGATACATTGTCTTTATAAGAATATGTGGTCAACTGTTTTTGATATTTGTATTTTTTACTCGTTCATGTATTTTTTAAAGAGTTTGTAGGTTAGTTATTTTTATTAAAATTTATATTGAACATTTGGATTCATTGTTGATGTTCTATAAATTATTATATTATTTATTATCATGATAATTAATTCAAATTTGGTATTAACATAATTTTTGAAAACCATTTTGTTTTTATTTAATGTATATAAAGAGGAGTAATAACTCATAATTCTATTATGGGTATCATGATCATATAGAAATTGATATTTTATCATTATGCGTGGAAAATTTTTCTTGTTCATTTAACATTTAGAATGTGAGATGAATAAAATGTAAAAAAGTATATAAACACACCACAAAAAGACAAAATTCTATTTATTGAAAATAAAATATAAAACTAATATAATTTTATCTTATCCTCCATCTTTTTGGAAAACTTATTTCTTATTCTTATTATGAAGGATATTAAATATAACATGTCTTATATAGAAATCGTCAACCACAAATCAATGTACTCTTAAAATACTCATTCCCATGTACGAGTAATTAAAATATTCCATAATTGTTTATTATATATATATATAAATATAATAATAAATATTGTATTCACATACAAATGAATCTTCCATATAAATTTGGTATCATTTTAATTTATCTAATTAATTAAATAAAATAAATGTTTATTAGTGGAATACATTACCATAATTTCCAATGAATTTGTTATTAATTTTCCTCAATTATGGATTTACAATTCACAAATTATGTTTATTACCTTTACCCTTGTTTCCATTATCAGTTAAATTAATTTTGTTTTAGTTGAAAATAAGGTTTTGACTTCCACTTCACCTTTTAAAATGGATTACAAAAATATTTTACATTATATATTTATAAACATTGTGTATTTGGATTCAAAACAAAAGTATAATAATGAAATTTAGTTAATAGGGGAGAATATAAAAACTCATGAATTTATAATAATATATTATATAATCATTTTATTATTCACGATCCATTTAATATTATTATATTTATGTGGTGAAAAAATATTTTTATTTTATGATTAAATATATTTTTATATATATTATTTTATCATATATTAATTTACTATATATTTATTCTAATATATATGTCTGTTTTTGTTATTTATATTATAAAAGTTGCATTATTAATTATATAATGCTATGAGGAATTAATATGACTACTCATTTTAGAATGAAATATATTTTATTTTAAATAAATTATTTTCCAGGACTTTTAAATTTTAATTAAATGATCAATTTTAAAATATCTAAATTTTCAATTTTATAATATTAATTTCATATTTTTATTCATAATTGAATAATTATCTAAGATTGAAGTTTTGAGATGTTTATAAGATGGTATATTTTTTGTGGACTTGTAAATAATATTTTTAAACTAAATACATAACCTTTTTAACACCACAATGATATAAAAAATACTTCATAAAATAAAATAACATTATGTACACAGAATATTTATTTATGGACTAATATAATGATTTTGAAAACATTTTTTGATTTTTAATTCTCATAATTGACTTCTTTTAACATGTATGAAATTAAATTCAAATAAGAAAGATTTTTTATTTATATGAAATTATCTTCATGTTTGGAGGTTTCCTTATAAATTATTTTAATATAATTTCACTATAACTCAAATTTTTTATTCATAAACCACTAAATTTAATGGAGATCTATTCTATTCTTTTAAATTATAGAATATTAAATTTAATTTCATAAAAAAGAAACTTTTAAAAGTACAAATTTTATTGTGTCATAAGTATTTATATGTAATTTTTTTACAAGATATATAAATTAAATAATTTTAATTCGATTTTATATTTTATATAAAAATATAAAAATTTAGTAATAAGGTATATATAATTTTTATTCAAAAAAATAATTTACCATGATAAAAATATAATAATTGGGGTCAGGATTAAATGTGGTAAAATTTTGAATGAAGAGATAAGTCCAAAAATATCCACTAAAACTCACAAAAATAGATTTCATGAGGTCATTTTTTCTTCATTTGTTGTATATTGAAAACATTAGAAATTTTGAAGAACATTCATGTGATAATTAATTTTACCCTATTTGAATTTATGAGTAATTAAAAATTTGAGACTATTTCTCATTTAATATCTATAATATTTTTCATGATAATGATGAGGTTAAAAATAGCCAGAAGGTTCAGGAAGCAGGCAGAAACCTGCTCCCATTAAAGTTAATAACTGAATAAGTAAACAATACAGTACAGCTCAAGAACAAGAGTCTTTGCAATGCCTTGAGTACAGAACCCCATTCCTATCATTGCTACTCGGATCTTCACAATAGAAAGGCAAGACAAATGACCAGATGGAACTGACCTCCAAAATGGCACTTTTAGATAGAGCATCAGCGACCTGGATGGCTTCATGATATGCATGAGATACATCCAGACGTAAGCTGTCGGAAAGCCTAAGACAGGAGAACCAATCAGGCATCATCCTCCAAGGAACATTTCGAGACATATCCTTTAATATCTATACAGCAAGAGACGAATATGTCTCCAACCATATTCTATGCCAACCATAACGAACTGCATACCTGATAGCTTTGATAATCGCCCATAGCTCAGCTTCGATAGCATGAGCATAACCAATATAATGGAAAAAAAATTCTTTCACAAAGCCCCAATGAGTTCTGAAAATTCCACCACATCCAGTAGGACCCGGCACACCCTCAGCCGCCCCATTAACATTCACTTTCAACCACTCTGGAATTGGTGGAATCCACCTAATATATTTGACCATTTTAGGCTTTCGTTCACTGCCACTAACACCAAGGGATCTCAAGATGACAAAGTCAGAAATATCATTATGCATAGACCTAGTTTGGATCCTGGAAGCAGCTACAATACTTCGGTGTATAAGAAGAACACCATCCCGTAATGATGGATTTTCATTGTTAAAAACAACAGAATGAGGTTAAAAATAAAATATTTAATTTTTTTAAAAAAATTATATATTGATAATAAATAATTTTTTATTGAAGTGACTTATTTATAATTTTATATAATATTATAATTATTTAAAACAATTATGAAACATTAATACCACACCATTCAAGGAGTGGAAAAATCATATATTTTTTCAAAAAATTAATAGCGATAATGTATGGATGAATTAAAATTTAAAACGAATTTTATAGATAATTATAATTGTTATTTGATGATTTAATTGTCAATTTTTTTCTCCAATGATATCCATTTGTTTTTAATGTAAATTTAAGTTAATAGACATGAGAATGAATTTAAGGGTCGTTGCTATTAATAAATATTTTATTTCACTTTTTAAAATTTATAAAAAAATATTATAAAGTGATAATTGGGATTTTCATTTGGTAATATTTCATGTATGGTCAATTTTATTAAAAAATTCATTCATAGGTGTACATTCTTGAACCTTAATGATTGATTTTTTTAAAAATGACATTTTCCTTTATCTATAATTGGGAATAAATCTTTACTTTTCGACGACACATATATGTTCATATTTCTCCTGAAATGATACCCACACATCATTCCAAACATCCCATAAAGATACCCAATCCCATTATATGACCATAAACCACTTTTGTAAAGGATTTATTGTTAATTTAAATGAGGATAAATAATGAAAATGTGATCTTATTAAATGAATTCATTAAAGAATGTTTCTCTATCCACCGTCGTAAACTAAATTCTAACTATTTTTACATAATTGAATTAGTACTATTATAATACTAATATTTATTATTCCATTTAAGAACCCTTATATGCTTCCCTTAAATTAATTAGAAATTGAAAATTTTAATGGTATGTACGTTTAGACTACCACATCAATAAATAATGTAGTTCATTTTTCCTCATCACATCACATGTATAGTTGTATATTTGTATTAAATAAATAAATATTAAATTAATTAGTAAAGTATTACTCTAAAAAGATGGTCCATTTTTCAACTCCACTTCCCAGCCATTTAAAACTTATAACATGGTCCATCTGTACATGTGAATTATCACTTATGTAGATGATGTGTCTCATTTTTCATCATCTCCTTAAATATATAGATATAAAAGTTTATTTATTGACTAAATATTATATTTATAAAATTATTAGTATTTTTAATGATTATTTAACTACATAATGACCCATTTTACCTCAATGAATATAAAAATTTTATTTTGTATTGAATGGCACCAAAATATCCAACATGAACATAACAGATTTAGTATACTAAAAAAACATGATAGTTACCATAATATATGAATAATAATAATTAAATAATAATTAAATAGATTAATAATATATTTAATAATTAATATAAAATTTTTATTCAAGAACTTAAAAGATATATGTGGTGATTCAAGACTTGAGGTAAGTGATTTGCCTTCCAAATTTCCTTTTTTGATATATATCCAATTTTCACAACATGTTCTCTTCTATGTTGTCTATGAAAGACCATAAAGATTTATATAATAATAATTTTATAGATATTCATGTTTTATATAAATATATTTCAATTTATCTCTTTCGAAGTCATTTTCATTCAAATGTTATCAAATCTATAATTGATTTTTCTTAAAAACATAATTTTAAATATTTTAAAATATTTCTATTCTATATTTGGGATATTGAAAAAAATTATATAATCTTATTCAATATACATCCATGATTATTTATAGTCATTTTATATTATCTTTTACTTTCATTCCTTTAGCTTTGAAAGGAATATTTATATGGTTTTTAGTTTGACTCAATTTTTACATTGATTATAATTGTTTGAAAATAATTTTTTTAAATATTTAAGGAATAAACAAACTTTTTTTTATACCGTGGCCCTTATTTTTTCTAGATCATACTATTAATTTTTCATATTTTTGAAATGTAAATTTAAATACGGTGGTTTTTTGGTATTTATCATTTTCAGTGTGTTATTAAAATATTCGGATATTTTTAGTTATTTTTAATAGATATTCGAATGTGCTTTTGATTGTGGGTTTAAATTTTATTTTTTATTAAATGTTCAAGGATCTAATTTTTCATTTAATAATTAAAAGGAATTTAATTTCTTGTGGTTGTTACCATTATATAACCCACTAATTAATTGGGTAATTATTTATTATCTTCAGAAATCATAGTTGAAGTTAATTGTCTATATAATATTCTATATTGGTGAATCATTAGTAAACATGGGTGATTAATATTATTTTTTGAGATAAAATCATGGGTATTATTTTTATACAATTGTTTTTTATAATTTTCATAAAAAGATAGGGTACTTATTGTATAATGTTTAATTTATTCCCATAAATGTTAGTATTTTAAAGGGAAAAACATCATTTGGGTTTTTATTTTTTTCAAATGGGTAATGAGTGTAATTTAATTACATATCTATTGCTAATATTTTCATTACTCATCCCACATCGTCTAATGTTTTTATTAGTGATTGAGTATTACTATATTAATTGAAAAATTTAACATTGCAGTTACGGATAATTTTTTCTTAATAAATAATGTGTTTCATTAATAAAAAATGAATTTAAACAAATGAACATTTCTTTATTGAATAAATATGCAATATATGGTTGTTTAATTATTTTATATAAATTTTTAATAATTCATGAAAAATCTAAACCAAAAATATTAATGAAATTTTTTATTTATCAATAATTGATTTTAAATTAATAATCACTGGTTTTCATAGATCTTATCAAATAAACTGTTAAATGAATAATTTTTTTAGAACTTGAATTGGGATATTTGGTTTGGGGGAATTATTGAAGTTGTTTTTAAGAATCAACTTGTGTCTATGTAAACATCAAATGTCTATCAATAACCTTCATGTTTCTCTCTGTTACCTAATATTCCATTATATAAGAATGAGACATTGATGTTCACAATGATGACGCATTATATAATAATTAATCACCTATATATATGTATGAATACATCCATGTAAATAACATTTCAAAATATGATTAATTTTAATCAATATTAGGATCATGATTTATAAGAATCATTTATAGAAGGAAGACTATGTATGAATTATAAAATTTATAAATTTAATAATGTATAGACTTAAATATATCCATTGAAGTATTTAAATTATAATGTATCAGTAGATTGAGAAAATTCATAGAATTTTATGAATGAAAAAAATATAAAAAGGACTTAAATTACATTGTGATTCTAGTTAAAAAATTTAGAGGATATGATTATCAAGTGCAGAGTAAATGATCAATGAAAGAAAAAAATATTGAATAACTTATATATTTATTATGTGGGGAAAATTATATAATAATATGTAAATTTATCTTCTATTAATGGTTCTTATTTCCAATTAATTAAATATAAATTGAATTTTATGATTAAAGATGATTTTTTAAGAATATAAATATCAAAATCAGTTAGAATTATATAGATATAAGTTATTCTATAAGTAGATATTCCATATTTAATTTAATCATAGAAAAAATATTATAGATCCTTCCACAAGCCTCAAACATTCCAATATCAAAAAAAAAATAATTTAATCAATTGTGTTTGTATAATAATGTAAATTAAAGAATATGTAGTAGATCACAACTCTAATTATTAATGACATTAAAAATATAATTTTTAGATGTCATTTTTTGTTATCAGAAATGATTTTTACATCGTATAATTAATTTTATAATATTCTGTGTAATAAATGTCATAAATAATATTCCAATTCCTTCTAGGACATGTTTAGATAATAATTAGTTGTCATTATAGTGATTAACTTTCCTTCTTCTCAATTGTATTGTAGAGAGATGATATGTATTTTAGTGATTTTTATATGATAAGAATCAGTTTCTTCAGTGAGAATGAAATCATTGAAAATTATGAAATTCGTAAATATTTATATATATGATTTATTCATTATTGTGAATTTTTATATTGCCAAAAAAATTATGTTTTAAGTCGAAAAAGAAAATTATCTAGCCTCCTAGAATAATCAAGCAGTATTTTATTCTTTTGATATAATGAGAAATTGAATTGAAAATTAAAGTAACTGAACTCTTGAAAATTAATAGTATATAACCAATCAAGTGAGGAAACAATAATAACTTCTAATTATGGTTTCATAAGTAAATTTAAATGTATGATTATGGAAATCAGTTTTATGTGATAATCCCATAAGTATTATATATTAAAAAGAGAGAGAGAGAGATACAAATATAGATGTTCAAATATTGAAAAAATGAGAAAGAGGTAATTAATTAGGGAATAAAAACTATTGAAATTAAATGAATAAGATCAAGGAAACTAATACAAAACATGTAATAGTATTCTTATGTAATTGATGAAGAATGTGATATTAAAATAGTTTTAATATCCAGTTATATATGAAGATGAAGAATATAAAAATCATTGTGGGAGACCACCTATGTTTATTCTAATGATAAATATATTCCTGAATTCTTGTCTATGTGGTTCTTCTATATTTCTTATGATAATATGATTTTTATTTTTAGTTGATAAATCCTTGAAATCAATTTTTGATTCAGGGTTATGCTATAAAAAATAGACACCAAGTTAGTGCTATTATTCAAGAGAAAATGTTTTCATTTTAAGAATTATCATTGAGAAGGAAGATATGGATAATATATATATATATGTGAGTATTTATTCTAATTGGTGATTTAATTAATTAAATGCAGTGGTAACATGTATATAAACATGGAGTGAAGTTACAGAACTAGAGTGAATTAGAGTATATAAGTACAACATAATGAAAAATTGTGATTTCAGTGAATGGATGAGTTTATAAAAACAATTTGAGAATATATAATTCATATTCAATGCAAATATTTCTGTATCTATAGGAAATAAATTTAATTCTAGTTATTTATTGTCTATAGTTCTGAATCCTATATTTGGGTGAATAACCAAACAGTGAAAAGAGTAATCCTTAGAGTCGAGCACTTTGAAAATAAGATGTACACTCTATATTTTCATTGCATAGATTATATATAGTTTCATTAATTGATTACAAATAAGAAACTTATTCTATTGATAACCTTAAATGTATTTTCATTATTATTTTTAGTTAATGTGTTATAGAAGATTTAGATTTTTTTGAAACAAAAATACGCAGCACAATATTCATCTCCCACTAATGTTTCTACATATATATGTCGATAAAATTTCAATTATTATCAAGGAATATATTCCCTCTAGTTATATTGATATTTTATTTTACATGATATTTTTATCAAATGTAGATGGAGTTCAGATTTGATGTTTATGATTTGAAGCCTCCATTTGAAGAAAGATTGCATTTTATTCTTACTATTATATATTAAGTCCTAGAAAAGATAGTGAGAAAACTAGTTATAAACGATACAAAAAATATTGAAAAATGTAAAATTATATTTAAGAACATCCACTTGATGAATATATTTAATGTGTAAATTGTATAATTGAATTTATTTCTTTATATTAACATCATGAATTTTTTTATCATTGATGATGTTATGTTTTCTACTAAATAACATCATTATATCTAATTTGAAGTTAGGTTTTATCTAAAAAAAATCAATTTTTATGTTTTTGAATATATATTATTTTATATAAATGGTATATATAATGATAAATCATTGGTAGATTATGATATTTATTTTAGGGAAGAGTGATTAGATAATAAAGTTAGAAAATGAAACACTCCCCCAAAACTAGTGATATCCCAGGGGAAAATAGTTTTCCATTTTAATGTGAATGTTAATTGGAATGATAAAAATTGTAGAGAATAGGTGTTGATAAAGATTTTATTCAAGGATATAATAATTGAGGTATTATATTCATTAAAAATTATATATAAATCTTTAGTAAATGCCAAGTATACATAGCTATTTATAAAAAATAGGGAATGATCATGAATGTTAACTCAATGGTATAGCCTATATTTATGATGAATAATTTTAATACTGAAAGATATATTTTTTTTATAAATGTTAAATCATTTTATTATAAAAAATATATTTTAATTTTGTTTTTATAGTGATTAGAGAAATTTTGAAAAACCATGAAAATACAAGACCAAAATACATTCAATTTGTAGGATGAAAGTTTAATCACATGAATGTATTAAAACTTTTTTCCTTCAAAAAAACATTTGGGAGGTAATTATAGATATAAAAAATTTGGAGAATTATACACATCATGATCATGGAAAAATTTATCAAATATACTTGAAAAAACATTATGCAAAAAATATATTTTAAAAAATACATGAAAAAAACATTATATTTGGATAAATGTGTATAGTGGAAATTTTCTGAAAACCTTCCACAATACTTATAGTGGGAGTATGAATTAAAATGAAATAAAAAATCTTAAATATAGATGAAACATTATATTTTTACTAAAAATTGAAACATACAACATCTTGCAAATATATATAATCTATATCAAAAAAAAGTATATAATTGTTTGGTATTTGTTATTTTTCTAGAGGTTATTGGATTTGAATATTTATTAAAGGATTAATATTTAAACATAAAATTTCATCAAAAGGATAGATGAAATGGGGTAATATCTAATGTTGAAAACACTCCACCTATAAAAAATATATTTTCAAAGATAAAGAGAAATACTTCTCTTAGAAATGTGTATGAAATCCTTCATAATTACATTTCTTTTTATAATTTATATTTTCAATATTATAATGATTTTCATTATGTTCCTACAAAAAATGGATCATCTGTTGATAAGAAGATAATGTCATAGATTAATTAGTAGAAAATAATGAAATATAATTATATCATTGAAAATAAATCAGTGATGAATGGATGGAAGTGTGTATCCAAGATGTTTGAATAGATATATGATAAATATTTCTCATTTAAAATATAAGAAACTGATATTTTAATTAGAAATGAAACATTATAATACATTTTGAAATTTTTTTGATGACTAATGTTCTTAAGATAAAGATCAAATAACAACGCAATCCAATCAATGAATTATATATGAAAATAGGCATCTTAAAATATATATTATGAATAGTTTGAGAGGTTTAATTTGAAAGGATATATTGAGGATAATTAAATGGTTTATGGAATGTCATATGTAGTTAGGCACACCACTAAAAAATATATGTCATGTTATCTTTTAAAAATTAATTGAAAACATTCATGTTATAATCAATGATTGTTTCATGTTGAAAATATATTTCTATAAATTTATAGTATATACGAAAGGATATGGATGGTCGTGTGCCTAATGATAAGTTAATCATGTGGATAGATTATTTGGAATGTGTGAAAATTTTTGAGAAATATGAAAAAATTAGCATTGATATTTAGTATTTAAACATATATCCCAACTATTATGAAATTATAAAAAAAATGATAATTTTATGTTGTCTAAAGTATAAAAGATATATATTTATATTTATGTATATAATATGAAATATTGAATCATTTAATAAATTAATGATACTTATATAATATATTTATTGGGTAATTAATTGTTTTTGTGACCCAATGTTATGACTAGAGGGAAATGTAATTACCAACTTATTTCTACATCTATAGTGGTTTTAATTTGCAAATTTTTATTGAAGGTGAATAATAGGAAAACCCAATAATGGTTGTGATGTAATAATATCCATGATAAACAACCATCAATGAGAACATTTTAATTATTATTAGACATAAAATGGTATCAAGGTTGCATGGAGAATGATTTTCAAATAAAATGTCCATGGTGGAGAACGATGGATAGAATACCATAAGAGAGATCTATAAAAGTAGTGAAGATAAAAAATCCCATTTTATTAAGAATAAAAATATAAAATGTTCCAAAAAAGAACAAATGTTTGAGGTGTGATTCAAACTATTCTATAAATCCTATAGTTTCTATTAGATATATTATCAAGGAGGTGATATCGACACAACGGGGAAGAAAAAAATGCACATGAATGATTTATGGTGTTTTTTATGTCTAGTATAGTTTTATAAACAATGTAAAAATATGTTAGTACAAGATTCAAACAGATGAATTTTAGAGTTGATTCGAAATTGGGAAATTTATGTTGATGGCCTTTATGAATTGATGAAATTTAACTTCTTTTTCAATAGTCTATATAACATAGACATGGAGTAGACTTACCTAGGGTTCTTTGTTAAGAAATTTAGTTCTTTAATCCCTCTATAATGAAAATAATTTAAGATTAATTAGGAAATATTTTTCATATTTATGAAATTATATAGCTGGATATTAACTTGTAAGTAGCTAATATTTAAAGAGAAGAAAATTTTCAATATATAGCATAAAGGAAACAAATCAATGTGATTATCTTTCATTACATGATATGCTATGTTTATCATGAATTACATGTAACCCTAAATGTTTTAGTTGTGATGGTTTATACAACACCCAATATAGAACATAAATGATCCATGATATATGTCACCATTATATCATTGTTGATAAATTATAGGGAATGAATAATATTTACTACTATATGATATATATATATATATATATAATCTAAAAAAATAAAAATTATTGATAAATATTTATTAAATAATCAATCAAATTTCTGAAAAGTGAGTTAATTCTTCAAAAATATGATTTCATAAAAACAAATTCGTTTCAAGATAATATAATTTTCAAAAAAAAAATGGATCTCATATAAAATTTATTTGATAAAATATTATTTATCATTGGAATTTTAATATCAAAATATATATTCTATGGAAGTTTTGAATTTTATGTAAATATTTTTTTTGGGGTGAATATTAGAAAATGTTATTTTTCATAAAATGTTCTTTATATTAAGATAATTAATTAGTTTAAATGTCTCAATATTATAGGAATATTATTTAATGTAATATATTTATTATATATTTATATTTAATTACATTTTAATTAACTTTATATTGGTTTTTCTTATAAGTTTGTTTTTAGATTTACATCTGGTGTTTTCTAAAAACTGTTTTAAAATTCCTAACATTTCACCTTTTAAATTAATTAAATTAATCCATGATGGGGAAATTTTATAAATAAATAAAATATATTATATACGATAAAATATTAATTTAACTCCATATTATTATTTTTATCAATCATTGAGTTAATATTGCATCATCTTTTCCCCAAAAAAAATACTCTTCTTAAAATTCTGTTATCTCACCGTGTCTAAGGGAATAATATTTAAAAAAAACCCAATTATGTGAATTGAAACTTATTAAATAGATTATATTTTTGAAATCAAAATAATTCATACTTTATAATAATCTCAAATTAAATTTTTAGCAAATTTATAACGTGAAATATTTAAATGTAATTACATTGATTAAGGTAGAAAATTGAGTTTACCAAGAGATTAATCTTTTGAATAAGGGTAAAATGACCTAAAAACATATCCAAAACAAATTATCTAAAAATATGTCAACTATAATGACTATAAAATGTATTTTTATTAGATTTTGTTACACTAGTCCATCAATTTGACCTAGATAATGAGTTAAGAAATGAAAAAGAGTAGTATAACCCTTTTCCAATTAATTTATATAAAGCATTCGGATAGGGGGAAACATATGTTTTGTTATATATATGATTTGGAAATATAAATGATTTTTTAATATCAAGATGACTTATTTTTAATTTTTATAAATGAAATAATTATTCAAAATGCTTATGAAATGCTAATGTAGTAATTATTTAGTTTATAATTAAGTAAAATAAATGATACTAAAATCATTAAAAATGATATAAATTGATTGAGTAATACTATTAAATAAAATTTTGAAATAAAATATCGTCTTACATCGGATTGAACATAAAATATTCAAATTAAATCATTACCTTTATATTTTTTAAATTTAAAATAATTAAAAATGAAAAAATAATTTTTAAAATAATTTTAAAATATATGATATTTTTTTAAATGGTATAACAAAAAGAAAAAAACTACCATATTTTTTTATATTTAAAATTTTAAAGATAATAAAAATTTCCCGTAAATGGAAAATTTCATCTTTTAAAATTAACATATTTACACCTAAATAGTATAATAGATATAGGCACAATTTTGGTTAGCGTCGTGTTTTTACATATTACATTTGAATATGTTATATTTCATTTCCAATATAAATTGAATTTTAGTTTCTTAATTATTATTTAATAATAATAATCATGGGGTATAAATAATATAATAAGCCTCACGTTAATTATTTATTAATGGATAAATTAATTAGGTTAGAAAACTAGCAACCGTAATGAAAAACTAAAATGTATTAGGGGATGTAGGGAGTTATGGGAAAAAAATTTAAGCAATGCATGTAATTGTGTGTTATAGGTAATTATATTCCGTATAATCCATATAAACCTTTAATTTTCATTTTTTGAAACAGCATTAGGTAATTTTGACCTTAGAATAGAGAATACTTTTGAGTATTTATAAATAGCCTACTCCTCCACATTTATTAAAGGGAAATCAGTCAATTCACTTCATAAAACAATTAAATTAATTTGAATCCTAAAAAATCTAACCAGATAAATTTAAAAAAATCAATCTTTTCATCCTATAAACTTTACTTTATGCGGAAAGAAATCTTGAGAAGGCCTTTAGTTCAATGAAAAAGGATTTTCTTGAACAAGAGGTAACATCCATCAATTATATTTTTTATTCTTTCATTATTCTCCCCCAAAAATTATTCTCGTAAAATTATTATATATAAAAAATAAGTACCATATATATAATTATATGTTGTCATGTTAGGGTTTTGATTTACCACAACACACACTTCTATCAATGCATTATGAAATTAGTATTCCTGTGTACAACAGACAACTGCCTCATTCATAGATGTCGTTCATTTTTTCAATTACCACGTCTAATGGTAGGGAATAATGTGTAATAAGAAGTTTATATTTGATATCTATATCATAATTATACATTTTGAGTCAATATATTCTATATACCCTTTATAATTCCACGCTGTATAAGATATGATACCATCGGTGGTGTGTACGGAGGACTACCACCTCCTGAAACGATGTAATGCATTTCTCAAAAACACATTAAATTAATGGTAATAATGATAATGATAATTAATTTATATTATATAAATGAATAATAATGATATTATTGAAAAAATTATTTATATATATATAATATTTAATTTTAATTATTACATTTTCGCACACTGAACATAAGATAACATCATTCATGGACATGTGGACAAACACCTCCTCAAAGCCATTTGATTCCATTTAAATCCCAATAATGATAGATATTATTTTATATACATAAATATCATTTTATTTATGAGATTATTATCATTATATAATGATAGAATATTACTTACCTTCTTTCTATAATGATCATTTCAAAATAGAGACATGACTCTTGCATATGTATGACAAACTATCTACATGATCATAACATTGGTTCTTTTTTCAAAATAATAATTTATGATCGGTTTGAAAATTATTCTTTATGTATAAATATTATAAATATTTCATTTTTATTATTATGGATATGTTTAAATTGAGAACTTTTTAACTATATTCATCATATCATGTCATTCTTCTCACATAAGTCGAATATGGTAAAATCACTAGACATAAAATTAATTGATTACAAAATTATATATATTATTTGTAGAAATAAAATAAAAATATAAACATGTAAATTTTAATAATTAAATTAGAAAATTTAAATAAGTATTTTAATTATGATTATAAATAATGACTATGACGAATGAGACTCATGGTATGGTTTTTCTCATCTAATTTTTTTCTATTAGGTAATTCCATATTTAGCAGTAATTTTTTTTTTGTATGGGGTGTATAATTCCTGGCCATTTTTTCAATATTATAAAAAATATTATGGGTATCTATATGTCCATTTTAGTATCTCTCTTTTATAGGGTTTTCGGTTACAAGGTTACCAAAGCGATAATGATTTTTTGTCTCAATTTTGTTTTATTTGAGTTATTTGTTATGTTATAGACCGATCTTTTTTATATGGATTATATGTTAACCCATTTAATTTTTATATATTCAATCTCTTTTAATTATTGATATTAATAGTTTCATTTATTATTCTTCTATCATTTAAATTATTATTAAAATTACCGAAAGTGGAATGAATCTTTTGTTGAATTCTTATCATTTATCGTGTCATGACCCAACCTTGCTGGGGCTCGAGCCACAACTACCACATTCACGCCCTTATAGGAAAGGGGCTGGAGACTAGTGCTGAAGGCACAACAAAATCCAAGAGGCCTTTTCCTATGAACATGTTTGCACACACGCAGCCGAATCAATGCAAAAGTGAAGAGGGGAAGGAAAAAAAAGATGAAACTCTACAATTAATACATCAAGCAAGCATTAACCACTAAAAGGTCCAAGTAAAGTAGAGTAAAATGAATGGGAAAAATGAAAAAATACACACCCAACTAGAAAACTGCCACAACCTGGATGTAATTTAAATGTAAACAGCTATGAGAGCCCTACTCCTAGAACCCAATCTATGACCACTGTACGCGGACCATACACATGTATCCCTATGCTCCTCTAAATTCACGGTCAACATGTACATCATCTGCATAAGGCACGACCTGTGCAGGAAAAGGCCATACATGGGTGAGTATAAATATACTATGTAGGATGCCTAGAAAAGTCGACGGAGATCCATAAGAGACATTTTGTCACTGTTTCCCTAAACCCAACTAAGTTATTTTTTGGAAAACATCCAAAATATATATTAAGGGTCAAACTGCCTCTGATACCACTTTCTATGACCTAACCCATGATGAGGCTTGATCTGCAATTACCTGATTCCTACCTCTATAGGCCAAGGTACTAAAACTTGTGTCTAAGGAACCAAAAAATCTGATAGCCTTTTTCTTAAGGACCTCTACACACACAGGAAGACAACTCAATGAAAAAGTGTAGAGGGGAAGGAAAAACAATTTCACACTGCAATAAATAAACCAAACAAGCATTAACCACTAAAAATAACAAATATAGTATAGTAAACTGAAAGGGGAAAAAGTGAAAAATACATGACCAACTAGAAAAGTTCCCAACCCTAGCAGTATCAATAAGTCTATTGTCATTATAAGGCATGACACGTGCGAGTAAAGGCCATGCATGGGTGAGTATAAAAATACTCAGTATGATGCTCTGAAAAGGCGAAGGGGGAGATATAAGAAACACTCAAAAAAGGAAAGATTTAGATAGAAAAAGAAATATTAAAGGAGTTAAACTCAACCAAATAAGAGAGGGAAGTAAGATCATAAAAACAAAAGAATCTAGAAATGGGGATAAGATAAACATCTCATCGAGTATTCTATAGCTGTAGTAGGAGAGTAGACTCATCCAACCCTATGAATCTAGACACAGAATGCACATCCAATACCCCATGAATCATCGCCTCTCCAGGAAGGAGATTAGCCAATAACCATTGAGTTGGCACTAGAAATAGGTTATATAAGTATATATATATGTTCTCAGTCAAAGAAAACATGATATGGGAGTATGCGGATCTCTATCTCACAAATCATACCAACAAATTGAGTATCCATAAGTTCTAAGTAAAACAACAACATAAAATCCCAACACCTCATGTGTCTTCCTAGTAGTCAACAAGTCAACAAGTCTCAAATCCCTACACTTCTATACTATCCTCTTTGGGCGGCACTGACTCGCCCACACAGTTTTAGGTCTCATCCCAAGAACACTTCTACGTGGAGAAATAACCCCTCTTTATCATGATTCCTTAGGTATATCAAACCATGCCTTTCCACTATATCGCATAGTTTATGGGCTTCTATCAACCATCAGGGACTACGCTACCCAGTCTGGTTGGAGGGTCAGGTCGATAACTCCTCAGGAACTAAATTCTACGTCATCCTAGTGTCTCGTCATGGATTACACTCTCGGTCATCCCGGTATCTCCTTGGGGACTATGCTCCGGGTTATCTTAGTATTTCATTATATACTACACTCTGGGTAAGCCCGATATCTCCTAGGGGACTAGGCTACCATGCCATGTGGGAGGGACGACCCAGAACTTCACTAGCCATCCTGGATGGATGGTACCACTCATGAAGCACTGAGGAATACAGTGCATCCCTACTATATGGTAACTATTATGATTAATTCAATTGAAGTCAACGTGTGCCTCCCTAGTTAGGTGTCTCACCCGAAACAACTCACATTGTATCTCAGAAGGCACTACGAAGTGTACCATCGCACTATACATAGAAAAAACTCAGGATATGCTACTCATTTTCCAAATTCTGGGTCCAAAATATAGAAGATATGAGAGGTATAAGGTTCGTAATGTGGCACACAGTGCATGTGGGGCCCACACATCGTGCAGCCCCAAGTCTTTTCCTGGTTTTCACCTATCCATATTCAGGTACTAAACTGAAAAATATGTACCCCTAGGTATGATAGTGTACTTTCAGTGTACCTAATATCTCTTTCCAAAAATCGAATGAACGCATATTTCTCATTGTTAAAACGAAGGAGGAATATATAATTTCAATGGTAGGCCTCTTCAAATGGCACCAGATATCAAACGGATCACATCATTGTGATTTTTTGGGGAAAAATTCACATGATCAAATACTCTTTCACCCAGAATGCACATCCGATGGAAAAGTCGTATATCATCACATTTCACTTGAATGGCTTCATGTGGGGACCACACCTTGGACTCGAAAAAAATTACGTTGATCACACTATTGTAATCCTCACAGAAAAACACACGAGATAGACTACTCATTTTTTCAATATGGATAATCTGTGAAAATGTTTCATTTCACCACAACAAGTGCCTACGTGGCCTTGTGGGGCCTATGGCTTGATCACAATTTAAAAACTCAAAATTGATCTTGAAAGGTCCGTCTCAATGTCCACATCACAATGTCGTTGATGACTCATTAACCTGAAGTCATATAGTATAATTACGATTGATGCAAGATTCCATGCCAATAATAATATTATTGCTATTGGGGTGTTTTTTGGGTTCGAACCACAAACCAGAATTCAATTTCCTATATTAGTCATGAATCGACCATCTTAATGATAGAGCCACATTGTTGTTGACAAAAATTCACTGGTACGTCTCATGTAGGAGTTAGGGAGGGTCAACGATTTAATAATATAAATAATATATTATTATTATTTGAGTGTTTCTTGTACCTGATCCACAGACCTAAAAAACACATCCAATACTGGACTCACAATGTCTATCTAAAAATCAAGGTCGTACGGTCGGTGAAGATTCATCAAACTGAGGTCACAGAGAGGACTTATGAACAAATTAGGTTTTGACAATCCAAAATTATAAATAATAATTTGATATTGTTATTTTTATTTCTAATCGATTTTTTTAATACACCATGTCAATGATAAGCCACACATAAGACAAAAGTAGAGCCTCGCATATCTTTGACTCCATTCCCACCACACCCCACTCATTTAATTAAAATAAACTAATCTTTCATTATTATTAATTTATTATAATAAATGGGAATGGGGTGCTCACCTCTTACATGCCTAGCAAGGTTCCCCACTGGTTTAAAGATTTTCATGCAGCACCCCAACCACACGTTTTCTTCTACCTTATTTATTTATATAATTCTACTATATCTTTCCTATCATCTCCTACCATGTTTTTTCCTTCCATCTTCAACCCTAATTCCACATCAATCCCACACTCAGTGCCTAAATCTCACTAAGTGTGCCTCCACCTCCCTAGTAGCACCTCATCAGGCTGATTGTGCCTTACCTCTTCAGCGGCCACCCTTGACCACGTGACCCCATCATAGTGTAGTGACATTATCACTCTCAGGTTCCCAGATTCATAGCTCCCCCACTATGCCGATTCCACTATGATAGATCTCATATCTATGGTGACTATGCCCCTCAGTCAACCATGGCCTTCTCTCAATCCGATCTTCCATCCCTTTTTTCTCATGTCAAATCCTTTCACACCACAACCTCATAGTCAATCCGAACATCTGATCTCCAGAACCATATCATTGCATTAATGATTGGTTATAGAATGATTTATTATGGGGTTTTTGTTGAATAGATGGCCAAAATAAATGACGATGATCAATGTTCAAAGAATGAAGAACAAAATCACAATTACAAAAATTGAAGAATAAACTCAGTTATTTTTTGGGCTAGACTTGATTCATCATTTTTAAAATGATAAATGAAGAAAAATAATAATAATTAGTTTATTTTAATTTATGGGATTATTCAAGGGCGCATATTGACAAATAAGAAATCAATATGCTCAATGTTTATTCAGAGGCATGAAAACATCTAAGACAAGTGCTACATTAAGATTGAATATTTTTTTGATCAAGAATGTTCTTTCCAATGGAGAATGATACATGTTAATTTTTCATGCCTTGATCCACTTGGATCCAATGTTGAGTCATTGATTTTCATCGTTCATTATTGGCCAATGGGTCGGAGAGGAGAGGAGTTATCATTGTTAAAAAAACTGAATTATGAGGAATCCCACTAAAAATATGAATTTATAATCATAAATTATATTAAAGGGTTTTAATCAAATAATTAAATAAATAATTTTTTTATTTTTTTATTACTCAGCTAAGATGGAACATAATCTATACAATCGATGCTGAAAAAGGTTATACCATGTTTAGGGTAATGCTTACATTCTGGGCTCATCAATGATCTCAGATTTCTAATGTTAGTCCACGTTCATGAGTTATTCGTGTTTATGCTATTAAATAACTAAATTATTAATTTAATTCACCGTTTAACACATCACCAATGATTAAGGGGTCCTAATGTCCTATGTCAACTCATTTTATGCCGTGCCTATGGGAAACACTACGTTACATTCCCAACCATTATATCATATTTCCAATCCAATAAAACTTTTAAGAGTTATCCAGTTCTATTTAACTAACTACGTCTACGTAATATAAAAAATATATTATATTTTTATAAAATTAATTTTTTTCACATCGGACCTTGTGATTGTGTGTCCTCTCAGCACCAAAATCTGGATTAATATTTTGAAAATATTTAAAATCCTTATTAGGGAAAAACTGAGTCTATACATGATTCCATTCTTTAATATTTTTTCCCCTAAAAATAGAAACTATTCAACTCGGGATACTACACCCAAACCAGGCTATCCCTCTCCTAGGAAAAAGAAACTGTTTTCTTGTTTCCTCATTACACAAACCCAGGAGATGGTCCTTCCTTATATGGTTTTCTCCTATTGATGTGTTTTATTAAAACATACATGTATCTACACAACTGTGACACATGGGAGGCATCATGCGCCTACTCCATCTATTATGGTAGGGAGAGATAGTAGACAACCTCACCATCTCTTATCACGATTGGAATCACAATTTGTCCCTAGAATTGGGTCTCGTGATTCCCTTCATTAGAATAACCATATGTTGAAACACCAATTGATATCTGGTCATGCATGATTTCATAGTCGATGCCTCACAACTGAGACACTCTTACACGCTCGAGATGTGATGGTATCAACACCTTCAACTAATGAAAAATTACACACGCCTACTCAATTAGGGTTAGATATAGAGGCTTTAATTGCTGTGAAACATCAAATACTAAATGAGCCTAGGAAATCCTACTAAGGGTAAATGCTATGATGTTTCCCTTTCCTAGAGTATACACTATCTCGATATTGTAATCCAATAGGAGGTTCATCCAATGTCATCGTCCCATGTTCAAGTATCTATAGGTGAAAACATACCTAAGACATTGGTGATCTGAACAAACCACAAAGCACTCTCATAGAAGATAGTGTCTACACATTCTTAGGCTAAAGACTATTTCTATCAGCACCATGTAGTGAGTCGCATCGTTCTGTTCAGGGAGTCTCCATCACACCAACATGTACTTGATAAATATAGAATCAATACATGACGTTGAACACAAACAGTACCAATGAACATATAAGGTGAGTAAACATGTCCTACCACATGTGGCTAGACACAAAAAACATATTTCATACCTTGGGTGTCCTTTCCCCTCTATTAAGGAGAGTAACCCCAAAAAACATACACTCCTCTAGAAACTGTTCCCTGAGTGCACAAGTCAGAAAATGTAATATCACAGATCTTCTTTAGAGATGTTTTTTTATGATTTGGTTTGGACTTTTCTTTTTTTCTATATAAGTGTTTTCTTATGTTTAGGTGTAGTTTTCATGTTGTTGTGAGGGTTTGGGACATGAAATATGAATAAAATGGAGTTTCTAGGCATGTTACATAGTTTTCAAACAGTTAGTGCAAACTATGCTGACTATCCCAAGTAACTGTGCAGTCATGGATAGAAGCTTACACATGGTTGACCTACAGTTTGTTAATCCATGAAAAATTCCAAGGAAACCGTCTGATGAATTGATTTTTATGTAGTATCTTCTGCACAATTTGTGTACAGATTTGAAAAATGATACTATTAAACTGTGCGGGCCAGAAACTATGAGAAAATTATAAAAATTACACCCTATAATTTTGAAACCCAACTCAGGTTCTCCTTAATTTTACCTAATGAAACCCTAGTGATGATCTCGGATGAACCAGTCTTCCAATATTTTTTTATCCATTGATTCATGGTCGTTTGGAGTGTCGTTGGATGTGGATCAATGCCCCGGGTATGTCAAACACTCTTCTTGCTTTTATTTTTCTAATTAGGGTTTGTGGTTTCCTCCATCTTCTTCCAAAACACAGAAAATTCTCTTTTTCCTATGGAACATTTGTTGTGGCTTCAAGGTGTTCATGAATCCAGATCAATGTACATGATTGAGAGAGTGTTCATCAATGAATTCAAGTTAGGAGGTCTACATGTATTACCCCATAGTTTTATTATATATTTGTGCATGGAATCTTGTGTTCATCTTTTCCTCTAATTGTGTTCCTAGTTCCGTTGGAGATTTTTTTAAAAATGAGTGTTTAAGTGACCAATTGAAATCCTTGTAGAGGAAATGACCAATTTAAGTCCACCCAAGGGTTTGTCGGCAATCGAAGACCATGAGAGTGGTAGGATAAGTGAATGATTGTCAATTAATAATGTGAGTCCCTTATATAACTTGTTAAATTATTTTTTATGTTGTAAATGGTTTAATTATAAATATTCCTAGGGTGAAAAAAGCATAAGGAGTTGTTTGGTAAGACATGAAAATGGAAAAATTCAGTAAAATGGGATTTTTTCATTTGTTTTACGAAATTTTACTATAAATTACTTGGAGGACTAGAACATATTAAAAAGTGAACATATAATTTGATGATGGAATGGAAAATGGGGAGAATGTCAATAGGATTGAATAATGCAATGGATGAAAATGTTTAGTGGGAAAATACATGGGAATTGTGGTACACATAATGGTTGAATGTAACAAGTGGTTGAGTTATGAGAAATGGGAAATGTACTTGTGATGCATTAATGGGTTAAATGGGTAAATGATTGGTTATTGATGAATTCGGATAAGGCCTGTGGGTTTTTGAATATACATAAAGGGTTATGTCATGATAACGAGAACTTGTTAAAATGACTATAAATATTAATTGGTATATGTGTTAATGGGTTATGGCATAGTATTAATTCCTAGGTTTTTAGTTATGAATTGTGATTAATGATTTCCAATTGCATTAGTTATGTTATGTTGTACAATGGTATCATTGTGGTGATTTGATGAATAATAATGTGCACATGGCTTGGTCGAGTGGGGTGTTGATATGAGGTTCTATGCCCACAGGTCGAGATAGATTGAGGCTCTAAGATCCACCCCATAAATTCATGGGTTAAGGAAGGTGGCGAATTCTCTATTCCCCCAACAGTTGCATTCCACTTGGACCAAGGTTTCGAGGTGAGAAAATGTGTTTATGTGATTTGTGTATCCCTAGTGAGATATGGACTTGAATTATTTTTCCCTATTAATTGTGACTGGTTGAATTAGACCCTTGTGTAGATGGTATTTATGCCTAAACCATGGATCATGTGATCAAAATGAATTAAGAAATGAATTTGGTATTAGAATTTCAATTGGGATTCATTCATGTCATGAAAGAAATAAACTCTTTTATCTTATGGAACCAAAAAATGTTCCCAGACAACTTACCATTTATTTATTACATACATGCACTATATATTAGACTAGAAATTTTGAAGACATAATTGGTGGTGGCCTACTGAGTTTCGTATTCACACCCAGGTCGGCCACTGTTGGTCACTCGAGCAGATCTCTAGGTTTTAGGTCAAGACAATGGTAGATGACCTACACTATGATATGGATTTGGTCATGGGATGTACATATAAAGGGACCTAATCATGGAGTTGGGACAAATTTGAAAATTTATCCTTTTATTTTATTTTGAGATTTATTCACTTTGCACTACTTGTATGGAAGGTCATGGTGGAATTTGATTTGTGGTTTGTACCTCATTTGGGAAATGTTTGGTTATGCATGTTTATTGGTTGTTCATATTTTTTCACTATTTATATGGTGTTTTGTTGTGTCTTGCTCAGGTAAAGTGGGTATTGTCTCCCCACATGACTTATTAGACCCTCACTTATATTATGCGACATTTGGTGTACGGATAGGCATGCTTGAGGTCATCAGATGACTCGGCTCAGGGAACAGGTTTAGTGGCCTCCAGGTCAGGGATGTTACAAAGTGGTATCAAAGGAATTATTTTCTATTTATTACAATTTGGGGATTGAAGATAGGAGATTAATATTTGTATGGCCTTGGTAATTATATTATTCATAGGATTAACTAACCCATGTATGAGAGAATACACAAGTCACCCTAGGTGGGAATTGTAGTTCTTGATGTGTGCTATTACCGTTGAATGATATTTCACTATTGGGTGATGCACATGTTTTGTGATTTGATTGATTTATGATATTTCACTCTATTTTGGAATGGAATTGGGTTATGAATTCATGCATCATTTTATAAACCTAACGACATAGGTGTATTTCATCATTATAGGAACAAACATGATATGTTTGTGTGGGGCATAAGGAGTAGAAGGCATTTTCATTCATTGATAATTATGAAGAAAATGATTCCTAATAATTTTAATATAAGTGGTATAATGAAAAAAATGAAAATTATTAGTTATTTAATTTCATGTATAATGAAATGTTGTGACCGGGTTAACATTTGGTGATGTGATAAATAGTAAAGGTTGATTCGGTGTCTAAAAGAAAAATGATTGCATAATGACAGTAAAATTGTTAATGAATTTTCATAAGGAAAGGTGTAAATGTTTTAAAATGATAATTTAAACATGTTTTGATGTTTGGGAATGGGAATAAGTTGAAATAATCATGTTGTAAAATAATAATTGGTTTGAATATGTGTTAACAATATAATTTTGATAAAGTAAATTTGTTGGCCCAATTTTGACCATGACCCATAGTAGGTATTATAAAGGGTGGTGTTCTATGATTGATGATGACCATTGGGGTATTGTGTGAAGAATGGTTTTTTAATGTTGATATAGTGTTTTCTTTTAATCTATGGTTAAATCCAATTATACATTCTTCAAAGTGTTGGGTGAATGATATGTTTAAAATGGGAATAACAGAGTTCCAATGTGGGTATCCATTGTGTTTTCAATTTGACCCTTGTATGTTTTGGTTGGGGCAGTGACAGTGCCCTAGTTTGAGACATTGTATTTGGATTGTGAGGACTTTCTGATGATGATGTGGCCTAGGTGGTGTGTTTAGTTAACCCTTGGTATGGTTGTGGGCTTTGGGTTGTGATGAATTGTTCAGTAATCATAGTGTTGAAACTCTGGTAGTTCATACTTTTACAAAGTGCATGATGGACATAAAAAATTGTTCCAGGGTCTTGGTGACATTGTGATTAGAGATCATACAAGTTTTTATTTGAATCATAGAGAGGATTTTATTCACATAGTTCTGATGAATGTGTAAACCTTGGTCGTGGAACCTTGAGTGGATGGTTGTTTGGTGTGCTAAGCATAGTTGACATCAGAATGGGAGTGAGAGTTCCTTGCACGAGAATTGATTTGGTTGTCTTTGAATATATAGGGTTTGGATATAGGGATACTGGATTTTCCAATTAGTGACTCCATTCTAGGGAGTTGGAATCATTCAGCCTTCATGGTGTCTTATGATAGAGGTCGGATGGGGTTCTAGTGTTAATGGGTGTGTGTCACACATGTGGATGTTTTAGACATTGATAGTGGAACATAGAGTGTTGTATTGTGTGGGTTTATCCTAGAGGGATAAGTGGGAAGGTTTATGGTAGGTGATTCTACTGGAGTTGATGTTACATGATGAACGTTTCAAAAAATAAAGAGTGACCTCTTGGGATATTAGGCCAGCAGTGAATGTACCATAAAATATGAAGCACGGGAGAAGCATCTGAGGTTATGTCAATGCATAACAAGCACCACTAAATTTAGTAAATCATATAGTGGTGCCTCACTTATTTCATAAGGGAACCCTGCGACTTGTGATAATATGTATAGTTTTTTTCAATGGGTTTTATCATAGGGATGCATGACTCGCTTGTTTGGATGATGATTAATGGATGTCTAAAAGTTATTTTTGTAGTGGAAATGAAAAGGGTGGATGGATTGTGGTTATATTATTTTTCTCGATGCTGACACCCAATGTGATGGAGGTCACGTGCCTGAACTTGTTTGTATGACTGGTCGGTTGTTAGGTGAGAATAATAAGCCACCACAGGGATGATGAGGCTGAACAACCAAGATTCATGGTCAGGTAAGTAAGTGGGTGATGGACTACACATAGAAAAAAGTTGTTTTGTGAGTGATCATTGGTTTGTTTGGTGATGTAGACTATTTTTATTTGGTTGTCATCTATCAGGGACACATCGGAAGGACTCGAACGATGTGTTGGATGTAGTTTCACGTGATATGTTGGTTAAAGGTTTCTTTGATATTTGATCATGGAGGGATGGTTAGACATGGATTGAAATCACACCTGATTTGTGGTGGTTAAGTGTTTATGAGATGTGTTTGGTAGGGGAGACTGAGACCCTTGACAGGTCATTAAGTACCATAGTTTGACATAATAAATTGATAAGTGGGTGGTTCAGTTCTTCGAAAACATCTTAGAATACCACAGCTAGTGACAAGCATTCCCAACATCTTGAAATCATCCCAGGTACGTTGAGAAGATCTAGATTTATATAATGGACTTGAGGGTGTTTGGTTGGATGAGAGACGTCATGGTGTTTAGGCACAAGGGAGAGGTATGTGTTAAGTCTAAGGATTTGATGTACACCCTCAATGGCTTTAGGTGAGGTCATCGGGATGGACCAGATGAAAAAAATGTTAGGGGTGTCATTCATGAAAGCTAGGAACGGGAATGAGATGATGTTTGTTTTCTTTTTTTGGAAAAAATATAAATAGAAATGTCTGTGTTTATGGGTTTGGCTTGTGATAAATTATAATATGTGGCAGTTTTAATCCCTCTTGGAGAGAAATTTTAAAAACACTCCTAAGGTGGAGAGTGATATGTTAGTCATTGATGTGGAGAAGAGAACATCGAGTTGGTGTAGTGGCACTGGGGTGACAATGAGGAACCTGTGAGGTGAATGTTGGGTTCCTCGGAGAAGAAATGTGGGACTTGGATGTTGATTTTTTCTAATCCATGCGTAGGCTTCGAGCTCAGGGTAGTTCTATATGATTCTTATGATGTATATATTGAAGTCGGGGAAGGGTGTGGATGGATATGACAATAGGTTTTGGCAAGGGGGGTTTGTTTCTATAATTACAACGAAGGTCGGGGTTAGACTTGGGAAATTTATCCTTTGGTGGCTTTAGAACATCTCCTGGTTGCGGGAACCTTGGCCATGTGATGTTTTTTCATTCCAAGGGAGATGCTCGTTGATTGTTTGGAGGGAAGTAATGTCGTGATGATGGAATTATACTAGAATTCAGACAATGTCCTCAGTGGGTGTATGGGAAGATAATGATAGGATTTAAGTCAGTAAGCACCTTGGAAAGGTGAGAAATAATGTGGCAGGCCATCAGTGGAAGGTGGGTGTTCAGGGACAGGCCAATCAGTTGTGGTCTGGCCTATGATGGTAATGTTTAAGGGGTGTGGTCAGAGTCACCCTCCACCAGGATCATGTTGTAGTTGAGATTGCCTTTTTAATATAATGTTTTTACCTAATTGAGGTCATGTTGATCTTATTACATTATGGGACAGTGTAGTAATGTCCCCTTGAATGAATTCAATGGTGTGGTTGGATACCAATGTAGGGTAATTTCCTTTTGATATTGTGGTGTAGTTAGTTGGAACATGCCTGGTGAGGTGATAGTTGGACTTCAGTTTGGGGGGTCTTTTGATGAATGTGGAGGTTCCATGTAACCAAAAATATTGGAGGGAACCATACCAGATAACTAGTTGGTTGACGATGTCATTAGAGTTTTGGATTGAAAGGACTTGAGTAGTCACCATTCGGGGGAGTTAGCCCTATAAGAGAGTTTTGGCATGGGTTTGTGTGGTCGAGTAGTTGAGATTTTGGGTTGTATATGGATGTATAGTTGTAGAATGTAATTGTCAAGAAATGTGATTGGATGGATCATATGTTTTACTTTATGTGCTATCAAGTTGGTCACTTTTATAGTTTGAAAAATAGAGGAAATAACACCAAGTGATTTGGGTCACACGTAGTAAGGAGGAACAGATCGATGGTGTTCTAATTGGTTCCATTACAATGAGATGGTGTTGTGTGTTAGGTTTACTTGTGTTGTGAGTTGGGCGATGTTTCCTATTATTTCTCTCTAATGTTCTAGTGGTTGGGTATGGTTGATGTTGATGAATCCTAAATGAATTTTCAGATCGTGTTGTGGTTTTAGTAAATAAGGCTTGTGGGGAAAGTTGGTTTCCTTGATTCGTGTTCAGTGGGAACAGTGATGTGGAACTAGAAATATGGATAGTAGGAATGGATAGGCAGGCCTTGTGGCATGATCCCTTGGTATATATGTTAGTGATGCTTATAAGAGTGGTTCGAGGATGAGCTATTATAAGGTGGGGAGGTTGTAAGATCCTAGATCCTCTTAGGGAATGATTTTTTAGGTTTTGGTATTCCCTATTATTTTTTACTAGATAAGTGTCTCCCCATGTATAGGGGATGGATCTGATGTGTTTCGTGAGTTCGAGACATGAATGTTGAAGAAACGTGAGTTCATGGGCTTGTTACACAGTTTGTGCATGGTTAATAAAAACCGTGTGAAGTATCCCAGGTAACTGTGTGGTCATGGATAGAAGCTTACAAATAGTTGACACATGGTTTGGAAAACCATGAATAATTTCTAGGAAACCGTGTGATGGGGGTTATTTTCAGGTAGTAGCTTCTGCAATATTTTTCCACGATTGGAAAAACCATATGTGTAAATTTTGTAGCCCTGAAACATTGATAAAATTAAAAAAAATCCACCCCAGGATTTTAAAACCCAACTTGGGTTTCTTATACATTTTACACCATGAACCCTAGTGACGAACATGGATGAAACAATCTTTCAAGAGTTGGTTCTCCTTCAATTCTTAGCCATTTGGATTGTCGTTGGTTGCGGATCGAAACCCTGGGAAGGTATAACGCTCCTCTTGCTTCTAATTTTTGTATTAGGGTTTTTGATTTATTTCATCTTCTTCTGAAACCCTAAAACCCTATCTTTATTGTGGACCCTATTTAATGGCTTCCATGGGTGTTTGAATCCTGATCTAATTCTAGAATTGGGAGGGTGTTCATCAATAGATTCGAGGTAGGTGGTCTAATGTATTATCCCATAGTTTTATTCTATATTTTTCCAAGGAAGCTTGTGTTATTATTTTCCCCTAATGGTGTTCATGATTCTGATGAAGTTTTTGGTAAAAATAAGTGAACAAGCGACTAATTGAAATCATCACAGTCCTCGTGGGATATGTAGAAGAGTACATGACCATTTTGATGCCACCCATGGGTGTTCTGATAATCTCGGACCTAGAGAGTGGTTGGGTAAATGAAGGATTGTCGTGTAATAATGTAAATCCCTTGCATAATATGTTAAATGATTTTATATGTTGTGAATAGTTTACAGATAAATATTCCTTGGATGATAAAGGAAAAATCAGTTGATTGGAATTACTTGAAAATCAAAAAATTGGTTCGAATGGGGTTATGGAAATTGTTTAACAAAATTGGTTTAGAAAGTACGAGGTGGTTTATCGAATATTAAATGGTGAAATTATAATTGGATGATGGAATAGAAAATAGGGATCATGTCAATGGGATTTAATAAAAAATTGATGAAAATGTTTAATGGGTTAATACATGGTAATTTTGGTATACCTAATGGATGAATGTAACAAGTGGTTGTGTTATTAGATATGGAAAATATACCTCTGATGTATAAGTGAGTTAAATGAGTAAATGTGTGGTCATTGGTGAATTTTGACATGGAAAAGGGGATTCTGAATAAACATAATGATTTAAGTCATGAGAATGATAACTTGGCTAAGTGACTATGAATAGTAATTTGTAAATGTTCTAATGGGTTGTGGCATAGTATTAATTCTCGTGTAGTTTGTTATCCATTTTAATTAATGATTTCCAAAATAATTGGTTATGTAGTGTTGTGATATGATATGGTTTTGGTGATTTGACAAATAAGCATGTCCACATTGCTTGGTTGACTAGGGTAATGATTTGAGGTTCTATGCCCATTGGTCGAGTTAGAATGAGGCTCTAAAATCCACCCCATAAATGCACAAGTTATAGAAGGTGAGAAGGATTTATCCCCCTAAATGTTACATTCCACTCAGACCAAGGATTCGAGGTGAGCAAATGTGTTAATGTGATATGTGAATCCCAAGTAAGATAGTGAATTGACATATTTTCCTATATACATTGTGATTTATTATGTTAGACCCATGTGTCGATGATATTTATGCCTATCCCATAGAACATGTGATCAAAATGAATTAAGTAATGGTGTTGGTATATGAATTTTAATTGGGATAGTTCCTAGTAAAGAACAAAATTAGCACTATTGAATTATGGAAAATGAACTGTTCCTTGTCTACAAACCATTTATTTTGTACTTGGACAAACTATCTCTTAGACTGGATATTTTTTAGACACCATTGGTGGTGGCCTAATGAGTTTTGTAGGCACAACCTTCTCAAGCCATCGTTGGGTATCCGAGTCGATCTCTTGGTTACATGTTAGGACAGGGGAAGAGGCCATATTCTAGGATGTGGATTTGGGCTCAGGATTTATATAGAGAGGGACCTAAAATTGGATTCGAGACCCATATTAGAAATTTGGCCTTTTTTATTTTGATTTTTATTCAATTAGCACTACTAGTATGGCATATCATGGTTGTATTTGATTTTTTTGATTGTACCCCATTTGGGAAACATTTGGTTATGCATGTTTATTGGTTGTTGATATTGTTTTTGCTATTTATATGGTGTTATGTTATATATTACATTAGTAAAGAGGGTATAGTCTCCCCTTGTGGCTTATTAGACCCTCATTGCTAGTTGAAAACCTCTGGCGTACGGGGAGGTGCACTTTAGTTCATGTGACGACTCAGCTCAGGGAACAGTTTTAGTGGCCTCTGGGTCATGGACATTATTTATGGAGTCTTCCTCCACACCTTGATAATATTTTCTTTGGTCATAACTGACTCACCCTCAATGTTTGTATCACATCCAAAAATTGAGTCTCGGTGGGGGAATGACCCCACTTTATCATGCATTCAAATCTATGTCAAACAACACCTACATAGGGTTACATTGACATCCCACGTCACATAGATAAAACCTCAAGAAAAAAGAACAGATAAATGAGAACTTCAAACGGTACCTAACAAGTTCAACTGAAAAATGTAGGAATGATTCATGGTGTACCTATTATTTAATCAGGATATGTATGATCATAGAAATAAAAAGCTTGAGGTTTTCCATGTACCCAAATACCAGATCAATGAACCCAATACTGATCATTAGAAGATATCCTACTCTGAGATCTTGTCAACTAATGTTAGGTAATTGTGGAAGACGTCTCAGATCCATTGCACCCTCTTCTATAACCATTTGCAGGGCATGACAGGACGCTCTCTGTCACCAGTAGCTTCTCCAACACCTCAGAATAGGTTTCAATACACAAGGGTGATATGATAGCATGGATCTCCCTTAAAAGTCCCTATTTAAACCTTCATTATTAGAATTAGTCATTTAATAGAATGTTCCAAGAGTAGCATGCAAGATTTGTGAACCTAAATGCATACTCAACCACCATAATCCCTCTGGGATAAAACTAAAAGAGCACCTAAAGTCGAACGGAGCACAAACACAAGGGGAAGTACTACTCATGAAATAGCTGCTGGAAGTCATCCAATGAGAGTTCTGACTCATCGAGTATCTAAGTAACCTGAATCCACCATCACCCAACTACTCCTAGGAAATGGATGGCTTCAAAATCCACTATATGATCTATTAGTTTCCACAAAATCCTAAAGAGGAGGACCAATGACCATAAACTTCTGCTGCCTAAGGGTTATGATAACCATACAACGTCAACGGTATCTATCACTGGAACATGAAAACTATACTCATCCTGGGCACATCCTCATCTAAATATGTTTTGGATGTGTTCTCCTCAACAAGTGGGGGTACTTCTACCTTCTCACCTGGACAAAGTGGATCACCTGATGGTTCCTAAACTGAGGCCTCATTGCTGAAAAGATCATCAGCACAATCCTGAGCTAGTTTCCTAGATGACTTCAATTGCTGAGACATCTTGAATGCTATCTAGGAGTACTACAGTCAGATGAGCATATATATATATATATATCAACTACCATGGAGAAATGACTGGTGAAGGATAGTCAAAGACTCTATCCTATATGATGCATGTACCATTATTCTCTACAACGGGTATGTAGAGGTGTTGAGTTGAAAAATGGGTAATCAGGGTCCAAGTGAATGGATACGCCAACCGCTCGAACCATCACTGAACTCCTTGACCTTAGAGTTGTCTTGAGACACTTTGACACTATATCTCTAAACCCTACATAGACCATTTTCAGGAAACATCTGAAAAATATCCTATGGTTCAAACCGCCTCTGATACCACTTTGTCCCGACCCGACACATGCCCGGGCTTGAGCCGCGACTACCCTAAGACCACCACAAAAGTCCAGGGGATAGTGACTAACACTAATGGAAAAACAAAATCAGGGAGGCATTTTTATAAGAACTAGTATGAACACATGCAACCAACTCAATTGGAAAGTGCATAGGGTATGGAAAAAACAATACTTTAATTAATCCAAACATACATGAACCACTGAATGATACAAGTATAATAGTATAAAATGAAAGGGAAAAAGTGAAAAATACACACCCAAATAGAAAAGTGTAACAACCTGGATGTAACTGAAAAGTAAACAACTAAAAGTTCCCTACTCCAGGAAGCCAAGTTATGACCATTGTATATGGTCCAACCACCCATATCCTTATGTTTCTATGATGTCACGATAAACATGTCTATCGTATGCCTGAAGAACGACATGTGAAATCAAATTCCATGCATGGTTGAGTATAAAAATACCTTGTAGGAAACCCTGAAAAGGTGAAGGTGGAGCCGTAAGAAATACTATGAAAACAAAATAAGTAGTTAGGACAAGGTACAGTAAAAGGAGTGTAGCTCAACCCAACAAGAGAGTGATGTTAGATCACCCAAAAACAAGGAGCTATAAAATATGAGAATATAAACTTCTCATTGAGTCTTTTCTACATATGGTAGGAGATTATACTCATCCAACCATGAGAATTTAGACATAGAAAGCTTGTGGCATACCTCGCGCATCTTCGTCTCTACTGGAAGGAGAGTAGCTAAAAACCATGGAGTTGGCACTGGAAACATGATGTGTGTTTGTGTGTTTGTGTCTGTGTGTGTGTTATTAGTGAAGGAAACCCAAATGAGGGAGTAAGTTGATCTCCATCACATAGCTCATCCTCAGAAATTGACTAACCAATAGTTCAAAGTAAAACACCATATGCAATTCCCAACACCTCATGTGTATTCCTAGGAGTCTCATATCTAAGGGGCTCAATTCATCACACTTAGATACTTTTTGCTTTGGGTCACACTGAATCACACATATACTTTTAGGTCGCGTCACAAGACTGTATCTTAATGGGGGAAATCTCCCCTCTTTCTTGTGAGTTCTTATGTAAATGGAACCATTCCTTTCCATTATGCTACATAGTTGAGGGTCTTCTTTCAACCATCGGGGGAATACACTATCAGGCCCGAAAGGATGTTCATCCGGATAACTCCTCACAGACTACACTCTAGGTGAGCCTGGTATCTCATCAGGGACAACACTCTAGGTTATCTCGGTATCTCCTCAAGGATTCTATTATGGGTTAGCCCAATATCTCCTCGACGACTAAGATCTCGGTCAGCATGATATCAGCTCAGGGATTAGGCTACTTGGCCTGATAGAAGGATCATCCCAGAACGTCACTGGACATCCCGGCTTGGTAGTACCTCTTAAGATGCACTACGGAACACTGGACATCCTTGATGGATGGTACCTCTCATAATGAAGACCATTACAATTATCGTGTGTCACCCTGAATTGGCATCGCACCTATAACATCTCACATTGTATCTTTTAAGCCTCTATTGAGGGAACCATCACATTCTATGCAAAAAAAACACTCAGGATAGGATACTCATTTACAGAAGACTAAGTCCGAAAGAAAAATATTTGAGGGGTAGAATATTTTTAAAGTTGTATATGGTGTAACGTCCCAATCCCAGAATCTAGTAGTTGGTTTATTATTTTAATAAATAGGCATGATTACAGGGAATCAAGTCCCAAAGGACTGATCAGTATAGTAGTTTTGGAAACAAGATATATACATATGTTAAACATTACAACATGAAAAGAAAAACAACACCAAATTATTCTATTGGAAAATCCAAGCTTCCTAGATTATGCCTACAGGTCACTCATAACTAACTTCTTCATATCCTATGAAAATGAAACATAAGAAAGGGGTGAGCTCAAATTACCAGTAAGAGTAATCAATACAGTGGAAGATAATAGAAACAATAGGTTTGGTGAATAATTGAAAACACATACCTTTATCAATAATTAACATGAACACTTTATGGTTGGAATATGAGCTGAGTGAAAAATTCCATAATAAAACATAGTCATGGGTATTCTACTAGTCGAAAAACCACATGAAATATAAATATATAATCTCATAATGAAGGAATACATAATGATGGACATCATAACCACATAATCAAGGCCTCATTCCAAGACTATAAATAAGATTTTTTCAAGGCATTGTTCCAAGACACTAGATTGTCTCATGAGACCTATATATGCATCAAGGAGCTATAACGGGCTCCACCTGTCACTTAATAAGTCCAATGCATTCCTCATATGAAAAGGTTGAAATATATTCTAAACATTCGTATTAAAACTAGCATAAAAATATCAATATCTTAACCACAAACCATGAATGGTATAGAAATAGAACATCCACAGTCAATCATAACTCATTCAATAAATATGAAATATTTTATTATAATAAATTAACCTCAATTGAGAATAATGAAGTATATTGACATAGACGAAAATAATCATCAAAACTATTTGAGAGAGATATCCCCCTTTTTTTGAAAACATTTAAAAGTCACTATTTATCAAGAAGTCGTTTAAAATAGATTTTTGAATAAATGTTTCCCATACCACTTTGAAACTTTTAAAAGGTATTTAAATTTTTAAAAATTAATTTCCATAAAAAAATACTTAAAAAACATTTTTAAAATGTGGAAATTAATGAGAATCATTTAGAAGAATAATTATTTAAAACATTTAAAATTATATTTTTGTTAGAGTTTTTAACCAAAAGAGAGCCACTTGAATACAAATAATAGATGTAATAAACTCATTATAATATATTGAGAATAAAGTTATTCATGATATACTATGTCAAAGTACATTATATACACCATATAAAAGTGAAGTGGCGTATAACAACAATGAAGCCTCAATGGAATGTAAATTGAGATGAAATCCCTTATAAAGATTTTATCCTTAGGTTAGGAATAAACAATGACATGATTATGTGTGAAAAATACTAATACACTAAATATGATTGGATATTCAATGTAAATAAATTAGAGTAAATTCACACATATTCTTGTGAAAACAACACCAATGACTTAGATGTTAAACTGAATGAATGGAAAATGAGTTAAGATTACTCTTATCAAGTTCATATCAATGACTTGAGAAATTATCAATGGAGTGATTATGTGTATCAAAAGTATATCCACACAAAATGAATTATAAATTAATATATAGATAATAAATATTTATTCCACACATAATTTTGGAGTAAAAATAATCAATGAAGGATGTGTAATACCCAATGAGTGGAGATTGAAATTGAAAATTCCTTTACCGATTTGGTAACTCATGAAACATACACCTCATAGAAGAAGGATCAAACAATGAATATTTAACTAGCAATATATTAAATTATGTTACTCCAATATTACAATCCTGGGTATTATATACACTAAAAATAGGAAATAGTGGAAAATATAGCATGAATAACATGGGAATAAAAAGTGAGACGAAAACCTTTTATCACGTTGTAATCAATTGAGTCATATGAAAAAAAGCTAATAACCACCAAATTAATTAAAAATACCATCAATTTAAAAATAATCATGATAATATATATCAAATAGAAGTATACAATACACTATATGCAATAAATAAGTTTCGATCTATGGAAATATCATGGAATTAAAAGTTAGATAAGAAACCCCTTACCTCAATTCCGTCTTGTCTTGTATGTTCCTTGTTATTCCTGAAAAATAAACGTAAGTTAATTTTTACTTGATTAATAACATTTTTTGTGTTTATTATTCCTTTTATATCACTTATTACCTAGAAATAACAATTATATAATTATTTGAGTTTATATTCGATCTTTTATCGATGCTTGGAAATTGTGTCAAAAATGAACTTGTAATAACTACAATTTTTTCCTATGGTAAAGAGTCCATTATCTCCAGAATGATATAAATGATTTAGATATCATATATATATTATATATCCTGTAAATATATTTATTTATAATAGTACATAACATTTGGATATAAGAAATAAAATACATGATTGTTTGATACGGTAAGCCGTAAGTACGCATGAATGCTACTTTCATCTCTATTTTTTATTTTAATGGAATTAAAACATAATTATACATAGGTATATTAAAATTACAATATATTATTATATATAATATAATTAACTCCATCCATTATACGTCCCACATAAGGCATTAACGAGTCATATCATTTTGAGGGGGCGGTAGTCCGCACTTCCTCAAATGAAATTATCGCGTTTACCCCTAATTGAAACCATAATGGTATTCTATAAATGGAAAATATAGAAGGATAAAGGAAACATAAACCTAATATATATCATATATATATATACAGTTCCATCTTAATGGTCACCATGAGAGGTTGTAGGATATAATTGAACAATCATCATTTCGTGAGGCGTTAGTTTACCATCCACAGAAACAGTGTGTTCTTTACCCATTAGATAGAGGTATGTGTAAGTGTAGTTCAAATACTTATCATAACAACATCATATAATATTTAGGATACTGGTGTTGTTATAAAACAATGTAATAAAAAGAGTTATGGGGTTGGAGAAGTAAAATAAAAACGAATAAAGTTAATAGAAATCATTACCTTTAATTTGGGTAACTCCTTTGGGTTTGAACTAAAAGGACTTCTTGAAGTGAATTCTACCTAAGTTAAGCCTTCTAAGTGGAATATTGGTATCTTAAGAGATTATTTGGGCTGGTGTTGGACGAGAGAAGGGGCTTGAGAAGTGTGAAGAATGTGTTAGAAGTGGTGTCCTTTTATAAGGGAGAGAAGGGGATCTTTAGAAATGTTTGAAAATGTTATTTTATTATAAACATCTCTTCGGTTTCGAAAGGTCCAAAACTCATTAAAATTAAAAATAATATGAATAATTTTAGAAATATAATTATCCAATCAGAATTGGACATGTTTTGTATATATTTTTGTAATTAATGATCTTTTTATTTTAATCAATTATTAATGATGTGAATACTACATCATTATTGTTTAATAAAACATATACTTTATTTGATGAATAAAAATTATAAAAAAAATACCATAATGTAGGAAATATTTTTATATTTCCAATGAATATTTATAGTCGAAAATATGAATTATATAAATGCATGAAATAATTGATCTACTAAAATATATTTTTTAATGTCATTTTTTTTTACTTTATGTTAATTAAAATAAAGTGTCATTATCACTCTTAAGTGGCACCATTGGGTCCCCAAATCAACCAAAGGATGTACATGATTGTCCATGACACATCCAATAAGGTTAATATAAGTGTTAAGGTAATTTTTTTATTGTAATATTATTTTTACCTTGAGTTACACTATTTAAATTTAACCTTGGTAAATAAAAGCCAAAAGTTACTATTCATAAAAAATTATTTTCATCTAATTGAACCTCATTTTACTTAATAATAACAACCATGTATGTAGGATTTTCTAATTTAAATTCACAGAAGCGTTAAAATTTCATATAAATGAAAAAGTTGAGTTTTTAACTACTACTAAGTGGTTTTACTATTCATCAAAAATTGATGTTTTTCGGAAAAACATGTAAAATTCAGCCTAAGATATATTGGATATTCAAAATTCAAAAATGATGACTATTTTACCAAATTAAAAACATATAAGTTGCATTAAATAATTTAAAATTCATTCTCGCTGTCAAAACCAATAGCATGTTTTTATGAAACAATAACTATCAAAAGATTGACACTTGTTTATGTATAATTTCAAAGTGAAATTAATTATAATGTCCAAAATTGGATTAAATTTTAAATATAGAATGTAATTATACTTTCAAACAATTAAAATTTATAAATGAACACTTTAAATTATTTTTATTAAAACTTTGTTTAAAATTAAAATTTAGTATTTTTCACTATTCATCCAAATATGAATGTCATTAGAAAAACACCAAAAATTTATCCAAACTAAAATTTCTATGTCTTTATTCTAAATAGAAATATTTTTTTTTTCAAAATAAATATATAAAATTTTCAGATATTGTATTTAAAAAGGGTTCTCCCTTAAAAGGTTGTAAAATAAATTTATTTATAAAATACTTCCTTTATCTGAAAAAATGAATTTTTTCTTATATTATGTTTAAGAACCACATAATATAGATGTTAAAATTATATGTAATATATAAAATTCAAAATTCAGTTAATACTATTTATAACTGCTTTTGAACGTCTAGATTGGTAAGTCATTGTGCGCTCTAACTCGGTGTTGTTTGAGGTGCAAGATATTGAATTACATTAAAGATATAATGTACTATGAAACCTTGGGGTGTTACATTCTCACCTCCTTCAATAAATTGCATCCTTGAAATTTAAGCTCAGGATTGAAAACTTGGGTTTTGTCTTTTCAAAATATCTTTGATGAAATCCCACATCGAAAATGGATTAATGAGGCCTTTATTTATAAATAAATAAAGGTAAGTATGAAGGTTGCAGAAAATAACACATACAAGGGATACATGCAAGAAAATATGGATATGGAAGAGAAAAATAATCATCAAGTTCTGAAGGAGAGTGATCGAGAATATTATCAGGAGAAATTTAACGATCTAAAAGCGATAAACTTGTGATGGGTTGAATGGCGTTGGATTACCTAAAAGGAAAAGATAACGAACCACATTTTTGTTTTCTGTTCCTTTTCATAATGACAATGAATTTATTTATGAAATTGACTATGAGTATAAGGAGATATAATTACTTTAAAAGTGCAGTTTCATCCATTAATAAATTTCTTCCAAAAACTCATCTTTTCTCCAAAATATCGGTATTCAAGATGAATTGGTCACACCTAAAGCTCTACGATCAACATATAGATAATCACATAATCTACAAAGAACGAACTATTTATTTCCCTTGTCATTAAAAATTAACCAAAACCAAAATGGTTTGTACATGATCATAAGACCCCAAAAAGGGAAATCCTTTATAGAATGAATTACTACTCTTAATCTCAAAAATATAAACAAACAATACCCATTGTTCAACAAATACCATTCAATGAAAAATTTTCCTTAAAATACTTCAATATAATTCTAACTATGATTGAAACCCAATACTCAGAAGAATTTGATTATGTAGTCTTCCACGATAAATTGTATCTCCATATAACATCAACTACTCTTAAAGCCACATACTTAAAAGTAATTAACCTAATCATCTATTCTCTATGATAGGTTAATCATTTCCATAAATAACCCAAATCACTATAAATCCAAAATAAAAACATTGATAAATATCCACCATTACTCCTCCAAATAAATCCCATAGTATTCTATTTTCCTTAGGTGTATAGTGTTCCCAACAGAGCGAACGTCTTCCAAAATAACATTTATCACTTAATCACCGAATCATTTTCCTAAACTATGGATATCCATTTTATAATACATAATTTCTCAAATCAAAATAGTTATATCATTTAACTAAAAAGAATTAGTTGCACTAACTAGAGACTTCACGTAGTCTAGTGGTAGGTGATAAATCTCAATCGCACTCTGGTTGTGGGCTCGATTCCCACAGCTTTGTCTGACGCGACGGGTTGTCACACGGTATGCGTGCTGTCCTTTTTCAAAAACTATATTTTATTTCATTACCAAAATGAGATAAATTTCTCAAAATAACCGTAACATAATTTAACCACAAATGTTATCTCATACCTCGCATTTTCATCCCAAAATTTTATAACCTGTAATTTCCACAAATTAAAGTATTATATAACACCATATATTTATTTATAACTATATCCACAAGAGAAAATATAATTCTTCATCAAATGTCATTTTCACATTAGAACTGCAGGGTTACACATACAAGAGAAAATTCATCCAAAGTAATCTCATTAACAAGGATCACTAATTCTTTTAAACATTTCACCAACCAATTATTTCCACATAGATTCTTCTTTGACCATGATAATATCATATAGAATAGGGAATTCACTAGTGTAATATCTAGGTCCCCAACATTTACAGAAAATTACTATTAATGGATTCTTGGGACCATTTTTATTTCCAACCATTGTACTCTTCATTTTTTCTCAACAATTCTTTACTTTATGTCTTTATTTCACACACATAAAGCATATTTTTGTTCCATTGAGACACATTTTTGGGTTTCTCCTTCCACATTTCCTACCTGATGGAAAATGATGTTTCTTTTCACCATGGTATCCACCACTGGAGCTCTTATCATTAATCACATTTCTCTTCTTCTTCGAGTCTGAGAGTTTGTTAATATATATGTTGTTGATCATATTTTGGGAAAACTGAATTTGCATGAACATGATATCTTTTATGCCTATCAATATTCCATTTTGTTTCTCATTTCCACCATCGTTCCCACCATGTACATCATTCTCAAAGTTACTATGAATTCCATAGAATCCAGCAATTGTCTAAAACTAGAAAGCATTATGCGAGTAACAATAGTCACGAAATCATTTATATAATATCATAAAACATTATTTTCAATTTGAAACACCTTAAGATTTACGAAGGTCATTTATTCTCATCTTATATTAATAACCTTCAAATCTATTTGTAATTAAAATGTAATTTATCTTAAGAATATACCATAGGACTGTCATAACAAATAGTTCCGCAAGGCCCATTATCGTGTACCAGGATACCCCGGGTAAATCAAGAAACTCCTTGTCAGATTTTTGACTCCTAGGTACATCTATGATAGATCCGCATCTACCTAATCATATCCAAAGAAGGATGTATTGCCTGTAAAATACACATAATCTCTACATTACGAAAATTCTAGGAAGTTATTTTATACTAATCTTAAAATTCTATCATTGGATAATGTGCTCAAATCAGAGTTTATCTAAATCTAGTTTCTAAGGTTTGTACTAAACGTCATCTAATACCAACAATAACGCCCCAACCCCAGAATCTAGGAGACAGGGCCTAATTTTAATACATTTTCATGATTACAAGTAATCAAGTCTCAAATGACCAATCATTTTAGTAGTTTTGGAAACATGATACATACATATGTTCAACACTAAAACTTTAAATGAAAAAAACACTAAATTATTCCATTGAAAACATCCATGATTCCAAGATTGGGTCTGCAAGTCACTCAAAAATATCTTTTTCATATCTTGGGAAAATGAATTGTATGAAAGGGGTGTGCTAAACATCTCAGTAATAGTAAGCAATACAACAAAAGATAACATAAACATGAGGAGTGATGAATAATTTAAAACACATTCCTTTACAAATAATTAACATTAACACTTTGTGGCAGGAATATGAGATGAGTAAATAATTCCATAATAAAACATAGTCATGGGTATTCTACTAGTCACATAATATCATGAAATATCAATATATAATCTCATAATGATGGAGTGCATAATGTCGGATATCATAACCGCATAGTCAAGGCCTTGTTCCAAGACTACAAATAAGATTTAGCCAAGGCCTTGTGCCAAGACACTAGTTTGTCTCTTGAGACCTACCAATTCATCAAGGAACTATAGTGGGATCCACCCAACACTTACTAATTCAAATTCATTCCTCATATGAAAATGTTGAAACATATTCTAAACATTCCTATTAAAACTTGCAAACAAAATGTAATAATTTTAACCACAAACCACGAATGTTATAAAATTGCAAATCCACAGTCAAACATAACTCATTCAATATAATATTACAGATTGTAATATAATAGATTTACCTCAATAGAGAATAATGGAGGATATTTACATATATAAAAATAATCCTCAAAACAATTTGAGAAAAATATCACCCTTTTTCTTGAAAACATTTAATTGTCATTTTTTATCAGGAAGCCGTTTAAAATAGATTTTTTAATCAATGTGTACCATCTCATTTTGAAACATTTTAAATGATTTTGAATTTTAAAACATTAATTTCCATATAAATAAATAATTAACACCATTTTTAGAACGTGAACATTAATGAGAAATATTTAGAATAAAAAATATTTAAAACATTTAAAATTATATTTTAGTTAGAGTTCCAATCCAAAAGGGATAAATTAGAATACAAATAATTGAGGAAATAAAAACATTTTTATATCATGAGAATATAGTGATTCATGATATACAATGTCAAAGTACCTTATACACACCATATAAAATTGAATAGTCATATAACAACAAAGAAGTGTCAATTGAATGTAAATTGAGCTGAAATCCCTTATAAAGACCATATCCTTAGGTTAAGAATAAATCAATGACATAATTATGTGTGAAAACTGTTAATACACTCAATATGATTAGATATTCAGTGTAAATCAATTATAGGACATTCACACGTATTCTTGTAAAAACAACACCAATGACTTGGATGTTTAACTCAATGAATAGAAATTGAGTTAAGATTACTCTTATCAAGTTCATATCAATGACCTGAGAAATTATCAATGGAGTGATTATGTGAATAAAAAGTATATCCACACAAAGGGGATTGTAAATTACTATATAAATAATAAATAGTGATTCCACACTTAATCATGGAGTAAAAATAATCAATGAAGCATGTGTAAATCCCTATGAGTGGAAATTGAAATTGGAAATTCCCCTACCAATTTGGTAACTCACGAAACATACACCCCATGAAAGAAGGATCATACAATGAAGATGTAAATAATTATAAATTAAAGTAAATTACACCACGAATAAAATCATGTGCAGTACATACACCACACAATAAGAAATAGTAGCTAATTTATCAGGAATCTCATGGGAATAAAAAGAGAGATGAAAAACCCTTATCACGTAGTAATCAATCATGTTGTATGAAAAAAAGTTAATAACCACCAAATGAATCACAAAATACCATGAATGTAAATATAATCATGATAATATATATCAAATGGTAGTATACAATACAACACATGCAATAAATAAGTGGCGAACAATGGAAATATCATGGAATTAAAAGTGAGATAAACAACCCCTTTCTTCAAGTCCGACTTGTGTTCTATGTTCCTTATTCTTCCAGAATAATAAACTTGGGTTAATTTCTCATCAATTAATAAATTTTCATGTTTATTATTACTTTTATATCAATTATTACCATGCTATAACACTTAGTTAATAATTTGTGTTCATATTGGATATTTTATCGACGTTCAGAACTTGAGACAAAAATTAACTTGTTATAATTAGAATTTTTCCATGTGGTCAAAAGTTCATTATCTCTAGAATTATATAAATGATTTAGATATCATATATATTGTATATATCCAGTATATATATGTATTTATAATAGTTCATAAAATTTGTATAGAATAAATTAAATGCATAGTTCAAGGGGACGGTAAGCTGTACGTACGCATGAATGATACATTAATTAGTATTTTGTCTTTTAATGGAATTAAAACGTAATGATACAAAGGAATATTATAATTCCAGTATAATATCATATATAAGAAAATTAACACCATCGTTTATACATACCACATAATGCATTAATGATTCATATCACTTTGAGGGGGCGGTAGTACGCACTTCATCAAATGAAATTATCACATTACGCAAAATAGAAACCATAAAGGTATGATATAAATGAAAAATACAGAAGAATAAAAGTTACATAAACATAATATATATCATATATAATTACAGACCCATATTAATATCCACCATGAGAGGTGGTAGGAGATAATTGAAAAATCATCATTTCGTGAGGTGTTAGTTTTCTATCCAAAGAAACAGTGTGTTCTTTACCCATTAGATAGAGGTGTGTGTAACTGTAGTTTGAATAATTCTCATAAAAATCATATTATATTGATTATACTAGTTTTTATATTAAATAAATGAATAAAAAGTGTTTAGGGGTTGGATAAGTAAAATAAAAGAAAATAAGTTATGAGAAACCATTACCTGTAATTTGGGTAACTCCCTTTGGTTTGAACCAGAAGGACATCTTGAAGTTATCTATGCCTAATTTAAGGACTATAAGTGGAAAAGAAGAATCATAGAAGATTATTTGGGTAGGTTTTGAATGAACCAAGGGGCTTGAGAGGCGTGAGTAATGGGTTAGAAGTGGTGTCCTTTTATAAGGTAGAGGAGGGGCTCTTAGGAATGTTTGAAAATGTTATTTTATTATAAACATATCTTCAAGTTCAAAAGGTCCAAACTAATTTAAATTCTAAATTAAGATGACTAATATTCGAAATAAAATCATCCGATTAATAATTGAACAAGTTTTTGGATATTGGTTTAATATTAATAATCTTATTTATTTACATCATTTATTAATGAGGTAAATACTACATCATTATTATTTCATAAATAATTTACATTATTTGATTTCATAAAATATAAAAAATTACTATAATGTAGGAAATATTTTTATCTTTACAATGAATATTTATAGTTGAAAATATGACTTATATACCCCATGTAAAAATTGAAATAATGAAAGATATTTGTCAAGGTCATTTTTGTCATTACTTTACGGTAATTAAAATAAACTGGCATTATCACTATTAAGTGGCTCCATGGGTTACCAAAATCAGGACAAGGATTCACATGGTCATCCATGAATAATATAATAAGGTATGGAAAATTTTTAAGGGATTTTTATATTATTATAATATTATTTTTACCATGAATTACCCTATTAACCTTTAACCGCGATAAATAAAAGTCAAAAATTACTATTCACCAATAATTATTTTCATCTTATTGAACTAAATTTTACTTAATAATAACAACCATGTCTATCAAATTTTAAAAATTCAATTTATAGAAGTATTAAAATTTCATTAAATGAAAAAGTCAGTTTTTTACTACTACTAAGTGGTTTTTCGATTCATCAAAAATTTAATTTTTTTAGAAAAATACCAAAAATTCTGCATAAGATAAATTTGATATTCCAAATTTAAAAATGATTTCTATTTTACCAAATTCCAAACATATAAGTTTCATTACTTAATTGAAAATTATTTTTTGTTTCCAAAACATATATCGTGTTTTTAAGAAATAATAAATATCAAAAGATTGATATTTATTTATGTATAATTTCTATGTGAAATTAATTCCAATGTTGACCATTGGATTAAATGGTTAAAATATAATCTAATTATACTTCTAAACAATTCATATTTATAATTGAATACTATAAATATTTTTTATTAAAAAAGTTCTTTTCAATTAAAATTTAGTATTTTTCACTATTCACCCAAATATGAAAGTTATCATAAAAACACAAAAAAATTATCCAAACTAATTTTTTTAGGTCTTGATTCTAAATAAAAAGTTTACTTTATCAAATTTAATATATAAAAGTTTCAAATATTGAATTTAAAATTTGTTTCCCATTAAAAGGCGATAATATTATTTTTTTTCAAAAATACTTCCTTTATCTAAAAAATGAATTTGTTTTTATATTATGTCCAAGAAAAAAATAATATAGATGTTAATATTATATGGAATATATAAAAATCAAAATTTTGTTAATACTATTCATAACTGCTTTTGAACGACTAGATTGGTAAGTCATCGTGAGCTCGAACTCGTTATTGTGTGAGGTGCAGTATATTGAATTACTTTAAAGAGATAATGTACTATGAAACCTTGGGGTGTTATATTCTCCCCTCCTTTAATAAATTGCATCCTCACAATTTAAGCTCGGTATTGCAAACATGGTTTTCGTCATTTAAAAATATCATAGTATAAATCCCACATTGAAAATGGATTAATGAGGCCTCTAATTTAAAATATATAAAGGTAAGTATGAATTTTATGGAAAATAACACATACTAGGGTTCCATGTTGGAAAACAACATTGTGGAAATGAAAATTAATCATCGGGTTCTGATGGAGAGTGATTGAGAATATTATTAGGATAAAATTAAAGATCTAAAATCCATAAACTTATGATGGGTTGAATGGTATTTGATTACCCAGTAGGAAAAGTAAACGAACAACATTTTTGTTTTTGGTTCCTTTTCATAATGCTGATGAAATAATTTATGAGATTGTCTAAGAGTATAAGTAGATATTATTATTTACATGTAGAGTTTCATCCATTAGTAAATTTCTACAACAAACTCATCTTCTCTCTAAACGATGTGTTTTAAAGATGACTTGGTTACACCTGAAGTGCTACGATCAACTTATATAGAATCACATAATCCACAAAAGATGAAATATATATTTTCCTTGTCATTAAACATTAAACAATACCAGAATGGTTAGTACATGATCATATGATCCCCAAAATGGATAATCCTTTAAAGAAAGAAATACTACTCTTAAACTCCAAAATTTAAACAAATAGTACCCAATGTTCTACAAATACCCTTAAATGAACAATTGTCCTTAAAATCCTTCAATATAATCCTAGATAATATTTAAACCCATAAAATAAAAGAATTTGATTATTTAGTCTTCCATAATAAATTGTTTCTCCAAATAACATCGACTACTCTTAAAGTCACATACTTAAAAGTAATTAACCTAATCACATATAATCTATGATAGGTTAATCATTTCCATAAATAACCCATATCACTATAAATCTACAATAAAAATAATGAAAAATATCCACCATTACTTCTCAAATGAAATCCCGTAGTATTCTATTTTCCTTAGAAATATAGTGTTCCCAACAGAGTGAACATCTTCCAAAATAACATTTATCACTTAATCACCAAATAATTTTCCTAAACTAAGGATATCAAATTAATAGTAAATAATTTCTGAAATCAACTTAATAAATTCATTTAACTAAAAAGAATTAGTTGCACTAACTAAGGACTTCACGTAGTCCAGTGGTGGGCAATAAATCCCAATCGCACTCTGGTTGTGGGTTCGATTCCCACAGCTTTGTATGATAGGACGGGTTACCACACGGTCTGTGTGTTGTCCTTTTTCAAAAACTATATTTTATTACATTACCAAAATGAGATAAATTTCTCAAAATAACCATAACATTATTTAACCTCAAATGTTATCTCATACCTCGTATTTTCATCCGTAAATTTAATAACTTTTAATTGCCTCAAATTCAAGGATCGTATAAAAGAAAATAGTTATTTATAACTTTATCCACAAAATAAAAAATAATTCTTCCTCAAAAATCATTTTCACATGACAAACATCAGGGTAACACATACAAGAGAAAATGATTCCAATGTAATCCCATCAACAAAGAGCAATAATTCTTTTAATCATTTTGCCAACAATTTATTTCTACATAGCTTCTTCTTTGACCACGAGGATATCCTATAGAATAGGGTATTCACTCGTGTAATGGAAAGGTCCCTTATATTTACGACAATTGACTGTAAATGGATTTTTGGGACCATTTTTATTTTCAACCATAATACTCTTCATTTTTTTCACAACAATTCTTTACATTGTGTCCTTCTTTCCCACACATAAATCATTTCTTTGTTCCATTGAGACACATTCCTTGGTGTCTCCTTCCACATTTTGTACATGAAAGAAATTGATGTTTCTTTTCTCCACGGTCTCCACTGCTGGAGCTCTTATCATTCATTTCCTTTATCTTATTCATTTAGTCCAGGAGTTGGTAAATATATATATATTTGATCATATTTTTGGAATAATTGATTCGTTATGGACACAATATCATTTACGCCTATCAACATTCCATTTTGTTGCTCATTTCCACCACCGTTACCACCTTGTACATCATGATCAATGTTACTATGAATTCTATGGAATCCATCCATTAACTAAAACCAGAAAGCATTATGTGAGTAGAAATAGTCCAAAAATCATTTTGAGAATATCATGACACCTTATTTTTAATTTTAAACACCTTTGGTTTAACCAAGATCGTTTATTCTCATCTTATATTAAACTCCATCAAATCTGTTTGTAAAGAATATGTAAATTATCCTAAGAATATCCCCAAGGGGTGTCGTAACCAAGTGTGCAGCAAGGCCCATTGTCGTGTACCATGATACTCCGAGTCATGACCGAAACTCCTTTTCATAGTTTTTACTCCTAGTTACATCTATGCCAGAGCCTGCTCTACCTGTTCGTTTCCAAACATGGATTTATTTCTTGGAAAATACCCAAAATCTCTTCATTACAAAAATTCCAGGAAGTTATTTAGACTAATCCTAAAATTCTATCATTGGGTAATGTGCTCTAATAAGAGTTTATCTAAATCAAGTTTAAAGGTTTGTACTAAACTTCCTATGATAACAACTGTAACGCCCCGACCCTAGAATCTAGGAGATGGTGCAATATTTTAATACATTCGAATAATTACAAGGAATCAAGTCCCAAAGGACCTATCAGTTTCGTAGTTTTGGATACAAGATACATACATTTGTTCAACATTACAACATGAAAAGAAAAACAACACTATATTATTCTATTAGAAACATCGAAGCTTCATAGATTATGACTACAAATCACTCATAACTAACTTCTTCATATCCTGGGAAAATGTAATCAAAAGAAAGGGGTGAGCTCAAATGCTCAGTAAGGGTAATAAATACAAAAGAAGATAACATAAACATTAGGTATAGTGAATAATTGAAATCAAATTCCTTTACGAATAATTAACATGAAATCATTATGGCAGGAATATGAGCTGAGTAAATAATTCAATAATAAAACATAGTCATTGGTATTCTACTAGTCGAATAACCAAATAAAATATCAATAGATAATCTCATAATTTGGTAATTCATAATGTCTAACATCATAACCACATAGTGAAGGCCTCATTACAAGAATAAAAATAATATTTGTTCAATTCCATGGGCCAAGACACTAGTTTGTCTAATGGGAGATACTGATGCATCAAGGAGCTGTAGCGGGATCCACCCATAACTTACTAAGTCCAATTCATTCTTCATATTAAAAGGTAGAAACATATTCTAAACATTCGTATTAAAACTATCATACGAAATGTCAAAATTTTAACCACAAACCATGAATGGTATAGAAATAGCACATCCACAGTCAGACATAACTCATTGAATATAATATTAAATATTGTATGATAATATATTAACCACAATCAAGAATACTGAAGGATATTTACATAGATTGAAATAATCATCAAAACTAATGGAGAGAAATATCATCCTTTTCTTGAAAACATTTAAATGTCACTATTTATTAGGGAGCGGTTTTGAATAGATTTTTGAATCAAAGACTCCCATACCACTTTGAGACTTTTAATATGAATTTAAATTTTAAAACATTAAATTCCTTATAAATAAATCTTTAAAACCAATTTTAATATGTGGACATTAATGAGAATTATTTAGAAGAATAAATATTTAAAACATTTAAAATGATATTTTAGTTAAAGTTCCTAACCAAAAAGAGAGATACATGAATACTAATATTTTAGGTAATAAAAACGTTATAATATCATGAGAATGGAGTTATTCATGATATACTATGTCAAAGTTCATTATATACACCATATAAAAGTGAATTGGCGTATAACAACCAAGAAGTCTCAATAGAATTTAAATTGAAATGTAATCCCATATATAGACCGTATCCTTAGGTTAAGAATAAATCAATGAAATAATTATGTGTGAAAAATATAAAAACACTCAATATGATTGTATATTCAGTGTAAATCAATCAGAGTACATTCACATATATTCTTGTAGAAACAACACCAATGACTTGGATGTTTAACTCAATAAATGGAAATTGAGTTAAGATTACCTTTACCAAGTTCATATCAATTACATGAAAAATTATCAATGTAGTGATTCTATGTATCAAAATTATATCCACACAAAGGGGAGTGAAAATTAATACATAAATAAAAAATAGTGATTCCATACATAATCTTGGAATAAAAATAATCAATGGATCATGTGTAAAGCCCAATGAGTGGAAATTGAAATTGGGAATTCCCATACCGATTTGATAACTCACAAAACATACACCCCATGAAAGAAGGATAATACAATGAAGATTTAAATACTGAAAAAATAAATTATATTACACCATGAATACAATCATGGGATGTAAATACACCACCAAATAAGAAATATTGGCTAATATAGCATGAATCTCATGGGAATAAAATGTGAGATGAAAACCCCATATCACGTTGTAATCGATCGAGTCGTATGAAAAATAGTTAATAACCACCAAATGAATAACTTAATACCATGAATTTAACGATATTAATGATAATATATATCAAATGTCATTATAAAATACACCTAAAGCAATTAATATGTGGCGAACAATGGAAATCTCATGGAATTAAATGTGTGATAAGAAACCCCTTACCTCATGTCCGACTTGTCTTGTATGTTCCCTGTTCTCCCAGAATAATTAACATAATATAATTTTTACTTGATTAAGAAGTTTTTTCAAGTTTATTATTCCTTTTATATCACTTTATACCTTTCTATAACAATTAGTTAATTATTTGAGTTCATATTGGAAATTTTATCAGTGTTCAGAACTTCAGTAAAAAATGAACTTGATATAATTACAATTTGTCCATGTGGTCAAATAATGATTATCTCCACAATGATATACATGATATAGATATCATATATATATATATATATTATATCCCATATATATAATTTTATTTATAATAGTACATAACATTTGGAGATAAGAAATGAAATGCACCGTTCATAGAGACGGTAAGCCGTACGTTCGCAAGAACACAACGTTCATTTCTATTTTGTATTTTAATGGAATTAAAAAACAATGATACATAGGTATATTATAATTCAGGTATAATATCATGTATCATATAATTAACTCCATCAATTATATGTCCCACATAATGCATTAACGAGTCTTATAACTTTGAGGGGGCGGTAGTCCGCACTTCCTCAAATGAAATTATCGCGTTTACCCATAATGGAAACCATAACGGTATGATATAAATAGAGGATATAGAATGATAAAGAAAACATAAACATAATATATTTCATATATAAATATAGTTCCTTCTTAATGGCCACCAAGAGATATGGTAGGAGATAATTTAACAATAATCATTTCATGAGGCGTTAGTTTTCCATCCACAAAAATAGTGTGTTTTTACCCATTAGATGGAGGTCTGTTTATGTGTAGTTTGAATAATTATCATTAAATAATCCTAGTATATTGAGGATACTGCTGTTGTAATAAAAAATGTAATAAAAAGAGTTTATGGGTATGAGAAGTAAAATAAAAGAAAATAAGTTAAGAGAAATCATTACCTTTAATTTGGGTAACTCCCTTTTGGTTTGAACCCAAAAAAATTATTGAAGTGTCTTAGGTATAAGGTAAGGATTATAGGAGGAAGAGAGGGATCTTAAGATATTATTTTGGGTAGGGGTTGGACGAGCAAAGGGGATTGAGAGGTGTGAGGAATGGGATAGAATTGGTGTCCTTTTATAAGGGAGGGGAGGGATCTTTAAGAAAGTTTGAAAATGTTATTTTATTATAAACTTATCTTCGGTTTCAAAAGGTTTAAAACTCATTAAATTAAATAATAATATGACTCATGATAGAAGTAAAATCATTCGATAAAAATATTATAGGTTTTGGATATTGTTTTAATATTAGAAATCTTATTTATTAAAATCATTTAATAATGTGTTGAATAATTCATCATTATTGTGTCATTAATGATATAATTTGATATCTAAAAAATATAAAAAAATACCATAATATGTGAAATCTTTCTATAATTTCAATGAATATTTTTAGTTAAAAAATGACTTATATAACCCAATGTAAAAATTGACATACTAAAAGATATTTGTTAATGTCATTTTTGTCTTTACAGTATGTTAATTAAAATAAAGTATCATTATCACTCTTAAGTTTCTCCATGGGGTCCCCAAATCGACCCAAGGATGCCCATGGTCGGCCATGACTCATCCATTAAGGTTAGTTCATGTGTTAAGGTAATTTTATTTTTTTATAACATTCTTTTTACCTTGAATTACCCTATTTACCTTTAACTGCGGTAAATTAAAGTCAAAATTTACAATTCACCAACAATTATTTTTATCTTATAGAACAACATTTTACATACTAATAACAACCATGTATGTCATATTTTCAAAATTAAATTCACATAAGTGGTAAAACTTCATTTAAATGAAAATTTTATTTTATTAATTAAATCTAAGTGGCTTTCACTATTCATCAAAAATTCATTTTTTCAGAAAAATAACAAAAATTCAACCTAAGATATATTTAATACTACAAATTAAAAAATTTTGTCTATTTTACCAAATTAAAAACATAGATTTTTCATTAATTAATTTAAAATTTATTTCCATTGTCAAAACAAATAGTGTTTTTTAAGAAACAATAACTGTCAAAAGATTGACACTTGTTTTTGTATAATTTCAAATTGAGATTAATTCTAATGACCAAAATTGGATTAAATGGTGATATTAAATTCAAATTATACTTCCAAACCATTCAAATTTATAATTGAACACTATAAATAATTTTTATTAAAAAGTTGTTTCCAATTAAAATTTAGTATTTTTCACTATTCACCCAAATAGGAATGTTATCAGAAAAACAACAAAAATTTATCAAAACAAAAACTTTTATGTTTTGATTCTATATAAGAAGATTATTTTGTGATATTATATATATAAATATTTCATATATTAGATTAAAAAATGGTTTTCTATTAAAAGGTGGTAAAATTGCATTTTTATTAAAATACTTTCTTTATATAAAAAAAATGAATATGATTTTATATTATGTCCAAGAAACACGTAATATGGATGTTAAAATTATATATAATATTTATAATTTTATATTCAGTTAATACTATTCATAACTGCTTTTAAACAGTTATATTGGTAAGTCGTCATGCGCTTGAACTTAGTGTTTTGTGAGGTGAAATCTATTGAATTACTTTAAAAGAGATAATGTTCTATGAAACCTTGGGGTGTTACATTATCCGCTACTTCAATAAATTGGGTCCACACAATTTATTATCAGGATTGAAAACATGTTTTTTGTCATTTCAAAATATCTTAGTTGAAATCCCAAATTGAAAATGGATTAATGAGGCCTCCATTTTAAAATAAATAAAGGTAAGTATGAAGGTTACTATAAATAACACATACTAGGGTTCCATGTATGAAAATATGGATATGGAAGAGAAAAATAATCATCAAGTTGTCATAGAGAGTGATCAAGAATATTATTAGGAGAATGTTAACGATCTGAAATTCTTAAACATGGGATGGGTTGAATAGTCTTTGATTAACTAGTAGGAAAATTAAATGAATAACTTTTTTGTTTTTTGTTCATTTTCATAATGCTGATGAATTTATTTATGATATTGACAATGAGTATAAGAACATATACTTACTTTACAAGTAGAGTTTCATCCATTAATAAATTTCTACCACAAACTCAACTTTTCTCCAATTGATGACTATTCATGATGACTTGGTTACACCTGAAGCATTGTGATCTACTTATAGAGAATCACATAATCCACAAAGGATGAACAATATTTTTCTCTTTTCATTAAACATTAACCAATAAAAAATTGGTTAGTATAGGATCATATGATCCCCAAAAAGGACAATACATTATAGACAGAAATACTACTCTTAATCGCCAAAATTTAAACAAACAATACCCAAATTTCAACAAATACCTTTCCAAGAACAATTGTCCTTAAAATAATTCAATTCAATACTAACTAAGATAGAAACCCAAAACTCAGAAGAATTTTATTACGTAGTCTTCCATGTTAAATTGTATCTTCAAATAACATCAACTACTCTTAAAGTCACATACTTAAAAGTAATTAACCTAATTGCATATTATATATGATAGGTTAATCATTTTCATAAATAAATAAAATCCTTATAAATATATAATAAAAAATTGAAAAATATCCTCCCTTACTCCTCAAATGAAATCCCATTGTATTCTATTTTTCTTAGGAATATAGTTTTCCCAATAGAATGGACATCTTCCAAAATGACATTTAAAAAATAATAACCAAATCATTTTTATAAACTAAGGTTATCCATTTGATAATAAATTATGTCCCAAATCAACTTAATAAAATCATTTAGCTAACAATAATTAGTCACACTAACCAGGGAATTCACGTAGTCTAGTGGTAGGTGGTAATTCCAAATCGCACTCTGGTTGTGGGTTCGATTCCCACAGTATTGTATGATGCAATGGGTTGTCACACGGTCTGCCTATTGTCCTTTTTCAAACATTATATTTTATTACATTACCAAAATGTTATAAATTTATCAAGATAACCATAACATAATTTAACCACAAATTTTATCTCATACCTCTCATTTTCATCCCAAAATTTAATAACCTGTAATTTCCTCAAATTCATGGATCATATAAAACCAACTGGTTATTTATAACTATATCCAAAAAAGAAAAGAGAATTATTCCTCAAATATTATTTTAACATGAAAAACTATAGGGTTACACAAACATGATAAAATTCATCCAAAGTACTCCCATCAACAAAGAGCACTATTTCATTTCAACATTTCACCAACCATTTATTTAAAGATACCTTCTTCTTTGACCGCAAGGATATCCTATAGAATAGGGAATTAAAATGGGTAATTTCTTGGTCCCCTACATTTATGAAATATGTATGTAAATGGATTCTTGGGAAAATTTTTATATTCATCCATAGTACTCTTCATTTTTCCTTGACAATAATTTACATTATTTTCTTCTTTCCCACACATAAATAATTTCTATGTTCCATTGAGAAACATTCCTGGGTGTCTCCTTCAACATTTCCTACATGTTGTAAATTGACATTTCGTTTTTCCATGGTCTCCACTGGTGGAGCTCTTATCATTCATCGCCTTTCTCTTCTTCATTGAGTCTGGGAGTTGGTTAATATATATGTTGTTGATCATATTTTTGGAAAACTAATTTGGCGTGAACATGATATCTTTTACACCAATCAACATTCCATTTTGTTTCTCATTTCCACCACCATTCCCACCATGTACATCATGTTAAAAGTTACTATGACTTCCTTGGAATCTATCCATTGACTAAAACCAGAAATCATTATGTGAGTAACAATAGTAATAATATAATTTTGAGAATTTCATGGCACCTTATTTTTAATTTAAAATAACTTAGGATTAACCAAGGTCATTTATTCTCATCTTATATTAAAATCTGTCCAATCGTTTTGTAATGAAAATGTAAATTACCCTAATCATATCCCCCAGGAGTATCGTAACCAAAAGTGCATCAAGGCATATTGTTGTGTACTAGGATACCCCTAGTCAAGCCTGAAACACCTTGTCTGAGTTCTCACTCCTATGTACATCTGTGCCAGAGCCGCCTCTACCTGTTTGTATCTAGAAAAAGATGTATTTCTTGAAAAATACACAAAACTTCTACATTACGAAAATTCATGGAAGTTATTTTATATTAATCCCGCAATTCTATCTTTGGGTAATGTGCTTAATCAGAGTTTATATAAATCTAATTTCCAAGGATTATACTAAACTTCTTCTGATATGAGCTGTAACCCCAAAACCCCAGAATTTAGGATCTGATGCATTATTTTAATACAATGGCATGATTACAAGTAATCAATTCACAAAAGTCTGATTAGTTTAATAGTCATGAATAAAAGATATATACATAAGTTCAACATTACAACTTGAAAAGAAAAATAACACTAAATTATTCCATTAGAAACATCCAAGATTCCTAGATTATGCATGCAAGTCACTCATAACTAACTTCTTCATATCCTAGGAAAATGAAACATAAAAAAGGGGTGAGATAAAATGCTCAATAAGAGTAATCAATATATTGGAAGATAACATAAACCTTAGGCATGGTGAATAATTGGAAACATGTGACTTTACCAATAATTACCATGAAAACATTATAGCTGGAATATAAGTTGAGTAAAAAATGCCATAATAAAACATATTCAGTGGTATTATACCCTACGCCCAAATGATCATTTGAAGTATTCTAGAAATCACCGATTGAGAGATGGATCAAAGTGAACATTGATGGTGCTTCTAAAGGCAATCGAGGACCTTCCAGTTGTTGTGCTATCTTCAGAGACTCAGCTGGCCAGTGTCAGGGTTACTTCTATGTTGGATGTGGTCACTCTTTATATTTGGAGGCGGAAATTCTTAGATTAATTCACACTATTGATTTTGCGCTTCAAAAAGGATGGAGAAAGCTTTGGATTGAAAGCGATTCTACCACCATCATTCATGCCATCTGGAATGGCATCATTCATCTGGCCTGGATGCTCACTACACGCTGGACGAATTGCTTGATGACGCTCCATGGGATTGATTAAAATGCTACTCATGCCTACCGTGAAGAACATGCCATTGCTGATGCTCTTTCTAAAAAAGGAGTTCATCAGAGCAGGACTTGTCTAGACACTCTGCCGGCTGATTTATCTTATCTTTTCGATAGAGATTGTAAAAAAATCAGATCTTTCCGTCTCTTGCAACCTTTTTAATTTATAAACTCTGCTTTGATCTTGTTCAAAAGAAAACCTACCAATGCATCAAGGAGCTATAGTGGGCTCCAAGAATAACTTACTAAGTTTAATTTATTCTTTTTATGAAAAGTTTGAGACATATTTTAATAATTCTTATTAAAACTAGCATCAGAAATGTCAGTATTTTAACCCCAAAACATGAATGGCATATAAATAGCACATCCATAGTCAAACATAACTCCATCAATATAATATAAATGATTTTATTATAATATATTAACCTCAAATGAGAAATTGAAGGATATTTACATAGATGAAAATAATCATCAAAACTATTTGAGAGAAATATCACCAATTTTCTTGAAAACATTTAAAAGACAATATTTATCAGGAAGCTATCTAAAATAGATTTTTTAATAAAAGTGTCTCATATCACTTTGAATATTTTAAAAGGAATTTAAATTTTAAAACATTAATTTCCCTATAAATAAATCCTTAAAACCATTTTTAAAACGAGTACATTAATGAGAAATATTTAAAAGTATAAATATTTAAAACATTTAAAATGATATTTTAGTTAGAGTTCCTAACAAAAAGAGAGACAATTGAATACAAATAATTGTGGTAATAAAAACTTTATAATATCATAATAATAGAGGGATTCAAGATATACTATTTCAATGTACATTATATACACCATATTAAATTGAATTGGTGTATAACAACAAAGAAGTCTCAATGGAATGTAATTTGAGATGAAATCCCTTTTAAAGACTGTATATTTAGGTTAAGAATAAATAAAAATCATAATTATGTGTGAAAAATATAAATACACTCAATATTATTGGATATTCAATGTTAATCAATCAGAGGACATTCACACATATTCTTGTAAAAACAACAACAATGACTTGGATGTTAAACTCAATAAATAGAATATTGAGTTAAGATTACTCTTATCGAGTTCATATCAATGACTTGAGAAATTATCAATGGAGTGATTATGTGTATCAAAAGGATATCCACACAATGGAGAGTGGAAATTACTACATAAATAATAAATAGTTATTCCACACATAATCTTCGAGTAAAAATAATCAATAAATCATGTGTAAATCCCAATGAGTGGAAATTGATATTGGAAATTATCGTACCGGTTTGGTCACTCACTAAACATAAACCCCATGAAAGAAGTACAATATAATGAATATGTAAATACCAATAAATTAAATTATATTACACCAGGAATACAATCATGGGATGTACATACACCACACAATAGGAAATAGTGTCTAATATATCATGAATCTCACGAGAATAAAAAGTGAGATGAAAAAACCTTATCACGTTGTAATGAATCGAGTTTTATGAACAAAAGTTAATAACCACCAAATTAATCATAGAATACCATGAATTTATAGATAATAATTATAATATATATCATATCTCAGTATAAAATACACCACATGCATTAAAAAAGTGGAAAATAATGGAAATATGATGAAACAAAAAGTGAGATAAAAAACCCCTTACCTCAAGTCTAAAATGTCTTGTATGTTACGTGTTCTACTAGAATAATAACCATAATGTAATTTCTACATGATTAAGGTCATTTTTCATATTTATTATTCCATTAATATCATTTATTACCGTTCTATAACAATTAGTTAATTATTTGAGTTTATATTGGATATTTTATCGATGTTCGGAACATGAGTCAAAAATGAACTTGTTATAATTACAATTTGTCCATGTGGTCAAAATTACATTATCTCCAGAATGATATACATGATTTATATGTCATATATATATATATATATTATATATCCATTATATATATGTATTTATAATAGTACATAACATTTGGAGATAAAAAATGAAATGCACCGTTCATGGAGACGGTAAGCCATATGTACGCATGAACGCTACTATCTTTTCTATTTTGTATTTTAATGAAATTAAAAATAATGATACATTGGTATATTATAATTCTAGTATAATATCATATATAATATAATTAACTCTATCCTTTATACTTCCCACCTAAGGCATTAACAAGTCATATAACTTTGAGGGGGCTGAAGTCCGCACTTCCTCAAATGAAATTATAAAGTTTACCCATAAGGGAAACCATAAAGATAAGATATAATCGTAAAATACAGAATTATAAAGAAAACTAAAAAATAATATATATCATATATAAATACAGTTCCATCATAATGGCCACAAAGAGATTAGGTAGAAGATAATTGAACAATCATCATTTCGTGAGGCATTAGTTTGCCTTCCAAAGAAACAGTGTGTTCATTACCTTTTAGATGGATGTGTGTGTAAGTGTAGTTCAAATCCTTCTCATAACAACATACTAGTATATTTAGAATTCTTTTGTTGTTATAAAATAATGTAATAAAAAGAGTTTAGGGTTGGAGAAGTAAAATAAATGAAAATAAGTTAAGAGAAACTATTACCTTTAATTTGGGTAACTTCCTTTGGTTTGAACCAAAAAGACTTCTTGAAGTGACTTCTGCCTAAGGTAAGGATTCTAGGTGGTCGAGAGGGATTTTAATAGATTATTTAGGCAGGATTTAGATGATCTAGGGGGCTATAGAGGTGTGAGGAATGGGTTAGAAGTGGTTCTCTTTTATAAGAGAGAGAATGGTCTCTTTAAGAATGTTTGGAAATGTTATTTTATTAAAAACTTATATTCGGCATCAAAAGTTCCCAAACTAATTAAAACTGAAAATAAGATGACTCATGTTCGAAATAAAATCATTCGATAAGAATTGGATAGGTTTTGGATATTTATTTAATATTAATAATCTTATTTATTTAAATCATTTATTAATGTGGTGAATACAGCATTATTATTGTGTCATTAATAATTTACTTTATTTTTTGTTAAAAAATTATAAAAAAAATACCATAATGTTGGAAATATTTGCTATATTTCCAAAGAATATTTATTGTCGAAAATATGACATATATAACCCCATGTAAATATTGATAAACTAAAAGATATTTGTTAATGTCATTTTTGTCTTTACTTTAAAATAATTAAAATAAAGTGTCATTATCACTTTTAAGTGGCTCTATGGGATCCAAAAATTGACCCAAGGATGACCATCATCTACCATGACTCATCCAATGAGGTCAATAAAATTGTTAAAGGAATTTTTTGTTATTATAAAACAAAGTTACCTTGAATTACCCTATTTACATTTAACCACGGTAAATAAAAGCCAAAAGTTACTATTCACTAAAAATTATTTTCATCTTATTGAAGAAAATTTTACTAATTAATATCAAAAATTAATGTCATATTTTTGAAATTAAATTCACAGAATCGATAAAATATCATTTAAATGAAAAAGTCACTTTTTTAACTACTACTAAGTGGTTTTACTATTCAGAAAAATTGATGTTTTTCAGAAAAATACTAAAAATTAAGGATAAGATATATTGGATATTCCAAATTCCAAAATTATGTCTATTTTACCAAATTTTAAATATATAAGTTTCATTAATTAATTAAAAATCAATTTTTGTTGTAAAAAAATAGTGTGTTTTTAAGAAACAATGACTATCAAAAGATAGACACTTGTTTATGTATAATTTCAATGTGAAATTAATTCTAATGACCAACATTGGATTAAATGGTAAAAATATAATCTAATTATACTTCTTAACCATTAAAATGTATAAATGAACACTATAAATTATTTTGACTAAAAAAGTCGTTTTCAATTAAAATTTTGTATTTTTCACTATTCACCCAAATATATAAGTTATCATAAAAACATTAAAAATTTATCAAAACTAAATTTTTTAAGTCCCGATTATAAATAAAAGGTTTATTTTGTCAAATTGAATATATGAAAGTGTCAAATATCAGATTTTAAAAGGGTTCTCCATTAAAAGGCGGTAAAATTTGATTTTTTAAAAAATACATTTTTGTCTAAAAAAACGAAATTGTACTTATATTATGTCTAAGAAAAACATAATATGGATGCTAAAATTATATGGAATATGTAAAATTCTAAATTTAGTTAATATTATTAATAACTTCTTTTGAATGACATGATTGGTAATTCTTTGTGTGCTCGAACTCGGTTTTGTGTGAGGTGCATGCTATTGAATAACTTTAAAGAGATAATGTACTATGAAACCTTGACGTGTTCCATACAGTGTGTGTGAGTCGCACACATCGTATGGCTTATCCTCTTCTATTGGACATGTACCTATCCATACTCGGGTACTAAACTACAAATTATGTACCCATAGATGTGCTAATGTACTCCCAGTGAACATGATATCTCTAGGTAAAAAGTTGATGAATGTGCACTGCCTGTTCATTAACTGAAGGGAGAAACTTTATTTTTACTAGAAAGCCTTATCACATGCACCAGATGAACAAATGGATCATTCCATTGCAATCCTTGGAGAAAAACAGACAAGATCAAATATTTATTCAACATGAATGGACATATGATCGAAAAGTCATATATCATTGCATTGTACATGAATGACGTCACATAGAGCCCATTCCTTAGTCATGAAACCAGTTATATGGATCACTCCATTTTAATCTTTAGCAAAAAACACATGATATGGATAAATCATTTATCCAAAATGGATACCCAGTGAAAATGTAGCATTTCACCGCAACACTTGCGAACCGGGCCTCTTGGGGGCCGCACCTAAATCTCGATTTAAATACTCAATATGGGTCTTGACTGGTCTGCCTAAATGTTAGGATCACAACACAACTGACGACTCATTAATCTGATGTCGTATAAAAGATTTATAGTATATGAAAGATCCCATGACAATAATAATATTATTACTATTTGGGTGTTTTTTTTACCCGAACCACAAACCAGAATTCAATATCTGATATTAGTCTTGAATCAACTGTCTTAAACCCAAGGTCACGTTGTCGTTGACGTCAAGTCAATCGGATATTGAATGTAGGAGTTTGGGAAGGTCAAAGATTTATTAATAATAATATATTACTATTACTTGAGCATTCCGGGTACCTGATCCACAATCCTGAAAAGACATCCAATATTGGACTCTAGATGTTCGTCTGGAAATTAGTCTTGTACTGTCACTGATGATTCATCAAAACGAGGTCGCATAGGGAAGTTATAGACAAATTATGTTTTCAAAACCAAAATTAATAATATTATTATTATATTGTTATTATTATTTATAATTGATTTCTTTAAAACAGAATGGTCAAGATAAGAAACATACAAGGCAAAATGGACTCCTCCCTTTGCTTTGAATTCATTCCAACCACACCCCACTTATGTCATTTAAATAAAATAATATAACACTATTATTAATTTATAATATTTTATGGGGATGAGGGACTCACCTCTTATACGGCCAGTAAGGCTCTCAGTTTTATTTTCCTTTTTTATTTATTTTTTTAATTATACTCTCACACTCTCTCTCTAATCATCTCCTACCACAATTTTTATTTACAAGTGCAACCCTAATTTCACGCCAATCCCACACTAAGAGCCTCCATCTTACTGGGTGTTCCTACCCCACAACAGAAGCACCTCACCACACTAGCAGCACCTTACCACTCTGGCGGCCATCCTTGACCATGTGACCACCTTGTAATGCAGTGACATCACCTGATGCGGGTTTTGGAATTCACACCTCCCCCACTGAAACCGATGTCCTCTGCAGTAGATCTCGGATCTAGGGTGACCATGTCTCGTCGTATACCACGGGCTTCGGTCAATCTGATTACTGATCCATTTTTTTATTCCTATCAAAGCATATCACACCTTGACCACATAGTCGATCTCAAATTTAGATCCTTGAAACCAGGGTCAAAGATTGATTATGCAACGTTTTATTGTTGGGTATTTTTTGAACACCGATCAAAATGAATTCCAATGATCGACGGTCAAAGAATGAAGAAAAATCATAATTAAAAAATTTTATGAATATCCTCGGCTATTTTTTGGGCTAGTCTTGATTCATCGTTGTTATAATGATTAATGATGACAAATAATATTAACTACTAAAATGATAAATCAGTTTATTTCTATTTCTCAGATCGCACAAGGGCGCATATTAAAAAATAAGAAATCAATATGGTCAAAGATTAATCAGAGGCATAGAAAACCAAATAAAAGTCCTACCCCACGCATGAATCTTTTTTCGATGAAGAATCTGATTGCCAATGGAAGAGGATACTCATTGATTCATCATGCCGTCATCAACTTGGATCCAAAGATCCATCATTGTTTCTCATCGTTCTTCATTCTCCAATGAGAAGGAGATGAGAGAAGTTGTCATCATTGGAAAAATTTAATTATGAGTCAACCCACGAAAAATATGAATTTATACTCATAAATTAGGTTAAATGGGTTTTAATTAAATAAATAATTATTTATTTATTTAATTACTCATCAATGATGACACAGAAGTTGAACTCCCAACCCTGAAAAACGTTATACCCTTCCTAGGGTAAAGCCTATATTCTAAGCTCATCGTTGGTCTCAAATATCGATTTCGAGTCACCATTCACGAGTTATTCGGGTGTCAGCTATTAAATGACTAATTTGTTAATTTAATTCATCCACTTAACACATCTCCAATTAGATAGGGGTTCTAATGTTCTATACCAACTCATTTAATGCCCCACATAGGGGAACCACCATGTTACGGACCCAACTGTGGTCTCAGATTTTCGATCTAATCAACCATTAAAGAGGTATCCTATTATATTTAACTAAATTCATGTGTGTAATATAAAACCTATTTAATATTTTTATGAAATTAATTACGGGCACACTGAGGCTCAAAATTGCACATCATCTCTGTGCCCAGATCTAGAATTATATTTTGAGATATTTCAAAGTCTCACTATGAAAAAATTAGGTCTCTATATATGATGATTTTCTTAATATTATGTGTTCGAGGGTGAAATAATATAATACTCAAGGATTACATTATCCACTAGATAATAATGAATTTCTTAAGTAATTGTAACAATTTTTAAAAAAAATTAGTTAAAATTTTTTGAAAGTGTTTTTAGGAAAATTTGACATGGTTTTTCTCTTTAGATGGACATTTTTTCTCCCAAAACAATGATTTTCAAAAATGATTTAAAAATTTTATTAAATTGATTTTTTCAAATCAAGAAATATATTTTTCTAAATAAATTTAATTAATTATATTTGTAGGCCTACATTATATGATATTAAAGATATTTTCAATAAAAAGTATTTTCAAACTATTTTATATTTTAAACAGAATTTTTTAAAATAAAAACAGTATTTTCCTCAATATTGTTTATAATGAATATTTAATGTTATTTACATTCATCAAGGTCAATAAAGAAAGTATTTAATTATGATCCACTAAAGATATTTTTTAATTATACACTCCCTATTCTTTCTTTGGATGGATTGTGATTTTTTTTCAAAGAGATGGTTATAGAACCTATTTCCTTTCCATGGGTTAACCATGTTTCAAATACATTTTTATAACTTATTTCTTTTCCATGGGATAATAATTTTTAAAAAATAATAAATTTTGTTTCAATGAGTTGTGATACAGTTATTTTATAATTTTGATTTATTCAGTATTCAGTTCTAGGACATTATAAATGACAGGTACACCCAGATAGGTCTAGGTGAGACCATTATAGCATATATGATATGTGTTCCATGATAGCATTATGTAAACCCATTATAGATTATATGATGTGTGTTCATATATATAACCCCAATTCATACAATGATGTCTATATTCTATATATAATTATATAGTAAGTTGGAATTGTGTTCATTCAAATTTTTAATGGTTCTATAGGGGTTCTATCAGTTGATGTTTCAAGATTAAAATATGTGTCATCTATGATTTCTATGGGTTTATTATGTTTTATTTGATCAATATTGATATCACATAGAACATGATTATAGATTATTGTTACTTTTTCCATTATTACTTCATTTTTAAATGTTTGTATATTTAATTATCTAGATTTTGATGGGGTTGAATGTTAGTGTGTTCTAATCGTACACTTTGATTATGTCCTCAAACACTTATTCTCTTATTATAATAAACGATGAAATTAATTTTATAAAGCTTACACTTTCCCTTTATGAGAATTTATGTTCACCCCACTTATGATTCCTTTTCGATATTTTAGAAAGAATTATTTTAAATGAATTATGTCTAGAAGGCATTTCATATGGATGATCAAAATGTATTAATATGAAAATGAAATATTAGTTTAATTAGGATAAATAGTCATTTAATTAATTTTGAATTGGTTATGTTTTGGTTTTTCTTTATTCTATAATACTCTAAACCTAAATGATATTCTTGGTTAAAAGTAATATAATTTTATTCATTTTGATGAAGCATGTTTTGGAAGAAAAATTAGTTCGGCATTATCAATATCAAATCTGGAAATGTATTAATTATTATTTCAGCACTGAATCCAACAATATAGGATCTTTGTTTTTATAGTTTATATTAAATAGATTTTTATATAACATTTGAGATTAAAATTTTTTCATGTGAGGTTTTATTAACTATTATGGGTACCATCATTGGTCAATAATATTGAGGATGATCATAAGTTTAAATTCATAGATGCCTAATATGATGGTTGTAAGTAGTAAAAATTATGTTGTTATTAATGATATTATTGTGGATGTTTGAATTGGGTTGTGGTATTTTTGACCATTAGGATAAACATGAAGTGATATATGGGGAGGAATTATTTTCTCATGTATAAAGAAAAGCACTACAACATTAGGGTCGAGTAACAACCCATCACAACTTACAAGGATGTTGGGAATGAACACACAACTGAAGGGACAAATGTGTGTGTCACCTAACATGGGCCCATGTGATGTCCTGGTACATATGCAATTTTTATAGGCAGTGACATTTTTTATTAATTTAACATATGGGGTTTTATATGAAGAATAACTGATGATTTATCTTAGAAGAATATAAGATAAAATGGTTCAAATCCATGGGTTTCAGAGGTAGTCTAGAAATGTTTGATGAATTTTATTTATAGTTATTTTTGGAATAATTTTGATCGAACTATGGGGATTAATATTTAATTTTAAATATTAGTGTATAATATGAAGATTTATTCATTTTTGTAAATATATTACCATGTCCTAACCATTTTTTTGGTTACTGTTTAATGATAGATAGAATTGTTTTCCCATTTTAGGGTTACATGGTCCTTAAATTTTTATTTTATTGGTTAAGTAATTAAACATTCATATGGAATACCCATAATTTTGAAAAATTTATGACATTTATATTGGATTTAGTTAAACTATTTAATTATACTTTTCTTCTATTTTTATATACATATTCAGTTAATATAGATGGTAAGACAATTCCTTAACCCTAGGAAAATGATCCTAAAAAACATTTATCATAGTAACTTCATTTTTGATTAACCAATAAAATTTTAAATCATCATAGATTTATAGGGTTTTAGATACATAACTTTCCAAGGATTATTCATATTTTTTTATCAATGACCTCTATCATTCCATATTATTATTTAATATTTTCATCCATTCCCACTAATTTTATCCTATTTAGAAACATAGTTTAGTGTTATTCTATATTATTTTTTTCTAAATTTTCTATATTATTAATAGAATGATTTAATATACCTTTTTAGGATGATGTTTTACAATAGATTTACTTTTAAATTCCAATATTTTTATTTCCATTATAATATTCAAATTCTGAGGACACAATTTATTTATGGGGTAGTAGAGGATGTAACACAGTGAGATTTTAAAAAAAGAAAATTATATTTGATAGTATAAAATACCTTAAACTATCAGTTTATCTGGTGTTACTTTCAAAAATATATTTATCTTGCATTACATTCAACCCCATGATTTTTTTGTCTGATGAAGTATTCATCACACAACACTTAACTGAAACGACCCATGATATATGTTAACATTATAACCTAGTAATTAATTTGGTGGGTAAGAATAGTATTAACTAATTTATGAAATATATATATATATATATATATCTCATTCAATATAAACTATTTATAATTTTTACTTTACAATCAATCAATTTTTAATAAAGTGTTTTTTTCTTCGTAAATTAGTTCCTTACAAAAAAAATTTTATTTCATTCCATGAAAAAATATGATAATATTTTTTTAACTTTTCAAAAAATTATTAGATATAATTATTTCCATTTTGGAATCATAATTTAAAATTTTTTTAGGTGTTCAATTTTTGGATTTCATTGAAAATATTGATTTTTTATTGAATATTAGAAAATATCATTTTCTTTAAGACCTTTATTTTAAATAAATTAATTATTTCCAAATTACCAAAATATTTTGAATATTTTATGATGAAACCAATGTATTATTATGTTATATTAAATTACATTTGAATTTGATTTATAATAATTTTATATATAAGTTTGTTTTTTTTGTTTAAAATGGGTTTTTATCAAAACCATTTCATAATGTATAATGTAACTCATTTTTAATTAAATAAATTAAATCCTAAAATAAATTTCATAAAATGATATTTTTTCATTATTTATATTTATATATTAATTTAGTTAGATTCAATTATTATTATTAGTCGTTGTGTTAACATATAATTATCTTTTTCAAAAAAACATTATTCTTAAAAACATGTTATCTTGTCACCATTGTGGGATTAATATTAAATTTAAATTAACTAATTGTGTAGATTTAATTTGTAAAAAATGATTAAATATCTGTAATCATAATGATTTATAATATGCTGTAAGGCCAAATTAATTTTTTAAAAAGTTTAATATTATTTTAATCTAAAATTAATTACGACGATTAAGGTAAACAAATGAGTTTATTGTGGTATTAAACATTAATCATAAGAGAAAAATGAACTAGAGAATTGTATAAGAAAATTGGACTGACATTTTTTAGGCCTAATTAACGTATTATATTTTATTATGAGTTTCTAAAAATGTATATCCTAAAAGTGACACATATTATAAGTTAAATTAAGAAAACTACAAAAAAACATTTTTTTTTTCTTTTAATTTCTATAACGACATTAGAATGGGGAAAAATAACATATGTTTATATATATATTTATATCCTTTAAAAATAAATAATATTTTGTATCATGGTTTTTTCTATTTAAACTATATAAATGAAATAATTACTAAAAATTCATATGATTTATCAGTATAGTAATTAATCAGATAACAATTAACTAAAAGAAATGAAACTAAGATTATTTAAAATGATGTAAATTGAATGAATTATTATTTTAAGTAACATTTAAGTTGAAAAAATAATGTTAAATAGGTGTTAAATTAATTTATTATAATTCCATATTACTGTTAATATTTTTTAAATTTAAATTAAATAAATAATATCAAAATTGACATTATTGTTATTTTATAATATATTAAACATTATTAAATGAATTGAAATTACTAAAACTCAGATCATCTACCAAGTAATTTTTAAATGAAAATAAATATAAAATATGGCCCATTCATGTACCAATTTTTCTTTTATAATTATCATATTGATATCTAATTAGTATAAACATTTTTGGAACAGTTATGGTTAAAGAAGTGTTTTTGTGTGTTAAATGCCCTTATTATAAATTTAATTTCCAACACACATGGGTTTTTTATTTGATATTTTGTATTTAAAACTTATATAAAGTATGTATAAATTATCTAATAATTCTAAATTCAATTTAATATTATGCGGTAAATTAACATGTATATAAATCTAGACACCTTAATGAGAAAAATTAAAAAAATGAAACATAGGAGTTAATGAACAACATGTTCAAAACATTAGTTTTATGGTGTGTTGTATTTTTTTATCAACCATTTAATCCCTCACCAAATTTAATTATAATTTTTTTTATCCAATTTAGGAAATCTTTGACCTCTTAATTGTGAATAAGTTTTAGTATTTACATGTATGCCACTCCACCTCAACAATAAATGGGAACTGAAACGCCTCACATCTTCACACATCTCCAGATATATTCACCATACTTACTCTATAAAAATTACATAAAAATTTCTATCATATATCTTATATTCACCGTTCATCAAAAAATTTCTATCATACTCTATAAAAATGAGATAAAAATTTCTATCAAAAATATTCACCAAACATACTCTATAAAAATGATATAAAATTTTTTATCATCTCCAAAAATATTCACCATTCATCAACAATATTTTTTTATTTTATTCTCTACCATTTTTAATTATTATCATAAATTCATTATATATTAATATACGTATCCTAAATATATTGATATATTTTTGTATTATGGTTAATAGAGACAACAACATAAAATTCCATCAAATGGGTTACAAAAGCATCGTTTGTGAGTACTTTAAATGACCACGTCGTGAACCGATGTCACTCCTTTTACCATTTCCACCTCTAATGGTTGGATTAATGATGGATAAATATTTTATATATGATATTGAGAAAATATTTATACCTAGGGATTCATTATATAGCATATACCATTTTTATATTCTATACTGTAGAGAACACAATAACATCGCTCAAGTGTAAGGCAGACTATCTCCCCACGATGTGTTTTCCCTAACAAATAAAATGTAAGTTAATAAGGGTAAATATAATGAATTTAAATCATAAAAAAGAAATAATTATGATATTCATTCCATTTTTATCTTTATATAAATAAAATGTATTTTTTTATTATTACATTTTTTCACACTAAAAAAGTGATAAGGCCTTCATTGATATGTGGACTACCACCTCCTTAAATCAACATGATTCCTCTTACAACGCAAAATTGATATATATATGTAAATATAATTAATTATATTTGTATTTATGATAAAATTATCAATCATTAATGGTAGAATGTTTTTTACCTTATATCTATAATTATCATTGAAAAATTGAAAGGTTACTCAGGAGTACATATGGCATATATTCACCATGATATTTATGTTAGTTTATTTTTCATAATTATATTTCATGATATATTTTAAAATTATAATTTATGTATAAATATAATAAATATAATAATTATTTAATTATTTAATTTATATATTTCAATAATAAACTTTATAACCATATTCAATATACCAATTAATTTATGACACATAAGTCAAATATGTTCAAAACATCTTACATAAAAATAATTAATTATATAATAATATATAACATCTTTATTATTTATATAAAATTAATTTTAAATATTTAAAATTTCCAAAATGAATTTAATAATTAACATAACTTTATTTTTATGGGTTATAATGAACAAGCGTGGCGAATAAGACTCAATGCAAGAGTTATTCTCCTCTCACTTTTATTTCTGTGAGATACATGCCATATTTGCCTCTTATTTTTGTTGGGCGGCGTATATAATTTCATTGAATGTATTGTATGACTAAAATAAGAAAAATTATGGGTATTTAGATTTCCATTTGAGATTATATATTTCATGGGGTTTATAGTTTCAATGTTACCAAAGTGGTTAAGGAGTGTTTGTCTCAATTATCCTTCATTGATACATTTGTCATGTTATACAACCATCTTCTATTATAAAGTATATATACTACACCATTTATATGATATATCATTTATATAATTATATTAATGATAATATATATTTCTTTTCATTTTTTGTATCATGAATATTATAATTCAATGTTAGCAAATTGGTTATAGTCTTTTGTTACAATCTCATTGTTTATCAAGATTGTGTAAGAATATGTATTCAATGTTAGAATTTTATAATTCACATAACATATATGATCCTATATTTATAAATTATATTATCTAAAAAATTTTAAAAAAATTCAACTCTTTAGTAATTAAAATTTTTTAATTTTTTTTAAAACATGACTCTATTTATCGATTCAGTAGGAATAGTTTTCTTCGATGAAAAAAATTTCTTCTAAAAATTACTTCCATGATTCTTGAAAATGTATTTCTCAAATCCAGAAGGGAATTTTCCAAAAAAGTGTTGTAAAATATTTTTAAAATATTCCTTTAAATTATTTTATGTTTACATTCAAAGAAAATGTTTTTCAAACTATTTTACGTTTTAAAATGTGATTTTCAATATGAAAATTATTATTTCCTAAAATATGATGTTAATAAAATTTTAAAGGTATTTACATTCATTAACATAAAAATCCTTGATTTAATTATTCTCTAATGGAGATATTTTTTAATGATACCATCCTCATTATTTCTATATATTCATTTTTATTGTTTCAAATATATTTTTATGTAATCTGTTTCTTTTCCATGTGTTAACCACATTTTGAAGAGAATATTTTGGAACGTTTTTCCTTTATACAAGTAAATCTCCTTCCAAATGGAATTAATGATGTTTCAATGAGTTATTATTAATAAAATTTCTATATTTTGTATTCATTATTTTTTTATGGGATATTATTAATTATGGGTCCAACTAGATATTTTTGGGTGAGAATTAGTAGCTTATATAATGGGTGGTCCCAAATAGTGATGGGTGGTCCTATTATTGCATATACGATTGGTACTCCCAGATAACACTCCAATAAATTGGGAAATTGTTATTTTCTATGGAAAATTATATTCAAAAATTGGACATATGGTTAGCCTGATTTTTAGGGGTCCTATATAGGTTATATAAGATGGTTTTACTATATACCAATATGTTTACCTATGTTTTAAATGGGTATCTAATATTTCATTGGATTAAGATTGATATGTCATGGAACATGATTATTGATTCATATGATGTTTTCCTTTCATAATTTTTTATTAATGGTTTATATGTTTTATGATCTAGGAAATTATTGGTATGTATATTTGAATGTCACCCTCAAAAACATTGATTATATCATAATACCCTTATGTTATTCTTATTATCACTAATGAAATTCACTATTAATGCTTATGTTTTACCTTATTGGTTATTTATCTCAAACCTCTTATATTTCACTTTCCCTACGTTATAAATAAATATGTTGAATGAATTATTTTTAGATGGTTTTTCATAAGGATGATGATGATGATTTATTAATGGGAAAAATAAATCCTTGGTTAAGTGAGAGAAATGGCCATTTAGAATAACGTTAATAATTTATGTAGGAGTTTTCCAAAATATCTAAAATTATAAACATAAATTGTCTTATATGATTTATTTTATCCAATTTTTGTTATTTATTTTTTACAGATTGGATAGAAAATAATGGGCCATGTTTACTAAATTATAATAAAAAAATATAAATATAATGATTTGAGCACTGAATCCAGAAGTGAGGGTTCTGGGCATTTATAGAACATCCATCATATATTAGCAATATGTTTAAGGTAAATAGGAAAATCTTTTTATACTTTCAATTTATTTTCATTAATTGTGAGTGGAATGGGGATCTTAGTTTATAATATTTAAATTTTTATTTAATACTAATAATTTCAATGCATTAAACAATTCTAAGGATTTTGATGTTCCCATTTTCATGTGTTGTGTTTGTTTGCAATAGGTCATGTTAATATTTCTATTGCCAATGAGAATAATGAATTGGGTGATTGATTTAGAATCCAATAATTTTAAAATGACTGGGGGATGTATTAAATGATATATGAGAAAATATTTAGATTTTTGTTACACTCAATATTCAAAGGATGTTTCATATATTGAAAATGGTATTTGGAATATTTTTTTCTCTTTTTGGAATCCCTGTGTATTGGATGAATGATAAATTTAGAACTCATAAAATATAAAACTTCTAATTTTTTTTAAAAATTGTCTATACTATAGTCTTGAAGAGTGAAAATCAGGTTGTCTTGTAATACCTTGGATGTTATAATGTATGGTATTAAATAAATTTCAATTGGGGGGATAGAAGGGTCATGATGTTATAAGATCCCAACATAGATTTTTATTTAATATGAATATCTAAAGAATTATTAAATAATACTTAAATGATACATTATTTATGTTGAAGTTAGATCTACGATATATATTAGTCATGTTTTTTGAATACAATCAAATTTGACAATATATTTTAATATGATACTTGGGATTTGAAGGAATTTTCATTGGAATTGTTCTCTTAAATTTAAAATGAATTTTATTTTTTCCCAATTAATTTTTATGTTATTCTTATGTATTGAGACAATTTCTAGTACCCATAGATTTATGTTCTAGAATGAATAATTTTTTGGGTGAATCTAACAATTTGATGAAGGCATGGATGCCTAATAATGGAACCCTGATCTATATAAACATAATTTGGTGTTACCTAATAATTAATCATTATTCACATGAGAATCATCAAGTGCCTTTTTAAACCTCTTCATAAATTTTATATCTATCCACCTGATCTATATAACTATGAAATCCACTGCATAAGCATAAAACACTGATGGTTTAAAGGATGATGTATTCAATATAAATGAATCTAATCTACATAAAATTTAACTTTATCTATATACATATAGTTTTTAATATATATATTCATCACATGTGAAGGTATTATTCTACACATGAATCGTCTATTAGTCTTCATAAGTATGATTCCAGTGATAAATTTTATAATTCTATTGTATAAATTATTTACATGTATAGAATTCATATTCATAAGAAAAAATTAATTTGGATTATTTTTTTAATGTTTTGGATCAATTTTAATATCATAAACTCTCAATTGAATGTGTGATTATAGATTTAAAATCGAGGAGATGGTAATCCGCATTCTGGGATAATATGATTGCATGAAGAATAAAATTTTAAATATTTTACATTTTTATTAAATGGGGAAGTTACTGAATAATGTGTAAAAATATATGATTTGGTTGTCTATTATTTTCCATTATTGAAATATTATATCATAATTGGTTTTAATTCTTATTTATTGAGAAATAAAATATTAATAACAATAGGAATCTACAAGAATAAAAGTTCTCATAATGATAACGTTCAATGTTTAATCAAATATAGGGATAAATATTATGATCCATGTAGTGATATTCAACGTATTAAATGCCACAAAAAATTGATGTGATCCATGTGGGATTGATTATGATAAATAAGAATGAATATCAATCATATTACTGCTTTATATATTCAACTAATTCAATAGATAAAATTTTAAAGTAATAATTTTTAATATAATTTATATTTTCATTAGAATATGAATGTGTGTTGATTTTGTGTTCTAAATTTCACAATGAATACTATTATTCATTCTGGGAATGAGTTTGATGAGATTTTCTAGGTTTTATAAAGAGACTGATGATATTTCTTCTAATTTTTTCAATGACTAATTATTATTTCTTTTAGTGAGTTGAAGAAGATGATATTGAGTTTGATGAGTGAGATATAGAAGATTAGTATTTATTGTAAGGTCCCAGAAATCCTGTGGAATTATTTGTAATACTTGGGATTTTTACAAGTTCGCGAAAATTTATGGTGCTTGATTCCGTGGACCGATGTGCCCGGAATCAATTTTTGATGTTTTTTCGTGTACATTCAGTAAACGTATGAGGGATTTTTATAACTTTTGAACTGGTTCTCATAATAGAAATCTGAGCGCATCGTTCAACTCACAATGCAGGCATTCGCTTAAGGAGACTTTTACCTCGACGACAGTTGGTCGAGAATAAAAGTTAGTTTTTGGGTTTTCATAAAAAATAATAAAATAAAGTGAGCTACAATTTATGTTATTTGGGCCGCCATGTGGGTGACTGGTGGTTGAAATCTCCTCTTGGTAGATGGAGGTGGTACCACCACACCTTAACCTCCCATGAGAGGTTATAGTGGTGGGGCCCACACGAACATAACCTCCGATGAGAGGTTACGTCATGGGGACCACCTGAACCTAACCTCCCGCGATAGTTTACGTCATGGGGACCACACGGGGCTAAACCCACTATTGACAGAGGAGGATATAACCTCTCAACTCTCCCTCCTTAATTAGGGAGAGCCTCTTCACCTCCCCTAATTAATCCTTTATACCAAATCTCATGGATTAATTAAGGGGAGATGTGTAATTAATTATATTTTTTGAATTATTGTGCCAAAAAATAATAGACAAACTCATTCTTCTATTATTTTCACTTGTTATTTGGGTGGAAGTTGGGAAAGAGGATTATTGGGAGAAGAGAGAATTCTCCCCATGAAGAATGAAGAACAAGTTCTTCCAACGAAGAACACCAGTGACGATCCATCTCCGAATTCTTCCCCAGACACCTGCCGATGTGGAGCATCTTCCACAAGCCGACGCATCCCGGGATTTGAAGTGTGAGTGGTGGACACGACGAATGAAGATTCAACTTCGTCTTCTTCCCGTGACTTCACCAACAACGGAAGACGATTAAAGGTAGGGGTTTATTACTTGAAGATATTATTCTTTTTCTTATCTTATCCAAATGGTTAGAAATGAATTGTTTGTGGATATGTTAATGTTAATATATTTTACTTGATGAGCTAAGTGATACATCCCAAAATGAGGAGGGTTCGGGCCAAACTAACATGGCCCAACTCCCTCCGACAATGTCTTTTGTGATGTATCCTCGGCATGGAGATGAGGCGACGAGATGAGGAAGGCAATGAAAACAATGGTCGTGCTTCCCGCGGCCTCCACAACTTGCACCATCGTTCTGTGCACCCCAACCAAACCTCCACCAAACCCCGCTGGCCTGCCCAGCACCATACCGGCCTTCTCGCACACCATGTGGCCTGCCTGTGCCCCGTGAGGCCTGCCTGTGGCACACCGGCCTCCCTGCGGCATGCCAGGCACCACACCGGCCTTCTTGCGCCCTACGTGCCCTGCCTGTGGCTGGCCCGGTGCCATTCTGGGCTGTCCACACCCCGCGCACCATGCCCACGGCCAGGCCGACGCCATGCCTGCCTACCCGTGCCCTGTGTGTCTTGCCCGCAGCCTGCCCGACACCCCACCGATCTTCCCAGGCCCCCACTCGGCCTTCCCGGCCACGCCCTGGTTCCCGGCATCGCAGGCCTTTCCACCCGAGTCCCACCCCATGTGTCGGACCCAGCCTCTGGACCAAGCCGCATACGCGGCGACCTCCGAGCCGAACCTCCCTCGCAGTCCTCTGGGCCAGGCCCAGCAGACCGGGCCAAACATGTTGGTCTGCCCCACCCATCCTCATGACTCGTACCTTGACTACCTCAAGACTACTTGCTTTATGCTAGGATGTAAACTGTGCATCGCGATCGGATATAATAGAAGAAGGTTCCCAATGTAGCCGCACAATCTCAAGCACAGTGAGGCGTCCCAAGCTCTCTACTAAACCTAGATCTCAGATCGGAAGGATGTGGGGCGACATGGTGAGTTGGTCGACAAACACCCAAATTTAGTCGTGACCCCTCGATTTACATAGAAGTCTTATCACGAATTCCATGGATATCCCATCCCACATCCACAATGGGACCTCTAAAGGCTGAACCAAGCCTGCTGGTACATGCTGCTCTGCCGTCATTTGCTAAAAAGTGAGGCATAGAGAGACAAAATCTACAACTGTCTTCTTCATACATGGCCACCAGTGCTATCATCGAAGGTCCTGGTACATATTCGCCACTTCTAGATGTAAAGCTAGATCAGATATGTGGAACTCCCTCAACACTTCCTCCTGAAGTGACACTGGTACCATGGTATGTTCTCTGAAGAGGATGTCATGCTCCCCACCTTCAAAAAATCCATCAGGTGCCTGCCATGTGGATATCTGAGCATGTCGCATCTCGGAGTCAGCGTCTCACAGTCAGCGTCTCCACGTTACGCCTCCATGACTTGCTAAAGAAGTGGGGTACTGATTTTATGAGACTATAGACAGGCTGCACCGTCTCTATCTACAATGGATACCTATATAGAAGCTAGCTGCTCTATCTCCTCACCTTGTAGCTGTATACCAGTTCTTCTACTTAGTGCATCTGCAACATCGTTCCCCTTCCCTAGAGTATAGAATATCTCTAAATCATAGTACTCGAGGAACTCAAGCCAACGTCATTGTCTCAGGTCTAGGTCATTCTAAGAGAAGATCTACCTGAGACTCTATTGATCAGAGTACATGGTAAAACGCTTTCCCATCAGATAGTGTCCCTACATTTTAAAGAAGAAGACCAATGCTGATAACTCCAGGTCATGGGTACTGTAGTTCTACTCATGTTGTCTCAGCTTCCAAGAACCTTACGCAATCACTGCTCGCTCCTGCATTAGGACACACCCGAGTCAGGTCCCTGATGTGTCACAGTAGACTACATACCCTATGACTTACTCTGGAAGCCTCGTGATGGGGGTAGTAGTCATCCTCTACCACATCTTTTAAATGATTTGGTGGCATCTCTCTGACCACAAGAAGGGTATCCCCTTCTTCGTCCAGGATGATAGTGGTTTTGTAACTCAGTAGAAGTCTAGAACGAATCTCTGGTAGTAACCAGCCAAACCAAGGAAACTAGGAACTTCTGTCACACTCCTGGGTGGCTCCCAAGCAAGTACCGCCTAAATCATCGCTAGATCCACTACAACTCTAGCCTCCAAGATGACATGACCCAGAAAATGAACATCTCGGATCTAGAACTAGCACTTCGAGAGATTACCATAAAGATAGTGCTCTAAGAGTGTGTCAAGTACTACCCACAAATGGTTGGCATGCTCCTCCTCAGTAGTCAATAATATTAGAATGTCATTAATGATGAATACAACAAAGTGATCTAGGTAAGGCTTGGAGATCGTGTTCAGGAGTCCCATGAACACTGCTGGTGCATTTAGTACACCGAAGGGAATAACCATGAACTCATAGTGGTTGTACCGACACTTGAAATTAGCCTTCTTCACATCCTCATCTCTAACTCTGAGCTGGTGATAGCCTGATCTAACGTTTATCTTCAAGAACCTCCATGCTCCCTTCAGCTGATCAAATAGGCCATCAATACTCGGGAGTGGATACTTGTTCTTCATGGTCACCTAGTTCAGGCGATGGCAGTCAACACAAAGACTCATGCTCCCATCCGCCTTCTTGGTAAACAAAATCGGGGTTGCCCAGGGAGAAACATTGGGCTTGATAAATTCCTTCCCTAGTAAGTCATCTAGTTGTTCCAGCAGCTCACGAAGCTCAGCGGGAGCCATATGATATGCTGGTGTAGATATCGATGTCGTCCCGGGATATATGTCAATGTAGAAATCCACCTCTCTATGATTAAGTAAGCCTGGGAAATCATTAGGGAAAACATTCACGTATTGGTCCACCACTGTTGGAAGAATCGGACTCTCCACATCAACTACTCTGAGGGAAAGGAAGGCCAACTGATGAGTGATCGGCTGCACCCTCCTTCGTGTAAGTCTTTCATGTGCTGTAAAGGCTCCCTTCTCACTGGTGAAGGTGAACTTGGTCCCATTCGTGCGGAAAAACCACACTTTGCTCCTAATACAGTCGATCTGAGCATAGACTCTAGATAACTAGTCCATACCCAAGATGACGTTGTATGGCATCGACGCCACTACAAGGAGATCCTAGCTGAAGCTCTTGCCTCATCATGTAATCTCACACTACCGACACATGTGTGTAATCATTGAGTCTGCTCTTATAAGAATCTCTAGCTGTAAGGACCGAGCCATCAACTCTGTCGAAATCTATGAGCGTCGAACGAGGGCAGTGGGAATGAATGAGTAACTGGAACCTGTGTCTATAAGAAATATATCTATGGTAGAGTAGACACAGATAGTACCTTGAATCATCTCTAGAGTTCCATTATCGTAAGCCTCAGCTTCTTGGAGCTGAGCTCTCCCCTATCCACCTGCTCCCTGCGGTCGGGGTGTACCTCCCGGTGGTGGTGGTGGTAACACCTCAAATCATCGCCCACCACCTACTCTAGGACCAACTCCTCTGCCAAGTCTTCCTACTCCCTGTAGACCGCCTCGATTGAATATATATCTCTGCCTGGAAGGTCCATCGACTGTCTACTGATAATCTGTAAGGTGGGTCAGATAGTCATGTGCCATGTGACCATGCCTGCCACATGAGTAACATTGTCCAGTCATTGCATGTTTGGCTCTCTCTCCACTCTGGGTGCCTCACACAACCGATTTTGAGTCATTCGGTTGTCCACCTATAGGTTTGGTCCTCTTCGACCTCTACGACATTTGTCTACTACAAGCTACTAAAGACTCCACTGCATGTCAACTAATGGTGGGTCTCACTGCTGGAGACTACTAAGAAAGTAAACACTCTACTAAGAGGGCTCACTCCAACACCCCTATCTACATTGGGATATTTAGGGAGATCATTGAATCCCTGATCTCTCACGTGAGTCCCTGCTCAAAGGTCTGGGCCCTGAAGAATGGGTTTTGTACCATAACAGTGGAGTAGCACAAGAGGTCTATGAACCTCACTGAGTACTGAGCTATAGTCATACTACCCTGATACAGATGAAGTAGCTCTTGTATATGCACTACGCCGAGAGTGGATGGGACAAACTCCGCCTGAAACAGGCTCTCAAAGTCTTCCTAGAGTAGTGTCGCCTTATAATGCACCTAGAGCATTAGGCTCAACCATCTTCCTGCTGTAGCTTGAATGAGACTCGTGTCAATGATCAACATGAAGTTAGCTGGTGTCCTTACCATTCTGAAGACTCATACCATAGCCTCTATCCAATCCACATCTGTCGACGAGTTTTTCTCTCCCCTGAACCTAGGAAGCCTCTGGCGCTGAAACTCGTGGAACATGATCAAGTGGCATGCATCATCTACTGTTGGGGTTGGTGTCATCGGTGGCCCAATGAGAACTGGTACCTCTGGTTCTTCCGATGTTACCTCTACTCGAAGAGGGCCCTATATCGAGGCATCATCGCTCGGTGTTCTATCTTTATGCACAACTCTCAAGGCTCTAGCTGGTTGTCCGCGAGGAGGAATCCTGAAAGAAACAGATACGACACAGTCAAAAGATTTATACCTGGTGAGCAGAACTGGATGTTGGTGGTAGACCCACAGTGGGGAGTGCCTCTATGTGATCACGGAAGACACATGATAATTCACAGGAGGAGTACTTCAGCAATCCAAGGTTTGTGGGAAGGGCCTGGTTGTGGTGGCAGGACCACTGTACTCGATAGAGGAAGAGTTCTCCAGCAGTGGTGGTTTCGACAATGTGAATAAAAATACTGGTTGAGCCGAGCCATTAACTCTTGTGTTTACATCATGATTGAGATGGATTACATGATAATATAGGTATATGTATGGGCATATACCTAAGTGAGGCTATATGTTGATTTCATACCTTGTGGTTTATCCTTGTTGGATTTCATGAGACCTTGAGGGTCTTGGGGTCCCTACTGAGTATCGTTATACTCATCCCTACATGAGCTATGCTCATACCTCTTTGTGTTGGTTACAGATGATGGACAGCGCTGACCGAGGCTGAGTGGACCAGGATTGGATGGTACCCTGAGGTGGACCACAAAACATGATGGTACATAGAGGATATGGAAGGACTTGGAGTTATGTGGAGGCTATCTGTTCCTACTGTTCAAATAGGATCTTTGGCGGATGATCCAAGAGCTTCTTTACACCTTTCAGTTGTTTTTTCCCTTTTCAGTTGTACTTGTACATTACAGTTGGGCTTGTATTTCCAGCCCCTTTAATTTTCAGCACTACTTTTGTATACAGTTTTACTTAGTGCTTTGCTTCCACCTTATACTCTATTGTGTGTGTTTATAATTTAATATAGAATTCCTTCCATGTTTTAGGGATTTATGCCTTTGGTTCTAGAAGCCAACCCCTAACCTATGGATGGCGGGTTTGGGGTATTCACGGCATGGGTCCCAAGGACGAGTCGTGAAATTTATGGGATTAATAAATATTTAAATGAAAGAATTATTTTATTATTGGGAAGGATTACTGAATTGTTTTAATTAATTATGAGACAAAGTTTCCAAAATTATAAGGCCTACTAGAACTTTCTGAAATATTGATTTCTTCAGAGACAAAGGGAAAGGGATGTGATAAGTAAATACGACATCACTCTATGGAATTATTTAGAAGAAAAAATTTTAGGGAGGAAAATAATATCTAGGAATATTAAGGACACAACCACATGGAAGCATATTATAATTGAAAATGGATGCTATGGAAAAATCCCACATACATGAAAAATGATAAAATGTGTGAGAGAAAAAATTTCAATGACTGAAAACTAAAGGCCATGAACCTATAAAAACGATATTGAATTATAGAATAATAAATGAAGAATAATAATTATAATAAGGATTCATAAAAAGTTGATTCAGATAAAATTAGTTGTTTATCAATGAAGAATGAGATTCAGATCTTATTATATTATTTAGTTCCTAACAGTGATAATGAATAGAGGAAGTTGAGTGGGAGCCCAGTCTGCCACAATTTTTGATAATTAGAGTTTATATTTTTATTTTATGAGGAGTTTTGGAATTTTTGAGATCATATGATTCAATGTTTTAGTTGATATTTCTATGTGATATGTTGTTTAGAAGATTTATGAAACAAGGAAGGAAAAAATTATTACTATTAGGTATTATAAAAACAAAACAGTTGGAATTAAAAGGAACTATTGTGATAGTAATAAGATATATTTAGTGGCTATATAAGAATATTTTTTTACATTAGTGATATACATCAAGAAAGATAGAGAGACAAAATATGTATATTCATAGTGGGAACTATGGAACCTATGTGACTCTAGGCATGCAATGAAAACATAATGATATTCTATTAATTAAATGTAAAGATGTTTTTTATTTATGTTTAGTTAGAATAAGGAATTTGTATAAATAATTAGACTCTATATAGGTTTGGGAAGCACCAAAAATTATAGTTAGTGACTAATTATAATAGATAATCATTGATTGGGGAGAATAAAAAATAAATGAAAAGGGTATTACTTAGAGTCAATCCTTGTAAAAATATCTTGTGCTCTCTTATCTTTAATTACATTAACTTTTTGTGGAATGTGTTCTTGGTTAAAAAATTAGTTTACCTTTATAATGTATATATATATATTTATATATATATATATATATTCCTTATAAAAATATTAAGTTTATTTTAAATAAAAATATAGTTTCATTACTCTTTTATTTTAAGGATTTATTTAATAGATCAATATAAAAATTATACAATTTTAAATTAATAAAATGAATTTCATTTTTTATTTCATCATTTAAAAATTATTATATGATGAAATTTATAGTATTTTATGGAAGGATTTATTATTCAATGAATTGTTAAAAATAATTATTTTTATTTATAATAGAATTATATTAATAATTTTGTAGAATATAAACTTATATTAAGGATTTTAATTATTCTTTAAGCAGTGTCTATTGATTTTAAATAATCCAATTATGTGTTTTTAAATGAAATTTATTCTTTAATATAGTGTAAAATCATTTTATACTTAAACATAATTATTTTGGAATGCTATTTTCATCATTGTTTTGTTGGTTTGAAATTGAATTAAATTCATCCAATTAGGTTTTTTTATTCCTACAAATTTGATTCCAAATTTTTAATAAAGAGGTAATAATTTGATAAATAGGTTCATTTCAATTATAGAAAATATTAATAACAACCCTTGTAATTTTTTTCACCATGGTAAAAGGGAAAATTCGTAAAATCTAGTAAAAAATTAAGTTACATGGACCATGAATTGACCCGAACAAATATCTTTGATTTCATTTATATATATAGATTATCTATAATCATAAAAACAAAATTCAAATAGATAGCCTTTCATTTTTATTTGGATATGATTTGGACTTTATACCATTTAGGTGTATATAATTCTAAGAATTCACCTGTATTCATTAAGTTATAATATATTTTGAACAATGGTATTAAAAGAGGGTATGTTCAGCTATATGAATTTATTTAAAATATAAATGAATTATTTCCATTAATGTAATTTCTTATAATTTATAGTTAATTAATAAATTCTGTAAATACTTATGAAACAATTAAAAAAAATTCTTTTTCACAAAAAAAAATATTTAAAAAAATATAAATAATGTAATTTGAGTTTTTTAAGGTGTTCCATGATTTTTATAGATAAAGAAAAAATTTAATGAAGTGTGGATGCATTTCTTTTTAAATCTCTTGATGTCTTATAATATTTAAATTTCAAATTAAAATCTTTTTTTACAAAATTGACATTAATTTTTTTAAAATAAATAATATTTTATCAAATGATTCAAAATTCTTAAAAATACCATATTTAACTGGTAAATTACCCTATGGTTTACAATATCAAACATGGTCCATTTATGGTTATTTTTTATTTTATAAATACTATATTAACCACATAATGGTAAAATTTAATGATATCACCATTGTATTCAAATGATTTAGTGAAGAGTAAAAACAAAAAACATATGATTACAAATGGGATCCAGACATGTCAAAATATAATTGTATGAGATAATTTAGAACAATACACTTAATAGAATTTAATTTTATCATGTTGGAGTCATTTTTTTATTAATACTAATTCATAATAATATAATATTTAATGATATTCAAAGAGTTCCCCGCCCATTACATATAATAGAGAATATAATCTTATCATTTGATCATAGATAAATATGAATTTGGTTCAAAAAATACCAACCCTAATACCTTAATTACATACATTCATGCATCCTATACGCTTTTGTATGATGAAAAACCAAACTCTGAGAGATTTTAGTGTTAACCTCAATTGGTTGTCTGATGAAATAGTACTTTTTATGACCGATGATTTTTTCTTACTCCTCTATAAAATATTCCTTAAACATGATGCTATAATAACATAAATGTCTCACATAAAATGATATTGTCCATAAGTATCCCCAATAACATGGTACTATAATAGTTGAGCTTACACTACCATAGCGTTAATAGTGTTTCTAATCCCAATGGGTTGACGACTAGCACCTGAAATCATACATGAGAAAAGATGGACATAATTTTTTTCCAAAAATGTGGAATATAAATGACACTAGTTTTTATGCACAACACTCCAAAAGAAGAAAGTAACAAAAACCAAATATGTATAAAAACACATAGTATTACATCATCAATTTACTAAACAACTAGTACAATAAAATTCAATAAATCCAAAGGAAACAACACCCCATTCCAAAAGGTCCAGAAAATCCACCTTCTCTAAGAAGTGGAATCCAATTTCATGGTAATGGATTATAAATATCTAAAAATCCTCTATGTAAAAGATAAACGCCTTTCTATAAATCCCAGTTCGGTCTGAAAAAGTGATTCGTAATAGATTCTATAATTATAAAAAAACATGCTTTCTATTTAAATATAAAAGGTCCTTGAATAGTATATCCTTAGAATATTCAATTAGGGATGATGACCATGGTTATTATTATGATTTTTTTTACTCTATATTTAATTGATTAATTAATTTTCATAAATTGAGTAAAATCAGTTATATAATTTAATTTATATAATTATTATTTAATCCATGTTTGAAATGTTTTTCATCATTTTAAAATAAGCATTTTATTGAATATTCTAAGGATATATTATTCAAGGAACTTTTATATTTAAATAGAAATAATGTTTTTTTATAATTATAGAATCTATTACGGATCACTTTTTCAGACCGAGCTGGGATTTATAGAAAGGTGTTTATCTTTTACTTAGAGGATTTTTAGATATTTATAATCCATTACCATGAAATTGGATTCCACTTCTAAGAGAAGGTGGATTTTCTGGACCTTTTGGAATGGGGTGTTGTTTCCTTTGGATTGATTAAATTTTATTGTACTAGTTGTTTAGTAAATTGATCATGTAATACTATGTGTTTTTATACATATTTGGTTTTTGTTACTTTCTTCTTTTGGAGTGTTGTGCATAAAAACTAGTATCATTTATATTCCACATTTTTGGAAAAAATTATGTCCATCTTTTCTCATGTATGATTTCAGGTGCTAGTTGTCAACCCATTGGGATCAGACATATGATTCCACTACTCTCTCATTCGTTCCTCCCTCTTCGAAGTCTCTTGTGAATCATAAACTTTCTTACCTATCACTTAGAACAAAGGGACCATCCTTTATTGATGTACAATTTTCCTATAATCAAAAACTTTTTTTGGTTGCTCAGTCATAGATAAATAAAACTCAACATCAAGATCCTCACAGATCAAGACATGAGATTTTTTTGAAAGATACTTCTAAAGTTGCAATACATTGAACACATTGTGTATTGAAATCAAATACAAAATATGTTCCACATGGTAATAAAATAATCAAACCACCAAACAAACTCAAATGTTACTACAAAACAAAGAGCATGATTCCTTTACCTCCCAAGACATTGATGACCCAAATTGGTTGAAACTCTCACGGCCACATGGTCACAAACCAAGAACTATAACAGTCAATGAATAGGATCAACATAGGATTTATATTTTCTATTTTCTATCAAAAATATTAGATGAATCATAAATTTTTTTACCATCATCTATTAGACCAAACACAGTCAAATATCGGAATTATTACTAATATACGACCAAACTGATATTTACATTGTCTTCCATAAAATTACTCAAAAGGATCCATTTTGATAATAGACTACTAACTATTGTAATAATAAAACACTGCCAGTCCAATGCGCACATCCCTATATCAACCAAAATCAAGGACAGATGCATGAAACATCTCCCCAGATATTTGTATAGCTCTTACTATCTGGAAATCCTAATGCGAATTGTATGTCATACTCAAAAAAATGTAATATCTCATCACCTCCTGAATCCCTCTCATTAAATTGGAGTTAAAAACTTGTTCTCTATTAGAGACTATAGATGATATAACTTCTTGAAAATAAAAAATCTCTTTAAAATAGTTACTTATAACCCTTTAACATTGGTTGTATCATTAATGTTTATAATGTGAGCTGATATTTTTAGAGTATTAATCAAAATAAATATTGAATTATTCTATAGAATGGTAGGTGGAAACCCGACAACAAATTAAATTGTAATATAATTTCACATACAGGTTGGCATGGGAAGTGGGTGGAGAAAACATTTCGTTATCTGGTGTAGGGCCTTGACCTTCTAACAAGTATAAAAATAAGAGATTTTTTTGAAATGTCACATATCATACATGGGGACCAAAATCACCTACATAAGTCATATAACTTCTTTTTGGTCATTAGGTTCCCATAACATTAAGAGTTATGGTAATCCCCAATAATTTAATTTTTCTTTAGAAAATGTGTAACGAACTAATTCTGAAATAATATAATACACACTAAAGATAAAAACCTATTAGCAGTGGTCTTCCCACCATAAACTCAATTCTTAATGCCAATGAAGTCATCATCAAGCTACTGCTCTTAAAGAGATATCTTGAGAATAGTGGAATACATCTACTAACTTTAAAAGACAACATTGGACACCTCTTATAAGACTCTTAAATTCAACTGTGAAAAAAAAGAGACATTATATTATGCTTTTAATATGATCCCTTCGTGGAAAGGGTAAGATGTTTCCTACCCAACCCATTAGTAATGACATTACATTTCCCCAAGGTATATGAAATGTTGAAATAAAATGAAAATACAAATTCCACACAACACATATTCTAATGTTTAATAACTTTTTGAGATAAGATAAAACTTGTTATTTTTTTCAGAATACATGGTTAACAATTATCTAAAATGTTAATGATGAAAAATATTAATCACAAGAATCATGGGTATGTGTACATGGTCAGGGGTTAGATTATTCTTCTCTAGTATCCTAATATTTAGAGATCCCTAAAAATTGACATGATGAACATAAATAAGTACAAAACCCAAACCTAAACCTAATGTGTCAAAAAATACCATGATGCCCTACCCATCCTTTGGAAGAGTAAACATTGGCACAAAATTCAAAAGGGATTTCATCCAAAAAAAATAACTTTAACAATTGTATTCCCAAGAAAAAACCAACCCCATATAAGTGAGAGAATACATAACAGAAGTCAACATAGAAAAATCCATTATAGTTGAGTGATAATACCCTCTTAAACAAAAATAATATGAGATTATCAAAAAAAATATGTTACACTTATGATATAAATTATATCACCTTCTAAGGATCAACTAATATATGTTGTTTTGATACCATGTCCCCCATGAATGTCACTTCCCATATCAGAAAAATACATTTTGATAGCATGTCATATTGTAAGTGATTTATAAATATTTCCATAGATTCTCATGGATGAAACACATGATCCTATTTAGAAAAAGAGTATACCAAGAAATCATCAATAAATACCATCATGAATGTATCAAGATACTCATGGGGGATCCTATACATTATAACTATATATACAATATAAGGATTGGTTATACAAAATTGAACGAAAATATATTCACATTAGCCATACATTCTATGTAAGGAGGTTTTTTCAAAGTCATACTACTTTGTCCCAACTATTAAAAACTAGATCAAAATCAATCTTCAAAAACCAATACCTCTCTTTAAACTAGTTAAAAACATCATAAATCCTTGGAAATGTATACTAATTTTTTAACATTAGTTGGTTTAGATTCCAATAATAAATACAGTGGTGATGTTTTCCATCATCTTTGATAGAAAATATAATAGGTTCCACCGATGGTGACACACTCTTGCATACAAATCCTTTCTTTAGTAGATAATCCAAATAAGTATTTAAATCCTCCATTTTAGATAGTTCCATGTAGTAGGGAGTAATACATAATGGCTAAGTACTAGGAAATAAATCAATAGAGAATTCTACCTCTATTATCATCAGAAAATAGGGAAATCATAAGGAATCATGTTGGGAAACATGATGAAAATAGTCGGGTGGTCATCCCTCAATGATTACATTTGTATATAAAAATAGAACACTGATTTTACATTCTAAACATTTGGATAATAGGATTCATTTATACTCATTCTTGGGAACTATTCACCTAAAAATATATAACACACCCTATCAGGAATGGAAAAGGAGACTTGTCAAATATAGAAGTAATTTTGTGATTTATTATCAATAATCTAATGCATCATGCAATTTATGTTAAGAGGTTTCATGATGAGAACCAAAATATCCCAATTAATATAAATATATATGATGAATAAAAATCATAAATAGAAAAAATTATACCCTTAAATCTTTTCATTATTAGGGGAGTAGTAATATACATAACATAAAGTATATGTTATATGGGATGACTTATCAGGTTTACAATATGAGTTAAAAAAATGTGCTAAATGCACTAGAAAAAGAATAATAAAGTTACAAAATATGAACCTATAGTGATGGTACATGTCTTACTTGCTGGACCCATATTTTATTCCTCTAAAGACTCTTCCACTTCCTTTTGAAGCTTCATTTCGGATGCATGTAGCAAGAAAACCATTGTTTTTGAAGTATCAAATTTCACCATTTAAATTTTATGTGCTACCGATACCATGACAATATGTGGGGAATAATATAGAGAATATAATTTAAACAATTGACCTAATTTTCTACATGAATTTTATAACTTGGTTTCCTTATTAAAAATTTGTTTCGAATTCTGAGGCTTGTTACACTATGAAGAAGTCAATGTCCCTCTTCTAGGACATGTCGGAGTTCAAGAAGAACCCAAAAAACATGATCCACCCAAGACTCACAATGCTTCCTAATTCCATTAATGTAACTTATAGAACTATTATTAGGAGAAAATGATTCTCCAATAAACCATGGCATACCTTCTAGGTCATGCTCATCCATCAATACCATATCTAGAATGTAAAAATAAAAACAGACCTTTATCATGAAAACATGATAATAAATATCAGGTTAAAACCCCTCTTAAAACATTTAGACATCACCTTATAGTTTTATACAATCTCAGGTGTAAATTACACAATCATTCCCATGTGGTTTACTAACTTTCTCACAGTCATGTCATCCTATTCATGTTTGAAAAACTATATAGCCTTAGGATTTACCATAGAATCTGGATACAACTAATTAGTGAAAACTACCATGATGTCCTTCAACTCTAAACTATCATAATTCATTTTTAATTACCACCTAATCCCACCATATCTTTCTAGGTCCCCAATCAAGAAGTTCGAACACCCCACTATAATCAAATTAGGCATTTCAATGAAATAAAATAGAATATTTATTATACTCTACAAATCCTAAACCTCTTGGAGATCATTAGAGCCTTGGAACACTGTTTAAATTGGGATAAGTTAATCTTGATTATGAAATCGGGATTCATCCCTCCGTGGATCAAGAAATAGAGCTTGAATGTGAACATGTGAGGTTTCTTATTCTAGTGCATTGATTTCATGCAAAATAATACCAAAAATGTTGTTTCAATGGGTGGATCCAATCATTGCAGTTCAACAGATGCTTCTTCATGTGACCTATTCCATCATTATTTTTAGAGCCATTATTTTATACAACATCAGAAATCAAAAATAAAGATGTTAGAGGATTACTTTTGTCAAAACTCAAGAAAGAGAAATGAGAAAATTATTCCCATAAAATAATATGTAATTATTTTTATTTCAACATATCAAAATAAAAATAATTTAAAATACTATAAAAAGAATAATTATTCCTCATTAAACCTTTCCAAAACTACCCACGGTGACTTAAGGCTTATTTATTAAGAGACATTTCAACACACATGTAACAACTTTCTATATCCTAAAAAGACATCAAAATATTCAAACAAACATCAATGAAATATTACCATCATCCACCTCTAATTCCACTTTGTCATTAAGGATCTCATATACCCTGTTACTATGATACCTAAACCAGAATTGATATATCTTATACAAAATTTTTGGTGCTCATATATTGGATACTAGCTCTATGAATCATTCATGATAAAATATGGAATGAATTTTCCACAGAACTGAATAATAGAAAAGATAAAGGTAAGTATGATCAACATAGAAAAATATAATTTACTAGAAAAAAAATAGTATAACCAAACCCAAATTACTACGCCATCAAATTAATCAAAATCTAGAAATATAAAATTGTAACATCCCATAGGAATAATCACTCCATGCCTAAGGTATCAAGAACATCTACCTCCTATAAGAGGTTATTTACCTTTTCTTGGATGTGGCATAATAAAATCTCCAAATGCCTGAATTTAGATTTAGGGTGTGATCGATAAAGCTCAATCAGGTCTCACCATGTGTTTCTTTATAGATTCTATAATATCAAAGGAAATCCTTCATTCATTTATAAACATAATAAGATTATTTTCAAAGTATGGAAAACATTTAAAACAAGTATTAAATAAAATATTTATATAAAATAATTTATATAAATCATTTGGTGGGAGTAAAAAGGTTTCTATAATAAATATCATATATAATAAAAAATCATAGAAATAACCAAGGTCATATTACATGAAGTATTATAGTTTTTATCTATAGTATCCTAGCACTTCTCAAATCACTAACCATGGATGATTTATGTACACATAACCCTTAGGACGAGGCAAATAAGACTCATTCACATCCCATCAAGGATAATATATGTTGAAGTTTGATTCTATTTGGTTCATTATCATCAATAAAATTATATGGGATCAATAGTGTAGTTTTATTTTCCCAAATTATCCACTAACTACTAAGGAAAAAACTGTTCCCAATAAATCATTAAAAATATTGAAAATCAAATCATTACAAATAAATCATCATTTATAATCCAATTTCATAATTTTTTATTTAGATATTTCAATTCAATTTCAAAAACAATATATGGTTTTTTCAATATTTCATGCATTTTTAATACCAACCCAGTCAATGTTTTTCAACATTTCAAGTTAATATACTTTTTCAGAAAAAAATTCATATCATTTCATCAATTCTATTTTCTTGCATAATATACACCAAATTCCAATTCCATCCAAAATTGGGGATGTTACCAAAATATATTCCATTTCAAATTCTATCATTAAATAACATCAAATAAATGTTTTATAATTAAATAAAAATACATTTATAATTAATATAGAAAATCAATATTTTTATTACATGGAAAATATCAAATTGAACCACCTACCTATATTCCTAAAGGCAAACAAGCTATGATGACAATGGGAATGCCAACATTTATTAATGGAAAAATAGATCTAGAAATGAAATTTAAAATCACAATCAAAATATATAACGATTCGATCCATCCAATATGTCATTATTAATCAAACTATAATGAATAAGGATGAATTTATTAGGAGATATTAAATGGGAGGGGATCAACATATCAAATATGGATATTATATTGCACAATATTTTTTACTTTCCAATGGAGGATTTTGGAGGAACTAAAATCACTTCTAGATATCCTTCCTTGAAAATTATTTTTTTTGTTTTGAGTGGGGGTAAACAAGGGAATAGGGGGATTGGGATTTAAAAATAATTTTTCAGAATAAATAAAATATTCTCACACAACATCCTGTAGAGGGATGAACATCTTGAAAAAATATTCACCATATCTATGTTTAACCATTATAGGCTACAAAGATTCTCTTATGTGGATAAACGGGTTTTCTACCCGTTCCCCAATCATAAAAACCCTCACTATATGAGGACTCATTGATTAGAGTGTCTAACCGAATAGTTTAAAAAAACCATGCACCACCTATGGGGAACTAGGGGAACACATTTTTCTAGGACAAACTATTTTGTTTACCCAAACACCACATGAATTGTGGATATCCCTTGGGATCCTAAAATTTTCCGAATTTCTCACAAAACATCCTGAAAAAACCCAAACCAGGGAATTATCAAAACATGGCTTTAGGAACAAACAATAAAAATAAAATACATGTTATATATATGTCATTATATTAATGGAATAACATATAACAATATCTAACCACAACCAAATGGGAAAGTAATTAATTGTTCATGTTAACAAAGGACTACCACCTTGAGAACTAAAGAAATTTATTTTTCATGATCAATTCTCATGGATGTTTATTGGCACCAAAATATTGAATGAATAGAAGGGAAGAAAAAGAATCCCCGCACACTGCCTCGTGAAGCTCTGACGCGGAGCTCCCTCGAGCAACGCGGCCGCCGCGAAGCACAGGAGGCGGTAACACTCTATGAACACCCTGATGATTGCGAGCCCATTGTGAAGACCATGAGGCGGTAACGCTCCAAGACCGTCCTGACATTTGCGAGCCCGCCACGAAGACCTTGAGGCGGTACCTCTCCGTGAACGCCCTGATGTTCGTGAGCCCGCCGCGAAACACCCTCCACCCCTTCGCGCCGCGTGAGCTCTGCTTCGTGGCTCCCCTTGCCTATAAATACTGGGCTCCCCCTGAGTCCAGGGGATGGACAATCCGACCTTTCAGCTTCTCAACCCCCGAATCGTGAAGCACCCTTCACCCTGGGAATCATGAGCTCCGCGAGGTATTTTTTCTTTGCGAGATGCCTTCGCCTTGTCTCGTTTTGAGCCCCTCTTCAAAGAGGGATTCCATTGGTGAAGCCTAAGGGAATTCACGAAGGATTGGGATTCCCAAGGGGACCCGGGCAGCTATGGAGCATTTATGCTTCACGAAGCACCCATCTTATACTAGTTATCCAAATGCCAAGGCAGGGTCGTTATACATTGCGAAGAACACTTCTTCACAGCACCTTGCTTCACGAGGCACCTCTGCTTCGCGAGGCAATTCTCTGCGAACTCTATTCCACTTCATGAAGCACCTCCCATCCACACCCCTACCCCATGCTAAGGCCAATGCACTCCACATCGTGAAGCACACCCCTTTTCTTGGAAATTTGTCTTCCCGTGCGACCCTCCAGGGTTGCACGATGTGATTTGTCACATGGACAACACCACTCGTAGCATTGCTTTGCCTAATGCTTCTTCACAAAGGCACGCTAACAGCTATTGCTCTTTTTCATAGCCACGCTAACGTGGACCCCTTAATGGTTCGTTCTGTGACCCCCCTTTACCACGGCCTTACTGGTACCTTCCCTCCCCCAAGGAGTAGAGGGTACTGGTCATGTAAGTCCTAGGGGTGTAGAGTGAACCCACCTCGTCCGAGCTGAAGGATGTTAAACTGCCAAGCACCTCGTCCTCAACATATGATGTTAAACTGGGATCCGACCCCGCGCCTTGCACGCAGGGTCCCCCCATCTCGGACATTCTTTATGTTGCTCGTCTCCACAAAGATGGGATCACCCCCTCCATAGGGGATGATATCCTCCTTATCGGAGTGGCGTATGTCCACGAGAGAAGGGAAACCACCCTGGTGTAATCCCCCGAGACTCTCTTGCGGAAGGTAGCACCCATGCACCTCCGTACTTCCCCACTGCCAAGGCCAGTGGAGGGCGCGATAGGGAACGAGGCACCTTCCATATTTGGTTCCAAATCCCTCTCCCGTTGTGCTTTTCTGCACTTTGGGCCTCCATCCTGGAGTAATTCCCTGCACCATGGGCCACCTAATGCGTAATCCCCTCTTTGCTTCTCACGGAAGCATCCTTCGCAACATGATCGTCAGGTCTCTACTGCCTCTTGTTTCTCACACCGAGCACAACTCACATGGGCTTAGAGTAAGAATCGATCATGGCAATGCCCTCATCCAGCATGACATTAAACTATATGCCCTCGTCCAACATGACATTAAACTCTATGTCCTCATCCAGCATGACGTTAAACTGTATGCCCTCATCCATCATGACGTTAAATTGTATGCCCTCGTCCAGCATGATGTTAAACTGTATGGTCTCGTCCGGCATGACGTTAAATTGTATGCCCCCATCCAACATAATGTTAAATTGCACATCAATTATGAACTACGAGTTCTTTGATCCATGTCATGACATGGTACGTAGGAAGCCTCCATGAGGTTCAAGCCCACCCGTCATTTCTTCACGTCAGGTTCCAACCTCGTCCAGCATGACGTTAAACTGCATTCCAGTCCGACGGCAAGCCATTATGACCAACCCAAACAATGAGGACTTTGATCCATGTCAAGGCACGGTACGTAGGAAGCTTCCCTGAGGTTCAAGACCATCTCCCACCAGACCAAGTTCTTTTCTTCACGTCGGTTCGCCGACACCCACCATTTCCTCCCGAACTACGAGGACTTTGATCCATGTCAAGGCATGGTATGTAGGAAGCCTCCCTGAGGTTCAAGCCCATCTCCCACCAGAACAAGGTTCTTTCTTTATGTCGGTTCACTGACGAAAACCACCACCTGAACTACGAGGTCTTTGATCCATGTCAAGGCATGGTACGTAGGAACCCTCCATGAGGTTCAAGCCCATCACCCGGTCGTTCCGACCCCATTCACGTCGGTTCACCCCCATCCCGCATGACGTTAAACTGTATTCCACATCCCGAACTACGAGGACTTTGATCCATGTCAAGGTATGGTATGTAGGAAGCCTCACGAGGTTCAATCCCACCAATAGTGGACCCTCAAGTTCAACTTCACGTCGGTTCGCTGACGAAGCCCTTTGAACTACAAGGTCTTTGATCCATGTCACGACATGGTATGTAGAAAGCCTCCCAGAGGTTCAAGCCCACCACCTATTGGTCACTAAAACCCTTTTCATGTCAGTTCACCAACACCTAGGAATCCTAGTGTGTAATCCCCACACCATCTAGACCAAGGTCCTCACTCGCATCGGTTCTCCGATACACCATTATGAACTAAGAGTTCTTTGATCCATGTCAAGGAATGGTATGTAGGAATCCTTCACGAGGTTCAAGCCCACCGCCACCTAGACCCCTAGTCCTTCTTCACATCGGCCTTCCGGCGTCCAACCTGAACTACGTGGACTTTGATCAATGTCACCGCATGGTACATAGGAATCCACCATAAAGTTCAATCCCATCACCCGGTCGTTCCGACCACACTCACTTCAGTTCACCCCCATCCCGCATGACGTTAAACTATATTCTACATTCCATTTGAACTACGGTTTCTTTGATCCATGTCGAGGCATGGTAAGTAGGAAGCCTCCAAGAGGTTCAAGCCAATCACCAGTGGACCCCCGGGTTCACCTTCACGTCAGTCTGCTGACGATACCCATCAGGCCAAGTTCCACCTTCACGTCAGTTCACCGGCACCATCCCGAACTATGCAGACTTTGATTCCCTGCCACGGGGATACGTAGGAGGTCTCCTCGAGGCTCAAGACCAACTTCATTGTCTCCCTTGTGATGGTTCCATTTCATCCCCCTCCACTTCATTCATCCATCCTGATTCGTACACAGGACGCCACATCACGGTGAGGTCACGCCACTCCACTCCCCTCCACAGCATCCGAGAAGCTTCCCATGAGCTGACCCCAGTATTGGCATCCCTTCAAGGGGAATTCCTCAATCTGATCCACCCCAGCTAGTGTTCTGATCAGGCTGATCCATCTCCGCTGGATGTTAAACCTATGACATACCCTGCGTTAAACATAGGAAGCTGAGGAAAACCTCAGATACATGCATATGGCATATGATTTCCCGCGCTCGATGTGGGGTGCCTCGGGCTTCCACGCCCTTGAGAAGCCCTATGACAAGGGACAAAAGATAGACACGCCAATTCCCCAGCGTTCAAACACGCTACTGATGCATCGACGTGACTACTCCCCCGACTGAAGGTTGATGCCCTGACTGGACCCTTTGGAATGTCCTCACGGAAGCAGTGTAATTAACCCGCATCCATGGTAACATGGAACTGGGAAGAGTTTCATGAACAACGTATTAAATCTACAAGGGAGACCCGGACAAGGTGTCAAGTTCTGAGGAGGAATCCACGAAAGAAAGAACCAACATCCCATCATCCCGGTTTTGATCAAGGAGAAGACATCCCTGAACAAGGAACGGATGTCGCCCACCTTTGGAAAGCGGGAATGCGGGGAAATAGCAGCGCATCCTCCATAGACGGATGCGCGCGCCCCGACGAAAGTGTCGGAAAAAGAAATGGTGAAACCGACGTGAAGTTCTTCTACTCAATGTGGAGATTAGTAGCATTCAAGACACCAGTAGATTGACATGTCACCGGATCCAGATATCCGGCGCCGGGTCCCGCCAAGCAAATAGTGGGCCTGGCGTGAAACTCACTAGAATTTGGGGTAGTAGAACATGGGACAATCCATTCTGCAATGTGTTGGCGTGGATCCTTCTTACCGACCACGGAGGATGGAATGACACTGGGGAACTGGTTGTCAATCCTTTTTTTCGTAGTGCTGATGAGTTGATCTCCCCATTTCCCAGGAACCAGGTTGCTGCTATGGAGACATGATCACTGCCCGCTCACCTACGTAGGGGAGGGGGCAAAAACAGCACACTCGCTTTGCGTGGCTCCACTCCCACCACAACAGCCTCTAAATCCGTGAATACAGGACACCCACGTCCACTCTCCTCGTCAGAGATCATCCATCGAAGGGTGATCAACAACCTTGTACGTAGGTATGATGAGGAAGGGGTCATCCGAACTCAGGACATGGCCCGCCTGGACCTGGAGGCATCCAGGCCCCGCTGTCAATGCCTCCCTCAAAAGCCGTGTAGGGAGCCCCTGCTCCCCACCCCAACGTTCAATAATTTTGGGAACCTATCCCTAGAATGCCTCGACGACTCCTCACCTTACGCTGATGAGGTGGGTGATGTCTGGCTCGGCCCGGTCAGAGTCCCAATCCAAGGGCTCCAGGCAAGGGCTCCCATCCGGCCATGTCAGCGCCGCCGTCCGGCTTCGCCAGAGGAGCATGTAGGCTATTCCCCTGCACCACCTGCGCTACCTAGTCTGACCTGGCCTCAGCATCAGGCACGAGCTGAGGACGCTCGTCAAGGGGCGTCGATGTCAACAGCTATTGTGGCCTGATCCACCGTCGACGTGCATCATGGAGTCCCTGTATACACTGAGTAGGGGCACTCTTTCACCCGATCAAGACAGAGGCCCCAACCACCCCATGGGCAGGTCGGGTTGACTCTCGGGGTTGCAAGCCTGAGTAGTGATCGCCCTGAACCAATTCGTGGTGATGTCACCCCGTACGAAGGGCCTCCTCGTACCACCATTCCACAGAGTGTGGGCCTTCCCTGCAACGAAGCTCATCGTGGAGGTATGCCTTGTGATACCCCCATCCCGAAGGAAGACCAGCCCCGTGGCAGTGATGCTCGGCGTAGAAGCATCTCCCGCACCCACCATACAGGGTATGGTGTCCCTCCTCCTTCCCCCGACCAACGATGTGAAGGCACTGCCCATCAGGTCCCTCTCCAACATGGGGGGTCCTCCCTACGTCCTCTCTGCAACTCGTGAAGGTCCTCCTCACCCCAGAAACCCGAGGACTGAAGGTCAGCCTCGCTCTGCCCACACCGACCATGAAGGTCCTCCCCATGCTCCTATCGGTTCCAAAAGAGGGTCCGCCCATGTGGGTGATATCCATGGAGTTCCTCCCCTTGTACCCTTCGATATTTTCACTAGTTCCCCTCGCACCTCGGCTATCTCAAGCGGGAGCCTTCTCCACCATGGCTCCAGCACCGCTCTGAGACTACATGTTGAGAATCAACCTTATCCCGAAGAGCCATCTAGGGGCTAGAGAGCGGGTCACTGCCGCCAAAAGAAGAGTCATGGTAAGGCCCAAGTGGAGGTCAAACCAGCCCGTTTCTCAGATTATAAAGCGGAATGCTACTCAGCGATGGAACCTTCTCCTCGCTCCTCCGTGTCAAGGACTGGTTCAGGAACAAGGCGTGTCAGCCTCGTTCTCCCAGAATGCAAAGTCCAGCGGATTCCCGCCTATCTCTCCAGGTACATCCAGGAGGAAGAAATTATTGATATTTCACAGGTTCCGACCATGAAATAACCACTGTCGTCACTAGAAGCGCCCTCTACCTCTACCACAGATCACAGAGAGCTATTTTGGGGACCAACGATGGTAGTGCAACAGCGTGACCCATCATCGGCGACCGTAATTCCTATGCCAGAAGCTCTGTCTATCAGCCCATCATATTGTGATATCATGGTCAGGTCACTTCACTCTTCATAGGATGGCCTGGAATTCAGCGGCTAGTCATCTCATTCGTCGTATTCTCCACCGCCAAGTTTACTGTCCCAGTGGTCCGCCTCGGCACCGCTACTAGTCCCTCAGCCGCCTCCGGTTGACGAGTGGGGTAATACGAGGCTAGACCCTGAGTCTGAGACCAGGAGCTTCTAGAACATTCTCGCAGCGGATCACTTCCCAGAGAAGTTCTGGAAGACGACAGTGCCGAACTTTTGCGCACCAGATTCCCTTACCCCAGAGGAAGTAGGGTACTTCCACCGAACCCTATGGGCGACACACTTCCACCTTCATTTTGAGATGGTAGTGTACCCTAGGAGCTGAGAGCACCTTGAAGAAATTGGCGATCAATGCCGCCTGATCGATTTGGCCGCACTCCCCGTGGCCCAGCGCCCCGAGTCACCAGGTCACCAGAGCACCCTTAAACGGAAATGCATTCAGAGTTTCAAAGTACTCCGCAGAGTCATCAGGGAAGCTACCCCCCATGTGCAAGTCCTTGGCTGGGGACACTATGCCGCTCTCTTCTTCAGCCCTATCCGACGGCAGCCCGATTCGTTATGCGACATCAAGGACATGCCCCCGAGAGGGGTCGCGGTCCACATTGCTTACGTAGTGGACAAGGAAGACGAGCTTGAATTTCTCGATAGAGACTTACCCCATGAGGGTGTACCACCATTGATTGACCCATCAGGGAGGGTTACCCATCAGTAGAGGATCCTTCTAGGACTTTCTATACCCACCGAGTCACTAGTACTCAGTCGAAATGCCGGTAAGGGTAAGGAGCACGTCAGAACTGTTAAGCACTCCAACTCGTCCGCCTCTGTACAGAAGATAGACGAAGATTCTGAGATGGCCGTGTTGCGCCTGAAGCTTTATGAATAGAAGAGGCTGGTTGAAGCACTTTTGGCCTAGTGTGCTGTAGAACGGCGACCCAACTACGGTAATCCCAATCCGGGGCAGCAGGGGTAGGAACAATTTCCCCCCAGCGAGATGCCTCCGAGCAACTCTGATCATACTGCTTCCATGGATAGGTCAGAAGTCGGAACTCATGGTAAGAGGGCATGATGCATCTCGCTAAACCCTCCTGAACGACGGGGAAATCCGAGGAATCTAGCCCGGGTTCCCCCAGCCGCCCCACAGGCCGTTCCGCCAGTCGCTCCACGAGCTGCTGCAGCCATCTACAGTGTCGAAGAACCTGGAAATTCACTTGTGATTAGTGATCCCCATCAAGATAGGGACCCCCTCCCAGATGATCTTATAGCGGCACTCATCTCCCACCTCAAAGCATTGTAAATGTGGTAGGTGGCAGTCCCCCCAGATGACAAGCCATATCCCATGTGGGTGGATGATATGCCCGCACCCTCAGGTTTTGGGAACCCCACTTTCTCACCCTTCAATGGGACAGGGGACCAGCCACAGCACTTGGCCCATTTTTCTTCAAGGTGTGGCCCCATGCTGGGGACTCTGGCCCAGCAAAAAGCCGCCAAGCTCTGATGTTGCATGCAGACATTGGAGGGCCCCGCATTCATTTGGTACAGCCAGCTCCCTATCGGATTGGTGACCGGTTTGGAGGATCTCTACCGGTAGTTCCTATACCAGTTCAGCTCCACCACGCAAAAGATCAGCATTGCAGACCTCTTCAAGTGAAAACAAAGGCCTGATGAGCGAGTCGCGGATTTCATCGCCCGGTGGAAGGGACTTACATACTCCCTCGACATGTCACTGACTCGAGAGAAATTACTAACGATGTGTGCAGGGAATGTTAAAACGGAGATCATACCTTCCCTGATCCCCCAGAACTACCCTGGAGGGTTCTGGGATTTCTCATATAAGGCTCAGCGCCTCGAGGAGGCTCTGCAACAGGCCAGTCAGTCACCTTTACTGCCCCCTATGATCCCAGCCAAGAGGGCTTCTAGAGCCGAACTCACCGTGGTGGCCCAAATAGAATCCCCCAAGCAGCTATAATTACTGCCAGCGACACCGGCCATACAACCCCGTAGAGGTCCTCCACCTCAAGTGCAGGCTCCTGCCTAGCAGTGACCGACTAAGAATTGATAGGTTCCCCCGCACAATGTGCCACCACCACCTAGGCGAGACAATCAGACACCACCTCCTCGGCAACCCCCTTTGGCCCCTCGTCAAGGTCAGGCTCCCAGGGCACCCTATCCGGAAAGAAGGAACCAGACTTATTCGTTCAATGAGAATCAAGTCCGTGGTTACTTCTGAAGTGCTCTAGAGCAAGGGATTGTGCGCCTACCCGAGTACATAAGGCCGGAAGAGGCGAATCTCACCAGTCACCCAAACTACTGTCCCTTTCATCAGATTTTGGGGCACACCCTCAAGAAATGATATGTGTTTAAAGACTGGATTCAACACCAGGTTGACAAAAATATAGTCAGGTTGGGCCCGACCCCGATAAAAGTAGTGGGTGTCTTCATAAGGTCAGAGATCGGTAGAGACAGTGAAGGTGAGTGGAAGAAGGTTCCCAGCCGTGAGTCCCAGAAATACGATGACTGGATGGCTCGAAAGACCATCTCCCGTGCCCATGGTATCATTCGAGCACGCCTAAATCAGCCAGAGCCTTCGGAGGAAGTAGTCGGAACCTCTGCATCGTCATCACAACCGACCTCCTCCCAAAAGGGCAATCAGCAACGACGCAAGAAGAAGTAACGTGCTCCACCACTACCATCATCATCCCAAACTCTTGGCGACATTATGCCCCTGGAAATGGGGATTTCTCCCAGAATCCTCCTGGTGGTGGACGGTTCATCGAGCAACAGACAAGGGTACGTTTCGGTTAACACTGTGGAGCTGGTAAATCCATATATGGCTCCCGACGAGGGGGGACGCCAGGTGAACCCCCCCCCCCCCCCCCAATGTTCCCAGCCAACATAAACATCAGTGGAATCGAAACCACGCTGGTCATCGAGGATCATCAGCGGGAACTTTCATTCAGGTTGTGCACGCTACTGAAACCAGACAGCAGGATCAGCGCAGAGCTCAGCACGCGCAACCTCATCTGATGCCCTCAGATCTACCTCCATCACCATTTGTGATACTAGATCAGGCAGAGTTGCCTCATCCGTATCACGGTCAGTCTTGCATGGATGCAGGCCAATCTCTGTTGTCTGGTCCTAATCCAGTGACTACTCTCTAGGATTCAACTAGTAGGCAGCGGGATGTACCAAGTACTAGTCAGTCACCGGTTCAACCGGCAGCACCTGCTATGCCTCCAACTATTGAACGACCTCCTGTAAGTAGAGGCTCACATTGGGAAAAAAATTACGATGTCCTGAAGCACCTAGTCGGCATTCTAGCAAGGATTTCTATCCTTGAGGCCCTTTTCCTATTGTCTGATATGCGTGAAGCACTTGGCGAGGCCCTAAAAATCCGCCTTCTGTTTGAGATGGAGGTAGCAGTTGCGGAAGCCTTCAACGCAGAGGCAATTGAGAATGTCGAATTCTAGGCATTTATCTCGTTCTCCAGTGAGGATGAGGACCCTCCCATACCGGGGCATATTCGCCCATTGTACATCACTGGCCACTTCAATGGTGTGGAAGTCTTCCACTGCCTCGTTGACACGGGTTCTGGGATCAACCTAATCCCGACTCGGACACTGCGAAAGCTGGGTCTCTATAAAGATGATTTAACTCCCTCCGACCTCAGAATCTAGGGATATGATAGGACCAACCAATCCCCAGTCGGCATGATTCGCCTGAAGACCCAGTTTGGTGGCTTAATTGCCAGTACCGAGTTCATGGTTGTCTCCCAAGACACCGCCTACAACGCATTGATGGCCAGGCCATGGCTCTATCTGCATGAAATGGTCCCATCATCGTATCACCAATGCCTTAAATACTCCCTCCATGGTAGAGTAGGCATGCTCCAAGGAGATGCGTCTCCTTTCGCCTCTTGTGAAGCCCACTATCTTGACACCGACTATTACAAGAGCAAGGATATGAAAGTCCTAGAAAATGAGGATGAACCTGCCCCAGTCACAAGTGATCCTTGGGAAGGCCTGTATGACGCCTACATATTCCCAATCCATCGATTGGAAGCCACAACCCCCAACATGGGGCAGTGTTTTGTTGTTTCAGGTACGAAAGGAAGGCATGTTCCCATGTCCAAGCGACAGCGGAAAATCACCTCGTACTCCAACACCAACTAGGCTCAGGTGATCCCGGGGCCTCCTACCCATGTGCGATATCAGAATGTCAAGATTACGAAAATGGCAGTATGTCATACGTGTCTCTTCCGCCGGGCTAGAATCAACCGACTCTGGCCGACACGTCACAACTGCTTTGATGTCATCAAACGTGGCCCCTTAGGCTGAAGGCCAGATGGGATAGGATCGAATTCCTTCATTGATATGGTCTCAGTGGCATATGGGTCTCCTGATATGATGACCACTGCTGCCCAAGCCGGCACCAGACGCCCGTCAGGGTTAGATAGCTCAGAAGAATCTCCCCTTGCGGTAAATCCCTCCATGGGTAGAGAAAAAGATCTGGAGGATGCTCCCCTACCTTTGAGGAAGGCGTCTCTACCACGATTGATGAACTATTATAGGTGAACCTTGGTAGCGAGGAAGATCTGAGAACCACATTGATCAGTGCAGCCATCTCCTTCGCGGAGCAGCAGCATTACATAGACTTTCTCAAACAACACCATGATGTGTTTTCCTGGAGTTATGATGAGATGTCAGGACTATATCCTCATGTAGTCGTTCACCATCTGGGCCTCCCGTCAAACCATCGTGGGTTTAAGCAGCCTCTGAGAAAGATGAACCCTTCTCATGGTGCTATGGTTGTGGCAGAAGTTGACAAGCTTATCAAAGCCAACTTCGTCAAGGAATTCCAGTACCCTAAGTGGCTTGCCAACATTATGCCAGTCAGGAAGAAGAATGGGAAGATCAAAGTCTTCATTGACTTCCGCAATCTCAATCGCCACTGCCCAAATGATGAATTTCCCCTCCCGATGACCGAGTTATTGATTGATTCCATGGTCGGGTTCCAAGCCCTCTATTTCATGGATGGGTATTCCGGGTACAACCAGATCCAGATGCCCCATGAGGATGAGGAATCCACCGCCTTCAGGGCTCCCCAAGGTACCTTTTATTACCAGGTTATGCCCTTCGGCCTGAAGAATGCAGGTTCCACTTATCAGCATGCCATGCATCGCATATTCAGGCCGATTCTTGGGACGCTGGGGGAATGCTATGTGGATGATCTAGGGGTCAAAGCTCGCCAGTTCCAAGACCATCTCGAAGACCTTGAGAAAGTGTTCGGTTTCCTCTGTTCCTGCCACCTAAAGATGAACCCGTTAAAGTGTGACTTCGGGGTCACCTCCGAGATGTTTCTCGGCTTTGTTGTTAGATACCGTGGCATTGAGATCGACCCATAAAAGATCAAGGCATTCAACCAAATGCCTCCCCTGAGCAATATTTGGGAACTTCGAGATCTCCAAGGCCACTTATCCAATATATTCCGACTCATCGCAAATCTGGATGGCTAGTGTAAGCCCTTTTCTTGTTTCATGAAAAAAGGCACTGCCTATGAATTGGATGAAGAGTGTCAGACCGCCTTCAAGGAAATCAAGCAGTATCTGCTCCATCCTCTGGTTTTGATGCCACCCATCTCCGAAAAGCCATTGGTTCTTTATGTGACTACCCTGGAATGTTCCCTCGATGCACTTCTTTCCCAGAAGAACAATGAGGGTACGGAGAACAGTCTTTACTGTCTCATCCATATGCTCCTCGATACGGAGATCTTGTACTCCCCTATCGAAAAGAACTGCCTTGCACTCATTTTTCCCGTGCAGAAGTTGCGGCATTACCTGCAGCACCATGAGGTACATTTGGTCTCTTAGATAGACCCACTAAAGTATATCATGAACCTCCCCTATTGACTGGCCGACTAGCATGGTGGGCGGTGATCCTCCAGCAGTTTGACATCAGGTTCATGCCTCAGAAGGCCATTAAGGGACAGGCGTTGGAAGACTTTTTAGATGCCCATCCAACCTCCATGTATCAATCCCTGGACCTAGATTTTCCTGATGAGATGATCCTCTCAGTCGATCATGTCGTCTCATGTTAGAAAATTCACTTCAACGGTGCCTCCTGGAGCCCCACTGGTAGGAGGCTCAATGATCCTAACCTCAACAGAGTGGGTCTGGGTATCGTCTTCATCACCCCGGTGCAAGCCGTCCTACCTTATTCATCCCTATTGTCAGAAGGCTACACCAACAATGAGGCAGAGTACCAGGCTCTCATCACCGGCCTCGAGTTGGCCCTTGAGATCAACGTGCCCCATCTACATGTGAAATAAGATTCTGAGCTGGTAATCAAGCAGGTCAATGGCGACTATGTCATCAGGAATCCAGAGCTTGTGCCATTGCTGGAGTGCACCCTCCGTATAATGGCCCAATTCTCCACTCGGCCAGAGGTCACCCATGTCCCTCATTCACAGAACGGTCGAGCTAACACTTTGGTCAGCTTAGCTGCATCACTCGCAGTACCCGAGCAAGATGATTTGATCATACATGTGGCACACCGGAGATTCATTACCCACGTCACTGAAGAGGACAATGAGGGACTGCAGGTAAGTCATCTTACCACCATACCTTCTATGTTAGGAGTCCCAGGTTTGTCAGACATAGCGGTTGAGGCCACTCCCTACTAGAGGGCACCTTTTGTCGAGTATCTCCAAAATGGTTGCCTCCCGGACGGCCGGGATGAGCGCGAGTGAATCCGACATCGCACGCTATAATTTACCCTTCAGTGTGGTCCCAATCTTGAGTAGATCCTCTATAAGTGGAACTTCAATGGCGTTCTCCTCCACTGTATTCAAGCAGTTGAGATTTCTCAGGTTATGCAAGAGGTTCATGCTGGTTCCTGCGGTGCCCACCAGGCTGGGCCCAAGCAGTCCCATCAAATCCATAAGTTGGGGTACTTCTGGCCCTCTATGATCCATGATTGTATCAAGTTTTCCAAGAGATTCCATGCATTCCAAGTTCATGCCAACTTCCTGTATCGGCCACCAGAGCCTCTCCACTCCACCAAGTACTCTTGGCCATTTGCGGTGTGGAGACTAGATGTAGTGGGACCATATCCACCGGCGATAGCTCGCTGGTGTAGGTTCATCCTAACTGCTACAGATTTCTTCTCCATGTGGGCAGAGGCAGTTCCACTCAAATAGGTCAAATCCTGTTCCATCATAGACTTTGTGAGCTCCAATATCATCCACCAGTTTGGGGTCCCTCACGCTGTTCTCACCGATAATGGCACCAAATTCTGAGTGGCTGAGCTGAAAAAATTGTATGCCAAGTACAATATCAGTTCGATCCATACCTCCCGCTATCATGCATAGGCAAATGGACAGATCAAGGCATTCAACAAAACCATTTCTAATATTCTGCAGAAAATGGTTGGTCAGAACAAGAAAAGTTGGCCGGACAATCTCCCCAACCCCCTATGGGCTTATCGGATGACGACTCGCAATTCCACCCAGGTGACCCCATATTCCCTAGTGTATGGGGATGAGGCCATCCTACCCATTGAGATCCAGCTACCATCATTACGCACTGCAGTCTATGACCAGCAGGCGCCAGATGAGATTGCCGAAATCCGTCTAGCTGAATTGGAAGCACTGGACGAGAACAGGCTTCGTGCCCTGCACAATCTGGAAAGGAATCAGAATAAGATAGCAAGGTCCTTCAACAAAAAGGTTCTCTTTCGCTCTTTTCTACAGGGTGACCTAGTGTTGGACCTTCGAGCACCAATGATCCCCGGTAAAAAACAGCCCAAGCTAGAGACCAAATGGGAAGGACCTTACGTCATCCATAAGGTTTACCCCAACGGAGCATACTCCTTGGAAACCACAAATGGTGAGAGCATAACTCCTCCCACCAATGCCAAGTTCCTCAAACAGTACTTTGCCTAAGCATCAATGGTCATGCATGACCTTAAACTGCACCGCCGTCCTGCAAGATGATAAACTGCAAAATGGTCTGAGCTCTATGAACTTAAACTAAGATCTCCCTCATCCTCACTCTAAGACGTTAAACTGAAAGCTAGTCAAGCCTTCCTGACCGAGGCTCAGCCTCATGCCCCTTGGCCTCCTATGGCCCCCGACCATCATCCTCACTGCAAGACGTTAAACTGCAAGCCAGTCAGGCCTTCCTGACCAAGGCTTAGTCTTAGGCCCCTTGGCATCCTCAGGCCCCCCGCCCTCGTCCTCACTGCAAGACGTTAAACTGCAAGCCTGTCAGGCCTTCCTGACCAAGGCTCAGCCTTGGGCCCCTTGGCCTCCTCGGGCCCCCAGCCCTCGTCCTCACTGTAAGACGTTAAACTGCAAGACAGTCAAGCCTTCATGACCGCGTCTTGGCCTTAGGCCCCTTGGATTTCGTCGACTCAGGATCTCTTATGGGATTGTACGGTGTGGTGTGGGATACGTCCCCATTTACATTGGGTTTCCCGTCGTACCATACATATCCTCAAATGAGACACATCTCTAATCCAAAACGACATTAAACTATGCTTCAAGAACTACGTATGGCTTGATTCCCATCCCAATGGGATATGTAGGAACGCTCAGAGGTCTCGTCTTGAGCCCAGCCCCGAGTTCTTCACTTTCACTGTCCCCCCCCCCCGGGGTACAGTTTCTTTGGAGGATCTTTGCATGATGAGGAGTAGGCTTTCTTAGCCCCGCTCATACAAGGATTATAAGGGTCGCACCATATGCCCACTCCCGTTCTTCTATTCTCCCACATCCTTACTACACTACGTTAAACTGCATGGACTTCAAGAACTGCGTATGGCTTGATTCCCATCCTAATGGGATACGTAAGAATGCCCAGACGTTTCTTCTGTTGGCCCATCCCAAAACCCAAAAATCTTCCCCTCGGGTCAACACATACAGCAGGGTGCACACTTTCACCCCAACTAATGTCGAGCAAGCCTCGACCTGGCAGCATGTCCCCCTGGATATGTTCTCCTCTTTCGTGGATGGATACAGCTATGCTTCACCCACTCCTTGACTAGGATTCCATCATCTTTCACACCTGGAGGGGCCCCCAAGAACGGCCAGGATAAAACACCCAAGGGCTCTCCTACTGATACGGGCCAACATCCCCGAGGGTTTCCAAGAAACAATCCAATACAAGTCTCGTTCTCTGAATTTGGTCAACGGTCAACGCTCATTTGTTGCTCCCATATCAGGTCACCATAGGAACGATGTGTTTCGAACATGGTCAACAGTGTTCTGGATCTTCGGGTTCATCCCGAGATGTCCCAAACATCGAGTGCAGTGATTCATTCTACCCCATCCTGAAGCGACAAACTTCCCTCCAGGTGGTGCTAGCAGTCTGTCCCACGACCCTAATTCTATTATAAGGGATGTACGACGTGGTGTAAGATTATATCCTCAATCACACCAGGTTACTTACCATGTCGTACACATCCCCGGATGAGATACAGTTCTCTTTTTCCCCATCCACATTTCAAGAAGTTAAACTGCAAATTGGCCAGGCCTCCATGACCGATGCCTAACCTCAGGCCCCTTGGCCTCTCTATGCCCATGGCCCCCATCCTCATTGCAAGACGTTAAACTGCAAATTGGTCAGGCATCCCTGACCGATGCCTAACCTCAGGCCCCTTGGCCTCTCCAGGCCCATGGCCCCCGTCCTTGCTACAAGACGTTAAACTGCATGTTAGTCAGGTCTTCCTGACTAAGGCCCAGCCTCATGCCTCCCTCACCGAGGCCTACCCTCAGGCCCCTCGGCCTTTTCGGCCCCCCTGGTCCAGATTCTTTTCTACAGAACTGTGTGGTATGGTCTGGGATTAGGTCCTCATTACCCGCTGCACCGTACACCTCCTTGTTAGGATATTCTGCCCCCTAGATATCCCCGTCAGAACTACGTGTGGCTTGATTCCCATACTTATGGGACACGTAGGACCACCCGAATGTCTAAGCTTCGGGTCCAACCCCATCTTCCGGAAACCACCATCCCACCTTGGCCCCTTGGCCAAATCTTCCTCCACGAGGGGATTATATGGTGTGGTGTTGGATTATGTCCTTATTCACGTCGGTATTGAAATGACCACACCATTTAACTTTCCTTCCCGAGCTGTTTCGTCGACCCTTTCCAACGGTTCACCAATGTGCCTAAGGATACTCTGGTTTATTACCTAGAATGTCAGACTTTACTCAGACACGTCCGCACCCACTTTCCAGGCTTTTTGTATCCCTTCATTAGGGCTTCCATCATCTTTCACACCTAGAGGGACCCCCAAGAACGGCCTGGATACAACTCCCAAGGGCTCTCCTACCGTTACGGGCCAATGCCCCGAGGGTTTCGGACAACAAATCGATAAAAATCCCGCGTTGCGAATATAGTTAGTGGTTGATGCTCGTTTGTTGTTCCCACCTCAGGCTAACCTGATATAGAGACTATTTTTCAGCCACGATTAATAGATTTCCTCTATCACCACGCCAACCCCATTGATCCCAAACCGTCGGTTACATGATTCACATCCTTCTTGAGTCTCATCATGTCCAAGTAGAGTTTTGGAACACTTGGTACTACTCCTCCGTGCACGTCTGCGCATTGGGGGAACAAAGCAGTGTCAAAGGTGTCTTTCGGGGCTCTTCACTGACACCCCGTAATTGGATGTTTCAGGTATTGCGATAAGGTTATTCCTCCCTTGTTTCCCACACCGAGTTTAACTCACGTGGGCTTAGGGATCGGGCCGCAGTCTGCGCTTACCTGGAAAGATGTCATCTTCCCCTGGTCCGAGCTCTAAGACCATAAACTATGATCTCCCAAGAACTACGTCTGGCCTGATTTCCGTCCTCATGGGATAAGTAGGAATGGCCAGACCTCCTGTCTTTGGGTCCAGTTTGAGTTCAACATCATGCCTTCAGGACCCTGACTACATGATTATATGGTGTGGTGTGGGATTATGTCCTCATTCACATCTATAGTGTTGCACAACACCATACACATTCCCCGCCTAGCATCGTCTCTGCTATGTCTGCGCTACATGACTTTAAAATTCATACTTGGACCTATCATATGACCCTAAACTATGACATTATCGTCCTGGCCACACGACGAAAAATGGCACTGCATTGTGATGACCTCGTTGTAGAGGACATCACATTGGGTATTGGTCACGTGCCATGCCATTTTTCAACACCTATCACAGCTTGGTTCTTGTGGTGACACTCGGGCTTGCTACTCTAGGCCATTAGCTTCACTAAAAAAACCACTCATATTAAATGACAAACAAGATTTATCAAATTCCGCTTCTTTTAGTGCAAGGGCCACGCCCGCACTTCCCTTTTTTCCCTAGCACTGGTACCTTACCGTGCCACCCTTCAGAACTACGTATGGCTTGATTCCCTTCCTCATGGGATATGTAGGAGCACATGGGAACTCCCCCGTGGGCCCAGCCTAACTTTCGTGTTCGGTCCCTCGACCTGATCCCTCCCCAGAGAACGCATGGTGAGTAGGGCTTATGTCCTCATCCACGTCGGGTTTTCGTAAGTACCTGTGACGTGCCTCATGTGCTTCCTCCCACCCATCGTCCGAATTCTACGACCCTAAACTAAGAAAACCCTATGGGAAAGAACTCTGCTCCTTCTATCTGATACGTCTCATGGTCGTATTCAGATGTGTTTTTTCAAAGAGCCCGATGTGGGGGATTTTCATGGGGACATTCCCCTCGTCCCATGACCAAGCTTCGTGAGCTCGCTATTTGGATCATCAACCTCTTCCACATCCAAAATGACCCTTGAACGACATGGATGATAGGCTTAAGGGCTCTCCATGGATGCTGGACCTAAGGGTCCTCCAATCGTTTTGGGCCAACGTCCCTACGGATCTCTGACAACATTTATGGAATGGTCCCATGTTTAGAACATGGTCAACGGTCGACCCTCAATTGTCTGTCCCCGTTCTAGGCTAACGCAATATGGATGCTCCATTTCCTCCATGGTTAATAGTTATCCTCTATCGTCACGCTGCCATCATTGTGATCCAAATATCGAGCGTCATGATTCACACATTTCCACTTCCTCATGTTCAAGTGGAATTCCAACATACTCGACACTATCTCTTCACGCATCTAGGTGCACCACATGGTCGTGTTAGTGTCATGGGGCCGGTATTCACTGAGCATCCCTTCACCCTAACCTGCCCCTTTCTGTGTCGGGAATGTCCCACCACTACATCTTGTTTCCCACACCGAGCATGACTCACGTGGGCTTAGTTGTTTTGGAAGGATGTGTACTGACGCGGCCAGGCTTCTCATCATCCCGCATGATGTTAAACTGCACTTTCAGAACTACGTATGGCTTGATTCCCATCCTCAAGGGGTACGTAAGAACGCCCGACCACTCTGCTTTGGGCCCAGCCTAATCCTCACTCTTGGTGCCTCGACCAGAAGAGTTTCATCTGGGGGTACATGGTGTGATTTGGACTCCAAGTCCTCATTCACGTTGATTTCATATCTACCGCACCACACGCTCCCTGAGATCTTCTCTTTTATTCCACATCCTATCGTATGACGTTAAACTATAAGAGTCCATATGTCCTCAACGCATGACACTAAACTGCGGTTCTGCCCTGAACAAGTTCAGGATGCCCCATATTAATCATGGGATGCACTAGAGCCTCTGCCAGAGAGGATTTCACCTGTCAGTGTTGGTCTATGACTACACTGTGCTTCCAGAACTACGTACGGCTTGATTCCCATCTTCATGGGATATGTAGAGACACCCAGAAATTTCACCTAGGGTCCATCCCTAAGAATCGTAAAATCTTGTTCCTCCCCATTTCCATCCCACTGGCCTAGCCCCTTGGGGGGAACTATATAGCTACAATTTTTCCCTGAACAAGTTCATAATGCCTCAAGATCCCATTGGGAAGCAACAGACCCCCTCGCCAGAGAGGCCCTACCCCAATGTAGGAATGATCCATAACCAAACCGATATGCCCATCTGGCGTACTCCCACCATGGTGGTGTAGTTACATGATTGTTGGATTCTATTCAGACAAACCATCACTCCATATTCCACGCATTTTATGCCCCTTATTCGGACCCTTTTCTCCTTTCATGTATGAAGGGACCCCCTAATGGCCTGGTCCCAAGCCGCATCGGCTCACCTACCATCCGGGTCCAACATTCCGTAAGACTGGTCATGTTTGGAAGGACCGCCTAACTGTATGGATGCTCGACCTAGGGTCTGCCTACTGTCCTGGGCCAACGTCCCGAAGGATTGATCGACAACATTTTTGATCTCGTCCCATGTTTTGAACATGGTCAACGGTCGACCCTCATTTTTTGTCCCCATTTTAGGCTAACCCGGTAAGGATAGCGTTTCTCCACCATGGTTAACTGTTGTCCTTTATTGTCACGCCACCCCCCCAGTGTTCTGAAACTTGGGTATCGTGATTCACACTTCCCATTTCCATCTATTTGGACAGATTTCAGCGCCCCTGGCGTTGCATCGTTCGTGTATGAGAGCACGCTGAAGAAATCGTAATTCGGTTGTTTTGAGAACATCCTTATCCAGCCAGGCCTCTCCCATCTTTTGGAAATCCGAACAGGTTATCTAAACCACGAATGCCTGAATCTTGGTTTCCAGTCCTATGTTGGGTGGGACGATGAGGCAATTATCTCATGTTTCTCACTTTGGGCTTGTAACGTCCAGGACCCAGGTGCCATGCAACGGGTGCCCCAAATCCGGTTCGCCACGTGACCTAAAGAACATTTCCCCAAACGCAAGATGCTGCTGACTAGAAGTGAGGGCCCGGGTCTGATAGTGGGGAAAATATGCCCTCATTTGTCAAAGTGTAGCGCAGTGGAATATAGAATAAAACATATAGTGAATAACGAAAGTAGTAAATCATACCCAACTGAAATAAACACAAGTAGTTTATATAACCAATAGTATATTGAAAATGGTGCAACGTGTCTTATGTTCTAGGAAAACAGCCAGAACATGTTACATAGCAGTACAATACAACCAAAAGCAGAGTACAACAAAACAAAGAAAAATAGCTGGCAGCGGCATCACGAGCTTAGGCTCGGTCCCATTCCCTCCCATTCCTCAGTAGCAATCATGTACCTGCATAGGGACTCTTTCCCCTATCTACACCTGCAATAATGTAATCTGTTTTGGCCGAAAAGCATGACCCAAACAGGGTTTGAGAAATATATCTTAGTAGGCACCCACCAAAGGCCCGTTCCCAACTGCGTGTAAGCATCCAATGATAGTGTGCAGTAGTAAAATGAAAAAAAGTAAGCAGTACTCAAAAGTAACTAATTACCAGTTATATTGCCATTTTATTATTCATTCAATCCATCAAATATAAGAAATCACTACAGTGCATTTTTAAGTAAACAGTCCACGTCCTCAGACAAGCAAAACCTTACCCTCAGGTAAGCAGAATCCAACCCGCAGGTATAGCCCTCAGGCGTAACAAAATTTTCTCTCAGGCGTATAAAGTGTCTCCCTCAGGCACAAAAGGCAAACCCTCAGGCACGAAAGGTTTCCCTCAGGCGAAATACTACAGCCCTCGGGCTAAATAGTGCAGAGCCCTCAGGCTAATCACAACAACGCCCTCAGGCTAAATACTACAACACCCTGAGGAAAAACAGGTAACCGGGCCATGCCCAACAGGTAAACAAGCAGTAACAATCAATTCCTCTCAAGGAAATTCTATAATTACTAATTTAAAGGCATACCCTCAGGTATCCTGGCCAAATGGATAAACAGTGAAACACACCCTCGGGGTGGTTCCAGATCCAACCAACGATCCCAACCAGCATTTTAATATCATAATTAAATACCTAATCAATTATAGGCATCAAATATAGCAACGACATCTGCCACACGACACCCTAACATGGGTTCATGGCATGAAAACGCACAAAACGCACGAAACACACAACAGTTGGAAAACTAAACACCAAGCCACCTACCTTATACGCCAATGAACATTATACCCGAACGCCGACTCCAAAAACGCCCAAGAACGGTGTAGATCTAACGAAGAACAAAACCCATTCAAACTTAAATAACTTCCCCTTGGGAAAGAATTGGTAATAATGGTACCAGGAGAGGAGAGGGATTACCTGTGCGGTTCCAACGAGATCGTCTGAAGCCGAATCGGATTCCAGACGAACACCCGGCGGATCTTCAAAGTTCCGGCCTCCTCCTTTGGCTCCAAATTGGCTCAATTATCTCCTCTTCCAAATTAGAAAGCTACTGCCTGTTTTAATCCAAAAAAACAAAGTACCCGACATGTACTTCTGAGTACACGGCGTGTACTCCTTTCATTTAACTTTCCATTTGGAGGCAGCACCTCACTGTTCATCCGTCGACATGAGTACATGACATGTACTCCCAAGTACACGGCGTGTACTGTCGCCCAGTTGTCGGCTACCCCACCACCTTACTGTTTTGGCCTTCCGACTGACTACACGGTGTGTAAGTACCACTACACGGCATGTAGTCGATTCCTACACCCCTCGTCACCAACAAGGCTACACGCCCCGTGTGCTCATCCCCACACGGCCAGAAGTACATGACGTGTGGAAAAAGTACACGGCGTGTAGTTCCAATGTTTAGGATTTTTTCCCCACTTCCCATATTTTATTAAAAACACTTAAGGAAAAGAGAAATGAGAAATCATGTACCTCAAAGAGAAGAACTGGGTTCTTACAAACTTCCCCCCTTATAGCAATTCATCCCCGAATTTCCCTTCCAAGGGTGGTGAAGGTGAAGCTCAGAACAACTCTGTCCAATGAGCACGTACGTCGGCCTCCCGCTCCCAGGTCTTGTCCTGCACTCGGCCATGCTGCCATAGCACCCGTACGGGAGGAACTGACCGGCCTCGGAGAACCTTCATGCTCTTGTCAATGATATGGATTGTATGCTCCTCAACAGACGCATCATGCTGAAGCTCAACCTCCTCTAGCTGAAAGATGTGAGATGGGTCTGAATGATAGCGATGCAATTGAGACACGTGGAAGACGTCGTACATGGAGTGGTATCACTGCGGTAACTGCAACCAATAAACAACTAGCCCGACTCTCTCCAGAATATTGAATGGCCCCACATACCTCGGTGAAAGCTTACCCTGTCTCCTGATCCGCTTGTGTCCCAGCCTCGGCAAAACATGTAGAAAAACCTGATATCCGACCACGAACTCCAAGGGTTGTCTGCGGCGATCAGCATAAGATTTCTAACGAGACTGCGCGGTAGCCATCCGCTTCCAAATCAACTGGACCTGCTCAGATGTCTCATGCACGAGCTGTGGCCCCAGTAAAGCAGCCTCACCAGCCTCTAACCAGCACCAAGGTGATCGGCATGGCCTACCATATAAAGCCTCGTAAGGTCCCATCTCAATAGTCTCCTGAAAACTATTGTTATAGGCAAACTCGACTAAGGGTATATGCTTCTCCCAAGAGCCCCCAAAGTCTAGGACGTATGCACGCAGCATGTCCTCAAGAAATTGTATCATACGCTCTGACTGGCCATCAATCTGATGGTGGTATGTTGTGCTCAGAACCACATGTGTACCCAGTGCCCTTTGAAAGCTTTTCCAGAAACGAGACGTAAATCGGGCGTCCGTATCTGAAATGATAGAACGAGGAACCCCATGAAGACGGACGATCTCTCGGATATACAACAGTCTGAGCTCGTCAACACCGAAGGTCTCCTTTATCGGCAAGAAGTGAGCTACCTTCATGAGTCTGTACACAAAAACCCACACAGCGTCATTGCCTCGAGGTGACCTCGGCAATCCCGTCACAAAATCCATTTCAAAATCATCCCATTTCCACTCTAGAATGGGAAACTATTGTAACAGCCCAGCTGGACTCTGGTGCTCTGCCTTCACCTGCTGACATGTGGAACACCTCGTCACAAAACCAGTTATCTCTCTCTTCATACCTGTCCACCAGTACTGACGCCTCAAGTCACAGTACATCTTGGTAACCCCGGGATGAACTGCCCAAGACGAAGCATGAAACTCCCACATCAGCTCCTCGCATATATCGCCTGGAACCCATACTCTTCCATGGAAATGAAAAAACTCATCATCGCCTATCGTCCAACCGGTAGGAGGGTCCTCACTTGCCACCAACTCCCGTAGAACTATGACTTCTGAATCTGATAGCTATCTCATCCTCACTCTGTCCAGGAGGGTACATTTCATAGCTAATGAGGAAAGATAAGTCTGCCCCTGACTTCCATGCACCTACAAATGCATCTCAGAGAATAAGGCCATGAGCTGCCACTCACCACTGGCCTCCTGCACTGCCTGTATCTGAGTCTTCCTACTCAGTGCATTAGCTACTGCATTACCTTTACCAGGTGTATAGGCAAGATCAAAATTGAAGGAATGTAGGTACTCAACCCACCTTCTCTGTCTCAGATTCAGTTCATGTTGAGTAAAGATATACTTGAGGATTTTGTGGTCGGTGAAAACCACAAAATGCTCTCCCAACAGATAATGTCTCCAACAGCGCAACGCATGCACAACTGTATCCAACTCGGGATCATGCGTCGGGTAATTCCTATCATGTGGCCTCAACTGCCAAGACCTGTACGCAACAACTCGGTCACCCTGCATCAAAACAGCTCCCGGCCCAATCCCTAATGCATCACAGTAAACTGTATAACGCTTCCCCTGCTCTGGGGGTATCAGGATTGGTGCTGATGTCAACCTTCCCTTCAGGTCCTGAAAAGATTTCTCGCAAGCTTCCAACCAAACAAACTTTACACCCTTCTTAGTCAGACCCATCAACAGTGCTGCTAAGCAGGAGAAGTCATGTATGGAGCGTCTGTAGTAACCGACCAACCCTAAGAAACTCTGTATCTCAAAAATGTTCTTAGGCTTCTCCCAGGAAACTACTGATCTCACCTTCTCTGGGTCTACTGAACTCTTGCCTATGAGATGATATGACCCAGGAAGTGTATCTGGTCCATGCAAAAGTGGCACTTTGAGAGGTTAGCATATAGCCGATGCTCCCTCAGTGTACTCAATACGATCTCAATATGGGTGGCATGGTCGTGTCGAGTGTGGGAGTACACTAAGATGTCATCCACGAATACTACCACAAAAGAATCAAGATATGGATGGAACACACGATTCATCAGAGCCATGAAAACTGCTGGCACATTCATGAGTCTGAACGGCATAACCAAGTAGTCGTACAGACCATATCTGCTCCAAAAAGTTGTAAGCTATATATCTGACGGTCTCACGCGCAGCTGATGATATCCGGATCTCAATTCAATATTCGAGAACACTCGTGCTCCACAAAGCTGATCAAACAGATCATCAATCCTCGACAATTGATATCGGTTCTTAACCATCAACTGGTTCAGCTTCCGATAATCCACGCAATGTCTGAGGGTACCATCCGCCATTTTCGCAAAAAGGACCAGAGAACCCCAAGGAGAAGTACTGGGTTGAATAAATCCCTTTGCATGTAACTCCTCTAACTGCCTCTTGAGCTCCTACAACTCAGGCATGGCCATTATATAAGGAGCAATGGACACCGGTGCTGCTCCTGGCACAAGTTTGATAGAGAATTCCACCTCACGTACCAAAGGTAGACCTAAAAAGTCGTCCGGGAAAACATCCCTGAAATGATCAACAACTGGAGGGAAATCCGTCTGGAAAGTCCCCTGATCATTCAGATATAAGCTCCATATCTGGGATGTGACTCCACCTCGCCCATGATGCTCTGGTCCTACTCGACCAACCTGAACATCTCATTCACCCTTGTATAGAAACTCTTCGCCCTCTGGTGACATGAAACTCACCCTGCGATGATTGTAGTCTACAAAGGCTCGAAAGGGAACGAACCAGTCTATCCCAAGAATGACATCATAGCTTGTCATCTCTAGGACATAGAGGTCCCAAGGGAAGTGACACCCACCAACCTCAAGGGGGAACTCCTTACACTTACACACACCAGTCGTTCTTGTCCCCAACGGAGTGTCTAGCGTCATGATTACAGAAGATGAAGAAACACAGAGCCCAAGGATCTCCACAATAGGTACATATATGAAACTATGCATAGCACCTGTATCAAAAAGTAATGAGGAAAAGATATAAGCAACTAAAATATTACCTCTGACTGTAGATGGTCCGGGATCCTACTCCTACTGGGTCTATCGCACTGCATATGCCTGCCTAGTGTCGCGACCCTGCGACACATCCTGGATACCCTAACTTGTCACGCCCTTCTGCCTCTGAGATCCAGGTGTCTAGCTACCATGGCCATGAACACCATCTCTACCTACACACCCTTACGTATTCCAATTCCCCGACTGGTAAGAAGCCACTGGTCCCGCTCCCGCATGCGGAGTCTGCACAAAACCCCTCTCACTAGCCATCGATGGAAACACCCTGCAAAAGTGCTACATATGACCCATCTTTCCGCAATCTTGGCACTCCAATGGGTATCATGGACACTTTGGTCTCTTAGGCCCCTCTCTGCCACACTAGTATCACCTGATCGGAGCACCTGAAGAAGCTGCGAGGCTGGTACTACTACCCTGAGAGAATTCTATTTGTCTCTTCCTCTTGCCGGCAGAAATAGTACCAGTAAATGGTGCTGAACCGCCATGGTCCACACCTCTAGATTCTCGTAGGTTCTTCTCTGTAATCAACGCCTGGTTCACTATCGTGTGTACAATAGGAAACCTGAAAACATTTACCAGCACTCAGATGTCATACCGAAGACCATACTCAAAATGTCTGGCTCTCAACGTCTCATCACCCACCAGCACGGGCGCAAAGCGCCAAATCTCCTTAAAATGAGCAGAAAAGTCCATCACCGACATAGCGCCCTATTGTGGATTCATGAAATCTCGAGATCTATCTTCCCTCAGCGTCTCTGGGAAAAATAAGTCATAGAAGACTGCCTGAAAATCTTCCCATGCCATATCTCTATGATGCTCTGATTGGGTGGTAACATCCCACCACCTCTTGGCGGAATCACGTAGCATGTAAGTCGCGAGCTTGACCCTCCACCCTGGGGGCGTCTCAAGATGCTCAAAAATAGTCTGCATCGACCCCAACCAATACTCCGTAGCCTGTGGTCTTCCATCCCCTGAGAACGTAGGCGGATGCTGCTTTTGAAAAATACGCGTCAGCTTGGCCATAGATGTAGCAGCCTTCGGTTCTCCCTGAAGGGTCTGCATGAACCACAATACGCCTTCACGGAACTGTGCCTCCGCACCTGTGTTCGGTATAATAGCTAGTGCCGCATCTGGCTCTGCTGGAGGATCAACTGGTAGCCCATGGCCCACCATCTCTGGAGTATAATTGTTGCCGCTCTCATGGCGAAAAATTCACGGTCGTCTAGGTGTCCTAACACTACAAGGTCAAAATAATGCCTCAAATTCAAGATTATTAAGACCGAAAAGTGAAGGAACCACAAAGTAACAAGGGGAAGAAGGCATTTCAAAATTTTCAAAACAAGACTACACAACGTGTACACTGACTACACGACGTGTAGTTGACTTTCGTTCCCCTGTCTGAGTCCTTCTACACGGCTAAGCCACACGGATTCCATTCAACAAAAACTACATGGCGTGTAAATAATCTACACGGCGTGTATGGTGTTATTTCCCAACTGCCCGTGTCGTCTGTGACACGGCCGAATACTCGGCTTGACACTACACGGCATGTTACACCCATGCACGGCGTGTACACCATCCCGTTTCCCAGCCACATGGCTAACTCCACACAGTCTTTCCTCGGACAAGACTACACGGCGTGTCCCACAGGTACATGCCGTGTTCAGGGAGTGGTGACATCGACCTGTTTTGTTAGTTACACGTCTGAGTCCCCAGGTCGCACTACACGGCATGTCCATCATTGACACGACGTGTTCTGTAAAAGAGTTCATCGACCCGTGTTTTTAGTTACACGACTGAGTCCCCAGGTCGCACTACACTGTGTGTCCATCATTGACACGACATGTTCTGTCAAGGAGTTCACCGACCCATGTTGTTAGTTACACGGCCGAACTCCGAGTCACACTACATGGCGTGTTTTACCCAAGCACATCCCTACCCCGTGTCACCGCCCACACGGTTTGTGACAGGGGAAGAGACTACACCACGTGTACTCATAGTATACGGTGTGTACTTAAAAAGTTTGTTTTTCTTCCCGAACAGAAGTCCATACACAACATGTGTAAAAATACTACACAGCGTGTATACTGGGTTTCCAGACAGTACACCTCAAAAACTTCCCCGGAACCCAGAAAATACTGAAACTAACACCTAAGTGTCAAATTATGACTCGTGGGGGCCCATACTCCCCACGAATTAATGTTTGACATCTTATATGTGTTTTAACCAATAAGCAGTCAATGATCCACCAAATTCCGGTCAATGGGGGCCCATACTCCCCAAAAACCAAAGTTTGGCATCCATTCTATAAACTAACTCAAACAAAAATACCATATCACAAGGAAGGTATTTATCAAGAAGCTATCACAACAACATGCTTTATTAGCACAACAACTATCACAACAACATGCAAATTCTAATGCACCTACGTTGCATAGAATCTATGCATGGAATGTGATATCTAGTATGTGCCTATATGATGCATGAGACGGCATACCCTCATCTCATCGGGTTGCAACTCAAGAGAACCCATAGATAAATTATAAGCAACACAATCTCAAAGTGCGCCACCCAACGGTGAAAACATATCAACCGTAAAATTGCAATATCAAAAGAATAAAAAATACCAGATAGAAAGGCTTTTCCCTGTACATGGGTTAGCTACATCCGGGCACAGCTTATTACCAACTACCATTCTGTCACATCCCTGACTACGTCTCCAAATAGTAAGTCAAAGAAAAGAACCCCTTTTATACCACTTTGTAACATCCCGGAAACGGGTGCCACGCAACAGGTGCCCCGAATCCGGTTCACCACGTGACCTCAAGCGCATTTCCCCAAACGCTAGAGGTTGCCGACTAGCAGCGAAGGCCCAAGTCTGATAGTGGGGAAACTATTCCCTAATTTGTCAAAGTGTAGCGCAGCGGAATACAGAATAAAACATACAGTGAATAGTAGAAGCAGTAAATCATACCCAGCTGAAATAAACAACAGCAGTGTATATAACCAATAGTATATAGAAAATGGTACAGCATGTCTTATGTTCTAGGAAAACAACCAGAACATGTTACATAGCAGTACAATACAACCAAAAGAACAGTACAACCAAACAAAGAAAAACATCTAGTAGCAGCATCGCAAGCCTAGGCTTAGTCCCATGCCCTCCCATTCCTCAACAGCAATCATGTACCTATATAGGGACTCTTTCCCCTATCTACACCTATAGAAATGTAATCTATTTGGTCCAAAAATCATGACCCAAACAGGGTGTGTGAAATATATCTCAGTAGGCACCCACCAAAGGCCTATGCCCAACTGCGTGTAAGCATGCAACGATAGTGTGCAGTAGTAAAATGCAATAAAGTAATCAGTACTCAAAAGTAACTAATTACCAGTTATATTACCATTTTATTATTCATTTAATCCATTAAATATTAGAAATCACCACAGTGCATTTCTATGTAAACAGTCCACGTCCTCAGACAAGAAAAACCTTACCCTCAGGTAAGCAGAATCCAACCCGAAGGTATAGGCCTCAGGGTTAACAAGATTTTCCCTCAGGTGTAGAAAGTGTCACCCTCAAGCACAAAAGTCAAGCCCTCAGGCACAAAAGGTTTCCCTCAGGTGAAATACTACAGACCCCGTGCTAAATAGTGTAGTGCCCTCAGGCTAATCACAACAACGCCCTCAGTCTAAATACAAAAACTCCCTCAGGCTAAACAGGTAATCGGGCCATGCCCAATAGGTAAACAATAAGTAACAGGCAATTCCTCTCAAAGCAATTCTACAATTACTACTTTAAAGGCATACCCTCGGGTATCCTGGACAAACATCTAAATAGTGAAACATACCCCCAGGGTGGTTCCAGATCCAAGAAACGATCCCAAACAGCATTTTAATATAATAATTAAATACCAAATCAACTCTAGGAACCAAATATAGCAACTTCCTCATCCACCTGACACCCCAACATGTGTTCGTGGCACCAAAATGCACAAAACACAAGAAACACATAGCAGTTGGAAAACTAAACACCAAGCCACCTACCTTATATGCCAACGAACCTTGTACCCAAACGCCGACTCTAGAAACACCCAAGAATGGACTAGATCTGACAAAGAACAAAGCCCATTCAAATGTAAATAAATTCCCCTCGAGAAATAATTAGTAAGAACGGTACCAGGATAGGAGAGGGATTACCCGTGCAGTTCCAACGAGATTGTCCGAAGCCGAATCGGATTCCAGACGAACACCTGGTGGATCTTCAAAGGTACGGTCTCCTACTTTGGCTCCAAATAGGCTCAAGTATCTCTTATGCCAAATGAAGAGGCTACTGCTGTTTTAAGCCGGAAAAAAAAGTACACGGTGTGTACTTCTGAGTACATGGTGTGTACTCCTTTCATTTAACTGTCCATTTGGTAGCACCGCCACACTGTTCATCCATCGACATGAGTACACGGCATGTACTCCCAAGTACATGGTGTGTACTATTACCCAGCTGTCGGCTACCCCACCACCTTACTGTTTTGGCCTACCGACTGACTACACGATGTGTAAGTACCTCTACATGGTGTGTAGTCGGTTCCTACACCCCTCATCGCCGACAAGGATACACGCCCTGTGTACTCATCCCCACACGGCCAGATGTACATGACGTGTGGAAAAAGTACACGGCGTGTAGTTCCAAAGTTTAGTATTTTTTACCACTTCCCATATTTTATTAAAAACACTTAAGGAAAAGATAAAAGAATAACCTCATACCTCAAAGAGAAGAACCGGGTTCTTACAGGGCTTGACCCACGTGATCTTGGGGAATTATCACCGGATGTCTCACAAACATTTTAGAGATGTAATGAACTAATGAAAACAGTGGAAATTGTTCTTTCTATGACATTCAAAACAAAGAAGAAAAAAATTGAAGCACGAAAGTACCATTAAAAGGTTTGTAATTTGTTATAGTACCCGGGGGTCGACTCCCCCCATGGAAGGGTTGAGCCCATCAAAAGAGTGTTGCAGCTCCACCACCCTTCAGCTTGTGGTGTCCAAGAATTGCTATCGCTGACTGAGCTCCTGCTCCTCCTTAGCATCGGCGGGGTGCAGTTCATTAGCATCGGCCATGGCCCTCTCTATGCCACCCTGAATGGCATCCATCTTTTCAAAAGCTGGCCTCATATGATCTTCTGCCTCTACCATCTGGGCCTTCAACTGTGAGATCAGCTCATATTGTGTATTAAGAGAGGCTGAGTGCTCATCCGCCCAGGCCTGTAGCTGTTGGACCTCACTTTCAGCATCCTGGAGCTTCTTGATGTTTGTCTCATTTCTCCGCTGCTAGTCCACGCTGATCCCGCAATCATACTCCCGGATCTTCTCGGCCAGATATCTTAGATGAGCGCATGAGGATGTTGGGAATCCACTCCCCCAGCACACAGTTCACGCAACCGCAAGAGAATTCTGTCCATTTGGTTCATCCATAGTGCTTGGGGGTGTCCTTGATGAAGGATGTGATTAGCTTCCACAATCGGCGGTGGACTATGCAACTGTCTTCCTCGTCAGAGGCCGTTTTGTCCCAGTCTGCACGATTGGCAGTCTCGTATGAAGGATATGCCCACAAGAATTCCTCAGCAGGATCTGCATCTGGCGTTGAATCTGGCGCGACATCTGGCGCCGGAGCAGGTGTGACGGGACTTGGGTTGTCCGATTGATCCTCATTATCAGACTCCACCTCAATAACCTCAGGCATGACCCTACTGGTGGTCCCGCCAATGATAGTGTGTCTTACAGCTCAGGGAGATGGGGGGACTATCTCTACCATTACAAGCATGCCCCTAGGAGGGATGCCGCCAGACATCCCGACCAGCCTTGCCGCATCATCCCATGCCAGTCAAAGAACTGTACGACAGACAGGGACATAAAAATTAGTTGGAACAATATACATATGACAGCAATGAATCTAGTAGAGGAAACATATGGAGATTGATCTCCTAGTGCTGCTCTTGAGTCGATGCTGACGGGACCCCGAGGCGTGGCCCTCTGTATACTGTTGGAAGGTATGGAGATTCTGTGGGAGCCACCTCAGGCGCTCTGACCCCACCAGACGCAGAACTGGACACAGTCGTGGGCACATGTTCTGAAGGTCCTGCATCATCACCTGCCAAGGGGAGAGAGCGAGGCCTGTGTACAAGTTCTTACTTGATAGTTCCAACATTGGTAATAAATCCATGATGGCCCGAGAATGGACCATGAGGAAAGAATCTCAGAATGCTTCCTCGAGAACCTCTGAGAAATTATCAGAATCTGAGTCTTGGTCTCCAACTTCACCCTCCTCCAACGGGCTCCCTCCGCCACCCTCATCCTCCCGAGAGGAGTCCTCTGATTATTCCATCATGGGGAAGTGCTCCCTCAGATCGGTGGCTGACAGTTGTGGTGGAACCGTCTGATCCAACAGTACCCTCACCCAGTCTGTCATTGGGTGTGGGACACCACTGGAGTGAATGTAGTCCTCCAGCTCGACCAAATATTGATCTGCCTACACCAGAGATTCCAAAAAACCGGCTCGGACTGGGCATATGCCTAGCAGAACCATCCTGCGACGGTTCAGGAGTTCCCACACATTGGGCAGACTGAGGTGTTGTTGGTTGACATCCCAAATGTCCCAAGCCTCTGGGAAGATGGCATCCTCTGGCATGTCAATATGACGCGACCTCTTCCTTGGAACCTAAGCGGATATCCTGCGGAATCTCCTCGGTGGACACCCCTCCGGATGGCCCTCCTCTTCTGGAATCACCGGATCCGCCGATGCTGCCACACCCTCGGCCGGTGTGGGTCTCTCCGCCACGGCAACCCGGCCACCGCGAGAGGCTCTTGCTGCCCTCCGACCCCGACCTCGGGATAGAGGAGGCCCACCGTCACCAACCAGAATAGTTGGCCACCTCAGCATCTCCCCTATATAAGCATCCTCTCATCTAATGGAATACTCCCTCACCAATCTAAAAGTGGTGGTGGATAGAGGCAATGCAATTTGCATCTTCCCATCATCCCATGTGAACATGAGCCACAACTGCCTCATCGCACATGGGTTCTCCTTGTGACACACCTCCCAGTAGACCTGTGGGCTCAGCTGCTGGAGGCACCAGAACTGCCTCGCAAACCGATGTGGGGTGTAAGGTTCACAGAGCGGCTCCTGATCCACTCGTGCCACCAAAACTCTGCCTCAAAATGCCAGGAGATAAGCTCAGTGCTCTTCCATTCCCTTCCCGTCGTCAGTGAGTACCCCCATCAGCAATGGAAATGGGTGGAAGATAATCTCATCCGCCCTCCACACCCAGTTCAGCACCATTGGTACGGTTAGTTTGAATGGGAAGCTCCCGACCGCATTCAGAATGGAGGGGATGAAGTTTGATCCTGGTGGTGAAATAGGGTTTGGATACTCATAAATCCCCCTGATGTGCGCCTCAATCCACCCATAGAGAAGGTGGAAGGGCCCGCATATCCTTGGCGGCTTCTTTCCCTCGCTAACGTGTCGCAACATCCTGTACATCTTGGTGAGAATTGGAATCACAAGATTGACCCGTTGCCCCATGGCCAGCATGGATTCCATGATAAACGAGCTGGGTCGCACCCCCATTCTGGTATCCCTCACCGGTAGGATCCAACCACAGATAAGGGCCACGATGAACGCTGCCAGCCTGACTATCGACTGATGTTCAGTGCTGACACTAAAACCCCACGTCTTCCATTGGCTATCCTCCAAGACCCGCCAATACGAGTGCTCCTTTCCCCATTGAGCTGCCTTCGGACAAGTTCGAGGCCTCAGAGGGAACTCTCGATTCTCTGAGAAATTCAGGGACTGCTCAAACCACTTATTAAAGTGGACATCTCTCACTGTTTCCTTGTCCTCTCCAAGGACCAATGCCATCAGTAACAACGCCAATTGTGGAATCTGCTCTATATCCTCCCACGCGCTCATGACGGGGAAGAAATCATCATACATGGCCCCCAAGATCGGGACCCATGAAATTTGATGGAAATCCCACAGACTAATTCCCACCTCATCATGGTGCAGGTGAAAAGTATTGGTCATAGACAACCATCATCTCAACAGCTTCGACATCAGATGTTTTGGTTGGTAAATGTGGAATTGGGAGGCCCATTCCGCCTCATACAATCCCACTCTCCTCAGCTCGGCCCCAAAAACCTCACATGAGGCTCCTACCCAGTAGGGCCATGCCCAGTCGTTAGTGAATTTTCCGCCCTGGTGCAGGTCCCACTCATCGGACCACCCCATATTCAAATCCTGCAAAGCCACCTTCAGCATGGTGCGGTACAGAGGAGTGGACATCTCCGGTTGTAGTGGCTTCCCGTCAATATTGTTCACATGGTTGTAGAGACAGTCAGCAGTGACGGGTGTGAATTCCTCCCACTCATGACCATCGGCCGCCCTGAACCACTGGTGCTGGCATGGAATGCTCCTGAACCAGCAAGCTGGTCCGTCTCTACTCGCCCTAGGAATGAGAACATCATCCCTCAGCCCAAATCCATACAAGGGAAGCTTCTTGCACTGTCGATAGTTCTTCTGACCCTCTGGTAGCAGTTTTGTCAAAGAATTATGGTCCGAGTGGCTTCAGACCATATCCCCATGTCCCAGAGAGTTAGTCATCTCATCCCTCCGGGTGGCATCTGCAAGCACCCCCAATACAGCTTTTCGATGGGCCATTTCGGTTTCGGCACTCAGAAAAAAAATTGGTTGGATCGCGAAGATTGCTTGCGAATATCTCTCGTGACGCTTAAGAGAAAAACCAACCCGCAGTGCCTGGCCTAGGCTGGCAAATAGAAGTTTTCTTGACGCGGTCGTGGAGTCGGAGACTCGCGGTTCGCCGCGAAGCTTGATTCACAGAGAGCAGACACGGAATACGTGGAGCTTCGCAAAGTCGAGTGTTTAATAGGAAAAATGTCACGAGAGGACAAAAGAGAGGTCATCCCCCCTATTTATAGGTGGCGAACCCAGAGCTTCGCGGCACGTCCCCCCTGTGCGGAGAAACACGACGCGTCCGCACCATGCGGCTGCTGTCAGCACCGCGTGCCCCTTCGCGAGGCTGCATTATGAACCACCGATAATTTTGTCGAATTTCCCTCAGACTTTGACCCTTCATCCCTCCACGGCTCCAAGTATGAGGGGGTATTTTTTGGCGTGAAAATATTGAACAAAAATAAGGGAATAAAAAGAAGCCATGCACGCTGCCTCGCGAAGCTCCGACACGGAGCTCCCCCGAGCAACGCGGCCGCCGCAAAGCACAGGAGGAGGTAATGCTCCGCAAACCCCCTGACGTTTGTGATCCCACTGCGAAGAACCTGAGGTGGTAACGCTCTGCGACCGCCCTGACGTTCGTGAGCCCGCCATGAAGACCTTGAGGCGGTATCGCTCTGCGAACGCCCTGACGTTCGCGAGCCTGCCGCGAAGCACCCACCGCCCCATCGCGCCACCTGAGCTCTGCTTCACGGTGCCCCTTGCCTATAAATACTGCCTCCCCCCCTTAGTCCAGGGGACGGAAAATCCATCCTTTCGTCTTCTCAACCCCCGAATTGCGAAGCACCCTTCGCCCCATGAATCATGAGCTCCGCGAGGTATTTTTTTCTTCGCAAGATGCCTTCACCTTGTCTCGTTTTGAGCCCCTTTTCTGAGAGGGATGCCCTTAACGAAGCCTAAGGGAATTCATGAAGGAAGGGGATTCCCAAGGGGACCCGGGAAGCCGTGGAACGTTTATGCTTCGTGTAGCACCAATCCTGTACTAGTGATCCACATGCCAAGGCAGGGTCATTGTACATCACAAAGCACACTGCTTCACAACACCTTGCTTCGCGAGGAACCTCTACTTCGCGAGGTAGTGCTCCGTGAACACTATTCCACTTCGCAAAGCACCTCCCATTCAAACCCCTACCCCATGATAACACCAAGTCACTCCACTTCGCGAAGCACACCCCTTTGCTTGGAAATTCCTCTTCCCGTGCGACCCTCCAGGTTTCACGATGTGATTTGAAAGTCCTATGGACACCACCACTCATAGCATTGCTTCGCCTACTTCTTCTTAGAATAGGCACGATAACGGCTATTGCTCCTTCGCATAGCAACGCTAACATGGACCCCTTGATGGTTCATTCTGCGACCCCCCTTGACCACGACCTTACTGGTACCTTCCCTCCCCCAAGGAGAAGACGGTACCGGTCATGTTAGTACTAGGGGTGCATAGTGAACCCGCCTCGTCCAAGCTGCAGGACGTTAAACTGCCAAGCACCTCGTCCTCAACCCATGACATTAAACTATGATCTGACCCCATGCCTCGCACGCAGGGTCCCCTCATCTCGGACATTCATTACGCTGCTTGTCTCCACATAGATGGGATCACCTCCACCACAGGGGATGATATCCTTTTTATCGGAGTGGCGTATGTCCATGGGAGAAGGGCAACCACCCTGGTGTAAGCCCCAGATCCTCTCCTGCCGAAGGTAGCACCCATGCACCTCCGTACTTCCCCACTTCCAAGGCCAGTGGAGGGCGCAATAGGGAACGAAGAACCTTCCATCTTTGGTCCCAAATCCCTCTCCCACTGCGCTTTTCCAAACTTTGGGCCTCCATCCTAGAGTAAGTCCAAGCACCATGGGCCGCCTAATGCCTAAGCCCCTCTTCACTTCTCATGGACGCATCCTTCGTGACGTGAAAGTCATGTCTTTGCTACCTCTTGTTTCTCACACAGAGCATGACTCACATGGTCTTAGAGTATGCATCGATCATGGAAATGCCCTCGTCGAGAATGACATTAAACTGTATGCCCTCATCCATCATGATGTTAAACTATATGCCCTCATCCACCATGACGTTAAACTATATTTCCTCATCCAGCATGGCGTTAAACTGTATGCCCTCGTCCAGCATGACGTTAAACCGTATGGCCTCGTCCAGCTTGTCATTAAACTGTATGCCCCCATCCAGCATGACGTTAAACTTCACATCCATTATGAACTACAAGGTATTTGATCCATGTCACAACATCGTATGTAGGAAGCCTCCACAAGGTTCCATCCCACCCGTCATTTCCTCATGTCGGGTTCCAACCTCGTCTAGCATGACGTTAAACTGCATTCCAGCCCGATGGAAAGCCGTTGTGACCAACCCGAACTACGAGGACTTTGATCCATGTCAAGGCACGGTACGTAGGAAGCCTCACTGATGTTCAATCCCATCTCCCACCGGACCAAGGTCCTTTCTTCACGTAGGTTCGCCGACACCCACCATTTCCTCCCAAACTACGAGGACTTTGATCCATGTTAAGGCACGGTATGTAGGAAGCCTCCCTGAGGTTCAAGCCCATATCCAACCAGACCAAGATCCTTTCTTCACGTCGGTTCGCCGAAGAAAACCCCCACTTGAACTACGAGGTCTTTGATCCATGTCAAGGCATGGTACGTAGGAACTCTCCATGAGTTTTAAGCCCATCACCCGATCATTCCGACCCCATTCACGTCAGTTCACCCCCGTCCCGCATGACATTAAACTGTATTCCACATATCGAACTACAAGGACTCTGATCCATGTCAAGGCATGGTATGTAGGAAGCCTCACGAGGTTCAATCCCACCACTAGTGGACCCTCGGGTTCTCCTTCACGTCGGTTCACCGACGAAGCCCTTTGAACTATGAGGTCATTGATCAATGTCATGGCATGGTACGTAAGAAGCCTCCCAGAGGCTCAAACCCACCACCTGTTGGTCACTCCGACCCTGTTCATGTCAGTTCACTAACACCTGGGCAGCCTAGTGTGTAATCCCCACACCATTTGGACCATGGTCCTCACTAACATCAGTTTGCTGATACACCATTATGAACTACGAGGTCTTTGATCCCTGTCAAGGCATGGTACGCAGGGAGCCTTCACGAGGTTCAATCCCATCACCACCTGGACCCCTGGTCCTCCTTCACGTCGGCCTTCTGGAATCAATCCTAAACTACATGGTCTTTGATCCATGTCACAGCATGGTACGTAAGAAACCCCCATAAGGTTCAAGCCCATCACCCAGTCGTTCGGACCTCACTCACATCGATTCACCCCCGTCCCACATGACGTTAAACTATATTCTACATTCTATTTGAACTAAAGGGTCTTTGATCCATGTCAAGGAATGGTACGTAGGAAGCCTCCACAAGGTTCAAGACCCTCACCAGTGGCCCCCGGGTTCACCTTCACATCGGTCTACTGACGATACCCATTGGGCCAAGGACCACCTTCACAGCGGTTCACCAGCACCATCCCAAACTACGCGGACTTTGATTCCCTGACACGGGGATACGTAGGAGGTCTACTCAAGGCTCAAGACCAACTTCACTGTCGCCCTTGCGATGGTTCCATTTCACCCCCTCCACTACATTCATCCATCCTGATTCTCACATGGCCCGCCACATCCCTGTGAGATCACGCCACTCAGCATCCGGGAAGCTGCACACGAGCTGACCCGATATCGGCGTCCCTTCAAAGGGGATTCCTCAATCTGATCCACACCATCTAATGCTCTGATCTGGCCGATCCATCTCCGCTAGATGTTAATCCTACGGCATACCCTGTGTTAAACATAGGAAGATACGGAAAACCTCAGATACATTCTTATGGCATATGATTCCTTGCGCTCGATGAGGGATGCCTCGGGCTTCCACGCCCTCGAGAAGCCCTATGACAAGGGGAAAAAGATAGACAAGCAAATTCACCAGCATTCAGACATGCTATTGATGCCTCAACATGACTACTCCCCCAACTAAAGGTTGGTGCCCTGACCGGACCCTTTGGAATGTCCTGACGGAAGTAGTGTAATTAACCGGCATCCATGGAAACATGGCACTGGGAAGAGTTTCTGGAAAAATGTATTAAATCTATGTGGGAGACCCAGATGAGGTGACGAGTTCTGAGGAGGAATCCACGGAAGGAAGGACCAACATCCCATAATCCCGGTTTCAATCAAGGAGCAGACGTCCCTAAACAAGGAACAGATGTCGCCCACCTTTGGAAAGCGGGAATGCGGGGAAACAGCAGCGCATCCTCCACAGATGGATGCGCGAGCCCCGGCGAAAGCGTTGGAAACAATGGTTATATTGATTGATTCAATTTGTGTGTATATTATATTTTCTTTATGTATTTATCATTATAAAAAGATTATATATCCTTTTCATTCATACCATTCTATTCACTGAAAAATTACAACATCATTCATGTGTTTGTATGGATTGCCACCTCCATACAGTAATTTCACCTATTTTCATCACCACATAATATGGATAATATATATATGTATCTGTAATGAAATAATAAAATATGTATGATATTATTATCATCATATAGGGATAATATAATACTTATCATCTTTCCATAAATATCATTGAAAAATGGAAACGTTACCCAAGCGCATGAGGGGAATACCATCTCCCATATTAAAATGTAGTTAACTTTTCATAAACATATTTCATGATAGGTTTAAACAGTATAATTGTTTTATAAAAAAAATATTTTGGGTTATTATACTTGAAATTATGGGATAATTTACTCTCTGACCATTATCAACCAACCAAATTCATTTTGGACATATTAACCGAGTATCATCAAAACATTTTATGTATACATATTTGATTATGTAATTGATCAAAATAGGAAAATAAAAGTTAAAATAATCATAAAAATTTTAATTATGAAATGGTATTATTAACCTATGTTTATTTTCATTCAATATAAAAAATGAACATGATGATTCGGACTCAAGATAACATAAAAATTCACTTAAAACCACATTTTAAATGTTTTAATGAATTATTTTCTAAATTATTCTAATAAAAATCCATGTTATTATTACTGTTTCAAAAATTTATTATTTAATTTTCAATTGTACACAATAGAAATTTTTAACAATATTTTACTATCTTTAATATTTTTTTGAAATGAATATTTTTATTTTTATTTTTTAAATTTTCTTAAAAGAAGTATTTTTTTCCAATTTTGACATATATGGTGAAAATGAAATTTCCGTCCATCATAACTATTGTTTTTTAATTCATATAAAATATTAAATTTTTTCTTTGATAATGTAGAGACCTTGTTTTTCTTGTATTACATTTAAATATTTCTATATCTATTTCCAGAGTTAGGCATGAGACGACGTGCGATTCCAAGACCTAGTGTGCGTGGAAAATTTAGTTATTAAAGAAATTAATATATTTCATACTAAGAATGAAAATAAAATGGGATAACTCTTTAAAGGTCTCGTAGATAATAAAATATGAGGGAAATATTGAGTCTGAAATGTGAAATATTCCCTAGACGTGACATTACTTTTTTTGGTGTGGGTATTCTTTAAAAAATGTAATCGAGGACGTAACTATAAATAAAACAATTAAATTATTATTTTTTATTTAATAATTTTTGGAATAGTTCGTGAATAGGGGCTTGGATGGGAAATATGAGACCACCATAGAGTTCAAGATGTGTTGTTTTACCCAAGCGCTACATAAAGCGGGAGGTTATGAGATGTTAGGATCTCTTGATTGTTTGCGGGTATGGTTTGGCAGTTTAACCATGACATAATTACGAGGTTATAAATAAGTGATTGTGGGGTATTTATTAGTCTTTCCTTATAACACTCCCACTAGGAGAAATATCTCCCCCATTTGGTGATTCAATGGTGAATCATTGACAGATCGCAACAATCATTGGCCGACGTGCTCCTCGACGATGAACAAATCTAAATCCAAGTTGGACAATTTCCATTTAATTATTTAGCCTCAATAACGATTCATGAATTATAATTGATTCATCAATTATTTTTTTACATTAAAAATAAATGTAAATGTCCCAAATAACAATACCATTGATCTATCTTTCTTCATTCCTCTATTCTTCCTACGTTCTTTGTCATTTCATTTTTGTCACATCGAAACGATAATGGATTGTCGATTAGATTATTAATTTGTGTAGATCGAGGACTGAGGATTGAAGATCTACATTATTCTTGAGTTTCAGGAATTTGAGGAGGTGTAGTGGTACGTGGATGGGACCCCTAGTGTGATGATCACCAGCGATGGTGCACTGCGGCAACCCCTAGTGTTGGCGGCGAAGAGGCTATTGAGCAGGGCATGACTGTGCGGATGACAAAATTGAGAGATCGTCAAAAATTATTCTACAGAACATGTAGTGTAGCCATAGGATCTAAGTTAGGTGGTGATCATGTCACCAATGAGGTGTGGGCGGGCCAGGAGGGGCGGTCCGAGGTGGGAAACTCCGAGATCGACAGTGGTGAGGCGCAGTTCAAACCAAGGAAGGGTGGGGGTAAGCGCAGCTATAGTTGACAATCGCAGTCGATCATGAAGCCATGGATGCTAGAGATTCCCTAGGGCCAGTGACCACATTCAATCTTGGGTGGTCGACTGCAAGGCCTATAAATCTCGAGCTGTCACGAGGGAAGCGATCATGGTCGGTCAACCGAGATCGTTGGTCGTTGCAAAAAGTAGACCAATCATGGAAGTTAGTCCATGAGTGCCCCCAACAGAGATGGTTGACTAGAATGGTAGGTGGAATGACCATGATAGTAACTCCATGATAGATCATCCCATGGGCATGGCCAGACCTGCGTGCATCTCTTTGGGAAGCATCATCAAACAATCATAACTTCTAGAGAGAGTATCAAATTTACTTCCCATCTACACCAATTCAACCATCTTTTTAACCCAAACATTTTAAGGTCAATTTGGAAATATAAAATTTGGGATTGAGGACCCGTTCCCATGAGGTCTCTTTTGGATGTGTTATAGTGAATTTCTCTGTTGTCACCAATTGTCTAGTTTAGGTGAATAAACAATCCATCCTACGTGTTTTTTCACATAGAGTAAGATTGTGACCTCTAATGTGGAATTTGAGTTATGATGTGAAGTGTTATGAGAATTAATCCTATGTAGGTAGTGTTCAAAAATATTAGTGGTCTATAAAGTATGTCATTGATTTCAAACTGGAACCCCCTGAGAGACTATGGAATGAGTCCTCAGTGATATCAAATTGGACACCCCCCCATCAGCATGGGTAAATGTCCTATATAATTACTTCTGAGTGGACCCCCATACCATTTAGGGAGTTATTCTTTAATTACATAGACTATAATTCCCTTATGATGCCATGTTGTGGGTCCTTGACTATTACAGTTGAACCCCCTTGACGAACTAGGGAGTAGGTCCTCTACAAATACCATTAGAGTGGAAACCCATAACTATATAGGGTGTGGGACCTTTACTTCATTTTTTCACCATATGGTATTGGATCAGTGGTGAGATACTATTTTTCTTACCTTTGGACTCATTATAAAGAGGTACACATTCCACACTGAGAATCATCCTTTTGAAACAACCTAAAACAATGAGTCTGAGTTAATGCTTCCCTGTTTGGATATTATCAAAGTGTGGTGATTGAGCCCCTTTCAGTTTCTTGTTTATGGAAGAGGTGTGAGATGATGTACATCATTGATGGATTCTTATAGAACTGTTGGAAACTATTTTTCTTGGACTTGGTTTTGAGATGGAGATCCACCTTCTCTCACATTTTAGTTTCTTTTACTAAGAATATATACATATCATGTTTCTCACTCTCTCAATTTAATGTGGAGCTAAACAATTTTTACCAAGAGTTGTTTTATATTTTTCTTTTCTTTTCATTCTATCTCTCAAATCTCCACCTTCAGTTTTCGGGGAATCCTACTTGGTATTTTTATACTCACCCAATCATGGGCTTCGCAAGAACGTATCATTCCTTATACAGACTATAGATAGGTTGATAGTGACTTCAGAGGAACATAGGGATTCTGGGTTCTTGGACAAAGTACAATGGTCATAAATCAGGATCGAGGGGTGGGGCTCTCTCATATAGTTTACATTCCATATTCAATTAGTATGGGAGAGTTTTTTTTTTGGGGGGGGGGGCTTGTATTTTTCCCCTTTTCCTTTTAGTTAACATTACTATACTTGTACGATTTAAAAGTCCATGCATGATTAGTTTATTTTCAGTAGTGTATCATTTTTTACTTCTTTCAATATGGAATATTCCATTGTGCTGTCAATGTGTGTTTATAGGTTATTAGGAAAAGGCATCTTCTAGTTTTTTGTGCTTTCGAAACATGTTTCCACCCATGACTTATGGAAGAAGGTTGGGGGTAGTTGTGGCTCGATTCTGGCATGGGCCGAGTCATATAAAATAGTTAATATAGGAAGTTCATTACTTGGGAAATTTTTTCAAAATGTTTCCCCTTCAAGGGATTGGTTTTAATTAGGTAAAAATTTTCAAAATATCTCAATAGAAGATCTCAGATTAGGGAGTTTAGTGACAGTGTGGGCCGCTGACGCATCCATTCACTATGGCCTTGTCTACCTACTTCTCAACTCGGCATACCATGAAATTTTTTTGCAGGGATCAATGATACATGAATCATATATGATTGAGTCTTTTATTGTACATCATGATTCAAAAAACCATTTTTTGTGATATATATATATATATATATATATATATTATTTTGATCACGTTACCCCTTGATATCTTTCTAGATGCCTCCACTATGGCAGTCAACTAGGATACCCGCTCCAGTCCGTGACAATAATCATGTTATAGATGAGGCCTTAATTAAGTGTCCATCATGTGATCCCCTTCCACAAGGTGGACATGTAGTAGAACCTCCACTTATTGAGAAGTTGATAGGCCTAGAATAGCATGATGAGGACATGCGCAGCCTGAAAACACTTCATGAATTCCAACATCAAGGGATGATGAATTTCGCCAATAATCCAGATCCTCAGGTTGTCAAAGATTTTCCAGAGTCGGTGGTCTGATTCTTCAGGAGTGTTTAGACCCCTATAGATCAGATGGTGGCCTTTTCAACCATCATTTTCTATGAAGTGTCTAGATTATGGTGGTGTTTCGTTACTTAGATTCTCAATGAGTCGACACTCTCATGGTATGACTTCCCGCAGCAATTCCATGAGGAGTATTATCCCATATATATATGAATTTTTCAGATTCAGGTTCTTCTAGATATTCATCTACTGTAAGGTTAATTTACTAGGTTCAAAAACCTGACTCAAATATCCCTAGACATGATCCGTGATGGATACTTTTGGGCATGAATGTTTGTGGTGGGACTGTGCAGAGATATTTGTGCGAGCATAGTACCCTTGTTCATCCATTCCTATTTCGGGGTGCTACAGTAGGAATTAGTTACAAATATAATTCTATCATAGGGATTCATGTTATATAGAACTAGTAGTGGAAGCTACAGAGATAATAAATATATAATAATTAATAGACGTTAGTTGAAAGGATCTCAATATAGGAGGCCTCCCCATGATCATATCCTATAACATGGTCAGGAGACACTGGGGCAGCACAGAGCACTAGGATAGCCTTGGGAGGTCTGGTGCTATGCTGGTGATGGGTGAGGATATATGGAATAGGACTTCCCAACCTGACTTTCTAAGCACCCCAGACAGATAGTATGTGGATAACCATAGCAATGATATTGTTGTGATTAGGGTGGTCTCCAATGAGGTGGTACATGCATAGGAGTATGAGATGTATGCAGGGGAAGACTCTATGATTTTCTCCCACCAACACCACCCATTGTTAATCCCATTTCAGGACTAGGGAGCTGGTGTCCAAGGCCATTGGTAGCTTCATGCTATTGATGTTCACTATCCTATAACGGAATAGATGATTCAAGGTACAATTTGTGTTTATTTTACTCATTCTTAAATAATATTAGACAGAAGTTACCATCATTATTTTATCTCATCACTCATGGTGTGGGAGTTATAGCTCCCAATAAAGGCATTATAACATCGCCTTTGTCTCGAGGATCCAATATGGATGGCTTCTTCTATGTCTTTCATCTGCTAGTAGTTCAAGATATCGCTTGGAGAAGAGAGGTCCATGTGGGACCCATTGGTTATCACAATGGAACAATAAAATATCATCATGTGCATGGATTAGATTTCCACGGTTTGAGATCAGACTGACTATCCCCACATAGTAGTTAGATGCCTTTTCATTGATGGGATGAGGTTAATCTTTCTCAGTGAAAGAAACCTGGTAGCAGGTTAGGTAGGTACTGTGAGTTGGATGATACATCCTATCTCCCATAATTTAGATAATGTAACCCATAGTGAAGAAGACTCTATAGGAATCTAGTTTAATTCAGTTGTGGAGGATTATATGGATGTCTTCCCCAAACTAAATTTTGATACAACCCTTGAAGTAGGAGTTTGAGTTTTGAATTTACATACAACCAATAACTGTGCTGATATATTCTTCGGCATATCAAATAGAACCCACCAAAATTTGAGATCTACAGATATATTTTTAGGACCTTCATCAGAAAGTATTCATCAGAACCAGAGTGTCCCCTAGGCAACACCTGTTCTATGCATGATGAAGACATATTGGAAATTACAACTTTTCATGGATTATACTCACATGAACCAATCCATGATAATGAAAAAGTACCCCATGATGAGGATCGATGACCTCTTTGACCAGTTGTGAGGTGTGAGATGGTTCTCTAAGATCAAGATCAGATCTAACTTCCACCATTTATTGGTATGAAAGGATGATATTCTGAAATTGGATTTCGGATGTCACTATGGGAACTATGAGTTCCTAGTTACTCACCTAGGTGTGAAAAATTCCCTTACCATTTTTGTGGATTTGGTGAACTAGATCTTTCAGTATTACCTAGAACATTTTTTTACTTCATTGATGACATACTCATCTACTCTGTATCAGAGTAGGAACATGTAGAGAACTTGAGGATGGGTCATGATTTACTTAAAAACACCATATTTATAGAAATATCTTGATGTGATGGTTCTAGATACACGAGGTCCACAATTCAGGTCATCTCATTTCGGGAAAAGGCTTAGATGTTGACCTAGAAATGATCGAAGTGGCAAGTTCGTGGGTTCCACCCAAGAATGTTTCAGAGGTGTGTAACTATCACGGGTTTTCAGGTTAATAATGAATGATTTTGGTAGACTTATCTTTGATATCATCCCTTTTGACCACTCTAAAATAAAATGGGCAGTTGTTTACCTTGTTTGAGAAGTGCCAGAAGGCCTTCAAGGAGTTTTGTAAGAGGCTAAAAAGAACTGTAGTTTTCAGACCATCAGAGTAAGGCGTTGAGTATGTAGTGTATTGAGATGCCTCAGGAGCTAGGCTCGATTTTGTGTTGATGCAACGATAGGAATCTATCACTTACAGGTCGAGTTAGTTGAGACCTCATGAGAAGAACTGTATGACTCGTGACTTAAAGCTATATGTGGTATTATTCTTCTTTAGGATGTATAGGAACTCCATTTTATGGGGATCACTTTGTGGTTTTCTCAGACCACTAGAGCCTTAGGTACATCTTCACTAATAAATACCTAAATATGAGGTAGTGACACTAGAGGTAGTACTTGTAAGAATATGACTAAGAGATTGTTTTTACTCTAAGAATGAGAAATTATGAAGAAGAATCATTTAGTAGGACTTCCCAGGCTTACATAGTGAGGGAAACTTCAAAGAAGTTAGCCACCATGTAACTGAACCAAGTAGATTAGGGGGACAGTGTTTCTACAGTCGATGGTGCTGAATCCTTCACTCCTTGAGCACGTGAAAGAGTCCCAGCTAGTATACATCAAATACGATGTTCTACATGATAATATATCCTCAAGAGACACACCTGATGGATATTATGAAGGAGGGAATAAAAATATTTTGTTCTAAGGGAAACAATGGTTCTAGATGTGATGCGAGATGAGTTGACGTGAGAGTTTCAAACTTCTACCATAGTTATACATCCCATTGATGGGAATATGTACTAGGATCTTCAGTTGAGGTTCTGGGTGTCCAAAATGGGAGTAAGAGTTGATGAGTTCATCTTACAATGAAAAAAATGTTAATAGGTGAAGGATAAGCACCAGGTTCTGGTGGGTTTGTTGTAGTATAAGGGGATTCTAGAGTAGAAATAGGATGACATATTTATGGATATCATCATAGAGATTCCAAAAATACCAAAGGATGATGAACCCATTTGGATGATAGCTGACTATTTCATGAAGTCAAAATGCTTCATTGCTATTAGGGAGAATAATTTAGTGTAGAGTTTGGGGAATTTTTTGTATGGGATATCATCCCTCTTCATGGGGTGACAATAAAGATTTCCTCCATTCGTGATGTTCGATTTACATCATAATTATTGGGAGGCCTGTAAGAGTCATTCGGGACCCAACTGCAAATGAGTACATACTTTCACCCACAAAACAATGGGCCGACTGAGCAAACTATCCAGGTGCTGGAGGATATGTTGGGGGCTTTCATGTTGGATTTTAGCTAGAGTTGGGGGGATCACCATCCCTTGGTAGAGTTTTCATACAACAACAGATATTAATCTAATACTGTTAGGACACATTTTGAGGCCCTATAATGGAGACCATGTAAGTTGTCTGTATATTTTCTAGAGGTGGGGGAGTCATCCCTCGTGGGACCAGAGTTGGTGTGAGAGGCATCAGAGAAAGTGCATGTCATCTGTGAATGGATAAACATGGCCCATAGAAGATAGAAATCCTATACAGATCACCATCACAGGCCCATGGAGTTCAGATAGTGAGACCACATCTTCTTGACAGTCTCCCCATGATGTGGAATGCATTTGTTCTTTTTAGGAGGCAAGCTATCCCCGAGGATCATCAAGTCGTTCGAGATCGTGAAAAATGTTGGTGAGGTTTCCTAACACATTTCCCTACTCCCATAGTTAGAGTGGGTGCATGAAATCTTCCATGTGTCATAGATTATGAGATTCATTCATATTCTAATGTACCTCATTGAATGTGGAGATATGGACATCGAAGATGGAGGTGCCTTTACAGAACACCATGTAGCAATCATGGATCGATTGGAGTGGACCATAAGTGGATGGACTATCCCTTTGGTTCTTGTACCATGGAAGCACAGAAATGTGTAGGAGAGTTCCTAGGAATGGGAGAGCCAGATCCTGGCTCTCTATCCAAAGTTTTTTTTCCTAGTTTTTCTTTTCAGGGAAAAAATATTGAATGAGGGAATGATATAGAGACCTAATATTTTTTTTCATTTATGACTTTAAAATATTTATATATATATTTACAGAGCTAAGAGTGGAGACCTCATGTGATTCCTTTGTCCTGTTCTCCAAGAATAATTTTTATAAAAATATTAATTATATTTTATGATAAACACTAGATGTAAATGTGATAACTATTAAAAGTTAGACCGTATCGGAAATCCTTGGGAACAATTGAGTCTAGAACATGGCGTGTCCCTTAGGCCACACATAACTTTTTCGGCACAAGTCTTCTATAGAAAGTCATCGAGGGAAAAACCATAAATAAAATAAATAAATTATTCTATTTCAGGCTATGTTTTGAATAAATATTGGACATGGAATTGAGATGGAAATCTAAGACCACCATTGAGTTTGGGATGTGGTGTTTTACCTATATAAGTGAAAAAGTGATAGGGTGTGAGATGATCAGATCTTGTGACTATTGGTGGGTGCGTGGAATTTTTTTACCATTGAACTAATTAAAATCCTATAATTAGTGATTATTAGGGTTTAATTTTGTTTTCCTCATAACCCTTATATTGGCACAAATCTCTCCTTCCATTGGCGATTCAACTACGAAGCATCAACAGACCGCAATGATCGTTGGTGGATATGGTCATCGACAATGAACAAATCCGAATCTAGGTAGGATTATTTCCTTTCAATTTAGAATCCCCAATTTCAATTATTTTTTTATAATTGATTCTTTTCTATTTTTATTCTTTGATCATCAATTTCAATGGCTAAACTAAGACGACCATCGATATATATACCTTCTTTCCTCTGTTCGTCACCAGTTTTTTGTTGTTAAATTTTTGATGCGTCAAAAAGATAATATATTGTTGACTAGGGCATGGATATATGTAGTTAGGGGCCCAAGGATCACATATCTACATCAGTCTGAAGTTTTTGGAATTCGAGTAGGTGTGGTGGTCTGCAGAAGGGACCACCAGTGTAATGTGGCCAGTGGTGGTGCATGACAGTGAGACCTAGTGTGGTAGGCGGAGCCACAATAGACAATGATGAGGCAGATGAGTAGGTGAGGCCAAAAGAAGGTGGAGATGATAAAGAGGCGTGAGAGGCGACCAGTGAGTAGGTCATGGTTGAGAAGATGACAGAGTCATGAGATTTGTGATAGGCAGTGACCCTCGTCAACTGATGTAGTGTGGAATTTCCAAGATGGCCAGGTCATGGAGAGCCAGGTGGGTTGGGAAGAGAGGGGCCATGCGGGCTAGGTCATGGTAGGCCAAGCATGTCGAGACAAGTATGGGTAGTCTGAGATGGGTTTGGGTCACATCCAAGTCAAAATGAGGGAGTATTTGTTGAAGCGAGACCATGATCCACCTTGGAGGTTTCAGTAGGTCGAGCATCCATGGGGCTAGTGACTGCAGCTGGTCATGGCTGGTCTACTGTAAAGCCATGGAAGCTCGAGTTACTATAGAGTTAGTGATCATCGCTGGTCTCGGGTGGTTGACCATGGTGATTGATCAACATGGCAAGTGTAATGACAATAGTAGTCGGTCTATGTGAGTATGCACCATGGGAGTTTGGTCGTGGTGATAGGTGGGCTGACCACGATGGTCGGTCCATGAACGGTCAGCCCGTAGGCTCGGGCAGGCTTGTAGTCATCTCTTTGGGTGGAAAATTCAAATAGTCAAAGATTCAAAACAGATCATCCAACTGATGTTTTTCTACATCAACATGATCACCATTATTAAAATATTGTTATGAGAAAATTTTTGGAATTTAAAATTTGGTGTTGGGGTGCGGGCCCCATGAGGTCTAGTTTGGGCACATTGCAATGAAAAGAACATTTTCACCAGTTTCCCGATTAATGCAAGTAAACAACCTAACCTACATGGTTTTTCATGTTGATCATGATGGTGACCTCAGATGAAGCTTTCGAGTTACGATTCGAGTTGTTCTGAGCACAATGCCTATGTAGGCAGTGTTCAATGATAGAAGTGGTCATATAAGTATACTAGAGATTGTTTATTAGAACCAACCTAACAAACTATGACTTGGTCCATTCATGATATCTGAGTTGAACGCATCCTCTTCATGGGTTTATGTCCTCTAAATTTACTTACGAGTGGAACTCCCCCTGTACCTGATCAGGTACAAGTCCCTGATTATAAGGACACAACATCAATTTCTTGGAGTTGATGAATTATTTTAATATATTTCCTTATATACAAGGAATATGAATCCAGAAGGACCATGTAGTTTAGTTGAATTGGAAACGAGATACATACATAATTTTAACGTTACAACTTGAAAATAAATACTATATAAAAGTTTCATTGGGAAACATCCATTCCTCTATGTTTATCCCTTCAATTCATTCATAATACAACTCTTGGAATCCTAGGGAAAAATAAAAAATAATAAAATTCGTGAGCTCAAATTCATAGTAAGGGTATGAAATATAGTGGAAGCATAAATAATAAGTAAAGGTGACTAACATAAAGTGCACATTCCATAAAAATTATACATGATGAAAATATAGAAGGAATTATAATTGAATAAATAATTCAACGGTAAAACATAACCATCGGTATTCTAGTAGTAGAATAACCACATGGAAAAACAATTTACAAGTATCATAATTAGGGATTTCATAATGCATGAAATCATATTCATACCATTAAGTCATCATGCCAAGACCATAAATATCCATTTTTTCAAGGCTTCATGCCAAGACCATAGTTTGTCTGATGAGATCAATTGATGCCCCGAGGGACTATAGAGGGACCCACATAAAATATAATAATTCCAATATATTACTCATATGAATGTGTATAACATAAACAATATATAAATTCATATTGATAAATAACTTATTAAATGTAAATAACTTTCCCCGATCATTAAACATAAACACTAACCATTCAAAGTAATATGGTGAATGGTGTCAAGGTAACACATCCACAATCAAAACAATAATGAATAATTTAAATAACACAGTCAATGAAGTCCTAAAAAATTAACTCCATTTAAATATAATAATCAACAAGAGCGTTGAAATAGGTGAAAATACTCTTATAAAATCATCATGTCATTCACTAGATAAAAAAATATTACTTTGAATAAAATTGTTATTTTGAAAAATATTTTTATAAAAATCATGTGATTGTCGGTAGAATTATTATAATAAAAAACCGATTTCATGAAAATAATGGTTGTTAAAAATATATTATCAATTTATCTTGAAAATAGGTAATAATTAAGAAATTCCCTTGAATAGGGCTTGTATTTGGGGAAGAATTTTTCAAAAGATCATTTTAAAATGTCTAACTCACCACAAAATAAAGAAGGATTATGGTTGGGAAAAATATATGGAACATTGAAAAAGAATTAATGAGGAGTAAAAAATATAATATAATTATTTCATTGGGGTAAGTAGAAAATAAATGTAACTCAAATGAGAAGAGTGGTTCGGGTGGAAAAATCATACATTAAGTCTGACGGTGTTCCTCACGTGATCTTAATGACATGATAATAAAATTTATACTGATTAATTAATTATTCAAGGACCTCATCGACATCTAAATGATTGTTATAACCTTATTAGATTAATTCATGGAATTTTGGATGGGTTAACTGATTCAATTTCATAGTTTTGGGAGTCATTTCTTCATTGGTTTGCATAATCAGTTTACTTATATTTATGTATAGATAAACGTGTAAGATGACAATGGTTGCTCAGAATTGAAGTTGTATGTTATTAGTTAACAACTAAGAGATTACATGGTTATTAAATTTATTTGGTTATTTAGAGTGATGATGAATCATTATATAAAACATTAAGGATGTCAGTTTTGGTTAATTGGTATTTTTTTATGACAATTTTTTTTATAAATTAATACCATTTTTAAAAAACAATACAAACTTTACATAAGACATTATAAATAAATTATGGTTTGTTTGAACCATAAAAATGGTGTTTTTTCAATAATTGAATATGGTAAGAGACATTAACAACCCATCATCCTTGAATGTGGAAAATTATCACATCTCAGATGGTGTTTATACTACTAGAATAAAAGAAGCGTAAATGATAGATGATAATAACTTATTCCATCATCATAAAAACAATAAATTACATTTAAGGTACATGGGTTATCATAAAATTTGGATGAGGATGGGTGAGGATAGAAAAGAAAAAAACAAAAAATGAAAACATTATAAAACATAAGAAAGTAGTAATTTATCTCTTGAATAAATCTCCCATGAGAGCCTCTTTAGAGAAGAGGATTTAGTCTTTTTAAGAGACCATGGAATTATGGATGTGGGGGAGTAGATTTAGAGGAAATTTTAGTTGAATTCCAACAAGGCACAAGGAATGAAGGGAGTGAAGAGAAGAGGTAAGGAGGGTAGTATTTATATTGGAGGAGAAGAGGGGTTTCTCATTATATTAATTTGTATTTTAATATTATTTGATATTAATATTAATAATCACGATTCTTGTGACCAGAAAAATAAATAAGTGCATTTATTCTTGAACCAAGTGGTTTTTACATCTACCTTACATCACCTATGACTCAATTAAACATGTATTTAGTATTTATTGTAATTTATCATATTTTACTATTCAATAAAAATTAATGTATTTCACCCAAACCATTTATCGACATGTAGAATTTAAATTGATCTCCATGTTATGAAAATAATTTTATACATATGCATAATTTAATTTTTAGTTAAAATTATCATTTATTTTAAAAAATATATTTTAAATTTATAAGAGATTATATAACACTTGGAAAAATTATCTAAGGTCTCAAAAAATTATATTATAATAAAAAAAATAAATGTATTAAATTAGGATTATATTTTATCAAAATAAATTTTCTTTAAATAATTATATTGATTATTTAATTAATATTTCCTAATAAATTATTTATTTATACTATTATATCATAATTTTATTTATAGGATGTATGAATTATAATTATATATTCATGGGTGGGGTTATATTCATTTGGTAAATTTACCCTTCATTAGGGTATATTATTATTCATACGTGTAGGTTAATATATATTAGGGTATGTTACTATTCAAAAAAATTATGTTGATTCTATCAGACTCCAAATATCACCCTAAACGCAACTGTGTATGTCTGTTTTTCGAAATTTGAATAATAGAATCAACAAAATTAATTTCATTGGATAGGTTATAACAAAATGTTGTTTTGTAGGGACTTAGTTATTCACACATTCTATATAAATATATTTTTCAACTCGTAGGGTTTCATATTAATAGTGAATATATTCTTAGCATGATTTAGTATTTATAAAGATAATTATAATTGCAAATATGTATATTGTTCGTATTCATATAAAATATATAATTAAGTAATATTTTGATAAAAAATAATTTTTTAATAAAATAATTACATATATATCTTTTACAAAGAATAATACTAAAATTAGTTTTTTTTAGAAAATTAATTAATTTTAAAGTTATAAATTTTAAATTTAAATAATTTAAATTCTTATTTTTATTAATTAAATGAATTAATTTTAAATTACTATTTTTCATAAATAATTTTATTTAAAACTATAAAACCAATTATTGTGGGTGTTACATTCTCCCCTACTTCAATAAATTTTGTCCTCGCAATTTGAAATGGCACTTTGAATGTTAAAGGTTGATATATGAAAATTCTCTTGTGGGAAACCCACATCAGAAATAGGGTTAATAAAATACCCTCTCAATAAGTGAGATTCATAGGTCAATAAAAAACTACCCATTCAAATAGTGAAAAGTATGTACATGGAATAATAATCTAACCATCATGTTTTGATAGAGAGAGATATAGAACATGATCACTAGAATGTTAACAATCAAAAATCCATAAATCTGTGATGATATAAAGAACTATTTGATTCATCAGAAAAGAAGGTTATAGGGTAGCATTTTATTGATTTCTGGACCCATTCTTGAATGTTGAGAAATTATCTCCTCTATAATAATGTAAGGAAATATAAGCACTTGATAAATTTCTATAAATATGATCATATCCTTCAACTATTACTTTTACTATTCCTACTTCATTTCATGGAACAAGTTGCATCATAGGGTAAAATAATATCTAAAACCTTGTCCAAATATCAAATTCAATCATTTCATAAATGGTTAACTTTTCCAAAATATCATTATCCACAACTTTAGAAATAATCTCACTAAATTTAATTTTTATCTTATTGAACAACAAGAAAGGGCTCTAAATCATCAGAGACAAACATGTGAGTACATTCTCACTGTATTCTTTTGAAGTATGGAATAACATGAATTACCATGAATCCTTATTTAATACATTCATGCGTCCTTATAATAAGAATTTGGATATATTACATATGTCCAAAATGTTATAGACTCTATCACTTTTTTAACAGTCCATTATATAGCTGAAAATAGTATGTGTTATCCAATTTATATTATCCAAGTAAATCATATCTTTATTTTGATTTTAATATCCCATTAAATTGAATTCATAAAGGATTTTATTTAACTGATGCATATATTTTTTACAAAATTTTAACTTTTTTACTAAATAAATTTTCCTTGGTACCATTCATCATACAAACTGAAATACTTAATGAAATAATACTATATTACAATCCTTATATATTCCAAAATTCATATATCCAGTACATTGGTGATAAAATATTCAAATGATATGTTTCTTGAATGGGCATTTTAATCATTATACTTCATCTGCAGTAGTATCATAACTTAATCATTATCTTGTAACATTATTGGATTTATATTCCTTTGATTCCTGAGACATTGATTGACATAGTCTGTAACACCCCAAAACTCGAACCTCGTGTATTGATAAGTTTATGATTTCATTTTGATTGACTTTAATAAAAACTGAACAAAACATGTTTCTTATGAGAATGTAATAATATGGTTTTAATTTATATTAGAATGCAACCAAGTAAAACACAAAAATAGACACAAGGATTTTCATTTAAACAAGAACACCATAGTGTTTACAATGTACCAAGATCACAATAAAAATTTCTACCCAAATATACATATAAAACCCATATAAAAATTATAGGGAGACCACATAAAACAATGAGGACCCCAAGAAAATAATATGGGTCCTTATAATCTATCATAATAAACATAAGAATGGCCAATTCCACTACGACAACACATAGAATCAATGGTATTATGTGAATCTTCTTCGTATTTGTCTCGAGTTTTAAGACACCCTATGGCATGGTTTTATATAATGAAACAACATGACTGTTGCCTTGGGAAACTGTTGAATTCCAATGGAAATAATTATAGATGTTGGCCTTGTGGTGAATTAACTAATAACTATTAGGTACAACTTGGTTTTCAAAAATTTATGAATTGGAAATTATAAGATAACTTCTCATTATGGTGAAATATTTTAAATTTAATTATTTTGAAAAGTATTAAGGAATTCAAAACACTTTTAAAATATTTTAAATACAATGCAATGATTTTCATCTCTTAAAAGTGTTTTAAAATTTGTTTAATTTCTTTTAACTAAACTATGTTTTTTATTAACTTAGTATTCACTTCTATAAAATTAGTACAATTGACTTTTTGTTGGTATACCAAATTTAAATTTATAACATTGAATGTTAAAACTTTAGTGTTTATAAATAATTTTAGGAATATTATTAGATAAGGAAAAATTAGGTATTCATTAACCCTTTTTAATATTATATAAAAGTCATGTTTAAAAGGATAATTTTTATATAGTATTATTTTACCTTAATAATTCATATGTGCTTTTTACGTTAGTTTTTATAAAACTTTGTTCCTGCTAGGGCTAACTATTTATTGTCGGGCCAAGGGAGGTAGCTCACTCTATGTGGATGATCCTAGCTCTTAGCCCAAGCCTAGGCCAGCCTGAGCATGAGGATAGGTTCCCTGAAGGTCGCATGGCTCCGGGAGCGCATGAGCGCACCACCACTGGTGCAAGGCCGCAGCGAGGCTTGTGTATGTCGAGGCCAGCGGGGGGGGGGGGAGCCCACGTGTAAGGCTCTATTGTGTGTGTTGTGGATTTTTATGAGCTATTGATAGAAGGCTCAGTCTTATAAATGAGTTATAATCATCTCTCCTTTTCGATGTGGGATGCATTTTTCTAGGAGAAATGTGATCTGGTCATTGGATTGTGTCGCGTGTGATCAGGCTCATCCATCTCAGTCCGGGACTTGACTCCCAGCTGCTGCAGTAAAAGTCAGCATTTTTATACACCATCAGATCGGGTGAGATCTAGTCACAACCATTTGAGGTTTTTAAGAAAACAAACGTGTCGACCCTAGACCGTCCGATCAAACTCATATTTAATTTGATCCGCCGTTTTATTTAAACCATGGATGCACCCTGACCATTGGGTCCAATCCAGATCAAATCCTGACCATTCATTAATTTTTCCAATCTCCAAATCCCGTGTTGTCTTCTTCTTCTCCTCCTTATTTGAAACTTTAACCCTACGCCCTATATTGCACTATTTTTCTTCTCCCGTGACAACTGCTGTTCTCCCACCATTCACATGGATTACACAAGGAATGATCATTTGTATTTTTATAAGCCACTTGGGCCTCGGATTCCATGCACATGCATTAAAATATTCAGTATGGTTTACAAAAAAACACACTCGAGGGAACCCAATCCTCTCGGTTCTTCGCTCTCAGCTTCTAACAGACCCCAACATGTCTCCTCTGGGATTTCTAGTGAATTCTCAAGCTCCTATTTCTCCTCCACCTTCTCCTCAAGATAATGTAGGGGAATCATATTTTTCTTTCTTGTTGAATTTTAAGTTGTATGTTTATATACACTTTTTATATAAGTATGCATCACCTTTCGGTTGAGTTTGAACCCCTATTTACCTAAAATAGAGATTCAAGGTTTTTCAAATTTATAGAGAATTAGTAGGCCTGAAGTATATATACCCCATGAAAAGTTATTTACATGCCACTTCCAAATACCATAAATATATTTATATATATATATTTGCATATGCAGAACACTACAGTTTTTCAAAAAACGATATGTCCGGAATTATGTTTTACTAAAAACATTGAGGTTCAAAATTAATGAAGAGCTATAAAATGCACGGTGTCATAATTTAAAGAAAAATATTATACCTAATTGTGTATGTACTTTAATATATATGTCTAATATATACATGTGGTTTTAAGAATTTCATAATAATACTTCTAATTACTATTCTTGAATATCTTGCAAGTGTGAAATATGCATAGTACGATATCCTTACGAATACTCATAGTGTATAATCAGGTATGTGAGCACGTGTATATATAAGCCAAATTTGATCCCCAATTTTATTTATAAATTTTCAAGGTGTTGAGAAAAAGTATAGAACATGTGATTTCAAATATACCTTGATTAAACACTACTTCATTTGAACACCCCTTTGAATGAATGTTTTGCAAAAAACCCTAAGTGTTGTTATTTCAAATACCTTTATTTTGATGTTCTTAATTCATGAGTGTAAATATTGTAGGGTTTAAACTTTTTATTCACATGTATAAGTTACTATCCACTATTAGTATTAAATGATACAATTTATGGATATAGGTATGCACCTGTATGTTTGAACCATAATCCTAATTAATATGTTCTAAATCAAAATTTGGTGGTTAAAGTATGTTATTGATATGTTTAATTAAATATTTTTATTACACAAAACAAATGATGCACTGCAAATCAATTTGACTTATATGCTATGCAACATAAGGCATGGACATTTAATAAGATGTGACAATTTATCAGTGCATTCTATGTGTACAAATGACTTCGGTCTTAATTCAAAATTCATCATTTTAAACTATAAATATATATATCCATAAATGAAGTATTTTTAAAATTAAGTAACTATCATTTTATGTGCTAACCCTGTCAATTCATTACTTGTGTGTTTTAAATCAATATCACATTTGCAAAGAACATTTACTAGATTATGCAAGTGGTTGAGAAATTTATTACATAAATAATAACTGACATATTATGATTTATTCCAATGTCATTCCATTTATTAGTGCCTGAATTGAGAATGAATAACATCTATCTGAAGGTATAAACCTGGGATCTAATGAATTGAATGTTTATGGAAGATTTGTAAAGTTATTAATTCATGTGATAAATTGAACAATTTATTATTTTTTACTAATGATAATGAATTGAGAATTAGGTATTCAAAGTGGTATGGGGTACTTTGGATACATGGCCTTATTAAACATATGTGGAATGTATTGGACTACTAAGTTCTAGGTTGGGGACTCGTAAAAGTATGAACTCCGGGTTGGAGTCTAGTTGCAGAGGCTCTCCGGATTGAAGTCCGGTTATAGAGGCTCTCTGGGATGGATTTCGGTTACAGAGGCTCTCCAGTTTGGGGTTTGGTTACAATTATCCCCTAGGTCTTGGCATGTGGCCTTAACAAAAGAATTAATGTATGGAATTATACATTTCCTCATTATGTGTATGATAATTAGTTAACCAAATGGATATTCTAATTGTAGAATTTCCATGGTTAAGAGACTATACATATGAGTATTATAAAAGTAAAGGGTTATGGCATGACATATGTTTAACACTCAGTGTTTTAGTATTTGATGTATGAAAATGATGTTATTACATTTATGTGCAGCTCTGATTATTCAGTAATTGTAGCTCTTTAATTTGTGATTACATATACATATTCATTACAGGTTTATAATGAAATTTATTTGTTTCTCCAAATGGTAATGTCTATAATTGTATCATGTATCCTTGTAATTTTGTTAGAATGCTTTAATTGTGCCTTTTTTTTATTATGAAGTGTTATACGTGTTACATCTTCTCTTAAGAAAAATATTTTATGGATTGTTTTAAAGTAAGTTTTCAAATGTTATATTCTATTATTTTAAAACCCCTTACAGGTAATTCATATGCTCACCCTAAATTTTTTATTTAAAATTTTCCGGTAACTGCTTTTAGAAGATGAAACAATTCCAAAGTAGCTAGTTTCTCAGAGCCTGAACCGAATTCGATCCTCTGTAGGGCACCGGCTTTGGGTATTCGAGAGTCGGGTCATGATATAGTGCCCCATATCAATGCAGTTGAATCATTTTACATTGTAAAAACATTTTCTTACCCTTTAAATAAATAAGTTGGTGTTCTTTTTATACCCACTTATAAAAAACTCTCATTCCCTTCAATAATTTACCACGAAGATTCATTAAAAAATTATCACATGTGGTAAAATCCTTTTTTTATTGATCCCTTTATCCATTTTTTTCTCTTCTATCGTCTTCTTCTATTTCTTCACATCAAATCCATAGGACTCAAATAATTATTTACATACCTTTTTAAAATAGAATACTATTTCTTCATATAATGTGGATACTTAGGAGAAAATATCCCTTAAGAATCATGTCTTCAGACCCTGAGAGATATTATGCTTCTTACTATTTGTATTATATGCATTAGTGAAGTTCACATTCTTTCTTCTAGGTGTCATTTCTAATCAATTCCATAATCAATATTATATCACGATCTTATAACTATATACATTGTATAACACATAACATAAATTCTCATATCATAAATCCTTGAACCATACACTTTGGTTACATTGGGGGAATAAATCCTTCATAATGATGGGTAAGGAAAATGTGAATTATCATATGAATATCCCCCATGAATGTCAATTAGGTGCATATTAAGGCCCATTTTCATGTACCATGATACCTTGGTTCAATCCCAAAATTCCTTGTTAATGTTTTCACTCTAAGTACATCTATTCTAGAACCACATCAACTTATAATATGCATTCATTTATGTATTTGATAAAAATATCCATATAATCTATTAATTAAAAAATTATAAGATGATATTGTATGTTTATCCTCAAATTATATCTTAGGGTTTTGTTCCCAAATCTAAGTTTTCTAAATCTAGATACCATGTATTCTACTAAACATCCTCTGATACCAACTATAAGGATCTAACCCCAGCTTCCCTTAGTTAGTTCCTTATTTAATTACATTGGAATATAATCAAGGAAAATTAATTTCGAAGGACCGAGTAGTTTTGTAGTTTTGGAAACAAGATTCATACATAAGGTCAACATTACAATATGAATGTAAATAGAACATAAATGTTTTATTGGGAATATCCAAAAAATTATGATTATCCATAAAATTCAATCACAATACCACTCTTCTCATAATGGGAAAAATAAAACCTAATAATAGTGGGGATATAAAATTCTTAGTAAGTTTATAAAATACAGAAGAAGAATATAGGATAATTAATGGTGAGTAACTAGAAGTAAAAATTCCATTAAAGATAAACTTTAACATAATATGGTTGGAATTAAAGATGAATAAATAATACCATTATAAAACATACCCATGGGTATTCTACTCATCAAATAACCACATGTACTATTATTTTATTTGTTTCATACTGAGGGAAAACATAATACAGGATATCAAAACTATACTGTCTGGGCCTCATGAAAAGACCATAAATATCTATTATGTCAAGGCCTCCTTCCAAGACCGTAGTTTGTCTCATGAGACCTATCGATGCACCAAGGGGCTATATATGGCCCCACCCAACACATAGTAAGTAAATTTAATTCTTTATATGAGTGGGGATAACATAATCAACATATACATTCATATTTGAAACTAACATATGAAATGTAAATAACATTTCCCATTCATCAAACATAAACAATAACCATTCAGAGTAATATTGTGAATCGTGTCTAGATAGAACATTCATAGTCAAACTAATCATAAACCATTAAAATAAACATATTGTATGATATCGTCAAACATTAACCCCATTTAAATATAATAACGAATAAAAGTGTTAAAATGGTTGAAAATACTCATATAAAATGATTGAGTAATTCTTGAGATAAAAACACTTTTAATTTGAAAAGAATTGTTACTTTGGAAAATATAAGTATAAAATCAGATGTTATTTGAAGTGGATTTATCATAATAAAAATGTGTGATTTTATGAAAATAATGGCTGTTAAAAATATATTACAGAGTTCTCTTGAAAATAAGTTATAATTAAGAAATTCACTTGAATAAAGCATGTATTTAAGCAATAATTTTTTAATGATCACTTTAAAATGTGTAACTACACATAAAATAATGAAGAATTGTTGTTGGTAAACATATATAGAACACTAAAAAAGAATTTATTAGGAGTAAATAATAATAATCAATAATTTCATTGTGGTATGTAGACAATAAACGTAACCCGAATGAAAATGGAGGTTCGAGTGGAAAACCCTTACCTTAAGTATAAATGTATTCTTCACTTGATCATAATGACCTGAATAATCAAATTTAGTTTTATTAATTACTATTTATAGGACATACCATTAATTTAATTGATTTATTATAACCTTATTAGGTTCATTAATGGCCTTTTTTATTGGTTAAGATATTCAATTTCATTGATTATTTAGAGTTATCTTCCTTGGTTTTCATGATCGGTTTAATTATATTTCTGTATTGATAAAAATCTAAGATAATAATAGTTGTACAAAATTAATGTATCATTTTATTAGTGAATAAACATAATATTACATGGTTATTAAATTCATTTTTTTATTGTGAGTGAATACGAATCATTATATTAAACATTAATGATCGTTGTTTTGGATAATTGTCAGTTTTTTTATCACAATGTATACATTTTTCATTATAAATTAATATCATGTGTAAAAAAGATTCAAAAACCATAAATAATACGTATTATATATATTATGATATTTTTCAACCGTAGATATGTTTTCACCACCATAATTGAGGATGGTCATATAAATTGAAAACCCATCATCATTGAATGTTTCAAATTAGCACATCTTAGATAGAGTTTTTACTACTAGAATAAAAGAAGGGTAAATGAGAGATGATAATAAATTATTCCATCACCATAAGACAATTAATATAAATTTTAGGTAGAGTAGTTATCATTCCATTTGGACGAGGAGAGGTGAGTATAGAAATGAAAACAAAGAAACATGAACACTACTGGAAATTCGAGCTACAGCCACGGTTCTAAACCGTGGCTATAGGCCCTCAAACCGTGGCTATAGGTAATAGCCACGGTTTGAGGAACCGTGGCCAAGTTTGGCGTGGCTATAGGCCTAGACCTATAGCCACGGTTCCAAACCGTGGCTTTAACTCTATAGCTACGGTTCAAACCGTGGCTATAGGTTTATAGCCACGGTTAAAACCATGGCTGTATACCTAATGCCACGGTTTCAACCGTGGCTATACTAAAGGCCGGACAAAATCTATAGCCACGGTTTAAAACCGTGGCATTATGTCTATAGCCACGGTTTAAAACCGCGGCAATACATCAATAGCCACGGTTTTGAACCGTGGCTATAGGGTTTCCAAATTCATAAAAAAAAATACCCCCTGGACACACCCTGGACACCCCCATGCCACCCCCGGCCAGTACCCCCTGCCAGTACCCCCGGACAGCCCCCCGTGCACCCCCGGACAGCCCCCCGTGCACCCCCGGACAGCCCCCCGTGCACCCCCGGACAGCCCCCCGTGCACCACTGGACAGCCCCCCCGGCCAGCCCCAGCCAGCCCCCCATGCACCCCCGAGCAGCCCCCCGACCAGCCCCGGACAGCCCCCCGTGCACCCCTGGACAGCCCCCCCGGCCAGCCCCAGCCAGCCCCCCGTGCACCCCCGAGCAGCCCCCCGACCAGCCCCGGACAGCCCCCCGTGCACCCCCGGACAGCCCCCAGCCCCCAGCCCCCCCTGCCCCCTGCTTGTCCCCCTGCTAGTCCCCCCCTGCCCCCTGCTAGTCCCCCACTGCCCCCTGCTAGTACCCCCCCCCCCCCCCCCCCCGCCACCCCCCCTTCTTGTCCCCTTGCCAGCCCCCCCTGCCACCCCCCTGCCAGTCCCCCCTGCCCCCTGACACCCCCCCTGCTAGTCCCCCTGCCCCCTGCTAGTCCCCCACTGTCCCCTGTTAGTCCCCCCCCCCCCCGCCACCCCCCCGCTTGTCCCCTTGCCAGCCCCCCCAGCCACCCCCTGCTTGTCCCCCTGCAAGCCCCCCCTGCTTGTCCCCCTGCCAGCCCCACCCCTGCTCCTGCCAGCCCCCCCCCCTGCCCCCTGCTTGCCCCCCTGCCAGCCCCCCCCCCCCCCCTTCCCCCTGCTTGTCCCCCTTCCAGCCCCCCCGGCCACCCCCCTGCCCCCTGCTTGCCCCCTGCCGCCACCCCCCCCCCCTTCCCCCTGCCAGCCCCCCCGCCCCTGCTTGTCCCCCTGCCAACCCCCCCTGCTGGACACCCCCCCTGTCCGTGCACCCCCGGACAGCCCCCCATGCACCCCCGGACAGCCCCCCATGCACCCCCGGATAGCCCCCCGTGCACCCCTTGCCAGCCCCCCCAGCCACCCCCTGCTTGTCCCCCTGCAAGCCCCCCCTGCTTGTCCCCCTGCCAACCCCACCCCTGCTCCTGCCAGCCCCCCCCCCCCCCCCATGCCCCCTGCTTGCCCCCCTGCCAGCCCCCCCTTCCCCCTGCTTGTCCCCCTTCCAGCCCCCCCGGCCACCCCCCTGCCCCCTGCTTGCCCCCTGCCGCCACCCCCCCCCCCCCCCCTTCCCCCTGCCAGCCCCCCCGCCCTGCTTGTCCCCCTGCCAACCCCCCCTGCTGGACACCCCCCCTGTCCGTGCACCCCCGGACAGCCCCCCGTGCACCCCCGGACAGCCCCCCATGCACCCCCGGACAGCCCCCCGTGCACCCCTGGACAGCCCCCCGGCCAGCCCCGGCCAGCCCCCCGTGCACCCCCGGACAGCCCCGGACAGCCCCCATGTGCACCCCCGGACAGACCCCATGCAGCCCCCATCCCCCCTGCACAGAACCCCGGAAACCCCCTGCCCCCTGCTTGTCCCCCTGCCAGCCCCCCCTGCCCCCTGCTTGTCCCCCTGCCAGCTCCCCCCCTGCCCCCTGCTAGTCCCCCACTGCCCCTGCTAGTCCCCCCCCCACCGCCACCCCCCTGCTTGTCCCCTTGCCAGCCCCCCCTGCCAGTCCCCACTGCCCCCTGACACCCTCCCTGCTAGTCCCCCTGCCCCCTGCTAGTCCCCCACTGCCCCCTGTTAGTCCACCCCCCCCCCCCCCCCCCGCCACCCCCCTGCTTGTCCCCTTGCCAGCCCCCCTGCCGCCCCCTGCCAGCCCCCCCTGCTTGTCCCCCTGCCAGCCCCCCCCTGCTCCTGCCAGCCCCCCCCCTGCCCCCCTGCCAGCCCCCCCCCCCCCCTTCCCCCTGCTTGTCACCCTGCCAGCCCCCCCGGCCACCCCCCTGCTTGTCCCCCTGCCAGCCCCCCCTGCCCCTGCCAGCCCCCCCCCCCTGCCCCTGCCAGCCCCCCCTGCCAGCCCCCCCCCCTTCCCCCTGCTTGTCCCCCTGCCAGCCCCCCCTGCCCCCTGCTTGTCCCCCTGCCAGCCCCCCCCCCCCCCTGCCCCCCTGCCAGCCCCCCCTTCCCCCTGCTTGTCCCCCTGCCAGCCCCCCCCCCCCCCCCCCCGCCCCCTGCTTGTCCCCCTGCCAGCCCCCCCTGCCCCCTGCTTGCCCCCTGCCACCCCCCCCCCCCTTCCCCCTGCCAGCCCCCCCAGCCCCTGCTTGTCCCCCTGCCAACCCCCCCTGCTGGACACCCCCCCTGTCCGTGCACCCCCGGACAGCCCCCCGTGCACCCCCGGACAGCCCCCCGTGCACCCCCGGACAGCCCCCCCGGCCAGCCCCGGCCAGCCCCCCGTGCAGCCCCGGACAGCCCCACGACCAGCCCCGGACAGCCCCCCGTGCACCCCCGGACAGCCCCCATGTGCACCCCCGGACAGCCCCCCGTGCACCCCCGGACAGCCCCCCCGTGCACCCCCAGACAGCCCCCCCCCCCGTGCACCCCCGGACAGCCCCCATATGCACCCCCGGACAGCCCCCATATGCACCCCCAAACAGCCCCCCGTGCACCCCTGGACAGCCCCCCGGCCAGCCCCGGACAACCCCCTGTGCACCCCCGGACAGCCCCCCGACCAGCCCCGGACAGCCCCCCGTGCACCCCCGGACAGCCCCCATGTGCACCCCCGGACAGACCCCATGCAGCCCCATTCCCCCTGCTTGCCCCCTGCCACCCCCCCCCCCCCCCCTTCCCCCTGCCAGCCCCCCCAGCCCCTGCTTGTCCCCCTGCCAACCCCCCCTGCTGGACACCCCCCCTGTCCGTGCACCCCCAGACAGCCCCCCGTGCACCCCCGGACAGCCCCCCGTGCACCCCCGGACAGCCCCCCGTGCACCCCCGGACAGCCCCCCCGGCCAGCCCCGGCCAGCCCCCCGTGCACCCCCGGACAGCCCCACGACCAGCCCCGGACAGCCCCCCGTGCACCCCCGGACAGCCCCCATGTGCACCCCCGGACAGCCCCCCGTGCACCCCCGGACAGCCCCCCCGTGCACCCCCAGACAGCCCCCCCGTGCACCCCCGGACAGCCCCCATATGCACCCCCGGACAGCCCCCATATGCACCCCCAAACAGCCCCCCGTGCACCCCTGGACAGCCCCCCGGCCAGCCCCGGACAACCCCCTGTGCACCCCCGGACAGCCCCCCGACCAGCCCCGGACAGCCCCCCGTGCACCCCCGGACAGCCCCCATGTGCACCCCCGGACAGACCCCATGCAGCCCCATTCCCCCCGGACAGCCCCCCGTGCACCCCCGGACAGCCCCCATGTGCAACCCCGGACAGCCCCCATGTGCACCCCCGGACAAACCCCATACAGCCCCCTACCCCCCTGCACAGAACCCCAGGCGTTTATCAAGCGCGCGCAACGCTTAAAGAACGCATAATGAGCCCTACCGCGCAGACCACACGTCCGATTGACGCGCCGTCTGCGCGTGCACGTCGCGAATAATAATGGGATTGTTGTCCTGTGATTTCAGGGCAATCTGATGTCGTCCGCTATGAGTTTGACCGTTAGACGCCTGTTTTGGCCGTTTATGACACCGGAACGGCGTTCCCGGTCACCACGGGCACACGGCACGTCCGATTGACGTGCCGTCTGCGCGACCACATCACAATTCACTTACCCTTTGATTTCGTCCGATTTCAGGCCATTCGGACTTCGTTCGGCCCGTTTGGACCCCCCCACGCGCGTTTATCAAGCGCGCGCAACGCTTAAAGAACGCATAATGAGCCCTACCGCGCAGACCGCACGTCCTATTGACGCGCCGTCTACGCGTGCACGTCGCGAATAATAATGGGATTGTTGTCCTGTGATTTCAGGGCAATCCGATGTCTTCCGCTATGAGTTTGACCGTTAGACGCCTGTTTTGGCCGTTTATGACACCGGAACGGCGTTCCCGGTCACCGCGGGCACACGGCACGTCCGATTGACGTGCCGTCTGCTCGACCACATCACAATTCACTCACCCTTTGATGTCGTCCGATTTCAGGCCATTCGCAATTCGTTCGGCCCGTTTGGACCCCCCCACGCGCGTTTATCAAGCGCGCGCAACGCTTAAAGAACGCATAATGAGCCCTCCTGCGCAGACCGCACGTCCGATTGACGTGCCGTCTGCGCGTGCACGTCGCGAATAATAGTTTGAATGTTGTCCTGTGATTTCAGGTCAATCCGATGTCGTTCTCTATGAGTTTGACCGTTAGACGCCCGTTTTGGCCGTTTATGACACCAGAACGGCGTTCCCGGTCACCGCGGGCACACGGCACGTCCGATTGACGTGCCGTCTGCTCGACCACATCACAATTCACTCACCCTTTGATGTCGTCTGATTTCAGGCCATTCGCAATTCGTTCGGCCCGTTTGGACCCCCCACGCGCTTTTCTCAAGCGCGCGCAACGCTTAAAGAACGCATAATGAGCCCTCCTGCGCAGACCGCACGTCCGATTGACGTGCCGTCTGCGCGTGCACGTCGCGAATAATAATTTGAATGTTGTCCTGTGATTTCAGGTCAATCTGATGTCGTCCGCTATGAGTTTGACCGTTAGACGCCTGTTTTGGCCGTTTATGACACCGGAACGGCGTTCCCGGTCACCGCGGGCACACGGCACGTCCGATTGACGTGCCGTCTGCTCGACCACATCACAATTCACTCACCCTTTGATGTCGTCCGATTTCAGGCCATTCGGAATTCGTTCGGCCCGTTTGGACCCCCCCACGCGCGTTTATCAAGCGCGCGCAACGCTTAAAGAACGCATAATGAGCCCTCCTGCGCAGACCGCACGTCCGATTGACGTGCCGTCTGCGCGTGCACGTCGCGAATAATAGTTTGAATGTTGTCCTGTGATTTCAGGTCAATCCGATGTCGTTCGCTATGAGTTTGACCGTTAGACGCCCGTTTTGGCCGTTTATGACACCAGAACGGCGTTCCCGGTCACCGCGGGCACACGGCACGTCCGATTGACGTGCCGTCTGCTCGACCACATCACAATTCACTCACCCTTTGATGTCGTCCGATTTCAGGCCATTCGCAATTCGTTCGGCCCGTTTGGACCCCCCACGCGCTTTTCTCAAGCGCGCGCAACGCTTAAAGAACGCATAATGAGCCCTCCTGTGCAGACCGCACGTCCGATTGACGTGCCGTCTGCGCGTGCACGTCGCGAATAATAATTTGAATGTTGTCCTGTGATTTCAGGTCAATCTGATGTCGTCCGCTATGAGTTTGACCGTTAGACGCCCGTTTTGGCCGTTTATGACACCAGAACGGCGTTCCCGGTCACCGCGGGCACACGGCACGTCCGATTGACGTGCCGTCTGCTCGACCACATCACAATTCACTCACCCTTTGATGTCGTCCGATTTCAGGCCATTCGCAATTCGTTCGGCCCGTTTGGACCCCCCCACGCGCGTTTATCAAGCGCGCGCAACGCTTAAAGAACGCATAATGAGCCCTCCTGCGCAGACCGCACGTCCGATTGACGTGCCGTCTGCGCGTGCACGTCGCGAATAATAGTTTGAATGTTGTCCTGTGATTTCAGGTCAATCCGATGTCGTTCGCTATGAGTTTGACCGTTAGACGCCCGTTTTGGCCGTTTATGACACCAGAACGGCGTTCCCGGTCACCGCGGGCACACGGCACGTCCGATTGACGTGCCGTCTGTTCGACCACATCACAATTCACTCACCCTTTGATGTCGTCCGATTTCAGGCCATTCGCAATTCGTTCGGCCCGTTTGGACCCCCCACGCGCTTTTCTCAAGCGCGCGCAACGCTTAAAGAACGCATAATGAGCCCTCCTGCGCAGACCGCACGTCCGATTGACGTGCCGTCTGCGCGTGCACGTCGCGAATAATAATTTGAATGTTGTCCTGTGATTTCAGGTCAATCTGATGTCGTCCGCTATGAGTTTGACCGTTAGACGCCCGTTTTGGCCGTTTATGACACCAGAACGGCGTTCCCGGTCACCGCGGGCACACGGCACGTCCGATTGACGTGCCGTCTGCTCGACCACATCACAATTCACTCACCCTTTGATGTCGTCCGATTTCAGGCCATTCGCAATTCGTTCGGCCCGTTTGGACCCCCCCACGCGCGTTTATCAAGCGCGCGCAACGCTTAAAGAACGCATAATGAGCCCTCCTGCGCAGACCGCACGTCCGATTGACGTTCCGTCTGCGCGTGCACGTCGCGAATAATAGTTTGAATGTTGTCCTGTTATTTCAGGTCAATCCGATGTCGTTCGCTATGAGTTTGACCGTTAGACGCCCGTTTTGGCCGTTTATGACACCAGAACGGCGTTCCCGGTCACCGCGGGCACACGGCACGTCCGATTGACGTGCCGTCTGCTCGACCACATCACAATTCACTCACCCTTTGATGTCGTCCGATTTCAGGCCATTCGCAATTCGTTCGGCCCGTTTGGACCCCCCACGCGCTTTTCTCAAGCGCGCGCAACGCTTAAAGAACGCATAATGAGCCCTCCTGCGCAGACCGCACGTCCGATTGACGTGCCGTCTGCGCGTGCACGTCGCGAATAATAATTTGAATGTTGTCCTGTGATTTCAGGTCAATCTGATGTCGTCCGCTATGAGTTTGACCGTTAGACGCCCGTTTTGGCCGTTTATGACACCAGAACGGCGTTCCCGGTCACCGCGGGCACACGGCACGTCCGATTGTCGTGCCGTCTGCTCGACCACATCACAATTCACTCACCCTTTGATGTCGTCCGATTTCAGGCCATTCGCAATTCGTTCGGCCCGTTTGGACCCCCCCACGCGCGTTTATCAAGCGCGCGCAACGCTTAAAGAACGCATAATGAGCCCTCCTGCGCAGACCGCACGTCCGATTGACGTGCCGTCTGCGCGTGCACGTCGCGAATAATAGTTTGAATGTTGTCCTGTGATTTCAGGTCAATCCGATGTCGTTCGCTATGAGTTTGACCGTTAGACGCCCGTTTTGGCCGTTTATGACACCAGAACGGCGTTCCCGGTCACCGCGGGCACACGGCACGTCCGATTGACGTGCCGTCTGCTCGACCACATCAAAATTCACTCACCCTTTGATGTCGTCCGATTTCAGGCCATTCGCAATTCGTTCGGCCCGTTTGGACCCCCCACGCGCTTTTCTCAAGCGCGCGCAACGCTTAAAGAACGCATAATGAGCCCTCCTGCGCAGACCGCACGTCCGATTGACGTGCCGTCTGCGCGTGCACGTCGCGAATAATAATTTGAATGTTGTCCTGTGATTTCAGGTCAATCTGATGTCGTCCGCTATGAGTTTGACCGTTAGACGCCCGTTTTGGCCGTTTATGACACCAGAACGGCGTTCCCGGTCACCGCGGGCACACGGCACGTCCGATTGTCGTGCCGTCTGCTCGACCACATCCCAATTCACTCACCCTTTGATGTCGTCCGATTTCAGGCCATTCGCAATTCGTTCGGCCCGTTTGGACCCCCCCACGCGCGTTTATCAAGCGCGCGCAACGCTTAAAGAACGCATAATGAGCCCTTCTGCGCAGACCGCACGTCCGATTGACGTGCCGTCTGCGCGTGCACGTCGCGAATAATAGTTTGAATGTTGTCCTGTTATTTCAGGTCAATCCGATGTCGTTCGCTATGAGTTTGACCGTTAGACGCCCGTTTTGGCCGTTTATGACACCAGAACGGCGTTCCCGGTCACCGCGGGCACACGGCACGTCCGATTGACGTGCCGTCTGCTCGACCACATCACAATTCACTCACCCTTTGATGTCGTCCGATTTCAGGCCATTCGCAATTCGTTCGGCCCGTTTGGACCCCCCACGCGCTTTTCTCAAGCGCGCGCAACGCTTAAAGAACGCATAATGAGCCCTCCTGCGCAGACCGCACGTCCGATTGACGTTCCGTCTGCGCGTGCACGTCGCGAATAATAATTTGAATGTTGTCCTATGATTTCAGGTCAATCCGATGTCGTACGCTATGAGTTTGACCGTTAGACGCCCGTTTTGGCCGTTTATGACACCAGAACGGCGTTCCCGGTCACCGCGGGCACACGGCACGTCTGATTGACGTGCCGTCTGCTCGACCACATCACAATTCACTCACCCTTTGATGTCGTCCGATTTCAGGCCATTCGCAATTCGTTCGGCCCGTTTGGACCCCCCACGCGCGTTTCTCAAGCGCGCGCAACGCTTAAAGAACGCATAATGAGCCCTCCTGCGCAGACCGCACGTCCGATTGATGTGCCGTCTGCGCGTGCACGTCGCGAATAATAATTTGAATGTTGTCCTGTGATTTCAGGTCAATCCGATGTCGTCCGCTATTAGTTTGACCGTTAGACGCCTGTTTTGGCCGTTTATGACACCAGAACGGCGTTCCCGGTCACCGCGGGCACACGGCACGTCCGATTGACGTGCCGTCTGCTCGACCACATCACAATTCACTCACCCTTTGATGTCGTCCGATTTCAGGCCATTCGCAATTCGTTCGGCCCGTTTGGACCCCCCACGCGCGTTTCTCAAGCGCGCGCAACGCTTAAAGAACGCATAATGAGCCCTCCTGCGCAGACCGCACGTCCGATGGTGACTAGGTCTCATAGCTCATCTACCTACAAATTGGAATGGGATGATGACGTCGGGGAGGGGGTTATGAAAACGAAATGCTTTATTATGAAGGCAGTTTTATCAATGTCTAGCCCCATCTCCTCTCTTATGTCATCTTTTGTTTTTAATAAAATGGCTTTAGAGCCTTTCGGCTCGAAGCTTCTTTTTGTCATACTCTAATTCTGTTAAGCCTCTCAAACTTGACACACTGTCATACTCTAATTCTGTTAAGCCTCTCAAACTTCCAGCCCTCAATGAGGGCTGCAATTCTGTATTAAAGGATGGGAACGAAAATTACAGCAGAAAAATAGAAGAAATAGGGAAAACAACAGAAGAAATCCTCAGGAGGCCCCCAGGCTGTGGGAGGAAGATCAAGCTAACAAGCCACCAGGCCGATCTTCCGCTGAACTGTAAATGGCCCATAGAAACGAGGGGCAGGTTTCTGAGAAATCTGGCAGGTTAAAGAGTGTTGTTTGTGAGGCCGAAAGCGTACGGAAACAGGATCTCCCACATGGAGGGCAAGGTGACGGCAGTGTATTAGTTTTCTGCTTCATGATGTATTGGGACCGACTCAAATAATATTTGAGTCCACGATCAAGCAGTGCATGGGCAACAGCGGGCAACTAGATTTCTGATGGAACAGCGTAGGTCTCGTGGCAGCGATTTACCACCTCTGTTTGGTCATCCGTTTGCGGGTGGTAGGTCAAGCTGAGTTTTAAGTCAGTGCCTTGGAGTTTGAGCAGTTCAATCCAAAAATGGCTTACAAAAATGGGATTGCGGTCGCTGGAATGCTATGCAAACTGACAATCTCCCACACGAAAACCTCGCCCACACTCCCACACTCTTTGCTGTGTAAGGGTGTTTTAGGGGTAAAAAATGGCCATATTTAGAGAGATGATCAATGATGACCAGAATCACAGTGCAACCACGGGATTAGGGTAGTCCGGTGATAAAATCCATAGAGAGACCCGACCACACCAGCTGGGGAATTTCCAACGGCTGCAACAGGCCAGCCGGATATAGTGTGGAATATTTATTTCGTTGGCATTTGGCCCATTGGCAAACTGTTGAACCGGTATTTTCATCCCGACCCAATATAAATTGGCAGGCAATTTTCTATACGTGCGGCAAAAACCAGAATGACCCCACTACGGAGACAAATGGAACTCAGCCAGCAATATGGGCACCCATGGGGACGAACTAGACAGCACCAACCGGCCCTTATAACAGAGGACACCTTGCAGAAAAGAGTAAGTAGGAAAGGAAGGAGCATCTGCTTGCAGAGTGATGATGACTTAGCTGAAAAATGGGTCGTCTGAAACGCCTGTGAGCAAGTGGGGCTGAACCTCCCCCCTGCTGGATGTGGCTGGAGCAGGGCCACATCACGGCGTGACCGCGGCGTGACCGCGGCGTGACCGCGGCGTGACCGCAGCGTGTTGGCCCGATCCAGCGACATCCGCGGGGCAGCATCTTCCGACCAGGAGCGAAGGGAGCGGGAGGAGGCTGGAATGTGGGTGAAAGGGGGCTGGTTGCAGGTGTTGGGGGGATGGTGCGGGCTGATTCGAAGGTGGGGGGGCTGTTGCGGGCTGGAATGCTGGTGGCAGCGGGCTGATGACTTTGCTGAAAAATGGGTCGTCTGAAACGCCTGTGAGCAAGTGGGGCTGAACCTCCCCCCTGCTGGATGTGGCTGGAGCAGGGCCACATCACGGCGTGACCGCGGCGTGACCGCGGCGTGACCGCGGCGTGACCGCGGCGTGACCGCGGCGTGACCGCGGCGTGACCGCGGTGTGACCGCGGCGTGACCGCGGCGTGACCGCGGCGTGACCGCGGCGTGACCGAGGCGTGACCGCGGCGTGACCGCGGCGTGACCGCAGCGTGTTGGCCCGATCCAGCGACATCCGCGGGGCAGCATCTTCCGACCAGGAGCGAAGGGAGCGGGAGGAGGCTGGAATGTGGGTGAAAGGGGGCTGGTTGCAGGTGTTGGGGGGATGGTGCGGGCTGATTCGAAGGTGGGGGGGCTGTTGCGGGCTGGAATGCTGGTGGCAGCGGGCTGATGACTTAGCTGAAAAATGGGTCGTCTGAAACGCCTGTGAGCAAGTGGGGCTGAACCTCCCCCCTGTTGGATGTGGCTGGAGCAGGGCCACATCACGGCGTGACCGCGGCGTGACCGCGGCGTGACCGCGGCGTGACCGCGGCGTGACCGCAGCGTGTTGGCCCGATCCAGCGACATCCGCGGGGCAGCATCTTCCGACCAGGAGCGAAGGGAGCGGGAGGAGGCTGGAATGTGGGTGAAAGGGGGCTGGTTGCAGGTGTTGGGGGGATGGTGCGGGCTGATTCGAAGGTGGGGGGGGCTGTTGCGGGCTGGAATGCTGGTGGCAGCGGGCTGATGACTTAGCTGAAAAATGGGTCGTCTGAAACGCCTGTGAGCAAGTGGGGCTGAACCTCCCCCCTGTTGGATGTGGCTGGAGCAGGGCCACATCACGGCGTGACCGCGGCGTGACCGCGGCGTGACCGCGGCGTGACCGCGGCGTGACCGCGGCGTGACCGCGGCGTGACCGCAGCGTGTTGGCCCGATCCAGCGACATCCGCGGGGTAGCATCTTCCGACCAGGAGCGAAGGGAGCGGTAGGAGGCTGGAATGTGGGTGAAAGGGGGCTGGTTGCAGGTGTTGGGGGGATGGTGCGGGCTGATTCGAAGGTGGGGGGGCTGTTGCGGGCTGGAATGCTGGTGGCAGCGGGCTGATGACTTTGCTGAAAAATGGGTCGTCTGAAACGCCTGTGAGCAAGTGGGGCTGAACCTCCCCCCTGCTGGATGTGGCTGGAGCAGGGCCACATCACGGCGTGACCGCGGCGTGACCGCGGCGTGACCGCGGCGTGACCGCGGCGTGACCGCAGCGTGTTGGCCCGATCCAGCGACATCCGCGGGGCAGCATCTTCTGACCAGGAGCGAAGGGAGCGGGAGGAGGCTGGAATGTGGGTGAAAGGGGGCTGGTTGCAGGTGTTGGGGGGATGGTGCGGGCTGATTCGAAGGTGGGGGGGCTGTTGCGGGCTGGAATGCTGGTGGCAGCGGGCTGATGACTTTGCTGAAAAATGGGTCGTCTGAAACGCCTGTGAGCAAGTGGGGCTGAACCTCCCCCCTGCTGGATGTGGCTGGAGCAGGGCCACATCACGGCGTGACCGCGGCGTGACCGCGGCGTGACCGCGGCGTGACCGCGGCGTGACCGCGGCGTGACCGCGGCGTGACCGCGGCGTGACCGCGGCGTGACCGCGGCGTGACCGCGGCGTGACCGCGGCGTGACCGCGGCGTGACCGAGGCGTGACCGCGGCGTGACCGCGGCGTGACCGCGGCGTGACCGCGGCGTGTTGGCCCGATCCAGCGACATCCGCGGGGCAGCATCTTCCGACCAGGAGCGAAGGGAGCGGGAGGAGGCTGGAATGTGGGTGAAAGGGGGCTGGTTGCAGGTGTTGGGGGGATGGTGCGGGCTGATTCGAAGGTGGGGGGGCTGTTGCGGGCTGGAATGCTGGTGGCAGCGGGCTGATGACTTAGCTGAAAAATGGGTCGTCTGAAACGCCTGTGAGCAAGTGGGGCTGAACCTCCCCCCTGTTGGATGTGGCTGGAGCAGGGCCACATCACGGCGTGACCGCGGCGTGACCGCGGCGTGACCGCGGCGTGACCGCAGCGTGTTGGCCCGATCCAGCGACATCCGCGGGGCAGCATCTTCCGACCAAGAGCGAAGGGAGCGGGAGGAGGCTGGAATGTGGGTGAAAGGGGGCTGGTTGCAGGTGTTGGGGGGATGGTGCGGGCTGATTCGAAGGTGGGGGGGCTGTTGCGGGCTGGAATGCTGGTGGCAGCGGGCTGATGACTTTGCTGAAAAATGGGTCGTCTGAAACGCCTGTGAGCAAGTGGGGATGAACCTCCCCCCTGCTGGATGTGGCTGGAGCAGGGCCACATCACGGCGTGACCGCGGCGTGACCGCGGCGTGACCGCAGCGTGTTGGCCCGATCCAGCGACATCCGCGGGGCAGCATCTTCCGACCAGGAGCGAAGGGAGCGGGAGGAGGCTGGAATGTGGGTGAAAGGGGGCTGGTTGCAGGTGTTGGGGGGATGGTGCGGGCTGATTCGAAGGTGGGGGGGCTGTTGCGGGCTGGAATGCTGGTGGCAGCGGGCTGATGACTTTGCTGAAAAATGGGTCGTCTGAAACGCCTGTGAGCAAGTGGGGCTGAACCTCCCCCCTGCTGGATGTGGCTGGAGCAGGGCCACATCACGGCGTGACCGCGGCGTGACCGCGGCGTGACCGCGGCGTGACCGCGGCGTGACCGCGGCGTGACCGCGGCGTGACCGCGGCGTGACCGCGGCGTGACCGCGGCGTGACCGCGGCGTGACCGCGGCGTGACCGCGGCGTGACCGCGGCGTGACCGCGGCGTGACCGCGGCGTGACCGCGGCGTGACCGCGGCGTGACCGCGGCGTGTTGGCCCGATCCAGCGACATCCGCGGGGCAGCATCTTCCGACCAGGAGCGAAGGGAGAGGGAGGAGACTGGAATGTGGGTGAAAGGGGGCTGGTTGCAGGTGTTGGGGGGATGGTGCGGGCTGATTCGAAGGTGGGGGGGGGGGGGGCTGTTGCGGGCTAGAATGCTGGTGGCAGCGGGCTGAAATGAAGGTGGAAGGGGTCGTGCAATGACACGAATGGGCAGAGTGAGAATATCGGATTGATCATCGGATGGAGTACACTGTAATCAGAGGAAAGAATATGCGCTGTGAGAATACAATATGCAATGGAGGATCATCGGATGGTCCAATAAAATTGTACGCTAAGTAGACACCCTATTGAGAGCTTCACCTGGATTCAAACAGCACAACCATTAATCTCATAGTGATTAATTATTGATTTTCACAAATAACTCAAATGATCCAGCATGATAGTTGGTAAGAAATATTTAGATGTGAATACACTTTTTGAAAGTCAATTTGGCATTCTGAATTTCATTGACACCTCATTTTAATTATCTCCGATTGACGTGCCGTCTGCGCGTGCACGTCGCGAAGACTACCATGCTTTCAAATTCAGGCCAACTAGTGTGTACAGGTAAATAAAGAAGCCAATGATAAAGATTTTAGCACCCCTACAACCGAAAAAGCACATTCCAGTAGAGGGAATAAGGGTCCCTATAGGAGAAACTACAGTCTAGAAAGAAAAAACCACATCTAGTTGCTTATTATTGTCCAACGAGTGGTTTTTTTGATGAATACATACAAAATTAAATACATACCCGCAAGTAAATACATACAAAATTAAATACAGAATTAAATACATACAAAATACATACCGAATACATACCTGCAACTAGAGAATCCATACATACCTACAACTAGAGACTCCATACATATAGAATTGAATACATACAGAATACATACAAAATACATACAGAATACATACAGAATGCATAACTACAACTAGAGACTCCATACATAAAGAATACATACATACTTGCAACTAGAGACTCTATACATATAGAATACATACCTGCAATTAGAGACTCCATTCCTCCCTCAATTAAAAATACATACAGAATTAAATAGATACATGAATTCAGAATACATACAGAATTGAATACATACCTACAAGTAAATACATACAGAATTCAGAATTAAATTCATACATGAAAGTATTATAACACATAATTCATACCTGTAAGTAAATACATACAAAATTCAGAATTGAATTCGGAATTCAGAATTGAATACATGCCTGCAAGTATTATAACAAATAATACATATCTGCAAGTAAATACATATAGATTTCAGAATTGAATTTAAAATTCAAAATTGAATACATACCTGCAATTACAACACATAAGTCATATCTTCAAGTAAATACATACAAAATTTAGAATTGAATTCAGAATTCAATACCTGCAAGTATAAAACATAATTCAGAAGGTAATTAAATACATACATAATTGAATTTATATTTTTCATTAAAACAGGATGAAAAATTTGGTTGATGTTGAATTAATAAAACAAAACAGTGGAAAAGAAATTAAAATGATGCAACGCCGAACCAGATGTTTGAAAAAAATCATATTTGACTTAAAACCAGCATTCAACACAAAGACAATCTGGTAGAATTCAATTAAATATGAACATTGAATAGCAACTGTTAAATAGAGATATTTAAATCGATGATGAACTGGTATTTTTAAGCCAAATCAATAGATTCAAAGAGAGTTGAACATCTACCAGTCAAGAAACAACTCAGAGGAAGGAATTTGGAGAATAATACCTCACTCAAACCCCCATCACGATTTAGACTTGGAGGGGAGTCCGTCGGCGTCGGGGGAGGCACTGTCTTCCGGGGAGGGGGGAGGCGCGGTCGTCCGGGGAGGGGAGTGCATCGGGGGAGGGGAGTGAGTCGGGGAGGGTTCCGTAGGAGTGAGTCCGGGGAGGGGGGAAGCGCAGCGAGGAGGCGTCGGGGAGGAGGGGCGAGGAGGGCGCGACGACGAGGAGGGCGCGGCCACGAGGAGGGCGCGGCGAGGAGGGTGCGGCGAGGAGGGCGCGGCGAGGAGGAGATGTCGTCGGGGAGGAGGGCTGTGGATCGGGGAGGAGGAGGAGCCCGATAAAAGATCGGGAGAATAAAAGGATGAAACACATTTAGCCACGGACAAAAATTTAACCGTGGCCTAATAAGGGCTATAGCCACGGACCTATAAAACCGTGGCTATAGGTCCGTGGCTATAGCCCCAATTTCTAGTAGTGGAAATGAAAATAAAAGACAAGAAAATTGGAATTTACCTCTTCAAAATATCTTCCTTAAGAGCCTCATTAGAGAATATGTTTTGGTATTTTTATGATATCAAGGGATGTTGGACGTGTGAAAGGATCTTGTGAGGATATTTGAGTTGAATTTTGGAATGGGACAAGGATATTGATGAGTGATGAGAATATGAAATGAGGGGTGGTATTTTTAGTGGAGGACAGGAGGGGTTTCTCATTATTTTAATCATTAGTTAAAAATTTTATCTTAAAAATACGAATAGATATAATTTATGGGGTCCAAAAATAGTAACAAGTTCATGTGAGTTCGAAACAAGTGGTGCTTATATCAGCCCTACATCACCTATGACTCAATAAATCATGTATTTTTCATTTATTTTAAATTATCATATTTTAATATTTCCAAAAAATTAATGTATTTCAACCTAACGATTTTTTTATATAGAATACAAAAATGATCTCTATTTTATGAAAATAATTTTATAAATATGAGAAATTTATTTTTTAATTAAATTTCCCATTTGTTAAAAAACATTTTTTAAAATTAATACCGATTATATGACACTTTGAAAAATTAACTATCAAAAATTAATATTAGGATCATGAGAGAGAATATTATCAACCTATGATTATATTTTATGAAAATATATTTTATTTTGAATAATTATATTAATTATATAATTAATAATTTCTATAACATTTATTTATTTATACTGTTATATCATTATTTTATTTATAAGATGTCTAAATTATATTTATTCATTCATTGGTCAGGTTACTATTTATTTGGCCAATTTACTATACATAATTTTATATTACTATTCATAAGGTTATGATACTATTAATAAGGGTATGATACTATTAACAAAGAATTATGTTGATTCTATTAAACTCCAAATATCACCTGAACTCAATCATGTATGTCAGTTTTTTGAAATTCAAAACAATGAAACAGAAAAATTAGGTATATCGGCTAGGTTATAACCAATTATTATTTCGTAGACTCAATGATTCATGCATCCAATATTCAATTTATTTTTAAATCTTAATGGAGCCGTAATAATAGTGAATATATTTATATCACAAATTGTTTTATAAAGATCATTATAATTTCAAATATATATTGTTCCTATTCATTAAAAATATTTAATTTATTTATTTTTTGGAAAAAAATTATTTTAAAATAATATAATTAAATATATAATCTTTAACACAAAATAATACCACAAAATAGTATTTTTTTTTAGAAAATTAATTAATTTTTAATCTATAAATTTGAAATATAAATATTTATTAGTATAATTTTTTTAAAAACAGATATTTCTAAATTTTTTTCATAATTGATTTTATTTAAAAATATAAAAAAATTATTAGGGGTTTCACATTGATTACATAGAGAGGAACCCCTTGTGATAATAAAAGTGTGCCCGATTGTTTCTTATCGACCATTCAAGGTTCCGGTGCCCTACTAATGTCTATAGCAGCACTAGGGTCGAATCCTCAACAATGATACTTTTAATAGCCGATTGTTTTTAGTAGATTGTATTTTGATTGGGGGTTGTTTTCAGAGATTAATTGAATTTGGGGATTGATTAAGATTTATTTAACAATTTGATAAATATAGCGGTTAGTTCATCATTAGTTAGTTAAGATTAATTTATATCCTTGAGTCTCACTTTATAATTAATTTAATTTACCCGACATGTCACAAGTCGATGTTGGTTGAAATTCCCACGTGTTAAGGCTTTATTCCAATTATTGACATTACATATGGATCTAATCTTAATAATATCTTTTTATGGTAGTTTATTTATGGTTCTAATAATCCATGGAAACAACTCATTAAACAAAACAATTCATTAATCCATTACATGTGAAGTCCAACATACACAATGTTAATTCAAAGAATATTCAATGAGAAAAAGTTCTCAATCACCTAACATAACTAAAATATAAATCACCTCAATGAGATATTTAATCATCCATTAATATGATATGTAATCTGGTTTATTATATTTATGATTATTATTTATAAAAGTAAGGTATAGAAAGGGATAATAAAAGAGTTGTCCATTGAACACGCAGACACAATAATGATGTTGAGAATTAAAAACAGACATTAGATTGAAAGAGAATGAGAAATAAGGGAAGGGTAATGAACATGAGTTAAACTATTTTAATTTTATTAATATTTAGGAACAGAAAGTGTATGATTAAAACAAAATATGGAGGAGATAATTTAAATAAAATTCAAATGAAATTTAAAATATTTTCCACAAATACAATTGAAAACAAACGAAGAGGAGAATGAAAATAAAAAGGGAGGATAGGTATATCTTATTGAAACAAGTTCAAGGAAAGTCCACCCATTACCTTTTCAAGGATCTATTCATTTCAAATCTCCTTTTTATGTGATGAAATTCCAATCCTTTTCAGAAGAGAGTAGGGGATGTATTTATAGCTCAAGGTAGTGGACAATTTGGATTCCAAAACTACCCTGACACATTGGATGATGATTTAGACATCCCAAAAGATGAATCTAGATGTATCTTCTTCTTTAAAGTTCTAGATAATAATTTTGGATGTCTACTCTCAAAATTTCGAGGTATTTGGACCTAGTGAGAAAATTTAATGGAGATTTCAGTTAAAAATTGTAATCTACCCATTTCAATCCATAATTTTTTTATGGTTGAAATGTGAATGGGTTTATCCATAGGAACATGCCATAAAATCCAAAAACTTTCTAAAAAAATGTTGGATTCCCATATTATTTTTTACACACTAAAAAATATTATCATGATTGGATATCTAGATCAGGAGAAATGTAATGAATACTGTACTGATTTTAATTCCCGGCTAGAATGGTGGAATGAATTTAAATGAATTAGTTGGGCCTATTGTTTTTAAGATTGTCCTTTGAAATTTTTATTCAGGATTCATTTGGATAATAAAGAACAAAATATTTATTATCATCATATTTGGGGTTACGGATAGAGCCTAGTAATTCCATTATCCTGGCTGATTTAGTTTCTTTACAGATTATTTGGGATATATTGTGTGGTCCATATGTACTTTTAAATAGATGATTGGCTAAAGGTCCCTTATAATAAAATGTTTCAATTTGAGTAAGGAACCCTAAAAATAATGAATAATGCAATTTGGATATGTTGGGTGAGAGTTATTATGAAAATAGCAAACTGGATCGATTTGATTAAATCAAATAATGCTCAAAAACTACATATTATTTTAAAACATGAGGGTTTTACACCAATTATGCACTTTTCATTGAAAATAATTAAATAAAGTAAATAAAATGTTATGAAAATATTTATAACATCAACTCCCCCATACATAGTCCAGTGCATGTCCTCATGTGCAACAAATATAAAAAACATGACAAATTCATTTCACTCACCAAAAAATATTAATAAAAAATCCCCAATCAAGGGAGGTTTATAAAATTTCACTCATCCATATTGAATTCCACCACAAGTAGTCACTAAATATATGTTCCAAAAAGAAATAATTTTTTCATACTCAAATTTATAAATGTAAAATTTTAGCACCCAAAACTTACTCCTCTTAAGAAGGTACAATTAATTCATGGGTCATCACTCATTCACCAACCAAAAGTGAAAATATTTGAGTTTTTAAGAGATTTTAGCTTCAAATACCTATATTAAAGTGCTAAAAATAATGATGTCTTTTTAGGGGGTTTTATGTGTCTATGGGATGGTAGGAAGATGAAATCCAAAAGATAGGAAAAAGGGGGTAAACACCAATATGGAAACAGCAATGCATTTGATTGAAATGAGACATGAATTGAAATGTTAACACATATTTACGAGGGAATGGAAATTTGAAATAAGACACAAAAGAGGAAGGAAATTTGAAGTGGATGAGAAGAGGAAATATTTACAAACCACGAAACTTCTCCCACTGAAATAATTTTTCAAAATTCTTTTTTTTTTGAATGTTGAACTTCAAAAAATCCAACACTGATCTTACAACCCATGTTTGATCTCCTCATGATACTAATTGTAATAGTTATATCAATATAAAAGGTTGAAAATAGTGTTTTTGACCATCCCAATACACAACCCATTCTTATTTACATTTTTGTATGTATGTATTTTTTTATTTTTTTAACCACTTTTCAATATAATTTTTACTAGATAACTATTTACAAATTCCCAAAACCCACTGAAGGACAACCTCTCCCCCACACATAATTTGATGCTTTCCCTCGAGAATATGATAACATGGTTAAAATAAAAACATGGTACCCAAAATAAAATCCAGTACCCAACACATAAATTTCAAAAAATTATGAAATGAAAATTCATGTTGAAAATGGGTGGGGTAAGGTATTGGGCCAGGGATGTGGCTATCATAGAAAAGGTTTTCATAGGCTCAAAGGGTATTTCAAGAAGAGGATTAATATATGGCTAATGGGAGGTTATTTGTCTATTATAATTCTTATTTGGTTTTGGAAAATGACTCCATCATATTAATGCACACTAAAGAAGGAAATTCATATCAAAATTCCACAAACTCAAGATTAAAAAATGTGGGGTGAAATATAAACATTTTGAAAAGATGGCTATAGGTGGCCTTGGAATGAAATCTAATTTTGTTCCGCATGGGTGAGGAAAATCATTTTCTAAATCAGAAAATTGATCATTCAAATTTTTTTGGTTATGAAATAATATTCTTTATCCAAATTTATAAAAAAAACTACAATTTTATTGAGATAAAACCATGTATTTTGACTCCCCAAAAGGGTTGGACAAAATTAAAAAATTGGTGGCTATTATGTATGACTCTTGATTTTTAATTTTTTAAAGATATTTTTTAGTTTTTTATTTTATTAGGTTTTTTTAGTATTTTATAATGAAACACCCACACAAAAGTGAATGTGTAAATAAAAGAGTGTGATGAGGAAAGTGGTAAAAAATGGGAATGAGGTAGGAAGAGGATGATAGAGAGAGAGAGAGACGGAGGGAGAAGAGGAGTTAAAGGGCAAGAGGTTCCCCTGGTTTGGATTATGTGGGTTGACATCTCTATTAAGTGGTGGGTCGACTGTAGAAGATGGGGATCTGATGGAAGATGGTGTGGTTTCAGGATTTTGTGTCCTCTCAAGGTGATTCTTTAACAGATTCCCATTAACTGTGAATGTTCTTTTTGATGAGGGGACTTGGACTTACACTGCACCAAATGGATAATAATTTGTAATAACAAAAGGAAATTCCCAATGAGAATTAAGCTTACCCTGGTGAAGAAATTTAGAATTGAAGAGCATTAACTATTCACATTCATGAAATTCCTTTCTTAGGATGTGTTTATCATGGTGTTCGTTGGATTTCTCTTTGTCGAGATTAGAATTCTTGTATGAATCAATTTGAATCTCCTCCAGTTCAAAAAAATGCAACAATATTTCTTCACCAGATTTTTCAAAATCAAAATTAATAGTTTTCATAGACCAAAATGACTTATGTTTGAATTAAACTAGAAAATAACAACATTTACCAAAAAAAATATCCTAAAAGGAGATATCCAAATTTGTGTTTTATAGGTTGTTCGATAAGCCCAAAGTTCTTCACCAATTCTATCAGGCCAGTATTTTCGGGTGGGTTTTACAATTCACTCAAGAACTCTTTCCACTTCTCTATTAGAATGATCAACCATGCCATTTTTCTAGGGGTGATATGAAGTTCCTAGTTTATGTACAACCACATGCTTTTTCGAATGAGATTCCATGGTTATATTACTCAAATGGGTTAATTTGTCACTTATCAAGGCATGTGGTGTGAATAATCGGTGGAAGATGTGTGTATTTAGGAACTCACCAACAGTATGTGAATCATTCTTTCTCGTTGGTTTGTCCTCGAACCACATAGAAACATAATCAATAGTAAAATGAATGTATGATAATCCATTGGAAATGAATAACTGTCCCATGAAATCGATTCCTCAAACATCAAAGATCTCACAGAAAATTAAAGGATTTTGGGGCATTTTATTTCTCTTTGAAATTGTGCCAAAAATTTGGCACGTGGGGCATGATCGACAACACTCATATGCATCCTTAAAAAGTGTAGGCCAGAAGAATTCAGATTCTAGGAACTTTTTTGAGGTCCTTTGTGGTCCAAATTGTCCACCTCTGGGAAGTTAGTTGCATAATTCTAAGATGGAAGAATGTTCATTTTCATCAACACATCACCTAATTACCTTGTCTTCCCCAGTTTTACAATGTATATTATCATCCCAAAAATAGTATTTTGAATCAATTTTAAACATCATTTTTTGTTCTTTAGAAAAGTTTTCAGAAAAAACAAAAAACCAAGTAATTTACAATTAGAGAATAATATGACATTTTTTGGGTGAGAGATGAAAGGTGCTCAGTGTGGAATTCAAGATCAATGATTTCTAAATCATTTGAATTGGAAATTCTACTCAAGGTATCAGCCACATGGTTTTGTTTTCCTAGTTTATAATTGATTTCAAGGTAAAACTCTTGGAACATTAGGATGCATCTTATTATCCTCGGTTTGTAATAACTTTTCATGAGTAACAACTTAATAGAATAACAGTCTGTGAAGATGATGATTTTGGCACTTTAGGGATATGGCCAGAATTTTTCTAAGGTAAAAAAAACTACTAAAAGTTTCTTTTCACTGAAACTATAGTGATATTGAGTTTCATCCAATGTTATTGAATCATAATTGATGACATGAAGAATCTTTTCGATTATTTGACCAAGAACATTCCCAACAACTCTATCAGAAGCATCACACATCAAATAAAATTGTAAGGACCAATATGGGGGTTTGATTATTGGGGAAGATGTAAGAGAAGTTTTCATTTCAATAAAGGATCTTTTAGAAACCCCATCAAAATATAATGTGAACTCATTTTAGAGTAATTGAGTGAGAATGAAGGAAATCCTACTGATGTTATGGATGAATCAACGATAGAAACCAGAATGACCAGAGAATGAACGAATGTATTGAATAAATGTGGGTTCAAGAAGTGATTGGATCACTTCGATTTTGGCAGGATCAAATTCAATATTCTCTTTTGAAACTATGTTCCCTTGATCAATCCCATTTTCAACCATGAATTGAGATTTTTCAAAATTTAATAGAAGGTTACACTTAACACACATTTAAAGGTCTAGAGATATTGAATACAAGCATGATTCATATGTCTCACCATTAATGGTAAAGTAATCAATGAATACTTCCATTTAGTGTTCTATAATTTCAGAAAATTAACTCATCATGCACATATAGAATGTTGCATGGGCATTGCAAAGTCCAAAAGGGATTCTCCTATACACATATGTTCCAAAGGGGTAAGTGAAAGTAGTGTTTTATTTGTAATGATGTGTGATTGGTATTTGAAAATAGCCAGTGTATTTATCAAAAAAGTAATATTATGACTTTCCAACAAATCATTCTAGAATTTTATCATGGAATGGAAGAGGGTAGTGAAATATTCTTGTTTCAACATTCAATTTACTATAGTCGATACACACACGCCATTTTTTCTTCACCTGATTTGTGAATACCTCTCCATGTTCGTTTGTGACAACAGTTATCACGGCCTTATTAGGTACAACATGAATCAGACTAACCGATTTACTATCTGAAATTGGGTAGACAATACCATCTTAAAGAATATTGGGGATATCTTCCCTAACTACCTCAAGTGTGAGTGGATTGAGTCAGCTTTGTGGTTGTCTAATTATTTTGGATGATTCCTCAAGATGGATGTGATGCATGAAAAGGGCAGGGCTGATTCTTAATATTTCATCTAGAGTCCAACCTATGGAATTTCTGTTTTCATATAACACCCGAACAAGTTTGGAATCCTTGGTTTCGATAAGTGAAGAGTATATAATGACAGGATAAGAGTTATCTTAGAAATGGAATGAATATTTTAGGTTTTCTAGAATAGGTTTAAGATCATTATCATCATTCATTTGTTTTCTAGACAACTCCTGAATGGAGGAAGGGAAATCAGTTGCTTCTGATTCAGTTTCCTTTATACTATCCAAGGTTTAGAAGTTGATATCATTGTTGATGCATGATTCAGGAGAGTTTTTAATTTCCTCTAGATTTATGGAGTCTATGAATGAAAATTCTACATCAACTTCACCGTTTATGAATTTTTTAATCACGGTTTATATTTCACATGATAATTTTCCACTTTAACATAATGAACATGATGTATTGGGGTTTAATTGACTCTTAGAAGTGTTCCTAGAATCATGGATTGAGAATGCAGAGTATTCCTCGGACGGGTATCGCATGGCTTGTAAGATGTTGAACTTGACCTTTTGGATACCAAATTCCATGGATGAGATGCATAAAGTGACATCAATATTTCTTCTCTATGTCATTATGAATGTTCTTCCCAGAATTAGGGGAGATCGATAAGAGTTTTTTTCACCCTTCATGTCAAGGACATACTAATCATTGGGGGTGATAATATCATTCACAAGGACAAGGACATCCTTGAATATAACCCCAAGACTAGCAGTGCTTCGACTGTCCTATTGAATGAAAAAACCCATTGGATTGAATGGACCAAGATCAAGGTTAGAGAAGATGGATTTGGGAATGAAATTAATTTAGAATCTAAGGCATATGAGTGCATCAACGAAGTTGGAACTTCCATTTTGGCATGGAACTATAAAGGTCCTTGGATCACTGCACTTTATTGGGATAGACTGTTGGGTGGAAACATTTTCAATCATCATAAGTTTCCTCTTATGTGTGCATAATTTCTTAAGAAACATGGCCTACATGGGTATTTGTTTTATGTCATCTAAGAGGGGAATATTGACTTCAATACGTATAAACATGTATATCATTTTAGGATCTAGTTCAAAGGAATTATTTGGCATATAAATGGTTTGGGGAAAAGGAATTGAGTTCTTTATTATAACGGAAGGAGGCAATGTAATGGATTCATATTCCTTTTTAAGTCTCATTTTTATTTCATTTTCTAGGTCAACATTTAAATGCGAGTGGGAGGAATTATCTTGAGGTATGGAAATTTTCTTTCTCAATTTATGTTCAAATGCACTTTCATTACCCTCGAAGTTGGGTAATGGTTGGGTTGGGAGTTTGGGAAGAATTGTACGGTTGCTAGAGACTAAGGTGGGATGCAAGTTGACAGATTTTTGTTTCAATGCTTTTGTGGTAGGAACAGGTGAAGGCGGAAAGACATTCCACTACTATTTCCCATGGTTCCATAGAAAAAGTGTCTTGTCCTAGATTGGGATTTCCTTGATTTTGGTTCTTGGGAAACCTACAGTATTGGTTTGGGAATTGGTATGGCTCACTAGGATTGTGGATGCCTGGAGGAGCGGGAGGTGGAATTCTCATTTATTGTTGAGGAACAAAAGTATAAGGTTGATGGAAGTTTCCAACACCTTGACTATATTGAAACTAGTTTGGGTTTTGATGAGGGAATTGATGGGAATGAGAGATGAGATTACCATACCTCAGGCTTTGGTTATAATAATAAGATAAGTTCTCAGGGTGAGGTTGGTTGAAGTTTCAAACAAACTGACCTGATAGTTTAGGGTTGGTGTTCTACTGATCATAGGATGCATTGATCTCCATTATTCTAGATGCATTAGATGGTTAATCTGGATGTTGTGGAAAGGTGTCTATTGGATGAGATGAAGATTTATAGATTCCATAGTTTTTGATAGGACCATAAAAAATTGATCTTGGAGAAGATGAGGTTGGGGATTTAGAAGACACAACTAGTTGTTTCATAAGACTGCTATGTTCACTCATCCACTAAATCATATTTTTTTGGCTATATGGATTGATTCTATATGACTTTTTTTACATGAGCATGTGCTCGAGTATGGAATTGGTGTGTGTTTTCATCCATTTTTCTTATAAGAACTCTTGAAACTACAATATTTTTATCAACAAGAGCACCTCCACTTGCGGCATCAATGAGGGTTCTATCCATAGACAATAATCTATGATAACGGCATTGGATAATGAGTAGGTCAGGGATTTGGTGATGTTTATAGGTTGCCACAATCTTTTTGAACCTCTCCCAATACTCATGGAGTGATTCATATGGGAATCGACAGAGACCACTTATTTCCTTTTAGATAAAAGCAGTATGAGAAGCAGGAATGAATTTCTCTAAGAAGAGTCGCTTCATGTCATTCTTTGTGGTTGTGAAACCAGGAGGGTGTTAGTAAAGCCATGATGTGGAAGATTCATCTATGAAAAAAGGGAATGCTTGAAGTTTTATTTGTTCCTCAAAAACCCCTTGAGGCTTCATGGTAGATCACACCACATAGAACTCATTATGGTAGAGATGTTGATCCTCACCATCTAGCCTGTGAAAATGAGTGAGAAGATGAATAAAACTTGAATTTAGTTCAAATTCATCATATACTATTGGATATATAAGACTAAGGGGTTTGAAATTCATATCAGAGGCAACTAGTTCTTTAAGTGTTTGTATCATAGGATTGGCTATTTCAAATTCAACGGGTTGGACGAGGACTGGTTCTTGAATTATTTTATTATACCTAATGTTCCACCAATGTTGGTGAAGTGTTCTCTCAATTTCTGGGTCAAAAAACCAAGGGATTGTATGGGAGGCTACCATGAATTCGTAGAGAATTTGGAAGAAAGAGGGAGTTGATTTTTTCTTAGTGTTTTTTTTCATTTTTTATTATGTTTTTTGTATTATAACAAAGAACTAACAACTACTTAATTACACCATCCCCAGAAATGACACCATTTCAAAGAATGACCGATTGTCTCCAATTGACCGTTCAATGTTCTAGTGCTCTGCTAATGTGTTTAGCAGCACTCAGGTCAAATCCATGGCAATGATTCTTTTTAATTGTTGATTGTTTTCAGTTGATTGTATATTGACTGGGGGTGGGTTGTTTTCATATCTTAATTGAATTGATTGATTAATTAATATTGATTTATCAGTTTGATAAATATTAGGGTGAGTTCATCATTAGGTAGTTAAGCTTGTGAAATCCTTGATACTTGCATTATATTTAATTATATTGACACCCATGTCACAAGTTGACGTTTATTTGAATTCCCTAGTGTCAAGGCTTTAATCCAAGCCTTAACATAATATAGGGTTATAATCTTAATAATATATTTTTTATATTAGTGTATTTATTGTTCCAATAATCCATGTAAACCACTCATTAAACAAAACAAATCATTAATCCAAGACATGTTAAGTCCAACATACACAATGTTAATTAAAAGAATATTCATTGAGAAAAAGTTCTCAATCACATGACATATGTAAATTATAACTCATCCCAATGATAGATTTACAAAACCATTAATATGATTAGTAATATGGTTTATTATATTTATGATTAGGAGTTATAAAAATAAATAAAATAAATGGATAAGAAAAGAGTTGTGCGTCGAACACACACACACACACGAACGGTGATGGGAATTAAAAACGTACTTCAGATTGAATGAGAAAGTAAATGAATGGAAGGATATTGAACATTATTTAAAAGATTTTATGATTATTAATATTTAATAATAGAGAGTGGATGATTATAATATATCATGACAAATAAACATGAATTAAAATTCAAATGAACTTGAAAACAGCTAACACAAGTAAAATTGAAAACAAAAGAAAAGGAGAATGAATATAAATGTAGAGGAGAGGTATCTCTTGTTTAAAAAAGATCCACTCAAGTCCTCCAAGGCCCTTTGAAATGATCTATCCATGAAAAAACTCTTAATTATGTGCTTAAATTCCAAAACTTTTTTAAAGATAGGAGGGGATGTATTTGTAGCACAATGTGATGGGAAGTTTGCATTCCAAAACATGCACTCCACTTGGATCGACAATTTGGACATCTAGACAGTAAAATTTCTAGATATATTATTCTTTAAAGTTATATAAAATAAATTTGGTCATCTAATCTTAAATATTGGAGGTATTTTTATTTATTGATCCATGGTTATGGTGGTTTTAGTAAATAATTGTAATCTGTCCATTTCAATCTAGAATTTTTAGAAGGCCGAAATGTGAATGGGTTTATCAATAAGAAGATGCCTTCAAATCTAAACACATTATTCAACACAGTTGTCTGACCAAATCTTTTCATTCACACAAAACACTATTAGCTATATTGGATTTCTAGATCTAGAGAAAATTCATGAATACTATTTCTGATGTTAATTCACGGCCATAATGGTGGGCTTATATTAAATGAAATAGTTGGGCCCCTTGTTCTTATGATTGGGCTTTGAAATTATTATCTATAATTCCTTTCGATAATCAAGAACAATATCTGTAGTATCATCAAATTTGGTCTTATGGATGGAGCCTAGTAATTCCATTATCATGGCTGATCTAGTTTCTTTACAGATTATTTTGGCCCTCTTGTGTTGGCCATTTGTACCTTCAATGGAACGATTTGGACAATGCTCCCTTATAATGAAATGTTTTAATTTGAGTAAAGAACCATAAAAATAAATAATATAGTAATTTAGAAATGCAGTGTGAGAGTTATAAATAAAATAGAAAACTGACTTGATTTGAATAATTCAAATAATGCTCAAAAATTATATTTAATGTTAAAACATGAATGTTTCACACCAATTTTGCACTTTTCATTGAAAATATATAAATAGAGTAAATAAAAAGTTATCAAAAATATTAATAACAATAGATACGAATGTGTGGGTGCTCGACTCTAAGAGTGGAACCCCCTAGTGCATGGGTCCTCTATGACTACTATTAGAGTGGAACCCCACTGTCGTACTATGGTGCGAGTCCTATACATAAGTTTTTCACTATCTAGTTATGGATTAGTTGTGAGCCATGGTTTGTAATACCTTTGGACTCCTGATAAAGAGGGACATTTTCCCCACTAAGACGCATCATTGTGACATGACCTAAAACTGTGTGGGTGAGTCACTACCTCCCAAAGTGGATAATATAAAGTTGTGGTGATTGGGCCCCCATTGACTGAAATGCTCAGGGAATACATGTTGGATGATGGAAATAATTGATAAATACACTTAGAAATAATGGAGATTCAATTTCTTGGATGGGGTTGTGAGAAGGAGATCACCTTACTCTCCCATTTTGGATTCTTTTGTCTGAGTATATATACATATCATACTTCTCATTATATTAGTTTAGGGTTGAGATGAACGTACCTTTTTCTATATAGTAATTTACATTTTTATGTATCTCTTCATGATCTATCGTCATCTTTCACAGCTTCCTAATGTGTATTTCTATACTCACCCTTGCATGGTCGTTGCTCGCATGTATCGTTCCTTATGGAAACGATGGCCAAGTTGATCATGGAGTCATATGAGCTTAGGGATTTAGGGTTATTGGAACGTGTATGGTAATCATCGCTTGAGATCTATGATAAAGTATCTCTAAGCTAGTTTACATTCAATTTTTTGTCAGGTTGGGACAGTTTTCCAGTTTGGCATGTATTTTTACCCATTTCCTTTCAGTTTACAATATTGTACTTGTAATTTTTTTATTTCCATGCATGTTTGGTTTATTTTTAGTAGTGTATCATCCTTTAGTTCTTTCCCTCTACAATTATGAAATTATTTGTCAATGTTTATGTGTATAGTTACTTTTTGAATGGCCTCCTCAAGTTTCTTGTGCCTTTAGTGATAATCACCACCAATATCCTATGGAGACTAGTTTGGGTAGTTGTAGTCTGAGATAGGTATGGATCAGGTCGTGAAAAATTAGAATTAGGGAAAATTCATTCCTTGGGTCATTACTCGGATGATTCCCCTTAAAAAAATTGGTTGGGATTAGGGAATCAGCGTCAAAGCATCTCAAGAGCGTCTCTTGGGATAGGGAGTCAAGTAATGGTGCGTGCGACCATTTTTTCTTTTCACTAAGAACCTGATTACCCACTTGTCTACATGGAATAACCAGACATTTTTTTATAGGTATAAATAGTACATGCATCATACAAGGTTGATTAATTTATTTTTTTCTTATGTAAGGTCCCTATTTTTGTTGATATATATTTGTGTGTGTGTGTGTGTGTGCTCATCTGACCGAGATACTCCATGATAACTTTATGGATGTCGTTGTAATGATAGCCACCACAAATACCAAATCTGGTTAATGAAGACAACACTGTGTCCAAGAATGCCTCAGTCCAAAGTCCAAAATGTGATCCCCTTCTTCATGGTGGACATGTATTTTCACCAATGCTAGTTGAGCATCTGATAGTCCTGGTAGATTATATAGAGGATGTCCACATTTTGAGTGCACACTGCAAGTTCCAGCATCCAATACAGCTGATGTTCTACAGCGAGATAGATCCTCAGGTAGCGGAGGATTGGCTAGAGTTGGTGGTTTTCTTATTTGATATTGCTTAGAACACTAATGATTATATATTGTAATTGGGAGTTAGTCTTTTCCATAAAATAGATGGAATTTGGTGGATCATGGTTACATAGATGCATAATGAGCCGACACTCTCATTACATGACTTCCAACTGTTGTTCTGTGATGATTACTACCCTACTGCTTATGATTGGTTCAGATTTAACAAATTCTGGAGCTTTATTTGGGAGGGATGATAGTGGCAGAGTACTCGGCTTGGTTCATAAACCTGACTCAGCACTCTCTGAACATGATCTGTGACGGATACTTTTTAGCATGAATGTTTGAGAAGGGTCTCTATAGAGATCTCATAGCCATTATAGTACCCTTGTGAATCCCCAAAAATTCGAGGGTTCTGGAGTGAGCATTGCTGATAGAGAGATTTCTGTCAGAGTGACTCTATTTAGTGGGATCTAGTTATGGATATTGCAGATCTTAGACCTCTAAGATAGATAGATAATGTTAATTGATATGATCTCGACAAAGGGGGCCTACCCATCATTAGACATGGGTCACATGGTCATGTGGCACTAGGGAAGCACATAATATCAAGATAGTTAGGGAAGGGTCAGTTCTATTATTGTGATGAGAAAGGTCACATAGAGCTGGACTGCCTGAACGAACAATCTATGTATCCTAGACATATAGCAGATGGTCCAGGAGGACAGAGACATCATCACAATTAGGATGGTCCTTAGGGAGGTAGTGCTTTCTAAGGAGTATGTGATATAGTTGGGGGATAATACTATGAGGTTCTATCACCACCACCACTGGGTCTCCCACATTATGATCAAGGAGCTGGCGGCCAGTGTCGTGGACCGATGGATGCTATAAATGTGAGAGATATGGTAGTGCATGAGATGTTTAAGGTATGATTTCTTGTTTATTATGTACTATCTTCTATTCTAGTAGAAATAGGTTTTTTCATTATTTAATATTATTAAATTTTGTTTGGGAGGTAGAGCTTATAGTTGAGGCATTATAACAATATCTTTATCTTAAGGATCTTGCAGGAAGTGCTTATTATGTGTCTTACATCATCCAGAAGTGTAGTCTTCTGCATTGAGAAGTGAGGTTCATGTGGGACCTACTAGTAATCCCAATAGAACCATAAAATTTAATCTTGGGCAAGGATTATAATTCCATGGTTCGATCCTAGATCGACAATCACCATAGACTAGTTAGACACCTATGTACTGATGGGACAAGGTTATCCATTCTCGGTGAAATAGATCTGACAACAGGGCAGATATGTATGAATATAAGGATACAACATATCACCCATCAGTTAGCGAGTGTATCCCATGGTGAAATAGACTCATTAGGCATATATATTCCTTTAGTTGTGGAGAAATATATGGACGTCTTCCCCAAAGACGTTCCAGGACTACATATAAGGCGGGAGTTGGATTTTTTTATTGACTTGAAACCAAGGACATCCCCGATATCTTCTTTAGCATATCAAATGACCCCCCATGAAGATCTGGGATCTACAGTAATTGTTGGATAACCATCGAAAAAAAGGATTCAGCAATCCCAGTGTGTCACCCTAAGCAGCACCAGTTCGGTTTGTAAAGAAGGAAGACATGGGTTTATGGATTTTCATGTATTATTTTTTCCTAAACCGTACCACACTGATGAAAAAGTACACATAACAAATAATTTATGACAACTTTGACTAGTTTTGAGATGCTAGATGGTTCTTTAATATTCATCTCAGATTAGGCTACCACTATTTATTGGTCTGCGAGGCTGATATTTTAAAATTGGCATTCTGATGTCTCTTTGGGAACTACGAGTTTATAGTGATTTTCTTTGGTGTGAAAAATAACCCATCCATTTATATGGAATTGATTGACCAGAAATTACAAACATAAGAGGAATAGTTTGTTGTTTCCTTTATCGAAGACATAATTTTCTACTCTGTGTCAGAGGAGGAGTACACCGAGCTCTTGATGATAGTACTTGATTTACATTGAAAGCACCATCTTTATGGAAATAACTCAAAGTGATCGTTTTGGATACACGAGGTAAATTTTTTGGATAATTTCATTACTAAAGATAGTTTTTCCATAGATCCATCAAATATCGATGTAGTGCATTATTGATATCCACCCGTGAATGTGTCAGAGGTGATAAACTTTCATGGTTTTTCAGGGTACTAAAATTGATTTTTGGAAGACTTTTCTTGGGTCAAAACCCATTTTACCGCTCTAACATAGAAGTGATAGCTATTTACCTTGTCTGAGAAGTTTCAGAAGGCTATTGAGGAATTGAGGAAGAGGATGAAGTGTTCTAAAATCTTGATACTACCAGTGGAAGTTGATGAGTTTTTAGTGTATTGTGATGCCTTAGGATCTGGTCTTGATTGCGTGTTTATGCACCAAAAGGATATCATCACATACGAGTTGAGGATGTTGAGACCCCATGACACAAACTATGCAACTCATGACTTAGTTATAGAATCATTATTCTTCTCCATGAGTTTTTGGAGGCACTACCAACTAGGATTGTGCTTTTTGGTTTAGTCAGACTACCAGAGCCTCAAGTACATCTTCACCCAGAGAGATCAGAATATGAGTCCTCGAAGATGGTTGGAGTTCCATTTAGACTATGAATTCAAGATATTATATACTCTATGAAAGTGATATTTTGAATAAAATTCACTTAATATGATGTCCCATTCTTTCTTAGTGATGGAATATTTAAAGTAGTTATTATCAAAGTAGATGACCCTGGTGGAGTATGGTGTAGAGTTTTTCTATAGTCGATGGTGCTAACTCCTCCACTCCTTGAGTGTTTGAAAGAGTATCAACTGGGATACATTGACTGCAAAGTTCTTCATGATAATATATCTATAGGGGACACACCAGACATATATTTTTAAGGTGGTAATAACAAGATCTTGTTATAGGAGAAAATAGTTATTACAAACAAGATACAGGATGAGGGTATGCAGGAGTTCCCAATTATCCATTAGTGGTACATGTCAATGTGGGGAATATGTATAAGGATCTCCTATAGTATATTTGGTGTTCCATAATGAGATTAATTATAGCTGTGTTTGTCTACTAATACCTCACATGTTAGTAGTTGAAGGCTAAGCACCAGCATCAAGTAGGTTTGTTGGAACCTCTTGGGATTATATAGTGGAAATGGGACTATGTATCCATAAACATAATAAAGGGCATACATGCATAGTTAAGGCCAATCACACCATCTGGGTGATAGTAGTCTAACTCATGAATTATGAAATCTTCCTTGATTTCAGTGAGCATAGTTTAGTGGGGTGTTTGGGACAGTTTTACATAAAAGATATAATCAACCTTCACAAGGTACCATTGAAAATTTTATCTAATACTGACAAGAAGATTACATCATTATTATGGGGAGGCATGTACGATACATTCATGACATAGCTTTGGATGAGTAAAACATTTCACCCCTATGGTGATAGGTAGACTGAGCACACTATCCAGGTGCTTTAGGATATAACAAGGGCTTGCATGTTAGATTTTTACCGGAGCTAAAAGTATCACATGGCTTAGGTGAAGTTTACGTAAAAATTTCTATCAGCCTACTATCAGCATGAAAAAATTTGAGGCCCTATATGTGAGGCCCTATATGTCACATTTATAATGGATAGAGTTGTGGAGTCATCCATTATGAGCAAGATATCGGTGCAGGAAACAAAAGAGAATGTCCAGGTCATTTACAAATAGATGAAGATAGCCTAGAGCTGATATAAATCCTATAAAGATCACTGTCATAGGCTATTGAAGTTTAAACAGGGAGACCGAGTCTTCATGAGAGTCTCCCCATGACAATAAATTTAGAGGTTTGTCCTGTGAGGCAATCTATCCCCGAGTTTCCTAGGTATTTTTGATATCATGTAGAGGGTTGGTGAGGTTACATACCTCCTTTCCAAACCCCTATATCTAGAGAGGGTGCACAAAATCTTCAACGCATCATAGTTGAGGAGATACATGCATGATACCACACAATTTTTTGATTAGGGAGAGCTAGACACTGAAGAGGGATCCACCATTACAGTTCACTCAATTGAAATCCAGGATCAATAAGAAAAAAACTTGTGTAGATGAACCATCCATTTGGTTCAAGTAATAAGGAAGACCATAAACATGTAGGAGAGTTCTTATGAATCGGAGATCCAGATACGGGCTTAGTATCTTATGTTGTTTTCCTACTTTTTATTTTTTGAGATGAAAATATTAAAGGATGGAAATATGTAGAGACCTAGTTTTTTCCATATATGACTTTAAAAAATTTCAATATATATTAACAGAGCTATGCGCTGAGACGGCGGGAGATTATGATTCCCGGTGTGTCTGGAATAAATTTTATAATATATTATGTATATTTTATAAAATTCATATTAAAGAAACCTGATAACTCTTCAATGGTATCCCAAATTATAAATCAGGGGGAAAGTTTGATTCTAGAATGTGGAACTTTCCCGAGGTGAGAGATAACTTTTTTCGGTGAGTGTCATCTATAGAAAATTTCATAATGGATGTAATCTTAAATAAAAATTTAAAATTAAATTATTATTTCAGATGTTGTTTCGAATTACACATGAACGAGGGATTATATTGGGAATATAAGACCACCATTGAGTTCTTGATGCATTGGTTTACCGAAACGCGCCTTAATGTGAAATGGATCTGGATGTTTGGATCCTGTTACCATTAGAGTGTGCGGTGATGTGGTTTAACCATGAAATAATTCCATGGTTATAAATAGGTTATCATGAGGTTTTTATTAAGTTTTCTCCATAACCATTCCACCGATAGCAAGGTATCCCCTCTTTGGTGATTCAATGGTGTCGTTTCGACATATCGCAATGATCATTGTAGATCATTCTCATCGGTGAATAATCGTTCCAAATACAATTAGGATTATTTCCATTAAATTTTTCATCCCCAATTTTAATTCTTGAATTATAACTGATTCATTGTCAATTTTTCTGCATTGAACATCAATGTTTGTGGCTAAATAAACAAGACCATAAATTGATCTATCTTGTTTCATCTTTTCTTTGCGTGTTCTTTCTCAATTACTTTTTGGAGCATAAAAATGAAAATGGATCATCATGAGGGTAATGGATCTATGTAGATTGGTTCGTGATGGTTTCAGATCTACAATCATATAATGTTTTAGGCATTGAATGATGTACGATGGTCCATGTAAGTGTCCACCGGTGTGGTAGTGGCTGGTTGTGGTGCATGATGGCGGCCCCTTATGCGGGTGGTGGAGCCGCGGTAGGTAGCGAGGTGACCCGAGAGTGGGATGTAGGTTGAAGGACACTAGATCTGCGAGAGTGGTGTGCGATGTGGCTGGAAAGTGGGGCAAAACCGGGCCGATACCGGAGCTTTGCATGGTAATTGGGTGGCGTCAGGGTCTGAGTCATGGAACGATCATGTCAACCATTGCAGTGAAGGTCACCCAGGTAGGTCGGGCCAATGTAGGTCGGGCAAAGGTAGGACAGGCAGGTCTGGCTGAAGCGGGCCTAACCCAGACGGACCTGGGTCAGACTCAGGTTTTATAAGGACCCTATCATTTTACTCATAACATTACAAGATTTTATGCTTAATTATACATTAGGGTACAAGCCAATGATCTTGAAGTCTTGTGTCTTTGATGCCGAGGTACATAAAACATAAAACATGGAGCTAATAAAACTTCTTTATATAACCTCCATAAAGTTATCCTAACTTCCCTATAGCCCTTGAATCTTTATTGGGTTCCCTAAGGATCACATGAAAAAAGGGACGAGCTAAAAGCCAAGTAATAGAATAAAAATTAAAAAAAAATCCTCAATGCATGGGTTAGAAGGAATTACATAAATTTAAAATGGTCATGAAACATGAAAAATAAGAATTTTTAAACAATCGATCTTTAAAACATGGAATCATAGAAATGTGGAATCCACATAAAACATGACTTTAGTATTATTCAAGGATTACCACTAAGATATTTTCGCATAATAGAACAATCTATGACTAATCGCAAAAAATGTCGCGCATAAAATCTCATGAGACTTAACTTTTCATAATGTATTATAGCGCAATCTATGTGAACCCATCATAAATTCTCATGAATATATATTCCACAAAAATAATCATACATAATCATTCTTACATAAACATAAGGGTTACCAATGGAATGAATTAGGTACAACAGTCTTGTCATAAAGCATAACAAATGGTTGTAATATAAAAGTGTCCATGAAATAAAGGAAATAAAATATACATGGAAATTCATAAGGGAGAATAAGAATATCCCATATTAAGTGAGGTCAATAATATGTGATCACATGTAAGAAATGTATTTATGAAATTTTAGAATAAAAACATTTTTGAGCTTTTTTAAGGAAAATACTATAAAGCCTTTAAAATAGAAAAGTGAAAAATATTTTACAAAAATACAATAGTTATCTAATAATTATTTCACAATAAATATGTCTTATTTTATAAATACGATGGTGGCTTAAAATATAATAATGAGTTCACTTAAAATTAGGGAAAAATTCAGGAAGTTCCTTCAAAACAGGTTTGCTTATCGAGTTGTATTGAGGAGGGAATCACTTAATACAATTATATACCTTAAAAGAATGATGGATGGTCCTTGAAACAAGATTTTGAAGTATGTAAAAAGTATTTATATGATTTACATAAAATGAAAAGACAACTCCATCTGGTTTAAAATAAGGATAGAGAAACTCGAATGAATAAAGGCAGTTTAGGTGGACTCTCTTACGAAATATCAACATGGTATCAGGTGTACTTAAGAGGGATTAATTAGAGTTAATGTGATTTATCATCTTTTAATGTCATTATAAATTTTTTTAGAGTTTAATAATAATACATCATCACTAGTAATTACACATAAAATGTCATAACATATAGGAAAATCTTGAAAAAAGGTGAAATAGAGAGTATCCCTTTCCTTATATCTGATAGTGATCTTTGATTGATCCTAATGATCTGAATAATAAAAATAGGATAATTAATTAATAATTATAAAACCTATTATATATCTAAAATTTTTATCATAACCTTTTTTAGTTCATTTGTAACCATCTTGATCGGTTATGAGGTTCAATTTCATTGTTCACATCTGTTTGCTTGCTGGGTTTTAATAACCGGTTCATGTTCGAATAAACATGTATAATGAAGGTGGTTTTCCAGAATTGAAGATATATTTCATTATTTAACATTAAGAGTGTTATATGTTTGAAAATTTAATTTGGTTACGTGGACTGATGTTGAATCATTATATAAATCTTTAGTGACATCCTTTCCGGTTAATTAACTGTTTTTTACCACAAAGAATGCATTTGGTTTAATAAACCAATACCATGAGTGAAAAAAGGATTACAAAACCATAGATGATACATAATATATATAATGGGATGGTTCAACCATAAAAATGGTTTTATGAATATAATTGACGATGGTAACAAAATTTGAAAACCCATCATCCTTGAATGTTGTCAATTAACACATCTCAGACGGTGCCATTACTACTGAAATAAAAGAAGAGTAAAGGAGATATGATAATAACATATTCCATTATCATAAAACAAATTACAGTACATGTATGGTAATTGAGATTTCAAAACATTTTTATGGAGAGTGGTAAGGATAGAAAATAAAACAAATGAACTTGAAAGTAAAAATATGGAAAAGAAAATAAGAATTTACCTCTTGATTCAATCTTCCTTGATAGCCTCTTGAGGGGAGAGGATTTGGTATTTTGAGGAGAAAAAGTGATATTGGATGTGGGGTACGTTATTTAGGATATATTTGGGCAGAATATAGGGAAGTCACAAGGCGTGAGAGGAGTGAAGAGAAGAGGTAAGAGGGGTGGTATTTATAGTGGAGGAGAGGAGGGTTCTCATAATATTATAACCATCAGTTTATTATTTTCCCATAAGACATGAAATAAATATTATTGCATGATGAAGAATAGTAATAAGTTAATGATATTTCTATATTTGAGTTTTCAAATCCCTTATGATGTCAAGAATAGTGGATTTAAATTATAATGTATTTATAATGTAAATTATTGTATTTTACTATTCCCCAAAAATTCAAGTACTTCAGAAAAATCCCAAAAATTCACTCTTACCAAATTATGACTTGTAAAATAAAAAAATGAACTTCATTTTTCAAAAATAATTTCCTATATATTATTAATTTAATTTTCAATTTAAATCACAATTTACTCGAAAAACAACAATTTTAAAACATTTATTTCCTTCTTCCCATATATAGGTATATCATACTTCTAGATTAATCTTATTTATATACAATCATAAGTAAGGTTACTATTAATTAGGATATGTCACTATTCTTAAGGGTAACATTACTATTTATATGGGCTTGTTACTATTCAACAAAAACTATGTTGGTCATATTAGACTCCAAATAACATACTGATCAAAATGTGTATGATATATTTTCAAAATTCAAAACACAGAAGTGAAAAAATTGTGTTTAAATGTCACATAGTACTGATTAGTTTATTGTGTTGTATATTCATGTGATTATAAGATACAATTATAAGAAGGAAATTTCAATTTAAATCTTTGGGTCTTTACATTATCTGACCTTATAATATTTCTCCCTCGAAAATATGTTTTACATTCTAATCCATAAATAGATGGGGGGTACTTTTCCTTCATTTCTTCCTCCTTTTATGAGGTTCCCTCTTCATACATGTGGTCCCACCATAGTACTTTTACTATGTGAGTACTCTTGTTACATTAAACATTATCTCTATGATCTAAGAACATCACTGGATATTCCTCGTAAGAAAGATCATTCTCCAGTTGTACAACCTCTGATGAGTGTACATGTGAAACGTCTGGTATGTACATCCTTAACAGGGATACATGAAATACATTGTGTACTTTGAACATGGTATGTGGATGTCCCAGTCGATAGGCCATTTCTTCGACATGATAAAGGATCTCGAAGGGGGTGATGTACCTAGGACATAACTTCCATTTTTTTTAATCCTCATGACCATCTACAATAGAGATATGTAGATAAATACCATGTATCCAACTTTGAAGTCAAGGCCTCCTCGGCGATTATCCGCATAACTCTTTTGTATACTTTGGTCTTCCTTGATTTGCTAGTGAATTGCTTTCACCTTCTCCACCATTTCATTGACCATTTCATGTCCTAGCAGCATATTCTTACTGAATCCATCCAAACACGCTGGGGTTCTTCACTTTTTACCATAAAGGAAATAATATGGTACTATTCATATTCATGAGTGGAAACTGTTGGTGTAGGAGAATTCAGATAATGGAAATTTTGGTTCAAACCTCCTTTTAATTCTCTAGAACATGCTCTAGATATGTCTTCTTGTTTCTGAATGGTTCGATTAGATTGGACATTAGTTTGAGGATGATAGGTCATGATGATGTTCAGTTCAGTTCTTAGATCCTGTTAAATACTTTTTTAGAACAACTAGGTGAATCTAGAATCTTGATTGGAAACTATAGATAGTGGTACTCCATGTAGCTTTACCACATCTCTTATATATATATATGTGCAATTTGATCTAATGAGAAGTCCTCTTGATTAGTGATAAAGGGAGTTGCCATTGTAAGGCGATCAAAAAAAACCCACATAGAATTGTTTCCTCTAGATGTCCTTGGATGTCTAGTGAAAAAAGTCCATGGAAATGTTCTCCCACTTCAATGTTGGTACGTGTAGTGGTTTCATCATCCCATTAGACATTTTACTCTCATACATCACTTTCTGACATCCCAGGAACATTGAGGTATATTTAGAAATCTCTCTTTTCATATTGTCCCACCATAAGTATTCTCAGTGATCTTGATACATTTTTGTTCTCCCTAGGATGATAGAGAAGGTTGAGCTATGTGCATCATTCATAATGCCCTTCTTAATATCTAGATCAGATGGTACACATAATTGTTACCCAAGTCATAAAACTCTTTCTTCATCAACCATGAGCTTAGAGGAATTCCCATTTTTAATGGCTTCTACCCTTTTCTAAATTTCTACATATTTTCATTATGCATCATTTATTTTCTTCATGAGGGATGTTTGAGCAATCATATGAGTATGGTTTGATGATTTTCATCCCTTAATGATTCCCATGTCCATCCTATGAAAATATTAGAAGATTGGATCATTTTTAATTATCATAATTATAAAGATGCAATATCCTTTTTACTTAAAACATCCACCACCTTGTTAGCCTTACCTTGATGGTAGTGGACTGAGTAGTCATAATACATGATGATCTCTACCCATAATCATTGTCTCTTATTAATAAAATTCTGTGTGAATATATATTATGGACTATTTTGATAAGTATATATATCACATTTCCCTCCATAGAGATAATTCCATCTGATTTTCAATGCAAAGATCACCGCCTCCAACTCCATATCATGCATGGGATAGTTTTGATAATGGATTTTCAGATACCTTTTGGTGTGGGATATCACTTTATCATTTTTCATTAGCACACAACCTAATACCTTCTTTGAAGCATCTCTGTACACCACAACGAGTTATCCACTTTTTGGGAATGTAAGTATCGGCGCAGTGATTAGCCTCTTTTTCAAATCCTGAGAACAGTCTCTGTATTCTTGAGTCTAGACAAACTTTACTCCCTTCTGTGTCATCTTGGTCATTGGGTTTGAAAATCATGAAAATTCCATCACAAATTGTCGATAATACCCACCTAGAACCAAATATCTCTGGATCTCTATTAAAGATGTTGTCTTGAGCCACTCATCAATTTTCATTATCTTGGAAGGGTCTATAGATATCCCATTACTGGTGATAACATGCACCAAGAATGATACTTCCTCCATCGAGAACTCACATTTAATGTACTATTCATAAATCATCTTCCTTCTCAAAGTATTTAATACATTAATAAAATTCTCTTCATGTTTTTCCATTCTCTTGGTGTACATCAAAATATTTTCAATAAATAATACCACAAATATATCAAGGTAAACTCTAATGACTCTATTAATTAAATACTTAAAAATTTATGGAGCATTAGTGAGTCCATAGGGAATAAATGTGAACTCATAGTGTTCATACATCATTTAACATCCTTCCTCACCTATAATTGGTGATATCCCGACCGAAGGTCCACCTTACTAAAATAAATAGCCCCCCAAATCTGATCGACCCACTTATCTATCAGTGGAAGGGGATACTTGTTCTTTATGGTGATTTTATAGAGCTCATTATAATCAATGAAGTGGCGCATTGAACCATCCTTTTTCGTGAAGAAGAGGACTAACACACCCCTTGGTGAAGCACTGTGGAATATAAAACCCTTCTCTACATTCTCCTGTAACTACTAATTACACTCCTCTAGCTATAAGATGTCAATTCAATAAGGTGACTTTGATATAAGTAGAGATATGTGAATAAGGTCAATTGAGAACTCATCCTCTCAATCAGGAGTAAGACCAGTAAACTCTATTGTGAATACATTACTGTAATCCCTCGTGATGGGCATGTATTCAATCATTATTCTAATCTTTATCCCAATCATTTGAGTTATACATGATTTCTCATAAGGAATTAATATCCACACTTGAGACAATGATTCTAAAAGAGATTCATCTTCCAACTTACACTTGTAAATAATTATAGGATGCTTCGGGAAGTGATGAGTCATCTACATTACCTTACAGTTGATGTTTCCTTTGTATAAATATATCCATTCCATGCCCAAGAGTGGATCAAACTCCACTAATTAAAGTATGACAACATTTTATAAGAGGTTTAGTCCCAAAAATTCAATCAAAGAGGAGTTATAAAACAAGGATACAATAATTTCCCTCAATATTTGTTCTCACACATAACATATCCTCCAAATTTTGAGGTGGTGTTTGAATTTTTCTAGTTAATATGAATGATATAAAAGAATGCATTGAACCATAATAAAATAATATGCTTTCTATTCTTGAATGAATAACTAGTGTACCTATCAACACATCATTTTATGACTCAGCCTCATCAGAATTGATAGTATAAGACCTTCCTTTTTTCCCTTACATTTTGTTATTGATTTTATTTAAAAAAACTTGGCTTAGGTCAATTGTTCCCATAACTTCCTTACTCGTAGAAATTGTAACACTACAGTACAAGATGAGTGTTGATATGATCCTTAATTTTTTCTTCCACATTAGTAGGATTCTTCATATCCCTTCATCAAATATTAGACATATGTTCCATTCTTTCACATTTGAGGAACTTTTTTCTTCCCATCAGACAGTTTCTAGAAATTTTTCTTCGCATAACTTTTACAAATGGGATATTCGGGATTCATTCCATCATGTGATTTGTTTATTGTACCACTAATGTTTTTTTCCATCTTCTTCATCTTTTCACCAGGACCATGAGACCACTGAGAGTATCCAAACTCCATTTCATCCTTAAAGGAACAACATACAATATCTTCATAACTATCGATGTCTCGAATTTCCATTGATTTTCATAGAATCGACTTTAGTATGCCAAAGAAGTGATCCACCTTGATTTTGGTGTTCATGACAGATCCAGAGGAATACCATTAAATCCTAGTAATTTTTTCCTCATACTCCACTATTGAATCATCCACATTATTCTTGAGACTGAGGAACTCTTGTTTCACATTGAGATAGAGGGTTCGAGGAATATATTTATTGAAAAAAATCCTCTTGAATTCCACCCAATATATGGAATCAATTTCATCTCATGAAATTTTATTCTTGATCATTTTAGATCATTGATCAACATCCCCATCAAAACGATCGACTCCCAGTTCGACACTCTCTTCATTAGAGCACTAGAGCACAAAGAATATCCTTTCAATGTAGTAAATCAATTATTCCATGATGAGGGGATCATAATATCCTCAAAACATGGGAGTCCTTTGCTGCATGATGGATTCATTGGAAACATACTCTTTCCTGAAAGTAGGATAGTGTTCCGCATGATTCATGTTATTATTCATAACTTGACCATGTTGATAAAGTACAATCATGATGTTTTGAGCACCCTTTCACATCGTATCTGAAATATGATTAGGTACATCTTTAAATTTTCTATCACATTAGTTGTTGGAATGTGTTCTTCTATTTCCAACCATTAAATACAAAAAATAATGTGCAATTAAAGGTCTTGAATACGTAGTCATTGAGAATGAAAATGAAACTATTGAATATAAAAGGATAAACTTGTAAAGGAGAAGTCTATCCTAACTTGTGATTCCTTAGCTTTTAATCTAGGTTATCCTCGATTTGTTTCATAACTTATATTATTGTGGGATTTTTCCTTTAATAATGGTTTGTCCTAAGCTCATGAATTTACCAAAGCATATCCCCTAGGAGTCTCAAACCATGAGTGAATCGAGGCACGTTTTTGTGTACCATGATACCCCTGGTCAGGCCCGAAACTCCTTATCATAGTTTTCAATCCTAGGCACATTTATTCCAGAGCCACCTCTACCTGTTTGTTTTCAGACATGGATGTATTTTCTTGATAAACCACTTAGTCTATACTTAACAAAATTTATGGATGTTTTCTTATACTTAGTCTCATAAATAAGGTTCTTACTAAGGTTTTCTATTCCTAATCTATGAAAATAACCAGAACATCCTTTGATACGTACTATAGCAACTCTATCCTTCTACACATAACATTAAATTATTTTTAGCATAATTATACATTACAGTCAAAGCCATTGATCATGAATTCTAGTGTCTTTAAAGACTACGTACATAAAAAATAAAACATGGGGATAAGAAAACTTCATTATTTAATCTCCATAGAGAGATCCTAACTTCCCTTGAGACATTAAATCTTCATAGGGCACCATGGGGATCACATGAATAAAGGGATGAGCTAAAAATGTAGTAAGGGAATAATATTAAGAATAAATATTTTGCACATGGGTTAGAAGAAAAGGCATATAGATATAAAAAGGCATGTAAAATAAGGAATCAGAAAATATAATCATGGGATCATTTAAAAATGAAATCATATAAATGTGGATGAAACATAAAACATGACTTTAGTACGACTCAAGCCTAACCTCCAAGATAGTTTCACATAGTAGCATTAGTAAAGGACAACTGCCATGACCTTCACACATAACATCCCATGAGACTTAACATTACCCAATGAATTGGAGCAAGATTTGGGAAAACCCACATTAACATTCCATGAATATGTTTTCCAGATAAATAATCATACATAATCAATCTTACATAAACATAAGGGTAACCCATGGAAAGAATTGGGTAGAACAATCATGTCATAAATAATAATAAATGGTTGTATCATAAAAGTGTCCATGAAATAAATGAACTAAAATATACAGGGAAATTCAAAAGGTAAAATAGGTATGTAATGTGTTATATGAGGTCAAGTAAAAGTGACTACATGTAAGAAAAGTATTCAAAAAAATTTAGCATAAAAACATTTTTGAGCGGTTTTAAAGAAAATAATATAGAACCCTTAAAATAGAAAAGTGAAAATTTATTTATACAATTCATGATCTGAACCCGGAAGGGTTTCATAATAAAAATACTTATTTTATAAATTCAACGGTGGCCGAAAATAGAATATATCATGCACTTGAAATTGGGTCTGAATTCGGCAGGTTCCCTCAAAATAGGTTTGCATAACGGGTAGTACTGAGGAGGGGAACACATAAAAATATGTATATACCTGAAAGAGAATGAGGTATTGTCCTTGAAACATGAATTTGGAGAATATAAAAAGTATTTATATGTTTTTAAAAAAAATGGAAGCTTTATTTGGGTAAAAAGAAAGATACAGAAACCCAAATGAATAAAGGTTGTTCTGGTGGAATCCCTTACGGAATATTGGCATGGCATTGGGTATACATAGTAGAGCTTAATGATAGAGAATGGGATTTATAATAATTTATAAAGCATGATGAAAGTATTATGGATGTGATTAATCATACCCTATCACTTGTAATTACACATAAAATGGCATAACATAGAGGAAAATCTTGAGTAGAAGTGAAACAGAGAGGATCCCTTACATTAAATCCGATGGTGATATTTTATTGAAAATAATTACCTGAATAATAAAATTATGTTCATTAATTAATAATTATATTTCCTATTAAATATTTAAAATATTTATTATAACCTTTTTATGTTCATTTTTATCCATTTTGATTGGTTATGATGTTCAATTTCGTTGTTGGTGTTCGTTTGTTTGCAAGGTATTAATGATCGATTCAGGTTCGGATAACAATATATAATGATGGTGGTTTTATATAATAGAAGTTATATTTTATAATAGGAAATATAGATGTTTACATGGTTAAAATTTTAATTTTGTTAGATTGAGTAATGTTTAATCATTATATAATTCGTTGGTGGCAACCTTTTAGGTTAATTGGTCGTTTTTTTGACCACAAAGAACATGTTTTGTTTTATATACCATAACCATGTGTGCAAAAAGGATTATAGAGCCCTAGATGAGACATAATACATATATTATGGTCTGGTTAAACCCTGAAAATGGTTTCATGACCATAATTGAAGATGGTATTGGAAATTGAAATCTCATCGTCCTTGAATGTAGTAAATTAACACATCTCAGATGGTGTCTTTACTAAAAAAATAAATGAAGAGTAAAGGAGGGATGATAATAACTTATCACATCCTCATAAAAAAATTATAGTACATGTATGGTACTATAGTTGTCATAAAATGTTGATGCGGAGAGTTAAGGATAGAAAAAAACACAAGTGAACTTGAAAAAAAACAAAGAAAAGAAAAGAGGAATTAAACTCCTGATTCAATCATCCTTGAGAGCCTCTACAGGGGAGATAATTTGGTATTATGAGGAGACAAATGGATATTATATGTGGAGGAGGATCTTGAGGAGAAATTTTCTTAGAATATAGGCAAGGAACAAGGATTTTGTGGAGTGAATAATTGAGGTAAGGAGGGGTGGTATTTATAGCAGAGGAGAGGTGGGTTTTCATAATATTATAATCATTAGTTTATTATTTTCTCATAATACAAGAAATAGTGATGATTAAATAACCAAGATTAGTAATAATTTTGTGTGAGTTCTATATTTGGGTGCTTACATCACTTATGATGTTAGGAATAGTGGGTTTAAATTATAATGTATTTATAAGGTAAATTATTGTATTTTACTATTCACCAAAAATTCATGTATTTCAGAAAAATCCCAAAAATTAACCTTAACCTTTTTCCAACATGTAGAATCCAAAAATGACCACCTTTATTCAAAAATATGTTTCTAAATATTATTAACATTATTTATAATTATAATCGCAATTTACTTGAAAAAAAATTTAAAACATTTTTTTCTTATTCCCAAATATAGTTATATCATACTTCGAGTTGAATCTTATGTATATACTGTCATAAGTAAAGTTACTATTAATTATAGTATGTGAAAATTCAAAATTGTAAAAATACTATTCATTAGGGTTTTTACTGTTCACCAAAAATTAAATTTGTAGGATTAGACTCAAAATATCTTTTTGATCATGTGATTATATGACCTAATTATATGAAGGAAATTTCCATTGAAAACTTTGGGCCATTACAGGTTGATCAAAGGGAGACTGGGGTGAAGCGTGAACGTGGTTGACCACGAGGCTATTACTGTGCAAGATGCCATGTGTCCATTGACTGTGGCCAATCCAAGGGGGGGTGGTGACTGTGATGGTTGACCATGAGGTCATTGCACTTTAAGTGGAAAAACAACGGAGTTCAGTCAAAAGGAACATGATCCAAAAGTAATCGAACACGAACAATTCATTGTGCATATAGGTCAACCGATCGTGGACATCAGTCCATGGTCACTAAGCCTATGGGATTGGAAAGACATACAAATAGTTCTTCAGGCTACAACTTTAAATATTCATAACTTCTAAATGGATGGGCCAATTGATGTTTCATCTGTGGAAACAAGATCATATTTTCGAGATGAAAATTTTAAATCTAGTTTTGGAATTTAAAATAAAAGAATAAGGTGTGGTCCCCAAAAATAACATGTTCATTCATGTTGTAGTGAAAATGACTCTTTTTACCGGTTTCCTAATTTTTTTGTGTAAATAGTACATCCTGCGTGTTTTTCCGCATGGAGCACAATGGTGAAAACTGAGGCATATTTTGAGCTTTAATGCGAGGTGTTCCATAAATGATGCTGATTTAGGTGGAATTAGATGACATCAATGGATAGGAATGAATATAATGGATTCTTAACTGAAACCCCCCAGATTCACTAGGGGGTGGTTCCTCGACGATATTTGAGTGGAAACCCCCATTATAATGGGTGTGTGTTCTCTACAGTTTCTTATGACTAGAACACCCTACCGGGTAGTGTGTGAGTCCATGATTATCAGGGGTGGATCCCCCTTGTGATACCAAGGTTTTGGTCCTAAAATATTATAGTGAAACTTCTTAACATAGTAGAGATCATGTCCTCTATGACAATTATTATGGTAGAACCCCCTGACGCACTACGGTGCAAGTCCTCTACTTAGAGTTTGCATTATCTAGATACATATTAGTGTTAAGATGTGGTATTCTTCACTTTTGAACTCACAAGAAAGAGGGAAACTTTACCCACTAAGAAACATCTTTGGATGCGACCTAATACTATGAGGGAGATTTAGTTCTTCACAATGTGCAAAATATCAAGGTGTGATGATTGATCCCCTTTGACTCACATTTTCATGGTAGATGTGTTGGATGTTGGACATCTTTGATCGATACTCATTGAAATGTTGGTGAATATTCTTGTTGGACTATTCTATGATATAGAGACTCCCTTATCACTAATTTGGGTTTCTTATGAATGAACGTATAATATATCCCCTTTCTCAATATCTTGGTTTGGGGCTAAGCATCACTCTTTTTATCGTACAATGTTCTACCTATTTCGTTCCATTTCAGTGTATCTCTTTCTTCTCCCCATTTAGCTTTAGGGGTCACCTAATGAGTATTTTTATACTCACCCCTGCATGGGATTTTCTAGCATGTATTGTGCCTTATGCAGATTAAAGAAATGTTGATCGTGACGTAAGAGGAGCTTAGGGATTTAGTTTTCTTAGACCACATACAATAGTCATAGCTTGCGATCTAAGAGTGTGGATCTCTCAAACATTTTACTTTCTTATTTCTATCATCTTGGGACACATTTTTGGTTAGGCATGAATTTTTTCTTGTTTTTATTTATGTTTATATTATAGTGCATATACTGTTTAAATGTCCATGAATGTTTGGTTTCTATGCCATAGTGTAGAATATTTTACTCATTTTACTTTGTAGATTTTCATTGTGTTTACTATGTGTGTACAGGTACTTAGGAAAATCCACCACTGAGTTTTTTGTTCCTTCGATGCAATCTCCACCCCCTAGACTATGTAGGTTAGCATGGGGAAGTTGATGCTCGATCTCGACACTGGTTGGGTCATAAAAGATAAAAAACCTTCATTCATCTCATTATGGGTTTTTTATTTCATTTTTTATATAGAAAATGGTATCTTTCTATCCTAATGTGGTGTTCTACAAGATTAAAAGACTCATTAAAAGGTTTTACAATTAAAAATAAGAAGATTATTATGTTTTATTCATGATATATTTATTTATAATTACATATGTGAAATAGTTGAGGTATATATATCTCATGAGAAATGTTTTATCTTCATTTCTATTATATAATGGATACACCCATGTAGCACTCCAATACATTGGATAATGTTGATTGTCTTGTTAAAAAAATGATGGAGTTTATAAAGGGTTACTCCAATAGATTTTAATAGTATCTAGTTATCTTTGACATGGGTTACCAATGTAAAGCTCTAATTTTTCTTAATTTTTTTTGAATTTAATTCAATTTAAATTAATGGTATTATTTAAAAAAAATTGAGTGTTTTTTATATGGAATTGATTTATTTTCTCAAGTAACATTGAGATAATGGTAAAAATTTCATTGTATTCAATGTATTTTATTTGAGTAAATGAATTATCATTTTTAATGTCCCTTACATAGCTTTTTGTGATCATTCCATGTATTTAAAATGGTTTTCATAGGGCTTATGTTTGTGTATGTGAAATGAATAACTAAATCTATATAATGAAATGAAATCTTGTGTTTGGTTAAATGTTTTACAATTTTGGAAAAATTGATACATAGTAAAAGTGTAATTTTATTTATATATTGAATTTCTATGTAATAGTTATGAACTAATGATCCAACTATATAAACCTAAATGATATTTTTGGAATGGATTAAAGTGAATTCTAATATAATGACACTTCAATAATTAATGTTTAAGGATATTTATTTATAATTGTTATATAACAATGGATTGGATATATTTATAAGTTAGGATAAGGTTATTGATATCTATTATTAAATATTATACTTTATTATTGAAGGATATAACATTTGAATATTTTAAATATAATTTTTATTTTATTTTTTTGTTCAGAATTGTTTTCCACATAGTTAATATGTCATCTATTTTTTTGTTTTATCAATTGGAAAATATACTTTGGAATCAACATCTCAAAATAGTTTAAAATAAAGATGAACAATTAATAAAAGTTATGGCATAATTGACAAAGGAAATAAATAGTGGAGGCATCTGTGGTAGAAAGATATAATATTTACCAAAAATTAACATGTATATATTTGATCATTTTGTAAAACATTACCCTCATACAATCAGTGGAATTTCATATCTTATAGTAGTTGAAGGATGGATCAATTCATTGTAACCTATAACTGAATTCATGGGGTGTTTTTAACATCAAAAGCAAAATCAATCCATCTATCTTTTTAGAGGTGATTATAATCTATTGTATTATTTGGTTAAGCTTAATAGAGAAATCGATTATCTATATTATATATAATATGACAGATTTAAGAAAACATTTCATGATTAATTCACCCCTTTAGTAAATTGACATAGGCTGGAGAAATAATTCATTGAATTAATTTAAAAAATATGAATATCATATAGGTTAGTATGAAGAAATGTTTACATGATTGGATAGGAATATAATATATTTTATTTAGGAAACTGATAGTAAAATTAATATATACTAATTAAAACTAAAATAATGTTTATGAAGAAAATCTTACAGGTCAGAATATAAAATATAGGATAATGTTTGTCATTGTGTTAACAAATATGATAGGGTGTTGGATGATTTTTTTCTTTCGATATGAAAAAAATAACAAATGGTAAATGTGGCTAGAAATAGAGATGAAACAAGTGGAGTGGTATGGATGTAAACCCATTACCTATTCAAAGTGTTGTCAAAAAAATTTCAGTGAGTGTTTGAGATGATTCATATTGTGTTACTAGCATGGTAATGTCGGTCTTAATGATTGTGACTCTATAGAACAGAGTCCAGAACATTCAATGAATGGGGTAACATATATCTATCCAATGGTGATATGTTTTATTTCTAATGTTCTTGGTAATTACGAAAACATATGTCTGAACTTAGTTATATAAGATGTAAATCATCATGATTATAAAAAAGAAAGATACTAAAAATCCATTTAATACAACTACTGTGGATTTTGGGATATCAAATGAAGTTGTGATAGTTATGTTACATGTTTATTTGAATTATTCCAATGCACTATTTTACTCAAGATCATATCATTTATTTATTTTGTATGTATTTTCATGTAAAATTTGAAAATAAACACAGGAAAATAAGACATTTATTTTAGTGAAAACTATGTAGGGATATTTTAAATAACCCATTATTTTTTAGAATCTTCCTATTGATATTAGTAGGGTTATCTTCCCATCAAATCACGTTGAACTGCATGTGGTGGATTTTAAATTTTGGGGTATTAATTATGTTTCAGTTTATCATGATATGGTATATTGAAGAGCCAATATTATAATATTTATTTATTTCATACCATTGATAACATATTAAGGATTTGTGTAATTTATTAGATATGATAGTTCTTGTTACCTAGTTCATGTTGAGTTAAAGAAATAAAATTATCAAATTATTGATGCTCTAATAGTGAATGTGTATACGGATGATTTTTATGATAATTTTCATAGTGTTATTCCTTATTAGGGAGACGAGTTTACATTTGAAATAGTTCATGATGATATGTTTATTTTAAAACCCCATTATTGAATAGATCAAGTAGATCTTTTATAATTGAAAAACAAAGTACAAGAGTTTCAAGACGAAGACATCATTCATTATAGAACACCAATATATGATGTTTCCTAAAAAATTAAGTATCATTCATTAATACAATTCATATATTATATATAATATGTTAACATAAATTTATTTAAAATGTAATATTTTATGATATTGATTATTTTGTCTGGATCAGCTATAGGGAGAGTATTACTTTTCAAAGATAGAACTCTAGTTTTTGTACTATCAGTTTGAAGTGAAGGAGTCAGATATTTTAGAGACTACATTTCAGACTATATATGGGCACTAATAATTTTTAGTTATTCTATTTCGGTTTTCTAATGTACATATTTAATTTATAGATCTTATGAATATAGTTTTTAATGAATGTTTAGAAAATTTTTTTGTTGTTTTTATTGGTAACATATTGGAATATTATTAAATTAATGGGTATCATAAATGATTCTTAATGATTTTTTTGGAAATGAAAAAGGAAAGGAATCTATATTGTATATTTATAGGTGTTAATTATAGTTGCAACAAATTTATTTCTATGGAAATATTGTTTCTCATGATGGAATAATTATTGAACATGCTAAAATGAATATTATTAATGAATATTAAAGTCTCATAAATTTGAAAGATATAAATATTTTTATGGTTTAGAGGGTTAATATCAATGGATTATTGAAAATATTCCTCTATTGTCTGGACCAATAACTATGTTCTCTTGAAATAGAGTTAATTTAATTTAGAAAAAATATTATAATTATTTTTTCTATGAATTAACATGTGTGGTGGAAAATTCTCAAATACTATATTTACCCTCCAGAATTTGTAAATTTTACACATACCATTATATATTATTAATGGGAAGTTAATTTTTATATAGAATCATATGTTAAATGATTATTCCACATTTAAAATTAAACTAGAATAGTCGAATTATCTTTCACATGATCAAGAACTATATACCGTGATTTTTATATTTATAATATAGGATTCGTTATTTATATGGAGAAATGTTTGAAATATATACTCATTATAAACGTTTGAACTATATATTCACTCCAAAAGAGTTTACGATGAGGCAAACAAGATGGATATAATTAATCAAGGATTATGATAACATGATCATTAACATCTTTAAAAATAGTTGATGATTTGACTCATAAAATATAACACATCATTAACCATGATAAATTTGGAAAACCCCATACGGTTATTGATTTTATTATTATTTTCCTATAAATTGTACATATAAAAAATTATTATATTTTATTTCATGAGTATATACAATCATATCTATCATAATGAATTTTGATAACATAGAAAGAAAAAAAGCGATGTATAGGGAAGGTTTAAATTAGCTAATCGGTTTAACATTCCTAAATTTAATATCGAAAAAGAAGGTTATTTTAAAATTTATATGGATACTATGTTTGAATTATGATTCCTAGAAGAAGAGATATTTTTTAATCAAATCAAATATTTCCCTATATTCTATTAATCCTAGACGTTTGATGATGTATAAAGATCTTGTGGAGTATTTCATGTAGGATAGAATGAGAAAAGATATTTGTGAACATACAATGAAATTTTTGAAAATAAAATAGGTTAATGTAATGTAATAATGACCAAGGGTATGGTTCATACATATTTAGTATTAGAATAAAAATGGGTGAATATATGAACAAATTTCATTTTTTTTATTTCCAAAGTATTCTTGTCGGAATAATTTTATTTGGGTGATTTTTGATTAATTAAAAACATATATGCATTTCCTTCCCATTTGATATACTGTGTATTTATATAGTCATTCATGGATATATCTAAATGAAATATTCATGTTACATGGAGTTCCTATCTATATTGTATCTATACGTAAACCTAGGCTCTCTAAAAAATTTTTGAACGGACTTTACAAGTAATGAGTAACTGAAGTACATTTCAATACATCTATTAATCCTCAATATAAATCAAAATCAATGAGAGTATTTCTAACTATGGAAGAAATGATCCATTATTATTCAATGGATTAATTTTTTTTTGGATTTATATCATGATTTATTTGAGTGTTCTTATAATAACAGATTTTATTCAAGTATTATGATGACACCATTTGATGATTTCTATGGAATGTGGTGTTAGAATATATATTTTGGGGATAAATTTGTAGAAAGGTAGTTTATGGGATAATATTTGGATGAGGAAATGGTTGATAAGGTTTAGATGTTTCAATAACATATGAGTAAAAATCAGAGTATTCAATAATGTTATACGGATTACCAAAAGAATGATCTTTTAATAGAGATATGTGATCATGTTTTTATTAAAGTATCTATTTAAAAAAGTGTTATAAATTTATAAATAAATTAGAGTATAATTCCATTGTACATTGGAAGCTTTAAAATATTGTATAATGATTTATTAGTTCATTTCGAGTAGATCTATCTTCTTTCTATGTGGGAAAAGCATTTCATGTTTCGATGTGAAAAAAATATACACATGATTCATCTTATGATTTGATCCTTGAGTTTGTTTAGTTAGAAGTTAACTTTTCTTTTGAGAAATTTCCAATGCTGATTCATGAGCATAAAGAGAAACTGTATTGGAAAAAGGTGACTCACATTGTGATGTTTTTGTTAAAAAACAATATTTTTTTGAAGAAACATCTGAAACTAAGAATGAAACAAGAAAAAAATATACCCACTTGTTTAATATGTAAATAATATTACAATGAATCTATTTCTGAAATGGAGAAGAATGTAAATAACTAGGTAATGGTCGAATAAATAATTTTCATATTTATTACATTCTCCTAATCAATCTTTTAAAATTTCAACATATCCACTTTATGTTGAAGTGGGTGCCTTACATAATTCCACATTATAAATTCAAAACATCCCAAAATTCAATATTTAACATTCAAAACAACATATAATTCCACATTCAAATTTCAAAATTTTAATTCTGTAAGAACTCCTTGAGCCCTATGCCTTAACCATATTGAGGCTGCACAATTCAAAATTCATCATCATCACTATTTTTCATCAATATTGAGCCTATCATTACCAAAATCGTCACACCATTCCAGTGAAACTGAATCATCACCGAAGCTGGAAACACTCTTAGTCACCATCAAATGAACACCATCACATGTACCTCATAATCCTTAAGATGAACAATGTGACTCTCCATCAATAATCCTACTAGAATAAATGGTCATGATAGAACCATAATGCTACACAATGAACTACAAATGTGAAGAACCAAAAAAACAATCAAAAACCAAGAACACAATCATTGATTTCTATAAGAGTGAACCCCCACAACATAAATTGGAGCCTACCGCTCCTCCTATAGCACCACGGGCAGAGCAAATAGAACATCGTAAATCCTCCTTGAAACTATCATAGAAGACCATCTAGAATAGTAGTAAAGGAATCATGAAGCCATATTAGTGTTTGAAATAGAGAGGGACTCACTTGAAAGGCATCCTCTCCAGGACCACCACCCCAAACCGATGAAGAGGGGCGCAGATTGAGGGAACAAACCAGAAACCATATGAGAATATATTATCTGAATAAAAAAACCAAAACTATGGGACACTGAACAAGCCAAAGGAACTCTATCCCCACAAAATATCATCCTCTCTTCACTCAGTATATGCTTGAGATTGTCAAATCACATGTTCATAGTCAGGTTGGGGTGGATATTCCAATGCAACTTTGGGCTGGAAGGACCATCACCATGGATTGAAGGAACCATAATGGATGACACCACATAGTAGGGAGTAGAGTAGGAAGATGAAGTATAGAAACATGATGCATTTGGGGTCCTCTAATCAAATAGACCAAGAAACGAAGAAGATAGCCGAAAACATAGGGATCAACATAGCTATATGTGATTGCGACTAAATCTAAAACGCGAGTGTGGACTTTTCCACTACAAGGGTTTGAAATCCTATCTTAGAGAAGATAACGATCGAGAGAGCGCCAGGTGGAAAGGGATCCCTCCTTTTTATGGTTATATTTATTTGTATTCATAAATTAGGTATCTATATTTATAATAAATATATTATGTGATTTTTAATTACAAAAGGAAATAGTTTTACTAAACACCTTTCATATAAGTTCTTACTTAAATGTTTTATTTTGAAATTATAAATATTAATTTTAAAAGAAAGAATATTTATTAAAAATTATACATGTTAAAAATATGTTAATATTAATATCTTTGTGTTTTATTTAAATATTAATTTTTTCAATGAATATTGAAAAATGTTGACTTCTACTAAAAAATTATATCCTTTTAGAGTATTTAAAATGTAAAATTATAATTTATATATGTTTTAAAAGTTAATTAGATGATAATAATTGTAAATAATTCTATTATGGGTTATCTAAATTCATTTAATATATTAATTTAATTTTAAATCATTTTATACATTAAAAATATATTTTTGTGAAAAATATTTTTTCATTTAGTTTTCTGGTTTAATTTTAAATTAAATCTTTTTAATTTTATGTTTTGAATCTATTTTTTTTTAATCTATAATAAGGTGGTCATTATTTCATAATTAATTCCACGTTTTTTCAATATAAATAGTAACCTCATTTATTTTTTTCACCATAGTGTAAAGGAAAACCGAGAATTTAAAAATAAAATAAAACATACGGATTTTAAATTTACCCTAACACTTGAATTACTTTTATGAGAGGATTATATATCATATAAAATCATCCAAAAGTATAATATATATGATTTTATTCAATATAGATATGATTTTGAACTTCATAATATTTATGTATATTTAACCAAATAAAGTAAGACTATTTATTTTATATAATTTTTTTAATAAAGTGAAAATAGATTATATGTTTAGTTATATATATAAATTTGACATCTATCTAATTTTCATTGATCATAGTAATTTAATTTAAATTTCAGTGAAAAAATAACTAGATTAAATTCCTATGAACCATAAATAAGTGATTTTATAAGAAATAAAAATATTAATAAAACAATTTAAATAATTATAAAAATTAAATTATCCGAGTAAATTTTTAGGTTTCATATTTTTTTAGGATAGATAACCCATATTATATAAGTGTTTAATAATTCAATTTGAGTTTAATTATTTCTTTTATATTTTTAAAAGTCAAATTAAATGAATAGTTTTAAAAATGACATTAATGATATTTTATAATAAAATAATATTTTATTAAATTGTTTAACCTTTATAAAAATAAAAATTTGGAATTGTGATTTGGATACAGTTTAAATAACAAACAATGTCAATTTATGAGAATTTTTTTCTTTTATAATAACACCATTAACCCCTGACATGTTAAAAATTGAAAACAAAATAATTTAAAAAAGGGTTAACCAACAGTTAAAAATATATATTTGTGCCAACATATTATCTAAACTCGTCCAAATTCTATTATATCATATTATCTTAACTCGTACTCATCCTAGAATCAAATATTATAAATTATGAGCCATTTCTAATTCAGAATTAATTTATATCAAATAAATATTTCATTAAATTACAAGAGTTCTCCTCCCTTCTCTTATATGAAGCGGAAACGTCAGGGGTTGTAGCAACAAAAATAGAAAAACACAAAAGAGTAAAAGGGATCAAATAGAAGAACAAGATCACAATGATTTACAAGGTTTGGGAAATAATCCATACGTCCACGAAGAGGCAGAATATTCACTATATGTCCAGAGCACAATTAAATAGGTTTTTTCAGATAAGTAACACTAGCATGAAATGGGTTACAAATGGATGAAGATGATCCACTATTCCACTAGCCGTACAGGAAGTCTCCATCACTACAATAAAAGGCAGCCACCCAAGTCAAAAGTCTTATAGTGGCTACCAGATGAAAGTCCAAAAGGCTATAGTAAAGTTGACTCCTATTTATTTAACTCTATATTGCTCTATCGATTTCATTCAGTTAGCATTTCTATAGTGTCAGAGATGCTAAAGTTGTAGGCTGGTGCACAGTAGAGGCCACAATCATTCGGCCAAAACCGAATCTAGTTATACCAATCCAAAATTATAAAATAGAATGAATTATTATCATTCATTCACACTTCAAGAACCATTCTGTTCATATAATACTTGAAAAAATCCATTCCAAATATCCCAACCAATGTCCCAGTGGGAATGGTTTCATCATAAAATGAACATATTAGTAATTTTTTTGTAATACATAAGAGGTGGTCCAATGAAGTTGTATCACTCTTAATAAATAATTTTTTTATTTATTCGCATGAATCCATATAATCTTTCTTAAACAATTTTATTAGATAAAATCAAAATATACATTAGAATTACATGTTATTATGTCCATTTCATAAAATATATCATTCTTTATCATTCTTCAAAAGGAAAATGAATCCATCGTTTGTGTGTATGAAAAACTTAAACCTTACAAACTGATTTATTTCATTTATCATCATTGACATTCATAGATTGTTTAAATTGTATCAACACAATACATTAGCATATTTTCCATTACATTTTTTTGACAATACACACAACACTTGAATTAAATAATACAGTACTTAGTCAGATTTCTCATATTTAATTATATTATAAAAAAATTTAGAGAGATCATATATTAAATTTATATGTTTTATATTCAACTAAATATTTTTAATCCCATATAATATATTTTATTTAGACAAAAGAGAAGAACAAACAAATATTGCACATAAATTACTATAATTTTAATAAAAGTAGTTTTCATTCTTTTGATGGAGAACCAATTTTAAATCCCAATTTTTCCCTTTACAAATTTAATATATCAAGATAACATTCTTATTTAAAATAGAATCATTAAAATTATATTAGGGTGAAATTTAGGTATTTATCGATGAATATTCATTTTTAATGAATAGTGAACATAATGACTGAAAATAAAATTTTTATTATTGAGAAATTGTTATGGAAAATGTGTGGAACCTCATGGGTTAAAAAAAGTCATAAAGAATAAGAAAACAAGTCACAAAAACAATAAAAGCATGTTTGAGTTTACTATAATAACTATTCCTGTATAATCTATATTGGAGAGAATAGACTTTCATACAGGGTCATCCTTGAAGAGATCTTCAAAATGGCATGCTTTCGTATCCCAAAATTAATGTTACTCCTCAATATTTATCTTCTTTTTGTTGAAACTGTGTATCATTATAAGATCTTACTTATTGATCCACCCACATTGTTCTTGATTTTCATCAACTTGATGCATTTTATTGTACATCATGTCAACATCCTCTTATGAAGTGTTAATTTAGAGAGATTACTCCATCATTTCTTCCTCGAAGTGTAGACACGATCCCATGTCATGTCACTATTTTTTGCCTCAATAAATTATTCACGCTTCAAGATATAAAGCTCCTTCTTAGTGGGAACCACCAAATCAGTGTTGGGAACAGTTGGAAAGACATCTACAACCACAATACTACCATGCATTTGGCTTCGTGCATCCCTAACTTCGTTATCCTGATCACTAGCAACATGAACATCTTCTCTGTCTCCAATACTTACTTTCATGGATAACTTAGTGTCCATCAGTTTGGGTAGTTTTGAGTAATATTTATTCCCCTTTACTTTCTTCCACTTAATTACAATTAAACATCACGAGTCCCTATTTCACTTCATCCCCCTCTTTCTCTTTTGAATATAGAGTCCCCTTTCAAGTGTTCCCTCAACACTATCAATTGAGACTAAGCTAGAGCTCCCATATCCCAACTCATCCAAAAAAATGTACATCCCTTAAACATGATTATCCACATGTTGTGGAATTTGGATTCCCAACATTCCCTGAATTAAACCTTGATGCTTCTAGACTAGAGCTTCTACTTCTATTATTTCAAAATTATTACTGACGATAATATTCGGGATGGACCTTTTGGATCTTGACCTATTATTCACCTTCACCTATTCAACATCCCTAGCTAGAATGCCCTTCTCTGAGTCTCCATGTTCAATACAGTTAGATTGATGTTCTTCCCTTTCCTTATATTTGTAGAGTGGAACCTCACCAACTCGAACGGCCTCATCATATGATGAGGGTGTTGGTGAATTGATATAAGTGTTTCAGGGGCTACTAGATGCCCCATGAATATCCCCTAGTACAGACCAGACATGATTTTCCAAACTGGGTCCAACCAAATCACTTCTCAATCTTTCATATATGTCCTCAACCTTTGGGTATAGATTCAATGTTCTTGCTGTTTAAAGTGGGTTCCCTATACCCTAAATGTGTTTTATTTTGATTACCAAAACATGTATGAATTTTTTATATATACATGTGTTTATATTTCTATAATAGTGTAGTTAATTCTACAAACACATTGATTATGTCAATTTCCATATATTTCATGTCGTATTAAATGGTAATAGAAGATCCCAAGCTATAATGAGAACCTCGAGACGCAATGTCAACAATGACATGACCCGTCCTTGGGGCTCGTGCCGTGACTACCTCAAGCCCGCCTTCCATAGGCCAGGGGCTGGTGACTAGCACCAAGGCGTAAATCCCGATAAAAAGGGAAGGCATTGCCTTTGTAAAGTAAACAAGCACCACAGAGTAAGCAAGAGGAAAAGTAATCACTATGTGAAAACAGAGTACAACTGTAAGTGCGGAAAAGTAAGGGGGCCGGTATACAAACCCAAACTGAAAGTAAAGTACAACTCGAAAGGGAAAACAACAACTGAACAGTAAAAGCCGCTACACCGAGATGTCCACTGGAAATCCCACCTGAATGGTGGGTACAGATAGCTCCACTGCTCGTCGGGTCCCGCCGTCCGCTCCGAGCACGTCCCACCCAGTGGTCCACCTCCAGGTACCTTCCTGCTCTGCAAGCCTCAACCACGATCAACGCTATCCGTCGTCTGCAACCAACACAACGTAGTGCGGGCATAGCCCGTGCAGGGGTGAGTATAAGCTACTAAGTAGGGACCCCGGGACCCCCGAAGGTCTCCCAAATTCCACAAAGGATAAACCAAAAAGAAAAGATACAATCACGAAGTAACAACCGACACTGCTTAGGTATATGCCCATACATATACCTTAGTCATTAATTCCAATACGCTCCAACCTTCGAGCCCAAGTACAACCCAGTCCACATAGGAAAGTATTCGTATTCCACACAGGAAAGCAAAACGTAATCCACACAGGATAGCACAACAGAGTCCACACAGGAAAGAAAACAGGATTCAGCTCACACAGGTATACTTCTTCGAAGACGATAGAGATGATCACTGATCCATCTAAGTCGTCGGACCCACAAAGGATCGATAGGTACTAACCCCCGCAAAGACCCACACATGATCGGACCCACACAGGATCTATAGGCGCTGGCTCACACAGAACCGCTGAGCGCTGACCCACATAGGATCGGTAGCACTGATCCACATAGGATCGCTGAGTGCTGTAGTCGTCATCGTCGAATCCACTGAGGATCTCTACACAGTCGTCGTCGTAGTCACAGTAGCAGTCGCAGCCAGCACTACGGTTCTCGCACACAACAAGCTCGTTCGGGAGGGTCCGCTCCACGATCCGAGAGGCTGATACATCAACTGTCACATAGTCCAGAGTTGATTTATCCAAAAAGTTCTGTATCGTCAACAGGAACTCAATGCAAGAGATGTCGCATCAATCAGACGCCCGGTCTGAGAGTTATTGGCTTTTTCGTTCCAGGGGCCCGGTTGGTTTTTAAGGCAAAACCAACCCGACCGTACTCCACCTGCGACCAAACCTCGGGCAGAGTATTCTAAAAGATCCGTCTCACTAAGAGGAACTCAACAAAGTTGACGGAACGTCATTCGGACGTCCGTAGCTCAAGATATGAGTGTTTCCGCTCCGAGGGCCCGGTTGGTTTCGTGTACGAACCAACCCGGCCGAACTCAATGTATTTTGAAACCTTGGGTGCGATATAGTGAAACGACCTCCTCGTTCTAAGGATCGTGTCACTTCTGACGGCGCGTCGATCATAGGTCCGTAGCCCGAGTGATGGGCAATTGAACCCAAACGGTCCGAAAACGGGGGGTTTCAGGCCCGGACCGACCCGGCCCGAGACCCCCCCCCCCCCCCACCCCCCCCCCCCCCCCGGTTGGCCCGAACCGGGTCGACCCACCCCGGACAGGGTCGGCCCGGCCTGGTAGACCAGCCAGGCACCGGACCGGCTGGGCACAGTGCGCCCAGCGCGCTGCCAGCTCGGCCTTCGGTGGAGCTGTTGGAAAAAGTGGGGGCGCTTTCCCCCCTTGTGTAACCGCGGCCCCCCCAAAATTATGGGGTGCCGTTGATCCGGCCGAGGGAATTTCTTTCCCCCGGCTTCCCCCGTTCTGGTTGGACCGGACTGGCCGGCCGGTTCCTTCTCAACGGGACCGGCGGTGGTCGGTCCCCTTCCAGCTCCGACACCGGCGGCCCGGCTGGCCGCCGATCACCTTGCTCCGCCCCGGCCCGGAACCGGCCGCGTCCCTTGTCGTCCGGCGCGGTGCGACGGCACCGCGCCCCTCCTCCGCGGCCCCGCTCTAGCTGCGGCACCTTCGATTTTCTTCGATGCGGTGCGACGACGTCACGTTCTTAAACTTCTTTCCATGGCGCGGCGCCGTCGCGCCGCGCAATACTTGTCGTGTGATTCCTGCATGGTATGAGGGCACCACGCCATCCCATTACATCCGCAAAGAAATCAAACATGAACATAGGAGGGGGGTTCGGCCGTGTTTGTGTGGTCCGAACCCCCTCTCGTTAATGATAACATCTAGTCGAAAATCCACAATAATCGATAAACTAGAATCATGAACAGAAATAATTAAATAAAATAATCCCTTACCTCGGTTCAGAAACGGTGTTCGTCAACGAGCCTCGAAAGACGAGCGTCGCGGAGGTCGGGCGTCGCGGGAGAACGTCAACGTCGCGAAGCGAGGATTCATAGTTGTTGACGGCGATTTCGTCACGGAAAACCGTCGTGGAAGAGACGACGCGGAAGAAGAACGTCGCGTCGCAGATACGGCATCGCGGAAGAACCGTGTTCTTCGGCGGAGAAGTTCTTCGTTGAAGAATGGTGTTCTTAGCGTTCTTCGTCGAGGTTGAAGAAGAAGAAGACCGCTTCCCCAAATCCTCTCAAGGTGACAAAACTCTAACAAAAATAAAATAAGACCCATTCTTATTTTATTAACAGAAAAACTCTTTTGAATTTCAGGAGTTTGAAATTCAGTAACCACACACAACTCACCTCATTAAACTTATTACATTAAAGTCATAAGTTATAACTTAAGTTAACAAAAAATTAAAGTGGGAGTTGAGGGGGGTTTTAGAGGATATGAAGGGGTGGGGTTCGTGTGGGCCCCACCACCCTCATAACCTCCCAAGGGAGGTTGGGTGGTTACCCAACTTCCATCATGAACTAACACTTAGAGTAAAATAATAAAAATTGTAGTGTAATTATAAAATAAACTTCCACAATTTTTATTATCAACACTCATGTAAACGCAACTCCGGAACAGGAGTTCCTAAGCAATTCCCGGCGCTGCGGTTCCATCGGTGCCCTCGGAATTCAATTCCGGGCACCGGTTCAAAAGTTAGAAAATCCCGCTCGTTTGTTCGCTAAACGTACCCGAGCCAAACTTCGGAAATTGATTCCAGGCACACCGGGCCTCGGAATCAGGTGCCGTCAGAAACCGCGCTCTTGTAAAAAATACAAAGAAAATTAAGAAAAAAAAATTTCCCTTGAATTTTATGGGTCTTTACATTACTCCCACCTCAGGGCTTTACGTCCCCGTAAAGATACATCAAAACTAGGGAAACAAATGAGGGTACTGAGCACGCATCTGAGCCTCCCGCTCCCAAGTGCTCTCCTGGAGGTTCCCGTGCTGCCATCTGATGCGCACTAGAGTAATCGACCATCCACGTAGGACCTGCTCCTGTCGATCCTTGATCTCCACCGGGACCTCCATAAAAGTCGCCCCATCGTCAACGTCAAACTCCCCATGGTCAATGATGTGCGTCGGGTCATGCACGTATCTCCTCAGCTGAGATACGTGGAAGATGTCGTGCACCCGGTGCAACTAAGGTGGTAGAGCCAGATGATAAGCCACCTCGCCAATCCTGCTGATGACCTGGAATGGTCTGATGAAGTGTGGAGACAACTTTACGCCTCGGCCAAATCTCCATAATCCACGTCGAGGTGATACACGCAAGAAGACGTGGTCTCCATCCTCGAACTCTAGTGGCCTCCGCCTCCTGTCAGCGTATGACTTCTGCCAGCTCTGATCTGTCCTCATCCGCTCCTGGATGACCTGGACCTTCTCTGTCGTGGCCTGGACTATCTCCGTTCCCACAAGTGCTGACTCCCCAGGGTCTGTCCAGCATAAAGGAGATCTGCAAGGTCGGTTGTACAACGCCTCGTACGGTGCCATCCCGATGGTGGAGTGGTATCTGTTGTTGTACGCAAACTCCACCAAGGGTAGGTGGTCCTACCAGCTACGACCTAAGTCGAGGAAACATGCGCGGAGCATGTCCTCGAGAGTCTGAATGGTCCTCTTCGTCTGACCATCCGTCTGAGGGTGAAAGGCTGTGCTCAGACGTAGCTGCATCCCGAACACCTCCTGCAATCCCTTCCATAGCTGGGAAGTAAAAAGAGCATCTTGATCGGAGACGATAGATGATGGCACACCGTGATGCCGAAAAATCTCCTGAACGTAAAGGCGTCCCAATCCCTCCACTGAGCCCTGCTCTCTGATGGGTATGAAGTGAGCCGACTTGGTGAGTTGGTCGACAATCACCCAGATGGAGTCGTGACCTCTGGAAGTGCGTGGAAGTCCAGTCACGAAGTCCATAGATATGCCGTCTCACTTCTACTCCGGAATCTCCAAGGGTTGTACCAAGCTTTCTGGAACCTGATGCTCAGCCTTCACCTGCTGGCAGGTGAGGCATCGAGAAACGAACTCTGCCACAGCCTTCTTCATGCCCGGCCACCAGTGCTGTCGTCTGAGATCCTGGTACATCTTTTCCACTCCAGGATGTACCGCCAAAGGCGAAGTGTGAAACTCACTCAGTACCTCCTCCCGAAAAGCGACTGGTACCATGGTACGTCCTCTGTAAAGGATGTCGTGCTTTGCTCCAAAGGAGAAACCATCAGGTGCCTGTCCTGAGGATATCTGTGCACGCCGTGTCTCACAGTTAGCGTCCCCACGCTATGCCTCTCTGACCTGCTATAGTAGTGGAGGAGTAACTGTGAGAGGCTAAAGTAAGACTGGTCCATCTCTATCCACAAAGGATATACGCAAAGCGTCTAGCTGCTCTGTCGCCTCCTCAAGTAGCTGAATGCCCGTCCTCCGGCTGAGGGCATCGGCTACTACGTTCCCCTTCCCAGGAGTATAGACTATCTCAACGTCATATTCCTGGAGGAACTCGAGCCATCGCCGCTGTCTTAGGTTCAGGTCCTTCTGAGAGAATATGTACCTGAGACTCTGATGGTCAGAAAAGGATGTAAAGCGCTCACCCATCAGGTAGTGTCTCCATGTCTTTAGAGAGAAGACCACTGCAGCTAACTCCCGGTCATGGGTAGCGTAGTTCTGCTCACGCGGCCTCAACTATCATGATCCATAGGCGATCAATGCCCACTCCTGCATCAGAACATACTCGAGTCCGGTCCCTGATGCATCGCAGTAGACTACGTACCCTACTCTCTCCTCAAGCAACCTCAAGATAGGTGCGCTGGTCAATCTCTGTCTCAGCTCCTGGAAGCTCTGCTAACATATGTCTGACCACACTAAGGGTTTCCCCTTCTTCTTCAATCCTGAGAGTGGTGCCACAGCTCTGGAGAAGTCTGGCACAAATCTCCGGTAGTATCCAGCTAGACCCAAGAAACTCCGCACCTCCGTCAGGCTCCTAGGTGGATCCCAAGCTAACACTGCCTCGATTTTCGCAGAATCCAGTGCAACTCCCACCTCAGAGATGACGTGTCCCAAGAAGTGGACCTCACGTATCTAGAACTGGCACTTCGAGAGCTTACCATAAAGCTGGTGCTCTCGGAGTGTGTCTAGTACAACCCGTAAGTGGTAAGCATGCTCCTCCTCAGTCGTCGAGTAAATCAAAAAGTCGTTGATGAAGACCACAACAAATCGATCGAGGTATGGCTGAAAGATCTTGTTCATGAGGTCCATGAACATTGATGGAGCATTGGATACGCCGAATGGAATAACTAAGAACTCATAGTGGCCATACCGACATCTGAAGGGCATCTTCTGCACGTCCTCGTCTCCAACTCTGAGCTGATGATAGCCTGACCTGAGGTCTATCTTCGAGAACCACCGTGATCCCTTGAGCTGATCAAAGAGGTCATCAATCCTCGGTAGCAGATACTTGTTCCTCACTATCACCTGGTTCAGGCGAAGATAATCGACACATAGTTGAAAGCTCCAGTCCGCCTTCTTGGCGAACAATATCGGGGAAGCGCAGGGTGAAACACTGGGTCGGATGAACCCCTTGCCCTGCAAGTCCTCCAACCGTACCCGTAGCTCTCAAAGATCAGCGGGGGCCATACGATATGCTGGAGTTGATATTGGGGCTGTCCCGGGGTATAGGTCAATATAAAATTCTACCTCTCTGCGAGGAGGTAACCCTGGAACGTCGTCGGGAAAAACGTCCGCAAACTGATCCACCACTGCAGGAAAACTAGGACTTCGCACGTCAACTGCTCCTAGGATGAGGCTAGCCAACTGATGAGTGATGGGTTATCCTCTCCTCCGCGGAAGTTCATCCTATGCTGCAAAGGCTCCCTTCTCGCCAGTGAAGGTGAACCTTCTCCCGTCGGTGCGTACACATCGCACCTTGCGCCTAAAATAGTCAATATGTGCATGGACCATAGATAACCAATCCATGCCCAAGATGACGTCGTAAGGCCTCAACGCTGCTACAAGAAGATCCCAGCCGAAGATCTCGCCTCCTAGAGTAAGATCACACTGTCATCACCAGTGTGTAATCGTCGAGTCTGTTCCCATAGGAGTCTCTAGCCGTAAGGATCAATCCAACGGCTCTGTCGGAATCTCCGAGCTCCGAACAAGGGTAGCGGCTATGAAAGAGTGACTCGCTCCTATGTCTATAAGTACTGCAGCAAGGGTTGAATAGACACAGATAGTACCTCGAATCATCTCGGGTGCGCCGTGTTCGTAGGCCTCTGCTGCCTGGAGCTGTGCCTGTCTATGCCCGACAGCTCCCTGTGGTCGGGGTGGACCTCCTGGTGGTGGTGGTGGTAGAGCCTCAAAGCGTCTCCCACCACCTGCTGCTCGGCCAGCTCCTCTGCCTCGTCCGCCTCCTCCCTGCGGACCGCCACGGTCGACCCTCTGCCTCTGCCTCGGTGGTCCCTCAACCATCTGCTGCTCCTCGGCACGGCGGGTCGGGAAATCACGAGCCATGTGGCCCTGCCCGCCGGACGAGTAGCACTGTCTGCCTCTCGAAAGACTGGCTCCGCGCTGTGTGCCCTGCACTACTGATCCAGTGTCCTGAGGTCGTCTGCCTGAGGGTCTGGTCTACCTGGACCCCTGAGTCATCCGTAGACTTCCTGCTGCAGAAGACTCTACTACGTGCCGCCCTACGGTGGGTCTCGGCGCTGGTGTAGACTCAGCAAGAAAGCTCTCGATCAAAAGGGCCCGCTCCAGTACTCCTGTATGAGTCGGAATGCTGAGGGAGATCAGCGATGCCCTGATCTCGTGTCTCAAACCCTACTCAAAGGTCTGGTCCCAGAAGAAGGGGTCCCGTACCATGTCGGTCGAGTAGCGCGAGAGATCAGTAAATCTCACCGAGTACTAAGCGACCATCATGCTGCCCAGCCACAGCTGAAAAGCTCCTAAATGCGTACCGCACAGAGGGTGGCTGGGACAAACTCTGAGCGGAAGAGGCTCTCAAAGTCTTTCCAGAGTAGAGATGCCTCATCGTGCTCCTGGAGCATCAAGCTCCACCATCGGCCCGCTGCTGCGTGTAGTAGGCTCACAACGAGGATCACCATGAGGTCTGCTGGTGTCCTCACTAGCCTGAAAACTCGTACGACTGCCTCCAGCCAGTCCTCGGCTGCCTGGGGGTCCGTCTCCCCGCGGAACCTGGGCAGTCACTGGCACTGAAACTCATGCAGTGCACTGAGGCGACGTGCATCATCAGCAGCTGGTGCTGGAAGCATCAGTGGCTCGACGGGTAGAGCTACCGCCGGTGCCACTGCTGACAAAGGGCCCTGCACCGAGGCCTCGTCGCTCGGTGGGCTGTCGTCACACACGACTCTCAGAACCCTAGCTGACTATTGTCGTGGGGCCATCTTGAAAAGGAAATAGGTGTGCCACGTTCAGAGCAATATACCTGGTGAGCTGATACAAAGTAATCACAAAGAAAACTTGAAACACACAGGCAATCAATGTTTTCGTGCATTAAGTCGGAAATCAGAAGTCAGGGGCCTGGTGTACGGATACGTCGGCCGCCGCACCAACACTAGACTCCCTGGACTGATAACCACACTCAATACGGTAAACACTATTGATTCACATAGAAAAGATCAGAGTTCGCGGTAGAACTGAACTGCTCTGATACCAATTTGTCACGACCCGTCCTCAGGGCCCGTGCCGTGACTACCCCAAGCCCGCCTTCTATAGGCCAGGGGTTGGCGACTAGCACCAAGGCGTAAATCCCGGTAAAAAGGGAAGGCATTTCCTTTGTAAAGTAAACAAGCACCATAGAGTAAGAAAGCAGAAAAGTAATTACTAAGTGAAAACAGAGTACAACTGTAAGTGCGGAAAAGTAAGGGGGCCAGTATACAAACCCAAACTGAAAGTAAAGTACAACTCGAAAGGGAAAACAACAACTGAAAAGTAAAAGCCGCTACACCGACCTGTCCACTGGAAATCCCACCTGAAGGGTGGGTACAGATAGCTCCACTGCTCTTCGGGTCCCGCCGTCCGCTCCGAGCACGTCTCACCCAGTGGTCCACCTCCAGGTACCGTCTTGCTCTGCAAGCCTCAACCATGATCAACGTTGTCCGTCGTCTGCAACCAACACAACGTAGTGCGGGAATAGCCCGTGCAAGGGTGAGTATAAGCTACTCAGTAGGGACCCCGAGACCCCCGAAGGTCTCCCAAAATCCACAAAGGATAAACCACAAAGGAAAGATACAATCACGAAGTAACAACCGACACTACTTAGGTATATTCCCATACATATACCTAAGTCATTAATTCCAATACGCTCCAACCTCCGAGCCCAAGAACAACCCAGTCCACACAGGAAAGTATTCGTATTCCACACAGGAAAGAAAAACGTAATCCACACTGGATTGCACAACACAATCCACACAGGAAAGAAAACAGGATTCAGCTCACACAGGTATACTTCTTCGAAGATGATAGAGATGATCACTGATCCATCTAAGTCGTCGGACCCACAAAGGATCGATAGGTACTAACCCCCGCAAAGACCCACACATGATCAGACCCACACAGGATCTGTAGGCGCTGGCTCACACAGAACCGCTGAGCGCTGACCCACATAGGATCGGACCCACACAGGATCGGTAGCACTGATCCACATAGGATCGCTGAGTGCTGTAGTCGTCGTCGTCGAATCCACTGAGGATCTCTGCACAGTCGTCGTCGCAGTCACAGTAGTAGTCGCAGCCAGCACTAGGGTTCCCGCACACAACAAACTCGTTCGGGAGGGTCCGCTCCACGAGCCGAGAGGCTGATACATCAACTGTCACATAGTCCAGAGTTGATGTATCCAAAAGTTCTGTATCGTCAAAAGGAACTCAACGCAACAGACGGCACGTCAATCAGACGCCTGGTCTGAGAGTTATTGACCTTTTCGTTCCAGGGGCCCGGTCGGGTTTTAAGGCAAAACCAACCTGATCGTACTCCACCTACGTCCAAACCTCGGGCGTAGTATGCCAAAAGATCCGTCTCACTAATAGAAACTCAACAAAGTTGACGACACGTCATTCGGACGTCTGTAGCTCAAGATATGAGCGTTTCCGCTCCGAGGGCCCGTTTGGTTTCGTGTACGAACCAACCCGGCCGAACTCAAAGTATTTCGAAACCTTGAGTTCGATATATCAAAATGATTGTATCGTTCTAAGGATCATGTCGCCACTGACGGCGCATCGATCAGAGGTCCGTAGCCTGAGTTATGGGCAATTGAACCCAAACGGTCCGAAAACGAGGGGTTTCGGGCCCGGACCAACCCGGCCCGAGACCCCCCCGGTTGGCCCGAACCGGGTCGACCTGCCGTGGACAGGGTCGGCCTGGCCCGACACGGCCCGGCCCGGCTGGGCGCGGCCCAGCCCGGTGCGGCCCGGCCTGGCAGACCTGCCAGGCGCCGGACCGGCGGGGCACAGCGCGCCCAGCGCAATGCCAGCTCGGCCATCGGCCGAGCTATTGGAAAAAGGGGGGGGGGGGGGGGGGGGGGCTGCCCCCCTTGTGTAACCGCGGCCCCCCCAAAATTATGGGGGGCCGTTGAGCCGGCTGGGGGAATTTATTTCCCCTGACTTCCCCCTTTCCGGCCGGCCCGACCTGGTCGGCCGGTTCCATCTCAACGGGACCGGCGGTGGTCGGTCCCCTTCCAGCTCCGACACCGGTGGCCCAGATGGCCACTGGTCACCTTGCTCCGCCAGGGCCTGGAACCGGCCGTGACCCTTGTCGTCCGGCGTAGTGCGACGGCACCGCACCCCTCCACCACGACCCCGCTCTGGCCGCGGCACCTTCGATTTTTTCTTCGACGCGGCGCGACGACGTCGCGTTCTTAAACATCTTTCCACGGCGTGGCGCGACGGCACCGCACAATACTTGTCGTGTGATTCCCGCGTGGTGCGACGAAACCACGCCATCCCGTTACATCCGCAAAGAAATCAAACATAAACATATGAGGGGGGTTCGGCCGTGTTTGTGCGGTCTGACCCCCCTCTCGTTAATGATAACATCTAGTCGAAAATCCACGATAATTGATAAACTAGAATCATGAACGGAAATAATTAAATAAAATAATCCCCTACCTCGGTTCAGGAACAATGTTCGTCAATGAGCCGCGAAAGACGAGCGTCGCGGAGGTCGGGCGTCGTGGGAGAACGTCAACGTCGCAAAGCGAGGATTCGAAGTCGTTGACGGCGATTTCATCGCGGAAAACCGTCGCGGAAGAGACGACGCGGAAGAAGAACTTCGTGTCGCGGATACGACATCGCGGAAGAACCGTGTTCTTCGGCGGAGAAGTTCTTCGTTGAAGAACGGTGTTCTTTGCGTTCTTCGTTGAGGTTGAAGAAGAAGAAGACCGCTTCCCCAAATCCTCTCAAGGTGACAAAACTCTAACAAAAATAAAATAAGACCCATTCTTATTTTATTAACACAACAACTCTTTTGAATTTCAAGAGTTTGAAATTAAATAACCACACACAACTCACCTCATTAAACTCATTACATTAAAGTCGTAAGTTATAACTTAAGTTAATAAAAAAATAAAGTGGGAGTTGAGGGGGGTTTTAGAGGATATGAAGGGGTGGGGTTTGTGTGGGCCCCACCACCCTCATAACCTCCCAAGGGAGGTTGGGTGGTTACCCAACTTCCATCAAGAACTAACACTTAGATTAAAATAATAAAAATTGTAGTGTAATTATAAAATAAACTTCCACAATTTTTATTATCAACACTCGTGTAAACGCAACTCCGGAACAAGAGTTCCTAAGCAATTACCGGTGCTGCGGTTCCATCGGTGCCCTCGGAATTCAATTCCGGGCACCGGTTCAAAAGTTAGAAAATCCCGCTCGTTCGTTCACTGAACGTACCCGAGAAAAACTTCGGAAATTGTTTCCAGGCACACCGGGCCTCGGAATCAGGTGCCGTCAGAAACCGCGCTCTTGTAAAAAATCCAAAGAAAATTAGGAAAAAAAAAATTCCCTTGAATTTTACGGGTCTTTACAAACAATCTTAAAGTATTGTCCTTTGGTCCAATTACATTATTCTAAAAATACACATGTTATGTGTGACTATCAGTTTCTCAGGGCTCTTAAGCATTGAGACTTCTTCTCATTGAGTTTGCATTTTATGATCTCTAGTAGTTGAGATAATGTGAAATGACCCGCATAATAGGAACAACACATGTTTCAGGTCTCATTGGTCATTCATATCTACAGACATGTGTTATGGTCTCAATAATTGAGATCAATATCAATGTATGTCTTTTAATTGTGTATATTAATGAAAGGAAAAAAGTCATGGCAATGAATTCATGGAAAGGTAGTTTTTTGGTACATCATTGGTACCGTGACATTGATTGGATGATAAAGATAGGATTTTTCACTTCCGGTTAGAGGAAGAGATATCTCGAGAAAAGTTTATTATGATTGCAGAACCTTCATTAAATCCATGACCATGGTAGTCGAAGGTAAGAATGTCTAGATAGATCAAAAAATAATATAAATCAAGATAAATTATGATGAAACAAGTGTGCATTAAGCTTTAATGAAATATCAATGGTAAAATATTATATTACAAGGACCATATTAATAGGAATTCAACCGTTTCTTTGATGTTTTACTTATCTCTATAGGGGCCTTGATGAGTTTCTAAACCCCATTCTTGGTTGGTGAATATTATTCACTAATATTTAGATAAGGGTCTAGAGGGTAACACACTATTTGAATTTTAGTATCTCCCCTATTATGTGGAATAGGAATACATAACCTGGTGAGCCCCACCACGGGGTTCGAGTATTATCCAATTTTTATGGATCACCAAGTAATAAATAAATTCATTAATTATTCATGTTGGTAATAATTCTTTGAATTTATGCATAACTTGTATTTACAAGTGACTATGTAGATACAAGGATAAAATATTATTTGAATATATTTAAATATCCTGGGTTCATTTAATAATTTTAGGAGATGTGATTTGAGTAAAAGACTCAGGTTTATCACACAATATATATTTAATATATATATATATATCATAGTTAGTGATACAATTAGAAATATTATTTATGGAATATTTTAAATTTTCATTAATAAAAAATTATAACACTTATACTGTGTATATCTATTACACCGGGGCTGGGAACCCATACAGGGAATTTTTGATATTCCCTATATAATTAAGAGAGAGGCTCTTCCCGTGTAAATATTCAGGTGTTTGAATTCAGAGCCTCTCTCTCATCCTAAATTCTAAATAGATACTCTCAATGGAAATAAATATCTTCAAGTTCCTTCTTCTTGGATTGAATATGATTGCTTGCGGTGGTCATTGTTGCATCGAAGTGGTCGTTGGTGTATTGCGCTGGCACCCGAATTCCGACGAATGATGTGCAAGAAAATTTAGAGGCATGTGTGGATGATCTAGAGGGTGTCGATGTCAGAGTCTTCAAGCAACGGTCACTGGAATCTTACGATAGACATGCACACATCATATCCTAATGAGGTACATATTTAAATTTTATATTGTGATCACTTATATTGAAGCATGATTCTCGGACCATACCGGGATAAGATCACCAGAGTCGATGTTATTACGTCGCCTCGATGACGCAAAAAAAATTTATTTCCTTTTACATCAGCTTATACTGCTTGTCGTGTTACCTAATAGTGGTATCAGAGGTACTTTTGGTATTTCTGAGTCAAAGGAAAAAATTAAATTGCACTAAATTTATGTATGAGGTGTTAAAACTATTCCATCAGATCCAACCTCACATCATTCCATTTTCAGATGACCATGTATTGGTTATTTTAAAATTTATACTTGGCTCGACGTCATAATATTTATGCTATTTGGATTATTATTTTCAAGAATACAGTTTTAATTTCTTAATGTCTTCTTCAATGTACTAGAATCCAGCCACGTTTTATCCAGAATCCGGTAACCAGAATTTTTAAGGTGGACATGTTTTTAGGTGTTAAATAAAATATATTATAATATAATATTATTTTATTTTTCTCAATAATAAAAACATGTAATTATTTTTCTAAAAGATTTCCCATTATAGATTATATTTTAATAAAAGGGATGTCTATTAGACTTTTGGTCAAGTATTTTCATTATTTTTATTAAAGGGAATATTGAATGAAGACCTTGTAGGGTCTTCTTCCATGCATAGGGCACACTCCAACCATAGCATCCTCCTGTATCCATCATGGCCGAGTATAATAGTTGTGACTTGGGCCTCCCTACCTTCATGCATGACCTGTTCTACGATGCCCCTATATCACTGTCTCAGCTATAAGGAACCATCATGCCTCCTTCCAAGATCTCTACTACTAAGTTGGCCTGGTACGCTACCACCTCGCCATCTCAGCTGCAAGGCACTACCCTTTCTACCTTAGAAGTCATTGTTTCCCCATCTTGGGAAAGTTATTTGAGAGTTCTTTCCGCTCCAGGTTGCCTCCCCTTCTCTTCCGTAGGCCGTACACACCACCCATATCTTTGTCCACCATGGGAAAACCTGCCTCCTCCTTCCGGGCAATGCCAGAGTCCAAAGTTTCCTTCCATGCCTCGACGGAGGACGCCATCGCATCTTCCCTCCTCTTTACCAAAGGTAGCATACTACCACTATGGTCTACCAGACCTCATTTCCCATGAGTAGTGCCACAGGGTATCGTTGGACCGGGTGCGTGATGTCACAGTCACACCGCAGTGCGGTCCTGGTCTAGGGAAACACCCTCGCAACTGTTTTCAATCCTACTGGACTCCCACCAGGCTGGATGTAACCCCTTTAATTTGATTTACATAATTTAGTTTTTTAAATTAAATTAATTAGAAATAATATTGGTTTTTAAGATTAAAGAGAATCTGAAACATTAATTCAATTAATATTAAATTAAATTAGTGGTTTAATTTAATCTTGGGCATTAAAAATTAAATTAATGGTTTAATAGAATTTGTGGGATTAAAATTAAATTAAATAATTGGAACTGATAAATAAATTAATTGAATTTATATAAATTCATCTAATTTATTAGAACCCCTCATACTATTTAAATTTATTTCAGTTTATTTTTAATTGTGATTTATTTATACCGACTATTCTTGAGCTAGTGACAGACCCATGCAAGTCTGGTTTTGTTTACTAAATTAGTTATTCAATGCGTACAATGATTGTAACAATTAATTAGATAAATTACGGTCTGTGAATCATCTTTTAATTTAAATATGAATAAGGGCATGCGCCTCCAGTGCACCTATTTCATTTTGTACCCCTAGAGCCCATCGCCTATGTGTGAGTACATTCGTTTAAAAGGGATCATTTTCCAAGACATGGACCCTACCAAGATGAAGTGGAAATCCATATAAGAGCTGAGAATTATGCACGGAGGGAAATATCTAATAAGAGTCTAGTTTTGACTCAGTTATGGAAAGCTTCTAGGTCTAGATTGATCTGTTATGGATCGATCATTGTTTAATGCCCAATATCAGTTGGATTTTATGATATAAATTTATGCACTATTTATTGTTTTATGTGAGTGAATGAATATTTCATGATCACATAAAACAGTAAACAAGATAAAAATTCATATAATGTGAAGAATGTATTTCAATTTCATGTTCAGTTGTGGGATCGACTATCTAGGTTGAACATATAAATATAAAAGTATTCTACTACTCAATAAATATCAAAATACGTCAAATATATATAAAGTTTTAATGTCTTCCATTGCTCACATTTGAACAAAAACTGGTGTTTGGGGTGATCATCAGACAAAGATGACAGTGACTCTAACTACTGGGGTGTTTTCATTAGAGAACTAAGTCAAGGTAACTAAAGTGAGTAGTAAATGATTAGCCATAAATATCTTGCTGTCACATAAGAGGAAAAATGTTGAGGGAATTAGGTTTGGATTCCAAAAAATTTGGACATTACTCAACAATAAAGGGAACCACGAGTCAATTGGTTGTCTATCCTAGTTCCTACCTTGTAACCCTATGAGTTGTGGCAAAACCATAACTTTTAAACAATGATAGAGGTTTTGAGGATCCATGACAACATATTACTCAAGAAACTGAGTATTACGAATCAAATATTGAGGTCTATTAAGGTTCGTTAAAATAGTTGGAGACATTAAAATGCTATACTAATTTATTAATCATAAATTTCAAATGTTAATCATGATAATGTACTAACTTCTAATTTTTATCTTATTTAGATTTTAAAGGACGATCACCAACACCACAATTACATTATCAACACAATAATTTCAATATAATGAAAAGTTTCTAACCGACAATAACTTCCGGGAGTGGTATAGGCGCTTGCGCATATAACTACTCCATGAAAGGAAGTTATATGTGGTGGAATCCTCATTTCCTACTAAGCCTAATCAGTTAGAAAGTAAGGTGTAAAAATATAAATGGAAAAATCATGAAGAGGATGCACATGACATTCAATGAATAATATCGTCATCCATGTCCAACTAATTATAGAAAATGCATGAGGATGAGGATTCCTACAAGTTTTTTTCTCATCTCCATGAATTATATTTGTAGAGGGCTAGGAAGGAAAGGTATGAGATATCAAGTTCCCTATATAAGTGAAAGCGAGCAGAAGGGTACCAAGTCGATCCTCATATACTCAAGTTGATTTGCTATATTTTGAGGATTGAAGCCCTTGGGTTCAAATTGTACCAATAACTAGCAGTGAATCTCATAAATTCCTCTTAACTGTCATTCTTCTCAATATTAATTTCCAATTATAACATGAATGATATGAATGAGTATCTCCCAGACCTTTTTTCATTAGTACGCCAAGCTGATAAGGATATGAAAAATACCAATTCATTTGTCCTTATGGTGAAAAAAGAAACAAGGGAATGGAAATGTGGTCTAATTCTATGTCAAGGCCTAATACACAAATTAATTGTCATGAAAATATGAAAATTATTCAAGGGCAGAGTAATGAGGTGGAGGGTGTTTACTTTGGATGTGGAAAGAAAGGCCACTAGAAGAAGAATTGTAGAACTGCCACCAAAAAGAAAACTGATGCTTCTACTTCAGGTATTTTTTTTCATTCCATGAATTCTATCATTATTTAAAGTTTGGTATTGGATACCACATGTGAATCACACATTTTTATTCATATACAAGAACCAATTAGGTTCATGAATATTTCAAAAGGTGAAGTGAATATCTGAGATGAAAATTGTGCATGTATGGAAGCCTTGGTTTTGGAAGACTATCACTTATCTTTTCCAAGTCGATTGGTTCTAGTTTTAAATAATTGATATAATGCACCTTCTGTAACCAGGAAAATAATTTATGTTTCAAAATTAGACACTATGATATTTTATTTCATGTTTAGAAGTAAATTTTGTTTCTTTTATAGGGATAACATCTATTATGGTTTGGTACATATTAAAAATTGTTCATATATGCTTGAACTCAAGAACCCTATAATGGAAAATAATGAAAAAACCATCCAACATGACTCATATATCACCCACCTATGGAACTATCTATTAGGTTATGTAAACATGAAGAGATTATGAAGATTACATCAAGAATATTATTTAGACTCAGTACAGTTATAACCCTTGGATGTTTTCATGCTTATTTACAAGGAAAAATGACCAAATAACCATTCTCAAGGAAGGGAGAAAGATCCTAGACCATACATAAATTAATTCATACTAATGTATGTGGTCTATTTCTAGTAGAGGAAAGGGGTGGTTTTTTTATAATTAATTTCTATAGTAGGTATGGATACATCTACTTAATGTGGAATAAGTCTGATTGATTTTATATATTTATGGAATAAGTAAATTAAGTAGAAAACCTTCTTGGTAAGAACATAGAAGCACTCTACGTAGACCAAGGTGCAGAATATCTTAACAAAAATTTCATTGATCACATGATTAATTAAGGTATAGTATCCCAACTCACTCTTTCTTATACACCACAATGGAATGGTGTTAGTGAAAGGAGGAATACTACCATGCTTAACATGGTCAGATAAATTATGAGTCATGAAACACTTCCATTATCTTTTTCGGGAAACACGTTGTAGACATGAGAATATACCCTAAACTGAGTACCTTCTAATGCTAATGATGGTATTCCTTATGATTTATGGTATGGAATGAAACCCAATCTAACACAAATATGTGTACGGGGGAGCAAGGCATCTGTCAAGACATTACCAAGTCAAAAATTTGCATTCAAATGCATGAGGAGAATCTTTATAGGTTATCCTAAAGAAAACAAGGGATATTACCTGTATTAAAATTTAGATAGAAATATTATTGTTGAAAGATAATTCATATTTCTATAAAAGGAACACATTTATATTTTATGTACCGGGATCTAGATTGATTTCAATGAAGTTAAGGCTAAAGGTGAAAAACAGTTGGTAGAGGAACAATCTCCACAAGATAAAGTGGAAGAAAAAGTTTTTGAAAAGACACAAATACTGTGTAGGTGTACATAAGAGGTTAGGGAACCAGGGCATTATGGTTTTCTTGTCACCGAGTCAGGTGACAAATATGTCCTTGTGGATAATAAACCAATAACATAAAAGGAATCAGTATATGGAAAAGAAGATTCTAAATAGAAACAAGCCATACATTCTATGATGAAGTCCATGTACCAAAATCATGTTTGGATTTTGTTAGACCCTCAAGCTAATTTAAATACTTTTGGATGAAAATGGGTATTCAAAAAAAGCTGGAAATGGATAGTGAGGTTAATAACTTCAAAGCAAGATTGGTTGCTAAGGGTTTCAAGAAACGTCAAGGAATTGACTATAATGAAAAATTATCACCAGTATAAATTCTTAAATCCATTAAAATATTTCATGCAACAAAAGCCTTTCATGATTATTAAATTTGAAAAATTGATGTCAAAACTGATTTTCTATATGTGAAGTTTGTTGAAGACATCTATATGGATCAACCCAAAGGGTTTGTCAAGTCACAGAATACCAATAAAGTATTCAAGCTGCAAAGATCCACTTACGGGATGAAACATGCATCACGATCATAGAATGTTTCTTTTGATGAGGCCATAAGGGAATTCAGATTTTTAAAAAAGATAGTAAGACTTGTGTCATTAGAAATGATGAAGGGAATTTCATCATTTCCCCAATGTTATATATTGATGACATATTAATTAAGGTAAATGAGGTGCAAGTTTTACAATCAGTTAAGAATTGGTAAAATGAATGTTTCTCCATGAAATACCTAGGTGAATCAGCCAACATTCTAGGGATCAAGATCTATTGAGATAAATCTCCAAGTCTTCTTGGGCTAAATCAAAGTACATATATTGAGAAGGAACTCAAGTGGTACAATATGGAACAATACAAGAAAGGATTCTTGCCTATGTAACATGGTATTGATGTCTTCAAGAAAATGTGTAAAAAACATAGGAGGAGATTGATAGAATGAGTAGAATCCACTATGCTTCGGAAGTGGGTTCTATCATGTATTCCATGTTATTTACTATGTTTGATTTCGTCTATTCATTAATAATGGTGGGTAGATATCAATAAAATATTGTACTGCTGCATTGGGTTGTTGTTAAAACTATGCTAAAGTACTTGAGGCTTACAAAGTATGTATTCTCGGTTTATGGAGTAATTGAAGAACTAGTAATGAGAGGATACACTAATGGTAGTTTCTAGATAGATCATGATGATCAAAAATCGTAATTTAGGCTACATTGTTTTTTTGAATGGTGGGGCAGTGAGCTAGGGGAGCTCTAAGAAAGATGTGGTTTCCAATTCTATAGAAAAAGGCAAATATATTGTTGCTTTTGATGCAAGAAAGGTAGAAGTATAGATACACAGCTTTATCTCAGACATTGGTGTTGTTCCTAGCAGTGAAGATCCATTTCTAGTATATTGGGATAATAATGCTGCAATGGTGCTTGCCAAGGGGCCCATGTCCCACTAGAGAATAATGAATATTCATCAGAAGATTCATCTCCTGATGGATTTTACTCAAAGAGGTGAAGTAAAAGTTAGTAGAGTATCCATAGAGGACAACATGGCAGAACTCTCTGACTAAAGACATTTCTTAGCCGAAGCATGATTCTTATGTGATAGCCAGAGGATTGAGACTAGTTAACAGTTGGATCTAGTGTAAGTGGGAGTATTTAATGTGGGTGACCTAGAACAAAATTATTTTGTACATTTATTAGCACTACATATATACATTTTGTTATATATACATGTGTTTATCATTCCATATTAGTTTAGATACTTCTACACCCACTTTGATTATCGCTATGTCCATAGATTACATATTGTATCAAAGAGATATTTAATATCCCAGGTTATAATGAGAACCTTGAGATTCCATGATAGAAATAATAATGTTAGGTCTTATGATCTGGTAAAATAATTATGATAGGACGTAGATGATGTACGACTATCAGGTGATAGAGGATCATAATCATTGAGACTTCTTCACAAGAAGTTCGCACGTGATGATCTCTAGTATTTGAGATCATGAGGTCTAAGCAGCATAATAGGAACACAACATGTTTCTGGTGTCATTGTTCGTTCCTATCTCCATATGTGTGCAATGGTCTTCAGACTTAATATCATTATCAATGTATTTCATTTAATTGGGTACTTTGATGCAAGGAAAAAAACCAAGGCAATGATGTTTTTGGGAGGCAGTTTGTGTAGGGTACGTCATTGGTGACTTCACATTGATTGAATGATCAAGATAATATTTGTCTCTTCCGAGTTGAGGTAAAGATATCTCGTGCCTGGTTGATTAGGATGTCAACACCTTCATTAAATCCATGGCCATGGTAGACGAAGGTATGACCGTTCGGATAGATCAAAAAATAATATAAATCAAGATAAAGGATGATGACACTAGTGTGCATTTTTCTTTATTGAGATATCGATGACAAATAAGTTATATTACACAGACCATGTTCGTAGAAAGGCAGTTGTTACTTTGAATTTTTCCTTATCTCTACAGGGGCCCCGATGGGTTGCTAGATCATGCTCTTGGTTGATGAATATTATTCACTACTATTGAGATAAGGTCCTAGAGGGTCACACACTATATCATTTTGAGTATCTTCCCTATTCTATAGAATAGGAATATAGAACATGGTGAGACCCAAAATGGGGTCTCGGTATTATCCATGTTCTATGGATCACCATGTAATAAATAAATTCTTTAATTATTCATGTTTGGAATAATTAGTTGAATTTATTTATTACATGTATTTTCAATTGATTAAGTAAAGATAAGGATAAAATATTATTCGAATAGATTTAAATATCCCAGGTTTATTTATTATTTTCAAGAGACGTGAGTTGAGTTATAGACTCAAGTTTATTACACAATATATAATTAATATATATATTGCAGTTAGTGATAAAATTATAAATATTATTTTTGGGATACCTTAATATTTCATAAATGAATAATTATAATACATATACTATTAATACCTATTAAATGGGGGTCAGGAACCCATTCTTGGTATTTTAAATATTCCCTATATAATTTAGAGAGAGGTTCTTCCCATGTAACTATTCATGTGTTAGAATTCAGAGCCTCTCTCTCCACATGAAGTATAGAGATATAATATCTTATGAAAGAAAAATATATATGTTCATTCTTCTGGGATCGAAGATTCTTTCTTGCAGTGATCATAGCTGCGTCAAAGTGGTCATTGGTGTACCGTGCTAGCACCCATAATCTATTGAACAATTCTTGGGAAGATTTTGAGGTGTGTGTGGATGATCTAGAGGGATTAGACATTGGAGTATTCATGCAGCTGTCAGTGAAAGATTATTATGAACTTGTACAAATCAAATCCAAATGGGGTACATGTTTGAATTTTCTTTTGTGCTCTATTAAATATATGTGTGGTTTTTGGACCATACCAGGATAAGATCCCTGGAGTAGATGTTGTTACATTGCTCTGGTGACACAAAAATTTTAATTTTCCGGCCCATCGACTTCCACCACATATCCTACTACCTAACACATTCAACTTCTGAGGAGTGATTAGTGTCCGGTACATCCTTGTTTCCCAGTTGAGCAACTTTAGTTGTACCCAAATTGTTTGGCAAGAGAGACTAACAATCATGCTCATCTTTAAGGCCTTGCTAGAATGTATAAACAAGATAACCCAGATGACTAGATGACTACCAAAAGTCCTTTAAAAACTTATTGAATCAAAGACAAAAAATAATTTGTAGTGGAATTCCTACCCCAAATCAATCCAAACCCACTAAATTTGAAGCTTGTACACATCAACTTCCACAAAAATTTGATGAGAAATAGGATAAAAATTGTATTTTTTTCAGTTATCGGAACATAAGTTACATCCAACAAGATTCCCAAGCATATGAAGAAGGGAAGGATTTTTGGAAAGATAATGGTTTTTCTATGAAGAATACCTACATAAATGTATAAGGAGAATCATAATTCATGTGAAAATCATATAACCAAAAAAATGTGGAATTGGCATCCATTGCAGGATCATGAAGCACTAGACTAGGAAAGAACCAACTCCTTCACCGAAGTAAAATAGATCATTATATGTCATTTGTCGAGGTGGAGAACTGTCACTCGATCTTAAAGTCCCCAGGAACCAAAAAATTAATTTGTTTAACTACACTTACCCACACATCCATAAATTGGGTAACCAACATACTGTTTCTGTGTATATGAAACTACTTCCTCAAGAAAATATGATTGATCGTTTTTCTTTCACCACCCATCATGGTGTCCATTGTGATTGAAACTATATATATATATATATATATATATTTTATATGATATTTATAATATCATTATTCTTTTATAATTATTATTTAAAATATACCTTTGTGACTTCCATCTAGTGTAAATACTATAATTTCATTTGAGAAAGTGTGGACTACCACTCCCTCAATGTGATATGACTCATTCATGCCATACATAGAACATATAAAGGAAGGATTTAGAAAAACTATGTAACATATATAAGATATATATGATACTATAATTAAAATATACAAATGTATCATATACCATTCATTATTCAAATACAAAAACGAAATGAAAGTTGTGTGCATGTGTATGTACGACCCACCGTCTCAATGAATAGTGCATTTCATTTCTAATCTTTAAATACAATGGAATACTATTAATAAATATACAATGATTATAAATGATATTTATTTCTAGGAATAAATTACAGAAATTATGAAACCATGATCTAATTAATGATAACAACCAATAACATGTAAAAACATACTCAGAAAAACTAGGCAATTAATGCCTGAAATAGTAAAAATAATGAATGTTTTCATCCAAAGGTTAAAAATGGATTATAAAAAGATAATAAATGGTATTAAATAAATTATTATGGTTGTTATAACAATCGGTAACATATTTTTAACTTCTATAAAGGATTCTAATTACCACACAATACAAAGGAATAATAAGGTATGGGAATTTCATAATTTTCATTCAATTGAGACTTATTTTCATTTATGAACCAATTCACTATTATTTTCTGTATATATTGCCCATTTTATGTCATATCATGAATTACCATTTTATCATGATATTTTATGATTCATTTAATGTCATAACTCTCTAGATATTGTGATAAAATGTATCAAAGTGGTATGAGACACTTTTTAATGTTTAATGATTATTTTCTTCAAGAATATTATTTAAATTATCCATGCAATCTCACATTATTTTGTGATTGTTATCTTTAACATGAAACAATAACCTGATTTTAGTCATTATTCATTTTAAATTACCTTTAATATCTATATTATCACACAATAGTAATTATTATTTCCTAAATTTTATATCATATTACATATGGTGTTCACTTTGACAGTTATTTGATTAACTGAGAATTATGGATAAATTTGTATATTCAATTCAATATAGATACAAATTTTACAAGGGAGATTGATTATGTAATATATGAGGAATTTATTGTACATGAAATAAATGTGTTTGGATCATTTATTGAAATCCCTATGGGTTTGGGACTAGTTAATACAATCCACTCAATGTATTAGTAGTATCATTAGGTGAATTAGTTGGCCAAATAGTTTACATTGTCTCTTGATGGAAAAGGTATCATGTTCCTATGAAACATGATTCCATATAATTAATCATTTACATTATTGAAAATTATGTTATTATTTATCAACGATATTTTTCATCGACATATGTATTGATTCATTTTATTTTTGATTCATTGATTTTATGGATTGTGTTTTTAGTTTCATACAATGCCATAATGATATTGAATTATATAAATTTTTATGGAATGTGTTATCAGTTATTTACCTTGACAAGTTAATTTATCAATATTTATTCATTATTTATTCTAATTTACTTATCCTTACAGAGAATTTTTGCTCACCCTTATTATGGTTCCTCTACCTAGGTTATCAAGAATAACTGTTTGAATAATAATTCAAGGGAAGATTTTTTTTTTCTATTTATGTGTCTTTCTTTTATTTCTAATTTTTTCAATGTATGAAAGGAATAAAATATGTTATCTGGATTTCAAATTCTGTTAAACTAATTGGTCCTTCGAGATTTCATTCCTGGTAATCATGCCAATGTAATAAAATAATGCGCCAACTTAGGACATATGGGGTTGGGGAATTACATGTGGTAACAATGAAAGTTTAGCATCAACCATGGAAAATATATTTAGAAATCATAGAATAAGGAGAACAACCCTCTATTTTACATTGAGGATAAGTATACATGAGCATCCTATTATTCTTTTTAGGTGTTGATTATGTGGGTATTTCTAGAAATACATCCTTATCTAGATACTACAAGTGGGTGTTGTTTCTGAATAGATGTACGTATGAGTAATATCTCTGACAAAGTGTTTAAATCCTTACCTAGGTTAACTTGATACATGAATAGGGGCCTTATTATGCATGTAGTTTGACACTCCTTGGGGATATGTTTAGGAAAATTCACATTTTATTTACAACCCATTATAAAGGATTTAAAAGTAAATATTCCCCCAAAGTAACCAATTTTTATGATTTGATGATTTATCACTCCAAAAAAATAGTACATTAGATGGGGTTATTTTTAGTGGGTTATGCACAACAACCTCTAAATCCATTTTCTATAACATTATAGGGGGTTATGCACAACCCCTTTAATCATTGAATTTAGAGGGGGTTCACAACCCCCTCTAATTTTTTTAGATTTTTTAATATGTGGTTGTATTTTAGTGATGGTTATGTTATAATTATTGATAATTTAAGAATTATTGGAAATATATATTTAGTTACAGACACTAAATATTTATTTAGAGGGGATACACACACACATAGGTATATATATATTCATTTAGATTTTAGAGGTGTTATATGTGTGTTTGTGTGTGATACAGAATTTGTTTTTTTAAGAAAATATTGGGGGTTCCAAACTCCCTCTAATGTAAGTCATTAATGGGGGTTCAAAACCCCCTCTTGAACCCCCACTGATGTCTTACATCAGTAGGGGTTTGCAACCCCCTCTAATTTAAGATATTAGAGGTGATGTGAACCCATACTATTTTCCTAAAAAAATTCATTATTTATATATATAGTATATATTGTATACATATTTGAATATATTTATAAATTGTGTAGTAGAATATATTCATATAAATATGTAATATATATATATATATTAATTGTGTATTTATAAATATAATATGTATATATATATTCATAATATATTTGGGTAAAATTTAAATAAATAAATATATATATATATACACTTTTATTAAAATAAATATAAAAAATTACAAATAAATATATAAATACACATTTCTGTTTATGTGTGTTTGATATAAATATATTTATAAATACAGACATATATAATTTTATTTAAAAATATTTAAATATATAATTTATAAGAGTGTGAAGAAAATATATATATATATATATATACATATATTTATATAAATATAGACACATGTTATCTATTTAATATAGTTAAATTTATTATGAAAATAATGTTTTTCTTAATAAACTTATTAATATATATAAATACAATAATATTGAAATTATGTGTAAATTTGTTAATATATATGTTTACTAATATATATTCTTATTTTAATAAACTTATTATATGTATTTAAATATATTATGTAAATAATTTATTATTTTAATAAAATTATAAATATATATAAATAGAGTAATATATTTATTAAATAAACTAAACGAGACTTACTGTAGTGTCTTAGGCGTAGGCTATATACAAGGGAGAAATGAGTTCAAATACCGCCTGCTACAATATTTTAGAATCGTACAAACATGATGACCCAGAGGTGACCGGGGGTTGAACCTTGCACACTCACATCGCTGATTATGGAGGGAGATTTTTTTAAAAATAAGCATTAGGGAGGGAGTATTTTTTAATATAATATTTAGGGGTGGTTGTGTGAAACCACCCCTAATGCAATCAACAATTAAAGGAATTTTTAACTGCCCCTAATCCTTATATTAGAGGAAGTTACTGTTACAACCGCCTGTAATGACAACCAATTTTGAAAATTCTTTGAAATAATTACAGGGCGTTTAAACCCCCTCAAATGTAATTGTCGCTAACATCATCCCATATTTACCAGAACTTCCTTAAAACCGCTTCAGTAGGTGGGAACATTAGCTGTGGTTCCTCAAAACTGCCGCTAATGCCTTTAGAAGGGGCTATAAACTCTTCTAAAGTTAAAAATAACCCCTACTACAATGGTCTTTTTTTGTGTTGTATGATGCATAAATTTATGTTTTCAGCTATACCCTATTTAGAATTATATATTAGAAGTATATCTAAGGTATTCAGCTTTTTAGAAATTGGACATGAAAATATGAATGGTGTCAATACTTGTTGAAAATGATGACATTTCCCTCTAAGGAAAACTACACGGATGGTATTGGAAAAAAGTAAATTATGGTGATATTGGGGCCTTTTAGTTAGGATATTGGGAATAACCTTTCTCAAATGGAGAAAAATATTTCAAAGAGAGAATATCATGGGCTTGTTTTATTTATATAGTGGAATACTCTATTGTTTAGTGGGACTACAAATCTGATTATATCTAAGAAATGGATTAAGTTTCTTGAGAAGATATTTACATCCATGGAAGGTAGTGAGGAAGAAAGATTTACACTTGTGGTCTATTGTCTCTAGTGTGATGTCGATCAGTGGTGGTCTTTGATCTAGAATACTAGGAAGAAAGAAGAAATTTAACATAGGGAATGAAAGACATTTAGGTAGAAATTCTTAGATAAATACTTCCACTGTGATCATCAAATTGAGATAAATAAGATGTTCCTTAACCTAAAGTAAAATGAAGAAGGGAGTGTCACCGAATATGAATCTACCTTTACAATGATATCTAGGTATGCTTCAAATTATATATTAAAACATGTTGAATGATAAACCAGTTTATTGAAAGACTTATGAAAAATCATTAAAGGGAAGTGGTTTCTATGAATTTTTCATCATATTAATAAATATTTCTATGTGTCATAAGAAAGAGAAGTAATTTTTATGATCTTATGAATTCAAAGGAAGCCAAGAGAAGAAGATATCTTATGAACATCATGAAAAAGGGAATGAGTAAAAGGGGATGAATGGTATGAATCTATTCCAACCTTGTGTGAAATGTGGGAATATCACTCTAAGAAATTCATGATGGGGCTAAGTGTTTTTTTATGTTTGGTGAAAAGGGTCTTCACATTGTATAATTTAAACAGAAGAAGAAAAATTCCGATATTCAGTGTTTCACTAGTAGGGAGATAGGGAACTAATCAAAACAATTCCCCAAGAATCAAGGAAACTTACTATGGAATATGCCAAAGGGATATGGAGAACAGTATTTGATCACTACGACAGAGGATGAAGTTTCAAATGATTTAGTGGAAGGTACAATAATCCTATATTAAAATTTATCCAATGCACAATTTAAATCTTGATTGTTAAACTCTTTTATACCTTCCTAGTTTTCTATGATAATTAGACATTTACCATTTGATATAATAAGATATGTGTTAGTAAAAAACCCTAAGGGAAGTATCATTAAAAAAATAATGTGTCATTCAGTCCCAACTATGACACATAAATGTTCTTTATGCACTAAACTTATCATTATAACAATGGTCAGCTTTGACATAATCCTCAGTATGGATTGGCTTTGAAAATTTGAGGCAAATATTTTTTTCCAAAGAAATAAGGTTATGATTTTTGAGGAAAAAGATGATTTCATCATCTTCAAAGTAGAATTTTCTACACATAATTCTTATCTAGATCTACCCCCAGTATCTCTACTAAATGAAATTATTAGGGAATAAGAGAAAACAACCTCTAGTGAAAGAGAAGTTAATCGAATAATTGAGGATATACCAACTATGTAATAATACATTGATGTATTTCATAAGCATTTACCTTGATATCCCCTAGAATTTGGGTTTGAATTATCCATTGATTTAATCCATGATACTTGGACAATATCAAAGACTCTATATAAAATTAACACTATGTAATTAGTATATTTGAAGAAGAAACTAGATGAATTGGGTAAAAAGGATTTATTCGTCCTAGTGTGTCTCCATGGGGTTCCCATGTCATATTTGTTAAAAATAAAGTTGTATCCATGAGGTTGTGAGTTGATTATATAGAAATAGATGTTATTAAAATAAGTAACAAGTATACATTTCCTTGCATTGATGAATTTCTTGATCAAATTCATGGAGCCTAATATTTTTCAATGGTTTGTCTTCATTCTGGGAAACCCAAATTGTGAGTGAGTAGGAGGGAATTCTGAAAACCGATTGTTCGATGAGGTATGCACATTATGAGTTTATAGTAATACCATTTTTATTTAATAATCTATCTACTATTTTTATTGACCTAATGGACATAGTATTCAAGGGATGTCATGATGATTTTTTGTGGTATTAAATGATGATATTGTAGTCTATTGAAAACCATATAAAGAACGTGATAATCAGTTGTATATTATTCATAAGAATCATAGAAGGGGAGATTTATGTTGTAAATTTAGTATTTTTATTTTTTGGCATCAAGAATATTCTTTTGTTGGCCATGTTTTCTCCTAGGATGGAATATCAATTGATCTTATAATGACAAAGGTAGTTAAATATTGGCCCACTCCAACGGTAAGATCCTTAATTTTTATTTAAGTTATGTTCCAATAATTTTTTAGTTTAATACCTTTATTTTGTTTAATTAAGTGCTTACCCAAGTTCGTTAGGAAGATCGGGGGTGTTCCAAGGGTTTGGGGCCCAAAAATTTAGAAAAAAGGTTTTTATGGGTAGGTTTCATGGTCTGTTTAAAGTTAGTGATAACTGTGAAAATAGCTTAGGGTAACTATGAAATAGGTGGGATTTTGGACAATTAAATATCGATAGTTTGCACACAGTTTGGAAAATTGTGTGGGAAACTGTGAAGCTCAGAAACTTTTGAAAAATTAAAAAATTATCACTCTGGGGTTTTAATGATCACTCGAGATTTTCCTCCTCCTCCCTCACACCCTATGAATGAACCACACATTCCAAGAGATTCCTAGGATCGATATCCATAGATTCTTGACTATTTGGAATACTGTTGGATGTGAATCAATGATCCATGTGAGTCTAATAATCTCTTCCTTTCTCCAGTCTGGTTTAGGTCTGGTATTTTGGTTGATTTGCATCTGATGCTCCCAAACCTCTCTTTTTCGGTGTGATCTAGCTTGAGGTTTCAAAGGGGTGTTGGATCAAGATCCATGTCATTGGTTGAGAGGTTGTTCATCAGCAGATTCGAGGTAGGTCGTATACAAGTTATAAACATTGAGTTTTAGGGAGATTTGTGCATGTAGGGTTTTGATTCATACCCTATTGTGATGTGTTATTTTGTCCATTATTGTGATGTGATGTTTAGGTAGTCGGAATAACCTAATGGAACCCTCATGATACCCTCGTGATTCATGGAGGAAGATGTGACCTATGTTAGGGCCACCCATGGGGTATTCCCACGTTCCCGGACATAGAGATTAGCTAAGTAAATGTAGGGAAGTTGTGTGGGAGCATATGCCTAGGATGAAAATGATATTTAACTTATAGGATGTGAATGGGAGTCCTTGTAACACACCTTGGTTGGGTGATGACCTATGTGGGTGTTTGGTTGGCATAGAAAAGGGGCAAAGTGATATAAGAGTAAATGCTAAGGGATTCGCTTTATAGATGATTATGCATAGCGAGATAGGCATGGGAAATGGGAAAAGGGGATTAATATTGTGGGTTAGAAAAGAAGAATGTGTTAATGGATTATGGAATAATGTTAAATTCCCATTCATTGATATTGTTGTGATTTTTTTAATGACATTAGCGATGCTTGGTTGTGAATTGTGGATGAATGTGATGAATTCAGAACCATTCATGTGCACATGGATTGGTAGTTTGGGGTATAGACATGTGGTTCAATTCCCACAGGCCACGTTTTGACTGAGGTTCGAAACTCCTCCCACTCAATTCATGGGATCAGAAAGATGAGAGAGATCTATTCCCCTAATGGTTCCATCCACCCTGACTACAGCTTTGAGGTGAGGATAATGAAAATTTTTGTGTTATGATTCCTAATGAGATATGAATTTTTTAATCTTCACTATTTTTGAATGATGGTCTTTCCAAATCCTTTGAACACATATAAAGGGTGAATTAATAAATAAAGTATCTTAGAATGAGTTTGGGTTATTTGGTTGGTTATCTAAAAACAATATAATTATGTTATGCCTTATAATATGTTTCCTTTACTTGTTTTGTTTACCAATTCATAGACTATCTATGGGATCAATATTTTGTAGACCCCATTGGTGGTGGCCTGCTGATTTGTACTCCCACCTTTCTCAGGCCTCTTTTGGGTACTCGAGCAGATTTCATGGTTGTAGGTTGGGAGAAGGGAAATAGATCAAGGCTTGGGGGTTGAGTTAGGATTCATGATGTGTATGGTTAAAGTTCAAGATATAGTGATAAGACCATTTTGGGGGATTCTGCTATTTGTATTCCTTTCCTTTTTTGTTCACTTTTCACTACAACATAGAATGACATACTTACTGTGGGCCATGTTGTACCCAGTTTAGGAATGGTTTATTTATTCATTGTGTTGTTTGTTTTATAGTGTTTCCACTATTTCTATTTTTACTACTATGTATTACTCTGGTAAAAGGGGGTATAAGATCCCCACGTGACTACTTAGGCCCATATTGCAAGTCGGAAACCTCTGGTGTACAGCGAGGCATGCTTGAGGTCATGTAACCACCCGGTTTGGGGCACCAGTTAGGGGATCCTAGGTCAGGGATGTTATAATGAGGTATTAGGGGAAGTCAGAAATCTTTTAAAATATTTGGGGACGACATATTGAAGTTAACACAGTTTCCGGATTTGGTAATGAGATCATTATTGGGAGTACCTAACCCATGTATGAGGGAAAACAGAAGTCACCCTCAGTGGAAATTGTTTATCTTGTTTTTTGTTGTAACATTTATGATATTTCCCTATCAGTTGATGAACTTGTTGTGTGATTTAAAAATTTTGGGATATTTAACTCGTGGCTACAATGGAATGAGGTGTTGCATTCGTGAATCATATGAGGAACATATAAATATAGGTGACATGCATCATGGTAGGCACACACATGGAATGAATGTACGATATGTAATGTTTAGGATGAAGTATTTATTTTAAAGGTGATGAAGTTATGCCTAATAAGATGATTTGAATGGGAAACAAGGGTTGTAAAAAAGTTGGGTGATAATCATATAACATGTTTAATAAGAATTTCAAGTGAGTTAAGATGTGGTTAAAGTCACATCGAATGTTGAGTGGTTTGAAATGGTGTAACAAATAATGGCTTGCAACGATGTGATTTGGTTAACCATGTTGGCCATGGTCCTAGGAGGAATGGCTAAGGGTATTGTACTTGATGTGTCGGGCATGCTAGAATGGGGGATGAAAAGTGTTTGATTATGTCTAGTGAGGAACCTTCCTATGTTATCCCTTCTTTTCATGATAGATTTACTGTTTCTTTATAAAGTTGTGGATGGCATTGTAGGGAAATGCTGCTGTGATGATATGTTCCAGTTTGGAGACCGGAAGATGTTGCTGAGAATTCTCCTCTAGTAGCGGAGCAGGGGAATCTAGTTGTTTAGGGTGATAGGGAAGAAAAGTTACTTGATTACTTCACTCGTTTTATGCAGATGATGGAATGAGACCCTGGGCGGGTTATGCCAATATGTTTAAGCTGACCAGAGAGTTTTAGCTGCATCACTCTCTGAACATTACTTGAGAGGGTGGGCCATATGTAGAAAAGTTTTGGATTGAGTCTATCCAGACTATTCTTGGATCATCTAGAGACTCCTTTTGAGAAGCGAGTCAATTTGGAATCTTATATGATGAGATTCCAAGAAAATCATTTGTGGGAAACCTCAAGGGGACAAGGTCTCAGGTAAATATATTTCATCTCAAAAGGTTTTTTGAAGTCATATATCAGGCTCTTATCTCGGAGGGAAACCTCAAGGGGACCTCATATAGTGAGCTTGTGTGGGAAGCTGGGCAGACCAGTAGTGCGGATGCTGAGGGAAAAAGCATTGGTTTGGAATCATTCACCAGAGTTGAAGTTTTCAGAGTAGTCAGAAGAAGGGAATAACATCTAAGTGTGGCGACCATATATTTTTCTATTAGTGTGGTAGAATGGGGCATATGCATGGCCAGTGTCCCCTACCACCAGTCGAGTGTCTGGCGTGCGGAAGGTTAGGCAATGGATAGAAGTTCTGTAGAAACCCACGAGAGCCGGGAAATGAAGGATTTCAGAAGCAGATAATCAGTGTAGGCACGGGGTTAGTTAATCCATATCAGGCTAGCAGTTGGAGCTCTACAGGTCTTACTAGTTTGGGTGGTGGACATGGATCTATAGGGCGAGACCATTCTTACCATCAGGGTAGTGCAGATCATGGTACTCTAGTTAGGGACCAGGATAGATGGGTGGGTCAACTCCATGTTGTTCAGACAATGTTTGAGGGCGGTGAGGCAAGATCATTCACAGTTAGAGGTACAATTTTAGTAGATTCCCGGATTTCTAGTTCATTATTTGATACAAGTGATACAAATTCTTTTAATTCAGATAACTTCGTGGTTTTGTTGGCATAGGCCATGTAGAATTAATGTGGTGTAATTTCAATTGATTCGCTTTTTAGAGTACAAGTTGAGAACATGATGTAATGTAAGGTTTGTCCTCTAGAGATTGAAGGGTCTCTTTTCCTGTTGGATCTGTTTGTTCGGTACATGTCATGTTTTGACTTGATCTTGGCAATGGATTGGATAGTGTTGTATCAATCCCTCACTGATTGTTATTGACGTCAGCTAATGTTTACATCTCTCTATGCTGACACCTATGTCTGTTATGGTTAGTGGGATGCTCTATTGGGCTATATCAGGCCTTTTTTCTAGTAGTTGGGAGATCTCATGGCCATGTATCATGCCTTATATAAAATGTGGGGGAGAAGGAGTAATCAATCTTCCCACTGGTAGTGGATCAGTTTCATTATTTGTTTCCTGAGGTCTTCTTGAGGTTACCACCCAAGAGATACGTGGAGTTTGACATTGATATGTTACTAGGAGTAGATCTAGTATACATTCTACGATATCATATAGGTCTAGAAGAAATCCAAGAACTGAAGGTTTATTTGGATATATTATAAGACAAGGGGTTTATTCGTCCTAGAATATCACCTTGGAGATTGACTGTGCTTTTTTTCCTAAAAGGATGATGGATCACTTATACTTTGTGTCAATTATTAGAGGCTAAACTAGATGACAATGAAGAACTGATACCCTCATCCTAGAATTGATGATCTTTTTTACCATCTCATAGGTTCTTTGTGGGTTTCTAAGATAGAGTTGATATCAGGGTACAATCAGTTAATGGTGATACATTCGGACATGCCGAAGATAGCTTTCCAAAGATGGAATGTGTTGTACGAATTTTTGGTAGTGTAGTTTAGGTTAACCAACACACCAGTTGTGTTCTTGTATTTTATGAACCTGATATTTCACCTATATCTAAACCAGTTCTTTGTTTTTGTTATGGATGATATCATAGTGTACTCCATGACTCATGACGATCATACCCAATATATTGACATCATTTTGAATTCACTAAGAGAGAATAGGATTTATGACAAGCTGTCATAGAATCAGTTTTGAATTTGTGAGGAGCTCTTTTTTGGACACATCACGTCTAAATTGGGTGTGTTTGTGGACCCAAAGAATGTAAAAGTTATGGTTTCTTCGGAACATCCCAAGAGAGTATCCACTATTTGGATTTATCTTGGTTTGGACGGTTATTATCATAGGTTCATTAAAAAATTCTCTTGTTTGGCTGAACCACTCTCTGGTCTGACCAAAATGAGTGTGATGGTTAAGTGGTTATGAGCACGTGAAGGTGCTTTTCAAGAGCTGAAGAAGAGGTTGACTACTGCACTGATTCTTATTTTAACTGAACCAGGTAATATGTTTACCATATTTTTTCATGAATTTGGTGTTTGAATTAGTGTAGAGATGATTGAGGATGACCGGGTTGTTGCTTATGAGTTGATAGAGTTGAGACAAAATGAGAGATATTACCCAACCCCTAACCTTGAACTAGACGCAATGTTTTATGCCTTGAAGTGTTGGAGGCATTACTTGTTGGTAGAACCTTTTATGGTGTTTACTAACCATAAAAGTCTCAATTATGCATTCTCTCAGATGGATCGGAATCATCGACATTGAAAGTGGGTTAAATACCATCAATCCATTGATTTTGAGTTAGTTTACACACCCGGAACATAGAATAGTGTTACTGATGCTTTGAGCCAGAAAACACAAAATTAGGTCGTCACAGAATCATCGTTAGAGTTTAAATTTAAGACCTTGTTTGCTAAGATGAACTTGGAGGTACAGTATGTGCTAGGGAAGATGACTCTCACATCCATAGCAGAAGAATCAACAATTTTGAGCTAGATTAAAGATAGATAATTGGCATATTTTTAGTGTTTATGAACGAAGGAATGACATAATGGTGGGGAGTTACCTTCAAGGTGGGTTTTTGGGGCGGATGATGTTGCTCGTGTTCATGACCGTTTTGTGGTACCTGTAGTAGTATGGGAAGGTTCGATGTGTGAGTTCCACGCATCAAACTAGGTAGTACATCCAGGTTTGAGTAAGATGTAATGTGACCTCCACAAGTAGTTTTGGTTTCATGGAATGAATAACGAAGTTTCCAGCTTTATGGTAAGGTTCCTTACTTGTAAATTGGTGAAGGATGAGCCCCATTGTCCCGGTGGATTATTGAATTCATTTTCCATTTCGTAGTGGAAATGGAATGATGTGAAGATAGACATCATGGTTGGACTTCTGAGGATGCCTCAGAAGAGTGATAAAATTTTGGTTGTCATGGATCGATTATTGAAAGTGGATAATTTCTTTCAAATTCAAGATAATAATAAAATTGATTACCTGGTAGTGTTATATGTTCGAGAGTTAGTGTAGTGGTATTGTGTTCCAAGAACCATAGTTTCATATCGTGATCAGTATTTCACTTCATTCTTATGGCAGGGTTTATAGAAGGTGATTAGAACCAAGATGTCGTTGATTACAACTTATCACCTACAGATGTATAGGAAATCAGAACTAATAATTCATGTGTTAGAGGACATTCTAAGATCTTGTGTTTTGGAATTTTGTGACTTGTGGGAGAAAGACTTTCACCTACTTGAGTTTGCCTACATTAATAGTTTTTAGGCTATAATACAGATGGATCCTTTTGAGGAACTCTATGGGAGACTGTGAAGATCTCCACTATGTTGTATGATGGTGGGAGGTTATGAGTTTTTGGGATTAGGCCTCATGACAGAGATGTCTATGAAGGTTTGTTTAATTCAGAAATGTTTTTCAATGATGTAGATTAGGCCGATGTCTTTTTTAGATCACTGTTTTAGACCTTCGGAGTTCTGGGTGGGTGATAGTGTGTTTCTCCATGTGTCTCCATGTTTGGGTCACTGTGAAATTCAGACATAGGGAATGTTGGCACCTAGTTATGTTGGGCTATTTGAGATTGTGGAGAGGATCATACTAGAGGCTTACCGATTAGATCTTCCACATCATTATAGTGGGATGCATGATGTGCTTCATGTTTCATAGGTTCAGAAATATCGCCCTAACCCATATCATGGTCTAGATTTTGTTGATGTTGAGCTTGATGTTGATGCGTCCCTTGAGGATAATTTGGTTTGTGTCGTGGACCATAGTGAGAATTTTTTGCGTGGAAAATTTGTGCCTTTGGTCCGTTTGTTGTGGCCGCATGGAATAGTTCTAGAGAAATCTTGAGGGCGAGAGTTGGATTTATGGGATGAGTGGCCCGAACTTGTTTCTTAGAAAATTAGTGATGCTCGGAGGAGAAGCACTAGGACGAAACAATATAAGGTGGGGAGGTTTTAAGATCCCCAATTTATCCATAAGGTATGTTCTATTTACGATTCTGTTTACACCCTTAATTTTGGTTAATTATATTCTTATCCAATCCCTTTTGGAGGCTCAAGTGTGATCAGTGGGTTGGGACATAAAAATGAGACAAATGGGTTTTCTGGGTAGGCTGCATGGTTAGTGCTAACCGTATGGACAGCCCAGGGAAACCGTGGAAGAGGTGGGATTTTGGATAGTGGCATCCACACAGTTTGCGCACAGTTTGGAAAACTATGCGTGGAAAACATGTAACCCAAAATTATTTAGAAAATTACAATATTGAATCTCTGGGGTTTTTATGTTCACTTGGGATTTTCCTTATCCTCCCTTGCAACCCTAGGAACAAACCAAAGGGACCAAGAGATTCCCAGGAATGGTCTCCTCCTATTCTAGACCATTTGGAGGGCCATTGGATGAAAATCTAATATCCGGGTGAGTATAACCATCTCCTCCATTCTATTTTTCAGATGAAGTCTTGAATTTTGGGATATTTCCATCTCATTATCTCAAACCTCACTTTTTTAGTGAGATCTAGGTTTAGGATTCAAAAGGGGTGTTGGATCAGGATATAAGGCCTCATTTGAAAGGGTGTTCATCAACATATTCAAGGTAGGTGGTCAACAAGTTATATCTCTTGATTTTTATATAGATTTGTGCATGTAGGGTTTTTATTCCTACCTTATTGTGAAGAGTTATTCTATCCTCTATTGTGATGTGATGTTTTGGGAATCTAAACAACGAAATGGAACCATCATGATCCTTAAAAAGTGCATAGAAGAAGATGTGAACTATGTCAGGGCCTCCCATGGGGTGTGTCAATGTTTCCGAACATATATATTAGCTAATTAAATGTAGTGCCATTATGCGAAAACATAGATCCCAAGGTGAATATGATATTAATCTAGAAGTATGTGAATGAGAGGCTTCGTAACACACCCTTGTTGGGCGGTGACCTATGTGGGAGTTTGGTTGTCTTGAAAAATGGGTTAAGTGAGATAATGGGAAATGCTAAGGGATTATATTTATACATGATTATGCTTAGTGATATAGGCATGTGAAATGGGAAATAGGGATTAATATTGTGGGTTAGAAAAGAATAATGTGTTAATGGATTGGGGCATAATGTTTAATTCTGATTCATTGATATTGTTTTGATATTTCTAATGACATTTGGGATTCTTGGTTATGATTTTTGGTTAAATGTAATGAATGTTAAATAAATCATGTGCACATGGATTGGAAGTGCGGGGTATAGACTTGAGGTTATATTCCCATAGGTCAATTTTTGAATAAGGTTCCCAACTCCACCCACTTAATGCATGGGTTATGGAAGAGGAGAGAGTTAAATTCCCCTAACTATTGAATCCACCTTGACTAAGGATTTGAGGTGAGGATAATGAAAATTGTCATGTTATGATGACAAGAGAGATAGGAAATGTTTAATATTCTCTTGTGGTGAATGTTGATATTACCAAATCCATTGTACACATATAACATGTGAATTGATAAATAATGTATCTTGGAATGATTTTGGGATAATTGATTAGTTAACTAAAAAGAACATGATTATACTAGGACTTCTAATATGATTCCTTTACTTGTTTTGTTTACCACTGCATGCACTATTTATGTGCTAGATATTTTTTAGACACCGTTTGTGGTGGCCTACTCAGTTTTACTCACACCCTAGTTGGGCCACCGGTGGGTAACTGGGCAGATTTCATGGATACTGGTCAGGAGAAGGGAAAGGGATCAATTATTGAGAGTTGAGTCAGGATGTGAGATGAACTTGGTTGAGGATGGAGACTTAGTTCTTGGAAAGTTTTGGGGGATTCTACTATTTGGATTCATTTCAGTTTTTTTCACTTTTAACTATAAAGTGGCATGACATAATTCATATGGGTTGTGTTGAGCCTAGTTTGGGAATGGTTTATTTATGCATTGTGTTATTTGTTTTATTGAGTTTCCACTATTTATATTTTTTACTTTCGTGGATTACTCTGGTAAAAGGTGGTGTAGTATACCCACGTGACTACATAGACCCTCAATTCTAGTCTATAATCACTTATATACGGGGAGGCATGCCTGACATCATGTAACCAACTAGTTTGGGGCACTTATAAGTGGCTCCCGGGTTGGGGACGTTACCGAAACAAAAATAACTAAAGTATGTAGTTTCAATGGGTTGGTAGGTTACTATTGGAGAAGCGTTCATAATTTTTCCTGACTTGCTAACACGTTAACCTAACTAACTAGAAAAGAGGTTATTTTTTTGGATGACAGAATGTGGAGAATACATCGATGAGCAAACAAAAAGGTTAATTAATGCTCCAATTCTGACCCTACCATCTAAAAGTGATCTGTTTTTTGTATATAATGATTCATCAAAGAAGGGACTCTATTGTGTCATTGAGAAAATAGATAAAGTCATTGTGTATGAATTACAAAAATTGAAAACACATGAAAAGAACTATCCAACCCATGATCATATGTTATTAACTGTAATCATTACATTGATGATATTGAGAAATTATCTCTATGGTGAAAATGTGAAATATTAACAGATCATTAATGGTTGATATACATCTTCACATTGAAAGAGCTCAAAAATATAAAAAAGAGGTTACTCAAGCTACTCAAGTAATATGATTTATCAATAAACTACCTCCTAGGGAAATAAAATAATTTATAGAATGTATGGAGTAGGAAAGATCATGGGTTTATAACCCAAATCAGGGATGAGAAGGATACTTTGTTCATGGTTCTACTAAATATAGATATGAGAATTTATATTGAAGGGGATACATCAATAATATTTTAAATTATTGAAAACCTGTATTTATTAGATTGGATATTGACTTATCAATCAGATGATGAGGACATTCATAATAAATCAAATAGCCTGAATGAAGGGAAATCAATAGACATTGTTTGTTATAATGGTGTCATAAAATTTGGAATGAATCTTTTTGTTCAATATATACCTGTGATAAAAAGTTAATGGTTGGATGATTATCAAAGATCAAATTTCAATATACACCATGGTAGCACAATAGTGTACAGAGACTGGAAGGAACACTTTTTGTGGGACAACATGAAGTGTGAAATTGTGGATTATATGTCCAGATGATTCATTTTTCAACTTTTTAAAGATTTAAGGAAGCATCATAAATGAGTCATACAACCTATTATTGTTGGTATTAGGAAATGGAAAGAAATTTATATGGACATTATATTGGGGAATCAAATGACTCCTTGAATCAATGATGCAATATGGGCAATCATTGATCGCCTAATTAAATCTTAAAATTTCCTTGATATAAGTGATTGTCGACCTCTTAAGAACCCTGAATGGGTCTAAATTAATGATCTTTTATGACATAAGGGAACACCTGTATTTATTTTATATGATCAATACCCCCTCTTTACATAGTAATATTGGATGATTCTTCAAAAGTCTCTTAACACCGAGATTTATTTGAGCAGTGGCTACCATCCTCAAACTGATGGAAAATATTAAAGATCATTTCAAACAATGGGAGACATGTTGAAGTCAGGTATACATGAATTTCAAGGTATGTGGCATCAATATGTACCTATTGTGCGATTTCCATATAATAATATTTTGAATTCAATTATTCAAATGGAACCATATAAATAATTTTATGGAAAGAGGAGTTGTACTCCAACATGTTGGGATGATGTTGGTGAAAAGAATATCCTAATCTCATAAGTTGTTGATGATATGGAAACAAATTTGAAGGCTATATAGGATCATATTAGAATGAGTAAAGGTATGAAGAAGAGTTATACCGATAATGGGAGAAAATATTTGGAATTACAAGTGGTAGATAATATTTTCCTAAAGTTAAATTCATGGAAGTGTGTTATCAGGTTCTTCAAGGTGATAAAACATTATCTTAGGTACATTATAGCCTTTGAAATTATTGAAAGGGATAGAGTGGATTCTTATCATCAAGAATTTCCACCAAATATCTCAATGGTATGTGAACTGTTCCATATAACAATGCTAGGGTAGTAATTTCCAAGCACAGTACATGTTATCATATCTTAATGGTACATTATGTGTTAAAAATATCTATAGAAAACATTCTGGTATTTTTACATTAAAAACATGCATTGTCGTCCAACCGGTAGGATGAATTTTCAAATTAATTTTTTTCCACATATATGATTTAAATTAAAAAATTGATTCCATATTTGGAATAAGAATATTTTATAATGAATTAAAAGAAAAACATAGATTTTGACCAAAAATATTAGTGAACTAAATTAAAATTAATTACAATAATTAAATGAAAATTAATCTTAATAATGGATAAAACATTAACATAAGGTCCCCATTGAAATTTTCACTAGTCACAAATCCATTGTATTGAAATATATAATCTACAAACCATCTATCAAGGGGTTTTTTGTTTGTTTTGACTTTTTTAGGTAGGAACATGTGTACACCTAAATTATTTCCAAAAATACCATGTGAGTCATTTTCCTTCCCTAAAAAGGGACCCCAAATCTACCCATTATTAACACATATCAAACCAATTAGGAAAAGACAAGATATTGCCTAATATATTCCCAAAATCCCTCCTCTTTACCATGATTTTGACCATTAAGTAAAAATACATCTAATTAAGACTCTTCATCTAAACCCGAAGATGTTACCTGATTAAGAGGCAATATCATCTCTCAAAAATTCCAATTTAATTTACATCATACACAACATAAAATATCTTTATTCAATTCATATATTGAAAAACTAGTATAAAATATATTCTACTATGATTTTATGTAAAGGGTTCGACCTACACTTACACATTCTTCCATCTTATGGGTAACAGGTATAATGTTGTTGTGTACGGTGAGCTACTACCTCATGAAAAGTTGATTGTTCATTTTTCCTTTTCCACCTATTATGATGGACATAATGATGGAAATAATGTTTATATATGTAATATATGATATTTATAATATCATTATTGATAATTTATTTTAATTTTTAATATACCTTTATTCCTTCCATCATGGGTAAATATGATAATTTCGTTTGAGGAAATATATACCACCGCCCCCTCAAAGAGATATGACACTATCATTCCATACATGGAACATATAATGGATGGTTTTAATAAACTTATGTAACAATTATAACATATATATGATGATGTAATTAAAATATAAATATGTATCATTTATCATTCATTATTTTAATACAATAATGAATTAAATGTTGTGTTTATGCGTACGTATGGCCTACCGTCTCCATGAATGATGAACTTCATATCTAATCACTAAATATTACTGAATACGATAAATTCATATATATTTATTATATATGAAAATTAAGTCATGTTTTACATTCTAGATTTGATAAAACTGTGATCTAATAAATTATAACAATGAATAAGAAGTAAAAAACATACTCGAGAAAGCTCGGCAATTAACACAAAAAAATAATAAAATTAATGAATGTTGATAACACATGGGGAATGACATGTTATAAGAAGATAATATATGGTATTAAAAAATGATTACGGATATAAAATTATTTTGGATCATATTTTAAACCATTATACACTTGGATGAAGACAATACAAAATAAGGAAGGGCAAAGTAAGAGAATTTCTTCCTAATTTACATTTCATTGAGACATAATTTCTTTATGTACCAATTCACTTTAATTTTGTTATACACTCCATTTTTCATGTTACATCATGAATCCCATTATTATAATGATATTTTTAATTTCATTTAATGTCATACCTTTTTTGATATTATGATTCAAATGATTAAAAGTTGTATGGGACAATTTGGAATGTTAAAGATTATTCCCTCGTGAATGTTCATAATAATTATCTATGAAATCTCACTTCCTTTTGTAATTGTTATGTTTTCCATAAAACAATAACATTATTGTAATAATTTTTATTTGTAAATTACTTTGAATATTCATATTCTCACACAATGGATATTTTTGTTGTCTAAACCCTATATCATTTATCTTATGGTGTTCACATTGACTATTTTTTGATTAATTGAGAATTATTGATAAATATGTATCTTCTACTCATTACAAATGAAATTTTATAATTAAATTTTCCTATTCATTATATGAGGAATTTTTATAAAATGTAATACATGGGATGGGGACCATTTAGGTAAATTCATATGGGTTGGGGACCAGTTAATGCACGCCCCTCAATGAATCAGAAGTATCATCAAATGAGTTAGTTGGACAAATATTTTAAACTATCATTTGATGGTAATGGTATCATGTTTCTATGAAATAAGAAATATGATAATTGATAATTTACACAATTGAGAATTCAATTATTATTTATCCATGAAATTTTTCCTTGACATATCTATGGATGCATTTTATTTTTAGTTCATTAATTTAATGACAAATGTTTTCAGTTCCATAACATTTTAAATTAATATTTTCTTAAAATGTTATTCTTATGGCTTGTATTGTTAGTTATTTACATTTACATGTTAATTTTTTCATATTGATTCATTATTACTTCTCTTTTACTTACCCAAACTAAGTATTTGAAATTGATCTTATTACGTTTCCTTTCCCTAGGTTTAGAATAAGAACAAATTGAATAAGCATTTGAGAATTCGGTATATTTTATTTTTATATAATTTTTTTGTATTTCCTATTTTAAAATGTATTATGGTTATTATTTAGTTAATATGGATTTCCAAGACTATACAATAGATTTTTCATTCAAGATTGGGTTCCTTTTAACCATTCCCATGAAATAAAATTGTGCACCGACTCCAGACTTATAGGGTCGTAGTGTTATCATAATAAGTGATTTAAAGTATATATCTAGAGTATTCATGAAATATTTATATTTGTTAAATGATTATACAACATTTAATACCATACCGTTTCATTCACTAAAAATGATAACGTTGTCTGTGCGTATGTGTGGACCACCACCACAATAAAGAGAAGTTATTTGTTTTTAATCACCATATCACATGGATGATATATATATATATATATTTAAATAAATAATTTTGAAATCCTGGTATTATGATTATATTATAATGATTATATAATACATAAATTCTGTCTATATTGATCGTTGAAAAATGGAAATGTAACTCGAGTGTACGTATGACCTAACATTTCCATAACTATAAAACATTACATATTTCATGAAAATATTTCCAGATTATTTTTAATATTATTATTGATGTATTAAAATGATATTTATATAATTACTACTATATTATAGGTAGAATAATAATGACCAATTTCACTATATTCAACTTTCCAAATTCATTTGGGACATATGAACCAAATAACATCAAACATCTAATGTAACCTAAATTGATTTAGTTCTTGATCTTAACAATGATGAAAAAGAATAATGAAATATAGAAAAAGGTCTTATGTAAATTATTAAAATAATTTTATTATGAATGATGATAGATAATTCACGTGATGGTTAAAAATAAATGTAAGGTATAATGTAATATAAAAACATGTTTACAATGTTTTGAAGATTTAATTTTTAAATTTTTCGGCTCCATGTCCATGTTATTCAAAATGATTCTAGAAAATTAATATTTGTTCTCAATGGTTACAAAAGGTAATTGTTGATCAAATTTTAATTTCTTTACAGTTTTTTCAAATTGGGTTTTTATATATTTTATACAGAACAATTTGATAGAATTGAAAAATGGAAAATTCTTTTTAAACAGAAATGATGATAAATAATTTTCCCACCTCGATAATAGTTATTTTATTTTTGAAGACATCTAGATTCTTTGTTTTGTTTCTTCAATAATATACCATTAATAACCATCTAGGTATATTAATTTTGAAAATGAGGTTTTATTATAAATTAATATTTTGATATATGAATGTGTTCTTCATACTAAATTAAAGGTGATTTTATAGGGTTTTACAATGAAAAAGTAAAAGAATGTTTTTTTATTCAAGATATTGTACTTGAGAATTATATATTTGTAATACTTGTGCCTAATAAAACATAATTTATGGGTTGAAAACCATTATATATCATCCTAAATGGGTAATATCGATATATCTTTAGAAATGGGTGCACCAATATATAACTCTAATGAATTGGTATGGTTATTTATCATAACAATAAATTTGGAGGAGTTATTTCAGGGTTTCTCTTATGGATTTAACTAGGTTCCAGATACAACTTACAATTTTCATGCAAGTAATTCACTATTTTTCTTGATGTTTTTTAATTTTATGCTATATCTTTTTAATGTTTTCTTATATAATAAATTGTGTGCATTTTTTATGTAGAAATTATTTATTTGCTGAATAAAATATTAGGGAAAATTATATATTTCAGGGTATTTCAGCCTTTTCACTAGAATATAAAATTTACTCTTATTATTTATCTTATATAGATTTTGTGTACATGAATAGTTTTTTGAATATCTTTAAAATGTTTTAAGGTTTGTTAAGAGAAAATAAGAAATATTGTTGAACGTATTGAATATTTTTCATGAAACTAAATCATATTTTACCTTATAATTTGTGTTCTATAAAATATATATATTGAGAAAAAGTTTCCACTTTGTAATATATTGTATTTCTATATAAGAGTTATGAATTAATTAAATAAAAATAGAAAATATAATGATAATTAAGAATTAAATAAATTTAATTCATTTACAATGTCACTAAAATTTGTAGTGGTTAAGGCTGACTCCATAAGTTCAATTCATATAAAAATTATATGTGCTTAAATTGATTATATGTGATGTACTCCATTTAATTCTTCCTAAGATAAATATTTAAATAAATAATTTAAATTACAAATTTTATTAGAAAAGGGAAGGTCTAAATGTCTTAGAATTTGATCCATAGAAATGTGTATGAAGATGTCAAGTGTGTATTTCATAAAAAATTAATGAGAAATATTACAAATAAATAATATTTTTTATTTTTAATATTAATTATATAATTATCTATTGTTATAATCATTAAATTTCTTGGAATATAACTGGATAAAATTTTAATATTTTAATGAACCATATTAGGAATTTTTTATTTTCATCACATTTTGTACTCATTTAATTTGTAATATACACTACTGATTTAAGGATCATACAAATAAATGATATGTGATACAGTTTCAATAAACATGATAAATAATATGATTTAAAGACTAAAAATGGTATATGAAGAGAAAATGATAACAATTAATCATTTATTTTCGATGTAACATTTAAACTCTACATATATTAATAAGATAAATGAGGGTTTGAAGGAGAGTTAATCATTACCTATTGGATAATGGTGAAATAAATTTTTTAGACTATATAAAACAATAAATAATAATTTTATAGAACAATGAAACAAGTTAAACAAATGATCTCCTCTTAATATTAATTAAATTTAAATTCTAGAAAAAATAATTTAAAATTCAATAATATTTAATAAATACATATAATTTTAAAATCAATAAAATATTAATGTATATAATAAAATCTAAATCAAGTTTCATTTTATATATCATTAATAAATTATTATACAATGGACTATACATGATTGATCTATACTCCAATGCGAATCAAATCAATATTTTGATCCATTTTTAAAGAATCCAATTATTCATGGTTGTAACATTACTATAATTAAAATAATGAAATAGAATAATAAAAAATAACAAAATAAATATGTTGATGTTGGGTTTGATATTATGTGCAAAAATATTTTATTTATGGTCAGATTAAGGTTATATTGTACATGTTTTTTCAAATCAATCAAAATAATTTACACTATAAATCCATTAAGAAAACATATTTGATCATAAATTCATTTGTTTTTGTTCAAAATTTAATTTAATATTTCATTTATTCATAAGATACATTTCATTTAAAATTCTTAAAATATTGATACAATTAAATTATTTTATATTATTGAAATTTTATGTATGATAAATATTTAATGAAATATTTATATATATTTACATTTCTATCTTGCATTTATACATAGAAATTTAATTATGATATAAAATGTTTCTTTAGTTATAATTAAGAAAAACTCTGGAGATCACAGTAATAATTTTTCTTCAGTGGTGAACCTGTTCTTTGATGTTCAATAAGATCAAACAATTGATCAATTAATAAAAGTTGAAAATATGTTTCTACCATAACCAATGATATAAAATCAATATATACTGAATGTTATATGAAATCTATTAGGAATTAATATGGGTAATTATGAAATTTTCTATGAAATAAAATGAATCATTTCATTATGATTCTAACATTGTTTAGATTTCAATTAAAATATGAACTAATTCTATCATTGAATATGTAATGAATTTTATAAAATTTATGGAAAACATTAATAAATGTTGATGAAGATTGTATTTGTATTTTCCATTCAAAATTAATGGGAAATCTGATAACATGATAACATATTATTAAAATAATTAAAACAATATATAATTAGATTTTTAAAATTCTTCAAATATAATAATATTATTCCACCTCATGGATAATTTATCATCATACATATATAGAGATATGTTACCAATAAAACATTATCGATTCCATGAAGATGAGATATCACTATAAATATATTTATTTATCTACCAAAAAATGAGTTTCCACATTATACAATTATTAACATATTTCATAATGTTCAAAACTATATTCTTCTATCCATAGAAATAACTATGGTTGGAACAATTATAAATATAAAACCATTGAGAATAATTAATATATTAATAAAATTTTATTTGTGAATTAATAATAAAAATATAAAATTTAAAGATGAACCATGGTTTAGTAATCTAAATAAATTAACCAATTTTTATTTTTAGTCTATAAAATAATACATAAATATTATTGTGTTGATGGTTAATTGATATTATAGAATAATAAAATGATTTACGGTTGTATGTATCTGAATAAATACATAAAAAAATCTATATTAAAGATTAATTTTTATTTTAGTTGAATAAAACATGTATAAAAACATTATAATGATAGCATACATAACATTAATTTGAATTAATGTAGTTATATTCAATATAATAACTTTATATAATTTTCAAAAATAAAAAAGGAAATACTTTTAATTAAACCCTTTTATTATGATATATTATATCAAATAAAAATTACTAAATTTTCTAGTTAGAATTAAAAAAACATAATTTTTGAATTCATAATATCAAAATTTACTGTGGTTCATATTTTTTGATGTTTCAAAAAATATTGATTTTTAATTGAATAATTTAAAATATCAATCATTTCAAATACCCCTTTCTTTTCTATAAATTAACTATTTTAAAAGTACCATTATGTTTTTAATATGATTAAGAGTAAAATATATATTATTGAATTATATAAAATATAATTAATATAATTTTAATATTTGTTATATTTAATTTTGGTATAAGTTAGTTTTTGGGTTTAAAAAAATGTTTTTCCAAGAAACATGTTTTAAAGTGCATAATATTTTAATATTTCAATTATTTAAAATATATCCATAGAAAAAACTATTTAAATTAATTTCATATATTATATAATAATAAAATATTATATTATATTCATAAAGTTTTATAAATAGTCATTGATTTTATGTAATATCATTTTTTTTAAAATACCCTCATTGAAAAAAATTTCTTCGTGTCTTCTAGTTTTTGATGTAAATTAAAATTATCCAATTCTGTAAACAGAATTTTTAAAATTGACACCATATTTGGAATCATAATAACTTATGTTCTCTAATATGGCCAAATTAATTATTTTTACTATAATTTATAGTGAAAATAGTGAGAGTTAATTATAGTAGTTTAGGTGAAAATAGGGTTACCAGAGTATTAAAATAAAAAGAAGATGGTTAAAATAAACTATAAACATTCCTAAAATCTATTATATGGAATTATTTCAACTATATCATGTATAAATATTGAGTATGATCCATTTTTTACCCTTTTGGAATGTGAAAAATGTGGTTATGACTTTTTTTCATTATTACAAGTGTTCCACTCACCTCAATTATAAATGTCCACCCCTCTCCATTCCTCTTCACACATTGAAATATATTTGTATCATAAAATCCCAAATGAAATAACATCATAAAATCCCTCCACACAATCTATATCACTTATTTTTATCATATATACAACATCAGAAGGATTTTGGTGATTTCCAAAGGAGGTTGTCTAAAGAAGACAAAGATAAAGAATGAACTTGGAAAACAAAAATAGAGGTATGTGACCTAAAGTAAATTTACTTTCATTGAAATATATTTTTATTTAATCCACCTATATTATTTTCTAAGATTTATATATATCCCCTTTGATATATTATATAATAAATCTCACAAATCATAATATATTATATTTTTTGTTTAATGTTATTCCTTCCCGTGGATTATGATTCAAATTTTTCCAATGTGACAAAGGAATTTTATTTATAAATATTATCTATTAATTTTTTCCTTATAATAAACCTTTTCTTTCTTGTATATGTTTTTAAAATGATTTTATTATGGACATATTAGTTTTAAAGGGGAAAATTTATTATAAATTTGGATGATTAAAAAAGTGAATCATTGTCTGGGATGGGTGAATTTTTTTAAAAATAATAAAAGGAACATTCTATATTAATGAATATGGTGAAAATGATAAATTTTCATCTATAACAAATATTTGAAGATATTATTACATTAAAATATTTAAATGTTTTTTCAAATAGAAAACCCCAGTCTGGTTTTATGGTTATATTTGGATTGGAATTATTTTTAAGGAAAAGGGTCTTCGCTATTAAAATGGGATTTCAAAATAGATGGGTGTTTTTATATTCATATTTTCTTTTTATATGAGTTTAAAATTGTTTTTAAAATGTTTTATGATTTTTTAATACAATAATAAAATGTTTTATTCATGATATGGTACATGAGGATTATATTGGAAACAGGTGCACCGAGATAGCCCTAGGTGAGCCAAATATAGATTACAAGATGGGTTTTCTTAGATAAGTCTCAAATGCATTGAGTATTATTCCCTCTCTTAAAAGGATTGAAGGAGGAAGTTAACAATGGTTTTCTACATTTAATTTTATTGTGCTCCAGTTAGATTTTCAAAAATTTTAAAATGGGTTATGAATGTGAAGCTCTATGTTTCTAAAAGAGTTTTGATTTCATTTTAATGTGTTTTAATTATTTTCATTGACGATTTTTATTCGTTTTTTATGTGAAAATGAATAATTTCATTCAATCAATATAAATTAAGATAAATGTAAAAAAATCTTTGGTTATTCATGTTTTCTTTAAACAAATAAACATTATTTGTTTTATGTCAACTACTATGGTTTTTGAGCTCATTTGTGTTTTAATGTGTTCTTCATAGGCTTCGTGGATAATTAATGGAATAGATTAATTCATGTTTATTAGTGCCAATATTTCCTATGAAATAAAATCATTATTTATTTAAAATGTTCTTTATCATTGGAAGAAAGAAACTAATAAAATTTTCCCCCTTTGTACATTATATGGTTTATAATGTACGAGTTTTGACATGATTCACTGAAAATATAATCCTAAAAATATTATGAAATATAAAGGAATGAATTCATGACCTAAAAATAAATATTATTTAATGTTTAAGATTATGCCCTTATTATTGGTATCATAGTTCAGTTTAGATAAATTTAGATTTTGGGGTAATGGTAATAGAATACACTTAACTGATTTCAATTTATGTTAATATTGAAACAATATATAATTTAATGATTACAATATTGAATCTTTGAGAAAATGTATGTTCCAAATGGTTTTCCATAATGTAAATAGTGTATCTATATTGAGATTAAAATGAGAGGAAAATATCAATCCAAATAAGAATCTTGATATGTTTGTAATAAAATCACAACTATTTATTATAGTTATGAATTAGTTGTCAAAGGATATTAATCATGGTGGTATCAATGGTATAGTGGATCCCAAACAACTATGAAGATATATATATATATTGTGGATCATTTCATGAGTAAATGACCCCCATAATTCAGTGTATCATTTGACCCAAGGTAGAAAAGGATGGATCAATGTTGTGGATATGGTATTTGAAGTGACGTGATGTTTCGAAAAGAAAAAGGTAACTCTCATAATTTATCATTTTGAAGGAAAATATAATCATTGGTGGTCATTAGTAAATAATACCAGAGGGAAATGTGATATATATTCCCTAAAGTGGAATACATTTAATGGTATATTCATTGAAAAATATTTCCCAGAAGTAGTTTGAATATTGATATGAAAAAATTTCCTAGAATTGAAAAACAATGATGATTATTTATATATGCATATATAAAAAAATCAATACTATATAGGTATATGAAATATTTTAATCATCAAATAGATTTAAAAATAAATATAATATAACTAATGAAGAAAATAATTTACAGAAGATCTTAAGCCACATGATAATTTAATATATAGGAGAAAGTGGTTTGTTTACTATGAAAATTGAGAAAGATTTTGGAAAAAAATACCTTCGTTGAGATGGAAAAATATAATTTCCTGGCTGTATAAAACATATAAGAAAATAAATTATTAGTCTAATTTTAATCCCATTAATTGATCCATGTGTAGTAAATGAAATTTCTAGGAATTTTTGGAAGGATCCGCAAAGTGCTTCCGGTGTAGAAATTTTTTCACATGGCTCATGACGATAAAAAAAGTGTAATTAACAACAATGAATGGGGTAAACGTCTGTCATCCAAAAATCCGTTTCTTTAGATTAAATGATTATTTTATATATTATAATTCATGTATATTTTTATTCCTTCATGGTGAAAGGTATCATTATTAGAAACAAAAGGGTGTAGGAAAATCATTTTGTACATCCTCGGTTGTGGTTAGGCCATGAATTTATGGGCTCATAGGTATGTTACCAGTTTATTTGAATTATACCAATACCATTTTTTACTTGATATCATTAAATACATTTATTTCATATATGTTTTAATTAATTTTGTGAAGATAAAATTATTATATTAATATATAACATGTAGTGAACCTCCATGTGGAAATATAAATGTTTCCAATATTTATAGTATTATTATTATTGATATTAGTAGGACGGACCTTCTGGAAATCCTTGTTTAACTGTAAATAATAATATTGGATATAATTTTTTGTATGAATTTTCTTTTATATTTTCATGATGGGAAATATTGTAGATATTTGAATGTTAAGTTGAAAGGATTCATTCCATTGACAACATAACATGGTGTTGAGAAAATGATTATTGATGGAGTTGAATGATACACTTCACATATTATAAGAAATAAATGAACTATTCAAATTAGTGATGTTTTTATAGTTAATGAATTCATGGATGTATTCTAGATAATTTCCTAATGTTATTACTGATTGGGGGGTTTTGTTTAATATTGACATATTTATTGATACTAATCTGATTTCAAAACCTAGTTATCGAATGGTTCAGGTATAAATTTTAGATTTCAACATTAATTAGGTGGTGTTTTTAGGTAAAATTAATTCAACATTGAACATTACTATGGGATGATACATAATTTTTACAATAAATATAAAGTCTATTTAATGGTCAATTTCATTGATTATCGATCCTTGAATAACATCACTATTAAGGAAAAATATCCTTTTCATTATAATAATGATTTATTTGATCAAATTATAATATATAAGTATTTTAGAGAGGTTAATATATGGTCTATGTATCATTAGCTAAATTTTAAATAGAATGATATTCCAATTATTTTATTTCGAAACAAGATATGGGTACTATTAGTTTTTAGTTATGTCATCTACATTTTTTAATGAACCAAATGTATTTATGGGCCTTATGAATTGGGGTTTCAATGAGTTCATAGATATGTTTGAGGTTATATTCATTTTCGGAATTTTTTTTATTTTAAAAGATCGGGGTAAATGAAAACCATCTAATGATTTTTTGTAATCATTAAAATAAATTAAATTTTAATGAAAATCTTGTTTGTGTGAATTTTGGATGAATTTTCTTTATGGACATTATGTTTCTATGGTATGAATTATTACTTCCCCAGATAATACTAATGTTGATGAAGAATGTACAATACCCAAAACATTTAAATAGATTCATAGTTTTCTTCAATTACTAGGTCAATATAGATAATTTTTTTTAAAACATTTCTTGATTGTATTTCCCACTGATAAAGATAACTCAAAGAAGAATAAAATTCTTCTAGAAAAAAAATATGATGATTGTTGAATGGAACTATAAATATGTTTAGTGAATGCACTAATGTTTACCTATACATCATAAAATAATTAATTATTAATTTATAATTATTATTCATTGATGTGACATGGTTGTTTCTTGAAACAAAAATATATTTTTATTTCTTATACTTGACTTGAGTGAAAACATTACGAGTTAAATTTACCTTCAAATGATTTAGAATTAACTGTTGAGTTTTTATTTAAAAATTATGTGGATTTAATATTCTTATTTATAGATTAACTCTAAATGAATTAAAAATGAGACATAAAAGTTGATTGTAACACATAATATATTAGGATTTCGTGATTCATTACCATCATGGAATAGAAATCAAAGTGGATAATAATTTTATCTGAAGAAATAATGAAACATTAATCGTGATATATTTAGGACATAAACATTTGTTTAATTATTTTTTGAATTTTGTCCTATAAGTTGCAGATGAAGGGAGATTCTATGTTTTATTTCATGTATCATGAAATTGACATTGTTAGAGATAATTATGAATTCTTTTAAAGAGGATCATGCTTTCCATGAAAAGGTAAAATCAATTAAGAAAGGTATGTTTAATGATTTTAATATTAATTAAGATGGTGTTATCAGGTATACGAGAACAATATTATTTAATTACAACTCATAAATGAAGAACTAATTGTATTTTGAATCTCATAGTTCTCCATTTTATATTTATCAAAAAAGTACTAAGATGTACCCATAGAATCAAATGGATTATTTGAGGGATTTAATGAAATGGGATATTAAAAAATTTATCATGAAGTGTTTAAATTTCCATCATGTTAAAGTAAAATGAAATTTACTAAAGGTAATGCATTATGATTTTCTAGTTCATGTGTGTTATTTGTAAAATATTAATTTGTAATTCCTGATGGTATTACAAAAAACTTATCAAACTATCAATACTATTTGGGTTCATGTTGAACATTTAAATAAAGCTATGTGTTTCTTTCCCATTAAATTTTATATATGTTTATATTTTATTTCTATACTATATCCAATGAAGATAATTATGTCAAATGGATTTCCTCTCTCCATTATATCATATTGAGATCCCAGGTTCACATCTCATTTTTTTAAATTAGAATAGAAATATTTGGTACTAAATTAAATTTCATTTAGGATTTTAATCCTCGAACACCTGGTCAGTCTGAGTGGATGATTAAAAACCTGGAATATATACTTCATTATTGTTAATTTTTTTGTAATATAATTTATGATTAACATATTTCATTTTTTTAATATTATTATAATAATATTTTTATTCTTGTATATAGATAAATCATTTTGAGTCAGTAAATATAGACTGATGTCAAACAAAAAAATCAGTATGAAGTTAGATAAATGATGTTGATTGGGATGGTTTTATTATAGTAATGTGTTGATAAAATGTTTTATATTTAGTAACATATAATGATCGATCACAGTAGGTAGATAAGTTATTCATATATCTAAAGGAAATAACATTCTTTTGAGGTATCTTATTATGTCTTTTTAATGTTTCTCTGAAGAAAATTGTTATTCATTTTTTTAAAAACATATGGATATGTCTATTGTTAATTGAATTTCATTAAGTCCAATAGAGTGATGGATTCATTTCATAACAAGGGGACCCCTTAAGTTTATCATGGGTACAAAGAATTTTGATATCTTGATGTTATGAAAATATTTTTCAAAGTCAACTCATTTTTTGATCACTAATGTTGTTATTTTATAATTGAAACATTATTTTAAGGAAGATAATTTTATATTCTATACCATAGAGAGAATTGTTTTTGGAAATTTATTATTTACCAGGTTAACGTTTTATGAAAATATTATATGGCTGAAGAGGTAATATAGGAAGGTAAAAATTATATGATGGAAATATATCATCACATGTTTTCTAAGTGACTAAAATTTGGAGGATAAAATTTATCAATGGGATGATCAATTTAAGATCCTATTTGATGATATAAAGATTTACATTCAGGTATATTAATATTGTAATATTCATTATAAAAATATTAGATAATATTTTTAAATAAAAAAGAAATATATTTTAAAAAAATTTATTATAAGTCATTATTGAAATGGTTAATTAATAATTTTTTGAATTGGAATTGTAAAAAAATAAATATAAATTTGGAAATCAGAATAGAATTATTTATATAAGTTCATTTTTTTATTTTTTTAAAAAATATTGGTTTTTCTATTAATGGTAAAACGTAATATTATTATTATAAAAAATTAAATTCTTTTCAATAAATTATGAAATTTAAAAGTACCATTATTAATTGATTATAATTTTAGTATCATATGTTATTAATATTTATTTTATCCAAAAAATTAATTTTTAGTCAAATTTAAATTTTATTTTAGTATATGTCTTTTGGGTTTAAAAATGTTTTTTTTTTCTACAAAGTCTTGTAACATGAATAATACATACCCATTTTAATTATATAACATAGTACCTCATGAGGAATTTTATAAATGAAATTTTATGATAATATATACTTAAATATTAATTTATATTCATAAATTTAATTTTAATAAGTTTTATAGTTAATATATTTTTTTTTTCTCAAAAATTAATGCCCTTGAAACCTGACTTTTTTACCTTTTCTGTGAGTATGGTATCAAATTAAAATCATAAATATATTTGAATTAAATATAGTAAAATAATTTTTATATTTGGAATTAGAATGATCCATATTTTCTAATATGTTTAACATTATTTATTTCCATAATGAATTATGAAAACATTAATAATTATTTGTTGTAGTTATGGTAAAAACCAATTTACCAAGGGTTAAATAAAAAATATAACTATTAAGATAAAAGTAAAACATGTATAAAATATATTTTATTTTCATAATTAGACAATAAACCATATAATTCACAAGGATTCCCAAATTTTTAATCTTTTTTAATGTGAAAAATGTGGATACACCTTTTTCTTTTCAAACATTACAGGTGTTCTACTCACCTCAGTAATGAAAGTCAACCCCCTCTCTTTTATTCTTCATGCCTTCAAAGCCATTTTTCTTATCCAATACACACCCAAATAAATTCCCAACACCCATACCCATTAAATATATCACTTTTATTATCCAAAATGCATCTTATTACGATATTTAGTACTTACCTAAGGAGGTTGTCTTAGGAAGAGATTGATAAAAATAAACATGAATAATCAAATTCAAGTTAATGGAATGCATCTACATTTTAATCCATTGATGAATATTTTGAAGTTACGATACTATATTCTTTCAAGTGGGGTATATAAAGAACCTATTACTATATTTATCATGAATTTTAATATTCTCATGTATTTTAAGGAAAGGGTAATTTAATATCCAAATGTGATTTGAATATTTTTTTAATTCTTTTTTCAAATGTTTTATGATGAAAAATGAAAATAATATATATTTGTATTCCTGATATGTTAATTGAGAATTATATGAGAAACGGGTCATCTGATATATCACTGCGTGAGATCGATATAACTTTTAAAATGGATGAACCAAAATGGAAGTCAAATTAATTAAGTATTGTTCCTTTCCATATTATGGATGAATGATGGAGTTACCAAATGTAATATCCTATACATTTAATTAGGCACTATTTACTTATTCCATAGGCTAAAATGGGTTATAAATGAGATAATCTATGTTTCCAAATTGGGTTTGGTTTTATTTGTATGTGTTTTAATAATTATATTTGAGGAAAAGGTGTTTTTCATTTGAAAAAAAATTATTTATATTTCTCGAGAAACAATGAGAAAAAATTAATGCATTTCGTGGGATTTCATGTTTTTCATGAGATTCAACCCAATTTTAAAATGTTTCCATATCGTTTAAGGATGGGTATGGGAAAGGAAGAAGTCATGTACAATGTAATTATGATTTTATAAGAAAATAATTCATAATTTTTTATAAACATTTATATTATAGAAAAAACTAATACTAAAAAAAATGACAACATTAAAATTTATGGTTTTTTTATGTTTGATATGTGACATTGTTATATAAATATATAATCATTAAAATATCTTCAAATATAATTTATTTAGTTATTAAATTAAAAATCTTAATAATGAAATGATTATGGTAACTCCCCTCTACAAATACATTAGTGTATATAAATAATATTATCCACGAAACTAAATCCATTTTCAAATTCCAAAAATAATAGTTAAAAATTTTATTGATCTATATTAGAAATATATTTTTTATACCTATGGGATCACATGAATGTAAAAATCCATTATCAACACAATTACAAAGTCTTATAGGTATTTATGGAATAAATAATGACATTGAGAAAAAATTGATTATATTAATAATTTAGAAATTATTTTTGATAAAAATACTAATTAGGTTTCCCAATGTATGTTATGTTTCATTCATAAATACGTAATATCAGAGATTATAATGTTAAAATTCTAATTTAATATTATATATAACAACCTTTCAGAACAAGTAAAATTAATCTTAGAGAAAATATAATAATTTTTTTCATAAGAAAAGGTTGTCATAGATGGTAAAATTAATTATGAATTAAGACGCGAAGTCATGCCCAACATAACAATCATGTGTTTCAAAAAAATTGATAAAATTTCAGAATGATCCAAATAGTTATGATAAGAAATTTGTGGTGTTACAACACCTATATTTATATATAATTAAAAATGTGTACTTTTTCAATTTCAATGTCCCTAAAAGAAAGATCTATGGAGGGTTTTGTTGAAATATTCCCAATCTCTTTAAAACAATGTATACTTATATCTTTTATAGATACATTTTTTAATGAATTGGTATTATGAAATCCATTAAATAGATATTTTTTTAATGATAATATGGTATTATATTTAATAATTTCACTAAGAGATAAATTTTGAATGTGTAATAGTATAAGACGGCACAAAATTTCAAATAATTTATCATCATTTTAGGATTTATTTATTTTCTATCCACTTAACCAAACAATTTAATAATTATTCCACCTTTAACATAGAAAATAGAATTAATATAACAAAACATATAACCATGGTACTACATGTGGTTTAAATTTTCAATTACATTAAACGGTTTTTATAACCCGTCATTCAAATCACTTTAAGGATAATAACCACTATGTACTAATGGTAATACCTGGATGTGGTAGTGTAAGAGGATGTACACATATCCATATTTAATAGATTAATGTTTCAATGAAATTTTTTGGATAAATAAATTAAACAGAAGGATTATTTAATAATAGAGATAACAGGTAATGATATTTTCAAAAAAAAATTTATTTTATTAATTACACCATATCGGTATATTTAAAAAATATTTATATATATTAAAATGAAATTTAGTACTAAATAATGAGAAAACCATTTTAGTTTCACATGGTGGAGGATATAAAACAAAAAAGGGAGAGTCACTTTCTCATTAATTTTGATTATCCTTAAATAATAATACATTTCAAATAAATTAATTTTAATATTAATTTTATTACCATTAATATAAATAGCAGATACAACATTTATTCTAAATGGGGTGTATACAGTTTTTTTGAACACTGTTGATAAATTACATCTTTTTAATTGAGGACGTGTTTTTTCAAATGATTCCCAAAATGAAATATTTTAACTACCATATTAAAAAAATGTAAAAATAATAATATTATTAATTATATTATTATTAATTGAATTTGTACATCTTATAAACAAATTTATAATTTTCTATGTTTATTTTCATATAAAAATAAAAAAAATTAATAATCAATATTAAACATACATTTTATGATATAGTAACATGAAATAATTTTATAATTTTGTTAGTTGATTTTGGAATTTTTACTGGAAATTTAATAACATATATTTTTAAATAATTAAATAAAAATTTGAATAAAAATTAAATGAAGAAAATGTGTGTTTAATATAAATATGCATTATATACCTCTTTATTCCATGGTAATAAAAACATAAAGGGTGGTTAATTATGGGTATAATGTGTAATTAATTTTCCATAATATTCCACATAATTAAACTAGATTTTCACATAACCCTTTAACATACCCATGTTTCTAGGTTTTTTTGACTAGAACAAATGGTTAATATTAAAATCTGGGGAATGATTTACCCTCTTGTAGATTTTTCCTAGGTTATTAAAAAAATTACTAGAAACGTAGTATTGAACCTTCATTGATCAAGAATCCTCTAAACCATAAAACATATATGAAAATAGAAAGGAAAAAACTGTTAATACTTGACAACTTTTCTATAATCTATATGTATGATATATAATTTTTAGAGAAAAAATGTATAAAAGAAAAAAGAAAAATATACTCAATATAAAAGAATATTTCCAAAGTAGTGATGTGATAGAATAACATCCCCCTAATATAGAATACACCTTATCTATGAAATAGTGAATTGCACTATTTTCTTCTGGTACCAGATTTGAAAAATGAAAATATAAAGTAATATCTTTATCAATTCTTATAAAAATAATTCCATATGTGAAACTACAGACACACCGAGTTTTACTTGAAATTTTTTAGTTAGAAAAATCAATGTCCACTACCAAATGATATATACTCCAACAATTTTGAATGATTATATATATATATATATATATATATATCTTTGTGTGTCTATGAAATTATTATATCTAATAATTTTTCAACCTAAGATATATAAAAAATATAGAATGGAATGTCACAGAAATAATAAAAAAATATGATAATAATGAATACATGTCATATAACTAGAATAATTTATACCCATATAAATAATATCATATAATCTATGTTTTTTGGTATCTGAAATTGAAAAAAAAATCACATGTCATAAGAATATTTGTATCGGAGATGCTTGAAACAAATCTACTTCCATAGGTACATCCATATATCATATACCATGGTATATATTTAGATCATATATTGTGGTATATCAATATAATAGAAGGATAAAATTATTTCACATATAAAATGTACGCACGCACACACACACACACAGATATATATATATATATATATATATATATATATATATATATATATATATCTGTGTGTGTGTGAGTGTGTGTTCATCATATCCACAAAAATAGAAACCCCAATAAAAATTTATAATAATACAATTAATATAAGAATATAAGGTATTTTTTCACCCCTATATATATTGATAATAATGATATATAGATTAAAAATATTAAATAATTTTATAAAAATAAATAAAACTATTGTAGAACAAATATCAATAACAACATGATATCTCTCAAAGAATACTGTCTAAAATACATCTATATTGGATAGAAAGATAAATAAAATTATCAAATATAGATTTATTAAAAATAAAGAGAATAATAATTATTTTAAAAGATAACATCTTAATAGAAATAATATTATTCATAGAAATATACTGTATTTATCCCCTAAAAACTAACTATACAATTTCAAAAACATCAATGTAATAATTTATTAATAAATTTTGTTTCTGAAATACTTTTTTACCACCATGTCTATACCAATGTAACACTAATATAAATCCCAAATGAAATCATTTTTTGGAAATCAAAATTAATCGTAATGAATATATTATCTGACCCATTAATGAAGATTCTTGTAATCCTATTTTATTCAAAAAAATATTTTAGCACCCACTACCAAGAATATATAAATAAACAAGACTTGTGCATTTAAATAACTCAATAATCCATTCATAAATATAACCATGCTAATCACTACTAATAAATAATTCTGGAGCTAAAGACTTATAGCCAAATACCTAAATTTCTGTTTCAATAAATGGTATATTTCCACGATCGAAATAATACCATGACTAAATTAATTATGGGAGAAAACTTATTTATATAATAATATTGTATGATATCTAATGAATTAATCAAAACAGTGTTTATCATTATACCATATATATTTCCATTATAGGACTTCCACTATATACAATTTACATTATAGATATTGATAGAGTCAACTTACATTAATGGTATTAATGTAATGTGGAAATAGAATGGGTTAAATTTTAACATGAAAACCACATTCTCATACACATATTTATGTCACAACCATACTTTTTTTAGTTATCCCTGATTTTTCAAAGTTTTTCCATAATATAGATTATTTAAAAACATCTATTTATGAATTAAATTATACAAATCCCTACCATTCATCAATAATTTCATTATAAATATAAATAAGTCATGTTATCCTCGTTGAACCACTCATCATCAATCAAACGATCCATTAAAAAAGTAATATATTTTTAATCTTTTAATATAATCAATGATTCATTTATATTTTATATGATTCTTCACCTATACTATCAGGAGTAGAATTTTAATTTATAATTAAATGTACATAAATATTATTGGAACATTAGTTAAAAAAATAATTTTTTTATTCCAATAATCCCCCATATCTTTTTAAAATGATCAAATTTATGAAACTATTCTGTCTTTTATTTATCCCAAAGTGATGCGTCTCATTTTCATGTCTTATTTTCAAATGAACATGAATTCATTTATAAATGATCATGAAATTTACATCAAATTTATTTTAAATATGAAATCCAAATATCATGTTCATATAGAAAATAAATTCTAAAAAAAATTAATCTTACTAATGATAAATCTCATGTGAATTATTTGAATTTTTTTCTTATAACTCACTATCATAACGATACGATTAGAACAAACTAGAAAAATAAAATAAACTTATTAATGAAGAGTCCTCCCTCAAATTAAAGTATACCAATACTTATTGAATATCTTCATATATAATAAAATTTAGTTAATTTTCATCTCATATTTTAAATTATTATATTTTAATCTCAATTCAACTATAGAAATGATATTCTATCATGAAAAATTTGAAAACAACACCAACCATCAAATTATTGTTAATTAATAATGTTCTTAACAGTTATAATATCATTGAGAATATAATATTAAGTTGAATTTTTTTTTATTAACTATTAGTGTGTGACATTGATAAATTAGATATTACATATAGAGAAATATATACATAATTACTCATTACAATAGATTAATTCTTAAAATGTCACAAGCCACATTAAATTTCATTATAATTCAGTATATATTATTATACATATTTTTTCATATATGAATGTAGGCTTCAGTAATTAATATATTTAATATATTTGAATGAAATTTTATTTGAGGTACTATTAGTTATATACCTATTGATATTAAACTATTATTATTTTGGTTTTTTCATTAGAAAAATTACATTAATCGGTATAATTCAAGGAGGACATTAATTATAATTTTATTGTTTATTAATTATTACCTTTTAGGATTTTAATTAATGATCTAATTATTTTAATAAAAATATTTTTAACAATATTAAAATAGATATAAGATGGTTTTTTATTACTGATCATATTATTAATGGGTTTCATAATGATGTTATATACTTTTATTTTGTATTCAATATAATTTTTTATATTTTTATATTTTGATTCCTAGGATTTTATGTTTTTAGTAAATTCATGGTATAATTTCGATGACATGATTTACTATATTATGAAAAATATTCTCTAAATAAACCATTAGAAATGGTATAATATTTGATAATAATTTCTCATAAATAATGAAATTTAATCACCTAAAATTATTTTTATGGATAATTTAGTTCGTGATTAGTTTCTATATTTTTCACAATTGAAATTTTTCCCATTAACTGATGTAATAAAATATTATAAAAAATTTATTCAAATATTGATCAGAATGGTTATTTTAACCATGATTGAGATGTGATAGAAATTTCATGTACCTTGTATAATAAGTATATAAAAAATTGATATGAGAAACTTTTATACTATATTGTGTAGTGGGATAAATTTAAATATATATTAATATGGTGGTTTATGATCTCATAAAATAGTTTATTTACAATCTAACTAATAAAGAAAGAATTCTATAAAATGATAATATGTCATTGTAGTTTATTGATAATTTGTTTGTTACTATGATACATGTGTTCCATAAATAATGATTTATGTTTCTAAAGGAAAATCCAATGTCAAATGTATGAAAATGGTGTGGTAAATTAAAGTGAAAAGATTATAAATATTGAACCCAATCTCATGAACTAATGTATGTGATACATATCTTTATTTATTGGTTCTATGACTTAAAAAAGCTTATTCCATAACATATTACACATATATTATATGGTATAAAGACAAATAAATATTGGGATAATGATGATATAGTGATTCATAGTGAAGTGTTAGCTTGAAAAAAAAAATTTGATGAGAAACATTCTTATTATGCAGATTGACCATTAAATAAATTATTGGCAGGATCATGTGATATATTTAACCAATTTCACCAAATAGATACATCACATTGTACATATGATATGTTCATACACAAATATAATTTCCTAATATAGATGTGGAAGAAGAATCCATTTACTATAATTATAATTTTTGTATATGGACACACTATTCCTATAAATAATACTAATATATACTTTAAACCATTAATAAATGAGTTTAATGAGTTTTTTATTGTCGGTGAACTAAATTATGACTCAAAAAATATGTATTTGTTTTTTAAAGTTAACTATAATGAAAATAAATGATTTCTATACTTATGGAAAGATTTTTTATATTAATAAATAGATATTAATTTATATGATTTTTATGAAAAATATTTATTTCATTAAGAATAATATTTTAGAACATTATATAGAATAGGTAAAAAGTGATTTTAGTGATGGATCATCAATATATGAGAAACTTGAGACACTTTAATAATTTTATAGAGAAATAAAAATAACTATAACATATATTTCGAGATGATATCCTTAAATAGCATACCAAATTGATTTTTTTTTGGAATTGTGTAAAAAAAATATTTAATGGATTAAATTATGTTTTAAAGCCTAGAAAAAAATTATAGAATGAACTATTTATTCTTTATTTTTTATTATTAGACATTAAATTTGTTGCAATATTTCTTGGATGTAATGTATATTGTGAAAATAATTTGTGAAATGTAAATAGATTTTATTAAAATTTAATGTAAAAAATATTATTCATTGATACATCATTACATAATAGATTGTGGGTTAAAAATCCTAAATCAAAAAAAGAAATGTGTTCTGAATAAGTTGAATGTTAAGTATGCCTATTTTTTAGTTAAAAATATCAAAAATATAATTTTACAAATTGTTATAAACACTACATGATTCTAATTCATAATTAATTCACATTTTAAACCGATTGAATACACGATAAGAATAAATAAAACAACAAAAACCCAAAACTATCAATTTTTTCTCCATGATTTTATTCAAATTTTGTTTCAATTATTTTACGATTATAGAGAATTGTGTTCTAAAAGGTGATATGTAGTGTAGTTAGGAAATTACTGAATGATGTATAGTATATGCATTGTGACATGGAAATTTTTTTTCCTAATTTTGTTTTTAAAAATTTATTCCACACATAACATTGAAACACTCTATAGAGGTTCTTTTTTGGTGTCTCATTTTACATTTTTTTATTTATCCTATTGAATTAGAAATATATATGTAATAAAATTTTATGTTAGGAATAAGAATCAACCTAAAAGAAACCTTATGAATAATTTTTTGCATAAGAAATAATTTATTGTTTTTGAAAAAAGTGTGAAAAGACATTATGATATCTAATTAACCAATGAGATTTCAAGACGAAAAATGTGAAATAATTCATCTTAAATTTACATCACTTCCCTAAATAGCGGGAAAATTTATATCATATTAATTTTTATATTTTTTTTATAACAATATCTCATTGTACATTACTGATCAACTATGTTGTGTTTGGTGATAACATCAAGTATGTAAATATAAAAAAATTATCTTCTATCATAAAATATTTTTTATAGATCTTCATGCCATGATATTTCAATATTTATAAAGAACATATAAAAATTATAAAAGTATCCCATTGGATATTTTATATTAAAAGTAAGGATAAATTTAACTATAATATGTTTATGGCATATTTTAGTAAAAAAATTATCGTGTAATAATATACGAGACTTATGTTTTGGTTATTATTTAATATCTTGTGGTGATATATTTCAGGGTGAAAATATAATATTTTATGATGTAATTACTATGATTAGAAAATTGATTTTTATAAATATATTGTAAATTAATTTTTAAGTAATGATCTTAATTGAATATTTATTTGTTATAAATTTTTATTATCAAACATGGTGACACAACATGATGTTTTTATTTGATGAACAATAATATATTATTATTTTAGTGATGCAGATAGATAACCACGGAAAAAGGTATTCTATATTTTGTTTGTTTGTGTTTAAATTTGTTATATTTCTAATTGGGAATTTTTAACATTTTTTACTCGAATATTAAAATTGGGTTATAAAAAATATCAAAAAAATTATTTGCAGTTGACATGTTAAAACACCCCGAGTTATTATGGACATTTTTTTCCAATAAATTAAATTTTCTCTTTCTTTCAATGCATTAATTAAAACATTCTATTCATATGACAGAAACTTAGCCTAAGTTACACACAACACCATTGTTTCTATGAACCATCATTTTATTTTTATATTTATTTCAATGATATATTTATAACATTTTAATTAAAAATAGTAATATGGATAGTAATAAATAATTTTTTGATATTTTTTTATAACAGGCTTATATAAATAAAACATATTTATAATGAAATACATTATTTTTGTGAGAAAATTAATTTTAGACACATTTATAAATTTAATTTGATAATATAAAATTCATTTTTGGATTTATTATATTGAAATTATTTTTGGATCAAATTTTTGGATTTTTTGGAGAAACTTCATTTTTCGATGACTATTAAAAATACAATATTTTAATTCAAAAAATATTTTTTATCTAATTTATTTATAAGGATAAATATATGTAATTGTTTTAAAAAAAATATTTAAATAATAATTTTATCTGTTAATCAAATCCATGTCATTGAAATCAATTTCACCTTCAAATTGGGTAGAAAAATTTAGAAATCTTTTGGATGTTATTACGTTAAAAACCTGCATTATTGTCACGTCAGTGGGAAAAGTTTCAAATAACATATGCCAATTATATGATTATAATTTCTAAAAATTGATTCCACATTTGGAATAAAAATAATTTATAACTTTTAATATATTCAACAAAGTATTTTACCAATAATATTATTGAAATTTATTGAAATTTATTACAACGATTAAGGTTAAATTTAGCTTAATTAGGATCTAAACCATAACATTAAGGCCCAATATGACCTATAAACTTGTTCAAAACAAATTTTAATGTAATTATTGTTTTATTACCATTAAATTAAGTAGATTTGTTGGATTGGTATGAATTTTATAGATTAAAACATGGGTACACCAAACATTTTTTTAAAAATGACAATTGTGTCCTTTCCCTTCCATATAAAAGGACACCTACTCTTACCCTTCCTAAAACCTCTCAAAACACATATTATGTGAAAATATCTACCAAATAAACTTCCAAAAATCACTACCATCCTATTTTAAGACTCCATTTTGGCATAAAGTCTTCTAATGAAGCCATTTTTAAAAACCAAAAGGAGTTACCTGATTTAGAGATAACACCTTCTCTCAAGTTCCTTTAATTTATTTTCCTTCTCCACCATATCCAATCTCATTATTTACTTATATTATTAAAACACCAGTATAATAAATATAAAAGGATTTAGTTATGATAATATATCAACCTAAACTTTTATACACCTCCATCTAATAGGTAATGAATATACTATTTATGTATACGACGATCTACCGCCTCACTAAATGATTGTTGTTCATTTTTCCATTACCAAATTTCATTGTAGACATTAAGATCGAAAATATAATTATATATGTCATATATTTTATTTATTATGCCTTTAGGATTTTTTATTTTTTTTACTACACATATCTTTCTAATTTTCATTTGGTCTAAGTACAACAATTTCGTTTGAGGAATTGTGGACTACCACCCCTTAAAGTGATGTGATTCATTAAAACACTACAAGGAATGTATTAATAAAGGTTTTAGTGATATAACATGATATTATAATAATAATAATAATAATAATAATAATAATAATTTAAATGGAATAATGATATATATATTTATATACAAATATATCTTTTACTTTCTCTTTTTCAATACAATAATAAAAACAGAAACAACGTTCAACCGTATGTAGGACTTACTATCAAAAAAAGGTGTATTCTATTTCATACATAAAAATTATCTAGATTATTGTAATAAAAAAATAAATTATATAAATTATATATATATATATATATATCATATTTTACAATTTATTACCATGATATATGTATATGGACTAATGATATAACAAATTATGACACATGTAGATAACAAAGAAGATATTACTTTAAGTGAGACCTTAACAAAGTATTGTTAACAAGAGGGTAATATAAGGTAATGATAATAATATATATGGTATTAGATTTATTAATATGGTTAATTAAATTATTTATAATAAATATATATTTATTAGACATGTGTTTTGAATGAGTACGACAATAGTCAAGACACAAGGAAAGGGGATTTCATCATCCTTTTTATTTCCATGAGATACATGCATTATTTACCACCCATTACATGTGTATATTGTATATAATTCACATTAATTTATTAATTTTCTCTTCAACATAAATTCATTGGTATTCATATATCCAATTTATGATCTTTATTACATTACTTTTATATTTCAAAAGTCACCAAATCCATAAAATAGTATTTTCTAAACATGACTTCATTGAGAATAATGTTTTTTTATGCATATAAATTATTTTTTTGGTGTATATACTTCCATTTTAAAATTTTTATCATAAATAACCTTATTTTCATGTTAGCTTAATCTTTATGTAATTTCATTTTCTTACATAAAGAGTAAGATCCCATGAATCCAAGTAGTAATAGATTATTGAAACAATCTCATCACCTTTTGAGATTATTATTATTATGCTTATTCAATGAAATATTATAATCCATCACTCAAGAACACTCATATATTTTCTTATCCATTTTTTATTCATGATATCATTATATATTAGTACAATTTTCCACTCTTTGATACTTTAGATTATGTTTTCATGTAAAATATTATAGTCTCTCTCTCTTTGGAGAGAAATCTATTGTATTCATAAACCATGTTTAAAAAAATAAAAAAAATCTTATCAAAAGATATTTGAAAACCATTTTAATGGAAAAATATTTTAAAAAAGTTTTATGGTTATCAATGCTTCAATTATATGTTATAAAATCTAACCCAAAATAAAATGTTTTTACAACAGGTTTTATGTTTCAAAATGTTTCTTCAATGTAGAACGGATATTATCCTCAAGAAATGTTTTTAATGGATCTCCAAAAATTATATCCTATATATGATAACATCCATTTTTGTTACTCATGCCATTATAGGTAAATTATTCAAATTCTAGAATAATAATAGTTCCATTAATGTATTATTTTTATATGGAATGATGTTTATGAGGCCTATTTCTCTTTCACATGTTATTTGATTTTGAATCCAGCATTTTTTCTTGGGTTATAATTACAATGAAATGACTATTAAACATATCTCTTTACACATGTTATTAAATGATTCTAAATATATAGTACACATTTAATTTCATGGATTATGATATGGTTATTTATGATCTTTTTTCACAAGTATATATTATTTCATTATGATATGGTTGAGACATATATATACCACATGTGAATTGAGTAATGATTTATATGTCATGAGAAAAAGGATGGAATGATAAATGAACTCAATTTTATATTACAGTGATAGAAATAAAAATAACATCAGATTAGTAATATATGGATGGAACAAATAGGGATCTATGTTCAGTAATAGTGGGATGGAATAGGGTGTAAACTCAGTTCAGTACAGGACTTATTCCTCTAATATTGTCTCAACAACAATGTCTTGGCTACTATTGAAATCATATTATATTCTAATGTGTTTTCCATAACTCCATGTTTTATTAATATGATATGATTTCATGTATAATGTTATTTATTTCCTTATGATTAATTTCATATGAACCACCATGAATAATTCCATGATTAATGTATATGAACTTTGATATGCAGGGTATAATCTTCTATTTTCATGATCTTGTTCTTAAACTCAGATGCTCAGGATTATACTTAGATATCTTCCTTTTTACCCATACTATGTCTTTGATCCCACCCCTTTTTTGTTTCATCACCTATGTTATGAAAATATGTATTATGTTTGACGTGTCTAAGAGGAGTTATAATCTAGAATAACCTAGTTGGAGATAATATAGCTCACATATGTATTGGTGTTTACCATTCCATGTTTCCAAATGCACTAGACTAGTTTGGTCTTTGGGAATATTTTTGTATAATGTTTTACTTATTCTATAAATGTTATGTAATTTAAATGTATGGAACTAGTGGATCTCTAAATTTTGTATAAGGTAAAAGGTTTAGTTAACCATTAGAAGATAGGATGATAAAACCTTAGTGATTTTCCTAAGGACATGTGCATGGATAAAGAAAAGAAAATGAAAATGCTGAAAATTTTGTTAAAGATAGAGTGAGTGGTTTCTAGCAAATAAATCCATATCTAGATACTAAATGTGGATTTAGATTTGGATAAAATTTTCCTAGGCATAATAAATCCAACATGACATTCCATGGTTGAATGTGGTTAATTTGGTACATGACAATTGGCATTGATACACCCCTTGTTTTACACTCATAGGGGATACTATTTAAAAATTAAAAAACTCTTATTGGAAAATTATGATGAAGTTAAATAAATGATGGCTATAAATAACCTAGCATAAACCTAATGGGTCATATATTCATAAAGGTGTCATAATTTAGACATCCAATAAGTGAATTTTCATGAATATGTGGTTCCTCAATATGATAAATTCTTATTACTCAATTATTTTAATTTTAGTCTATGGATATAACCTAAAGGAACTATGTTAATGGTTATTTCAATGGAAAATGAAATGATTTTACTCATGATAAAATGAATGCTATTGGAGATGGAATGAAAAACCTCACTACTATGATCATGATACTTTCTAAAGATATAATTCGTAGTGGACTTCCAATAGAGAAAAGGGGGGAGAAGCATTCTTTTAAGTCTTTAGTGAGGAAACATCCAACTTCATCCATAGGCTCTTAAGATCTAATTTTTTATAAGAAATGTATCAATTCTACTGAAATTTTATTCTATATTCTTCAGTGTTCAGAGAATGAGAATGTTATTCTGGTTGTTTATCCTTTAGAAGGTGAAGTGGACTAGTGGTTGACTCTAATCTATGATACAAGGAAAAAAGATAATATTTAATCCACGGGTTCATAGGAGTTCAATAACTTATTTTTCAATAAGTAATTTCATCAGGTTATTCATTCAAAGATGTAAAAAAAGTTTCTTGGGTTTTAGCAGAGAGATGATGAATCTATTGGTACATATGAGACTAATTTCATGAAACTTCTGTGGTATTCTTTGAGAATTATCAACCAACTAGAAATTAAATTTGATAGGTTCTTCAGTGTCTTAATTTTATATATCAGAAGGGAATTGGTTATAAAATACTTCATTAGCTATGAAGAGATTTTTCGTTATGAAATCACGGTGGAAATAGATATTTGAGTCACATATAAACTCGATGGTTTTGATAAGAAAAGGATGATAAATTTCAATGGAAAATCTAAAAACCATGTATAAAAGAAGATGAGTTTTTCATTATGCTGTAAATATTGGAAAAACGTGGAGGGATTTATCTTAAGGGGTCCAGTAGATGCTCTAATCGTGGAGAGGAATGGAACGAGACAATTGATTGACACAATGATGGGATGAAGATAGCTCAAAATGCTAAAGGAGAGAAATCTACACTAAATTAACCTCCCACCATTCATTGCTACAAGTCCAATAAGAATGAGCATTATTCTAGCCCCTTCCCAAACCAAAGTGCTGGAGATAATGATTTCCATTTGTAATCTATTAAGCTGAGGTATAATGGTAAATCGTATGCAATCATTATTTATGATGAGGGGTTTGATAACGACGTAATGAAAGGTACACATACCTTACACTCTAGAACTACTAGTGTCATGATTGATTTGGGATCTACCAACTCTTTCAGATCTAAATAATTTTATAATGGTGTTAACATTCCACCAAATTAATTAGATGTTGAATTACAAGTGCAATCCCATAATGGAATGATGATTTCATGTCAATTATATTATTCCTCTCTAGTTTATGTTTCTAGTAATGCTCTTGATGAAAATATTGTTATTCTTCCTTGGTTGAATTTAATTTCATATTAGGCATGGGTTGTCTTCACTACAAAAATCCCACATCCATTTTCATGTAAGGTAAGTTACTTTTGATATTTCAAACCCTCAAATGAAAATCCATCCATATGATGATAATTACAAATATCCCATAGATATTATATCCATCGTATGTGTCTTTATAAAATTTAAAAAGTGTTTTTATCTCAAATGGTTTGGGGGAAATCGACATCAATGATATTCCTATTGTTTGAGATTTTTTAGATTTCAATAAAGAAGAGTTTCTTATTTTTCTAGAAAAATGAAATGTTGAGTTTTCAATTGAAATTGTACATGTCTTCACACCAATGTTAAACACTTTTTATTGAATATCTCTTATTGATTTATTGAAATTTGAATTTACAACTCCAAGAAAATAATTTAAAATGTATTCAATCTTCCAAATGTGTGACCTTTTGGGTGCACCCATTATTTTTGTCAAAAATTAAAATGGATCAATGAGAATATACACAGATTATTGGGAGTTGAACAAGATCAAAATCAAGAACATGTATCCTCATTCCTAGATTGAATAATTGTTTGATCAATAATTTATAGTGCATTAATTTTCCAATATTGACCATCATTATGGATATCATCAATTGAGGGTAAAGAAAGAGTATATACACAAGATGACATTCTATACAAGGTATGGAAACTATGAATATATAGTGATGTATTTTGATATTAATAGTTCCACTGTTATCTTCATGGATTTAATGAGTAGATTATTTAGATATTAACTTGATCAGTTTTTGTAGTTTTTTAGATAGTATTATTATCTTATCAATTATCAAGGAAAATCAAGATGATCAATTTTAAATTATACCAAAGAACATAAAGAATGATAATCTATGTGAAAAAATTCTGATGTGTTAATTTCATTAGAAAATGTTTTTATTTTTATGTCACAAAATATCCATAGATGGTATAAGAGTGGATCCATCAAAGATGAAGGCTATTAAATACAGGACTAGATGATCCATTTTAACTAATATCTATAATGCTCCTTGTTTAGATTGATATTATCGAATGTTTTTGGGAATTTCTCATAACTACCTAATCCTATGATGAAGTTAACATAGAATTGTTTTATGTTCCTTTGGATAGATGAATGTGGGGAAAATATCAAGGAACAGAAGAGAAGGTTAGTTAGTGCACATGTTCTTACATAAAAATGTAGTAGACCAGCATGTGTAATCTAAATTGATGTATAAAAGAAGCGGTTTGGATGTATTCTTAAACAGAATAATATGGTTATCACATATGCATTATGATAGTTGAACATTCATGAGAAAAATTACCCAACTCATAATTCAGAGTTAGCAGTGGTAAATTTTTCATTGAGGATATAGAGGAACAATACTTCTGGAGAAAAGTGAGATATCTATACCGATCATAAAATTTTTAAATATATTTTCACATGGAAGTAGATAAACATGAACCACAGAATATTGATAGGTTTGATAAAGGATTATGACTACTAAATACATTACCACTTCATAAAATTGAACAATGTGGCCAATTCATTATGTCGGATTGATCATGCTAGATTATCCCTGATAAGGATCACAAAAGATTCAATTTTTATTGATTTTCGATGGATAGATCTAGAAATACAGAGGGAAGGGAAAAAGTATTATCTTTCTCAAATGAATTTTCATCCCTCTATCCATGAGATGATTAATGAGGACCAGAAGGAAGATATAGTGTTAGGAAAGTATGTAAGATATGTTATTGAGATTAACCTTGATCAATATTGAATGATGAGGTTTAGGAACCACGTATGTGTTCATTCTATGCCAGATTTGAAGAAATATATATTATAGGAAGCCCAGAGTTCATCATTTTCTACCAATCATGGATGTACAAAGATGAATATGGACTTGAAGGAAGACTTCTGCTGGGATGGAATGAAGAGAGATATCACATAGTTTGTATCTAAGGGCTTAATATGACCCAAGGTAAGGTAGAAATATAATAGTAATATGGGATGTTTTATCTATTACCCATAACAAAATTGAAATTGTATAAAATCGCTATGGATTTTATCATTGGACTACCCAAAACCTCTCAAGGGTTTAACGTTTTATGGGTGGTAGTCAATCACCTTACTAAGTTAGCACACATCATTCCTATCAGATAAGAATTATATCTATAAAAGATTCCCTAAATATACATTATGTAAGTGTTAATGATTCATTAACTACCTCATTCCATTGCTTTATATTAGGATTCAATGTTTGCCTCAAATTTTAGGTGAAATATTCAGTAAGAACTTGAGATAGAATGGTGTTTCAATATTCCTTATCATATTTAGATATATGTTTAGTCTGAAAGAACTATTAAATCCCTATAAGAAATATTGATACATTGTTCTTTAGATTTCAAGGAATTTTAGGATCAACACATTCCTCTTGTTTAGTTTTCATACAACAATAATATTTACTCAAGTATTCAGATGGATCCTTATAAAGGCCTTTATGGGATGAAATGTAATGCTCTAACATGCTATTATGAAGCTGTAGAAATAAATCTATAGGGGCCTGAGGTCACTGAAAAGATGGTCAGGAATGTTAGAAGCATTCCATAGAATATCGAGGCAGCTCAAAGATGACATAGAAGATAAGTTTGTAACTGTTAGCCTGATTTAGGGATTTAGGTTGGTGAAAAGCAGTTTCTATGAATCTCACCCTCGAATACGGTTATGATATTTGGGAAGAAAGGGAAACTATGCCCTAGATATATCTATCCCTTTGAAGATTTTGATCGTATTGGGAGGGTATCCTATAACATGGATCTTCTTGAAAATCTCTCTCAAGTCCATGATCAGTTCCATGTATCTCTCTTGAGGAAGTACATACCTAACCATTCATGAGTACTAAACATGGAATTCATACTACTGGAGCATGATATATTTTAAGAAAAACAACATGTTGAAATTATGGTCTAATAAGAAGAAGTTCTACGAAACCAGGCCAGTCATTAGGTTAATGTTTTGTAGAGAAATCAATAGTTAGATATTTCTACATAGTAAATAGAGGATATGGTAAAGTAGATGTATGCTCATTTATTTTTAACCTAGTGATGAATTTTGAGTGAGAATTTAAATTTAAGGGGGGTATAATTTTACAATCCATGTTTTTATATTCTTTTTTTTCGAATAACATAATCTTTCATTTATGTCTTTTAATGTAATAAGTCAATTATTCCTTTTATATGGCATCAAATTGGCATACATTACACACAACACTTATATTTCTATAAACCATAATTTTATTTTTGTAATTATTTAAATGATTTTATTATAACCAAAACATTTAAAAAAGTAATATGATTAGAAATAAGTACATTTCAAATATTTTATTTTTATTTTTTTATAAAAAAACCATATTGATAAATATATATATATAATTTTTTGTAATGTCATTATATGTTTAAAAATATCATTTTCCTAAACAACAACATTTCATGTCTTTTTGTGAATAAAAATTAAATTAATTTTACAAACATTTTGAAATATAATTTGATAAAATAAACTTCATTTTGGTTTTTAGAGTGTTGAAAATATCTTAGGTTGAAATATTGTGATGTTTCTACGATACTTGATTTTTTGATGAATAATAAAAAATAGCGCATTCAAATTCAAAATTGTTTTTTAATATAATTTATTTAAAAGGAAAATTTTTGTTTTAGATTAGTTTAAAATTCTAAATATATAATATTTTTACCAATTAATTAAATATAGGTCATTTGAATTAAATTCACTTTTAAATTGGGTATAAAACATACCAAACTTTTTGTTCTTTTTAAGTTAAATACATGCAGTTTCATCCATCAGTAGGATTATTTTTAAATTAATTTCAACCACTTCAATAATTATAATTTTTCAAAATGTTTTTAATATTTTAAATCATCATATTTTATAATGTCTAATATGTACAAAATATTATTTTACAAAAAATATTAGTGATAATTATTAAATTTAATTAAAATGTTTATGGTTAAATTATGGTTAACGAGAGACAAAACCATTACTTTAATCTACAAAACAACCAAGAAAACGTTTACAACACCCATTTTCTGAAAATTATTCATCAATAAAGCTTAAATTATTGATTTGGGTACGTTTTCTATGAATTATTTTAGGTAAAAACGTGGTTACACCTAACTACTTTCTAAAAATGCCATGTGTGTCCTTTCACATCTTTATAAAAGCACACAACCTCTTCATCTTCATAAAAACTCTTAAACCACTATGGTTAGTCAAATATAATCATAATAAAAATCCCATAATCTCTACCTTCCTACTTGAATCACCACTTTTGAATGAAAGTCTTCCAATGAATCCTTTTTCACAAACCCAAAAGAGTTACCCGATTAAAGGGTAATAGTTTCTATGAAGTTCCTTTAATTTATTTTGGTTCTCTCCTACATCCACATTATTTATTTCATGATATTATAAAAAAACAGTATCCTGAATATAATAATATTTTTTTTTCTATATTTTCATCCTACACTTATACACACCTCCATCTAATGGGTAACAGATATACTATTTACGTGTACGACGAACTACAACATCAACAATAATTTTATTCATTATTCATTTATCACCTATCATGGTGGAAATTATGATGAAAAATATAATTATATATTTAGTAAATAATATTTATTATGTCTTTAATCGTATTTATTTATTTTACATGGAATATATTTTCACTTTCCATTTGGAGTAAGTATGATAATTTTGTTTGGGGAAGTGTTCAATATTTCCCCTCAAAGTGATGTGATGAGTTCCCACAATACATGGAAGGTATTGATTATGGGTTCGATGAAAACATGTTATATATATATATATGATATAATCATTCTACTTAAATAATTATATATATACATATATTATTTTTATTTCCTTTCTTTTAATACTGCAATAAAAAAAGATTCATTGTTCATGCGTATGTACGGATTATCGTCTCCATGAGTTGTGTATTCCATTTCATAAAATGACATTATATAGATTGTTATACTACATATATAATGAATATAAATTAAATTTATATCATGATTTATATTCTGTAATCATGATATATTTATATGTACCAAAATATAACAAATTAAGACACATGTGAAGAACAAAGCAGATATTACCTAAAATGAAACCTAAACATAGTATTTTTAACAAGAGGATAATATAAGGTCATGATATATCCATAAATGGTATTAGATATAATAAAATGGTTTGTGAAATATTTAAAATAAATTTATGTTTATTATGGAGGTTTTTTGAATGAGTATGACGAGATTCAAGATAGAAGTTAAGAGGATTTCATCGCACATTTTGTCTCTATAAGATGCATGTTATATCCTCCACCCATTCATTTTTTATGGTTTATGTACTATCCATGATTTTATTATATGTATATAATAATTAAATTTATGTTTATTGACATATATATTTTATGATATTTCTATTATGGGGTTTATGTTTCAAAAGATACCAAATTGGTAAATTATTGTTGTCTCCTTTTTTTCTTTGAGACTCATGTTCTATTATACTCCTAAATTATTTTTGGGTTGTATATAATTCCATTTTACTTTTTATATCTATAATATCATTCTTTCATGATATTTTAAGATTCAAGTAATTTCATTTTCATACATTGAGAGTATGTTTCCATGTAACCAAGGGGTGGGAGCTTATTGATATAATCTCATCGCTTTTCAAGACTATTAATGACTATGCTTATTTAATGAAATATTATGATACATATCCCAAGAAAATTAATTTTATTTATTAACCTCTGGTTATTCAATATATGCTCAGGTATTAGCACAATTTTTCCAAACTTTGGTTCTTATGATAATATTTTTATATAAAATCTGATTGTCTCTCCATCTCTCATTAGTTGGAAACATGTTGTCTTCTGAAACTATGATTTCAATAAAAAATAAAAAAATTATTTCAAAAGATATTTAGTGAACATTTTCTATGAAAAGTATTATAAAAAAAATTTATTTCTTTCTATTCATTCTTCTATATGTTTTAAAATCTATTTTCAATGAAAAAGGTCTCAGAAATGTGTTCTGTTTTAAAAAGAGTTTTCAAGGTAGAAAAGATATGTTTCCTAATAAATGTTTTTAACAAATCATTAATTTTTTTACCATCTTAGATAACATAAATTGGTGTTACTCATTCCATTTTTGTGAAATTATCCAATGTATCCATTCATATTTTTTCTCTGAATGGATTATGTTTTTATGTAATGGTGTTTATGGAACACATTTCTCTTTCACAAGTTATATGATTTTGAAACCAGCTTCATTTCATGGAATATGTTTATGATGAAACTACTATGAAAACTATATATTTCAATAATTTATTATATGATAACATGTTTATAATACAAATTTCATTCCATCGGTTATAATATAATTATTTGTGATCTTGTTTCACATGTATGTATGATTTCCTTATGAGATGGGTGAGACTTATATCTCCCTCTAGTGCATTGGTTAAATATTTATATCTCATGAGATATACATTGTTGTAATGAGAAATGAACTAAGTTCAATATTATTGGTATATAATGGGAAATGAACATAGTTTAGTAATATAGGGATAGAATGATTGGTGAACTCAGTTCAATAATAAATAGATGGAATGGGGTGTGAACCCTGTTTATTATAAGACTTGGTATACTAAGTTGGTATCAACATCAATGCCTTGGATAGTGTGGAAGTAATATAATATACTTATATTTTTCCATAATTCCTTATTTTATTAATATTTTATTGTTCAGTGGCTTATGTTCTTTATTTCCTTATGATTCATGTCTTATGAATATCTAAGATTTATTCCATGATTCTTGTATATGATATTTGATATGAAGGGTATGATAACATATTTTCATGATCATGTTCTTATACCCTTATTCTCATGATTATGCTTACATATTTCCCTTGTGTACACTTACTGAACATTTGAGATCACCCCATTTTATGATTCCTTCCATAGGTTATGAAGATATTTATTATCTTATATATATATAAGAAGGTTTCTAGTCAAGAATATCCTAGTTGTAGATAATGCAGCTCACATACATATCATTTTTTTTGTTTCCATGTTTCCATAGGCATTAGAGTAGTACAGTATTTGGGTGTATGCTTGTATAATGTATTTAGTATTCCATAAAAGTCATGTAATGTTAATGTATTAAAAATAGGGTCTATATAGTTGTTATAAAAAATATTTAGTTAACCTTTGTAATATAGGATGATAAAACATTAGTGAGAACCCAAAGAAAATGTACAATGTCAAGTCTAAGGATAATGAAAAACATATGAAAATTCCCTAGAATTTCGGTAATGGATATAGTAAATGGAATCCTATAAATACATAAAATTATATATTCTGTAAGGGGATGTTTCTCTAGAACATATGTACTTAAGGGTAGCAACATCAACAAGTTTTTTTGAGCATTTCTCAGGGTAATATGGTGCACAAAAATAGGCCCTAATACACACTGAATTTTACAATCCTAGGGGATATTCTTTGTATATTCACTAAATCCTCACTAACCATTTTAGGTATTTAAATTGAAAATGGATTTAAATAACCTAGGATAAACATATGGTATCCTGGATTGGGGAAGGTATCATAATTTTGACGTCTGATAAGAGACATATCATGATTTTGTGGTTCCTCAATATAATAATTGTTTCTTACTCTATTCGTTTGGTTTGATTTAATGGATGGAACCCAAAGGAACCATGTTAATGATGATTGATATGGAATATTCATCTATTTAATTCCTGAGAAACTAAATTCTATGAGTTATAGAATTAAATAACTCATTGTTATGCTCACATAGCATTCAGAATATATAAATCAGGGTGGACTTCCAAATGATAAAAAGAGGGAACAACATTCTGTCGAGACATTCATGAAGTAGTGCCCACATTATTTTAGTGGGTAACATGATGCACTTATTAATAATAATGAATCAATAATACTAAAATTAAATTAACCATTATTTAGTGTTTGGAGCATGAGAAATGTATTCATGAAATTTATCATTTAGAAGGTGACACAGACCAGTGGTGGACTCTAATCAAGAATATGAGGCAACAAGATCAGATTGAATCCATGTATTTGTACAATTTTGAGAACAAATATTTCAATTAGTACTATCCACATATACTTATTAAAAAGAAATATAAATATTTCCTTGAGTTTTAGAAATTTGATGATGAATCTGTTAGTATCTACAAGGCTACTTTCAGGAGAATTGTGGGGCATAATTCAAGAATTGTCACCCAAACTTAAAGTAATGTTGATAGGTTCTTCTATGGAATTAATCCATGAAATATAAAGGAGTTGGAAATAATATAATTTAGTAGCTATGAAAAGATTTTTCATTGTAAAATCAATGTCAAAATGGAGGTCAGAAACATGTATCAACCTCATGATTTTGACATGTAAATGAACACGGAGTTCAAAATAAAATATAAAAACCATGAAGAAAAGAAGATGAGTTTTACATTATGAACTAAATGTGGGAATAATGATAGGAATTTTTTCTTAAGGGGTCAAATGAATTTTTATAGTATATAGAAGAACGTCACCATGACATTGATTATTGAAATTATAGTATAAAGTTATCTCAAATTGATAATGGAGAGAATGATGCACAAAATGTACCTCCCATGATTTAGTGATACAAGTGTAAGGATAATGGAAATTATGCTATCCAATTCCAAAACATACGGTTTGGGGATGAAGATCCCCATCAGTAACCTCTTATGCTGAGGGACAATGGGAAATCTTAAGAAATCACTATTTCTGATGAGGGGTTTGACGATGACATGATAAAAGGTACACTCACCATCCACTCTAGAACTGCTAATGTCAAATTTTATTCCAGATCTAATAACTATTTCATATTTTAAAAAATTTCTATGGGAGTTATGATTCCACTAAAATAATTTTATGTGGAATTATTAGTGAAACCCTTAATGGTATGATGATTTTATCTGCTCTATATGATTCCTCTCTAGATAAATTTTGTTGGGATGTGCTTCCTTTAAATCTTATCATTGTTATTTTGGTTGAATTTGATGTCATCTTAGGCATGTATTGGATTTATATGCATAAAATCCACAACAATTGTCAATGAAAGGGAGTTACATTTTATATTGATATAGTGTTTCCATGTATCTCTCCCAAGGAATTACATACCATGCCCTTCACATGTACTGAACTGAGAGGACATACCACTGAGGAAGGATATGTTTTACGATGAACAACCTATTGAAATTTTAGACTAATTAGATAATGTTATAGGAAATAATACCACTAACCTGGTAAATTTTTCATGGAGAAATCACTAGTTTGAGGAAGCTACAAGGGAATTTGATGATATGATGAAGCAAATGTATCCTCATTTGTTATTAACCATGTGGAAAATTTTGAGGAAAAAGATGTATTTAAGGGGGGTACAATGTAACAAAACGAGTTTTTATGGAACATTTTGTTGAATAAATTAATGTTTCATTTTTTTATTTCAATGCAATAAGTCAATAATTCATTTTATAAGGCATTGACTTGGCGTATGTTACATACAACCCTGTGTTTTCTATAAAACATAATTTTATTATTTTAATTATTTAAATGAGGAAATTATAACATATATAGAAAAAATATTAATATTAATAGTATTAAATAATTTTATAATATTTTTAATAATGTATTTATATAAATAAATCATATTTATAATGAAAGATATAATTTTTTGCAAAGTCTTTATTTGTAAAAATATAAAATTTCCATACCTTCCTTGAATCGAGTTTATATTTCCACCACCATCGTCGTCGAACCTCAATTGGGTCTTCATGATATCAAATCATTGTTTTTGATTCATTTCACCAAGGAACATGTGTGAAATGATCCCTCGTTCATATTCACACTAAGAACACAAAGAACATGTGAAGAAGGAAAGTGAAAATCCAAAAAAAAAGAGGAACAAACCACCACCATATTTATTCACGACATTACTACTCTCCATTTATAATGATTACTCAGAGAAAAATAAAAATATGGAAAATATGGAATGTTAATTCACTAAGAACAAACCTGATAAAAACCCACTCGCAAGAACGAAGATCCGCAGGTTAACGAGTTCATGAGTTGACCACTGTTCATTGTTAAATTTAACAAATGGGAAGAAAAATCTTTAATAAAAACCCTACCTCAATTTTGTTCTTTCAATAACAAAGAATGTCTTTTTGTTTTCATCATATGTCTAAATTTGATTTAAATCATTGATTCATTGTCATTTACGATCATCGATCTCCGGTTTTGGATCAAATCTCGTGTCACAACCCGTCCTCGGGGCCCGTGTCGTGACTACCCCAAGCCCGCCTTCCATAGGCCAGGGGTTGGCGACTAGCACCAAAGGCGTAAATCCCGATAACTGGGAAGGCATTACCTTTATAAAACTAAACAAGCACCACAGAGTACAAGCGGAAGTAAACACTAAGTACAAAGAGAAGTGCTGAAAGAAAAAAATGGGCCAGAATACAAACCCAAAAAGAAAGTACAACTACAACTGAACTAAGTACAACAGAAAAAGACAACAGCTGGAGGGACGGATGCGGCTCCTGGGTCGTCCTCCTCGGATCCTACCTATAGGGTAGGTACAGATGACGCAGCTCCTGGATCGTCCACCACGGATCCTACCTGAAGGGTAGGTACAGATAGCGCAGCTCCTGGATCGACCGCCACCGATCCTACCTGAAGGGTAGGTACAAATAGCCTCCTCAACGCCCTCGCCCGTCAACCTCCACCGGATACTGACTCGTCATATAGTCCACCTCTGGGTACTGACTCGTCGTGTAGTCCACCTCCAGGTACCGTCCTGTCCTCGAACACTCGGCCTCTGTCAGCACTGCCTGTCGTCTGCAACCAACACAACGAGATGCGGGCATAGCCCGTGCAGGGGTGAGTATAATGATACTCAGTAGGGACCCTGAGACTCTCAAGGTCTCACTAAAACCAACAAGGATAACCACATAGAAGATCTCAACAGATAACCTCTACTTAGGTATATGCCCATACATATACCTAAGTTATCAAGTAACCCATCTCAATCATGAGGAAACACAAGGATCATGAAATCAACGGATAACCACTACCCAGGTATATGCCCATACATATACCTAAGTTATCAAGTGACCCATCTCAATCATGATGTAAACACAAAGGTCAAAAGTCTCAGCTCAAACCAGGATTTTCATTATCGAAACCGTAACTGCTGAAGAGCTCCGTCTCTGGAGTGTACAGTGGTCCTGTCACGACTCCGAGGTACTGCTCACTAACCTAAGACTGCTGAAGTACTCCTCCTGTCGAGTACCGCGGGTCAGCCACCCAGACACAGTAGTGCTTCCCGCCGAGGTATGTCACCCAAACACAGTAGTGCACACCCCCTAGTAGCCTGCTGAGGTACTCTCCAGACGAGTATTGTGGGTCCGCACTGTCACACAGGTAGTGCTCCGTCCGCCATGGGTCTGCACCTCAAAAAGTAGTGCTCTGTCCACTGGGCTAATCGACTCACTCCAAGTCGAGTCGGTCAAGCAGTTGTCCGGTCTCAGCCAGCTACACGGTCTCCGTACTCCGTACGCTCGTCTCTGGGAGGGTCCTCTCCACGAGCTACAAGTCGATACTCCAAGTATCTCAAAGTCTCACGAAGATGTATCTCAAAGAACCGCCTCGTCATAGGGGTCTCAACGCAACAGACGGCGCGTCAATCGGACGCCCGGTCTGTGAGTTATTAGCCTTTTCGTCCCAGGGGCCCGGTTGGTTTCGTGAGCGAACCAAACACGGTCATATCTCATCTGTACCCCGAACTATCACAGGGTATACTCATAGGGACCTTTTCTCAACGAAATCACCAACGCCGCTGACGGTTCGTCAAACAGACGTTCTGTCAGAAGGTATCAGCTTTTCCGTTCCAGGGGCCCGGTTGGATTTCAGTGCGATCCAACCCGGCCACTATCCATCTGCATCCAAATCTCGGGCGGAGGATGCCAAAAGTTCTGTATCGTCAACAGGAACTCAACGTAATAGACGGCGCGTCAATCGGACGCCCGGTCTGAGAGTTATTGGCTTTTTCGTTCCAGGGGCCCGGTTGGTTTTTAAGGCAAAACCAACCCGACCGTACTCCACCTGCGTCCAAACCTCGGGCGGAGTATGCCAAAAGATCCGTCTCACTAAGAGGAACTCAACAAAGCTGACGGCACGTCAATCGGACGTCCGTAGCTCAAAATATGAGTGTTTCCGCTCCGAGGGCCCGGTTGGTTTCGTGTACGAACCAACCCGGCCAAACTCAAAGTAATCTGAAACCTTGAGTACGATATACCGAAATGACCGACTCGATCCAAGGATCGTGTTGCCACTGACGGTGAGTCGTTTGGAGACCCGTAGCCCAAGTTACGGGCATTTGACCGAAAATGGTCGGAAATTGGGGCCCGACCCCCCCCCCCCCCTGGGTCGGACAAACCGGGTCGACCCGGCCCGATGACCCGAACCGGCTGGAAAATCCGGCCAGGCCGGCGGCGTGGCGGCGCGGGCCGGCCCGGCGGCGCGGTCCGGTGCGGCGGCGCGGACCGGTGCGGCGGCGCGGACCGGCGCGGCATTGCGGGCCGGCACGGCGGCGCGGCCTGGGCGCCGTACACGTGCCGCGCGCTGGGGGAAAGCCCTCACTTTTTTTTAGAAGGCAGCGCAGAAATCAGCCGCGCCTTGAAGAGTCGGCCCCCCACCCTCACATGGGGGCCTGCCTTTGTAAACGAAGGGGGCATGATCCCCCTTCTTCAGAACATAACAGCGCGGCATTTAAGTCACGCCTTTGAAGGAAACGGCCCCCACATGGCGGCCCGACCAGTTATTACCCGGGGTTAAAACCCCCGGAAGTAAGAAGACACGGCCGTCCCTCAGCCGACCGTTTTTAATTAAAACAATTCGGACCCGAGGGGTCCCGTTTTCTTCGTAAACTGGTGGCCCGGACTGCCGGTCGTCTTCTCCCTTTCACCGCAGCCCGGCGCGGCTCTCTATGATCGCCGGCCGCCTCCAGTTGCTCCTCCACGGCTCCTCGGCCATGGTTCTTCCTCGTCCTTCGGCGGCCGGTTTTTCGGCCTCCCCTTCAAGTTCCGCTGTGGCTCCTCCGCACCACCGCGACCAATGGTCGTAGGTCTTTGGTTACGGCGCGGCATGACGGCGCCGCGCCTCTTTTCCGCGGTCCGTTCCGACCGCGGTTTACTCCCGCGCGGTGTGACGACTCTGCGTGACCCCGCTTCAAACCGCATTAAACTGAACCACAATGGGAGGAGGGCCGACCGTGTTCGTGCGGTTCGGCCTCCTCTCGTTAGTTTGATATCAAGTGGCTTAGTAATTAACGAAGATCGTCAAAGGAAAGATAACGTGAACTCAAGTAAACCCCTACAACCTCTTAAATAAAAAGAAGCATACAAATAATCTCAACCCGCGATTAAAATAAAACATTCGCGGATCAACTTAAGGATGATTTGATCCGGTTCTTTCTTTTAGAAGAACAACCAAGTGAGAAATACCATTCTCAAAATAATCCCCTGCCTCAGCTTCAAGAACGGAGTTCTTCAACGACCCGCGGAAGACAAGCGTCGCGGTGGTCGGGCGTCGTTCCGTCTAGGTTGGTGAGAGAAGAGCTCGGTGAAGTCGAGCTGAGATGTCACCCTCTTTATACTTTGTAGGCGTCGGTGTTTCCCTTCCTTACTCTGCTTGAAGATGGTCGGAGGTGTTGCTTCACGTTCTTCAGAAACGTGGAACGTTCTTCCTCAAGAGGTTGGTGATCTTCCAAGAGTTCTTCTCCTCTCCTTAGTTCTCCCCACAAGGTTTATGCCAACCCAAAAAGAAGAATATAATCTCTATTTTTAATGGTGGCAAAATGAATTCAAAATAATTTAAACACTCATGTTAATTAATTAAGTTGGTTCAATTAATTAAATGAAAGGATTTTGCAAGAAACTCAAAGGTCACATTAAGAGGTAAGTTCAAGAGTTAGGTCTCGTGTGGGCCCCAACACACTTATTCCTCTCAAGGGAGGTTATGTGGATGTGGGTCCCACCTCTAACTCCCTTTGGGAGGAGTTAACCAACAAGTTAAAAATAAAATTGTGTTCCACAATTTTATTTAACTTCTTCTAATTTTTCCCAAAACTAACTTTCATTCCGCATAAAACGCATCCTCAAAAAACGTCTCCTTAAGCGAATATCGGCGCTGCGAGTTCATCGGTGTCCTCATATTTCATTTTCGAGCACCGGATCAAAAGATAGAAATTCCCGCTCGCTCGTTCACTGAACGTACCTGAGCCAAACTTCGGAAATTAATTCTGGGCACACCGGGCCTCGGAATGAGGCGCCGTCAAAAACTGTGGTCTTGTAAAATTCCAAAGAAAATTAAGAAAAAAATTTCCTTAAAATTTCCGGGTCTTTAAATTACTCCCACCTCAGGGCTTTACATCCCCGTAAATCTTCAACACAAACTAGGGTCACGAAAGCGGTATAGAGCACGCATCTGAGCCTTCCGCTCCCATGTGCTTACCTAGAGGTTCCCGTACTGCCAGAGAAAGTGCACCCGAGGAATCGATCATCCTCGTAGGATCTACTTCTGTCGATCCTCGATCCCCACCAGAACCTCCGTGAAAGACATCCCATCACCATCGTCCAGCTCCTCATGGTCGATGATATGCGAAGGGTCAAGCACGTATCTCCTCAGTTGAGATACGTGGAAGTCGTCGTGCACCTGGTGCAACTACGGTGAATGGGTCAAGCGGTAAACCACCCCGCCTACCCTGCTGGGGACCTAAGAAGGTCCGCTGAACCCCATAGATAACTTTCCTCCTTGGCCACATCTCCGTAAACCTCGTCGAGGTGAGACCCGTATAAGGACGTGATCATCATCCTCGAACTCCAGAGGTCTCCATTTTCTGTTAGAACTGGAACTCAAAAGGCTGCTGCCACGAGGATATGGTTGACTGACCCAAGAGTGGTCATTCGCACCCTCCTGTGAAAGAGTTTAACCCGTTCTACCTGGGGTTTCCTTTTCGCCCACAAAGGAAAACCCATCCCGATGTTTTCCTAAAACCGTCAATTTGAGTATGAACAGTTATTCCCCATTCCATACTTAAACTAACGTCGTAAGGCCTCGAAGTTGTCACCAAGAGATTCCAACCAGAACTCTCGCCTCGAGGGTCTGACCACACTGTCGGCGTAAGTGTGATTATCGAGTCTCCTCCCAAGGTATCTCTAGACGTGAGGGTCAAGTCCACGGCTTACCAGAAACTCTAGGTCTGGAACAAGATTTGTGAAAGTAGGAAATGATTCACATCGACGTCTGTTACTACAACAGCTAGTAGTGGACATAGACTGTCCCTTGAATCATTTCTAGAGCCATTGGGTCACACTCCTTGACCGCATGCAGCCGCACTCTTCCTCCACCCTCCAGCTCCCTGAGCCTGGCAGGAATAACTAAGGCAGGTGGTTGTACAATATTAGGATGTACACCACCTCATGATGCTCTCCTAGCTCTGCCTCCATGTTTGCTGCTTCGTAGTCTCATCTCTCCTTTAGGATACCTCTTCTTTAACATGCCCGAGTCTCTAAGACTGGCACCAGTTTCCTGTTTCTTACTGCGTTGTGCAATCTTCATCCGTTCCTGGATGATCTGCACCTTCTCTATTCTCACAAGATCTTCTATGATTTCTTCTTTTCCGATAAGATAAATCTGGTCTCATCCCCTGGATGAACCACATTCGTTTCCTAATACAGTCAATCCAGACATGAATGATGCATTCATGCCATGGATGACGTCATAAGGCCTCGACGTAACTACTAAGAGATTCAACAGTCACTCTCGCCTCCAATGGTTGAGTCACACTGTTGGCATCAGTGTGAGGTCACTGGGTTCCCTCCAGTAGAAATCTCGAAAGTGAGGGTCAAGTCAACAGTTTTAACCGGGACCACTCAGTATCAACCAAACAAAAGGACAGGAAAGAAAACAAAGTTAAGTGTCTTTTTATTATTGCAGCTCATAGTACAAAGACACGAATACAAAGGCTACATGGAACTAGAAGTAAAAAGGACGTATCCACTAGTTCCTCTCCTTCCCACCTTCTCTCATAGCTCTACTGCCTTGTCCATTGCTCGGCTGTTGCTCAAGCACCAGCCGCTGCTTCTGTCTCGATGTCTCCTCAAACACCCACTGATCAACCATACGAGGATTCGGACAGTCACGTGCCAGGTGACCCTTTCCGCCGCATGAGTAACACAACCTGATTCTGGCACGCCTAGCTCTATTCCCACCCCGGGTGCCCCGCACCACCGGTCCTAAAACCCGAGATCGTCTGACTGCTAGTCTAGTCCTCCTGGTCCTCTGCATCATCTGTCTACTGACAACAGATGACTCGGCTACTGATCAAAAAACATGAGGCAAAGGAAGAATCTCCTGTACACGCTTAGGGTGTAGAGCTACTGGCACAAACTCCACCCTGAAGAAGGTATCGAAGTCTTCCCAAGCGTAGTTCATCCCGCCGCAAAACTGAAACAAGTGGCTCCACTACCTGCATGCTGCTTCCTAAAGGAGGCTGGTAGCAAAGATCACCATGAAGTCTGCCGGCATCCCCACTAGCCTGAAGACTCTCACCACAGCCTCCAGCCAAACCTCAGCCGCATGCGGGTCCGTCTCTCCCTGGAACCTGGGTGGCCTCTGGCACTGGAACTCGTGCAGCGCGCTCAAGCGTCATGCATCGCCTACTACTGGGGCTGGTGGCATCGGTGGCCCAACAGGTAGCAGTACCGCTGGTGCCTCTGTTGGTGCCTCAACTGCAAGAGGGCCCTGTACCGAAGCCTCATCACTCGACAGGCTGTCAGAACGCTCATCCCTCTGGGCTCTAGCTGGTCGTCTATGAAAAGGCATCCTGAAAGAAACATCGTGACACGGTCAAACGTTTATACCTGGTGAGCTGACCTGGTTTGAGCTGTTTTAAGGGAAAACCTTTGAAAACACACATGAAATCAGTGTTTTCGTGCACAAAGTCAGAAATCAGTTGTCAGGGTCCTGGTGTATGGATACGTCGGCCGCCCTCACCAACACTTGACTCCCTGAACTGAAGACCACACTCAGTACCCTTAACACTATTACTTCACAGAAAGAAAATATCAGAGTTATAAGTTCTGCGGTAGAACCGACTCCTCTGATACCAAATGTGACAACTGTGCCCCGGTGACAGCACAACCACCCCGCCTAAAATGGCCATCGGGTCCTGGCCCACCAGGTACAACCAGTTGCCCCGCAGACACGTGGGGCCCACCCCAGGGTCCACCCACGTGCCCGAACGAGTCATCTGACTAATGATAGTCCCCACAGGCCAACAAATGTCCTCTCTATTGTACTTTGTCCTCACTCACACACATCCTGGGAAACTTCCCAGGAGGTCACCCATCCTAATCACTACTCCAAGCCAAGCACGCTTAACTGTGGAGTTCTAATCATACAGGCTCCCGAAAAAAAAGGTGCACCTTGTTGACATGAGTCATATCATTTAGTCATTTAACCCTTTATCATTTGGGGTTGTCACATTTTGTATCAGAGGAGGAACCCCAGCCTTAAGTGCGGTGCACTGCCTGGGTTGAGATGTAGGGCCCACAACGAGGACGTTGTGCTCTAAAGGGGGGTGAATGTAACACCCCCAAATGATAAAGGGTTAAATGACTAAACGATATGACTCATGTCAACAAGGTGCACCTTCATTTTCGGGAGTCTGTCTGATTAGAACTCCACAGTTAAGTGTGCTTGGCTTGGAGTAGTGATCAGGATGGGTGACCTCCTGGAAAGTTTTCCAGGATGTGTGTGAGTGAGGACAAAGCACACTAGATAGGACATGTGTTGGCATGTGGGGACTATCATTAGTCAGATGACTCGTTCGGGCACGTGGGTGGACCCTGGGGTGGGCCCCACGTGTCTGCGGGGCAACTGGTGGTACCTGGTGGGCCAGGACCCGAAGGCCATGTTAAGGCTGGGTGGTTGTGATGTCACCGGGGCCCTTTTGTCACATTTGGTATCAAAGGTTTTCCCTTAAAACAGCTCAAACCAGGTCAGCTCACCAGGTATAAACGTTTGACTGTGTCACGATGTTTCTTTCAGGATGCCTTTTCACGGACGACCAGCTAGAGCACAGAGGGATGAGTGTGCTGACAGCCTGTCGAGCGACGAGGCTTCAGTACAGGTCCCTCTTGCAGTTGAGGCACCAGCAGAGGCACCAGCGGCACTGCTACCCGTTGGGCCACCGATGCCACCAGCCCCAGCAGTAGGCGATGCACGACGCTTGAGCGCGCTGTACGAGTTCCAGTGCCAGAGGCCACCCAGGTTCCAGGGAGAGACGGACCCGCAGGTGGCTGAGGTTTGGCTGGAGGCTGTGGTGAGAGTCTTCAGGCTAGTGGGGACGCTGGCAGACTTCATGGTGATCTTTGCTACCAGCCTCCTTTAGGCAGCAGCAGGCAGGTGGTGCAGCCACTTGTTTCAGTTTTTCGACAGGATGAACTTCTCTTGGGAAGACTTCGAGACCTTCTTCAGGGTGGAGTTTGTTCCAGTAGCTCTACACCCCAAGCGTGTACAGGAGCTTCTGCCTTTGCCGCGTGTTTTTCGATCAGTAGCCGAGTCATCTGTGGGCAGTAGACAGATGATGCAAAGGTCCAGGAGGACTAGACCAGCAGTTGGCCGACCTCGGGTTTTAGGACCGGTGGTGCGGGGCACCCGAGGTGGGGTTAGAGCCAGGCGTGCCAGAAACGGACAATGTTACTCCTGCGGCGGGAAGGGTCACCTGGCACGTGACTATCCGACTCCTCGTACAGTTGATCCACAGGCGTTGGAGGAGCCACCGAGGCAGAAGCAGCGGCTGGTGCTTGAGCAACAGCCGAGCAGTGGACAAGGCAGTAGAGCTCCGAGAGCAGGTGGGCAGGAGAGGAACTAGTGGATACGTCCTTTGTACTTCTAGTTCTATGTTGCTTTTGTATTCGTGTCTTTGTACTATGAGCTGCAATAATAAAAAGACACTTATCTTTGTTTGCTTTCATGTCCTTTGGTTTGGTTGATGCTGAGTGGTTCCGGTTAAACTGTTGACTTGACCCTCACTTTAGATATTTCTACTGGAGGAGACCCAGTGACCTCACACTGATGCCGACAGTGTGACTCGACCCTTGGAGGCGAGAGTGACAATTGGATCTCTTAGTAGTTACGTCGAGGCCTTACGACATCATCCATGGCATGAATGCATCATTCATGTCAGGATTGACTGTATTAGGCAACGAATGTGGTTCATACAGGGGATGAGACCGGATCTCTCTTATCGACAAAGAAGAAATCATAGCAGATCTTGTAAGACTAGAGAAGGTGCAGATCATCCAGGAGCAGATGAAGACCACATAGTGCAGTAAGAAACAGGAAACTGGTGCCAGTCTTAGAGACTCGGGCGTGTTAAAGAAGAGGTATCCTAAAGGAGAGATGAGACTATGAATCAGCAAACGTGGAGGCAGAGGCTTCAGTACAGGGCCCTCTTGCAGTTGAGGCACCAGCAGAGGCACCAGCGGTACTGCTACCCGTTGGGCCACCGATGCCACCAGCCCCAGCAGTAGGCGATGCACGACGCTTGAGCGCGCTGTACGAGTTCCAGCGCCAGAGGCCACCCAGGTTCCAGGGAGAGACGGACCCGCAGGTGGCTGAGGTTTGGCTGGAGGCTGTGGTGAGAGTCTTCAGGCTAGTGGGGATGCCGGCAGACTTCATGGTGATCTTTGCTACCAGCCTCCTTTAGGAAGCAGCAGGCAGGTGGTGGAGCCACTTGTTTCAGTTTTTCGACAGGATGAACTTCTCTTGGGAAGACTTCGAGACCTTCTTCAGGGTGGAGTTTGTGCCAGTAGATCTACACCCCAAGCGTGTACAGGAGCTTCTGCCTTTGCCGCGTGTTTTTCGATCAGTAGCCGAGTCATCTGTGGGCAGTAGACAGATGATGTAAAGGTCCAGGAGGACCAGACCAGCAGTTGGCCGACCTCGGGTTTTAGGACCAGTGGTGCGGGGCACCCGAGGTGGGGTTAGATCCAGGCGTGCCAGAAACGGACAATGTTACTCCTGCGGCGGGAAGGGTCACCTGGAACGTGACTATCCGACTCCTCGTACAGTTGATCCACAGGCGTTGGAGGAGCCACCGAGGCAGAAGCAGCGGCTGGTGCTTGAGCAACAGCCGAGCAGTGGACAAGGCAGTAGAGCTCCGAGAGCAGGTGGGCAGAAGAGGAACTAGTGGATACGTCCTTTGTACTTCTAGTTCTATGTTGCTTTTGTATTCGTGTCTTTGTACTATGAGATGCAATAATAAAAAGACACTTATCTTTGTTTTCTTTCCTGTCCTTTGGTTTGGTTGATGCTGAGTGGTTCCGGTTAAACTGTTGACTTGACCCTCACTTTAGATATTTCTACTGGAGGAGACCCAGTGACCTCACACTGATGCCGACAGTGTGACTCGACCCTTGGAGGCGAGAGTGACAGTTGGATCTCTTAGTAGTTACGTCGAGGCCTTATGACGTCATCCATGGCATGAATGCATCATTCATGCCAGGATTGACTGTATTAGGAAACGAATGTGGTTCATCCAGGGGATGAGACCGGATCTCTCTTATCGGCAAAGAAGAAATCATAGCAGATCTTGTAAGACTAGAGAAGGTGCAGATCATCCAGGAGCAGATGAAGACGGCATAGTGCAGTAAGAAACAGGAAACTGGTGCCAGTCTTAGAGACTCGGGCGTGTTAAAGAAGAGGTATCCTAAAGGAGAGATGAGACTATGAAGCAGCAAACATGGAGGCAGAGCTAGGAGAGCAGCATGAGGTGGTGTACATCCTAACATTGTACACCCACCCACCATAGTTATTCCTGCCAGGATCAGGGAGCTGGAGGGCGGAGGAAGAGTGCGGCTGCATGCGGTCAAGGAGTGTGACCCAATGGCTCTAGAAATGATTCAAGGGACAGTCTGTGTCCACTACTAGCTGTTGTAGTAACAAACGTCGATGTGAATCATTTCCTGCTTTCACAAATCTTGTTCCAGACCTACAGTTTCCGGTAAGCCGTGGACTTGACCCCCACGTCTTGAGATACCTTGGGAGGAGACTCGATAATCACACTTACGCCGACGGTGTGGTCAGAACCTCGAGGTGAGAGTTTCGGTTGGAATCTCTTGTTGGAAGCGTCGAGGCCTTACGACGTTAGTTTAAGTATGGAATGGGAAATAACTGTTTATAATATTTATTCATAAATTATAATTTGTAAAACAATAATGTTTTTTATGAAAAATTAACTATGTTGTGATCATGTAGACAGTAGGTCGCATGTACACATGAGTAACATTTCTATTTATCAATTATCATTATAGAAATGAGATAAGTAATATTATAACAATAAATAATGACAATAATATCTGATAAAACATAATAATTATTTAGATATACTTATTTATATCATCATTGTTATATAGTGATGGACATATAGTAACATTGCTTCCTCAAGGTGGTACTCATAACAGACATGAAAAAAATTACTATTTAACAATAAGAGAAATTGATTTTTTTTGAAAAAATATATTATAATAATGATAAATATTTCATGAATGTAAGTATTAATTCATTTAAATAATATATTTTATTTTAAATTAACCTTATTACCTTCCATGTAAATTTTTATTGAAAACTGAATCAAAACACTTCTTAAGGCGGTAGTCTGCCTACACACAAAACAACAGTATCTTATCCTCCATAGAAAGATACATGTAAATGTTATATTTTTTATAATAAATACATAAGTATATATATTTTAAAAATATAATATATATACTTTAAATACTTTATTGAAACTATCTATAATATGAAATAATATAAAAATGTACATTAGTTCGTGAGGCGGCAGTCCTCCAAACACACGATGAATTTGTATCCCATTTAATGGAAGATTAAATGGATTTTGGTTATTTAGTTTAAATAATAACATCATAGTATATATAATATAATTTTTTCTCATATGATCATGTTTTAAGAAAACTATATGGAGGTTTGAAAAGAAATAAAAGAAAAATTTATTATTATGAATTTAACCTCTTCTCAGACCACCTCTTTATAATTACACATATAGTATTGACATAACAGATTTATGAACAAAATAATGATTCTAGGATGAGGGTATTGAATAGGTAAGCTATATTTTGAGGTCACTGTGGAGGAAAAAAATTCATGGTGTGAACAATAATGGATAGTGGGTGGATGTTTATAAGTGAGGTGAGAGGCACACTTATCATTTTTGAAAGAAACAAATTTATATCAAAGTTTTTTACATTCCAAAGTGGTCCAAAATGGATTAATATAGAGTATAAGGAAATAAAATATCAAAATATTACCATTAAATAGGATTCTGAGGATATTTTACATCATGTTGACCCTTATATATTTTTTATCCCCCAAAAACCTCAATCGAACATTTAGTGTGAAATTAATTATAACTATTTTCAAAATTCATTATGGTAAAAAATGAACTGAATATTATTATAAAATATAAGTCATTATAATTCAATAAATTTAATAAATTTATCAAAATTCCATTCTCGTAAATGGAAATAGAAAATTTAAAAGAAAATCTTTAATGGTGATAAAACAATAGGTTTTTTAGAAGTGTATTTCTGATGAATATGATTATTTTATATTAACTTAGTGACTAAAAATAATCATTTTATAAATATAATTAAATATATAAATATATATCATTTACATATATTATTTATCTTATCCTCTATTGGTTATTTGATTAAATTAAAATGGATTATGCATTTTAAAACAATTTTTAGAGAAATATTATTTTGATATCGAAAGACATAGTTATACTAAAATATAATTTGATATTGATTAAAAAGATGTTGTATGTATTAAATAAAAATAAATAATTATTTTTTTTAAATAATATTAATTACATAATGGTATATTTAAATTAGTTAAATTATTGGAAGGAAAATATATTTTTTTACAATAATTAGTTTTTTATCAATTCACTAAAAAGTATGAAAAATATTTTTTATACAAATAGTAAATTTTAATATTGAAATATTAAACCTGAAATTATTTTTATAAAATAAAATTTCCAAATGTTTCAATAATAATATCTAATATTTATTAATGAAAATTAATAAAAATTGTCTTTTAAGAAGGCATAATTTTGAAGAATAAAATTACATTACTATAAAATGATTTATTATTTAAAAAATAATAATTTTTTATTATATTGAGTAGGATATATATATATATATATATTTGAGAAGATAATGGTTTAAAATTTAATGGATAGGATATAATGATAATATTTATCATGGGTCGTTTATGCTTGATATTTCAAGTCAAATAATCTATTGAACATTGTTTAATTTTATAAAATCAAGGGGTGTAACATCCTAGCCCCCATTATGAAATTCTTTCCTCAAATTATATACTTTTTCTCATTAAAAATTATTTAGATATTCGGAAATATACTTTAATAGAAACCCACATTGTAAAATGATTTAATAAAAAATCATATTGATTGAAGAGAAAGAAAAGTATAATGGCCATCTGGAATAACACATACTACATTTCAAAATAGGTGATCATTGGATATAAGTGAATGTTTATAAATGAAATTAAAAACTATTTCATAAATAATTACATGGATTTTTATAGATCATTTAACACAAGAAATTGAATGATCGATAAAATGTTAAAAACCAAATAATGAATAAGAAATGTGCTATGGAAAAGGTCATTGATTTCATTAGAAATTAAGTAAATAAGAAAAAAATTCATTTCAAGATCCCTTTTAAAGTATTGAATAAAAACATTACAATATTGTCTAAGATAATATGGAAATATATATACTTGATGCCTAGAATCTCATCACTTTATAAATTTCCACCAAAATCATATCCTTTTCTCCAAATGATGAGCATTTATATTGATTTTTCTCATTCCTAAAGCACTGAAATAAACATTAAATTGAACATATAATGATAAAATGGACAATATTTCTATTACACAAGTCTTTATAAATTAAAAAAAAATCTAAAATGGTTATAAAAATCTATTATATTTACAAAAATGAGTACACCATCATATGATAAAATAATCAATTAATATCTATAATTTAACACTAATACCCAATGTTAAAACTAAATAAGTGTTAAAAAATATAAACATTAAAAAGTATATTAAACTCAAATGTTTTCTCATACCTTTTATATATCAATCCCAAAAACATGGTGATCATTTTTTAAAAGAAAGTAATCACTTGTTCCTAATGTCACTTTTAGATTTTGTACTTAATTATAAGATAAAACATGTGTTCCCATAATTTCCCCTATATCCAATATCATATAAAATCCAATAGTATCAATAAAATATAACTTATTTTAAAAAGTATATATTTGTAATTTAGGAAAAATAAATATTTACATATACTTCAACCTAAAAAAATATCCTAAATTATCATTAATCACTTTATGATATCATGGATTAAAAACTCAAAGTGGTGTCTATGGTCTTGAAATTATGATCATAATTAATCATGTACACATAATATGATATCCATAAAAATTAATATAACCTCATTTGAAAAAAATCATAATATCCAATGTTATGTAAACCCTTCCTCTAATACAAACTCTGACAACCCCACACTTATACTCCGAGATCCAATGATGAAATCATAAACATTAATGATACGAATTTGATAACGATGATGCTTAATATATTTTTTACATCCAAATCCTACAATATGAAAGGAAATAACTAAATTCTCCTACATTATCATTTATATAATTTCTTTAATATTTTATATAATTAGTAAAATATCTAACAGAAAAAATAACGAAATATTTAAATAATAATTTACCACAACTAACCCAACCATTCTTATTTCAAATTATGTAATTATCATTATCCATATTAAAACCATTTATAAGTAATTTATTCAAAATTAATATAAATAACCTGGAGAAATGGAAAAATAAGAAGTGTGAGTACAGATGATCCGTAAGGGAAACTATAGGAATTAACAATTTATTGTAAAAAAGGAGGATTTAAAGTGCATAAGGGTGTGATGATGTAATTAGATTGTATATGTGAATCATAAATAAAATCATACCCATAAATACCAGAATCTTCAATCATGATACCTTAAATAATGATTTAACAAATTAATGTGTCATAAAAATTAATAATCACGCGTTATGTTATATTAATCATGATCAAGGGATATATTATAAACCCATGGAAAGTATAAAAAAACATGATTGTATCATGTAAATTCAGCTTCATAGAGAAAATAACTACCCCATAAATAATCATTATAATTGGATTAACAATTTCGATGAATTCCAATATATATCTCTAGAGAACACAATCATTAATCAATGAATTGGTGCACTATCTTGGAAAACTTGTCATAAAAGATATATTATCCTCAATAAATTTTATCTATGTAAACACATCTTTTAACTGTTTTCATGAACTGTAAATAATGTACATATATGTCTAATTTAGTCATAAAACTCCTAGAAACAATCATTATTAATTTTATTACCTGATTATACATGGGTAATGAAATTTGATTATTGTAAATCACTTTGAAGCATTATAAACCTATGGAAAACACATATGTTCCAAAAAAATGTTGAAAAATCAATAACCCATGGAAAATAAACTTCTATAATTAAAATCTCTTTGAAATGTTATTAATGAAATGAAAAGAAATGGGTTCCATAAAAATATCATTATAAAATGATTTACCTTTTCAAAAGAAATGGGTTCCTTAACAATCCCATTGAATCATGATTAACCCAGGGAAATAAAATAGGTTCTAAAAAATCTATTTAAAACATGCCTAAAATATGGACAAAAAATTTGTTTTATAACAATACCATTGAAATGTGATTAAAAAATGGAATATAAATGTGTGAAATAACAATATCTTTGAAGCATTATAAAAACATGGAAAATAAATGGTTTCCATAAAAATATCATTGAAACATTATTAAACCATGTAAATGATATGGGTCCATAAAATCACATTGAAACATGATAAACCCATGGAAATGAAACATTTTATATAAAAATATCTTTAAAAATGATTCACCTACTAAAATGAAATGGGATCTATAACGACCACTTTTAAACAAACTTAATCCATCATGAAAAATAATAAGGATGGTATCATTACAAAATATCTAAATTAAATCATACATAACAGTAATGGTTTTAAACATTGATGAATGGAAGTACCATAAGTATTTATGATTTTTTCTATTCCATAAATAACCTTTTAATATCAAAAATCACTTTTAAAAATAAAAAATTCAAAAATTATTAAAAAAGCATTTTCATTTAAATTATCTTTGGAAATATATAACTGATTGTATGAAAAAAATTTATAAATATATTCAAGAAAATATATATTCCATTATGGAAAAATCCTAAAATAATTTTTTTTAATTATAATTTATTGAAAATCACCTTGATAAATTATGATAGAATCATCAAATAAAATATTGTTCATGAAAGTGGAAAATTCTTATAATGATATAAACATTTAAGAATTATTTTATTTCTTATTTTTTGGTGAAATCTGAAAAACATTACATGTAAAATGACAAAATGCATATTTTGGATGAAAAACTAAAAAGTAAAACAAGATTAAGAGTTAATTTAATAAATAATATAAATAATGCTAAAAATATTTTTCAAAACATTTTTAGAAATCATGGTTTTAGAATAAATGGGTTTCCAACCGAAGAGATAAATTAATTGTATTAAATATGAATAAATAATATTTATGTTATATTAACTATTATTCAAAACATAATGATACATTTAAATAACATGATATGTTTAAAATAGAGAACTTTATGAAAACATCTGTATTTTTGACTACTCAAAAAAAATAATAACTTCCATAAATTTTTTAAATTTTACCCAATGAAATTTTTTTTATTCTAATTTAAAAAATTATGATAATTTTAAAAATAGAAATTTATTAATATTACCAAAACATATTTATAATATTTTTCCATGAAAATAAATAAAAAATATATTTTAGGAAAAGATATTTTTGAAAAATTAAAAATCTTTACTAAATATTGAATGATTATTTACTAAACATTAATCAATAATTTATATTGATTAGAAAATATATGTATATATATATTTCTTAAAATTTTTAATTACATCTAATTTAATAGTTATGTGATACCATTAATATAAATTTCATCTCATTTAAATTCGGTGTGACATGTTGAATATTGAATCGAACATATATTGGTTTTCTAAAATATTAGGGTGTTACATCTTCCTCCATTTATTAAGTAGTTACATAAAAATTTTAAGTCTTCCTCCATTATCAAATTTGAACAATTGGAAATATATTTTTTTAAACCCACATCATAAAATTTGTTAATGAAATATCCTCTTCATAAAAGACCATAAAAATTTCGTACAGAATAACACATTGTAGGTTCTCAAATATAAGGACATAGGTGGGATGTTGCCATGACATGTAAGGAAATAATATTTCTCAAATAATTACATGGAATGATAAATATCATTGAACACATAAATGTGATTAATCAAGAGAAAGATAACAACCAAAAAAAAATAAACTAAAGAGGTGTTAAAAAGATCATTGATTTCATCAACAAATGATAGTAATAGGATAAAAATTTCCTTCAAGATAATTTTACTAGAGTTGAAAAATTAATTTTCCATATATAAGAAGAGAATATTAAAATATAATTGATGATAATAATTTCATCCTTTTATAAATTCACACAATAGTCTCATATTTTTAGTCGAACCGATGAGTATTAATGATGACTATTTTTCATAGATGTAGAAGTAAATTATAATTTTAAAGGACATTATAAAAATAAAAGTTACAATCATGATATTACACACATCTTTATAAATTAACCAAAACCAAAAATTTAGCACATGTTAATATATGTACTAAAATGACTAAACCATTATATGATGAAATAAAACATCAATCTACAAAATTCAAAAGTAATACACAAAATTCAAAATAAATTATTCCTATATGAAACCACCATTTTATAGTGTTTCAACCCCTAATTTTATCTCACTAATTTCATATTTATTTCTCTAAAACATGTTCCCTAATTTTTTGAAATGAAATTATTCACTTAGTCCCCCAATCATTGTTCAATTTCAAGGTTATATATATGATAAAACTTCTTCTCACATAATTCCATCAATAACTAATATCGTATATACCCTAAAGTATATAAATATAGAGAAATTATATTTTCAAAATGAAATTCATAATTCACATAACAAAATACATATACAACATCGTTATAAAATTTTTCATAATATGTTGTTAATTACATTAGGATATCATTTCTTAAAACCTCATATTGGTGTATAAGATGATGAACATTTTATCATACATAGTAATTTATCCTATGATGGTATCCATAAAACATAACATAAACTAATGTGAAGAAATCAAAATATCCAATGTTTTCTAATCCTTCCATCTAAAACTAACTATAACTACCCCACACTCCCACTTCTGTATACAATGATGAAATAAAAAAAATTATAGTTTTGATTTTGATACTGATAAAGGCTACCCAATTTTTATATCATAAACATAAAACATTATAAGGAAATGAACATTATCTAAAAAATAATCATGTAACTTTTTAGTTTATAATTTTAGATAATTAAGAGAAATTATTATAGAAATAATAGAAGTTTCATTAAATGATATTTTAATCCAATTAACCCAACTTTTATTATTTGAAATTAATTCATAATCATCATTAATATGAAAACATTCTTGAAATAGTTTATTCAACATCATTATTGATAACATGGGTAAAATGAAACATAATAATGGTAATCTAAAATACTTAGTAAGGGTAGAAAAATTCATTATCAATTAAATTTCATCAATTAAAAGGTGAAGCTTATAATGTTAGGGTGAAATTTTTAGAGTTCATGATTGAATCATAATTGTACTCATAACCATCAACACCTACATCATAAAACATGAAATATAGTATAATGAATTAAAATATTTAATATTTATTAAAATCAATAATTACGATCGTGTGATATCAATATTGATCAATGAAAATATTATAAACCAATCGAAAGCATAGATAAAATGTGTTGTGGTCTTAATAAATCATCTTCATAGAAAATATTAAAAACCATTATAGAGCCATTATTTTTTGAATAACTAAATTGATTAATTTAAATAATATTCATTGGACAACATAATCCTTACCTTATTCATTATAGTGATATATGGATACACCCATTATAGAAGCTATATCAGGATCGCCTATTTTTATCTGGGCACATCCAAAAAATAAAAATTTATAAGAACCACATATAAATTATATATAGATTTTCTTTAATCATAACACTCATTAAAAATATCATTATTCAAGTTATATCTCGATTATAAAATTTAAAAGAAATTAGTTTCATGTCAAACACTTTGAAACACGATTTACTTATGGAAAACAAAATCGTTTCATAAGAATATAATCAAAATATGATTAACCCGTGAAAAAGAAAATAGTTTCATGTCAATATCTTTGAAACATTATAAACACATTTAAGTGAAATGAGACCAATAATAATATCATTGAAACATGATTAAACCATGTAAAAGATAAGTGTTTAATAACAATCGCTTTGATAAATGAATAACTAGTGTAAAATAATGGGGTTTGATAAAAATATATTTGGAACATGATTAATATGTGGAATGGGAATGGTTTCCCTAACAATCTATTTAAAACAAGATTAATTTATGGATAATAAATAGGTTCCATAACAAAATATTTAATAAACGGTTAACACATGGGGAAAAAATGGGTTCTTTATCAATTTATTTGAAAATTGTTCAAATCATAGAAGAGAAAAATGTTCCATAATAGTTTTATTTAGAAATTATTAACCCAAGGAAATGATATGGGTTCTATAATAATCTGTTTGAAAATTTATTAAATCATGGAAGTAAATGAGATCCATAAAAATTATAAGAACTTGTTTCTTAATTCTGAGTTACGAGCTTCTTCTTTTCTCATTTCCTTATGTTTTTGAGAATATATGGAAAATGGGGAAAATCCAAAAAAAATGGAAATTACACATCCTGTACTTTGTCCACACGCTATGTAATTTTGGTCGTGTGGAATGAGTACATAGGGCGTGTGGCCGTGTCGGTGATGAAGGGTGTAGAAACCAACTACATGTCGTGTAGCTATCCATTGCAAGTCGTGTAGTTAGTTAGTAGGTGAATAATAAGGCGGTGGCCAGCTGTGCGACTGAACATGCCGCGTACTAAAGGAGACATGTCGTGTAGTCATTTCGGTAGATGAACAGTGCCATGCTGGCAGGAAGCCACCAGAGGAACAGTTTAAAAATGGGAAGTACACGCCGTGTACTCAGAAGTACACGCCGTGTACTTTGTTTTTTTCACTTAAAATGGGCAGTAGCCTCCCCTATTTACAGGGAAGGAATAGAACGTGAATAGGGGTCAGGGGAGGAAGGTCGAATCTTCTAGGATCCGCCGAGTGAACGTTTGGAATCCGTTTTTGCCTCGGATGATCTCGTTGGAACCACACGGGTAATCCCTCCACTCTCCTTAAGTAGTTATTGCCAATTATTCCCCTAATGGGAGTTATTTATGTTTAAATGGAGTTTCTTTTACCTCATATCTACGATGTCTTTGGGAATTTCTTGAATCGATGTTCATGTATAACGTTCATTGGTGTTAAAGGTAGGTGGCTTGGTGTTTATTTTCCAACTGCTGTGCATTTTGTGCATTTTTTGTGCTAAGAACCCATATTTGGGGTGTCGTGTGGCTGAGGTCGTGGCTATTTTAAATACCTAGAATTGTATAGGTAATTAAATGTGATATTAAAATACTATTTGGGATCAGTGCTTGGATCCAGGACCACCCTAGGGGTGCATTCTTCTGTTTAGCCATTTGGCCAGGATACCTGAGGGTATGCCTCTAAAGTAATGATTGTATAATTTCCTTGAGAGGAATTTCTTGTGTATGTTTATTTACATTTTGGGAATTTCCTATTTACTTGCGCCTGGGGGTAGTGTTTTACTCAGCTTGTGGGCATTATTTTACTTTGCCCGAGGGAAGTTGTTATCCTAGCCTGAGGGAAAATTCTTTTGAGCTTGAGTGCAATAGACTCTATGCCTGAGGGAGAAACTACGTATGCCTGAGGGTAAAAGTCTATTATTCCTAAGGGAAACTACCTACGGGTTGGATTCTGATTACCTGAGGGTAAGGTCTTGCTTGTCTGAGGATGCTGACTGTTTACTTAGAAATGCACAATGGTTTTTTCTTATAATAAATGGATTAAATTAATAATTAAATGGAAATATAACTAGTAAGTTAGTTACTTTGAGTATTTCTTAGTTTATTGAATTTACTTTTGCCCATTGTTGTTGCATGTTTACAAACAGTTGGGCATGGGCCTTTGGTGGGTGCATACTAGGATTTATTTCTCAAACCCTGTTTGGGCCATGCTTTTCGGCCCAAATAGATTACGTTTCTATAGGTTTAGATAAGGGAAAGGGTCCCTATACAGGTACTTGATAGCTGCTGCGGTGTAGGAGAGCATGGGACTGAGCATTGGCTTGCGATGCTGCTGGCTGTTCTGTTTTGCATTCCTGTACTTGTACTTCAGTTGTATTGTAATGTATTGCGGTGTAACATGTTCTGGCTGTTTTCAAAAATTGAGGCATGTTGCATCATTTTATAAATTGGTTGGTTATATCTACTGCAGTTTTTAATTTCAGTTGTGTATGGTTTACTGCTTTTGATGTTGCTTTATGTTTTATTTCATTCCACTGTGCTACACATTGATAAATGTGGGCATAGTTTCCCCCTATCAGACCTGGGCCCTTGCTTCTAGTTGGAAGCCTCTGGCATTTTGGGAAATGTGCTTGAGGTCATGTGGCGAACCGGGTTCAGGGAACCCATTGAATGACACCTAGAACAGGGACGTTACAAAGTGGTATCTAAGGAGTTCTTTTCTTTGACTTACTATTTGGATCCTTTTTCAGGGATAGCATGAAACGGTAGTTGGTAATAATATGTTCCCGGGAGTAGCTAACCCGTGTATAGGGAAAATCCAATTTACCTCATATTGCAATTTGACTGATTTTGCAATTTACAATTGATTTTATTTTCACCGTAGGGTGACGCACTCGTGATTATTCCATTTACATTTTATCTATGGGTTCTATTTAGTTGAAACCCAATGACATGAGGGTATGCCATATCATGCATCATTTTGACAGATGCTAGGAATCACATTCCATGCATAGTCCCATGCCACGTAGAAATTGCATGTTTTTGTGATAGTTTTTGTGCTATAAAAGCATGTTGTTGTGATAGCTTCTTGATAAATACCTGCTATGTGATAGGATATTGTAGTATAAACTTGTTAAAATAATGGACGCCAAACTTTGGTCTTTGGGGAGTATGGGCCCCCATTTACCAGAATTTGGTGGATCATTGACTGTTTATTTCTTTATAACACAGATAAGATGTCAAACATTGATTCGTGGGGTGTATGGACCATCATGGATCGTAATTTGGCACATTGGTGTTGTTTTTTACTGTTTTCTAGGTTCTGGGGAAGTTTCTGAGGAATACTGTCCAGAATTTCCAGTATACACGCATGTAGTACCTTCAACACGCCGTGTATGGTCTTCTGTTCAGGAAGAAAAATAAACTTTTTGAGTGCACGCCATGTACCCTGAGTACACACTGTGTAGACTCTACCCATGCCACAAACCATGTGGGTGGCGACACGGGGAAGGGAAGAGCTTGGGGCGAACACGACATGTACCAGAGGTACACACTGTGTAGTGTTGACCTGGAGACCCGGACGTGTAACTAAAAAACACGGGTCGGTGTAGTCATTTCTTGAACACGTCGTGTCGATGAAGAACACGCTGTGTAGTATGACCTGGGGACCCGGCCGTGTAACTAACAACACAGGTCGGTGTAATCCTTTCATGTACACGTCGTGTGTATATTGAACACGCCGTGTAGTTGGCGCCATGTATCCGACCGTGTAACGAACAACACGGGGTGGCAAAGCTCGTCTGGTACACTCCGTGTAATTGGGGGACACACCGTGTAGTCTTGTCCGAGGACAGACCGTGTGGACTTAGCCATGTGGCTGGGAAGACAGATTAGAGTACACGCCGTGTACGGGTGTAACACGCCGTGTAGTATCAAGCCGAGTAGTCGGCCGTGTAAAAAATGACATGGGCAGTTGGAAAATAACACCATACACGCCATGTAGATGATATACACGCCGTGTAGTTTTGATCAAACGGAAGCCATGTGGCTTAGCCATGTAAAAGGACCCGGGCAGGGGAAGATGAGTCAGGTACATTCCCTGTAGTCGGTATACACACTGTGTAGTCTTCTTTTGCAACTTTTGAAAACCTTCTCCCTCCTGTTTCTTTTCGGGTTTCATTGTTTTCAGTCGTTGTTAATCTTTTTCTAAAGGCGTGTTTGTGACATGGTAGTGTCATGAAACCTAGATGACCGCGCTTTGTACTCCAGGAGAGCGGAGATGACAATACTCCAATGATGGTGGGCCAAGAGATACCAGTTGATCCTCTAGCAGAGCCAGATGCTGCGCCATCTGTTATACCAGACACAGGCACGGAGATTCAGTTATATGAAGGCTTTATGCGGTTCATGCAGACCATTCAGGGAGCACTACCGGCTGTGACATCTATGGATGAGCTTACTCGTATTTTCCAACAGCAACATCTGCCTATGTTTTCAGGGGATGGTGGACCACAGGCTACAGAGTCTTGGCTAGGATCGATGTAGACTATTTTCGAGCATCTTGAGACGCCACTAGGGCTGAGGGTCAAGCTCGTGACATACATGCTGTGTGATTCCACCAAGAGGTGGTGGGATATTACCACCCAGTCAAGTCATCATAGAGACATGGCGTGGGAGGATTTTCAGGCAATCTTATATGACTTCTTCTTTCCAGAGACGATGTGGGCAGATAGAGCTCGAGAGTTCATGAATCTGCAGCAGGGCGCTATGTCGGTGATGGACTATTCTGCACGTTTCACCGAGATTCAGCGTTTTTCACCCGTACTAGTGGGTGATAAGACGTTGAGAGCCAGACATTTTGAGGATGGTCTTCGTTATCACATCCGAGAGATGGTGAATGTTTTCAGGTTTCCTTCAGTACATGCTATTGTGAACCAGGAGCTGATTACATAAAGGAACCTGCGGGAAGCTAGTGGTGTGGGCCTGGGTGGTTCAGCACCAGTTTCTGGTACTATTTCTACTGGTAAGAGGAAGAGACAGATGGACTTCTCTCAGGGTGGCAGTACCAGCTATAAAGTTTCTTCGGGTGGGCTGGTCAGGTTCTACCAATGTGGTAGAGAGGGGTACAGGAGACCGTAGTGTCCACAAGACCCAGTGGAGTGCCGAGCTTGCGGTATGATGGGTCATCTATAGCCCTTTTGCAGGGCGTTTCCACCGATGGCTAGTGAGGGGGTTCTGTGCAAACTCCGCATGCGGGAGTAGGACCAGTGGCTTATTACCAGTCAAGGAACTGGAATATGTCAGGGCGTGCAGGTAGAGATGGTGGTCATGGCCGTGGAAGCCAGACACCAAGATCGCAGAGGCAGAAGGATGGGACAGCTCAGGGTAGCCAGGCTGTGTCACAGGGCCACGACACCGGGCAGACATATGCAGTGCAACAGACCCAGCAAGAGCAGGATCCCGGACCTTCTACAGTCAGAATAACTATTATAATATCTTCTGTTTTAACTTTAGTACTTTTTTATACGGGTTCTACACATAGTTTCATATCTGTACCCTTTATGGAGAGCATTGGGATTTGTGTTTCTACTTCTTCTGATATCATGACGCTAGACACTCCATTGGGGACTAGAACGGTTGGTGTGTGTTAGTGCAAGGAGTGCCCCTTGAGGTTGGTGGGTGTCACTTCCTTTGGGACCTCTATGTCTTAGAGATGATAGCTTATGACGCCATTCTTGGGATGGACTGGTTGGTTCCCTTTCGAGCCTTTGTAGACTGCTATCATCGCAGGGTGAGTTTCACATCACCAGAGGGAGGAGAGTTTCAATACAAGGGAAAATGGGATGTTCAGGCGAGTCGAGCTGGACCAGAGCATCGTGGGCAAGGTGGAGTCATAGCCCAGATTGTGAGATTATATCTAGATGATCAGGGGACTTGTCAGAAAGATTTCCCTCCAGTGGTTGATCGTTTCAGGGATGTCTTTCCGGACGAATTTTCAGGTCGACCTCCAGAGCGTGAGGTGGATTTCTCTAAAGAGCTCATTCCAGGAGCAGCACCGATGTCCATTCCTCCTTATAGGATGCCCACACCTGAGTTGAAGGAGATCAAGAGGCAGTTAGATGAGTTACAAGAAAAGGGTTTCATCTGACCCAGTACTTCTCCATGGGGTTCGCCGATCCTTTTTGCAAAGAAGGCGGACGGTACCCACAGACTCTGTGTGGATTATCGAATGATGAACCAGTTGATAGTTAAGAACTTATATCCCTTGCTGAGGATTGATGATCTTTTTGATCCACTTTGTGGAGCACGAGTGTTCTCTAAGATTTACTTGAGACCAAGATATCATCAGTTGCGCGTTAGACCATCTGATATACCTCTCACGGCATTCAGGAGCAGGTATAGTCTATACGAGTGTACGGTTATGCCGTTCGGACTCACGAATGCGCCCGCAGTTTTCATGGATCTAATGAATCGTGTGTTCCATCCGTATCTGGATTCTTTTGTGGTAGTATTTTTTGACGACATCTTGGTGTACTCTCACACTCGACATGACCATTCCACCCATCTTTAGATCGTATTGAGTACACTGAGAGAGCATCGGCTATATGCTAAGCTCTCAAAGTGCCACTTTGGGATGGACTGGATTCAGTTCCTGGGTCATGTCATCTCAGAGGAAGGAGTTTCAGTAGACCCAGAGAATGTGAGAGAAGTAGTTTCTGGGAGCATCCTATGAACGTTTTGGAGATACAGAGTTTCTTGGGGTTGGCTGGTTACTACGGACATTTCATACAGGACTTCTCCCGCTTAGCAGCGCCATTGACAGGTTGACTAAGAAGGGTGTGAAGTTTTTTTGGTTAGAAGCTTGCGAGATAGCCTTCCAAGAGCTGAAGGGAAAGTTGACATCAGCACCAATCCTGATACTCTCAGAGGTGGGGTAGAGCTATACAGTTTACTGTGATGCATCAGGGATTTGGTTGGGAGCTGTATTGATGCAGGGTGATCCAGTTGTTGCGTACGGGTCTCGGCAGTTAAGGACACATGGGAGTAATTACCCGACACATGATCTCGAGTTGGATGCAGTTGTACATGCGTTGCGCTGTTAGATACACTATCTGTTGGGTGAATGTTTTGTGGTTTTCACTGACATCAAAAGTCTCAAGTATATCCTTACTCAGCGTGACTTGAATCAGAGACAGCGAAGGTGGTTTGAATAACTTCAGTCATTTGATTTTGAGCTTGCCTATACACCTCGTAATGGTAATGCAGTAGCTGATGCACTGAGCCAGAAGATTCAGATACAGGCTGTGCAGGAGGCTAGTGGTGAGTGGTAGCTTATGGATTTGTTCTCTGAGATGCATTTAGAGGTGCACGACAGTTAGGGGAAAACATATCTTTCATCCTTAGAAGTAAATTCTACCATCATGGATAGAGTGAGGATGATACAACTATGTTTTTCTGAAGGCCTAGTTCAACAGGAGTCAGTGGAAAATGAGGACCCTCCTCCTGGTTGGACGATAGGTGATGACGAGGTTCTGTATTTCCATGGACGATTATGGGTTCCAGGGGATATACGCGAGGAGCTAATGCGGGAGTTTCATGCTTTAGCTTGGGAAGTTCATCCTGGGGTTACGAAGATGTACTGTGACTTGAGATGTCAGTACTGGAGGACGGGTATGAAGATATAAGTAGCTGGTTTTGTTACGAGGTGTTCCACCTGTCAGCAAGTGATGGAAGAGCATCATAGACCAGCTGGACTGTTACAGCAGTTACCCATTCCAGAGTGGAAATGGGATGATCTCACGATGGACTTCATGACTAGTTTGCCAAGGTCACCTTGAGGCAATGATTCCATGTGGGTTGTTGTGGACAGACTCACGAAGGTATCTCACTTTTTCCGGATCAAGGAGACCTTCGGTGCTGATGGCCTCGGGAATTTGTATATCCAAGAGATCATATGTATTCATGGGGTCCCTTGTTCTAACATTTCAGATAGGGACGCCCATTTTACGTCTCGTTTCTGGCACAGTTTTCAGATGGCACTGAGTGCACTGGTTCTTCTGAGCATAGCATACCACCCTCAGACAAATGGCTAGTTAGAGAATACAATACAGGTCATAGAGGACATGCTACGTGCATGTTTCTTATACTTTGGGGGATCTTGGGATAAGCACATACCCCTAGTCGAGTTTTCTTATAATAACAGTTTTTAGGAAACTATTGAGATGGAACTATACGAGGCATTATACGGTAGGTTGTTCCGATCACCTTTATGCTAGTTAGAGGTTGGTGAGGCAGCTTTACTGGGACCATGTCTCGTGCAGGAGACTTCTGAGCAGGTCCAGTTGATTCATAAGTGGATGGCTACAGTGCAGTCTCATCCGAAATCTTATGTTGATCGCCGCAGACGACCTTTGGAGTTCGTGGTTGGGGATCATGTTTTCTTACGTGTTTTGTCGAGGCTGGGACACAAGCGGATCAGGAGACAAGGAAAGATTTCACAGATGTATGTGGGGCCATTTGAGATTCTGGAGAGAGTCAGGGTGGTTTCCTATCGGTTGTGGTTACCACAGAGGTACCGGACCATGCACGACATCTTCCATGTATCTCAGTTGCGCCTCTATCATTCAGACTCATCTCACGTCCTTCGGCCTGATGAGGTAGAGCTTTAAGAAGATGCGTCCTTTGAGAAGCATCTGATTCGTATCATTGATAGGAGCACAAAGGTTCTCTGAGGCCGGTCAATTCCTATCGTACAGGTGTTATGGCATCATGGCCGAGTGCATGAAGAAACCTGTGAGCGGGAGACCGATGTACGTTCTCAGTGTCCGGAGTTGTTCATGTCTTTATCTTTTCCACTCTTGGGAGGGAAATTCGGGGATGAATTGCTTTAAGGGGAGAAGTTTGTAAGAACCTGATTCTTAGTTCTGAGGTACGATCTTCTTATTTTCTCTTTTCCTTATGTTTTTTTGAGAAAATATGGAAAATGGGGGAAAATCCCAAAAATTTGGAAAGTACAAACCGTGTACTTTGTCCACATGTCATGTACTTTTGGAAGTGTGGAATGAGTACACAGGGCGTGTGGCCATGTCGGCGATGAAGGGTGTAGGAACCAACTACATGCCGTGTAGTGGTCCCTTACACGCCGTGTAGTCAGTCGGCAGGGGAATAATAAGGCGATGGCCAGCTGTGCGACTGAACACGCTGTGTACTCAAGGATACATGTCGTATAGTCATGTCGGTAGATGAATAGTTCCATGTTGGCGGGAAGCTGCCAGATGAACTATTTAAAAATGGGAAGAACATGTTGTGTACTTTTTTCACATAAAATGGGTAGTATCCTCCCCTGTTTATAGGGAAGGCTTAGAATGGGAAGCAGTCTTGGGGGAGGAAGTCCAAATCATGAAGGATCCGCCGAGCGCACGTTAGGAATCTGTTTCGGCCTTAGACGATCTCGTTGGAACCGCATGAGTAAGCCCTCCACTCTCTTTAAGCATTTCCTGCCAATTCTACCCCTAATGGGAGTTATTTAAGTTTAAACAGAGTTTATTTTACCTCATTTCTACGAAATCATTGGGCGTTTCTAGAATCGACGTTCACCTATAACGTTTGTTGGTGTTAAAGGTAGGTGGCTTGGTGTTTATTTTCCAACTGTTGTGTGTTTTGTGAATTTTTGAGCTACAAACCCATATTTGGGGTGTCGTGTGGCTGAGGCCGTGGATATTTTAAGTACCTAGAATTGTATTGGTAATTAAATGTGATATTAAAATGCTATTTGGGATTAGTGCTTGGATCCAGGACCACCCCAGGGGTGCGTTCCTCTGTTTAGACATTTGGCCAGGATACCCAAGGGTATTCCTCTAAAGTAATGAATGTAGAATTGCCTTGAGAGGAATTTCTTATGAATTTTTATTTACATGTTGGGAATTTCCCGGTTACATGCACCTGAGGGTAGTGTTTTACTCAGCCCATCGGCGTTGTTTTACTTAGCCCGAGGGCAGTTGTTATCCTAGCCTAAGGGAAAATTCTTTTGAGCCTGAGGGCAATAGACTCTGTGCCTGAGGGAAACACTATGTACGCCTGAAGGCAAAAATCTGTTATGCCTGAGGGAAACTACCTGCGGGTTGAATTCTGATTACCTGAGGGTAAGGTCTTGCTAGTCTGAGGACACTGACTATTTACTTATAAATGAACCGGGGTGTTTTATTATAATAAATGGATTAAATTAATAATTAAATGGAAATATAACTAGTAAGTTAGTTACATTGAGTACTACTTAGTTTATTGCATTTACTTTTGCGCACTATTGTTGCATGTTTACAAACAATTGGGCACGAGCCTTTCATGGGTGCCTACTGGGATTTATTTCTCACACCCTATTTGGGCCATGCTTTTTGGCCCAAATAGATTACGTTTTTTCAAGTGTAGATAAGGGAAAGGGTCCATATACAGGTAAATGATTTCTGCTGGGGTGTAGGAGAGCATGGGACTGAGCATTGTCTCGCGATGCCGTTGGCTGTTCTGTTTTTCTTTCCTATACTTTTACTTCAGTTTTATTGTATTGTATTGCGGTGTAACATGTTCTGGATGTTTTCATAGAATTGAGGCATGTTGCATCATTTTATATACTGGTTGGTTATATCTACTATAGTTGTTAATTTCAGTTGTGTATGGTTTACTGCTTCCTTTGTTGCTCTATGTTTTATTTCATTCTGTTACGCTGCACTTTGACAAATGAGGGCATAGTTTCTCCCCTATCAGTCTTGGTCCCTCGCTGCTAGTCAGTAGCCTTTGGTGTTTGGGGAAATGCGCATTAGTTCATGTGGAAAACCATGTTCGGGGCACCCATTGAATGGCACCCGAAACTGGGAAATTACAAAAATCAATATGATCCAATATTAATCCACCCAGAGAAACAATGAGGATTATATCATTACAAAATATCTACATTAGGGAATATGTAACAATAAGAGGTTTTCACATTGAAGAATGGGAATTCCATTTAAAATGGTTATTTCAATATCACCATATTAATAATCAGAAATCAATTATCATATTTATTCATCAATTATTATTTTTAAACTAAACATGAAAAACTAATTATGAAAAAGAACCATGTTATGATTATGGAGGTGGTAGGTCTTATATATATATGTGTAACATTTCCATTTTTCAGGGATCATTATAAATAGGAGGTAGGAAATTTTTTTTATATATAATGATAATAATAATATAAAAACCATATTCATTCTTCGAAAATACTTTTATTAATCATTTATGTGTCCTGGTGATGAATATAGTGTCATATCCCTTTATGAAAATGGTAGTCCACATGTACATGAATGGCATTATCATTTTACATTGAGTGAAAATATAATAAATAAAATGATATATTATAATTTTAGATTGATAAATATGAATTTAATTTCCATATTATTTAATATTAATAAATTTTATTAATAAGTATTATTCTTATTTGCTTCCATGTATAACATTAGTGAAGAATGAATCAAACCGATTCAATGGTGGCAGTCTTCTGCACACATGAACATGATTATCACGTACCCAAGGAATGTAAATTATAAGATATATTTGATATTGTTACTCCATGAGCATAAATATGTTAACATATCATATTTATAATTTAAAACAAGCATATAAACATGAAGTGAGGGGAGATAATGGAAAATGAATGACATTGGTACACTATTTTGAACTCTGTCATTATAAGACCCCAAATCATCTTTTAGGGTATTGATCTAGATTTCGGGTTGTTTTTTAGGAAAAAATATCGAATGGGGATTTTCTAAGTACACGTAGTGTACTTTCATATAAACATCATTTACTCAGTTGCCACGTACAACCGCGTACTAGTAATGTAACGGTTGAGTACATGGTTGTGTAGTGACCTAACATACCTCTTAAATCGTGGGCCATTTAAGGCTACTAAACATCATGTAGTTTTAAAGAACATGCTATGTATTTTTCATTTTAGTTGAAAATTTTGATGGGGATTGTATCTTAAATCTGAAAATTTCATCTTCTTTTCATTGATCATATAGAAGCACAATGGAATGACCGATGAACTCCAAACCCCTCTCGATTCTCCGTCCGAGCTCCGATTGAAACACCATTAGGTGAATTCTAACCCACCGGTGAGTTCTTGAACCCCTAAAGCCTCTATTCCTGATTTATCCTCTCAACCAAGTTAACCAAGGTTGGTAGATTTCCATCATTTTGTCGATCTATGCTGATCTAGGCTGATTCAAGGGACGAGATTCAAGTATATTGATCGTACGACATCAAGGTAGGTAGTTTGTTCCTCTCATTATGTTTTCTTGGATTATATATTTATAAAGTGCTGCATACCCACATTTTGGGTATTTCGTGATTTAGAATTTAACCGTCTTTATCAAATGTTATGGTTTATTTTATTGATAAAGCGTAGTTGCTTATATGTAAGGTTAGGTACCTAGTTATTGGGACACCTCATGGATGTGTTTATCCTTGATTTATTGTATATGTCCATCGATATAGAATTATTTTTAAGCATGCCTTGTTATCCATGCCCTTTTTTGGTAGGATGAATTTACTGATTATATGAAATTCTTGTTATATGTATTGTGAATTTTGACCTAGTGGATTGGACTATGAGAGATTCCCAATAGGAGTAAGGCCATGAGAGCTACCTTGGTGGTCATCTATAATTGATTTAAGTTAATTTTGAACGATGGGTTTAGACCATGAGATCTTCCCAGGTGTTCAATGATAATTTAATTCCTGTATGTGATACCAATGGGGTTAGACCATGATTTCTTCCCATGTGGTCATTTATATATGATTTAATGAATCGTTGACCTGGGGTTTGGACTGTGAGTGCTTTCCCATGTGGTTTCCTATAATTGGTTGATAGAATAATAGACTAAAGGGGTTAGACCGTGAAAGATTTCCAAGAGGTTAATTATTATATGAATTGTTTTTATGTTCGACTAGGGGAGGTAGACTATAAGAACATTCCCAGAGGGTCATTTTTGAATAATTTAATGATTGTAAATCATCTAAAAAGTCAAAGCACAAGATTGGATGCAGTCTTAATTTTTTGTTTATATAGCCTTATAAGACGTCTTTTCTTCTTACAATACATGAGTAATAAATATATTAGGCTAAATACTAGGGTTATATGATTCAACAAATGATTAATAAATGTTATATGAATGTAATTGAAAAATATAGGATTGTAAATTTTGAGTGCTTCTTAGTTTATTACATAATTATTGCATAATGCCAGCTATATATATATTCGCTAATAGTTATGAACCAATCTATTGGTGGTTACCTACTTGGATTTGTCTCACACCCTATTTGGGTCATTATTTTAGAACTAAACAAATTATATGATTGTAGGTATATACAAGGAAAAGTTCATTTCATCATTATGTACTTAATTATTGTTGGAGTTGAAGAGCATGAGACCTTTCTGAGGCTTGATATGCTTTTGGAGTTTACTTGTTTCTTTTGTTATTTGGTTTCAATATTTCTTTCCAACATTGTGACTGGTTTGACTGTTTTCAAAGATACACATTCCATGAATATTATATATATATATATATATATAATGTGGCTTCTGTTGGATTTACTTTTAGTCTTCTAATATTTATTTCTATTTGGTATTATTTCATCCACTGTTGTTTACAATTTAGATTTAACTATGTATATTATGCCAATGAGAGAACATATTCCCTAATATCACACCATTTCCCTCACTTCTAGTCAGTTGCCTCTGTCTTTTTGGGAAATGCTCTTGAGGCCATGTGACCAACCAGGTTCTTGGAACCTTTGGGCGGCACACGAGTCTGGAACGTTAAAAAATGGTTCTGAATGATGTTTTTTTCTACATTGACTCAATATTTGGGGCCAATAGACTGGGATAGGATGGAAATAGGTGGTTGGTAATTAGTTGTTCCTAAAATAGATGACCCGTGTATAGGTAAAATCCATGTTACCTCAAATATTATAATTTTCAGGTTTTTTTAATTGCTATAGGTGATTTTATTTCACCATCTGTGTGATTCACTTATTTTGTTTTGTTATGATTGATATCATTGTATTTATATTACTGTTTCAACCTGATGAGATGACGGTATTACATCTCATTCATTGTATATAAACTTGTTTGAGATCACATTCCATTTATTCTTTTAGTACATTTTATTGTTCATTACTGATTGCATACAATTTTGATAGATTTTGTGTTAGATATTCATTTTATTTTGATAGATGTTGTGAAAAAATACATGCTATCTTTTAGAGGGTAATGGTATGTGTAATGTTTCATTTGGATGGACACCAAGAATTGGTCTCTTAGGTGTTATGATCCCTCTTGGATTGGAATTTGGTGGATCATGATGAACATTAATTGAAATATTTATATGATATGAGATGAATATTGTTAAAAAACATTTATTCGTGGGGAATATGGGCTCTCACAGATTGGAACATGGAATGCCTTGGACTAATTTTTTGATTTTGGGGTTCTGGAGAAGTTTTATAGGCTTACTGTCTTGAAAAAACTAAAAAACACGGCGTGTGATGTCATGAACACAAAGCACGCATTCTTATATTCTTGAAAAAGTTACCATTCATATGTACATGTCATGTACTGTATGTACATTCCATGTACCATATGTACATTCCATGTAGATGTTGACCATGTGACTATCTATGTGATCAGAGACACACAGTTGTTAATCATTTTTAAGAACAAGTCATGTATAAAGTGTACACACCAAGTTATATTCAACCATTTTTCAGGACATGTGACTAATAACATGAGTGGATGAAACGTTTTAGTACACACTATGTCTAGATTTTTCATGTCATGTAGTGTTACACTAGGATAAACTTTGTAGTTCTACCGTGTAGAAGTACCTAGATAAGAGAGAATATTCAAGTACATGTCGTGTCTTAGGAGGAACACATCATGTGTATGGGGTGGTACACGACCAGGTTGGCAGGGTTACACGCCCATTTTAAGGCTTAAAAGAACTCACTGAGTAATGGTTCTACACGCTGTGTAACCCACTGGTGTAAAAAAGTGAATGTTTTATTTTTCCTGTTTAATTATTGAACTTCTATGTTATAGTCCATGATAATATTGTACTAGGGTTTGTGCTTGAACATACAGAGTCAATCCACCAAGAAATACTCTAGTGGTATACTAGGTACTGATCATTTATGAGACACTGAAAATGATAGATCAGGGACTACCAGAAGATCCTCCCATCATAACAGTATTGGAACTAATTGTTATTCTGCATATAGGTTCTGATTGACAGTTCTGTGAAAGATTTATGAGGATAACGATGAATATTCATGGAGCACCACATCCTACCCTCTAGATGAAATAGTTGACATGGGTGTTCCAATAGTATAATACTCCCACTTTTTAGGGGATGGAGGACCTCAGGCTGCCGATTCATGGTTGGAGGCCAAGATTTCTTTTTTTGAGAATTTTGAGATGCCTCTTGAGTGGAGGGTGAAGATCTCAAATTACATGCTACATTATTATTCCAAGAGTAGGTGGGATATTATCTCACTACTGGTATGACATTGGGATATTGATTGGGAAGAGTTTCAAAGGACCTTATATGATTACTTCTACCCCAAGATGTTGAGGGCCTACCGAGCTTGGGAGTTCATGCATTCAGAGCAGGGCTCTCTTTCAGTGATGGATTATTCTTCTCTTTTTACAGAGCATAATCACTTCAAACCTATTTTGGTGAGTGATTAGTTACCACGGGATAAGGGAGTTAAGAAAGGTCTCATGTACTACATATGATTACAGTTGAATGTTTCAAGTTAACATTGGTGACTGCTATAGTAAACCAGATGCAAATTATTGAGCAGATTCTGAAGGAGTTTGATCTGTAAGCCAGGGTGCTTCATCATCATTGGTTGGTACTCATTTGACAAACAACATGAAGTGTCGCGGGGATATTTCACGTGATGTTTCTTCACGTAGCTATTTAGTGTGATACCCATGCATAAAGAAGTAACACACTTTCCTGAGGTACCCAACAGATCTTGTTGACTTCCAATCTTGTGGCATGTTGGGACACCTTCAACGTTTTTGTAGGATGTTATATCAAGAATCTTGTGAGATGGGATCTATTATGGCTCCACGTACAAGAGCAGGGCCACCACGTTCTCATTAGTCATAGAACTAGAGTACATTAGGCCGTTCAGGATGATGATGTGGTTGTGAAGTGGATTCCAGATGATATGTTTTCATCAATAATAGGTTGGACTAGCTCAAAGTAGTCAAGAAGGGTCGCAAGGCCACAATATAAGTCAAACTTTTGTGACGGAGCAGACCTAGAATGTATAGGATCCCAAACCCTCTACGGTTAGAGGTACGATTCTAGTTTCCTCGGTTATAGATTCTTCCCTCTTTGATATAGGGGCTTCCCATAGTTTAATATCTATTTCCATTATGGAGAGCCTCAAGCTATGCATATTTACTTGTGACTATTTTATGATGCTATAAAATCCATTGGGGATTAGGAAATATAGTTTACATCATGAGAAGGAGTGCCTTCTTGAGGTTGGGGGTGTCGCTTCTTATGGTAACTCTATGTTTTAGAGATGACTTGCTTTGATGTTAATGTTGTAATAGACTGGTTGGTCTCCTTTTAGACCATTATTGAAAGCTAATTTAGTAGGGTGAGTTTCACATCACCAAAGGGTGGATCCTTCCTACATTAGGAAAAATGGAATGTCTAGGTGAGAAGAGCTAGACCCGAGCATAATGGTTGGGATAAATTATATCCTAGATTGATAGTTTATATCTAGATGTATAGGGTACTTCACAGGTGGAATTTCCTCCAGTGTTGTATCATTTCAGAGATGTCCTTCTAGACTAATTTTATGGATTACCTACAAAGGGAGAGATGGATTTCTCTATTGGGCTTTTTACAGGAGAGACACTGGTATCCATTCATCTATATAGGATGGATACACTAGAGTTACAGGATCTCAAGATGCAGTTAGAGGAGTTGCATGCAAAGGGATTCATCTGAACCAGTACATCTCCTTGTGGTTCACCTATGAATTTTTTGAAGAAGGTGGATGGTACCCTCATACTTTTTGTGGGTTATCGGATGCTGAATCAATTGATGATCAATAACCGATAACCCTTTCCGAGGAGGGATGATATGTTTTATTATCTTTGACGATATTGTGTGTTCTAAAAGATTGACTTGAGATCCAGTTATCAACGGTGGCATGTTATGCCATCATATATACATCTTACAACCTTTTAGAGACGGTATGCTCTATGCATGTATTTTGTTATTCCATTTGTTCTCATATACACGCCTGCAATTTTTATGGTACTGATGAACCGATTGTTCCATCCTCACATGTATTCTTCTATGGTAGTCTTCATTGATGATATCTGGGAGTACTATCATGCTCAATATGACCATGACACCCATATTGATATCATATTGAGTACACTAATATAGCATCAATTTTATGCTAAGCTCTCAATGTTCAATTTTTGGATGGATCAGATTCATTTCTACCGTCATGTTATCTCAAAAACAAGAGTATGAGTAGTCCAATAGATGTGGATGAAGATAGTTTCCTAGGAGCACTAGGAGAATGTCTTTGAGGAAGAGAGTTTTCTAGGGAAGGATGGTTACTACATATGCTTTATTCAAGGCTTTTCATGCATAGCGGTGCCATTGACGGGCCTGACTAAGAACGTCATGAAGTACTTGTTGAAAAATTCTTGTGATTCATTATTTCATGAGCTAAAAGGGAGATTGATTTCAGCACCTATACTAATTTCTCCTGATCTGAGAAAGTGTTACACCATTTACTATGATGCATCAGGTATTGGGATAGGAGTAGTGATTATTCAGGGGGAGGAGTCATTGCATATGGGCCTCAGTAGTTTAGGTCACATGAGTGGAATTACCTGATGCACGCTCTCGAGTGGGCTGTATTGGTTCCTTTTTTACACTTTTGTAGACATTACTTACTGAGAGAGCATGTTTTGGCATACACAGAGCAAAAAATCCTCAATTATATATTTAATCAACATGATATGAATATGAGAAAGTGAATGTGCATTTAATACCTTCCATATTTTGACTTTGATCTCAACTACACACCTCTAAAAGGCAACATAGTGGTTAATGTATTGAGTAGGAGGACTTTGATGGAAGGAGTTCAAGAGGATAGCAGTAAGTAGCCTCTTATGACTCTACACTCTGAGATTCATTTTGAGATGCAAGAAAGAGAGGGGAATATGTTTCTTTCATCTATATATGTTACTTTAACTCTACCAGATTGAGTGTGGATGAAGAAGTTATTAGATTCTGAAGGATTATTCCTAAGGGAGAGTGTGTCAGCTAAGGACCGTACTCCTGGGTAGAACATATGAAAGAATATGGTTTTGGGTTCTCATAGAAATGTATGGATGAATTTAGACATACATGAGAAGATTTTTTGTGATTTTCATGCCTTAGTATGGGCATTACATCCTGGTGTCACCGATACATATCGATATTTACATAGTCAGTAATGGTGGCCAAATATGAAGAGGGATGGAGCTAGTTTTTATGAGATATTCCTCTTGTCAACAGGTGATGGTGGAACATCAGTGACCTACTGTGCTGTTAAAGTAGTCACCAATTCCCAAGTTGAAGCAGAATGATGTCGTGATGGATTTTGTGATGGGACTACCAAGGTTGCCTCGAGGAAATGATGTTGTATGGGTTGTTGTTGACAGACTCATGAATGTTTCAAATTTCTTACTGATCAAGGAAACCTTCGGTGTTGATGATATTGTAATGTTTTACATCCGAGAGATAGTATGTTTTCATGGGGTCCCATAATATATAATTTTAGATAGGGGTTCATAGTTTAATTCTCGTGTCTGGTAGAGACTATAGAGGGATTTGGGTACACATGAACTTCTGATTACAACATACCATCCCCAGATAGATGGCCAGTCATATAATAATATTTAGGGTTTGGGGGACATGATTCGAGCATGTGTCCTAGATTTTGGGGGCTCTTGGTAGAGAGATACACCCCTGGTTATGTTTTCCTACAATAATTGTTTTTAAGCAAGAATTCAGATGGATCCTTATAAGGATTTGTATGGTAGGCCATTCTGATCACCCCTATATTGGCTCGAGGCAAGAGTGGCAGCTATGCTGGGACCTCATCTTGTCCCGAAGATCACTCAGCAAGGGGAGTTGATTTAGATGACGATGGATACATAACAAAATCTCCATAAATTTTATGATGATCGATGGAGAAGAACTCTATAGTTCGAGGTTTGGGGTTAGGTTTTCCTACGTGTCACACCAAGGTTGGGACATAGGAGGATTATGAGACAAGGGAAGCATTCACCGAGATAAGTCATTCCATTTGAGGTTTTGGAAAAAATAGGCGGGTTTCATATCAGTTGTAGATACCTTAGAGAAATATATCTATTCATGGCATATTCCAAGTTTCTCTACTTCGACGTTACTTTTCAGACCCGTCTCATATTTTTCAACTAGAGGAGGATGAGTTAGAGGTGGATGCTTCTTTCTAGGAGCATCCTATTTAGATTGTATATCACAACACAAAGGTTCTATACGGTTGGTATGTTCCTCTGATGTAGGTGTAATAGAAGCACATGAGAGTGTCGAACAAGACTTGGTAGAGGGAGGCAGATGTCCGATTACAGTGGTCGGAGTTGTTGGAAGATTCTACTTCACCACCCTTGGAAGGGAAATTCGGGGACAGATTACATTAAGGGGGAATGTTTGTAAGAACCTGTGTATATTTAAAGTATAGATTGTTATTTTTTTATTGTTTTTTAGAATAAAGGAATAAATTAGGATTTTACAAGGACACATCGTGTACCCGGTTGTCGCGTACAACTGTGTACTGGCCATGTAATGACTGAGTACATGGTTGTGTGGTGACCTAGAAGACCGCATAAATCGGGGGATGGTTTAGGATACTAAATGGAATGTAGTTTTAATGAACACACTAAGTAGTTTTATTTTTATTTGATAAATTGGATGGGGGTCACGCCTCATATCTAGGAACATCTTCTTATTCCCGTGGTTCGTACAAGAGCATAACAAAATGACCGACAAACTCAGAACCCCTCCCGATTCTCCATCTGAGCTCTGATTGAAACTCTATGAGGTGCATTATAATCCCACCAGTGATTTCTCAAAACCACTAGAGCCTCTATTCTTAATTAATCCTCTATATTTAGTTTTTTAAGGTTGACTGTTTTTCTGTATTTTGTTGACCTACACTCATCTAGAATAATTCACCGTATGAAATTAAAGTATATCGATCATACGACATAGAGGGAGGTTTCTTTTTCCTTTTTTTGTGTTGACTCGGATTATATATTCTTAAAGTGATTCATACCCACATTTGGTGTATTGCTTGATTTGGAATTTAATAGTGTTTATCACCCACTATGGTTTATTTAATTGATAAAGGGTAGTTTCTTATGTGTAAGGTTAGATGCATTTTTTTGGTACACCAAATTGGTGCATTTCACCTTGTTTTATTGTTTATGGTTGTTGGTTTAGAATGAATTTTAGGATTTCCTTGTTTTCCATGCCTTTTTCTATTAGGATATATTTTTAGGTTATATGAAATTTCTGAAATATGAATTGTAATTGTTGAACAAGGGGATTGGACTATGAGAACATCCCAAAAGGGGTTATACCATGTGAGTTTCCTAGGTGTTTGTCTATAATCGATTTCAGTGAATGTTGTCCCAAGGGATTAGACGGTGAGATCTTTCCTAGGTGGTAATTGATTATTAAATTGTTTTTATGATATACAAAAGGTATTAGACCATGAGAACTTCCCATGATGGTGTTTATATTTGATTAAATAAATCATTGACCCAGGGGTTTTAGATCGTGAGAGCTTTCCCATGTGGTTGTTTATAATTGTTTGATATTATAATAGACCAAAGGGGGAATACCATGACAGATTTCCCAGTGGGTTGTTTTTAAATGAATTGATGTTATATCAGACATGGGGAATTAAAATGTGATAACTTTCCTAAAGGGTCATTGTTGAATAATTTAATGATTATAAATCATCTTCGAAGTCAACGAACATGTTTGTATTTTTTATTACTTGTTTTCTTTAGATGGAATTATGAGAGTTCTATTCTGGTTACATTACATGGGGAATATAGATATTAGGATTGATACTAGTGTTACATGTTTCAAAAGATGATTAATAAATGTTAAATGAATGTAATTTAAAACTGCAGGATTGTTTATTTTGAGTGCTTCATAGTTTATTACTTTATTCTTACATAATTCCTTATATATATATATATTTATTCACTGACATTTAGGCACATATCATTTGGTGGTTATCTACTGGGATTCATATCACACCATGTTTGGGTCATGATTCTGTACGCAAATAGATTATTTTATTTCATATATAGATAATGGAAGGTTCCTTTCTTCATCAGGTACTTGATTGTTGTTGGAGTTAGAGAGCACGAGACTAAGCTGAGTATTTTGATGTTGTTGGAGTTTACTTGTTTCTTTTATAATTTGGTTTTAGTATTTCTTTCCTATATTGTGACTTGTTTGGATGTTTTTGTAGATACAAATTCCATGTATCCTATATATATATTCATATTGTGGCTTATGTTGAATTTACTTTCAGTCCACTGCTATTTATTTCTATTTGGTATTATTTCTTCTGCTATTGTTTACCTTTACAATTCTGTTGTGTATACTCTTCCAATGAAGGAAGTGATTCACTAGTATCACACCTTGGCCCTCACTACTATTCAGTATCCTCTTTCATCTGGGGAAATTTTCTTGTGCTCATTTGACCATCCAGGTTTGGGGCACCTTTGGGAGGCACCCAGATCAAGGTTGTTACAATCGTACACATGAATGATGATTTCATACACCATTTGATAGTAAAGGATGTGGATTTATGTTATAATAATAATATAAAAAATGAAAATATATATGTGATATTATTTTCATCATAAAATCATATTAGGATAATTTTTTAAGGAGGAGGATGATGAAATAATTAAGAAACACATTGTTACCTCAACACAAAAAACTTATTTAATATTAAACCTAATGTATTAAAAGAATAGAATTATGAAAAAAATATATTATATAAATATGTGATGGATTTTAGGATTTTATATGGTTTGGTTATTCCTAAACAAAAATGGTTTTATGCAGTGAAGATGACAGGAGAGTGGGTGGCCTTTTATAATTGTTATGAGTGGATCATTTATAATTATTGAAAAGAAAAAAGTGTTATCATATTAACAAAATTACATAAGTAAAAATTAACTATTATATATATTTTGAAATTATAAGGTCTATAAGTGTAAATATAATATGTTTTAGATATGTTTTTAGGTTATTTAACCCTTATCTTCTTAGTTTAACCATCGATAAACCCATTTTATTCTTAACCATGGTAATTAATATTTACTATTTTCACTATTCAATATGGTAAAAAACTAATTTGAGCTTAATAAAAAAATATTAATTATTATAAATAAAAATATGTACTCCATTATCCATATTCATTTAAAAAAATAAAAAATTTAAATTTAGAACAAGACCCGTAGACATAATGAAAAAATGGGTTTTCAGGAAGCGTATTTTTTAATAAAATGATTTTTTCATATTAACTCTGTGATTTAAAATTTATATAGTAGTAATATAAATTAATTATTATTGATATATAATATAAATATTTCCTTTAATACATTCCTAATTATATTTTTTAGTTAAATAAAAAGGAGAAATCATATGTATTGTAGAACAGTTTTCAAAAAAACCATGTTTTTAAACCTAAAGAAAAACTTATAAAAAATAGATTATAAACTAGATTAAAAAAACATTTTTTGAAAAAATTATGAAAAAATAATACTTATATTAATTTAAATCACATTAATAAAATAATGGGTCATTTATTTTACATAATTAATAAAATATAACGTACTCTTTATATAGAAATTGAATGTTTCACTTTTCATAGAGAAACCATTTTTTTTGAAAAGTATCAATTATTATTCCTATTTATATATTTATATTCTTATTTTAAAAATTTATCTCATTTTATTAAAAAGAAATTAAAAATAATTTAAATATTAAATATAATATTTTATTCTTTAAATGAAATAAGAATCAATTTTAATGAAAAATTAATTTTGAAGAATAAAATCATTTTTCTAAAAATTGAATGATTATTTCATAATTTTTTTATAAATTCTTTTTTTTTTGAAATAATATTTATATATATATATATATATATATATATATTACAGTAGTTAATTATCACCAAAATAATGGCTAATGTATAAACATTATATATATCCAAGGTTATTTATTGTTGGTGTTGTAGTTTGAATACACTGTCGAATATATTTTTCTTTTCTAAAAATCAGAGTGTTACACCTCTACACATCATCTCAAGATCCAGGGAAGGTCGCCATCTGACCCGGCGCCCATCCCGGTCCACAGCCTGACCCGAAGGGTTTTTCTGATCTCCATGGGCTGGCACAAGTTCCCGGGTATCAAGAGTAACACGTGTGAACAATTTACCCGAAATAGTAAACACAACACCACTAACAAGGTAAATAAAATCAAAAAGTGAACTAACAACCATACATACCCTTAAACTAAAATAAAATTTATATGTTTACAACTTGATCCAGCATCCAAAAATAAACTTCAAAAAAAGAAACTAAAACTCTAACTCAAACCTCCAAGCAATAAGGGAGGTGCAACATCCACACGCCACAACCACCAACCTGCACAAGGAGACCATCAATGACCAAAACCAATATAGCTGGGAACGATGCCTCAACCTGGAATACAAAAAGAACAAGGGCTACATACACCCAATGGTTTACTTAGGGTGTGACACAAGAGCACAATAGGACGTCACCCAATAAAGAGGTTCCACACATAATTATTAAATGACAAATACATTTGCAATTATAATTAAAGCAAGGATGTAAATACTTGAAAAGTTTTAGAGAAAAAAAATTAAAAAAAATTGTTTCAAATGGAACATCTTGAATTAAAACACAGACACACTTACCAGTTTAAAATAACCAATGAACCACACAGATTAGCGTAAAGTAACCAATGAGCACTAATATGGGAGAGGCCTCGTGGGAGTTAGCTAGCATGGGTCCCTAGATCTTTGTGTCTTAGTGATACGTGGAATAGAATTCCATGAACCTCGGAAAAAAAGTCATAGAAGGCCACAACCCTTAGAAAACATGGCATAGAAGGCTATGAACCTCAGAAAACCACATGTTATGTTAGTGTTTCAATCGTTAGTCCTGCCTGTGAAATCAGGTTGAGTCACCTACAGAACACTAGCCCACTAGTCTAGTCCACCCTCCTAGATACCTGAGCTTCCCTATTTGTGCTCAAACAAGTTTCAAGTTCATTTCACAAGTCACAACAATTCATAAAAGCCAAATAGGGTACTTACACATGCCAAATCACAATTTTCACATCCAAACCAGCTTTTAAAACCATACGCATGCCAAAATCATTTCAAAACATAATCTACATAGGTTACATACTCAATTAAACCATCTGTGCCATTTAAAAGACACTCATCACTAAACAAACCAGCACATACACACATAAACACCATTTTGAAATAAGGCTCACACTAAATCATTTTTGAAACACGTTTCACACCATTTTCATTATTAAGTAAACCATAAAAATTATAAAGCAATTGAAAAAGGGTGTCACATGTCTTTGCACAAACTAAAGTAACCATTTATAAATTCAATCGCATTCACACATCACACACACTAAAATAAAATTTCAGAGTGTGACCTACACCACCCTAATAATTTGATGAAAAAACCTTACACCATATGAAAAACACAATTGCATAAACCAGAGAATTTAACAAGCCTAAAATAAAATCTTATAAAACAATTTAAAATAAATCACTTGGAATTAACCACTAAACCCACGCAAAAACATATTTGACCACCAGACACACATGACGACGTATAAAAATTATATTTCACACCATTTTCCAAGATTAATAAGCTAACCTCACAATAAAAAAATCACTAACAACTAAATAGATATGAGTTTTAAATAGAAAGAGAACACATAAAATAGGCATGCCCTTAAACAGTTCAAATGCATATCAAACATCGAGGAAACCCAACTTCGCAATACACAAATAAAATAAATGATATGCTAAAAAACCAAACATGCAAATTAATTTATCAAATAAAAATTAATGGGGAACCACTGACTGGTGTGTAGTAATTTCACGAAATGACCTGCAGGCTTCCACTGCACGCCACGCGCACCACATGCAAACAAAATAGGACCTTAAAACAAGAGTTCAAACAAAATAGGGATTCAAAACAACCCGTAACAAGCTTTATAACCTCTAGAATTAATAATATTAAAAGGAAAAGATATGAACTTAACAAAATGAGGTGTCACCTACCAGAGGGTTGGTCGCCCAATAAGGGTGTCGCGCCAGAGGTTTGCCGGCGGAGGGAGGTTGCACCAATGAGGGAAGATGCAGGTAGGGATTCGGTCACAAAGATAATGGCTGGGAAAAGGGATGGAGAGGGTGTTCACTGGATAAGACTATGCCGAAAAGGGATAGGATGGGGACTGCGGACGGGAGGCAGTAACAGGAAGCTGGAGGGGCACCGGAGGGGTTACGGGTAGGCCGGAAGCGAGTAGGTGAGGGTGGCGGTGTGGCGCGTCGTCTACGGAGCAGGGAGAAGTGTAGCTCGACAGCAGTGTACCTGAGGGAGACGACGATATGGTGAGGAGGGGAAAGGGTGTCCGGTGGCCAGTAGGGAGGCAGGGCATGGTGGCGGAGCGTGTGAGGCCGGAGAGAGCCGATAGAAGAGGAAGGCGGATGAGACACGGGGAGGAGGCCGAGTAGGATGGGTAGGAGGAGAATTATGGTGGCGCGATGGGGTGGAGGTTCAAAGGGGAGCCGGAATGTAAATGGAAGAGCAATAAGGAAAAAAATTGGTGTCCAAACCCTAATAAAAAGATAAACAAAATTAAAAAAAACAAATAAAGTAATGAAATAAATAAATAAAATATGTAAAATAGAAAGGAAAAAAAAGTTAATAACGTTACATAATATTAGCTATAATAATTATTATCCAATAATTAATAAAAATTTAACAAATTATATATCCTTAACAATAATAATAATAGTATTATTATTATTCTGAAACACATTCTTATTCTTATCATTAAAACAATTTCATAAAGTTTATTAATCATATTATTTTAATTTTATTTGTATTTCATTATTCATTAATATTTCATCATCCCGTCATATTTTAACTCATTTTGAAATCTGAGAAGACAACATGTTCTCATAACCGTGCCATGCCCGTGCGTCCGGTAACACAAAAATAAAAACACTCATAATAATAATAATAATAATAATATTCTAAAATATAAATAATTATGTCAATAATAATAATAATAATAAAATTCAATTAATAGTGCTAAAACAAAATAAAAAGGTATATCAATGATGATAATAATAATAATAATATCCCAGAATAACCTTATTATTATTATTATCTTATAAAACTCTTATTTTATTTTATTTTTATTTCATTACAATATTAATTTTATGGCTTTATTAATCCACTTTATTTTATCAATTGACCATCGATTAGGGCATGCGGTGAACTGGGTGAGGTTACACGGCGACCCAGGCGTGGCCGCGCGCCTTCGACCATGGTGTGATGGACACAATCAAGGCCAAAACATTCGATTTTTAAATAAGAACTCTGAAATTTTAAGTCGGGTCTTGACGCAAACTACCCATTGCCGAATAAAAATAATAAAATAAATAATTTAAACACGACGGGTTTGACAATTCTCTCCACCACACTGTTTTCTATCCCCAGAAATTCACAACTAAGGATGAACTCTAAAGTAGCAATCAATACCCCCTTGGGGCACAAAAAGTATCCCTACGAAAACCAATGGAAAAGAGGCAAACACACCATGCTCAGAGTAACTAACTCAAAAGGAAACTTCAAGAAACTCATAAAGAACATTCTGGTATGTGTCGCTCACCCAAAAGTACTATAACACCTCCAGTTGAACAACCAACGAAAGGAACTCTCACACCCATGGAATCCAACTTCACAAACTGAAACACCTCAATTACCATAGAATAAAAACCCCACCGTTTTTTGTAAGGAAATAACAAGATCAAATAATATCCCAAGAACACTATCATCACCTACTACCAAGTCACATATTGGAACAGGACCAAAAGTCTAACATGGGGAAATCTAAAAGGCCTCACCAACTTTAGAAACATACCAACGCTCGAGATGTAATTGGAAAACCGACACGAGGAGGTCCAAGCGGACTCCCCACTATGTGAAGACAACCAACACATATTCACTCCTAATACATTTGAGAGAGACCTATCGAAGTTCTACCCACCATTGGTGCTGACATAAGATACAAAACCTTGAAAATTTTCCGACGGTGACAAAGTACCCCACCACAATGGGCAGGGAGGGTCGGGCCAAACTACCGAGCGTCAAATCCATGGCCGGAGATAGACCAACGTCTCCAAATCCCAAGATGATCATTATTCAAATTTGAGGCCGATTCACCCAATGGACCCCATAAGGACCACTAAAATCAATTACATCTAGTGGGACACAACCCCCTGGACATGATGGTAACAAGACGGTCACACATCCACACAGTCGTTAAATCCTTACGAACCCAAACAGTTTTTTTCAGAACAAAATACCAAAAAAAATAATTCAAACTACCTTTACATTCAGTACTGATGAAAGAAATAATGTCGGGGTCTCATATACTCTCAGGTTCCTGACCGCACCATAGCTTCACTCGGAGACCTATGGGTGAAGCCCTAATGTTTGAAGAATCTCCTCCCATGCAGTCAGGTATTGGAGTCTCCCAAATGGAACATCTCCTTTTTCTGACACAAGAATCCACACCGCAAACAAGAAAACACCAACAACCACAACACACCGCTACATCCAACTACTCACTCACGGTATATCCTCCAAAACAGAGGTTTAGATGGAACACATGCATAAAATCTTTATCATATCCAAGAAACTCAAGAAGAGAAATATGCACGATAAACACTCCCCTTTGAATAGAAAAATAATTAAAACTACTTAAGAGGAGAACACACCCCTATGAAAACCGGGACTCCAGAAGGATTCCACAAAGTTCAAAATTCCTCTTCTAGAGAACTCATGATGTATAAGTCACCAAAAATGGGCCTTGTGGCTGATGGAAGAACTGCAAACTTTTTATGTCTTCGATCAGCACAGAAAATTCCGAACTACCTTAACCCTTCCTCGCTGGAATTCATTTCACCGTTTCCAGGAGATCCTTCAAACAAAAAAATGTAAAAATTCATAACTGACAACTCACATAACCCCAAGAGACCGAAACACCCTTCAACTCCACTCACATCTGTCATCCCACTGTGAGAGGATCCATTTAGTTATAAAAAAAGTGGGTTCAATTCTATAATTCAATAGGAGAGTCCTCTGATCAACTGGAGGGACGACCAATGTCGAATTGCCTATGGCCACACTTCAATCGCACATTAATGCATTATGGGGGCGTACACTAGTAAAGAACGAAAACCATGGACCCAACCTAACTAGTCCAATGATCAAGACATACCACAAGCGAACACTAAACATGCAGGGGAACCACTGCAAGGGCTTCCTGAAGCACTTTTCAAAAGAATTCACTAACCAAACACTTTCACATCAACTTACAAATAATAATTCAAACTCAAGACACAAATCATTCAAAAAGGATTCTCATCTCAAAACACCTCACATACAATACTTCCAAGACACGAGGACACACCACACAATCCCTGGATATTAAAACAAAAAAATTTACATTAACAAAACTTTTGGAAAAAGAACGTAGCAGGTGGGTTATACAAACACTAATGGTGTCCCATGGGCCTCACACATGCATGTTCTCATCCCACATAGGCTCCCACATCATATCAATCTAGGAATTCATACGCTTATTCCATTTACCATTCCTTTTTTCATATATAGTCATTTAGGTGTTTTCCAACGAGAACACCAAGTATCAAAACCAAACCTTTCCATTTTTTTTCAAAACCAAAATATTCAACCCACTCCTTTCATATCTCATGCATCATTTCCTTTTTAAAGTGCTTCATTTAAAAACATTTTTTTCCAAGACAAAATCATATTTACTAAAAAGCCAGATTTCTGTGAATCCAAAACAAAGAGATGAGGAACAATGCAGGAAGAAACTAGTTTTAGCGGGTGATGGGAACATATGGTTTGTGGCCATACGCCAATCACACCACTTCTAAGAAGAGTATTTTAGGATAGTTTCATCGGAACCCCATGGCTTGACAGGCCCTGTGGGCTCACTGGGACCACTGACCCCACTCCCTTTTCTTTTTCCCTACACAAGATTAACCACAATGACTAATGACTCAAACGACCTCAACATACCCTGGTAACTCGAGTCCCACCACAAGGTGTGCTGGCCACATACCTTGCTCGTAGCTAGAATGTTGATTTTTGACACCCTGTACTTTTGTCGACCCAGACTCTATCCCAAAAGAACATAACCCAAAAGAGAAAACATCCTCTGATACCACATTGTCACGAACAAAGGCAAGTCACCAACCAACCTGGTGCCCGACCCAGTCTACGGTATGGCCCGAAGGGCATTCCCTATCCCCATGGGCTGACACAAGTGCCCGAGTATCAAGAGTAACACGTGGGAATGGTTTACCCAAAATAGTGAACACAAAACCACTAACAAGATAAAAAAAATCAAACTTTGACCTGACAATAGAACATTCCCTTAAATTAAAATCAAATTTAAAGGTTTAGAACTTGAGCCAACATCCAAAAATAAAGGACAAAAAAAGAAACTAAAACTCTATCTCAAACCTCCAAGAAATATGGGATGTGAAACATGCACATGCCACAACCACCAAACTGAATGAAGAGACCATCAACAACCAAAACCACCATTGGTGATCATGATGTCTCAAACTGGAATACACAAAGAAAAAGGTCTACATACCCCCAAAGGTGTATGTAGTTTGTGAGCCAAGAGGCTAGTAGGACAAGAACCAATAAAAAGTTCCATGCATAATTATTAAATAATAAATACATTTGTAATTTTAATTAAAGAAACGAAATAAATGCTTGAACAGTTTTAAAGAAAATGGAATTAAAGAAAACTGTTTCAAAAGGAAAAACTTTAATTAAAACACACACACACATACCTTTTTAAAATATCCAATGATCCACATCGATGAGTGTAAAGTAACCAATGAGCACTAATATGGGAGAGACCTTGTGGGTGTTAGCTAGCTTGGGTCCCTAGATCATTTTGTCTCAGTGAAATATGGCTTAGAAGTCTATGAACCTCCAAAAACCATATGTTTATTTAGTGTTGTGATCATCAGTACTACTAGTGAAACTAGTTTGAGTCACCTTCAGAACACTAGCCCACTAGTTTATTCTACCATCCTTGCTACCCATGCTTACTGGTTTGTGCTCAAACAAGTTTCAAGTTCACGTCACATGTTATAACAATAAATAAAAGCCAAATAGGGTACTTACACATACTAAATCACAATTTTCACATCTAAACCCACATTTAAAACCATACGTACACCAAAATCTTTTCAAAACATAATCTGCATAGGTTATATACTCAATTAAACCATCTGCACTATTTAAAAGACACTCATCGCTAATCAAACCACCACTTACATAGGTAAACACCATTTTGAAATAATGCGCACAATAAATCCTTTTTAAAACACATTTCAGACCATTTTCATAATTAAGTAAACCCAATTTTTTTTAAAGTAATAGAAAAAGGGTGTCACGTGTCATTGTACAAACTAAAGTAACCATTTATAAATTCAAATTCATTCGGACATCACACACAATAAAATAAAATTTTAGAGTGTGACATGCAACACCCAAATAGTTTGATGGAAAAACCTTACACCATAAGAAAAACACAATTGCAAAAACCACATAATTTAACAAGCCAAAAATACAATCTTATAACAAAATTTAAAATAAATTGCTTGGCGTTAACCACTATACCCAAACAAAAACTTCTTTGACAACCAGACACACACAATGACTTGTAAAAAATATAGTTCTCACCACTTTCATAGATTAATAAGCTAACTGCACAATAAAAAAAGCACCAATAACCAAATAGATATGAGTTTTAAGTAGAAATAACACAAATTAATAAACATGTTCTTAAATAGTTCCAATGCATATCAAACATCAAGGAAAACCAACTTCGAAATACACAAATCAACTAAACGATATGATAAAAAACCAAACATGAAAATTAATTTATCAAATAATAATTAGATAGGGAACCACCTACAAGTGTGTAGCAATTTAATGAAAAGACCTGTAGGCTTCCATCGCACACCACACGCACCGCATGAAAACAAAATAGGGCCATAAAACCATAATTAAAAAAAATAGGGATTAAAAAATTTCTTTAGTGAGCCTCATACCCATAGGAATGAATAAAACATAAAGGAAGAGTAATGAACATAACCAAATGAAGTGTTGTCTGTCAGAGAGAAGGTTGGCCAATAAGGCTGTCATGTTAGAGCTTCGTCAGCAAATGGAGGTCGCTCCATAAGGTAAGATATAGGTAGGGCTTTGGTCACATGGATGCTAGCCGGGAAAAGAGATGGAGAGGGTTTTCACCGGAGCCAACTATACTGGAATGGGATGCGACCGGGACCGCGGACGGGTGGTTGTAGCAGGCTGCTGGCGGTGCACAAGAGGGGTTGTGGATCGGATGGAGGCAAGTAGGTGAAGGCGGCGGGGTGGTTCATCGTCGGAAGGAGCAGGGAGCAGTGTGGCTCGACGGCAGTGTGTACAAGGGAGACGACGAGCCGATGAGGATGGGAAAGGGTGTCCGGTGGGCTACTGGGAGACAGGGCCCAGTGGCAGAGCGTGCGAGGTTGGAGAGCACCAGTAGAAGTCGAAGGCCAATGAGCCACGAGGAGGAGGGCGAGAAGGATGGGCAAGTGGAGGAAGATGGTGTCGTGATGGGATGGAGGTTCAAAGGGGGGGGGCGATGGAAATGGATGAGCAAGAAGGGAAAAAAAGTTGGGTCTAAACACTATGAAAAAGAGAAATAAAAAAACAAATAAAGTAATGAAAGAAATAAATAAAATAAGTAAAATAGAAAGAAAAAAATGTTAATAACATTACATAATATTAAATATAATAATTATTATCACAAAATTAATAAGAATTTAATAAATTTTGTATCCTTAACACTATTAATAATAGTGTTATTATTATTCTCAAGACATTCTTATTATTATCATTAAAACAATTTCTTAAAGTTTATTAATCCTCTTATTTTCATTTTATATTTATTTCATTATTCATTAATATTTCATCATCCCATCATGTTTTAACTCATTTTGAAGGCCAGGCAGACCGCGCGGTCTCAAAAGCATGCTCTGCCCATGCGTCCGGTAACACAAAACTCAAAACAGTCATAATAATAATAATAATAATAATAATAATAATAATAATCTAAAATATAAATAATTATTTCACTAAAAATAAGAATAATAAAACTCAATTAATAGGGATAAAACAAAATAAAAAGTTATATCAGTAAGGATAATATTAATAATAATATTAATAATATCCCCGAATAACATTATTATTATTATTATCTTAAAAAACACTTATTTTATTTGATTTTTATTACAGTAAACTATTAATTTAATTGATTTATTATTAATTCATTTTATTTAATTAATTGACCATTCACTAGGGTGTGCGGTGAACTGGGCGAGGTCGCGCGACAACCCAGGTGAGGTTCCACGCCTTCAACTGTTGTGCGCTGGACATAGTCAGGGCCAAGACATTGGGTTTTTAAATAAGAACTCTAAAATTTTAAGTCAGTTCTCAACCCAAACTACTCGATGCCAAATAAAAATAATAAAACAAATAATTTAAACACGATGGGTGTAAAACATTATGTAGGTCGTGAATCATGTTTTCCTCTATTTGTGGACCATGCTACCTAATGGGAATGATTCTTTAAAAATTCCAGAATACCCCGAGTTCACCCTCAACAAGGTATCCATGGATTCATCATACCTCCACCATATTCTTGGGTCCATCATCACAAGTCTTTCACACTCCCCTTCTAAGAAAAAAACATTTCATGAAATTCAACCTTTCTCATGTACCAATTATATCCATGAAGAGATGGTAAAAATATACATATAAATTTATACATGGTATGAATAACACATCATCATGAGAATATTGTAGTAACGTGACATCCTGTAATCATAATAAAAATTTTAAATAAGCTACAATAAAAATAATCATGGAATCTATATAATAAAAGGATCTCACATACTAGAAACACACACACACCCGACCACCCACATATGATAAAAATAAATAAACTTCATTAGTTATTACAAAAACAAAAATCATATCATGGAATATATTGTATATGATATCATAATAGTGTAAAAAAATTATTATGTATCATTTTTAATTTTCATTGTAATTGTTCGTAAATTTAGTCATCACCAAACCCAATTCACCCACCAACAAGAATTATATTGTGTGATAAGGGCTCCAACAACTAGTTCTTATGTGACATGATACATGTTAAAACATATGGTAAGGAGGTATGAATAAAAGGAATCAATACAAACATATCCAATGTTGATTATCATCATTAGATATCCACAATAGCATTCTAACATATGTGGAGAAATGATCTCCAAGATTTCTAGGGAATCCATGGAACAAGGAAGGGTGTTGTGAAATGGGGGTGTATAGTAAGACACCACCAATAGTCGATGGTGGTACACACCTGTGGAGGGTTAAATTATAGAATACCACCAAACAGTTAACATTGGCACTATAGTGTATTGGTTAACTAAGAGGAAGAACCATGTTGCAAATAAGGGGGACACATCATAGAATATGTATGGGAGTCAACCTGCAAGAGTGTGGGGACAACAAATATTGTGTAGAAATCTATTTAGAATCCCATTAGATTTTTTGGTAGATGACATCTAAGGCAAGGGATCCAAAATTTTTAGGGATTAAGTCATTTTTATTTAAGGTTCATTAAGAATCAGATAGAGGATTCTCTTTATTTCTAAAATAGATTCTGTGAATATATTCTGAAATGTATTAATAAAACCATAACCCCCCAAAGACAATCTCCAACTAAAAACTATTCCTAAAACTAATGAGTATAATACCTTGATATGTTGTATAATGAACCCATTAATTGTATCTATGAACACCCCGTCTTACATGGAGAAGGAAACATTGTAACCACCACTATTATCCATCATCACGGTACAACCTCATTCCTTTTGGTATGGAATAATATCCATAACTCCACTATTGTGTAGTTATATCCACTATAGAATAACTGATTCCTTTGTGGATTGGTCTAATATTCTATGACATGGTAGCTCTATTTTTGGTAGTAATATTTCTCAAAACCTCCATAATACTCAAAAAACACCCAAAATACCTTATAAAATTTTCTGAACATGGGAATGACTGAAGAAAGTGTGGTGTAAGTATTTTATTAAAAGAGATAATTTATAGGGTTTTATTATTTCCCCCATTAAAAAATTATCATCCTCATGAATCATATATTGGGTAACATATCTAACAAATCAGTCAATTGAACTAAAATTTCATCATCTTGTTCCCATTTTTCCTCTTAGATCCCCCATTCTTACATTCAATCTGACAAGTTTTACCATCCTCTAAAATAATTAATTCTCACTCCATTATATAATCTGCATTGGATACTCATTATAAGAATCATCATGCTATATATTAATTTCCTCACAATATACAACATCTATAGGTTAGGTTATTTACCTATGAAGCTGGGATATATGTACAAAATCAGGCATACAGAACTAATGATGAGACTGATCCATCTAGTACACATTTCCTCTATCATTCTGGTGAACTCAATGTGTCCATGAAAAATATTTATATAATTTAAAAATCCTTATACATTTATTCCCTAATCTAGGAGTCACTCTAATGAAATACTGATCACAACCATAGAGTCCACGGGTCTACACCTAGGGTCATCATATGATCCTTTTCTATTATATGTGGTTTTCAACCACTTTTGAACTAGTTTCACTATCTTATTGGTCTCTTGAACAATAATGGGTTCTTCAACCACTACCTTTCCAGTCTCATGATAATTGAACATTGAACAACATGACATCCTATAAAGACACTCATAATGTTCCATCTAAGATATATTCTATTAACTATTGATGTTTAAGAACTCCACCAATTATAGATGATCTTCCTAGGCTCCACCAATAACTAGGAAACAATATTAAAGCATATCCTCTAATATATATATAGTAAACATGAATTGTATGTTAGTCTAAGGATGATACACTGTTATTAATATCACCTAATTTCCTAATACCTTTAGCTATCCCAAATAAAACCATGATGTAAAATGAATATCAATATCCCAAAAAATTCTTGAGGGTACTCCATAAAATAGTATGACCACACAAACATGGATCGTTCCCACCTCCTCTACTGAATGTGTCTCCATGGTTGATAAAAAGTAAAAAAAATGTTTTTTAGCTGATGAATGACTTCTCATTGTATGCCTTGACTACTCATGGTCCAGGGTAACCACGTCTCAAATTATTCCATGATGTCCAAAAAATCCCATATAGGAACTAGAAGTGGATGATGTAACAAACTAGGTCACTAATATTTGGCCTTTAACCTCCTAAATGTAAGATATTAGTATTAGAAACTAAAAAATATCCTCCTTATCCTTGGATATAAGAATTGACATATAATACCATAATAAATCATGGATACACCAGGATGTATGGACTATAAAGAGGTATGATAATATTTCATTATCTTAGATATGAAAAAATAATGATTAATACCCTCCCATGTTCTGAAATAATGTCATCATCTATCTACCATTTGAGTGTCAAGTCAACTAAAAAAAGTTATTCCATATTTACACCACACTCTAGTTCTAACCTTTTTATAGTATTTTTCTAATACATATGTGATCATGTGACTATTAATGGTGTACAAATTATATTTTTTTGAACCTTGTAAGAATCCACCCTTCAGTCAAGAAAGTATCCCATCAAAGGCCAACATTCCTCTAAACTCCACTTTCCAACAACTTTCTCAACCTGTTTATTATGACCAAAAGAGTACGAAATGAATTTATGTAATTCCCCAACCCCAGTTTCCCAGAGTAGGTGCATTTTTTTAATACATTGGCCTGATTACAAGGAATCATTTCCTCATGGACCAATCTGTTTAGCAGTCTTGAAAAATAGATTACATACATGAATGTTACATTACACTTCATAACATACAAAACAACATAAATAATCCTTTATGAATGCCATTATTCCCTTGTCTTAACCCTGCATATCAATCACAATACACTTCATGGAATCATGGGAAAAATATAACATAGAAAGGGGTGAGCTCAAATGCTCAGTAAGGGTATGCAATACATCAGAAACTTTCATAAATAAGCATAAAAATTTAAGGCAATGTATAACTAAAAGAAAAGCCTTTTAAACTTGAACTTCAGCATAATATAGAAAAAATAAAATGAAATAATGAAATTTACTTATTCACATGGATATTATACTTGTTGAATAATCACATGCAATATCACTAACCACTTTCATAATGCTGGAATGCATAATTCCAGACTATCATAACCACATAGCCAAGGCCTCGTGCCAAGAATACAAATAAGATTTTGTCAAGGCATCATGCCAAGACACTAGATTTTCTCATGAGACCTACTGATTCATCGAGGAGCTATAGCGTGCTCCACCCATCACTTATTAAGTCCAATGCATTCCTCATATGAACAGGTTTAAACATAACATAAACATTCGTATTAAAACTAGCATATGAAATGAAAATACTTTCTCCATAAACCGTGAATGGTATTCAAATAACACATCCACAATCAAACATATCACAAAACCTTCAATACAATATGGAAGTTTTGTATCATAATAAATCAACTTCAAATAATCTTCAAATCCATCAAAGGATGTTGACATAGATGAAATCAAAACTATTTGAGAGAAATATCTCTTTTTTTTTTGAAATCCTTTAGAAGTCACACATTTATAAAGGAAGTAATTTAAAAGAGATTTTTGAATCAAAGTGTCCCATACCACCTTGAAACTTTTGAAAATAAATATCATTTAAAAAGATTAATGTCCATATAAATAAATACTTAAAATCATTTTGAAAACATGGACATTAATTAAAATGATTTAGAAAGATAAATCTTTAAAACATTTAAAATTCTGATCTTGATAAAGAGTACCTTTCACAAATTCTTAAAATATTCATTTTGAAATAACTTAAAGTTCACCTAGTTATAACATAAAACATTTACTTTGAAAATATTCTTATAATATTGTAAGGGAATCATTGAAGATTTTATAATGGTGGAAAATATTCACACCCTCTTTATAAGTTAAAACAACATTCTTACCTTAATTCTGTCAAAAAGGTTAAAAAGGAACTTGTTTGGAAACAATGGAAAGATTCCTTTATAAACTTATTATAATAAGTCAAACAAGGGTATAAATGACTTTAACCCATATTCTGTAAAATAGTAATAATGTTTTGATTTTTTTTTAAATAAACATGGATGTTGATGATAAAGAGGTCCTAGTAGATAATTTTGTATAAACAACCTCGGATAATGAAGAGATTGTGAAATAAACCCTTACCAATTTGGTAACTTATGAAACATACAACCCATGAAAGAGGAATCATACAATGAATATGTAAATACACATAAATTAATGTGTATTACACAAAGAATACAATTATGGGAAGTACATACACCACAAAAAAGGTAATAGTGGCCATGTGGCATGAATCTCACGGGAATAAGGAGTGAGATGAAAACCTTTTACCTTGTAATTTTCCTTGGTTGGGGGTAGGTTAACCTCCTGTATAATGGTGAAATAAATGTTATTAAATTATACAGGAATCATATACATTAATATGATATCATATATGATCTTTTAACATTTGTTTGTTAATAATATCTTAGTATTATCGTCGTTTCGGGTGTTAACTTACTCGTATATGTTTTGTTACATAAGCCATGTTTGTTATGGATAGGTTGTATCTTATTCATATCCAGAATGATATAAATTCATTAAAAATTATTTTCAATGTATAGAATGTTAATTATACTTTGAAAATATTCTTAAAAGCTTGTAAGGGAAGCTTTGAAGATTTTATAACCGTGTAAAATAGTCACACCTGCCGTATAAGTTAAAAAAACATTCTTACCGTAATTCTATCAAAAAGGTTAAAAAGGAACTTTTTGGAAAACGACAGAAAGATTCCTTTATAAAAATATTATAATAAGTCAAAAAAGGGTATAAATCACTTTATCCCATATTCTATAAAATAGTAAGAATTCTTTGAAAAACATTTTTAAGAAACATGGATGTGGATGATAAAGAGGTCCCAGTAGATAATTATGTATAAACAACCTCGAATAATGAAGATATTGTGTAATAAACCCTTACCAATTTGGTAAATTACACAACATACAACCCATGAATGAGGTATAGTACAATGAATATGTAAATATGCATAAATTAATGTTTATTACACAAATAATACAATTATGGGAAGTACATACACCACACAAAAGGTAATAGTGGCAATATGGCATGAATCTCACGGGAATAAGAAGTGAGATGAAAACCCCTTACCTTGTACTTTTCCTTGGTTGGGGGTAGGATAACCTCTTGTATAATGGTGAAATAATTTTTATTAAATTATACAAGAATCATATATATTAATATGATATCATATATGATCTTTTAACATTTCTTTGTTAATAATATCTTAGTATTATCGTCGTTTCGGATGTTAACTTACTCGTATATGTTTTGTTACATAAGTCGTGTTTGTTATGGACAGGTTTTATCTTATTCTTATCTAGAATGATATAAAGTCCTTAAACATTATTTTTAATCATCTAATGATAATTATACTTGAATGGACATGATTGGGAATGAATCTCATTGCGTTCGTGGAGACGGTAGTCCGTACGTACGCACGAGCGACAATTTCATTCTTTTGATATTAAAATAATATATAATTGGATGGTATATCATATATACAGAATAATTATCATGATATATTTATTATTCACATGAATTACACATCATTATTATAACCATCCAAATATTAATTTATTGAATAACAATTACACCACGATGTGGAGACGGTAAGCCATACGTACACACATATGGTGACATGCCGTTCAAAGGATGGATAGAATACTGAATATGATTATACCATATTTATAATAAAATCACAGTATATATAATATACTAGATTTATTATTTTAGAATGGTAATAACAAAGAAAGAAGAAGTTGAAGAAGAAAGGAACTTGAAAGAGGCTGGTGATAACATTACCTCTTCTTCGGGATCTTCCTTTTGATTTGATCAACAGGGATCATTAAGATGGATTTATGATAAAACTATGGCCTATAGGATGAAGTGAGAGAAGTTGGGAGGATATTTGGGTAGGGTTTGGCAGAGCCAAATGGCTTTGAAGGTGTGAATTAGTGATAAGGGGGAGTCCCCTTTTATAAGAGGGGTGAGGGGAACCTTTGGAAAAGCTAGAAATATTATACTAAAAAAAGTCATATTCTGTTTATAATGGCTCCAAGGTAGATTATTTAAAGTTTAAGGTGGGAATAGGTCTATGAACACTCAAAAAATAGGTTTTAGACAGGTTTGGGTCACTATATTAAGCTTATCTTTTTGTTTTAACTCTTAGTTAATTAGTTTAACATTTACCATGTCACTTTGTATTTTTCTATTATATAGTTAGTAAACGTATTATATAAATCCAGAAAACCCCAAAGTGGTCCATTAATGATACACCTATAATGATATAAGTCTCTTGGCTTATCCTTATATTTTTAGGAATTTAATATCATTTAATAATATAATATTTTTTTAAAAAACACTTTTATGTGAATTTTGACACTATTCAATAATTGATTTTTTTAAAGTATTAACAACTTTATTAATTCAAAACAAATTCATTTAAGCAATCCTATAATGTCATGTTAAGTAATAAAATTCATGTATGTCATCAAAACTTTCAAATTCTATTAATTTTAACATTTATAATACCAATTATTTGATTCTTTCATTAATAAAGAAAATACTGCATCATTATTGTGTCATAAATAATATTAATTATTAAATGTCTAAAAATAATAAATAAAATACCATTATGTAGGAAATATTTTTATATTTTAATTAATATTTATTGTCGAAAATCCAACATATATAACCCTATGTAAAAAAATGTTTCTAAAAGATATATGCTTATGTCATTTTTGTGTTTATTTTAACTTAATTAATATAAAGTGTCATTATCACTTAAAAGTGGCTCCATGGGTCCCAAAATCGACCCAAAGATTCCCATGGTCGTACATATATCAACCAATAAGGTTATTACACGTTTTAAGGTAATTTATTATTATTATAATATTATTTTTTTATCCTTATTTACCGGATTTACCCTTTAACCATGGTAAATAAAATATTTACCGTAGTTATTATTCAAAATGTATAAAAATAAAAGATACCTATTTACACAATTTGTAAATCCTGATTCCAAATATGGAATCCATTTTTCTATATTCAAAATAGAGAAGTGGCAGAAATTAATTTGAAATTAATTCCCGTTGTTAAAACAAAAAAGCATGTTTTTAAGAGATAATAACTATCAAAAGATTGACACTTGTTCATGTCCGGTTTAATTGTCAAATTATGTCCAATGACCAAAATTTTATTAAATGGTAAAATTATATTCTAAATATACTTTAATACCACTAAAATTCATAATTTATCACTATTAATTATTTCGATTAAAAAGGTTTTTTTAAATTTAAATTTAGTAATTTTCAATATTCATCAAAATATAAATGTTATCTGAAAATATCCAAAATTTTACTCCAGGATAAATTTGATATTCTGAATCCAAAAATTATGTCCATTTTGAGCTATAAAATTTATAAAATTTCAAAAAGTATGTATTATTATTCATAACGGCTAGTTTGATTAGATGTAGTGTGTGTTAGAACTCGAAGTTGCGTACAACACACGCTACTGTATTATTCAAAGAGAAGCGTATCGTGGAAGCATGGGGTGTTACCTTGTAAATTTTTTATATCCCCTTTCTAAAGAATAAATTTATTTAGTCAAATTGAATATATAAAAGTTTAAAATATTGGATTTAGAAAAAGGGGTTCACTATTAAAGTTGGTAAAAGTTCATTTTTTGAAAAATACTTCTTTTATCTGAAAAAAATGAATTTGTTCTTACATTATGTCTAAGAAACTCATAATATGGATTCTAAAATTATAAGGATTATATAAAGTTTGAAATTTAGTTAATATTATTCATAACATCTTTTGAACGGCTTGTTCGGTAAGTCATGGTGCGCTTGAACTCGGTGTTGCATGTAGTACAAGTTATTGAATTATTTTGAATAAGTAACACACTATGAAATATTGGGGTGTTACACTTTACCCTTACTACGTATATATTACATTTAAATTTTTAAATTATATTGATTCTCAACCCAACAAAACTATCTCAGGTTCATGTCCCACTGTGTGAAATGATAGTGTAGGTTGTTGTGGTTTGTGTAAACATTGAATCTCTCACCAAATATATCTCGTCAAAAACACATCTGATTATATGTCATAACTAAAATTTATACATCTCATGTTAGGGTTGTTTCACTCATGGTTTCATATATTTTTTACCCATAGGATATTACATACTCACTATTCATCAATACCACTCCCAGACTAATTCCTGATGCATAGAAACACATTACATAACTGATCTAAGGCACATATACTTTTAGTAAAAGGGATATCATAATCTGTATCTTACTTTTATGGAAATAATATTCAAATTTATATAATAATTGTAACATAACGTTCTTGTTATTCATCATAGTCATGGGTGGTGGTTGATAGGATAAATGCTGGTTAAATTGCCATTAATTGTATTCCTAGAAAATAAATCTTCTGATTTAGAAAATGTTTTAGGGATGTTTGTAGGACATCACTACCTTAACATTCTGTAGGTAATCCAATATACCTATGTTAGACAAAACATTTCATGGTAACATTACATCTCAAATCATGAATTCACACTTTGAAAACATTGAATAAATTGGATGTGTTCATTGTTTACATAATACTCTCTATCTAGGTCTATCATGCATCTCAACTGTCAATGAGTAGATAATTATTTTTTATGATCTATAAGAATAATGAGTCTGAATATCGGTGGAGTATATTTATCATAAAATCTGTGAATAATTATTGTGTGTTCACTTACCTGGACGAAATGAAAATTTACTCATACAACTCATACAAGCTTCAAAATTCCATCTTCAGAATGGGATCCAATCAAACTCAAATATTGTGACATCGTAATCAAGGATATATCCTTGAGAATTAATATGATATCTATATCTTATTTTGAACACCATCAATCCTTGGAAATGGACATATTTTCATCAATGTGACTAGTTTTCACATTTGGAAATCAATATAGAGTTAAAGAATAACATTATCCTTCTTGGAGAACAACAAAGGTTCCCAAAATGACAAATAATGAAATAGATAAATCCCTTAAACATATAATCTTGAAAATATACAACTAGAACCTTTAACTAAGTTATATCATTATGTTATGGTGTTATTGAAATGGGATGTGAACTGTGTGGGATATCTTACTTAAATTCAACTACTACTTCATGATAGAGTACTATGAATTCATCTAGGTAGATGACCAAATTTATATCCATGATTATAGGGAAAAATGTGTGAGTATCATTGAACCATCCAATAGAGGCAATACAACCATATGTGATGTGATCATACCATGCTAACTCAAATTAGGACCTACTCAGATTGCTATCAGATCCCACTCTTTGGTCATGAAAAACTTCTGTCTATTTGGTGAAGTGAATGAAACATGCCAACAATAACGGTATATGTGACATTAGTGGGTATTAATATAGTAAATTTTTAGGATCACATAAAAGGTAATTAACAATATAATCACGAATTTCAATATATTAATATTAATAGAGATAATTATGGGACACTTTGGGAATCACAGGAGACTGTCAACTTTATTGCTCCGTGATTTATCATTTGAGAATAATTGAAAGGATAACATGACCAAAAAATTAATATATAAACTAATAATGCAGATTTAAAATAATGGGAATCTCTAATATGGGTGAATATAGAAGATAAGATCGATTTGGACAATATTTTACCTTTAATGATCAATGACCTCTCTTTATCATCTATTAAAACATTGTTTTCGTTGTAAAAATACTCCATCTCAACTCCAAAACTCCATCCCTATGGTACATGGATGAATAGAGTCTAATGAATGTTACGTTTAATAGTAATAATAAATCATCATATGATATTTATTATCCTCAAATCCATGTAAATGGAATAAAATTTCTTGATGAGTCTTTCTTGTCACATTATAGACACTGGATTTTAGGATCTATGCACACCCAAATGCAGCTTTTAAACATCCCATTGTTAAATAATTGTGGGAAACCTCTAGAAGTAAAAAATAGTAAAATCTCTTATAATCATGAATTCAACTACTTTATAATTTTACTTAGCAATACTCTCCTAGAAATTAAATGATGAACTTGTAGAAGTAGCATGATTTCCATCCATTAGAATAGGGATGGATAAAAAAATACCATTTATTCACTCAACCTATAAAATCCTATCAATGGCCAGGAACATCCATTTAAACTTTAGATAAAATGATATATTTAATATTAAAAAATAATAATATGGTTTGGATGACTTTTTATATCTATATTATTATAATTTTGAGCCTCATTAATCATATGAAAACATGAAAAATTTATGATCATAGTTAAACATGTGGAATATGCCAATACTGTGATGAAGGATTACTAGAGTTCCAAAAATAAAATTTCTAGTCAAGATTCAGAGTTTTAGGGATGAAATATCAAAAAACATTTTTGAAATACTCTAAGATGATACCCTCACATCATCCGACTAGACCATAACATCTCAAAATTGATTGATGGGTCCCTGAAACATGAACATTTTTAGCATCACCTTCCTTCCAATAAATTTATTGATTTAATGACAGATGGTCTCAATGGTGCTCATTGAGTCCTTGAAATATAATCATTCACTATTAACAAAACATTTTAAGTATACATTGACTAGAGTTTCTTATAATAATAAATAATTGGTTTCAATGATTGGTAGAATGGAACCACAACCTACACCACTAGGGTAGATGTTGGAAAATGATTTCGAGTCGACTTCTCAGTTGTGATTCCCACCAAACATCAATGTGTTGGAATCATCTAAAACAAAACTTTATTAGGAGAAAAATGGATCCTAAACTGTATATAACATCACACTATAACTTTCTTAGGAATCTACAAAAAATTTCAAGGTATTACCATATGAGAACAAACCTTAGTATTTGTTCTTTCACATTAGTCACTTATAATATATATATATATATATACATACACAAAAACATGCATATTTCATGTAATTAATTTGAGTAATCATATGTCAAAGTAACCTGAAAAAACATATATATATTATAAGGAGGAATAATAAAAACATAGAACAATGAATGAAATTTAAATGAAAAATCATAATTTTCTATAAGAACATGTATATATAAGGCATGTGAAACTACATTCCTAGTCATGATGCATGAAAAAATGAATATCTTAATGCACATATCCACAAAATGTGTGTCACCCAAGGTGAATTTATGCATCAGTAATAGAAAAACATATTTTCCAAACATTATGGAAGCTTATATTTCCACAATACAAAGACTTCCAGATACTATTATAGTTTTCCATCTTGAGTCCAAACCATATTATTACTAATCTACCCTATCCCATATCAAGGAAAAGTGAAGAGAAATGTGATCTATTTTTGATTATATGATACCATTTTTTTAATTCCAATCCCAATGATGGATTCTAAGAAAGAGTGCCACATGACCTCCAACATACCTCCCAGTATACAAGAGGTTTCGTTGAAGAAGTTAGGTTCTAACTTAATCAGTTGGGAGACTATACAAACATTATCAATTAATATTAATGATTTAAAATAAAAAAGAATATAAATAATAAATAAATAATCATAGTAATCATATTTGAACTAAAAGGATGGCATATATGTCATAATATTAAGCTATATAACAAATAGGTATGCATATCCAAATCATATATAGAATATAAATAAATTATAAATTAAAAACTAGTAGGGTCCTCATATGTCTATCCTAGTCTGATATAGTTACATACTAATATTATCAATAGCGCACAATATAGCCATTTACCATCACCAAACACCTCACAAATTTTTTAAGAACACCTAAATACATATTAGATCATGAACACAAGACATAATAGGACACTAAAAATTCTTCCTTAACCATGAGTGATCATTTGTAATAGGTGTCTTCCATAATAATCATAAATGTGTAATTTCAATTACATAAATCCATAACATGAGCAGTCATTCACTAACCAATTCACCACGAACAAATGGACGTACCTTGTTCAACTATACTTTACAAGGATAACAAACATGTCAGATGTAACTAAAACATGAATACTATGGAATCCTTATATAGTTATTATAATATAAAACCTGACATTATATAAACACCATGTATCCCAAGAGAAACAACCATCCTTAGTCATCAAAGAAAATATATTGATGGCGTGATACTCTGAAAATTACATTCTATCTTCAGTGAACACTTAACACGATCTCTGTGGATAATTCTTTCCTCCATCCTATGCTAAGGTCCCTAGTCACTATCTTCACAAGTCCGACAAAATTCCCATCTAAGGGATGAACATTTCAGGATGGTCAACCTTTCTCAAGTACAAATAAAAATCGTAAAGTCTTAGTAACACTCATACATGTTAAGGTAAACAGTGAAGTAATAACATATCATCATGATAATAAAGTAGTAACACAAATTCATGTGACCATAATCAAACATATAATCATGATACTCTATCAATATTCCTAAAATCAATATAATACCATGATATCATGTGCTACACACACATAAAAACCCACATGAGAACACAATAAATTGTTTTCATCATATATGAGACTATAATAATCATATCATGGAAACATGTTTACACAATAATGAAAGATAGTGAGGGACTTCCATCCTCAGGGATGTCAATTTTAACATCAAGTTCCATTGAAGGCATAATCACCCAAACTATATTTTCCCATCCATCAGAATGATATATTAGTATAAGGGATCATATAAATGGTTCAAATGTAAAAATTTTTGGGTTCTATATAAGGGAATGAAGGGTCATATTAAAGGAATCGATACAAGATTACTCAAGGTTGATCATCATCAAGTGATATCTATTAGATTATTCCAAGAGGGTAGTGTAATGTAATCTAGAAATAATAAGGTATCCATGAAATAAGGAAGGTTGTTTTAAAAGGGAGTTACAAAGGAAATTACCCACCATGATATTGGGTGGTACACTATGAAGATTGTGTATGTAGGGAATTCCACAACATTGCATGGACTTCCACCGTGGTGCAGAGGATCATTGGGAGGAAACAGTGCAATATAATGTGGAGTATTGCGGAGTATACATTTTCTTGTATTTGACAGGTTATAGCTAGGGGACTATCACTATTTCATGGAAATTGTTAGGAATCCTTTAGATTTCTTGGTATAGGTGATGAATGTATGGGGATTTTGTAATTATAATTCTCAATCTAAATTTATTTATGGATAATTAATAATAAATCAATGATTCTTATAAAAAAAATAAATATTATCTAATTAAAATTTGAATCATACCATTAAAACAAAAACACCCAAAGATCATCGATAGCTACACCAGATATCTGATACTGGTAAAACTAATGCCCAATAGATTGGTTTTGGGAATCTTGATATTATCTCTCAATATGAACCCTATATGGAGTAGGATGCGAGATATCCATCACTAGCCACCACCACCATAGTGAAACATCATTAAATATGATGTAGTATTTAATCCTTACCACCACAATCATCCATCTCTATCTGCAATGGAATATAGGACACATTTATGGTGTGGTCCTTTTTTCTACGACCTAGTACCTCCTTTTTTTGTTGAACATTTACAAAAAACATCAATAATACTAAAAAAATAACCAAATTGCAACATGTATGTATCCAAAGATTAGTTCAACTAAAAAACATAGTTACATTAATTTTATTTAATGAAATGAAATTTAATGGTTTAAAATCAAATCATTCATGTTAGTAACAACCTTTGGGTTTTTTAGAAATGGTTTTTGTACCATTAAAGTGGGTTATCTGCGTCAGTTCAAAATATATCATCCCCATTGGTTCCCTCGAATCATGGTGTATTTCATTCTTTTAGCTTCTCTAAAAATCTCTCCATCTTAGATTACACAATTTCATCTTATAAATAAGTAATAAAAAATACTCTTTTGGTAAAAAATTAAAAATAGAAAATTGTCCATTATGATTAAAATATTATTTTCTGAAAAATATATTCTAATAAACCTCTAATTACATTGATAAAATTATAGGTCATTATAGTCTAACCACCATAATGTTTTCATCCTAAAAAGGTAACATAATATTTTTTTAATAATATATACCTATCATAATGAATAATTCAACTCAGTCACCCTAGATTTGATTATAAATCATTTAAAACACTCCAAAATTTCAACTCCCAAAACTGTAATAGACAACTCCTAGCCACAAAAACTCCCAATACAAAAAAAAATATTCAAAACAATTACAAATTATTGTCCATAAACAATTAAAATTACAAATTATATACTAGATAGTCCCAATCATTAAATTTTTTATCTTACTAAACTCATCATAAACACTTTAACTCAAAACATTTGAATATACATATATATAACTATATAAAAATAGTTTCATTCATATTTAATATTTATTTCAATAATAAAAGTTGAAATTAATTTTCAAAATATCTTGTTTAAAAAATTAAATTTTTATCAATACCACCTCATGATACTATATCTTAATTCATTTAAAAAACAATTTATTAAAAATATAATCAGATATAAGAAAATGGTATGACGAAATTTTTATAAAACAATTTTTACAACATATATATTAATATTTTTTTTGAACAATTTAATTCTCAAATTTATAAAATAGTTTTATTTTAATATCATAAAATAGATGATATATCATTGATATCTATAGAACGATCATATGTGAATGAATTTTAAAAATTAATTCACTCACATTATGATATTCCTAAAAAGTAGCAATTATATTATTATTTATTAACTATTATATGTTATTTATATATGTATATATTGTCACAATATAAGATATATACATGTTATATACGATATTATCATATTGATAGAGAGGAAAATATTGAAAGGAAATTTTATCAAAGCCTTATGAGACTAACTGTGTGACTATTCAATGTGTGAGAATGATATACCATCAAATCAGAAATACCTACTATGCCTTTAATAAACATGTGTACATCCAAAATAAACTACTAATTCTACTATATCAATATATGATATACATGAAAATATTAAATCCCATATTTCATTAAATCCATTACGCTCTTCTAACAAAATGGGTCCCAAAACCAACACAACTCAGATACGATTCTGTAATGAACTAACCCAGATCTACCATTGATATAAACAAGACTAGAAAATACCATATGTGGGTTCCCTGATATCTATGTGTTGGAAAAATTAATTTATTTTCTAAATTAACAATTTTAAAATTTTTACCCTAATTTGAATTCAATCTCATTCATAAACATTTTTTTATCAAAATTATAGTATGACAAATATGTAAATCGGGTTCTCAAATCGCAATATCTTCAACTCTAGAGTACTGTAACCGAACATAACCGTAAAATAATATATATATATATGTATGTAATCATAAATATTATTTGAAATATTTAATAAAAAAATATAAATGTAAAATAATTAAATGATTGTGGTTATGTGCCACAACAACCACCTTCACTCATAGGACACCCTATATTTTCAACTAGGAGATGTATTCATTTTCTATTTCAATAGTAGTCTAGAATAATGTTTTTACAAATATATATATCTTTATATTTTTTAATTATTAAATTTAAAATGGTGAAACTGAGTGAAAAACAAGGTGTCAATATGTGGTGTGAGTATAAAGACGTGGTACACTCCGCCAAGGGACCTTCACTCCCATAACTATAAAATTTTATGGCTACACCTATGTGTTTGTCTATCAATGGATTTTTTTATGTCTTATATGTTATCAATTGAATACATATGAATATTATGGAAGTCTATATCACCCAATGAATAAACTGATAAATATAAATAGATGAATCTCATGGTATATTTTTTTATAATATACATGGGTATGTCCAAATTTGGCATGGTGGAAAACATCTAATATAGAACATGTACATCTATGCATTTGAGCCCATAGTCTCCATTGATAATTCATCCGAAATAGTTAATTCAAAAATTAAAAATAATATAATAACCAACTAATATCCTACCATAATAAACATGGGTATAATAAATAATGATACATAATAGAAGAAGATAAAAATAAAACATAGCATCACAGAAAATTTTATAAAATAAATACCTGTAAGAGAAAGATAAATTTAAAATAGTAAGTTTGAAAAACATATGAAAAATAAAACTAAAAAGGAAAAATATTTTTATACATTTCAAAGGAAAAATAAAAAAAATAAAAAATATTATTTATTATTATAAGAGAACTGATGTCAATCCACTAATCCTTTACCTAGAGAACTCTTATACCCTTTTTAAAAACCAATAAAAATTACTCAGTAATTAATAGAATTTATCATTATTGGAGAATAAAAATACCTTATATTGACAAGTAACACACTCTAGGGACATATCTAGTCCACTGACCAAACATCCCATCCAAAAAGATATGTAAATAAGAATACCAAAAAATAAATGAATATAATGTGATCAAAAAAATAAAAAATATTCCTAAATAAGAAATCAAATATATGCAAGAATAAAATTGAAATATATTAATGTTCCAAGAGAAAGTTTTATAATAAAGACCATTGTGATGTTATAAGAGAATGATAAACTATAAAAGTGATATAAAAGAGAATAATATATAAATATATATATATAATGTAATCTAAGAGATAACATTGTCTTAAACAACATAACCAACATGAAGTTGTCAAAAATTTCCATATTGGATAACACTATATAATAGTTATTAATATATAAGTTGTTACCCCAACTACATTATCATAGAATAATCTTATTGGAAATTCTAGAAATTTCTAATTAAATTTAAATTTATATTAGAAAAAAATTATTACCAGGATTCTAAATCATTTAATCACCATCCGCCTATTCTATCCATTATATCTGAAATGATACAACCTCATAAAAAATGAATTAGTGATGATCATTGAAATATAATTAATATAGGGATAACAATGAAAAATAATGATTTTAAATTTATTTAATAACAGATAAAACAATAAATAATCATAACAATAATGAAATTATACATATAATAAATGTTTTTTTACAAGAAAATAAAAAAATGGAAATATGAGGAATTAAATAAATATCCATAGATGGATTTTATGAAATACAAAAAAATTATTTATTAAACATACCTCTTAAACAAAAATTAATTATTAAACATAAATGTTCTATTTAAACCATAAATATAAAATTTATTAATGAATATAAAATTTCATAGAGAAAAAAAACAGTGAAGCAGTAATGGGATATATAACATAAACCCCAAGTTATGATCATTAAACTCTCATTAATTAAATAGTAAAAATAATTTTTCATTTCATTAACAATAAAAATATTTATATTTATGAAAATATCAATTTAATTTATTATTATATTAAATATATATTTTGTTTTTAATATTCAAAATAAATAATTTAAATATCGTTTTGTAGATATCACCTTTCATTGTGACCCATTGTAGTGATTTTAATAATTTAGTGGCAAAAATATTTCATCTAAAATTATGCACAATATATTCCCCAAATAATTTATCCTAAATAATTAAGTAAATACACAACCCAAAATGAATGATATATTCAAATAGACCTCTCTCTATTAACATATGACAAGGAAAAATATAAATATCCTCCATTCAAAATTTACTATTTAAATATATAAAGGAACAAAAATTTATTTAAATTATAATTCCCTAGGTTATGAAATCATTTGAATTTTATTTTAGGTGGGATTGATAATTCATGGGGTTGTTTGGGTTTTTCTTTCATTGATGATTTATTTGAGTGTGTTTTGAAATTCGATAGTATTATTCATAGTTGATATATTCCTTTATATATTGAACAATTTTTTATCATGGATGATGGGTTTCATGTTAGTGTAGATCCATTACTTCACACCATCAATAGTTTGTTCTTTGGGATGATTTATTTTTTATTATGTTTAATATGTTTATTTATATGTTTGAGAGATTTATGTAACATTAGAATTTTTTATTCTCATATATGATTGTAATTTTTCACAATTGGTTTTGTTCTCATTTTCAATAAGTTTTTTCTTATAGATGATAGCTAAATTACATATTTGAACATTTTTTCTCACACCCAATCCTTCAGACATTAAATCACCTATAAAGGTCTATCCCTTATCATTGATGGTCCAAAAGTTTTCAAAAGTTAATTATTTTTAAAATATGATGATTGATCAATAATAATTTGAAAATTCAAATAAATATAAAATATTGAATTTAAAACACAAAATAATGCATTGAAATATATTTTCGGTATTACAACCTGTATAAGACTATCTTAAAATATGTGATTTTAAATGAATCATTCCATGTTTGTTTAATTAAACTGAATTTATTAAAAATAAATTAAATTTTATAACATCTAGGGAATCTTCAATAAACTGTAAAAAATATCCTAAAACTAGTAGAATTTATTTTTTTTAGTCTTTTATTGTTTCAATTATATAAACAATAAATATAATGTTTATCATGAATTATGAGACTTATACTCTATTAGTTGGATCCTTCCAATTGATGAATATATGTGTTTTAAACATTGTTTTTTACTAATTATTTTTTATTACTATGTTTTTCATATTTGGAATGAGATGGTTTCTATTTATTATTAAAACATATATGTAAATATTTTATAGTTATTCAATGAAATACCTTCACAATGTCAATTTCTCAAGATCACCTTCTCATTCTAATATTTTCGGTCTAATGTTATTTTAAATTTCAATTCAATACAGGGGATCCTTGTGGTCTTATATTTATTCATCTATGAAACTGAGATGTTTTTTTCACTAGTGGGAATGTGGTTTAATCATTTAAAACTTATATACTAATATTTTATTTTATTTTAATGAGGCTTTGTGATAATGAGAGGGTGTTTAGAGCTATTCTAAAGCCCCAGAGAGTTGTTTTTTCCATTATTGTTGTCACCACGACATGATAGTGGGTTTGTTGAGGGACACATAATGGATTTGGACATATAAAATAAATTTTAATCATGTTATATGGTTCGTGGTGGCCTATTTTTATAAACATGTCTAATTAATCCATTTAAAGTTCGTATTGTCCCTGGATTACTAAAATAAAAAAAGTAATGAAAAATAGAAATAGAGGGCATAGAACCCTATGGAAATAAATTTTTAAAATAACCTACCAGAAATAAATTTCCCTGATTTTTGAGAATCCTTTGTGGTGAGGGGGAACCATGGATTTTGGAGAAATACATAGGAAGAGGTTGGTTTGGATTTTAGTTCTAAAGAACACAATGAGTTAGGTTGGTATAGAGTATGATATTCTCTTATGATACCGATTGTAGGATCAAAATAATGATGTATATGCTCAATATAAAAATAGGGGTGAATTATATTCATTAATAATTCCTTTCGAACATTTAAAGTGGGTAATGTTTAACAAAGTTATACAAGAATAGTGTTATGGAAATTCTGGGTTCTCATCATAGCAGGGATCTACTATGACCCTTTAATGCAATAACTATCCTTAGGACATTATCAAATGAATTGTCACACAAAAGAAAAATTAGGATGTGATAAGGATTTTATTAATGAATAAATTAAAAAGTATTTGGTTCTAGGCCACCAACTCTAATAGACTCCCACTTAAACAGGAGCCAAATGCTAACAACCTTTAACACGCTAGGTCTCACATGATATTAATGCTTCTTCTAAGATAGTATTTTAGTCATGGGGTCCACCACGTTCTCTTCCATGGACACTCTTCTCACTGCAAATTCACCCATTAGAAAGAAATACATCAGGAGGTGATACATTCAGAGTATGTTCTTTGTTCATTGATGTGATCATGGTTATTTCGCAAAAGCCACCACTGCAGTATTATCACAATACAACGTGAAAGGATCTTTACTACTAGGCACCACATCAAGCTCCTGGACAAAGTTCCTAATCTAGACGGCTTCCTTGGATGCATTATAAGCCGCTATATATTCAGACTCTACTATAGAATTGGCGACAACTGGCTGCTATGAACTCTTCCAGCTCACAACTCCTCAATTGAAATAGAAAACATGTCCAGATTGTGACATCAGATCATTCTGATCTGTTTGAAAGCCAGCATCAGCATACCCTATGATGAAAAGTTCCCCATCTCCTCCAGACACCATGAACATATTCTTAGGTCTTCTCAGATACTTAAGTATAGTCTTAATAGCAGTACATTGTTTTTCGCCTAGATCTAGTTGATATCTGTCTACCTTTCTCAGTTCATAGGCAACATAAAGCCTAGTAAAAAACATAACATAAAAGATGGATACTATATCCGAAGAGTATGAGATCTTACTCATTTTATATTTCCCCTCTTCTGTCTAGGGACAAATTTTCATAGATAGACATAAGTCATGTGACACTAGAACAATTCCCCTCTTGGATTGATCCATACTAAATCTCTGTAGTATCTGGTCAATGTATGTGCCCTGAATTAGTCCAAGCAGCCTCTTGGATCTATCACAAATGATCTTGATCCCTAGAATGTAGGCTGCTTCACCCAATTCCTTCATGGAGAAACACTTGTTCAATCAGTCCTTAACTGACTGTAAGACTGGTATATCGCTTCCAATATTCAATATGTCGTCGACATATACCACTAGTATAACGATTGCATTCCCATTAAACAACTTATAAACACATGTCTCACATTCATTCTTAATGAAACAAAACTCCTTTATGGCTTCATCAAATCAAATGTTCCATGACCTGGATGATTGCTTTAATCCATAAATGGGTTTTTGCAACTTTCAAACCCTTTTGTCTTCACCTGGTGTCACAAACCTTTATGGTTGTTTCTTATAGACATCTTCCTGAAAGTTCCCATTACAGAATGCTATTTTGACATCCATTTTCCAAATCTCATAGTCATGGTAAGATGATATGGAAAGTCTGATTCTTATTGATTTAAACATGGAAACTGGAGATAAGGTTTCATAATAGTCAATTCATTGGGATTGTCAAAATCCTTTAGCCACTGGCCTTTCTTTTTAGGTGATAACTTGACCTTCCATGTCCAATTTTCTCTTGAATACCAATTTGCATCCAACATGATTTACATCAACTTGCTCATTGATAAGAACCTAGACATTGTTCTGACAAATGGAATTCATCTGAGAATTCATAGCTTCTAGCCATCTTTCACCTTCTGAGCTTTCTACTGCTTCCATATAGGATAAAGGTTCATCATTGTCCAACAATAATGATTCACCATCCTCGGTGACTATGAAACCAAATATCTCTGGTTCCCTTACCTCCCTTGAGATCCTACGCAGTACTTGTGTTTCTGGAACCTCTTCCATGGGGACCTATGGAACTTGTTCTTGTACTAACTCCTGTGTGTCTTGAGAATCAACTTCGTCATAGTCAATCTTTCCCCCACTATTCTTTTTGAGGATTTTCTCCCTCTCAAGAGAGACGGCTTATCTGGTGATAATCATTTTCTTGTCTTGAGGGTTATATAGGTAATATCATTTCATTTACTTGGGATATCCTTTAAATAAAATCTCGTGCCTTGGGGTTCTAGTTTTTTTCCTAAGAAGGCCTTAACAAATGCCTTGCATCCCCATACACGTGTATGCGACAAAATGAGTTTCTTTCCATTCCATAACTCGGAGGTAATTTCATTTTCCGCCTTAGATAGTACTCGGTTTAATGTGTATGTTGCATTTTGTAATTCATATCCCCAAAAAGATATTGGAAGATCTTCATGACTCATAATCGACCTAATCATGTCCAACAAGGTTCAGTTCCTCCTTTAACTAACACCATTACACTATGGTGTGTAAGGATGAGTGAGCTGAGATAGAATCCTAGACTCCTGCAGAAGATCGATGAACTCTTGGTTTATATATTCCCTAACTAGATACGATTGAAGTTTCTTTGTCTTCTTACCATGATAATTATTTGATTTATTCTTTAATTCCTTAAATTTTTCTAAGTTTTCTGACTTATACTTTATTAAGTAGACATATCCATATCTACTCAAATCATCTGTAATGTAATGATGTGAGAATATCCACCTATAGATTCTACTAGAAATGGTCCACACACATCCGTGTGGACCAATCCTAGTATCTTGGTGGCCCTTTCATCTTGTCCACCAAAAGGCGGCTTGGCCATTTTAATTTCTAAACAAGTGTGGCATCTATCAAGTGGTTTTAGCCCAATAGAATCGAAATATCCATCTTGGTAGAGCTTTGTCAAATGCTTCTCATTTACATGAATGAGACGGTGACTCTACAACTAGGTGATGTAAGAGTCATGTGAGTTTGTTTCATTATCAATTGTTAACACATGGTTTTCATAATTTAATACATACAAACCATTATTTAAATGTGCCATACCATAAAATACGTTGTTCTTATCAAAGAAACAACCCTTATTTACAAACTTGAAAATAAATCCATCCATATCCAAACAAGATACATAAATTATGTTCTTGGTAACACTAGGCACATAATAACAGTTATGTAAAACCAAAATCATCCCAATTTTAAATGTGAAGTGGTAATCGCCAATAGCTAACACAGCCAGCCTTGCGCCATTGGTAGCTTGAAGATCCACATCTCCTCTGGTAATCTTTCTAAATCTACTTGGTTCTAGCATTTGAATACTGATGTGAGCCCCACAAGCTGTATCTAATAGCCAATGTGCAGACTCTCCAATCTTAGTTGTAAACAATTATTTGGAGATCTCATATATATCCTATCTCACCTACTCTTGGTATATATCCTTAATGTGAGACATCATTCTATACGCATCCATGTTTTCATGTTGCTTTAAGTGCTCATTAGACATGGACGATATCATGAAACATTGGAAATATGTGGCATCATCTATAATTTTCATATAGAGAGATAGTTATTCATCACTGGCCTCTTTCCTAGGTGGAACTGGAACATGCTCTTACAACACATACAATTTCTTTTCGTGGTGAAGGATGACGCGTAAACACCTATTCCATTCTTGGAAATTGGTTCTGGTGAAGAGGTTTTCCTTCATGAGTATGGTTCTCAATGATATGTTTGAATTCATTTTTCTTGTCATTTCTACAATTTAGGATGAGAAAAGGATTAGTAATTTAGTATAAAAACTGAGACAAAGAAATTAATTAAATCTTATTAGTCTCCCACTATTTTATCGAGATCAAATAGCCCTCACCATTGTCTTTAGAATATTATTTTGCCTGAATATTCTAGTGGAAAGGATCCATATTGTCCTTAACATTACCCCATATAGGGTTGGTGAAGCAACTTTAAGGGTTTTAGGTAGGCATTCCAAATTCCAAAAACATTAAATCGCATCTCCTTTATCCGATGAGTGGACTCCCCAATCCTGAAATCCTTTAATTTTTGATTTCCTCAACCTTTTCCTTTTGGTCACACCATGTACTACTATGGAAGTCAACCCTTGATGTAAACCATGTCATGTCAACCCCAAACCTTGAATTATAATTCCCCTATAATTGAAAGCACCCCTACTAGGGTTGGACAAGAACTTCGAACTATGGTTGGATTCTAACCAAGATTATAGAAGGCTATGCCGACTAAATATTTCATTGCAAGATTTTTTCCTCTTACGTAAATTGAAAATTTATTATCTTTAATTGAATTCTTGTTAATATTAAGTGGGGTATACTTAAGTGATTAACCATGTCTAAGATTATATTTACATATAAGCCAGTTTTATTTTATTTTCATCTTTAATGATCGTTTAATTCATTAATTTTGTGATCATGACTCCACACCCACAATTAATAAACCATGAAACTAACAAATATAAAATAAATGGTATGATCATAAGATTCTTATATTTCTCAGTTTATCTAGAGGTTGATAATGTAACCCAAGACCTAGGGTAGAAACACCTTGAACCTTTCGGGTTCATGTTTACAGCTTTCCACATGTCCACCTTTGTATCTCCTTGGATTGGTTTCTCCTTGGCTCCTGACTTGAGCTGCCTCCACTATATTGGGATTTCTGTTGATTACATATGCATTTATCTCACACGTAGGTGAGGGGTAAAAAGGTGTTTTTACATAAAAGAACCCTAGGGTGTGCAGGCCCTACATATTAATGAGGAGAAGGCTCACATGCCAAAAAATTTAATTTAAATATATAAATTAAAAGAAACCATTCATATACAAAGGTCTTGGTCTAACTCATGATAATCCATACATGCAACGATATTTACAAATAAAAAAAACTAGCATTCAATTCTTTAATTGTTCTTGTTTATGATAAAATACGCTCGAATAAATTAATTATCTTTAAATAATCAAATGTTATATCTTAATCCCTTTTCTTAATTTCCTTGAGATTATCATCAATAATAATTTAAAACAAATAAATTCATTTAAAATTATATGTGTATGTAACTTTTACCTTAGAGGAATCCCGGTGAATTTCCACTCATTATATAGGTTTTAAATTTAACACATATATATAAAACACCTATCACATGTTGTGCCTCAGCTTTACGCTTGAACTATGGTACAAGTCTCAAGGGTTTGTATAATATAATAATAAATTTTAATAAATTTGCATAATTTTGACATGTAAACAGCATGTACTTTTTGTTCACCATCCATCAGAAGTACACGCTTGGGGACATGGCGTGTTGTTGTACCTCAGAAATTTTGGGAGTACACGTCATGTTCAGTGGGACACATGCAGTGTAGATTCCGTGTTACACGGTTTCTAGCCGGGAAAGCTGTGTACGAGGTACATGGTCCAACCCTAACATGAAGGGACTACATCTTGTGTTTAGTTAGACCACACGACATGTAATATGGAAACTGTGTGACATCTGTTCCTAGTAAACACACGGTGTCATAAATGAAATAAATAGGATCCAATACATGACTTGATTTGGAGGATCAATTAATTAATTGAACCTATACTACACGACATGGACTTTCAAATACACACCGTGTATTCTAGAATTGTACAGCCAGAAACATTTTGCATTTCCAGATGAGATCCTCTATTTTATTTGAATCAAAATAAAAAAAATCATTTATGTAAGGTGAATGAGAAATGAGAGAGGTGCAACAGATCTCGTGATTCATATTTTAACGAAAAATTAACTTGAATTGAAACAAAAAAATTATTAAATGCATAAATCACCAATGAAAAACTAAATAATTATAATCAATGATATGACCGCTCTGATACCACTTGCAGGTTCTGGGCGCAGTGGAAGCACATTGGTGGGTCACCCAACAATAATTTTATCATTAACAATGATCAATCCAATATCCATCACAATGTAAAACTTCAGATCTTTGGAATAGAATGAAGAATGAAAAACAAAATAGGGAGTCCCAGAACCATAGATATAGGATAATCATATTGTTGGTAATAATTAATTTAATTAATTTAAAATAATTACCTTGATGGAATTATTTCTTTGTTGATATCTTTGGTCATGATCCGATGTGATATGTCATTACGTCATAGAATCCAAGTGTAGGATTTCTCTAGTTTTGATCCACACGTGCTCCATGTATTTTTGGACGTCGCTGAAGGGATATTCGGGTGCTAGCGCAGAATAACCTTCGCTTGCGATGTCCTCCTTCGATCACCTTGATCTGGTTATGGTGGATCTATCTCAGTCTTAAGAACATTATTTGGGGAAGGAGTTCTTTAGGACTTTATAGAACTCTCCATAATTGTTGTACACAACGATTGGGGAAATGTGTTGGGGTTTTGAAGATATTTATAATCAGGGTTGAGGTTATAGAGTTATGAAAATAAATAAACATGTTACATGCTTTATTTATTTCATTAACTATTATTGAAAACCCATTTTCAAATAAATAATTCCTTGACATGATCCCACACTGATTATAATAAATATCATTTAATAAAACAATATTATTTACTCAAAATACTGACTAAAAAATACATGGAATGTAATCATTAATACACGGTGTGTACATGTTTTAATTTCCATTATTTCCTCCACCATAGTTATTAGACCATGAGTAATGGCTATTTATTTCATAAATAAATGTAACTGCATTACTCAGTAATAAATATACATTGTTTTTCCCACATTATATTCTCTCAAATAACTAGTTTCGAAATAAATGCAACCAGGCATCCTTAAATAATTATTAAACCACAGTCGAAAATAATTTTTCTCTAACTTGTTAAATTAATATTTAGCTGAGATACATGGAAACACTTAGTGTGTCACCCTATGGGCCTATTTTCAATGGAATTAGGTGGAACCTACCTAAAGTCCAAGGATAGATTCTAGATACACGCCAAAACACCCATATAGAAAGATGTTAATTCTGAAATAACATGTCACCTCCTACAAACACTTTCCATGTAATATTATCCCTTTGTCACGATATCTTGAATCAAGCAGGTTGCATGCCAGTGCCATCAACCCATGTTCTCAATTATACTTTCTCTGAATTTTTAGAATTGAACTCACCCATACCTTACCATAGCCATGGATTTATTTAGGCTATATGAATTCCATCAAAATTCCTGAGATATCTACTTCTGTTATGGAACAGAAGGGACAAATCCTTTCTCGCATTATCTTTTAATGCAATATTACTCATGACTTACCCAACGTATTCTACCTCGCTGCGAATTGTGTATTGTCATAGTTTTCTTAAATACATCTAAGTGTGTTAGTTATAATACCTATTAATAATAATCATCAAGTCCAAGGACCAATACACATGTCTGCAGATAAGAACATCCAATGACACTATGAAATGTGTATTTCTTACTGGCAGGTCACGTTCTCGTAATATCATCCTAGTTATTAACAAGGGCACACACCATGAGAAGGTGCCTCAATATTTTATGAGTCCTCACCCCTAATGGCCTGTATTATTTGTGTCACTCAAATAACATCATCCGGCCATAGAACATATATTCAAGAACTGTGTTATGGCAATTCTTGGTTCTCATCATAGCAGGGATCCACTATGACCCTTTAATGAAATAACTATCCTTAGGAATGTATCACATGCATTGTCCCACAAGAGAAAAATAAAGATTTGATAAAGCTTTTATTAATTAATAAACTATATAGTAGTTGGTTCTAGGCCACCAACTCCAAAAATATTCTATTTTTGAATATTTTATTCCTTGTGTAATTACTATGTATTATATACATAATTTCTGAAGTGATTTGAGCCTTGGAAGTCTGATGATTTGATGTGACATGAGCAAGGTGATGACAACATCATTGTAGTAGTTGAATTATATGATAGAATGATAGGTTCATGGTGGTATTAGGGATGTCACATGTAATAATGGAATAGTTTTTAGTAGGTCATTTGAATTATTATGATATAATTTAATATGATTAGTTGATTATATTTCTTCATTAAATTTTGGATGGAATAGTGTCTTTTTTTTATAAATTTTATTCCCCACAACTTTAAGTATATGGTTGTTCATGGTTTATGTATATATTGTATGGTAACATAGCATGATACCTAGAGTTCATAGAATTATTCCATGAAAATGATTAATATTATTTTTAACCATAGGTGTTGGTGGATAGTTGTAATTAGAATAATGATACTCTCGATAAATTGTGGGATTACTTGGTTTATACTTGGAGTGCATGAGCATAATATAACGATCAATATAATGAAATAATTATTTTTTAATTGAAATATTTAATGTATTTTGAAATTTATAATGGAAATATAGAATTAACTGAATCTATTTGGGAATGATTTTATTCTTATAGGAAATATTGTCATTATTGTTGGAGGCCCGATGTTTGAGTAATGTTATTTGAAGTTGATCCTAAGATTGGTTGATGTATATAGTGTGGTTTTGAGATATATATGTGTATATATATTGTATTTTATTTTATTGAATATTATACCCTATCCCTACTGGTAGAGAGAGTAAAACCCAATGGAATATGTGAGGGTTCTTGCCCAACATCTACGTTAGCATGAAACAGATGGATGAATACCGTGTATTTTTCTTCTCCATTCTCCAGTTAGCATTATTTACTAGTATTCATGATGGTTAACATTCCTAAATATTTGTGTTGGGGGATTTTTTTCATATGTTTAATTCATACACCTTTATCTCTATATATGCTATCCAATGAATTATTATATGTATAATGTTTATGGGATATTATTGTTTCCATATAATACTAAACATATGGGAAGTGGGGGATCCTAGAAACCACTCGATTATTATCTATACATCTTACATGGGATGTGTTGAATCCGAAAATATATTTCTCACTTTTCCATTCATTTATTATTAGAAATTACAAACACCTTTTTAAAAATTATTTATTAATACTTTATTTCCAAAAAAAATTAGAATGTTTTTGTAAAAAACATATTCTTTTATCATACAACGAATAAGATTATATGAATTATGAAAATAAACGTATACATCTTCATTAGGATTATCATAATGACTCTATTTATGATAATCACAGAAGTAACCCATATCATGTTAGATGAAAAACATTTTTTCTTCATAATCATATTAAAAGGTTCATATCAATAATATTGATATCGGTACTGAGAATCATCAGTCTAATACTCATAAGTGTTGTTGTTATGATAATCATAAGGAATTACATCATACTGCCTTAATTTTTATAATCATATTCATAAGGCTTATTTTTAATTTAAGAAATAATAATAAAATTATAATGGTGTAAACCCATATGATGTTAGATATTCTATTATTACATATCATTAAGATATATCATGTGTTAAGTGTCTATGTAATTATGAAAAACTTGAAGAAAATATTATCCTTTGGAGATATAGGAAAAATTTGAAAAGATTAAAATAAATACATATAAATTTGAAGAGTTTGAATATGACTTCTTGATGATTGGTCACATTTTCTCTCCAACTCCTCAAGATATTAATTTTCATGAACATCATGTTCTTAGTATTTACTATTTCATTAGAGAGAGTCTTCTTATGGAAACTTAGTCATGTTGTATCCTTAATATTTGATATTCTTTGTAATATAAATCTGATCATCATAACAATCAAGGGCTTCCAGGGATAGAAAGATAAGGAATTTGACCAATGGGATCAAGGACTACCAAGGCTAGGTATATAGTGAATCCGATTATCATATTGATGGATTTCATAAATAGGAAGAAAAATTCATTCATGTCTTCATATCAGGGGATTCCATGGTAAGGGGAGATAGAATTTCTTATATATATAATAAATGAATCCATTTTATCAAGTTTATAGAATACCTTCATCATAAGGTTAAACGAGTTTCCCAATTGATAGCTATAATTTAATTATTTCCCTTTTATTCTATTGTGTTCCATGTCTAGAATTTAATATTCCTAAACACATCTAATAGGAATTGAAACATCAAATTCTTCATTCTATTCTTATTGTTTTTTTGTAATTACATTGATTATGAATCATTGACTCTGATTAAAATGATTCATAGTGAATATGATCTTTTACACACTCATAAAATTGTATTATTATTGATTATGATATTGTTTAATAGTTTATCAGACTAAGTGACAATTCAAATAAATTAACATAAATAGGATTTTGGTTTTTTGGTTTAATAATTTTAAACTATGTTATTAAAACTAAAATTCACCCCTCTATTGTATGTTATTTTTTATAGGAATATTTATATGAACCTAATATGTATAATTGATATTCGGATCCAGAAATTGGTATTGGAGTAGGATTCCACTAGTCATATACTTGATCATATTTTTACTTTCCTTAGTGTTTCATGTTGTTGATGTTTTTCAAAAAAAATTATTTATAGAAAATTTGTTACAGTAAGGATTATTTAGTAAAAGAATATTTCAATTATTTTAAAGATGAAAGGAATGAATTATAGATCCATATATAATTTTAATCCTAACATACCTCCCACATTAGATCTTGATAATTATATATACCAGGGGGATATGATGAGGACTTCTGTTATCAATATTATACTGCTAAACATTGTTATGTTAATAGATATTATAAATTTATTCATAAGTATGTAACATCTTCAACTCATCAATAAAAATAGAAATATCAATTTCATTTCAATTTTAGATATACATTGTTATAATCCTTGACAATATATATATATAGTCAAATGTCTTCATGTGAGGATGATATTATAATTTTTTAAAAATATTGAAGTTACACTTGTTAGAGCATAAATTGTTGTAGAGACCAGAAGAGATATGTTAAGAGCTAACGATCATGCATTTTATTTCTTACCAAGTGAACATGTTATGAATATGGATAAAATATTCATGAATATTATATAGAGTTTAGATTATTTTGGTGATAATGGTTTGGATGATGAGATACTTGTTGAAAATTTAATTGATATAATTCCCTATGAGTGGGAATAAAATTTATCTATAGTTTATGAGACTAGAAATTTAAATAATCTAACTTTATGATGTTATTTTAACACTTATGCAAAGTAAGGGATGATTAAAAAAATGTTTTTGAGAAAATTAAAATTTACATTGGTAGTGTTTCCTATTCTACACCATCTACCTTACCTTCAAAAATTAAATCCACCTAGAATGTAGTTTAATATTCATGAAAGAATAATGTTTTTATTTATTCTGAATCTAGAAATTCTTAAAATTATTATAATAAGTTATAAAACAAGTAAATAATGATGAATAATATATTTTGAAAGAATCATTCCCAATATAGACATTAGAGTGGTCATAATCAGAGTATTGGTAAGAAATATGAAATCAATTGTGATGAATAAATGAAAGTAGGAGACATCAAAAAATATTGTTTAATTTTAATATGGAAAGATAGAAAAGAATACAATTCTGACTTGAATTACATGAAATTTTAAAAATATACTAGAATGAATGGTCTAAAAGCTACAGGAACATAGAGTTCAAATAAAAGTAATTCTAGTAAAAAAATTAGATAATGATAGTTATATACATAGGAAAATATTTATTTTTTCCAATATACCTATGTTTAATCCTTATCTAATTGATAAGGTATGAACTACTAAGAAACATACCAATATTAATATAATATATAATTATACCGATGAGAAAGATTCTACATATTATTATAAATTATCTTCCTCATCTAGTGAATATAATTCCTTACCCACTATTGATGATTTTTTTTCAAGAGTCTTTGAAAATGATAATTTTTTTTAAAAACAAATTAATGCTAAGGAAAAAAATATTAAGGATTATTCCTGAATAAATTATTTATCAAATAAAATTATAGATCATTACCTCGTTCTTGATAAATCTAATTCTGAAAAGGATACTTCATGAAATGATTAATGAAAAAGTATTTTATGAGAAATCATTTATGAAAACAAGTTTTGATAAACATAATTCGAACATTATTACTAGTGTGGATTATAATTTTTTTATAATAATGAAAAATTAAATTTAGTGATTTAAGAAAAGTTTATCCAACATTACTTCTGGTAAATAAATATTTGGTAAATCGTACGTTCAAATTCATCCTCATGGAAATAGACTTGTAATGGGTTATCTCAAAAAACATATTTTTAATAACATTTTTTTTATAAAATATATCGCTTGTGAAACATGTATTAACATTACGGGAATTTGAAAAATAATTTTTCTTAAAAAAATTTCAATCCATAGGTTTTCAAAAAGACTATTCTTCTATAAAATACATATTCCTGAAGTATTTTTCAAACATTACTGGACCAAAGAAGGATTTGGGGTTGATGTCTAATGTAATTGTTTTAACAAAAATAGAATTCACCAAAAAAATATTATATGGTATTTGGATTGTGGGTTTTTATGTAATATGACAAGTAAAGATTATTTTTTCTCAAATATTATCAATAATAATGGTGGAAATGTAACTTTAATAGATAATACTCATGGATAGAATATCAGAATAGGTAAAACTTTTATTTTTATAAAATCATTAATTTAATAACATTATTTTTTAATGTTCTTAATAAAAAATATATCAGAATAATTAATTCATATCACGAAGGCTGCCTTGTGAACATTCAAAGTGTTAAGTGTTTAGTAGATGATTCCAAGGATGAATTTGTTATTTTTTAAAATTGATAAGAGAATGTTTACACGGAAATCATAGAATACCTTAGATTCCAAAACATACCTTTTCTTAGTGAAATATAAGATCAATATTTGTTATGGTATATATGGTTATGATTCTATAATCCTATAAACATATCCATGTTGGATATGAAAAGACATGTTAAGGATCTACCAGAACATAGGTCTAATACATCAAAAGTTTGGGACTATTATAAATATGGTTAACAACATAAGTCATATTTTAAATCTATTTTTAATGTAAAAACATCTTATACATTATAGTAAGTGAACTTGGAATTATTTTTTCTTACACATAATATGAGTATTGGAGGAAAATACTATGTATATGTATATAAATCTATCCTTAAAAATTTTATACTATACTTAATTGAACTAAAAATACACTTATTATATTCCCAAAGAACATGTTGGTTTAGTGTTGTAGAGAATTATTTAATAAATAATACATGAGAATCCAAAAAGTAATAAAATTGGATACTACTAAAAAGTATCTCTTTTTACACAGAATGAATCTATTAAAAGAAACCATTATTTCTTTCTATAACAAAACATCATGAATTTAAAATCGAATCCATTCATTCCATTACCCACCCATAAAGCCTTATGAATTTTTTTAAAACATAGTATGAGAACACAATCATATTAAGGTATACAAATGAAAAGAAAGGAAATGTTAGTCGAGGAATATTGATAAACATATGAAATCATTTTCCTAAAGACATACTTATCATTAATAAAGTATCATATATATAATTTCTAAAAATAATATATTTCGATAAAACATATAAAATATAAATAAAACCATATAGGTAACATGGATAATTATTTTCATAATATTTTAATGCTCATGGCTACCATATGAATTGTAACACTCACTACTACATCTTGATGTTACCATCACAATTAAACATGAAATAAAACTTATAGTAAACATCCAACATAAATATACCAAATGCATTAGAAGGATATATAGGTCCAAGAAATAACCATAAACATTCCCATGAACCGATACATAATAATAAAACATGATTAAATTGATCATTAAAAATTCTTTTGAAATTTTGTAAAAAGATATATTAAATAGGATTTCAAAGGAATGTCCCTTATAGATATCATATAATTTAATTAATAATTATTTACATGAAAGAAATATATATATTCACATAAAATTGATATAATAAATCATAATATATCAATTTTCATTTAAAAAATAATTTTATCATGAAAAAAACATTGAAGTGGAAGGTTAATCTAATGAATGGAGATTTGGTAATGAATCCCCTTAAATCGGGTTTAACATCCCTAAAAATTGTTTATACCAACTATGTCATTGTTAAAATAGTGTAATTGATTTATAAAATAACTATATTCTTATTTATAATGCCATATATTTTCATTTCATATCATTTTTTGACCAATGTATTAATAATATTTTGTTGATTTCTTTATTTCATATGCATTTATTTCACGGTTACCATGGTTGGTTCATTATGTATTTTCTTATTGAATGGAATAATAACTATAGAAATTGATTGAAATGGTATTAAAATGTTTCAATAATATTAAATTATACCATATTCCATTTTTTATGATATGAGGAAGATACATTAGATAAAACATTAATAAACATGATTTAATTTATTTTGGATGTTTTTACGAACATCAAGAACACATATCCTTTTATTCGATATCCTGTTTATGTATTGGTTCCAGAACATTATATAAATTTTAATATGAATAAAAAAGATATTATTTAATAATAATAATGGTTTTATGAACATATTTTATGTTCACAATGGAAAATTAAAACATATCTTCTACGATGCCTGTAAATTGACACATCAGAGATGATGTTTTTTAATTTTAGAATAAATGTGAAATGAGAAAGAGTTTGGTAATGAATTATTCCAAGAAAATGATAAAATTAATGTATATATAACAATACTTAGTTTTTATTCCAATTATATAAGGATAGGTGAAGAGAGAATAATAAAATAATAGAAATTAAAAAGGAAATAAAAGAAAATTAAAGAGGATTTTACCGCTTAATTATCCTCCTTGAGAACCTTATTAAGGCACTACATTTTGAAATTTTGGTGAAACAATAAGGTTTTAGATTTGGGTAAGAGTATTTGTAAGGTAATTGGGTAAAAATAAAATAAAATACCATGATTTTATGTGTGAGGAATAGAGGTGTTGAGGGGTGGTATTAATAGTGAAGGATAAGATTTTTGAATAATTTTTTCATTAATTTGTTATTTTTCCTCAATACTATAATTAGATTAAGATATATAAATAAATATATTACAAAAAATGATGGTTAGTTTGCTATTATTGGCTTAAATCATCTGTACATCATCCATGACACAATTATTTATGTTTTTAGCATACACTGTAAATTAAGGTATTTCATTATTCACAAAAAAAATCTTTTATTTAAGAAAAATCCCAGAAAAATCCCATAAATTTACCATAATCATTTTACAATGTGTATAATTAAAAATTGAACTCAATTTTTTGAAAATAATTTTTAAAATATGATAAAATTAGTTTTTAATTAAAATCATAATTTATTCTCTAAATAAATTTTTGGAAAATTATTACTAATTTTATAACACATTATATAATTAATTAGGGTCTCATTAAATTATCTTATATTTGTAAGACAATAAAATATTAACTTTTAAATATATTTTATGCAAATTAATGTTATTTTAAAACATAAAATTTTATATAATATAATAAATAAAAATTTATGTTTCATAAAATTTTCAACACTTAATTTCTCATTTCAAAACATTTATTTACTAATTAAATGATATAAATATATTATATTTTCACTTCAAAAATTATAAACCTATTTTATAAATTCATAGGTGATGTTACAGTTCTATTATACATATTATTATTCCAAATGCTCTTGATATTATTCCAATGTTCATTCTAATATTCCATAAATATTGATTCATTAAAATAACACTTATTTCATTATACATTTATAATAATTTATTTATTTAATTCTAGAATGAAAAAAATTATAATTTCTTGGGTTGTTACATTATCCCCACATTCTATAAATGTTTCCTCGTAATTTTTATTTACTTATTAAACAAGTGAGGATAACGTTCCCTAATAGCATTTTCGGATTCCCATGTTTCTTCATCAATATTTTGGTTTCTCCAAAAAAACATAACTTAGTGAATTTCCTTATTACGTGAGACATGATATCTATGGTCAAGAATTTTAATAGGGTTATCTTCAATTTAAAGGTTCTCTTTCAGATGAAAAAAATATATGCTAAAAACATGAGATGAATCTGGAACATACATTTTTATCACCGAAACATGAAAAAAATACTATACATATGATAAAATCAGAGGAAAAGATACTCTATGGGAAATTAGTCTAAAATTATCCAAGATCTCAGAGTTTCCAATGAACCTTGTACATCAATTCTCTTTATTACAAAAACAAATAACACTTTTACAAGGTTATATTTTAAGAAAAACTTGATCATCTATCTCAGGAGAAAAATATTTTGCCATGTTATTTTCATAAATTTTATTCATTCTATAAGATGTACTCATGTGTTACAAGATCATGTTTATTTTCTCAGCCATTTAGTCAACTAATTATGGCTTATAAACATCATTTCCCCAATTAAGTCCCAAAATGTTTGAATTTGACACATCATTGTGTATAATTCCTAACAATTTCCCATCTTTATATAAGAATGTAAACCGTTAGTATAAGGAAAATCAACTAAAGAAATATGATGATCCTGACTTCACAATTAATCTATTAATTAGGCACATATCATATTTTCTAGTATCTATATTTTTCTTTTTTCCTATCCCTAATTTTAGGGGTAAAAGAATATAATATAATTTTATTCAGTTCCTGTCAACTTCTGATGGAATTTCCAATGTATGAAGTGAAATAAGGATCATAATCTGATATAATGGAAAAAGGAACTCAATGTTACCAAAAAATAAAATTGAGGTACATTCGAGAATGAAGATATATTGATGGAGTGTCTTGAATAAGAAGGAAATTTTCATATTTAGTCTGCTGATCCTCAATATCCCAAATCACATTATTACCTCAATAAGTCATTGGTATCCCTCTATGATATCCCTAGACATATTTTCCGATTTTCACTCTAGTGTTGGAAAAGGATGAATCACCCCTTCAGTAACATTCACTCTAATTTAACCTATTGAAAAGTCAAATATTTGATGGTCAAATATGAAATATATATTTTCATTCCATCCCACCAATAACACATTTTAGGGTCTCTATAATTCTATGTTATTCAAAGATGAACTAAAAACATATAACTATGTTCATCACATTACAATTCGTTATTTAGCTAGAAAATAGAAGGGATAAATAATATCTTCCAAAATATTAAGATGGAAAATTTTTCAACCTTAAATTCAGTCAAATTTCATTTATAATAAAATTATAACATTTTATGAAACTCATTTTCTTCATTTTGTTCTTTCTTATATCTATTTAAGGGGGAAAACCCCACTAGTAGCTGAATCAAAATAGAAGCATTTCAAGAACCAAAAAATTCCATGCCAAAATTCAATAAATCATTATTCAAATAGAATTGATTCAAATGTAACATGGTTAATGTAGCATTTTTTTCTAATGAAGGCGTCATTGAATTTTTTTGCCATGATTATATTTTTTCATGAAATCATAATCTTTCTGAGTTCCAGCCATCATCTCTACCACATTTGGAATTCCATATGAGTAAAAATATAATTCAAACATTTATGTTCAGTATAAATTTCACCTATGGATCCACAAAAATGATTCCTCCAAATTTTTAAAAAATCCAAACTATGATAATTCCAAATCATTCATGTAATAATTTTACTAATGAGGGGTTATTTATCTTGAATCATAAGAAATTACCTGATTATTCTACATCTGAACCCAACCAAGTCCCTTCAATGAAGAATCGCTATAGATGAAAAACAAAATCCCCATTTTTTGGAAGGCATGTCCAAAACTAGAGCATTCACTAATATTCATTTCATTTATAGAAAAAAAACTTGAAAATATTCCATCCAAATAAATTTAACCCCATTTCATGTTAACTCAATTATAGGGGTAGATAACCATGAAATGTTTTTAACAAACCATTAGTAATATACTGAAAATCCACGAAAACTAAAAAACATAGTAATTTTTGTATGCCTTGGAAATTTTATAAGCCTTTATTGTTGGATCAAAAATGGTACCATATTTATTTAAAATGTTCCAATTAAATGAAATTTGTTGCCTAAAAAATTCAAATTTTATATATTTTCTATATAAATTCTTTTCATTGAGTGTTTTTAAGACAATACTTATTTCTTTTTTGTGACCATAATAGGTTTATGAAAACACCAATACATCATTAATAAAAATACTTATCCAAATATTCATTGAATATTATATTCATTAGTTACATAAACATAGTAACGTAATTTTTTTGACTAAATGGAATAACAACAAAGTCGTAATCACCATATCTAGTATGGAATATGTTTTATAGAATGTGATTATCCTTCTCTATATGCTAATGATACCCAAATCTCTAGTTAATTTTGGAAAAATGTTGACCTCTAACGAGGTGATCAAATAATTCATTGATATGTTGTAATGGATACATATTATTAGAATTAATGTTGTTCGAATATAAATAATTAATGAAATGTCCCTTGGAACCATCTTTCTTTATAACAAATAAAATATTAGCACCCCATGGTTATGTTCTAGGATTGATAAAACCTTTATCAAGAGACTCCAGCCACTGATTATTCAATTCAATAATTTCCACATTAGCTCAGCCATAAGGGGGTTTTGAAATTGGCATAACATCCGGAACTAAGTCAATAATAAATTTAACTTATTGATCAGGTATAACAATGGGAAACTCATCAGAAAAAATCCAGATATTCTCTTACCACTTGCACATAATTAATCAAAAAAATTCCATTATTCTCAACAATAAGTTAAAATAACATTAATTGTCATATTTTAACTACTTATCAACTTCATGATATGTTATCAATGGTATGAGTTGAATCTTGTATAAAATCTAATACTATTTTTGAAGAACAACATTTTCATCTCAACAATCAAACTAATAATGATATAAATGAGCGAATCAATACCCAGAGGGACACATAACTATACTAAGGGTAAAAAAACATGATTTATAGGTAATTTATTTCCAAACAAACAATATTATGATTCGTATCATGTCTTTTTTTCAATAATATCCCCCATTTTTTTACCATAAGTAAGGATTTTATTTCTTTAGGTGAAATTTCCTATTTTCCCAAAAAATATTCATAAATAAAGTGTTGTGTGGACTCCATATCAAACAAGACATTAAAAATATACAAGTTAAAAATAAATGTACCTGAAATAACTTCACTATATGTACCATCAACTACTTATGTAGTCATAAATAATTTCACTTCTATTTTATGCTTATAATATGGAATCTTTTTATCATTCATATCTTTATTTGTGTAGGTATTTTCATAATTCCCCATTTTAGTACATTTTAATCACTTTAAATATTTCATATCAGAATTTGAAAAAGGATAAGTTTATTTTCAATCACAAGACTCATATCCAAAATTTTCATATCAAAATCACTTCATCTATTTGTTAAGGATTTACCAAAAGTGATTTTGATGATACATTTCAAAAACAAAAATCTAAGAATTCTTATATTCCGATTTATTGGATTGATTCGTACACATTTCTTTCCAAATGAGCCGTTTATTATACTTATTGTCAAAGTAAAATTGGTCATTAGACAAATCCATTTTTATCCTCTTAGATCATCAGAACCGTTACTCATGGAATTTGATTTCATGAGAAGTTATATCCCTTTAGTGTCTGTCTTCAATATTCAGAAAAAACAATTTATTTTAACATCAAGATCCCAAATATGATTTGGATAATTAATTTCTAATTAGGTGATTCTTTGTTCATATAAACCCACTGAATATTCATCGTTTTGTTTCAATTTTGGTAGTTTCATTTCCATTATATGTAAAACCACTATAGAAAAATATTTTTCAAGAAAAACATTATTAAGTCATTCCATTCCCAGGCATAGATCTCCTCGCTATCTCTGATATTCTGTAAAATTGACCACCACTGAATGGCTTCACCTTCAATAGGATAGATAACATGACTAAAATTTTGATTATTTGAACACACCATAATATCAAATTTATCTTCAATGGATTTAATCTATCCTTTCCCTTCCACTAGTTCAAATGATCCACTGAAATCAGGATGGTGTTACCTCATAAAATGTTCCACTATCATCATGGACCATTGTGGTATCTTTTTTGTTGTATTTCATAGATATACCACCATTTATTGAATGCTTCAAGTGCTCCATCAGTATTATAATTTTCATGTTTCTAATGCCCACAATTAAATGTTGTATATTCTGAAAGATATCAGAATCATAGTGCCTTACATCGGCTTATTGTTTCTTCTGCAGAAAACCATTTTGAACAGACATATCATAGATGAAGAAACATTGTAATATTTAAATTCTACATAATTTTAAATTAAACATAGACTAATTATTTTTTGTATTCTATTACCATTATATTAACCACTAATGTTACCTAAACTATTCTTTGATTCTAGCTATAAGGACCTGGTATTAAATGTTACTTGATCAAATTAATTCATCTAGAAGTATAATTATTAAATTCCAAAATATGTTTTTGGATTTGATATTTATAGAGTTAGGTCATAATACATACATTAAAGTCCCAAAAGTATCATTATTCCATGAATAATTATAATCATATGAAATCATTTTAAAAAGATATACTTCTTGTCTATAAAGTATCATATGCATAATTTGTGAAATCAATAGATTTACATGAATGATTGAGAAAATAAATAAAACCATACATGTATCATGGGGAATTTGTTACTTAATATTTTAACCCTCATGTATTTAATATTATTTGTAACTATTATTACTATCTTAAAATGTAATCATCATGGAAACATTATGTTGTAATCATCGTAGTTACACTTGTAATAACTATTATTGTCATCTTACAATACAAACATTCCCAATGCATTGGAGGGAGATGTAGGTACCACCCTTATTTATAAACAATTACCATGAACTAAATCATAATCATAAAACATAAATATTTTCATAAAAACATTCCTTATGATTTTCTAAAAATAGATAATATAGAGGATTTTAAAAGGAATGCCCCTTGTTAATATCATAACATCGAATCGAGAAATAATCAGATGAAATGAATATTTTAATTCCATGTAAATTTACATAATACTACATTAATAATCAAATTCCATTTAAAAAAATAATCTTGGTAGGATGAATTCAATAAAGTAGAAGGTTAATCTAAAGAATGGAAATTTTGATATTAGTTCCCTTTCCTCGGGTTTGAATTCATTCAAATGTATATAAACATCTTGTATAATTATTTAAGGAGTTTTATTAATTTATTAAAAAACTATATTCATGTTTATTACACCTTATATTATGATTTTATAACCTTTTTTCACCAATTTATTAAAATTATTCTATTATTTTAATTGTTTTGGTTGAATTTACGTCATGGTTTCCATGGTTGATTTATTATGGATTTTCGTTTAGATTGGAATAAAACACCATAAGTGGAATGAAATGATAATAATATTTTTCCATAACATTAAATGATACCATATATCATTTTTCTAATATGAGGATGAAAATTGAGATAAAACATTAAGGAAAATGATTTAATTTTTTTTAGAATTTTTTACGACTATCACGAATATATATCATTTTATCAACTGTTAGATTTATATGATAGTTATATAATATTAAATAAATTGATTTTTTTTTTAAAAAAAATCTGATTTAACCATAATAATGATTTTATGACCATCCATTATGGTAATTAAATGTTTATATACATCTTCACGATGTTAGTAAATTAACATATAATGGAAAATGTTTTTTATTTTTAGTATATAAGATATATGAAAAGGATTTTGATGATGATATTTTCAATAAACATGAATATATTTTAGTACATATATGATACTGGAGTTTTAATTCATCATTAATAAGGGTAAGTGATGAGATAATAAAAAAGAAGACAAATTAAAATGAAATTAAAAAATTGAAAGTGGATTTTACCTCATAAAACTCCTCCTTGAGAACCTCTTTACGGATCACGGTTTTAGAATTTTTGGTAGATCGATAGGTACTAAATGTTGGTAAGATGCTTGGAAGTAAATTTGGAAGAAATTAAACATGTTACAAGGATTTTTTGTGTGGGTAAAAGAGGTGGAAAGGGGTGTAATTTATAGTGTATGAGAGGGATTTTTTTATTGTCTTATTCAATAGTTTTTAATTGTGGAAGAAGACTATGAATAGAATGAGATTTTTTTGTAAATAATATGAAAAATATGAAAAAATTTATTTTTAATTAAAATACTATTTTATTAAAAAAACTAATTGGACAACTCTATCTTTTTATATAACACTTTGAAAAATTAATTATAGTCTACTTAAATTATCTTATATTCATAAGACAATGAAATATTAATTTATGAATATATCTTATAAAATTAAATGTTCATTTAAATCATTAAATAAATTATAAAATTATAAATAAAATTTTATGTTTCATAAAACTACCAAGACATAATTTATCATTTTCAAAATATTTATTTACTCAATCCATTATATCAATATGTCATATTTTCACTTCAAGATACATGAATTTTATTCATACATTAATAGGTGAGTTAACTATTATATTAGCTATTTTTTTATTCCTAATGGTAATGTTATTATTCTTATGGTCATGATACTATTACCTCAGTATTGATTCATTAAAATACGACTAATTTCAGCATATGTTTGTAATGAATATAACTATTTAATTTCGTAATGACAAAAAAATTATTTTATAAGTACCCGAGTTGTCACAATATGTCTTAGTAGATGATTACACTAGATATAATTGGATTTATTTTCTCATAATGAGATCTGAATCATTTTTTATTTTAAAACTTTTGTAGCCAATGTTAAAAATGAGAAAAACCTTCCCTTCATGAGTATTCATAATGACCATTGGGGATAATTTATATATTATAATTTTTAAACAATTTTTAGTAAGATATATATTGAAACGTAACTTTTTTTCTCTTAGAAACCACTCCCCAAAAAGTTATAGTTGAAAGAAGAAATATAATTACATAATAAATAACTATAACCATGAAGAGTGAATATTCAATTTAAAAACATTTTTGGGATAATGTTACTAGTACTTCTTATTATACTGTCAACCATGTATTGATTAGACATTATTAAAAAAACTCTTAATGGTTTGTAGATAGGTAGAAAAAATAAACATCTTACATCAAATTTTGTGGTTTCAATGTTTTCATCACGAATTTTAAAGATAACTTACATAAATTTTTATCCCAATCCAATGATGGAATATATTATGGTTATTCCACTACTAATAAGGACTATATATTTTTTAATTAAAATTATGGTATTTTTTTAGGAAATAGTACATGTGTTACCTTATGAAACAATTAATTTTTTTTCAAATAACCCTATCCAACATCCTCAATTTTTTTTCAAAATAAAATCTACATCCATTGTTACCAAATTTTCCTCAGAGTGATGTATCTCAACAAACTGTATTTGAAGTTATTCCTCATTATTATTTTCTACATTATATTGATGACTATACATTTAAAAACCCATGATGTTGGTTGTTTCTTAGAAATCCCCATAGTGATATTATCATTGGTGATGTTGATCATCCAGTTAGGAATATAAGATCCTTAAGGAACAACATTCATAAACTAGATTTAATATAACAATTTGAACCTGATAATCCTAATTAGTTTTTGGGTGAGGAGGATTTGATTTAGGGAAAGCAAGATGAGATCAATGATTTTGATAGGAACAGATATTGAACTTTAATTTAATGACCAAATGAAACTTATATAATCTAAGTGAAATAGTTTTTTAGAAAAAATCGATGATGAAAAAGGAGTTATGTGTTGAATTAAAGATATTAGTGTTGTAAATATTTATAATCAACAAGAAGGAATAGTCTAAGAATAAATATATGCAGCAAAATTTAGAATTCAAGCCATTTGTATTCAAATAGCATTAAATCATTATTTAAATTCAAATTTTTTAAATCAAAGTGAAGAATTTCATTCATAATGGATATGTTCAAAAGTATTTTAATATTTAAAAGCCCATTGTTTTTTAATAAAACATCCTAAATACATTTATAAACATACTAATGATTTATATGGAAATAGACAATCCCCTGGAGCCTGTCATGATAGGTTAACAATATTTTTCTTACAAATAATATTGTTTATGGAGTTGAGGATCCTAAACATTTTATAAAAGAAGTAAGAAAATACTTTGATTTATCAAATCTATGTTTATTACATTATTTTAAGATCAAATCAATAATATTTTATTGACTTTATTGTTAATATTTTTGAAATCTAAGTTTGAGAGGAGCATAATGAGTGATTTAACATATTTTCATGGTTTTGAAATCACATAATAAAAAGTAGAAAAATTTATATCTCAACATAAATTAAAAATAGATATTATTAATAAAGGGTAAAATGATAATAAAAAAATTGTCAGTACTCTTATTGGTACCTCTAATACAATGAGGTTGATGAGGCTAAGAGACTAGTTGATCAAAATAATATTAGGGGTACGATAATTTGTTTACTTTACATAACATATAGTTATCTAGACTTAATGTTTTTTATGGATATGTGAAATATATAAATCATATACAATACATATATATTTAATAGTTGTAAATTGATATTTTTATTATCTAAAGGGTACAATAGTGTTATGAAATTTCTATTATACTCAAAAAAAATTGGAAATAAAAAGTTTTTTAAATAGAGACATTGGTGGTTATAAAATGGTAAAAAATATTAAATATAACATGACATTGATTAGGTGAGTCATTAGTTTCTTGGTAGTGTAAGAAATAATGCTCAGTAGCACAATCTACTACTAAATCCTAATATGTTGTATATTGATATTTTTTCACTTATGTTTTGTGGATTCAACACACTCTTTCTGACTAATGATTGAGTATTAAAAAAATATAATACTTCTTGATAACATAGGATCAATTGACATAAGTAAAAACCCATCACCTCACTCACATGTGAAGAACATATATATAATACACCATTCCCTTCGAGATCACACACAATAATTATATATCAACTTACACTTCATGGGAACACAAGATCAATTTGTCGATAGTTTTAAAAAACATCTTCCATATTATATATTTAAATACATTAAATATAATATAAGAATGATCATCGCAATTAAATCATTTAGATAAACTTCTTTTTTACCCATCTCCATATATTAGGATACTATTTTCATAATTGGTATTAATGTTTTATTATTTAAAAACATTTAGTTTTCCAAAATAAAATTCATAGAAAAATTTCATCTTGAGATTTCCAAACACATATTTGATTATAAAATTATAATACATAGAATATATAAAAATATTTTTGGAATCAAAAAAATTTATAAAATTCGCAGACTCACGTTATTTATACAATATTTTCATAGTCAAAAAAATTTCATAATATGTTTTTTAAATAAAACTATTATAATTAGTTTTCTAAAATTAAGACAATGTAATTACCTATCTTTATAAATTATTATAATTTGTTATAGTTGTTAAAAACTATGTTATTTTTAAATAAATACTATCATAATGTTCTTATTTAACAAATCCCAAGAAGAAATGGTAATCATGCTAATCATCCAATGAGTATGAAATTTATTCTTGTAACATTTATTGTTTTTACACTATTTCATTATGATTATTTTATAATTGGTATTGTTATACATTATAGTCTATAATAAAAATATTGTAAGGTTTTCTAAATTTATCATAATTTTCTTCCAAATCCTATTTATTTTTAAAATGATAAAAATTATAAAACCTTAAGAGTTCAATATTTATTTTAACTTTATTCAATTAATTTTCAACAATTAGATAAGAATTAGTTAAATCTCATCTTTTGATTCCATTTTGGAAAACAAACTGAGTAACCGAGTGCCTATATATTAGGGACCCACCATGTATCCCACATTCCTATCTTAATAGTTATTGCCCCAATTTTTAAACCAGATTTTGTTTTCAATTCTGAATGATCAACATTTCATACAATTATTCATTCTTAGTCTTAGTCTGATGGCCACTGGTAATGATGAAAATAAGATGTTAATAATTAGGGAGAAGATATTTGAAATAGATTTTTATGAGAAGTATGATTCCAAATTGAAGAAGATAATAGAAATACAAGGCTGGGAGTCATTCTGACTAGGAAAATAAGACAATCACTTTGATTACATTTATCGAGATCTTGATCACGACTATTATACTTCAATCATGTTATTAATATAGAATGTGAAACAAAAATTTTATTTCTCAATAGAGGTAAAGGGATATAACATTTCACATAAGAAATTTAAAATCATAGAAGGAATATATTTTGAAGTATAATCTGATTTTCCTTCACATAAAATTATATATGATCTTAATTACTTTAATATGATAAATACATAAGATTCATTGATTTAACATTTCAAAAAAAATCAAGATGGTTTCACACCAGTTTCAAGATAATTATATTGTTTCGTTAAGGGTGAAACTGTTTTTCATACTATAGAAGGGTGCCTAAGAAATACTAAAAATTTATGATGTTTTCATATTAGATTTTATATTAAACATGAGAAAGATTGAATTGTAGGGTTTTGTTTTCATAACCATGGATAATATCAATTAAAACTAATATAGTAAATAAAATTAATCATATTTATAGCATTTCAATTTATATTAGTTTAAAAATTCATGGAATTTATCAAAATCCCCAACAAATAAACTCATAGGAGAAAACAACTCAATCATAATTTAGTATAAGATGAAAATAAAGAAATTGGTTTTTGATGATATGATTATCATGTTTTTTGATATTTTTTCTATTGTTTCTTTCGATAAAGAACTATCATATAAAGATAATAAATTTGTAAATAATAAGATAAGAAATATTGAAACCTCTCTATTGTAGAAAGGGATGTTAAAAATTACCTGATGAAATTCATGATAAATGAATAATGATTTATGAATAATATAAACCAGAAGATCTATAAGTTAGAATTGACCTTGAAAGGGACAAGGGTTTATAGAATTCATATTTCATATATGTTAGAAAAAGAGGAGGTCAATTGATGCTCAACGTTTTGAACTTATTGAGAAGGGATTCAAAAGTGATTTTCAGAATTTAGTTATACCTATTTCTTAAACAAATCATGTTAAACCATATACATCATCAGTGATTAAGGAGACAACAATAGTTAATGTTCTAGTTATGTCCATAACTAATAATGTAAAGTAAAATTTAGTTGATGAGGAATTGACACCAGTTGTTCACGATAAATATTTGACACTGAAACATGCTTGGAATGATATATAAGAATAGACAGAAATCTTGGTGGGGTTCTAAACAAAGTAGTTAATTAAGAAAATAAAGGTAAAGATAGAGATAAAGAATAAATAAAACAATGAGAAGAGGAAGAAGGAAGTGGATAACATGAATATAGATAATAAGTTGAATAAAAAGTGATTGAATAACAAGTGGATAAAGAATAATAAAATAAAGAGAATGAAAATGAATATAATGATAATAAAAAACATTAAACTGGAAAATATTCATCGGTTTCAACCTCACTAATACCTTATATGGAAGATAATGGATGGAAATTATAAATTTATAAATAATAATCCTTGTCTTCCTAGGATGATGTGTCCTCATTATATAATGAATATAATTATAAATCAATAGCTAAACCTTGTGGAAAATATCAAATTGATTAAGATGATTAGATCCTTGAATTTTTTGATGATAAGGAATATGATGACTGGAATGTTTCTAAATAGTTTTTAAATTTTAATTTATTAAAATAAAATAGAAATGAAAATTAAATGGAAACGCAAAAATATAGACTAAAACTTCCAAATATACAACCACAATAATCAGACTCAATTAAAACAATTACATGTGATGTAGTGGATTCTATTATCCAATATTTGAGAAGGTTACGAGGAACAATTCCCTATTTACCAAACACAGAATCTCACAATCAAATCATTCTAGATAGTCTATTTGAGAAATTAGAATCAATAAAAATGTTAACTGATAATGTTATTCATTATGAAGATAAGGTAAAATATTATTAACAAAGTTAAGAAGTCATGTAATAAAATTTTGAAGTGGTGTCAAAATGTTGATAATCATATTAAGAATAATGATTATAATTTTAATTATATGAAGATTCTTATGAATTAATCCATTGAATAATTTAGTCAAATTAATCAATACATTGGATAAATTATAATATTTGTAGAAGTGTTCAGATATTCAATTAACAACCCTAATATTAATGTAATTCTTGTAAAAGAGAAAATCCAATATATGCAGTTGAAGATAACTTGACTTAAATATTTTATTGATAAAATTATTAGACTCAAAGATTAGAATAATGAGCATTCTATGAATGATAACATTTATAAAGAAATTGTTTAGACCATAGAGGAAGAAATACATATGTTTAGGATGTTGAAGTTCTTTGTGAAAACCCTCATGAAGAAAGATTGATTTTTCAGAACACTCATTATACCAAATATATAAAACATTTTAATGTTTGAAAGAATTATTTTTTCATCCAATTACGAATTATCTGAATATTTTCTAATTATGATTAGATAAATTTTTATTTATTCGTTTTTAGATGATTTGTTGTTTCGTTATATTGTTTGATGTGTTTGTTTTTCTAATTTATCCAAAAATATCATAATATTTACTTTTTTATTTAAAAATAATAATGAGGGTAAATTTTATAGAAATGAGAAGAAATCATTAAGGGGAATATTTTTAAATAAATGGAATTTTTTAAAAGGAAGGTTTTATTATAAAGGTGGATAATATTTTATAATAGAGGATAATGTTATAATAAGGTGGATAATACAATCCTTAGGGAAGGATGTTATCCTATGGGGAGGTAAGTTTATTCAAACACCTTATATCCATCATATTCAGATGACTTATAAACTCAGGGTCACATAATATTTAATGATTAACATTGAATAGAATATACTTCAATGAAAAAGGTATGTATGTTTTTTATGTTTTTTTCATATTAGTTTAGGTGTTTGTGCTTTATAAATAGGGGGATATTATTGCGTCATATTTTTTATTTCTCATATTTCCAATTGTTTAGTTTTTGAAATAAAAAACACCTAATTAAAACATATTTTCTATCATTTTATGTCTAGAGTGTTTTAGAATTTTCTTGTCGAAAACATATTCTATTATTATACTTATAATATGTTATAATGAATTATGAAAACAAACATTTAATTCTTCATTATGATATTAATGATGAGAATATATTGGATAAACATTATAATCAACCTTATCAGATAAGATGTTATAAATTATATCATGAATATCATAATGATAATGATGTAACAATAAAACCAATTCCAGTACTGATAAATATTTCACTAATGCTTATATGTTTTATAATAATGAAAATATTGAGGAATTCCATGGGTAAGAATTAAATTTTAAAAATTTATTCAGTGGTATAATTTCAATTGTACCGAATATGTTTTACTTTGTATTGGTGTAAAAAAATATGTCATCAAATATATAGTTATGCCAAATCATTCTGATCTGTTAAGTTCCAGGATTGTCCTTAATTATGAAAATCTCATAGAAAATATAGACATTCAAAGATCAAGATGACCACTGAAAGGATTTTTATAAATTCATAGTCATTTGAAAATTTAAAAACTAATTGATGGATGTTTGATCATACTCACTCTCATATTCTTCTTTTGATTACATAGTGTCAAAATATTATTCATAGTATTTTGTAATTATTCAGATATAGTATATTTAAGGAATCCTAGTCATGTTGTTTCCTTAATATTTATTTTTGTTTATAATGTGTGTATGATCATCGTAACAAATTGAGGACATTATGGGCTAGGAAGATAGAGAATTATTTACATTAAATAATTGGCTACTGAGCATATATAGATAAAGAATTTAATCAACGTATCATGGGAATTCAGGGATAGGAGGATGTAACTATTCTAATCATCATATCGATTTAATCCCTAGTAATGGAAGACATTATTTCTTATAAGTATAAATTAGTGGTACCTTTAGTGTGGGTTACATACTACATTCATCTTAAGGTTAAAAGTGTTATATTTCTAATATCTAGTCATTCATTATTTTGAATGATATTATATTAAATGGTTACAAGTTACTATTCCCCTGTATATTTAATAGAAAGTGAAACATTATATACAAATTTCTTTTCTGAATGATTTATCATAATTAATAAGATTGTGATTATTATACATAGATTAATCAGATCTGTACTGACTCCTGTCTTTTAAACTCTGATTAAACCATATTAATCCTAATTTTGATATTGTAACATAGTTCATATGACTGAGGTCCATTCCTGATAAATCAAATTAATTTGGATTTTGGAATGTTTAATTATTAATTAAAAATATGTTTTCAAAATAACATTACACTCTTTATCTTGTATGTCAGCCATCATGTGAATATTGTTACGATTATAATCACTAAAATTTATATACTAACTGAATGGGAGATGAGAAGATTTTATTGATGGGTTTTATGGATGTGAATGTGATGTGATTTGATATATGGGTTTCATGGCATGATACAATATACCATGTGTATTTAGGATGGATTTATTTTGAAGAGTGTAGGGTAATGACCTTAATCATTGAAGAATAACAAAAAAATAGTGGGGAAGCTGTAGTAGGGTAAATTTATTTGATATTAAATTGTATACTATAAGATTACCTATATGTGATAGTAGGTGGGATATCCATATTAATGTTTCGAACATAGTATACCAGATTAATTAATGTGTTAACATCAATAATTTATTCATTGGGATTTATTATTCTTTATATATCATTTTCACAAGAGGGTTCAGTATGGATCCAATTGAAGAGTCATTTTATCTTAAATATATATATATATACTATTTATCAGTTAAACAATGACTTATTAGAGTTTGGGAATGATTTTAACAGTTCATTTTGTTGTTTAAAAGCTATTTGGTCTTTGATGCCACTCATAAGAATTTTTTTTAGTACATGTATTTTATTTTGTATTTTTTAAGTATTATGATAATACCTACTTGAATTGGTACCAATCAATACATTTTTTATGAGCATGATTTTTTGGGTTTTTCTATTTTATCTATTGATTCAGAAATCTTATTGGATACTCTATCCAATTTCTTTATATAATATACCCTCATTGAATGTTTCCAACTTATGGACTATTGGTCGTGGGATTTAGGTTTCATTATCTCCCTTCTCTCATTAGCATCCAAGGAGTGTTACCTTCTGGGGATTGGGGTCATGATAGTGTGGTATTAAATATTTTAGTCATGTTATAGGATGGAGTTTGGATATAGGTTTATGTGTTGAATTAATTGGTTATTTATGAAAAACTTTTAGCTAAACATGGTACGAGAGGTAAATAGTGGAGAATAGATAAGACATAGGTATTGAAAAAACCTCCTGGTATTAGATGCACATACCATCATGATCAATGAGCATACTAAGAGAATTTTTAATGGTTTTGGGTAAGAGAAATAAGAAAGGATCATATGTCATTTTTATGTGTGATTTTGATTGAAATTTCAGTTACATGTGATTATATTGAACCATAACAAAATAAATTTTTGTAAATATTGTATATTATGGGTTTTTCAGTTCCTAACAATTTATTATTTTATATGTATGGTTCCATGCTGACAAACTCATTAAATTATTGAAATTTGTTTTGTGATATATCTTCTAACTGATTGTTGTTTATTTGAGGTTAACGATAAATAAAATTGGTCGAATAAATTTAGAGAGTTTTATTGATAGACTCAATATAAGTAGAAGGGATCCATTTCAGATATAGTGATTGCAGACTTGTTAGTGGATGTGAAGAGAAAAATAATTTTAATCAATTCATAGAATCATTATTGGGTTTCATTAGATGTGATGATGCTATATGTGGAAGCCCTGTAGTTTTGGTTCTTATTCAATGTGTACCAAATGAGACATCTATCGCTTAAGTCTTGGTTTGATACGAGTTTTGGATTATGTTTCATCCTCTAATCTTAATAGAATCTTGTAACTTGGAGTTTTATACCCTATTTTATTATATCACTTCCATGGGAATGTTTTTAATATGTTTTATGACCCTCCTACAATATTTTTTAGAACTATTTATAAATTAAGAGTCCATTTGGAATAATTTTGAGGAGGATTTGTATCTAGTGAACCATCACAAGGATACACCATTTATACAATTAAAAAATAATGTTACTGGTGATAGAAGAAGACATGAATGGGATTATTACCATGACTTCATTGTCCTGATATGGGGTTTATTATTATTATACAGATAGAAGTGTTGCAGTCTGTGGTTTTTATTTTCAAGGAAAGATAAGTTTTCAGATAGTTATAGATAGGTTATAGCCCTCAACATCTCATTTCTATAGTGGTGGATTCTCATATTCTCCGACGAATATATCATAATCATGTTTTTATTATATTGGAAATTTTCATCAATTGTGGGATTTTCCATGTTTTTCTTACCAATAAACATGAGATAGGAATTTCACTTCAGGTAACTAGGTTGTAGCTAATTTAGAAAAGGAATCATAATCAAGGTGCTCCTATGCTTTATAATTAGTTGAGAGATAGGGAATCAACATGAAACCCTCATGATTTTCTTAATCCATAGATTCTATAATGAAAATATATATATATGGGATTAATCAAGGTAAAAGTTGTCTTAGTATTTTGAATTCATTAGATCTTCCTATTCATGGAAATAAAAACATCATACAATGTAACATTTTCATTTTTCTACCTATTTTTATATTATGTTGGATTTAATAGCTACAAAATCTTCAATATAACCCACCCATATCCATTCCTTGATACCTTTTTTGGTAGTTCCAAGAGATAAAAAAATCCTTTTATGTACCGTTTTTTCATTTTCTACTTGGGGGAAAGCATTGATTGATTCAGGATATAAAATGTCCTTCAGATCACCCACCCACCAATTCCATTAGTATTCCCAATTCCAATTTGTGGTCGATATTACATATTTGTGTTCCAATATATTGATCTTGTCCTACATAGTCATTTCTATTGGTGAGATATCCTATGTTTAGGTATATATCTATATGAGATAATCTTTGATAGGGACTAGACATATTCAGTGTACGCTTTCATGGATTTGATTATGAGGAATAAATTCTTTTATTTACCTTTTGATAGTATTCCATGTTCATGGTTGAGAAGAACCCTTTGATATTTCAAAGGTATATTCAGCCATTACATTCCATGATGACTGAGATAAGGCCATGTTCATCGAAGGGTTAACCAATGGTGTTTCCAATTGTTGTTGAAGTGTGCCCAGATTATTTTCCTATAGAGTTTTTGGCATTACCACCTTGATGTGAAATCTATTTTCATATAGGGAAACATTTATGGACTTCTATAGTCTCAATTTCCCTATATAGAATGAATTTTTTTGAATTGTGGGTCCATTAGGTATAGATCAATGATCTTCTATAGTAAGGATTTCATTTTTTCAACCAAGTCACCTTGGGGAACATGTTTTTTTCGTGAATAAGGATAATGAATGTATGTGATTAGGTAATAATTTCACAAGCTCGAATTAGGTTATAGTGAAGAAACACTATCATCAAACATAGATTACTAGATTATGTGGTAAATTGATAGTATATAGTGGGTTGTCTAAGATTTATTTTTTATTGTGATGTCATTATATGTTGGTCAATTATAATGATATACCATTTAAAACATTATAATGATTTTATAGACATTATGGGTTCACTTTGATTCTATTCAGCATGATGAATTCTCAAGAATATTCAATCTGATTGATTATCATACTGTTATGAGAGTTTTTAGATGAGTAATTAGTGGTTTTCATCAACGATGTCCTTATGTAAACTATGTTTAATGAAGACAACTCAGAGGAATTGCTAGATGTTTTGAGAATTTTTACTCATCTACAAATGTTTTATAAGAAATCAAGGTTTGAGTTATAGGAAAAAAATTCGTTTCATGGGTAATTTCATGTCCCATATTGAATAATCAATATATCTATTAATGATAAATGTAGTATTTTCTGAGAATCACCCAACATAGTTTCCAAGTTGTATAGTTTCCATATAGTTGTAGTCTATTATAAGTGGTTAGTTCTTAAATTCCTTTGATTAAAAATCCCATGAAATAATTTTCCATAAAGGATCATGTTTTCATGTGTATTAAAAAATGTATATTTTCTTTAATATATCATGAGAGGATGTTTTTTAGTTCCCCAGTCCATTATTTTCCAAAAGAGTGAGCATGTATTAGGTTTTAAATAACTATTTATATCAAAACTAAGGTAGGGTCATGATGCAATATAGAACAATTATTTTTGATGGGTCTTTATAATTACTTCCAAATTTATTAAATATTCATCAATTACCTTGATTTATTAGTGGTTATATTTTCCATGAAGTTGTGGAGAAATTAAATATTTGGTGATTTTTTTTGGTTTTCATGAATAATAAGAGCCATAGTTATGTCTTCCCCCAGTGGGACTTGAAAATATGATAGTAAGAGTGCTTCAAATTCTTACAAGACTGTTACTTCATGAGTTATGGTCCCCTTCTAATGGGTAATGATATATCTAATTCACTATAAATGTTGTTATATAGTTATGTTTTATGTGAATCGATGTTGTATTGAACTGTGGTGGACGGACTTTCAGTAAGTAATCATGATAGTGGATAGGGTGAAGTAAGGATTCCTATTATGATAATGGGGTATCCATATTTGGTGAGGTCTTTAGAGGAGTCAATTTTGGGAAATTCTAAGGAATATTTTATCTAATATAGTTTTGTATATAGTGATTCCGTTGGAAAATGTTGTGAGGAAGATAAACACTGGGTGTTATTCTAGGGGAGGTTTTTCAATCCATTGGTGATGTTTGAGTTAATTATCCATTACATCCACATACCCCAATTAATGGTACATCCTATCCTAAAAATATGTATTAATCTCTAAGAGGTAATTCTCATGTCCTTGGTTGAAGCATTCTATTGCAAAGTTTGTGTCTAAATGATTAGTCCACCAGAAAGTGAAGGGTGAAAACAGTGTCTCCAATGGTTTTCTCAATCCATCAGATGTTCATTAGTGAGTGTTGGATGACATTTTGATGGAGTTATTCATTATTTTACCTCATTATCATGGTTTCTATGAATATATATTGGTGATTTTGTTTCGTTTGATGAAATAACCTCAATTATTAGGATTCAATGACTTGTGTTCAGTGTTGGTTTTTTGCTTTAAGGAACCTTGGGGAGGTGTGGAGGCTCTATAGAGTTTCTATATAATATCATAATATGATCAAAAAAAACCCTACTACCCATCAAAATACATCTCATGAGACCATAATGTAAATAATTACCACCATGGACAAATAGTTGTAGGATAATCTACTCATATAAGATCACTAAAAAACTAGTGGATTCTAGAATGGTTATAATGGGAATATGATTTATCTCATCTAATATCATGATTCCCCCAATCTGGAAATTTTGTTCCCTCTTTTTGGTATCTCTTATTGGGATCTCTTATTGATTTATTTTTGTAAAATTTACAGTTTTGTTTTGTTTTTTTCAGGAGTGGTAATTATTAGAGAATGTTTAGATAAACTAAAATTATCAATACAGAAAACCATGCATCAAACTCTATAAGCATATGAGGAGGTTCACTATTGGTTCCTAGTTTGAAACACTATATAAAATAATTGGGAATCTTCTTCTGGTGGAAAAGGTGTGGGTATATGTTTGGCACTTAAATATACAAACCATGCCACCCAATAATGAATCCCTCTCTAGTAGCCGAGTAAGAGGTTCTGGGTTGATGAATTTTTTCTCAAATAGTGGGTTCAAACAATGGGATTCAATTTTAATGATTTTATATTTTTAATTACTATCTGGGCACCCCCATTAAAAATTCTATACTCCTCTTATATGAATTTTAATAGACACTATAGAATTTAAATAATCCCATGCGGTGTTTTAAGCTCTTAAAACCTTATTTTTTTACATATTTATGTGATTGAGGTTGTGTTTATTCTTACTTTTTTTACATTTAATAAATTTTCATTATGAATTACTATTTCACATTATTTGTCTTTCTTCATATTTTAGAGTGGCATATCCAAATATAATTGATGGATCTAGATATTACATTATTTATATGAAGATATAGGACTCCCTCTTTATTATTCTTAGATTTAATTCAACTATTTATGAATCTTTATTGGATGATTGATCTTTATTGAGTTAGGTGATTTTATAAGGAATTATAATCACTTGAAACATATATTTCTTATTGAATATTAATGTGTTTTTTATTATATTTCCTTACCTTGAATTGATTCTTTTATGAATGATTTTTAATTAGAAAAGTGTTAAAAACGAGATTCCCCTGACAGGGTTTGTTTATAATAAATTTCTGATTTCGTAAAATAAATCTACAAGTCAATAGAATGATATAAATAATTAATTTTATGAGATTATTGAATTTAACTATTTTACGATTTGAAAGGATATGACATGAAATGAATGTAATGAGATTTGATAAAATAATTTGGTGTTGATTTTGAAATTAAATTGAAGGATTTTAAAGATCAAACTTTTTATGATTGAATTTAATATTTGAATTTAATTACTATTGATTGAAATAAATAATTTTAAATTTTTTTTATTTAACATCATCAACATAATTTCTTGGTTTGTTATAAATATTACATAATTACTAGGTAAATAATTGACAAAACAACAATTTTTTTCTATGCTAATAATATTAAAATTCCATTGAAGATGTGTTTTCATTCAATGGGGTGTCCTATTATTTCCCATTGGTTTAATTCATGTGGATTTGATCATAAATGTATTCATAATTCACCTACTTTGAGGGGATCCTCATGAATCATCAGAACTTATCCCTAGTGATAATATCTATTTTCATGTCATAGTAAATGATGATTTCATACTAATTTTTTATCAAATTAGTTGTGAATTCTAGTTTTATAAAAATTATTTATCCGTGTATATTTTGAAAATTATTATAGAGTATGCCAAATTAATATGAAAGTACACATTTTTAATTGATAAGTATTTTTTGTTTATATTTCTAAAAAATCATGTTTAGAATTGATTTTGAAAATATTACCATGCCATTTTTTATTTAAAATTTATCATATATGGTTTATTTTATTTGTATTGCATCTAGAATTCTACATGAGATCCAACTGGGATTTGTTTCTCAATGAATACCTTTTCCATTGAGAAATTCTATAATTTAATATACCATTTCTATGATAATGAAAAGAACCACCCAGAGGTGTTGGAACCTATTGTCTACATAGGCCTTGGAGTTTATTGGAGATCAATGTTATATGTTACCTAACGATTTCATAGAGATCATGTGTTGATGTCATGATAGTTTTATATCATGAAATGGGTTAACATACCACTTAGATAATTGTATCTATTTTTTATGGTACTTCTTTTTAAGAGTTTTTTTTTCATTCCAACAATTTTATATATTTATATATCCCACTTTATCATGATGATATATTACTATGTTGATATCTTTTAAACTTAATTGAATTGATTCCTATGAACTATTCTGCAACCCATGTAGATTTTTAATTCCACATATGAATTTTTAGAGCTAGTTAGGGTACTATTTATGAATTTTATCCACTTTAGTCTTTGCAAAATTGTTTTCCAATAGAATCCATTACTATATGTTAATGTTTGTATGTATTTTGGGATAACATGGTAGAAAAGAGACATGATTATTAGAATATAAGGGGTACATTATATGATATTTACAGACAATATCTAATCATACTGATTGTTATGTTACGATGATCTATTCATAAAATTAATCTATTAAAATTTTTAATGGAGGATATACTTATTCATTTACATTTATATATGATTTCTGTTTCCAACTTTGATTTTTATGGATAGTTTTTAGGATCTCATATCTCTTTATTGATGTTTTCCTAGCCATTTGTTGACATTTTTTAGTACAATTTCCCAATATGGGATTTTTTTATATGTGTGTTCCATGATTTGGATAATGTTACTACACCAATTTATATTCAAGATACAATGGTTTCAAATCATAAATATGATACAAATTATCATACCCAAAATTTTCCACATCTCAAAAACATATTTCTAGGTTACCAATTATCATTAGAAGGTATATGTTATGATGAAAATGATGAGAAACACATTTCATTTTTTGATATTCCAGATTCAATCAAGGTAAAATATTAAACCATTAAACGTGAAGGACCGTGGTTATGGTTGTGGGACTCAACTCTTAAGGATGAGAATAATTGTATGCTACATAAATTATGATAGGAAATCCAACTTCTAGTTATATCACTGATAACAGAACATTAATTATAAGATAAATCAATTATTATGGGACTTTCACCTTCTCCTAGTGGAAATTATTATTGTTCAATTAAATGGAATAGAAATCAAGATGAATCTCTTAGAGGAAAAAATAGTAGCGGATATCTAAAGCATACCTTCTTCATGTCATTTGTGGTTTATAAAAATGGCCCACTGACATGTTCCCAATATGTAAAATATGTTTAATTAAATTATTTCAAAACAATTACTCAAATTAAATATAGATCTCATAGAATATCATGTCTCTTAATGAGTATTATATAAGATTTTACTATTACAAAAAAGTAGTACCTGCTTTTCAATACATAGAGGATATATGGTGTGGTGGGATGATTAAGGAAAAATGGATTTCGAGCCAAATAAATCATGAAAAAAGATTCTTGTCTTTGGTTAGGATTCAATAAAGAAATCCAATGAAGATCATATGATATTTATAGGTACTATTAAGGTTTATAGATCTTTGTGTATGATTTTATGGATACTTGTACCCCTCATTGTTGGTTATCTATCATTACTGTGAACCTATTAAAACATACTATAATGAGAATTGATTATTTTTTCAACATTACATCACCTCCAATGAAAAAGAGAAACTATTGTTTTTAATTATGATATTTATACATTATATATATTTTATGTCTATATTTCTTATGAACTTTTTGTTGGATATGGTAACTCTAGATTTCATTCTTAAGATCATGTGGGTGATTTCACATAAATATCATATCATATTATTTCTATGGTAGTACACCATTACTTATTTGATGGTGTGTGTTGTGATTTTCATAAAGAGTGGTACATGTGTTATTTCTAATTAGGTAATACTCTATCGGTGATGGGAATTATGATATCCTTGTTTTATTATAAAATGGAGTAGAATTATTTTGGATTAACTCTATATCCAATAGTCGCTAAATTTCATGATGTGCTTCCATACATCTTTACTAGTTTACTACCATTGATGTTGGTAGATATTTTTATCGACATGTTTCCTGGTACCTATAAATTTTAATTTATTCCAAAAATATGGAACCCTTTTAATTGAAGTAGTTATATAATTATTTTGACTACACGACTTCTAAAGTCTTCATTTAACCTAATTTATTTTTGTGGGAAGTCACAATGATTTTTATAAGAATGTTGATAGAAAACTATGACTAATTTTTTAGTCATTGAATTCTCAAATTGGCATTCCACTATTTGTTTTGGGAGAGATGATATCTTTATTTTCCATTGAAACAGTGTTGTCTTATTTGGGATATGTTCAATATCTAGTATCTACATAATGTTTTGATGTTTTTTTGGTTTATCGTTTCTATATTTCTACAGGTATGGGTGGAGGAAATTTCTATAAACATATTTCAAGGAAACTAGTCTTTTTTATTCATTCATATAGTATGGAACTTTTATAATTGAAGGTGTCAATGAATCAGTTGGAAGACAAGACTTTCAAAGGATTCATTCAATCAAGGGTATTTCCTTGGTAATTAAAAGTAAATTTTTCCTATAAGGTTATCTAATGATTCCAATAATATTTTCTTGATCATCTTCCCTTGAGTAAGATTTTATTCTTGGATTTCAATAAATATTGGTGGGTGGACCACCATTTCATAATGAATCTATTGTATATGATGAGATGTCATTTTTTAGTGGCTATGTACGTGATGATACATTATTCATTGTGTTTCTCATTATTATACTTTAAAGGAGATCAATGATGAGCACAAAACACATATGTGTTTTCTTTATACCCTTAAAATGATGACATGGTTATGGGATAAGATATCGATGGACATTGTTTTTAGGCTTCCACATTCACCTCAATAGAATAATGTGACTTTGGTTGTGATAGATTGAGTGAATAAATCATATCACATTTTTCCCATTCATGATAAGAAAAATGTTGATGAAGTGGGGAGACATTATATTTAAGTTATATTTAGGTTTAATAGAGTCATATGTTTTATTTTTTATGTTAGGGATCCATAGATAAATTATATTTTTGAGTGGCCTCCATGTTTTTAGGGGATCCCAATTAAGGTTGACCAAAAAAATTTATCATTGAGAATTTGGCCAATCAAAATAGGATATGAGGATTCATAAGGATATGATCTGAGCTTCTGTCAATATTTTTGAAGGATCATGGGATTGAAACATTCATCTTTTTAAGCATTAAAATAAAAATTACTAGAGGTTTTTATTTAAGCTGTAAATTTGCGAGGTGTTTTATAACCATTCATACTGATCATAAAATTGTTGGTTAGAGGTTTATATATTTTGTGGTTGGAAAAAGTTGGTCTAAGGGCCATCTAAAATGATCTAGTTCATCCATTATAGTATAGAAAAGGTAAAAATCCATTATAAATCATAATATAATTACGATCGATTTCCATTGTAGTTAATTGTTGTTGAACTAGTTTTTTTATTGTTTCACCACAGTTGAGTCACTGATGACTACGTAGATATAGAATCATATATCTAAGATAGATTGGAACATTTGAGTCTATCAAGAATATTGGAAATATGAAACTCCATTTGTATTTTCAAAATCCAGAGGCATCAATAAAAAATATTCTCCATGTGTCTCAACTCATAAATTATCTCAAGATCTATCTCATATCTTGAGTTTGGAGGACCTTGATGTGGAACTCAATTTATCCATAATTGATAATCTGAAATAGAATGATAATTTATACTTAAAGGTTCTTCATGATAAATCATTCCTATTTGATTAGGTGTTTTGGAAGAATGGTTCAATTTCAAAAGATATGCTTAATTGTGAGGTAATAATAAGGGATTAGTTTCCTCAACACTTTTCTATAGAGTCTTCATGATAGTATTAATAGCGGAAAATGATTTTATTGTTTAGAAAAATTTCAAATCATGGTGAATAATTTTAGTAACTTATATTCTGTCCTTTTGATAATATATTGTTTGGATCTCTTTTTGAGCTATTTTGGAAGATTTTTTGACGTTTTGTATATTTATAGGACAGTGTAGTGGTGACACACAGTTTGAGAAAAAAATTGTATGTTGGCTAGGAAAATAATATATATATTCCAAGAAGCCCGTGATTTAGAACATAATCTGTGAACAATATGTCAAATAGTGCATCAAAATTGTGAAATAACTTCTTGTGGCCAAGGTGGGTTTAAACAGTTAGTTCATGATTTTTCAAATGACGTGTCCAAACCATAAAACCATTTATTGTAGCTTAGTATGAGGTTCATAGTAGGTATATCAATTTTTATACTGCACACAAACATAGTGTGGCATAATTTTAATGATATAAAATTCTTAATTAGGGGAAAAATACCCCCATATTAAAATCTAATCTCCGCCAACTCGAATCTCACATGACCCACTTACCAATTGAGACTCCCTTGGAGTGATTTTTTCTTCTAACCTCATTTTTTATGGATTAAATTATTTACTACATTATTTATCATCTTCTGGTAGGGTCATTTCTTTTTATAGTGAATTATCCTTTTTTTATATGTCTCTCTCTCTCTCATTCAGTGAATGATTTGAGAAACAATGAGTCTAAACTGTACATCCATTTCAAGTAGCATAGTACGCGGTTTATTGTTGGAATACCATTTTTTAATCAAGACAAAAAAATAGTGTGGTGGGATTTTAATGCACAAAATTTATAATTAAAGTCTCAAGACCCCAATTTTAAAATCTAAACTCGTCCTATTCAAATATAATGTGATCCTTTTATCCTCAGAGACTCCCTAGGGTGGTTTTTTGTAACACTCTGAGATTTTATGAAAAATGTTCTTTTTAATTTCATTGATGTATTTTGTTTTACGCTACACCAAAAGGATCTTTCACTACACACATCCCTGACATGGCTTGCATTACTTGCAATCACGACCTTCCATGATAGCGTATGTTGTACGCAATACTGAGTTTCACTAAACAAAGATATGTTATATAAACTAGCTGTTATGAATAGTAATACACACTTTTTGAAATTTTATTTTTCAAAATGGACTTCATTTTTGGATTCGGAATATCGAAATTAGCCTAGGGTGAATTTTTGGCATTTTTCTGAAAACATTTGATTTTTGATGAATAGTGAAAACACTAGGTTACTATTTAAAAATTGACTTTTTATATAAATAATTTTTAATTTTATTTAAATTTATTTTAGGTCAAAATTGATACATAATACCTATATAATTTCAATGTAATTTATTGGAGTTATTTTATAATAATTTTAGATATAGAAAAATTTTATTGAACTTTTCACCGTCTTTTACCCACCTCCTAGGAGAATTTCAAAATTTACATAAAACATAATTTTACCGCTTCTGTGAGTGGAATTTCAAAAATCTGAGAGACACAATTAATATCAAGGAGTAAAATTTGGTTCAATAAGATAAAAATAATTTTGGTGAATAGTAACTTTTTACTTTTATTTACCACGGTTAAAAGTAAATAGGGTAATTAAGGGTAAAAATGATATTACTATTACCCTAACACATGTCCTAATTATATTGGATAAGTGAATTTTGACCAGAAACAACCTTAGGGATAAAATATTACCCTTTAGGTCCACATGGATTATATTAGAACATTTATTATTATTTTATTTAAAGAAGAATTAAAATAGTTAAAATCAAAGTTTAATAACTAAAACATTTTTAATATAGGGTTATACAAAAGATAAATTTGACTATAAATATTCATTCGAAATGTAAAAATATTTCCTACGTAATGGTATTTTATTTATAGTTTTTAGACATTAAATAATTTAATTTATTTATGATAAAATAATTATACACTAATTACTATATTAATGAAATATTAACATAATTGATGTTATAAATACCGAAATAAATGTAATATTAAACTTTTTATGAATTAAACTAATTTTATAGGTTAATATGACATGTTAGTATTAATTTAATTAACTTTTTTCGAACAAATCATGGTGTTATGATTTTCAAAAAAATCATGTACCAAATAGTGTCAAAATTGACATAAAATAGTTTTTAAAACCAATATTATATTATTAATTGTTATTTTATTCCAAAAAAATCTAAGGTTAGGTCAAATTACTTAGATAAGGATATATATTTATTAATAATGAACCACTTGGGGTTCTTTTGGCTTGTTATAGTATGTTTATTAACCATAAAGTGTAAGAAAAAAAGACATGGTAAAAGTTAAATTATTTAACTTAGAGTTAAATCTAAATGACAAGGATTAAATAGTAACCTAAAATTGTCGAAAACCTATTGGTTGAGATGATTTAGACCGATCCCCACCTTATCTTTGAAATAAATAAATTTGGAGGTATTAAAAACTGAATATGACTTTATTATAAAATAATATTTTAAGTTTTCCTAAGGTGCCTCTCTCCTCCCTTATAAAAAGGGAACCCCTTCCCTCTTCTCTTCACACCCTTTTCAGCCTTGAAGATCGGCCAACCCCTACCAATTCCTCTTCTCAGCCTCTCTAGTTATATAATAGTGGTTCTGGTATTCTCAAAAGACCAACTCTAGTGCCCTAAGAAAAAGTTTAAAAGAGGTGCGTCGAAGAAGAGGTAATCTGTTCTACTGATTCATTCAAGTTTCTTTCTTCTTCGACTTCTTCTTCTTTAGTTGTTTCATTATAAAGTAATAAAATCAGTATCACTAATATACTGATATTTTATTATAAATATGAAACATCTATATTTCACCTTCTATCAATCCTACAGAAAATGAAATCACCGTGCGTGCATACGTACGGAATATCGTCTCCACGCCGTGGTGAAATCATTTTTTCCACCACCACCTTACTTAGATGGGTATAATGGTGTAAAGAATAACTATATATGATTATAATAACATCATACTGATTCTAAGATATTATATCATCCACTCCAATTCCATTAAATAAATATGGGAACGATATCATCGCTCGTGCGTACGTACTGATTACCGTCTCCACGACACGATGAGATTCATTTTACTTGTTAAAAATAAAAGAATGTTTATAAAGTATATTTAATAAGTAATCATGAAATATATGATAAAATAATGATACTTTATTTATGTATATATATATTTATGTCATCTACGTAATTCCATTCAATTCAATAAGGAAACGAAAAACATCGTTCATGCGTACGTACGGCCTACCGTCTCCATGAACGGTGTATTTTTTCCATTTATCAATCTATTTTATATATTTATATTATGAATATATATTATATATAAATAATGTTTTATATTCTAGAATTAATCAACCATGATCTAATTAATCATATTAATAATTACAAGTCAAAACACGGATGATAAATGAAACAATTTTACACAAAACGCCGCTTTAACATGGAATTGACAAATGAACGGATAATATAAAGTCGTAAGTAAATAATATATGATATAATAAATATTATTATGGTTCTGTTACAAGTTAATAATATGTTTAAACCCACTATACAGGAGTCTCGGACACATATGGAAGAAATTGGACATAAGGTATGGGATAATTATTCCAATATCATTCTTATTAGAGATTGTTTATTCGTAAGTATTAATGGGGTTATATTTATCATTCATGTCCATGTTTTCTCAAAATGTTTTCATAAAATGTTTACTATTCTTACATATATGTTTAAAGTAATTTTTACCCCTTTTTGACTTTTACTATGATGAATGGAAGGAATCTTTCTTTTGTTTACCATACGATGTACTTTTTGACTTTTCTGACAAAAGTACGAGGAGAACATGAATGGATTTTTACAGTTTTCATAATGCCTTATTTTCATGAAGCTTACTCTACAAGATTTTATGACTATTTTCAACAAAATCATTTTCTTTTAAAATTGCATGGAATTGTTTTAAAATAAAATTATTTTGAAGAAGAAAGGATATTTTCCTCAAGAATTCATTTCAAGTGTTTTATCAAAACCATTTTCCATATAAGATGGAAATATTTCATATGTGTATGTTTCATGTATAATTTCTCTATGATTTACATCGTTTAAATTTTCTTATGATGAAATGATATCCATCTGTTTTATATGGATTATGTTATAATGGGATGATGTTTATGGAACCCATTTTATTCTTTGGGTTATGATGAATGATTTATGTTTATGTTGTGGCACACGTAAGAATGATTTAATTATGAGATGGGTGGAGCTATATCTCCCTCTAATGAATTGGGTAAAGATTTATATCTCATGAGATAGACATGGCTGGAAAGGAAAGTTAATACGGTTCAGTGATACAGGACTGGAACAAGGAGTGAACTCGATTCAGAAAGGGACTTTGTCCACTAAGATGGTCTTGGCAGCAATGTCTTGGCTACTATGGAAATCATAACATGTGCTTAATGGTTTCCAGAGTTACATGTTTTTATTCCCATGTTATTTTATCATTATTAATGTTTCTTTATGATCTATGCCTTATGTACTTCCATGTTTTATGTCATTTCTCAAGATTTCAATGTTTAAACATTATGTTCATGTTTTTTTATGTTAAAATGTATATGGTTTGTTTTATTTTCTTCATGCTTACCCTTACTGATTATTTGAGCTCCCCCTTTATATGTTTTTTTCCCCAGGATATAAAGAAAGGTTTTAGGTAAGAAAAAAAAGGGGAAGATCTTTCTGGGAGATGTTGAAGATCTTTCACCGCGATTAGAAGATTATGTTCCGAGTTTCCAAAGACACTAAACTATTACGGTCCTTCGGTGTTTGTTTTTGTTATGTATTAAGTATTCCGCAAAAGTAATGTAATGTACATGTACGTCAAGATTTGGGTCTCTACAGTTGGTATCAGAGGTTCGGTTTAGTTAACCTTTGGAGACTAGGATGCGAAAACTTTAGTGAGATCCCTATGAATATTTCTAATGTATGTCTAGGGATGTCCCTAAGGTTAAGTATACATATAGGTTAGATTCATAGAATTATGTTGATGATCATTGAATAACCTACGGTGAACTTAAGGTGTCATGGATTAAAGAATTTTTGATAAGTTAGACATCCCATAAGTGACTTTTTATGATTATGTGGTTCCTCGTTATTTTAAAAGTTTCATCCAATATGGTTTCTGGTCTTAGTCAATAGAGGGAACGAGAAGGAATTCAGTTAACATTGATTCAAATGGACATGTTGGTGACTATGATTAACGAAATTTTATAATGTATGGAGAGAAAGATATTGTGATTATGCCGAATTAGTCATCTCGATATATGTTTAAAATGGTGAACTTTTTATGTATTCCTAAGTCGTCAAATAAGAGGAAGATGTAACTTTATGCATGTTCTCATGGTGAGGAGCATATAGAAAAGAAGATTGAGATTTATAAAGAAGGGAAGAAGAACCTTGAAGAATACCTCTAATAGAGGGGAATATGTTATCTATGTGGACAAAAGGGTTATAGAGTGACAGACTATTATGCATTCCAATGTTCTATCCGCGGAGAACATGGGCATTACCCAACTCAATGCCCTGACCAAAGAGGTTACTTATAAATCAAGGAAGGACTTATTCCGTGACAATCATTGAAGAGCATGGATTGAAGTGATTATGTATTGGTATTCAATAATAATGTTGTTGAGGTACTTTTATGGTATATTGGATTATCTATGTATTGTTTCATTGTGGTTTTCCACACGAATATGTAATCGGTAACCATGAAAGGTGATTGAAATATTTTTGGAAATAATATGATTTGCGCATAATGAAGGGATAAATAGAAAATAATATATTTGATAGTATTCATGAGCTCAGGACTAATATAAGGACAAAGTTATATCATGGTTTGAGAATAAATAATTTTTGGGATTTTGGTATGTGGAAAGAGTTAACTTTTAGAAGGATTAATGTTTTCACTAAGGTTCAATGGGTATTCATTTTTCAATAGAATACATGATTAAGGTATTCACATGTTTAGAATGTTACCAACAAGATATATCATATGATATATGGGGGATAAATGATGGTATTCACATGCTCGGTAGATGACATTTCTAGTAATTGTTTTCTTTATACTATGAGCTTGGAAAGAAGTATTTTGTATAAGCCTAAATATTGGAATGGATTATGTTGGACATAAGTCAGTATTGTTTAAGTCTAGAACTTTTTTTGATATTATTGTAATATTATAAAAATGTAGTTTTAGAAAAAGAACAACCTGCAGGATGGGCAACAACCTGTTGCGTTGGACAAGGATGTGGGAATTGAACCCACAACTGAAGTGCGACAGGACTTTATCACCTACCATTGGACTACAGGAAGTCCTTGGTAAGTAGAGACTAGTTTTATTAAGCAGTATGATATATGAAGTATAAGTCCATTTTAGGAACCATATATGATTAATCTCACCAGAGATGGACTTATGTATATTTGATAACTTTTGCTAACCTTTTCTTTGAGACATATGGAATGACTCATCATTCTATCACATGATCTGCTAACACTTCACGAATGAAATATTAAACTTCATTTCTTTAAAAGATGAAGTGGAAATTGTTCAAGGCACGAACAACGGTGATATTATACCGAAATAAAGTAATTATTTCTTCTAATTAAAATTATTCAACTATAGGGAAATCGTCTCGAAAACCAAAAATTTGTCCTAGTGCCCTTATATCTGATTAATCATATGGTACCTTAGATCATCACAAATTATGGCTTTGTGATTGTTCGATTTTTGATAGCCATATTATCTACCACTCTCCATTAGAACATGATGGTTATATTTCTATTCCATATCCATATTTTCACCTATATTCTCTTATGTGGAAACCTAGTGATTAGTTAATTTGGGTAACCGTTACATTTCATACTTTAGTTTTTAAAGATAAGTTTCGGTATTCTTTTTTACGATGTGGTTTTCTTTTAAAACATTCGAGTAGTAAACCGTTTATAACCCCCGATGAATTTTGAGGGTGAAATTAATTTTAAGGGGGGTAGATTGTAACACCCCGAGATTTTATGAAAAATGTTCTTTTTAATTTCATTGATTTTTTGTGTTGTAGCTACAACAAAAAGATCTTTCACTACACACATCCCTGACTTGGCTTGCATTACACGCAATCATGACCTTCCACGATAGCGTATGTTGTACGCAATACTGAGCTTCACTAAACAACAATATGTTACATAAACTAGCCGTTATGAATAGTAATACCCACTTTTTAAAATTTTATTTTTCAAAATGGACTTCATTTTTTGATTCAGAATATCGAAATTAGCCTCGGGTGAATTTTTGGTAATTTTCTGAAAACTTTCAATTTTTGATAAATAGTGAAAACGCTGGGTTATTATTTAAAATCGAATTTTTATTTAAATAATTATTTATTTTATTTAAATTTATTTTAGGTAAAAATGATACATAATACTTATATAAGTTCAATGTAATTCATTGGAGTCATTTTATAATAATTTTAGATACATAAAAATTTTATTGAACTTTTCACCGTCTTTTACCCACCTCCTAGGAGGATTTAAAAATTTACATAAAACATAATTTTACCGCTTCTGTGAGTGGAATTTCGAAAATACAAGAGACACAGTTAATATCAAGGAGTAAAATGTGGTTCAATAAGATAAAAATAATTTTTGGTGAATAATAACTTTTTACTTTTATTTACCACCGTTAAAAGTAAATAGGGTAATTAAGGGTAAAAATGATATTAAAATTACCCTAAATCATGTCCTAATTCTATTGGATACGATTAGTTCGACCAAACACAACCTTAGGGATAAAATATTACCCTTTATATCCACTTGTATTATATTAGGACATTTATTATTATTTTATTCAAAGAAGATTTAAAATAGTTAAAATCAAATTTTAATAACTAAATTTTTTTAATATAGGGTTATACATAAGATAAATTCAACTATAAATACAAATTAGAAATATAGAAAGATTTCCAACATAATGGTATTTTATTTATAATTTTTTGAAATTAAATAATTTAATTTATTTATGACACAATGATGATACACTAATTAACTTATTAATGAAATATTAACATAATTGATGTTATAAATACCCAAATAATTGTAATTTTAGACTTTTTATGAATTCCAATAATTTTATAGGTTAATATGACATGTTATTTTTAATTAAACTAACTTTTTTCGAACTAATCATGCTGTTATTATTTTCAAAAAAATCATGTACCAAATAGTGTCAAAATTGACATAAAATAGTTTTAAAAATAAATATTATTTTATAAATTGTTATTTTATTCCAAAAAATCTAAGGTTCGGCCAAATGAATTAGATAAGGATATATATATTTATAATTAACCACTTGGGGTTATTTTCTCTTGTTACAGTACGTTTATTAACCATATAGTGTAAAAAAATAAAAAAGATTTGGTAAAAGTTAAATTATTTAACATAGAGTTAAATCTAAATGATAAGGATAAAATAGTAACCTAAACATGTATAAAACCTATTGGTTGGGATTATTTTGACCCATACCCACCTTAGCTTCGAAATAAATCAATTTTGAGCTATTAAAAACCGAATATGACTTTATTATAAAATAATATTTTATGTTTTCCTAAGGTGCCCCTCTCCTCCATTATAAAAAGGGCACCTCTTCCCTCTTCTCTTCACACCATTTTGAACCTTGAATATCGTCCAAACCATGTCAATTACTCTTCTCAACCTCTATAGTTATATCTTAGATGTTTTGGTCTTCTCAAAAGTCCAATTCTAGTGCCCTAAGAAGAAGTTTAAAAGAGGTGTGTCGAAGAAGAGGTAATCTACTCTACCGATTCTTTCAAGTTTCTTTCTTCTAAAACTACTTCTTCTTTAGTTGTTTCATTATAAAGTAATAACATCAGTATCACTAATATAATTATATTTTATTAAAAATATGAAACAACTCTATTTCAACTTCTATCCATCCTAAGAAAAATGAAATCATCACGCGTGTGTACGTATGGAATACTGTCTCCACACCGTGGTGTAATCCGTTTTTCCAACACCACCTTACTTGGCTGGGTATAATGGTGTAAATAATAACAATATATAATTATTATAACATCATGCGGATTCTAAGATATTATATCACCCACTCCAATTCCATTCAATAAATATGGGAACGATATCATCGCTCGTGCGTACGTACGGATTACCGTCTCCACGACGCGATGAGATTCATTTTCCTTGTTAACAATAAAAGAATGATTATAAAGTATATATAATAATTAATCATGAAATATATGACATAATAATGATACTAGATTTATGTATATATATATGTATTCCATCTACTTAATTCTATTCAATTCCATAAGGAAATGAAAAACAACGTTCATGCGTACGTACGGCCTACCGTCTCCTTGAATGACGTATTTTTTCCATTTATCGATCTATTATATATATGTATACTTAGAATATATATTATATATAAAATTTGTTTTATATTCTGTAATTAATGAATCATGATCTAAGTAATGATATTAATAATTACAAGTCAAAACATGGACGATAATTGAAACAATTTTACACAAAATGTGGCTTTAACATGGAATTGACAAATGAACGGATAATCTAAAGTCATAAGTAAATCATATATGATATAATAAATATTATTATGGTTATGTTACAAGTTAATATTATGTTTAAACCCACTATACAAGATTCTTAGACACAAATGGAAGAAATTAGACATAAGTTAAGGGATAATTATTCCAATATCATTCTTATTCTAGATTGTTTATTCGTAAGTATTTACTATGGTTATATTTATCATCCACGTCCATGTTTTCTCAAAAAAATGTCATAAAATGTTTACTATTCTTACATATATGTTTAAAGTCATTTTAACCCCTTTTTGACTTTTACTATGATGAATGGAAGGAATCTTTTTTTTGTTTACCATACGATGTACCTTTTGACTTTTCTGACAAAAGTACGAGGATAACTTGAATAGATTTTTACAGTTTTTATATTGACTTATTTTCATGAATCTTACTCAACAAGATTCTAGGACTATTTTCAAAAAAATCGTTTTCTTTTAAAATTTCATTGAATTTTGTGAATAGAAAATGATTTTGAAGAAGAAAGGATATTTTAATCAAGAATTCATTTCAAGTGTTTTATGAAAACCATTTTCCATATAAGATATCATTATTTCATATGTTTATGTTTCAAGTATAATTTATCTATCTTTACATGGTTTCACTTTTCATATAATGAAATGATATCCATCTTTTTTATATGGATTATTTTATGATTGGATGATGTTTATGGAACCCATTTTATTCTTTGGGTTATGATGAATGATTTATGTTTATGTTGTGAAACACATAAGAATGATTTAATTATGAAATGGGTGGGACCTATATCTCACTCCAATTCATTGGGTAACGATTTATATCTCATGAGATAGACATGGCTGGAATTGAAAGTTAATACGATTCAGGGATACAGGACTGGAACAAGGATTGAACTCGATTCAGAAAGGGACTTTGTCCACTAAGATGGTCTTGGAAGCAATGCCATGGCTACTATAGAAATCATAACATGTGCTTAATGGTTTCCACAATTACATGTTTTTCCCATGTTATTTTATCATGATTAATGTTTCTTTATGATCTATGCTTTACGTACTGCCATGTTTTATGTCATTGCTCAAGATTTCGATATTTAAACATTATGTTCATGTTTTTTATGTTAAAATGTATATGGTTCATTTTATTTTCTTCATGCTAACCCTTACTGAGCACTTGAGCTCCCCCTTTATATGTTTTATTTTCCCTAGGATATAAAGAAAGGTTTTAGGTAAGAAAACAAAAGGGGAAGATCTTTATGAGAGATGTTGAAGATCATTCACCGTGATTAGAAGATTATGTTCCGAGTTTCCAAAGACACTAAACTATTACGGTCCTTCTGCGTTTGTTTTTTTATGTATTACGTATTCCGTAAAAGTAATGTAATTTCCATATATTTCAAGCTTTGTGTCTCTACATTTTTTTCTTCCATTATCATTTCATTTTGGATTTAATTATTTATGGCTGTTTTTATCATCTTTTAATAAGTGTAATCACATTTGATAGTGAATTGTCCTTTCAAATAATCACATGAACTCTCTCATTATTTTATAGTTTTGAATCTGTATTTCCTTGATGGATCTAGAAGTTTATTTTTTGATTAATTAATATATGATTCTCATTTGGATTTTCAACCCTTAGACTCATTGATTGATGAAACCTTGTTAGATGATTGAACATGATTGATCTATTTTATTTAACAGGCCCTTACGGTCACTTGATGAAAATTACCCCTTTTATTTTTAAATGGATTTCAATTTTATTTAAAAATAATTAATTTAATGTTTAATATATGATTATGAATTTTTATAATGTATGAAAATGAATTCCCTGAACAAAATATTTTGAAAAATGTTGATTGATTTCATGAAATTTATATTGATTTGAAATTTAATAGACAAAGAATTATATTATTTATATTATAGGGAAATATTTTTATATAATTATAAATAAGATTATTTTAACTTAAATAAAAAAGATTTTATAAATCTATATTTTTTCATTTATGAAATTTAATTCAATCCTTTAAAACATGATCATGGTTATGATTGAAATGATGATTTGAAATTATTTGTGATTGATTGAAATGATTGATATCACAATAAGTTTTTTATTTACATTAAAGTACATTAGTCTCTAGTTAGTTAAGTGGTGGATATACATTCTTGGGATACAATTTACCTATGAATTATTTAATTATTAAACAACTAAAACTACATGGGGAGGGGAGTTCAGTCATTAGGGTGTTCTCTTCTTCCCCGTAGTCTTGAGTCATAGAGATTTATAAACTCTATGAGGAAAAATTAACTAATTTTCCATGGAACCTCATGACTCAAAAAAACTAATAACCATGGAATATATTCATTATTCTATGATTTAAAATGACTATTTAATTATAAATGGTAATGATATGTGTTTTTTATTCCTATTTGATAAAATGATTTACTTATTCTTATATTGATGTAGACGAATGAATATGAATAATATTCATTGAATTTACCATTTTCTACTTAATTTATTATTTCTATAGAACTATTTCAAAAAAACAATTTATTTTTTATTTTTTAAAATATAATCATGCCATTTATGTTTAAAATTTAGAGTTTAGATTTTATTTGAAATATATTTCATATGAAGTGATATTGGTAGATCTTAATTGGATTTTTATCTAACACCCTAAATTTTACTTCTAGGATTTGTAGAGTTTCTTATTTCCTTTTTCTTATTAAATGAAAGGATAATAAAGAGGTGGTTGGTTATATTGAAAAGGGGGACCCTGGATATACATGGTGACTAGTGGAAGATGTGATCATATTGTTCCATGGAGATAAGGTGTTGATTTAATATTTATTTTATATGACGACTTTGGTTAACATACAATTTGGGGACATGAAACTATTTTCTTCGGTAACATAACTCTTAATGATTGCCTAGAATATAAAATATCCAATGGATTTATATATGATAATTTTTTTTGACATTGTATTCATTTGGTAGAATTATTCCCTTTTTATTATATTTAATACTAGGAACTTGTCACCAGTTGTGACATATCATCTTGAACCACTTTTTCCATACTAAAATTCAATATGCCCTCATGAACGATTATTTATACATAACTGGTTTCTGACTAAAAGTTAGTGTATGTTTCCATCAGTTGGAAGAGTATACATTATGTATCATGTAATATGATCAATTTCCATTAATAAAAAATATAAATAATAAATAAAAAAATATAATAATCATATATAAAACTATTTAATGGAATACCTATCTAATAGAAATTTTTTCTATCAATGTGGTGAGACTTTTTTTAGAATAATTAGTATATAAGTAAATTAGTAAATAAAAAATGGAGAGGTATTATGAAGTATTTCCTGATCCACTCGAGCTATGTTATCCTCTTATCAATCATCCAACATAGGAACCTTTCACATTTCTAGATCCCTAACAATAGCTATAAAGTCACAAAAATACCTTTGTAGGGTGTGAGTAGAAGTCATAGTAGGAAATCACCAATTCATCCTTCACATATAGTAGTCATATATAATAGGATCAATACTTTATAATCATATATGCATAATGGAATAAATATACAATCCAAAACAATGTGGTCATGTTCTATGAAATATTTCACAAAACCATGTCTATACTAACTATATCTCTATTCCAGAATAATAACAAAAATATCATAAATAATTGAAATTCAAATAGTCGGGAATCCTCATGGAGTCATTCAAATAGACAACCAATAATTCTCTTATTACAATCTCTCACCCACACTCCTGAATATGGTGTTGAAATCATAATGGTTCCACTTCTAGCTTTGATAAAAATGAATGTGATCCAATTTTTACAATTTAAAACATAAAAAATCAATTAGAATAATTTGAGTTAGTTAAATTCTCATGGTTTTTTTTGGAATAAAATTTTAGATAGTTAGAAAAAACTCTCATATTAATAATACATGTGTCTTAATGTGAGAATTTCCCTCACATAATCCCAAATTTCACCGACACATTAATTTATCATCATCCTCCATATGAAACAATTATAGAGATAATTAATTAAACATTATTATTCAATAAAAATGGAAAAGAAAACATGATAAGGGTGACATAAAATTCTCAGTAAGGGTAAACAAAAAAATTAAAAGTTGAATGACATCAATGACTATCAGAGGAGGATAAGGGTTTGAAAACATAATAAGAGTGCATGAGTGAATCATAAAATTATTCCTACACATAAATACCTTAATAAAAAATCCTGAAACATGGTATATAGATTAAAAGAAGTATAGATTCATATGAATCCACAATTATGAACTCTGATATATCCATCATGATCATATAAAACATTATAATCCAATAGAAATAATAGATAAAATGTATTGGAATCTTGGGACACCATATTCAATAAAAACTTATAGAAGCCATAAATAACCCTCAAAATTGGAATAACCATATGGATGACATTAAATATAATTATAAATAAAAATACACATTATCCATGAATTGGAGAACTATCTAGGAGAACCCATTATATAAGTTATATCAGTTTCAACCGACTCTATCTACAATCAACAAATGTATAAAATGTTCCACAAACTATAATTAAAGTATATAGTGCTATCATTTTATTTTAAAAAACCTAAAAAAAATCATTATTAATTCTATAACACAATTGAACCACACACAAAAGAAGTTGGATTCATTTCAATCTCTTTGAAAAATTATTAACCCATGGAAAAGATACATGTTTCACAACAATATCATTGAAAATTATATAACACTTGTAAAATATGACAACCACTATATTTATTATAAATTAATTCTTGATATATCATGTAAAAGTACTCATAATATAACCTATAAAATACATAAGTATACTATATTTCTTATTTATTTACATAGCATAACATCTTGAACTTGGGACACAATAAAATTATTGAAACCTTTTATAACATTCATCTAAATTTGATGTCTATTAAAACCACACAAGACAACTTGGGTACATATATAATAAAGTGGTGATATATAAAACCCCTTAAGGGAATAAACATTTAGTGAGGTAATAATTGATACACAATTGGAATGTTAATGGGTAATAAATGGATTGATAATCATAAAAATGAGTAATAATCAATGATATATATTGATAAAATATATTTGACATTGGAAATATGGGAACAACTTAAAGGATTTCATCAAAAACATAGGTCCTGGCTAACTACCAACACATCATGATGGAAAATAGTACAATAAAAGAATCAGGTTTATTCTATATCCTAAAATGACATGAAATTAGAAAATACATTACCTAATGTGTTGGAGAGATGTATAATTCTGGGCACACCAGTCAAATTCATTTCATTATCATGCTTTATTGTTCCACATGTACTGTTAAACATTGATTCATTCCACATCATACTTTATACCATGATAAATGGTTGTGGAATAAACACAATTATGTACCAAATAAAATAATTATTAGTGTATAAATTTGAACACTTATAATATTAAATGGGTATGATATACACTACAATATTTTTTTGGCATGGAAAAATCATGGTGATATCTCTTCAACATAATGGCATCACATAAAAATTCATTAAGTTGGTTGACGAGTGTGAAATTTGTATCTTATAATATAAAAATAAAATTTGATGTAATAGGGACATTAGAAAACATTTCCCATAATTTTTAATTGTAAATAAAATTTATAATATAATAATGAAACTTGGATAAAGAAGACAAGGTTATGATCTCATCCTAAATATTAGCATGCTAAATGTTGTACATGATGATTCGCAAGAGTGATTAAGGGGAGTGAAAGGGTTATATAACAATTAATAAATCAAATGGAATAAAATGTTGTATGGAAAAATATATCACCACATAAACAAATGGAAATTATGATTCATTAAAAGGCGGTGCTTGAATAAAAGGAAGAGTGAATGATCACTTATGAAATTTCTGCATTGAAACGTGTGTACATAAAGGATCGTGATAGTTCGTAATGATATTTAAAAGGGTATATAATATATTATAAGTAAAATTGAATTTAATGGGGATATTAAATAACATATTCCAACTTTAGTAAATTATGATGATAGATATTAGATAAAGAAGATACTTTAATAAATTGGAAAAGAGAGGATCCTTCACTTAGTTTGTGAGTCCAAATGCTTGGGAGAAGCTTCTTGAGGGATTTGGGGAAAATTTGGTGGACTTTAAAGATTAGTTTTTACTGTATGGATGTGATCATAGGATTATTAGTGAACATAATTGGGATATTGGGTGGGTTTATATAGAAAACATTTGGGGATTTCATTACTATTTTCCCAAACATAGGGTTCGAACTCTATATAATAAAAGAACCAAAACCAAAAAACTTCTCATGATTTTTAACATCATTTATACCAAATGATATTGTTTTAATTTTTTTATAATTTAAAGAGTTGAAATTATTAATTAAATTCCATTTTTAAGTGTATGTGACTCACACTCATAAACAAATGTTTTTAAAATTTCATAATATATTAGAGGTATTGGAGGATTCATATTGGATTTATAAAATTAATAATGTAAAATTAAAATCTCATTATCATAAAGTGAAAACATTATTTTTGTGTTTTATATCATTTATTGAACATAATTAATCTCTTTTGGGTTGTAATTATTTCATTATACAAAATGTATATTTATATAGAATTTAACTTTTACCAAAAAAATTAAATGTCTCAAAATATTATTAAAAACACCATTAGATTTGTTCTATATTTTTATCAAAAAATTATATTTATTTTTTTTATATTTTTTTAAATATTTAAGTTTTAACATTTAAAATAAAATCTACATTTATGAAAAAAATTTGGTTTTTTGACAATAACATTTTTCAAACACTTATAAAAATTATATTTTCCATTATAAAAAATATATGATGATTTATATTTAATAAAAATTATTTAAGAAGAATATTTTACTGAGATATTACTTACCTCATTATTATATTGATTCATCAACGAAAGTTCTTTGATTAAATATAATTTTTTTTATAAAAAACAATTTCTGTTTTATTATATCCTAATAAAAGAAATTATAAAGAACAAAATAGGATTAAAATATTTTCAATATTATATAAAAAATATTGTATCTAATATTATTGATAGGATCTTGATACATATCCCTTCAATACACTGTAGAAAACACTATGAGTATGGTTTGCGACAGTGAGACTCTCATGGGGTTGTTCTGCGAACATGTTTTTGGTTTTGATCTCGATGATATTAAACTTCTCTCATAATAGTTTTCAACAACGCTTATGTTGTTGTGAATTATCTTCATATTTATCAAGGGATATCCCAATGATTATATCTCCATTATATGATTCGATAAATGATCTTTATAGGTTATGATCCTACAGTTTGACGTCATCACATCCTTTCTCTATGTCAACTGGATTTTTTAAAACCCTATATTTATACTAATCATGTGATCAATATGAAAATGTTATATTATAAATTGTAATGACACTTGAAGGAATTTGATATTTTGTATGATAAAATAAAATAATCGTGTTTGTTCTCTCTAACCACATTACATGATATGTCATTAAATAAAATCAAATAGTGGTATTTTATTAATAATAGTTTGGTCATCATAATATTCCCACCTTTAGAAATTCCACCCTAGAAATTTTCTTTTCCCATATTAAAATAGATAATGGTAACTCTATTTTATCATTTTATTTGGTTACATAATTTCTTCTTCATTATTTTGGATTTTCTACAAAATATTTACTATATGAGTTATCATATTCATTAAAACATTGTGTCTAAGATCTAATATTTCCACCAGCTTCACCTAATAAGAACAATTATTATCTAATTGTACCACCTATGGATTGAGTACATGTGATTTTTATGGTGTATAATTTTTTAATATGGATACATGGATTAGTTCTTGTACTTAATATAGGTTCGGTAGGAGTGAAATTTGTTAGGCCACCGCTCTGATGCTATCAACCATCTCAAAGGGGTTGATGCATTATAGACTAAGATGTTATTTCTTCCCTAGGCTCATCATTTTGTTCCTTAGATATGTGAAGAGGGATACCATGAATCCAAAATCATAATCTATATCTCATTAATGATTTTTATCACATCTATTCTTTCAACTCTATATATCCTTGGTGTGAAGCTAAATTGTCATTACCATTTCTTCCATTTATATGACAATTTTTAGACCTATCATTATTTTGTTCCCCAACTTCATCTCAACATGAAGGTTTTCTATATATCATCCAATAAAGGGGTTCATAGGGAGCTATATGTATTCATCAGTGGAAATTTATATTTTTAGAGAACTCAACCAGAAAAATAATTTGATATCATACTACTGTAATGTGAATTGTGAGTGCTCTGAACATGTCCTCAACTATAAAGATAGTCTACTTAGATCTTCCATCGGTTATGGGGTGATAATTTATGTTGATGTTTAACTCAATATTTAAATCATATTGGATAATCTTTTATAACATATAGGTGAATAGAAGTTCTCGATCAGATGCAATTAATAGTGGAACTCTATGTAGCCTTACCACTTCTCTAATGTATATCCCTGCAAGTTAATCCAAAAAGGAATCCTATTGTATCGAAATAAAGTGTGTAGTCTTTTTGAGATGATCCAACAAAACCAATATATCATTTTTCCCTATTGATTCCTTTGGAAGACCAATGTCAAATTCTGTGGTGTTTTCTTTCGACTTCTATGTAGGTTTGGGTAATATATGAATCATCCTTATAGTTTTTTTGTCGTTAAAACCTCACTTGTTGACATACAAGTTATCTTATTATATACAATGTGATATCCTCATTCATACATTCCCAGAAATAATGTTCTCATATTTCTTGATACATCATTATGATTCAAGGATATATATATATATATATATATATATATGGTTAAGCTATGTGAATCATCCTATATATTATTCTATTGATCTGCATTTGATGGTACACAATTTCGTGACCCAAATAATTTTACAAATTCATTTCAAACATTTAACTCCAAGGATTTAACTTTTCTTATAGTTTTATGAGTCTTATAAATTCCCACCTCATTTCCTTGATCATCCATTAACCTATACAAAAGAGATGGTTGAGCAATCGATTGTGATTTGATTGATGATGTTCCTTATTTAGGATTCCCATGTCATTAGTTTTTCAAATCTAAGAAGATAAAATCCCTTTCATTTCACATAATTTATAGAATTGTGTGATAATTTCTTCTTAGAGGATCTTTTACTTGATTTTCCTTCCTAGTATGGTTGTTTATTGAGTATTCACACTCATTGATCAGCTATATCATTCATCATTGGTTCTTATTCATATCTTTATATGTGAAGATATACTTGAGGATTTTATGATCTGTATATATTTCACACATACCGAAAATAGATAAATCAACCATATTTTCAATGCGAAGAACACTATAGCAAAACCTAGATCATGTGTTGGGTATTCTTGTTCATATAAATTCAATTTACTTAAAGCACTGGATTTCAATTTTCAATTTTTCATTAACACACATCCCAAAACCTTCTTCGAAACATAACTGAAATATATGAAAAATTATGAACTTTTGGGATGTGTGAGTATAGGAGGAGTGATAACCCTATTTTTTATATACTTAAATATCTATTAACATTCATTATTCTTGAAGGGTTCATAGATATTAACTTACATGTGATGATATTCCCCAAGAATGATACATCCTTCCACCAAAAATCACATTTTATGTACCTAGAATAATGGTACTCCTTTCGAATGGTATTTAGAATACATATATTATGCTACTCATGATCCTCCTTGGTTTAAGATTATATTAGAATATCATCTATATAAACTACCAAAAATAAGTTGATGTTAACTTTGGAGACAATATCAATCTTTTCCCTTATTATTTTTGGAGTATTAGAATGTATGAATGGAATTTCTGTGATCTAATAGTGTCAATACCATATATGAAAAGTATTATTGGGGATATCCTCCTCATTCACACTAACTTGGTAATATCCTGACAGAAGATCCACCGTGGAGGCAAATTCATCTCCACTTATCTTATTGAATATGTCAAAAATATGTGGTAGAGGATACTTGTCCTTTTTCATGATCTTATTGGGTTCATGATAATAAATGAAATAAATCATTAACCAATAAATCATCATGATTAAGAGGGCTGGTGCACCCCATGGTGAAGCACTTGGGTGTATAAACCCTTTATCCAGATTCTCTTATAGTTGTTTGTTTATGTCTTCAAGTTAAACAACATCTATTCAATACATAGTATTAGATAATGTTAATGAACCACATATAAAATACATTAAAAATTTAACATCTATTCTATGAGGAAGACCATAAAATTACTCTAGAAACACATCAAAATATTCCCCCAAAATATGGTTGTCTTCAAGAATGATAATGTCTTTAGACTCATTACCTTGATCAAGATACACTTTATGATAAGGAAATAATATCCAAACATGAAATAATTATTCTAAATAAGATCCATTCTCTTCCTTGTACTTGTACAGAATCATGTATTTATTCAAAATAGATAGAGTTATTTCCTTCTTGTCTCAATTTATGTTGGTTATATATGGGGAAATCCAATTCATACCCATAATTATATAAAATTCCCAAAAATTGGGGATGAAACGTTTTCCTGGTAATTTTGTCCCAAAAACATTGATATATGAGGAGTAATATTCATGGGATTCAATAATTTCAGTATTTTCTATTTTCACTGATATCTCTACTTCCATTCATTGTGGTGGTGATTAAATATTTATACTAAAAATTCATGATATGAGGGAGTATGTAGAACCAAAATAAAAAAATATTTGATATTATTGATTTAATATCTTGTGTACCTATCACCACATTGTTTTTTTTGATCAACCTCAACTGTTATAATAAAAAATGATCACCCATTCAACCTTGGACGTTATTGGTTGTCTCTGAAAATCCTTGTCTTGGTGAATTTGATTTTAATAAGCCATGGTTCCATGTAGTTAATGTAATAAAGAATGAACTGAGGGTTCACATGAGTAGTTACTTCCTCTATCACAATAGTGTGGTTCCCCTATTAAAAATTGTTAGCTACATTCTCTTCCTTCACTCACACAATGAATTTTAACGCTCCCCAATTGAAATTTAGGGGGTTCTTATTTTTCCACATAAAAAATGTGGGATAGTGAAATTTATTAGAACCAATTGTTTTCTCCATCATAAATGCTAAATTAAAATCCATTTACAACATCTTGTTCCCATGATACCCTTTAGATTTAATATTCTCCATTTCATCTTTTGGGTACCATCACACAATATTCACAAAGCTATCAAAGTCACGGATCACCAGGTATTTTCATAAACATGGTTTTAGCCAACCAAAAGAAGTGTTTAACCTTGAAATCAAGGATAACGACAATGATAGAGTAATATCGTCAATGTATTGTGAAATTTTACTCATATTACCTAAGAGATTCATAATCCATTTTTATTGAAGGAAATTAAATACATTTCCATTTTAAGACATAGTGGGTGAGGAAAAAATTAATAAAAAAACATTTTCCAAAATGCATTCCACCCTATCACTTTGATCTCTTACTTGGACATCGTATTAATCATCAATTTACAACACTAATCTTCTTATACATCCATATGATAAACATCTAGTATAAACTTCTATTACTTATAACATTTAAGGATGGGGAAAATCTTCTCAATGTATTTGATCCTTTGTTCCGTGATTAGGGGATCAGATGATCCATTTAAAGTTGGGGACTTTGTTAGATAAAGAAATAAATTTCAACTTTTTATTTATTAGGGAGGTTTGGGAGATCATCCATATATGGATTTCTATTCTAAACATGGTTCCCCGGAGAAATTATCATCTAAATTATTGAGATTCCCAATCTCATCGGTTTGGGTATCTCATTGGTGAAGTCAATATATTTCCCCTCTCTTTGGTTGTTTACCTTATTCTTCCATTTTTTTTGACAATTGGAATGAATAAAAGGAAAATTAGTGGTGATTAATTTGAATATATTAATAACCTAATGTGGGAATCAAATTACATTAAATATATTAATTATAAGTTTCATTTATTTCATTTCTTTTGAATTTATTGTCTTCAAAGAATGTTTTCCAAGATCTATATCCTAACATTAATATTTATGGGTAGTTTTTAATTCCATTAATTATGGATTATAATGAGATTATGTATTTACCAAATCATATCATCTAGGATTTTCAATCAAGGTGCACAATAAAGTATGTATTCTTGTACCATGTTACATTAATTCAGACTCGACACACCTTGTTGGAGTTGTTACCACTATGTATATCTATTCCAGAACCACATTCACTCCTAGTATCTATAAATCGATACATTTTCCTATAAACCAATGTATCTGTACGTACCAAAATTTAATGATGTTTATTATACTTCGTCTTAGCCCTATGTATTTCAATTTATTTGTGTAATAATAATCCTAAATATAAATAAATAGTTTTTTAGATACAAATTATGACAACCATTTACTTTATTACACATTAATTCATGATTTATTACATCAAATTACACATTAAAAAACCTATAATATTGAGATGTATAGAGTGTTTTTGAATTGGGAACATATAATAACATCTTGGAAATGGGATAAAACATAATTATTGAAACCATTCTCAACATTATTTTAAAATTCCATGGTATTTAAAACTACACAGGATAACTTCTGTACATACATAAGAGAGAGGAGATATGTACTTCTCAGTAATGGAATAAACATGGAATGAGGTAATAAATGAGAGATAGTATTGTAATCTATAGAGAATAAAAAGAGTTTTAATCAAAAATATGAATAAAAATTCATGATGTAGCATGATAAAAAAATGGAAATAAAGGAAATATGGAAACAACTTCAAATATTGCACAATTAAAATTGGTCAAGGATAACTGCCAAGAAAAAATGATATAAAATGTATTATAAAGGAATCAGGTTCACTATCTATCCTAAAATGACGTTTCATGAGACTAAACATTACCCAATGCATTAGAGTGCTATATAATTTCAGGTGCTCATATCACTTTCATTTCATTGTCATTATTATGTGTGCCACATAGATCATACAACATGGATTCATTCATCATCATATTATCTGCCTTGATAAATGAGTCTAGAATAAATGAATTTATTTTAATATTAAAAGAATTTTAATTTTATAAATATAAACACCCTTGATATGAAATTTGAATCGTATCCACTACACAATTGTTTTGAAATAGAAAAATTATGGTTATATTTCGGCATGATACCAGCATCAAATGAAAATTTATAAAATGGGTTTGATGGGAGTGAAATTGGTATCCTAGTATTTTGACTTAAAATGGGACATAATATGGAAATTTATGAACATATCCTGTAATTATTTATTAATAATATAAGGTATATTAAAATAAATTAACTTGAATAAAGGAGATAAGGTGATGATTCCTTACTAAATTTGGGCATGGTAATAGGTGTATATATTGGTTTGTGGGGTTTCTTAATGAGAGTGAAATAGGTTTATAATAAATTATAAATAAAATATATAGTTAGGTGGATATGGAATAAAAATTCCCAATGTGAAAATGGAAATTAATTATCATAACAAAAAATAGATTATTGAATAAAAAGAAGAGTTGAAGATCCCTTATGACATTTCGGCATGGTAACTAATGAATATAATGCTTCTTGGGTGGTGTTAATTAGAGTTAAATTAGTATCCCATAAATTTGAAATAAAATTTACAATGATGGGGATTTAAATGAACAAATCTAAAAATTAAGAAATGATGATAAAAACATATGATAAAGATGAAACTTAAATAGAAAGGAGCAGGAGGGGATCCCTTATTTGAGTGTTTGACTCCAAATGCTTGGGTGATGTTTCTTAAGAGATTGATAGAACCTTGTGTGGACTATAGAGAAGGATGGGGAGACAAAGGACATGCTCAAAGGATCTTGGGAAAAAATAAATGAGATCATGGTGTGTTTATATTGGAAAAAGATGGATTTTTTTATTATTTCTCAAACTTAGGTTTTGGACTCTGTATAAAAAAAAATCAAAACCACAAACTGTCACATGGTTTTTTCTTTGGTCTCTTCCAAATGGGGTTGGTTTCTAAGATTTTGAAAGGATAGGGGTTGAAACTAAGGAAATAATTCCCTTTCATATATAGAGGTGAGTTAGACTCTTAATGAAATGGCTCTAAAACCTTACAATATATTAATGTTTCTAGAGGATTCATAATGTCTTTATAAGTTTAATAAATAAAGATAAAATATCATTATTTTAAATATAAAAAATATATTTTGAATTTTAATCCTTTTCTAGTGTTTATAAGACCACTTTTGGATTTTTATTATGTTACAATACAAAATTTATATTGATATAGTATATAATTTTTAGTCAAAAATTCAACTACCTCCAAAAATAATAAAACAATAACCATTTGGTAATTTTGACATTTTGATTCAAAAAATAATATTAATTATATATATATATATTTATTTATTTATAAATATTATAATTTTCACTTTTAAAATAAAATCAACATTAATTATGTAATTATGGGTTTTTTTGAAATAAATAGTTTTCCAACCCTTCTAAAAATTACCATTGAATTCATAAAAATTATATAATAATTTATAATTAAAAAACAGTATTTAATCATAATATTTTATTAAAATATTATTTATTTAAAGAATTATTTATTTCCTCAAAATAAATTCCTTCATTGAATTTAAATATTATAGAAAAACTAATTTTTTTATTATTTCGAGATAAAAAAGTAATTATAATGTAAAAATAATCGGATTGAAATATATTTATTATTCAATAAAAACTAATTTAAAAACACATATTTCTAGTTTCTTCATACATATGACTATAATGTGAATATTTATGTTATATTTAAACCTTTTTATATAAGGAATGCATTAGGCATAGTAAGTGACGGGTGGAGACCGCTATAGATCCTCGATGCTTCAGTAGGTCTAATGAGAAAAACAAGTGTCTTAACACAAGGCCTAGACAAAGTCTTATTTGTAGTCTTGGAACAAGGCCTTTACTTTGTGGTTATGAAGTCTGGCATTACGCATTCCAACATTTTGTAATTGGATATTGATCTTACATGTGATTATTCAAGTAGTATAATATCCATGTGAATATATAAATGGAATTATTTGATTTTATATTTTCCATATTATACTGAAGTTTAAGTTTAAAAGGATTTTGTTTTATTCTTATACATTTCCATAAATGTTTATGGTTATTTATGAAAGTTTTCGCTATATTTTTATCCTTACTGAGCATCTGAGCTCACCCCTTTCTATGTTTTATTTTTCCCAGGATTTGAAGAAGTATTTAATGGTTAACCTGTATGGATAGGTTAATAATTTAAGTGTGTTAAAATGGGAAAAAATGTTGTTGATGTTTTTATTTCATGATGTAATGTAAAACTTATGAATGTATCTAGTACTTTCAAGGATACTAAACCGATCGGTCTTTCAAGGCATGATTCCTTGTATCATGCCAATGTTATGTAATAATGAACCAACACTATGTAACTAGTGTCGGGGCATTATAGTTGGTATCAGAGGATGATTAGTACGAATAGTGGAAACTAGATTTAGAAAAACTATGATTAGAGAACACTTCCCTAAGATAAACTTCAAGGATTATAATAGAAGAACTTTCTAGAATTTTGGTACTATAAAGATTTTGTGAGTTTTCTAGGAAATACATCTATTTCTAAATATGAGCAGGTAGAGGCAGCTCTGGTACAGATGTACATAGGGTAAAACCCCAAAAACACTGCTTTGAGTGGGACTCGAACAGGAACTGGTGCACGACAATGGGCATTGATACACTCTTGGTTATGACACTCTCGAGGGATATGCTTAGGATAATTCATGTTTTCTTTAGAAACTATTATGATGGATTTAAAATTTCAAAATTCCTCAATGAAAACATTCTTATGATTATTGATTATATCCATAAATTGTTCAATTTATGTTACATGTTTTACAAGTTCATAATTAAGTATTGCGGTTCATCAACTAATTTAATGAATGTCATTGTTTAGAAATTGTGTCTCAGGGAACGAATAGAAACCATATCAATGCACGTAATCCATCTAGATATTTTCCTACTACTCAAGATAATTACAGTGGAATTGGTGATGAAACTGGTGCTGATCAGCTTATCACCATACTAGGACAACTAACACAGGTTATGAATAACAACCTTACCCGTATGGAGCACCCTAATAAACAACATGGAGGATAAATGTTAGACCTATTAACGAGGTAACAACCACCAACATTCAATGGTACTAAAAATACATTAGTAGCTAAGAAGTGGATATGTTCCTTATAGATAATATTTCATTCTTTGGAGAGTAGCGAAAGGGAAAAGGTTATCATGGTATTTTATCGCCTCACGGGAGAAGCAGATCAATGGTGGTCATTGATTCAAAACAAAAAGAAATATGATGGAGTATCAAATATGGAATGGGGGGAGTTTGAAGAGATTTTCATAGAAAAATATTTTCCTCGTGACCATTGAGCGGATATAGAAAAACAGTTTTTTTAGTCTGAGACAAAAGGAGGATGAGAATGTTGCAAAATATGACGCTAAATTTACAAGGTTAGCAAGGCATGCTACAGATTATATATATAACTCAAGGAGTATGATTGATCGATTCATTTATGGGTTAAAACCATTTTTCCGGTGAGAATTAGTCTCACAATCCTTCTTATGATACGAAGATATTTTCACATGTGCTATCAAGACAGAAAAATAATTATCTATGTCTTACGACTTTAATGCAAAGTCGGAGAAGAAGATATCTACTGAACACTCATGAAATGGAAATGAGGGGAATAAGAGAAATGTTGAATATCCAACCTATGGTAAATGTTAGAAGAAACACCCTAGTATATTCCTGAAGGTAATGGGAGACTGTTACAAGTTTGGGGAAAAAGGCATCCAAACTCGTGATTTTAAGGGGAAGAAAGATGTAGTCAATATTCCATGCTACAATTGTAGAGAAAAGGGGAAATATTCCAAATAATGTCGTAAGCACCAACAAAACATACCCCAGAAAAGGCCAAGGGAGCAAGACCAAGCTTATGCGATCACTACTACTGTAGTTGAAGATATAAAAGATGTGGTGGTAGGTAATGTAATGGTTTCCATGATTTTTTCCATTTCATTATTTAATTTTGGATCATTGAATTATTTCATATCTTTCCATTTTTCTATGAAAATTACATATTTTCAATTTGAATTAACAAGGGAGGTGTCAGAAAAAACACATAATGGAGGTATCATCGCAACAATGTTTTGTGAATCAACTCCCATTAGGGTATATAAATGTTCATTATCTACTGATCAGATCATCATACCCATGATTTAATGTGATATAATCCTTGGTATGGATTGGTTTTCAATCCTTTATGAGAAAATTTATTGTAATAATAAGGAGGTTACAATTCTCAATGGTGATAAGGAGTACCTTTTCTTTAGAGCAATAAAGTCACCACCAGATTCTTATTTAGATCCACCCATGTAGCTCGACTAAATTCAATGAGCCTATATTGACTCTACCATAGGTGAATGGAGGGTTTGTTATTCATAGTGATTCTTAAAATAAAGGACTTGGTTGTGTCCTTATGCAGAATGATAGAGTTATCTCTTATGCATCACAACAACTAAAATTTCATGAGCAAAACTATCCAACTCATGACCTTGAGTTAGAAACTATAATCTTTGCTCTGAAAATATGGAGACATTTTCTCTATGGTAAAAAATTGAGATTTATACTCATCATAAGATTTTTAATTATATTTTCTTCTAGAAAGAACTCAACATGGGGTAAATACGATGGCTTGAACTACTCATGGATTATGATTGCACTATACACTACCACCCGAGGAAAGAAAAAAAGGTGGAAGATTCTTCTAGTTGAAAGGATAATTAAGTATTGAAAAACATTATAGTTTAAAAGGATCCTATTTTCATGGATCTTGTAAAGATGGATAAGCGAATAACCATGGAAGATGAAACATCAATACATTTTCAAATGGTTTTCAAGAAATATTTACTAGAAAGGGTAAAGAGTTCTCAGACTGGTGATGAGGAGTTTCAAAAAATATTAAAGCTATGAATGATGGGAGATTGAGTGAATTCATATATGAAAATTGAATTTTGAAAATTTGGAAGAGACTTTGAGTTCCTAACATACCTAATCTAAAAATTGAATTGTTGGATGATGCTCATAGCTCCAATCTCTCTATACACCCTAAGAGCACCAAGATATATAGTGATTTGATGGCACATATTATGTGGGACAACATAAAGAGAGATATTATAGATTTTATATCAATATGTTTGGTTTGTAAAGAAGTGAAAGCTAGAAGGAAACAACATAGAGGATTCATGCAACCTATTCCCATACCAGAGTGTAAATGGGATAATATTACGATGGAATTTGTCATGGGGCTACGAAAGACTCCTTGAATGAATCATGCAATATGGGTCATTGTTGATCATCTTACCAAGTCAGCACATTTTCTTACTATAAGAGAAGATTTACCACTTGAACGTCTGGAAAGACTATATATTAATGAAGTTGTAAAACATTATGTTGTACCTCTATCAATTTTTTCTGATCATGATCCCCATTTTACATGAATATTCTGGAAATGTCTTCAAAAATCCCTGGAAACTAAAATTCATTTGATCACTACCTTACACCCTCAAACCGATGGACAATCGAAACAGACAATTCAAACCATAGAAGACATGATGAGATCTTTCTCACTTGACATTCAAGGTATGTGGGATCAATATTTATCTCTTGTAGAATTTTATTATAATAGTAGCTTCCATTCAAGTATTCTGATGGCACCATATGAAGCATTATATAAAAAGAGATGTCACACACCAACTTGTTGGGATGATGTTAGTGAAAGAAAACTCATAATCCCAGAACATTTTGAGGAAACAATGAAAAATGTAAAGGTTATCCAAACCCACATTAAAGAATCTCAATGTAGGAAAAATAGCTATGCCGATAACCGAAAGAAGGATATATAATTTCAGGTAAAATACCATGTTTCCTTGAAGGTATCTCCATGGAAGAGAGTTATATGATTCGGTTAGAAGGCTAAATGATGTCCCATTTACATTAGACCTTTAGAAATTCAAGAATGAATTGGGGTTTTATCTTACCGTTTGGAAATTCCTTCAAGTCTCTCCAATGTTCAAGATGTGTTCCACATATCACTGTTGATAAAACACATGCCTGACCCAACACATGTACTCACCTATGAGGAAATTGAACTGGAACCAGATCTGTCTTATTCTGAAGAGCCTGTAAAGATTCATGAAATAAGAGAATAAGTGTTGAGAAACCAGACGACTCATCTGGTAAAAGATCTACGGAGAAACCATAAGATGAAAGAGACAATGTGGGAACCCGAGGAACTTATGATGAAAAACCACCCGAATATTTTTATGCAGTAATATTCTCGAAATTTTGAGGACAAAATTATTTTACGGAGGGAGAATGTAAGACCCCAAGAATCTACAATACGTTTCCCTTTGAATAATATAATAACTTGTGTCGTACGTACCTTTAAGTTCAAACACACCACACAAAATCAAACCAGCCGTTATGAATAGTAATACCCACTTTTTGAAATTTTATAAATTTTATCTTTCAAAATGGACTTCAATTTTGGATTCAGAATATTGAAATTATCTTAGGGTTAATGTTTTTTATTTTTATAAAAACTTTCAATTTTTGATGAATAGTTAAAAACAGTGAGTATTTGTTTAAAACCAACTTTTTATTTTAAAAAATTATTTATTTTATTTAATTTTTTTTGTCAAAATAGATACATAATAACTATATATGTTCAATTTAATTCATTGGATTCATTTTATAATAGGTTTATATATATATAAAATTTATCGAACTTTTTACCCTCTTTTACCGACCTCCTAAGAGCATTTGCAACTATACATAAAACATAACTTTAATGCTTCTTTGAGTTGAATTTCAAAAATCAAAGATCCAAGGTTAATATCAATAAGTAAAATGTGGTTCAATAAGATGAAAATAATTTTTGTAGAATAGTAACTTTTTCACTTTTATTTACAACAGTTAAAAGTAAATTGGGTAATTAAGGGTAAAAATGATACAATAATTACCCTAACACATGTTATAATTCTATTGGATAAGTATAATTAGACCAAAAAATCATAGGAAAAAATATGATCCTCTTTGATCCACTTGGATTATATTAGGACATTTATTATAATATTATTTAAAGAATATTTAAAAGAGTTAGATTTAATGTTTAATAACAAAAACATTTGTAATATTCGGTTTCACACGATATAAATTCTACTATAAATATTAAATAGAAATATAAAATGAATTAATACATAATGGAATTTTAGTTAATGATTTTAGATAGTAAATAATTTAATTTATTTATGACACAATAATGATGCATAAGTTACCTTATTAATGAAATATTAAAATATTTCATATTATAAATATCCAAATAAATGTGAATTGAGATTTATGATGAATTCCACTAATTTTAGATGTTAATATGACATGTTAGAGGCAGTTATATTAATTTTATTCGAAGTGATAATGATTTTATTTCTTGAAAAAAAATAAAATACTAAATAGTGTCAAAATTGACATAATTTAGTTTTTAAAATAAATACTATATTATTAATAGATATAATATTCCTAAAAATATATGGTTTTTTTAAAAGGACTTAGATAAGGTTATATATATTAATATTGAACCACATGGGGTTCTATTTACTTATTATAGTATGTTTATTAACCATATAATATAAAAATTCAAAGAGACATGGTAAATGTGAAACTATATAACTAAGAGTTAAATCTAAAAGATAATGTTTATATGATGACATAAACCTGTCAAAAAACCAATTAGTTTATATGATTTTGACCCATCCATAGATTATCCTCTAAATAATTCATTTTTGAGCCATTAGTAAACAAAAATGATTTTATTATAAAATAATATTTCATGCTTTTCCTAAAGTGACCCTCACCTCTGTTATAAAAGGTCACTTCTCCTTCTCTTAATTTCACACCTCCAAAGCCTTTTGGCTTGGCCAAACACTTCCCTAATATCATCTTAATTTTCCACCCTTCATCTAGTAGACATTAATTTGGTCATAAATCCATCCTAAGGGGTCCTTTTGATCAAATCAAAAGGAAGAACCTGAAGAAGAGAAAAATATTTCATAACCTCTTTCAAGTTCATTTCTTCTTCTACTTCCTTTTTTTGTTCTTTCCATTCTAAAATAAGTCTTCCAATATCATATATATATTAATTGTTTATTATAAAAATGGTACAACCATATTCATTATTCTATCCATCGTATGAATGACAATGTCACCATACGTGTGTACATACGGATTACCGTTTCCACGTCGTGGTGTAGTTTGTTATTCAAACACTTCATTTTTTAGACATGTATAATAATGTGTATAAATAATTTAAATAAAAAATATTACATGTTAATGATTCATTAAATATGATATACCATCCAATTACATATGATTTCACCATCAATATAATGATATTTTCGTGTGTGCGTACGTACAGATTACTATCTCCATGAACGCGATGATATTCATTACCCATCATAAAAATTTAAGAATAATTTTCATTTTCTGATTCCAAATAATATTTATGAACACAGTATCGTTCTGTATATAAATAATATACATCTTATTCATAACAAACATGTCTTAAGTAACCAATCATATAAAGGAAAATGAATCAGTTTATACCCAAAACGATGATACTACTAAAATATTATTAACAAAGCAATATTAAAATATCATATATGAAATAATATTTATGTATATGGTTCTTTTATAATTTAATATCAATGACTGAACTATTATAAATGAGTTTAACATACCCTCGACCAAGGAAAATTACAAGGTATGGGTTAATTTCACAATCTCTTTATTATCTGAGTTTATTTTTAAGTAAGTATCTACTAAGACCTCTTTATCATCCACATCTGTGTTTTCTTAAAAATGTATTTAAAAAAAATTATTATTAAAATGAAAATGGGTTAAAGTAATTTATACCCTTATTTGACCTTATAAGTTTTGAAAGGAATATTTTCGTTGTTTTCCAAACAAGGTACTTTATGACATTTTCAACAAAATTAAGGTACGAAATCTTTTTTAACTTATACGGTGGGTGCAGCTATTTTCCGCCATTATAACATCGTAGAAGCTTCCCCTACAATCCCATAAGAATATTTTCAAAATAAATTTTTTCATATTATAATTATTTTACTTTTAAATGATTTCAAAATTGAATGAGATATTTCTCTAAAAAAATTGATATCATCTATGTCAACATCTTTCTGATGGATTTTAAGCTTGTTTGATGTTGATTCATTATGGTAAAAATATTCCATATAGAATTGAAGGTTTTGTGATAAGTTTGATTGTGGATGTGTTATTTTTATATTATTCTTTATTTATGGATAACTTATTGAAATTTCGTATGCTAGTTTTAATACGAATGTTTATGTTATGTTTAAACATTTTCATATGAGGAATGCATTGGACTTAGTAAGTGACGGGTGGAGCCTGCTATAACTCCTCGATGAATCGGTATATCTCATGAGACATACTAGTGTCTTGGAAGAAGGCCTTGAAAAAATCATATTTGTAGTCTTGGCATAAGGCATTGACTATGTGGTTATGAAGTCTGGCATTATGCATTCAATCATTATGAAATTGGATATTGATATTATATGTGATTATTCTACTAGTAGAATATCCATGTGAAAAAGTAAATGGAATTATTTGATTTTATATTTTCTGTATTATGATGTATTTTATGTTTAAAAGGCTTTTGTTTTAGTCTTATACATTTCCTTAAATTTTTTATTCTTATTTATGAAAGTCTCCATTATATTGTTATCCTCACTGAGCATCTGAGCTCACCCAATTCTATGTTTTATTTTCCCCAAGATGTGAAAAAATATTTTATGGTTATCCTGCAGTGATAGGATAAGGATATAAGTGTGTTCAAAGGGGAAAAAACGTTTTTGAGTTTTTTATTTCATTATGTAATGTAAAACCTATGAATGTATCTATACTTACAAGGCTACTAAACTGATCGGTCATTCGGGACATGATTCCTTATATCATGCCAATGTTATTTAATAATACAATGACTCTGGGTAATTGGGGTCGAGTAATTAAAATTATCATATATACTAATATAATTTTGAAATATACTAACTTAATTAGTTTAATTTCAACTTTTATCGATTTTGTTCACAATCTAATATCATTCCTAAAATGATGAATATTCATGATTAATGTGTTTTAATTCATAAAGAGATAAAATACACTTTTAAATGGAACATATTAAAATAAAAGGGTTAATCAAATTATTGCACATGTCTCTTTAAATTAACAAAAAAATGGTTATAAAATAGTAATATATTTATCAAAATGAGTAAACCATTATATGATGAAATAAAACATCTATCTACAAATTTCAATAGTAATACCCAAAATTAAAACTAAATCATTCCTAAATCAACTCAAAATTATAGAGTGTTTTAAACTCATATTTTTCCTCACTAATTTCATCTTTAAATCCACAAAATGATGTGATAATTGTTTTTTATGAAATTATGCACTTAGTCAACGAATAATTGTTCAATTTCATGGCTATCATTATGATATAACTTTAGTACCCTTAATTGCATCAATATAAATGATAATATAAACTCTTAAGGTTATAAATAACATAAAACATATTTTTTCAGATAAAAATACTTATATTAAATTAATAAATATTTACATATACTTGATCCTAAAAAATCTCTTAAAAATTTATTAATTACATTTTGATCTCACTACTTAAAACATCAAATTGGCATATTACATGATGAAAATATGATCATATATAATAGTTTAAAAATTTTATGGTATCCATAACTAGTAATATAACATCATTTGGAAAACCCAAAATATCCAATGTTATCAAAACCTTCCATCTGATACCAACAATAACAACCCCAGACACTCACTCCCGCAGATAATGGTGAAATCATCAACATTATTGTTCTGGTTTTTATACCACTGAAGGTGAACATATTATTTACATCAAAAAATAAATATTTAAAAAGGAAAAATTTTATTCAATAATATTATAAAGGATATTTTAGGTTAATATTTTTATAGATTTCAAATAAAATTTTACAAGAAAAATATCTAGGTCATCAAATAAGAATTTCAACAACGTAACCCAAATTTTTTTATTTGAAATTATGTCATAGTCATCATCCATATGAAACCCTTTGTGAAAATATTTATTAGTCATAATTCTTGATTATTTTTTTAAAATTAAACATAATAATAGTGATATAAAATTAATAGTAAGGGTTAATATAAGAATTGAAATTTAAATTTCAATAATTAGAATAATAATTTCATAAGGTTATGAGTATATAATCAAAGTGCATGTGTGAATCATAAAAGTACTAATACCCATCAACACTTGAATCATAAAACATTACATATTTCATAATGATTTAATATATTAAATATTAATAATAATCATTAACCATGATCAATGTGATATCAATCATGTCGAGAGGATATATTATAAACTAATGGAACACATAAATAAAATGTTTTCCGATCATGGTAAATTATATCATGAGGGTAATTATAAAACCATTATAGAACCCTTATATTTCAAATAACCATATTTATGAATTCCAATATAATTCATGGGATAAAGTAATGATTACCCAATGAATTAGAGTGTTATCTGGATGTACCCATTATAAAATATTTACCCGAATCACCCGATTTTATCTGGGAGCACCCATCATATAAAAATATCCAGTAACAATAAATAACGTCCATTGAGATATCATTTAAATGTAAAAATCATATAAAAATCATTTTTTGATTTATAAATTGATTATAAAATTAAAATGAAATGGATTTCATGTAAATCATTATGAAGCATTATTTACCAAAAGAAAATAAACTACCTTTAAAACCATTTCATTAAAACATTATTGAACCCTAAAAAATAAATTGGTTATAGAATATTCTCTTTAAAAAAAATTAAACTCATGGAAATGAGATTATTTCCCTTAAATTTAATTAAAATGTGATTAACTCAGATAAAAAAAATGTGTTCCATAACAATCTCTTTGAGAAATGATTAAAAAGTGTAAATGATAGAAGTTACATAGATGTCGCATTAAAACAAGATTAACCTATGGAAAGGAAACATGTTCTATAACATCTCTTTGAAGCATTATTACACTATGGAAAAAATGGGTCCATACAATATATTTCAGAAATGATTAACCCAATGAAAAGAAATGTATTTAATAACAGTATCTTTAATGCATTATTAAATTGTTGTAAAAAAATGTTCCATGAAAATCTCATTTAAAAATGATTAAACCATGTAAAATAAATGGGTTCCATAAAAACCTCTATGAAAAATGATTAACTCGTGTATAATAAATATGATCTATAAAAATAACTTTGAAACAATATTAATCCATCTAGGGAAATAATGAGTATGACATCATTACAAAATATCCTCATTATAGAATTTGTAACACTAATGTTTTTATGTTAAATAATTAAAATTACTTTAAAATATTATTAAAACATATTTGATAAAAATAACATATTCAATTAAAAATTCACTTTTAATAATGAAAAATTCATAGAATAATTACAAAAAAAATTCCTTAAAACATTTAAATATATAAAAGAAGATTTAAAAATCATTTAAAATGATTCATGTTGAAAATAACTTTTCCAATTTCTTAAATATAAATAACAACATAATACATTAATAAAATCATTTTATTTGAATATAAACCATGAAAATTATAAATGTATCCTAAAAAAGATCATGATCGAGGGGAACTCAATTCCTATAGTACAAGTTAAAAAATTCCAACCATATATTTGGTAAATTGTAAAAAATAATTTCACGGATAACAACATGAAAAATCCTTTTAAAACATTTTTTAAAAATATAAAAATAGGTAAAAATCCATTTAATTAACCATTTGAAAAATTTTGAAAATATTTTCGAAGTAATTTTATGAAAATATGGTTTTGGAAAAAAATATTTTTTACCAAAGATATGAAAAAATATGGTTTTCCATAAAAATAAATATTCTCATAATATTTTGAAAAGGGAGTCAAATGTGAACAAATTGAGAAAAAAAATTAAATTTTCCTATAAAAATTAAAATAAATTAAAATAACATGGTAAATGGCTTTCAGGAATCATATAATTTTATAAATTATTTTTTTTTTAGTACATTTTTAAAATAATGGATTTAGAAAAGAATAACACCCTATCAAAAAATAAAATAAAATACCATTATAACATAAAAATTACAAGAAGCATATATCATAAATTAATAATGGATTAACTAGAATTAAAATATTTTAACCACATTTCTAATCATTTTTAAATAAGGATATGTATTAAATAAAATAAAATAATATCAATTCTTCTAAAGGAATCTTGATCATAAATAATATTGGGGGAAGGATATTGTATTGTAAAATCAGTTCCAATTCGATAGCTCTTCATTAATAAACCCCATGAAAGAATAAAATCAAATGATAATATTAAATATCATGTAAATAACGAGTTTAAAGATATAATATTTAACAGGGAATTATATACACATCACAAATGAGTATAGGGGCATATCAGAACCACATGTCTCCAAGAATGATAATTTTAGTCGAATAACCCTTACAAATATCATAAAATTTAATTTTATAATATATAAATTAATAAATTAATTATATCAAATGTAAATATGCATACAAAAGTGGAAATAAAAATTAAGTTAATCTAAATTCATTACACACATAAACATATAATATCAAATACATTAGTGACAAAATGTAGTCCAATAAAAATAAATTGAATTATGAAATTTATTATCACACGGTAACTTCCAAGTAAAATATGATTGAATTAAATAATTCTAATTTAATAAAAAAAAAATCACTTTGTTTTAATGAATCATGATATTACATTTAATATTTATAGTATATATATAACATAATAAAAACATGTGTTGAATTTGGAATATTTATCATAAAATTAAAAGAGATATTGGAATATTCTTTACCTGGGGTATATAACTTTCATATATATCGTTTAATTCATTTATAATAAGCATACATCAATAATTTAATTTCTTTTTAAAAAAATTCTATGATCCTAACCTATTATAAAAATAAATTAGGCTTGGTTTCATGTATTTTTTCGTTTTTAGGGTACTTTTTGTATGGGTGTTACCTTAGGGTTGTTTTTTATGAAATTAGAGAAAATTGGAAGGAGGAGTGGCTGTGTAATGTTTGAACATGGTTTAAAAATACTGTGTGGTTCCAAACAGATTGGATTAGCATTGCTGACATAAGTTTTTTGAAACCTTGTAGTAACCTGGTAGCCCCCCCCCAACTAGAATTAGAGAATGGGTAAGGTTCATAGATTGACAAAACATGACTACCTACCATGAAATTTGTGTAAGGGTTTTTAATTATGCATTAAATATTTTTTAAAATTATTTAATACTCAATATGTAACCTAAATTGACCCATATTCATCAAATGACTTATTTTATCATTTTTTACGGCTTACGAACGAATTTTAATGCCCTCCGACCTCCGTTTGTGGAAATGAAAAGCCAAATTTTCATATCTATACCCCTTTGGGTATGTGATTTATTCCCATTAAGAAATCTCTCTCATTCTCTCCATCTCTCTCTCTCTTGCACCACATCCTAGATAAAACTAGGATTTTTATCCACTATTTATTCTACATATAGATGTGGGTTTTTACATCTCGATTCATTTGATCATGGAACTATATTTTAGATCTTGATCATGTTCTTTATCTTGAGTTGGCATATTTGAGTCAAAATAGGGATTTCTATGTGCATATCACTCATTAAATAATTTAATTAGGTGGTATATTATTTAAATCCCAAAGTCTACATTATTATTATTCATATGTAATTGTAGACTAGCTATAGAATGTTACGTAATTGAGTCTCATAATTAAAATTAATTAAATTTGAAATTTAATTAATTAAAGGATTGTCAAATTTTATTAATAAATTGTTAAATTAATTAATGAGATATTGATTTTATGCAATTGATTTTATTATTTTATTATTAAATTCATTAAAGAGATTTTGTGATTATAAAATTGAATTTTTTTTTAATTTGTAATTATTTATTGCGATGTTGAGATTATGAAATTGATTTGGTTAATTTGGTTAACTAACTAATTAATTATATATTGATAATTTTGAATTAATAGGATTAATTTATTTTTGAATTAATTATAGGATTATTAGAAAAATGTAATATTATTTATTAACTATTTAATTAATTAATGTTATTTGTTGTGATTTTTCAATTTTTGAAAAAAAATTAAGTAATTGTTGAATTAATTTATAGGTGCTTTTATAGTGAAATTCGATAATAAGTTTAATGTTTATTAACCATGATTGATGTGATATATGTGATATAATTTTTTTGTGATATAAATACGTGAGACATGGTCTACTAACTCCAAATGACATAGTGATAAATTGTGTGACAAACATGTATGGGACACTGTATTCTACATCCAAATAGCATAGTGATAAATGATTGATAATTTTGTGTGGTAAAAGGAATGCTTCTTCCAAAGGTCATTATGATAAATTTTTTGATAATGAGTGTGAAACCCACACTACAACTTCAAAACCCCAAGGGGTCCTAAGAATGGAGACCTAGACTCATGATGTTGGCATTAGATCAGGGTTATAATTTTTTGTATTATAAATTGATAATAAATGGATAATGAAAACTTATGTATTATTATGAATTTAGATATTATTATGTGACAGTAGTTAGGGTTTGACTTAGTGGTAAGCACCCCCTAATCCTACATGAAAAATGGGGGTTCAAAACCCCTTGGGTATAGGTACTGTAGCAGTACTGTAGCGGTACTGTAGTAGTGGCGGTGCTGTAGATCGGTGGGAACTGCAGTGGCACCAGGGCACTGTAGCAGCGGCGGTACTGTAGCAGCCGGGTTACTATTCACAGAATGGAAATTGGACCAAAAAATTGGGTCTATGGGCTATGTAATGGGCTACAATCCCACTGGGTCTTTAGGCTATGTAATGGGTCTCCCTCTACCCAGTTAAAAAGAGGTCTTTGATTTGCTTTAATAATAAAAATGAGGCTTCGGCCACAACTCTGAAAAAAAGATATTATTATGTGATATTGTTTAGACTCTGGCATCGATTAAAGAAGGTATTGATATTTATACTATCCTCAGGAACTCAGGGGGTCATGTGGTTAAATAATGATAAATTGAATAAAAGTAAATTTTTAATGTTATTTATTTTATTTATCTTTTATTCAATAGAATATACTATTTTGACTATATTTTTTTTAGATTCCAATGGTGGAAGCCTAATGAGTAGTAATCACACCATACTTGGGTTACGTGATGAGTACCTGAATTGATTTTCTGGTTACAGGATAGGATATGGGTAATGAACCTGCTTTAGATGGATGATATAGGACGGACCACTAATTAGGGGACTGTACATAGTGTCGAGACCCACATGATAGTTGTTAGTGACATTATTTATTTTGGGATTTAAAAATTGGATCATGAAATAATTTGTCATGAAATATATATATTTTAGATTAGGATATTTCATGTCATGTTTTATTAATCCAGTGATACTATTTTTTTGTTATTATTTTTATCATTTGGTTTTATTTATTTCATTCTGTTTTTGTGAAACATTGATAAAGAAGGTATAGTCTCTTGATGATCAATATTAGAGTCTCTTTTCTAGTAAAAATCCTCTATAATTTTGGGTGTCATTCCTGAGGTCACATATTGAACTGGGATGAGGCACCAGTGGGTGTCACTCGTCTCGGGATGTAACTATGTAGTATCAAAGGTGGTTTCTTTTCTTATTTGTTGTCATACAATTTGGGAAATTATTATTATAGAATATGATGATTTGGGTCTTGTTTAAGAGATTTTTCATTGAAGAAACTAACCCATGTATGAGGGTAGAATCCATCTACCCATAGTGGTATTATTGATATTGATTTTTGTTTTTAGCATTGATGTTAATTAACCTTAAGTGATGCACTTGTTCGGTGATGTCAGTATTATTTTGGACTATTCTGGATATTTGAAACATGTATTGGTATGGATTGAGATTTGGGTACACATACATCATTCTAGAAACATTTCATTATTTTTATTCATGTATTATTTTAGGCATGCATCGAAACAATGATTTTTGGGTAATGATCTGAAAAAATTAAATTATTTTTCCAAGCTTGTGAAAGTGAACTAAAAATGGTCTCTAATTTGAAATTGAGTGTTTTTAAAAGATAAAAAATGTAGATAAATTTCTTGTGTAAATTAGAACCATTTAATATTGAATGATTTTACACTTTTCTAACCATTAACTAGATGTTGGATGGTTTATGGTAGTGATATCTCCTAGGTGTTGACCATGCTGTGATGTTTGGGGAAAAGACTTGTTGTGGGTTATTGTAATTTTCCTCTTATGTAAATGTGTTGATGTTGTGTTATGTTTCATAAGACATGTTTTTTAAATTTTATATATATTCCACCATGGAGACGTTTTTTAGAGGATAACATGTGGACATAAATGGATATTCTCCTCTATTAGTGGATCATGAGGCACTGATAGTAGCTTGTGAGGAATTGTGCAAGATTTTATAAGAGAACAATTCTCAATTTATTAAATTAATGAGTGTAAGGATGGTTACATACCATTAATCCTACCATGGTGTATAGAAATGATAGAACATGAAAGGATAAAGGTACTATTCTTGTAGATTATTGGTTTCTACTGACATATTCGATACTAGTTCATAAATTTTCATTATTTCTTCGCAACCTTTTAATGTGTGGATCATTGCGGTGGAGATATTGAGTGGGGTGTGGATGATAGATTCACATTTGGGAGTAAGATCGAGAGAAACTCATTAATGAAAAGTCTGTTCTACCAAGGTTGGGGAGTATCATTTTCAATGGAAATGTTATATTATTCACATGTTTGGTTTCGAACAAATTTTGGGTATGGAATGGTTGGAAGCATACTGATCCCATATTGATTGATAAATAATTAGAGTTATTTTTATGTTTCCCAAGGGTGAAAATTATGTACACCAAAGAGAGTGGGAAATCAAGGATGGTCATGCAGGTCCAGTTCAACAGAAACTAGGGGAGCTCAATGCATAGGTTTCTATTATTTTTCATGATAAGGATTCATTGAAACATGTTGTATATCATGACAGTGTGGATAGGTTATAGGATTTTTTTCTTTAGTACTTCTCCATAATAACACCATAGAGATATTTGGAATTTGCAGTTGGGCTCATGCTAATGGATGTGCTAGTTTATATTAAACCATAAAAATGAACTTAAAAGAGATTGAAGAGATCAGGACTCGTTTGAATTTATTAATGGATAATGGGTTTATCCATCCAATTATGTCACATTAGGGTTCTCCAGTTTTTCATTGCAAAAAGGGTGATAGGATACTATGCATGTGTGTTGATTACGAGAAGTTGAATTTGATGACAGTGAATAACCAATATCCTTTTCTACAAGATGATGATCACATAGAATAATTTATGGGATCTTTTCAGTTCTCAAAGATTTAATTTAGATCTAGGTATCATCAGTTGAGTGTTCAAACATCCGATATTCTAAGGTTATTTTTTATAAGTTGGTGGGTCTATTATGAGTTCATTGTTATGTCATTTTCGATGATGGACACACCATCGGTGTTAATGGACATGATAAAAAGAATCATACATCCATACATGGATCAGTTTATGGTCATAGTTTGGATGACATATTGTTGTTCACCAAAACTCATGAAGATCATTCTCAACTTATTGATATCATCTTGAGTACACTTTTATAGCATCATCTATATTCTATGATGTATAAGTGTTAATTTATGATTGGTTTTGTATACATTTTGGTTTACATAATTTCATAGGAAGGTGTGTCTGTGGACCTATAGAAGGTTCAAGAATTTGTTTAATTTTATAAGGCTATGAATTTTTATGATATCAATATTTTTCTGAGACTATGGATCTATTATCAAATTTTCATCCTTGAATTTTACCATTTGGAAACTCCTCTTTGGAGCATGACCATAAAGGTGTAAATTTATAAATAGAAGGAATCAAGTGATAATGCCTTCTAGGATTTGAAAAGTGTTGGTATACGACACTAATAGTGATCGTATCTAATCTAGGTGAGGAGTGTACATTGAATTTGGAATATTTTGGGATAAGTAATGGAGTAGATATGGTATAGGGAGAATGATTTTTGGTATATGTGTCTTGATAGTTCAGTCCAAATAAATAGAACTACCCAATGCATGATTACAAATTTTATTTATAGAATTATTCTTTAATGACTTTGAAGAATTATCTGTTGTGTGCGAACATTACTATGTATTCACATCACAAGATCTTAAATAATTTATTATTGTAGTGATATATTAATCTCTAACATCAAAGATAGGTTGAGTATATCATACAGTTTTTTTCCAAGCTACTATATATGATCAATAAGGAAAATAATATTGCTAATGTTTTAAGAATATAACTCCACCTCAGGAAATTTAAGAGTACAGTTCATAGTGGAAGATGATGGATTAACTAGCTATGATTCCTATAGTGGTTCGACATAATTAGTCGAGATGACTCTATTATCAGTTTTAGTGGATTCCTCACATTTGAGTTAGATCAGGGATAGTCATTATGAGGATATAGAATGTTTGAACTTGAGGTAATTCCTTCATGATGTGTTATTCAATTCATGATGGGTGATAGATGAGTAACATATATTCATTTTCAAGAATCTTTTTAGTGTTCCTAAAAGTATGTGGGAGTAGCAAAGGCATGAATTTCATGCCTCAAAGTAGGTTGTGCATCTAGGTGTGAAAATATAAATCTTAAACTATGAAAACAATTTTGGTTTTTGAAAATGAAAAATGTGATAGAATGGTGTGGGACATGAATCTACACCTATCAATAGATTTAATACAAAAATAATTGACCTGGAGGGCTATTATAGTCATTTCCTATTCTAGAATTCGAGTGAGATTATGTTACTGTGGACTTTTTGGTGGCTCTCCTGAGGAATCCTTCTAATATGGGTTCAATTTGGGTGGATGAAGATAGATTAATGATAGTAGCACATTTCTTACCTATATGGGACATATTCTTAGTGGAGATATTTAGATACATGTACATTCAAGAGATAGATCATCTCCATGGGATACCATAGACAATTGTTTCATATTATGAATATCAATTTAATTCATTCATTTGCGAGGTCTTGTAAAAGGAGCCTGGTATACATTTTTTGCAGCATACATCCTATCACCCACAGTCAGATGGGATGTCGAAGAATACTACACATGTTATAGAAGAAATTATTTGGGAAACTATTCTATAATTTTATGTTCTTTGTAGAAGAGATTATATTTGGTGGAGGTCTCTCATAACAACATTTCTGTGTAAAATATTCAGATGTAACCAAAGGAGGAACTTTATGGTAGTCCATAAATTTCACCTCTATGTTGGATGGAGGAAGGAGAGTTGGAGTAGTTGGGACCAAGTCCCATGAAAGAGAAATCAGTGTAGGTTTAACTAATTAGGAATTGTATGGATATGACACCAAGTTGGTAGAAGTTGTATGATGATCTATGTTGATGACCCATATATTTTGTATATGTTGACCATTTATTTGTATGGTTGTAACTTATATAGGATAACCACATTATAAAGGGAACAATAAATTTTTCAACCATATTCATCAGACTGTTAGAGGTTGTGGAGAAAATTGGTTTGATGGAATACTGATTCGCTAATCCATATAGGCAGAGTTCTATGCCTGAATTTTTTCATGTGCTACAACATTGACGGTCTGATCCTTCCCCATAACTTGTGATTGAAGTGGATGATGTTGAAATTGATATAGATGCTCACTTTGAGGGTCATCCAATATTTGGTTGTATCATAGTTCTAATGTGTTGTGAGGAAGATCGTGCCACTGTTTCTTTTTTTTTCATCATGGGTGTGTGTAGGAGTAATCATGGAAAAAATAAGTGATTAAAATAATTTAGTAGAATCTTCTCATTGAAACGGAATATTAGAGATGCTTTAGGGTACTAATCAATGATGATATTTTTTAAGATGGGGTTATTTTAAGACTGTGACTATTTCAAGATATTTCTCAAGATTGTTTTTGGTAATCATTTCATTGTGTTTTGAGTAAGTTTTGATTCATTGTTACGATGGGATTTTTGGTGAAATTGGAGAATATTTGAAGCAGGAGAGGATGTGTAGGGTTGGCACAATGTTTTCTCATACTATGCACCTAGCACATAAAATTATGTGAACCCAAACAGAGGGGCTTCACATTTCTATTCCATGGTTTTTCAAACCATACACCGTTTAAGGAATAACAATGCACAACACCCCCCTCCCCCACAGAAGATGAAAATAGTATGGAAAACCGTTTGAAAAATTGTGCACCATTTCCAATTAAATTGTTGAATGGTTAATAATTATTCAAAAAAATATTTTAAATTTACAGAAACCCCTATATTTACCCAAAATAGACCGATTTTGTATCCACAACAATTTGTCTCATTTTTTGAGGCACTGAGAAGTATTCCAAGTCTGTCCATCCTTTTTTCATGGGTATTTGATGCCCAGTTGTCAGATCTGCACCTCCATGGGTTTGTGGATTCTTCCCTTTTATATCTATCTCCCTCTCCCTCTAAAATTCTAAGATAAAAGTGGTATTTTTTCCATTTTTGGTTCTAGATCTATATCTAGGTTTGTAAAATCTGGACACATATATACATAGATTAAGGTTTCTAGTCCAGATCACGTTCACAATCATTGGTTTGACCTACCAATTTCAATTTCAGGATTTCATTTGGGAGATTATTCATCAATGAATTAAAGTAGGTGGTCTATTATTCAAATCCTAAAATACAGATTTTAATTACATGTATGTAACTATATAATTGCCATAGAATGTTTGGATATTGAGTTTCCTTAATTGAAGTAAATAATTTAGATAATTATTTAATTAATGGAATATAAAATTTGATAAGTTTATTATTTAATTAATTAATGAGATTTTGATATTTTTAATTTGGTTTGACTGATTAATTCATGAATTAATTAGTTAGATAATGAAATTATGAAAATTAAATGATTAATTAATACATAAATTATGTAATGGGATATTGATATTGTGAAATTGATTTGGTTAAATGAATATCAAATTTATTAATGAGAAATTTTTATTTTTTAATTTATATGATAATATTATTTTTTGATTTAATTATATGGTTATTGGAATTTATGAAATAGATTATCTTATTAGTGTAACAAATAATGGGATTTTATTAATTTATCAATTGAATAAATGGATTAATTAATTATTGAATTTATTAATGGATGTTTTGATAGTGAAATTTTAAAAGAAGATTGATGTTTAATAACATTGATTGATGTCATGTATGTGATATATGTGAGATTGTGATATAAGTGTGTGGAAAATAGTCTTATACATCCAATTCCCATGGTGATAAATGGTTTGATAAATATGAGTGGACAAGGTATACTATTTATAAATCCTATAGCTAAAAATTGGATGATAAATATTTGTGGGACATGTTCTACTTCATCTAAAGACCATAGTGATCAATTGCTTAATAATTATTGAGGGGAAAATAATGATACATTAAAATACAATGAGGTCTTAATCATGAAGACCTAGGCCCAAAATGTTTGCATTTCACTGAGTTACAATTTTTCAAATTATGAATTTAAATGAAATGGATAGAGAAATTTCAAGTGTTATAAGTAATTGTGAATTTATTATGCTACGAGGTTAAAAATCAATCATGAGGAAAAGTATGTTTTGATGTCTCGATTTTCCTCAGGAACCCGGGTGTTATGTGGCTACATAAAGAGTAATTGAATAAATGTAAACTTGTTATCTTATTATTCTAATTTATTATTTGAAAATATGAATAAAATATTTTAATTTTATATCATTTTAGATGTCGTTGGTGGTGTCTGACAGAGTTTTACTCACAACCTACTCAGGATTCCTGATCGGTTCCCGAAAAAATATCCATGTTTCCAGAAATGAGTAGGGAAACGGTTGTGTATCAAATGACTAGCATGGGACGGATCATGGATGAGAGAAATACACATGGTGTTGGTAAATAATTGGGTTCTTTCAGTTTCTATATTTATTTTTGTCTTTCCATATTGAAAAATGACACGTGTTTTCATGATATTTTTACTATTTAGTTTTTGATATTTTTTCCTTGTATTAGTCACTATGTGATACTATTTTTTCTAGTTTTATGTTTCATCTTACAGTTGTTCATTATTTATTTACTCTATTTTTCTATGTAGAGATAGAATATAAACTCTCCCCAGAATCAATATTGGACCCTCGCTTCCAATCCGCAACCTCTAGCATATAGAGACACTTTCATGAGGTCATGTAGTGAATCGGCCTGGGCACTGGTGTGTGGAAACCGAGAAGGGAAGTTTCCCTATTAAATTGTTTAAAAACATATACATAAATCAATTATCTTATTTATTTATAACTATATATTTTAATATTTAATCAGTTAATACATTTTTGGGTGTTTTGAGGACATTCAGTTAATTGTTATAAAACAAATTTTGTGTGTAGAACATGATCATAGAGGTCAGTTTCATCCTCACCAGAATAAAAATAATGAAATAATTATCATATTTATTCATGAATTATAAATTTAAATATAATAATAAAAAATAGTTGTAAAACATTTACTACATTATGATTATGGAGATGGTAAGTTGGGCATAATCATAAATAATGATTCCATTTGCTACATTTTTTATGGAATAGAGGTAATAATTTTTTTTCCTTTGATAATTATCATAATATAATATTAACCATATTATATATATATATATATAATCCATGTGGTTTTGTGAGGAAAAGAGAGTCAAATCACTTCATGAAGGCCATAGTCCACACGTACATGAATGATGTTAGAATTTTATGATGAGTGAAAAGGTAATAAAGAATATCATATATTATCATTTTTAATGATAAATATGTAATTAATATAAATATTATGTAATTTATATCATTATTTTTTAATTTATATAACATATATTGTTTATAGTTATCTTAATTACATTCCATGCAAAGCGTTAGTGAAAACATATCACATCGCTTCGTGAGGAGGTCTTCCTTTTTACAAAAGAAAAACATTATCTTATACCTACATAATGAATATATAAAAGGTATGTGTGATATTATAACTCCAATAGTATAAATATGTTAAAAATATCATGTTAGGGTGGATGTGGAATGACTAATGATAGTAGAAACTTTATTACCTATATGGGATGCATTCGTAGTGAAGATATTGTGATACATGTATAATCAAGAGAGAGATCATCTACATGGGTTACCATAGAAAAATTTTTCATATTATAAATGTCATTTTAATTCATTCATCTCTGAGGGCTTGTAAAAGGAACTTTGTAAATATTTTTTTCATTGTACCACATTCCACCCACAGTCATATGGGATGTCAGATATTACTACACATGTTATAGGGGATATGATTTGGGAATTTATTCTATAATTTCGTGGGTCTTTGGAGAAAGACCTCTATTTGGTGGAGTTCACCTACAATAACATTTATTTTTAAAATATTCTGATAAAACCAAATGAGGAACGTTATGGTAGTCCATAAAGTTCCCCTCTATGCTGGAAGGAAGCAGGAGTGTTGGAGAATTTGGGACCATGTCTCATGAAAGAGACATCAATGTAGTTTTTGCATATTTGGAAATGTTTGTCAATGACTAAGAGTTTGTAGAAGTTGTTTGATGATCAACATCAATAACACCTAGATTTTTTAGAGGTGGATTGTTTATTCGTTTTAGTGTCACCTATATTGGATAACCACGTGATAATGTGACTGAGAAATTGTTCACCCATCTTTATTAGACCATTATAGGTTTTGGAGAGAATTTGTTCGATAGAATACCAAATAGCTCATCCATAGAGATAATGTTTCATAGCTGAAATTCTTCAGGTGATATATCATTTGTGGACTGATCCTTCCCCTTCTCTTGTGATAGAAGTCGATGATTTTGAACTTGATATAGATGCTTACATTGAGGGTCATCCAATATTTGTTTTGTATCATAGTCCGAATGTATTGTGAGGTTGACCGCAACACCAGTTCGTTTATTATTTCATCATGGGCATGTGTAGGAGGAATTAAGGGAAAGATAAGTGATTATGATGGCTTAGTGGAATCATCTCTTTGACTCAGAATATTAAATAGGCTTCATGGCACAACATGATGTTGAGATTTTATTAGGTGGAGTGATTGTAAGACCTCGACCATTTCTCAAGATGTATTAGTATTTTTTGGTACTCTTTTAAACGTGTTTTGTGTACTATTTGTTTTAGTAATACCAGGGGAATCTTTTTGATGAAATTGGAGGATATTTGAAGGAAAAGAGGATATGTAGGGTTGGAACATGGTGTTCTAAAACTATGCACCCAGCACAGAAAACCATGCGAACCCAAACAGAGGGGATACACATTACTAGTTCATGGTATTTCATAATATAAACCATTTTAGGTATTACCATGCACTCCCCCCTAGACGAGGAAAACTGTTAAGGCACATTATTTGAAAAAATGTGCACCCCTTCCAATGAAACTGTGGAAGAGATTATAATTGATCAAAAAATATTTTAAATTCCTAGAAACCCCTATGTTAACCCTAAATAGACCCATTTTTGATCCACAACATTTTACTTATTTTTATAGGCTCTCAAAAGTATTCTAAGTCCCTCGGACATTTTTTCATGGTGATTTGATGCCCAATTTTCATATCTGCACCCCCATAGGTATGTGGTCTCTTCCACCGGTCGAGTGTTCTTATAAAAGATATGCAGATAGCCAATTCAACTATATAATTGACACTCAACTGGTGGTCAATCAAACTAACCACACATGTGTCCTGACCTACCATGCCAATATAAAAACACATGGTCACTTCTCCAAGAGGATTTCTCTCTCTTGATGAAAATTTCTGCAATTCCACCCTAGTGTAGATTACCAAAACTATGTTATATACCCTAATATTTTATACCCATAGTTTGTCCAAATGGATCCACTAACCCACTACATGAATCTTCTAATAAGTCCTCTTTTAAATAATGGCATTATCCACCACTTTTATAAACTTATATAAGAGGAATATGTTCACTTAATACAAAATTGTATCTCTCTACCTATCCAATAAACATCTTTTCTTATTGGAACCATCATCTTCCTACACTAAAAAAAAGTGTTGAATGTCCATGAAGTGACCCATATAATCCATCAGTAACTTGGTCCCTTGATTCAGCCTCATGAAATTTTCCGCCTACACAGATATCAGTGTCTATATGTAGAAGTGTTCTAGAAACATTTCCTAGAAGTCATTCCATATCACATAGTTAGTCTGCTGAGTTTGACCCAATATATCTCATCATATATTTTATGGTCCGAGTAACATATAAGATTCAATATTAACTCTCTTCTCTTAACTAGTCTCTAAGAGATTAAAAAAAATTGGATTTAATATATCCATAACTCTATAATCTTGAGTCCACCCTCTCCAGCAAATGTTGGAGGGTGAAAAAACTGAAAATCATTTGTAAGATCAAACATACTCTACACCACCATACCTTAGTCCCCCTCCATCTTATGCATAAAATAATATATTTTCTCCTGAAACTAATCCACCTTAATGATACCCCTAACTATTAGAATATCATACTCCACTTTTGAAAGGGAATTATTAAATGCATCCTCTTTTTTCCCAACTCACACACGTCGACATGAGGTACTTTTCCAAAAATTTCAATCATGAGTTATAAATCATATAACATTATAAATTCAAAATTCACATAAAAGAAGGCACTTCACAATCCCTGACCACTCTTCATGCACATACTATCCCAACAAACATCATCACACCTAGAACACTACCCTCATCCATACCTAACATGGTTCATTGATTTCATGTGTAAACCAACTTATATAGAAAAAAATCAATCATTATACACCCTTATTAAACAATATTCACATTTAAAACCTAAAGCTTCCTCCAATTCACTTTTCCCATTTCTAAATTTCTTTATAGCCAACATTTAAACTCAATTAAAACCATTTATTAAGAATAATTTCATTAACTATTCTATAAGTTATTTAAATTTACCAATTTTTAACACCTTTATTAAAAACCATTTTATTAAAATCTGTAGGAAAGTAAAATGGATCATATCCTTAATACCCCACACCCACATCCCAGGTTTTCCTATCATGATGCAATCCAATTATATCCCCAGGTTCTTATAATGATTCATGACTGTATGACATCATTTAATTATGTCTATCAGAAAAATATCAATACATAGTCACATCACACAATAATTGTTTAACCCAACGGTAAAATATCACTCAACTCTAACAACACACATCAAGAACAATAATTCACAAGTATATTAAATTGATTTTCCCTTATATATGGGTTTTCTACTCCTAAGAAAAACCTCATATCCTTAACCTGACACATCCTAGCTTCTAGTCTACCATCCCAAATAGTAAGTACACATAAAATAATCACTCGAATAGAAATTTTTAGCATCACCGACCAAAGGTCCACTAAACCGGTTCTCTGAGATGAGCCTACACATGACCTCATGCACACCTCCCCATGCATCAAATCTTTTCGACTAGTTGTGTGGGTTTAGTGGATCACATGGGGAGACTATACCTTCATTACCAGAGTAATATAAAATAAAAAACATTAAAATAATGGAACAATAAATAATAATATAGAAACATGCATTACCAACCACAACCCAAACACGGAACAACAATAACCAAACATTAATTATTCCATGAAATTATAATACATCGAAAAGATAGGGATATCCTGAAATAAATACCAAAAGATGAATCCCCAAAATAGTTCTTGATGCCATGTCTTGATCCTCGACCATGCATATCACAAGTCCGACTCAACTCCCTATCATAGGGCCATTTCCCGTATCCTACTATACAAAAAAAATATTTTCTTGGGTATACTATAGCAGTATGATCAGTGTGTGGGTACAAATCAGTAGGCCTCCATAAGTGGTGTCCACTATGTACACAGTCTAAATATGTTGTTTATGAAAGAACTAAAAAAAACTTGTAATAAAAATAGAACTCAGGTTCTATTAGATAAACATGTTCACTTAAACAATTTTTTATCACTTAATCCATTTTCATAAATTGAAAAATATTCATTACTAAAATCATTTTGATCACATGTTTTATGGGTTATGCATTAACATTATTTTCACAGTGGAATGATTCAATCCTTTTCTAATCAAATTTGTACAAATCATGTTCCAAATCTATCTAGGGAAAACCATTTCAAAAATATTTACATCACACATACCTTAGAGCCTAGGTCCTGGAAGTCCCATCAAATGAATTCTGTTGGGTCATAGATCCACAATTCCCTTTCCTAAATCATGGATTATGCGGTCTAATTTAGAGCCTCAGTCTATCCCGACCAGTGGGAATAGATCCAAAAGTCCAATAATCCAAAACTATTATGCCATGTGCATGTTCTTATTAATTTATTTACCACATGTACTATATCACAAACCATAAAAACTTTAAAAACATAACATCAACATCTCATAATTATTCAACATGTGAATTTAACATCATTCCCTAACAAACTATCGCATTTACCAATTATTTAACATAGTCCATTTAACAAATTTCCCTTTTACAAAACTTAACCCATAATGTATGTTCAATAATTCCCAATCATTATCCCATTTAACGAATTTATAGTTTCATATGTACTAATCCATTAATTTATTATAATTAGAATTTCCTAAGACATTTGACACATCACCATTATGTTTTCTCACTTTTTCAAACAACACCTTCTTCCATTACCAATAACTAGACGACACTACCACTAGTGAATCATTTTTATTTGAAGAAACATCTTCATGCTTTTATCATGGACTTTATTACAATATAAGTTAAATTCACGCATAACATTACAATGATCAATGTTTGGGAATCTTAGAACACCACATAGGTGGGCCTAAATCATTATAGTCACTCTCAAATCATCCCACATGGATCATGACGGGGTTTAATTCCAAATTAAACAACAATTATTTCATATCTAAATCAAGGGAACAAATTCACCTGAGGAGAAAACAAATGTCTTGACCAATCATGTAAAAATCTATAATAAATCCATGGGATATAACTTTAAGTCCACCTAAAATCAATCAGATGATGAGAACACCTTTAAAATTAACATTATATCTAGATTCAAGCAACCTTTGAATCCCCAACCCAGGATCCCAAGAAAAAACAGGGGTTTAGGGCTTGAAAAGAAGAATAAAAAATCAACAATCCCTAATCTATAACAGAGATGAAAAAGGGAAATTTTATTTACCCAGATCATCGATCTATAAACATTAACATTCAAAATGGGTTTTAATAAAAGGGGAACAACACTTGGGGTGAATTGGGGTAATTGGATCATCACTTTGGTTTCCATAGGAAGAGTGGGAAGAAAATAGGGAGAGAGTCTTAATATCCCTAGGAGGATGTTTAGTAATTTTCCACTTTTTAATGGGGTTCACGGTTTGACCACAAGGTTTACAAACTATGTTCAAACTGTATTATATCCTATTTCCAAGAAGGGATTGGTTAGATGGTAAAATGTGAATCCTCACACATTTTGACATACTATGTGACAGCCCTGCACCAATAGTGTATAATATCTCTTTCCATGCCTTCATGGTTTGGATCTCCCCCTCGAAGAGTTTTCTTAACTATGCACCCCTCCTCCTAGTTAGCATGTTTTGGGTGCAATTGTATTTCTTACTATGTGAAAACCAAGAAATATTCACTGGATGGTCAGATTTTCCATTCATTTATGTCTTTAACCACTAAAACACCCCTAAACACCCTCATTCATATGGTATACATTATACTAACATAAATTAAGTGATTTAAAGAAAAATTTAAACACATGCATACCTTTATGAAGTCTTGGATATTACAATTACATTGACTATTTATGGGCCTATATACTTAAACTTCCTTCCACTAGAATATTTTCGTATAGAATTTGTTGGAGGTCTACCCATTCATGTACTGAATAGTATGAATATACCAACTCTATTTTTATCCTATTTCATCCTCTCAATGGCCAGGGCCTTCCATATATCATCTATGGATAATGTTGGGTCTTATTTTAAGACCTTATGTATATTCCTGTTTTATTTCTAATGTTTAAATTTGTGGCATTCTGATTGTAATTATCATATAGAAGTAGTGTGAACTAGAGGATCTCAGTAAAACAAAATAAGTAATAAAATACTATCAGGAGGCCTAAATAATCACACATGAAATCCTTTTACTTGTCGATATTTATTTTAATTAGGAAGAAATATATGAAAAAATATTTTAAAACCAATAGGTTGTGACCCACACATAATCTAACAAAACCCACAACATAACACAAATTCCTTCCAGGTCCCTAAAGAATGTATGCTTTTAGCTTCACCTTCTTTTCCAATGGTGTGTTGAAGCGGCAAAATATGATCTCAATGATGCCCTCCCAGTCCTTGAAATCCTATGGTTAAATAGTTACCTAAAATAGTAAAGGATACTAGATCTATAATTCCCAAAATAATTTAAAAATAAATCTCTCTGGAGGCTAATGAGGAACCACTTCTTGTCCCACTGGGCTACGTGTGGAAGCATGATCTGGAGAAGCATTCATTTTTAGTAGTCCCACCAAAAATATGTGATGTGGAAGATTTAAAATGTAATTGTTTTAGGAACATAATCAGATCTAAAATGGTATGTGGGATAACACTATATTTTTACTAGGATTCTACCAAATACCCAAGGTATACCCCTGTGAGCACTAACACTAGGTTCTATCCAATATGTTATTCACATTCACCATATATATACTCACACAAAATCATTGTTATTTAAACCAATTTATTTTCATTAATAATATATTATAATATTATTGAATCCCTAATATATCATAGATGCAAGGACAATCCTGAATATACCAAAAATCATTGAACTTGATTAAAAAAACATCTGTTTCATAAAACAATAGGTATATAAAAGGTATGTGAATATAAATTCCTAGTTATGATTTATGGACATAAATGGAATATCATAAATCACTTTTCAATATCTTTTCTATCAATGATGTTGAATTTTTCCATTTCTAATAGAAAAAATAATTTCCCCATACTATGGAAACTAGAAGGTCCATTTTAAGGTGCTGGGAAAAAAATCATCATTCCCATGGTTAAGTCCAAACCATACAACCTCTTAACTAACCTGTATTAAATCAAGAAATAGGGAATAAAAATGTACTTAATACTGTTGATCTGATACCATTCTAGTTACATCCCAACCTAGATCACCAATTCTGAGCCATAGTGCCCCATGAACTCATACATGCCTCCCCATACGCAATATGATTCCTACAAGTGGGGAGGGTCTGGGTTCATCAGTTTGGATACTATACCCTATATATCATTTCATTGTATCATTATAAAATCAAAATGTAGAAATAATAAATAATCATATTAATCATCCATATACTGAAACGATGACATACATGTCATTAATAATGGATGATCCCAAGGAGGTAAGCATATCTAATGAGTACAAATAAGATAAATAAATAAATAAATAAAAGGAGGGGTCCTCTTGAGTCCATCATGGTCCACTCTAGCTATATGAACCAATTCTAAAGTATAACTCATATGGCCCTTTTCCTTCACTAGAATCATCTTTAAATCTTCGAGCACACCGAAATTCCCTTCAAGGGTGTGTTGAAAAGAATTAATAGGGAACCACTAATGTTTTCTTATCATAGAGTAGTCGGGTATCATATCGATATTCTATAATAATAATCAATGCATAGTCACATAGACATAGAATCCAAAAATGAGTGTCTATGAGTCAACCATTATTCCACAAACCCTTGGATAAACCTTCTTTGTCTCTAGGCTAGAAAGATAAAAAAAATACAAATGTAACTGAAATAGAACATTATGGAATCCTCATGGTGGTATGATATTATAAAAACTTAGATCAAATAGAAATCATGTAGGTCACAACCAAACATACTCTAGTCATTGATTATGATACATTGAGGGAATGATAGTCTAAAAATTCAAATCTACCTTGAGTTCACCCTCAACATCATCTCCATGGATACTTTGTACCTCAATGATATGAATAAGTACCTTGTCAACATTGTCACAAGTAGTACACACTCCCATCATTGGGATAGACATTCCATGATGGTCAAATTTATGTCAAGTACCAATAACAACCACAAAAGAATGGTATAAAACTTACAAGTTAATGTATTCATGGATGCAATAACACAAAATCGTGAGAATATAGAAGTAACAAAATATACTATGATCACAATCAAACATGGAAACAAAAAATTATATAAATATTTATTTAATTAGTATTGTCATGGGGTATCATGGGATATACATACCCATAAGAGATCATGATCTATCAAAGTCATTAGATATAAAATAACAATAATCATATCATGGATACATGGGTATACGAGAGCCTAAGAGATTACAGAACTTCTTAACTCAAGCTTTTCAATATCAAAATAAATGTCCATAAATGGCCTCATCACCCTAACTATATTCACTCACCAATAATAATGAGATTGAATGCCAAAAGACTACTAAAATATTTCCAATGTGACATTGAATTGGTTATAGAAAAAGTCATGGGGGATGATTTAACATAATTGAGATAAAATATACTCATGGTTGATCATGGCCAATATATTTCAACGTGATTGGCCAAATAGTGGAGGAGAAAATCTCTCTATAACTACATGAGTATCCATGACACAATGCTACATGTGGTGGAATGAGGTGTATTTAAAACCACCCACCATGACATATAGTGGTACACCAATGCAATGGGTGCATATTGGGATTGACACCTTGGTTCAAGGCCATCAAACACTATGTAGTGATTTATAAGAAGTAACCAAAACATCATAAATCAATGGGATGAAACATAGAATATATCTAGGATTTGACCTATTTCAGCATGGGGACAATAATTGTGGTATGTATTATGATTGATATCCATTAATGTTATCGGTATAGATGATGTATGGATATAGATAGGTTTTTCTAGTTTCTCAAACTATATGTTTTTAGTGCCCATAAAGAATATGAATGAGGAAACTTATAAATTATATGTTAGATTCGCCAAATAACTTATGAATATGATAATTAAAACTAGAACCCAGAAATACCATTACCAAAAGCACCATCTATCTTAAACTAGCTCAAATTAGGTCATGACGCATGTTCAAAGGCTCTATCACACAATCTCCAAGGATAACCCACCTATGAAGAAGCCTGCATCATATCCACAATTAACTGGGAACACTATTGCACAACCTGATTCCATATTTCATTATCTCTAATCTATATAACACCCCTGATGAAACCCTTTCCACCGTGGAACAATATACTCATATATGGTGTGGTCATATATGATATGAAATGGTACCTATATTTTTTGTAGTAAAATTCCAAAAAAAAATTATAGGCCTCAATAAATAACCCAAATCCCTTGAGTTTGCATCCAAACATGATCTCATCACAAAAAAGAAGTTACATATATTTTTTGTTAAATGAATTATGTTTAATGGTTTTAAACTATCACTCAATGATTGGGATTATCCTTTGGGATGTGTAACAACTTTTTCAGGTACCAATAGAGATTCTTATCCAGGTCAATTGAATCTATATCATCACTTTTAGTTCTCCCCCATCCTAATAAATTTCTTCGATTAAGGGTCTTTTAAAATATCAAAATCTAAAAATATATAATGTGATATTTATAAAACATTTAAATTTACCAATCTCCTGAATAAAATAAAAAATATAAAAAATTATCCTATAATTACCATCACATTAAAAAAAATTAATCCTTAACTAAATGAATAATATAATAGGTCATTAATAACTTCCCACCATACTATTTCTCATCCTTAAGAAGATAACCTAGTATTCCTATAAAATGATCATTTACATAAAAAATAATATAACTCAGTATCCCTAAATCAGATAATAATTCACTAACTATATTCCACATTTTCATAAAACAAAATCAGAAAACACATCTCCCATCCATAAAATATCTCAATATCAAACAAAATATTCACTAAAATTACTGATTATTATCTACCCACCTTATAAATTATTAATGATATAATAGATAAACATGATAAAAATATTTTGTCCTAACATATTAATTTTTATTAGTATATCAAAAAAAAATTAAATATATATAAATGAATCTATAAAAAAATAATGATGCTAGTCAATATTTATTTCAAAAATAAAACATGATTTTAATTAATATAATATCATATTTCACAATACCAAACTAACATTATGAATGTCTCCTCTGAATAATATTTCTCAATTCATTTAACAAAAATTCCAATATTTAATAACATTAAAAAATTCATTTCATGACATTGTTATGAAATATTTTTAGAACATAACAATTAATAAATTTAATGAACTATTCAAGTCTCAAAATAAAAATATAGTTATATTAAATCATCTTGAATAAGATAATATATAATTTATAGCTATAAAATAAAAAAACATGGTCAAATATTATTAATTAAGTGACCAATAATATGGTATTCCAAATAACAATAATTAATGTATTTTTTATATAATTATTTAATGTTATTGATATAAGTATATCTGTTAAAAATATAAGATTAATAAGTAAATATTGAAACAATATTTTAATATATCCTTGTGAGGATAACTATGTTTTACTATTCTCCATGTTAGATAAAAAAATCAAAACCAACATGAATTCCTACTAGTCCTTTAATGAAAATTTTTACAAACATAGTAAACTATGATTCCATTATATCAATATAGGGTATACAATAATGTAACATATCTCGTATTTCACTAAATCCTCTCTCTCAAACAAATATAATCATTCCAAAAACTAACACTACACTGATAAGACTTTTTAACAACCAAACCAGGATCTACCATCGATATAATCTAGGCTACCACAAACCCCATGTCTATTTCACAATGTCCTTGTTCTGGAAACATACATTGAATGTCTGAGTTGAAATTGTTAAAATATATACCATTATTTGGATTAAATCTTTATCATTTTTTTTTCAAAATTCAAGTATTTGAATATGTGAATCCGGTTCTCAAAACCCTACTTTTTGTAGTATATATGAAGGTTGTCAAACATAAAGTTATTATAATATAATAAATATCTATATATATATATAAATAATTAATAATGAAAAATATTTTATGAACTATACATGGGAAATAATTAATTTAAATAAATAAATAATAGTGTTAATGTTTCATAACTACCACCTTCACTCATAGGTTACCACAAAATTTCATCCGGGGGTTGCCATATTTTTGTATTACATCACTAAAATAGACAAAATAATATTAACAGAGTTATCATAGAAATTAATCATACCTAAAATTAAAAATGTGAAACTAATTGGACACCAAGGACTACATATGAGGTATACATATGAATTTATTGTAGGAACCATCGTGGGTCCTCAACTCCCACAACTATAAAAAATTAGGTGTACACATGTGTTTTTTTATAAATGGAATTTTCATGTCTAATAATTTATCAATAAAATAAATATGAATAATATGTAATTATATATCAAACTATGAAAAAAAGTATAATTGATGATCCCCTTGATATGTTTGAATATCTCACACTACTATATATCAAAATTAGGGAAGGTCAAAAACATATAATATATTATAGTTACATCTGTGTTTGGGTTCTAAGGATGACCATTGATTCTGAAAACTAAATATGTAATCTAAAAATGTATATTAATTTAAAAAATAGAGTCTTTCCACACTTAAATTGGTCAAAAGAAATAAATATACACTATTGAGAAATATTATAAAAAAATCTAACATCATGTAATAGTTTTTATAAAATAAATACCAGTAATAACATTTGAAATGAAAAATATTACTATTGAAAAAAAATTATAAAATAGAAATGGGAAGTGTTTTTATACGTTTAGTTGATAAAGAAACAAAAAACCAATTTTATAATAAGATAATTTTCGTTATAAGGTAAAACATTTCAATCCCCTAAATGTAGCCTAAAAGAACTCTTATACCCATTTCACAAAACGAATTCAAATTACTATCTAATTACAAAAAATTGTTAATAGAAGTGTATAGAGAGAACATATATAGATCAATGAAAAACTCAAATGACCCCCTTATAAATATTATTACTAATCTAATATATATATTTATATTATATCTCCTTTAATTCACTAATACACATCCATGTCCACATAATTAATTTTAAAATCTATACCCCTAAACATGTTGTTATCAACAAATCACAAAATGACTGGACTTATTTAGGTCGTTGAACCAATTTAGAATCCATATATATAATAACATAAACATATCAAATATAGAAAAAATATAATTAAATAAAACATATAAAAATATTCCTAAATAAAAACCATAAATAATCATGAATAAAATTAAAATTATATAATTTTTTTGAAATAAGTTATTAAAAATAACCATTGAGATATTGTATGGTAATAATAAAAAATTCAATTGAAATACATAGAGATAGATATATAAATTTAATAGGATATAATAGACAACATAATCTAAAACAAGATACCTTCAATGTTGTTATCATATGTTACTACGTTGGATGACACACTAAATGAATTTTTATTTGAAAAGTTGTTACCCTATCTAACATCTCATCGATTAAATTTCATTGAAAATATTGAAATTCAAAATTTAAATAAAATATATATTAATAAAAAATTATTTTTTTATCATGATGCTAAATCGTTTCTTTTCCATCCACATATTAAATACATTAGATCACCAATGATCTACATTTTAACGGAACGTTAATCATCAATCACTGAATTATAATTCATATATGGATCAAAATTGGAAATGTTTGAATTTAATTTTTTTAATAATAGGGAAATAAATAAATAAACATGAATATAAAATAATTATAAAAATAATAAATGCGTTTTTTATAAAAAAAATTAGGGCATGAATATTTAGATAATGATATAAATATATAAGGATTTATTTGGTGAAGTAATAATAATTCAATCTAGTCAACTACGCTCTTTAACAAAAATTAGTTGTCAAATAATTAAGTGATATTAAATCAATAAATATAAAATTTATCAACAAAATTAAAATTTCAAATATCAATAAAATAATTAAATTGTATCTGTTTATATAATATACACCCAATATATGATAATTAATATGAAATTTATTTGAACATAAACAAGAAATATAATAATAGTAATTATAAAACTAATTATATTTAAAAAGTTAATATTTTAATTAATTTTTATATTTATTATATATTACTTTTCTATATAACAGAATATTTATTTTAGCTTAGGGGGTAGATACCACCAACTATTATTACCCATTGTAGTGATTCTCATAATCTAGAGACCAAATCATTTCATCAAATATTTTATATATCATATTTCCTGAATAATTATAAATATATTATTTAAATCTATAATTAAACACAAAATATTTAATAAAGGAATTCAATACTATCTTTATAGACTTTTGACAAACCCAAATATAAAATCTAAAAATTAAATATACTATATAACTATAAAATAATAGAATTATTGAAATTGAAATTACTTAGGTTCTTGAATCCATTAATTTATTTTATTTTACAAGAGTGATAATCCAACAAGGTGATTGATACATTCATACAACTTTAAATATTTCATTTTTTCTTATATTCAATAGTTCATTCTCAAAATTGATCACTTTACAAAATCAATTGTTCGTTAGCATGGTTGATTAGTTTTTTTACGTTATGTATATTCATTAACAACATCAAAATTTTATTCTCATGGTTGATAAATTTTTTTATCATATTCATTGTATTTTGTTACATGATTGTTAGTTTATTCTCACATTAGATTGTTTTTCTCTCATAGTTGACATTTTATTCTAACATATGCTTGTTTTTTCTCATAGTAAAATAATTTTATCTCTTATCTGAAATTTTTTCACATATTTGATTATTTTGTTCCCAAATACAAACTTGCATCATACAAATACCTTCTAACATCAATGCTTTATTTTTTTTGGTCCAACAATTTTCCGTGTTACATTTTTCAGAAAATTCCTAGATTTCTCTAAATCAATATTACAAATGAAATAAATATATATTGTTGAATTTAAATAATAAATTATTGTTTTCAAATTAGTTTTTGTATTACATCATGTATCAAACTATATTAAACAATATGGTTTTAAATTCATCATTTAATGTGTTTTAAATGAAAATAAAATTATGACACAGAATTTTTTTCTAGATTTCAATAACATTTGGGGTATCTTCCAGAAAACATATCTAAAATTAAAATCTAAAGAATTTTATTATTTTGAGTCTTTTATTATTTACTTAATGTTTGTATGAACAGTAGCATTTTTATTGAACAATGATATTTTTCCCCTTTCATTCAGATCCTTCCTGATCACGATTATTGGATTTTTTGACATCGTTGTTTACTCAAAATTTTCTATAGTTACATTTCACATTGAAGCATGTATTGGTTATTAATTATTATAAAATCCTTTCAATTTTTTCCATTATCAATCCCTCACATTCTTAATATTAATGCAATGACATCATAAATCATTTATCTATTTTTTCAGTCAATATGTTTTTAAATTTCTATTCCTATTTGGGGATCCTTCTTATGTATTCTTTTAATAACCTAATAAATTAAGATGATTTTGTTTATTAGTTTTGATTAGGTGTAATAGTTTGGATCTTCTCAGTCATTTTTTCATATTTTATGGAAAATTGTTATTTCTGATAGGGACTATGGATGCATTTAGAAACCTTAGATATTGTTATCGATTATTCTATCTATTATAATTCACTGATGTTGGTTCTGTTGAGGTCTATGTAGAGGCGTCATACATGGAAAAGATAATTTATGATGTATATGTGGCTTTTAGTGAACTACGTCTAGAAACGTGTCTTATTAATTATTTTGAAGTCTGTGTTGTTAGTTTCTTACTAGTGTCCGAAAACCCATCATGGAAAAATAAATAATGAGGGTATGAAACACTAGGAAATCATCTTTCAAAAATATATATCATGGAAATTACATGTAATATTTTTTGGGGTACCCATGTGGTGAAGACAACGTGGACATAGGAAAAATTCTATAGACGATGCTATTTTAGGTTATAATGTTCAAGAACAACAAGATCATATCCATGTATTTGTGGATTTTTTTGTATTGATCAAGCATACATTGAAATGATTGAAATGATCACTTTCTTCCATAGATCTGAACTATTTCACTTGGGGAAATAATTTTCAATTATAAATTGGTCATAAATATGGTACTAATATGTTATTTTCCACAATTAATGGATCCACACACACCCCAGGAATCATTCCACTACTTTCCAATGGTTTTTATGATCATATGTATTTTGGATGATTTATATTGTTGAGTATCCATTGATAGAATTATATTACATTATGTGTTTTTTATAAATCCTTTAGAGGCCCTTGATATTCTCTTTGTGGATTCTATCCCCTATTTCATGGATATTCAATTGTTTTTAGTCTATGGTACCTCATTTTCTTTTACCATTTTTTATTTTTTTCATTATGTATTAACTATGGATTTACAAATTATTATGGTGTTGATACATGAGTGTTATATATTTTTTTCTTTATAGTGATAGGGTTTAGAGAGTGTTCCTTACGTTTGGGTAGTGTTTTATCCCCAATATTATTTTCATGTTTGAATAAATATGAACTTATAAATTGAGGTTGAGTATTTGTTTTTTCTCCTATTATGTTAAGTAAGAGAACTTTTTTATTGAGATTTATCTAAATGGTACATTTTTGAATTAACTATAATGATGATTATATCATATTAGTGAATAAAATATTATTTAGTTGTAGTGATCTCATATGAGTCCATCATGCGATTGATTTACCTCTTGATTTTCTATATATTGTTATTTATTTTGTGTATTTTTTGTTTATGAAGTTCGTATGATTATAAAATAATTCCTACTATATTATTAAACTGGTCCAATATCATAAATATTTATTTTTTGGAAAATAATGGTGAGGAATTTATAACATGAATCTATTTCCATTTTACTTTTTTTGAAATCCAATAATTCTTAAGGATTTATTAAATAAAATAATATTAATGTTATACTTGAAGAATGTTTTTGTAATTCATGTATATTGATAGATGAGGCCTTAGGTAACCTATTTATTTATACAATGATAGAAAATCTATTAATTCAATATGGTAAATAACTATTTTTAATCATGATTATGGGTTGGGGAAATGCAAACCTAGTTTCTGATAATGTCAATACATGTTTCTTTTTAAGGCCTAGAAGCCCTATTTATTATTTTGGATTGTATTTTATCTTGTGGATTTTATCTATATGAAATCATTTCTCTATGAAGTGATTTTTCTATATAATTATTAATTTTTTGATGTGACATATAAAATCCCATGTTTTCATATGAGGTAATGATATTTTAGTTATTGGTATAAATGAATTTTTTCAATCTTATGTGAATACTATTTTATTTCATAGGTGTGTCAGAGTTGTCTTGGTCATGCTCGAAGCCTAAAACCCATATTTTTTAAAACAAATTAGTAAAGTAGGATGCAAGGTTATTAAAAACTACATGGGACATGTCACCTGATTATCACTAATTGTGTGAGGTTTCATAATACGATATTAGATGTTTCACAGTTTGAATAAATTGTGAGGATAGAGATGTGACCTCAAATGGGAGAAGCTATAGATTTTTAAAGTGGTCTAAGACAGGTTCTGAACCATGTTAGTCATAACATGTGTGAGAACAATGCGTGGTTAACCTCATTATAGTAGTGGGTGCACTATTTTCATCTTGTTTAGCCAACCATGTGGCCAAATCATAGTCCTAGCTACTATTTCATATTCCAAGCTCAGAACCACATTTTTTTCATTTTATTGGATCAATTCTAATATTTACTACAATCCTCTTGATACATTCCTAATTAGACATGGTATCAGTTCTACAAATGAGTTGTAAGATAATATTGCCAAATTTTATTAACTTTAATTGGTATTAATTTTTATTGGATATTGTTCAAATTTGAAGCAAATAATGGATGGTTACTCCACTATAATCCTATGTTAGGTGGTCTATGCATTAAATTTTTTTGTGAATTATTAAATTATTTATTGTTATGACACCTACAAGACATTATGGTTCCACCATGTAATTGAATTAAATAAATAAATATAAATGAATTTGGATATATCAAGGATTACTATTACTTCCCTTGAGATGTAATAGAGGTTTTGTCCCCAACCAAGGGAACCCATGGGATGTGCTATCCAAATTTCCCATGACTATGCCATGTGAAAACACCCATGGGGTGAGTGTTTTTGCATTCATTGTTAGAGGAAGCCCATATAAAAAGGATATGAATTGGTTTTTTTGAGTATTAGATGGTTTTACTCCTTTGTATACTACATATTTTATTTAATGGATTATATGGAACATGAATTTCTAAAATAAATTATTTCATCATTTTGTAAATGATTAGGTAAACCTGTGAAATGTGTTTGAATATGAATTGATAAATGAGTAGATAAACTCATGGTATGATGCAGTATTGAGTTTAATAATGATTGTTTACATTGGAAACTATGTGGGATCTATTCCACAGGTCACGAAAACCGTAAATAATGACTTGGAATGGTATGATCCATAGATTTAAATTATGTAGGATTACAGTGGTCCTCTTAAACCATGGATCTAGCTAGGATGCACTCGTAGTGGAACTAGTCGATAGATGTACACCTTTGACCCTGAATCAAGCCTAACTAACATTCCATTGAGATGCTATAAGTACATGATGTAGATTCCTTGGTCCACTTTACCTTTTATTTATACCCGTGGGTTCTGAGAAATTCATTAATCATCATGACTGTGGAAAATGTGGCATTATTTATTATATAACTTGACCGTGATAAACATTATATTATTGGATATATAGAAACATCATAATTGTTAAAAAATAATTTATAAGACATTGATGGGATTGGTATGATATTTTTGGATGTATTGTGAGTTTGTGTTCATTACGTATATTTATTTTACAACAAACTTGTTATCGAATATGACCCATGTTTTTTAGGGAGCCTCATATTCTTATACATTATTATATGTTTTGAAGTATGAATATAATCTGAGTTTTCTTTTTAGTACCTATTACCTATAAAATATTTAGATTGTACACATCATATCATATATTTAAAAACACATATTTTATATAGACCATTATGTGATTACCTGTAGGGATTATATTTCACAACATGGTCGGGCCAACATTGGGTACCTAACATTCTATGTGGTTGATGGTGGGGATGGGGGAATGTTCTCATAGTTTCATTCTGGAATGTGTTCCATGGTTTGGGGAAAGGGAGTAGCGGACTGAGATGAGGATTATGATCATATCTAGAGAGAGTACTATTTTGTCTTCTGGTTATTTTGTTAAATGCATTGAATTATACTATTGAATACCTATATTGACTATTATGTAGAAACATTCCATATATCTTCAACTATTTTATATGAGTACAATTTTTTGATTTTTTATCTATTGTATTATAATTATACTACATCCTCTATTGAATCTTATTATTAATCCACCCTATTACACTCGGGTCATGAGGGCATAGTCATCACACAGACACACTATAGTCCCTCTCTTCTAGTTGGTATTCTCTAAAATTCAATGATATTTGCTTGATACTATTTTGAAATCCTGGCATGATGAACTATTGAGAGGCATCTAAGATGAGTACATTAAAATGTTTAATTAGAGGAATTTTTTCTCTTGTTTTATTTACTATTTACAGAAAATAAAATAATAATTTGTAAGATTATGAACTTGTTAATGAATTATTCTTGGGAATATCTTACTGATATATAGGAATAAGGCAAATTTACTAAAATTAAAATAATTTTTTCATTATTGTTACATTTATATTTGATTTGATTCCACTATCGGATGACAAACTTGAATTGTGATGTTATCGTTGATTTTATTGAGAGTTTTATTTTCATGAAACCTGATGAGATGATTTTTTCCAGCTCATTCATCATTTTATGTACCTTATAAGAATCACATGCTTATAATTTTTTAAGGAAATATTGGATAAATTGCTTGTTCATATGATTTTTTATATGTATCATGATAGATATAACCATTATTGTGATAGAAATTCGATGTAGGTTTTTTAGAAACATTGTTGGTACTTAGAGTTCTTATCATAACGTAAGTTGTGTTCTCATAATTATATTATAATAGAAACCCGGATCTGCTAGTTGTAGTGTTATGAGTCATGGACCATTAGTCAAATATGCTGTAATTTTTTCTAGTGTAGATTATGTGGATTCTATAATTTGTTTCACAAGGAGTATGGGCCCTTATGGATTGGAATGTGATATGCCATTTTGTTTACCAATTTCAAAGTTATTTGTGATAAAAATGTTACATGAATATGGAAATTAAATTGAAAATTGATATTATAAATAGTGGAATAGTTTTAAACCCTTATTTTGAGTGGGAAAGAGGCAGTTTATCCTGGGACTTTTGGTGACTATTTCTATTTATATTCCTCGATTTAGGAGAATGCGATGTGGTATGACATATTAATAGGATGGTATTGATTTTTATTATGTCTTCGAGTGGTGAAAATTGATATATTTATTTTATAAGTCATTTTTTTGGAATTGAAGAGACATTACACCATAAAGACCTCAATACGTAGGCCATCAGGGTGGAAATCATCATACTCTGGAGGTGGTGGGACATGAGTTTTCAATGGATCCTCTTTTAATGAAAGCTATTGAACAAGATGTTTTTATAGACATAGGTACTGATTCGCAGTTCCACTATGGGTTTTATCACTTTATGGACCCTTTTCAGGAGGAACTAAAGCCTACATTGCCTATGGATGAGTTGATGCAGGTGATCCTGACACATTATAATCGAAATTGTTTTTTGGGTGGAAGTTGACCAACTATTAAGATGTTGCTCGATATGATTTTTTCGATCTTCGAACATATAGAAACACCTTTTTAGAGGAGATTAAATCTTGTGAATTATTATTTGATGAGAAATAAATCACTGAAAATATTCATTTTACCAGTTTTACATGATGTAAGATATGGTTTTGGTTGATTCCCCATCTAGGTTCTACGATTAGTGTGGTCGTTACCCAGTCGAGTGGAGATCTTGTTGAAGGATAGGATTCATACAAGTTTTTTATAGGACCTCCCCACAAAAATATAGATGTATGGGTTTTTCTCTGACTCCAGGGTTAAGATCAGGTTTAATGAATATTGGTTAGGTTGGGAGTTGGAGTAGTACTAGTCGATCTGGCCAAGGTGGTAATAGTCATCGATGAGGAAGCCATGCACTATTTTTATCAAGTTAGTTGTGTGGTCTAACTCCAGGATGTGATTTTGTGTCACATGACCATTATAGATTCAATATATATTATATTTAACCTACGACTAAGGAGAACATTTTGGAATATCATTGGTGATATGTATGAATCGAGTAGCCTCAAATTTTTTATATTCTATTTATGGAATAGGTTCATCACATAGTTTCATATATGTACCTGTTATAGAGAGACTGATGCTCCAAATTCAGTTTTATAAGTGCATAATTACAAATTAAACTCTATTGGTAATTTGAATTGGGATGTGTGACAGTGTAGGGAGTTTACACATGTGGTTGGTGACTATCACATAATCTAGAATATATTGGTATTTGTGATGATTGAGTTTGACATCAGAATCAAGATGGACTAGATATTAACTTATCAAGAAAACACAAACTACTATCACTGGAGGGTAACATTCACATCACCAAGGGGAACTATTTTTGTTGAAAGTGTTAATGGGATTTCCAAGCGAGGCATGTTGGACCAGATAATTTTACGATGGGTGGGATGATATACTAGATTGATAGTTTGAAACTGGATGACTAAGGAGAGTGTCATATATACTTTCTTTCAATGGTTAATTATTTTAGGGATGTTTACTAGATGAATTTTCTAGTATACCTCATGAGGGAGAAGATGGGTTTTCCATTGATCTAGTTCCAAGATCTGTACAGGTATACATTCCCCCTTGTTGGATAGCTACTATGGAGATGTAGTAGATCAACAGAAAGATAGATGATTTAGTGGAAAATGGATTTATTTAATCCAATACATTCTCATGGGGTTCTCAAGGCATTTTTTGATAAAAATTGGGATGACACACTTAGTCTATATGTGGATTACCATTAATTTATCCAACTCATAATAAAGAACTAGTCTATTTTTCCATGGATAGCTGACTATTTGAGGATATTCGGGGGGCTATGGTGTTTGTAGAAATTCAATTTAAGTCATGATATCACCAAGTTATTGTAAGACTTAAAGGAATATTTCTTATTGATTTTTATAACAGGTATGTTCTATAAAAGTATCTTGTTATGTCATTCGGTCTCAAAAATGTGCTAGTGGTTTTCATGGTGTTGATGAATTGGGTATTCTATCCTTGTCTGGATTCATTTATGGTGGTTTTAGTGGATGATATCTTGGTGTATAATCATAATTGACATGATCGTGGAAAAAATATTAAAATAATTTTTTAAGTACTGATAGATCATTATATATATGCTATTCTCACAAAGTTACACTTACAGATAGATAAAATTCACTTCCTTGGTCATATTATCACAGAGACAATAGTATATGTAGACCCAAAAAGGTGAGATATATAGTTTCCTTTGAATAAAACAAGATTTGTTTGATATACATAGAATCTTGGGGATATTAAAATGATAAAGGTTTTTCAAATAGGCCTTCTAACACTAATTTGTTTTTCTTAGGGTCATGACTAAGAATTGTGTGACTTTGGTATTGATAATACCCGTGAGACAACATTTCAAGAGTTGGTAGTGAGATTGTCTTCAACACTAATACTAATTTTTCTAGAGTATGGATGATGCTAAATTGTGTATTTTTAGTTCATAAAATATGGGTCTAGGACCAGTAATGATTCAAGGGGATAGAGTTGTTGAGAACATGCCTCATATGTTGATGCCAAATGATAATAATTACCAGATGCACAATCTCAAGTGAGTCGTAGTTGTTCATGCCTTGCATTATTGGATACACTATTTACTAGGAGATTTTTTGTGGTATACAAGGACCATAAAATCTTAAAGTATATATTTACGAAGCATGATCTAAATTTTATGTTTCAATGGTGGGTTGCATACAAACAGTCTTTTGAATTCATGGTTCCTGCATGAATATTAATGGAAATTTACGGGCTAATTCACTATGAATAAGAATAAAAATACATGGGTTTAAGGAGATTTTTGTTGGGTGAATTAAAATTTTTTGTTCTTTGAGATATATAAAGAGGTGTTGGCTAGTTGGGGAATATATTTCTTTAATCATTAGCTATGACTTGTACCTTGATGAATAGAGTGATGAAGAGAAAGCTATAAGCTTTTGAGGGCTTAATATTATCTAATAGTTTGGTTAGTGAGGAACCACCTCCGTTTTGGATGATAGGTGAGTATGAAGTTATTCATATATATAGTCATATTTGGGTTATAGAGGAAACACATAATGAGCTGATAGTGGGAGTTTAATGAATCGGTTTGGGTAGTGCATCCCAATGACTCCAAGATGTACAATGACATGTTTCGTCTATACTGGTGGCCGGGTATGCAACTTGAGGAAGCTAGTTATTTATGAAGTATTAGAACTATGAACAGTTGAAGTATTATGATCTATGACTATATGGATATTAAAAGTAGGTATATATTTTTGAGTAAAAATTGGATGATGTCACGATGGATTTCATGGAAAGTTTACACATGTCACCTCAAGGTAGTAATATCATGCGCGTTATTGATGAGAGGGTCACTAAGGTTACACATTTCTTCCAACTAGGGAAACCCTCAGTGCATATGAACATAGTTTGTTTTATGTATATTGGGTTTTATGATATCAAAGTATCCCACAAAATTATTTTAGAAAGGGATGCTGATTTATATTTCAATTATAAAAAAATCTTTTAGATGGGGCATGTGACACTAGTGATTCTGAGAACAATAGACCACCCATAGATCAATGGTCAGTCAGAGCGTATGATACAAGGGCTTGAGTACATGATATATGAATTCTTCATGGTTTTTAAGGGTTCTAGGTAGAGGAACATTCAACGATTTTATTTGTCCAACAAAAACATCAATTATGTGATAATACATATGGAATATTATGAGTCATTATATGCTATGACATCAGATCAACCATGTGATAATTAGAAGTATTCAAGGAAGTAGTATCTAGGCCACATCTTGTGAAGTAAACATCAGAGTAGGTCAAGTTTATCATGATGTGGATGGATACTACATAGTCTCAACAGAAATCTTGTAATGATCACAATAGATGACCTCTAGAGATGGATTTGAGGGATGGGGTATTCTTATATATCTCATTAAGGATAGGACGTCGATGGATTAAGAGATAGGGTAATCATTCATCATGACATGTTAGGTCATTAGAGATACATGGTAGAGTCAAGATGATATAATATTGGTAGAAGTTACCTCAGAGGTATTGGTCCATAAACAATGACTTACATATATCATAGTTATAACATTATCACTCAGGCCCATCTCATGATCTATATCAGTAGGATGTGGAGTTATATGTAGGTGTGTCCTTTATGGAGCATATGATTTGTATAATTAACAGAAGAATTAATTATCTCTGATACCCTTCAGTTCCTCTATTATTGGTTCTATAAAATCATGATCTTCATTAGGATGATACATTGGTGAGGAATTAAAAATGTAAGTGATCAGTGGCTGGAGTTTTTCTTAGGAAAATAATGACCACCTCGGAGAGGGAAATTTTGGGATGAATTATCTTAAGGCGGGATGACTGTAATAACCCAGTTTTTCGGATGAGGCGTGGATCTATATATGTTATGTTAAAATAATTTTTTTCATGATGTGAATACCCTTTGAGGTCTCGGGTGTATCAAGTGTGTTCAGTGCTTTTTTGAAGACCATAACACTTCTTTCTAAAAAACCTAGGGAAACCACATTGTTAGTAAAAACCATGTGGGGATGGTCATATTTTTATTTCTAACCATGAGTTCCTGAACAATAGGGTAGTACAGGTCTCATAGTTTGAGTAAATTGTGTTAGTAAATGATAATTCCCACATAGGATCACCAATAGTGTTTGATATGGGGATTATACATGTTTTATACATGGTTAGTGAAACCACATATGCAAACCATTTAAGGTGACCCCTTATAAATATATGTTCATGTTTTTCCTAACCGTGTGAAAAAACCATGAGGACAATTATTTTGGTTTAAATTAAATATTTGACATTAAAATGTTAATAAAGATAACCATGTTTCTCATTTTTCACCACACTTGATAACAATGATATTTGAGATAACATCCTAAAGAAAAAATTAGAAATGGATTCTATTATTTCATCCAAACTCTGAATTGAGGGTCGTTCATCTTATCAGTTTCATGCTAGTATGTACTAAAATCACGTTGTTCCAATATTAATTTGACTTGGTATTATATATTCTATTTAGTTTTAAGATAACATTCCCTATTTTTTGGTTCATCATAAGTTTTTTTCTTTTCTTCTTCTCTAGATAAAATTCAATGATATAGGTTGAGAACTCTACTAACGACCTAAGGATGGTGGTATATACATGTTCCTTTTAGTATAGTGAATTATTAAGGTACTTTTCATTGTTTATCTTATCATATTTTTCTGGGCGGCCTCAAAATTGAATTGGTCAAATAAAATTAAATGAAATGGAATATGTTACGGATTCCCATTATTTTCCTTGATATATGTTAGATTTTATTCCCCAACTACTTCCACCCATGTAGTGTGCATTATATATTGTCTACACATAATCCTTGTTAATCCACCAATGGGGTGAATGTTTGTGATTTCCCAGTTAGAAGAATCTCATATATAAATTATTTAAATTGGATTTTAGGAGTAGGAGATGGATTTCCTCTATTATATACTCATTCACATAATGAATGGTTTATATGGAACATGAATTGCATATATGGATTATTTATAAATTGTGAAAATGAGTGGGAAAATAAATGAATGTGTTTGAATATGAATTGACACATGAGTGGGTAAACTAAAGGTTTGAAATGGTATTGTGTTGAACAAAAATTGTTTACATAGGAATCTATGAGTTTTCTACACCATGGTTTATGGAAACTATTGAGAATTACTTGGACATATATGCTCCTTTGATTATTATTCCATGGGATTCCTTTGTCCTTGCTACACCTTTGAACTAGTTTGGATAAAATCGTAGGGTACGTGGTCTGTATTCATGGTTCTTGGAACAAACTCATTCTTAACAAGGTTTTTATTGAGATACTCATGGGAATTGATGTGGTTTACATGGTCCAATATACCATAGATCCGTCTTCGAGTGGTCAAACACATTGGTAACATGACATTGAAGTGGTTAATGTTACATTGTTTATTATATGAAATGACCATGTAAATGTGATATTCTTGGTTAACCAACATGTTCATGATTATTTATACAAACATTTTATGTAATGTAAATGATTTTTCTGATATGCATGGATTTATAGAGAGTCCATGTTTGTTAATTTAATTTATTTTACTACCACCTTATTATAGAAGTTTAATCATGTATTTCATGGATCATTGTTTGGATATAATATATCACATGTATTTCAGAATACATTCCATGTGCACTTTCCTTTTTAAAAATTCATACCTATGACATATATATATTTCACACAGATTACATTATATTGAAAAACTAGGATTTTAAATATAACTTTGGGTGAATACATATTTGGATTATTTGTGACACCAGGTTTGGTCTTTAATTCGATACTCGAAATGACAATTTAATATGTGGTTAGGGATAGAAGAGTCACTTGTAGTGAAATGTTTGAAATTATTCCATGATTAAGGGAAGGGGATCACCAGAATAAGCTGAGGATCATGATTATACCTACAGATCATAATTTTGTTTTCTTTTAGTGTTTTTACATGTATTTTTTTATAATAGTTTATACCTATATTTTATATTGGGTATAGACATGTCATATAATGACCCATTAATAACAAAGATAGACATTACATCATTTTTTTCATAAAAAGTAATTTATTAAATAAATTGATTCCCAAAGATTGTATTAGTTTAGTACCTTTTGATAAATGAAAAAAATATTCTAATTCAGTGAATGGTTTTCATTGTGTCTCATAACATTATTCCCCCTTATCAATTATAGATAATAACCTTTCTTCATAATATTGAGAAAGGAATCATAACCAAGGGGTGAGATCTAATGATAAAAAAGGGTTAATAAAGGAAATATATAAGAATAACATGAACAAAAGGGTATGACTACATGAGAATAATATTTGAAAACAATACCACACAAATCCTTGATCATAATCCTATGACATGGAAAAAATATTTTCTTTACATAAGATATGAATATTATTGGAATCAATATCAGAATATATTAGAGAATAAAATTAGATAAAGGAATAGTTTTTTTTTAATTCACATAAACATGTAATATTATTCCCCACATTTAGAGAAAAATCTCTAGAACTTATAAGGGAACATCATGGGGAAAACACCTTTTCGGTTGGACACAACACTATCCCCGGGTGCACCCATTTCTCTGTATGGTATTGGGTTTACCTTTCTTCCCATTGAGGAACAAGATTCCCCATCTTCCTATCATCATTAGGACACCACTTACTATGAGGGACATACCATAATCCCTTTTAGAAAACATTTCCTTGTAAGGGATTGGATTTTCCCAACTTTTTATAGTGTAGACATGGATGGATACACCATTATCCCTTGACTATTTTTGTTCCATGTACGTGATCAGGTTTTACCATCTTCCTATAGTGGATCATGTTTCCCCATCCACCATAGTTTATTGAGCCAATCGACTTTAATCCTATCGATATCTCATGATATATTAATATTTACCTAATGAATTTGAGGGATATATGGTCCCATCCACCCTGTAATAAAATCATACATACATGTGACATGGGATACTATAAAATATATCATATCATGAACAATAGAAAGAGATGGGATTCAAAAACAACATATTATAACTAGTAAAATTATATTTATGTCATAAATGTTTAATAATATGATAACCTATTGAAAATATATATTTTTATAATCATTTATCTTAAAATAACCCGTGAAACGAATTTTGTTTCATAACCAATATTCAATGTGTAACCCATTAAAGAGAATAAGGTTTTTTTTGTATTTATCTTGGAATAACTCAATTGATAAAAATAGTTTTCATAATAATGTAACCCATGGATGAGGAATTAGTTTCCTAAACATATTACCCATAAAGGAGGAATGGGTTTTCATAAAAATATTGCCAAAAAATCATAATCTATTAATGAAACGATTTTTAATGGATCCTTTGGAATTTATTCAAGAAGGAAATTATAAATTCTAACGAATTCCATCTTAAATGGAAACAAATTTGGGAATATATTTTAAAATTTTTATTGAGAAAATAGTATTTTATTGTTTTATTTTTTTAAAATTAAAAAATATTGAAGTCTATTTTATCTTAATGTACTTTGACAATAGAAAAAAAGAATAGATGAAATCATTTAGGGAAGCTTTTACATTGAAAAAGTATAAAATATGCCTAAACACATTTGGATAATTGTTTTCCTTGAAAAAATAAATGAAACTTGAAAAAATTTGAAAACCATTTTCCTAGAAAAAAAATTCAAAAATCTAAAAGATTTTTTAACATCACTGAAATCATTTTCATCCTAAAATAATATTTGGAAAACATATAAAGGATTAATTCAAAATAATTAAAATTATTTTTTAACATCAAACAATTTTTCAAAAACATTTTTCATTGAAGAAATGTTTTAAATAAAAAAACCCAAAATATTAGAAATAAGATTATTCTTTTAAAAAAATACCTTATATACATACAAAGGATGAATCATGAAAATGATAGTTACTTCACCATGTATGTATATATATGAAAATCATTCCTTTTTAACTTAAAAGTTCATAAAATTTATTCTTTGTGAAAACAAAAAGAATATTAGTTTAAAAACGTTTTTTAAAAAATTAAATACATATTTAAAAATTTATTATTAACATCATAGGATAATAAAATAAATTTTTTGGACACTTTTTTTAAGAACACTGTTTTGAATGAACACATGTATCTGACCGAATAGATAAATAATTTCATATTTTCCTAAAAACAACATTTAATTATCTTAAGTTCCAAAGGGGGTAAATGGTGCAATAACATAGATATAAAATTCATATATATAAAGGGTATGAAAATCCAAGTGAGGTCTTGATTTATGGATCATAATATTTCATCAAGGTAAGAATAATTATAAAAAAATATCAACAATCGATGAGATTGACGTTATAAGTGATTACTACATTTCTAAATTTTAATCATAAAATAATGGAAACAATAAAAATACATGAAGATTAACCTATAATAAATATTAGGGTATTAATTATATAACATTTCAAAATGTAGTCTATACACATCAAATGAAAATATATATGCATAACATGTCATGTGTCTCAATGAAGAAAAAATGAGACAATATTACTTTACCGATTTGGTAACTTCTGAAACATAAACACCATGAAACAAATACCCTCCATTGGATAAGTGAATAAATGTAAATTTATGTATAATATCCAAAGAATAAATCAATTTAAATTATAAAAAAATGGACAAATAATATGGGATTTTAATAAGACATATATCTCATGAAAATAAAATGAGATATAAAATTCCTTTTCTTTTAGTATTTTTCTTCCTTCGTACATATTCAAAACTACTATATGATAAATATATTTTAATTATAAATATAATAAATCTAAATTTTAAATTATATAATACCATATATTAATTTTATAACTTTATATTACTCATTTACTAATAACTCCATTTTAATGTTACATTTCAAGTAATATCCTCTTTATTTTTCATATATGTTTTGACTTGTATTTCCAGATGCTCTTAATTAGATCATGATTAAATTATTTAATGAATGTAATAAATTTTATAAATATCATATATATTCATTAATTATTTATTAATTATAATCTATATATGATAGAAATATTAAATGAAATACATGATTCATGGAGACAGTAGTCAATTTGTATGCATGAACACTACTTGCATTTAATTATTGCATTGAAAGAAAGAATGTAAATGATATATTTATATATATCATATTTTTGATGTATTATTTAATATATATCATATAATTTTTCTAAAAACATCCTTAATAAATCACATGAAATGTCTGAAAGAATCACATCTCATTAGGGAAGTAGAAGTTCACACATTAACATACAAATTTATCACAGCTAAAAAAATGGAAATTATAAAGTTATGTGTTATGTAAAAATTAAATAATAATAAATAAATTATAAATATCACAAATATTATGTCACGACCCGTCCTTGGGGCCCGTGTCGTGACTACCCCATGCCCGCCTTCCATAGGCCAGGGGCTGGCGACTAGCACCAAGGCGTAAATCCCGGTAAAAGCGAAGGCATTGCCTTTGTAAAGTAAAAAAGTACCACAGAGGAAGCAAGCGGAAAAAGTAAGCACTAAGTAAAATCTGGTACAAGTGTGAAGTGCGGAAAAGTAAGTGGGCCAGTACAAACCCAAACTGAAAGTAAAGTACAACTCGAAAGGGAAAACAGCAACATAAAAGTAAAGCTGCAACGTCGAGCTGCCCACTGGAAATCCCACCTGAAGGGTGGGTACAGATAGCTCCACTGCTCCTCGGGTCTCGTCGTCTGCTCCGAGTATGTTCCGCCCAGTGGTCCACCTCCAGGTACCGTCCTGCTCCGTAAGCCTCCACCACGATCAACGTTGTCCGTTGTCTGCAACCAACACAACGTAGTACGGGCATAGCCCGTGCAGGGGTGAGTATAAGCTACTCAGTAGGGAACTCGAGACCCACGTAGGTCTCCCAAAATCCACAAAGGATAAACCACAAAAGAAAGACACAATCACGAAGTAACAACCGACACTGCTTAGTTATATGCCCATACATATACCAAAGTCATCAATTCCAATACTCTCCAACCTCCGAGCCCAAGTACAACCTAGTCCACACAGGAAAGCATACGTATTCCACATAGGAAAGAAAAACGTAATCCACACAGGAAAGAAAAACATAATCCACATAGGATAGCACTACACAATCCACAGAGGAAAGTAAAACAGGATTCAGCTCACACAGGTATACTTTTTTGAAAGACGATAGAGATGATCACTGATCCATCTAAGTCGTCGGACCCACAAAGGATCAATAGGTACTAACCCCCGCAAAGACCCACACAGGATCGGTAGGAAACTAACCCCCGCAAAGACCCACACAGGATCGGACCCACACAGGATCTGTAGGCGCTGGCTCACAGAGAACCACTGAGCACTGACCCACACAGGATCGGACCCACACAGGATCGATAGCACTGATCCACACAGGATTGCTGAGTGTTGTAGTCGTTGTCGTCGAATCTACTGAGGATCTCTACACAGTCTTCGTCGCAGTCACAGTAGCAGTCGCAGCCAGCTCTAGGGTTCCCGCACACAGCAAGCTCGTTCGGGAGGGTCCGCTCGACGAGCCGAGAGGCTGATACATCAACTAACACATAGTCCAGAGTTGATGTGTCCAAAAGTTCCGTATCGTCAATAGGAACTCAACGTCGCAGACGGCGTGTCAATCGGACGCCCGATCTGAGAGTTATTGGTTTTTTCGTCCCAGGGGCCCGGTTGATTTTTTTAGGCAAAACCAACACAACTGTACTCCACCTGCATCCAAACCTCGGGCAGATTATGCCAAAATATCCGTCTCACTTATAGGAATTCAAAAAATTCAACGGCACGTCATTCGGACGTCCGAAACTCAAGATATGAGCGTTTCCGCTCCGAGGCCCCGGTTGGTTTCGTGTACGAACCAACCCGGCTGAACTCAAAGTATTCCGAAACCTTGAGTGCAATATACCGAAACGACCTTCTCATTCCAAGGATCGTGTTTCCGCTGACGGAACGTCGATCGGAGGTCCGTATCCTGAGTTATGGGCAATTGAACCCAAATGGTCCGAAAATGGGGGTTTCAGGCCCGGACCGACCCGGCCTGAGACCCCCCGGTCTGCCTGAACCGGGTCGACCCGCCCCGGCTCTGTGTCGGCCCGGCCTGGCACGGCGCGGCCCGGCCTGGTAGACCGGCCAGGCGGCCGGTCCGGCTGGGCACAGCGCGCCCAGCGCGCTGTCCGGCTCAGCCGAAGGCCGAGCCAATTTGGAAGGGGGGGGGGCGCCTGCCCCCCTTGTGTAACCACGGCCCCCCATTTATGGGGGCCATTTGAAGTCCGGACGGGGGAATTTAATTCCCCCGTCTCCTCCCCTTCCGTCCGGCCTGACCTGGCTAGCCGGTTCCTGCTCAACGGGACCGGCGATGGCCAGTCCCCTTCCATCTCCGACACCAGCTGCCCGGTTCGGCCGTCGGTCACCTTGCTCCGCCGCGGCCCCGCTCCGGCCTTGGTTTTTTTCGGTGTCTCCGACGCGACGCGACGGCGTCGCGTCCTTGAATTAATTTTAGGCGCGGCGCGATGGCGCCGCGTAATTCTTACCGCAAAAACCTGCGCGGTGCGACGAAACCGCGCCACTTCCATTCAATCCAAGAATTCAACAACAAAAATTAAGGAGGTGGGTCGGCCATGTTTGTGCGGTCCGGCCTCCCCCCCCCCTTATGTTAATAGATAGCATATGGTTAAATTTAGCGAAGAAATTCAGGAATGAAATCACGAACAAATTAATTAAAAACAAACACCTACCTTGGTTTCAAGAATGGTGCACGTCAACGAGCCACGGAAGACGAGCATAGTGGAGGTCAGGTGTAGCGGAAAACGAACGTCGATTCCGTTGACATCGAGGTGCGTCTGAAGAGGAAACGTCGTTGGAGAAGTTCTTTGCGTTCTTCGGCGGAGATGTTCTTCGCTAAGGACGGTGTTCTTCGTCGGAGTCTGAGGTGTTCTTCACGTTCTTCGTCGAAGTTGAAGAAGAAGAAGACTTCCTCAAATCATTATCCCTTTCCACCCAAGTCTCCACCACAAGAAAAACTAACCCCGAAATAAAATAATCCTCCCACTTATTTTATTAACCCAACATAGGTTTTTTTTTTGAATTTCAAGAGTTTGAAAATTCAAAACCCACATTTAACTCACTTAAGTTATTAACATAAGATGTTATAAAATTAATGAGGAGATAAGTTAGAAACACATAAATTGGGGGGGGGGGTTAGAGGGGTTAGGAAAGTGAGGGGTTGGGCTCGTGTGGGTCCCACCCTACCTTATCCTCTCAAGATTAGTTATCACAAGTGGGTCCCACCCCCAACATCCTTACTTAGGATAAAACTACCAAGTGGGAAAAATAAAAATTGTTAATTTTTTTTTCATCTACCACAAAAATTAATAACTTACCTCGTGTAAACGCAACTCCGAAACAAGAGTTCCTAAGCAATTACCGGTGTTACGGTTCCATCGGTGCCCTCGGAATTCGATTCTGGGCCCCGGTTAAAAAGATAGGAATTTCCGCTTGTTCGTTCACTGAACGTACCCGAGCTAAACTTCGGATAGAAATTCCGGGAACTCCGGGCCTTGGAATCAAGTGCCATCTGAAACTGCGTTCTTGTAAAATTCCAAAGATAATTAAGAAAAAAAAATTCTCTTGAATTTTATGGGTCTTTACATTACTCCCACCTCAAGGCTTTACATCCCCGTAAAGTTACATCATAACTAGGGAAACAAATGAGGGTATTGAGCATGCATCTGAGCCTCCCGCTTCCAAGTGCTCTCCTGGAGGTTCCTGTGCTGCCATCTGATGCCCACTAGAGGAATCGACCGTCCATGTAGGACCTACTCCTATCAATCCTCGATCTCAACTGGAACCTCCGTAAAAGTCGCCCCATCATCGACGTCAAGCTCCCCATGGTCAATGATATGCGTCGGGTCATGCATGTATCTCCTCAGCTGAGATACGTGGAATACGTCGTGCACCTGGTGCAACTGAGGTGGTAGAGCCAGACGATAAGCCACCTCGCCAATCCTGCTGAGGACCTGGAACGACCTGATGTAGTGTGGAGACAACTTGCCTCCTCATCCAAATCTCCGTAATCCACGTCGAGGTGAGACACGCAAAAAGACGTGGTCGCCATCCTCGAACTCTAGTGGCCTCCGCCTCCTGTCAGCATAAGACTTATGCCGGCTCTAAGCTGTCCCCATCCACTCCTGGATGACTTGGACCTTCTCAGTCATGGCCTGGACCATCTCCGGTCCCACAAGTGCTGACTCCCCAGGGTCTGTCTAGCACAAAGGAGATCTATAAGGTCGGTCATACAACACCTTGTGTGGTGCCATCCCGATGGTTGAGTGGTACTTGTTGCTATATGCGAACTCCACTAAGGGTAGGTGGTCCTCCCAGCTGCGACCAATGTCAAGGACGCATGCGCGGAGCATGTCCTCGAGTGTCTGAATGTTCCTCTCTGTCTGACCATCCGTCTGAGGGTGAAAGGCTGTGCTCAGACGTAGCTGTGTCCTGAACGCCACCTGTAATCCCTTCCATAGTCGGGAAGTAAATCGAGCATCTCGATCGGAGACGATAGAAGATGGCACACCGTGAAGCCGTACTATCTCCTGAATGTAAAGATGTCCCAAGACTCCACTGAGCCCTACTCTCTGATGGGTAAAAAGTGAGCCGACTTGGTGAGTCGGTCGACAATCACCCAAATGGAGTCGTGACCTCTGGAAGTGTGTGGAAGTCCAGTCACGAAGTCCAGAGATATCCCGTCCCACTTCCACTCCGGGACCTCTAAGGGTTGTACCAAGCCTGCTGGTACCTGGTGCTCAGCCTTCACCTGCTGGCAGGTGAGGCATCGAGAAACGAACTCTGCCACAGCCTTCTTCATGCCCGACCACTAGTGCTGTCATCTGAGATCCTGGTACATCTTCTCCACTCCAGGATGTACCACCAAAGGAGAAGTGTGAAACTCTCTCAGCACCTCCTCTCATAAAGCGACTGGTAGTAAGGTATGTCCTCTGAAAAAGGACGTCGTGCTCTGCTCCAAAAGAGAAACCATCAAGTGTCTGCCCTTAGGATATCTGTGCACGCTGCGTCTCACAGTCAGCATCCCTATGCTATGCCTCTCTGACCCACTGTAGTAGTGGAGGAGAGACTATGAGTGACTGAAGGAAAGCTGCTCCATCTCTATCCACGCCTCTAGGGGCACTGGTCAAACTTTGTCTCAGCTCCTGGAAGTTCGGCTGACATCTGTCTGACCACACGAAGGGTTGCCCTTCCTCCTTAAAGTTCTGCAAACCTGAAAAGATTTATCCCTTGCCGAAAAGGAAAAAAATCATGTCTTATCCCCTGGATGAACCACGTTCCTTGCCTAATACAGTCAATCCCATCATGATTAGTTAAATCATGGAATGGATGACGTCGTAAGGCCTCAGCGCTGCTACCAAGAGATCCAACCGTTACTCTCGCCTCCAAGGGTTGAGTCACACTGTTGGAATTAGTGTGTGGTCACTGGGTCTCCTCCAGTAAGAATCTCGCAAGTGAGGGTCAAGTCAACAGTTTCTTTTAACCGGCACCTCTTAGTAATAACAAAAAAAGACAAGAAAGCAAACGTCACCAATGCAAGTGTCTTTTTTTACTTCAACTCAAAGTACAAGGACACAAGGCAGCACAAACTACGAGCTAGAGGCATTATGGGAAAAGGCCTCTATGCCTAGAGCTAGTCCCGCACTAGTCCACCCGCTTCCGGAGCTCCATGATCATAAGCTTCAGCTGCCTGAAGTTGTGCTCTCCCCGGAGGTCGGGGTGGACCTCCTGGTGGGGGTGGTGGTAGAGCCTCAAAGCGTCGCCCACCACCTTCTACTCGGCCAGCTCCTCTGCCTCGTCCGCCTCCTCCCTGCGGACTACCACGGTCGACCCTCTGCCTCTGCCTAGGTGGTTCCTCAACCGTCTGCTGCTCCTCTGCATGGCGGGTGGAGCAGTCACGAGCCATGTGGCCCCGCCCGCCGCATGCATAGCACTGTCTTCCGCTCGTAAGACTGTTTCTGCTGCGTGTGCCCCGCACCTCCGAGCCAGTATCCTGTGGTCGTCCACCCGTTGGCCTGGTCTTCATGGACCCAAGATTCATCCGTCGACTGCCTACTGCATAAGACTCTGCTACATGCCGCCCTGCAGTGGGTCTCGGTGCTGGTGTAGACATAGCAAGAAATCTCTCGATCAAAAGGGCTCGCTCCAGTTCTCCTGTCTAAGTCGGAATGCTAAGGGAAATCAGTGATGCCCAGATCTCCTGTCTCAATCCCTGCTCAAAGGTCTGGGCCCGGAAGAATGGGTCTCATACCATGTCTGTCGAGTAGCCCGAGAGATTGGTAAATCTTACCGAGTATTGGGAGACCGTCATGCTGCCCTTTCGCAGCTGAAGAAGCTCCTAGATGTGCACCGCACGGAGGGTGGCTGGGACGAACTCCGAGCGGAAGAGGATCTCAAAGTCCGTCCAGAGAAGAGATGCCTCATCGTGCACCTGGAGCATCAAGCTCCACCATCGGCCCGCTGCTGCATGCAGTAGGCTCGCTGCTAGGATCACCATGAGGTCTACTGGTGTCCTCACTAACCGAAAAACTTGTACCACTGCCTCCAGCCATTCCTCGGCTGCCTGGGGGTTCGTCTCCCCATGGAACCTGGGCGGTCGCTGGCGCTGGAACTCATGCAGTGCACTAAGGCGACGTGCATCGTCAACGGCTGGTCCTGGGAGCATCGGTGGCTCGGCGGGTAGAGCTACCGCCGGTGCCACTACTGACAAAGGGCCCTGCACCGAGGCCTCATCACTCGGTGGGATGTCGTCACACTCGACTCTCGGAACCCTAGCTGGCTGCCGTCGTGGGGCCATCCTGTAAAGGAAACAGGTGTGCCACGGTCAGAACAGTATACCTGGTGAGCTGACACAAAGTAATCACAAAGAAAACTTGAAACACACACGCAATCAATGTTTTCGTGCATTAAGTCGGAAATCAGAAGTCAGGGTCCTGGTGTATGGATACGTCGGCCATCACACCAACATTGGACTCCCTGGACTGATAACCACACTAAATACGCTAAACACTATTGCTTCACAAAGAAAAGATCAGAGTTCCAAGTTCTGCGGTAGAACCGAACCCCTCTGATACCAATTTGTCACAACCCGTCCTTAGGGCCCGTGCCGTGACTACCCCAAGCCCACCTACCATAGGCCAGGGACTGGAGACTAGCACCAAGGCGTAAATCCTGTTAAAAGGGAATGCATTTCCTTTGTAAAGTAAACAAGTACCACAGAGTAAGCAAGTAGAAAAAGTAAGCACTAAGTAAAAGCTGGTACAAGAGTGAAGTGCGGAAAAGTAAGTGGGCTAGTACAAACCCATACTGAAAGTAAAGTACAACTCGAAAGGAAAAACAACAATAGAAAAGTAAAGCCGCAACACCGAGCTGCCCACTAGAAATCCCACCTGAAGGGTGGGTACAGATAGCTCCACTGCTCCTTGGGTCCCGCCGTCCGCTCCGAGTATGTTCTGCCGAGTGGTCCACCTCCAGGTACCGTCCTGCTCCGCAAGCCTCCACCACGATCAACGTTGTTCGTCGTCTGCAACCAACACAATGTAGTGCGGGCATAGCCCATGCAGGGGTGAGTATAAGCTACTCAGTAGGGACCCCGAGACCCCCGTAGGTCTCCCAAAATCCAAAAATGATAAACCAAAAAAGAAAGACACAATCACAAAGTAACAACTGACACTGCTTAGGTATATGCCCATACATATACCTAAGTCATCAATTCCAATATGCTCCAACCTCAGAGCCAAAGTACAACCCAGTCCACACAGGAAAGCATACGTATTCCACACAGGAAAGGAAAACATAATCCACACAGGAAAGAAAAACGTAATCCACACAGGATAGCACTACACAATCCACACAGGAAAGTAAAACAGGATTCAGCTCACACAGGTATACTTCTTCAAAAGACGATAGAGATGACCACTGATCCATCTAAGTCGTCGAACCCACAATGGATCGATAGGTACTAACCCCCGCGAAGACCCACACAGGATCGGTAGGAAACTAACCCCCGCAAAGACCCACACAGGATCGGACCCACACAAGATCTGTAGGCGCTGGCTCACACAGAACCGCTCAGCGCTGACCCACACAGGATCGGACCCACACAAGATCGATAGCACTGATCCACATAGGATCGCTGAGTGATGTATTCGTCGTCGTCGAATCCACAGAGGATCTCTGCACAGTCGTCGTCGCAGTCACAGTAGTAGTCACAGCCAGGTATAGGGTTCCCGCACACAGCAAGCTCGTTCGGGAGGGTCCGCTCCACGAGCCGAGAGGCTGATACATCAACTAACACATAGTCCAGAGTTGATGTATCCAAAAGTTCCGTATCGTCAACAGGAACTCAACGTCGCAGACGGCACGTTAATCGGACGCCTGGTCTGAGAGTTATTGGCATTTTCATCCCAGGGGCCCGGTTGATTTTTTAAGGAAAAACCAACCCAATTGTACTCCACCTACATCCAAACATCGGGAAGAGTATGCCAAAAGATCCGTCTCACTTATAGGAATTCAAAAAAGTCAACGGCACGTCATTCGGACATCCGAAGCTCAAGATATGAGCGTTTCTGCTCCGAGGGCCCGGTTGGTTTCGTGTACGAACCAACCCGACCGAACTCAACGTATTCCGAAACCTTGAGTGTGATATACCGAAACGACTCTCTCGTTCCAAGGATCATGTTGCCACTGACGGCGCGTTGATCGCAGGTCATTAGCCCGAGTTATGGGCAATTGAACCCAAACGGTCCGAAACGGGGGTTTCGGGCCTGGACCGACCCGGCCCGAGACCCCCCGGTCGGCCCAAACGGGGTCGACCCGCCCCGAGTCCGGGTTGGCCCAGCCCGGCACGGCCCGTCCTGGACGATTGGCCAGGAGGCCGGTCCGTCTGGGCACAGCGCGCAGTCCGGCTCGGCCTAAGGCCGAGCCATTTGGAAAGGGGGGGGGGCGCATGCCCCCCTTGTGTAACCACGGCCCCCCATTTATGGGGGTCGTTTGAAGTCCGGCCGGGGGAATTTAATTCCCCCGGCTCCTCCCCTTCCGGCTGGCCCAACCTGGCCGGCCGGTTCCTGCTCAACGGGACCGGCGATGGCCGGTCCCCTTCCAGCTCCGACGTCGGCGGCCCGGTCCAGCCGCCGGTCACCTTGCTCCGCCGCGGCCCGGAACCGGCCGCGGCCCTTGTCGTCCGGCGAGGTGCGACGGCACCGTGCCCCTCCGCCGCAGCCCCGCTCCGGCCGAGGTGTTTTTCAGTTTCTCTGACGCGGCGCGATGGCGTCGCGTCCTTGAATTAATTCGTGGCGTTGCGCGACGACGCCGCGTAATTCATGCCGCAAAAACCTGCACGGTGCGACGACACCGCGCCACATCCATTCAATCCAAGAATTCAACAAGAAAAATTATGGAGGTGGGTCGGTCGTGTTTTTTCGGTCCCCCCCCCCTTACGTTAATCGATAGGAGATGGTTAAATTTCACGAAGAAATTCAGGAATGAAATCACGAACAAATTAATTAAAAACAAACCCCTACCTCGGTTTCAAGAACGGTTCACGTCAACGAGCCGCAGAAGATGAGCATCGTGGAGGTCGGGTGTCGCGGAAAACAAACGTCAATTCCGTTGACGTTGAGGTGCGTCTGAAGAGGAAACGTCGTTGGAGAAGTTCTTCACGTTCTTCGGCGGAGATGTTCTTCGCTAAGGATGGTGTTCTTCGTCGGAGTCCGAGGTGTTCTTCACGTTCTTCGTCGAAGTTGAAGAAGAAGAAGAATTCCTCAAATCCTTAGCCCTTTCCTCCAAAGTCTCCACAAAAAGAAAAATTAACCCCAAAATAAAATAATCCTCCCACTTATTTTATTAACCCAACATAGGTTTTTTTTTCAATTTCAAGAGTTTGAAAATTTAAAACCCACATTTAACTCACTTAAGTTATTAACATAAGATGTTATAAAATTAATGAGGAGATAAGTTAGAAAAACTTAAATGGGGGGGTTTAGAGGGGTTAGGAAAGTGAGGGGTTGGGCTCGTATGGGTCCCACCCTACCTTATCCTCTTAAGGATGGTTATCACAAGTGGGTCCCACCCCCAACATCCTTAATTAGGATAAAACTACCAAGTGGGAAAAATAAAAATTGTTAAATTTTTATTTTCAACTACCACAAAAATTAATAACTCCCCTCGTGTAAACGCAACTCCGAAACAGGAGTTTCTAAGAAATTACCGGCGTTCTGGTTCCATCGGTGCCCTCGGAATTCGATTCCGGGTACCGGTTCAAAAGATAGGAATTTCCGATCATTCGTTCACTAAACATACCCGAGCTAAACTTCGGATAGAAATTCTGGGCACTCCGGGCCTCAGAATCATGTGCCGTATGAAACCGCGTTCTTGTAAAATTCCAAAGAAAATTAAGAAAAAAAATTTCCTTGAATTTTACGGGTCTTTACATATTATGTATAAAAGGAGTGTACATTATAATCTCCTACCATTAATGTCTTTAAAAAAGGAGCAATCGGTGTTTCACGACATGGTAGATCTCCATAAAAGACTTGTAGGTTCATTTCCAATTTTATGGAAGTGTGTATCAGTTTAGGAAAAAAATTAAAATAATAAAATATTATTATATTTATGGAATTGAGTTTAATATATTAAAATAAGATATATAGATCTTACAGGATGAATAATGAAAATAAAACAAATGAGCTTAAGGATGGATGTTATCTCTTATTCGGGCGACTCCTTTTAGTTTTCACCAAAGAGATTACTTAGATTGATTTAGTCCGAAGTTTATGATTCTATTTTAAGGGTAGATATTTTTATGATCCATTGGGTAAGGTATTGTTCAATCCATAGTGTATTCTTTGGAATGATGAATTTGGAGGTTTTAATTACTTTTTATGGTAAAGAGGAGTTGAATTCTTGTAAATTAATGGAATGAAAATTTCAACCACATTTTTCCTCTGTTATGGAGATCCAATAATAACCCAATGTCGAAAAATTGAGTATATGGTCTAAATTTTTCCATTAATTTTTATTTGGACAATATTATAAGTAATTTTAGGCCTAAAGTGTTGGTTATGTCCTTTGTTAAGCTATTTTTTCTCTTAATCATTGTAATTAATTATAATCGTATTCACCAATATTTTTTGTCAAAAAATAACATGAACATATTAAAAAAATTATCTTTTTCTTATTGAAAAAATTTAATCCATTTTTCCAAATTAGAATCATTTATTTTGAAGAAATTAATTTAAAATTAATCCCATGCATGGGACAATAATGCAGGGATTTACCATTCAAATGTTTGATTGTTTGATTTGTTTTTATAAAAAATTTCATAGATAAATGGGATTCAAAGATAGAATTTGTATGAATTTATGTATAATTGATATAATTAGAGTTTAAAACTAATAATAAATATAATTTAACTTCCAATATAAATTATACTAAATAAAAGTTTAAAATAAAAATATTGTATGTTTTAACATTCATTAAAAAAATGAAACTTCCCAAAAATTACCAATAATTCACCCAAAAATATTATTATGTTTCTATTCTAAAATTTAGTTTTTTTATAGGTATAAATTTTTTAAATGATTGAAAATTTATATTTAAAATATTATTTCCACTAAATGGTTGTTAAAATACTTTTATAAAAATATAGGTTTTTATGTGTAATATTGGCTTGGTTCCTATCTTATGGATATCAAAAATATTTGATGAATGTAAAAGAATTAATTGAATGTATTATATAAATATATTTCATTAATATCATTCTCTCATATTAATTAGCTTATTTCAGTAGGATAAAACACATTTTTGAGCTTAAAATATGTTTTTATAAAAACATTCCATTTATATTCAATTAGCCTATATATTTAATTCAAATTAATTATTAACCAATGAATTTAACGGTGTATTTTAATAGGTATTTAATATTATTGAAAACACTGATAATAATGTCTTGGTTATATCTTGTTATATTTAATAATATTTTTTTAATGAAATATTTTTTTCGGTAAAACATAGTCTAGTGTGTTATACATGCCATCAAGGAAAGTCCGCCTTGTGTGTAACATAACCTTATCTAGGTGTTCATTGTAGATAAATCGGACCATTATGTTCTATCTAGTGAATTATTAAAATAATTTCATAAAACACATTCCATATATATATCTTTAATAGAAAGAAACTATTAGCAATGTTTAATGAAATGAAAAATATTGAAAAATAAAATTCATTTAAAAATAATAATTCATAAAATATCTGGGTGTTACATTCTACACCCCTTAAAAATAATTTTTCTAAAAAAATTTATTTTGGTTATCAATGTTTAAATACTATAATGTTACTTTTATAAGAACTCAAATCATAAAAAGGAATACTAAAACTACCTATAAAAATATAATGTTGAAACCATAACTATAACATAACGTAACTCACAACTAGTTTCCCATATAGGATATGAGATGTGATAAGTGAAACAATAGAAATGGAATAGAAATATAAATATTATGTTCTTATGGAGAGTGATAAAGAACATGGTCATTAGAAATATAAGAATCATAAAGCCAGAAATCTACGATGATCTAAGGGTCTATTTGAGTCATTGAAAACGAATGTACTGTGATAACATTTTTGGTTCTAAGGTCTTTTTTACTATAGTTAATGAAAATTTCCAAGAAGTTATACTTTCTTGATTTTATTCCATTACAAATTCACAACGTCACCCTTTGGTTGTTCCTTGACAAATTCCATCATAATCTCTTACTCTAGGGAATTAAGGTGAATTATTTCATTATTGGATAACTAACGAGTCATGATATCTATAAATATAATGATAATTCATTTCATATGTCACTTTTTATCCCAAAAAATAAAATAAAATGTTATTCAATATGTATAAATCCTTATGTGGAGAGATAATACTATAATATCACAAACATTATACAAATAATAAATTAAAAATTATATAAATGGTTAAAATTATAATACTTTTGAATGATGAAAATCCATAACATTATATATAAGGTCACATAAACTGCTCAATGTTGATCCCTCATATATAAAAATGTTATCATAGTTGTCACATTCTAAATATGTGAATACCATAATCATATACTATATTGAAACATTGTCATAATGAAAATTACCATAAATCATTTTGGAAAATATGAATGATTCCTTATTCTAAAGATTACTATATATTTACTGTAAATACAAGAAGTTGTAAAATTTATCCATGATGAGATATATGTCTTTTTTAACAAATCAATAAATAGTTCCAAGGAAAATAGTACTTTACAATTTATATAACACATAACAATCATCTTTTTATTCAATATGAACAAAATTTTCACAACATCATGGAAACACTAAGGGTTTCAATACACTAATTAAAAATGTCACCCTAATTAAATAATTTTTTTATTTCTTTCCCAGAATTTGAAATATCCTTTTAAAAAGTTATTGAAAAGATTCTACTAAAAATACTTATATATTTCATGATTCATATAACATTATCATTGAATTCCAAAACATATAAAATTCAATTATCATAATTTATACCATGACTCAAGCTTCATCATATTTTCAATTATTACATATTTCTATGAATATGAAATATGAATTAGGAATTTAGGTTCCCAAACCCCAATCTAATCATGTTTCTTACTTGAACATTATAATATAATTGAACAAAGTCGCATACATTTCACATGTCAATCAATATATCTTTATCCTCAATAATATTAAAAAAATCTTGTAATAGCTTATTGATTTTCGTCATGATATTTAGAATTATGTAATCAAATTATATTATTCCCATACTTTTTCACATCTGAAAAATTCAATGGTAACCATGTTTATTCTAGTTCTCATCAATGGCTATGGCATAAAAGAATAGTATGAGAGACACTTATCATAATAAAAATCAAGATAATCTTGAGAAATTACTTATAAGATGTCTAATCGTTAAACCTAATTTATAATCAGTGACACCTTAGGATAATCCTATAATATTCAAAGTATTTTTTCAATTGAATCCTTCATGATATTTTTTGAATAGATTTAGAATTTTCAATTAATATCCCTTTGGAATTTCAAACCTTGTGAAAAGTAAGGCATGTTGTCAGGTAACATGTTAGGATCAAGTTTCTCCTAACACACCTTTTCATAGTTGATACTCATATGTTTTTGTATTCCATAAACAATTCTACTTGCAGTATCGAGATATGGAATTATTTCTGGGAAACCACTTTTTATATCCTATAAAAAATATCGATGGCATTTTCCGGTATATTATCTCATCCATATAAAGATCATGGTGTCCAAAAAATATATTCCTCCTTAGTAATTCTACATAAAAACCATTCATCATAACGTGGGAAAAGAAGAAATAGTAAATGGGTGAGCTTGAATGACAAATAAGTTCATATAAAAATATTAAAAATTCATTACCTGAACATAAGTTTATGATATTTTTATCCTAAGAGTATAAGATCGTACCCAGTATATAAAAGATTAGAAAAATGATACCTTTCATAATGATGGGATGTTGTTAATAATTTTATAAGAACCCGTCTTTTTCTACGAAAGACTTTGGAATATTCTTAATGATATTCCAGAGCAGCGCCTTCAGACGGCGTGCTATTCCGAGCCCCGGAGTGGCCGGAATTAAATTTTCAGTGCGTTCACACTGGAAATGAAAAATAAATGAGATATCTACTAAACGGAGTTCTGGATCATGGATCCGAGTGTACGGATGGGTCCGGAATGGGGTTTTTACCCTAGGAACGACATAAAACTTGTCGGTGCGGGACGTTTGGACCCCTCGCCCGCTTCTGGAATGTTAAACAGATAAATTAATTTATTTATTTATTCGTGTAATGGTGAAACTCGAGGGGCGTTTTCGTAATTTAGCAGCTTCGGACGTTAAATTTTATAACTTTTTGAACGGGGTCTTGGATTAAAATTATGAGACTGTCATTGTGCTCGGGAGGTGGTGTTTACCCTAGGGGAGGCTTAACCTTGACCCCGTCGGGAGTTTCAGATGCGGGTCTTTTCGGGGGGTTTTAAATTAATTAAATCGTTAATTAATTTATTTAAACCCCACCCTCTCCTTCCCCTTCCCCCTGGAAGCCCCTCCTCTCCCTCTACTCCTCCATCTCCGGCGATGCAGTCCGGCGAGGTGACTCCAGCGAGGTGCGGTGGTGCCGGCGGATCGTCGTGAAGCTTCGGGCGAAGCCCCATGAGGTAGGATGTTGCGTTTGCATTTTTCTATTCTCGTACCTACTTGGATCTCGTTTTTCACTATCTATTCCTTGCCAAAACTTCGATCAAAGCCCATGAATGCGTAGTATACATTTTTATCTCTCCAACGCATTTTTCGGAATCAAAATCCGAGCTCGGAGGAGGCTAGGGTCGATCGTCGAAGGTTGCAGGGTTTTCTGGTGGTCCGGCGAGCCCTGGCGTGGCGGCGGCCTCAGGAGGTGTCACGGCGTGCGGCGGGAAGCCTCAGGTAGTGTCCGCAAGTGTCAGCGCAGGTGTCCAGGGGAAGCACGGGGCGCGGCAGCGGGTGTTCGGCGGGGTGCTCGGGCGTCGGTCGTGGTGTCTGGCGGAGCACCCGGCGAGGCAGCGGTCGCCAGGGAGCGGCGACAGTGGGGTCGCGTCGCGCGACCCCTGTGCAGCAACAAAGACTCGCGCCGCGCAGGTCTTCACGCGGAGGCCGCGACCGGCCGTGCGGCTAAGCCGCGGGCCGGTCCAGCCCCAGGGGCCTTGCCCCCTCGGTGTTCGGACACCCGTAACTTCTGCCACAGGTGTCCGTTTTGAGCGTCGTCTACGTCAGTGGGACCGTATCGTCGAGGCGGACTTTTTGAGATGGTTTCAAGGAATTTTTAATTCCCGAAACGAGGGGCCTCGGTGGCGCGACACGTACGACGAGGGGTTAGTCGTTTCTTCGGGGGATTTTGTTTCGGATGGCACGGACGTGTCCGACGTCCTTTTTAAGCGCCGTCAGCGGCGTTGGAACTCTGGCGTCGAGGCGGAGGTTTTCAGGGTGGTTCTGGGTATTGAGGCCAAGGTTGAGGCGCAGGCCCCATGACCCGTCTTTTGAGCTGCGTGCATCTTTTATCGACTTTTTTCTCGGTCGTCCGTTCGGGGCGTGCGAGCAGTCGATGTTGGGTGTTTTTCCGAGGGCAACGCGTTGGCGCAGTATTCCCGCTGTAATTCCGCACGATGGTGTGGGCCCCGTGAGGGCCGTTTCGGGAGTTGACGGTGATTTCCAGCTTTATCACCGGTCGACCATTTTGGACAAGTGAGTAGTCCATTTCGTGTACCTTTTCGAGAGGATCGCAACGGTGTGATCCGTTCGTTGAGTTTCGGGACCAGGATGCGGGTCCCACGTGGCACCGCTCATGTGCGGTGCACCGGGTTGCACTTTTTTTCTCCGGATATCCGTTGCACTCAAGTGAGTAGTGCTTTTGACGTGTTTTCCCAAGGGGATCGCAATGGTGTGATGCGCCAGACTGTTTTCAAGGCCGAGGCTCGGGATCACAGGACGTCGTTCGGGCGTGAGGCAGTGTTGGTGACTTTTTCGTCGGATATCCTTTGGAGGTGAGTAAGAAGTCGATCTCGCGTGTTTTTCCGCGAGGATTACAACAGTGCGATCTGTTTGGTTGTGCGGAGCCTCTTGCGCGATCTTGTTAGATGTGGAAGCATGGGAGGAGCTCTAGTGGTGGTTCGCCTGACTTTGGAGTGTGATCGCGCACTCTTGGTAGAGTGATATAATTGGTCCACGAAATGTGGTTGGTCGTGCCTGGGCCTTTGAGGTGGAGTTGTTATGTCACGCCTTCGCATTGACCCTGGGTGTCGTGTGCACGATAGCCTTTGGGCTAGAATGAGGTATACTCTGGGAGTATATGGGAGCGCTTGGAGGTACGTGTGGTTGTTTGTACCTGAGGATGTTTGTGCGCTCAGTTGGGGTTGACTTGGGGCCACACGTCGCGTGGGCCCCACGTGTGTGTCATGATCTGATTTGCATACTTGACCTCTCGCGACGTAGAGGGTCCCTCTGTGCTCGTTTGTTTGACCAGTAGGGTGGAGGTTCCCCGGGCCTGGTGCTCTTTTGTCTGACCAGTAGGGTTGAGCGGTCTCCCCGTGGTCTTGTGCTTGATGGTTTGGCGGGCAGAGATGGTTTGGTTCTTCTACTTCTTCAGCTGTGAGGGGTTTCAGTACTGTGCCCTTCCACCGGACTGCGACACCGTCTGCGACTACGGGTGTTCGTGCAGCGTGGGTGTTTTCCCCACTTTCTGGGATGAGATGTCTTGGTCCGCTTCGATAGTGACTATGCGGATTGGATTAGGATCACCTTGTGAGGCCTGCGGAGTTTCTACCGTTGCTCCGTGTTCCCTGGTAGAGCTTTTGGTTTTGGTGTGACCAACACTTTTCGCAGGCATCGATCCTCTACCGAGGAGTTTGTTCCAGCAGGGTTGAGGTTGTTTCCAGCAGGGTTGAGGTTGTTCCAGCAGGGCTGAGGTTGTTTCCAGCAGGGCTGAGGTTATTCCAGCAGGGCTGAGGTTGTTTCCAGCAGGGCTGAGATTGTTCCAGCAGGGCTGAGGTTGTTCCAGCAGGGCTGTGGTTGGTTCGAGCAGGGCTCTCCAGTGGGTTACCATCCAGCAAGGATGACCAGTATAGCGGTGTTCACCGAGAAGTTACCATCTAGCAGGGATGGCCAGAGCAGTGTCGGGCTTACCTCCATCTGGGCTGGGCAGTGGTCCCCGATGCCGGGCTTACCTCCAGCTGGGCTGGGTAGTGGTCTCCGATGCCGGGTTACCTCCAGCGGGGCTGGGCAGTGGTCCCCGATGCCGGGCTTACCTCTAGCTGGGCTGGGCAGTGGTCCCTGATGCTGGGTTACCTCCATCTGGGCTGGGCAGTGGTCCCGTCGCCGACATTAGCCGGGTCTCCCTCTAGTGGATAACCCTATTACGGGACTAGGTAGTGAGGCACCCGTCGACTTTCCGGGTATCCCTGTAGTGGAAACCCATTGACTTCCAGGGATCCTCCAGCAGGGTCGGGCAGAGGGTCGCCTGTCGACTTTGAGCAGACCTCTCGACTGCGGGGCAGTGATGAGTTGTGGTTGACGTTCCCCTAGAACTCTCAAGTACGAGGAGCTTCCCCCCCCCCCCCCCCCGAGATGCGTCCTTGTGACGCGACCTAAAACCGTGCAGGCGAGTCAGTGTCGCCCAAAGCGGATAGTGTCGAGGTGTGGTGATTGAGCCCTTGGAATACTGTTAGGGGAAGACGTGTGGGATGCTGGGCATCGATGGTGTTACCTCTGGGACTGTGGGCGACTCACTTTTCTTGGGCTGAGCTACGGGATGGAGATCCCCTTACGACGTTGTTCAGGCTTCTTGATTGAGCATAAGGATATGTATATACCTTGTTTCCGGTACCCACTTCTTGGGTTTGGTTACTCTCCTTCCAGAAGAGGCGAAGACGCACGAGGTATGCCACGTGCTTTCCGTGTCTAGCTTCTCATGGTTGGACGAGTCTACTCTCCTGCTAAAGGTAGTGAAGACTCGACGAGAAGTTCTTCTTCTCACCGTTTCTAGCTCCTTGTGCCTGGATGAGTCTACCTTCTTTCCTCTTGTTGGGTTGAGTTGGACTCTTTACTGTACTCTTTATTTCACTCTCTATTGTACTCCTCTACTTTTCTGTTCGCTCTACTTCTCACCCTTCAGTACCTCCTTTTTTCTCCCTCGAGCCTTCAGGGTATCCTACTGAGTATTTTTATACTCACCCCTGCTTGGGATTTGCCCGCACTTGGTGTGCCCTTGTAGACGACAGACAGGTGGAGCGTGACTTCGGTGGAGTGTAGGAGCTTGGGAGCTTGGACCGCGTGCGGTGGTCGTGACCAGGTTCCAGGTAGGAGACCCGTCAGCTGTTTCTTTTTGTTTACCTGTTGTCGGCTTGTGGCACTTTTCTGGTTGGGCGCATGTTTTGCCCCTTTTTCCTTTTCAGCACTTTGCTTGTACTGTTTAGAGGTCGATGCAATTTTGGTGGTTTATATATAGCAGTTGCACTTTACTCTGCTTGTCTTTTCTTTTACTCTGCACTGTTTCTTTGAGTGTGTTGTGTGTTTGTGTGTGTACAGGTACTTAGGCAAAGGCCTCCCCGAGTTGTTGTGACTTCGGCGCTAGTCACCATCCCCTGGCCTATAGAGGCGGGCTTGGGGTAGTTGCGGCTCGAGCCCAGGTAGGGTCGGGTCGTGACAAAGTGGTATCAGAGGTGGTTCGTTCCTTGGGACTTTGTTCGGACATCCCTAAAATAAAAGGAATTTGTTGGTATTTAGGGCAACAGTGTTAATGTGTCTCAAGAGCGGCTCTTGGGCCAGGGAGTCCAGTGGTGGTGCGGCGGCCAACGTATCCATTCACCAGGACCTTGATAATCTGCTTGTCGACTCGGCATGCTGAGACACTTTTTGCAGGGAAATTTGTTTGTGCATCACATAGGACTGAGTCTTGACTATCCTTCTTGAGTCAGCTCCCCATCGTTGTTGTTATCGGTATATACATATAAGCTCATTTGACCGCGGCACTCCTTGATGATATTCAGGATATCTCCACGAGGATAGACACCCAGGATACCAGCTTTGGTTCGTGACGAAGACCCTGTGAGCTACGAGGCCACAGTCCAGGACCCATCATGTGATCCCCTTTCTCCGGGTGGGCTAGTAGCAGCACCCCCCACCTGTTGAGCAGCAGGCAGTTTCAGCAGAGCAGGCTGAGCTTGAGCGTAGGTTGAGAGCGCTCTGTGAGTCCCAGCGGCAGAGACCGTTGAGGTTCAGTGGTGAGCCAGACCCTCAGGCAGCAGAGGTTTGGCTCGAGGTAGTGGTTCGCCTTTTCAGGCTTGTTCAGACGCCGACAGATCAGAGAGTGGCTTTGGTAGCCACCCTTTTTCGTGGAGCAGCTCGGCGTTGGTGGAGTCTGGTGAATTAGTTTCTTGACGAGTCGTCGTTTTCATTGGACGACTTTCAGTTGTTGCTCCGTGAGGAGTTTTTCCCCTCCTTCTTGTGCTCCGTTCAGATTCAGGAGCTCCTGCAGTTTCAGCAGGGAGGGATGACGGTGGCCGAGTACGTGGTTAGTTTTGTAGACCGTGCACGTTTTTACGCGAACTTGGTCCGTGACGATGACCTCCGAGCGCGGAAGTTTGAGCAGGGTCCCCACTGAGAGATTTGTGCTTTCATAGAACCCTTGGGCATTTCCACGTATGTCGGGGTGCTAGATCAGGCGCTGGTGACAGAGGGATTCCTATCATGTTTTTCGGTTGGTAGTGGCAGTGGGCGCGACGGAGCTGGGACATCTGCCATAACTAGCAGGCGCCGGAGGACAGGATCTCGATGCAGGTGGCCTTCCCACTGCCGGTTTCGGAGATGTGGTCGTATACCACTGTGGCGAAAAGACACAGGGCCTCAGCCGAGGATGCCCTTCCGTGAGTGGATCCTGGGCCATGGTCGTACACCATAGTGGCGCCGGAGGGAACCAGGGCATCCAAGAGAGCGCCAGTGCTATGCTTGTGACGGGCGAGGTCACTTGGCACGAGACTGTCCGACCCGAGTAGCTGAAAGTTTCGGGCAGGCAGTAGGTGCACCACCACGACAGAGTCAGTGCCTTGATCGTAGTAGTACCCAGAGAGGTGGTGCTGGCAGAGGAGTGGGAGGAGCTGGAGGTGGGGGAAGACGTTACGAGATCTCCCCATCACCACTAGGCGGTCCACGTCAGGCTCCGGGAGCTGACTGTTGGGACCGCGGGCAGCCGCGAGCTTTGGATGTCTATTATCCTGCAGAGCATGAGGTGATAAGAGGTACAGTCTACAGCTCCTCTACTTTTTTCAGTAGAATTGTTAGGCTCTGCGTGGGAAAGGATTTTCTCCCTGCTCCTTGTTTGAGGTGATACCAGGGTGACGCAGGGCGTCGGGTGTAACCCTGTGTTGGTAAGGAAAAAGGCGTGATACCTTTTCCCTTAGTCGATGGTGTTGACTCATTCTCCTTTTGAGCATGTAAGAGAGCATCGACTGTGGAACATTGTGTGACCAGATATCCTTGGGTGTTTCACCATATGGATATTCTGAAGGAGGGAATCACCAGGCCTTATTCCAAGTGTGGGCGGTGATTCCAGTCGCGGCGTGCGACGTAGAGGTTTGACCGGGGAGGTGAGCTACCCCCAAGGTCCTTCGGGCCATTTGAGATCGTGCAAAGGGATGGAGAGGTTTCCTACCGCCTTGCCCTAACCCCAAAGTATGGAGTGGGTGCACGACATCAGCAAGGGCCGACCTAGCGTGAACAGATCAATCCTTTGGTCTGTGTGTGGTGACGCAGAGCTGTGTGTGGGTTCTTCTGGGTATGGGAAAGCCAGGTGTGGGCTTAGTACCCTGTGTTGCTCCCTAGTTTTGATTTTCGGGGATTAAAAGCTTGAAGGAGGTAATGATGTAAGAACCTGTCTTTTTCTATGAAAGACTTTGGAATATTCTCGATGATATTCCAGAGCAGCACCTGCGATTCCGAGCCCCGGAGTGGCCAGAATTAAATTTTCAGTGTGTTCACACTAGAAACGCAAAATAAATGAGATAACTCCTAAACGGAGTTCCAGATCAGGGATCCGAGTGTACGGATGAGTCCAGAATGGGGTTTTTACCCTAGGAATGACATAAAACTTGTCGGTGCGGGACGTTTGGACCCCTCGCCCGCTTCTGGAATGTTAAACGGATAAATTTATTTATTTATTTATTCATGTAATGGTGAAACTCGAGTATCTATTAAACGGTGGCTCGGATTGGGAAACTGAGGGCACCGTTGAGTTCGGAATGTTCCGTTTACCCTGGGAGGGGTATAAGTTTCGCAGGCGCGGGCCGTTTGAGAAAAATGGCCCCAGGGGCGTTTTTGTAATTTAGCGGCTTCGGACGTTAAATTTTATAACTTTTGAACAGGGTCTTGGATTAAAATTCCTAGACCACCATTGTGCTCTGGAGGTAGTGTTTACCCTAGGGGAGGCTTAACCTTGACCCCGTCGAGAGTTTCGGATGCGGGTCTTTTTTGGGGGTTTTAAATTAAATAAATCTTTAATTAATTTATTTAAACCCCATCCCCATCCTTCCCCTTCCCCCTGGCAGCCCCTCCTCTCCCTCTCCTCCTCCATCTCTGGTGAGGCAGTCTGCTGAGGCGACTCCGGCGAGGTGCGGGGGTGACGGCGGATCGTCGCGAACCATCGGGCGAAGCCCCACGAGGTAGGATGTTGCGTTTTCATTTTTCTATTCTCATACCTACTTGGAGCTCGTTTTTCACTGTCTATTCCTTGACAAACCTTCGATCAAATCCTATGAATGTGTATTATACATTTTTATCTCTCCAATGCATTTTTCGGAATCAAAATCCAAGCTCGGAGGAGGCCGGGGTCGATCGTCGAATGTTGCGGGTTTTTCTGGTGGTCCGGCGAGCCCTGGCGCGGCGGCGGCCTCAGGTGGTGTCACGACGTGCGGCGGGCGGCCTCAGGCGGTGTCTGCGGGCGTCAGTGCGGGTGTCTGGGGGAAGCGCGGGGCGCGGCAGTGGGTGTCCGGCGGGGTGCTCGGGCGTCAATCGGGGTGTCTGGCGGAGCACCCGGCGAGGCAGCGGTCGCCAGGGAGCGGCGACCGCGGGGTCGCGTCGCGCGACCCCTGTGCGGCGACAATGAACCGTGCCGCGCAGGTCTTCACGCGGCGGCCACGACCGGCCGCGCGGGTAAGCCTCGGGCCGGCCCAGGCCAGTCCAGCCCCAGGGGCCTTGCCCCCTCGGTGTTCGGACACCCGTAATTTCCGCCACGGGTGTCCGTTTTGAGCGCCGTCTGCGGCAGTGGGACCGTATCGTCGAGGCGGACTTTTTGAGATGTTTTCAGGAATTTTTCATTCATGAAACAAGGGGCCTCGGTGGCGTGCCACGTACGATGAGGGGTTAGTCGTTTCTTTGGGGGATTTTGTTTCGGACGGCGCGGAGGCGTTCAACGTCTGTTTTAAGTGCTGTCACCGGCGTTGGAACTCTGGCGTCAAGGTGGAGGTTTCCAGGGTGGTTCCGGGCGTTGAGGCCGAGGTTTAGGTGCGGGCCCATTGACCCACCATTTGAGATGCGTGCAGCTTTTAGTGACTTTTTCCTCGGTCGTCCGTTCGGGGCGTGCGAGCAGTCGATGTTAGGTGTTTTTCCGAGGGCAACGCGTTGGCGCAGTCTGCCCGCTGTAATTCCGCACGATGGTGCGAGCCCCGCGAGGTCCGTTTCGGGAGTTGACAGTGATTTCCAGCTTTATCATCGGTCGACCATTTTGGACAAGTGAGTAGTCCATTTCGTGTACTTTTTGGGAGGATCGCAACGGTGCGATCCGTTCGTTGAGTTTTGGGACCGGGATGCGGGTCCCACGTGGCACGACTCTTGTGCGGTGCGCCTGGATGCACTTTTTTTCTTCGGATATTCATTGCACTCAAGTGAGTAGTGCTTTTGACGTGTTTTCCCGAGGGGATCGCAATGGTGCGATGCGCCCACTGTTTACGGGGCTGAGGCTCGGGATCACGGGACATCGTTCGGGCGTGAGGCGGTGTTGGTGACTTTTTCTTCGGATATCCGTTGGAGGCGAGTAAGTAGTCGATCTCGCGTGTTTTTTCATGAGGATTACAACGGTGCGATCCATTTGGTTGTGTGGAGCCTCTTGCGTGATCTTGTTAAATGTGGAAGCATGGGAGGTGCTCTAGTGATGGTTCGCCCTACCTTGTTTGTAGCGGACCTTTGGCGTGTGATGGCGCACTCTTGGTAGAGTGATATAATTGGTCCACGAGATGTGGTTGGCCGTGCCTAGGCCTTTGAGGTGGAGTTGTTACGTCACGCCTTCGTGTTGACGCTGGGTGTCGTGTGCACGATAGCCTTTGGGCTGGAATGAGGTATACTCCGGGAGTATACGGGAGCGCTTGGAGGTACGTGTGGTTTTTTGTACCTGAGGATCTTTGTGCGCTCAGTTGGGGTTGACTTGGGGCCACACGTCGCGTGGGCCACATGTGTGTTCTGTGATCTGCTTTGCATACTTGACCTCTCACGACGTAGAGGGTCCCTCTGTGCTCGTTTGTTTGACCAGCAGGGTGGAGTTTCCCCTGGGCTGGTGCTCTTTTGTCTGACCAGTAGGGTTGAGCGGTCTCCCCCTGGTCTTGTGCTCGATGTTTTGTCCGGAAGAGATGGTTTGGTTCCTCTGCTTCTTCGGCTGTGAGGGGTTTCAGTAATGTTCCCTTTCACCGGACTGCGGCACCGTCTGCGACTACGGGTGTTCGTGCAGCGTGGGCATTTTCCCCACTTTCTGGGATGAGATGTCTCAGTCCGCTTCGACAGTGACTCAGCGGATTGGAGAAGGATCGCCTTGTGAGGCCTGGGGAGTTTCTCCTATTGCTCCATGATCCATGGTAGAGCTTGTGGTTTCGGTGTGACCAACACATTACAAGAGCACCGATCCTCTACCCAGGAGGTTGTTCCAGCAGGGCTGAGGCTGTTTCCAGTAGGTCTTAGGTTGTTCCAACAGGGCTGAGGTTGTTTCCAGCAGGGCTGAGGTTGTTCCAGCAGGGCTGAGGTTGTTTCCAGCAGGGCTGAGGTTGTTCCAGCAGGGCTGAGGTTGTTCCAGCAGGGCTGAGGTTGGTTCGAGCAGGGCTCGCCAGTGGGTTACCATCCAGCAGGGATGGCCAGTACAACGGTGTTCACCGAGCAGTTACCATCGAGCAGGAATGGCCAGAGCAGTGTCGGGCTTACCTCCAGCTGGGCTGGGCAGTGGTCCTCGATGCCGGGATTACCTCCAGTTGGGCTGGGCAGTGGTCCCCGATGTCGGGTTACATCCAGCGGGGCTGGGCAGTGGTCCCTGGTACCGGGCTTACCTCCAGTTGGGCTGGGCAGTGGTCCCCGATGCCGGGTTACCTCCAACTGGGCTGGGCAGTGGTCTCGTCGCCGACTTTAGCCGGGTCTCCCTCCATTGGATGACCCTATTACGGTACTGGGCAGTGAGGCACCCGTCGACTTTCCGGGTATCCCTATATTGGGAACCCGTTGACTTCCAGGGATCCTCCAGTAGGGCTAGGCAGGGGGTCGCCTGTCGACTTTGAGAAAACCTCTCGACTACGGGGCGGTGATGAGTTGTGGTTGACGTTCCCCCAGAACTCTCAAGTACGAGGAGTTTTCCCCCTGAGATGCATCCTTGTGACGCGACCTAAAACCGTGCAGGCGAGTCAGTGCCGCCCAAAGAGGATAGTGTCGAGGTGTGGTGATTGATCCCTTGGCTTGCGGTTCGGGGCAGACGTGTGGGATGCTGGGCATCGATGGTGTTACCTCTGGGACTGTTGGCAAATCACTTTTCTTGGGATGAGCTACGGGATGGAGATCCCCTTACGACGTTGTTCGGGCTTCTTGATTGAGCATAAGGATATGTATATACCTCATTTCCGGTACCCACTTCTTGGGTTTGGTTACTCTCCTTCCAGAAGAGGCGAAGATGAGCGAGGTATGCTACGTGATTTCTGTTTCTAGCTTCTCATTATTGGACGAGTCTACTCTCCTACTAAAGTTAGCGAATAATCAATGAGAAGTTCGTCTTCTCACTTTTTCAATCTCCTTGTGCCTGGACGAGTCTACCTTATTTCCTCTTGTTGGGTTGACCTGGACTCTTTACTGTACTCTTTGCTGCACTCTCTATTGTACGCCTCTACTTTTCTGTTCGCTCTACTACTCACCCTTCGGTACCTCCTTTGTTGCTCCCTCGAGCCTTCGGGGTATCCTACTGAGTATATTTATACTCACCCCTGCTTCGGCTTTGCCCGCACTTGGTGTGCCCTTGTAGACGACGGACAGGTGGAGCGTGACTTTGGTGGAGCGTAGGAGCTTGGGAGCTTGGACTGCGTGCGGTGGTCGTGGTCGGGTTCCAGGTAGGAGACCCGTCAGCTGTTTCTTTTTGTTTACCTATTTCCGGGTTGTGGCACTTTTTTTGGGTGCGTTTTTGCCCCTTTTTCCTTTTCAGCACTTTGCTTGTACTGTTTAGAGGTCGATGCACTTTTGGTGGTTTATATATAGCAGTTTCACTTTACTATGCTTGTCTGTTTTTTTACTCTGCATTGTTGCATTGAGTGTGATGTGTGTGTGTGTGTACAGGTACTTAGGCAAAGGCCTCCCCGAGTTGTTGTGCCTTCGGCGCTAGTCGCCAGCCCCTGGCCTATGGAGGTGGGCTTGGGGTAGTTGCGGCTCGAGCCCAGGTAGGGTCGGGTCGTGACAAATTTAATCATAAAATAATCATTTGCATAATGCATAATATTATAATACAGAATCTTAAAATATAATTTGTGTAATCCAAATAAAAATTTTATATAATTTCCTATAAGTAATGTTGCATTCCTAAAACTTCATAGGGCACCTCATGGTGACTACACATACATGGTAAGACACACCACCATCCCTAGTCATAATATTTTCTTTGTAAGGGGTCTCGTTTCACCATCTTCCCATAGTTGAACAAGTTTCATAATCTTCTGATCTTTATTGGAAATATACTTACTAAAAAGGATACACCACCATCCCTAGTCCTAATACATTCCATTTTATAGATTGGGTTTCTCCGTCTTCCCATAATTCATACATGGTTGAATACACCACTTATAACACCCCATGGTTTTGAAAATAAATACTGAATGCATTTAATAATCTATCCACTAAACACAAGATTTCCTCTACTATGTTTTGAATTTCGAAAAATGGTTACCTAGAGTTGGGATCAGAAAGTCATTTTGAGTCGTATAGAACAAACATGATTTTTTGGTGATTAGTAACATACCCTTATGAATAGTAATATTCCCCTTATGAATGGTAAATAATATTATTATTTTATTTTTATATGGTAATAATTTAAGGAGATCTTAATTAATTTTTCAATGTGATATAGTAATAATCATACCTTTAAAATTTGTATTCTTCGAAATAAATATTATATTATTTAAAAATTAAATTAACAATATTTAGAATTTTTTTTGAAAATTTTAGTTCATTTTGGAATTCTACATGTCAAAAAGTGGTATGGGTGAATTTTGAAAATTTATATGAAATTCTTGAATTTATGATGAATAGTGAAATATGGTAAAATATCATATATTTAAATAATAAGTTAAATACACTATTTATGTCATCATAATTGATGTAAGGCCACTTGGTTCGAACTCAGATGCACTTATTACTATTAGGGGTCACATGAAGCAACACTATTGGTTATCTTGATGGAACTAAGGAAATAATGAATAAAATATTCAAAACTTACCCCTCTCTTCCACCATAACACGCCCGCCACTCACTATTCAATTCACTATAATAATCCTTGAATATCCTCAAATATTTTCCCAATTACCCTTCCCTAGACACTCCCCACGTTTGGGATGCTCTAGGTCTTTCCAAATGACAAAAACCCCTTCCCTTAAAGTGGTTCTCAAAAAGGTTATTTCAAGAGGTAAAGAACCCTTCTTTTTCATTTAGTTTCATTTCAATTTATCTTCTTTTGATATCCTACACTCAAATACTCTATCCAAATTACCATGATATATCTAGTATTATCTATATACCAGATTTATATTATATCAATGGAAGAACCATCATCATTATTCTTACTCTCACCCATTTATTTTATAAATGAAATCGATGTCCATGAGGTTCCCATTTATAATCTTCGTGGATGAAGAAGTTTTGTTCTCCAAATTATCTTTCAATACAGGTCACGAAACCATTTTTTTTCTTTAACTAGACTATAATATGGGTATTAAAACAAAAATAATATTCAATAACCAGTATACGTACATATTATTAAATCGTATGACCAAACTAGTTCCAAAAAATAAAAATATCGCTAAGAAAACTAAGTGAATGTGAGAAATATTTCATATAATGATTCATCCTATTTCCATGTAAAAAAATTATATAAATGGACATTAAAACATCTTCATGTTTATAAATAATGTTTAATTTATTTTCTATATATTTTCATCCATTCGACATGAACTACAATACTTATGAAAAAGTGAACCAATTATGAAAATAATGAAAACGAACACTCTAGAATGACGAAATTATATATAATCACATATATATAAGGGCATAAATAAACTCAATAAAAATTTGAGAAACTAAATACATGTCTAATAGTTTCTGAAAAATGTTATTAACATGTTTAATTTCATATTATAGGACCTTAACATCAAGACCTGAACAAATTTCGGACTTAAGGAAAGGGTTTTCTCACCCTAACCTCCATTTTCATTCGAGTTACATTTATTATCTAATTAACATAATGGAATTCTTGTATATTATAATTAAATACTTATAAAATATTTTTGACTGTTCGATATATGTTTCCAACCAGAACACTTCCTAAATTTTTGGATATTTACATGTTTTAAAAAAATTCATAATTATTTCCAAAATACAGGCTCAATACAAGGGAGTTTTGTCATATTATTACCTATTATTAAGGGAATTATATAATCTGATTTTGGGAAAAATATTCTTTATAAAATAACTCATTTTATTATGAAAATACTATGTTAATTTACTTCTTGTAATAAAAAATTATTTTTACAAAAGAACTCTTCTTTTCATAGTAAGAGGGGTATTTATCTCAAGAATTACTCGAAGATTTTATGAGATTAAATTCATATATTTCAACACTATAGTTGATTATTAGGTTTTATTGGGATTAATAATTCATGGAATTATCTACCAGATCTAAATTAATGGTTTATGATTTTTTTCTATGGACAAGATATCATAAATCCATTCATCAATTTGCTCCGAATCATTAGTGTTTATGCTTAATGTTCGGGGAAAGTAATTTACAATTCATATATTAGTTTCAACTTGAATGTATATGTTGTTTTTATTTATCCCCATTAATATGATGAATTAATTGGACATAGATAGTTTTAGGTCGGTCCTGCTATATCAACATTGTGCTTCTGTAGATCTCATGAGACAAACTATGGTTTGGCATAAGGCCTTGAAAAAATTATTATTTATTGTCTTGGCATGGGGCCTCGATGTTATGGTTATGTTGTCCTGCATTATGAATTACCGCATTATTAATATAGTATTTTTGGTTCATGGGGTTATTTGACTACTAGAATAACCATGGTAATGTTTTATTATGGCATTACTTACTCATCTCTTATTCCTGCCATAATGTTTTCAAGTTTGTGATAAAGGAATATGTTTTTAGTCATTCATGTAGACCAATGTATATATATATCTTCCACATTATTTCATTCCCTTACTGAGAATTTTATCTCACCCATTTGTTATGTTTCATTTTTTGAAGAGATGATGAAGTTTATTAAGAATGACCTGTTGAAATAACCTAGGAGTTATGGATATTGTCTAAGGAGATTCTATGTTGTATTTCATTTCATGTTTTAATGATGAACATATGTATATATCTTTTTTCCAATAATACTAATCGACATGGTCCTTTGGGATGAATATTACTTGTTTAGTTTCCAATGTAATCAAATAAGGCACCAGATCCATGAAACTGGTGTCGGGTCCTTAAAGTTGGTGTCAAAGGGAGTTTAGTAGAAATCTTGGAAACTAGGTTTAGAAAACATTAATTAGGGAACAAATCCCTAATATAGACTTTGAGAATAAGAATACAAGAAAATCTTGGTATTTTTTTAAGGAATTGATTAGGTGGAGCTTTCTAGAAAATAAATCCATGTCTAAATACAAATAGGTAGTAGTGGCTCTGGCAGAGATGTACCTAGAAGTGAGAGCTCTGAAAAGGAGTTTCAGGTTTGACCCGGGGTATCTTCTGACACGAAAACGGGCATTACTGCACTCTTGGTACTGAAACTCCACTATGATATACTTAGGATAATTCTTATTTTCTTTACAAGACATTATAAAGGACTGAATTGTAAATTATTCCTCAAAGAAGCCATTTTCATGATTATAGGGTTAGCTATGCCTTGGATTTCCATTTATGCTAAGTATTTTTCTAAGTTAATATTATGAATCTTAACCTAATCTAGTGTATTACATTATCTAGATATGATGCCTAGTGGAAGAAAGGGAATCTGCACTAACGTTTGTGTCCCCTATTGGGATTTCCCTTCGATGCAAGGTAATGATGTTGGCTAGGGTGCTGCGACTGGTGCTGAGCAACTAATAACTATACCGAGACAACTTACTCAGGCTATGAATAATAACCTTACATGTATGGATCATATGGATCCACCACCTAGAGGAGCTATGTTATACACCTTTATGTAACAACATCCTCCATCATTCAATTAGAATATAAACCCATTTGCAGCAGAGCCGTGGTTATGTTCCCTATATATGATATTTCTCGCTTTGGGATGTAACGAAAGAGATAAAGTTGTCATGAAAGTTTATCGTCAATCAGAAGATGTGGATTAGTACTGTCCGGTAATCCAAAACAAAAATGAGGAGGAAGAAATTGAAGAGATGGAATGGAGGTATTTTAAGGAAAGCTTCCTAGAAAAATATTTCCCTCGTGAACATCGATCAGATATGGAGAGGCAATTACGGAATCCGAGGTAAAAGGAGGATAAAAATGTTGCCATGTATGAAGCCAACATTAAAAGACTAGAAGGTCATACTTTATACTACATATGTAATCCAAGGAAAAAAACTGATCGATTTTTTATGGTTTAAAACTATTCCTATGAAGGGATCTAGTCTTTAAAAGTTTCTCATCCTATGAATATATTGTCTCATGTGTTATCAAAACAAAAAATGAATTTTCTATGTCTTATGATTTGAATAGAAAAATAAGGAAGAAGAGGGTTGAAGAAAACTATGTAAAGGGAAATAAGTAAATGGGGAATGAGGGAAGAATTGTGTTTCCATTTGGTAATAATTATGGGAAGAAACACCCTAGAACTTTCCTGAGGTGAATGGTAGTCTGTTACAATTGAGGAGAAAAAGGCCACATGTCTTAGGATTGTAAGGGGAAGAAAGAAGCTACCAATGTTCAGTGATACAATTGCAAGGATATGGGGCATTATGCACCTTAATGTTCTATTCATCATGGGAACAATCCCCAAAGAAGGCTAAGGGATCAAGGCCAAGTTGATGTTATCACAACCATGGGGGGTGCAGTTCTTAATGAAGTGGGGGCAGGTACATTGATCGTTTCATCAAACTTAGACAATGTATTTTTTGATTCTATATCATTGCATTCATTTATATATTCCCAGCTTTTCAAGACAATTATACATGACCAATTTTATTTAATAACGGTTTTATTAGTAAAAACACATAGTGGATGTGTCATTGCAACAAAGGTTATTAAATTAGTCCCCCTTATGACACATAAATGTTCTTTAGATTCTAACTTTATAATCATACTATTAAATGACTTTGATATAATTCTCGGTATGAATTGGCTATCAAATTATGATGTGAAGATCTATTATATGAATAATGAAGTTAAAAGTTTTGAGAATACTGTAGAATCCCTTATATTTAGTGTAGAAACATCACCATCTGATTCTCATCTGGATCTACCCATAGTAGCTCTAATAAATTCAATTATTGGAGATGAATAAAACCCAATATCTATGAATTTGGAATTAAATCTTCAAATTAAATATGTTCATGTAATGCAAAAATATGTTGATTTCATTCCAGAGGATTTACTTGGACATCCTTCAGAGTGGGAAATTGATTTTTCCATTGACCTAATTTCTAGTTCACGACCAATATCAAATACCCCTTATTGAATGGCCACTGTAGAGTATGTGAAGCTAAAGAATCAACTAGAGGAATTGAGTGATAATGTTTTTTTTCTCCCTAGTGTTTCTCTATGGACAGACCCAATTCTTTTCATTAAGAAGAATGATGGGTCTATGAGGTTGTGCAATGATTATAGGGAAATTAGTGCTATTACCATAATGAAAAAGTATCCTCTTCCACGAATTTATGATTTATTTGATCAACTTCATGGAGCACAATATTTTTCAAATATTGATACTTCATTTGGATATTATTATTTTCTTGTGAGAAAGTAACACATTCCAAAAACATCATTTCAAACCAGGAATGGGAATTACAACTATATGGTAATTCCTTTTGGACGGACTAATGCACCATCTGTTTTTATTGATATGATGAATAGAGATTTCAAAGAATATCTGGATGAATTTATAGTGGTGTTTATTGATGATACCCTTGTATTCTGTAAATGCTATAAGGATAAGGAAAATCACAAGCAAACAATTCTGAAGACTCTTAGAATAAATGAATCATATGGGAAGTTTAGCATATGTGATTTTTATCTCCAACAAGTTTCCTTTTTAGGAAAATTTTTTCTCTATGAATGGAATATATGTAGATCCTATGAAGATGAAGTATGTGAAAAAATGTCTGACTCCAATGAACATAATTAAGGTACATAGTTTTTTTGGTTTGAAAGGTTATTTTTGTCATTTTGTTTAGAAATTTTCTTGTTTAGACAACCCAATGACCAAGATCACATGAAAAGGGGTTAAGTTCATATGGAAAAATGAATGTGAATAATTTTTTTATTAATTTCATTTGAGTTTTTTCAATGCTCTGATCCTAACCCTACCCTCAGGGAATGAAGGGTTTGTTACCTATAGTGATACATCAAAGAAATGGCTTGGTTTTTTTCATAATCTAGATTTATCTAGTGATTACCTATGCATAAAGGTAGCTAAAAATTCATGAAAAAACTATCTAACTCATGATATTGAGTTGTCATTAGTAATCATTTCTCTGATGATTTTTATACAATATCTCTATGGAAAAAAATGAGAGATATCTACAGATCATAAGAGTTTGAAATATATATTCTCACAGAAAGAACTCAATATGAGACAAAAGAGATGGATTGAGATACTCAAAGATTATGATTTAACAATACACTACCACCCAAAGAAGGATAATAAGGTAGAAGATTCTTTGAGTATAAAAGACTATGGAATTATGAACAAGATGGGAGATGAAAGGGATCCTATGTTCATAGATCTACTAAAGATGAATATGAGAATTATCAACAAAGGTAACACATCAATGATTTTTCAAATAGTTTCCAAACCATATTAACCAAAAAGGATAAACTGTTCTAATACAGAAAATTATATGTTTTAAATGAAAATTAAAGATATAAATGATGGTAAGTTGACTGAATTCATATATGAATATGGCATTTTAAAATTCAGAGGGAGGCTTTGTGTTCCTGGAGTTCTTAAGCTAAAGAGGTAACTATTGGATGATGCTCATAACTCTAATTTCTCTATACACCTTGGTAGAAAAATGTATTATATAGATCTAAAGGAACATTTTTTGTGGGAAAACATGAAGAGGGAGATAGTTGATTATTTTTCAAGATGTTTGGTCCATCAATAGGTGAATAATGGAAGAAAACTTCTTAGAGGAGTCATGCAACACCTTCCTATTTCTATGTGTAAATGGGGCGATATTACGATGGACTTTTACATGGGTATACCAAAGACTCCATGATAGTATAATTCATTATGGGTCATTTTTGATCGTCTTACAAAATATGCCCATTTATCTAGTATAATAAAAGATTTACCACTTGAACCTTTACAAAGACTATATATTAATGAAGTTTTAATTCTTCATGGTGTACCCTTATCAATTGTTTATAATCGTGATCCATGTTTTACATCACAACTCTGGAAATTTTTACATAATTCCCTAGATACTGATCTTCATTTGAGCACTGTCTACCACCCACAAACTGATGGAAAATTAGAACAAATTATTCATACTTTGGAAGATATGATGAGGTCTTGTTCACTTGACTTTTATGGTATGTGGGATCAGTATTTAACTCTAGTAGAAGTTTTTCTATAATAACAGAATCCATTCAAGTATTCAAATGACACAATATAAAGCATCATTTGGAAATATGTGTCCTACACCAACTTGCTAGGATGATGTTGGTGAAAGGAATCTCATAGGCCTAGAAATTGGTGAGGAAACAATGGAAAAGTTGAAGATAATCCAAACCCATATAACAAAATCTCAACGTATACAAAATATCCATGATGATTACCAAAGAAAGGATTGGAAATTTCAAAGAGGTGATTTCATTTTCTTAAAGGTATCTCCATGGAAGTTTGTTATACAAATCAGTAACAAGAGAAAATTAAGCCCTAGATACATTAGACCTTTTCATATTTTGAACTAAATTAGAGTCGTAGCTTACCGTTTGGTAATGCCACCATGTCTCTGCAAAGGTCACAATGTGTTCCACGTGTCAATGTTAAAGAAACACATGACATACACAACACATGTACTAACCTAGGAAAGAATATAACTTGATCCTGATCTGTCTTATTGTGAACATCCTATTAAGATACATGACACCAGGGGACAAGTATTGAGAAATCCTGCGACTAGACTTGTAAAGGTTAATTGGAGGAACTATAAGATAGAAGAAGCAACATGGGAGCCTGAGGATATTACGTTGAAGACATGCCCAAATACATTTAAGTAACATTTAGTGAACTTTGAGGAAGAATTTTTTGTAAGGAGGGGAGAATGTAACACCCCGTGGTTTGAAAAATAAATGTTGAACTCATTCTATATTCTATCCCCTAAACACAAATTTTCCTCTACTATGTATTGAATTTAGAAAAAATGGCCTTCTAGAGTTCTGATCAGTAAGGAATTTGAAGTATTATTGATCAAACATGATTTTATAATGAATAGTATCATATCCTAATTAATAATAATATTAATATTAATATGACCCTTATGAATGGTATATAATGATATTATTTTATTTTTTAAGGTAATAAGATAATAAGATCTTAACAAAATTTTCAATGTGATATAGTACTAATTATTCCATTAAAATTGTTATTATTTGAAATAACTATGATTTAATTTAAAAATTAAATTAATAATATTTTGAAAAGTATTTTTGAAAAATGGTATGGTTGAATTTTTGTGATTTTTCTAAAATTATTGAATTTTTTATGAATAGAGAAATACGGTAAAATACCGTATATTAAAATTAGTAGTTAAATACATTATATGGTATCATAAGTGATGTATGACCACTTGGTTCAAACTCACATGCACTTATTACTATTATGGGTCACATATAACACCATTGTTGGTTTTCTAGATGTAAATAATAACATAATGAATAAAATATTCAAAATATACCCCTCTCCTCCTCTCTAAACACCCTCCCCCCTCACTATCCCTTCTCTTCACTCTTCTAATCCTTGAAGCTCTTCAAATATTGATCTAATTACCCTTCCCTAGTCACATCACACGTCCTAGAATCTCTTTTAAATTCCATAAAACAAAAACCCCTTTCCTAAAGGAGGTTTCGAAAGTGGTTATTTCAAGAGGTAAATCACCCTTCCTTTTCATTTAGTTTCATTTCAATTTAGCTTTTTTAGTTATACTCTCCTCACCTCCTACATCAAAATGAACATTATAGATCCATTATCATCTATATACTATATTTATATCATTTGAATAGAAGAACCATCATCAATATTATTACTCTCTCCCTTTTATTTTATAATCAAAATCGACGACTATAAGGTTCCAATTTATAACCTTCGTGGACGACGAAGTTTCATTCTTTAAATTCTATTTCATTACTAGTAATGAAATCATTCTTATGGTTGAACAAAACTATTATATATGTATTATAAAATAATTAATATTCTGTAAGAAGTATATATACATATTATTAAATAGTATGACCAAACTTGTCCCTAATAATCAATATACTGCTAATATAATCTAAGTGAATATCATAAATATAACATCTAATTATTCATACTATTCCCATGTAACCAAATGATAGAAATGAACTTTAAAAAAATCATTATGTTCCTAAATAATATTTAATTTCAATTCATGAGATTACCATCCAGCTCACATGAACTCCATTATCTAAGAACCTATGAACCATTTATGAAAATAAATAAAACTAACACTCTGAAACGACGATGTTCTATATAATAACTTATCAATAAGGGACTAAATGAATTAAAAAAATATGAGAAACTAAATACATGTCTTATAGATTATGATATATGATATTAAAAAGTATAATATAATATTCCAGTACCTTATGTTCAAGAGAGGAACACATTCAGACTTAAGGTAAGTGTTTTTTCACCTGAACCTCCATTTTCATTCGAGTTACATTTATTGTCTAATTACCTCAATTAAATTATTTTATATTATTATTTAATCCTCATAAAATATATGTTAGTGTTCAATATATTTTTACCAACCACAACCCTTCTTTATTTGGTGGATAGTTACACGTTTTAAAAGGAAAATTGAATATTATTTTATAAATACAATCCCATTAAAAGGGAGTATCTCAAATTCTTATCTATTTTCAGGGGAATTCTATAATATTATTTTAGAGACCATATAATTTCAAAAATAAATCAATTTATTATGAAAATACTATGTTACTTCACTTATGGTTTTATACAAATATTTTTCCAAAAGAACTATTCTTTTCAAAGAAAAAGGTGTATTTATCTAAAGAATTACTCAATGATTTTATAATAGTATCTACATATATTTCATAAAAAAAATTATTATTATATATTATTGGGATTAATATTTCATGGTATCATCTAAAATATTGAATTTAATGTATTGGGATTATTTTGGCTCTCAATGAGCTATCTTAAAACCATTCATCAATTTGCTCTGAATGGTTAGTGTTTATGCTTAATGTTCAAGGAAAATTATTTACATTTAAGATATTAGTTTCAATATGAATGTATATTGTTTTTATCCCAATTTTCATTAGGAATTAATTAGACATAGGATGTTTTGGGTGGGTCCTACTATATTCCCTCATTGCATCGATAGTTTTCATGAGACAAACTACAGTCTCAGAACAAGGCCTTGGAAAAATGATTATTTGTGGTCTTGGCACCTGGACATCATGGAATAGTTATGTTGTCCCACATTATCCATCCCATCATTATGATAATATTATTGTTGGATCATGTGGTTATTCGACTAGTAGAATACCCATGATTATATCTTATTCTGGAATCACATACACAGCTCTTATTCCTTCCATAATGTGTTCAAGTTCTGGTAAAAGGCGTATGTTTTTAGTTATTAAACTTTGAAAATGATTATATATATCATAAAATATATTTTCTAACCTTATTGATAATTTGAGATTTCCCCCTTCTTATGATTCATTTTCTCAAGACATGAAAATGATTATTATGAATCACGTACTGAAATAACCTAGGAGTTATGGATGTTGTCTAGGAAGTTTCTATGTTGTATTTATTTTCATGTTTTAAAGTTTAATTTATGTCCGTTACTTGTTTCCTATAATACTAATCTACATGGTCCCTCTGGATGAATATTCCTTGCTTATATGCTAATGTAATAAAATAAGGCACCAGATCCATGCAACTGGTGTTGGGTCTTTACACCAACATCCCAAGTCTATGTCGGTCCCTTTTTAGGGACTGTGTTTCCACATCTTCCCATAGTTTATTAGGCTTCCCTATCTTCCAATGTTTATTAACATTATTGGTATGAATCCCATAGTTATATCTTGAGATATAAATATGTACTAAAATCATTTAAGGGAGTTATAGGTACCACCCATCTCATAATAAAATCATACACACGTGTTCCACATTATTATACAAAATTTATCATATCATGACCAGTAAAAAGGGATGATATTTATAAACATAATATTATAACCAATGAAATTATATGGGTATGATAATAATTTAAATCAATCATACCATATGGAAAATATATAGGTTTCGTATTCATTTCCACCCAAAAAACCCTATAAAAGGAATCATGTGTCATAATCAGTTATCATGTTATAACCCATTGAAGATAAATGAGCTTCATAAGAATTTATTGTGGTATAACCTAATAAAGAGAAAAGTTTTTCATAAGTATATAACCCCTGGATGATAAATATGATTCATTAAAATATAAACTATGAAATATATTCATTTTTTCATAAACATCATTTCATTAAAACATAAGAAATTCCGAGAAAGAATATGAATGGATCCTTTGGATCATTTCCTAGAAGTGCATGAGTAACATTAAATGATGTCATCTCAGATTGAAAATATTTTTGAACTATCTTTTAAAAATGTTCTCAAAGAAAACGTATATTCTTATTTGAAAAAGTATTTATCAAACATAAATTTTTTTGGAGACTATTTTCTATTACAAATCATCTAAACCATATAAGAATGGATTGAAAACATTTTAAAAACATTTTTCCATGAATACTTATATAATAATCTAGAATAAATTTGACATTTTTTTCCCTTGAAATCATGTAAAAATGCTTCAAAACATTTTTAATAACAGTTTAAATGAAAATAAATTGAAAAAAATATAATATAATAATTGATAACATTAAAATCCTTTAATTTGAAAACATGCTTTTTAAGACAAATATCTTATTCATTGAAACTCGATGATTTTTTTTAACATAAATTTTTTTTTCTGAAACCCTTTTTTTCTAGTAAAAATATTTTAAAATCAAATAATTTAAAGAATATTAGGAATAAATTTTATTTAAAAAAAACATTGTGACTATACAAACGAATCATCAAGGAAATGAAGTTTATGATAGGTTAGTTCCGTATATGTTGAATATTCATTTTACTCAATAAAAGTATATAAAATTTACTTGATCCAAAAATGAAAAGGAAATTACATTGATTATTTTAAAAGGTAATATAACGGTAAAAAATTTCATTATACAACATAGAATTATAGTAAAACAATTTTTAGTTTTTTAGAAAACACAGTTTTGAAGGAATTGATATTTCCAACCAAAAGAAAAAATAATGTTATATTTTCATAGAAACATTATATTAATTATCATGTATAAAAAATAATATGTAAATGGTACCATAACATTGATAAAACAAGAATATCTCTAGGATATAAAAATCACTATAGTTCTTGAAATATGTATCATAATATTTTATCACTGGAAGCATACTTTAAAACAATCTTGATAATCGATGTGATTATAGATATACATCGTTATAACTTTGGTAACATTAAATATTAATAAATTGGAAATAATAACATAAAATAAAGCATAAAAACAATTAAAAGAATAATATTCATGATATAGCATGTCAAAACTATTTATATTCACCTCTCAAAAAAGTACAGATGTATAATATAGAATATTCCTCCAAGAAGGAAAATTGAGACAAAATTACATTAGCGATGTGGTATCTTTTGAAACATAAACCTTGTGAATGAAATACCATAAAATTTATATGGAAATACCCATTATTTTATTTATAATAATCCCAAAATATATCCATGGTCAGTATAGACAGTATACAAAATAAATGAATGGTTAATAATATTAGAATCCCACGAAAAAAGGTGAGAAACATTTATGTTACCTTAATTCATGACTTTATCCATTCATGTTCAAACCACCAGTTTAATAAATATTAGATTATTATACATATAAAAAAGAAATTTATTTAAATATATATATTAAAATATGTTATATTTTGAGAATTTATATTACGTTTTTATTAAAGAATCCATGTTAATGTTACATTTTGTGTATTATCCTCTTTATTTTTCTTATATGTTTTGACAGGTAAATATTATTCCTCTTACATAGTCATGATAAATTTATTTAAATAATGTAATCCATGGATTAAATATCATATATATTCATTATATATTTATTTATAAAAAACTATATATGATATAAATATTAAATGAAATACACTGATCTTGGCGATGGTAGATATTATGTGTGCATCAAAGCTGCGTCCATTTTATTATCATGGAAGAAGAATTTATTTAAATAATATATATATATATATATATAATATAAATAAATTTTCATATTTATAATTCTATATCATATAAATTTAATAAAAACATCTTTAATAGATCAAATTGAAAGTGTGACTGAATCCCATTTCTTTGAGGAGTATGTAGTCCACACATCCACAAATTAAGTTATCATAGCTACACAAAATGGAATGAATAGAGGTATTATATATATATATATTAATAAAAAAATAAATTATTAATATCACATATATCATATGTTAACAATTTATCATTAATAATTCCCAACCATGAATGGTGGTAAAGGAAAAAATGAATAATCATTGTTTTGTGTGGTAGTAGCTCACCAAACACAAATAATAAGTTTCTTACCCATTATATGGAATTTTGTTTTAGTGAAGGTATGAAACATAAAGTAAATACATATCAGTATATTTAGGATACTAAGAGTATTATTTGAACATTTAATATTAATATTTTAGTTCATGGGGAATCAAAATAAAACAAAAGAGCTTGAGGAATAGTGTTACCTCTTTTTGAGGTTAATCTTTTTGGTTTTCCCCTAAATGATTCTATAGATAGATATCATCCTAATGTGATGATAATAGGTTTGGGGGATATAATTTTATGATATATTTGGGTAGATCTTTTTTGATCCATGGTGTCTCGATATTTTTGAGGTTGTGGGCGGGGTGAATGCATTTTATAGTGGAGGAGGAGTGGTATTCTTTTGAATTTTGGGAATCCGAATACCTACCACATTTATACTATGAAAAATGGATCACATAATAGTGAAAAGTATATTTGAGAGATCATATAGTCATTATATGTCCATATAATGGATTTTTTACATGTTTATATGTCATTTTGGGTCTTATATTAAATCATTAGTCCCTTATAAACCAAATTTTTCTCTAAATCATTGTAATTAATTTTAAACAAATTTCCTAATATTTTTTTCAAAAACATATTTTACCCTATTATACATTATAAATTATTCTGATTAACCTATGGAATACATTTTTCAAAATTCTGATCATATAAGTGGAAGAAATTATTTTAAAATTTATCTCATAGATATGACGACAATGTGGGTTTTTAAAGTAAACATATTCAAAAGTTTTCTATGTTTTTATTTATAATTCTAATGATAAATTGATTCCAATGACATAAATTGGTTTAATTGATATAGTATTGATATAGTTATACTTTAATAACAAATATAAACATAATTATCCTTGTTAATAAATAATATCAATAATATGTTTTTAATTAATATTTATAATTTTTTTCATATTTATAAAAAATGAATCTTTAAAAAAAATAAGAAAATTGAACCCTAATTTATTTTTTATAATTTTATTTTCAAAGTGAATATTTTTGAAATAGAAAATTAATTTTTTTTTGAAAATATAGAATTAAAATAAGTTCTGTATTAAAAGGTGGTCAAATTACTTTTAAAAAATATAGGTTTATATGTGTAATATTTTCCTTCTTCCTATGATAATAAATTTTTTGGTGAATGTAAGTAATATTTTAATTAATTTATAAAATAAATATTTCATTAATATCATTAACCAATATTTTTTATGTTAATTTATTAGGATAACACTCTTGTGTCACTATAAATGTGGTTTTTATAAAAATAACCCCTTCTATTCAATAGGTCCCTATATTGATTTCTAATTAATTTTAATCTAATGCATTCAACCTGTTATTTTTATAATCTAGTTAATCATATTGATAACTTCCAACATAAAAATAACATATTTTTTATTATATTAAATAATAATAATTTTAATAATATATTATTTTTCTGTAAAGCTCAGTCACCCGTGTTACGCAAGCCATCGAGGAATGTTAGACTTTCTTGTAACATATGCTAACCTTGGTGTTCTATATAGATAATTAAAAAAATTATATTATATGTACTGCATTATTACCATGGTTTTAGTATAACACAATCCAAACATAGTGATTTTTTTATAAAAAATATCTTATATTCCATGTTATGTGAAATTGAAAATATCAGAAATTTATTTAATTGAAAAAATAATTCACAAATAATCAGTGTGTCACACAATGCCTATCATAATCAATTGATATGAGTTATTTTGATAATTAATCTCTAATTTTTTACTATTATATTGCTTCCATTATTGGCTGTTACTGTAATTATTTAATGTCACACTCTTCCATAGAGGGAATTTTCTTCCCGTAGACACCCCATATACCCTCGCTGCTAGTCAGAAACCTCTTGAATTCGGGGAGATGCGTATGAGGACATGTGGACAATTTTTTAGGGGAATTGTTGATTAGAATATGGTTTCTGGATATTACAGGACATTATCAGGGATGACCATATTTATCATACAATTTTCTTTACTGAAATAAGAAAGAATTCATAGTGGTTTTTTGGGTGGAAAATAAACATATTGAATGGGTTGTAGATAATATGTAATATTATTATGATTTAAGTGGGTGAGATTTCTTTATTATGATTATTCATTGTGTTCTTGTTGTCCTAGTATCTTATTTTCTTTCATTAATTTCCCCACTAAATGAAGTGTATTGTTTTTTTGGTTTATACTTCTCTTTTATGGGGACATAGGATAAGTTATAGAGTTTAATGAATTATGGAATGATAATGAACAATAATTTATTCATCTCATGGTGTTTATGGATAATTTATTCATCTCATGGTGATAATCCTGAGAAGTAGTGAGGTCAATTAGTTTATTTATTGTGGGAATGGGAATCATTTGATGATCTTGTTAAAGTAAACATTAATGGTTTATATAGAGAATTAATATAATGTAAAATTATTTATTTAATGATATAATTTAAGGAATTAATTCTATAATTTTTTCAATGCTTATAAGATTTGAAATCATTAGTTTTGGAAGCTATGTGTTTGAGTGTTGTTAACCACATTTGATCCAAAGAATTGGATTATTCCCATAGTATGGTTGTGAGCTATATATATATTGTTGTTTATGTGATTTCATAAGGTTACCTACCCATGTCGGTAGGGAGATTGAAAACCACTAGACTATGGGATGGTGTTTCCCCATCATCCATGTTTTTAAGGAATATATGGTTGAATACTCCCACTATTCCTTACCTCCTATCCTTATAGTATTATGTTCTAGAATACATGACGGTAAAAAGTTAAATATTTGGGATTGAGTTATGTCATGTGTAACATTTATTTCACATTCATGTATCTATATATATCGTATATTATATATTTTTATAGGTATGGAGTTTGTGGGATATTATGGGTTGAGGTATAATACTCATCATGTTTGATGTTTTGTCTCCTCGTAACTACCCAATTAATATTTTGAGAGGTTAAATGGGATGATGAGATGATTTGATTAATGTGGTTTATCATATGTTATGATGAGATTATGTGAGTGAAAAGATTCATGGTATGATACAATATCCCAGGTGTCATTATGCTGGAATAATTTTTTTGAGAGATGGCATATGACATGTGACCTTGGGGAAGAGGAGCACAATAGTGGGAAAGTGGTATCAAGGTTATGTATGTTGATATTATATTGCATACTATATGATTACATTTATATGTTACTTCGTGGGATATCCATATTAATTTTTATTATATCGTATTCATAATTATTTAATGAGTTTGATTCATATGTTTATTAATAAGGATTTATTATTTTTAAGTTATCTTGTAAAAAGTATTCCTATTGTATTATCCTATTAAGAACATATTTAATTCTCAATGTACTAATATATCAACTATTTTTCAGGTCTACAATAACTTATTGGATATTGTAATGGAATGTATTATCTTATATAGTTGTTCATGAGCTAATTGTGTTTCGAGGAAACTAAAAATTATTTTATATTTTTTACTTATAGTTTTGTTTATATTTACTACATTGTAGACATTACATGAATATATTATTATCTCTATTGAATTTTATATGAGCACTTTTTATTATTATTTTATATCTTATATCTTTATTCTAACATCATAGTGGACAACTAGTCCTATTTTGGTGTATAATATGTTAACAATGCTTGTTTCCAACTCATAGAATTTTGGATATAGGATTCATGTTCCATTATCTCATTTATATCACTACTTGACTTGATGTGGTACTTTTTTAGGTAGGGTTCATGGTTGATTATTTTTAAAGTTTCAGTTCAATAAGAAATATAGAGTTGGAGGGAGGACATGTTGAGGAATTAATGGTTTGTCCTCACAATTGTTTTTTTGGAACTAATATAGTGATATTAATAGGTATAATTTTTAGGAAATAGATATTGAAGCCACATCAAGGGATTAGATACATAGACCATAATGCTCAAGAAAACTAATAAGATATTAGATACCAGTTGTGGGTAGGTGCCTATGAATGGACCATTCATCATTATTATTTGTGAATATGTTTTATATTTTTAATTATTATGAATAATTTCAACCTTAAAAAATTAATTAATATTTAAAAATTCACTATTCTAGTTTCTGGAGATTCTGAGAATTTTTTATTTTGAAGGTATGGCTCTGGATCAATATCCTCATTGGTTTACATCTAAATCTATTCATAATTTTCTTCTAGAAAATATTAGTAGGTTTCATGTGGATGATGACTACACTGGTTGAAAGAAACATTAATATTTTCAGTGTTATAGTCTATATAAGTTAATGGGATCCATTTCAAACACATTGATATAAGACTTGTTGGGGGATATTGTGTTAGCCTTCAATTTGATATATGATAAGTAGGATAATTGGGTATCATTGGTAGTGTTGATGATGTGTGGGGTAGCCAGGTAGTGGTGGATGTTATTCCTTGGGGTTCATAAGGATTCAACTATCTATTAGGGGTAGTTCTAAGACTAGTATCGAGCCATGCTTCATATTTTTAAGATTATGTAAATTGGTACATTGGAGTTACATACCGATTTAAAGTGGATCTCTACCATGTGAGACTTTTAGATATGTTTCTTAAAACTACTACAATATGATTCATACCAATTTCCATATTTGGAGGATATATTGAGGCATTCTGAGGATTATTTATATAAAGAGAACTATCCCTGTGTTGCCATATTTATGAATCCCACAAATATTTTTGTACTGCTGATAGAAGATGTTTTGGATAATATTTTGACTAGGATTGGATTTTCCTAATAGGGGAGTCAAAAAGATTTTCTACATATCACTTTCGGGGTTTAGGGATCCTGGTAACATAGAAAGAAGTCTTTTTAGACATCTTGGGGAAGGTCTCATCCCTCACAATCCAATTTCATTGAGGCAGATGCAACTAGACCCCTACAACAAAATCTGAAACATGATAATCTTATATGGGATGTTGTTATTGGTGGTGGTATTTCCCAACCATTCCAAGATATCAAAATGTGTAAGGAGTTCCTATTTAAGATCCTCTATTGGAGATTTTTTTAGATACAAAATCAGTGTGCTCTTACCCATGATAAGTAGGAGAGAGATAGAGAAATTGGAGGGAAAAATTATTATTATCCTCATTCATAGAGAGTATAGAATGACTATAGAAGTGGTTCTAATCATGTTCAATGTGGTTTAGATTATATAATGGTAAATTTAATTCTTTAGAGATGCCAGCTCCATGTGATCTAAACATTAATTAGGGTACCCCTTTCTTGTTTTTTTCTTGTCTTGAGGATTTGTTTGATTCAATAGCTACTCAATTCATTATATAACCCATTTTTATCCCTACCATGGTACATTAGTTGTTATTTCCATGTGAGAAAGAAACTGTTTGAGGTACCATTTTATAGTTGTCCACTTATTTTCATGATTTTCTTGATTTAGGATCAACATAGTTCATTATATAACCCACTCTCAAATGTACATGGAATTAACTGGGCCCGTTATAATTTTAAATTACATTTATGAATTTTTGATATATTTTGATCAAGTCATGGAGAGGAATTACTATTTGGGAGATATCTTATGGTTATATATATAGCCATACGACATCATTCTTGATGTACAAATATGAACTTGGTTCATCATATCGTAAATTTTTATGAGGAATAATGTATTCAAATATACATATATAGAGTATTCATTGTTATTCAATGGTAGAGATACTTATATAGTTCATTTGGTTGTTCATTCATTGTCTTCTGTGAGGATTAAGATGATACTAAATTCCTAAATAGATCATCCAATGTTATTTCCCATGGTTTTGGAAGATTGACCTGATGACTTTCCTGAGGTGTTATTGGCATTACTCCCTCATTCGGAAAACTATTTTTGGATAGATATATATTTGGGTACTTATTCAATCTCAATTTATCAGTATTGGATAATGAATTTTGAGTTGTGGGGGAATAACGGACAGATCAATGATCCTATTTATGGTGGTTTTGATCATATATTTGTGTCACCATAGGGAGATCCTATTCTATTCATGAATAAGGTTGGTGAAAGAAATAATTTGTGTAAAAATTTCAATTACTTGAATTAGGTGATAGTGAAGAACTGTTGTCCTCTACAATAGATTGAGAATTTATGTGAAAATTTTAAAGGAGATAATGGATTATAGATTATTTATTTTTGATTGGGATGTCATACTATCTGGGTGATGTATAAGGATATTCCAATTAACCCCTTTATATTTTTATATATGCATTATTAGTTAATTTTCATGAATTTTGGTGTGATGAATGCCTTATAATTACTAATGGGGTTGATTAAAATAGTGTACATAGAGTTCCTAGAAATTTTATTGGGGGGGGGGGGTTATCAAAGAAATTATTGTTTCTTCTATGTTTAGGGAATATAAATAAAAAAATCTTCCTAACATTTTTTGTGTTCTTTATCATCTGTAGCTAATTGAGAACCTATCGTAGTTTAAATTCTAGGATAATGGGATTATTTTCATTATCAATATAATGTATTGGTATGGAGTAGTCATATATCATTTAAAGATAAATATGGTATCTTCATGATCATTACCAATGATAGTTATAGAGGAATGAGGTTTCATTAGTGTTGTAGGATCTTACAATTTATTTGTTCCTAACATCTATTTGATTAACACTACCATGAATTCCTTCCATCGAAATGATAAAGTATTATTGTTTAATGAATAATGTAAGGTAGGTTATATAAATCTTAATTAATAGATGGTTAATTCTCTAGTCATTATATTGTTAGAAGAGGAATCAAGTTTGATGATTTTTATGAAACTTTGCATCGTGAATTTGGCTATTTTTTTGTAATAATGATCAGTTTTTTTTCTTTGGAGTCTTAATATTTATTTCCACATGAACATAACTATTACACTCAAGATACTGATATATCAATGGTTTAATTGTACATGATGTTTTGACAACATTACTTACTCAGTGAATGTTTTTTTTTCAAAAACAATAATATATAATGGTATGTCTTCTCCCACTGTGACATGATTATATGGTACTGATATTAAATGAAATTCATACATGAATTTGAATTCGAAAATTTATTATCCCATAGGGATGGGTAATGTTATAACTGATGTTATATATAGAAATTCACATAGTACGAATGTATGAAAATTTATTGATTATTTGGAGGGATGGGAAATAAATATTAGTGATTATTGTAGATATGTGATAGGTTGGTGATGTAGGATTACTTTGATTATGATGGAATAGTCTTCTTTTTTCCCATAAGTGGAGGATTACAAGAAGAGGATTATAAGGTAGTGTTCTAGAGAGATATATCAATCTGTTGTGATCCCCGTGATATATGGTCTATTGAAGATTAAAAAATGGTGTTTTGTAGGGGAGGATTTTCATTCCATTAGTAATGTGTAAGGTTCTTATTCATTAGTTCCACATATCAACATTTGTTGTATATCCTAGAATTAAAATTTAATTCAATCACTAAGAGTAATTTTTATACCAAGTTATTTGGGCCATTAAATGTGATGGTTCTTATTAGAGTCATCAAAAATTAGAAATAACATCCCCCATAGATAATCTAGATACTCGATGTATTCCATGGGTCCACATTTTGGTGTTATATTCATGATTATAGTTACTTCATAAATTGGTGAATGATCAATGTTTATTAGTATTAGACATTCATATAATAACTTATGGTGATCCAAGACATCTGGGAGAAGCCATATTATGATTATTCTACTCCCATAGTTCAAAATGAGTTTATTTTTCATGAATAAATTGAAAACATTAGTTCATTATTGTTATAATTTTAATTCTTTAATACCCAAAAATTATTTTTCTTTATTATATTTTTTCTTAACTTAAATTTTGAATGAAATTTTGATAAAAATAAGAAAATTTTGTAAAAATATTAATTTTTGTTGTGATTTGATACCAGAAGGCATGGAGTCAGTGTCTACTACCATTACATTAGCATAATATATTAGTAAATCACTTATAAAGGGGATGAACTATTTAATAATATTGGAAAACATTATACCCACATTTTTTTATTAAAATTGAATAAAAAATAGAAACTTAATTTTTTTATTTTATTTATGAATAATAGATTCATTATTACATATTTATTATACTTTCATATCATTCATAATTGTTTTATAGGAATCTTGCGTAAAACAAATAAAATATAGGAGAACACAAAGTATTATTGAGGGTAAAAAATACCAGAAGAAAATATTAATTAATGAGAATAGTCCAGATGGAGAGTTAATAAGTGAAGAAACATAACATGTTATAAAAAAACTAATATAGAATTGTGTAAAAAATATATCAAGGTAAAAAACATAGGTCATATTCCATTTAAATAACTACATATGGAAAAATTAATCAAGAAAGGTAAGAAACTAAAACAAATTACATTTAATCAATAAATTGAGAATGAAATGAACCGAATGATATAACAGATAAAAATCTCATGGATAAATAATAAATGAATATAAATTAATGAAATGATAAATTATTCAATTCCAAGATTCCTGGGTACATGGATCCCTTACCATAAAAACCATTAACTATGCTACTTATCATCTCGGGTAAAAACCCTTCTAAAGATATATGTATAACTTTTCTGATGAGACTACCGAGGCTTTGGTGGACTATCTATAATAGTGTCACAGCTGTGTCATACTTATCTGAATCATTACTCATATATTAAATAATAAATTTAAAAATGCACCTAAAAAATATTTGAATGGGGTAGAAGATACATATTGATCAATATTTCCGTAGTTAATCAAGTAACTATCAATGTAAAATCAATGTTTAGAAATGATATAAAATATTAGAAATAGAAATATCCCTAATAAATGATATGGACAATTAGTGGAAAATCAATGTTCAATGGCCATAAGAAATGTCATGTTTTGGGGGGAATATAAAATGAATCAATAATGTTAATGTAAATAAAATGCTTTTCAAATGAATCAAAACTCATCCATTCAATGAATAAGGACGGTATCAATAAAAAATATCCCAAGATGAGTAAGGATAAAGGGATATTTTCATTTATGAATAGAAATACTATAAAATATATTCTAAAAATATTCTTTAGGAAAATACCATTTCTTATTATAGAAAACATTTTCAAAATAATTTTTATTTAAAATCACATAAAATAATTTTATTGAACCCTGTAAATATACAAATTATGTTTCCATTAGGTTTTGGTGGGTAAATTCACACATCCAAGACTAGTTATGAATAATATTCCTTTTTCATAATAAAATGTTTGAAAAATTATTAATCTGAAATATAAAATATTATTCCTTTGAAAATATTACTAAAATAAAAAATGGGTAAAAATTTATTTTATAAATAATTTTGGAATGGATAAAAACATTTTGGAAGAGTTTTTAGTGAAATAGGTTTTTATAAGAAAAAATGATCTCCCACAAAAGCATGAAATGTTTTTGGATTTTCTTTAAATATTTATAATAAATTTTAATGTACCAAAGAGTGGGAAAATGGAACTATAAATTATATAGGTTATGAATGACCATAGAAGAAAAAAATAAATTTTTTTACTGTATATTGATAAAAAAATTCCTTTTATTGAAATTCATGTGGAAACAATACCACACAAAATGAACATGTAATGTAACCCTCAAATTGATTATAAAATTAAAGTGATAATCAATAAAGGAGTAGACTGTGTGTATAAAATGTAAATCCACACAATTAATTCGAAATAAATCACTAGATATTCAAATTCCTTTTATACATAATCATATATTATTAACGATAGTAAAGGAGTAGTGTAACCGAATAAAAATGTGTCAGTTTATATATATTTTTCCTCTTAGTAATTCATACATAATATCCCCATAGATGAAATAAATCAAATTCAAAATAAAATTATCATAAAGAATTAATGGATCATGGTATTATATATCAAAGTGGGTATTAGATACACCACACAAATAATTGACTTTTGAATACGACATTTATATCATAAATTTAAAAGTGGGATGAAAATATATATAAATGTGTTTCCATATGGACTGAGTTACCTTTACCATTCTTAATAATGTTTTTAAACATTTAAGTAACTTATACATGAACCATATCCATATATTAACTAATTATATAATCTTTTTACCCATTTTTCATTAATCTTTCACTATTTCCACAATTTTGGGGATTCATTTATTAGTTTGTCGAGTATGTTTTAACTTGTTACATGTTTTTTCATATTAATTAGATCAGGGTTTCATCATATAAATAACTTTAATAATTATGTTCATTTAATCTATATTAATTATATATGTATATAGAATAATTTTTAATGTTCGGTGATAGGAAATGTAATGCATCGGTCATAGAGATGGTAGGTCGTACATTTGCATTAACACTACATTCAATTCTTTATCATATTGTAAAGTAATAAAAAGTATAAGATATATATGTAGGGGTAAATTATAATTAAAAAATCACATTTAAGTAATATATGTTACATAGGTTTATTGAAAATTTCCTTTATATGTTCCATATATAGTGTGAATTAGTCACATCGCTTAGAAGAGGCAGTATTCCACACTTCCCACAACGATGGTATCATATTTTCAAATAATCAAAATCAGAAGGGTATGTTTTTTATGAAAACATAAGAAGAATAAATTAATTATAAATATTATTTTTATATAAAAAACTATCTATAATAATTCCCAATCATGATAGGTGGTGACGGAAAAAAAATGTCATCATTTTGTGAGGCAATTGTTCTTCACACACATAAATGGAAAGTTTATTACCCATTAGATGGAAGTGTCTATAAGTAAAGGTTGACATCATATAATAAAATATATATATATAATGAAGATATTTTTTATTTTATATAATATAGTAATGATAATATTTTAGGGGGTTGGGAATGAAAATAAATCTAAAGATCTTGAGGAAGGATGTTACCACTTATTTGGGTACCTCATTTTGGTTTTCCCCAATGGAATTACGTGGTTTTATTTATTCCCAAGTTGAGGCTTATGTGATTAGGTGAGGTATTTTGTGGAGATATTTGGACTAATATTTTTTGAGCCTACGTGGCTTGAGTGTTGTGAGGATGTGGGAGGGGTGATTGGATTTGTATAATATAGGATGAGTGGCATTTTATTAAATTTTAGTAAATTTATTTCCACCAACATTTTTCCTAAGAAACATGTCTCCAATTATATAAAGGATTAAATAAAAATGTGGTTAGGATAAAAATATATACAAAAAATGGGATTTGGACTTTTTTATTGGTCATTTTGTCCCTTATGTTTAATGTTTAGTCCCTTGTAATGAAATTTTTTCATGTAATCATTGTAATTAATTTTAATTACATAGAATAATATTTTTAGATAAAAATTAATTTTACCTTATTAGAAATTATAAATTATAATATTTACAAATATGGAATTATTTTTTCAAATTCCAATCATAGAAGTGTTAGAAATTAGTTTATAAATCATCCAGTTGATGGGATGAAAATGAGAATTTTTAAAGTAAAACTGTTCAAAAGATTTCTATTTTTTATACCTTATTTTGAAGTGAAATATTGGGTTTCTTGTTATCATGAGAATATAAAATCTTTTAGATGATTTTAAAAATATTGGATTGAATATAATACCAATATATATTAAATTAATATCACAAAAAAAATAATTAATTAATTAATTTTAGACAAAATAACTTTGTGGGAATAAATGTTTTCTTATAAAAAAATTCCTTTAATATTAAATTCATTATTATTATTTTTATAATTTATTTATAACCAATGATTTCATTTTTAATTTTTGTAAACCAAGTAGTTTAATAAATTAGTTAATACAATTCATAATCGCTAATTTAAGGTCTAGGATGTATCATATTATACTAAGTAATAATATTTTAACAATATATTTTTGTTTAGTAAAACATATTCATGCATGTAATGAAAGTCATAAAAAAATAATTATTATTTCATGACACATAAGTTAACTCAAGGTTTCATTTATTTGAATCTATATAATATATTAAATTTATTTAAAATTGTAATCAACATGTAAATTTTAATGATATTATTTTTTGTTATGAACTTGGTATTTTGTATTATACACATTATTGAACAAAATTATCTAATTTTTTAATTTCGGGGCATTACATTTTCCCCACCTTAATTAAATTTTCTCGTCACAATTTAATATTTTAAATGGTATTCTATGATTTTATATTTTAAGATACTATTGTTTGAAAATCAACATTATAAAATATCCTCTTAATAAGAGAATATGATAAGTAAAAAGTTTACATGGAATAACACATAACAATGTGCCTATGTAGGAGAACATTACAGGAATGGAGATACATACATGGAGGAATAGAGTAAATATTTATAGAGGAAGATTTAGGTCATCAATCACAAAAAAAATTGACTGATTAATGGATAGCTGAGGGCCTCAGTGCCATAAATATATGATTATTTAAAATACCGTTGGTTCAATAAAATTTTAGTCAATAGAACAACATTTTTTGACCTATTCCTATTCACTCTGTAATTATTTTAGTGCCTAAGAATATGAAGAAATAAAATTTCTTTATATGTTTTAGTTTGAACCTAACAATTTAATCTTTTGGTTATGCTTCGATCAAATTCAAATTCTTCCCTTACTCTATAAAATGGATATCCAAAAATTATCCCCACCTTTTAAGACACATATGTTCATTTATAGGACAACAAAACGAATAATTATATTTGTCTATGAATATAATTAAAATTCAATATTGTTCAGCTATTAATTTATAATCCTAAATGTAACAGTACTGGTTCAACATTAATATTTATTCTTACAATTGTTTAACTATAAATAATTATATTTTAAATGGGACATTATATAGGTCAGTGGTTGGTCTGAAACCCTTATCATCCTTCGGAGATGGGTTAATAACTGATGGACTTCCTATAAATGATTTTTGTCACCCTAAATATAATTTTTCCTTTTATAAAAAACTATTAATATAATTTCAAAAATAAATTTTATCTAAATCCTTGAAATAAGGATAATGAAAAAATACCATTTTAATAACGGTTTTAACGCAACCCCAATACATAAATACACCATACATTAATTTCCACATATTTAATTTGTCTATATTTTATCCATTAAAATAGGTAATTTACTCAGGTAACTCCCATGTTCCACACACATAAGGATAAAAACTATAAAGGATTCCTTAGGATTAGTTTTATTGACTTCTATCATACTCTTCATATTTCCTCAAAAATTCATTTCATTATGTCATTCTTTCTCACAGACAAAGCATTTCCCCCATCTATTGAGACAATTTCTTTGGTGTCTCCTTCCATATTTCTTTCATGATGGAAATCAATCGTTCATTTTTTGGTGGTCTCCACCACAGGATTTCTTTGAGAACTCTCTCATTATCTTCTTTAGTTAGTTTGAGAGTTGGTTCATGTGTATTTTGTTAATCATATATCTGGAAACCTGATTAGGAATAAATATAATATAATTCACTCTTATCAACGCCTAATTTTGTTTATCATTATCACAATTATGTCCTTCGTGTTTAGTTTTAACGTGACTCATTTAGGTTCTAACCATTGACTAAAATCATAAATAATAGTGTTAGTAACAATTGTCACAGTGAGAAAAGAGTTTGATCATGTATAGAATTTAAAAATCTTGAAACCACATCTTCAGTCTAAAAAACCATATGCTTAACCTAGATTATTCAATGATAAAAACATTCATAGTGGGTTGTAATGAAAATTTGAATTATCTTGAGTGCATGCCCCTATAGTGTCAAAGTAGGTATGCAGTAATGCCTATTTTTGTGTACCAAGTTATGCAAAAGTCAAAATATGTGTACTTTGTAAATGTTGTTACCCTTGGGTATATCTCTGTTAATAACATAAACACTTTTACTATTTATAAAGGTATGTATTTCTAGGAGGACCATCATAAACTCTTCTGTATAAAAGTTTTGGGATGTAATTCTATACTTATCCTCAAGGTGTATATTAGGGATATATTATCTATTCAATGTTTTCCCAAATTTAATTCTCAAATATTCTAATAATCATGATCTGATCTCAATAGTAGTGACTGAGACCTAGAAATCTCGTAGTTGGTGTTTACTACCATTACATTAGCATAATATACATTTAAAGTGTGTCCAAAAGGACTGAATAGGTTAGAAGTATTGGAATGCTAGATATGTACATGAGTCTTGTATTACAAATAAATATAAAAATTACAACATAACTATTTTCTTAAATTCAAGGATAATAATAACATTATTCCACTTATCCTATACCCTCATATTATTCTTAGTAAACATTTTAAAATTTGATGAATATGAAATAATATAAGGGAATACACAAATTATCAGTCAGGGTAATGTATATTCAAAGCAATTACGAATCAATGAGAATAGTCAATATAGAAAAGTAATAATTTAATTCACATGAAATATAATTAATAATAAAATAAGGAAGTTTGCAAAACATATGGAATGTTAAATAGTTGATAACACATTCCATTTAAATAATTTGATACGGAAAAATAAATATGTCAAGGTAATAAACTAAAAACACATGTCATTTATCAATAAAAAGATAATACAATGCAGCCATATATATGTTAATGTAATATATCATGGATATATAAAAAATGAATATATATTAATGAAATTATTAATAATTGGATTCCATGTTTCCAAGGTACATGGAAACAATACTGTCATGTCCTTTCACTATATAGGTTAGAATATCAGGTAAATCCCAATCTATGGATAGCCAACTAACTCATCCCATGATACTACCAATAAATTAGTGGGATATCTATAACTGGGACCCACCCACATAGTACCAATCCAAATAAATCCTTATATATCAAATAATCGATTTAAAAATTCACCTTATCAAATATCTGTATACAGCAGAATATACAGATTTATCAACATTTCCACAGTAAATCAATTAAAAAACAAAGTAAACACCATATGTATAAATAATATATGATCTAGGATGTAAAAATATCTATGATAAATGATATATATAATTATGAAAAAAATTATTTAAAGATCAAAGGATATTGAATATTTTAAGGGACCAAAAATTTAATCTAAGAAGTGAATCTAAATATTATACTTAGCCATGTTAATAAAAAATAATCTACATAAAGAATAAATATGGAATCAATAAAAAATATCCCATGTAGAGTAAGGATAATGAGTTTTTTACATTAATTAATAGAAATTCTATAAAATATATTTTAAAAAAAATTGAAGAAAATATAATATTTATTTTGGAAAAAAATTTGATAATAGTTTCAATGAAAATCGCATAAATTTCATTTTTATTTGAGATTTTAAACATTAAATGGATACTTCAAAGAAATGATGTTGTGTCAATCTATATATTTCATATGAGCTAAAAAAAACATTTCATTTTCATGGTAAAATGATAAAAAATGACGTGATCTAAAAGATAAAAGTTGATTCCTTTGAAAATTTTCATAAATGTCAAAAAGGGAAAAAATTCATTAATAAATCATTTTTGAAATGGTAAATACATTTTTGAAAACTATATTAGAAATTGTGGTTTATAGATGAAAATATTTCTTAAAAAATAGATGTGAATTTGGGTTATCTTAAATACAATTTCTAAAATACTTTAGGTACCAAATTGTTAGAAAATGGAACTGTTACAATATAAATTTAATGGATAACCAGATTATAAAAGAATTAAAGGGGTCAATATAAAATTATCAAATTATTTCCTGGGATGTTAATTCATGTGTAAAAAATCCTTATCAAAATGATATTGTGAAGTAACCCAGGGAAATATTATAATAATGAGGTGAGAATAAATCAATAAGTAGAATATGTTTATCAACTATAAATACTCATAAAAATTGGAAATAAGTCAATATATATTCAATTTCATTTTAGACATAGTAATATAATATTAATAAGAACATGGTAGAATTATAACCTAATGAAAAAGAGTTGTTTTATATAATTTATTTTCTAATTGGAAATGATTAAATCAAATCTACTTCGATGAAATAATACATATTAAAAATAAAAATAAATAATAAATAATAAATGATTCATGATATTATATTCCAAAATTGGCTATAAATACATCAAAAAAATTAGTTAGTGGTTAATATGATATTTATATGATTGATGTGGAAAGTGAGATGAAAATATATTTCCATGTGATTCCATTTGGGCTGAACATCCTTTTACATCTTGTATAAGGGTTTTAAAGATTTCAATAAATTATACCATAACCAAGATGATATATTAGTGTCTTAAAATATATTATTACACTTATTTATTGATAATTAATATTTTTAACTATTTCAAATGTTAATTTCCAAGTTTTCGAGTATGTTTTAACATTTTACTTATTATTATTATTAATTAGATCTTTGTTTCATAATATAAAAAATTTTAAAAATTATTTAAATATAATATATATTTATATATTAGTATTTATAATTATATATAATTATTGGAGATAGGAAATGTAACGAACTATTCATGGAGATGGTAACTCATACAAATGCTTGAACTCTACTTTCATTTCCATGTCATATTTCAAAATAATGAATAGTATATGATCAATATGTATATTTATATTTTAATACTAAATTCATATTAATATCATATATGTAACATATTTTTCTTTAAACCATACATTTTAGATTCTGTGTATATTGTAAATGAGTTTCATCGATTTGAGTATGTGGTTGTCCAAACTTTGACAAATAATGTTATCATATTTAAACAAAGTGGAATGAAATAGGGTATGTGTTGTATAAAAATTGAATAGGAATAATGAAATTATAATTATCATATATATAATATATAAAATTTACTTTCATCATACTCCCAAACCAATGAAGGTGGAAAAGGAAAAACAAATGACAACGTTCTGTGAGGTGGTAGTTCACCTTATAGATAGACAATATGTTTGTTATCCATTAGATGGATGTGTTTTTATGTTCAGCTTAAACCCATGAAATAAAAATATATATGTATATGTAGGAAACATTTTTTATTATATAATAATGGTATAAAAATATTTCAGGGGGTGGAGAAAGAAAATAAAACTAACGAGCTTGGTGAAGGATGTTACCTCTTATTCGGGTAACTAATTTTTGGTTTTCACAAAATGGATTCCTTGGTATTCATTATAAAAAATTTGATGCCTCTAGTATGTGGTTAGATATTTTTAAGAGGTGTTTTGGATTATATTGGATTATCTTTGTTTTCTATATGGGTGTGAGTAAGTTGTAGAGTTGAGTTCTTTCTTATAGTTGAGTAGGAGTGACATTCTTGTAACATTTTAGAAAAGAAAATTCCACCACTATTTTTCCTATGAAAAAAAATCCAATAAAATAAAAAACATAGATATAATGGAGTATTGGGTATAAATATGCAAAATATTGTATTTTGGAAAATTCTCTAGGTAATTTATGTACTTATGATTAATGTTTATCCCCTTAATAATATAATTTTCCCCCTCATTATTGTAATTAATTTTAATTATATTCCAAAATATTTCAGGTAAAAAAGGTAACCTTATTTGAAAATATATATTATTATGATGAAAAATATGGAATCTATTTTACATAATTTTATTCATTTATGTCTAAATAATTAGATTAAAATTTATCCCTTCGCTTCGAAGGCAGTGTAGTTTTTTTATGTTAAAATTTTCAAAAGATTGATATGTTTTTATAATTTGTATCAAATTGAAATTGATTCTAATGACCTAAATAAAATTAATTGATAAAAAATAATATAATTGAAAAATAAAACCAAGTAAAAAAATTATCCTTCTAAATATATGAGATGAAAAAATTGTTTTTGATTTAAAATTGTTTACATTTCACTATACATTAAAAATTGAAAAATCATATAAAACTATAAAAACTTACCTCTGAAAAAATTTAGATATTTATATTTGAAAAATTATGTTTTTTATATATAATATTTATAAATTCTCCCAATATAATATTGAAAATAGTTCATCCATTAAATGGTGGTAAAACAACCCTCAGACAAGCAATTATTTTTATGCATAACATTGGGTTTATTCTTATCTTATAATTATCTAATCTATTGGATGAATTTAAAAAATATTTAACTGATTATATAGTATATATATATTACATTAATGTCACTCACTAATTAAAATTAATTAAATTTATTAGGATAAAATTTATTTGTGGAAAAAAAAGGTTTTTATTAAAACATTCCCTATATATTTAATTGATTCTTATATTCCTTTCTTATTATTTCATAATAAATTATTTCATTTTATATTTTCTTGAACCATATTTTTTCATAATTTATTTAATAATATTTATAACTACTAATTTAATTATTTATTTATATTTTATTATATTATATAATAATATTTTAATAAAATATATTTATTCATTAAAACTTGGTCGTGAGTGTAACAAAATCCATTGAAGATACTCAATGTTACATGTGACACAAGCTAATATAGTCTTATTTGAATTTCAAGCCATATAAAATATTAAATTTATTTAAAATGTTAATTATATTTTCAATTCCTTAGATATTATATTTTCTTATACGCTTGTTGTTGCATGTCAAACCTGATATCGAATACAAAGTTCTTAATATAAAATTTTGGAGTGTTATAATTTTTACATTATTTAAACATATAAGTTATTTATGTGTATTTTTTTAGTTTTAAATCCCTTGAGATAGCCAAAAAATGGTTTATCCCATGATATACCTCAACCATGTTAGGAAAAAATTACTTAATAGGCCCAAGTGGCTCACCAACTACACCCATCCACAAGAGGGTTCACATGGGAGGCATATTGGGCACATTCCTAGTGATGGGAGTAACATATGAGAATCGTAGAATAGTTATGTGTGGTGAATAGGTTCACATGGTGGTAGGAGGATATGTTTTGTCACATGGTGGTATATTAGGGCACATGGGGTCCTCTAGTCACCATCCACCTTGTCGAGCTACTGAATCGACACACTAACATATTAAGTAGAGGGAATCAACTTTATATTTATATATGGTACATACATGTGATAAAATCACTATTCGCATTAAATAACAATGCCATTTCTCCCCAATCACATATCATCTGCATCTGAAATACCACCTTACCATCCTCACCCAAAATTTCAACCCGAGATGTCAATGGACTACCATAAGATCTATAAAATAATTCCATTAGATCCCTCTATGATGCTCAAATGTGAGGAAAGGTACCCCTCAAAGACCTATTACAACCACAGATCACCTCCATTGTTTACGATGAATACCATGAAGAATCAACTAAAAAATAATAATCCATGCATTGACAAAAAATAAGATTCGCACCCCCACTAACATTTAGAGACCCACTATTCCACAATAAACGATATGAGAAATATTGGTAAATAGAGCTCAAATAAAATTAATGAACTCTACAATTTTTCCTAACATTCATCAGCAAGACCTGTTTTCATGAGGATAAATATAAATGAATATACATCATATAAAAATTGATATAATGAGGGGGTACTCAAATATGTAGAGCCTAGGTAATGAGGGATAAAGTAATTTTTCTATAAAGAATCCATTTCATCCTCATCCATGCATGGCCATACATGTATATGTTTCACTGAGGAGAACCAAACTATATGTTAGAGTTTCTTATCATTTGAAAATCATATTATTTAATGAATTCCACAACGTATAAGTGACACCATGAGATTTTTTATAATAAGAACATTGGGATTCCATTCCAAAAACTGTGGGATATTAAATAATCCATAATTCAAGAAGATGACCAAGCCATGTGTCTTATAATTGGTAGAATGCTCTTTCACATTAAAGGTAGCTGAAATCAAAGAACAAGAATAATAGTGGGATAAGGTAATTGGAAATTTAAAATAAGGAGAATATTATTTATATATATAAATGAAGCACTGCTATGATGTGATTGAAGACCTAAAGGGACACAGATTTATAATTCAACAGTAGTTATAGGAGGTTTCATTGATAAATAAGGTGGAAGAAAAGATCATAATCTACTAACTAAATCTAAAATGGTAGATAAGTTATCATTATCAACTTTTTATTACATGAATAATCATATTTTTGAATTTTGATTCTGGTTGTGTACATTTGATTTCATTTGTTATTGTGAAAGTGATGTATATGTTTTCCTTTTTTAATAATACATTAATTTTAGCACTAATTATATATTTATTTTCCGATAATACAATTAATTCATCCATAATAGATTAGATATCAATCGTGTATATCTAATTACTTTTGGTAGAGTTGAATTGAATAAAAGTTTTGAGTAACCATTGATGTAATTTAATATCACGTAAAATAAAAAATCATGTCCCTTAAATTCATTCTTAATGTTATAAAATTTAGTGGATGAACCATAATGTAGTATTGGGAAGTGGGTGTAAGAAAAAAATACTAAAAATTCCCTCCCCTCCAATACAAATTCCATTTCATCCGATTAAATTATAGGGATACTCACAATGAGAAATGATTGATTTGAATATTTATTTAGGAGGTAAAAGGAAACATTAGATATACCGAGAAATAACTAGAATAATAATTAAAAGAAATATAATACTCAATTCAACTCACATCCCTTCATCCCATATTATTCATTTTGAGTTAGTCCAAATCAACTATCAAATTATGTTAGTTAAATTTTTAAAAATAGCCATAATAAATATTTATATATTATAGTCCTTTCCCCATGAAATAAACCTTGTATTACCAGTAATATATTCATTAGTAGTTATTATATTTATTTGAATTTAAATTTTTATTTTTATATTTCTTTAGATTAGAAACAATTCTCTTGAGAGACATCAAAAAATGGATCCCCTTTTGATATTAGTCATATTTAAAATTCAATAGTTAATGAATATTTTTTATAGTATCTTTTGTGTTTTTATATTTTGTGTTAGTTTCCTTTTAATTTTTATTACTTTTATGTGTTTGGTGTTTTTGGTTTGTACTCTCATGAAAATTAATAATGAAACCCTTCTTATAAAACACTATTTATCAATCAATCCACTTGGGAGAACCTCTTTATGATGAGATCGTTTATCACTTTCTAATTTTAATGATCAAAAACCATGATTCCTAACAGGAGTAATTATTTAAATTTAGTATGATATAATTTAATATGGTAAAAAAAATTATGATAATTTGACTACGTAATATGGTTAGTCACCACTATTCAGGATCTACTGCTAAGGCAATTTCCACCAAGCCTGTCACAACTATGTTTATCGCTGCTATAAGAATTACCACCATGCTATTTACCACCAAAGGCTCTACCACCAAGGTTCTACAATCAATAACATTCACTTTTGGACTCCTAGTCACTACTAGGATGAGGTATCTCTAACATGTAGTACTTCTAGTCAGAGATACCACAAGATATTGAGTCATCACCATCTTTATGCTACCGTTGTTTTCTGAAGACATTGAAGTGAATTTCTAAATTAATGTTTTTATTATTGGATAAATTGACCTAGTCTTAATTACATTGTCAAATAATGGTTTATTTTTGTGGATCTCCTACAACCACAGCGGATATATCCATGAGAAGGACCCATGATCTCACTATTTCTAGGAGTGTGATACAATGATAACTATATAACACATAAATAGAAAATAATGAGATTGAATATATGAACCTTTACAGGTTTTTTTATTCATATGATTTGAATATAAATGAATAAGAAACACATAATCTATTGTAGAGATTGATTGACACACTAACAAATTTCAACTAGAACATTTCTAAAAATTCCTATGATCACATATTTTCCTACTACCTTGATGATAGAAGATCGAACTCCACACCAAATATAATCCGAGTCCTTGAGGCATTCTTATTATACCAAAATGAGATTCACTATAATATTTATATTCTTATGATTAATTTTATATTTTTTTACAACAATTTTTTACATTTTTTAAGAACATACTGCCTCCATCCCTTAAATTGGAGAATACTTTTTATTCTTTATTTATATTTAAACTTGTTTACCCACTATTTTCTAAAAGACTACATTGTGTTTCCTATGTTGTTTTAGATCCCACGTATGACTATGGATGAGTCTTTTTAATCTTGTTAGTTTTTTACAATTATTTTCTTACAAAGTCTAGGTTGTGGTTTTGTTTTATTATAGTTATAATTTTCATGGTATAATGTCATTTCTAAGAGAAAAGGACTACATCCCATATTGAGATCTAACATCTTGTTTTTTTCATGGTATTATTCTATACTTTTTTATGTCCAAAACCTATATTGGTTATTAATCTATAACTAGAACTATTACTTTTCTAGTTAATCTTAACTAGTGTTTAGCAATGTTTTTTTCATAGTAAATTGCTTCCAAAATATAGGGTAATTCTTACACTGTTATAACTGAGACATAATCGCTCTATTAGATATATATAAATTGAATGATATTTTATCAATATAGTATTTTTATTAACTGGTATGATCATTATATTGTGAGGATTTTAATCTTAACATAAATTTTTATTGGGAACTCAATTCTCCCCTAGTGAGTTACTAACTCTGACCAAAATTTTGTATCAAGGTCCATTTGAATTATCATTTCAAATGTGATTTTAATTTTATTCTAATGATCTAAAATGTCTAACAATTCATAATTTTAGTTCATTATGGATAATAGAAATGAATGATCTTTTACCAACATACCTTTTAATATTAATTGTACAAATTATGGTTAATGAAAAATAAAATATAAAATTCATTTAGAATTTTGGGTATACAAATTTGAACATTAATAGGTGATCATTATGAAATACCACAAAATCCTATAATTACATTCAATGATGTTTGAAAAATATATATAAAAAATTATGAAGTGATGAATTCTTTGTTTTTTGTCTTGGAGGATGATGATTTTAATATAATATCTACTTGGAAATATGCACTTGAAAATTCTGATACCATATTTGTGTCTCATAAAGGAACATAAAATATCAATTAAATGATACAAAATACATGTAAAATTAAGTATTATACTTTTAAAATGATATTTTATTGACATATTTCTGATATATATCTCAACTCAGTGAAATAGGTAATACCATGAACACAATTAGAAGACAAGTTACAAGAAAAAAATCAAATGATGAGACCACTTTGATGCTTACCAGATATATGGAGAGGAGCATTTTTTTCAATTATATAATCAAGCCATGTAAGTAAACTTCCTATCATGTAATTAGTATGAAATATAGTGATCTATCAATAAGAGTTTAATAAAAACAGGGAGATTGATTAAGATGATCCACAAGAAAAATTTATATCCTTCAAAACTACTACATCAAAACAATGAGAAAACGAACAAGATTTATGTACCCGTGAAGATGATTATACTAATGATAGTGATAAAGAGATTTCCCACATGGACATAAAATTTATTAAATTCTCTTTGAAAAAAAATGTTCTCCGGGAATTCAAATTTCAGAGGAAACTATGTCAACAAGGGTATGTAGAAAAAGGGTTGGAGAAAGGATGATAATAAAAATGAAATCAACTACCATGAATGTAATAAGAAATGAACCATTAATGGTGAATGTCCAAAAATTAAACATGAAAAGTGATATGAATATAATGATAGAAGATTCATGAATTCCATGAAAGAAATATGGACTGCCTCTTATGACAGCTCGAGTAATTATGAAAATAATCAAGAAGATAAGTTTAAAAAATCAAAATTTTAATTTTTAGGAAGCTATGGCTTCAAAGATTTTATTCCATGTTTTATTTTTAGAAATTATATAGAATAATTTTGAGACCAAGTGAATAAGGGACATGTAATTAGGAGGATCAGTTTTTTAAGAACAATATTTTGAATAATATTAAACTTTTAATATCATGAAGGTGTTGTTTTCCTGGAAAAGTGGAATACCAATTAAAAGGTTTATCGAATTAGAAATATGAGTTATCTATGAGATTAGAATGGCTTCCTTACTCAAGGTAGAATCAGAACATAGTCTCTATGGGAAATCTATACAAAATGTCACCATGGAGCTAACCATATATAATATAATTAAATAAAATTATTTTATTTTTAAATCCTAATAACTGATGAATGGTGAAATGGATTGTAAATATGATACCAACGTTTCATTTTTAATATGATTTTTACCCAAGGAACTACTTTACTTGTGTCATTGTGGGTCATCTGTAAAAAAGTCCCAAAGGGCATAATTTTAAATAAAATATTTTTATTACGCAAAAAAAATCCATTTTATTAATCAATTGAATGGAAATTATGGGTTATCACCATAACTGTGAAATTTCACTAAGAAATGTACAATAACTGTCTCGAAAAAATGGTTACATATCATGGATTGATGATCGGTGCACAACAAATTTAATGGAACCTCACCAATAACAGTGATGCAATGATCCTCTATCGTTAGCAACTAATCCAAATTGTTTTAGGGTATTTGTATCTTTTTGATTATCCACATTCATGATTTTGAGTATGAAAAAGGCTTAATCAACAAATATATTGATTCGTGGATTGATCATTGCTGGAAGGATCATAATTGTGGATATTATTTTGAAGGATTTATTTATTCATATTCATTATTGGTTCTAATGTGAAAGAATTAAGGCCTACATGAACAAAGGTTGTGGTTCATTCAATAGTATTTAAATTGTGCTTTTCATTCCCTCAGTTCTTCAAGTAATTTTTCATTGGACTCCCATGTCCACAGTTCAACTTTATGGGTGGCTCCGAATGCGATCTGACCCTCGGATTGGAGGAAAACTGAAAACAGAGGGAATGAATATATAGATCAGGACCCGAGGTGTGTGTATTTGTGACCGTTTCTAATTATTCTCATTTGAGGTTGATTAGTAGTGCGTTTTTGGGATGCAGGTCTTTCTAGGAGATTCCGAGGTGTCAACATCCCAAGATGGTGGTGATGGAAGCCCCAAGAGGCAGTGATCAGAGTTGGGGTGATCTAGGCATAGGCAACCAAAGGTGGGTACAATGGTTGTAGGATGTGTAGGAAGTAGATTTAGGGACCTGGAGGTGGTGTGATGTGAGGTTGCAAGAATTGGTTGTGTTGCGGCTAGCGGTGGCATCGATTGCTATATGATATGCAGTCGACGACTGTGTGGATCGAGAGGGGCATGGCCCAGTGGGGTGGGTCGGACCCAGGTCTGACACTGGGTGACTGGAGTGGGGTCGGACAGTGGTCCACTTCCTTGGTTGACTATGGGCCACATAATCTCCAACTTGCAGGGCTGTACAACAGATTGGGAAGGTCAACCCCCACAATCGACCTTGGTGGTCGACCACCACAGTCATTCCACCATCCTATCGACCTTATATTGAAATATCAAACTGTTATAACATTCATCCATTACATCCATTTGATGAGCCGTCTCTAGAATTGGGGCCTAGACATCAAGATGGTACTTATGATATTAGGTGTTAATTTTATTAGCTTGGAACTATATTTTTTAAGAGAGTTCCTTAAGTCCATTATTTGAGGGTTGAGTACGACAATACATACCGAATCTAGTATCTCACTCTAGAAAAAAAAAATTATGTTACATATCACCTATTGAGAAATCATTATAAAAAATCAAATATAACTTTGTAAATTTTTGGAACTAAACATCAAAATGTTGTTATAATTTCAAAGCCTTTAAAATTTGAAATATTAAATTACATCAAACAGGAATAGGGAATGATATGTTTTGGGTTAATGAGTATAAAATGATGATTCTACATTGATATGTCACCATTTATGAGTCTCCGTTGATAAATCATCAATGATTAGTCACGATTTATGAGTCACTATGGATGAGTCACCATTTATGATTCACCATTAACGATTCATAATGTATGGGTCACTATTGATTGAGTTGCCATTTATTTTTTTCCATTGTTTATTTATTTTCATTGTTATTATTTTCCTAATTGAATTTTTATTTTTTTATATTTAAATTATTTTATTTTATTTCAAATCACAAAATGATAAAACATTACTAGGTCTTATCGAATCCCTTAACCATCAATCCTTTAAACTCATGAAACCTTCACATCCTATCAGACTAATAATATTTCCATCTACTATAATTCAACATAAACCTTCATCCTGTCAGAATGGACCATTTGAATCAATTAGTATAGTCAAATATAGATGTGGTGAGACAATTAAATAAACTCAACGGATCTATGAGCAGTTTCGTTGTTCTCTCACAAAACCCACATTTGGAAGAATGAGTTGTTGAATTAGAAAAATAAGTAGATGTGAAATGTATTCCATCAAGAAATATGCCTATTTTTAATTTTATATCATATTCGAAGTTGATGAAATGGTTATAGAAAATCACCATGTATTTTATCCATGATTTTTATATTATTTCATTCAAAATGATGAGTTATTTTTTGGAGGTAAATAAAATTTAATAAGAAGTCAAATCTATATAGAATAATTTTCCTTATCTTTAAGAGAATCATAAAAGTTCCTAATAGTACTTCATAAAGGGCTAAATGTGTATTTTTAAAGGAAACCTAAATAAATTATTTGTCTTGGTATTGATCCTGATGACATAATTAAATATTATATATGTGATGATGAAAATGATAGTGTTAATAAATTTGTGGAATGAGAAGAAGATAAATTATCAGTTAAAGTGGGGAGAGATCCTCAAATACCAAACTCTTCGAAGCAAGTTTCCTATGGGAATATCATTCCAACTCATTCTCTACAAACCATTAAATAACATTCAAATGAAAATTTTGATGAGGATATAGATATATCAATTGTGTAATAATTTATTACATAATCTCCAAAATCATCAAGAGCCCAGATTAAATATTCTGATAATCGTAATGGTAGTGATGTTCACACTTCTAATAATGTAAATAGTGATTTGGATCATGAAAAATCCAGTGGAAATAAAATTAAGGATGAAGATGATAATTATGGTGCTTATGATGAGGATCATGATGGTTGAAATAATGATGATTGTGGTGAAGGACATATGGGTTTTCAAACTAATCACGATTATAACAATGTAAGTGATATTTATGATCATGATGATCATGATCAGGAAATGGTTCAATCACATCATTCATCCCCAATGGTATCATGTTTTATTAGAGTTAATTATAGATATAAAAATTATGAGATGGATATTATACCACATGTTTCTAAAAACGATAATGAAGATACTTTTTGGGGGAAGTCTCCAAAACCAGGTAATCACTCAAAGTTTGTGGATCACACCAAACTAGAAGATCTCACATTGAATGCTCATACAGATCCATACCCTTTTTTTAGGAAGAAAATATTAATTATATTTTTCTAATATATATCACTTTTTTCTATTTTATGTATTTTAACCTCTTCATAATATTTTTTTGATAATGTGAAATTTATTTTTTGATCATTCATTTCCTTAATATCATAAGTTATTTATATCAATCTTATATCTTCTGAAATGATAAGCATAGTGTTTTAACAAATTATCTATCTTTTGTTATTTAGATCCTATGATATAAAATTCCATGGTTTTTTATAATAAAAATGGGGATAATGTTATCACCTCTTTATGAGGATATATTTTAGAACTTCTTTATTTTTATGATCACAAATTACAATTATTTTATGTAGTAATGAGTTTTCTATTGTATAATTGAATTTTATAAGGTAAGATAGTTTTATGATAATTCGGGTAAGTACTAAGTTGATTCATTGATAACTAAGATTTATTGATAAGGAGAATTAATGGTATCAGAGTCTCCACTAGTGGAGTCACTTTTAGGCTTGTCCCTCCTAGTGGAGTTAACTCTAGACTTGTTATCATTAAAGGACCAACTGATAAAGAGCTTCCATCAAGACCTATCACTGTTACTCTGAGTACCCATTGGACTATGAGTCATCGACAACCTAAGGTACCTCTAGTATGAGAGACCACAATATGTTAAGTTTCCATTGGCCTCATGACACCTCTTCTACAATATGACTTTAACATGAATTGTTCAAGGATTATTACTATTCATGGATAAATTTACCATTTTATAGTGACATAATCAAATCATGTATGAGGTTTTGGGGAATCTATCAAATGTTATTGGTATATATATGTGAAGGACCTACTCTATCCTATGTATATGTGTGTGGTATGGAAATAACTATTTAAAAAGTCTACTGACTATCCTATAACTGAATCTGTGAACCTATGGGTGCATATATTTTATCTTCTGTGAATATTAATGACACAAAAACCTAGAATCCAATATTGATATTGATTTAGACACTAAAAATGATCAACTAGAACATTACCTAAAATTATTAAAATCTACCAATTTCCTGAAACCTTCAAGAAGAATGATCAAACTCCCCACCAATTCTAATCTGAATAATTCAATCATTCTAAGATTACCAGACTGGGTATCATTGTTCTACTCATATTCCTCTGATTTTTCTTTCTGTTTTTGGAGCAACGTGTTGTTGATTTTCATTTCAAATTGATAATGTTTCCTACACCTAAACTAGAGAATACTTGTTATTATATCATTCTATTTAAATATGTTACCCATTTTTTGTGGAATATTTCCTTTTGTGTCTTTCATTGTTTTAATTCCCATGTATAACTGTGGAAGAGGCTCTTTATCCTTGACAGATTGTTGTGGGTTTTTGTCTACCTAATCTAGATTTTTTATTTTCTTGATTATTATTATAATATTCATAAAAGTAGTTGATTTGTAGATGGAGTGGATTAAGCATCATCAAGATAATTAATCTATTTTTTATTCCATAGTGTTATTCTATATTATTTTATTTTCAAAACATAGGTAGTAGTTAAAATATAAACTAATCAATATCATTTATAATTTTTATTATCTAGTGTTTCTTTCTGTTTTTTCTGTGAAATTGTTTTTTCAGAAGCCAATATTATTCTAAAATTATTTTAACTGAGGCATAATCACTCTGTGACATAAATTTTAAAGGAAAGATATTATAATGTTTTTTTATTGACTAGCCAATTTATTTTATTAAGAGAATTTTAAATTTAATATAATTTTATTATTTTGAACACAATTTACCCCTTATTTAATACATTAATCTGAAAAAAAAATCTCTGATAAATTGATGATCCAATGCTGAAAATTTATGAATAAGGATGTTTGAATTACAGGAAACCAATATGACTGCAACTACACCAAAATATGGACAATCCATCTGATGAATGAAAGTTTATTTCATGTATGCATTTTTTCTCATTAAATATATTTCGAATGATGTTGATGTAATAGAATATGGGACCATGTATTAGGAACATATAGATGATCCATTGAAAGAAACAATCGAATATTAGGCCAAATATAAGGTAAGCTACAATATTGATGTGTATTCAAACATTACAATGGAGAAAACATAATTTAGTGAGGAAGAGGAGTAATAAGTGGATCCCTAAAATGTAAAAAAAACAAAAGGGTGTAGTAATATCATAGGGATATTAAAATTTTTAATTTCTTTCTAGATCTCAGGAAAGAGATTCTTTATAGAAAAGAATAGTAAATTTCATCCTGTGAAATTCTATAGATATGTGACAAATTTGAGGAACATTATCAACCAAAAGAAGGAATATAATAACAGTGCCATGTATAGATATCCCAAGTTAATTTACTCTAAATGGTGGGGATGTCCATTGATTTGTACCTTTCTTAAAAAGAATAAGTTTCTGTTTCAATAAGAATGAACTGTTGAACGGCTACATTAGGATACCATGAAAGAAAAAAATTGTTCAATTCAATATATTTCACATTATTCCCTACTCCGATTACATAACAAAATAGGAAAGTTTGATTCTAATGACCATAATAAAATCTATTTATGAGAGGAAACCATATTTTTTTCAATTTTCATCATTAATATAGGATAAAAAATTTTATGTACTGAAACCCCTCCCATAATTTTAAAACATTAATTACATGGACCAAGTTATATCAATATTTATTCATCATTTTTAGTTCCATGAAACACCTAGGATGAAGGGAAAAAAAGTAGGATACAAGAGGATTTGTGACCCAATTTGAAAAGGTAAGTAAACTTTTATTTAGTACACATTTTTTTTCTTTTCTATTCTTCAAATTAATTTTTTTTAGTAACACTGAGAAAATCACATTCCCATATTCAGATTAATTTTTGATTTTGATTAAAAAAAATTTAACTGTTAGGAACCACATGATTCCATGTTTTAGTTTTCATATTAATTGGAATTCAATGAATAAAATTGGGGAATTGGATGATTAAAATGAGTCATATGGATTTGAATCAATATAATCAAGTTTTTCTTTATATTCACATGATTTTGAAATTTCCCTTCCATATTAAAAGATATGATTTTAAAAAAATCAGTTTTTAAATTTATTGTAGTGAATTATTCCAAGATTGTTTAACCTTAATTACATGCACTAAATTACATGAGGTTTCTAAGATAATGTTTTTAAATATTTGTTAGTATATTACTTGAGAGAACACAGGGAATTTTATCTATTGGAAATATATTTGGATATTGTGAACATGATGATTGAAAAAATTCACAAAAACAATTATTGAGGAACTTATTATTTTCTATCCATGTTTCACGAGACCTAACATTAATTAATACATCTTTTAACCATTAGAGACCATAAATGGACATTGATATGTATATCTAAATTTCATGTTGACTTATTCATTCCTACCCTAAATCCAATTTTTTTAAAGATGTTCAAAGATCATGTGTTGTGAAAGAGGGTTTTCATTAAAAAATGGATTTGCATCGTTGAGAATAATTTTCATTGGGAGTCACAATAATAATTGGGAAGAAGTTCCATTTAATACATAATTAATTTATTTGTTTACCTCTCTAAAAATACAATAAAAATGTGTCTGTATATAGAGGTTAAAAAATAAACCTCAATTGAAAATTTATTTTTATAATTATTTATTTATTGATATATGTGAGACTCTTCCTTGTTCAATTTTTTAAATTTTGTAAAAATATAAAAATTGATAAAATTTAAATAAGATAATATTTCATTATTTTCATTGATAATGGCCTTACATGATCTTGGGAAGTGTGGTGGATGATGTAACTTTTTGATAAGGATAATATCATTGGATTTACATTGATTATTATTCTTAATACCTTGATAATAACCCAATTTTTTATCCTTAGTATTAATACATCAATTTAATACTAATGATTAACCTTAAGAATATGTGATAATTATTTTGAATGTCATATTTTTAGTACAATTTGTCTCTAATACATGGATAGTATAGATCATTTTTCAATATAAATATTTTGGGTGCCTGTACATAAGAGAAATCCTTAATATTAATTTTACATTGAGTTATTTTAGTTGAAAAATGTTTACGTAATTCACAACATCTGAAGTTAATAATAAAGAATTGAAATATTTTAATGAAATAGGTGAGAGGTTAAATCATTTTCCTTTATAAAATTTTATATACATTATTTATAGAGAGGAATTGAAATCATATTATTTACATTAAATATAAAAATACATTCCCCTATTGATGTTTTTATTATCTCAAAAATTTTAAATTTTAAATATCATTTGAATGGTGATTTACTTTTTAATTTATAGAGGAGATACATGAGTGATGTAAAATCATAGTATATGTGTCGTGGATTTTGTGAGTTCACATTTTTTGCATAAATAGGGAATTATAATTCAATAATGTAATGTTATTTAGATGGTTAAAACCCATGATTATATTATTATATAAATTTATCTGGTAGTAGAAAATATGAAAGATATTTTATAAAAATAATTAAAATAGATAAAAAAAATTACATGATATTATCTATTTAGATATTTTTTTTCATGATCTATAGGAGGGTATTTAACATGATTGAAAAAAATTATATAGACTATGATATCCCACATCACATGGAAATGGATTCCACTTATTAGGCCCAAGGGTCCCTCTAGACAGTCCTAACATCTAAAAATTAATCATTGGTTGAATATCTGTATAATTAATAGCTTGGGTCAGTGGAAAAAAGCACCGAAGTCACATATGTCTGGGGAATGGGTAGAAAAAATGAAGGATATGAGTTTTGTGTTAACTATGTTGTACGTGGTAGTGTAGGGGTCCTACATCCCCCATTCAACTTGTCAGTCCACCAAATCCACGCACTGACATATTATGTAGAGATAATACTATTGATATTTAAATGTGGGGCACCCATACAACAAGTGAAATGTGAACTTATAGAAACTATATTGTTCCACACTTCTTGTGTGTTTTCCTCCTATAACATACCGACCTCAATGACAGTCTCACCATATCTACCCTTGACTTCTATAGGAAATTGTATGTGCCACCATATAAATATATGTGATCCCTATTTGAAGATATATCTTAACCCAAGGTCCATTTCTGATACCTAGTACCATAAAAATCCCCACAATTATTAGGCATGACTACCAGGAAGACTCAACTGAGGAATAATAATTCATGCAAGGCAACTGAGTGGGATGATCACCCACACTACCATTTTTATCCCCACAATGTTGCAACCAAGGCTATTAAATTTAGTGACCATTAATGAATTGATGAAGAAAATAACCATTATGTTGTTTTATAATAGGTAGTACCATTCTTGAATCCGAAAAAGTTAAATATAAATAATGCTATGGATTAGACACCACACTGTGAGGTAGAGGTAGTAAAATAATAAGATACTTGGTATTGAAGGATAAATAATAGTGATCATTCAAAATACTTTTGGGTTGTGGCCATACATGACTATACAATGGTGTGTCTAAAAGATATGAACCATGCTGTAGTTTATAGATTCATTATAATTTTCAAATCAGATTCATTATGAGATTCCTCATTATATAGGATACCTTGGGAGAATAATTAAAAACAATAATATTTGGAGGTATTTTCTAGTAAATATTTAGTTTAAAAATACCCAAATTAAATGGGATTACAATATAAAAAATTTAGTAATTTTTAGAAGACTCATGGATATTTGAGGATGAAAAATTCAATGAATAATAATACTCATAGGAGAAGTGAATTTGAAAATTCAAATATAGAGAACCCTGTATAAAAATATAAGAGCACAACTACTGTGCATAGTGGAAAGGCTTAAAGGGGACCTAAAGTATAAATATTCATTTACTAAAAGGGATTCTATTGTTAATGTAATGGGAAATATTATGATCTCTATATGTGATCTGATGTGATAGTGGAGGGGAGAAGAATATCATAAACCATTTTCTTTATAAATTATTATTTTTTGGACTTTCACAAAGTAATTTGTATTTTATAAGTCATTACACGAGTATGGTATATGTTTTAATTTCATAAAAACATATTTATTTTAGTACAGATTAATTAAAACTTTTCCTCGAATACATGTTATTCATTTATAATATACGGGAGATAAATCATGTATGATTAAATATTTGAGACATTAGTGAGTTTATTAACAGGGATGAGTACCAGATATTCTATATTAAAGTCACACTAATTGGAAAAATAAGGCCCCCAAAAATTTATAGTGAATGTAATGAAATTTTGGAGGATAAATATCAATGTGTTAATGAAATGTTGGTGAGAGAAATCAGACCTCATCTTCTCCTTTCAATAGGAGACAAATCCCAATTCCTCCCAACCATTTATAGGAAACCTCAAAATTAGAGAGGACTATTTCGGCTTTTTCAAGTGAATTTTGATATGAATAATTAGATATCCAAATATATCACATGATTAATAATGTAAATGTAAAACTATTATCAACTACAACTATCATCCCTTCATACCATTTTTTTTTGATTAAGTCCAAAAAATAATCTAGGTTGTTATGTCAAATTATGTATTTAACTGTTTAAATAATTGTTGACACTATTGAATGATTATAACATTTATCTCATGGTATTGACCTTGTCTCATCAATATTCTATTATTTAGTAATTATTATAGTTGGGTGAATATTAATTATTCTTTTTATCATTCTAGAGATAAATGATGACACTCTCCAGGGATGTCTATTAATTCCATGTGGTGTAATGATCTTATGGATGAGATCACATTTTAGGAAGTAATTTAAATATACATGTTCAATTTTATATGATATTTACAATGATTAATAAATTTGTATTGATGTATTTTAGTTGTTGATCTTTAATTGTATTATTATATTGTTCTATATTACTTGATGGATTAATTTATTCCTTGATATTTATTTAGAGGAATATCATCCAAGAGAATTTTTTAGAGATTCTTTTTAATATAGAGTAGTTTTTCACATTATTCCTCATTGATGGGTTGTTGTTCTGCAATGATAGAATGATTTATGATACATATCTCATGAAGTGGTTGTTCTATAAATTTCATTCCATTTATTTTGGTATAATTTTATATTCTTGATGAGAAAATTTTTTCATGGATTATTTATATAATTGTATGGAATTTTTGGATGTTTCCATTTTTTTCCTCAGGCTCGGTGCATCCAGAAGAGATTTGTGAAGTGTTATAGTGACTTTAAGAGTATTCTTGGACAATGTGGGGATCACCACATCCTAGTGTTGAGAGTGGTGAATGACATTTTGAAGAAGGGTCCATTGACAAGATATATTAGTCCGATCATTTTTCTATTGATTAACCCCAGTAAAAAACATGTCTTATTAAAACATTTTGAGGGTCGTGTTGGGTGTTGGATACTTTTATTTGATACTAGAATATGGGATAACATACTAAAAGTAAATGGTTCCATGTTTGGTTCCATGGGGAATCACTTATATAAAATGGGAAGCCTACTAATGAATTTTAGAGATATTTGGGATTCCATAATGAGGAAAAATAGATGTGTGTGTGGTTAATATACCCTAAGAAAAGAAGTTTTCGGATGTATAGCTGTTGAACGCCATTACCATCATTAGGTCACAGTGAAATATGGTCATTATATAAAATGGATGGAAAATTCACCTTCCACCTCAGACTCTGACTTATTCAAAGTGGGGGAAACTCATGTGATGTTGTGGTGGTTTTAAATGTGGGTTTTAAGCATTTACCCTATTAATGTTTATTCTCATACCTCATAAATAATTCATTTTATTTCCATATGTTCCATACAAACTATGAATTGTATGTTTGGTTTCATTTATTGAGTATCCATCAACACATTTATTTCTAGGTAAGTTTTCATTCTACCTCTTTGGGTGACCCTTAATCATATCATTATGGATTATATATCATACATTGTAAATAATTGAATGTTTTTGGTTCATAGTACCCCCTTTTCTCTATTTTTCAATCTACTATTTTAAAATATTTTTATGGGTAATTTATTGTGGAATCTCCCACACTATTGGTGGAAAAGTGTATGTTTATTCTATTGGTGAAATATGGGTGATAGTTTATAGTGAATATTGAATTACTTTTGGAGGTGATCGAGCCTCAATCAACGATTATTTTATAAAGAATATTGATTATATAAAACAATTTATGTGATTTATTGTTTCTCATAATATTGGTTGTAAAATCATTTACATACAATGATTTTTCATTTTTATTATTGAATTACCCTTAATGAAAATCATACTAAATTAAATAATCAACCCCGGTATTGGTTGTAGAAATAATGACCTAATATTTTAATACATATATATTAAAATATTTATTGGATAACATTCATAACATTATAGAAACACAAACCACAGAATCATAAATCTATATTGAATGTGAAAAAAATTTAATGATAAGAAACTAGTTCATTGGTGAACAGCCTCATCTCCCACTAAGTTATTCATAATTATAACCCTTCATAGATGAAACATAATTAACACTTTTCAACATTAACTGATTTAAGGAATCATAATAAAGGTATTGTTAAAATTTAAAGTATTGGAAATAAATTTGGATATATAAAACGGACAGGAGAATTTGGATATGTGAATATGATCATAAAATTTGAAAACCATACCATGCTAATCAAATATTATTATAATGGGATGTCGAATGAATATATGAAATTCAAAAAACATGAATCATGAGGGAATAAAATAACACAAGCCATGGGGGAAAATAAATGCCATAATACCAAGAATATTTTCATAGACATATTCATTGAAGATCGTTATCATAGTAGTTCACGGCTCATTACTGAGACTATCATTGTAGAATCGTTTCACACCCCAAATGATCATAGTATTCAAGGTTTACTCATACAATTATCATATAGTACAACTTCATATATTGAAATTTTTTAACACGCCAATAAATTCATGCCCATCTCAAGATATATCAATATTTACCCAATGTATTTGAGGGAGATAAAGGTCCCACATGTCACATAATGGAATAAATCACATTTATTCCACATGATCATACAAAATTCATCGTATATAACCCATGAAAAAAATGGTTTTCAAAAAAATCATCATAGAATAACCTATGGAAAATAAATATTACTCAAAATCACTTCATTATTTAATGAAAACAAAGCCTATGAAAGAATAAGTGGGTATTATAATAATTTTACCATGGTGTAACATATGGGTGACAAATTGGTTTTAAAAAAATCGTATCATCGTAAACATAATACATCCAGAGAAAGAATATATATGATATCAATGGATTACATATCCATTAAAGGTTATGTAAAATTAGTGGATTCTGTCATAGATAGAATTATATTATAAATGAAATATCACATAGAATGTATCTTAAGGAAAATAAAAATTTCATAAAAATAATATTTTTAATATTAAAATTTCAAAAAATAATTTGGAAATTAGTTTAATATACAATAACCTTGAAAAATTATTGTGGTTTCATCAATGAAATTAATTTCAAGGATATCATGAAATTCCATTCATTCTTTACATTGTAATAAAGGATTCATTTCAATTTTTTTTATAAATCCAAATGGGCCTAGTTTTTGAAGTTTACCTAGAGATTCCATTCAAAAAAATTGTAAAAAAATGTGCAAGAAAATAGAGTTATAAATAATATTTATAATGTAGAAATAATATTTTTTTAAATATTTTTTTGGAAGAAAAACTTATTTCAATCATATTGAGATAAAAATATTATTTTCATTAAAAAATATTTTGGAATACTGAGAACATAATAATAAGAAAAACAATGGGAAACAATTATTATTGGGGGTTAACCATATAATAGTAAAATTTATGACCTTATTAAGAAATATATCATATTTTCCATCATTTGAATCATAGTCATAAACAGTTATGAAAATTGATGAGATTGTAACATAATACCATTACCACATTGGTATCATTTGACCAATAAGAAATATTAAATATTAACATATGATGAAACTGTAAATATAATTAAAATAACTATTTTTATGATATAAAATCTTAAATCATCTATATATACACCTCAGAAATGAATATTGGTGTAAAACATAACATATGCATCAAAAAAGAAAAATTGTGACAAAAATATGTTACATTATGTCTTGAATTACTTCATACACAATCAAGACAGATGTATGATATATATTTTAATTTATAAAACTATTATATAACCAAATATATAAAATTTTCAGACCATATATGATTTGATTATGACATTGTATTACAAATTTATAAACAATTCCATGATAAAGTCAGATTTCTAGAAATAAGTGTTTCTTTGTGTTTGTTTTAATTTTATATTTTTTAACCTTACTTCAATAATGACCCCATATTCTAAAATAATTAACAAATAGATAAATATTAAATATATATAGATTATATTTATTTAGTTTAATCCATGAATGTTTGTGATATAAAATTAAATAAACTATTCCTCAAGAGGGTTGGTCTTATGTATACATGAATGTTGATTCCGTTTTATCTATGGTTTAAGAAAAAGAAAATAAAAATAATCTATTTAATTTATATAATAATATATAAATCATAAATATTACCTATATTCATTAAATATTTCCCTTATCACCATCCATGTAAAATGTAATTGAAAACAGACCATATGGCTTCGTGAGACGATAGTCTGTCGTACATATGAATAGAATTATCTAATTCTCTATTGAATAGTAAGTAAAAACCATGTATATATGATAATATATTTAAATAACTATAGTTATGTTATAAATATCAAATATATATATTATTCAATCATCATAACAAACAGTGAGAGGTGTTGATGAAAAATTTGTCACATCGATTCCTGATGTTGTAGTTTGTTGTACACATTAGTGACATTATCATTTCCCATTTTAGAGAAGTAAATATTGATAAAAATTACTATTATATTTAAAATACTACATTTATTATATCCACAAGTTTTAATCATAATAAAATGAGGTGTAGGAAGAAATAAAATTAAAACAATCATTAGAGAATGGTACCATTTCATCGGGTAACTACATTAAGATTCCAAAAAAACATACTATGAAGGTTTTATGAAAAAAAATAAAGAATATATTTTGATATTGTAGAATTAAATATGTTTTATGGGTAGATATTTTTTTAAAAATATTTTTTAAGTGTGATGATGAGAGGGGAGGGATGGACTTCTTTCAGTCATGTGAGTGATCACATGTAATTTATAAAAAGAAAATGGTGTGTACATGGTTTTCTTCTGAAAAAGGATTAAAAATAGATCATTATAGTTCCAAAAATATTTATGTTGTTAATATGTATATTAAATTTTTCTTGTAAAATGTTTGGTTCATTTTAAATCCTAAACATTTTATTTTAACACATAATAATCCTAATTTTAAAATAACCATGGAAAATATTTTTTGGGTTTTTGTTGTTCGTTATTTTCAAAAATTAATCTTACATAATTAGATAACATAAATTTTGATAATTTCAATTATAAATCCCATTTTTTCTATATTCCATTCATATAATTAGAAATTTTTAATTTAAAATTAAATATGCGATCGTGATGATAAGACTATTTCCTAAAGAGAACGTTTTCAAATGTTAAAAATGTTTTTAAATAAAAAATCAACATAATATTGTTTCCAATGAACTTAATGGGAATAATATATTTATAACTAGACTAATTTAAATATTTATCCATCTCTAAGTATTAATGTAGACTAAAAAACTTCTTACATGAAAAGGAAATTTTCAATAAAAATACATTTTCACTATTCATCACAAAATAAATAATTTCAAAAAAAACCAAAACAATCACCCCAGGTAACATTTATATGATTATATAAAAAATTAATTTTATTCTTTCAATTTTTTTGTTAATATCCCAAAAATTTATTTTCTATTTTTCAAAAAATTAATTATTTTTTTGTTAAAATAGTAATTTTGAAAAGTATAAATACATTAAGAAAAATTGAGTGATTCATTATAAATATTTTTTATGGCATAATAACATCATAAATAATTATTATATTGTTTTTATTACTATTTATTTCTCCATTTTTAATGTTTGAAATATTAGTCATTCTTAAAAAAATATATTAATCATTTGACCCGATTGTTTAAAAAATTGTATTTTGCATAAAACAAGATATCAAAAGAATTTAATTTATTTGAAAAAAAAATCATAAAAGAATTTTGAATTAAATTATACATACTTTAAAATGATTTTCAGTGAAAATATTGTCTCCTTGGTACCAAAAAATGTGGCTTTCTACCTCATTACATACTTATGTTCCCAGATTTCTCCCTCAAACTGGTTACTTCACAACAAATCATTGACCTAGTTAATTATATTATTTCATAAAAAATTCTATATATGATACAGAATATCCACCACATATTCCTAAAAATAAATATCATTCTCCAATGGTATGAACTAAGACTTCAGAAAATGTGAAGGGTAATGTGTGTACTTCTTTAGGATAGATACATTAAACACAATGTGGCCATAAGAGAGGTTTTTTTGAAGTAAAATATGATACGATATCAACCCAATAAGATTAAGAATTAAAAGATACTCATATAAATAGGGATTATTTTCCATTTCTCACAAAATATCATAACATTCTTCCATTGAAAAATTTCAAGAAACAATATTTCAATAACATCGAACTCCAATTCATGCAGATTCTTATTTGCATAACTCTTTTGTTGAACTTTTTCTGACCTTAAATTTTTTTTAAAATATCTATAAGTGTATAACATTTATATATATATTTCATGTAAAAATATCTTTATTTAACAAGCTTCATTACATCACATTCAATCTCTACAATTATTTCTATAGAGTGCTTCATAATGAGGCATCAGAATACCCATGGGAAGGTAATTGTTTAATTAAAACTCAACTATATAATGGTATTAATCCCAACAATTATAGAAATAAATTTAAGAATATATCCAAAAATCCTATAGGTTTATAATTTTTTTCTATGTATGATCATCTATATGTGGATGATTCATAGAAATTAAATTCAACTATATATCAGTAATGGGCTAATTATTTTCCATAATATTAAGGTAAACCCTATATGATGATTTCATACAATTGATTTTGGGTATCCGTGAAACCTTGAAACCTTTTTAATTCATACCTTTATAATTTTATCCATAAGTAAATATTTTTTATCTCATAATGATATATACTAACTTTTAGCATAGATTGGCTATAACCAGAATAAAATTTTCCCCTTTCGGTATTTGGGATGGTTTGATAAATAATCATTGATTTTTTCCAATTTCCATTCTTCTATGGGTTATGAAATTAGTATCCCATTAGAATTATGTCTCCCCACATTATATTATTTAAATACCATGCACCAAGATATAAAATCTTTCATATATCTCTTTATTCCATCTCAGCATAATGAAACATTCAAATTTCTATACATCATCATGTTTATAAGATTAATAAAGAATAAAGAACAATGAGCTGCCTATAATAACTCCTTCAAATATTATATTGATTGATCAAAAACACCTTTTGTCAACAATAACATTCCATGATGAGCATGGTTAAAGCCATGAATATTTCTTACCATCGTTTCTAACACTACATCTCCCTTTAAGACCTATTTAATTTTCACTTGGATAGATCGTTGAACATTAAAATTAAAAGATAATATGTATCCCCTTCTATAAAGATTTCCTGACAAATATTATAAAAATTACAATAATATTGGAACATTTTTTTATCCTCATCAGGGAAAATATTCAAGGATCCTTTTGAATAAAATCATCAACCACACTTTTAAATTTTACAGGGTGTTAATGTACTGAGAATTCATAGTCAATAATCAGCTATAACCTTTTTATCTTCTGTATATTCAACTATTTATGTGTTAAAATATTTTTTAAATATTTTTTATTAGTATATATATCACAATTTTCTATAAAAATATTATTCTGCCAAATATTTAAGGAAAAAATTTCCACATCTATCTTCAATCCATCAGTTGGGTGATTTTTCTCATGAACCTCCAATTTATTTGACGCATAATCTATATCCTTGATATTCCTTATAAGAACGGGAAAAAATCATTCATGGTTACATCACTATATATTACAATCCCTTTTCTAATATAATTTTATGTAAGAATAGGTTCACTAACTATCCTTATCATCAGTTCCTTGAAATTTTCCCCACACTCATCTATCGAGAAGAACTTGGATCCCTTATGAGTTAACATGGTGAGTGGATTATATATTTGTGATAAATTTTACAAAAATAATTAATAAAATCTATAAAAATCAAGATAACTTCGGATCTCCATCAACCTAGTTTGTTTGAGGCTATTTTAAATAGCCTCCATCTTGAGGGATCCAATTATATAACCACACTTGAGATTAAATGGCCCAAACTGAATTTTTTCCACCCACACTTCAGAGTTTGTAAAATTTTCATATATATTCTCTTCTTTTATGGTATTTAGTGTAGTACTCAAGTGATTTTAATGCTCTTCGTATATTGTTGAATATAAAATATTATTTTCTATAATGAATATCACACACTAATCTAGGTAATATCCAAAGTCTATACATATTAAATCCATGAAGATTACTGAGAAATTATTATGACATAATAGAATCAAAATAAATTCATAGATTACATAAATTGTATATATTGATATCTTTGGTATATACTCCTTTTCAAAATCAATTGATTCTATCTATAATGATGGATAATTGTTGAAATGTATTGATCTCCTATATATGATCATGAAATTTATCAATATTACATAAGGGATATTTGTTCTTGATTGTGGTACATTTCATATCTCGATAATAAATTAATAATATTATTAATCCACGTTTATTTTTAAAAAATATAATGGGTTCACCGCAAGGAGACAAACAAGGAATGTTTAATCCCTATTCACAATTCTCCAATATGATTTTATTTAAATCATACAAATCAATAATTGGTATTATATAGGTAGTATTTGAGGAACGTGTGGACCCTATATGAGTTCTATTGATAACTAAACATCAAATTTTTGTGCAAGGATATGAAAATATTATAGAAACACATCAACAAACTCCCACACACTAAAAATATAATCAATAGCCCGATTCTCCCTAACCATACAAGAGAAACTATCTTCTTGTGTAAGAATCGAAATCCAAAAAATGGTTATGATTTTTATCAGAATTTCAATTTATCATTGCACTAATAAATAATCATAGTTTGGTCTGGATTATCAAACATGAAATCCCTTCCAATAAAATAATGTGGGATTTGTATATAGAGATCCAATACATGAATAAGATAACCTGAAATTATACTATAGGAAGAATGAAAATATTTATATGAATTATAATCAAATAAATAGCTATATGTGAGGAATAATATATATGAAATTTGGTCATTGTACCATTATAGGATTAAATTACTAACTCAACATCAAATATTTTTGGTGGATTCATGATACCATTAAAAACCCTTTATATATAAAGTAATGGGAAGAATAAGATTCAAATAAAATACTATATCTAGAGTGGATAGTTTGTGTACCTTTGACCGCATTATTATCTCACATCTCATCATAAATAGTGATCACATGATATTTTCCCTTGTCCCTCGGCATAAGAGGTTTCTAGAATCTATCAGTATCATTAAAAATTGGATTCTATAGTTTTTTATAATAGCCCATATACACCTTTCATTTGAATCACAAGAGTGTGGGTGGAAATTTCTATGTATATATCTCTTTATATTCATCAATAACATACATTTTTTCAATAATTTTGGGAGTCGGATTGCAGACAAAATTCCTTCCCATAATTAAATTATAAGCATTACCCTAATAAAATGTCATCCATGTTTTATCCCAGAAATTGAACATAAATTAATACTCATCTTTTTCTCTCCAAGGTTTTAGTATTTTCCTTTTAATTTCATATTTATCATCGTCTCAATACCATGAGAATGATCCGCAACTCTATTTTATATTTCCTCTATGATGGAACATCAATCAATCCATTCATATATACTGATGTTTCTTATGGCTAAATCCCTTTGGAGGCTGTAACAGCCCATGATTTTATAAAAAAATATTCTTTTTAATTTTATTAATGTCTTGTGTTGTACGCTACACCAAAAGGAGCTTGCACAACACGCATCCTTGACTTGCCTTGCATTACACGCAATCGCGACCTTCCTCGATAGCGTGTGTAATACGCAATACCGAGTTTCACTAAACAACGATATGCTATTAAAATATTATTAAAACTATCCGGTATGAATAGTAATAACCACTTTTTAAATTTTAGAAATTTTATCTCTCAAAATGGACTTCATTTTTGGATTCGGAGTATCTAATTTAGCCTAAGGTGAAATTTTGGTACATTTCGGATAACTTTCATATTCTGATGAATAGTGAAAATTACTAAATTTTAATTAAAAACAACTTTTTTAGTCGAAATAATTAATAGTGATAAATTATTAATTTGAGTGGTTTTAAAGTATATTTAGAATATATTTTTACAATTTAATACAATGTTGGTCATTGGTTGTAATTTCACATTTAAACCAGACATAATCAAGTGTCAATCTTTTGGTATATATTGTTTCCTAAAAACACGCTATTTATTTTAACAGCGGGATTTAATTATAAAATTAATTAATTAATCTTCTATGTTATGAATTTGGTAAAATAGACTTCATTTTTGAATTCGGAATATGAAATATAGCTTAGGATGAAATTTTGGCATTAATCTGAAAAACATCAATTTTTGATGAATAGTGAAACTACTAAGTGGTAGGTTAAAAACTGAATTTTGCATAAAACTTAATTTTACCGCTTCTGTGAATGGAATTTCAAAAATCCGACAGACACGGTTGATATCAGTAAGTAAAATGTGGTTCAATGAGATAAATATAATTTTTTGGTGAATAGTAACTTTTTACTATTTTTACAGCGATTAATAGTAAATAGGGTAACTAAGGGTAAATATGATATTAATATTACCCTAACACATGTCCTAATTCTATTGGACAAGTTTAATTCGACCAAAAACAAACTTAGGAATAAAATATGACCATTTAGGCCCACTTGGATTAGATTAGGACATTTATTATTAATTTATTTAAAGAAGGGTTAAAATAGTTAAAATCAAAGTTTAATAAGTAAATCATTTTTATTATTGGGTTATACATAAGATAAATTCGACTATAAATATTCATTAGAAAGATAAAAAGATTTCCTACATAATGGTATTTTATTTATAATTTTTAGATATCAAATAAGTTAATTTATTTATGACACAAAGATGATGCAGTAATTATCTTATTTATGAAAAATTGACATAATTGATGTTATAAACACCAAAATAAATGTAATTTGAGAATTTTTATGAATTCCACTAATTTTATAGGTTACTATGATATATTAGTGTTGGTTTAATCAACTTGGTTCGAACATATAATTCTGTTATGACTTTCAAAAAAATCATATATCAAATAGTGTCAAAATTGACACAAAATAGTTTTTAAATAAAATATTATATTATTAATTGTTATTTTATTCCTAAAAATCTAAGGTTCGGCCAAATGACTTAGATAAGCATATATGTATTAATAATAAACAATTTGGGGTTCGTTTGGCTTGATATACTAAGTTTATTAACCTTATAGTATAAGAACACAAGAAGACACGGTAAAAGTAAAATTATTTAACTTAATGTTAAATCCAAATGATAAGGTTAAAATAGGAACCTAAACTTGTCTAAATTCTATTGGATGAGAGGATTTCGACCCCTCCCCACCTTAGCCTCGAAATAAATCAATTTGGAGCTAATTAAAACCGAACTTGACATTATAATAAAATAATATTTTGAGATATTCCTAAGGTGCCCCTCTCCTCCCTTATAAAAGGACACCTCCTCCCCCTCCTCCTCACACCAATTTGAGCACTCAATCTCGGCCAACCCCTGCCAAAATCTCTTCTCCACTTCCCTAGAAACATTCTAGAGGTTCTGGTCTTCCTCAAAGACTAATTTTAGTTCCCTAAGAGGAGGTCTCAAAGAGGCGCTTCAAAGAAGAGGTAATTACCGTTACCAATTCTTTCATCTTTATTTCTTCTTCCACTTCTTCTTCTTAGGTTGTTTCGTTATGAAGTAATAACATCAGTATCACTCATATACTGATATGTTATTATAAGTATTAAACAACCCTATTTAATCATCTATCCATCCTACGGAAAAAGAAATCACCGCGCGTGCGTACGTACGGAATACCGTGTCCACGCCGTGGTGTAATCTATTTTCCACCACCACCTTACATGGATGGGTATAATGGTGTAAAGAATAAATATAAATAGTTATTAAAACATCATATTTATTCTGATATATTGTATAATCCACTCCAATTAAATTCAATATTTATAGAAATGATATCATCGCTCGTGCGTACGGACTACCGTCTCCACGACGCGATGAGATTCATTCTCCATGTTAACCATTTAAGAATGATTATAATGTATATATAAGAAATAATAATGAAATATATGACATTATAAAGCTACTGGATTTATGTATATATATACATATGTATGTCATCTACTTACTTCCATTTCAAGACAATAAGGAAAGGAAAACAGCGTTCATGCGTACGTACGGACTACCGTCTCCATGAACGGTGTTTTTCATTTTATTCATCTACCTATTATATATATATATATATACTGAATATATATGATATATAAATCATATTTTATATTCTGTAAGTGAGTAAATCATGATATAAGTAATAATGATGTCAAGAACAACAAGTCAAATCACCTACGATAAATGAAACGATTTTTACCCAAAACGCTTCTTTAACATGGAATTTACAAAAGAACGGGTAATATAATGTCATAAGTGAACCATATATAATACCATAACCATTAATATGATTCTGCAATAAGTCAATAACATGATTTAAATCGTTATACAGGAGGTTCGGACACTTACAAAGCAAGTCGGACCTAAGGTAAGGGAAATATCACAATCTCATTTTTATCCGAGATTGTTTATTCGTAAGTATTTACTGGGGTGTATTTTATCATCCACATCCATGTTTACTCAATATTTAATATTATTTCCATCCACCTAAAATTGTTTAAATCCATTTTTACCCTTCGGTGAGTTTTTAGTAATATGTATGAAAGGAATCTTTGGTCGTTTTTCGTACGAGGTACTTTTTGACTTTTCCGACAAAAGTACGAAGAATTTTTTTTTTAACTTATACGGAAAGAATGGATTTTTAAAACAGTATTTCCAAGAAGCTTCCTTTACAAGTTTTCAAGTTTATTTTTAATCAACTTCTTTTATTTTAATGTTGTATGACATGTTATGAAAGGAAAAATGTTTTTGAAGAAGAAAGGATATTTTCCTCAAGAATGGAGTTCAAGTGTTATTTTCCATCTAAGATAATAAAGGGTTCTGTTTTTATCCCTATTATTAAATTTATTTGATCATGTTGTGATGAATTATGTTTATGAATTCCTTTATCTTATATGAATTGTTTTATGATGTCATGACGTTTCAAGAATCCCATTTTTATTACATGGGTTACGCTATGATGTATGGTTTATGATTATGTGGCACACATAAGAAAGGATTCATTATAAGATGGGTGGGACCTATATCTCCCTCCAATGCATTGGGTAACGATTTCATATCTCATGAGATAGACAGGGCTGGAACGGTAGGTTATACCGGTTCAGTGAAACAGGACTGAAACGAGGGTTACTCGATTCAGAAAGGGACTTTGTCCACTAAGATAGTCTTGGCAATGAGTCTTGACTAACAAGAAATGATTCTCTATGATTATGTGTGTATGCCACAAAGATTAATGTTTTATGTTATGATTATTGGGATTTCATTTTCACTTCTATGATTTATCCCATGTTATGATATTATGAGCTCTTTTGCAGGTTAAGATTTCCAAAAGCTATGTTCTTATGTATATGATGTGATTGATATTTCTTTTGTTTACACTTACTGAGCATTTGAGCTCACCCTTTTATGTTTTCTTTTCCCTAGGATATAAAGAAAGGTTTTTAGGTAAAAAAAGGAAGATCTTTATGGGAGATATTGAAGATCTTTCACCACGATTAGAAGATTACATTCCGAGTTTCCAAAGACACTAAACTATTACGATCCTTGTGTGTGTGTGTTTTTGTTATGTACTAAGTATTCCGCAAAAGTAATGTAATTTCCATGTACGATAAGCTTAGGGTCTCTACAGTTGGTATCAGAGGAAAGGTTTAGTCAACCTTTGGAAACTAGGATGCGAGAACTTTAGTGAGATCCCTAGAGATATTTCTAAGGTATGTCTAGAGATGTCTCTAAGGTTAAGTATGCGTATAGGTTATAGTACTAGAATTACGCTAACGATCATAGAATTAAACCTAAGATGTTAGATATTGAAGTTACTCCCCCTTTATTATGATTTTTTCCTCTCACACTATTCTTTTGGGTTTTAGAAAATGGCTGGAAACAAGATGATTCACGATAATGGAGGATATGATGGACAATGGAATGATATTCTTCATAATGAAATGGGATTTGGAAGTCCAAACATCATTATTATGCCGAATTAGCAATCTCATAATATGATCAATAAAGTAAAATTTGGTAAGTTTCCTGACTCGGCTAATAAGAGAAAGATGGAGTTTCATGATGATCATAGAGGAAAGAAAGTTCAATTTCCCCTATGTAAATCATGTGGGAAGAGGCATCAAGGAGAATGTTTCAAAGGAACTGGAAGATGCTTTGGGTGTGGAAAAGAAGGACACAAAGCAAGTAAATGCAAAGGAAAAGGTTCAGTTAGCAACATGGATGAGGATAATGGTATTGCTACGACATCAACAATGGTTAAATGTTTTAAATGTGGAATGTACGGGCATTATGCAAACCAATGCCCTAAGGTAAAGTCTCATGAAGATAATCAGTATGGTCGTATGGGAAGTATTTATGTGGATGATGATGAAGAGACTACAAATGATATGTGAGATGAGAGAATTGTTGAAGCTCGGTCAATGGTTTAAGAATGTAGTGGAATTATTACATGTTTATCATGTGTAATGTTGTATAAGTAATCTCATGGCACTATGGAATAAAGAGACATGTAAGGATTGTTACATTGTTGTCTGATTAATGTTACCAGTATCCATGAAAGGTTATTCAGATATTTTTGGAAAGTAGATGATATGCGCATAATGAAGGGATAAGGCGATAATGAGATGTTTGATTGTATGCATGAGCTCATGATTGATATAAGGACTAAGTGATATCATGGTTTGAGTATATAGAATTTTGAGGATTTTGGTATGTGGAAAGTGTTAACTTTTAACTGCAATCAAGTTTTCACTAAGGTTCAATGGGTATTCAAGAGAGTACAAGATTAAGGCCTTTGAATGTTTGGAATGTGTCCAACAAGATATATCTTATGATATATGGGGATCAACGATGGTATTAAATATCTGGTAATCATTTTCACTATGTTATGAGAATGGACTGCAGTATTATGGATAGGACTAAAGATTGGAATGGATTATGTTGGACATAAGTTAGTATTGTTTAAGGATAGAAGTTTTTTCGATATTATGGGATGTTATAGTATTATAGTTTTAGAAAAAGGACAACCTGCAGGATGGGCGACATCCCATCGCTTCGGACAAGGCTGTGGGAATCGAACCCACAACCGAAGTGCGACTGGCCTTTATCGCCTACCACTGGCCTACAGGAAGTCCCTGTTTAATAGAAACTAGTTTTATTATATTAAGCAGTATGATATATGAAGTATAAGTCCATTTTAGGAACTATATATGATTAATATCACTATAGATCGACTTATGTATATAATTTTTGCTAACCTTTTGTTTGAGACAGATGGAATGACCCATCATTCTATCACATGATCTGCTAACACTTCACGAATAACAAATTCAACTTCATTTATTTAAGAGATGAAGTGGAAATTGTTCTAGGCACGAACAATAGTGAGATTGTACCAAAATAAAGAAAGTATTTATTCCAATTCAAATTTTCAACTTTAGGGAAATGATCTTGAAAACCAAAAATGTTGTCCTAGTGATCTTATACCTGATGAATCGGATGGTACCTTAGATCGTCACAAATTTATGGATTTGTGATTATTGGATTTTCCATAGCCATGTTCTCTACCACTCTCCATCAGAACATGATGGTTAGATTTCTCTTCCATATCCATATTTTCACCTATGTGGAAACCCAATGATTAGTTTATTTGGGTAACCGTTACGTTTCATACTTTTGTTTTTAAAGATTGGTTCTGGTATTCCTTTTTACGATGTGGGTTTCTATTAAAGAAACTTTCAAATAGTAAACCATTTATAACCCCGATGAATTTCGAGGGCGAAATTCATTTTAAGGGGGGTAGAATGTAACAGCCCAAGATTTTATAAAAAATATTCTTTTTAATTTTATTAATGTCTTGTGTTGTACGCTACACCAAAAGGAGCTTGCACAACACGCATCCTTGACTTGCCTTGCATTACACGCAATCGCGACCTTCCTCGATAGCGTGTGTAATACGCAATACCGAGTTTCACTAAACAACGATATGCTATTAAAATATTATTAAAACTAGCCGGTATGAATAGTAATAACCACTTTTTAAATTTTAGAAATTTTAGCTCTCAAAATGGACTTCATTTTTGGATTCGGAGTATCGAATTTATCCTAAGGTGAAATTTTGGTACATTTCGAATAACTTTCATATTCTGATGAATAGTGAAAATTACTAAATTTTAATTAAAAACAACTTTTTTAATCGAAATAATTAATAGTGATAAATTATTAATTTGAGTGGTTTTAAAGTATATTTAGAATATATTTTTACAATTTAATACAATGTTGGTCATTGGTTGTTATTTCACATTTAAACCAGACATAATCAAGTGTCAATCTTTTGGTATATATTGTTTCCTAAAAACACGCTATTTATTTTAACAGCGGGATTTAATTATAAAATTAATTAATGAATCTTCTATGTTATGAATTTGGTAAAATAGACTTCATTTTTGAATTCGGAATATGAAATATATCTTAGGATGAAATTTTGGCATTAATCTGAAAAACATCAATTTTTGATGAATAGTGAAACTACTAAGTGGTAGGTTAAAAACTGAATTTTGCATAAAACCTAATTTTACTGCTTCTGTGAATGGAATTTCAAAAATCCGACAGACACGGTTGATATCAGTAAGTAAAATGTGGTTCAATGAGATAAAAATAATTTTTTGGTGAATAGTAACTTTTTACTATTTTTACCGCGATTAATAGTAAATAGGGTAACTAAGGGTAAATATGATATTAATATTACCCTAACACATGTCCTAATTCTATTGGACAAGTGTAATTCGACCAAAAACAAACTTAGGTATAAAATATGACCATTTAGGCCCACTTGGATTAGATTAGGACATTTATTATTAATTTATTTAAAGAAGGGTTAAAATAGTTAAAATCAAAGTTTAATAAGTAAATCATTTTTAATATGGGGTTATACATAAGATAAATTCGACTATAAATATTCATTAGAAATCTAAAAAGATTTCCTACATAATGGTATTTTATTTATAATTTTTAGACATCAAATAAGTTAATTTATTTATGACACAAAGATGATGCAGTAATTATCTTATTTATGAAAAATTGACATAATTGATTTTATAAACACCAAAATAAATGTAATTTGAGCATTTTTATGAATTCCACTAATTTTCTAGGTTACTATGATATATTAGTGTTGATTTAATAAACTTGTCTCGAACATATAATTCTGTTATGACTTTCACAAAAATCATATATCAAATAGTGTCAAAATTGACACAAAATAGTTTTTAAATCAAATATTATATTATTAATTGTTATTTTATTCCTAAAAATCTAAGGTTTGGCCAAAGGACTTAGCTAAGGATATATGTATTAATAATAAACAATTTGGGGTTCGTTTGGCTTGATATAGTAAGTTTATTAACCTTATAGTATAAGAACACAAGAAGACACGGTAAAAGTAAAATTATTTAACTTAATGTTAAATCTAAATGATAAGGTTACAATAGGAACCTAAACTTGTCTAAATTCTATTGGATGAGAGGATTTAGACCCATCCCCACCTTAGCCTCGAAATAAATCAATTTGGAGCTAATTAAAACCGATCTTGACATTATAATAAAATAATATTTTGAGATATTCCTAAGGTGCCCCTCTCCTCCCTTATAAAAGGACACCTCCTCCCCCTCCTCCTCACACCAATTTGAGCACTCAAGCTCGGCCAACCCCTGCCAAAATATCTTATCCACTTCCCTAGAAACATCCTAGAGGTTCTGGTCTTCCTCAAAGACCAATTTTAGTGCCCTAAGAGGAGGTCTCAAAGAGGCGTTTCAAAGAAGAGGTAATTACCGTTACCAATTCTTTCATCTTTATTTCTTCTTCCACTTCTTCTTCTTAGGTTGTTTCATTATGAAGTAATAACATCAGTATCACTCATATACTGATATGTTATTATAAGTATGAAACAACCCTATTTCACCATCTATCCATCCTACGGAAAAAGAAATCAACGCGCGTGCGTACGTACGGAATACCGTCTCCACGCCGTGGTGTAATCTATTTTCCACCACCACCTTACATGGATGGGTATAATGGTGTAAAGAATAACTATACATAGTTATTAAAACATCATATTGATTCTGATATATTGTATAATCCACTCCAATTCAATTCAATATTTATAGAAATGATATCATCGCTCGTGCGTACGTACGGACTACCGTCTCCACGACGCGATGAGATTCATTCTCCATGTTAACCATTTAAGAATGATTATAATGTATATATAAGAAATAATAATGAAATATATGACATTATAAAGCTACTGGATTTATGTATATATATACATATGTATCTTATCTACTTACTTCCATTTCAAGACAATAAGGAAAGGAAAACAGCGTTCATGCGTACGTACGGACTACCGTCTCCATGAACGGTGTTTTTCATTTTATTCATCTACCTATTATATATATATATATATATATATACTGAATATATATGATATATAAATCATATTTTATATTCTGGAAGTGAGTAAATCATGATATAAGTAATAATGATGTCAAGAACAACAAGTCAAAACACCTACGATAAATGAAACGATTTTTACCCAAAACGCTTCTTTAACATGGAATTTACAAAAGAACGGGTAATATAATGTCATAAGTGAACCATATATGATACCATAACAATTAATATGATTCTTTAATTAATCAATAACATGATTTAAATCGTTATACAGGAGGTTCAGACACTTACAAAGAAATTCGGACCTAAGGTAAGGGAAATATCACAATCTCATTTTTATCCGAGATTGTTTATTCGTAAGTATTTACTGGGGTGTATTTTATCATCCACATCCATGTTTACTCAATATGTAATATTATTTCCATCCACCTAAAATTGTTTAAATCCATTTTTACCCTTCGGTGAGTTTTTAGTAATATGTATGAAAGGAATCTTTGGTCGTTTTTCGTACGAGGTACTTTTTGACTTTTCCGACAAAAGTACGAAGAATGTTTTTTTTAACTTATACGGAAAGAATGGATTTTTAAAACAGTATTTCCAAGAAGCTTCCTTTACAAGTTTTCAAGTTTATTTTTAATCAACTTCTTTTATTTTAAAGTTGTATGACATGTTATGAAAGGAAAAATGTTTTTGAAGAAGAAAGGATATTTTCCTCAAGAATGGAGTTCAAGTGTTATTTTCCATCTAAGATAATAAAGGGTTCTGTTTTTATCCCTATTATTAAATTGATTTTATCATGTTGTGATGAATTATTTTTATGAATTCCTTTATCTTATATGAATTGTTTTATGATGTCATGATGTTTCAAGAATCCCATTTTTATTACATGGGTTACGCTATGATGTATGGTTTATGATTATGTGGCACACATAAGAAAGGATTCATTATAAGATGGGTGGGACCTATATCTCCCTCCAATGCATTGGGTAACGATTTCATATCTCATGAGATAGACAGGGCTGGAACGGTAGGTTATACCGGTTCAGTGAAACAGGACTGAAACGAGGGTTACTCGATTCAGAAAGGGACTTTGTCCACTAAGATAGTCTTGGCAATGAGTCTTGACTAACAAGAAATGATTCTCTATGATTATGTGTGTATGCCACAAAGATTAATGTTTTATGTTATGATTATTGGGATTTCATTTTCACTTCTATGATTTATCCCATGTTATGATATTATGATCTCTTTTGCAGGTTAAGATTTCCAAAATCTATGTTCTTATGTATATGATGTGATTGATATTTCTTTTGTTTACCCTTACTGAGCATTTGAGCTCACCCTTTTATGTTTTCTTTTCCCCAGGATATAAAGAAAGGTTTTTAGGTAAAAAAAAGGAAGATCTTTATGGGAGATATTGAAGATCTTTCACCACGATTAGAAGATTACGTTCCAAGTTTCCAAAGACACTAAACTATTACGATCCTTGTGTGTGTGTGTTTTTGTTATGTACTAATTATTCCGCAAAAGTAATCTAATTTCCATGTACGATAAGCTTAGGGTCTCTACAGAGGCACTATTTTATGACACTGATGAAGTGATAACCCATAAGTTTAGTTTGTGAGATAATAACAGAAATGAACCTTGGAAGACATGTAAAATTATCCTCACAGGTACAAATAGATTCCTCATGCATTCTCCTTTTCTCAAGGAATGCCTTATTCATAGTTGTATGAATATTATGAGGAATGTATTTATTGAAAAAATGTGTTCTTGAACACATCCAAATCTATAAATCCAATATCACCTTGTTGTCTCACACTCATTATGTGTGTCGCTTTGATCCATCTTACATTCCAAATGATAAAATTCCAAAATGAATTTTCCAACACTCTAACACTAGAAGAAATGAAGTAGCATTTCACTGTTGTTGATCAATTTCAATGTGACTAATGTATTAGAATACCCACAGAATGACATTGAAAATTTCCATATGATAGACTCAAAGAGAATATTTTTACATACTTTTTTCATAACGAAGATTATTATGATTCAAAACATCATAAATTTTGATGAGAAAAGTTATGATGTTTTTCATTCTAGGTCTCATAACATTTGTATTATCATGAAAACATTGTTTCATTTTAAATATCATTCAGGAATAGCATAACTTCTTTAGGATCCAATCATTAATTAAAAACAAATAAAACAATAAGATTAAAACTAATCACATTAGAAATCCACATATGCATGAAAAATCATATAGAATATCTAAATAAATATAATTTGAGTTAAATTTATGACAGAATAGGCTTATCATAGGTCATACATTATCATCATCTCCCACTAGTTATATCCTAATTAGAACCCTTCATAGAAAAAATATACAATATGAATCTATTTATAATAAAGGGAAATGAATCATACTAAACGGTTAACTCAACTAATTAGTAATTTCAATAAAGTGAGATATATAAAACTGAAATGAGAATAAGTGAATGAGAACACCAGCATATGATTGAAAAAAATACATGCATTTAAAAGATCATAATCGTTGTCCATGTTATAAAGAGTTTTATTTAATTGAAATGAATCCTACCAGTATCAGTCACATGAATCTTGTGATAATAACAATTACATAAGGCCTAGAATTTTGGAATACACATAATCCTAGAAAACAATTTCCATAGTTGTTCAAGGATTATTATCAAGACTATTATAGTTGAATGGGTTCACAACCAAAACCATCATATTAGACACGTTTCACTCCAATTTTTTCACTTTTGAGTATGTCCCTTACAAAATTCACCTCAATATATATTTTTATCTTTTTTATCTTATAGGAAATATATATTTACCCATTTAAATGGAGGGAGATATTGGTCCCCCAAAAAAATAATGATATTAAATAATATGTGTCACATGAGACCATAAAAAATTCATCATCTCAGTACCCTAGAAAAATATGAGTTTCATACACCTTCATCACAACAGCAAAATGTTGACAATAAATAGGGCTCCCAATCTTTTCATCAGAGCATATCCCATGGAAAAAAGAAGCAGGTTTCTGAAGCATTTTATCTTGGTATAATCTGTGCACGAGTAACATGATTTATAAAAATATTAACATCAGAATGATAATCCGTCAAGATAAATAATAAATATGGTATCATTTTTTTATATCCATGATAAATATTATTTAAAATTTATGGATTCTTTCATATATGTAAAATTATTTTCGAAATATAAATCACTAGGAAAACATTATGAAAAATATATAATTTCTTTGGAAATATAATTTTTAAATTTTTTTATAACTATTATTGAATAATATTTATTTTTAAATAAAATTGAAAAATTATAATGTAATATTCAATGATAATAATCTCCACGACTTTCAGAAATTTTGTTAGATCTGTATATGTTAAAAAAAATACTCCACTCACATTTTCAATGAAATCTAAATGGGTATTTTTTTGGAAAGTTCCATTGATATATAATTCAAAAAATTATTTTAAAATTGAAATATGTGTGAATATGACTTTAATAAATCATTTTTTGAATGTGAATGTTTTGAAATTATTGTTAGAAAACAAGGATTGGTATGATAATGGGGTTTCTATTACATAGAAAAATTAAGAGGTTTTTCATAAAATGAATATTTTGTACTATTGAGTATATAAATAGAGGAAAATTAAGGGAAAACATATATTAACCAAAAACAATTATAAGAGAACAATATTGAATATTTTTATGAGAGATGTATCATAATATTTAATTATCAGATAATGATCGTAAATAATCCAGATAATCAATAAGATTTTAATATTCATCCATTTAAATTTTGGAATCTATTGAAATGTAATAAAATTATATATTAACAAATAATAAATTATAAAATATCAATAAATGAATGTTTATAATTATATAACATGTAATTGGTTCTTTCTATTCTCTAAATAAATAAATACATATTCATAACCTAAATTATGGCTCAAAGTAGGAAAATTGAGACAAAAACAACTCACCATAAGTTTCGTATTCCTTGATAAATGTTCATTCATCCTATATAATAATTATATATTAATTAATCATCTATTACATGAACCAAAATTATACATATCATGAACTATATGATTTATTGAAGTCCTATAGTTATCGTTTTTAACCATTCCATGACAATATCACATTTCATGCAATAATTGCTTTCTTTTTTGTTTATTTTTTATTTTTTATTTTTTTTGTTTCTATTATCATGGATACACCATATAATAATTTCAAAAATTATGTAAATATCTTATATATTCAAAATATATTTATATATAGTGACCCATCAATGTCAGGAAAGAAAAATGAAATACACCTTTCATGGAGAGGGAAGGATATACGTTTGCATGAAACATGATTCCATTTTGAAAATGGAAGGAAAAAAAGAAATGTTAATAATGTATTAACATTAAATAATGATATAATAATCATAAATTTCACATTTATTTATTAAATTTACCAATATTTCCATCCTTTTATATCAAACTTGAAAAACAAATCACATCGCTTTGTGATGCGGTAGTTTGTTATACACACAAACAACCATTTCATATTCTATTTGGAATGAAAATAAAAAAGGTAAATATGATAATATATTTAATGATTTTTTATGTTCAATATTTCATATATATATATATATATATTATATCTATTAAAATACCAAAACTATATGGTTGTTGAAGGAAAACATGTCACATTGGATTTCGGGATGGTAGCCCTCCGTACACCCGAGCAATGTTATCGTTATCAATTTGGGGAAGGAGGAGATGGATATAGATCATGAACAAAACAAAACACTCTGTTATTATCTTTAATATATTTATGTTACTATATCAGTATGGATTAATATTAATTGAAGGATGTGGAGAACAAAATAAAATTAAAATTCTCATCGAAGAAGGCTACATCTTCATTAGATGGTCTCATTGGTTTTTCACGAAAAACCTTCCTATGAGAGTTTTATGATATAAATGAGGCTAATTGATATAGTGGTGGGAAATAAGTTTTATATAGTGGAATTTATTTTAAAAAAATGGTTTTGTAACTGTTAATTGGATAGGATTAGGGAGGCATTTTATAAGTGTGGTAACTGGAACCCTTTTATGTTTTGAAAATAAATCGGTGTACCCATGTTTTATCATAAAAAAGCCTTGGAAATGAAACATTATCGATCCAATAAGAGATAGTTTCTAAATATTCCAACACGACGGGTTTTTTCAAATTTTGAACTTATTTTTAACCCTTATACTTTTATTTTATCCCTCCTAGTATACACATATTTACATTAACCATGATGAATAGTTTGTATTTTTTTAATATTAATTATGCTAATAAATAAATTTAAACTTATTGAATATTTTAAATTGTTCTATTTAAAATATTGAATACGGTTTTATAGATTCTATTCCTAGATATGAAAAATTATAATTTAATATAAAATCCATTATCATGATGGGAAAGCATGTTTCAAACAATAAAATGTGCCAAAGTTTAAAATATTTCTATATAAAAATTCTATATCAAAATTATTGAATTAAATTATTTAGATTAATATATATATATATATATAATATTTTTTATTTTTAACCATTTTAAAAAAAACAATGATATAAATTAAATTAAAATTGAAAATTTATAAAACCCGTCTTTTTCAATATTCATAAAAAATTATTCTTTTCTGAAAAAACCAAAAACAAATTATATAAGATTAATTTTATTATGATGAATTAAAAACATAATTTTATTTAGTAAAATTATTTATAGAAAAGTTTAAAAATTTATTTTAATATTGAAAAAAATATTATTTTAAAAATAGTATTTTTGAAAAATATAATAATTTTAATAAAAATTAAGTACTTCATTACCAATATTCGTTACATATAAAAAATCAATCTGATAAATATTTAATATGTGTTTACTCTTATTAAGGATTCCATGTTTAACATCAATGTAATAATAGTTGTTTTCTATTTTTAGTATAAAAAATTATGATTCGTTAAAACATGGTGTTGCCCGTAACACATGAAATCAATGAAATTTAATTTTTCTAATAATAAATTTATTTAATTAAATTTGGGGTTCTATAGTAGAAATCACTTCTTTTTACTAATTTTTAAGGCTTTACATCTTAATTTTCTAGATAGGGTTCTTTATTTTTTTATTCATTGGATCACCTTTTTTTGCTAATGTTTAGAATGTTTGATATGGTAAAACTAGGTAAATAACATTATTATATTAATTATTATTGGATAATTAATAATGATTCATTTTTATCTTGAAAATATTTTTCCTAAAATTGTTTGGAAATTAAATTATTCTTGAGGAATGTTTAAATTGTATCTTTTATCATTATTGTTTTTCAAAATAATAATGTAATTATAGAATAATTTTTTAATATTTAAATGAAGTTGATGGATGATATCTTATATTTCATGTCATGTTAAGAACAATTAAGTGATCGATAAATCAAAATATTAAAGTCCAATCTTTTTTATAATGGTAATTGGTTGGGGTTGACAGTTCCTATTTGCTTATAAAGGCTCTAGAAATTGATTTTTTAAGACTAAGTCCCTTGTCGACTATTGTCAATTACATTATTCCTTGTGAAATTAAAATGGATGAAATATATTCTATGTGACTTGATGTGATCATGGGATATATATTAGTTTAATAGGACATGAGTGGGGCGGAATGAGTTTACGGGAGTAGTTGGCTTCATTGATGGTATGAGGGATGCATATTGATATACAAGGTGTTGTCATAGATGCAACCAAGACAAATAGAATGGGTTGAAGTTGGGAAATAGCATCATTATACATAAATCATGGATTAATTTATTTTTAGGTTTATTAATAAATTTTTTGAAGGAATATAGGCTTATATTACTATATTCCCTTTTCAATATATTTTAGTACCTAGTTTTGAAAGTATTATTCAACTACTTTATACTATCATTGAATCAGTGGTGGATTACATTGAATTAGATAATGATAATTAGTAATCAATCATTTAACCCATGGTTTTTTTTCTATTGAAATGAAAATGATGATAATGTCGAGAAACCATAGGATAGGTTGGTTCATAGATAAATAAATTCCCATTCTATTGATGAACATGTTAAATTATTGTTTAAGGGATAATAAAAATAGTAGATTTATTCTGATATATTTTTTTATAATAAATAATTGAATTAATTCCTTTTATAATATTTTATTCCTTGTTGGATATATAGTTTTTAGTAGTGGAAGGCATGTATTATAGTGATGATAGTTATGGTTTACCCTAATAGTATGTTGATTACCCTAGTGTCGTTTAGAACTATATATCAGATATATTATGGGACTTCATATGTCACCCCACCCATACTGGTAGGGAATATTGAATGCAATGGTGTAAGGGATAGTTTTTTCATTAACAAGAAGTCTGGTTAGGAATGGATGACTTAATATCAAATCATTCCCTACTCTAGTCAACTAATGGAATTATCTGATTGTATACTTGTTGGTTACCTTACCTATATATCTGTGAACAAGTTTATAATGGAATTGTGTTTTTTAAAACAAATGTATCTTTATATATAGAGTCCTATGGATTATTATATGTATGTGGTTTATGGGTTTTGATGGAATTTGGTATAATACATGACCTACAAGATGTGGAGTCTCTAAGAAAATTGTTACGAACTATCTAGATATTTTTCATGTGTTTCTAAGATGATGTGATTCATATGGTGCATGGTACATTATGATGAGATAATATAATTCATGGGGTTCATTGTATGATACAATATCCCATGTGTGTTTGGGATCTCTTAACTTTATAGTGACATGCCTTGGGAGGAGTGATCTATTGAGTCAAATGTTAACCTTTCAATACTTTATAATTACTCTTCTAAAAATGAAAACACAAATTATTTAATGAAGTTTTTTAATAATAGTATACTTTTTATATTGTTATAATGTTTTTTTGAAAAAAAAATATATTTATCAGAGGTTTAAATCATTGAAAATCAGATGATATCTATAATGGAATTATCATTATAATCATAATATCTCAATAATCATATGATCTTTATAAATCAAAAGATCTTTATAATTAGATGTAAATTTATAATTTGTTGAAATTTAATTTTTACAGGATATTTTTTATTTAATATCCATTAAAATGATGTTTTTATAATTTTTAATATTCAAATAATATTTAAACCTCATTAAATGAAGTCTCACATATTTAACCTGGTAGAAATTCATCATTTTATGGTAGAAAAAATGATCGGGTGAAACATTCTAAAAACAATAAACTGATGATTTTCATCCCACTAAATAAATAAATATAATTCTATTAGAAAAAATTTTTAATCTACCATATAAATGATATTACATCTTTGTACTGATGATAAAAAATTCCATTCATATGATGTATGGAAATAATATTTCATTTGAAGGATGAGTCTGTTTGAAACTATTTCTAACAACTTTGAGAATCACAAAATTTTACAATTAGAACATTAACTATCAATATAGATTCATTAAAGGATGTTGGAGAGGATCCTTTTTCCATTCAATCTCTATGAACTTTAATTTATTTATTTATAATTTAATTTTTTTAGTTTTTTTAGTGATTCAAATGGTTTTTGTTGTATGTTACTCATAAGAGGATTGTGAATACCTTAAAAATATTCTTTTGTAATCATAGTGACCAATCAGGTTTCATTGAGGGGTTTTGTGTATCAGAATATTACTATGTCTGATTATTTTAATCAAGTGAGTCTATGGTTGGCATGATAAAATTATAATTATCATTGTGAATGCGAGTTTACTTATTGAGGAAAGATTGAATTTTATGGTTAGTTTGAAGCATGGATACCTTATGTAAAGGAAATAAAATTCATATACTCTAATGGATAGATCATTTATATTTTCTCAAAAAATTATATGTTATTTTCATTAGAAAAGTAAAATTTGTTTCTTATTATTACTAGTTTTAAATCCACTGGGTAGTAATATGGAATGATTTTATTTGTCACAAAATGTTCTTATAACTCAGTTCATATAAATGTATTTGAATCAATTTATTCAAATCATAAAGTTTTAAATATAATTTTGATATTCATTCTAATATACTAAAACATTTGTAAAAGGAAATGATAATATTTATTTTTATAAACATCAATTCAACCCCTCTTGTTGTCATTTATTCACTCATATGATCCAAAAAATGATGGAGTAGAGTGGTAAACCATTAGGGAAGTGGTATAGGGGTTCCATATTATGATATTATCTTGGATATTTTATAATTACATTAATGAGATACATAGTGATAGAATCATGGTGAGGATGATATGCTATATACTTAATTAGGTGGCATGTTAGCTTTATTTTTTTATTCTTCTATAAATAAATTGATTTTATTATCTATTTTATAAGATAGAATTAGGATGATCCAACATGTATAAATATTATGATCATCCTACACATATAGAAAATATTTTCCATAATTGTAGGAGTAGTTTGGAGATAAGGTTGGAGAATATTAACTCATGGAGTAAACCATGATATCTTTATAATGTGAATCTATTATTGTGGATTTTCATTTTGGTACTTTTAGTTTCAGTTTTGTTCATATAGTTGTATGATATTACAATAATTGTTTTGGGATAAATCTTTACTTTTTTATGATCTTGAGTTTTTGAGTGTTTAGATATTATATCTTATTTATTAAATAACTTATTTTAATTCCTCCCATTTGGATGTATGATATGCCCCTTGTTCTTGTCTTTAATCACTGTCATATTAGATATGGGTTTCAAGTGTCATTATCCCCCTAATCACTTTACTGACCTGAGAGGGACACCTTTGAGGGGAGGGGGTTATGAAATTAAATATATAATATAAAATATTTAAAACAAACTATATTGTATTTAATTTAAAGGAATGGTGAGTAATCTCTTGTAATTATCAGTTTTCTTGTTACTAACATTTGTTTTCCCTTGAAACTTCTAATATGTTATATGTGTGTGTTGTGGTTATTTTGAATTTTTGTACCATATTTTGGATTGGTAACCGTTATGTTATTTTTTCAGTCCCACCACATAAAAAGTCATAATACATTTATTCAACTAATAAATGGTTACCTATTAAAATTTAGAAATGTGTGTAAATACCAATGTCTGAGAATATGAACTAATATTAAAGACACTTATAAATGAATCATGGTAAATTAGGTGGAATGGAAATATAATATTTATTTCTAATGGTATGTTTTTTATATTCCATGGGGATGTGTGAACATTATGGTGTCTTTACACTATGAATGGTTTTTTTTATCTGTGAAACATTTTATTTTCATTTGAAGTGTCATGGTATATATGATATTGATATGGTAGTATGATGGATTAATGTGTGATTACTTTTTATATCATCATGGTACTAGTTGACTACAACCTTTAATAATGGAATTTAATAATGTAATGAAAACTAGATGATATTCTATAAAATTTCAATGACATACATCAGTGAGGAACAAATGAAATATGGCATCCCATTCCACACTCATCCATTTTTGATGGAAATGGTTAACGGTGTGTTTTATGGAATTTCCTACCATAGATGATGAAATGTTAAGTGGTATTTCCTAATGAAAAGTATATTTATTTCTTAGTGGGGTTTAGGCATGGTTATTTGAAGGAACGAGCTTGATGTCCTTTTCATTTATGATACCCTACCTACATTATTTAATTTTTACAGTATAATGTTTGATGATAAATTAGTGAAACAAGAGATGTGAATGATGAAATTAATTCCATCATATAATATCAATTCTTATGGGAAATTTGGGTAATATGGATTCTGACCTAGACAACAACAATGGTGGTTGAATATGTGGTGATGGGAAGTCCTGGAAGTGATGAGGGCATGATGTTTGAAATTGGGGTTTAAGAGTGGAAACTCTGTGGGGATGTGGATGAGGTGAACTGTCATCAATTTTTTTTGATATTTTCATACTAAATTATTGTGTATTTTAAAGAGCCATCCATATTAAAGTTGGTGAAGATATATAACCTATCTGGGACGTTGTTGGTTTTTCTATTTGTTCACTATTGAATATATGTTCTCTTATCAAATTTTCAAGAGATAAATTTGGAATGATCATATTTTTCAAACATTTTATGATCACCATATTTATATAAATAGTTTTTCAATATTCCAAGTTGGGTATAAATATTGATTAGGACATTAATAGAAATGAAATTAGAGCTATTTTGGGATCACCAGCTTATATTTATTTTTTATTTACCTTAGAGTCATTTTTTATAATTAGGATCATTTAATTAAGGTATGGTTTTCTTTATTTTATATTATATGATATATTTTTTAGATTTTTCTTCATATTTCCTTTTGATACATTTAATAATTTGATGGTAATTTCACCCATTTCATTGTTCTACAACCTTATTATTAGATTATAACTAGGGTTATAATAGTGGTTGGACTTAGGGGTTAAGATTTATCCTCATTCTCGGCCCTAGATGGGTATAAAAATAGGGGTTGGGGGTCACGATTGAGTGTTATAAATTGTTTAGGTTGAGACATAGGATAGAGTTTATAGATTGTAACTAGTGAGGATTGTATCAAAATAGTATGGTTACAATGTTATTTAAATATAGATTATGTTGTGGTAAGGAAGACAAGCTATGAGACATTAATTTAGCCCCCCCCCCCCTTATATCAGATACAATGAACATTATTACACAAAATATCCTAGGAAAAATAATATTCATTAAATGGTATAGATTGAGGAAGAAATCATGAATATTATTTTGATTGAATTAGGTGTTTTAATCATTAAAATGATGTTTGTTAATTAACATAAATAAATTACATACTATTGGTATTATGATTCAATACCTTGTGTAAGATCTCAAATCATTTTAATGTTTTTTATGTTTTCGTTTGGCCTCTTCTATTGGTTGGATAAGTGTTTCCCAAGTTCAGGTGGGGGCACGGGGGTTCCCCAAGGGCTCTGGGTTCAAATAGCACTGAATGTAGGCCAAGTAGTACTAGGTGCACGGTCTACACATGATTAGGGGTAACTGTATGGGAATACTATGGGGACAATCCATCCATGGAGAGTGTCCTGATCATGGTCTCTGCATGATTAGAGAAAAGGATGCGGGGATCCCAGAAAATCATGCAGCATCTCATGGATAGTATCTCCCACATGGTTTTCACACGGTTTGGGAAACCGTGTGGGTAAACCATGCGGCCTAGAAAAAATGAAAAAAATAAAAAAAATAATACCCCATGATTTTAAGACCCAATTTGGCCTTCTCCTTCATTCCACCTCTTCTAGTCCTAGTGACACCCTAAGAACCTAAAGAGCTCTCATGGACCAATATACCTCATTTATTGGTCCTTTGGAGTTCCATCAGTTGCGGATCGAAGCTCATGATAATCCTAATCCTCTCTTTCCATCTCTCTTGTGGATTAGGATTTGTGGTTTCTTCCAACTCCTTCAGAAGCTTTAAAACCCTCTTTTTCGTGTGGGATATAGGTTGGGGCTTTAATGGGTGTTTGAATCGAGATCAAAGGCCAAGATTAAGAGAGACATAATCAATGGGTATATGGAATGTGGTTTACAAGTTTTATCACTTGAGTTTTATAGAGATTTTTTCATGGAGTGTGTTGATTCTTACCCTCTTGTGAAGAGTCTATCGTGCCATTATTTTTATGTGATGATTATAATGTCTAAACAACAAAATGGAACCCACAAGATCCCCATGAGATTCTTGGAAGATGATTTGACCTATCTTATGGCCACCCATGGGGTGTACCCATGTTCCCGAACATGGAGTTTAGCTATGTAAATATAGGGTCATGTGTGAAAACATAGAGACTGGGGTGTATTTTATGTTATGCTTGATTTATGTGAATAGGATCCCTAGTAATACACCTTGGTTGGGTGGTGACCTATGTGGGTGTTGTTTCTGTAAAACTAGTTAAGTGAGATAAAGGGAAAAACTAAAGGGATAGATTTTTACATGATTATTCTTAGTGAGATAAACATGGGAAATGGTAATTGGGTATGAATTGTGGAATGTTTTAATACGTGAGAATTTGTTGGTACACCTAAATTATTGAATGCAATGAAGGTATTGTGTTATTTTATATGAGAATTGTTTTTGGAATTCATAAGTGGGTATATTCTTGTGAAATGTTAAGTGGGATAAATGGGTTAATGAATGGTTATTGATGAATATGAGTAAGGAAAAGGGGTTATTGAATACACCTATTGGGTCGAGGAATAGAAATGGGAATTTGGCCTAATGGATGTGAATTGTATTTGAAAATTATGGGAGTGTGTTATTAAGTGGAAATGTCTTGAGACCATAATAGAATGAATTATGATCCGGGTATTGGAGCCTAGTGAGTTAGGCATAATAAACGACACCGAGTGATATGGGCACAATTAATGAATTCTTAGTGATTTAAGTGTGATAAAACAAGAATTGGAATAAATATCTAAATGAAGTAAAATGTGTAAAATGGGTCAATGGGTTGTGGCATAGTATTAATACCCATGTTGTTTGTTAGGCATTGTGAATGTTGGTTCTCAATGGCATTAGTTATGTTATGTTTTGTTATGTATTGTGGTATCCAATAGAATTGATTGTAACATCCCTAGATTTTATGAAAAATATTATTTTAATTTCATTGATGTCTTCTATTATACACCACACCAAGTTTATCTTCTACTATACGCAACACCGTATTAGCTTAGAGTATATGCAATGCTATTCTTGGATCGTGTTACACACAATTTCAAGTTCGTTTTATAATAGTCATTCTATGAAAAATTGAGTGTGTTTATATATATATATATTCAATGTATAAATAAAATATGGTTGGATTATGTTATAAGAAACAACGAAGGATTCTTGCGCAACACACAACCCTGACTTGGCTTTCATTACACGGAATCGCAAACCTTCCTCGATAGCGTGTGTTGTACGCAACACCAAGTTTTACTAAACAATGATATATTATTATTATGAACTATACATTATGAATATTATTAACTAAATTTTTAATTTTATCACATTATTATTAATCTTACATATTTTCTAGAACATGGTATGAGAACAAAATAAATTTTTCAGGTAAATAAGTATTTTTCAAAAAATGCAGTTTTTCCGCCTTTTGATGGCGCACCCACATTAAATCTAGTTTTTGACATTTTTGTAAGTTCAATTTGATAGAATAAAATTCTCCTTTTGAATCAGGATATAAAAATTTACATTGGATAAAGTTTTGATATTTTTCTGATAACATTCATATTTTAATGAATAGTAAAAACACGCTATATTTTAATTAAAAACAACTTTTTTCATCATAATAATTTATGTGGTTAAATTATAATATTTAATGGTTTTAAAGTATAAATAGAATATATTTTTACCATTTAATATAATGTATTTCATTACCATTGATTTTTCCTTGAATTCGTAGGTTAAATCAATTCAATCTTTTGCAATGTTTTAAAAAAAAAACCCGTTTTCTTTCGACAACGGGGTTAATTTTAATTTAACTTCTGAAACTTTTGTGTATTGAATTTGGAAAAATGGATTCCATATTTGGAATCAGTGGGTTCAAATTATGTTAATAGGATACTTTTATTTTTGGGCATTATGAATAGTAACTACAGTAATTTTTATTTAATGCGGTTAAAGGTAAATAGGGTAATTCAAGGTTAAAATAATATTATAATAATTCAAAATTACCTTGACACTTGTCCTAAACTTATTGGATGAGTAGTGGCCGACCATGGGCATCCTTGGGCCGATTTTGGGACCCCAATGAGCCACTTGGTAGTGAAAATGACAATTTGGATTAATTAATTTAATGTAAAGACAAAATTGACTTTAACAAAAATATTTTAGTAATTAATTTTTATAAGGGGTTATATAAGTTATATTTTCGACTAAAAATATTATTTGGAAAGATACAAATATTCCCTACATCATGGTATTTTGTTCATAATTTTTAGACATCAAATGAATTAAATTATTTATGACACAATAATGATGTTGTGTTTACCTCATAAGTAAATGATTTATATAAATAAGATTATAATGATTAAAATATCATTAAAAACCTGTCCAATAACATTTAAATGATTTTATTTAGAATATTAGTCATCTTATCTTCGACATTAATGTGTTTTGGACCTCTTGAAACTGACGATAAGTTTATAATAAAATAATGTTTTCACACTTTCCTAAAGAGCCCCTCCTCTCCCTTATAAAAGGAGACCACTTCTATGCAATTCCGCACACCTCTCAAGCCTTTTGGCTCGTCAAAACTCTTCCCATATAATCTCCCTACATCCATATACTCCCCATTGAAGCCTTACATTATAAAGAAGACTCTCCAAGAAGTCCTTTTGGTTCAAACCAAAGGAAGTTACCAAAATTAAAGGTAACAGTTTTTCTTATGTTGTTTTCTTTTATTCTACTTCTCCAACCCCTAAACTCTTTTTAATCCTTTCTTTTGTAACAAAAAAAATATCCTAAATATACTAGGATTTTTTTATGAGATGTATTGGAACTACACTTACACACACCTCCATATAATGGATGAAGAACATAATGTTTCTGTGATGGAAAACTAACGCCTCACGAAACGATGATTGTTCGATTTTCTTCTACCGCCTCTCATGGTGGCCATTATGATGGAACTGTATTTATATATAATATATATTATGTTTATGATTTCCTTATTCTTCTTTACTTCCCAATTATATCAAGCCTTTATGGTTTCCATAGTCAGTAAATACGATAATCTCATTTGAGGAAGTGCAGACTACCGCCCCCTCAAAGTGATGTGATTCGTTAATACCTTATGTGGGATGTATAAAGGATGTAATTAATGATATTATATATGATATTATAATATACCTATGTATCAATATGTTTTAATTCCATTAAAATAATAAATAGAAATGAAAGTAGCGTTCATGCGTACGTACGGCTTACCGTCTCCATAAACGGTGTGTTTCATTTCTTACCTCCATATGTTATGTACTATTATAAATGCTTGTATATTATGGATATATAATGAATGTATATGATATATAAATCATGATTTACATTTTGGAAGTAAGTAAATCATGATATAAGTAATAATAACATCAAGAACAACAAGTCCAAACACGTAAGATAAATAAGATGATTTTACCCAAAACGCTACTTTAACATTAATTTACAAAAGAATGGGTAATATAAAGTCATAAGTGAACCATATATGATATCATAACAATGAATATGATTCTGTAATAAGTCAATGACATTATTTAAATCATTATACAGGAGGTTTGGATACGTACAAAGCATATCGGACCTAAGGTAAGCGATAATTTTGCAAATCTCATTTTTATCCGAGATTGCTTATTCGTAAGTATTTATTGGGGTTATTGCTCTCATCCATGTCCATGTTTTATAAAAGTGTATTCATTAATGTTTAAAGTCCTTTTTACCCATTTTTTACTTTTAATACATGGTATGTAAGGAATCTTTCTTTTGTTTACGTTACGAGGTACTTTTTGACTTTTCCGAAAAAAGTACGAGAAAAATGTTCCTTTTAACGTATACGGCATGAAAGTATTTTTACGATTTTATAAAGAATTATTTTCATATTTCATGACTCTTTTAAACAAAATAATATTCTTTTAAAATTGCATGGAATTTTGTGAAAAGAAAATTATTTTGAAGAAGAAAGGATATTTTCCTCAATAATTCATTTCAAGTGTTTTATCAAAAACCATTTTTCATCTAAGATAACATTATTTCATATGTTTATGTTTCAAGTATAATGTCTATATGATTTAAATGGATTCAATTTTTATGAAATGATATCTATTTCTTTTATATGGATTATGTGATTATGGGATGATGTTTATGAAACCCATTTTATTTATTTGGTTTTTATGAATGATGAATGTTTATTTTGTGGCACAAGTAAGAATGATTTCATTATGAGATGGGTGGGACCTATATCTCCCTCCAATGCATTGGGTAAATATTTTATATCTCATGAGATAGACATGGCTGGAATGGTAAGTTAATCCGGTTCAGTGTTACAGGACTGAAACGAGGAGTGAACTCTATTCAGAATGGGACTTTGTCCACTAAGATGGTCTTGGCAGCAATGCCTTGGCTACTATGGAAATCATTACATGTTCTTAATGGATGCCACAATTACGTGTTTTATTCCCATGCTATTTTATCATGATTTATGTTCCATTATGATCTATGCCTTATGTACTTCCATGTTTTATTTCGTTGCTCAAGATTTTTAATGTTCATGTTTTTTTAAGTTCAAATGTATATAGTATGTTTTATTTTATCCATTATTACCCTTACTGAGCATTTGAGCTCACCCTTTTTATGTTTTATTTTCCCCAGGAAGTAAATAAAGGTTTTAGGTAAGGAAACAAAAAGGGGAAGATCGTTATGGGAGTTGTTGAAGATCTTTCACCACGATTAGAAGATTTTATTCCGAGTTTCCAAAGACACTAAACTATTACGGTCCTTGTGTGTCTTTTTTTTGTTATGTATTAAGTATTCCGCAATAGTAATGTATTTTCCATGTATGTCAAGCTACGAGTCTCTACAGTTGGTATCAGAGAAAGGTTTAGTTAACCTTTGGAAACTAGGATGCGAAAACTTTAGTGAGATCCCTAGAGATATTTCTAAGGTATGTCTAGGGATGTCCCTAAGGTTAAGTATACGTATATGTTATAGTCATAGAATTGCGCTAACGATCTTAAAATTAAACCTAAGATGTTAGATATTGAAGTTACTCCCCCTTTATTATATTTTTTTCCCTAGCATGGTATTTTCCTCTCACACTATTATTTTTGGGTTTTAGACGATGGATGGAACCTGAAGGAACCGTGTTGATCAATGTAATGGACAATGCAATGATTGTCCTCCTGACCAAACCAATGTCTTGGGAGATGGAGTGCACAATCTTATTTCTATACTTACACAAGCTATGAATCATTATGGATTTCAAAATGTGCAGAGAAAGGAGCAACATTCTGTTGAATCCTTCATGAGGCGGCATCCACCTTCATTCAGCGGGTCTTCTGATCCCTTAGTGGCTGAACAATGGATCAGTACTACTGAAAAGATATTTTCAGTTCTACAATGTTCTGAGCATGACAAATTCATCTTAGTAGTATATCGTTTGGAAGGTGATGATGATCAATGATGGAATCTTACCAAGAATACGAGGCAAAGAGATGAAATTGAGTCCATGGAATGGGATGAGTTCAAGAAATTGTTTTTCAGTAAGTACTTCCCTAGTATTCTTCGAACAAAGATGGAAAAGGAGTTTCTTGAGCTTAAGCAGAAGGATGATGAATCTGTTGGTATATACGAAGAGAATTTTACAAGACTTGCAAGATATGCATCTGGCTTTATCATCCAACCTGAAAGTAAAGTTGATCGATTTTTCAGTGGCTTAAAACCAAGTCTTCGAAAGGTATTAGCTATAAGAGACTTCAGTAGCTATGAAGAAACTGTGCATTGTGCTATCAAGGTAGAACTGAAAGTTGGTGTAACATATCCATCTCATGGTTTTGACAAGAAACGAAAGATGGAGTTCAAGGAGAAATCTTAGAACAATGGTGAAAAGAAGATGAATGTTTCTTTATGCTCAAAGTGTGGAAAGAAGCATGGTAGAGATTGCCTAAAAGGTACTAGAAAATGTTTTAAGTGTGGAAAATAAGGTCATCAAGCAGTTAATTGTCGAAGCAATGGTAAAAAGGTTACTAATGATGTGAATAGAGAAAAGACTACAGAGAACTCTCCACCAACACTTCAATGCTTCAAGTGCAAGGAAATGGGGCATTATGCTAATAAATTCCTTAATCCACGGGTTAATGATGATCAACGTGAGAAACCTCTTAAGGCAAAGGATAAAGGCAAGTCTCATGTGATCACTATTTGTGATGTTGAGTATAAAAATGATGTTTTGTAGTGATTAAGTGTTTATGTAATTGGATTTCAAAATAGTATCATGGAATCTCGTTTATGGTATTGTGGAATTTTGGAATATCTATGTATTGGTTTTCAATAATTATATGGTACTGGTAACCATGAAAAGGTGATTGAAATATTTTTGGAAAGCAGATGATATGCACATAATGAAGGGATAAGGAGAAAATGAAATGTTTGACAGTATTCATGAGCTCATGATTGATATAATGACTAAGTGATATCATGGTTTGAGTAGATATAATTTTGAGGCTTTTGGTATGTGGAAAGTGTTAATTTTTAACTGCATTCATTTTTTCACTAAGGTTCAATGGGTATTCATTCTTCAAGAGAATACATGATTAAGGTATTCAACAAGATATATCTTATTATATATGGGGGATAAATGATGGCATTCATGTGATTGTTATGTAACATTTCAATAATCATTTTCTTTATACTATGAGATTGGACCAAAGTATTTTAGATAAGCCTAAAGATTGGAATGGATTATGTTGGACATAAGTTAGTATTGTTTAAGGATAAAACTTTTTTCGATATTATTGATGGGATGTTATAGTAAGGTAATTTTAGAAAAAGGACGACCTGCAGGACGGGCGACAGCCCATCGTGTCGGACAAGGCAGTGGGAATCGAACCCACAACTGAAGTGCGACAGGCCTTTATCACCTACCACTGGCCTACAGAAAGTCCCTATTTAGTGGAAAGTAGTTTTATCTTATTAAGAGCTATGATAAATAAAGTATAAGTCCATTTTTGGAACTATATACGATTAATCTCACCATAAGATGGACTTATAACTTTTGCTAACCTTTTGTTTGAAACAGATGGAATGACCCATCATTCTATCACATGATCTGCTAATGCTTCACGAATAACAAATTCAACTTCATTTCTTTAAGATATGAAGTGTAAATTGTTAAATTCAAGAACAACAGTGAGATTGAACCAAAATTAAGTAAGTATTTCTTTTAATTCATCAACTTTAGGGAAATGATCTTGAAAACCAAAAATGTTGTCCTAGTGCTCTTATATCCGATGAACCATATGGTACCCTAGATCATCACAAATTTATGGCTTTGTGATTTTTGGTTGTTTCATAGCCATGTTCTCTACCACTCTCTATCATAACTTGATGGTTAGATTTTTCTTCCATATCCATATTTTCACCTATGTTCTCCTACGTGGAAACCTAGTGATGAGTTAATTTGGGTAACCGTTACGTTTCATACTTTAGTTTTTAAATCCAAGTTTTGGTATTCCTTTTTACGATATGGGTTTCTATTAAATAAATTTTCAAGTAGTAAACCATTTATAACCCCGACAAATTTTGAGGGAGAAATTGATTTTAAGGGGGGTAGAATGTAACACCCCTAGATTTTATGAAAAATATTCTTTTAATTTCATTGGTGTCTTCTATTATACACCACACTAAGTTTATCTTGTACTATACGCAATGCCGTATTAGCTTTCAGTATACGCAATGCTATTCTTGGATCGTGTTACACACAATTTCAAGTTCGTTTTATAATAGTCATTCTACGCAACATTGAGTGTGTTTATATATATATATATATATATATATATATATATATATATATATATATATATTCAATGTATAAATAAAATATGGTTGGATTCTGTTATACAAAACAAAGAAGTATTCTTGCGCAACACGCAACCCTGACTTGGCTTTCATTACACGCAATCACGACCTTCCTCGATAGCGTGTGTTGTACGCAATACCGAGTTTTACTAAACAACGATATATTATTATTATGAACTAGCCGTTATGAATAGTATTAACTAAATTTTGAATTTTATAACATTATTATTAATCTTACATATTTTCTAGAACATGGTATGAGAACAAAATAATTTTTTTGGGTAAAATAAGTATTTTTCAAAAAATGCAGTTTTGCCGCCTATTGATGGCACACCCAACTTAAATCTAGTTTTTGACATGTTTATAAGTTCAATTTGACAGAATAAAATTCTTCTTTTGAATCAGGATATAAAAATTTACATTGGATAAAGTTTTGATATTTTTCTGATAACTTTCATATTTTAATGAATAGTAAAAACACGCTATATTTTAATTAAAAACAACTTTTTTCATCATAATAATTTATGTGGTTAAATTATAATATTGAATTGTTTTAAAGTATAAATAGAATATATTTTTACCATTTAATATAATGTATGTCATTAGCATTGAATTTACCTTGAATTCGTAGGTTAAATCAATTCAATCTTTTGCAATGTTTTAAACAAAAACCCGTTTTCTTTCGACAACAGGATTAATTTTAATTTAATTTCTGAAACTTTTGTGCATTGAATTTTGAAAAATGGATTCCATATTTGGAATCAGTGGGTTAAAATTATGTTAATAAGCTACTTTTATTTTTGGGCATTATGAATAGTAACTACGGTAATTTTTATTTACTGCGGTTAAAGGTAAATATGGTAATTAAAGGTTAAAATAATATTATAATAATTCAAAATTACCTTGACACTTGTCCTAACCTTATTGGATGAGTATTGGCCGACCATGGGCATCCTTGGGCCGATTTTGGGACCCCAATGAGCCACTTGGTAGTGAAAATGACAATTTGGATTAATTAATTTAATGTAAAGACAAAATTGACTTTAACAAAAATATTTTAGTAATTAATTTTTATAAGGGGTTATATAAGTTATATTTTCGACTACAAATATTATTTGGAAAGCTAAAATGATTACATACATCATGGTATTTTTTTCATAATTTTTAGACATCAAATGAATTAAATTATTTATGACACAATAATGATGTATTGTTTACCTCATTAATAAATGATTTAAATAAATAAGATTATAATGATTAAAATATCATCCAAAACCTGTCCAATTACAATTAGATGATTTTATTTCTAATATGAGTTATCTTATCTTAGACATTAATTTGTTTTGGACTTCTTTAAACCGAAGATAAGTTTATATTAAAATAATGTTTTCACACTTTCCTAAAGAGCCCCTCCTCTCCTTTATAAAAGGAGACCACTTCTATGCAATTCCTCACACCTCTCAAGCCTTTTGGCTCGTCCAAACTCTTCCCAAATAAGCTCCCTACATCCCTATCCTCCCCATTGAATCCTTACATTAGGAATAACACTCTCCAAGATGTCTTTTTGGTTCAAACCAAAGGAAGATACCAAAATTAAAGGTAACGGTTTCTCTTAAGTTGTTTTCTTTTATTCTACTTCTCCAACCCCTAAACTCTTTTTAATAATTTTTTTTTAACAACACAAATATCCTAAATATACTAAGATGTTTTTATGAGATGTATTGGAACTAAACTTACAAACACCTCCATATAATGGATGAAAAACATAATGTTTCTGTGATGGAAAACTAACGCCTCACGAAACGATGATTGTTCAATTTTCTCTTACTGCCTCTCATGGTGGCCATTATGATGGAACTTTATTTGTATATAATATATATTATGTTTATTATTTCCTTATTCTTCTTTACTTCCCAATTATATCAAGCCTTTACGGTTTCCATAGTCTGTAAATATGATAATCTCATTTACGGAAGTGCGGACTACCGCCCCCTCAAGGTGATGTGATTCGTTAATACCTTATGTGGGATGTAAAAAGGATGTGGTTAATGATATTATATATTATATTATAATATACCTATGTATCATTATGTTTAAATTCCATTAAAATAAGAAATATAATTGAAAGTAGCGTTCATGCGTACGTACGGCTTACCGTCTCCATGAACGGTGCGCTTGATTTCTTACCTCCATATGTTATGTACTATTATAAATGCTTGTATATTCTGGATATATAATGAATGTATATGATATATAAATCATGATTTACATTTTGGAAGTAATTAAATCATGATATAAGTAATAATAACATCAAGGACAACAAGTCCAAACATGTACGATAAATAAGATGATTTTATCCAAAACGCTACTTTAACATTAATTTACAAAAGAATGGGTAATATAAAGTCATAAGTGAACCATATATGATATCATAAAAATGAATATGATTCTGTGATAATTCAATGACATTATTTAAATCATTATACAGGAGTTTTGGATACGTACAAAGCATATCATACCTAAGGTAAGGGATAATGTTGCAAATCTCATTTTTATCCGAGATTGCTTATTCGTAAGTATTTACTGGGGTTATTGCTATCATCCATGTCCAAGTTTTATAAAAGTGTATTCATTTATGTTTAAAGTCCTTTTTAAACATTTTTTACTTTTACTATATGGTATGTAAGGAATTTTTCTTTTGTTTACGTTACGAGGTACTTTTTGACTTTTCTGACAAAAGTATGAGAAAAAAGTTCTTTTTAACGTATACGGCATGAAAGGATTTTTATGGTTTTATACAGAATTATTTTCATATTTCATGAATATTTTAAAAAAAATCCTATTCTTTTAAAATAGCATGGCATTTTTTGAAAAGAAAATGAATTTGAAGAAGAAAGGATATTTTCTTCAAGAATTCATTTCAAGTGTTTTATCAAAAACCATATTTCATCTAAGATAACATTATTTCATATGTTTATGTTTCAATTATAATGTCTCTATGATTTACATGGTTTCAATTTTTATAAAATGATATCCATTTCTTTTATATGGATTATGTGATGATGGGATTATGTTTATGAAACCCATTTTATTTATTGGGTTTTTATGAATGATGAATGTTTTTTTGTGGCACAAGTAATAATTATTTCATTATGAGATGGGTGGGACCTATATCTCCCTCCAATTCATTGGGTAATGATTTTATATCTCATGAGATATACATGTCTGGAACGGTAAGTTAATCTGGTTCAGTGTTACAGGACTAAAACGAGGAGTGAACTTGATTCAGAATGGGACTTTGTCCACTAAGATGGTCTTGGAAGCAATGCCTTGGCTACTATGGAAATCATTACATGTGCTTAATGGATGCCACAATTACATGTTTTATTCCCATGCTATTTTATCATGATTTATGTTCCATTATGATCTATGCCTTATTTACTTCCATGTTTTATGTCGTTGCTCAAGATTTTTAATGTTCATGTTTTTTTTAAGTTCAAATGTATATGGTATGTTTTATTTTATCCATGCTTACCCTTACTGAGCATTTGAGCTCACCCTTTTTATGTTTTATTTTCCCCAGGAAGTAAAGAAAGGTTTTAGGTAAGGAAACAATATATTTTGTAGACAGTGTTGGTTGTGGTGTACTGAGTTTTGTACTCACACCCTGCTCAGGCCGTCGTTGGGTACTCGTGCAGATCTATTGGTCAGAGGTCAGGACACGAGTAGAGGCCATATTGTGAGATGTTGATTTTGGCTCGGGATGTAAATGAATAAGGACCCAGACTTGGACTCAAGGCCTCTATGTTGTTTTTTCCATTTGTTTTTTTATTATTCTTTAACATTGCACAACTAATATGGCATGACATGGTTGTATTTAATTTGTGGTTTGTACCATGTCTGAGAAATCCTTGGTTGTACTCATTTATTGGTATTTCATATTGTTTCTATTATTCATATTTTTTCTTCTGTGGCTACACCGGTAACATGGGTATAGTCTCCCCATGCCATTCTGCTATAGTCTTCAATGAAAAGAACATAGTACCCTTTCCGTTAATTGCTCTTAGTGTGATAATCCCACATACATCAGCATACACCAATTCAAGCACTCTTGTTGACTTCTTTTCCTTTTATTTATACGTATTTCTGATGAGCTTCCCTTATTTCCATTCATCACATGTATGAGTACGATCACATGATTACTTAGGGAGGTATCTTGATGCATCACACATTACCGGATCTTCTAGGGATGGTTGGCATAGATGACTAAGTCTTTTATGCCAAAACTTGTTTTCTTTCTCTCTACACAGAAAGCATATATCTTCTTCTCCACATAACAGGAAAAGATTTCCCTTTTTAATTATTCCCTTTAGAACCAAGGCCCCATGTCTTCCTTGGATGATACACACATTATTAGAAAACCTTATAGAATATCTCCAGTCATATAGTTTACTGATGCTGAGAGAATTGTGACTGAGGCCTTCTACTACTAAGACATCAGCGTGTCTCATCTCTTTTTCCCTGAGCATGGCCTTTCCCGGGCCAATTATCTTCAGTCCTTCAGTGTTTGCAAACATGATAACTCCTTCACTGTCATACTTTATGCCTGTAACATGATCCTTATTACTTGTCATGTGAGATGTAAAATTTCTATCAAGGATACACACCCGAGAGTGATCTGATGCTTTAAGGGAAATTTCTACCACCACTGCCTTCTCATTGTTTTTCTTCTCAGGCCATATTTTTTCCTTTATATTTGACATGGATTGAGACTTATGATCTTTCTCTGAGTATGATGGACCAACTTCATATTGAAAAGATGCAAATCTATTTTCCATTTTAAACTCACCTATTTTTAAATTGATTTTTTACTTTCAAACATTTTGATTCTCCTTTGGCACATTCCTCTGTATGGTCAAAGTAAAACTCCTAGCCATGTGCCCAAATCCTCCGCACCAAAAAAGTTTCCTTCAAAATATGTTCTGGAGAACCGTTCTCTGTTTGGCTGCCACCATTGTTCTTGTGCCCTTCGATATCTCTTTGCTATGGAACACACATAATATGAATGTCCCATCTTTCCACAAAAATAACACCTGATAGGAGGTGAATTCCTTTGTGTGACTTCTGCACTACAAGTTTCCCCTTGGGATCTATGAATATTCTAATTCTTCCTTGTTCCCAAATCAACCTTCAATCTCGGAGTGGGTGCTTGCGGTCTGACCTCAATTTTTATAGATTTTTGTTTTCTATCAATCCCCCCATCTGTCTTAGCATCTGAACATTGTTGATGCTTATTTTCTTCTGAACCACTATTCTTCACATATAGCTTCTTGGTTTTTTGAGCGATCTAATTTCTTGATGACCTAGCAGGAGTAAAGATTTTTTTTTGATCTTTAAACTTTTTCCACAAAATGACAACATCTCCTTCAAGTTCTTCAATATGTTTTATTTGATATTTCCTTGTGCTGTTCAAGCTATCAATCTCACTTTTCTGTTCTTCAGTTTTTATTTTATACTCACTAACTGATTCTGATTCCACTGGTGTTGATGACTTGAGTTTCTCAATTTCTTCCATCAACACAGACTTCTCTTCTTCCTGCTGCTATATATAGAGTTTGGCATCACGAACAACATTTTTGGATTTTTTTGTTTTGGATCTCCAAACATCTATCTCTTCAAGAGTAACCTCAAACTCAGCTTGCATATCAACTCTTCCCTCAACTACTTATTCTTCTTTATCACCTTCAGTTTGATTCTTAATCTGAGAACTACCGACAATTGCCACCAAAGCATTTTCTCTACGATCTCTCCATTTCACTATCTCATCAACCTCCTCAACCTCAGACTCGTCTGAACTGTCACATTCTTTTGAAAGATGGTTCTTCTTCTTAAAGAATTTTCTCTTGAACTGTTTATTGCCTTTCCCATAGGCCAGATACTTATTCTTGGGAATTTCAATTTCATTGACATCATCATCATCTTGGATCTTTATGGGGAAACTTTTCACAATATGTCCATCCTTACCACATTGAAAACAAGTAAGTTTAATCCTCCCTTTAAAATTTTATTTTCCTCTTTTAAGGTTTGAGGAGAAGAATGACATCACCTCATCTGTCTCTTCTTATTATTGAGAGTTTTCAATGGTGATATAATTCATGGCCTTGAATGTCACCTCTTTGGATTTTCCATTTTCCAAAGCATAATTATCATCATTTCTCATTTCATATGCAACAAGGGTGATGTGTTGGTTATCCAATGTCAAATCTTTCAGGTCTTTATCTTCCAAAACAAAAACATTCGGATTGAAATGAGGTATAAGTTTCCTCAAGATTCGCTTCACAATATTTATGTCTTCAATAACTTCCCCAAGACCGCGCATGTATTCCACTGCAAGATTTACCATGTCAAAGAATGTATCAACAGACTCATTCGGGTTCATTCTCAGATCTTCATACTTGTTCCAGAACACTTACAGCTTTTCTTATCAGACCTTTGTATCTCCAACATATATATTTAACAGCTTTTCCCACATAGCATGTGATGTTTTCCATGACATCACCTTTGTATTGATAGGATTGGATAGGGCTCCTCCTAAAGCATTGATTAACTTGGCGCCAGCATCCAATTCTCTTCCCTCAGCTTCTGATAATGCACCACTGTTAATATCGGCTATTATACCATGAATTGCTATTGTAAACACATCCATTCCCAAAGATCGGAGGTAGTATTGCATCCTATTCTTCCATAGCTGAAAAATGTTCCAGTCAATGATCGGGATCCCTTTATGATTGGTAACCTCAATTTCAGAGAGAATTATAGATATTAACCTTTCCCTTTGATTCCAATTTTTAGGTCCACTAGGATAGATACCCTGAGAGGGGGGTGAATCAGGGTACGACAAATTAAAACAACTGCCCCTTTTGATCTTGCTTTTCTATTAGGAAAAACACTTTTCTATCTCCATCCCGATTCAGAGTATGAATAAAACATAAAGCATCCATAGGACACAACAATTTTGACATGGTTCACCCTCACTAGGCTACATCCAAGGAGCATACACCAACAGTGTGCTGATGTACTAATTTCACTATAAGCGCACAGTTGTTTACAAGTTCGAAGTAGACTCATTTTCTCTCTTGGTTTACAACCACTCACAATTTGAGAACTCACTGCTCTCTCAACTGAAATGAGCTAACTACTTCTTTAGAATATCTACTCACAGTTTACAGACCTGTAGGTCTCTTAAATTGCATGAATGCATGCATCCTCAACTGTTTATAGATTCTCTATTAAAGTCCAACTTTCATCCACATATGAATACCACTTTTCCTCTAAACACTAGTAATATTCCTTTGGAAGTACGTTCTCAATGCACCCTACCTCGTGAGGCTCCCAATTTTGAAAATATTAAAAAAACCTTCATAAAGCACCTAATTTTTCGCGAAGCACTCTGACAAAGCACTTTCGCGAAGCACTCTCATGAAGATCAAGTCGTTGTAGAGCAATTTCCCTCATGAAGCTCACTAAGACAACGCAGAGCTCGCAACTTTCGAGGAGCTAGATTAGTCTCTATGAAGCTATTCTTTCGTGAAGCACACTGCCTTCGCGAACCACCTTCGCGAGCTGAGAGAAAAATATTTTCTTCAAAAAGTCTCTACTTCTCTCGAGGGGTTAGAGGTCTATTTATAGGCAAATACACCGACCCTCGAACCTTCCACGTGAATTCAATGTCAGATCATCTCAAATATCAAAGCTTCAAAGTTCTCACCAAAATTCTCTCAGAATCACGAATCACCATGGGAAATTTCCAGTCACGGAGCTCATCGTAATCACAGAGCATTTCGTCATTTCATTCGCGCCTTCGCCACAAAGCTCCCTCGCAAATCCCTTCATTGCTGCAATGCGCTCCAACCTTTATCATTCGTGAAGCTTATCATAATCGTGATGCATTGTCGTTAACATTATTCTAGATTTAGATAAATCCAATCCATGAAGTCTATCGTTGCAAAAATCATGCCTTCTCCATATTTAAATTAGATCTTCAAAGGAATCTTATTTTCACAATGCTCACAAAACTCCAAATTTTGGACCCCAAAAATTTGGCAAACACTGGAAAACAGCCCCACCTTGTACTAATATTTTTTCCCACCTCCAGATCATCCACTCCTTTTCCATGGTTCTTTGTCAACATGTGTTGTCCACAAAATATCTGGAATATGAAAATTCACCATGGAAACCTGCTTTCTCAATAAACATAATTAACGTAAAAATTCTGCAATGTTACCTTGAGGGATTTTTTCCCAGTAGGAATAGTAAATGAATTCTAAGGGAGATATGAGCGATAAAAATTAAATTTGGATAAAATGATAAAAGATGTGAAATGTGGAAAATGTGTCAATGGGTTGTGGTATATTATTAATTCCCATGATGTTTGTTATGAATTTTGAATGTTGATTCCTGATGGGATTAGTTATGTTATGTGGTGTTAGTTATTATGATAACTAGTATAATTAAATATACTTGGTTGTTTTATGGAATGGTTGTGGTGATTTTATAAATAAGAATGTGCACATGTCTTGGTAGTTTGGGGTATTGATTGAGGTTCTACACCCACGGGTTGAGTTGGACTGATACTCAAAACTCCACCCCTAATGCAAGGCATATGGAAGAGGACTGATGCCCTATTCCCCTAATGGTATCATTACACCTAGATTGAGGATATATGGTGAGGTTGTTGTATTGATGTCATTCCACCTAGATTATGGCTCCAAGGTGAGGTTATTGTATTGATTTCATTCCACCCGAACTGCGGCTTCGAGGGGAGGAAAATGTGTTGATGTGATATGTGGATCCCGAGTGAGATAGGGACCTGATTTTTTTTACTATACATTGTGAATGATTATCTTAGATCTCATGTAGATGATATTTATGCCTAACACATGGAACATGTGATCAATATGGATTATGTTATGAAGATGGTATAAGAAATAGAATTGGGATAAATGTTAGTAATGAATTAAATGAATCTTGTTAAATAATGGAACCTGAACTATCCCATGATTATATACCATTTATTTAGTACATAAATTAACTATCTATTAGACTGGATAATTTGTATACACCATTGGTGGTGGTCTACTAAGTTTTTTACTAACACCACGCTCAGGCTATTGTTGGGTATCCGAGCAGATCTATTTGTTGCAGGTTAGACAAGGGAAAGGGTACCTACTATGAGATGTTGGGTTGGGCTTGGGATATAAATGGAGAAGGACATAGACTCGAAGTCGGGACACATTGGGAGTTTTTTCAATTTGTTTTATTTCGGAATTATTTAACTTTTCACTACTAGTATGGCATGCAGTGGTAGTATTTTATTTCTTGTCTGTACCATTTTTGGGAAATACTTGGTTATACTCCTTTATTGGTATTTAGTATTTTTTCTGATATTTATATTTTGGTTTGATGTGGATTAATCTGGTAAAAAGGGTACAGTCTCCCCACGTGACTCATTAGACACTCGCTGCTAGTCAGCGACCTCTGGAATATGAGGAGGCACGCTTGAGGTCATGTGACGACCTGACTCAGAGCAATGGTTTAGTGGATTCCAAGTCAGGGACATTACATTATGTCTAATTTGAAATATTGATTCTTTTCATTCTCCACTAGTAGTTCAAGAAGGTTATGTTTAATAGGCTAACATAGTCAGTCATCATAGGTTTAATATTATAGAGGATTATGTGGAATGGTTGAGGTAATTTCCTTCCATCTATTCCCATATTTGAATACATTATATGGGGGAGTGTCTCCAACCTTGACAAAGAGAACTGGATGGAGGAGTATAAGATTTTATTTTATTTCATTTGTGCTAGATCAATGCAATAGTATTTATTGGAATGTCACCCAATATAGGGATATATTCTTTGATGGTGACTGTTGAAACATATATATTAGATTTTAGATGATGTTTCTTTATCCTATGTTTATAAGTTCATTTTGGTGTATTTATTATCAATGATGTAGTTATAATTTAGGTACTATTTACACTCCCTTCCGAAGTAAATTGTGAGAATATAATGTATTTGTATCATTTTTAAAGGCCTCCTACATTTTACTCTTAATATCAATTCATATGTAAAATATAAAACATGTAATTTTTAGGAAGCACATTAACCATCGATCAGATATGGAAAAACCAAATTTATAACTCTTATATATACAATGGTGTAGATGAATACAGAAATCATCAAGAATATATATTTATAAGTAGTTGTGAATCTATAGGTAGGTTGTCTATGTTTCTAGAGGAGAAAACTTTTGGTTGGAGGATGGAATATACCTAGAGAGTCATTATTTCTATTATTAGGGTGTTTATCATAGAATTTTGTATATTTCATTTAAGGGATCATTGGATCCCAATATTATAGCTTGGTATTTTTATCATGTGATAATCCTATAGAGGTTATAGTCACTATCATGCTCAGTTTTCAAGTTCTCAATGAGGGAAATTTTTATTAGGTGGTCCTTCCCCTATTTTAAAGTACAATCAACAGGGGCCTCCAATGTATTTTATTAGCCATGATGAGATATAGATTTGATAGTGGGAAGCCCCATTATGGTCCTCATCCTTATAGACCCAAGACTGCTCGTGGTCATGTATTTCATCAATAGTGAGGAATATGAACTTGACGTGGGAAGGTGCGTGGTATAGAATTTCCAATTCTTGGGGGACCAAAGGGTTTTCATGACATAATTAGTTTATCATTTATTATTATTTTTAATTGTTTTATTTTCAATATTTCAAATTTTATGTTTCACCCAAAAAAGTACACATGTTATGAATGATGGTGAAGAGGATTCCTCTTACCCTTGGGTTTTCTAAGACAATGGGGGTCAATGATATCTTGTTTAATGTGTTATAGGGATTTCAGTAGATGATGGGGTCACATTATTTTGTGGTTTTCTTATTTATATTATAGATTCCACCATATTATGTAATCCTTATGATGGATTGGTTTTACTCTATATATATTGTTAATTACTATTTCTATAGAAGAGTTATATCAATCATTGTGATGTGATAATTTATGGGGTTCTGTAGGGAGATGAACTATTGTATGGTTTAAAGACATTAATAGAAACATCAATATCAGTTAGTGGATTTTATAGTGGAGACACATGTGGTATAAACTAGAATATTTTATGAGTTTGTTTCTATGTATTCTTGAATTAGGTTTTGACATAACACCTAGATGAAATTTTGATTTTGGGATAATGGTAAAATACGGATTTGACAAAATCTCCAATATTCTTTATAGATACATAAACACTATAAAATCTACATAATTTTGTATGATTTCATGTTTTTTATATGATATTTTAATTTACATGGATATTTAATGTTTTTTTAGGTTTTGGATTTAGACCCATCAAAAATTGTGGAAGTTGTTTCTTAGAATGTATAGAAGAATGTTGTAGTGGATTGTGGCATCCATGTTCATACAGGCTATTACTATAGGTTTTTTCTATATTATATCAAATTATATCCCAATTAAATATATATATATATATATATATATACGATTTAAAATACCATTTTCTAGATTGATTAGTGTTTGGTATCTTTTTACAACTAGATAGAGAATCTTATCAGTTCTCTTATGCTTTAGAAACTAGGGTGAGGGTTGATGTTTTGGGACATTTATAATACACCCCATATGAGACGTGTTTTCATATTGATGAAACAAATAGTATTCCTCTAATATTAGTCTATTATGTTCTATCCCCATGAGTATATTTATGCAACTTTTTACCTGATGTTGGCAGTATCAATGTTTTCTTTGAAGTTGTATTGATATTAACTCATTGATTATTATTTATTTCTATTCATTACCACATGAGTTAGATATATTAAATTTCATAATGTAAAATAAGGATTTTTAGTGTAGGTGTATTTAATTTATAGAAGTTTATGAATTTGATATATATTATACCCAAATAATGGGGAATGCAGTCAATATTGTGTTGTGTTGGAAGTTAAATAGAGATGTCGTTATGGGTTTTGAGGAATATTTTGAAGTTTTAAATATTCTTTCTATATTTAGTCTTATATAGTGTAAGTCACTAGTTTAGGATTCTTCTATTATATGAAAGTGTGATTGTTATGAAAGTGGTTGGTGGAGGAGTCTTGGGGTGGGGGGGTTTTCCCATGTGGATGTGATGCAAGGTTGTTTCTATCATGGTTACACACAACAGTTGTGGTCCTAGGTTAGTTATAATTACTAATTGTCTAATGGGAGTCTATTTAATAAATTTTCCATGTATTCATGAGTTCATTATGTGTTTTAAACATTACCATTAATGGTGTTTTTTTGTTTTTTGAAGTTGTATTCAGGCTTGTGGATGTATCATATGTGCCAGGTGATGATGTTGTTATTGGTGTAGATCATGTAATAGATTCTTCTTTTTCAATAGGTGAAATTAGAAAATAATGATCTTTAAATTTTTATTACATCCCTTATATATCCTTATGTTTAGGTTGGAGGAAATGATGACAGATTTCTTCTTTCAGTTATACCATCCTCAAAAAGGTTGGGATGACATGTTCTTCTATTTTCTGTAATTGGGCAGAAATTAATGAAATAATCCCAATTTAAGGAGATTGGGGTGTAAAGTGAAATGTATTATCTATTAAAGTGGTTCCTATATGAATTATTGAGAATAAATGAGGTACTTATGACCATTGTATCTAACATGGATGTTAGTTTTAATGCATGAGTCCAGAGGGAACTTCAATATTATTTTGGCTCTTAATTTTTTTTAAAAACCTATTTACATTCCCAAAAATCTATGTAGAATGAGTGGATAATAAAATTATATAAGATATTTGTTGGTCTTATACCTTATACTTTGATGGTCCATGTCTACCCCACCTACCATTATTTTATTTTTCCTACAACAACAACTATCAATAATCTTTTTCTATTGATCCTTTTGAGGAATTTTACTGGTGGTTGTATATTTCTCTATTATGGTTGGATGAGGACTATAATTTATAATTCCATGTTACTAATGTGTTATGGAGAACAATAAAGAACTTATAGGTCATTGAGAGTGGATAATTTAATAACAATAACACTATAGATTCCGTACAAAATGTCTATGGAGGGGCCTGGTTTTGAGGTCAGAGACCATGTGTTCTAAAAGGTTTCCCCACATTAGGGTAAATGGAAGATTATATGTGGATGAAAGGTCTATCCTATGTTATTTGGTTCATTCATGGGTTTGAAGAAAATTTTTGATGTTATGTATTAGTTGTACCTCCCACTACAAATTGAAAGAGTTGAAAAAATCCTCTATATTTCCTAGCTCAATTATAGTACTCAAAATTACTCAAATGTCATTGATTGAAAAGATTTCTAAATTTTTGGTAAATCAAAATATTTAGATATCCTAGTTTGGTTCTTTAATCATTGTGGGAAGGTTCTAAGTGTGATAACTAACACCTTGGGCCATGTTTAGTTGTGGCATAGTAGAGTGGAAAAGAGTACATGTGATAAAGATCAATAGATGTATGACCAATACCTTGAGTTGTTTAATGGAGGATTTTACTATTTTCACCACTTGTATTGTATATTTTTCTTGATAATATTCATTTTAAATAATTCATTTTATGATATTATATATGTATTAATGTTGATTGTGATGATGTTGCCTCGATATGGGTTTTGTTCCTTCTATGTGTCATTGTGTTATTGTTATACATGATCCTTTATAGTTATCTGACAAGTGATTTTATTGGTATTATTTAAATTTACATAATTGTAATATTATAATTTTTATTAATGATAATTGTTTTATTGGATGTTAATGTAATGCACCATATTTGTAAATACTTTTATTTTTTGATTCTTGATGGGTGGATATGTCAATGAGTTGATTTGTGTTACACTCAGATATTTTAAAAGTGGAACGTTATGTTTGATAATTGGAATGAATCACTGAAATATGATTATAAGAGAATTTAACATCCTAACACATTATAATTTATATTTATTAATATAAATATAATCATCATGATATCATTCAATGCATGCATCATTAGGTTTGAATGAATTTGGCTACTCTATTAAAATATTCTAATTTAAACATGACCATTATTTCCTAGACATTAAGATGGTATGTATGTATAGTACAAAATTAATTTTAAAAATTATATTTTTTACACAATTATAAAATAAATTGAATGTTTATCTATTGATTAGAAAATTAAAAATCATTTGAATGTAAAGTAAATGTTTACTGAAAATTTTTATTTTTCCAAAATGTGGTTTATTCATACTTTTCACTCATAATTTACAATTAATATTTTTCAATCTAATAAATTGTATTTTAGAAAATAATATTCATTTTTAAAATATACATCTAAAAATTAAATTGGGGATAATTTTGGGTATTTTTTTGGAAAATATTATTTTTTTTATAAAGAGTGAAAATACTGATTTTTATAGAAAACTAAATTCTCTTTTTAATTATATACAAAGACAAATGACTTTTTCTTAAAATTTTAATATTAAATTACTTCAGTTATATAAAAAATAAATAATTTATATAATTTCATAAAATTTCATGTTTAATTTTGATATTAAAATATTGTTTACATATTTCTGTTTTCCTCATTGGAATACCCCTCTTTTATCACATCTTTGGTATAATTTTTATCTAAATGATTTATCTTTTGTGAATTGAATTTTAAAAAATAGATTTAATTTTTTTCAAAGAATAGTTTATATTATCAAATATTTTCATCATGTTTTTTAATAATAATTTATAATGAAAATAATAAAAATTAATTACCTTGGTTACGGTAAAAAGAGTTTACTTAGGGTATTAAACTAGGAGGATATGTGTTAAAAGAGACATATTACATTTCCTACATCAGTTATATGGTCATAGTTTCAACCTATAATCACTATGGTTCTATAATGATAGATTTTGGAGGATTTTGGAGATATAAAAACTTTGGTTTCACTTTATCTTTGAAAAAATGCCATGTCTGTCTTTTCTCTCACTTATAAAGGGCCACCCCTATAATCCCATCTTCACGGCTAAAACACCCATTGGATTATAAAATAATTGAATAAAAAATTCCTTACTAACCTACCCGCATTCTAGAAGGGTTAATTTTATTTTTTATCCTTCTTAATAAGCCTTTATGAATAAATGTAAAGGAGAAATTTGAAGGAGATTCTATATTCTAAACATGCACATTTGTTTTCTTTATTATTACTCCACCATAAAACCATAATAAACTATAGTTATATAAAAAACATAATTATATAATATATAATGATATGTAATTATGTTAATTTCATAACCTACATGAATCTACACTTCCATCAAATAAGAAATAAAATTGTTTGTTCTGTGTTCGACAGACTACAGCCTTCTAAACCGATGTAACTCATTTTCCACAACCACCAATCATGGAAGGTTATAATGATCTATTTACCATATTAATATTATAATTATGAAATTATTATTCATATATATTATTATATTACATATTACTTCTTACATTTCATTTAGTGGGGGAGACAATAATGTCACTTGTGATTACAGCGGACTACTGCCTCACTAAGAGATGTGACTTGATTTCCAATAATGATTTACCTAAAATGTTGAAAGGATAATGTTAATGAATTTTTTTTTACATATTTTATATAAAAATTCTTCTGGAAATGTAATATCAAATATAAATTCTTACCTTCATATCCAATGGAATGTAGTAATGTCCCTCATGCATATATGTGGACTACCACCTTCGTATTTACGTTTATTATTTAAATTTTAGAAAGTTGAGATTTTTATTTTATTATTTTCCATTCGCAACAACATTTTGGATCTCGTTGTTCATTTATTGATCATATATTTTCATTTAATATTGGATTAGTGACTGAATACATTTAATTATGGAGTTAAAATTAATAATCAATGGTTTAACCCATGGATTTTGTGTTTTTTCAGAATTAAATTGATGATAATGTTGAAAAACCGTGAAATATGTTTGGTTTATAGCTAAATAAATTGTCAACCAGTTGATGATAATGTTAAACTTTTGTGTAAGGGACAATAGAAAGAGAAGATTTAATCTGAAATATTTAATAGAAATAAATAATTAAATAAATTCCATTATGAATTTTTCATTCAATGTATGAAATATAGTCCTTACTGTTGAAAGTATTGCATTGAAGTGATGATAACAATGGTTGAACCTAATACTATTTTAATGACCATAATGTGGTTAATAGATATATTTCATGTATGTTATAGGATTTCATATTCCACCACACCCTTGTTGGCAGGGTAGATGGCACCCAATGGATTAAGAGAGGGTGTTTTCTCTAACATAAATATTGGTGATGAATGGATGAATGACTATCACCTCTTTCCCTTTTATCATGTCCTAGTGGAATTATATAATTTTATACATGTTGGTTACCTTAACTATATATGTGTAATGATTGTTATAATGGCATGAAGTTATTTTAAACACATGTATCTCAATATGTTGTATACTAAGGATTATTATATATATGTTGTGAATGGGATGAGGGGAAATTTGTTATAATTCATCACATATGGGTTATTGAGTCTATGAGAATCTACATACCTACTATTTAGAGATCTATCATGGGTATATGATATTATGTGATTCATAGTGTTCATCATACATGATGATGATATTATGTTACGAATGGGGTTCATTGTATGATACTCCAACCCCCAGGCCTTCGGGATGTCATATATTTATAGAGATATGAATCGAGATGAGTTATTTGTTGAGTCGCAATTTATTATTCAAAAACATTAAAATTGATATTTGGTAAACCAAAATACAAATTCTTTAATACCATGTTTGTTGATCAATATAATTTCCTTGTTCTTAGAATGTTTTGTATGAAAAAATTATATTTGTTAGAGGTAAAAATCATTGAGAATAAAATGATCTTTATAATCTAATGATCTTTATAATTAAAAGATCTCTATAATAAAATATTACCTTTGTGAATTAGATGATCTTTATAATCAGATGGAATTTTAAAATTTGATATACATGTACAATGTACATCAAATGGTTGATTTCATATCCCATCAAATGATGATTTTATAATTTTGAATATAAAAATAATAACTAAGTCTCATTGAAGGAAGTTAAACTTTTTTAACTAGGTAGACATTAATCATTAGATGGTAGACAAAGACTCTGGATGAAACATTGTAAAACCTATCAAATGATGATTTTCATTTAACCGGATAAATAAAGTTTATCATATCAGATTTTTTTTACTCCACAATATTAATCATTTTACAGAATTTTAAAAATGATACCAAAATTACAATTAGATTATATATATAAATAATAATTCATATAGAGGAATATTTGGTTTGTGTCCGTTTATACCACCTAAGAGAATCACTACATCTGACCATTGGAGAGTTGAATATAAATAAACAATCATTCGAGGAGTAGGGTTCTAATTCATTTTCTAATAAATCTATATTAATTTTACTTTATATATTTTAAATATAATTTTAATAATTTTTGATTGGATGTATTTGGACTGATTTATATTATAAAGAATTCGTGTATGTATTATAAATAACATTAAATTTTCATCATTTTTATTCATTGTGTCCAATCATGTATGATCAAGGGAATATGAGGATTGGAATATTTCTATGTACAAACTTCATGGTTAAGGGATTTTTATGATAGGAAGATACAATTATTCTAATCATTGTGAGAGAGGTATTTATTCTTGAACAAATAATGAATGTTATGGTTAGGTTATGCCTTGTAAACCAAAATTAAATGTGATTAAACTAATTTACTATGTAGGATAATTAATTTATATTTATTTAAATAAATTATATTTTATATTTTTTAGAATATTGTAGTGTTTTATATTTTCCATTAATTTTGAGTTTTATTTACACTATGAATTTGATTAGAATATTTTACATTGTTATAACATTTTCTCACAACTCTATTTATATCAATGTATTTAAAATAATTGATTTAAATAAAAAAATTGTATATATAGTACTGTGATTCTGTCTGATATACTTATAAATTCATAAAATATAATTTTATGATTTTTGATAAACAACATTTCACCCCTCCTATTGCAAGTTATGTACTCCTAATATCTGAAATGATGGTGCAGTAGAGTGGGAAACCATTGGAGATGATGTATAGGTGTTCCTTATTTTGATATTATCTTTCATATTTAATGATTACATGTATGAGATACATGGTGAGGGAGTTGGGGTGAGTATGAGAGGCTAGTATACCCGATAAGGTGACCAGTCATATTTATTTCATTATTCATCAAGCCTTAAAATTATTTCATTATCTTATTTACAATATACTTTAAATATGATCCTATATGTTAAAATATTATAGTCAACCAACATATATAGAAAATATTTTTCATGTATGTAGGTTTTAGTTTGAGATAAGGTTTTACGTTACTTAACTCATGGAGTTAAGCATGAGATATTTAGAACTTCAATCCATTTTTGATGCTTATAATTTTGGTACTTTTAGTTTTAGATATTTTTTTTAGTTGTATGATGTTACATTAATTTATTGGGATTACTATTTAATATTTTTTTGATATTGTTTTTTTGGGTGCTTATATCATATCTCTCGTTTATCAGATCATTGATGTTGATGCCTCCCATTTTAGTGTATCATATTACCTGGTTTATTGACTCTAAATGATGTAATATTGGATACGCGATTCAGGTGTAATTACCTCTCTTCTCATGTTACTGACCAGAGAGGGGTACCTTTGAGGGAAGAAGGTTATTATAGGTAAAATATATTAGAAAATATTTTTCCAAAAATTTATTATATTTTGTATTAATGGATGGGGAGTAATAATATGTCCTTATGGGTTTCCTTGTTATTGATGTTTCTTTTCCCATGAAATATATAGACTATTTTTATTTCAATGACGTGGTGATAATGATTTTAAAACCCATGTTATTAACTGATAACCTTTATGTGATTTTTTAATCCCACCAATTAAAATGGCTTAATACACATATTCAACTAATAATTTGTTAGCTATGAAAATATTGAAATGTGTGAAAATACCCATGATTGAGATGATGATTTAACGTTATATACACTTATAAATAAATCCTAATAAAATATATGGTTCGGAAATATAATATTGTATTCTTGTAGAATGATAGTTTTTTACCTTGTGGTTGTGTAGACACTGTGGTGTTTTTGATCAATGAATGGGGATGTTTTTAGATGGGAAATAATTTATTGGTATATTATGTGTGTTGGTATATATCTGACTGATATGGTAATATTAAGTATTAATGTGTGAGAGAATTTCATAGTATCATTATAGTAGTGAAAAACTACTATTAATAATGTAATTTAATAATGGATTGACACCAAGATGAACCTATTGGTGGTTTCACTAACATAAATATAGTAAGGAACACATGACATATGATATTATACTCTCCTCCCTTCCATTTTTCATTGTATTGGGAAATGGTGTATTTTATGGAAGATCCTACAATTTATGATGAAATATTCTATGGAAACTTCAAATGAAAATTGGATTTATTATATAGTGCGGTTCATATAGGGTTGGTGGAGGTTATGAGTCTTAGTTATTTTACATTCATTACACCCTAGCTATATTAGTTTATCCTTGCAATTTGATGGGTGATGATGCAATAGTGGAACAAGATATGTGAATGAAGAAAATAATTCCGTCATGGGATTTTAGACCCTATAAGAAGATGGAGAAAGTAGGGTTGTGACTTGAACTATATAAATTTTGGTTGAATATGTGGTAATGATATGGACTAGAAGTGATGAGAGAATGATGTTTGACATTGGGTTTTGAGAGTGGGAACCCAGTGGGGATGTAGATGAGGGGAACCTTTATCAAAAAAAAATTCTAATATTATCTCACCACATTATATCATATTTTATAGAGTAATCCATTGTTATTTTTTAAAGGTTATGTAACCTATATGGGAAGTTATTTGATCTATGATTTGTTCACTAGTGAATTTGCTTGGTCTTTTCACATTTTTAAAGGATAGGTTGGGAATGATCATATTGTATATACATGTTATGATTACCATATATATATAAATATTTCTTTCTATATTCCTTGTTGGTTATACAGATTTTTTGGGCATTAATATCATGGAGATCAGAGTAGTGGGGTCACTACATTAAATTTCATAGGTGTTTTCTTTGGAGTTTTTTATGTCATAATGATCATATAATTAAGGAATGTTTTTTATTATTAAATATTATAGTATTGATTTGAAAAATTGTTCATATTTTGTTTTTATCCATTTTTAAATTGATATTAATTTCTCCCATTTTAGTGTTATGCACTATTAGTGCTAGTTACAACATAGAGAATAATAGAGGCACGACTCGAGGTTCATGATTTATCCTCCATCCCATATCTAAAGGGGTACCAAAATACATGGGAGTGGGCCAATATAAAGTGGTATAAATGGGTTTGGTTGAGACATAAAATGGATATTTTAGTTAAGAACTAGTAAGAATTCCATATGAATGGTATGGTTACAACATTATTTAGCCATAATGTTTTTTATAGTAAAAAAGAACAACTATGAAAAAAGAATTTTGGACCCCTTATATACGATGCATCAAACATAAATATACTAAATGACCAATTAAAAATAATATTTATTACATTTTAGAGAATGAGGAAAGGTACATGAATCGTTTTTTATGATTTAATTTGGTTTTTCAAAAATTAAAATGAAATTTATTAACTAAAATAAATAAATTCCATACTATATGGAAAATGATTCATTCTGTTGCATTATTTCAAATATTTTTTCTTTTCATTAACTTATAATAGATTAAGAAGTAAATGTCTAGTATGCGAGCCTAGTCAATCATTGGAGTGTCAATATGATGGAGGAGGATAAGGCATGGTATATGTAATTTCCTTCTTCCTACTATCAGATTTGTAAAAAATTATATGGGAAGTGTCTATAATTTCAATAATTAGAACTAGCTAGAGGATTATGAGATATAATTTTATTTCATTTTAGCTAGATGAATACACTGATTTTTATTGTAATTTAGTAAAAAAAATGGGTAGTTATGTATAAATAGTGGGTGTTGAACCATATAGAGTATATGGTAGATGTTTTTTTCTTTTTCTGATATTTATAAATACTTCCTTCAGTTGTATTTATTGTCAATAAAGTATGTTTTAATGAGGCATGGTTTAGTCAACCCTCAGCAGATAAGCCTGAGTATATGATATCTTTTTATCCATTTAAATTATATCCCTCATTTTACTCCTAATATCAATTAACTTGTATAATATATAACATGAAATTTGTATGAATCACTTCACCCATCTATCACATATGTAGTCACTGAATTTATGATTATTATATATATAGAGGTGTAGATTAAGAAAGAAGTGATCCATAAGATATATTGATAAGAATGAGTAGGAGACTTTTAGTTGGAGGATTGCATATATATGGTGAGTCAATATTTTGATTATAAGGGTGTTGATCCTAGAAATATGTATCAATCTTTTATGGGACCAATGGATCCCAAGAATATCACTAGGTATTGTTTCATGTGATATTCCTTTGGTGGGTATAATCTCCATTATGCTTAGTTCTCTGGTACTCATGGAGGTTAATTTATATTGGTTTGTTATTCCCATCTCCGAAGTAGAAAAATAATGTTCCTTTAGTGTTTTTTATTACACATGAGAAGATATAGTTGGTAGTGATCATCCCCATGATGGTACTTATCCTTAGGGACCCATGAATGATCATGGTCATCAATTTTTCAATAGTGAGGAAAACAGGATAGATTTAAGAAGGTGTGAGGTATAGAAGTACTAATAAATAAGAGACCAGTGGCTTTTCATGACATAATTTGTTTTTCAATTAAATTTTTTTTCTCATTTTTTTTGTTTTATAGATTGAAACTATTGTGTTTCACTCAATTTTATCTCCATTTTTGGACTCATTGTGTATACGATTCCTCTTACCGTGGAATTTTCTATTATAGTTAGAGCAAATCTTTTCTTGTTTAATGTGTGGTGGGGATATTAGCATATGGAAGCATTATATCAGTTGGTGGTGTTTTTATTTTTTTCACATATTCAACAATATGCTTTCATCCATGGGATGTATTGGTTTTACTCTATGCACATTGTTATGGACTATTTTTATAGTAGTCTTAGGTTTATCAATGTGGGGTGATAATGTCTAGGATTATTTTGGAAGTTGAATAATTTTATGGTTTTAAGACAAGAGAAACATCTTCAATATCAGTTAGTGGAGTAGTTAGTGGAGACCCATGTTATGGAAACTAACATAGTTTATGCAGATTTTTGTATTGTATTATAGAATGAGGTTGTTAAATAACGACCTTAGTGAAATGTTGAGTTTTGGATATATATTAAATTAGGGGACTATATTATTTCAATGTAACTATATCATTTTTCTCATATGGATCTTAACATGTTGTGAATATTAATCAATTATTTAGTTCATAATCGATTAAATAGTCCTAATGAAACATAGCTAGGTCCTCTAGTGTTCTTATCCAATTATGGGTACTATAGTAGAATCCCAACGAGCCAATACCCGAGTAGTAAGGGCTCATGCTGGATATCTAAGAGACCCAGGTTCAAAATCAAGTAGAGGTTAATTTCTGGTACTGTAGCAGTATCGTTGCGGTATTGAAGCAGTTATTGTTCGGTACTGTAGAATTTGGAACTATTCAACTAATTTGGGCCTTTGGGACACTGGTTCAGGCCTATGGGTCTCAAGGGCCTTTATGTCATCAATGGCCTTCATTCCACAGGGCCTTAGAGCCACAAAAGACCATGGACTAGACCAGTTCACACAGAACATTCCCTAGAAGATGATTAGAGCAACAAGAGTAGGAGCCACCAGATTCAGAGCTAACCAGATTGGAAAAATGAGAGGGTATGGAAGCCGCCATCGGGACCTGGCACCGCGCAGCTTTGTGTGGGGAAATGCTATCCGATTAGCAATGCAAGGTGGAGAGATAAGTTATCAATGATGAAAAAGCTGGGGAGGGTTAGTTAAAGTGCACTGGGCCTACAGGTTATGTATTTGGCATGGTATGCCTCTGGGCCTTTGGGTCATGTATGTATTGCGAGTTAGTCGGGCCCGGTGCCTTGGGCCTATGGGTCATGTACGGGTTCCCCTTCAACCCCTAAATGGGGGATTATCCATAATAAAATAAAGCATTAGTCCTTTGGTCCATTCGTGGGGATATTAGAATGATATTCATGGATTATTTGATGTTGAATCAATATAAGGATAGGAATCATTATCCTATTATGAGGATTTATTCACTATCCAGCCAAGTGAATGTGGCCATTTTGTAGTCAAAGATCAATATGTGGTCAGGGATTCATCAAATGAGGATGAATAATGATGATATCCTAATGACTTACATAAATAATATAAAAATATAATTTATGTTTTTGGATATACTCTTTCGTTTCATTTATGTTCCACCTATGTTCATTGGGATCATGAACGTTGTATTACACAAGTTCATAGACTAGTTAATAGTTTTTTTCACCAACAAAATCTATTTATAATAATGGAAATGGAGACTATATTGAGCATATAAATTTATACATATAGGTAATTAAACTCTATAGAATATTTTTAAAGCTATATGAGTGCATGTTTTGGAATGATTAATGTTCTTGTGTTTTGAATGAATTATTTTTTATAAAATTGTTAATATAAATGATATTATCGTTATAAAAATTGTGAAATATATATGTATTTTAATATAATACATTTTCCTTAAGGATTTTAGAGAATAATTTGAATAGTTCTGGTGAACATGAAGGATTATTTAGTGGAAAGATGCTCATTTTTGAAAACACGTCATTGAGGGATTATAACACATAATAGGTGTTCAATGTTGAGATAATAATGTTTAATATATCATTATGGTATAGTGTTGGTGAAAATGAAAGTGGTTATATATTTGATAGTTTAATTATTTTTGATGGAGCTTTCTCAAATATTCTATTTTTGGAATATTTTTAACAACATTATACTTTATTTGGGATGCATGAACGTTTTCATTAAGGTTTTATGGTCGAAAAGTTATTATCATATTTGGAGTGTGACACTAAGATCTAAATTATATATTCAAGGTAATATAATTTTTTGTTAATTACCCTAATTCAAAATTTATTCATAAATATTTTAGATTTTCCATGAGGTTAAATATTTATGGAATGGAAAATTTTGAACATTGGTGGTTATTGGATAACTTGTATGAACAATTTTGATCTTGGATAATTCCTATAGACATGATAAATAATATTTCATTCATTTATTGATATTATGATTTATTAAATGTCAATTTTAGTGTGTTTGGGATAAAAATTACTATTCCATATTAATTTATTGATGTAATAGATGATTTTGTAATTTATCAATGAAAAAAAAGAAATAAATTGTAAGTATATTTAATGTTGGTAATTATTATAATGGTATAATAATTTATCAACCATAGAAAAAAAATATTTAGAAACAAATATTATCCTCTTAAATTTTTTTGAGTCATTAATTTTGTTACTCATCATAGGTTTATGGTTTTTTTTGTTTTAAACGTTCTCATTTACATGGACTATATCATTATTTAATAGTACATATGAATTAGTATTCCATTACATATTGATGTTGTAATTTCCCAATTATTTTATCTAACATAGAAATAGAGTAATGCGATTTTTAAAATACTAGGTTCTGAGGGAAAAATTATTTGGGAACACACACACACAATGCACACACTGAAGTGGAAAAAGGTAGGTTATACCCCCCATTTTATAACCCACCATATTAGACACTTTATCACATTATATATTTTACCTAAAGGCCTAGTGAGAATGAAGACCATCACTTGGCCAGAATTACTTGAGTACATAGCCTAATGATCCATAATTAGATGGCCTAAAAGGCCTCTTTGCATCATGCTCACATCACTACATGCCCTCATCATGCCTATGTCATAGCTGTCTTGATGACCTTATTGCCAAGTGGCCCAAAGGCCCATTTGGGATGAATAGTACGACTAAACTAGTAACATACTACAGTAAATTCTACAGTTCTGATACTACTAAAGTGGTACAGTGCCACTATAGTACCAGCTATAGTACTACCATAGTAACTATATAAATTGGCTCCCTTGGGATTTGAACCCGAGTCTGATATAAGATTATGGGGTTCCTTTAACTCTCTCGTAATCCCCCAACTACATGTATTTTTGTAAAATACCTTCATAATTCCCTTTCTATATTGTCAAGAAAATATTTTATAAAATATTTTATGTTATGGTTTTCTAGAAAGTTTACATTCAAATTTCAATCTTGTGATTACTAGGATCATGAAGAGATTGTGACGATATAATTTTATTAATAGGGGTAAATTGTAACACCCAAATATCTTTAAAGAGGAGCATCACGCTTGATAGAATGTATAATCATAAAAACCAGTATTACATGAGAATTTAACAACCTAATACATTATGAAATATATATTTGTATATTTAACTAAATTGAACATCATTGATTGATTTCCATTCATACCACATTGGGTTTGAACAAAACAAAATAATCTATTAAAATATTATTAATTAAACATGAAAATTATAATATAGCAATTACGAAGGAATGTTTTTATAATAATAAATGAATTATGAAAATGATATTATTTACACACGTATAAAATTAATACATTTTTTATCTATTTATTATAATAAATAAGATTAATTTGATAAAAAAGAAATGATTTTGGATAAAATACATATTTCTAAAAGGCAGTTTATTCAAAAATTACACACATAATATAGAAATTTTTTTTACTAATTCTGAAAAATAAATATTATAAAAAATAAATTTATATTTTTTAAATATATATGTACAAATTATTCTTTTTTCTGAATTTTTTTTAATTTTTATAAAAATAATTTTTTATGATTAGATAAAATACTGAATTTCATTGAAAATTACTATTTGATTTAAGTTGTTTATAAATATTAATAGTCTTTTAAAATTGTTTCAATTTAAAATTGAGTTTGTTAAATTTATATTTAAATTTTTGGGGAATTATAATCAATTTTATAATGATTTTTTATATTAAAAATTCTATAATTTTGATAATATTTATCTTTATAAAACCTCTACATCTTCTTGTCTGTGGTTAAATTTGTAATTGAACACTACTAGTCCAGTTATATGAATTTATAAAAATGGAATCCATATTTGGAATCATAATAGTATATGTTATCTAATATGGTCAAATTAATTATTTTACAATAATGAATAGTGAAAATAGTAAAAATTAATTTATAGTAGTTAGGGTAAAAAGTGTATTATCTAGAGATTAAACTCAGAAGATATTTTCTAAAATGACCTAAAACTTGTCAAAATATAATAAAATGGAAATATATTGACACTATATAATATTATATTATTGAATTATTCATTTTTAACACATATTAAATTTAGAAATTATGGGTTTCAGTTTACTATTTAAAAAATTCCATATGTGTCTTCACCCTACATATAAAAGGCAACCACTCTTCTCTATTGTTCACACATCGCAAACCCCTTAGTTCATCCATGAACTTCCAATGTACCATATTTATATCCCCACCCACATCATAGACTCCTTCATTTCATTATTAATCCCACCTATTATGGATTAAGGTATAAACCTGAATGGTTTCTCCTATGAAGTGGTAAAATTATTAAACATGTGTATTTGATTTATTTTTACTTACACCTCCTTGAAAACATATTAATATATGATAATATTATATAATAATTATATAATACATAATAACATGTAATTATTTAAATAGATTAACATAGATCCTTCTTCAAATCCATTAAAGGGGTAACAAAATCATCGACTGTGTGTGCATTGGACTATCACCTTGGGAATTGATGTGATTGTTTTACATAACCAACTAAATACGATGGATATAAGGATATATATAACATATTTATATTATATATATGAATTTAATATAACTCTTTATTTATTATATCACATAAACTGTCTTAATTTATCTTTTGTGGGTGATGTGATGATGTCTCTCTTGTGTGCAGTGGACAACCGCCATGTGAAACGACATGAATCCTTTTTTACTAACTCATTTTGAGAATGGTAATTGTAATAACCCAATGTTTTTAAATGGAATATCCCTTCTTATAAATTTGTCTTAAAATAATAATAGAAAATAAAATAATGAACTATAGTGTTCTAAGTGAACATTGAACATATGTTTTTCACTTATGTGTTTGGAATTTCGAAAATATGACACACACGGTTGCAATCAGAAAGTTTTTTGGAAACCGATAAGAAAAACATAACTTTTTTGGTGAATAGTTACATACCTTTATGAATAGTAATATACAATAATGAATTGTAACCTTAACTATGATAGTATAAAAATGATATTCATGTGAAAGTATGATATACCTATATTTTAGAATAAGTAAACGAATGTTTTAAAACCATTTTTATAATAATAAATTATGAGTTTAATTACATATTAAATTAATAATATTTAGATTTTTTTTTGGAAAAATGGATTTCATTTTTGAATTCTTCATGTCAAAATATGGTTAGGGAGAATTTTTTAGATTTTTCTGAAATACATGAATTTTTAGTGAATAGTAAAATATATTAATTTACTGTATAAACACACTATAATGAATATCCACTATTTCTAACATCACAACTAATGAAAAAACCCAAATCTAAAACACACATGAAGTTATTACTATTCCTGGTCATGGAATACTTACTATTCCTAGTCTTGTGAAAAAATAATAAATTAATGATTATAATATTATAAAAACTCTCCTCCCCTCAACAATAAATAACACCAATTCTTACCGCTTCTCTCCACTCCACTCAATCCTTGGGCCTTGCTAATATTATCCACAAATTTCACCCCAAGATCCTCCCCCATGACCAAAGTCCCATATTCTCTTCAATACACCAAATCCTCCCCCCTTAAAAGGTTCTCAAGGGAGGATGTCTCAAGAGGTAAATTCCTCTTTCCAATTCCATCATTTCTTTGATATTTTTTTTCATTTTGTTTATTTCCTCACCTACCATCACACAAATTGTATGATAAATCCATTAATATACATGTTCTAGGATTCTATTATGAAAATGGGATATTTCATTATATTATCACCTTTCCCTGTCTTTTATTTTTATGGAATGAAAGTATTGTTTCTGATGTGCTAATTTGGAACATTCGAGGACAACAGTTTATCAATTTCTATTATCATCTTTAATTATTCTCAAGAAACCATTTTTGTTATGGTTGAAAGAGATTATTATATATTTAATATATCCTATTAATGGTTCTGTTCTACTTTTTTAGTAATGGGATTATGTTATAAAGAAAAACATGTTCATTTTAATAAAACCCCATGATTAACCAAAATTGTTATAACTAAGGTTTTAAATATAATATTTCGAATTCACTCTATGTAAAAAAATTAAAATTGAAAATAGTTAATACCAAATATGTTCAATAATTACATAGAACTTCAATTATGTACCATCAATTTCATCATATGTGATTATCCAAGCATGATAGGATCATTAAATCCAAGTAAGCAAACAAACCCGAAAAATGAAATTTAACCCCAGACCAATCAAAATAGTTATAAATGGGCATAAAATGATTATAATAAACCAATTACATATATATAAGAGTTTCTTTAATTTTTAATTAAGAAAACTAATTTTTTTTATTCAAGTCTTTAATAAATAGTGGAAAACACCAACGAATTTGAGGTAAGGGATCCTCTCTATTTCACTCTAAATTCAAGATTATCCGCTATGATATTCCATTTTACATGTAATAACTAATGATGTGGTATGTTTACACACCTTTAACATACTTTAATCATGATTTATATATGATTCTAAACCCCTTTTCTCTCTCATCAAGCCCTTATAGATACACCAGATACGTTGCCCATAAACCGTAATGAGTTATACCTGGACCTTCATTGTTCTTTCAGGTTGCCTTATCTTTATTTATATAAAAATAGATATATTTTATATATTTATTAACCTTTTCTAAATTCAATTTATTTTTACGAAATTCATTATTCAAGACACTTTAATCACTCTCTTTTGAGGATATACAAATTTTTAAATGATTCCCTCCTTAGAACTTTCAGATAAGCAAACATGTTTTAAGGGAGCAACATGAATATTTACCCAATTTCAAGTGCACTATATCCTCTATTAAAATCCTCCATTGTCTTTATAAAATAATTATCTTTTATGAAAACCATTTTGGAAGAATTGTGGTTTTATATAAAATAGTTTCGTGTTTTCAATTTTAATGTCTCTATAGTATTTTCCTTCAAACCACACAAAAATGTTTTAATGCTAATGTTTCTAAAATACATTCCATATATGCTGTCACTTATGTTTGAAACCATATACCATGTTATACGACTATTTTACCTTTTGAACGTCCATGTATGTTCTAATCCCTTTCTTTCATGAACACTTTCATGATACGCTCATTGGTTATGCTTCTGGTCATCATTATGGAACCCAATTCATTCCATGGGTATCCTTATGTTTATGTATGTTTGATTATGAATGATTATTTATTTGGAATGAATATTCATTAAAATTTTGAGATGGGTGTGCCTAGATATCTCTCCAATGAATTGGGTAATGGTAAGGCTCATGAGATACGATTTGAAACGAGATTTTCGATTATCCTAGACCCATACCAAAATGGAAAATGGTATTAACGGTTAGCTTTGACCGATACTAAAATGGGAAATGGGACTGGAGGTTAGACTTGGCCCAAACTAAAGATATGTTTTACGATTCTGTCACATTTTTATGATTCCATGTTTAGATGATCTCATTCTTAAATGATATGATTTCATTTTTCCAGGATTTTGATATCTTTATGTCATGTCACCTAACTCATGTGTTTAAGACATATCCTCATGTTCATTACCATTCTTGGTTTTTCAGCTGATCCTTTTGTTTATTTGTTCCCCTGGGTACTATGTGAATAGGTATGGGAACAAAGTTATTTTAGATCTATTTATGGATTTTAAATAAAGATGTGATTTTTTATCCCCATGATTTATGTTTTACGTACCTAGTCTTCCAAGACACTAGACATAACGATCCTTGGAATGTACTATAATGTATAATTATTCTTAAAATCATGTAATTTTTTATGTAAAATGATTTGGTCACTATATCTGGTATTATAGGATGGTCTAGTTATTTTTGGAGATTAGAAATTGGTCACATTTGTGAGAAATTTAAGTATGCGACTAATTATAAGAAAACATTCCTAAACTTTGGTGATTACTGATTAAGTGGTTTTTCAAGACAATACATCATTTTCTAGACACGAGTAGATAGATGCGGCTCTGGAACAAATGTATCTAGGCATAAAACCTGAAAACACCGCTTTGAGCTAGACTCAAATGGGAATGGGTGCATGACAATGGGCCTTGGTGTACTCTTCGCTACGACACTCTTGGGGGATATGCTTTGTAAATTCATGAGCTTAGTAAAAACCAATATAAAGGGATAAAAACCCATAAGAATATTAGTTATGAAATAGATCGAGCATAACCTAGATATAAACATAAGGAATCACAAGTTAGGAAATAATTTTTACTTATATGTTTATCCTTTAATGTTTAAAGATTAATTTTTTATGCTCAACATGTAAGTATTCCAAACCTATAATTATACGTACTTTTTCTTAGTTAATTAAGGGAAATAATAGATTATGTTCTAATAACCAATGTGATATGAGATTTAAAGATTGCTCTAATGATATGCCCGATATGACGGTAGTGGGTGCTCAAAACATCACGATAGTACTTGATCAGCTGGCTTGAGTTATAAATAATAACTAGAATCATGAATAATTCCCTCCTCGTCTAAGGAAATAGAAAGTGGTCATAGAATCCATCATTCGGAAAATGCATCCCTTGTTTAGTAGATCTCATGATCCCATCCTCACATAACAATAGATTAACTCCATTGAAAAGATATTTTCCATCCTCCAGTGCTCAGATGAAGAGAAGGATGTATTGTCAGTCTATCATTTTGATAGGGAAGATGATCAGTGGTGGACACTGATCATGAATACAATTCCCCAAGAAGAAATTGATTCCCTGTATTGGTAAGAATTCAAAATGGTGTTTTACAACAAATAGTTTCCTCAAACCCTCCATCTCAAGATGGAAACAGAGTTCCTCTGACTTGAGAAGAAGGAAGATGAGTCCATCCGGGCGTATGAAGCAATCATTAAAATGGTTTCAAGGCATGCCTCTAAAATTGTCATGAACAACAAAATCAAGGTTTATCACTTATTTATAAGACTAAAGAAGAGTTAATGAAATGATTTGGCGATTTGCGACTTTGAATTTTATGAGGATATCGTCTTTTGTGCCCTCATGGATGAAATGGGGATTGAAGACTCTCATTGGTATCATGGGCCCAGTGACATGAAGTTGAAAATGGAGAACAACATGGGTGGTTCATCAGAAAAAATCTATGATAGAATGAAGTATGAATTTTCCCATTGTTAAAGTTTTAGGAAAAAGTATCTTGATTACTATCTAAATTTAACCAATAATTGCTTCAAATTATAAATGTCTGGTCATCTATCCAAGAACTACTGAAGGGATATGAAAAATCCCTCTAATGTTGATGAATAAATAAAGGTTCAGAGAAACACTCAGCCTACAATGCAATTATTCAACTGAAAAGAGCATGGGTATTATACAAGTAATCTCCCTAAGTTGAGGTTCGTCAGAGGCAATCATCTACAACCTTCAAGGCAACAAGGAAGGGCTTATGCTAACTCTACTACAAAGGTGGAGCCAGACAATGATGAGGTGTAAGGTATGCTTGTTATTCATTCAATAATAGTTAATGTAATATTTTATTTTAGTTCTACACATTCTTTTATATCATGCATGTTTACTAGATATATGTAGACACCACCTCAAAATTTAGAGGAAAATTTCTCTTTAAGGACAGAAAAAGTGGAAATTAATGAATCTAAGGTTTATAACTCCTCCCCGATTAATTTTTGTGGAATGAACCTCCTATAAAATCTCATCATACTTATTTTAGTGGAGTTCTATGATATCTTGGGAATGGATTGGGTATCTTTATTCAAATCCAACATCAACTATCGGGAAAGGTAGATCACTCTTCACATCCAAAATCATTGTCCTATTAATTAAAAGTGTAAAGAAAAATATGAATCTCTTTTAGAATCATAATCTCAAGTGTGGATATTTTTTCCTTGTGAGAAGGAATTTCTAGCTTGAACGATTGATACAAATGAGAGAATCATGCATGATGAAATGCCCATCATGAGGGATTACACAAATGTATTCCCTAAATAGTTTTCTTGTCTATCTCTTGACAGATCGATTTAGTTCTCAATAGATCATATCCATGGATATCTTCATATCCCAAATACACCTTATTAAATGGTCAATATAGAGTTGGAAGAGATGAGGAGGTAGTTACAAGATAATATATAGAAGGGTTTTATATGAACGAATACTTCACTCTGGGGTGCGATAGTCCTCTTCATCAAGAAGAAGGATAGATGAATGCACATATGCATTGATTATCATGAGCTCAATAAAATCACAATAAAGAACAAGTATCCACTGCCACAGTTAAATGAATTGTTCAATCATCTTTGTGGGGCTAGTTATTTCTCTAAGGTGGACCTTCGGTCGGGATATCACTAATTAATGGTCAGAAAGAAATATATTCCCAAGACTTCATTTGAATGAGATATGGAAACTATTAGTTCATAGTGATGCCCTTATTACTCGCTAATTCTCCACCAATTTACTTTGATTTAATGAATATAGTCTTTAGAGATTACCTCGACAAAATTTTTGGTAGTGTTTATTGAAGATATTATGATATACTCTAAGAGAAAGTAGGAACATGAGGAGCATTTAAATACTATGTTAAAGTCATTAAGAAGGGATAAGTTTGATGAAAAGTAAAATAAATATGAGTTTGGGATGGAGGAAGTGTCATTTTTGGGGCATGTTATCACCAGAAATGGATATCTATAGACCCTTCCAAGACAATGGAAAATGAAGATTGGCTCAGGCCAACATCTACAACGGATATCCACAACTTTTTGAGTCTAGCTGGGTACTATCGATTATTTGTGAAGAAATTTTCATGATTTTCAAACCCAATTAATAGGATGACATGGAAGGGAGAAAAGTCTTTATAGACATAGGAATGTGAAGACTATTTCACGATGTTGAAAAATAGTCTTATCACTACGCCAGTACTCACACTCCCTGCAAGTTGATAAATCATTGTGGTGTGTATTGATGATTATAAGAAGGTTCTAGTCCGTGTGATAATGTAAACTGATATAGTGATATCCTACACCTCAAGGCACTGGAATATCCAAGAGAAAAACTAGTCTACACATGATTTGGAGTTGGCGACGGTTATCTTTGCGTTGAAAATTTGGTGGCATTATATCTATGGGGATAAGTGTGGGATATATATTAACCACATTATTCTTGAATATTTATTCACACAAAAAGTTCTTAATATGTTCCAATGAAGATAGATAGATCTCATGAAGGATTATGACTGCTCAATCCACTACAATCCCGGTAAGGAAAACAAGGTGGAAGATGCTCTAAGTAAAAAGGATCCTGCTTCTTTATCAATGATGAGAATTGAAAAGGATTTGATCTTCATATATTTTAAAAGGATGGACATGAGAATCATTAAGGGAGGAATATCATTAATACATTTTCAAATTATTGATCAACCATCACTCTTGGAGAAAATAAAGTGTGCTCAAAGAAAAGATGCGGAAATTTAGAAAACGGTGGAAGTTATCAGAAATGGGAAATCCTCCAAATTCAATATTAATGAGGATAAAGTTGTAATATTTGGGACACAATTATTTGTACCATCCTATCCAAAGATAAATATGGAGCTATTGAATTATGCACATAGCTCTACCTTCTCTATCCACCCAGGGAGCACAAAGATGTATCGAGATCTCCGTAAAAAAATTGGTGGGACAATATGAAAATAGAGATTGATGAATATAAATCCAAGTGCCTGGTATGTCAACAAGTGAAGTATAATTTACAAAAGTCTATGAAGATGATGCAACCACTACCCATAGATTCATGGAAGTGGAATAACATTACCGTGGACATTTTCACTGACCATCCAAGGACGTCCTGAGGAAACAATGTTATTTGGGACATTGTGGATCATCTACAAAGACATATCACATTATCGTGATTCGAGGGGACTTCTCGTTGGATCAAATTGCATGGATTTAAGTCATATAAGTGGTAAGGAATCATGGATTACCACTCTCTATTGTATCTGATTGTGATTCGAGATTCACCTTGATGTTCTGGAAAAGTCTCCAACAATCTCAAAGCCCTGAACCGAGCTTCAGTATGACCTATCATCCTCAAACAGATGTCCAATATGAGCGAACTATTCATAAATTAGAATACATGTTGAGATTGTGTTCTATGGAATTCAAAAAAGGATGGGACCTACAAATTCTACTAGTTGAATTATCCTAAAACAATAGTTTCCACTCGAGCATCTGAATGGCACTATATGAAGTCCTTTATGGGAAAAGGTGCAAAACATCGACATGTTGGGATGAAGTCAGTGACTGTAAGCTTCTAGAACATGAAATAGTCAATGAAATAGTGGAGAAGGATAAAACCATTCAACAACATATCAAGGAAGCCCATAGTTGATAGTAACGTTATGTAGACAATCATCAACAAGGCCTTGATTTTATAGTTGGAGACATGGAATTTTTATGCTTATCACCATGGAAGAAGGTCATGAGGTTTGTAAAGAAAGAGAAGTTATCTCCCAGGTCCATCAGAACCTTCGAGATCCTTGATCGAGTTAGATATGTGGCCTATAAACTAGACCTTCCACCCACCATGTCGAATTTACATGATGTATTTTATGTATCACTCTTACGGAAGTACATACCAGACCCTTCACATGTACTCTTTCAGAGATGGTATAGTTGGAGGATGATCTTTATAATGAGTAGAAACTAGTGATGATCTTGTATTATAGAGATAAATTTCTACGTAACAATATTACTGTCTTGGTCAATGTACTATAGTGAAACCTTAAGTATGAAGAGGCAACATGGGAACTAGAGGAAGCAATGTAGGAAAAGTACCCGCACCTGTTTATCTCTTAGAATGTAAAAAAGAAATTTCTAGGGTGAAATTTCATAATGGGGGAAGAATGTAATGACCCGATGATTTTCAATGGAAGTTCCCTTATTATAAATATGTCATAAAATAGCATGAAAACACTGCATACTAGTGCTAATTGACCTTTAAAAATAAGTTTTTCAATTATGTGTTTGGAATTTTGAAAATATGCCATACACGGTTGCAATCATTTAATTATTTGGAATCTCATATAAAAAATATTAATTTTTGTGAATTTTAACTTACCCTTATGAATAGTGATATACCCTAATGAATAGTTATCATACCTTTGATAGTATAAAAATAATATTCAAGTGAAAGTATGATATACCTATATTTTAGAATAAGTAAAGGAATGTTTTAAAACTATTTTTTATAATAAATTATCAATGTAATTTAATATTAAATTAATCATATTTAGAAAATTATTTTTAAAAATAAACTTCACTTTTTGATTTTACACGTTGAAAAAATTTTAGGGTGATATTTTGAGATTTTCTAGAAATACTTGAATTTTTAGTGAATAGTAAAATAAATTAATTTACACTATAAATACACTCTAGTGAAAATACACTATTCATGACATCACAAGTTATGTAAGCACAAAAATCTCAAAATCACATGAATTTATTACTGTTCATGGTCATGGAATACTTATTATTCCTTGTCTTGTGAAGAAAAATAAATTAATGATTATAATATTGTGAAAACCCACCTCCCATCTACTATAAATACCACCCATTATTACCTCTTCACTTCATTCCTCTCAAGCCTTATTCCATTCCAATATTCTTCCCAATTATCTCCCCAATATCCTTCTTCATGTACAAAGTCCCCTATTCTCTTCAATATACCAAAACCTCTCCCTTTAAGAGGTTCTCAAGGGAGGAAGTCTCAAGAGGTAAATTTTTCATTCCAATTCCTCCATTTCTTATATGTTATTTTCTTTTTGTTTCTTTTTTCACCTCCCTTCACCCAAATGGTATGATAACACTATTAACATACATGTACTAGAATTATATTTTTCTAATAGGATACATATTTATCTTATCACCTTTCCCAATCTTTTATTTGAAGGAAATGAATGCACCGTTTGAGATGTGGTAATTTAGCACCTTCAAAAAAATCAATTTCTATTATTATATTTAATTATGGTCATGAATATATTTGTGTTATAGTTTAAAGAGATTATTATATATTTAATATATCATAGTAATGGTTCTTTAATTCTTTTTTACTAATGGGGTTATGTTATAAATAAAAACATGTTCATTGTTATCAAACCCACTGATTAACCAAAATGGTTATCACTAAGGTTATATATATATAATTTTGACATTAATATATTTATAAAAATTAAAATTGTATCCATTTAATATCATGTATGTTCACCAATAACATACAAATTTAATTATGGACAACCACTTTAATTTTACGTGTTTATCCGAACATGAATGGATTATTAATGCCAAGTAAGCCAACAGACCCGAACAATGAAATTGAACCTCATAACCTATCAAAACAGTTATAAATGATATTAAAATGATTATACTAAAGAAATTACATATAGAATAGGTTTTTATATTATTAATTAACAAACATATTTTTTTTATTGAGTTATTTAATAACAAGTGGAGAACACCAATGTATTTAAAGTGAGGGATCCTCTCTATTCCACGTTTAATTCGAGATTGTCCTCTATGCTATGCCATTTTATGTGTATTACCTAATTATGGGGTATGTTTATGCCCCCCCCCCAAGATTCCCCCTTTATTTCTAAGTGATGAGAAATCCCTTTTCTCTCTCATCAATCCCTCTTCTTTAAACACAATACCATGCTGATAAACCGTAATGAATTCTACATGAACCTTTTTTGTTATTTTGGGTTGCCTTATCTTTATTTATGTCAAAACAAAGTTATTTTATCTATTTATGAAAATATTCCAAATGATGTGTAGTTTTAAAAAATTATTTTATGAATACCCTTTCATCACTCTATTTTAGGGATATACATGTTTTTAAAAGATTCCCTCCTTAGAACATTTCTATAAGAAAAACTATTTTAAGGGAACATCCTGAATTTTTACCCAACTTCATGTGAACTATATCCTTTTTTTAAGACACCATTATTTTTATTAAACAAGTATTTTTTTATGAAAACCTTCATGGTTAAATTATAGTTTTATATAAAATATTTTCTTCCTTTATATTTTGAAATCTCTATAGTATATTCCTTAAAGCCGCACAAAAATTATTTAATGTTATTGTTTCTCAAAATACATTTCTTATATGTTTCCACTTATGTTTGAAAACACCTACCATGTTATACGAATATTTTACCCTTTTAATTTCCATGTATGTTCAAATACAATTCATTCATGGAAACTTTCATGATACAGTCATTGGTTATCCTTTATGTCAATATTATGTTACCCAATTCTTTCCATGGGTTTCCTTATGTTATATATGGTGGATTATGTATGATTATTTATGTGGAAAGTGTATACATTTAAATGTGGGTATGGGTGAACCTAGATATAACACCAATGAATTGGTTAAAGTTACGTCTCATGAGATGTGATGTGAAACGGGATTGGTGGTTAGCCATTACTGGTACTAAAAAGGGAAATGGGATTGGCGGTTTTCTATGAAACGTACTAAAATGGGAAATGGGATTGGCAGTTAGCCTTGACTCATACTAAAGACATGTTTTATGATAATTACACATTTATATGATTCAATGTTTTTATGATCCCATGCATATATTATATGATTTCATATGTTCTATGCTTTAGATATCTTTATGCCATGCCTCGTAACTATTGTGCCTAAGAAATGTCCTTATGTTCATTCCCTTTCTATGATTTTCAGCACATCCATTTGATTATGTGTTCCTCAGGGTACCCTATGTAGATGTAAGGGGTCAAAGGTATTTATTAGCACTTTATGAAGATTAAATAAAGAAGTGTTTTTAGACCCATGTTTTTTGTTTTTTGTTTTTTGTACCCAAACATCCAAGACACTAAACGTAATGATCCTTTTCTTGTAGAATGATGTATATTTTTTATTAAAATCATGTAATGTTTTATGTAAAAGTATTGGGTAGATATAGTAATAATGTAAAATTTAATGAATATATGTGATAATTATTATATTACCCTAATTATATAATTATAATATACCATATATCAATTTATTTTCTTATCCATATGAAAATATAAATGGGGATCGTGCGTATGTGTGGATAACCACAACCATTTAGTGATGCAAGAATTTTGCATTTTATTTTTACATGGATGTTAATTAGGATGTATTTAAATAACATAAATTATATATATTAATTTATAATTATTTTATAATGATTTCTTAAAAAAAAATTCTTTCATTCCATCCTTCGATAAAAATGTAAGGAAAATTCATGTATACATACGACCTACCATCTCTATTAACGGAGCAATCAATTTTCTATCTCTAAAATTAATAAATAACACTAAATACATATATAATTAATATATATTAAATTTATATATTCATAATAACTATTTATATGTTTTTTTACATGATGTAATTTAGATAAATAAAATTATCAAACTAAAATATACATGAAAAAACAAAGTAATTATCACCTGAAATAGTGATTTTACAAAAAATGTTAATAAATGGATGATAAATGGTTTGTAGTAAATAATTTATCATATGATATATATATTTATGGTTATAAAATATATCTATAATAAACCTACATTAATTATATAGGAGGTTGAGGCACATATGAAGTATGTTAAACATGAGTTGAGGGTTTTCTCAACTCACGTTCAGTTCCATGAGACATAGGCCATATTGACCTATTATATTATTCTATGGTCTATTTTATGATAAATTTTATATTTTATGTAAATAATATGTTTCACTTAATGGTATTTAGATTTTTTTTGGTCTTATTTTCATCATGAGGCATTTGACTCAAATTTTACCAAAGTGGTATGGTTTTGTTTTACAATCTCATCATTATTCTCAATTATTTAGGTTTAAGTCTATTTTCATGATTTATTTTTTATTTATATATTTAAATAAATTGGTATTCATGACATCCTTTTATTAGTGGAATTATCAGGTAACATTTCAATCAATTCATTGAAATTTAAATTATTGATATAATTATTTTAAGATAATCTGATGATATCTTACTCTCTAGTGGAAGATATTTTTATCAAAATCCATTTTTATGAAAATGTTTGTGAATTTTTAATAAAATTTTAATAATCATTTACTAAATTAATTTTACCAATATTTCATTATTAAAAAAATTAAATGAATCTTTATTTCATTTTAAAAACAAGTCTTATTTGGAATTTACTGAAAATTTTAAAGTAATCATAATCTTTTCCTCTCTATCATGAATGAAATTTATCATTATCCAAACAAATAAATAACTTAAACGATTATTTTATAATCTCAATGGTAATTTTAAATGATATTTATGTTCCTAAATTTTTTAATAATTTTAAAAAAGGTGGTTTTTAATGAGAAAATTTAATTTTCCTCATGAATTTTTATGATATTTTTATGGTATTTCTATTCATTGATTTTTGAAAAAATTAGATAGTAATAATTTTGTACAAGGTATAGGTTGTACTGATATCAACCTTGTAATTTATTTGAATTAATTATGATTAGTTTTAGTAAAGATGAATAGTTTTATTACAAGTTACTTAATTATTCTGTATAGTGTGTGGTTATGTTTACATGGTCAGTATAATTATTAAAATTTCACGTGTTATTTTTTTAGTATGATTTTATACTGTGTTTAATCTTTTTCATATGAAAAATGAATTAGAATTACTATGTGATGGATGGTGTCTATTTATAAATATCTCAGGAATGGATTAGTAGGTCTCATGAGAAAAATCATTTTTCCTAATTAGACTGGTTTCAACCCACATATTTAAAATACCATTTGATCATTTTTTATAGTATCTTTTAGATGTTCTAAATTATTCATTCAATCATTTTTAGAATAGTTATTTTCATTTTATTATTCTATTATTTAGAATATATATGTTTAATTTTGATAAATACGTGATTATTTATATGGATTTATTTGATCATCATTTGTTTCTCCATTTTATACATAGTATATTGATTAAATTGAACTTGTTATTGATAATTACTTTACCATATTGACTATAATTATTTATCAATGAAATATTTTCATGTATTATTAACCTTACTGGTCATATTAAATAACCCATTTATTATGTTTTATTTACCCTATGAATAACATATTGGTTTTGTGATTGATTTGATAGGATATGCTAATTGGATTAATTTATTTATCAAAATAAAACATTTTTTTTATTTATGTTTTAAAATATATGTGGTATTTAAGAATGTACCTCTATAACCAAGACTAATAAAATATCCATACCTTCAAGATGTTATTCCTTATATATTATTCCAATGTAATAATGTTACCATATTCTCACGGCATATATATCTTGGGGAATTACACATGATGACCTATCACCCATAATTTTCTCATCTTATTCTCTTGAATGGAAATTTTCCCTCATAGGTAATCCATTCCTTTCAACAGTAAATTACATTCTTTTATGGTCAATAAATTACTTTTTTCACATGATTAGTTTATCTTCATTGTTTATAGTTTTTTATTATGGTTGATAATTCAATCTCATGGTCATTCACTCTATTATCATGGTCAAAATATTTATTCTAGTGATCAAAAGTTTTTTTCTCATGGTGAATTATTTAATTATCATCATTTATTTTTTCTCATGGTTAATAAATTCTCATTTTATGACCGATATTTTATAAAATTTAATCCTTCTCAAAATACCAATGATTCATCACAATGATGTGAAAAATTATTTTAATTTAAAATAATTTATTCAAGCTTAAATAAATGGTTTTAAAATATTTGTATGGTATTATATACTTTATTCAATTTTTTGAATATCTTTGGTTTTAAATGGTTCATTTCATGTGTTTTCAATTAAACCAAAATTATGGAACAATGATCTAAAACATTACTACCTTATAATGTAGTGTATATTCCAAAAAAAAGTACATGAAATTATAATGTATGTGATTTCCTTAGTTTAAGCCTTTCATTTTCCCCTCTTTGTTTGAATGAATGAGAAACTTATTCAGAAAACATAAATGTTTTCTTATTTTTCTAAAGCCTTCATACTAAAGATTCCATGCATTTTCAACAACTTGGTTTCTTCACAATTTTTAAAAATATAGTTTCACATTTGAGGTACATTCTAGATTCTCTTTTATATTCCCCCTTTCTAAACATGTTTTTCTAATTTGTTAAATTTTGTATCTTTACAATATTCAGGTTATAAATAATCTTCTCATTCCTTAGTTTTTGGTCTATCATGTTTATGAAAAAAATCATGGTATAATATCCTTTTTATATATTATTTTATGAATATGTGAAATTTGAATTATGTTTTTATATTGGGTCTATTGTAATGATAAACTAATAAATATAATTAATGATTTTAAATATAATTAATTGGGACGTGGGGTAATCACATGGATTGATATGCTTCCTTGTAATTTTTCCATTGAATCTTATAATATATTATGATGTTACTATTATGGATTTCATGAATTATAGATCCATATTATGTATTTATATCCTTTTTGGAAATAAATATTTAAAAACACCACTAATTTTTTTAATACATATATTTATCTATGAATTGGTCTCCCATGTAAATTATAAACTCTATAAAAATACGGATGAAGTGAAGAAGATATAATATGAAATACTAATTTAAATGAATTGTTCTAAAATATATGGTTCATAAATCTACTTTTATTTTATTCTGCTATTAATGTTTTTTTGGAATTTTGGTTATGTAGAAGTTATGGGGTTTTTACAATTAGGGTGATGACTAATTTAGATGGGGGATGTGTTGCTGGAAATGGAAGAATGGTGTAAGATATGTGCTTGTTATTATAATATGATGCAGTTTTTGGTAATACCATATAGTAATATCCACTTGTAGTGGAATAAAATTGTTAATGGTGTAATTTAATAATATTTATTGGGAAATACTATTTGTAAAATTAATTTATGATTATAATAATCTTTAAAAACATATCCCTAAATAATAATTAAATCAAAATTAAGGTCAAGGTTTTCTGTCAATAGATATAACATATTTGGATTAATTAGTGAACAGTGGTTGGTATTGTTAGAATCTATAATGGGTTGAATCTCTAAGTGGTGTAAGGAATATTGGTTTTGGGTAACCTTTTTTAGTGAGTTGGAGTTGCATAAACTTAGTTGAAACATGTTTCATTGTTAGTATTTTGTTAATAAGAAGGTCAAGGTGATGATTTATTGATTTGAGTACTTTTGACTCAGATTTTGGCCTCTATATGGGTGTATATATATGAATTAATTTTCATATTTCATTTATATTAATCCTACCCATATCGAGTACAATGTACTTACTTTTTATAGGTTTATTTTCCACAATATCCTTATAACGAAAAATATATTATTTATTAACTCAATTATCAACACTTTTATCAGCAGTTGTAATAGAAAATAGTATTGTTGGTGTTACATAATAGGCCCTTGTGGATGAATATATTAGTGGTGATTCCATATTATATGAGGATGTGATACGTATATGGGGTGATTTAATATTTTAGGATTGAAAAATTTCAATTCCATTAATTTTAATAATACACTAATTCAGATTTTTTTAGTATAATGGTTGGATTTTTTATGTTGTGGATGTGGAATAAGTGATGTGTATGACAATATTGATGAAATCATAGAATTCTGGCACTTGTAACTTGTTAGATTAGGTAAGGTTTCTATATAACCCATATTAGAGGAATTTGGATATGTGGATATGAGATATAATATATGATATGGTATAACATGATGTTTGATGTTGGTTAATGATAGTAGAAGCATAAAGGGGATGGAAATGATAGGTTCCATAATCAATTTTTAGTTGATATTATGTTATTAAATTATTTCATTATATTGTTACTTAGACATGATGGGGTTGGGTTGGATAGGCACAATGTCTTGTCACCTAGTAGTTATATTTTTTGTTCAATGGTGAATTATTATTCTCTTTTATCTTTTTTAGGGGATATCATGCCTATGATCCTTTGAGTATATATGTTACTATCCTCTATATATAGAATAAATTATTTTATGATTATATTAGAGTTATGAGGTCTATAATTGGCATTATTGTCTTAGATATCTAATCCACTATATATATGATACTATAGTTCTCTTTTGGTATTTACTATGGAGAAGTTATTTATTTCCTTTCATACACATGTTTGATAGTTTGGTTTGATTAATTCTATGACTTGATTTTTTTGTTTGTATTTTTTTCAATCATTTTTATAGTATGGGTAATGTATCATATTTTATTGTTCTACACCAATGGTGAAAGTAATCACCCTTTTCATAATGACATAGTAATCCACTGATAATTCCTTATCATAATTATCGGCCAAGGTAGGATACTAATTTAGGTTGGGGTCTTGGTTAGAACTCTTATAAGAATACACTATATAATGAACCATAAATAGATAACAATAAAAATTATATATAATCCTTTAAAATAAAATATAAATATTTCATGTGAAATCCAATTAATGATGAATGACTCAAAAATGTTTTAGATGAGTCACATACCAAAATCTCAAACCAAATTAATGAATATAAAAAATAGGATAGATGAATAATTAACAAGGGGAAATGAATGATGATTCTTTTAATCACTATGATAAATCCACTCTAAACACCCTAGATTAATGATTACGAATGAATGATGAAATGGGTGAGAATATGAGAGATCACACACATTATGGGTGTATTAGAAATGAATTCCTAGAAGGTGGTATAAAAATAGAAAAGATAAATAGAATATTTTTCCCTACTTTTCTTTAAAAAAATATTCTATGATCCCCTAGTCCACATTACTATCCACTAAATGGTGAAATCATTAACACATAGATGGATAAAATAACTTGGATAGCCTTTAATAGGGATTTACTGGGCCTTTTCTATATATTATCATATTTATATCTCCCAAATTAAAATAATTTTCATCAAAATGGGTTCTTCAAAATTCTCACCTTATTTAAATAATTCCTTTAAAATTTATAAAACACTAAAATAAAAACGATCACAAAAAATTAAACAATTAAATTAACCATGATAGATTATTCTTATTTATTTATATATTTTACTTCCAATAAACCATTAATTTTATAGATTAAATAATAGTTTGATACAAACCCCAAACCATAATGTTTTCCCTAAAAAAATCCAACCTAATCATTCTCATAGAAACCTCTACCAATGAAAAACCTCAATTTAACCACAATATTATAAATCATACTAAAATGTCCTGTTATTATTCCTATAAACATTTAAAAAACAATATTACAATGTTTCATACTATAAAATCTCTTAATATAAAAGTACTTATTTTCTAAAATATACTATTAAAATATTCTATTTATATGATGTTTATAATATCTTCTTGTTCATATAGAAAAATATATTTCTAAATTAAAAAAATCCATTATTAATAAATTAATAAAAATTAATATAAATTCACATGAAACTAATCAAGAAATTTTTACTTTAATTTAATATTATTTTTGAAAAAATGCAATATTTCATTTTCAAAACATCTAATTTCCCAAAACTAATTAGATTTTAAAAATTATAATTTAAAATAATAATTTTATATTCATTGAACATTTTCCAAAAATAAAACTGATTTTAAAAAATTATTTTATTTATGAATATTTTTTGATATGTCATTACTTATATATTACCAAAATATTTTAATAATTATTCATAAAGGAAAACAATTTTATAAGAACAACATTAATTAGATAATAACTCTTAAATTGAATTACAATAATTAATATTTAGTGACAGATAGTTATTAGGTCATGCAAAATAATATATTTATAAAAACACATATTGGATTATATGTTTATTTAAATTATTGTCTATAAATTATATATATAATAACAATATTAGTTATTCCTGACCTATATGACACCATGATGATGATTCACATAAAAATATTGAAATTATCATCTTTTTTATTCTTATGATGCTTTTTGAGTTTTACCATTCCTTTCATAGGACACCAAAACCAAAACACTATGTTACGCATTGAAATCCTAGACTATACACTTTTTTTCAATAGTAATTTATGTTTTCACTATAGTAATATTGGTATGAAATTTACACAATATTCCCTTAATGTTTAGACATCCAATATCTAATTGTTATAGACTCCATCTAAAAACAAACACCACAATGATACTTACACATTGTGACCAATCCTATATATTCCATCGAATTAATCCTGAACACTGGATTCCCAAATCAAAATTGTTGTTCACATAGTTTTTGTGGCTAGCACTTAGAGTATTATTCTGTCACTTATGAAAATATGACTATCTTTATGAGTCAACATATGCTATTTCTATATTAAAAAAATATAATAATATTCATCAATTAATTGTGAATTCCCAAAACCATACAACACTTATTCTAAGAGAAATGATCCCATTCTATTTGTAAATCATAATGAATAATATTTATATTCATACAATTAATTTATTATATAAGAATAATTATAAAATAATATAAATAAATATAATGTAAAATATAAATATTATTGATGTGTTATAACTGCCTCCACCCAATATAGGACAATCTCACACTAGAGGCGGGTTGATGATTACCTATTTTTTATAGAACTCTAATAGAACAGAAAAAATATCAGCACTTATCCTTATACATGATCATTACTAAGAAATAAAATAGAATATATATAAATTTCTTAGTTTACATAAAATCTGTTAATTTTTTTTAAACACTAAGATTCCAAAAATCCTACAATAGTATATGATTTTTTTGTTTAGATTTGAGTGAACCTTTGATATCAATATATATAATAATGGATCAACAAAAAATTATTAAAAATCACAATATACTAGATCACATCTAGAAGAAATAAATAAATTATAATATATTACTCTAAAAATAGTATTATGCTCCATTATGTTATAGGTATACCTTAGAACAATTAGGCTATGTCTTGTGAATGGAAAAAAATCTTCTGTTACATCCATATCATTATTGGGAAAGAGAAAATCATATATTATATATGTATATATATGAATATCATATAACATGGTATAACTATATAAAATTGGACATGGTATTTCTGTACATGTTTAGGGGAAAAACGTATCGTGTATTATATGCACATCCTTGGGTGTGTGTGATATTTACCAACACAGACTCCTAGAATTGATAGTTATAATAGTGAGAGTAAAATAAAATCATAAATATTTGGATACAAAAACATTTATGTGTATAAAAAATAAATATAAAAAAATTTACATGGTCGTATCTTTGTATAACAATAATAGAAAAACATATAAAATGCATAGTAGTAACCCCTTAAGTGATATGATATTATTTTATCAACAATAAAATATATAATACATTACAGTATCATGATATTATTTCAGTTAGGTTAAATTAAATAGGAATAATGAATGAAACTAATTTTTATAAGAAAACCAATTTTTTATATAATATCATGCATGCCAATTCAGTTTATTTCTCCCCAAATAACTCAAAAACCATCTCAAAAAATAATAACAAATATCCTATTTTACTAATCATTTTCACTAATGATGTTTATTATAACCATCAAGAGACAAAATAAACACATACCAAAATCATTAATTATATCCCATTACTCAACTGATAATGAGTCATAAATAATATGTTTCATAAACCACAAATTACCACCTTGGCCCACTAAATTCAATCCAAAATCATTTCCCCCACACTTAGTAATTCTAATAAATCAAAAAATCAATAGAAATATCTTGATCACTATCCAAATAATTAATATATTAATATTTCAAAATCTATATATCCCACTCAAAAAAATAACCATTAGAATAATGTATATTGATAAGTGTCCCATACTTGAATAGGAGAATGAGCAGAATGAAAATTAAATTCACTCAAATAACTATAGATATGGAAACATAGAATAATTAATTATAGGTTTTATAGGAATGATAAAATATACAAGAGGTAAATTAGAGTAGGAAACATCTAAAAATATACTCAAATAAATACCCTTAACTTAGATGAAATACCCTCATTGAGTTTGTACTATGCCAACAAGTAAGCCAATTCCATAGAACTATTTATAACTCACAATTTTTTCATCAACTACCCAAATCTGTGAGATAGATAGATTCAACGATATGAAATTAAAGATTAAAAAATGTATTTATTTGGAGAAAATTCATCTGTAATCAAGAGAACAAAGCATTATTATTTCATCTCACAAACCCAAAAATTACATCTCTATAACAAAATTGTGATAAAAAAATTATTTTATGTTCATTTTAATATAATGAATTGGGTTTATAATTGTGAAAAAAAAAATAATTATTGAACCTAATGTCATAAGTGGTTACTTAAGAAACACTCACAACATAGAAAATTATATATAAAAAAAAATAAAGAGTTTTACAAATCTATTAATATATTGTCATGTTAATAATATAAAAATTCATTAGGAATGTATAAATTGATATAAAGATAAAAATATTTAATATAAATAAATATTAATCAAAAATAAATTATGTAGTGTTCATATCACATTCCAGAATTGAACCTCAAAATAATACATTATCAACAACATTAAAATTTTGTAGTGTAAAATTAGAATAATATAGAAAAAATTGATATAATAGAAACAATTATACATTCTAATTAATAAACCATGAAATTAAAAGTAATTTAAATATAGAAGTTCACTTATAAAACACTTCATATTTTTTAAATACAATATTATATTTAATTTATTATTTATTTTGAAATATAGTGGTAATTAAAATATTTTTAAAACCTAATTTAAAAATATTAGGGGATGAGTACACATCATTTTATGATACATCCATGATATTGTCATAACATTGGGACTATAATTTATCTTTCATAAATTTAGATATTATATTATATAAATAGTTCAAATCATCTAATAAAAATCCATAAATTAAAAATCTCTAAAGCTAATTTTAACACTTATATACCACTAATAATATACTTTTGATTGATTAACATAATTTAAATAAATAAATTACCCAAAACATGAAATTTAAACCCCAAAAAAATAAATTTCTCTAAAATTACAATGAAAAAATACAGATCCATTGAAAATTTATAATGGAATGAAATATATGTTCTTATGGATCCAATGACTCTTACAAAAGAAGTTACGTTTTAATTAATGTTATTGAAAATTTATATAATGGAATAAAAAAAGTAAAAATAAAACCAAAATGAAAGAAAAATAATAATAAACAGGTATTAATAATATATTTGAATGGAAATAAGATTCCACAGTTACGAAAGAGAAGTCAACATTAAACTCTTTTAATTAATGAAGTGGAATGAAATTGGAAAGGGATATTAAAAACTATTTGACTATCATGTGGACTTAAAAAATGGGGAAAATTTTAGAAGGAAAAATTAAAATTCTTCATATAATTCTTTAATAATATTTTATTTATTTATTAATTTTATTTCATTTATAGGGTTCCCTGTTATATTTTTTTCAATTTTTTTATTTTTTAATAGTTTCATGGTAAGATCATAGTAAGGGAGAGCCATGATAATTTCCTCCCATACCCTATAGAAATCATCCATAATATATTACATTATAAATTGATCTTATATATTTATCTCATAGTTAGGGGGTACCATGTGGGAAATAATATGACTATAGAAGAAATTATATGAGGTTATCATTATTTTAAAGTCCTTATGCACAAGGTTAGTGATTGTTTTGGTAATACATGTGCCGAAACTATTCAATGATACATACTTTTAGGAATGTTATGCAGTGGAAACCACATTGTACATTCAACCATATGACTAAACATGAAACAAAATAATGAAAGGTCTGTATTTCATGTTAATTATTATTACCCGGTTGGTCTAGAATTCCTAAAATTGTGAGGCTAAGAAGTGGGGAATTACCATATTGTTAATAATTGTATTTATCCCTTTATTACTTCATTTTATTTTCATCAAAGGGGTCCCATTTTCTTATCATTTGACTCCCAATAGTTCTACATTCTTATCCCTCTTATTCATCCCCACATCATTTCCTTTAACTAGAATTCAATCAAAAAAGTTATGTTAGATTGTATAGGTAAACTTATGAATAACTCATCTTATACTATCCTTGTTTATTTTCTAGTTTTTCTTTATTCCCTATGATTTCAATGATGATCGGGGTTATATTATTTCTCAATTAAAACATTTTATTCATTTTTTAGTGTGATATAGGACCTTTAAATGACTTTTTCCATTTTTTGGTGAAATAATTTTGTGGTTTATGGATGAAATAGATTGAGGATGTTTTAAACTTTAATATTTATTTAATTTTAAGGTTAGTATTTCATACATCATTCTTATCGTAGGTTTTCTTCTATTTTTATTTTTCTAAATACAAAAAATCACTTTTTAGGTTATATGGAATCCTATAAACAAATCATCTAATTCAAAAAACCAATATGGAATGAAATGAAAAAAGATAAGAATATTATGAAACCACTAACATCCGTCACCAATATTGAGTTTATATTCTCGAAAAAATTATTCTATGTCAAATATAAGACATTGATGTTAGAAAGAACTCATAAGATGTATTCCATGGTTTATATGATAAAATATGATATCATAATAAATGAATTCAATGGAAATAATGAATCCTTTAATTCAAAAATATATTCATCTATATATCTGTAGATCTATTCATTTTTTCTGTCTCCCAAACACCACACATCCTTTATCCCCTGTAACCAGACATACACTTCTAGTTTCAACTCAATTTTAGTGAACTATGACTCATTACATCCCCCTCTGAAGGGGATCATCAGAATCAAAAGTGGATTATATGGTTTTCAAAGTAATTTACTGGTTTTAGTTTCATGCAAAGGGTGTGTTTTTTCCTTCAAAGGTACAGTTTTTTTTTGTTTTATCATTTGAGATAATTTGGTTATTTTCTCATGGTCACATTTTCAATATATAATTCATAAAAATGATTTAATGAGCTTGGTCCAATTGATTGATTGTAAAATTTATAAAATAAATTATTAATATGTATAGAATCATTTTGTAATATACTTTGTTTTGTTATATAAAATTAAGGATTATGTCGATGAATTAATCATTGTTGAATGTTCTTGTTGTTATATGTTATTATTGGTTAAAAATAGATGCATCAATGAATGGATATCAAAGGTTAGGTTTGGTATTTATTTTCCCTTATCACATACGAAACCTTGTGTATATATTTTTTTCTATGAAATATTTGGTTTCACAGGGAGCCATAGTTTTATATGTTATACATATTTATATGAGTGTTTTACTAGTCAAGATCATTGCTCTAGAAATTTACCCCAATTTAAGATTAAACTATACTTTTGGGATATTGCCCCTTATTCCGTCCAAGGCGTGTAAAACTGTATTTAGGTAGGTAAATATCATAGGGAACTAATTAGATTGACTCTTTATTATCTTTCAAAACATTGACTTCATAGATCATAGACATTCCCCTGAAATTGGTTCTTACCTATACTACGGCAATTATAATTCATTTGGTTATATAATGAATAATTAAAAATTATTCCAAAATTGATTATATGATATAATTGTGGTGATTAATTTTTTTGTAAAATGTTTAATTTAATTAATTTTTAAATACATTATTTCAGTATACTCATTTTTAGTTTAATTAATTTTTAGGGTTAACATAATATTGAAGTATATATTTGTTTTCCTAAATGCATATAATATTAATGTATGTTTATTAAATAAAATTACAACTACCAAATTACCATTAATCATTCAAAAGATTAATTAATTTTAGTTTTATAATAAATTTAAACCCGTGTCTTCTATAGAATTTCTTCAAAACATAGATACATTTTATTTGATTAAAATATTTTGTACATCAAAATATTTATATTAATACATAGAACCATATAGAATGATATTTATATATAAATGTTTTGAATGGGGTGTATGATGGATACCATCTGGGTTTTTTATGTTGATTATTTTATTAAAGTAGTAGTACTAGATCCTCCTAACTATAGTATATGTTCATTAGATTCTTGATTTTTCATAGTTGTGGTTCCAAGAAATGGATTGTTTTATTGAACATCAATACAGGTTGTAGTATTTATTTTGTAGCGCTTTGGTGTGGTGTTTTTTTTATAAAATTGAATCTTCTATTTCAAACATCTATTTCTTGTTTCTCTAATGAAAAATTTTGGATGGTTCTTGAAATATTTATTGGTATTAATTTATTGTTAGTGATATATGTTTATATTCACATGATTCGAATGGTTTTTTTAAGAACAACAGTTTTGTATTTGAATTGTCATATGTCATATCGAGTGGTCCTGTCAAACATATATGTTGAATACATCTTCATATTATTGGTTTTAATAAGGAATATCATTCCAAGTGATCTATGTTTTGATGCACATTAAGTAGTTTTCAACAAAAAGAGATATGTAAAATATCTCAAACGATTGTAAAGAGTTGAATCAGGTACCTTGATCATGGGTATCGTATATGGTCTTATAATAAAGTATATCCAATCCTGATAGCTATTTTGGATGTTTTAATAGGAAATATGTAGTTCTACTGGAGAATAAGAATTTTGTGATAGATTGTTCCATTAAAATACCATTACAGTAAATCTTCATTTCTTATAGTGTTCAGGATGTGTGTTTCTCAAAATCAAATTTATTATTTATTATTGACAAGATATTTACTCTTTATTTATATATTTATTTTTTATATAATATATTTCTTATTTATTTCAGGAATAAAATATTTTTGAATTAAAATGGGATGAAAACTAGGTTAAAATGGTTTATAATTAATTGACTAGAAATCCAATTCAAACAGTTTATACCACTATTCATATTTTCTAATGGACTTCAAAGAGTTATTTCATGGGTTTTTAGACCATATAGAGAAAGCATGTTCCTATAAATTTTTTAAAAAATTAAGAAAGTTTATAGTATTCTAATCTATTTTTTATTATTTACATAAAATATTTATTTATTATAGAATTGGGGTATTTTAGAAGAATTATTAATGTTTTTTAACATGAATTTTTTTTAATATAAAATATTTTTTACAATCTCATTCCATAGTGTTGGGTTTTAAAACTCCAATTCCAGTGGTTTATAAACTAAAAACAGTAGGGCTAAAATTTGATTCTTGTTAATGTTCAAGTGGGGTTGGTCACAATATTTTGGAATACATTTCTTAATATTTTTGTAAATTATTTTTTGATAGATTGAGATTTTATGTTCTTAAAACTTATAAAAAGTTTTCTAATGTCATTGTATTAGAGTGAATTATGTATATTATTATATTAGAATTTTAAATAAATAAAACATCGTGTGTTAATGTTTTTATGTGTGTTTGATGTGATATTTTGAGATTGTTACATATGTTTATATTTATTATAATTATGATTAAATGCTGATTAATATTTTTGTTGTGTTTTATATTTCTAAGTTTTTTTATTATCACCCCCATTCAAATTTTTATAGATTCTATAAATTTAATGGCCTGTGATTTTTTATTTTTAAAAAATACAATGATTAATTTTAAATATTTATCATATTGTCTACAGAATTGAGTCCTAATCACATACATGGGATGCCATATTTCAATAATTTATAATAGAAGATGTGGTATATTATGAATATTTTCAGTCTCATTGGACACTTAGAGCCTTTATAGTAATTCTTTATATGTTTATACTTGTCATCCGGGGTTATAATACGTGGAAAATACTTAATTTAGACTAATCTATAAAAGTGATATTCATGGAAAGGTTTCGAGGGATCATTCATTCAACAATATCTCCCTATAACTATGAATCTGTTGAAGGTGATGAAGTTTTATTTCCTCATGATGAATGATTATTTTTTGATGATGTATAGTCACCACTTTGTTGGGATGGTCATATATCCATAAGATAGAATCCATATAAACATAAATATGAGATTAATTTCATAAATGATAATATATTTCTGATAATTAGTTGATAGTTTTGTCATTTATCTTCACATTGTTTATAGAAATAGTGAAACGAGTTGTCCACACTTAGGTGATAATGGATGGATTCCCTTAGGATAATTTTGTTTTCTCAAATCTAAGGGTTGGTGAATGTATTTTTTTATAATCTATAGATCATTATGATTGATTCTAAATATAATTGTATTGGAATAATGTGTACATACTATTTATTTATGGAATCCTCATTAAGGAGTTAGGCTATAGTAATTTGTAATGTATAAATACAGGGCATAAGAACCCTTCATGTGTAATAATGTTATAAATTATTTGTTCTTAACAAAGTTATGAATAGATATAACCTTAAAAAGTTCCCATTATCACCCTTCTAATGGAGATACTGATATAGAAGATACATATGATGTTTCGTACTATATATTATTTTCTCCTAAATGGTTATTTTATACCTTATTTTATTTGAGGTTATATAATTACATGTATTTTCCCCAAATGTTTTATGATATGTAAAATCATGATCCAAATACATTATTATGATAAAAATAAAGTGGTATTAAATGGTGGTTGAAAAAGGAGTGTGTGAATTTTTTATCATGTGTCCTCCTCAAATAACAGTGAGGATATGTCATGTATCATAAAGGAACACATAAATCTCACATCCACTGTCACTCTCTTCTATAAGGAATATAATATTTATCTATTCTCCTTGTAAAAAAGTGTAACATTCATGAAGATCTTGATGGTGAGTTCAATTCATTTTACCAAGGACTATATAATTATCCTTTCAATATTTCTAGAGATACCTTTTCAATTTCTGACAACCATGTTGGATTTATATTCAATCCAGAGGTGCTTCCATCATTGAGGAACAAAATAATTAATATCTAGAATAATAGGCCATAATTTTGCTTTTATGTTAAATATATAACTGATTCAAAATAGAACCACCCCTCAATTAATGAAAAATGAGTGCAGATTACAACCCAAACACCGGAGAGTCCTATTGTACTTCAATCCACCTCATAAAAATTTTCATTATTACATGATAGTATCTAAGGGATACATTAGATGTAATTTATCACTAGATATATTTGGGTCCTTATAGGAACAAAAACAAATAATTTAATGTTATGTCTAGAGAATCCCAATCATTTAATTTTGTGTAAATTCTTCAAATATATTTTGAATGTACCTTATTATGGTTTTTATTAATAATTGGTTATTTTATGGTATTATTGTGGTTTATGAATGTATGGTAACTTATTTATTATAACATTATAGAATTTATATTTCATGTTTTTTATTCTATTCCATGTTATTTTATTTAATTAATTCTTTCATTAGAATTTGGGTATTAGAGGAATTGTAAATATATTGGGGATGCCACTATTTATCATCTCCAGTTTCTATAAATCTCTTCGTTGTTTCCTTATAATGATTGAAATTTTAATCAATCAAGGGTCTTATTTTGTTTCCTTAATTCCATTGTTTTGATGAGATTCAAAAATTTCATGAATAGGTCTATATGGAAAATGATGTGGTTTTAACATAAATATTGAGGTATTTTCATCCAACTAGAAGAGTTAGTGTCCCTTATCAATGATGTTAGCATCCCCCATTGATCTAAGAGCTTATTCAGGGCTGAGATCCTTAACTGAAGTCAGTATTCACCTCGATTTATGGGTGTTCCAACAAGATTTATATCTTGAAAAATAATTCTTAAGTGATTTCTTGGGTTTAACGACATTAATATATAGGTTTCTAATTTGTTATTATGGTTTTGAGGTATTTCCTCTATGGATGAGAATTCCTAACTATGAAAGTACAAACACATTATAGATCTGAGTAGTGGTGTGTATGGTGGAAAACATAATAGATCAGCTTTATTTGGACATTTTAACACCTTAGTAACTCATGGACTAACCAAATTCGAAAACATCATTATCTAAAAACATCATGGCCTTATGGTATTCATTAAAAATAAATATTATTATTATTATTTCAACATTAATTTTCAATCAACAGTAAGAATTTTTTTGATGATTTCATCATATAAAGACATAGAATTATGTGGAATTATATAAAAATAATACTCCTACCTCGATAGTGAATTTATATCACTTCAATAAACCACCAAAACCATAGATCCTTTCATAACCTATATGAATCATGATCATTATTTTCATTATTTTCATTATACATTGGATCACATTCCTCAAAGTAGTTAATGTCACCCCCAAAAAATATTGTATCTCAACCCTCCTTCTCTCATGGGATCTTTCTAATGATGAAAGGATCACACTAATAGAATTATGAAATTATTATATAAATAGAGAATTATTAGGATATAAAAAATATAAATTAATAAATTAATTATTAATCCATTTGTTCAATATATCTCCCATGATGAAAAATCCTAGAGACATGATGGAAACCATAATGATATATCTTATAAGATATATCACTTTTTCTAGACAAAAAATGGTATCTATTTTTCACATAGAGTCACCATTTAGGATAATTAATAAATTAATACATTTTCATGTGTTTGTAATAAAAATTATTTTTCTATACATAACATATCTTTTTTGAGCCCAATTCATTCCCTAAATTACACACCGGATAAAAAAAGGGTTAAAAAACTATCCACAATTATTGGAACAATTAAAATAAATTGTAATTTTGTTTTTTATTGTACATTCATAATTTTACAACATGATAAATTCTAGGATATTAAAACATTAAATTGAGCTATATCAGTTCTCATTAAAACCCTTTCCAATACATATTTTTCCACATTAATCCCTTTCTACCATGAAATATAAATAATAGGTGGAGCTATCTTAAAAATATTACGAATCCTGGTATAGAAAACAACACAACCTCACACACTTCTCCATTTTATTTAAGGGCCATACCCTATTTGATCTCGATTCACCATTAAAGAAAAATTTTATATCCTTCCACATCTCTGAAATATTTGAATCTTGATAATCAAAATAATGTCTTTAATGAAAATGAGAATATGGTATATGAGTTTCATTATATGACTAATTTTTTTTAATTTATATGTTTAACTCAGTACATAAAATGTAATTAAACTACAAACCATTGAAATTAATCTCAAAATACCTAATTAACTAGATTTACACTATGGGAGAGAACCTTTTTACCCAACATTAGTGATAATTCATGATTGTTTTCATATATGAGAAACTCATCCATGTAACACAACACATCGAGTTCATTATAAAATTATACACTAAAAACATTATATGTAGAAACCTCATATATTTCAATTTTGTTTACTCTAATACCATATTTGGATAATTAGATAATAGAATTCATTTTGGTTTTTCATGTTTTGAGACCACCATGGTCATTCCACATCAACCTTATTACACCTCTTGTAGGGATTCCCAATTCTTTCCTGATCTCCAATATGAATGCACAATATTTTTAAGATAACCTAATTTTATTTTATCAACCATTAATGAAATATACTAATGAGAAATGTAGGTGTAAAATCAATTCAATGACTCATTATTGATCTATCAGGTACGTCTATATCCTCTTAATGTATTTCCTTTTTCTCAGATTCTATATAGGATCGAGAAGGAATTCAAGGTATTCCTATAATTTTGTTGTCAAATAAATTAGACTCTCATCATTTATTGTCTTTTCATCTGTTTACTGGATGATATCCTACTCTATAACAAGATTTCACAACATTTAAGAGTATCTAGATGCAAGAACTAAAAGGATTAAAGATGTTAAATGTTATATGATGTGAATATAACTTAAACAATATAAGTTAATAAAATGTCATATTCTTATCATATGTGATGGTTTTTCCTGAATATATAAGGCATTGGTAGTTACACTTAGTGTAATAAGGTTAAAAGTCAAGTAATGCCCCGCATACAGGTGTGTGACTGTTTTCTCTCAGATCCTTCTCCAGACATCATTTCCCCTGACCCAGGGCAATTTTCAAATGATTTTGGGAGACACCTCTCCTTCTAGAATGATCCAATCGGTGTTAGATCTCCATTGTAGTTATGGTGCATCATTCTTGTTGAGTGACCTTTCCACTTCTTCTTTTCCATTGATCGTGGGAGAACCCTTTGGTTGAATTATGAAATCTATTGATCTAAATTGGCGTTTCTTCCTATATTCATTTAGGATCTATAAGAAAATATCATTCAACATGCCATTCCATTGTTGTTTGTGGTGCGTCATGCATTCTTTGTTGTGGTATATGTTATTTAAAATTCTCTTCCAACACTCTTTCTTAATTAGATGAATCCTAAGATGTGTGGATTTGATTTTGGGGTCTCTATTTTAATTTTTGGGTTTTATCACTGGTGGATCTCATTACCATCATGTGTGACCTATTTTTTGAAATAGGTGGTTTTTTCTTTACCCAGTGTTGATGAAAGAGATTGTTCTATTTTTAGAAACTAATTTATAATTTTAATGATCATGATTGTTTGTATGTATTGAAATGTTTCATTAAAGAAAAAAATCCCTTATTTCTCATAAATAGAAAAAAACTGATATTTCCAAAGAATTTAAATGGATTGAGAAATGGTTTTGCAATGGTTTTCAAATAATAGTAATGAATTTTGAAAAATGAGAACATGAGTTACCTTGGGAACTAAGGTTGAATTTTTAGCATGAGTCCATCATCTAGTGTTTGTGATTATTTGGAGGTCTTCTCATCGGGCCTTCCTCTATGTCCTAGGATTGTTTTTTTAGGGAATGATGTTGACTTTGTTTGGGGGGTTTACTCATGGTGTATTTCTCTAATTTATTGTCCATCTTTCATGAATTTGGATTTGGAAATTTATTATTTGTGGTTTGTGTTGTCTACTAGTCAAACCAATAGATATCCTTGGCACAAATACATGTTCTTATATTTTTTATTGGATTTTTTGTTTTGGCCTTGATATGCGTGATTGTGATTTTGAGAAAATGATATGAAATATGTGTATTGAAATTGATATACAAGATTTTTTTATAACTATTAGAAAAATGTTATTGGTTACCATGATTTATATACATGTTCTAAAACACTAATCATGGAAATGATAATTCATGAATTGTTATACGGATAATTGTTATGGAACGCATGTGGGAGATCTTATTGAGATTGTTATCTCACAACCTGCGCACCTCTTCAGTGGTGTTAATACCTATGTATGTATTCTAATGTTGGGAAAGGTAAGGAAACACATTGATGTGGGATGGGTTTTTTTTCAACTGAGCTAGGTAGATGGTTGAGAGATGCTAGGAGTTTTTCCACAACATCTCACAGAGCAGCTATTTGGTTTTGTTCTTTTGAAGTTGTAATTTTCTCTTAGAGTTTTGGATACTTTTATATTTGTTTTCTCTATCTTCATTTGTATAGTTATAGAATATATTTTTTAGTCTTCATATATTCCTTCTTACTTCATGTATATATATAAGTCATGTTTTTTAAATTTTGGTAGAAATTGTTCCCTCCGGTTAGTGGTTTGATACCAGCATTCTTTTCAAACACCTAGGGTGATTGAAAAATCCCAACGGGTATGTGATGAATTTGTTTCGGTACCAGGTTTAAGGGTAACCTAGCACATTTTGTTAGAAATTATATGAGATGAGGTATGTCTTCAAGATTCCTTCTCTTGGGATATCTGTTTGACTAGAGATATGATTTTTGGGACTTGAGATGTGTGTTTTGATATGTGCATGGACATATCATTTCATAACGAAACTAATGTTTATATGGTATATTGGGATATGTGTCTATAATTTTGGGTTTATTTAATCATTGTATTTTATTATGGGTTTTATGGTTTAAACTGAGATTTCTTATATTTTTTTATCATTCTTATGCTTCAGTGAGCAACAGTATGCCTCTGATAGGTATTCCACGAGTTACTCAAGAGGGTGAAACTGACGCTCCACAAGTTAATCCACCAAAAAGATAAAAATCTCATTGAGTCTATCATATAGGAAGTTTGGTTTGTGGGTCAGGATATACCAGAGCTTTAAAATGTAGTTGTTGTGATACAACTAGAGGCTATAGGATATTGATATCGATCACGAGAATTCCATCCTGAGAAGCCATCGTCCATTAATAAAATTAATTAACATCCAGAGGTGGATAAATGGATATATTGTATCGATAAAATAATCTAATTTATATAAACACCTATGAATATCTGGGAAAAGTGTGAAGAATTCAATACCCAGGGTTCTATAAAGATATGGGCTAGTTATATAGTCTAAGAAGACAAAATCATGGAATTGGAATGGAAGGTATTCAAACCCCTATTCTTCTAGAAATTTTTTCTTGATTCATTGGTGCTCAAAAATTAATGGAGTTCTTGTATTTTATCTAGAAAGAACATACAGTGTCTCCATACACTAATCAATTTGTTGATCATTTCCAATTTTCTCTGAACATGATGAATAATGACCAGTTCAAGGCTCATAAGCACATACAAGGTTTTCGAATGGATATCAGATCCTAGATATTTATGATTAAACTATTTTCCTATGTCTATATGGTATATGGAGATGTTATGGTAGAAATGGATATGGAAGGAAATGTTGGATTCTCCATCACTTCTCTCTAATCCATTGGATGTTTAAGTGGTATGCATGGGAAGAAGAGGAAGTAGAATGGTCATCCTAAGAGTGGTGGAGGTTGTATGAACATGGATCTTCATTTCAGTTATGGATCATTATTTTGGGTTGTTTTTTAGGAAAAAGGAAGATTTGGAAATTTTCTATGTACATTCCCTATAAACTAGAGTACACACCGTGTACTTGGTTTCTGAGTGTAGCTATGTATTATTCGTGTAATGGACGAGTACATGGCTGTGTCGGTGACCTGGAAGACCACCTAAAACTGGATCCAATTATGGCTAGTACACAGAGTGTACATTAAATGAACACATCAAATAATTTTCTTTTATTTGATTAAATGGCTCAAGGTCATGTCTCATCTCCAGAAATTCTTTCTTCTTCTCAAGTTGAATATAGGATAGCAACGTACATACAAAAATCCTTGAGCTCCTCCCATTCCTTTGTTCGGGCTCTAATTGAGGATTTTTTCAGTGTGTTGTATTTCCATCGGTGATTTCTCTCTTTCCCTAGATCATCTCTTCTTGATTTCACCCCTCCCGTATGTTATTCATGGTTGAACTATTTTTAACTTTTTTTAGATCTATGATGTTCTAGGTCAATTCAAGGGAGGACATTCAAGAGATTTCACCATATGACATTGAGGAAGGTGTTTTGTGCCTTATTCGATTATGTTTGAATTATATATGATAAAAGTGAAAAATAATCAAGTTTAGGGTATTGTGTGTTTTGGAAATTTACCATGTTTATAACATGTTATGGTGTGTTTGTTTGAGAAATGTGTATTGATTATGTATAATCTATATTGACTTGATTATGGATGTATTTCCCATGTTTCATTGGTAATGGTGGTTTGTTCTAGAAAGCATGTTTGGCTACTTTGTCTTTCATTCATAGTGTTGCTAAGATGGAGTTACTGTTTATTTAAGATGTGTGTGATTCACATTAAGAAAGTATGACCAATGGGAATTGACTATGGGAGATTCCCGAGGTACGGTATTTTAATTACATTTCGTTTTTATGATTGATCATAGGTATTGACTATGAGAGTGGTCATGGGGTCATTAACCAAAGGGGCCAGACTTTTAGAGATACCTTGAGTCTCATTAACAGATAAATTTTGGACCATAGTTCCTTGACCGTTATAGATGCCAGGGGGTGATTATAATGCAGACTAAGGGGGAATTGACCATGATAGCTACATGGGTGGTCGTTAGTATTTGATTAGTGCAATGTTGGACCAAAGCGGTAAGATAGTGTGAGATTTCTCGTACGGTTGTTACTATTATTGAATTGATGGTATATGAAACCATAGGGGATTAGACTACGAGAACATTCCTAGATGGTTGATTGTGATTGTTTTAATTATTATGACGAGTCTTCCAAGCCAAAGCACAAGCTCAAGAATTTTTTTCACTTGATTGTTAGATGTTCTTGTGAGATGTCTATTTTTTATGACTAGTCTACATATTGCATGCTATATATATTCATTGACAGTTGGGTACAAATATTTTGGTGGTTTCCTATTGGGATTCGTCTCACACGCTAGTGGGGTCAATCATTTGAACCCAAAAAAATTATATGGTTGTTTGTGTATATAAGTTCATGTTCCCTTATTCAAAAGGTACATGATTGATTTCAGAGATGGAGAGTATAGAACCAAGTTTAATCTTGTGATGCTGTGGATCTTAGTAGTTTTTGTACTTTGGTTTCAGTCTTGTATTTCTAGAATTGTGAATTTTTTGGATGCTTTCTTAGATACATGTGACAAGCATCATTTATTTATTTATATGCTTCAGTTTTTATACTATCTATCTTTGGATGTTATCTTTGTTGTATGGTATTACTGCTTTCTCTAGTGTTTATTTTTTTTGTTGCATTACTCTTCCAATTCCCCAATATCATCCCCATGGCCCTTAGTTCTAGTCAGCAGCCTATGGAATTTTGTGAAATGCTCATGATTCCATTTTACTAAATATTTCTAAGGCACCTTTGGGTGGCACCTAAAACCAGGATGTTACAAAGTGGTATCAGCGGGTATTATTTTCTTCTTTGTCTTACTATTTTGAGCCTATATATATGGATATGAAGGAATGGGTAGTTGGTGATATTTTATTCTTTGTATTAGATAACCTGTGTACATGGAAATTCAATGTAACCACAAATATTTCAATTTTTCTAGTTTTGAAATCGTTATAGTTGATTTTATTTCACCATTGGGTGATTCACTTGTTTTGTGATGTTATCATTGATATTATTGATATTCTATTTCTGATAGAACCCAATGAGATGAGTGTATTCCATCTCATGCATCATATAGGCACTTGATAGAGATCACATGTCATGAATTCTTTTCATGCCATTTATGGTGCATTACTGATTGCAGACTGATGTGATAAATGTTGTGCTAAATATGTTTGATGTTGTGATAGATGATGTGGATGAATACTTACTATTTTTATATGGTGTTGGAATCTATAATGTTTCATTTTATAGACACCAAAATTTGATACCTGAGGTGTTATGGGGCCTCTTGGATCGGAATGTGGTTGATCATGTTGGATCATTAACTAAATTCTGTTATGATATGACAAGAATAAGGATTCCAAACATTTATTTTTGGGATTATGCAATCCCACAAGTCAGAATTTGTCATATCGTGGAGAAAATATTAATTTTTTAAGGGTTCTGGAGAATTTTCAGTGGATTACGGTCTGGAATCCCGGACAACACTACATGTGTTTCCATGAACACACACCATATGTTATTCTGTTCTAGAAGAAACAACTTTTTTTATAAACAGCATTGTATTGTCTGTACATTTTGTGTAGTCTATAACCATTTAACTGACTATGTTAGCAGAGACACAGGGTTGGGAAACTTAGGGTAGAAGAAGCTATGTTTATATTGTACACACTGTGTGTAGAGAACCATGTATCCGGCCATCTGACTCACAACATGAGTGGATGAAACATAGGTTTTACACACTGTGTAGAGTCGACCGTGTATCCTACCATGTGAAAAATGACATAGGTAGAATAAATTGAACTAGTACACACCGCGTGTAGGGTGAACATTCCATGTAGTGTTACCCAGGAGAGAAATGATTAGTTCTAGTAATTTAGAAGTACTTGGGATGGAAGGAAGAGTCAATTACACACTGTGTTTCATGAGGAACATGGCGTGTGTATAAGTGTTACAAGACAAAGTTTGGCAGATGTACATGCCATATTTAGTGTTTAAGGGAACACGTCGTGTAGGGGTTATACACGTCGTGTAGCCCTATATTATAAAACTTTATTATTTCTTATCTTGATCATTTCATGAACATTTAAGTTGTTTTCCTTGATGATCATGAACTGAGGTGTGCACTTGACATTTAAGAGTCATACCATAGAGACTTCATCTGGTTTTACACCAGGTTCCTCATGATTACCAGACACCTCAAAGGATAGATCAGGGACTTCTAACAGATCCTCTTGTCCTTCCTGTTTTGGAACAAGCTATTATACCAGATGTAAGTGTTAATTCATAGTTTCATGAAGTCCTTTTGAGGATGTTATAGACTTTTCAGAAAGCACTACATCTAGACCCATTTATGGATGAGCTGACATAGGTGTTCCAGCAGCAGTATCCTACCAATTTTTTAAGGGATAGTGGACCATAGGCTACAGAGTCATGGTTGGAGGCCATGCTTTCTATATTTGAGATTTTGCAGATGCCTCCGAATAATAGGGTGAAGCTTGATACGTACATGCTATGTGATTCTATGAAGATATGGTGGGATGTTATCTCACTTGCAGACTTTGTCATAATATGGTTTGGGAAGAGTTTCAAAGGACCTTTTATGACTACTTCTATTCCAATACATTGAGGGTTGATCGAGCTTGAGAGGTCATGAATTTAGAGTATGTTTCTCTTTCGGTGATGGAATAATCTTCTTGATTTATAGATATTTAGGGCTTAAGACCTGTTCATGGAGGTGAAAAGTTATCCTTGGTTGGGTGATTTGATGATGGAATCAAGAATAACATCCAATCAGATGTGAATGTTTTCAGGATAACTTCAGTGACTAGTATTGTAAACCAGGTGCTAATTATCGATCATAATCTAAGGGTTTTGGGAGCTATGAGCCAGGGAAGATAAGTATCTCGGGATAGTACTCCTTCGACAGATATCAGGAAGCACTGTAGAGAGTTATAATGTGATGTTTCTTCAGGTAGTCATGTTGTATGATACCAGTATAGGAAGAGTGGTCATGAGAGACCACATCTCCCGAAGGACCCAGTTGAGTGTCGATCTTATGGAAAGATGGGTCACCTTCATAATTTTTTCTAGGTGTTATCACCACCATTATGTGATAGGGGTTCTACTATGATTCCATGTTCAAGAGAAAGACCACCAATTTTCTATAATTCGGGGAACTTGAGTTTCTCAGGTCATTCAGGCCAAGGAGGTGGTCGTGGTCATGGTAGTCATGCTATAAGTTTCTAGAAATAGTATGGTGGATCAGCTCAGGGTAGTCATGTAGGGTCATAGGGATGCAGTATAGGTCAAACATTTGTAGTGGAGTAGACCCAGTATGACCAGGATCCAAAAACCTCTATATATTGAGATATGATTCTAGTTGAGTTAGTTTTAGCTTCTGCTCTTTTTGATATAGTGTATTCCCATATTTTTATATTTTTTGTTTTTGTGGAGATCCTTGGCCATTGTATCATTACTTATGATGATTTCATGATGTTGGACACTCTGTTATGGATTAGGATGGCTAGTGTATGTCTGTGTAAGGAGTTCCCTCTTGAGGTTGGTGGGTGTCACTTCTTACGGTGCCTCTATACCTTATAGATGACAGGCTTCAATTTCATTCTTGGAATGAATTGGTTAGGATCATTCCAGGACTTTGTTGATTGTAATCGTCGTTGGGTGAGTTTCTCATCCCCAGAGGGAGGGGCGTTTCTACACATGGGCGAATAGGATTTTCACGAGAGCAGAGCTGGACCCGAGAATTATGGGTTGGGAGGAGTTACAGTCTCACTTTCTAGTTAATATATAGATGACCAGTGGACTTCAAATATGGAATTTCCCCTCATGGTTCATCGATTTACGGATGTCTTTATAGATGCCTTTTCACGATTTCCTCTAAAGAGAGAGGTAGATTTCCCTATTGATCTTATTCCAGGAGCTGAAATAGAGTTCATCCTTCCTTATAAGATGGTTACACTAGAGTTACAGGATCTCAAGAAGTAGTTAAAGGAGTTACATGAAAAGGGTTTCATCTGACCCAATAATTCTCCCTGGGGTTAGCCTATTCTATTTGAAAAGAAGGGGAATGATACCATCAGAATTTTTGTGGATAATCAGAAACTGAACCCGTTGGTGGTCAAGAATCGATATCCCTAGTCTAGGATTAATGATCTCTTTGATGTGCTTCGAGGCGCCCGGTTGTTCTCAATTATTAACTTCCGATCTAGTTATCATCAGTTGTGTGATAGTTTATCAGATATATCTCTTACAACATTTTGTTGTATGTATGGTCTATTCAAGTATTTGGTTATGCCGTTCTGTCTCACAATTGCACAGAAAGTTTTCATGGCACTGCTGAACTGTTTGTTCCATTCTTGGATTCTTTTTTGGTAGTCATCATGGACGATATTTTGGTGTACTCTGATAATCAGTATTACCATTAAATCCATCTTTATATCGTATTGAGTACACTGAGAGAGAATTAGTTATATGATAAACATTCAAAATGAAACTTTTGGATGGATCAGATTAACTTAATTGTTGAGGTTATCTTAGAAACATAAGTATTAGTAGACCTAGAGAATGTAAGAGAAGTAGTTTACTCGGAGAAACCAAAGATTGTCTTTGAGGTACAGAGTTTTACGGTGATGGATTATTACTAAAGGTGCTTTATACAGGTCCTTTCATGATTAGTAGTACCACCGATGTGCCTAACAAAAAATGGTGAAAAGTACTTGTGAACAAATTCCTATGATTCTGCATTTCATGAGAGGAAAAGGGAGATTGACTTCTACATGGATATTGGTTTTTTCGGTGTCGGGAAAGAGATACACTATTTACTTTGACGCACCAGGTATCGGGAGGGTAGAAGGGCTTATGCTAGGGGGTGGAGTCATTCCATACAGGTCTCGATAGTTGAGGCCACATGAGAGGAATTACCTGACACATGATTTCGAGTTATCTGTAGTTGTGCATGATTTACACTTTTGGAAACATTATCTTGTAGTATAGCATTTTTTGGTATTCACTAACCATGAAATCCTCAAGTATATATTTACTCAGCATGGTCTAAATTTGAGGCAACAATGCTGGGTAGAGTATCTTATGTCCTTCGACATTGAGCTTTCCTGCATGCCTAGGAATGGAAACACAGTGGCCAATTAATTAAGCAGGAGGACCCAGATACGTGCAATTTATGATTCCATCTGTGAGTGGAAGCTTATGAATATATTCTTTTAGAAGCATTTGGAGATGCACGACAGGTAGTGGAAGCTTTTTCTATCTTCTGTAGATGTTACATCTACTCTACTGGATATAGTGATAATGAGACAACTATCATATTCTGAAGGCCTAATCGTATGAGAGAGTTTGTTAGGAGAGTACCCTACTTTATGGTGGATCAAAGGCGACGATGAGATCAAGAATTTTCATTGATGTGTATAGATTCAGCAGACATACAGGAGTAGTTGATGCGATATTTTCAATCCTCTGTTTGGGCAGTTAATCCTGGTTTCACAAAAATTTATCGATATCTACACCCTCAGTATTGGTGGTAATCTATAAAGAGGGATGTTGTTGGTTTTTTTATGAGATTTTCAACCTGACAGTAGGAGAAGGCAGTGCATTAGTTAATAGTAAATATTTTACAACAGTTACCCATTCTCGATTGGAAGTGTAATGATGTCACGATGGATTTCGTGATGGTTTTAATGAGATCTCATCAAGTTAATGATGCAGTATTGGTTTTTTTTATAGACTCGTGAAGGTTTCACATTTCATATTGATCAAAGAAATCATCAACGTTGATAATATTTTAAGGTTTTACATTTGATATATTGTACATTTTCATGGGGTTCCACACTCTATTGTTTCAAACAGGGACACCAAGTTTACTTCTTGTTTCTGGTAGAGACTATAGAGGGCTTTGGGTAAACATATACTTCTGAGTACATCATACCATCCCAAGACATATGGCCAGTTCAATCGCACAATATAGGTGTTGGTGGACATGCATTGAGCATGAATCCTAGATTTCGGGGGTTCTTGGGAGAGACACATAACCCTATTGGATTTTTCCTACAAAAATAGTTTTCAGGAAACAATTCAAATGGTTCCTTGTATGGATTTGTATGGTTGTACATGTTGATCATCCCTATGTTGGCTGGAGGTAAGATAGGAAGCTATGTTGAAACCTTGTATTCTCCATGAGACCATTGAGTAGGTTGATCTGATTCATAAGAGGATGGATTTGAAACAATCTTTATAGAAATCTTATGTTGATCGACGGAGATGACCTCTAGAGTTTGAGGTTGGAAATCTGGTTTCTTATGTGTCACATTGAGGTTGGGACACAAGAGTAATGTGAGATAGAGGATTCCCTCACCGAGATATGTCAGACTGTTTATGTTTTTCGAGATAGTCATACTGAAATATTATTGGTTGTAGTTACCTCAGAGGTACCAGACAATGCATGACATCTTTCATGTCTCTCAGCTACTACATTACTTTTCAGACCCCTCTCAAATTTCTCAACCCAAGGAGGTTGAGTTGGAGATGGACGAATCCTTTGAGGATAACCCTATTCAGATTTTGGATCGCAGAATGAAGTTTCTACGTGGCCGGTCTGTTCCACTACTATGGGTTCTATTGAAGCCTGGGAAAGTATAGGAAGAGTGTTGAGAGAGGGAGGCTGACCTTCGATCACAATGTTGAGAGTTGTATGAACATTTTCTTCTCCCCCTTGGAAGGGAAATTCGTGGACCAATTTCATTAAGGGGGGATGTTTGTTAAAACCTCGATATTCATTTCATGTATGTATATTTTTTCGGGTTGTTATTGAGGAAAAATGAGGATTTGAAAATTTTATATCTATAGGCAGTGTACTCCTTATTACACACCGGGTACCCGGTTGCTGTGAGTAGTTTTGTACATGCTGTGTAATGGCCAAATACATGGTCTTGTGGGTGACCTGGCAGAACGCTTCAAGTAGGGGCCGGTTGTAGATAGTACATGGAATGTACATTACAAAAACATATTGTGTACTTTTATATTATTTCTTTAATCGGATCAGGGTCTCATCTCATATCTAAGCTTCTTTATTCTTTTTGTGTCTCTTATAGGAGAGAAACATACGACTGAAAATATTTGAGCTCCTCCCATTCCTCCGTCTGATCTCTATTGAGATGACACTGAGTGCATTGTATTTCCACCGATGGGTTATGTCATTCCCTAGATCCCATATTCATTATATCTTATCTCTCTTATGTTGTTTAATGTTGAATGATTTTTACCTTGTTGTAGATCTACGACGTTCAAGGCCGATTCAAGGGCCGAAGTTTGAGAGTGTTCACCGTACCACATTGAGGTAAGTGGTTTGTGTGTTTCTTCGATTGTCGAAGAATTATATATGCTAAAAGTGAAGAATAACCTTTTCTAGGGTGTTGCAAGTTTTGGGAAACTTATGGTAGAAGACGTTATGTCTAGATTGTACACATTGTGAGTAGAGAACCATGCATCCGACCATGTGACCATCGACATGGGTGGATGAAACATAGGTTTTACATGCAGTGTAGAGTTGACCATGTGTCCTACCATGTGAAAAATGAAATAGGTAGAATAAACTGAACTATTACACCCTGTTTCTAGGGTAAACACACCATGTAGTGTTACCCAGGAGATAAAAATTTAGTTCTAGTCAGGCAGAAGTACTTGTGAAGTAAGGAAGAGTCAATAACACACTATGTATCATGAGGAACATTCCATCTGTATTAATGTTACATGAACAGGTTTGGAAGAGGTACACGCCATGTTAAGAGTTTATGGGAACACACTGTGTAGGGGTTATACACACCATGTAACATTGACTTATAAAACTTGAATGTGTCTTATCTTGGTCATTTTAGGCCTGTCTAAGTTTTTTTCCTTGATAATCATGATCTGAGTAGTGCACTTAACCTTGTAGAGTCATGCCACTAAGATGTCCATCATTTTTACACTAAGTGAATGGCGATTACTAGATACCATAAAGGATAATCATGGACTACCAATAGATCCTCCCATCATTCTTGTTTTGGAACCAGATATTATACCAAACATAGGTGTTAATTCACAGTTCTGTGAAGGCTCTTTGAGGATGTTATAGAATTTTCAAGAAGTAATGCTTCTAGATCCATATATAGAAGAGCTGACATAGGTCTTCTAGCAATGACATCCTTCCACTTTTTTAGCGGATGGAAGACCATAGGCTACAGAGTCATAGTTGGAGTCCATGCTTGTTATCTTTGAGAATTTGGAGACTCCTCTGAAGAGGAGGGTGGTTTTTTTTACGTAAATGCTACATTATTTCGCAAAGATATGGTGGGATGTTATCTCACAGGCAGGACTTCATCAGGATATGGTTTGGGATGAGTTTCAAAGGACTATCTATGACTACTTCTATCTGAATATATTGAGGGCCGATCAAGCCTAAGAGATCATGAATTTTGAGAATGGATCTCTTTCAGTGATGAAATAATCTTCTTGTTTTATAGAGATTTACACTTCGCACATGTTCTAGAAGCTTACGAGTTATCTTTTCCAAAGAGGTTTGATGATGGTCTTAGTAATAACATCCAGTCACAGGTGACTGTTTTCAGGATGACTTCAGTGACCAATATAGTGAACTAGGTGCTGATTACGGAGCATAATCTCAGGTTGTTTGGAGCTGTTAGCTAGGGAGGAATAGCATCCAAGGATGGTACTCCTTCGAAAGACAACAAGAAGCACCGTAGGGAGTTATAACGTGATGTTTCTTTAGTTAGTCTTATGGTATGTTACCCTTGTGGTAAGAGTGTTCATACGGGACCACATTTCCTGAATGACCTAGTTGAGTGTTGGCCTTATTGAAAGATGGGTCACATTTAGCAATTTGTCCGGGAGTTACCACCTTCAGCAAGATATAGGTGTTCTGTTATGACTCCATGTTCAGAAGCAAGACAAAAAATATATCATCTGTTAGGGATCTTGAGTTTCTCAGTCTGTTCAGGCCAATGAGGTGGTCGTGGTTGTGGTAGTCATGCTATAGTTTTCCAAAAATAGTAAGGTGGATGGGTTTAGGGTAGTCAGGCATGGTCACAGGGCTATAGTATAGGTCAGACATTTGTAGTTGTGTAGACCCAGTAAGAGAAGGATCCCCAACCCTCTACAGTTAGAGGTACGATTCTAGTTTCCATAGTTTTAGATTTTTCTTTTCTTGATACTAGGGATTCCCATATTTTTATATTTGTTGCTATTCTGGAGTGCCTTCGGCTATGTATCTTTAGTTATGAGGATGTTATGATGCTAGACACTCTATTATAGATTAGGATTGCTATTGAATGTCTATGTAATGAATTCTCTCTTAAGGTTCGTGGGTGTCACTTCTTATGGTACCTCTATGTCTTAGAGATGATAGGCTTCAATGTCATTATCAGAATGAACATGTTAATCTCTTTCGCGGCAATTGATGATTTCTATCATTGTAGGGTGAGTCTCAGATCACCAAAGGGAAGTTATTTTATATACATGGGAGAATGGGATGTTCAAGTGATCATAGCTAGCCCCGAGCATCATGGGATGGGAGGAGTTACAACCCCCATTTCTAGTTTATATATAGATGACTAGTGGACTTCACAGATAGTATTTCCTCAAGTGGTGGATCATTTTAGGGATGTCTTTCCAGATGATTATCTAGGTTTTCCTCCAGAGAGATAGGTATATTTCCCCATTGATCTGGTGCTATGAGTGGAACCAATGTCCATTCCGCCTAAAAAGATGGATACGCTAGAGTTACAGGATCTCAAGAAGTGGTTAGGGGAGTTACATGCAAAGGGTTTCATCTAACCCAGTACTTATCCTTGGGGTTTGCCTATCCTGTTTGTAATGAAAGCAAACGATACCATTAGAATTTTTGTGGATTATCGGGAACTGGACTCGTTGATGGACAAGAATCGATATACCTTGTCAAGGATTGATGATATCTTTGATCATCTTTGAGGAGCCCATATTTTCTTGAAGATTGACTTGAGATCTTGTTATCATCAGTTGCATTATAGACTACCAGATATATCTCTTACAACATTTTGGAGTATGTATGGTCTAAAAAATTATTTGGTTGTGTCGTTCGGTCTCAAAAATGCATAGATTGTTTTCATGGCACAACTAAACTGAGGGTTCCATCCTTGGATTCTTTTATTTTAGTATTTATGGAGAATATTTTGGTGTACTATCACACACAGTTTTACCATTCCATCCATCTTTAGATCATATTGAGTACACTGAGAGAGTATTAGTTATATACTAAACATTCATAATTCCACTTTTGGATTGATCATATTAACATAATTGGTCATGTTATCTCAGAAACATATGTATTAGAAGACCTAGAGAAATTGAGAGCAATAGTTTCCTAGGAGCAACCAAGAAACTTCTTTGAGGTATAGGGTTTTCTGGGGATGGATTCCTACTACAGGGGAATTATATAGAACGTTTCATGCTTAGTAGTTCCACTAATGTTCCTGACTAAAAAGGTTGAAAAGTACATGTGGAAAAATTCCTATGATTCAACATTTCAGGAGATGAAGGAGAGATTGACATCTACACCGATAGTGGTTTTTTCGATGCCAGGAAAGAGATACACTCTTTACTATGACATGTCAGGTATCGGGAAGGTAGTAGGGCTTATGCAAGGGGAAGGAATTGTAGCATACAGGTCTCAGAAGTTGAGGCCACATGAGAGGAATTAACAGACTCACTATCTCGAGTTAGCTGCAGTTGTGCATGCTGTACACAGTTGGAAACATTGTAATTTGGCAGTTCAATTTTCGGTATTCACTGACCATGAAATCCTCAAGTATATATTTACTCAGCATGATCTGAATTTGAGGTAGATATGGTGGGTTTAGGACCTTCAGTCCTTTGAATATGAGCTTTCCTACATGCCTGGGAAATGCACCGCAGTGGCTAATGCGTTGAGGAGGAGGACTTAGATACATGCAGTTTAGGAGGCTAGTAGTGAGTGGCAGCTTATGGATGAATTCAATGAGATGTATTGGGATATTCACAATAGGTAGGGGAAGCTATTTATTTCTTCTATAAATGTTACCTCTAATCTAGTGAATAGAGTTAAAATGAGACAACTATCATATTCTGAAGTCCTATTCCTATAAGAGAGTGTTTCAAGAGAGGACCCTACTCCATTGTGGATCATAGGTGACGATGAGATCTTGTATTTTCATGGACGTTTGTGGATGTCGGTAGACATATATGAGGATTTGAGGTGAGATTTTCAATCCTCAGTTTGGGTAGTTAATCCTAGTTTCACAAAGATGTATCGAGATCTACCCCCTCATTATTGGTGGCCATCTATGAAGTGGGATGTCGCTGGTTTTGTTTTGAGATGGTCCACTAGACAGCAGGTGAAGGTGGAGCATCAACAACCATCAAGAATTTTACAACAGTTACCCATACTTCAGTGGGATTGGAATGATGTCATGATGGATTTTGTGATTGGTTTACTAAGTCCTCATCGATGTGATGATGCAGTATGAGTTGTTGTTGGTAGACCCATCAAGGTTTCACATTTCATATCGATCAAGGAGACCTTCAGTGTTGATGAGCTTGTAAGGTTTTACATCCGAGAGATTGTACATTTTCATGGGTTTCCACACTCAATTGTTTCATATAGGGTTGCCTGATTTATTTTTGGTTTCTAATAGGGAATATAGAGAGCTTTGGGTACACAAATGCATCTGAGTGCATCTTACCATCCCCAGATAGATGGCCAGTCCGAGCACATGATATCAGTGTTGGTGGACATGCTTCGAGCATGTGTCCTTGTTTTGAGGGGTTCTTGGGAGAGACACATACCCTTATTGGTGTTTTACTAAAATAAAAGTTTTTAGGATATGATTCAAGTGGTGCCTTATGAGTCTTTGTATAGATAGCCATGCTGATCATCCATATGTTGGCTGGATGTAGGATAGGTAGCTATTTGGGAACCTCATGTTGTCCAGGAGAGAACTGAGTAGGTGGCCCTGATTAGGAAGAGGATGGATATTTAAAAATCTTTCACTAAATCTTATGTTGATCGATTGAGACAACCTCTAGAGTTTGAGGATGGAGATCAAGTTTCTTACGTGTCACACAAAGGTTGGGACACATGAGGATTATGAGACTTGGGATTTTTTCACAGAGAAACATTGCACCATTTATGGTTTTGGATAGAGTTTTTCTGATTTCATATCGGTTGAAGTTACCATAGAGTTTCCAGCGAAAGAATGACATATTTCATGTTTCTTGGCTACTACATTACTTTTTGAACCCGTCTCACATTTTTCAACCCGAGTATGATGAGTTGGTGGTGTATGCATCCTTTGAGGAGAACCCTCTTCAGATTGTGGATCACAGCATGATGGTTCTCTGTTGCCAGTATGTTCCTCTACAATGGGTGCTATAGAATCATGGGAAAGAATATGATGAGTCTTGGGAGAGGGAGGCTGACATTCGATCACAATGGCCAGAGTTGTTTGAAGCTTCTTCTTCACACCCCCCTTGGAAGGGATATTCATGGACCAATTTTTTTAAGGGGGGAAGTTTTTAAAAACCCACATCTTCATTTCTGGTATGGATATTTCTTTCAGGTTGTTATTTAGGAAAAATGAAGATTTAAAAATTTTCAATGTACGCACTTTGTACTCCTGATTACACACCATGTACCCAGTTTCTACACGTAGTTGTGTGCTAGTTGTGTAACGGCCGAATACATGGTCCTGTGGGTGACCTTACAGTCCACCTAAAGTGGGGTCCATTTGTAGCTAGTACACAACATGTACATTAAATAAACATTCCATGTACTTTAATTTTATTTGAATAATCCGATCGAGGTTGTGTCTCATCTTTAGAGCTTCTTTCTTCTTTATGTGTCTCATATAAGAGAGCGACATACGAATAAAAATATTTGACCTTCTCCCATTCCTCCATCTAAACTCCATTGAGACACCCCTGGGTGCATTGGATTTTGACCAGTGAGTTCTCTCTTTCCCTAGAGACTCTCTTCCTTATTTCTTATCTATCATACGTTATTCAATGTTGAACGATTTTGACCTTTTTGTAGATCTAAAACGTTCTAGAATGATTCAAGGGATGATGTTTGAAAGTGTTCACCATACCACATCGAGATAAGGGGTTTGTGTCTTTCAAAGATTGTCTTAGAATTATATATGTTAAAAGTGATGAATGCCCACGTCTAGGGTAGTGCATGTATTTGGAAACTTATGGTAGGAGACATTATGTCTAGATTGTACATATTGTGTGTAGAGAACCATGTATCCGGCAGTGGGACCAACATCATGGGTGGATTAAACTTAGGTTATACAAGCCATGTGGAGTTTAATGTGTATACTACCATGTGACCAATGACACAAGAAGAATAAACAAAACTAGTACACGTCGTATCTAGAGTAAACATGCCATGTAGTTTTTCCCAAGAGAAAAACATTTAGTAATAGTCAGGTAGAAGTACCTGGGAAGGAAGGAAGAGTAAATTACACACCATATCTCATGAGGAACATGTCGTGTGTATAAGTGTTACACAACTAGGTTTGGCAGAGGTACACTTCATGTTAAGAGTTTAAGGGAACATGTCGTGTAGGGGTAATACACATCGTGTAACCTTGTCTTATAAATACTGAATGTTTCTTCACTTTTTCATTTCATGCACTTCTAAGTTGTAGTCCTTGATAATCTGGAACTGAGGTGTGCACTGGGCCTTACAGAGTCATGCCACAAATAAGTCCATTGGTTTTCACAAGGTGCATGAAGATTACCAAACACCGCATAGGAAAGATCAGGGACTACCAGCAGATCCTCCCATCATTCTCATTTTGGTACGAGCTATTATATATAAAACAAGTGTTAATTTAGAGTTCTGTGAAGGATTTTTGAGGATGTTATAGACTTCTCATTAAGCACTTCATCTAGACATATCTATGGAAGATCTGACACATGTGTTAGAGTAGCAACATCCTCCCACTTATTTAGCAGATGGAGGACCATAGGTTGCAGAGTCATTATTGGAGGCCATGCCTTCTATCTTTGAGAATTTGGAGACGCCTCTAAATAGGAGGGTGAATCTTGATACGTATATGCTATGTGATTCTGTGAGGATATGTTGGGATGTTATCTAACAGGTATGATTTCATGAGGATATGGTTTGGGAAGAGTTTTAGGGGACCTTAAATGACTACTTTTATCCTGAGATGTTGAGGGCCGATCGAGCTTGAGAGTTCATGAATTTGGAGTAGGGCACTCTTTCAGTGATGGAATAATATTATGTTTTATAGAGATTTATTACATTTCACCTATTCTGGGAGGTGATGAGTTATCTTTGGATAGGTGATTTGACAATTTCCCTAATAATAACATCCAATAATAGGTGAATGTTTTCAGGCTAACATTGGGGACCACAATAGTGAATCAAGTACTAATTACTGAGCATAATCTGAGGGTGTTGGGAGATTTGAGCTAGATAAGATTAGCATCCAGGTCTGGTACTCCTTCGACATGAAAAAGGAAGCGTCGTAGGGAGTTAAAACACAATGTTTATTTTGGTAGTCATGTGGTATGATACTAGTGCAGGAAGACTGGTCATATGAGACCACATTGCATGAAGGACCCAGTTAAGTGTTGGTCTTATGGTACGATGTGCCACCTTCATCATTTTTTCTGGGTTTTATCCCCATCATCAAGTGATAGGTGTTCTGCTATGACTCCATGTTCATGAACCGGACCACCAACTTTTTATTAGTTAGGTAACTTGAGTTTCTCAGGCTGTTCAGCCCAAGGAGGTGGTTTTGGTCGTTGTAGCCATGCTATAGGTTTTCAGTAATATTATAGTGGATCGTCTTAGGGTAGTTAGGTTGGGTCGTAGGGCTATAGTACAAGTAAAAATTTTGCAGTGGAGTCTACCCTGCAAGATTAGGATCCCAAACACTCTATAGTTGGAGGTACAATTCTAGTTTCCTTATTTTTAGCTTCTACCCTTTTTGATATAGGGTATTCGAATATTTTTATATCTATTGGTGTTGTGGAGAACCTTTGGATCTATGTCATTACTTATGAGGATATATTGATTCTAGACAATCTACTATGGATTAGGAAGGCTAGTGTACGTCTGTGTATAGAGTTCTCTCTTGAGGTAGGTGGGTGTCTCTTCTTATGGTTACTCTATGAATTAGAGATGATATGCTTCGTTCTCATTCTCAGAATGAACTGGTTAGTCTCTTTCAAGGACTTTTTTTATTGCAATCCTCGTAGGTTGGGTTTTACATCCCTAGAGGGTGGGCCTTTTCTACACATGGGAATATGGGATGTTCAGGGGAGTAGAGCTAGACCCGAGTATCATGGGTTTGGAGAAGATACAACCTCCATTTCTAGTTTATATCTAGATGACCAGTGTACATCACAGAAGGACTTTCCTCCAGTGGTGGATTGTTTTAGGGATGTCTTTCCAAATGAATTTTTAGGTTTTTATCTATATAGAGGTATATTTTCTTATTGAACTTGTGCCAGGAGTGGAACCAATGTTCATTCCTCCTTATAAGATGGCTACACAAGAGTTACAAGTTCCCAAGAAGCGGTTTCAGGATTTACATGCATAGGGTTTCATCTGACCCAGTACTTCTCCTTGGGGTTCTCCTATCCAAATTGAAAATAAGGTGAATGATACCATTATAATTAGTTTATATTATCAGAAACATAACCCATTGATGGTCATGAATCGATATCCCTTGTCTATGATTTATGGTCTCTTTGATCAGCTTCAAGGAGCCCAGGTGTTCTCGAAGATTGACTTGAGATCTGGATACCATTAATTACATGATACACTATCAGATATATATATTACATCATTTTATAGTATGTATGGTCTATACAAGTATTTGTTTATGCCATTCAGTCTCACTAATGCACAGATAGTTTTCATGGAACAGCTGAACCGAGTGATCCATCCATGGATTCTTTTTTTGTAGTCTTCATGGAAAATATTTTGGTGTACACTCACACTCAGTATTACCATTCCATCCATCATTAGATCATATTGATTACACTGATAGATCATCAGTTAAATGCTAAAAAATTCAAAATGATACTTTTGGGTGGATCAGATAAACTTAATTTTTCATGTTATCTCAGAAACAGAAGAAACAGTAGACCTAGAGAATGTGAGAGTAGTAGTTTCCTTGGAGTATCCAAAGAACATCTTTGAGGTACACAGTTTTCTAGGTATGGATGGTTACTACATGAGATTTATTGAAGACTTTTCACACTTACTAGTTCCACTGATGTTCCTAAATAAGAAATGTGAAAAGCACTTTTTTGTAAAAATTCCTACGATTCAACATTTCAAAAGATGAAAGGGAGATTTACTTCGTCACCAATCTTGGTTTTTTAGTTCCAGGAATGTGATAAACCATTTACTATGATGCATCAGGTATCGGTCTTGTAGCAGGGCTTAATCAAGGGGAAGTATTCGTTGCATATAGGTCACAGCATTTGTGGCCACACGAGAGGAATTACCCAAGGGACGATGTCGAGTTAACTGCATTTGTGAATTGTTTACGTTGTTGCAAACATTATCTTTTGACAGAGAATTTTTTTGGTATTCACTGACCACAAAATCCTTAAGTATATATTTACATGGCGTGATTTGAATTTGAGGTAGCAATGGTGGGTTGTGTACCTTCAGTCCTTTCACATTAATCATGCCTACATTCCTAGGAATGGAAACGTAGTGGTCAATTAATTGAGCAGGAGGACTTAGATACATAGTCCAGTAGTGAGTGGAAGATTATGGATCTATTATCTAAGAAGAATTATGAGATGCATGACAGGAAGGGAATGCTCTTTCATTCTTCTATAAATGTTACCTATATTCTACTAGATAGAGTGAGAATGAGACAACATTTAGATTTTGAAGGCCTATTCCAATGAGAGAGTGTGTCAGTAGGGGTCCCTACTCCATGGTGGATTATAGGCCACAATAAGATCTTTCATTTTCATGGATGTGTATTGATGTCGGTAGACATACAAGAGGAGATGATGTAAGATTTTCAATCCTCAATTTGGGTATTTAATCATGGTTTTACATAAATGTATCGATATCTACACCCTCAAAATTAGTGACCATCTGTGAATAGGACTGTACCTTGTTTTGTTATGAGACGGTCCACCTGCCAGCGGGTCAAGGCGAAGCATCTGTGACCATCATGGATTTTATAGTAGTTACCCATTCCCAAGGGGAAGTGGAATGGTATCACAATGGATTTCATGATGTGTTTACTGAGGTCTCATGATGTAATGATAATGTATGGGTTGTTGTTGATAGACTTGTGAAGGTTGCACATTTCTTATCAATCAAGGAAACCATCTGTGTTGATGAGCTTGTAAGGTTTTACTTCTGAGAGATTGTACATTATCAGGGGGTTACACACTCTATTGTTTCTGGTAGGGATGCCCAGTTTAATTCTCGTTTCTGGTAGCAACTATAAAGGGATTTGTGTACACAAATACTTCTTGGTGCATCTTACCATCCCCAGACAGATTTCTAGTATTAGAACACAATATATTTGTTGGTGAACATGCTTTGATCATGCGTCCTATATTTTGGGGGTTCTTTGGAGAGACACATACCCCTATTGGTGTTTTTCTACAATAACAGTTTTAGGAAATAATTCAAAATGGTTCCATATGAGGATTTCTACGTTTGTCCATGTTGATCATCACTATATTGGCTGGAGGTAGGATAGGTTGCTATGTTGGAATGTAATACGGTCCCGGAGACCATTGAGTAGGTGGGTCTGATTCGAAAGAGGATGGATTCTGAACAATCAATCCAGAAATTGTTTGCTGATCGATGGAGAAAACTTCTGTAGTTTGAGGATGGAGATTAGGTTTTCATACATGTCACACTGAGGATATGACCAAATAGGATTATGATATTGGAGATTCGTTCACCGAGACATGTCGGAACGATTATGGTTTTGTCACGAACAAGCCCGAGTACTCTGGTAACCCGATAACCGAGCCGGCCCTGACATAACCCGAAGGGCGTTCCCGATCCCCACGGGTCGGCGACAAGCACCTGGCATCGTACAACATACAAGTGGGAACGATTTTTCCACAAGAACGTGGAAGCAAGAGTAAACAAACAGTATGCATAACAGAAGAAACTCCACTGGGAGTGATATGCCAGAATACAAAGAGGCAAAAAAAATGCCAAAGTACAACAACCCAAGTACTAAAGATGGAAAAAAATAACACCATGGTCCCTAAGGACATAACTCACCAAGACCAAAGATCAACAGTTGGATCCACCTCTAAGAGGTTCGTTCCCTTTTCTCGATCCTGGAAGAAGAAAATATACAAACACCCAAAGGCAAAAGTAGGTTGTGAGCCTAAGCCTAGTAGGATACCACCAAAGATTCTGTGACCGATGCCAAAAATAGATTATCCAAAGAAAAACTTTCAATTTTCAAATAAATAGGTTTGGCAATTCAAAAACATATTTTAACAAATCATGCTATATATTTTCAAGTGATGGAATATAAAACTCTCTAAACAAAGCTTTACAATGATGGAATATTTCTAAAACAATGGCTTAAGTAAAACATTTATATAAAACAGTTTATATAAATTCAACAGGCATGTAAGCAGTTCAAAAGCATTTGCATATATTTATATCTCAAATATAAATAAACAAGCGAGCAACATGGTCATATGCCAAAAGGTACCGTAGTATTTACCAGTTATAGGATTCCTCACTCTCTATGTGAACACAGCAAAATGTGTATACACACGCCCCTATGACACTAGCCAAAGGAGACTTGTCACCATCCCTTCGGGGATGTGACCCGCCGCAAATATGTTTTAGAACGTTGTCGTAGCATAGAGTGTATCCAAATAACTCACTAACTACCTAAGGCTTTCATGCGCTCTTATATGATGGGTGAACTATTTTAAGATTGCTTAAAATACTATCAATTCCATTCTCCCATTTCAAGATGCCACTTCCATTTCATTTAAAACCAAAATAGGTTTTATTCAACAACATGCCTTTTTCACAAGATAAAACCACTGAGTTTCTATCAAATCATTTTAATCCATTCGCATGTTTGAAATTCATTCTAAACCAATTCCATCATTTTCACAAATTCTTTTTTTCACAATTAAATTCAACAATTTAATTGAAATCATTTCCATCAAATATGAAATTTAAATTAAACAATTTAAAGTAATCATTTTACCATAAACACACCCCAATTCAATGGAAATGGGGGGTTTCCCAAATTTCATGCCAAAACCATTCAATAACCAATTGAAAGAAATTTATTCAAATCAAGCAATTGAATTTAAATCAAACAATTGAATTTAAATCAAGCAATTATAAGGTTAATTTAATTGACATCTAGATGGAACCACCTACCTCAAGGTCGTCGATGTCAGCGGCAAAGATTAACCACCTTATGTGGTTCAATACCCCTCTGCGTGACTGAATTATCATAAGCGTCGATACACCAATGTTTGACATTTTGTCAAGGGTTCCTAGAACCAAAACTAGTTATTTTATTTCAAAAATAAGTGAAATTTCACATGCGATGATAGTTTCTCTCTCCTGGATAATCTCTGGATTATCGTTTTATGTTAATGCAAGAAATCTCAAGAAATATCCAAAATAAAATTATCTTTGACCAGCCCACAATTATCATTTTAATAACATTGACAATTAACATTTGATAAATCTCGAATTTATCATTATATAATTATATTAATTATCCTTTGATGATATATTTAAAAACATCTTTGATATTTCCATGCAATTGATCTTTGATAAATCATTTCAATTTATCATTTGATAATTTAAGGATTATAATTTAGGTTTTACCATTATACTTAAATCCACCATTTTCAAAGAAAATAAAAGAAATTAAAAAAAAAGAAAACTAAATAGGTAAAGAGAACCATGCACAAGAAGGAACCATGCACAAGAAGGATCCTCCGCTCCTGGATGTGAAGAGAAGATTATCTATGGCTTCACCGATCGCTCAAAGATAGATTCCACAATCAGTCGGACTTGAGACGATCGACCAATGGAAATACTATGGTGTTTTGTGGTTTAAGAACCCTAAAATCGGATCATTAAAACCCTCAATTCCGAACAGCCGATTTAATCATTTATTCTACCAAAAATTCATTATGGATTCATTGATTTCACCTAATTAATTAATTGTAATTGAAACGGATTAAAACGGTGAAGAAACTGAAGATTTTGGAAATTGGAAAGGTCAAAAATGGTGGTGCGGGTTTGGGGAAGAAGAGGCGTTATAATTTTACATGTTTTTCATTTAATTGTTTATTTTCTTAAAATTAATTATTTAACATAAAATAAAATAAAAAAAATCTCAAACCTCTAATAACCATAAATTTTATGATGTGTATAGGGTAAAAACCTCATTATGGACCCAACGGTGGTCTCGGATTTCTCAAACGATGAGCGGTTTGAGAGATATTAATGATTTTTTAATTAAAACCCGGAATAATTAATTAATTAATATAAAAAGTATTATTATTGCGAGCGAGGCATCCAAACACCCGATGTGAACAAAATTTATACCTTATCTAGGGTAAACCCATCATTTCGGACCCATCGGTGGTCTCGGATTTTCCATACGATGCACCATTTGGAAGATATTTAATTTTTAATAAATAATATATTAAATATTATTTGAAAACTTTATGTCACGAGCGAGACATATAAATGTCCCGTTCCTTTGAATGTTATACCCCTCCTAGAGTAAACACTATATTTCGTATATAACCGTGGTCTCAAATTTCTCATATGATGGACCGTTTTGAAGTTATTCAATTATTTTGAATAAATTGGTCATGCTTAAAAAAATTATAATGAATATTTTTATTCCATCCTCTTCGAGACTTTGCAGACCTCTAAAACTCATACTTACACAGTGATTAACTTAGAAGATATTTAATTGAACATTCTGGAGCATTAAATGGGTGTTTTACCATTTTACGACGTGTTTTAACAAAAACACAACTTTATACTGATAAAACATTTTTTCCCAATTAACATAATAATAATTTAACATAGAAAGAGTTTAGGAATACCTGAAACAGTAACGTGATGTTACAACCTCCCCACCATAGGATCTTTCAGTCCCCAGAAAGCCTATGAAGAATCCTCCGCATCAAAAAGAAGAGGCCACTGCTCTCTCATTAGTGCCCCCCTTTCCCATGTATCATAAGAATCAGAGCCATGCTGCCATAGTACACGGACCAGAGGTATCGTTATCCCACGAAGTACCTTGGTCTCAGAATCAACAACCCTGACTGGTCGTTCAGTCACAGATAAATCTGGTTCAATCACAAGATCACTCCAGCTCAAAACATGAGATGGATCAGAGAGATACTTTCGTAGCTACGATACATGGAACACGTTATATATTGATGTCAGCTGTGGTGGTAGAGACAGACGGTAAGCAACTTTCCCTACATGACCAACAACCTCAAAAGGTCCCACAAAACGAGGAGCAAGCTTCCCTTGCCTCCCAAGCCGTCGATGACCTAATCGGGGTGAAACTTTCAAGAACACCTGGTCACCAACTGAGAACTCTAAAGGTATACGGCGACGATCATCATAAGACTTGTACTGACTCTGTGTGGTCAACATTCTCTGACAAATCAACTGGATCTTAGTTGTCATCTCTTGGACCAAACTCGATCCTACCAAGGAACTTTCACCAATCTCTGCCCAACATAAAGGAGATTTACAAGGACGACCATTCAGTGCCTCAAAAGGAGCCATTTTGATCGCAAACTGATAACTGTTGTTATAAGAATACTCAGCTAGCCCCAGATGATCATCCCAAGACCAACCAAAGTCGAGAATACATGCGCGGAGCATATCCTCAAGGATCTAAATAGCTCTCTTTGTCTGGCCATCTGACTATGGATGGTAGGCCATGCTCAAACGGACCTGAGATCCCAGTGCCTCCTGAAGGCCTCTCCAAAAGCGAGAATTAAACCAAGGATCCCTATTAGAGACTATAGCAGACGGAACTCCGTGCAAACGAACAATTTCTTTCACATAGATATTTCCCAACTCCTCAACTTTGGTTGTATATTGAATAGGTATAAAGTGAGCTGAATTGGTTAGCTTGTCGATCACAACCCATATCACATTCTTCTTCCTCTGGGTTTGATGTAACCCAACCACAAAGTCCATAGATATTTCATCCCACTTCCATGTAGGGACTGGAAGTGGTTGAAGCAAACCTGAAGGTTTTTTGTGCTTAGTTTTCACCTGCTGGCATGTATAGAATCAAGATACAAACTCGGCAATGTTCTGTCTTATACATGGCCACCAGAACTGTCGCTACATATCATAGAACATCTTCGTGGTTCCTAGGTGTACATCCCACTGAGAGTTATGGCAATTCCCCATCACATCCTTCCTTGCCGATAACGACACAACGTAACAGTTTCGATAACATAGAACACCCTCTTTGGATAATGACCACTGGGTATTGGTCTCCCCACCATAAAGAGAGTCCCTAATGCTATGGAATTCATCATCCAGTTGTTGCTCCTAAATAATTAACTCGAGAAGAGAAGATGTCAACTGGACATTGGTTAAAGAAACTTCATTCCCCTTCCACTGAACTCCAATATGCAACTGAGCAAAAAGAGCCATCAAACTCCACTCTTCTGAAGATTCTTTCACAGCCTGAGTTGGAAGTTTCCTTCTTAACACATCTGCAATGAAATTCCCTTTCCCAGGGGTATAGGAAATGTCAAAGTCGAAATATTGCAAGTACTCCACCCAACGCCTTTGGCGGAGATTCAAATATTTTTGGGAGAAGATATAACTCAAGCTATTGTGGTATGAATACACAGTAAACCTTTCTCCATAAAGGTAATGCCTCCAACATTTAAGCATGTGCATTACAGCTGCAAGTTCAAGGTCATGGGTAGGATAGTTCTTCTCATGAGGCTTAAGCTGACAAGATCCATAAGCAAAAACATGATTACCTTGCATAAAGACACATCCCAAACCTGAACCCGATGCATCACAGAAGACCACATAACCTGCCCCAACCTCGGGAAGAGTTAACACCGGTGCAGTAATCAAGAGACACTTTAGCTCAACAAAAGAACTCTGACATTTGTCATTCTAGGAAAATTTCACTCCCTTTCGAGTCAGAGCTGTCATTGGAGAAGCTAACATTGAGAAGTCTTTGAAAAAATGGCGATAATATCCTGCTAAGCCTAAGAAGCTCCGAATCTCGAAAACATTCTTTGGTTGTTCTCAAGTCATAACAGCCTTCACCTTATCAGGATCAACTGATATTCCTTGTTCTGACACCATATGTCCCATGAATTTCACTTCCTGGATCCAGAAATCGCACTTTGAAATCTTGGCATAAAGACGGTGATTTCTTAAAGACATAGAACTGTTCTCAGATGAAGCACATGATCCTCCTCATACTTAGAGTATAAAAGGATTTCATCCACAAAGACTACCACAAAAGTATCCAGATACTCATGGAAAACTTTATTCATCAAGTCCATGAAAACTGCAGGAGCATTTGTTAGGTCGAAGGGCATAACAAGGTACTCATAATGGCCATACCTACTTCGAAAAGTAGTCTTTTGAATGTCAGATTCTTTTATCCTCAATTGATGGTAACCAGATCAAAGATCAATTTTTGAAAACCACATCGCCCCTTTCAATTGATCAAATAAATCATCAGTTCGTGGTAACGGATATCTTTTCTTTATCGTAACTCAATTGAGCTTTCGATAATCAACACATAAGCGAAGAGAACCATCAGCCTTCTTGGCGAAGAGAACTGGTGCTGCCCAAGGTAACACACTCAGGCGTATAAATCCTTTCTCAAGAAGATCATCCAACTGAGACTTTAGTTCTTTTAGTTCAGCAGGAGCCATTCGGTAAGAGGGAATAGAAACCAGTTGAGTACCAGGCATTAAGTCAATAGAAAAATCAACCTCCCTTACTGGTGGAAAACTAGAGAAGTCAGAAGGAATCACGTCGGGAAACCCAGCAATGACTGGAGGAAGATCACCACACATTGAATCTCTCTCTATATCAAAAGAAAACACTGATATAACTTTCCCCAACTCTAGATAAGAGGGCCCAGCACTGCTTGACCTTGGGTCCCATTCTCCATGAAAAACAAGAGACACACTAATGGGTGTAGTAAGGTAGACCCGTCGAAGGTAACAATCGATCCGAGCTTTATTGGTAATGAGCCAATCCATCCCAAATATAACGTCAAAATATTTCATGTCGAGAACCAAAAAAATCCAAGCATGATCAACATCTGATAGAGAGAAGACACAAGCAGGACTACGGAGACCCTTCTCTCTTGTACCAAGGGGTGTAGTAATATCCATCGCACAAGATAAAAGCTCCATAGGTAGATTAAGCAGATTAACAATATGGGTTGAAATAAATGAGTGAGATTCACCAGTATCAAAAAGTGAGGTCACCAAAGATGAAGCTATAGTAATGGTACCTCTCACAGTTGCATGACATGTATCAGATACCTCTGGTGACTCTTCCACTGCGTGAAGAAGCTTCGTTCCGAATGCTTGTGGCTGGAACCCTTTTGTACGTGAAGCATTAGATTGCCCCGCAGTTTTTGGAGGTGCTGATGATCCTGTTCCACTACGTAGAGTAGAGAAGTGATGGAAGAATCTCTGTAAGTTCCCTAAACGTCCATAGGAGGTACAATTCATGGGTGCCTCAGTGCAAACCCTCTTAGAATGTCCTGGCTTTCCACACTGATAGCAAGTCAATGAAGTCCCTCCTAGTGCTACCGGAGGTCTGGAATGACTCTGTTGTTGAGAAATACCATGAGAAACACCGTGCTTCCATTTTCCTTTAAAGGAACCAACATTTCCACTAGGAGTAAAATGAACTCCCTTAAACCCTGACTTTCCTGCCAGGTCCATCTCAACCATCATCGCCATATCCAGAACATCAGCATAAGTGGGTAGCTTCAGTAAGAAAACCTGAGAACGGATATCTGATTGAAGTCCCAACTCGAATCATCGAGCCTTCATCTTCTCATTAGATAAAATCTCAGGAGAAAACTGTACCAACTCAGAAAAGTGATTTGAGTACTCAGTCACGGTTTTATTGGCCTGCTCAAGCTTGAAAAACTCCACAGCCTTGGTCAACACCATTGATTCTGGATAGAACTGATCAGTGAAAAGAACCCTAAAGTCTTTCCACTCCAAACCCTCATTTTTCATAGCCGTCACCATCGTGTCCCACCATCTCCTACTTGGTCCCTCCATCATGAAGGTGACACATTTCACCTTGATCGCATCAGGTGTCTCCAAGAACCCAAAAAAACATTCAATCTTACTCAACCATTCCTCAGCATGTTGAGGGTTAGTGGAGCCTTTGAAAACTGGTGGCTTCTAGCGTAGGAACTCTTGAGAACGACATCGAAAAATATCACCATGAGGATCCATAGCTGGATCCTGAACTGGAACTGGAGGTGGTGCCTATCCCAAAGCTTGGACAGTGCGAACAATCACCTCAACCAGATTCGGATCCACAATAGGACTCACTTGCTGAGATTCAACAGCAGCCACTTTTTGAATCTGATTCCCACGCCTTCTCGGAGGCATGATGCTACACAACATAAAAAAACTTATATTAACACTCAAACTGAGTAACAAGGAAAACTATTCTTAATAGAAGGTATAAACAAGATTTGGACTCCACTCTATCCAAATCAAAATAGGGAAAATACTAGATCTAATCCACAGGTCATATTTCCCTAACCAACCCTGGTGACTTAATGTTCATTGCGGTGAGAGATGTTCAGGCACTCAATCACAACTAACTCCTAAGTCCCAACAAGGAAACTCAAATGCATACTGTTATCAAGGAAAGATATTTAACCTCCCTCTGATACCATTTTGTCAGAAACCAGCCCGGGTACTCTGGTAACCCGATAACCGAGCCGGCCCTGACATAACCCGAAGGGCGTTCCCGATCCCCACGGGTCGGAGACAAGCACCTGGCATCATACAACATACAAGTGGGAACGATCTTGCCACAAGAATTAGGAAGCAAGAGTAAACAAACAGTATGAATAATAGAAGAAATTCCACAGGGAGTGATGTACCAGAATACAAAGAGGCAAAAAAAATGCCAAAGTACAACGACCCAAGTACTAAAGATGGAAAAAAATATCCCCAAGGTCCCTAAGGACATAACTCACCAAGACCAAAGATCAACAACTGGATCCACCTCCAAGAGGTCCCTTCCCTTTGCTCGATCCTGGAAGAAGAAAATCTACAAACACCCGAAGGCAAAAGTAGGGTGTGAGCCTAAGCCCAGTAGGATACCACGAAAGATTCTGTGACCGATGCCAAAAATAGATTATCCAAAGAAAAACTTTCAATTTTCAAATAAATAGGTTTGGGAATTCAAAAAAATTCTTTAACAAATCATGCTATATATTTTCAAGTGATGGAAAAAAAATTCACTAAGCAATGCTTTACAATGATGTAATATTTCTAAAACAATTGCTTAAGTAAAATTTTTATATAAAACGGTTTATATAAATTTAGCAGGCATGTAAGAAGTTCAAAAGAATTTTAATATATTTATATCTCAAATACAAAATAAACAAGCGAGCAACATGGTCATATGCCAAAAGGTACGGTAGTATTTACTAGTTATAGGATTCCGCACTCTCTATGTTAACTCATCAAAATGTTTATACACACGTCCCTATGACACTGGCCAAAGGAGACTCGTCACCATCCCTTCGGGGATGTGACCCACCGCAAATATGTTTTAGAACTTTGTCGTAGCGTAGAGTGTATCCAAATAACTCACTAACTACCTAAGGCTTGAATGTGCTCTTATATGATGGGTGAACTATTTTAAGATTGCTTAAAATACGATCAATTCCATTCTCCCATTTCAAAATTCCACTTACATTTCATTTAAAACCAAAACAGGTTTTATTCATCAACATGCCTTTTTCACAAGATAAAACCACTGAGTTTCTATCAAATCATTTTAAGACATTCACATGTTTGAAATTCATTCAAAACCAATTCCATCATTTTCAAAAACTATTTTTTTTCACAATTAAATTCAACTATTTAATTGAAATCATTTCCATCAAATATGAAATTTAAATTAAACAATTTAAAGTAATTATTTTACCATAAACACACCCCAATTCAATGGAAATGGGGGGTTTCCTAAATGTCATGCCAAAACCATTCAATAACCAATTGAAAGAAATTTATTCAAATCAAGAAATTAAATATAAATCAAACAATTGAATTTAAATCAAAAAATTATAAGGTTAATTTAATTGACATCTAGACGGAACCACCTACCTCAAGGTCGTCGATGTCAGCGGAAAAGATTAACCACCTTATGTGGTTCAATACCCCTCTACGTGACTAAATTATCGTAAGCGTCGACACACCAATGTTCGACGTTTTGTCAAGGGTTCCTAGAACCAAAACTAGTTATTTTATTTCAAAAAGAAGTGAAATTTCACATACGATGATAGTTTCTCTCTCCTGGATAATCTCTAGATTATTGTTTTATGTTAATGCAAGAAATCGCAAGAAATATCCAAAATAAAATTATCTTTGACCATCCCATAATTATCATTTTAATAACATTAATAATTAACCTCTAATAAATCTCGAATTTATCATTCGATAATTATATTAATTATCCTTTGATGATATATTTAAAAACATATTTGATATTTCCATGCAATTGATCTTTGAAAAATCATTTCAATTTACCATTTGATAATTTAAGGATTATAATTTAGGTTTTACCATTATACTTAAATCCACCATTTTCAAAGAAAAGAAAAGAAATTTAAAAAAAAAACTAAATAGGTAAAGAGCACCACGCACAAGAAGGAACCGCGCACAAGAAGGATCCGCCACTCATGGATGTGAAGAGAAGATTATTTGTGGCTTCACCGATCGCGCAAAGAGAGATTCCATAATCAGTCGGACTTGAGACGATCGACCAATGGAAATACTATTGTGGGCTGGTCAAAGATAATTTTATTTTGGATATTTCTTGTGATTGCTTGAATTAACATAAAACGATAATCCAGAGATTATCCAGGAGAGAGAAAATATCATTGCATGTGAAATTTCACTTCTTTTTGAAATAAAATAACTAGTTTTGGTTCTAGGAACCCTTGACAAAACGTCGAACATTGGTGTGTCGACGCTTACGATAATTCAGTCACGCAGAGGGGTATTGAACCACATAAGGTGGTTAATCTTTGCCGCTGACATTGATGACCTTGAGGTGGGTGGTTCCGTCTAGATGTCAATTAAATTAACCTTATAATTGCTTGATTTAAATTCAATTGTTTGATTTAAATGCAATTGCTTGATTTGAATAAATTGCTTTCAATTGGTTATTGAATGGTTTTGGCATGACATTGGGGAAACCCCCCCATTTCCATTTAATTGGGGTGTGTTTATGGTAAAATTATTACTTTAAATTGTTTAATTTAAATTTCATATTTGATAGAAATGATTTCAATTAAATTGTTGAATTTAATTGTGAAAAAAAAATCTCAAACCTCCGATAACAATAAATTTTATGACGTGTCTAGGGTAAAAACCTCATTCTGAACCCAACGGTGGTCTCGGATTTCTCAAACGATGAGCGGTTTGAGAGATATTAATGATTTTTTAATTAAAACAAGTAATAATTAATTAATTAATATAAACAGTGGTCTTCTTGCGAGCGAGGCATCCAAAAACACGATGCGAACAAAAGTTATACCTTATCTAGGGTAAACCCATCATTTCTAACCCATCGGTGGTCTCGAATTTTCCATACGACGCACCATTTGGGAGATATTTAATTTTTAATAAATAATATATTAAATATTATTTGAAAACTTTATGTCACGAGTGAGACATATAAATATCTGGCACATTTGAATGTTATACCCCTCCTAGAGTAAACAATATATTTCGGATATAACCGTGGTCTCAAATTTCTCATATGACGGACCGTTTTGAAGTTATTCAATTATTTTGAATAAATTGGTCATGCTTAAAAAAATATAATGAATATTTTTATTCCATCCTCTTCGAGACTTTGTAGACCTCTAAAACTCATACTTACATAGTGATTAACTTAGAAGATATTTAATTGAACATTCTGGAGCATTAAATGGGTGTTTTACCCTTTTACGACGTGTTTTAACAAAAACACAACTTTATACTGATAAAATTTTTTTTCCAATTAACATAATAATAATTTAACATAGAAAGAGTTTAGGAATACCTAAAACTATAACGTGATGTTACAATTGAGTAGGTGGATCTGATTCGAAAGAGGATGGATACTGAACAATCAATCCAGAAATCATTTGCTGATCGATGGAGAAAACCTCTGTAGTTTGAGGATGGAGATTAGGTTTTCATACATGTCACACCAAGGATAGGACCAAATAGGATTATGATATTTGAGATTCGTTCACCGAGACACATCGGAACGATTATGGTTTTGCAGAGATTGGTGTCAATTTCCTATCAGTTCTAGTTACCTCAGAGGTTCTAGCCAATCCATGACATCTTTCTTGTTTATCATCTACTACATTACTTTTTAGACTCGTCCAACATTTTTCAACCCGAGGAGGTTGAGTTGGAGGGGTATGAATCCTTTTAGGGGAACCCTATACGGATTGTGGATCACAGCATGAAGGTTCTCTGTGTCTGGTATGTTCCTCTTCAATGGGTTCTACGGAAGCATGGGAAGGTACATGATGAGTCTTGGGAGAGGGAGGCTGACGTTCCATCATAATGGCCAGATTTGTTTGAAGCTTTTTCTTCACCACCCTTGGAAGTGAAAGTCATAGTAGAATTTCTTTAAGAGGGGAAGTTTGTAAGAGACTAGATCTTTATTTCATGAATGGATATATATTTAGGGTTGTTATTGAGGAAAAATAATGATTTGAAAATTTTCTAAGTACAAGTCATGTACTCCTAATTACACACCGTGTACCCGGTTGTCATGCATAGCTATGTACATGTAGTGTAATGGCCGAATGCATGCTCCTTTGGGTTACCTAGATGACCACCTAAAGCGGGGTCTGGTTGAGGCTAGTACAAGACTTGTATGTTATTTAAAAACATTGTGTACTTTTACTTTATTTGATTACTCTACTTGGGGTTATATCTCATCTTAAGATCTTCTTTCTTCTTCCTATGTCTCGTATAGGAGAGCTATGTACGACCGAAAATCTTTTAGCTCCGCCCATTCCTCCATCCGATCTCCATTGAGATGCCACTGAGTTTGTTGGATTTACATTGGTGAGCTCTCTCTTTCCCTAGATCCTCTCTTCCTTATTTCATATCGATCATATGTTATTCAAGGATGAACAATTTTGACCTTTTTGCAGATCTACGACGTTCTATGCCTATTCAAGGGACGATGTTTGAGAGTGCTCACTGTACCACATCGAGGTAAGTTGTTTATTCCTTTATTTGATTTTTTAAGAATTATATATGCTAAATGTGAAGAATTCTCATGTCTAGTATCATTGACCAGATGAGATAGATTGTGACAGCTATGAAGAGGGATGTTGTAAAATAAATAATAGACCATAGGGAATTGAATATGAGAGATGTTAGGGGGTCATTATAATGAATACCATGGGGGTATTGACTGTGAGAGCTACCTAGGTGGACGTTTATATTTGATTACTTCTATGTGGGACCAAATAGGTTAAACATTGTGATCCTTCCCATAAGATCATTATTATTATTGAATGGGTGATATGTGAAATCATAGGTGATTAGACTATGATAACATTCCCAAAGGGTTTATTGTAAATTTTTGAATGATTAGTAGAAGTCTTCAATGAGAAATCGCAAGCTTAGACTTTTTCTTACATTATTTTAGATGGTCTTCTTAGATTTCTGTTTTTTATTGTCATACAGGGGGGATAAAAAAAATATTCTAGATCATGAGGTTACTATACATAATGGATTGAATAATTTATTAATGTAAATTAATGTATTTGGAAATTATAGGATTGTATACTTTTGAGTACTTTTTTGTTTATCACATCATTTATTCATATTACCTGCTATATATATTCACTAACAGTTAGGCACAAATCTTTTGGTGGTTTCATACTAGGATTCATCTCACACCCCATTTGGATCATGCTTATGAACCTAAATAGATAATATTGTGGTAGGTATAGATAAGGTAAAGTGCCCTTCTTCAACAGGTACTTCATTTTTGTTGGAGCTGAAGAGCATGAGAAAAATATGAGGCTTCCGATGTAGTGGAGTTTATTGTTTTCTATAATTTGGATTATGTATTTTATTTTCATTATTGCGACTTGTTTGGATGATTTCCTAGATACATGTTGCATGCATAATTTATTTATATATAAGTTGTAGTTGTTATACTAATAGTCTTCTATTATTTACATTGTGTTATGGTATTACTGCTTCCTCTACTGCTTACTATTTGTTCCTGCTATGTTACTCTACTAATGAGGACATATTTTCCCCAATATCATCCCCATGGCCCTCGATTCTAGTTGGTAGCCTCTGGAATTCAAGGAAATGTGTTTGAGGACAACTAACCAACTAAGTCCGGGGAACCTTTGGGCAGCCCCCGAAGGAGGGAAATTATTGTGGTGGGTCTCAACTGAGAGCCTCCTCTTCATAATATTCTACAGAATGTAGTGTTACTATGAATTTATATCAATGTGGAAAGGTTATAAACTCTATGCATTCTTTTCCTATTCCTGTGAAGACTTGAAATAGTTGTGGACATATTTGTCACTTACGATGATTTAATCAGGCTATGACTACATCTCATTACGGTCAAGGTTCATCAGCTCTAAATGCTATAAGGGTGCTATTAGAATATTAAAAGACTATAGGGATCTAGCCACATGCATCTACTATGAAACACTTTCATTTTTTTGATGAGATTCTAGTGGAATTCAATCAAGTTATAATAATAGTGAGAGGTATTATCCTTATTTCATATTCCATAATAATTTATTTATTTGATATCAGTTCCTCCCACTCCTTCATATTATAACATGTTGTTAATATATTTAAAATTCCAATAATATATATTGCCTTTGTAATGGAGTTTTTAAAACCACTTGGTAAAAGGAATGAGAAGGGGTTAGAGTTCCCTTCTTATTTATTTACTATAGCTGATAGAGAGTTGTTCTGGGATTTTTTCTTTCTTGATCTGGATCTGTTTGATGTCATTATGATCATGGATATTATTGTTGATCACCAAGATGAGGTTGATTGTTTTCATGGTCTTGTTTAGTTTCATACTACTAATGGGAGAACTCATTTTTTAAGGGGGATTGGCACCCAAGGTATTTTTGTGGAAGACCTTCCCACATAGATATCAATAGTATTTTGTCTACTACTTTGATTGATCCTGATCAAATTATTATATTGTTGATCTTCCCATTGTTTTTCTAGATACTCTAACATTTTCCATGATTACTTCTCTAGTCTTACTCGAGAGATAGATATAGACTATACAGTTGACTTCATTCCAGATATACTGCCGATATTGATTCCATCATATCATATGGAACAAGTGGAGATAAAATATCTCATGACTTAGTTGGATGGCCTGTTGGAAAAGGGTTTCATTCTCCCTACTGTTTCACCTTTGGCAGCCCCTGGGAACATTTCTATGATGGTAGATGGTGCAGTTTGGTTGTGTGTTGACTATCAGAAGGTAAATCTTGTAATAGATAATAATAAGAAACATTTTTCTTTTGTGGATTATTTGTATAAAAAGTTAAAGGGTGAAAAATGGTATTCAAAGAATGATATTTGGAATTTTTATCATAATATTAGATTTTGGGAGTATGATATGGTTAATATAGACATTAGGAGTAGGTATGGCCATTATGAATATCATTTTATTCCTTTTTGGATGTCTAGTGCTTTTAATGTTTTAATGGATTTTATGTATCAAATATTCTATCAATATCTTGACACTTTTGTAGTAGTGTTAGTGGATTATATTTTTCTATATTCCATATCCTTGAATTAACAAAAGAACCAACTATATTTGGTTGTAGAATTTTTTAGAAGTCACCGACTATATAAAAGGATTTCAAAATGTATATTTTTGATTCATGAAGTATTTTTTTAGGGAAAATTATTTTTGAACATGGTTTATCCGTTAATACAAATATGTTCAATGTTTTCTGGTCTCATAATGAACTATAAAATGGATTTGAGATATAGAGCTTCATTGGTATTTATTGATAATATCGATGGTTTTTTGAGGATTTCTCAAAACCAGTGTCACCATTAATTGCACTTATTAGGAAAGTGGTGAAATTAATATGAGATGGAAAGTGCGAGTCTTCATTGGATGAACTAAAATTAATTCTGACATTGGCTCTTATTCGTTTCGTACCTGATCCTAGAAAGGGATATATTGTGTTTTTGTATTTCTGTGGTTCTTGTTTTGGGTGCATTATTATGTAGGATGACCATTTGGTAACGTATATCTCTCACAAGAATCAGTATCATGATAAAAATTACCTGACTAAGGATTTAAAACGTGTTGTATTTATGTAGGCACATAAATGTTGGCAACAAAAACTTTTTGGGGAGAGGGTCACTGTCTTCTCTGATCATAAGTGTTTTCGTTATATATTTTCTCAAAATGACTCGAATCTCAGATAGAGATGATGGATAAAATACCATTAAATGTTTGACTATGATATCATATACACTCTGATAAAAGGAAATTTCATTGATGATACTCTTAAAAAGAAAATACTATCGCATGTTGTTCTATAATCAAAGGAGTAGTGGAACCTTATGGGTATTTTCACTAAGTTGTACTTAGATGATTAAAAGGGTGTTTTAGGAATGGTTCTAAAAAGTTTTCCTTTACCATCATCGCCCTTGGAGTTAATTTTTCAATGTTAGGACTAGGATGATGTGTTTAGAAAAAATAAAAAAATACTTTATGGAAGGGAGACTACTTCTGGTTAAACTCTTACTTTATTTGGTATGGTCCCCTTTGGGAAGTAGGTTGTCATCCCAACATATGATAGAAATTTATTCTTGTTTTATTGTCACTTATCTTCATGGTCCATTTATAAAGGCACTATAAAATTTACTATGACTTGAAATAATTATTCTGTTGGCTGGGTATGAAGTGTGACATTGCAGATTATGTGTCACACTATTATATCAAACAACAAATAATGGTAGATTTATTGAAAACTTCTAGCTTGCTTCATCCTCTTAATGGTGATGGTCTAGCAATGGGATGTGGTATCCTTGTATTTTGATGTTAGATTACCATAGACTCCCCAGGGGAGGAATGTTATCAGGGTATTTGTACATTAGTTGAATAATTCATCTCACTTCATTCCGATCAAGGATACCACCAAGGTTGATTATCTGGGAATGCTGTATGAGAAGAATATTGTGAGGTTAAATGGAAGTCCTTCTACAATTGATTCAAATAGAGATCCTTAGTTTATCTCAAGGTTTTGAAGGATTATCCAAAATTCAATGGGAACTCAGGTCTAGTTGATTACAACTTACCATCCATAGATTGATGTTCAGAGGAAGCTAGTAATTAATTTATTGGAATATATACTTCTTTCATATGTCATGAAATTTGAAAAATCATGTTTTACCCATCTAGGTCTAGTTGAGTTTGTTTATAACAACTATTAGTAGTCTCATATCAGACTGGGTCACTTTAAGGTATTTTACGGATGCCAGTGCAGACACCTCTTTGTTGGGTTGATGTGGTAGAAGTATATTTGATTGGACCATGTTTGGTTCAGGTGACATCCATGAATATTTAGAATCTACATCAACATCTAGTTGAAGCATAGAGTTAATACAAATCGTATGTGTATCGATGATTCTGTCCTCTGGAGTTTTCTGTTGGGGACTGGGATTTCATGAACATTTCTCCAATGTCAGTTCACCATCATATTATAAACCAAGTATGTCGGATATCAGATATGTTATACCATTTTAGGTCACTGAGAGACTCATATAGGTTTTCTATCGGTTAGTATTTTCATTTCAGATGAAATGTATTCATGTTGTTTTTCACACATCTATTCTCATGAAGTACCATCCTAATCTTGATCATGTTCTGAGATGGGAAGAAATTGAGTTTGAACCAGATGTTTCTGTTTTGGAGATACTAACTGATATCATTAACTCTCATGTGAATGTATTGTGTGGGATGTTGATTTAGTTTGTTAGAGAAATATGGAAACATGAATCAGATTCTCATGGGAATTGGGTACACAGGTTGTTGATGATGAACAATGGAATCATCATTTTCAATGAATTATTTCTTCCATAAGACTTCTTGAGGAATGAAATTATTTATGGTGGAGATTTAATAATATCATGTTACCAATCTATCAAGTATGTATTTAAGATAATTATGGTTTTCCTTTTTCTCATTGTGTGTATAGGTCCAAGAAGGAATTGGGGGAAACCTATAATGAATAATTCATATATTTTTTGGACTTAATGGTTTAATTGACTTTTTTACATGTTTCAAGATGATTTCATTCCATGTAACAAAGTGTCGGACATGTAAGAGTGGTTGGATGAAAATCATGGAAGGCTTAATGTTGTGAATGCATACATGATATGAAGATCACTTATATAACTTGAGTTAATAAAATGACAAATGTTAATCCAAGGTGATGTGTTTTCTCACGTATATGGGGATTTGGAAGTTAAACACAATCTAACCAGGATACACACCATGTAACACCTCATGTATTGTTTTTAAAATAGGTGTGAATCTTTTTTTCTTTCGGTTATTTCTGTAAAATTCATTTCCCTCGACCTAGGGTAATTCCTAGTAAATTTTGTCATACTCTTCTCCTTCTTGATCGATTCATTCAGTATTCTATCTTTGTTATTGTTGTTGTGATTCTCTCTGTGTTATATTCTTTTCCACATATTCATTTCCACTGATCGTGGTGGATCCATTTGGTTGTGTTATCTAAGTTGTTGATATATATTGGTGTTTTTTATTTTCTACATCCATGATTTATTGTATGATCATTTTGGAGGTTGTTCTTTTGTTGGTCTTGTTGCAGCAGGCGTTCGTTCTTGAGGTATGTGGTATTTCCATTTCCCTTCTAACCCTCTTTCTTAACTGAATCAATCCTAGGATGTGTGGATTGGATTATAGGGTGTCTATCATCATTTTTTTGTTTCATCATTGTTGGATACCATTGCAAGTTTGTGGACCCATGTTTTGAGCTAGGTTGTTCTCTATCTAGACTATGTTGATGATTCTTATTGTTCTTGTTTAGTAAACTGATTTCTTAATGGAATTGTCATGATTTGTGTGTGTGAGATGAAATGGATTTTTAATGAAATTTTTTTTCCCCTGGTTGTTGATAAATAAAAAGATAATTGATTTTTTGAAAGAATCTAAATGGATTGTGAAATTGTTTTGAAATGTTTTTCAAAACATCACAATTAATTGTGAAGAAAAACTCATGGGAAACCTTAGGAACATAAGTGGATTGTTTAGTATAAGGTTATCATCCATTATTTTTAATTATCAGGAGAATTTCTCATGGGAATTTATTTTTTTCCATGGAATGTTTTTAGGGGACAAATATTGAATTTGTTAGAGGGGTTTACTGTAGGGGTATTCCTCTAGTTCATAGTCCTATATTCTATGAGCCATATTATCCACATGATTGTTTATGGTATGAGTAATCTGTTCATCTAACATATAGTGATCCATGGGGCTGATACTTATAGTTTTGTTTTGTTTTTCTTGGATTTTTAATTTTATCATTAACATCAATGTTTATTCTTGTGGAAAAATGATATGGAATATTTGTTTTAAAATTGTTATACAAACTTATTTTATTAAGTGTAATAAAAGTGAAATGTTTACCATGCCTTCTATACAACTAATTTACTTCTTATCATGCAATGTTTTATTAGAATAGAGAATTATAGAGTTTTTATAAATAGATTTGTTATGGAAAAATGGGTGGGATTTTATTAAGCATGTTATCTCACACCGTGTTCACCTCTTTAGTGGAGTGAAGACCTATGTATGTCTTATAATGTAGGGAACGTCAATGAGACACAATAAGGTGGTGAAGTTTTATGTCAGTTGAGTTGGGTAGCTAGTGGTGAGATAATAGTAGTTCATCCACACAATCACATGGAATAGTTGTTTGGTTTTGGTCCTTTGTAGTTGGACTTGTCTCTTGGAGTTTTTTGATACTTTTATATTAATTGTTTTTATAGTATTTCATGTAGTTATAAAATTTATTTATTTATTTTTCTGGTCCTTCTCACATCGTGTGTGTATATGTCATTGGTTGGTTCAGTTTGGATGAAATCATTCCATCAAGTTTGATTTTTGATGCCCAGGTCCTTATCACCAGCCCCTAGAGATCCGGAACACCCTTCGAGAATGTGATGAATCGAATTGGGTTCCAGGTTTGAGGGTATCTTAGGTTGGTTTGTTACAGTCAACCTCACCACCCAGCTCAATAATACAACCATACACATCAGGAGGTCCAAACCTTAAAATTACAATGTGTGTGGTGATATGGTTCTGAGAATTAAAACACCATGATATTAATATTTTGTGATAACATGAATATCTATTTAATTTATCAAATTTAAGGAAGAAATTGTTTTAATTATTTCATGTTTTTTAGTTCATTAAAATTTCAAGGTTAGTTAATGGTTATGGATAACCATTAATATTCCCATTCATTCCCAAAAAAAATCATGTAGATTAATTTTTCATTGGAAATAATACTAGAATATCAAATTATTTTTTGGGAGAAATATGAAGATAATTTTATGTATATTATGAAAATATCTGTGGATACCCTTATAAATGACTATCTATATGGATGTTTAGAAAAGAGTATGGTAAATGGTTGGGCTAAATAATGTGGTAATTATTACGTATGGGTGGGTTTCGTTAGTATCCACCTCACTAGTTATACATATTTAGTAGTAATTGAGATATTAAACTATGAATGGTGCAAAACTTGAACTAGTGTTTGTCATGTGATTGGTGAATGGTTTCCAAAACCATTAATCCAAATCATAAATGTGGCTCTAATTTATTAACATTTTATATTAACCCTTTTCCTCTTCCATAATATTATACACTGAGATCATTTTTTACACACGTATAAATACCAACAATTCAATGTGAATATCCCTTTCATTTATCTCTTATGATTGGTCTAATCCATGGTTTTATTTAACTTTTTTGGTTTAATCCTCAAAGTTAACTCTTCTATAAATCCCATAAACATATATTGTATTCCTTCTATTCTTTATTTTTTTTCCCAATTATGGTCATGGAGACCAGTTGTTTAGTGTTTCTTAATTTTTACATGGGGTTCTCTTGTTTTACAGATCAATAAGTACTTATAAAGTTTTCCATTTCATATTATGGAGAACTAATACAATGGTTACAGAATTTATTAGACTGAGGTTTCTTTCTCTATTATGTAATTTAATATTAATATCCTTGATTGTTATTTATTTTTGATACATTATTTTTACATGTTTCAATTATAATAATTAAAATTATTGATCATTTCCAAAAGATGATAGTTTCTCTCTCAATTTTATTTTCGAATGGAAGGAGTTTCTCATACATACGAGTTCATTATTATTTTTTATATATCTATAAATTCTAGTTGTTTTAATAAATTATATTCACATATTTTCAAGTAATCTTACAATCAAATAGTATGATTTAGTCCTTAAACTAATATATGGTTTTATGTTAACACCAATGCTATGTTTTTTCAATCTATATTTTGTGTTGATCATTAACTATTTGAGACACTATGGAAATTTTTTTATGGTTTTGTTTTAAATTTTGATTTTATAACATTTTTTTCATAAATTATTTCATAATGAATTTTTGGAACATTGTAAAAGTCATTCTCCATATCAATAATCCATTCATGTGAGACCCTTACCATTATTATGGAAAAGTAAATATGATGTTGATAAATTCATCCTAGATTAATGATATTAATGTAATTTTATATTAATGGATAATAATGGACTATTTTTAGGAAGGGTGATCAAAAATGATGTTGTGTTATAATTTTTTTTTTCATATTTGATTGCTTATGTGTATGTTAAATTCTCACCACCTTTTTCAATAAAGGGAAACCAAATGTTTCTAAATGGTTTATGATTTATTTCAGTAATGCATTAATCATGTTCCCTATTAGGAATAGTAACTATAATTTAAGATCATTCCATGAATTGTTTTAGGTTCCAATTGTTCTCATTGGGTGAGGAAAAAAGAGTGTTTTTTAGTTGAACCAGTCAGGGTTCTAATTAGATGGATTCTATGTGTGTATTTTTTTAATTTTCATCATATTATCTTGGCATTTCAATAATTTCTTATCCTTGAATAAAATAGGATTATTATAATAATTTTTCTTTCTATGATAGTTGATTTATTGTTATTACATAGTGATATCTTATTTTTGTTGTTATTTTTTTTTTATATTTGACCATTTCTCACCTTTATAAAATCATAATATCACACAATAATGTTTTTATTTATATAATTTTGAATGTTTAAAATTGTTTAGACTCGTTATATGTATTCCTAAACGTGATTCTTTTTAATGTTGTTTAATAAAACGTTTTAATATTAAAAAAAATCGTCCTACCAAATATTTAAAAATGGTTTTATTTTGATAAATGTAACACCATGGCTTCAGTAGAATGATTTCCAAAGAGTGTTATGTAATGTTCTTGTTGGGAGATAATTAAAACAAAATAGTGGTGGGGGTAAATTTTGAATCATAAAATAACTATATTACTTTAACAAATCACACATAATATATAAGAATTTATGGAAAAACTATTCAATAATAAAAAATAAGTGCAATTATATTCAAGAGTCTATAAGTAAAATATTAACAAACAATACAGAATAAATATTTTTATATAAGTTCATAATAAAATTATCATATTTATACTCCTATCACCTGTCAACTCATTGATATTTATGATATAAAATAAGTAGTCCACACATATGATGGAGAGAAAAAAGTATTTACAGAAATATTTTTTCAAAACTTCTAGAACAAATCAAAATTCATACTTTTTTCCCATGGAATTAAAAAAGGAAATAAAACTTTTAAAGTGGGGGATGAACGAACTATGTGTTTATAAAGTCCATGTCATAATTGGATCTTCTAGTCATTTACTAGACCATGGAACAACCATTGTACATGATTTTGATTCTGGTAATAATTTCCATGAAATTTAATATTTGATATTCTTATAACCATTATTGAGTTTATTGATTACTAATTGAAAAAACATTACAATTAAAAGATAAATTAGTAATCTCAAATAAAAAATAGTTAATTTAATGAATCAATTTGGAATATACTTTCTGGTGTTATAAAAGTCAACCCATAAACCCTCATAGGGAATAAACATTTCTTTTTAGAGGAAACAAAAAATAACCGTAGATCATTTATGTTTTTCACATATCAGTAGTTTATGAATTTTTATCATGATATTTTTCACTACCTTAATAATTAATATTATTAAATAAAATTATTTAAAAGTCATTTACTTCATTATTATCCATGAAAATTACTATAATATCAAACATTATTCTTCACATCGATATAGATAAAAGAATCGTAATAGTGTTTATGAAATAGTAAGAATAATTTATATCATTTAATAAACCATGAAATATCATGATGGGAATCATTCAAAAAAATTTAATTTAAATGGAAGAATTAATCACATATTATCAGTTGTAAATATTATTTATTATAGTAAAAGAAACTTTTCCCCAATATGATGATCACCTCACGTGATAACTCTTTTACAATCATCCAACATGAGTACATGATATTGATTTTATTTCTAATTTTTGATGTTGAAATTTATATATTTAATGAACCCCTAACATCATTGATGTCTAACAAATAGGTGACCTATATAATAAAAATAATGAAAAACCCATCACCTTTCAGAAAAAACATTATATGAATAAAACTAACCCCTATCATGTTACACCCATGCTAAAAGAATAATAATACATATTTAATATTTATTAATATTTGTGGATTAAATATTAATTTTACTTTAAAGGGGTTTCTATGTTCGATAGCATACCCGATACGTAACAGCAGGTTTCTTTGAAATATTACGTTGCACATTAATAATATAATATTATTATTTTAAATGGTTGTTAACTCCTAGACGTTTTATTGGAGGAAATGAATTAAACTAACTAAAATATGATTATACATGATTTTTAAACGTATTTACATTATCCAATAAAAATTTAGAGGCTTAAAATGTGACTGAATTTAATTTTAAGCATAATTTACATAAAAAGGCCGATTTACCACCTTTTAATGGACAACCCTCGTTAAATATAGCTTTGTTCACTTTAATAAATTCTAATTGACCAAATATAATCCTTCTTTAGAATGGGTACATAAAATTTTACTTTGGGTACTTTTTTGGTATTTTTCTGATAAAGTTCATTTTTTAATGAATAGTGAAAAATAATGTATTTTAATTCAAAAGTGCCTTTTAACATAACTTATTGATATGGTTATATTATCTTTTTAGTTGGTTTTAAAGTAAAATTGAAATATATTTTTACCATTTAATCCAATTTTGGTCGTTGGAATTAATTTCACTTTGAAATTAGACATAAACAAGTATCAATCTTTTGATAGTTATTGTTTCTTAAAAACACGTTATTTGTTTTAAAAACAGGAATTAATTTTTAAATTAATTAATTCCACTTATATTTTTTGAATTTATAAAAATATACATAAATTTTGAATTCATAATATCAAATAATACTTAGGATGAATTTTTTCTATTTTTCTGAAAAACATCAATTTTTTATGAATAGTGACACCACTTAGTGGTAGTTAAAAACTGACTTTTTCATTTAAATAAAATTTTACCACTTCTGTGAATTGAATTTCAATAATCTAAAATACATGGTTGTTATCAAGAATTAAAATTTGGTTCATTAAGATTAAAATAATTTTTGGTGAATAGTAACTTTTGACTTTTATTTACTGTGGTTAAAGGTAAATAGGGTAATTCAAGGTTAAAAGAATATTATAATAATTGAAAATTACCTTAACACTTGTTATAACCTTATTATATGAGTATTAGACGATCATGGTAATACTTGGGTAGATTTTGGGACCCCATGGAGACACTTATGAAAGATAATGATACTTTAGATTAATTAATTTAATGTAAAGACAAAATTGACAATAACAAAACTCTTTGAGTAAATTAATTTTTATATGTTGTTATATAATGATTATTTTTGACTATAAATATTAATTTGAAAGATAAAAAGATTTCCTACATCATGTTATTTTTTTATAATTTGTATACATCAAATAAATTAAATTATTTATGACATAATAATGATGCAGTTTTTACCTCAGTAATAAATGATTTAAATAAATAAGATTATAATGCCTAAAATATTATCCAAAACCTATCCAATTCTGATTGGATGATTTTATTTTGACCATGACTCATCTTATCTTCTACTATAATGATTTTTGGACCATTATAAACCTAATATCATTATATTATAAAATAATACTTTCACACTTTCCTAAAGAGCCCCTCCTCCCCCTTATAAAAGAAGACCACTTCTAACCAATTCCTCACACCTCTCAAGCCTTTTGGATCGTCCAACCTATGCCCAATTAAGCTTTCAACATCCCTCTCCTCCTTTTAGAAGCCTTACCTTTGGCATAATGCATTTCAAGAAGTCATTTTTGTTCAAACCAAAGGAAGTTACCCAAATTAAAGGAGATTAAAGAATGATAGAGTCAAGTCGGACGCGAGCTAAGGGACTTCATCTCAATCTCCTTTCATTGAGGAATTTTTAGTTTTATACACGAATTTATTTTATACTGTGTATAAACCCCTTTGAAGTTTCATTTTATTTAAAGGTAATCCTCTTATACGAAGCATTTTACTAAACAACAAAAAGGAATGTTTTTTTAACGTAAGCGGTGACAACGACACTTCCGCCGTCGTGAGTATTATTTGATCTTTGGCTAATTTAACAAGACGAAATGTTTTTAAAAGGAAAAATAAATACCATGTACTCTTTTTATGTATTTTGGTATAGAAAATTATTTTGACAATGGATTTATTATTTCACTATCTTGAAATGATATTTTATTATTGCAATGTGGAAATGTTATCTTTCCTTTTGCTTATGTTATGTGTTATGATCATGTTATGGTTCTTGGGCATTATGTATGTATACGGGTGGTTCCGTGTTAAACCTAGGGTGGGTGAGACCGAGATAGCTCTCCAATACATTGGGTAACGTGACGGAGGTAAATGTGAATGTTTCTCCTAAGATATTTAGGGAATATATTTTGATGGGCATTCCAAAGTAACTCCCTATTTAGCTGTGATAGCTACAATGTAAGTATGATATGGATTCTACAAGTTAACTTTATGATTATTGATTTCTATGTGTCTTTCATAAATCTTATGATTTCATGAGGTAAGTAAAAGAGTTCATGTTTTTTATGTATTTATGAACAAATGTTTTCATTCTTTGTTTTATAACCCTTACTGAGCTTTTTATGCTCATCCCAAGTTTTGAAATGTTTTTACCGGACATAAAGATGAATAAGGTCAAGGATGGGATCAAGGAAAATTCATGTTTTCTAAAACACAGAACTAGACATGGCTTTTTTTCAACAGTTTTTATTTTATAAAAAAAATGGAAAATATGTGGATATGTCTACCATGTAATCTTTTGAGATGTAATAGTTATGTCCAAATTCCATAAAACTCTAAACCTAAAAATATCCTCAATGTGAATTATTCATTTAATTCAATATTATGTAATGTTTAAGGCCGGGTCCTTATATTAGGTATCAGAGGTCGGTTTAGATAACTTTAGGTGTTAGGGTATTGTTAAAGTAATATCCATAAAGTAATTTATTTTAATATTGAAATAATATAGCATTTATAGATTACCATGTTGATTCACCTAAGATATTTCTTTATTCAGAATGGTTTTCCATAGAGGAAACAGGGAATCTATGTTGGGACGACATCAGCAGGATGACAACCCTCCAAATCAGTAACCTGAGATGGTCGGAATTGAAAATGAATAGTTTTTTGCAGTAATGGCATAGTTGACTCAGGCGATAAACAGTGGTGGTATCCATGTACATGATCAGCCAGATCAACTGCAGAGGAACATGTCAGTAGTGAAGAATTTCATGAGGCAACATCCGCCATCATTCATAGGATCATCTGACCTTGTGCTAGCAGAAGGGTGGATTAAAGCACTGGAGAAGATTTTTGATGTCATGGGTTGTTCAGAACATCAAAAGGTTAGTCTTTTATTTTACCGTTTTGAAGGTGAAACTGATCAGTGGTGGTCAATGGTGAAAAATATCAGGGATAGTGAGGAGATTGATGCTCTTGATTGGGATGAGTTCAAAGTTATGTTTCTTGAGAAATATTTTCCTAAGGGGGTTCGTCTTAGGATAGAAAAACAATTTATGGAATTGAGGTAGGAGGATGACTTAGTGGATGCTTATGAAAAAAATTCACTCGACTGGCAAGGTATGCTCCAAATTTCATATGAGATCTTGATAGTAAAATCAACCGTTTTTACTCAGGATTAAATCCAAAGTATCGAAGGGCTTTAGCATCTCGTGAGTTCAAAAGTTATGAAAAACTTATTCGTTGTTCGGAGAAGGTGGAAATGGAGTTTGCTGATGATCAGGAATTCTTTGACAAATAACAGAATAAGAGGACGAGGTGGCAGGCGAAAGGGAAGAACTCTTCAAAAAAGTCTGATGGTAAGAAACCTAAGTTTACAGTTTGTGAAAATTGTGGTAAAAAGAATGTTGGGGAATGCCTTTTGAATTCTGGTAAGTGCTACCAATGTGGTAAAAATGGACATAAGGCTCGTAATTGCATAGAAAAGGATCAGTGTAATGGTAAGACAAAATCTTATTTACAGTCAGTAAAATGTTTTAAGTGCAATGAAATGGGTCATTATGAAAATGAGTGTCCAAAAAAGAACTCAACTGAAGGAAAGCAGCCAAACTACAAGCATAAAGGGGTGGCGAAATCCTTTGCAACTATGTCAGCAGATGTTGGGTCATCAAATGAAGTTGTATCAGGTACACTGTTTGTTTGTTCAGATTATGTCAATGTGTTGTTTGATTCAGGTTCTACACACTCTTTCATTTCTGAGAAGTTTTCTAGTAAATTGGGAATTCTATCTCATGATATGAATACTGAAATTATGGTAAAAACACATGGAGGAAATGTTGAGACAAAAATAAAACATAAGAACATTCTTGTCCTTGTGTGCGTAAAGAATCTACCTGCAAACCTTATTGTTTTCCCTCTAGTAGAGTTTGATGTTATTTTGGGCATGGATTGACTTTCTTTTTATCATGCTAAGATTGATTGTAGAGATAAAGAGGTTTATTTTCATAATTATTTTTAGTTTATATACAAAAATGAATCCTTTTTGTTGATAACATATCAGGAAGCTGAGAAACTAGTAAAAGATGTAAATGAATGTTACCTTGCACATATTGTTGAAAATAAAGAAATTGTTGAGATTACTGATGTTCCAGTTGTAAATGAGTACCTTGATGTTTTTCTTGATGAGTTTCCTGGTATTATACTTGATCGGGAAGTTGAATTTACTATTGACTTAGTTACTGATGCTAAGCCAATTTCAAAACCCCCTTATCAAATGGCTCAAATTGAACTTTTTGAGTAAAAGAAGCAATTGCAGGAGTTATTAGATAAAGGTTTCATTCGACCTAGCATGTCACCATAGGGTGATCTTGTCTTGTTTGTTAAAAATAAATATAGTTCAATGAGACTTTGCATTGATTATAGAGAATTGAATGACATCACTATTAAGAATAAGTATCCTTTGACTCATATCGATTATTTGTTTGATCAGCTACAGGGAGCTCAGTATTTCTCAAAGATTGACTTGAGGTCGAGGTACCATCATTTGAAATTAAAGGAAGAAGACACTCCAAAGACTATGTTTCGTACTAGATATGGCCATCATGAATTTTTATTTATGCCTTTTGGGTTAACCAATGCACCTTCTGTATTCATGGATCTTATGAATAGAATTTTTCGTGAGTTCTTGGATAAGTTTGTGGTTGTGTTCATTGATGATATTTTGGTTTATTCTAAAAGTAAAGAGGAACATGAAAGTCATTTAAGGGTTGTATTGAAAACCTAAAAAGAAAAGAAACTATTTGGGAAATTCAGAAAGTGTGAGTTTTGGTTACAAAAAATTTTATTCCTTGGTCAAATTGTTTCAAAAAATGGCATAACTGTTGATCCTGCTAAAACGAAAGTTGTTGAAGAATGGCCAAGAACCACAAATATAACCTAAATTCATAGTTTTCTTGGTTTGTCTGGTTATTACTGGAGGTTTGTTGAAAATTTTGCACATTTATCTAGTCCAATGACTAAGTTAACTCGAAAAGGTGTTAAGTTCATCTGGACAAAAGAATGTGATGATTGTTTTCAGGAATGCAAAAGAAGATTGGTGAATGCTCTAGTTTTGGCATTGCCTTCCAGAAATGGTGATTTTGTTATCTACAGTGATGCTTTTTTGAAAGGACTTGGTTGTGTCCTAATGAAAAATGATCAGGTAATTGCTTATGCTTCACATCAGTTGAAACCACATGAGTTAAATTACCCTACACATGATTTGGAATTAGCAGGAGTTGTTTTTTCTTTAAAAATTTTGAGGCATCATTTTTATGTAGTGAAGTGTGAAATATATATTGATCACAAAAGTTTGAAGTATATATTCACTCAAAAATAATTGAACATGAGACAGAGGAGATTGTTGTAATTAATCAAGGATTATGATTGCACGATCCTTTATCATCCAGGAAAGGCAAATAAAGTGGCTGATGCTTTGAGTCGAAAAAGTAATTCTTCATTAACCATGTTACGTTTGGAACGAGATCCTTTGGTTTTTGATTTGATGAAATTTGGCATAGAAGTTGTTGTTGTAGGAAATTCTTCTGTTTTGTTTCAAGTGTCAGTGAAATCATCTATATTAGACAGAATTAAGAAAGCGCAGAAAGAAGATAGTGAGTTGCAGAAAAAGGTAGAGTTGGTTCAGAAGGGTAAGTTTCCTGAATTTAACATTGATAATGATTGTGTTTTGAGATTTAGAAAGAGATTATGTGTGCCTTGTGATTCACAGTTGAAGAATGAGTTGTTATGTGAAGCTCATAGTTCTCCGTTTTCAGTTCATCCTGGCAGTACTAAGATGTATAGAGATCTTCGAGAGTATTACTGGTGGGATGGTATAATAAGAGATATTGATGATTTTACTGTGAAGTGTTTGACTTGTCAGTAGGTTAAAGTAGAGTGACAGTTACCGAAAGGGATGCTTCAGCCTTTACCAGTTCCAGAGTGGAAATGAGAAAATATATCTATGGACTTTGTAGTGGGATTACCAAAGACTTCTCGAGGTAATAATACTATATGAGTTATAGTTGATCGATTGACTAAATCATCTCATTTCCATCCTATTAGAGATACTTTGTCTCTAGATCAACTTGCTCGGTTGTATGTTAAAGAGATAGTCAGGTTGCATGGAGTTCCCCTCTCCATTGTATCTGATCGTGATCCCAGGTTTACTTCTAATTTTTGGAAAGGCCTTCATATGTCATTTGGTACTGAATTAAATTTTAGTACATCTTTTCATCCTCAATCAGATGGGTAGTTATAACAAACAATTTAGACATTGGAAGATATGTTACGAGCTTGCTCGATGGATTACCAGGGAAGTTGGGACCAACATCTTTCTTTGGTTGAATTTTCCTATAATAACATCTTTCATTCCAGTATACAAATGGATCCACTTGAGGCATTATATGGAAAGAATTGTCGAAATCCAGCATTCTAGGATGAAGTAGGTGAAAGGAAGCTGATAGGACCAGAATTGGTAGAAGAGATGGCAGAGAAAGTTTAGTTGATTCAGAAGAACATGAGAACAGCTCAGAGAAGACAGAAAAGTTATGCCGATAATCGGAGGAAGGATCTTTCCTTTGAGGTAGGTGATCATGTCTTTCTCAAAGTTTCTACATGGAAAAGTGTGATGCATTTTGGTAATAAGGGAAAGTTGAGTCCAAGGTTCATTGGACCTTATGAAATTCTAGAAAAAGTTGGATCAGTTGCGTACAGAGTGGATTTACCCCCAAGTTTATCCCAGGTACTGAATTTTTTTCAAGTTTCGATGTTGAGAAAGTATATTCCAGGTCCATCTCATGTTTTTGAGCCCATAGGTAGTTCAGTTGGAAGAGAATCTCTCTTATGAAGAACAACCAGTCCAGATTCTTGACTGTAGAGAGCAACTATTGCGGAATAAGGTAATTCATCAGGTAAAGGTTTTGTGGAAAAACCATATGGTTGAAGAGGAAATGTGGGAATCTGAAAATTCTATGAGGGATAAATACCCCCACTTATTTTGATAAGTGAATAAAAATTGAGAGGACGCAATTCCCAAAAGGGGAGAAGGATATAACACCCCAGGTAAATGAAGAATAAGACATATTTCATATTTATTAATATTTGTGAATTAAATATTAATTTTACTTTAAAGGTGTTTCTATGTTTGATAGCGTACCTAATACGCAACAGCGGGTTTCTTTGAAATCTTACGTTGCACATTAATAATATAATATTATTATTTTAAATGGTAGTTAACTCCTAGCCGTTTTATTGGCGGGAATGAATGAAACTAACTATGATATGATTATACATGATTTTTTAATGTATTTACATTATCCAATAAAAAGTTAGAGGCTTAAAATGTGAATGAATCTAATTTTAAGCATAATTTACATAAAAAGGCCGATTTAACGCCATTTAATGGAGAACCCTTGTTAAATATAGTTTTGTTCACTTTAATACATTCTAATTGAAAAAATATATTCCTTATTTATAATGGGGACATCAAATTTTACTTTGGCTAATTTTTTGGTATTTTTCTGATAAAGTACATTTTTTAATGAATAGTGAAAAATACTGTATTTTAATTCAAAAGTGCCTTTTAATATAATTTATTTATATGGATAGATTATATTTTTAGTTGGTTTTAAAGTGAAATTTAAATATATTTTTACCATTTAATCCAATTTTGGTCATTGAAATTAATTTCACTTTGAAATTATACATAAACAAGTATCAATCTTTTGATAGTTATTATTTCGTAAAAACACGATATTTGTTTTAACAACAGCAATTAATTTTTAAATTAATTAATACCACTTCTATGTATTTAATTTGGAAAAATAGACATCAATTTTGAATTCAGAATTTCAAATAATTCTTAGGCTGAATTTTTGGTATTTTTCTAAAAAACTTCAATTTTTGATGAATAGTGACACCACTTAGTGGTAGTTAAAAAAACCGACTTTTTCATTTAAATGAAATTTTACCACTTCTATGAATTGAATTTTGAAAATCCAACATACATGGTTTTTATAAAGAATTAAAATTTGGTTCATGAAGATTAAAATAATTTTTGGTAAATAGTAACTTTTGACTTTTATTTACTGCGGTTAAAGGTAAAAAGGGTAATTCAAGGTTAAAAGAATATTATAATATTTCAAAATTAGATTAACACTTTTCCTAACCTTATTTAATGAGTAGTGTCCGACCATGGGCATCCTTGGGTCGATTTTGGGACCCAATGGAGCCACTTATGAAAGATAATGACACATTAGATTAATCAATTTAATGTAAAGACAAAATTGACAATAACAAAACTATTTTAGTAAATTAATTTTTATATTGTGTTATATAAAAAGTATGTTTGACTATAAATATTCATTGGAAATATAAAAATATTTCCTACATCATGGTATTTTTTTTATAATTTTTATACAACAAATAAATTAAATTATTTATGACATAATAAGCATGCAGTGTTTACCTCATTAATAAATAATTTAAATAAATATGATTATAATGCTTAAAATATTATTCAAAACATGTCCAATTCTGATTGGATGATTTTATTTCGACAATGAATCATCTTATCTTCGACTATAATGATTTTTGGACCATTATAAACCGAATATCATTATATTATAAAATAATACTTTCCCACTTTCCTAAAGAGCCCCTCCTCCCCCTTATAAAAGGAGACCACTTATAACCAATTCCTCACACCTCTCAAGCCTTTTGTCTCATCCAACCTCTACCCAATTAATCTCTCAACATCCCTATACTCCTCTTAGAAGTGTTACCTAAGGCATAAGGAATTTCAAGAAGACCTTTTTGTTCAAACCAAATGAAGTTACCCAAATTAAAGGAGATTAAAGAACGATCGAGTCAAGTCGGACGCGAGGTAAGGGACTTCATCTCAATCTCCTTTCATTGAGGCATTTTTAGTTTTATACATGACTTTATTTTATACGGTGTATAAACCCCTTTGACTTTTCATTTTATTCAAAGGGAATCTTCTTATACAAAGCGTTTTACTAAACGACAAAAAGTAATGTTTTTTTAACGTAAGCAGTGACAACGACCTTTCTGCCGCCGTGAGTATTATTTGATCTTTGGCTTCCTTAACAAGCCGAAATGTTTTTAAAAGGAAAAATAAATACCAAATACTCTTTTTATGTATTTTGGTATAGAAAATGATTTTGACAATGGATTTATTATTTCACTATCTTGAAATGATATTTTATTATTGCAATGTGGAAATGTTATCCTTCCTTTTTGCTTATGTTATGTGTTATGATCATGTTATGGTTCTTGGGAATTATTTACATATATGGGTGGTTCCATGTTAAACCTAGGGAGGGTGATCCCGAGATAGCTCTCCAATTCATTGGGTAATGTGACGGAGGTAAACGTGAATGTTTCTCCTAAGAGATTTAAGGAATATACTGTGATGGGTATTCCAAAGTAACTCTCTATTTAGCTGTGATAGCTACAATGTAAGTATGATATGGATGCCACAAGTTAACTTTATGATTATTGATTTCTATGTGTCTTTCATAAATATTATGATTTCATGAGGTAAGTAAAAGAGTTCATGTTTTGTGTCACGACCCGTCCTCCAGGCCCATGTCGTGATTACCCCAAGCCCGCCTTCCATAGGCCAGGGGCAGGTGACTAGCACCAAGGCGTAAATCCTAAATAAAAGGGGAAGACATTTCCTTGTAAAGTAAACAAACACACAGAGTAAGAAAGTAGAAGTAAACACTAAGTAAACTGGGTACAATAGTAAGTGCGGAAAATTAAGTAGGCCAGAATACAAACCCAAACTAAAAGTAAAGTACAACTGAAAAAGGGCGTAAAACAACTGAAAAGTAAAGCCGCAACGTCGAGCCGTCCACTGAAAGTCCCACATGAAGGGTGGGTACAGATAGCCTCCACAGCTCCTCGGGTCCAGCCATCCCCTCCATGTACGTCCCGCCCAGTGGTCCACCTACAGGTACCAACTACTCCACTAGCCTCAACCACGATCAGTGTTGTCCGTCATCTGCATCCAACACAACGTAGTGCGGGCATAGCCCATGCAGGGGTGAGTATACTCTACTCAGTAGGGACCCCGAGACCCCCTAAGGTCTCCCAGAATCCACAAAGTATAATCCACAAAGGAAAGATACAATCACGAAGTAATATCCGACACTACTTAGGTATATGCCCATACATATACCTAAGTCATCAATTCTACTTCAGCTCCAACATCTGAGCCCTAGTTCGATCACGTCCACACAGGATAGCACAACACAATCCACATAGGAAAGCAAGTCAATCATATCAAAGATAAAGATTGAAAGTCAAGATTCAGCTCACACATGTATACTTCTTCGAAAGACGATAGAGATGATCAGATGTAGCCAATGAATCATCTAAGCTGTCGGACCCACATAGGATCGATAGGTACTAACCCCCGCAACGACTCACAAAGGATCGATAGATAACTAACCCCCGCAATGACCCACAAAGGATCTATAGGTATCTAACCCCCGCAATGACCCACACAGGATCTTACCCACACAGGATCGGTATGTGCTGGCCCACACAGGACCACTGAGTGTTTACCCACACATGATCTGAACCACACAGGATCGGTATCACTGATCCACGTATGATAGCTGGTGCTGTAGTCGTCACCATCGAATCCACGGAGGATTTCTGTACAGTCTTCATCGTCGTCGTAGTCGCAGCCAGCTCTAGGGTTCCCGCACACAGCAAGCTCATTCGGGAGGGTCCGCTCCACGAGCCGAGGGGCTGATACATCAACTGACATTAAATCTGAAGTCGATTTATCCAAAAGTTCTGTATCGTCAACAGGAACTCAACGTCACAAACGGCACGTCAATCGGACGTCCGGTCTGTGAGTTATTGGCTTTTTCGTCCGAGGGGCCCGGTTGGTTTTTAATTCAAAACCAACCCGACCGTACTCCAACTACGTCCAAACCTCGAGCAGAGTAATCCAAAAGGTCTATCTCACTAAGAGGAATCCAACAAAGTCAACGGCACGTCAATCGGACGTCCGGAGCTCAAGTTATATGCGTTTTCGCTCCGAGGGCCCGGTTGGTTTCGTGGTCGAACCAACCCGGCCAAACCCCAAGTTCTTCGAAACATAGAGTGTAATATAACGAAAAGACCGTCTCGATCCAAGGATCGCATCGCAGCTAACGGTGCATCGATCAGATGTCTGCATCCCAAGTTATGTGAAAAAGACCGAAAGAGGTCTGGAAATAGGGGGTTCGGGCCCGGTCCGACCTGGCCCGATACCCCCTGGGTCAGCCTGAACCGGGTCTGGCCCAATAGGGCTCGGCCCGGCCCAGTGGGCGCGGCCCAGCCTGGCGCGCTCGGCCTGTCCAGCGTGGCCAGGAGGCTCGGCCGTAATGGCCGAGCGGAAGAGGGGGGGCGCTGCCCCCCTATTTGGAAAACCACAGACCCCATGTGGGGGACCGCTCCTTCGGTCGGCCGGGGGTTACGACCCCCAGTTCTTCGTTCGGCTGGCCCGACTGGCCGGCCGTGCTGCTGCCGTAGGACCCCGCGGTCCCTCCCTCCTGCTCCGGCGTCGGCAGCCGGTTTTCAGTCGTCGCTCCCTGCTCCGTCGCGGCCAAAGGCCGCGGCCTTGGTCCGACCGGCGCGGCGCGACGGCGCCACGCCCCTCCGCCGCGGCCCGCTCCGGTCGCGGTGCCTTAGAGATTTCCAAGCGCGGCGCGACGGCGCCGCGCTGCTTTGTCGCGGTTCTCTCATTTCCAAGCGGTGTGATGACACCGCGCCATCTCCGTTCCAAACCACAATAAAGGACAACAAAACAATAAGGGAGGGGGGTCGGTCGTGTTTGTGCGGTCCGGCCCCCTCCCATTAATCGATAGAATGTGGCTAAGGTTAATCGATGAATGCCCAAAAATTGTTCACGACATAAAACCAAACCCCTACCTCGAAGAAAAGGTTGAATGAAGGTCCGTCGCGGAATTGAACGTCGTTGAAGAAGGTGTCGCGGAAGAGGGTTCCGTACACGCTTGACGGAGATCGTCCGAGGTGGGGCGGCATCTCACACCGGCTGCAGAGAGGAGTATAAAGACACGTCATCTTTTTTTGGTGTTGGCGTTCTTCGTCGGAGAGTGGAGTTCTTTGCGTTCTTCAACGTGGAAGATAAACTTCTTGAGAGGAATATTTCCCCCTCTCTCAAAAACCCAACATCATGAAACAACCCCCAAATAAAATAAGTGTTATGCTTATTTTATTATAACTTGCCATGCATTTAAATTTTTAAAATTCAAATGCTTAACTCCCAAAATAAAAGGCATGCTTTAATGTGAAGGAAGTCACATCATTTAATACATGGGGGTTTAAAGGGGAAGAGTTATGGGGGTTTAGAGAATTTGAAGAGGTGGAGTTCGTGTGGGCCCCACCACCCTCTTAACCTCTCATGGGTAGTTCCCCAACTTCCACTCAAATGATATAACCACTTAAAAATAAATAAAATTGTAGCTCAATTTTATTTTACCTTCCACAATTTTTAATTACTCCTTTTGAACAAACGCAACCACAGTAAAGGTCTTCTTAAGCAATTACCGGCGCTGTGGTTCCATCGGTGCCCTCAGATTTCAATTCTGAGCACCGGATCAAAAGTTTGAAAAACCCGCTCGTCCGTTCACTGAATGTACCCGAGCTAAACTTCGGAAAATTATTCCGGGCTCACCGGGCCTCGGAATCAAGTGCCTTTAGAAACTCCGTTCTTGTAAAATCTCAAAGAAAATTAAGAGAAAAATTTCCCTTGGATTTTATGGGTCTTTACATTTTGTATGTATTTATGAACAAATGTTTTCATTCTTTGTTTTATAACCCTTACTAAACTTTTTATGCCCATCCCAAGTTTTGAAATGTTTTCACAGGACTTAAAGATGAATAAGGTCAAGGATGGGATCAAGGAAAAGTCATGTTGTCTAAAACATGGAACTGGACGTGGATTTTTTTCAAGAGTTTTTATTTTATGAAAAAAAATGGAAACTATGTGGATATGTCTACCTTTTAATCTTTTGAGATGTAATAGTTATTTCCTAATTCCCTAAAACTCTAAACCTATAAAGATACTCAATGTAAATTATTCATTTAATTCAATATTATGTAATGTTTAAGGTCAGGTCCTTATATAACATTCTTATAAGTCAAAATTATAATAATTTACTACATACCTCATACATACTATTCAATTATATATAATGAATTATTTGAGACATTATAAAATTTTAAAACTTCTATAATTTCATATAACACAATGATAACCTTCTATAACTTTTATGCATAAATAAATTAATAAATTTTAATCACTATAATATGTAAATGTAAAATAATGTGACATATAAAAAATCCAAAGTCCCATATGTAATTTTAAAATAATACCTCATATGATATTAAAACCAAAATAAAATTCTAAATAAATTCAAGATTCTAAATTTTATCAATTTAATAGAATCAATTCTAACAAAAAATCTTCTAAAAATATAAATTTAATATAAAACTAACATTGACATCCATAAAAAATAGTATGATAATAATTTAAAATAAAAAACAAAAAAAATGGAAATATTAATTATATAAACATATTAAACAAAGTTTATATAAACCACCCAACACCTCCACCCCTTTTAATTATTAAAAAAACTCTATTATCTAAAACAAAATCCATTGTTCCAATTTTTTATGTATAAAATGTTAAGAAATAATATCACTTATTTCATGTATGAAATCAATATAATAGTAAATAACAATAACATGATAATATTTCATGAAATAAAACTAATATGCATATCCGTAGTGGTTAATTATAAAAATAAACCAACAATGTATGATTTCAATGAATATTGTTGATTAAATTTATACATCATGATGAAATATAAAAGAATAATAAATATATCTAATATGCTTATTCTATGAAATAATTCACATCTAAATACATTATATTGAAAATAGTAACAACACTTGTATAATAAAAAATAAATTATATAAAAAAATCATATTTAAACGTTTGTAAATAATTAAAATTAAATTCTATGTATGTTCCTGAAAAATAAGTTATAAAAACCAAATAGGGATATATAAAATTCAAAATAGTAATGAATCCCTCAAAATCGATGCCTCACTCTCCAAAATAGATACAATAATTAATATATTATGGAATCCTACATCATAAAAACCCAAACTAATAGGAGTCAGAAAAAACTATAATGATATTAAACAAATTATTATTAGAAATGCAATGAATATAAAAATAACTAATACTTAATTACATATCACGTTACCAAATAATAAATCTATAAATGAAAGTTTAATAGCTCATTCAAGCATTGGAGTTAATGAAAATAAATAATGTGTATGAATAATATCTATAAAAAAATATTAATTATGAATATAAAATAGTTTTGGTGCAATAATTTTTTGATATGATCCCTTAAGAACCCACACCTCTGTAGGATTAGAGAACATAACCATAAATTATTATTTTAAAATTTAATATTGATTATGGTAAAGAGATTTGGAAAATTTTAAAGGGAACTATGAGAAATAAAGAACAAAATTTATATATCTAAAAAAATTATTCAATGACATAACATTATATTTTATTTTGACAAATTAGTTTCAAAATATATAAGGTAGTTGTCCAGGAGATCCGAGACTCTCATTATTATTGTTTTATTTTCTCATATAATTATTTCTTTAAAAAAATAAAAATGTTTCTTTTGAAAATTAAATATAAATAATGATTACATCAAACATTATAATTTATATATCATTTTTCCATTCACATTATGAACATACTCCAAATCATCTAATAAATTTTCACGAGTAATAGAAGATTTATTCATTTGGTTCTCCCTCTATTATATTATCTTATTATTTTTCTACTTAGGATTGAAAATAATATATTAAGAATTGTTTTTATATTTCATCAAAATATTTTAAACCCTATTCATGTTCATATAAGATTCTATAATTGAGATGGAACTTTCTTGTTTCTATAAAATTTCTTTTCTAAATCCATATCTATAGTCTTTTTTGCATTCATAATTTTGTATATAAAAATAAATATCATTATAATTGGAATTATTGAACTCATATGTGATATACATCAGGAAAACAATTCAGTATATCATTGTAGACTCACTCATTTACCATTGAGAAAAAGAGTGAAATCGTATAAATGAAACATTACCATATTATCTAATAAAAAATTATTAATAATTTTAATTTTCTCATCCAGATTGATCACATGAATTCAAATAATCACTATTGGACTTCTCATCCATAGATTTCTCATATTTATTCTTGAAATAATTATCTATTATTTTATTATTATTAAACATATATTTATGTTTTATGTGTTCTATTTTCAGTAACTAATAAAAAGTATGATCTAAATTTATATATGAAATTACATTATTGTTATCCCCTATGAATATGTAAGTTTGTATTTTAGAGTAATTGTAAATAATATATTACCAATATATTTTTGTAACATTATCCATATTCTTTATTAAATTTATTGAAAAACATGAATCATATTGCGATGAAGATGGATAAGTAATTATAGTTTTAAAATCTATAAAATTAATAATTTAATCATCATCATTATCAATAATTTTTTCTCAGACTACATATTATAATAGTTAACAATTTTTTTATCCACTGTTTATTCGTAGATGTTATTTTTTCATCAATTTAGAATTTCGTAGTATTCCACTTCAATGGAAGTGGTATTTTTTCCCAAAAAGTTTTTTACCCTAAGGGGTAGAGGTTAATTAGGATGTGTTTTTTTATTTTATCCTCAATTATAATATATTCAAACTAAGTAATACGGGTAATCCAATCATATTCTCTATTACTCACATCATATATGAAATAATAATTTTTTTGAATTCTAGATTCCAGTAATTTTACATGGTTCACCAAAATGGGATAGTCCATGGAGAATGCATGGAAATGTGATGATGAACCCAAAGCTCTAAGGATCACTAATTTACATTTACATGGTTTCATGTAGCCATCCAAAGCTTTCATGTTTATAATTAAAATCATTGAAAATAAATTTAACTCCATGTATAAATTTAATCAATAAAATCTTCTATTATTTCTGTCTTATCTATTTAAATTAAATTGAAACTGCATGAAGGGTGGTATACAAAAATGCTCAATCATCATATAGTTAAAGATCCTCAATCTCAAAATATAAAAAGGGGTCTCATGGAACACCTATTATTATTATTCTTCTTAATTTTATCATGAAATTTCAAATTACAAAAGTTTATTTCTATTTAATTGAATATATTTATCCGTTAAAACTCAATCCATTCATGATTTATAGAAATATGACTAGTTCTTCATTCCATTTTTTCATATTGTGTTTTATTCATTCACTTATATTTTTTTACTAGAATACATTATCATAATTTCTGAAATGTTTAATTTTTTTATAAAAATATCACCTTCCACTTTAATGATAAATAATTTTAAAAATAGAACTTTTTTAATTTATGTTTTCCACACTGAGAAAATGGTTTTCCAATATCTAGAATATATCCCATTCAAATTTTAGTATTATTCTATATCCAAATAATTTATTTAATAAATTAATTTATCTTATTCTATAATAACTCATATTTCACCACATGATTGAACCATAACAAACTTTTCATGAAAAAAACTAGTCCCATAATACTTTCCTTTGTCTCCCTTAAAATTATTGAAATATCCGGGTAAAAATATCTATCGAATATATGTTTTATTATCACCTATAATATATGGTTTCAAGAATTTTTATATAATAGAAAAGATAAAATATACCCAAAAGTATTATTGGAAAACTGTATAAATCTCAGTGAAAATATATTTAACATTAGAAGGATTGTAAAAATATTATAGCCTTTTCCCACCAAACATATAAACGTCCACATCAACATTACATACTAATATCCAAAACTTATGAGTAACCTTCAAGAATCACTTAACATGTACTATAAATATTACAAAATACCCCCCCCCATGATTTTTCTCAATCGAATGAGGCCATGAACTAACATTTTGTGGTAATCATACAAATATTATTCATATTATCATACCAACCATAAAATGTCAATCCACACTATCTGAATCTACTTTTTTGCATGGAATTATCAATATTACATGACTGCAGACAACCTCCACCATGTAAAAAAATTCTCCAGACCTCTTTTAGCCAAAAAATTATGATATTTTTACACAAAAATAGATATAATTGATTAATAATTATAAATTATTTTCAATAAAAATAGAATAACTAGACCAATAATTTTATCAACAATTTACTTAACAACAAATAAAATCCCACATGAGTCATGTAACGTTTGAAAAATAAGAGTAAAAAGAAAATATATAAATTAAACACAACAAGGATGTTTATAAATTTTAATATTATAGTAAATCCTATAGAATTAGTTACCCCTAATTATTTAATCATGATATATGAAATTATTTAAATATATAAAATTATTTCATGAACACATTATACCCTGAAAAGAGGAACAAATTCTCCATATTTATCAATAATACCAATGAATAATGTCTTAGAATTTCATAAACAAGTTTTATAATGGTAAATATTTTAAATAAGATTGAGATCATAGAATTCTATAGATTAAAATTCCTATTGACGGTGTGTGAGATCATTACCTAACACCAATATTTGGAGGGATTCAATTAGATTTTGAGATTCAACCAATGTTTTTTGAAATCATCGAATGGTTGTGCCTTGAACATAAGATCTTCCTTTTTAATTTGAACATATAGATAATCCATCTTCACAACATTTTCACATGCCTTATACATAAATGGACAACATAAAATTTAAATTTCCTATAAAATAATTTAGGAATGGTATTTTTTATAATATTTGTAATAAACAATGTGTAAAACATGATAGGTATAGTGTCTTCCTCAACAAACCCAATATATTTATGCTATAGTCTCACTTATATCAACAAGGTAAAATATTGTGTGTAAGATATATATTTATCCACTACCATAGTTATAGAGATATAATCATACTTATTTCTTATCTCGAGGATTCAAGACCATTTATGACAGAATATACCCTCAAAATATTATTTTTATTATCCATAATACATAACTAAACTACATCTATATTTTAATAAAGTCTTAATAGTGAAGTGATATAATAATATTTTCAAATTTTTATGAAATTTTATATATAACAATATACACTTCTCATTTAATTAATATGAATTTATTTGGGACTACAGTGACAGTGGGAAACATTATATTTGAGAAAAAATATCCATTAAGGTAGATATAAAATAAAAAACACTCCTAATGATCTTTTTATAAATTAATATATTTACTTCCCTTCCCTCTATATATTTTAAAATTTCATTAGGGTCTTTTATATATTTTTAATTATCTTTCAAACAACCAATTTAAAAACGCATAACATATACCTAGAATATATTTTTAATTAAACAAATGTACCATCCTTTTATAGGATCATTTAAATCAATGGATAAATTAAAAGTCACCAATCAATGACATTTTGATTTTTTACCTCAGGAATTTGGAAATTTTCTTAATTTTTCAATATAATATCCTCCAAAAAATATGTCATATAGAGAAATATGATCCCTAACAGAACACTCATTCATCTTACTGATGCATAGGTTGTGTTTACCCCCTCTTATTTAAAATGCATTCATTATTATGTTTAGATCCATCATTTTGTATAATTACCATGGTGGTAGTTGTAGGATATATTATAACTTTATTAATTGTAACTCTTTTTTATTATCTTCAACCACTATAAAATAGTATAGTTTCTCTTTGTAATCATACAAATTATGATCTCTATTTAAATTTTTGAATTTAAATCCATTTTAAACATTATAAAAAATCAGATCTATAACATGAAAAAACATTAAAATTTCATGTCTATCCAGTTAATAAAAATTAATATTGATATGGATTTATTCAACTACATAATATATTTTTTATAATAATGGTGACCTATTTTTTATCACCTTCCTGTTTTCATTGTGTTTATTTTATATAACCCATTATGTTTTGACATTTTTTTCTTCTCTTCCATATAACAACAACCTCATCCTTATTTTTTCAATTTTTTTCAAGTTCTTCGTGCATAAAATTTACATAAAATTCGTCTATTTCATCATCCTAAATTCATTTAAGCCCCACATCATGTATAATAACTATTTTTTGAAACATGACCTTAATATTATGACATGCTTTTGTATGTTCCCCAATAATGTTGTTTTTAATAATTTATAAATTTTTTTGTTTGGTTGTTTCTAATAAATTTGATTCATACATTTAACTAATAATTAGTTCTGTCATTTGGTTCACATACATCCCCTTGATAAACGCATGATGTAAAAATAATAACCCCACTTTATTCCCATGTTTCCTCAGTAGTTTTCTTCAAAATATTCTCATTTTTTTGAAATTATTCTCTACCTCATCAACAATTATAAGTTGTAATTATAAAACAATTCTAATACTTATTAAATTTAATTTATATTCCATTATCTTGGATGATTAACCAAGGAAAATAATTTCATCACCATGGACTTCTATCTTATGTTTTATCTCCATATTTATAAAAAAACACTTACTTATGAAGACTCAAGAATATATGAGGGATTTATTATTTACATTCCACATTTTTAGGGTAATTATCTATATTAAGACTACATATGTATATAAGGGAGAAATTCCCTAATGTATGAACAAATTCTTCAAAATATTGGGTGGTCATATTATTTTTAAAAATCATTATCCAATCTATATTATAGATGATATTGTTCAATAATTAAACAAATCCATATTGTTGTCATGTTTATAGGGTTGAAATTTAACTTCATATTATATTTTAAAAAATATATTTTTGTACCTTATTATTTATAAAATTATTTCATTTTATGTTTAAAATTATTGAATTTTTTAGTTGTATCATTTTTTCCTCCAATATACTATAATATACAATGCATAGGAATACATCTGATTTTTAAGAAATAACCATCAAACATGTTATAAATATACTATTCTTAATGAGTAAGATAAAATAATTATTTCAACAAGTATTTTTAGGTTTTACCTTTCTACACACATCCTCTATAATTGGAACAATAAATTATTTTTTTCGTATTCTCTTTCATCTTTTTTTAATAATCTAACCATTTTGTAAAGTGTCACATTTAAGTCTGAGATCAAGAGTAAACATATTGATGTTATAATCACTGTCATTATTTACCATGTCATCAATATATTTTTACTCTAATGGATATTATTCTTGTTCCTCATTATGTTTCTTCATTATTTGAAAAACACACCAATCATTTTCTCTATCAATTAGATAGAGGAACACTTTCCCATCTATTTTGTGAAAAAACAATTGATCCATTAATTTCATTGACCATGAATGATTTAATTTTCAATTTAATTATTTATTGTGAGTAATAATGTTTAATTACTATAAACATTTTGGGATTTAGATCATTAGATACCAAATCTCTTGTGGTCCGTAGATTTTTTTCACCCATAGTTTCCTTCCCATTGAAAGTAATTTTATTTATTTCATTTGTTCCAAAAAAAATAGTACATCATAATTACTTTATTTTATGCTAGTAATAAGTTTTTAATTCACTATTATATGAGATTTAAAATCAATTTCTATAATATTTGAGGACATATGTATGTTTACCTAATAGTTATTTCATAAATATTATATTTATCATTTCCTTCCATCTAGATCAATGACCTCTATTTCACCTTTTTTGACAACAAATAATAGTATTAATCCTTTGGATAAGTAAATCATATTTCATCTTGAAAAACTAAAAAAAATATTACATTATTGATGAATTGTCATATTGTTTTTCACTCATCCTTTGATTCACCTGTATAATACTTCATTATAATGGGGATTGAAAAATAATCTCAATGGTCCCTAAACCATGATAAAAAAACAATTTCAATTAAAAACATATTGACCATATAAAAGTATGGTCGTCTATTTATGAATTTAATTATCTCATAAATAAATATTCATAATAGAGAATGCATATAGATATTCAATATCTTCCAACAATAATAACAACTATATTTTATATTATTATTTTCACTATTTGGGAAAAAATATTAAACATTTATGGGATTTGAAAATAAAAATTCTTCTGGGTAGTTTTTATTTGGTTTTCATAAAACACAAATTTTATATTTTTGTGGTCATAAAACACCACTTATTTACCATTTTTATTAAAATGATTCACATTTGTGATAAAAACATCTTTCTTAGTATAAACCTCTTGAATCACCTCAACCTCAATTTAAGAAAAAGTACTTTTATAGCAAGATTTCATACTGAGAGTGAGTAGTTTTTATTGATCATTATAAATTTACAAAAAAAATCATGTCATTAATTTCATGTTTTTATATTTATTTAAACCATTTTTATATTGTGTTTTTTATTACATAAAAAATTTGGACCACTTATTTAATTTTTAAATTTTTATCAACTAATTCCCCATATTTCAAATTTCATTATTTTGATTTAAACTTTTAGTTTTGAGTTTTTCACTATTTACTGCAATGTATATCTTTTAATCATATAAATAATAGTTTGTTTCTTATTTTCTCATTCAAGATACCAATTTATTTTTGGGACTCCAATAAATCTATTTTAATATCAACTCTTCCATTGATGCCGAAATTTCAATCATCATTTTACTCCACATTATTCTTATCTATGACAACCAATATGACTAACACAAAAATTTATCAATAATAATCAACCTCATTAAGTTCTACATATTCATATCCATAATATTCTTTTGATATTGTTTTTTTCCGTTTGATTTTTTTTCTTTTTCTACTCATTTAGATCTTTCCATTGAATAAAAATTTCATTTTATCGGCTTCCTCATAATCATCACCATAATCTACAAGGAAAACATAGTCAAAAGATACCTTAATTTACCACACCAAAAGTGTCAGTAATATCTTGACCATATATTTATATTCTACATATTTTTGGATATAGTAAAGAAGACCCATCATCTCACCATCTTATATATCAAAAGGTTATATGTTGATATAGAGATTTCCAATATCCTGGAATGTTATCACATGAGAAATATTCATTGTCACAACATCATTATTGATGTTAACAGCATCATATTCTACATGTGTGTTATGTATTCTTTCTAATGTTACCACCATCTAATCATTATCTGTTATACCTAAAATTTTTAAATTATTTAAATTGGTAACTATATTTACATTATGTTGACAATTTTTATATCATCAATTGTATCCTCGTGAAAATATATATCTTTTATAGGTTTATTTTTTGATCAAAAAATTCATTAACTATCACATTCTGTCTCATTTTAGTATCTTCACACGTCTTCCCTAAAACATGTTTCATATAATATCGTGCAATTGAATTAGAGTTATAGTTATTATAAATATTCCCCTTAATTGATTGTGAGGAAATTCACAATATAATATTTATATATTTTTGTTTATCCAAATATCCACAAGAGGTATAAATTTCAATGTAATCATGATATAGTATCCAAATGAAAGAGAACCACTATATAATATTCTTATGTTATATTTTATTTCATCCATGTAAACATCCACACCAAATTGATGAATGTAATACTGCATTTGGTTCATCCATAGATGAACCTTTTTACATAAAAAATGGAAATTTATTTGTAGTACAAAATAAATTACATATCTTGTTGAAAGAAAATGATTTTGCTAAAACATTACACTATGATAACACTTCTTATTACCAAAAGTTTTTTACATTGGGGGGAGGGGCTAAATCAAATTATTTAAATTAAATGACTTATTATTCCAATAATCCTTAAAAACGCATAATATTTACTCTTTTAAATTTTTATCTCTCCATTATTTAAAATATAAAATATTGAATTTAACAATGTTGATAAAAATAATATTTTACATGGTTATCAAAAATGTACTAATCCAAGGGGAACATATAGAAATGTCAATTTGAAAATGAAGAAATAAATACCACTACTTTTTTATAACTAGTTTTAATTTAGCTGTAGTGACCACTTTAGTTTTCAACCAAGAATAATGGAATTATCACTACAATCCATACACATAGGGAAAAAACTAATCCACTATGTGTTACCTTAATCTTACATGAATATTTTATGAAAACTACTCAATTATTGGTGTAATAAGATGATAAAGAAATTCATATTTAATAACCATACACTTAATTACTAGCAAGAGACCTATGAGAAATCCTCTTATTGTTATTCATCATTTCAATATAAATGAAATAAGTTATCCAATTTAGTTCAATTTCATAAAAAAATCCATACCCCCATTTCCCTTAAAACACAACAATATAGATCTAGATTTCCCTATCATTCTAATACATTATTACAAAATTGGAAGAAATAAAATCAGTTTATTTCTATGAATAATTATTACTAAAATTTTAATGATTTAATTTCATATTTCCCTAAAAAAATATCACATTCTATTTTAATAATATATCATTTAAAAATATAATAGATCAAATTGATTCTTTCCACACAAAGAAAAAAAATTAAAATTTATAATACAATCCATTAAAATGTCAACCATATATTTTTGGAAATTCATATAAAATTAAATAATCATTTACAGCAACCACCTCCAACTTCCACCTACTTGAAATATAAAACTATGTGCATAGAAAAAAAATATTGTTAAAATATATCATTAAAATTTCAGAAAATAATTAAAACCCTACATCATGTATCTATATTGAAACATTCTTTCATTATCTCCTCCCAATGTCATTTTAATGAACAAAAGAATATTTAATAATTTTGAAAGCATACCTACAAATAATCATTGATAATGGAACGAGACAAGGTGAATATCCAATTGACCATATGATTCTTGTTCTAGATTTACAGGATTCTCTCACCAACTATATTAATATTTTAATCAACATTTTAACTCACATCCCATTCTAATGAGCATCTCACATCAACCTCACTAGGTCTAAAATAACCTTATAAATTATCACTCATGGTTTGTCTAAACTATATGAGAACATGACATAAGCATAATTGGAATTCATGAAAAACAATATGCGGATTAAAATACCATCCATCAAGAGTTTCATCTGATGAACAATCTCAAACTCACCTTGGGGTTGGTTTTCATATGTACACACTGATATATTTCTTCCATCATGTTGTATATTTCACTAAAAAAACATCAATGGTTATAAATATAATCATACCCAGTTATAATATACTATATTTCTGAATCCTTCTACATAAATTTTAGAAAATATATCTAAAAAACCACACCAAGATGATTTTTCCAATTTTATATATGACCTATTCCATGAATATCTATATTTTCATGTTTTTCATCAAGAGGACTCATTCCATTGGCCATTATAATTGACCCACGGGACAATTTTTTGAATATTTCATTTTATATCATCATGAAATATTAATACATATCCCACAACAAGCCAATAATTTTTCTTTTCTTTTTTCTGAGATAATGAATATCTCAAAAAACTATTCACATATCATAAGAATTAAATTATTTTAATGACTAAAGCCATATAAACTAATAAAAAATTTGATAATATTGATGAGATTATAATTATGAATATTCAATATAACATAAATAAAAATAAGTTAATTATGATTAGATTAACTATTAGTAAATTAATATAGTTTTACCTTTACTAGCAATATATCAATAGGTAAACACTTATGGTAGGTATAAATCCTCATATTCTATATCGAATGTAAATTACATTGTAAAAGGTGGAATCTAGGTAATCAATATGTAATTAGAATCTGAACTGTATAATCCCCTTTCCCATAAACATCTAATTCTAGGAAAATATCATTCGACAAAATATTATAAAAAATACCTAATGTCATTAAACCAATTATGGTGGGGTCATAAAAAAATTCAATAAAAAAATACATAAATGGATTGGGTCCAAAATAAAAAGGCCTCATATGGGTGATGATTTCGATTCAATATGTAAGTGAAATATAGATTATAGAAAAAGATTACATTAAAAACACATATAGAAGATAGTGTAATGAATATAAATACAATTAATTTTTAAAAAACTATTGTAATTGGTTCTTATTATGTATGAATTTTATTTTAATGAAAAATATAGAACCAGGGTTTTATAGAAATTTAGATCACAATGTTCCCACATCAACTATACACAACCTAAAACTCGTTGGGAGGTTTGTTATACAGTAAATAGACCACATTTTAAAAGAGTGTGGAATATCATTAGAATATTATTTATTCATTAAAGGTGGATTAAACAAAAACACCTTCCTATTTCACTCTTAGTGGTACACACCATAAGTTTTATTTTTTTATGTAGAGGATTAATCAACCATAATTTTAATCAATCCAAAGCCCAACAAAATCCTCTAACTTTAATAGGAAAAATTTATAAATAATAAATTTGATTTAAATTCATATTAGTGGAACTAAAAAATTAAACCTTAAATGGATGTATAACTATGATTTAATTTAGTTATGACAATGTTATAAAATGGTAGAATTAATTGATAATTTAGTATAATGAAATTTAAAAATATTATTCCATTGAATTAATATAGAGGTTGTTTTCTTGTGTTAAAAAAATTCAACCTAAAACCATCATAGTATTAGAAAACATCATCTATACTAAATATGAAAAGTAATATTGAATCATGAGGCATTTCATCACTTCATCATTTGATGAATATGTAACAAGTTATTTTCTTAATTCCTTAATGATATGTTTTTTTATGTTATATACTTCAATATTTACTTTTTCTATAATCAACATGATCTTTCTACAAATATTCAATATCATGTATTAGGTCTATATAAACATAAATATCATAAATATATATATAATTTTTTATAACAATTAAAATAATATATATATATATATATATAATCAGTACCCATGAATCTCATAGTGATCAGAGTATGATTATTATTAGTCATAACTATTATGTAATCGGTCACAAATTTCAAATTTGAATTAGTCATTAAATATAATGATAATGATCCTTATAAATCTTATATATTTGAATTAAAATGAATATTTATTACTTATTATTAGTCATAAATAATATTCCATTCAGAAAAAATAAATTCCACATAGAATCAATATTTTTATATTCTTGAATAGGTTTTCCTTATCATATTATGATTTCTAGAACATGGTTGGAGTATGTCCATATTTATAGAACCCGTGAAAACAACTATTTCATACTAAGGTGTGAAATTATTTTTTGAGAACGGCAAAAAATTAACTAAAATCTAAAAATATTTATGTTATGAATAATTGAATATTTATTATAGCTTCATACATCCTTTTAAATAATGGTAAGATAAATTTTATGTAAAAGTCATATATAATAGTTAATAATTTAAAATTTAATATTCACAACATAACTGAAATTCATAAATTCTATATTCTCATAAAATATTCAAGGATTGTGAAGTGTTTCCTTTTTATTTTTTGTAACATCATGAAATAAATGGTCGAATATAGATGAGTGAATTACTTCATAATTACATATATATTTCAAAAATGGGAAAGAATAAATTCTCGATTCAATATTTTTATCCATTCTAAAGAACCTATCCTATGGAATATTTTCCCAATACAAAATATGATTCATTAATTAATAACTTATTGAATATTAAAAAATATCATATTAATAATAAGAAATAAATACAATAATAGCATAGATTTGTGGGAAATAATATTGATCAAAACATCATAAATTTTGTGGACTATTGCCTCTTAATAAGACACATGTTATTTGTTAAAATTATAAAGGACAACAATACAATCATTATTGAATATAAAAGTAGATAGAATTTGATTTACATTTAAATGTAATGACTATAGTGTGTATAAGATATATATTAGGAATTTTTTTTCAAACCTATTATGTTACATGTCAATTAATGGAACTCCTAGGATAAATAATATAGTCTTTAGATTATTTTTCAGGTATAATAGTGGTTCCAATCAATGTATGATTTTTCATAAACCATGGATATGAGAATTATATTTTATTTAATTTCACCTTTTTTTAATTTGGATATAATATTATCATCCATTTCAACCCTCTATTTCTTATATATACCTTGGGTTAAGATGATACTTCCTTATAAGATCCATGATATTCGTACAAGGTATATTTTTTTTAATTTCATTTTAAATGTTTCACTATGATCTAATGTGATTACCCACTAATCTCATAGAGGTAATGGGCATGTCTGGTCCTTGTTAAGATCCAGGAACCCATAATTTTTTGAGAATAAGGTATGTCGCATGTATAGTGACCCTACTTTTTCTTAAATTATTATTAAATTATTTAAATGATAAAAAACATAATATAATATCAATCCAAATATAGAAAGATTTTTTGTCTTGGGATAATTGGTCTTATATATAAATTTTACATATTAAAAAATACTATTAAATTCCTTCTCCAAAATATTCTTTGTTACCTTCATATTCTCCATAGTAAAATCAATCACCTAAGGATAAACATCAAATAAAGGGGTGTGATAAAAGTCTTTTAAGGGTCTGGATAATTATGTGAATCCATATAATATGGGTGATCATAACATTAATCATAATAATATAGGAATAATTACATCATACTAATCTTGAGAGTAATCGTTATATAAATTCTGTTAATGTGGGAATGCATAAAAATGAACCATCATGACTTTTTTGTCAAATTCCACACATAATAGTGAAAAAAGATAGTATAATGTTCATGCATAACATTTTTATATAAAAATAACATCATCATTTGGAACAAATTAATAATAATTTCCTTTCATATAGAAAATTATCTAATAAAATACATCACATTACCCAATGCATTGGACCACTATATAATTCGAGGAACACCCGTCACATTATAACATTTACATAATCATGAATGCCATATATAACATATATAAATAAAATTAATTAATTAAAACATGTAGATTAATGGGTTCCATAATGATTAAGTAAATAATGAATAACCATGGGACTCTGAAATGAAAAAGTAAAATCATATTTCGTATGTGATTCATCATTCTCTGGTACAAAATAAACTTTAGGGGAGTGAAAATATGTTTTCGAATAAATATTTACATTATAAAATAGTTTTATTTGTCATAAAATCATAAAAAATACATCAATATCTAATTAATGAAAATTCAAGGACAAGGAAATTTTGTTTTAGTAATATTAATAAAATATCAACATTGATGTTTAGCATTAAAGTGGAATATCCCAATGAAAAGGATTTTGTTTTGAGAATCCCCATTCATTATTTATGAATGCCTAATTCACACTAATATCTTGGATAATAAATTTATAATCATTAATTTCTCAACAAAAAATATATTATGTATTTATTAAATTTATTATAATTGTATTGGTTTTTGTTTTTGGTCATTTTGATAGTTATATAATTCAAATATGTCGTTCCGAGAATGTTTGTTTTCATGGTTATCCAGATCGATTCACTTGTATTAAAGCATATAAGTTCTTGTAAATGAGAATAATTAAAAAAAATTAAATTAAATGTTATTAATGAACATCCAAAATTTTATATAGACTTATATATACAATTTTAATATGGTATGAGGATGATTCATTATATAAAATGTTAGTGAAAATGAAGTAATTTATTGTGGCAGCCTTTACGACCATCATGAATGTATATAATTATATTTGATATCATGTTTATAAATTGGTTTTAGAATATAATATAATTTATATTATGCACAGTAAAATCTTATTGAACCATAATAATAGTTTTATGAATTTCATTGATGCTGATATTTGAAAATGAAAATGTGTTTTCCACGATGATGGTAAATCAACAAATCATGGATGTTGATTTCAATTTTGGAAAAAATTTCAAGGAGAAGTGGTTTTATGATAGATCATCCCCTAAAAAATATAATTAAATTTTATATAAGTTACTGTAGTTATCATACAACTTGGATATGGGGAGTTTAGGAGAGGATAATAAAATAAATGGAATTAATAGAGAATGAAAGAGGATTTTACCACTTGAATTTATTCTCCTTGAGAAACACATTAAGGAACATGGATTTTGTATTTTATTATGTCAAGAAGCTCTTAGATTTGGGTACAATAATTAGGATGAATTTTGGGCAAATATTTTAAAATCTTCAATGATTTTGTGGTCTGAGGAGAATAGGTGGTGACAGAGGTATTTATAGGGGAGGAGATATGATTGTTTGAATATTTTATTCATTAGATTATTAGTTTGGATAAAAAAAGGAATATAATTTATTACCATAAATAAATATTGTAAATAGATAAGTATGGATTGGTATAATAGTCATTACACGTGTATTACATAAAAAATTACATAGATGTTCATGTATTTATGTTATATCATAAATTATCTTATCTCATTATTCCTAAAAAATTAAAATATTTTAAAAAAAATAGAAAAACATAATTCTAACCTTTTTTTGATGTGTAAAATTAATATTTTTACACCATTTTATAAAAATATTTGTTTAAATATGAGATATTTTGGTTTTAAATAAAATAATAATTTATTTGGAAAAAATAGAGTTTATTATTATAATTGATTTTACGACACATTGAAATATTAAACATGGTATCATAAAATTATCTTATAACAAAAAGGGAAAAAATATTATTTTTTGAATATATATTTTGAAAAACAAAATTCATTATGTTAATTATAAAATTTTAAATAGATATTAAATATTTATTTAATTATGCAATGATATATTTACATCTTATTTTAATTTATATGATACCAATATTTTATTTATACTTTCATATATCAGGTTATTATTCTATTGGATATATTACCTTTCTTATTGGTCATGTTATAATTCCAATTATCAGGTTATTCTTCCATTGGAATAGGTTCTTAATTTCTTTTTATATAACTTTTAGAATTATTCATTTCTATGAATGTTGTCTTTATTGAAATATATATGATATGTTTGTGTTTTATAATATGTAAAATTATTATAGGAAGGGAAACTCCATTGGTAATTTTTTTTGTTACATACAACCCCCCGTTTTAAATTTTCAGCCTCTAAATTTAGTTTTATGTAATTGAGTAAAAATAAGTGATGGTACTTATCTATAATTTCTCCATCTAGTTCCCATGATTCTTATTCATACTTATTATTCCTCTAAAAACATTAAAAATTTATGTTATCTTATTTTTAATGATATTTTCTCTTTAGTCTAGGATCTTTTCTTGATGCTCTTCATACGTGAGGTATTTCCCCTATAGTACCCCCTCAAGATTCAGAATATTTGAGGAGCCATGTATATACTTCATGGGGAGAGATACATGGAATAAGTCATGAAATATATACATATTGGGTGGAATTACAATATGATATAACACTAGTCCTATGACATGTATGATCCCTTATTGTCTAATATAATTAGGTTTATGATTCAATTTATTTACAAACCACATGACTCTCTTACATAGTGATATTTAAAGGAAAAAATTTTCTATAACGAGGAGCTCTAATTCCCTTTGATGGTTTCCAACATAACTCTTTTTTATACTATGAGCAGCATCGATAAGTTAATAGATAAAATTAACCATTTTTGTCATTTCTTGAACAAGATCTAGTCCACATATCATTTTTTTCCAAATTCATCATAGTGGGATTGTGTTCTACATAAAGTTCCATACAAATCATTATATAGAGCTTTCTAAATAATCAAGTGGAAGCTATTTTGGTATTAAAACTCAACCAGTGGGAGATCTTTATCCAATAAACCTTTGAATTCCATTAAGATTGATCTCATCATGTCCTCTATCATCTAAATAGTATTTTCAAATTGGCTATTTTTTTGGGGTGATTAGCCATGATAAAATTCAATGAATGTTAAAGACTTATCTAAAATATAGATGTCAAACTTGGATCACGATCAAATACAATCGAAATTGGTACCATGTTAATCCTCACCACATCCTTCATGTATATCTTGGAATATTTTTTAGGTATGAAATCTTCATGAATAGTAATAATGTGGTCAGTCATAGTGATTTGATCAACCACAACCCATATCACAATGTTTATTTGGGAAATATTTGGCAGACTAGTGACAATGTCTACAGTGACATTCTCCCAAATCCATTGGGGTATAGTAAGTGGTTTTATTATCCACTTGTGCATCATCCACTCTATTTTAACTTGATGTCATTCCAAGAACATTTATATATAATCTATAATCGATATCATCATGTTAACAAAACAAATCTGTTCATGAAGAACATGGTACATAATGGTAGTTCTAGAATGGATCAATCACCTATGGCCTATAAAATTATCCAATATCTTCTTCTTCACCACATGTTTTTAAGGTAAAGATAGCCTCATTACAAACTTAATAACACCATCATCATCAATATGGTACTCTTTTATCTTCCTATCAATTACTACAATTACCTTTTTTTGAAACTCCACATAATCACTTTGTGCCTCCTAAATATTCTCATGGATAGGTTAATGGGTAATAATTTGGGAATGGAATGAAATATAACTTATAGTTATAACTACCAAATCCATCCTTTTCATATCCATGGAGATTTGGCCATTCTAAATCTAGATCATGGATTGAGTGGCAGGTTATTTTCGGATAATAACATAATCTACCTTGTTATCCATTATCAAATAGAAATGAATGGAGAAATCATAATACTTGATTATCTCCAAACATATTATTGATGCATGTTGAGGTACTGTTGTGTGAATATATACTTTCAAATTTTTTGATCAGTATATTTTCACCCTATTCACCAAAAATATTATGCCAAAAATAATTAGAGTGAATATCAAAACTTCCAAACCATATCATTCACCAGGTATTTCTGATCAAGGGTTTTAAACTATCATGAGGCATATGCGATCACTTTATCATTATTCATGATTACACATCATAATTCTTTATATAAAAAATAACTATATATCAAAAAACATTACCAATTTTCCATAATGTGACTACAGTTCTAATGAATATCATATTCCTTAGGTCCTTAAAGCATTCCCCACATTCTTCTATCTTGATACACATTACACCTTTCTTTGTTAACATAGTTATTGTTATAGGCAATCAAAACTATGTTTTCACAAAATATCATTGGTACCCTTATTATGCTTGGAAATTGAATATTTCTGTGAAATTATTGGGTCTATTCCATTCCCTAATTTTCTTTTTCAGGGGTCCACAATAATTCCCCAACTTGTGATAACATGTCCTAATAATGTGATTTGATGCATCTAAAAGTAAGTATTTCATAACATCCTTTACAATTTATCATTAATTAATTTATTAAAAAAATTATATATGTTATTCATGTTAGTGATTTCTCTTAGAGTAGATTATAATATTGTCGACAAACAATACCGCAATTTTTTCAGGTAGTGTTTTAACACTATATCAATATAATCCTTGAATAATGCATGAGAATTTCTATGTCTAAAATGAATCACATAGAAAATCAAAATATCCATAACTTCTAAAAAATATGTCATATGATTATATTTATTCTTCATTATTAGTTGATGAAATTCTATATGAAGGTCCATATATGATAAGTATTATGTTCCACATTATTGATCAATCAAGACATAAATCCTTGGAAGAGGACACTTGTTCATTATGGTGATCGTATTTAGTTCCCAATTATTGATACACAACCTCATTGATCCATCCATTTTCATTATAAATAGCACTGGAACATCCCAAGGGGATGCACTAGGGTATATGAACCCTTTAACCAAATACTCTTGCAGCTACTTCCTTAAATCATCTAGTTAGATCCAGGCCATCCTGGTGGGGAATTTTGAGATAAGAGTAGCTCCAAGTATGAGTTCTAGTGAGAACTATACGTCTTGATCATGGGTATGTTTGAGTAACTCTTTCGGAAATACATCAATGTATTTCCTCAGAATGGGTATTTCTTCTTGGTTCATACCTTACTTTGGCTCATCCATTTGATGGAGATATGGTTCTTCAAAGGGAATGACACTAACACCGTTGAGATATTTTCCAATAAATATTCATGGTATTACTTCAATTTTAATAGGATCATGGAACATTTTAGAATTATAAAAGTTATTCCGTTTTCCTAAAAGTTAATGTGCTATCTATATAAATATTTCCAATCCATCTCTAGTATTGTGTCGAATTCCACAATGTGATGTATTATGATATTTTATGGAGGAATATTCAAACACATTCCAATTAGATAATAATGATACATTTGGTTGGCAATGATAACAATACGAGGTGTTTTTACAGATATCACTACATCAAGGTATTGGGAAACGACTTCAATAGTTATTGAAAAAATTAAATATATAAAGGAATGCATAGAATAAAAAGAAATTTATAATTTTCCATTTATTATAGAATAGGAAGTGTATGTTGTATGAATTTATTTTCTTACTCCACTTCCATAGCTGTGATTTCTAAGGATTTCCCTTTCTCCTATGGATTTTCTATTTACTGACACTGATTACTCTCAAGGACTCAAATTTTAGTGCACTAACATTCATAGTACCTTTTCCCTATAGAGATGAATCATTGAACCATGTGTGGTGATCTCCATTCATTCATTTTTTTGGACAACATATTTATGAATCTTCAACATTTATAAGATTGATTAAATTATCTCCCATACATGATGCACCTCCTAATCACATTGATTTAAATTACATGATGTTACTTCTCACATTTTGACCCTTGGGTGGTTGGATCCTTTTTCCTCTTATTTTATTTGATCAACCTATTTTAAATCCATTCCTATCTTCTATTCTTCATAAAAATGGAACCATTCCCCAAATTCCATATCTAAAATGAGATAATACTATAATACTTCTTCATAAATCCCTAAGTCATAGTTTTTTATATCATTTAGATGTTTTTGTTTTAAACCAACAATCTAACAATTTTGATGTCATTTTTTATAAAAAAAACCCTGACGAATACCTTGAAACACTTGTATAATTTTCTTTTTAATTTTTGATAGATTCACCATTATATTTCTTTATCTCAATGAATTTTATTTGTATATTAGTACAAAGAGTTCAATGTAAATACTTGTTAAGAAAAAATTCCATAATGTCTTCCCACTCCATACCTTCTATTTCATCCCTCATCTTGGCATTCTTAATCAAATCTCCCAATTGATTGATCTCTACATATATTTAATAAATGGATCGAGTCACCTTATCTATCTCTGAATAGTAATGAACAGAAAAGGTACTCTTCCTTGATTCAACCCAATATTATGTGACTACTGTATTGGGAGATCCATTGAACATCAATGGTCATTGCTGCATAAATGATTCGATGGTCAGTTTCTCCATCTTATGTGAAGGATAATGTTCTACATTATTCAAGTAATTTATCATAGTCTGAGATACATGGGTATGAATCACCTAGAAATTTTGAACTCCCCCTCCCAAGGAATTTATGATATCATTTGGGAAATCACTGCATTCTTCCTTATATAGGTTGGTGCCCTTGTTTCTCCTTGTTCCAACCATTTTCAAAAAATGAATATGTTTGAAGAAAGCATAATTCAACATATCATGAATATATATTTATTATTTTTTTGAAATTAAATCTAAAATCCAATATTATTGGATCCCTAGGATTATAATTCTTTTATAACATAGCTTCATGGGTGGTTAATTACATGAACTCTCATACTAAGGGTTTTAACTAATGTTTTATATCCTTAGTTCCCAAATTAACTAAACTGTTCCCAAATGAAAAGTATAGTGACACTATTTTTTCTTAAATAATTATTACATAATATTAAATATAAAAAACATAACATATCCACAAAACCATTATCCAAATGTTTAATGTCTTTGTAAAATTAGTCTTATACATATCAATTACATGTTAAAACATAAGCATTATTTAATTAATTTTCCTAAATATTCTTGGTGACCTTCATATTCTCCTTAGTACAAGTAATCTCATGAAGATATAAATGAAAGAAAGGTGTGTTATAAAGGACCTGTATTTGTAGGATCGAAATAGAATATGAGATGCTCAATATACAAGAGGGGGGTGAATTGTATACTTTAAAAATTCCTTAGGAACCTTTAAAGTTAGTTATGAATAACTGGAGTTTCCTTAAGAAAAGGAAAGAACTAAGTTTAACAAAGTTAAACTAAGTAAATTCACAACACCTCTAACACCGAACTAAACTTGGAAAGAGATTCCAAAAGTAGGTTCCGGAAATATGGTTCCGGAATTTGAAACTTAACAAAAGTTACAATATAAGACTCTACCTTAAAGCGTATAGAATCTGAATGAATCAGAGTAAGTAAGGAAGTATAAGAATGTTATACTTTCCTTAAGATACAAATTACAGCGGAATAGAAACGAGTAGTAAAACTACTAGCAACAAGATAATAGTCTTTTAACCCAAAGAGAAGGGTATCCAACAACCTTGGATAAAGGTCCCTTGATTTATACTTTCAAGCAAGTCTGTCTTACCCACACCAGGGTAAGCCCTCGATACGAAGATCGGTGTCTCTGTCTTGCTATCCCCGCAAGCCCTCAACTTCAAGGTAGTTGGCAACCTCTGTCTTTCTCAGCAAGAAAGCCCTCGATCTTTAAGGTAGTCGGCACCTCTGTCTTCCTATCCCCGGAAGCCCTCGAATGTAATCACCAACATTCGGAGTCGCACGAAGCTTTGAGAGTTAATAAGAGACTCTCTCTCTAGAAATCACTTCAACAGCATGTATGCACAAAGTCCAAATGTTCATCCATCCGTTGTGAGCTTTTTCAAATGAGCTCCTATTTATAGGTGAGGTCGGCTCCTTCTCCAACGGTCATATTTCCCTTAAAGTTAGGAGGGACCTGTACACGTGTCACTTAGACAACGGTTAGTTTATAACAAAATGGACGACATCGTTTTATAACAAAGTAAGTGTAACAGAATACACGACATCGTTTTAAACTCTAACATAAAAGTTCGGAATAGAAATTTCGGAGTGAACAAATTCAGAGTGTATAAAACAATGATATCCAGATTCTGTTTAATGAGTGAATTCGGAATGCGAATTCGGAATAGGAATTCGGAATAGGAATTCGTCATCAGAAATCGTAATGGGAATTCGTCATCAGAATTCGTAATGAGAATTCGGAATGTTATTTCTTCATTAGAATTCGTAATGAGAATTCTTCATTGGAATTCGTAATGAGAATTTGTAATGAGAATTCTTCATTAGAATTCGTAATGAGAATTCTTCATTGGAATTCGTAATGAGAATTTGTAATGAGAATTCTTCATTAGAATTCGTAATGGGAATTCTTCTTCAGAATTCGTAATGAGAATTCGTAATGAGAATTCTTCATTAGAATTCGTAATGGGAATTCTTCTTCAGAATTCGTATCCTGAATCTGGAATAGAACTTAGTCAGAATTCATAACCGGAATTCGGAGTGAAACTTCCTTATAGTTCTTGTCCAGAATCCGAACCCTAAAACAGAATGCTTTTTATCAGTTTTAATGATTCCGAGAAAGTGAATCCGAATTTCATACTTAAGAAAAATATTAATGAAAATATGATAAGGATAATTTTTCTTATAAAAGCGATTTTCCTTAAGAAAGCATTTTTCCTTATAAAAGCGATTTTCCTTAAAGATAAGGTGTTTGTGATTTTCAAAACAAGAAGGAATGGAAAAGTCATAAGGAAAACCTTATTGACTCAACAATCTCCCCCTTTTTGGAAAGCACAAACATCCTTACGAAAAAGCTATTCTAAGAAGAAAGAAACATATTAAAGCTTATCTCCCTTGGTTTAAGAATATAGATGAATACGACTAACTCCCCCTTAGGCTTTGAATCTCTAAGGATCGTATTCATATTTCCGGAGTGATATTTCTTTAAGAAAAAAAACTCCCCCTTAAACAAACTCTTATTAGAGTTCTATCTCCTTGGGTATTTTTCTTTCTCCCCCTTTGATAAGCACTTATTAGATTTCCTCTTTTTCTTAAGGATCTTTTCCTTCTCCCCCTTTGTGATTTTCAAAAAGAATTTCGAGGGAATGGAAAAAAAATAACAAAGTACCTGAAAGAATTATTAACAACAACAAAACAGAACAACAAGCACGATTCTCATTAAATTTGAAATGTCAGCAACAAAAACAGATTACAACAAAAAGATCGGATTGGTCATTTGGGATCTTTCTCTTTCGACATCAGCCCCTTGAGAATAGTCTTGATCTTCTTGAGATCCTTATGATCTTCCTCTGCTTGCTTTTCTAAGACAACTATTCTTGCTGACTGAGCTTGAATGATTTCTTCCTGAGCCTTCAACTTTTCTTCCTGAGCTTCCATTTTCTCTTCCTGAGACTTTATCCTTTCTAGAAAATTGATCCGATGATCCCTTTCAAATTTCCAACTTTGATTAACAGAGTTGAGCTTTCCATTCAGATCTCTTACTTCCTGACTCCGAATGTTCTTTTCCTCTGCCAATTTCTCATCGAATGATGCAGTCATCTCATGAAACTTCTTGTCCTCGGTTTGAAATGCATCCTTAACATTTTCCTGAAACTCATCCAGCAACCTCATCTCTTCCACATTCTTCTTCGACCAGCTAGTCATCCTTTTGCAAGATATTTTATGGGCTTCGTAACCAATGAAGAAATTTTTGAACTGAGCTTCTATCTCAACACATTTATCCATAACCATGGATACGGAATCGGTTTTCTGATTCAGCGTATGTTGGAGCATCTGGCACCGAGAATCAATACTGGAGAAGGTCGGAATGGTTCCCACCAACTTCTTCAAGGATTGGACAACAAAATCGTGCCCCAACGAAGATGATTCCGAATCTGACATCTTGCTAGGAGAATTTTCTTCTTCAATAAGCTCCAACTTCCTCTTTGAAGAACTACCAGCTTCCTTCCTCATACTCTTTTCTGAACTCGGGGTATCAGCAATAACTTGTTTCCCCTTATCTTTTTCCAGAATAGAAACCTGTTCCGGAGATTTCTTCTCACTGTCAGAAACTTGAACAACCAAATCTTCCTCATCAACAACTTCTATATTTTCTTTCTGAGCAGCATCAAGTAATAATTGTTCTTCTTTTCCATGATAAGAAACTTCTTCCTCTCCTTCCTTTCCTTCTATTACTGGAGTAACTAGTTTTGAAGATTCGGCTTCAGAAGTTCGGAGCGACAGGTGTTCCGAAGGAGTTCCCTTATATTCATCTACTTGTTTGAGCACATCTCCTGTCTCGCCACTTCCTTCAGCAACCTCTTCAGCTTGTTCCACTTGTTCAACTTCGTCAGCATTCTTAGCAGCAGCCTCTTTCGGATCATCGAGATTTCTTCCTGGAGTCTCAGGTAGAGAGTCCAAAGAAAAAGTTCTCGGAATGGGAATGGTTGCTGAAACCATTTCATTAAACTTCAACAAGGCTTGCACAGCCTCAGCTTCTGACAACTTCTTCTTCAGCTTATTTTCCTTAGCTTGCTTCTCGAGCTCATCAGCAGCCTTTTCTTTCAGAGCTTTAGCCTCTGCGGGATCCAATCCGAACTGCGGATCTCCTTCCTTCCTCTTTTCCTTGTCAGCTCTCCACTTTGCTGCAACCTCATCAGTATATGTCTTCTTCTTCTTAGGCTTAGGAGGTGCGGAATGGACTTCCTTAGACTTAGGTTCCTGAGCTTCACCTACCACTTCTTTCAGCTTCCTCTTCCTTACCGGCTTAGGCGATTCCGGATCAGCCACTTTCGGAGTCACTTCTTCTTGAGGCGGTAGATCGATAAATTTCCCAGACTTCTTGTCAAATGCTATATTCATCCTTTTAAGAGTTGCATCACTGAGCAACATGATCTTGCAAACTTTCGGTTTAGAACTGCAAGCAACCTTGAAGGACTCAAGGCACCGAACTATCAGCTTCGACAAAATTGCCGGGTACATTACTATCTGAGCTCTCAGATTCCCTTTCTTTAAATTCTCAAGATTAAAAAGGATATGCTTCATCAGGTTGAACTTCCTTAGATTTATCAAGAAATCTAAGATGTATATCTCACTCTTCTTCAAGCTGTCCTTGTCTCCTTTTCTCGGTACAATAAGCCCTTGCACCCATAACTCCAGAATCCGGAAGTTTGTAGAAAGGGTTGCAATTTTCGAAGCCTTATCATCATCCAGTCCGAGAATTTCTAAGGCTTTCTCCTTGTTGAAACTACCCAAGGAGTCTGGCAGAACATGCGAGATAAACTCAGCTTCCCCTTCATAATTCAACCCTACCAAGCTTGCAGCCTTGGTGTAAGATAGCTTGTAAGTCTTGCCATACGATTTGAAGGAAAATTTTTCTCTATTGTCTTCCACAAAGAAAGCAACCGACTCATAAAACTCAACAAGCAAGTCTGGGTAAACTTCATCTTGGTTGCCGGTTTTTGATATTGCAACATCTTCCCAGCCATTGAGCTTGATATTCTTTGATATAATAGAATCATAGTTGCTGAAGAAATTCGGATGCACTAACCGTTCTCTGTAGACTAACCACTGAGAAATGGGCTTGGTTGAAGACATCTCTTGAGAAGCTAACTCTGCAGACATTCGGATTAGAAGTCTCTGAGAAGTTCGGAACTGAGAAGACTATAGTTCGGAACAGCCTTAAATCAGAGAGACAGAGCTTCAGCACGCAAGAGCTTGAGATCGATGTGGGACGAGAAAATAGGGTCCCCTTTATATAGGCTTTGGGATGACGGTTCAACTTCCTCGGTTGATCTAACGGTTTAGAATGATCTGAGATCAGATCTGACGGTTGAGAGGTTGAATCCGATCTTTTTGAGGTTTTATTAAAACAGAATTCAAGAAATTCAAAAAAAAAAACCGAAAACAAACTATAAGAAAATGCCAGCAAGTAAAGTATGATTACGAAAACTTCAGTAAGGAAGTCATACCTTTCGGATTAGCTTAGGAAAGTTATTCGTAATGGGTAATGTAAAGACGACTACGAAAAACTCAATACGAAAAACCTAATACGAAAAACTCAATAAAAAAAACTTCATAAAAAAAACTTGTTATGGAAGATTCAATACCAAAGTTTTTCCATTATGAAAATACCAGTACGAAAATTTTCCATTCCGGAAATTTTCAATACGAATACTTTTATTCCAGAAGTATTTTGTATGGAAATATCCATTCTGGAAAATTGTAGTTCCGGAAGTTCCATTCCGGAAAGTTTCGTTCCGAAAAATTTGAAAACAAATTTTGAAAAACTTTGTTAAAATAGACAAACAAATGTACTCCCCCTATGAAAAGGAGTTTATTACTGTGAGGAGATTTTTCCAACAGAAAATTAATTAAGGAAGATTACCTTACGGTTATCATTCCTAACTTCTGTTTAATATATTCAAATCTATCAGAAGGTAAAGATTTTGTGAAAATATCAGCAAGTTGATCTTGTGTTCCGATAAACTGAAGAATAATATCTCCTTTAAGTGTGTGATCCCTAAGAAAGTGATGCCTAATATCTATGTGTTTTGCACGGGAGTGATGTGCAGGGTTTTTACTTAGGGCAATGGCACTTGTGTTATCACACAAAATTTGAGTTTTAGTAAAACTCAAGCCATAGTCTGTGAGTGTGTGTTGCATCCACAACACTTGTGCACAACAACTTCCAGCTGCTACATATTCAGCTTCAGCAGTGGAGAGTGCAACAGAATGTTGCTTCTTGCATGACCAAGAAACTAATGAATCTCCTAAGAAATGACAAGTTCCGGATGTACTTTTTCTATCCATTCTACAACCACCAAAGTCAGCATCAGAAAAGCTTTTTAGAACAAAATCATTTCCAGAAGTATAAAATAATCCTAGATCCATGGTTCCCTTAAGGTAGCGAAAAATTCTTTTTACCGCCTTTAAGTGAGATTCCTTAGGATTGGATTGATATCTTGCACATAAGCATACAGAAAACATTAAGTCTGGTCGACTAGCTGTTAAGTAAAGTAGACTTCCAATCATACCTCTAAAAGATGTTTGATCTACTGGTTTCCCAGCTTCATCAAGATCTAAAGAGTTTGAGGTACCAATAGGAGTACTTATACTCTTAGTGTTGTCATAACCATACTTTTTAAGAAGATCTTTAATATACTTATGTTGGGATATGAAGGTTCCTTCTGGTTTTTGAGAAATTTGAAAACCAAGGAAAAATGTTAACTCACCCATCATACTCATTTCAAACTCAGATTTCATTAGACTAGCAAAAGAATCAGTCAAAGATTGCTGAGTTGAGCCAAATATAATGTCATCAACATAAATTTGAACAATCAAAACATTTTTCTTATCTTTCTTTATAAAAAGGGTTGGATCTGCATTTCCCTTAACATAGTTATTTTGAAGCAAAAATCCAGTAAGTCTATCATACCATGCTCGTGGGGCTTGTTTAAGGCCATACAAAGCTTTGGTAAGTCTAAAAACATGATCAGGATGTTTTGTATCTTCAAAGCCAGGAGGTTGTTCAACAAAAACTTCCTCTTGAACATAACCGTTAAGAAAAGCACATTTCACATCCATTTGAAATAGTTTGAAATTAAAGAATGCTGCAAAGGCAAGTAGAATACGAATAGATTCAAGTCTAGCTACTGGAGCATAGGTTTCTTCATAGTCTATTCCTTCTTGCTGATTATAGCCTTTAGCAACAAGTCTAGCTTTATTTCTAACAATGACTCCATTTTCATCACATTTGTTTCTGAAGACCCATTTTACTCCAATAACAGAAGTTTCCTTAGGTCTTTCAACCAAGGTCCAGACTTTATTCCTTTCGAATTCATTTAGCTCATCTTGCATTGCTTTGATCCAATCATCATCACCTAAAGCTTCATCAGTGCTTTTAGGTTCTAGTTGGGAAAGAAATGCTAGATGTTCTACTTCATTTCTTAAGGAACTTCTAGTCCTTACAGGTTGATTTACATCACCAATGATACTATCACTGGGATGATTCTTAAGAAACATCTGATTTGGGTTTTGTAAAACCTGTTCATCAACATAAGGTAGAAAGTCTTCTGGGGTAAATGTTTCAGAAGTATCTTCTAGAACAATTTCCTTATCAGAAGGTTCTTCTAACAAAGGTTGACAATCAGTTTTTGAAAACACATCCGAAGATGTAAGTTGGGAGGTTTTAAAAACAAAAGGATCTGACTCATCAAATTTCACATGTACTGTTTCCTCAACAGTACAAGTATTTTTATTAAAAACTCTATAAGCCTTAGAGGTTGTGGAATATCCTAAGAAAATCCCTTCATCTGATTTTGGTGCGAATTTATGTAAGTTATCTTTAGTATTCAAAATGAATACTTTGCAACCAAAAACCTTGAAGTAGGAAAGCCTTGGTTTTCTACCATTCCATAACTCATAAGGAGTTTTATTAAGAAAAGGTCTAATCAAAACTCGATTTATAGTATAACAAGCAGTACTTACAGCTTCAGCCCAGAAATGTCTAGCAATAGAATATTCACTCAACATGGTTCTAGTTATTTCTTGAAGAATTCGATTTCTTCTTTCAACTACACCATTCTGTTGAGGAGTTCTAGGTGCTGAAAAGTTGTGAGTAATGCCTTTCTTACTACAAAAAGTTTCAAAATCAGAATTTTGAAATTCTCCTCCATGATCACTATGAATAGTTTTCAATGGAAGGTTTTTCTCATTTTTAACTTGAGCTCTAAAACTTTTGAAATAAGAAAAAGCTTCAGATTTCCTTGCTAGAAAATAGACCCAAGTAAATCTAGTGTAATCATCAACTAGAACAAACACATAGTATTTGCCTCCAATGCTTCCAGTTTGTGTTGGACCAAAAAGATCCATGTGCACCAACTGTAATGCATCGGTTGTTGAGACTTCACCGATTGACTTAAAACTAGATTTATGTTGCTTGCCATATTGACAAGGATCACAAACTTTAGAAGAATCAAATCTAAGCTCCGGTAGATCCTTAACTAGTTTCTTCTTAGAGAGTTTACATAGGTTTCTAAGATTACAGTGTCCTAGTCTTCTATGCCATAACCAAGAATGATCTTCCATTGCACTTAGGCAAGGTAAATCTTGGCTTCTTAGGTCTTCTAAGTTTAAAGTGTAAACATTCTCTTGCCTGTTGGCTGAGAGAATAAATTCTTCCTTGGAATTGTGAACTAAGCATTTATCATTCCTAAAATTCACAAGGTAACCTTCATCACATAACTGACTTATGCTAATGAGGTTGTGCTTAAGACCTTTAACAAAAAGAACATTTGAAATCAAAGTTTTACCTAAAAGAACAATATTACTAATACCAACAATCTCTCCCTTAGCATTGTCTCCGAAAGTTACCTTTCCTCCTTTCGTTTTGATAATATTTTCAAAGAAGCTTTTGTTACCAGTCATGTGCCGGGAACATCCACTATCCATGTACCAAACATTGTTGCTGGAACTTTCTTTATTTTCCTGAAATTAAGAACAAAGTTAGACTTTCGGAATCCAAACTTGTTTGGATCCGAGATTTCCAGACAATAAAATTTTAGGTACCCACATTTTCTTAGAAAAATAAGCTTTATGAAAACCTAAGGATTGGGTTTTGTTTAAGGAACAATTTCTTGCCCAGTGACCACCACATTGACACTTAGTACAAAATGGGGCACTTTGAGGAACAAAATAATTGTTGCTGAAAAAAGGTTTTGCATGGGTATAACCAAATCCGGATTTATTTCTTAAAGGTCGTATTTGAGAATACATCTTATCAAAATTTTCCTTACCATGGGTAAAGTTTGATAAGCACTTCTTTAAGGAAAAAATTTCGGACTTGAGTTTTACAACCAAGTTTTTATCTTCAAAATCATTAGTTTTGGAACTAGAGTTAGGCTCGAAAACATTTTTATTAGAAATTACTTTTTCTAACTCTTTAGAAAGTTTATTCTTCTCAGAACTTACTTCCTCAAGATTTTTTGAAATATTTTCAAAATCAGCATTTTTCTTATCAAGATCTTTAGAAAGATCTGATATCTCTTTAGTAAGAATAGAATTCCTAGAATTTGCCTTATCAAGTTTCTTGTTGAGTTTTGAATTCTCAATCTCAAGAAGTTCAGCAAATCTAGAGACTTCTTCAAAAGTAGGTAAAGTATTTTCCTCATCAGAAGATGATTCTTCATCAGAAGAGTTATAATACTTACTATCATTAGGATTTAAGGAAACATTGGTCAAAGATTCAGCATTTCGTACCTTAGCCATAAGACAATGATTATCAATAGGTAATCTGGCTATAAGACCAAGATTCTTCTGTCCTGAAGATTCATATTCAGAAGATTCATCTGAAGAGTCACCACCACTGGCACTCCAGGTGTCATTAGCTTTCAAAACTTTCTTAGCTTTAGCTTTGTAATATTTCTTCCTGTTCCTGTCTGAATGCCTTTCCTTTCTTTCTTTCTTTCTGAGCATAGGGCAATCTGGTCTAATATGTCCAGCTCTCTTACATTCATAACAAGTAACTTCTCCATCTTTCTTATCTTTCCTATCCTTCTTCTTATACTTGGATTGAAAGTTTCTTTGTCCAGCTATCTTGTTCATCCTTCGAGCAAGATTGGCTAATTCATTTTCTGAAACTTCACTTTCACTAGATTCGGATTGGAAAATGACTTTCTTCGATTTGGATCTGGTTACTCTCTCAGGAGTCTTAGCTTTCATCTGATTCGAAGTTGTAGTAAAAGCAACAGTACCATTTCCATTCTTCTTCTTGATGTTGTCAGCATCTCTCTTCATTCTAGTCTCATGTTGTAGAAGAGTTCCAAATAATTCATCAAGAGTAATTTGAGTAACCTTCCTGTTCTCATCTATAGCTGTTCTCTTGGATTCCCACTCATTGGGCATAATGTCAATTATCTTGTCCACAAGAGCTTCATCATCTAAACCTTTCTCTCCCATAGACTGTAGACTGTTGACGATTGTCATAAATCTTTGTTGTACTTTACAGATAGGTTCTCCATAAGGAAAATTAAAGCCATGATATTCAGCTCTAAGCATATCCCTCCTAGTCTCAATCACTTTAGAAGTCCCAAAATGAGTAACCTCTAACTTCTTCCATATACAATTAGCTGCTTCACAAGAAGAAATTTGGCTATATATATTTCTAGTCATTGAACATAATAAAGTGTTGCGTACCTTATAATTCAGTTGATATTCTTGCTTCTCCTGGTTAGTAAAGGTTCTGACTTCCTTGTCAGGAATTTTGTAATCACCAGTAAGCATGACAAAGTTATCTACTCCAGTATTGATAACGAATGTCTTCATACGATCTCTCCAGTATTCATAATCATTACCATCAAATATTGGTGGCCTTGTAGGATTCAAATTGTCTATCGAACCAACATTCATTCCTGCCATACTTGAAAATAACTTGGAAACAAACTTGTTAATAACAAAAATTCGGAATCAAAAAGTTCGGAATAGGAAAAGTTCGGAATGGATAATCCGGAATGAAAAAGTTCGGAATTGAAAAGTGAGCAAGAAAAACTTGAACGTGAGTACAAGTATTTCAGTAACCTTGCCTCTGATACCAAATGTAAGAATGGTATAGAGTAAGAGGTTTCCAACCTCTGATACCAATTGTAGGATCGAAATAGAATATGAGATGCTCAATATACAAGAGGGGGGGTGAATTGTATACTTTAAAAATTCCTTAGGAACCTTTAAAGTTAGTTATGAATAACTGGAGTTTCCTTAAGAAAAGGAAAGAACTAAGTTTAACAAAGTTAAACTAAGTAAATTCACAACACCTCTAACACCGAACTAAACTTGGAAAGAGATTCCAAAAGTAGGTTCCGGAAATATGGTTCCGGAATTTGAAACTTAACAAAAGTTACAATATAAGACTCTACCTTAAAGCGTATAGAATCTTAATGAATCAGAGTAAGTAAGGAAGTATAAGAATGTTATACTTTCCTTAAGATACAAATTACAGCGGAATAGAAACGAGTAGTAAAACTACTAGCAACAAGATAATAGTCTTTTAACCCAAAGAGAAGGGTATCCAACAACCTTGGATAAAGGTCCCTTGATTTATACTTTCAAGCAAGTCTGTCTTACCCACACCAGGGTAAGCCCTCGATACGAAGATCGGTGTCTCTGTCTTGCTATCCCCGCAAGCCCTCAACTTCAAGGTAGTTGGCAACCTCTGTCTTTCTCAGCAAGAAAGCCCTCGATCTTTAAGGTAGTCGGCACCTCTGTCTTCCTATCCCCGGAAGCCCTCGAATGTAATCACCAACATTCGGAGTCGCACGAAGCTTTGAGAGTTAATAAGAGACTCTCTCTCTAGAAATCACTTCAACAGCATGTATGCACAAAGTCCAAATGTTCATCCATCCGTTGTGAGCTTTTTCAAATGAGCTCCTATTTATAGGTGAGGTCGGCTCCTTCTCCAACGGTCATATTTCCCTTAAAGTTAGGAGGGACCTGTACACGTGTCACTTAGACAACGGTTAGTTTATAACAAAATGGACGACATCGTTTTATAACAAAGTAAGTGTAACAGAATACACGACATCGTTTTAAACTCTAACATAAAAGTTCGGAATAGAAATTTCGGAGTGAAAGTTCGGAGTGAACAAATTCAGAGTGTATAAAACAATGATATCCAGATTCTGTTTAATGAGTGAATTCGGAATGCGAATTCGGAATAGGAATTCGGAATAGGAATTCGTCATCAGAAATCGTAATGGGAATTCGTCATCAGAATTCGTAATGAGAATTCGGAATGAGATTTCTTCATTAGAATTCGTAATGAGAATTCTTCATTGGAATTCGTAATGAGAATTTGTAATGAGAATTCTTCATTAGAATTCGTAATGAGAATTCTTCATTGGAATTCGTAATGAGAATTTGTAATGAGAATTCTTCATTAGAATTCGTAATGGGAATTCTTCTTCAGAATTCGTAATGAGAATTCGTAATGAGAATTCTTCATTAGAATTCGTAATGGGAATTCTTCTTCAGAATTCGTATCCTGAATCTGGAATAGAACTTAGTCAGAATTCATAACCGGAATTCGGAGTGAAACTTCCTTATAGTTCTTGTCCAGAATCCGAACCCTAAAACAGAATGCTTTTTATCAGTTTTAATGATTCCGAGAAAGTGAATCCGAATTTCATACTTAAGAAAAATATTAATGAAAATATGATAAGGATAATTTTTCTTATAAAAGCGATTTTCCTTAAGAAAGCATTTTTCCTTATAAAAGCGATTTTCCTTAAAGATAAGGTGTTTGTGATTTTCAAAACAAGAAGGAATGGAAAAGTCATAAGGAAAACCTTATTGACTCAACAGTATTTTGATAGATAAGGGAAGGAATCAATATAACGTGTGTGAAATTTGTCATTTGAATCATAACATATTCATAGCTGCATCATTATAATAATGATAGATAACATTAGATAAATGAATGAACACATTGTTGTGATCAAAAATAACATCATGTTCACACATAACATATTTACATAATCATAACATATTCATTTTTAATATATATAGAATCATGTTCATGAATATTTCACATTATTTCATTTGATACATGACATTACCCTATGCATTGGAGCACTATATAATTCCTGGCGCACCTGTCACATCATTACATTTAAATATTCATCCAGGCCATGTAGAATGTATATAAATAAAATTAATGATGTAAACCATATAAATTACTGGGTTTAATAATTATTTCAACAATTATTAATAATCATGATGTTCATGAATGAAAAACAAGAAACATATTTGGTATGAAATTCATCATTCTTGATCGAAAAATATACAACTCAAGAGGAGTCAACATGTGTTTCAGAGAGAAGAGTTGTTTTATAAAATATTTTTATTTTTCATAAAATAACATTGGAAACATTTATATACCAAAAATTAAATAGTTCATGGAAAATGATATTATATTTTATGAATATTAACACAATATACAAACTGAAATTTTGAATGAAAGTGGAACAACACAAAAAAAAGGAGTTGGGTTTGAGAATCCTCATACCTCATTTAGGAATTCCTTATAAACATTAATATCCTATCTTGTCAAATTAAATTAATTAATTACTAAATCAAACCCCATTATACCTATTTTTGATTAATTTCTATTTTATTATTTTTATTGCAATTTTAATAGTTATAGATTTCAATTCCTTTATTCTAGGAGTGTTCCTTTTCATTGTCTTCACGATCAGTTCCCTTGTATACGTATACGGAAATTCATTTGAAATGAGAATAATTTCCCAAAACTAAAATAATAAGATTTTAATGAAATTTTATATATTTAAATGGTACTATATATCACCTGGTTATTTGGTATGATGATGATTCATTAGATGAAATGTTAGTTAAAATTATTAATTTTTATATTGGTGGTCTTTACGATCATCTTAATCATATATCATTATATTTCATATAATATGTATATTTTGGTTCCAAACATTATATACCATATAATATAAATACTAAAATATGATTTAACCAAATTAATGTTTTATGACCAACTTTGAATGCGGTAATGGAAAATGAAAACGCATCACCCAGGATGGGGGTTAATCGACACATCAGAAAATATGTTTTCATTTTTAAAATAAAAGAGAGGGGCGAATTAATTTTATGATGGATATTTCATTAGAATAAAAAAATGTATATATATATAATATACAGGATTTATCATGCCCCAAACATGGGATGGTGGGTATAAAAAAATGTTGGGAGAATAAATTAAAATAGATTGAAAGAGAACTTTACCTCCTGAATTTCTTTTCCTAGAGAACCATCTTAAGGATGTTTATTTTAGTTTTTTATTGATACCATAAGCTTTTGGACCTATATAAGAGGGTTTATATGATAATTATGTAGTAATTAGATAGGACACATGGTTTAGAATGTGTGAGGAGAAGAATTGGTGATAGGATGTATTTAAGGGGGAGGAGAGGGACTTTTTTTATTGTTTTATTCATTATATTATTATTTTGGCTCATTTCATTGAATAGTTTTGATTTACATGAATAAATAAATTAAATAGAGATGTATATTTTGATATAATTATTCTCACATCATATATACATCAAGAATGACTCAATAATTTATGTATTTAGATTATATCATAAATTATCTCATTTCATTATTCACTAAAAATTCAACTACTTTTGAAAAATCCCAAAATTTCACCATAACGATTTTTTGATGTGCAGAATTTAAAAAGTGTCTCTATTTTTTGAAAATTATTTGTTAAATATTTAAAATTAAATATTTAATTAAAATCATCATTTAGTAAAAAATACAGATTTAACTATGACAATCGATTTTACAACACATTGAAAATTTAATAGAGGTATCATAAAATTATTTTATAATCATATGATAGAAAATTTTAATTTATGAATATATTTTACGGTTTTTTTTTAAAAAAAACTAGTATTTTAATTATAAAATTCTCTATAAACATTTTGGTTGTACAAAAATAAAAACACTTAATAAATCATTTTTAAAAAATTTATTTAATTATAATATGATATAATTATATCAAATTTTCATTTATAATATGTCTATATTTTAGCTATGTATTCATTGGTGAGTTTTTATTTATTTGGATGGATTACAATTCCAATTGTTCATATTACTATTCCAACAGTCATATTCCTATTCCCTCAGTATAGATTCCTTAATTTATTTAAATATCACATAGTTCATTCTTCTATTATGTGAATGTATTCTTCTTTGGGATGTCTATGATATTTACAATTTTTATAATATATAACATAATTTGAAGCTGGTAAATTACATTAATAAAAGTTTTTGTCGTTAATGAACTGTTGATAGAGACCGTGTGGGGTAGGTTGCACGGTTACTACAAATCGTGTGAGGTTGGGCGGTTGGGAGCTATAGGTTTCATGGTTTTTCAAGCTATGTGGATATAGGCGCATTCCCACAAGAGGGACCCTATAGTTTTTTAGTGGATGCATTCTTAGTTTTCACATGGTTAGTCATACTATGTAGAAAAATAGTGTGAGGGTCCCTAATTTAGTGTTGACAGTGAAAGTTTGGAAATAGTTTGGCCAACCGTGCGACCCAAGATATACTATGGAAATTACCAAAGTTTCCATAATTAAAATTAAAAACTAAATTTTCATTTCATTTGTTCATATGTAGGAATTCATTGTTATTTATAGAACCTTTGATGAAAATCCAATGATTCTGATCCTATTCATACTTCCATACTAAGAATTAGGCGACGTCTACCAATTTAGATTAACAAAGGTAACTAATAAAATCACATTGTGTCATTCTTCATTAAATTTTGGAGTGGCGTAGTTACATATGTTGAAGATAATATTCCTATTTTTAGATTCCTAGATGAATCATCATTTTTCTTATGATATGTGTCAAATCAAGAGCTAATACTAGATTATAAATCCACAACAGACCAAGAGTAGGTGCGTGATTTATTTCCCAAATGGTTTGGTGATTTATAGAGATAGATTCCATTTTCCCCTTGTTGGACTATCTAGGACCACAATTAAATATAACTAAATAACTGATTTAAATTATGTTTAACATGTTAGGGATTCCCTTTAGTTCCTTTGAGATGTTTTTAGGGTTTTTCTCCCACCAATGCCACCCATGGGGTGTGCCCTGTGAATTTCAATTTCTTATGCCTCTGTTAAACAACCCATGGGTTGACTGCTTTTTATTTCCTAGTTAGAGGGTTCTAATAATTAACTAAATTGATTTTAATTGATTTAATTGATTATTTGGAATTTTTAATATGAGTGGGTAAACTCATTGATTTTATTGGAATGTCAATTTCTATATGAGTGGTTATAATCATAGAACATGAATACTTGTGAATTGATGTTTTCATGAGATGTGAATTGAAATGGTAGTAGAATCCATGGTTGGTATTCCAAGGATATTTATTCCATTTATATGAGAAGGATGTTTCACCAATGGTCTTGTTTTATATTAGTAGATTCCTAGGATCTAAATGCTACAAGGATCTTGATTCAACAGGATTCTAAGAGAATTTCTACCCCTTAAATCTAGCATGTTGGAATCTCATTAATATTTCCCTATTAACCTGATCCTTGACTCAACAAGTTCCATTACCATTTTTCCATCGATATTATCCTATGACTCGAAAAGGATTCCTTTTTCACATAAAACTTTACTATAGTCCTATGGGGACTGAAAATTTTAATTATATTGAATGATAATGGTAAATGTGATTTGCATGGTTATACGACATGACAATGATTCCGATGACGCTTTTTATTATATGTAAATGTCTTGATTATTTGGTACACAAGTTATATGGAATGTTCATAGTTGGTATGATCTGCATGGATGTACTATGAGGTCATGAAAATTATTTCTATACAATTTCTAGTTGGATTGTTATAGGATCGTGACACATAATCTGCCAGGATAATTGTTGGGAAACATAGTATCACTTGTCTTATAGTATATACACCATGGAAACATTACTTTCATTACTAGTAACTAGACATGTAATCTCTTGTCATCTTTGGATTGTATTTAAAAACCAAGTTTCACTATAAACTCTTTGGGGGAGACCTATGAGGATTTTATATCATGCCATTTTCGGGCCACCATCGGGTAATTAGATAGACATTATAGATGAGGTTAGGGACCATGGAATGATCCCATAGTGTGGTTATTGACATTGTTCAATTCATCAGAGAAGGGGATCACGGGACCAATTTGCATCTTATGATGATAGTTGGGATAATATTGGGTAGTTTTGGTATTTTGTTACATTTTTTGTACAATTATTTGTACACAAGTTTTGGATGATTTGTAAATACATGACATGATCACCATTTTATGGGATATTTATTCTAAAAAACACACACACACACACAAATATATATATATATATATTGTATTTTTATCTCATATTCTATTATATAACTAATTATTCTATTGTAATACTAATTATTATATTGATTTTTTTTCATTTCTACTAATGTGTCAGAATATGATAAGAGGTAATAGTATCTTGATAGACACACCCTAGAGAATTTATACTAGTCAACTACCTCTAGAATTTGGGATATTTTCTTGAGTTCTTGTGAAAAACTTGGCTCATGGCACCGTTCATTTGCATCGGGGTCTAGGAAGATACAGAGTGGTATCATTGGTGTTTTTAATTTGTTCCTCACTATTTACAAATGATAGAAAGGGGATTATGATGAATTAAAATTTTCAAATGATTTATTCAAGGGAGTATTTAACCCACATACAAGTGAAATCCATATTTCCTCAAATGAAAATTTTTATTTTGTAGATTTTTTCAATTATTATTGATTTAATTTACCATTGTGTGATGAAATTGAATTTTCTTATTATAATTGAAAAGATTTAGGATTTTATTTGGTTTTAAATAGATAAAATTAGGGTAATACATATCATTCATCCTTTTAGTAACATTATAGAAATCACATTCTATTAATTATAGCAGTTCGGATAGGATGCATTTGTTTTTTCTTGATGTTGTAAAAGGATATGTGATAGATATACCTGCTAATTTGATAGATATTTTATGTAGGTAATTGAATATCATCCAAGTTACTTAGAGTTTCTACTATAAACTATGATGTGGATTCTTAAATATGAAATTACAGACATTGTAAGAGGAAAATTAACTAATGTTGAGTCATATGACATGGTTCACTTAGACTGGAACATGTTATGGTGTGGATTAGGTAGATTTCATATATCCATTAATGAGGATTATGGATCCATATTGATTGGAAGTGAAAAACCATTTTATTCAACCATTTAATAATAATGAGAAATTTAATAAGAAAATAAAAATGAAAATGAAATGATAAAAATAGGACTTTTCATAGACTGAGATTTTGAGTGGAAAATTGCTAGTTCCTCGTGTGAGTTTTTTGAGTTTTTTATTTACCAATTTTTGATTTTAGAGAAGGATGTGTAGGAATTTAATTTTAATAATAATAATATTACTATCATAGGATTGTGATTTTTGATCATTTATATAGTTCTTTTCAAAGGTGTGTGTTTGGAATTGTAGATACAAGCCTCCATGACGACCTCGAATTGAGTGAAAAAGGGTGGTGAAGAGCATGCTCTAGAGGAGGGGGGATATGATAATGGAGGATCGTTATATAATGGATGTAGTAGAACCAGAATTTTTTTTCAGGTATACGTGTTGAGGCGTAGTTCCACAAGGTTTTCACCTCTTCATGTTGACATTTTAGGGAGCACCACAACATGCTCTTTTATGCTTGAGAAGATTTTTATGTTCTATAAGTAAAATCATTCAACTTTTTCAACTATGGAATTACATAGGCTACTGAGATATGTATTGAGACCAGTTTATCAATCTAGGATCCTCTAAAGACAACTAGTGAGAGGATAGTTATGTTGGGGACTTATATGATTCAAGGAGCAATAATTTGTTAGTGGAAAATTTTAAAGAAGACTCATACTCTATGTCATATTGATTGGAAGGATTTTCACACCAAATTCTATGACTATATTTTTTCCCAGACACTGATGGAAGAGTGGTCCAGGGAATTCATGAATCTAGAGGACGTCAACCAAATGATTATGTAGTATCTAGAATGCTTTACAATGATTCATCATTTTAAATCGATATTCCATGTTGATGAGTCAACGAGGTCGAGAAAATTTTAGGGTTGTCACCGAAGTTCTGTTTGATCTCATTTTAATATGTTTAGATTAACGAAGAATACAAAGTTGGTATATCATGTGATAATTATAGAGAGGAACCTAGGGGAAGATGGGGGAACATAGTAGGGTAGTGAAGTCTCTCGACCTAGTGGTTAAAATTCATCAAGAAGGAAGCTTTGTTTTGTGTCTTCCCCTGAGAAGAGTACCATTTAGTATATGATTACTGGTAGGTTTGTTTTAGAGCATATGTTTTGTAGATGGGGAGACATGATAAATCAGTGTGATCGCAACCCATTAAACTTTTGAGATTATTGTAATATGGGCCACATGAAATGATTCTGTATGAACATCTCCCAAAAAGTGAGTGATAGGGGATTAGCTATAACACAAATATCAGGAGGAGGAACCATATCTACACATTATTAATGGATCTGGAGTAGTTCCATTTGATAAAGATGAGGGTGTGGTTGTCGTGTATGAGGCAACCAAGCCCCATCTTCATTGAGGCAATAGAGTGGGACTACTCCAATTAGTGATGTTATTGAATATGACCACAGTTTAGACTAGATCATTTTTTTATAAATTACACCTGAGGATCACAATGTTAAACCATCTCCATAAATGTATAATTTTAGTAGAATCATCTAATGTATGTTATCATTTTAATATTGGTGAATTACCCAGTTTTATATTTGTTGTTGTTTCTGATAGACTTGGTCTTATGATTTATTTATTAAAGGGAATTTTAATAATAGATAGTCCATTTGAGATCAAGAGAGATTATTTAAATCAGAGAACAGAGTCCCCTCTCCTTATAGATAATGGTTATCACTTAGACTATAATCATTTCACCCTCTATATGACTGGGGTTGACATCTTACTTAGGATGGAAAATCCAGAATCTCATCAAGTCTACATTGATTACTATCTTCATTGAATGAATTTCACATCACCATAGGCTATAGTTTATACTCACAGGGGTAAATCAGATGTCCATGAAATCTCTGATCAACCAAAACATCATGGATTCGGTGGGATGACATCCTAGTTTACCTGTATGTATCTAGATGATTTCGGATCATGTCAGGAAGAACTTCCTCTTATTGTTTATTTTTCAGGGACATTTTTCTTATTATATTTTCTAACTTTCCGCTTTAGATAGAGGTTTATTTTTCCATCAAGTTTATTCTATGTGTTACACCAAAATCCATTCCTCCTTATAGGATGGCTAGGATGGAGTTACATGAAATCCAGAGGTAGCTAGAGTATTTGGAGTGAAAGGGGTTAATTTGAACTATTAAATCTCTATGTTCTTTTCTAGTATGTTTAAAAAATGTTGGATGTTACCCTTTAGCTATGTATGGATTATCAAAAATTAAACCAACATACAGTTAAGAACCAAAATCCCTTTCAATGGATATATGACCTATTTGATTAGATTCAAGGAAATTGAGTGTTATTAAAAAATAATTTGAAATTGAAATATAATCATCTGTGCCTTCGAACTGTGAACAAACCACATATAGATTTTTGTGGAAGGTATGGTGTATATGATTATAGGATTATTTCATTTATCCTCACAAATATTCCCACAGGTTTCATTGGATTGATGAACATTATTTTCAATACTTACTAGATTATTTTTTTGTGGTTTTAGTGGAGTAAGTCGTATTGTTCTCTAATTATAGACATGACCATAATAAACAAGTTTAGATCATTTTTTATAAACATAAAGAGAATATGTTATATTCTATGATAAAAAGGTTACAGTGTAAGATGTAAAAGACTCACTTCATGGGTCACATTATCTCAGATATTAGAGTATGAGTTGACCTAGGGAAGGTGAGAGTTGTATATTCTTAGGGGAATCAGAACAACATCTTTACCATACAGAGTATGTTGGGCTAGAGTGATATTACATATGTTTCATAAAGGACCACTATTTATTATCATATCCACATATGGAATTGATAGTGAATGGTGTGATGTTTTTATGGTCAAATACATGTGACAAACACTTTCCAAAGCTTCATGGTATATTGAATTTTACACCAGTCTTGATTTTTCCAATGAAATGTAAGAGATACATTGTGTCTTGTGATGCATCAGGAATCAAGTTTGGGGTAGTTATGATGTAAGGTACAGATTCATGGAATAATGGTCTCAGTGGATGAGTCCACATGATAGTAACTACATGACACGTGATCTTGATTAAGGTTAAATTATTCTTGATTTCCACTATTAGAGACACTATTTTTGGTGAGATCTTTTTTGTTGTACATGTATCACTAAAGCCTCAATACATATTTTCAAATAGTGATATGAATCTAAGGTAGTGAATTTGGGTTGAGTACCTACAATATTTTGACTTAGATATTTCTTATATGACATGGAATGGAAATATAGTGGATGATGCACTTACTAAGAGGACTCTGATGTTGTCAGTTCAGCATGCCAGTAGTGAGTGTAATCTTATGGATTTGTTCTCTGATATCAACTTTGAGGTGCATGGTAGATAGAGGAAGATGACCTAAACCATCATTATAGCAGGTCAAAGTTTAAAATTTAAAATCCTACTAAATATATTATATGTGGAAAGTAGGGTCAAAGCCACAGAGAATGAAAATTTGACAACTATTCTTCTAAAATATTACAAAAAGACCCCACTATTATCTACAATGTGATATATTTTCTATTTTTTACTTTTCTTATTATTTGTGCATAGATGAAGTACAATGGTATTTTTTACTTTTTGTTCAAAACTTTAATGAAACAAGAAACAGACTAAAAATAGTAAGAAACAGGTATTTAGAATGTTGATAAGTGAACAATCAAGTAAAACGTCCAGGGAAAAATCTATATTCTATTGGTTTTAAAAATACTCCAATTCACTTAAAATTTACTGCATTGCACCGCCAAAAAGAGAATGACTTATCTCCCATGCCAAGAGTTAAGTCACACATGATGATTGATTTCGGAGTTCCCCACTCTGAAATAAATCAACTATGAAATGTTCAAATTAATAATGACAACAAGACGAACTCATTGTAAGTCCCAAAGTATTAGTGAATTCATTATTTATGAAATATGTGTCCACGATCAATCCCACCGATTGAATTGTGGAGTTTTGAAAATTATGTTCTAGTGGTAAAAAGTAATTGAATGAATTTAATATTGATCTCACCTGTCACGATTGAATACATTAATGTGTTAAAGTAAAATGAAGAAAAGTAACTAGTATAAGTAGTAATTCCCCGATCTCAAAGATTTTTCCAATTAATTTTGTTCATTATCAATACAGCAAATGAGAGAATACTAGAACAAAGTACTATAATTCCAACACAAGGGAAGAAGAACTCCCTAAATACTACTCTGCTCTCAGATCCATGGCCTCCGGCTTGTCTCCAGTGTTGCTCTTTTATCTCCCCAGCTGAAAGACCGAATGAGTTCCCTGGATCTACTCTTGGACGGATGTGATCGTGGAATGAGTATGGTCATTTTTCCTCAAATTCTGCTGCATCTCTGTTTTTAAATCCTCTCTCATCTACTGCATGTCACCACTCAATTTTCACCGACTTGGACTCGTCTATCTCTATTTCACCACACACTTGCATTTTTTCGCAACAGGCATGTCACGCTATATTTTCTCACATAACTTACTCCCGCTAAGTTAGTTAAGTGAATCTGGATGTTTTCTTATCTCATGAATGAACCTACACATGTTAAAAACAAAATGAAACAATTAAAACACGAATAAAGTTAATTAATATTTTATAGTTATTATTTTAAGTTTATTTTTATAATACTTATTAAAAAGTTATTAAAGTTAATTAATAAATATCTTAAATGATAAATATTATTTTCTTATATATATTTTTTAAATTAAATTAATTATTTTTAATTATTAAGATATTATGTTTATTAAAAGTCTATAATTTAAATTAAATACATTATTATGTTTATTTTTTTAATAAGTAAACGCTTTTAAACTAGAATATTAAAATTATAATAAAACATTATAAACTAATTAATTAATTAAATATTTAATAAATTAAATTGATTTAATTATTTTATTAATTTTTAATTTTTAAATAGTATATTAATTAAAAGGTTAAATTATTATATTTATTAACATATATAATTTCATTAGTCAGTTTATTTTAAATAATAAAAATTAATATTTTATTTTTAAAATATGTATTCTTTTAAAAAGATTATATTAATGTTTATTTAATTTTTATTATTAGTTATTTATTTGTTAATTTATTATGTTTTTTTAAGTTGGTTGTTATTTTAAATAGATTAGGTTTTCACTCCACCCCCCCCCCCCCCCAGTCTCGTTGCATAGGGGGGTTCTCCTTCTTCCCAAAGACAGCCGCACTACATGGTTTCATCCTTGTGGCTTAAGTGCTCCACCAGTACCGGTGCCATCTTCCTAGGATCAGGCAACGTTCATCAGTGACTCGGTTTCAGATCTGATATCAATGGTTTGGGCTCCTCCCCCTTCCAACAACGGCGGCACGATTCTCCTCCTCAGCTAAATCCAACAGAACTCGGCCTCGACTCGTAGACTTCCCCCGTGGCATGCTAGACTCAGCTTCTCACTCGGCCTCCCTTTCTTGTAGGTCGCAATAACTTCATGTTAAAACCCCACAGAGGTGAAACATCGAAATATGGTGATTAGGGGATTCTCCCGATCCAACAACTAAGATTTCATGTACTGGTTCAACTCATGGAAACACCCCATTGTTGCACGGATCACCTCTTGATGCTTATGCATATTCAGCCGTAAAAGTTCATCCGACATCACAATGGCAACATCCTCGTTGAAGATGGATCAAGGTTCAGGTGATATAGAACCAGTGATGCAAAAAGGATTTAGTTTTTTTACTATTATAATGTTTGTGATTGTAGATTGAGGAATTGATGGTGGTGTGGATGGAAATAAATCCACACTTTCCTATTGTTGTGACTTTTCTTTTTGATCCTCTATTTGAGTTTGGATCGTCGATAGAATGGTGAGAATGACATCTAGAAAGTACCTAAAGGAAAACTATGGAAGGAAATCTGGTTGCCGGTGTTACGGTGGCTGGAACCGGTGTGTGTAATAGTGGTGGCACCGTGAGTTGAGGAAATGGTGAGACAGTAATGGATAATTCTGTGTCACTATTTCAGAATTATGCTAGCGGGAATATAAATAACCACAGGGTTAAATAAGGAGGCACCGTGAAGAAAAACGGTGTGAGGAAGAACCAGAAAGAGCCAAAATGGTGAGATAGTAAAGGTCAGAAATGGCATGGTGCCACCGTAAAGTGGTGACACCTTGAAAGAATGGGGTAGCGGTGCGTGGTGGCACCATGACAGGAAATGGTTGTTGTGGAACCATGACACTGAAAAACAAACAAACAAACAAAATAAATTGAAACTTAAATAAAACAAGAACAAAATAATTACTTGAAATTAAAAAATAAATTTTCATTAAAACAAATGAAAAATTAACTCCTAAACTTAAATAAAATAAATGAAACAAATATAACTTAAATTAAATTTTTATTATCTCATAAAATTAAATTTATGTAAATTATTCAATGATAAAAAAATTTAAATTATAACTACTCTAACAAAATAAATTATTTAAGTAGATAATTAATTATCATCTTATTGAATAATTGAGTTAAGTTGAGACTAAAAATTATAAAATTTCAATAAATCTAATTTGATACAAAACTTAAATTAGTAATTAATGAATTATGAAAATTCATCTATTAATTAGGTTATATTATTTAATTTTTAATACATGAGATGTCTGATTAAGACTAAATAATTTATGTGTAAAAGAAAAAAAAATTATTAATTAATAAATGCTAAATAATTAAATATATAGACAGAGATACCGAACGAAATAAAAATTAATTATACTATTAAATTAAAGTAAGAAATAAATTAATTATTTTAAAGCTTAAAATACATGAATAATTATAAAAATTGAGTACATGACAAAATTAATTATATAAATAAAAAAATAAAATTATTTAGTATAATGTGCAAAAACAATTAATTAAATAATTAAATATTAAGTAAAAAGATGTGGAAAAACTATGCAAAAATAGTGCCACGTCAAATTCCCCCACACTTAATCATTGTTTTTCCTCAAACAATCCCATGTTTTATTTTCATTGAAAAATAATAAATTGTTTATTATTTAGCATAAACAGTAACATGTCCAGCACTCAAAAATAGAGGACAAAACATAACAGTAGGATTTTATAAAATGAATGGCTCATATGAATCTTACTTATAAAAAATACTCAAAGGTAGTCTAGAGAGAAATGAATCAATAAGAAATGAAAGTGGCATTCCTCATTCATAAACTTTCCTAGAGACACATTTCAATACATGACTAGGTTCTAATTCCAAGAATGAAAAGAGGTAAATTTATGTGGAATTAAAACTTACGCAAATGGACCATGTACTTTGTCTCAATCTTAAAGTCCATAAATAAATATTTTTTCTGTGATTCACCTTAATGAAACAACCTAAATGACTCCCATATAATTCAGTTGACCCCTTCTTCATTTGGAATTCATCATTTCCCTAACCTTAATGAACTCTTTTTTGACCCTATACACTTTATTTAATTTTTCACAAGCCATGTATCATTGTGCTAAGCACTGTGCAATGCACTTATTCAAAGTGTACATAGGGCTTATTGTAAACAGAAACGCACCTAGCATATATGGTCTCAGAGACTCACTGGGGGATACCATATGCCAAAATTACTACAGTTTCAAAAGATTTATATAAAAAATCATTTACATTGTCTCATTAATATTATTTCATTTTTATAATTAATTAAACAATGAGTCACCTATGATCAAAATCAAATTTCCAATTCCAATTATTATGATCATAATTCTATTAAAAGGGTACCCATATTACTCTCAAAAATGGTCCCAAACCAAGATATCATTATACCACTAAGAAAGACCACTCATCAATCATCCATCCAAAAAAAATTTAGAATCAACATAGTTCTCAAATACCAGCAAGGCACTGTCTGTAGGCAAGACTCATTCGAGAAACAATGTAAAACCTAAAATTATGCATGAATTTTGAAAAATAATTATCAATTTTTTACATGAAATTTTGAAGTTGCAGTGGGAATTGATGGGATTACAATTAAAAATAGTTTTTCACATTATATAATTGACCCCCTCTCCCACACTTAAAACAAAAAAATTTCCCCAAATATGAATTCTAAATATGGAGAATAACAATTAGAAAATTAAAGTTCAAAATAGATTTTCAATAGAGAAGATTATAAAATGATTAAAGGTCATATTAAAGTTCAAAAATCTTGTTTTACAAAATGACTAACTCAAAAGTAGAATCATTAAAAATTACACACATTAACATTTATGTCCAGTGACAAAGATTTTCAATATATCTCAAAAGTAGCATACATGGTGTGGGTTCATTGTTAATTGGAATGAAAGAATGTTTTGCAGAATTTATTCAGTTAGATATTCAATACAGCAAACAGAGTTCATGCTAAACATCTCATCATTAATCATATTTAAAAGACCAGCTACATGTACCCCCCCCCCCACACACACACTTAATTTCAAGCAGTGTATGATTTTAATAATAATGAAATTCAGTTTTCAGCAGTGAAGTACATGGAGAATTTTTTAAATTCAACTCAGTCACCTGCAAAAAAATTTCATTCCAATTCACATACAATTTTAAACATATTCAAAGTTTTTATTTTAAATAGAAAGACATGTAGAAGAATTTTATGTAGTTCAATCCAAGCAACAGAAATTTTAGTACACATGTAGCAGAATTTTCTACAAGAAGAATTATCCGGGAATACAAGACATGAATTAGATTTTTTCCTAAAGTATTAAAGAGCAGAATAATGAAAATAAAATTAATAGAAAGATACTTACATGACTAGATTCTCCATTACTCCTTCATCATGGAAATTCCACTCCTTAGATGAATGTATCAGCAATAACTAAAAAATCAAAAGTAAAGCAGAAAGAGACAAAAATTTCTAGTAGAGACAAATCCAACATAAGGTAGTAAAGCATCACTTTATTCGACACAAAAAATAAAAAAGTTAAAACAATAAATGATCATGGGTTGACTCCCTTGAAGCACTGAATTTAAAGTCTTCAGTTACACTTTATTTAGTTAATTTTGTTTTGTTTAAAACAACAAAAAACCATGGGTTGCCTCCCATGCAGCGCTAGGTTTTTGGTCCCCAGCCATACCCAATTTCCCTAAATATTTCTATCCATGATCATTTAAGGGTAATGAGTATTAATAATGCAAACTTCACTATAATCTAAAGATTCAAAAATAGGATCAACCAATACATTCTCATATAAATTTCGAAACAATATTCTCAAAAGTTCTTTTAACAAAATAATTGATAATATATTATCCAGCCTATTTCGACCTCTAAAGACCACTTACTTAGCTCTAAATATTTTCAACTACTTCATAATAAAATCACTAAATTGACCAGGAATACTTACATGACTTCCCCCACACATAGATGTCAGCTCCAGCCCAGTATTAGAAGAAAAAACATCAGCAACGTCTTTACTATTTTCAACAAATGTTCCCAACACAGATTGAAAAAAAAGACAACTCAGAAAACTATTGGAAGCAGGATTCATACTCAGGTACCAACAAGAGGTACCAAACGTCCAAACATGACTCAAATTATGTGAATATTTCAAGTTCAGGTAGGAATCCATCACAAACAACATCAAATTGAGAAGGAAAAAAGGTTCCCAGAAAATATACTCGTTCATAATGATCCCAATCTGGTTTTTCATCTGGACTCAACCTAGAACTTCCCCCAACTTCAAGAACCCTTAGACAGTCGACATCATAAAAAACATTCAAAACAGGTTGAGAAATTTCATGATAATAATGTGACTCACTCTCTATAATTGATACTAGGGAAAGAATTTACTTATCTAGAATAAGGAGTGGGACAAGAATAGAAGCCCGAAGAAAAGTTTCAATAGGTTGGGGAATCATTATCTCGAGGAACACAAGAGGAAAAGAACCATACTCATCTCAGACCTGAATTTTAAAACATTGATTCTCAGAAACATCTATCAAATCCCAACCAACCACATGTTGAGGCTTTCCAAACACAAAAAACTCCTCCACATCATCAATAGCATGGAGAGTGAGTTTCCCCTTGGATACATCTATGAAAGAACAAACTATAGCAAGGAATGGTCTCCCTAAGATGATTGGGGATTTTTCTTCACACTAAAAATCTATGATAAGGAAGTCTCTGGGTAGTGTAAGCTTTTCTACACTGACAAATATATCATCCACCCTTCCTGAAGGGTGTGTGAGTGACCTGTCTACAAGTTGAAGACAAACAGATGTTGGTTTCAAATTCCTAAGACCCAACCATCTAAATAGGGAGTAAGGCATAAGATTGATGCTTGCTCCTAAGTCACACAAATAATTAATTTTCTTACTTGCCCATATTTTTCATTGAATAATAAAGCTACCAGGTTCCTTCAATTTTGTAGGCAAATTCTTTAACAATATCACACTACACTTTTTATTGAGATTAAATTTTTCCAACTACTTCAAAAACAAATTTCTAGAAACTTTTTGGTAAAAGAAACATATGAAGGGATTTTATCTAAAGCTTCTACAAATGGTATATTGATATTAATGTTTCAAATAAATTTAGGAAACCACAAATAACCTGGTTCATTATTCTTATTCACTCTTTTAGGGAAGGGAATGGGAGGGTCATAATTTTTTAGAACAGTTTGATTATTCTCCTTCTCCTCAATTCCATTTTTTTTCTTTTCTTCTTTAATTAATTTCCACATCATTTTCCCCAGTTCTTGAAATTTTTCAGATATAAATTCAACATTCTGTTCAGGTTAAACAAAGTTGTCAAGCATCCCAGATTCGGTTTCAAGCAGATTTTTCTTTCTAGATTTTGTTTTTTTCATTAGTTTTAGTTTTCCCAGAGTGTATCTTTACTTGTTATTGGGTTTGAAGGTCATATCTAGTGGTTATAGCCATGATATTCTATCTTGGATTAAGAATTGGAGTGTTGGGGAACTTTCCCTTTTCCTTAACACCTTGATCCCTAGCCATTTGATTTATTTTATGTTCTAAATTGTGAATCTTACCATTTGTTTCCTTCTTAAATGAATTGATCTCTCCCAAAACTTGTTGTAAAATCCCCTTTAACTCCACTTGAAAATTAAAAGACTCATCCCAAAAAAATTTTGAGTTATAAATTTTATAGTATGATTGGTATTTAGGGGATGTTGTCTGTTTTATGATACCATGTTAATTCAAGGACAAGTTTGGGTGTTTTTGATAACTAAAAGGGTACTGGTTAGTTAATTGATCATTTTTCCCTTGGTTCATATCTCTAAAATCCACAAATTTGGCACTCTCATCAAACTGGATAGGGATATCAAAATTAGGAAAACATGTATGAGTGTGACTGAACATCCCACAATGATTACATTACTCCCATAAAACCCTATCACTAATAAAAGCATCCTGATGATTGTCTTCACCTCTATTGATGAACCTCTTCCTAGAGAATTTGTGCTGGGATTTTTGAGAAATATTGTCTTACACAAGTTTCAACTCATCAGCAGTGGAGTCAAGAAAGTCACCCCTATAGAACTGGTCAAATAAATTTCAGTTGTAAGGAGTGAGAGAATAATAGAAGGTTTTCATGAGTTGATGGGGAGAAAACTGGTGATTGGTACTTTCTCTAAGGAGACTTGTAAACCTATCCCATGCCTTGTTAAATAACTCTCCCTCATCCGGGATAAACCCAGTAATTTTGTGCCTAATCTCAGAGGTGGTGTTCCTAGGATAGAATTTTGATATAAAGGTAGTAAACACTTATTCCTAGGTCTCAAAAATTTCTTCATCTAAGTTCTGAAACCAAGTCCTTGCCTTCCCCTTCAGACAAAATTAAAACATCCTCAATCTCAACTCCTCTTCACTAAGCTCTCTTAGAGGTAATTGGTGTAAAAAACTATAGATCTCTCTAATGAACTCAAGTGAATTCTATCCTGGAATACCATTGAATTAAGGATGTTGATAAAGATGAGAATGCTTAATTTCATAGTTCCTAGACCTAGGGGTCAACCTAATACAAGATGGTATACATGATACAATTGGAATTTGAAACTCCATGTGTCTAGGTAACTGAAGGGATAGAACTATGGGATATGGAACATTCATGTTTTGATCAAATCTATAATTTTGATTCCCTATTACTAAATTTTTATGAGTAGTTAAATGTTTTTCTAATTCAGAGTTTGAAGACTATAATGTAACAATGAATTCTTTTATTCTCATGAAAAGTGTAATAACCGTTCAAAATAGCACAAAGGTAGAACTAACAGGAGTTTATCAATACAGAAAACAATAGAAAATAAGTTTTAAATGAAACATATTTTTTGACAATTCTAAATTTTTCAATTTTTTTGGTGTCCTTTTATATGTTTTTTTAAATTTTTTATAATAATAATTCCTCGTGCCTTCCCCAGAAATGGCCCCAAAATCATGACCTAAACCACCGTTGAAGCCGGTCAAAGTTTAAAATTTATAATCCTACTAACTACAGTATATGTGGCAAGCAGGTTTGAACCCATACAGAAGGAAAATTTGACCATTATTCTTTTAAAATATTACAAATATACCCCACTATTGTCAGTAGTGGGATAGATTTTCTATTTTTTTACATTTATTATTATTTGTGCACAAATAAAGTACCACAGTCTTTTTGAGTTTTTGTTGAAAACTGTAATGAAACAAGAAACAGGCTAAAAATAGTAAGAAATAGAGATTTAGAATGATGAAAAGTTAACAGTAAAGTAAAAAATTTGTGAAAAAATCTCCATTCTACTAGTTTCAAATGTACTTCAATTCAATGAAAAGTTACTACATTGCACCACCAAAAAGAGAATGTCTTATCTCCCACGCCAAGAGTTAAGTCACACATGTTGATTGATTTCAGAGTTCGCCACTCTGAAATAAATCAACTGTGAAAAGTTTTAATTAATAATGAAAACATGACAAACTCACCATAAGTCCTGAAGTATTTGCGAATTTGTAATTTTTGAAAAATGTGTCTATGAAAAATCTCGCCGATTGAATTGTGGAGTTTTGAAAATTTTGTTCTAGTTGTAAAAATCAATTGAATGAATTCAATATTGATCTTTCCGATCACTATTGAATACATTAATGTGTTAATGTAAAAGGAAGAAAAGTAACCAGTAGAAGTAGTAATTCCCCTAGCTCGAAGATTTAGCCAATTAATTTGTTCATTATCAATACAGCAAATGAAAACATACTAGAACAGAGTACTAGAATTCCAACAAAAGGGAAGAATAACTCACCAAATACTAGTCTTATCTTGGATCCTTGGCCTCCAGCTTGTCTCTAGTGTTTCTCTACTATCTCCCCAGGTGAAAGATCGAATGAGTACATTGGATCTGCTCTAAGACAGATGTGATCGTGGAATGAGTATGATTTTTTTCCTCAAATTTTGTTGCATCTCTGTTTTTAAACCCTCTATCATGTATTGCATGTCACCACTCAATTTTCCCCAACATGGACTCATCTTTCTTTGTTTCACTTCACACGTGTGTGTTTTCACGACATGCACATCGCACTTATTTTTCTCACATTACTAACTCTTGCTGAGTTAGTTAAGTGAATGTGGACGTTTTCTGATCTCATGAATGAACCTGCACATGTTAAAAACAAAATGAAACAATTAAATCAGGATAAAAGTTAATTAATATATTATAGTTATTATTTTATGTTTAATATTATAATACTTATTAAAAAGTAGTTAAAGTTAATTAATAAATATCTTAAGTGATAAATATTATTTTCTTTTATATATTTTTTAAATTAAATTAATTATTTAAAATTATTAAGATATTAACTTTATTAAAAAGATATAATTTAAATTAAATAAATTATTAGGTTTATTAGTTTAATAAGTTAATTATGTTAAACTAGAATATTAAAACTATAATAAAAAATTATAAGCTATTTAAGTAATTAAATATTTTATAAATTAAATTGAATTAATTATTTTATTAATTTTTAAATTTTAATTATTATATTAATTAAAATTAAAATTATTATATTTATTAACATATATAAATTCATTAGTCAGTTTATTTTAAATAATAATAATTAAGATATTTTTTAAAAAATATGTTTTCTTATAAAAATATTTTTTTATATTTATTTAATTTTTATTATTAGTTATTTATTTGTTAATTAAATGAGTTTTTTTTATTGTAGTGGTCTTAAATAGATTAGGTTTTCACTCCCCCCCCCCAATCTATGCGCACAGGGGGGGGTTCTCTTTCCTCCTGATGTCAGCCGCACTACAAGGGTTCATCCTTGCAGCTTCAGCGCTCCACCAGTACCAGCAACATCTTCCTCGTCTCAAGCATCGAACATCAACGACTCGACTTCGGATCTGCTGTCAACAGTTCATGCTCCTACCCCTTCCAGCAACAGCGAAATAGTTCTCCTACTTATCTAAATCAAACGGAACTCGGACTCTTCTCAAAGTCTTCCCCCGCGGCATGCTAGACTTAGCTTCTCACTCGGCCTTCCTTTCTTGTAGGTTACAACAACTTCACATTAAACCCCCACAGAGGCATGACTTCAAAATGTGGTGATGAAATAATTCTCCAGATCAAGCAACTAAGATTTCAGGTACTGGTTCAACTCATGGTGACACCCCGTCGCTGCACTCATCACCTCTTGAAGCTTCTATATATTCAGTCGTACGACTTCATCCAACAACATAATGGTGAGATCCTCCTTGAAGACAGCTCAAGGTTCATGTGATACGAAACCAGTGATGTGAATATGTTTGAGTTTTTCTATTGTTATTGTGTTTGTGAAGGTAGATTGAGGAATTGATGGTGTTGTAGATGGAAATAGATCCACACTTTCCTATTATTGTGACTTATCTATTGATCCTCTATTTTAGTATGGATCGTCGGGAGAACAGTGAGAACAAAAGCAGGGAAGTACCAAATGGAAAATGAAGGAAGGAAAATCGATTGCAGGGGCTAGGGTGGCTATAATCGGTGTGTGTAGTGGCAGTGGCACCATGAGTTGAGAAAATGGTGAGGTAGTAATGGAGAATTCGTTGTCACCATTTCATAACTGTGGTAGAATGAATAGAAACAAACGCAGTGGAAAATAAAGAGGCACTGTAAAGGAAAACGATGTAAGGAGGAACCAAAAAGAGCCGAAATGGTGAGACAGTAAAGGTAAGAAATTACATTGTGCCACTGTAAATCAGTGAGACCATGAAAGAATGTGGAAGTGGATCATAGTGGCACCATGACAATAAATGGTTGTTGTGGCACCATGACACTGCAAAACAAACAGACAAAAAAAATAAATTGAAACTTAAATAAAATTAGAAAAAAATATTTTCTTGAAAATAAAAAATAAAATTTAATTAAAACAAATGAAAAATTAACTAACTCAAAAACTCAAATAAAATGAATGAAACAAATAAAACAGAAACTAAATTATTAATAACTTCTAATATAAAATTGATTTAAATTAGTCAATGATAAACAAAGTTAAATTATAACTACTCTAACAAAATAAATTATTAAAGAAGATAATTTATTATCATATTATTGAATAATTGAATTAAGTTGAGACTTAAAATTATAAAATTTGAATAAATGTAATTTGTTTCCAAACTTAAATCAGTAATTAATGAATTATTAAATGACGTCTATTAATTAGGTTATTTTATTTTATTTTTAATACATGAGATGTCAGATTAAGTCTAAATAATTTATGTGTAAAATCAAACTAATTAATTAAATAATAAATGCTAAATCATTAAATATACCAACATAGATACCGAACTAAATAAAAAGTATTTATACTTTTAAATTAAAGTACGAAATAAATTAATTATTTTAAAACATAAAATACACGATTAATTATAAAAATTGATTAATTTAAAAAATTAATTATATAAATAAAAAATAGAATTATTAATATAAAGTGAATAAATAATTAATTAAATCATTAAAAATTAACTAAAAATATGTTGCAAAACTATGCAAAAATATATCCACATCAAAAGACTTCTATATTAACCTATTTTGTGATATCTACCCTATAAGATAGACCCATGGTGAGGAAAATATCATATTTAGAGGGACTATATCTATTAGAGAGTGTGGAAGGTGAATACAAAACTCCATATTGGACTACAGGAATAGATGATATTCTACATATCCATGGTCTCTTTTGGTATCTAGTGGACATACATGTGGATATTATGATGGAATTTCATGAATCAATTTGAGAATTCCACCCTTGTGTCACCATGATTTATCATGACATAATCCATTACTACTGGTGGCCATCTATTGTAAGAACATGGATATTCTTTTTCAGGTATGTTTTCCTTTTCTAGTCATTTTTTAGAAAAAAGTGGAAATTTTGGAAATTTTCGAAGAACACGCCACGTAGTGGCCAAGCACACAGCCATGTGGGGGGGTGACCTGTAGGCCACCTAAAGCGGAGTACGAAAACTAAAAGTACACAATGTGTATTTCAAAAGTACACGCCGTGTATTTTTTCATTAAATGTACTGGGGTCGCGTCTAATCATTAGAATAACCTTCTTCTAGGTTTGGTTCGGTTGACATCTCCCATATAGTCGCGATCTTTCTCCGAGCATTCGATCTCCAATTCGACTGTCATCGATTGCGTTGGGATCGGCAAGGTAAGCTCTTCCTTCTGCTTGAGCTTCGTTTCATGATTCATCTTCCTCCTCATGTTATCCTTTGTTTAACGTCTTAGATTTATTTATAGATCTTCAGTATTCTATGGTGATTCAATCCCTGAGACTCAAGTATTTTGATCTTCCAATGCCAGGGTAGGTGGTTTGTACCTTTCCGTTAAAAGTATTTCAGTTATATGTGAAATTTTACCCAATTCCCATGAACGAGGTATTCCACTTTTACATTTTTAGCCCTATTGTTTTCCTGATTTTCTTGTATTCTTGAGTAGAGGTTAATTGAATGTGAATAGGGTTAATTTAAATTCTTTGCATGTTTTTTCCCATGCATGATTGCATGTTTTAACCATTGGTTCTAGTTTCCTATTAGGATGTTGTTTACTTTCCCATTGCTAGTTGTAGATGGTGTGATTGTTCTGATATGAAGATATGTTATAGACTTCTAGCCATGTAGTTCTTAAGGTATACATTGGTCGATACACGTTGTTATTCCTACTTGACTTAAAAAGGTCCGTGATAACCTGGCGTAGTGGACCATAGAGATAATGGACATAAGGGCTTCTCCAGGGTGTCTGCTTTACTTACGATGCGAGACCATAGGGGGAATTGATGAAAGTTGTTACTTAGAGTGTCTGTAGTTCCTTGACGTGAGCCACAGATGGAATGTGATGTAAGTTCTTCCCTATAGCGCAATTAGTTACTGATACGAGACTATATGAGGAATTGACGGTGAGTGCTTCCTTTGAGATTCTATACTTAAGCTAAACCAGAGGGGTTACACTGAGTGTACTACCCAAAGGGTTTCTTGTGTTTCTAGATAGGACTATAGGGGATAGGATTTGATTACTACCCAGAGGGTTACCTTTTTTGTTTAGCTGTTTTCTTGTGTTTCTAGGTAGAACCAGAGAAGATGTGTTGTGAGTACTTCCCAAAGGGTCACCTGTTTGTGATTACCTATTTTTTATTACCTGCTTTGATTAGTGAGTGTTGTATATATGAAACTAAATGCATTGTAACTGTGGATTTTATACTGCTTTCTGTACTTATTACCTACCATATATTCGCAGACTGTTAGGCACAGATCTTGTGGTGGTTGCCTTCTGGGATTTATTCTACCATCCTGTTTGGGCCATACTTTTGGGCCGAAACAGATTATATTTTTGCAGCAATAGATAAGGGCAAGCACTCTTCAACATCAGGTACTTTATTTTCTGTGGAGCTGGAGAGCATGGGACCAAGCTATGTATTTCGATGCTGAGGAGTTGTTTACTTGCTTTATTTTGTACTTGGGTTTAGTATTGTTGTATTCTAGCATTGTGATTTTTTTGGATGCTTTCCAAGAGGTATGTATCATGCATCATTCATATATACGTGTGCTCTGGTTTATTATTTTCTATCTTGCGTTGTTTACTTTTATATGGATTATTCCTACTTCTTCTATTTCCATTTGTTTTACTTCCACTGTGTTACTCTACCAATAATGAAATAGATTCCCCACTATCACACCCAAGGCCATCACTACTAGTTTGTAGCCTCTAGAGTTAGGCGAAATGTGCATAAGGCCATCTGACCAACCGGGTACGAGGCGCCTATTGGTGGATTCTGGAACCGGGACATTACAAAGTGGTATTAGAGGTATTATTTTATCTTGAATTAATTTTTGGAGCTTATAGCCAGGGATAGGAAGGAATGGGTACATGGTAATAAACTGTGCTCGGGAGTAGCTATCCCGTGTACAGGGAAAATCCAGTCTACCTCGATATTGTAATTTTTCTGGTTTCGCAATTATTACAGTTGATTTGATTTATCCTTGAGTGATTCACATGTTTTGTGCTATTATTGATGATGTTATTGAGGTTCTATTTCTATTGCAACCCAAAGAGATAAGGGTAAGACATCTCATGCATCATATAGGCACTTCCTAGGAATCACGTGTCCTGCGTTATTGCCATGCCATTTAGGGTGAATTACCACTTTCATGTTGTTGTGATATATGTTGTGCATGATATGCATGCTGTTGTGATAGATGATTTTATAGAATACCAGTTGTTTGATAGGATATTTAATGGTGTAAGGATTTGTTTAAATGAATTCCAAACTTTGTCTCTTGAGGTGTTTTGGTCCCTCATGAATCATAATTTGGTGGATCTTTGACTTGTTTACCTTGTTATAACATTTATAAGATGCCAATTTTGGATTCGTGAGGAGTATGGACCCTCAAGGATAGCAATATTGCACTTTGAGATTTTTTCTAGTGTTTTCTGGGTTCTGGAGTAGTTTCTGAGTCTTACTGTCTGAAAAATCCCAGAATACATGGGGTGTACTGTTAACTATATGCCATGTGTTCTTCTATTCAAGAAGAAACTGTTTTTCTTAAGTATACACCATGTATTGTATGTACACTCCATGTACTATAAGTACACGTCTTGTAGTCTATAACTATGTATCAGACAATGTGGGAGGGGACACGTAGTTTGGATTCATTTCTAAGACACGTTGTCTAGAGGATGTACATGCCGTGTCGTAGAACCATGTAAACAGATGTGTCACTAATAACACGGCTCGAAAAAATCGTGTTAGTACACACCGTGTTTGTCTGGAACACGCCATGTGGCCTAACCCAGGTACTCGTCCATGTAACTTACAACACAGGTCAGTGTTATCCTTTCTCATACACGATGTGTCCGTCTGGAACACACCGTGTCATGCGAGCTGTGTAACCAGCCGTGTATCTAACAACATGTGTCAGTGAGGTTGATCTAGTACATGCTGTGTTTGGCACTAACACGCCATGTATTATCGTTCTAAGGAGAACTGTGTGGCTTAGCCATGTAGAAGGACTCGGGTAGGGGAAGAGGATTCAAGTACACGCCATGTGTTAGGTGAACACGCCATGTGTATTGGGTGTTACACGACCAGTTTTGGCAGGAGTATGTGCCCATGTGATTGGATTATGGGAACACATCATGTAGGGGATGTACATGCCATGTAGTCATGTTCTATAAAACTTGAATTTTTTACCTCTCTTGTTACCTTCTTATACTTTCAGTTAATAGTCTTTGATAATCTTGATCTATGGTGGGTGTTTGACCTTTCAAATTCATGCTGCTTAGACGTCCTTCGGTTGTACATCAGTTGGAGGATAGTGATAGGACACCAGATATGGTTGATCAGGGACTACCTATAGATCCTCCCGTTGTTCCAGTCTTGGAAACATGCGTTATACCAGACGTAGGTGCTGATTCACTATCTAGGGAAGGATTTATGAGGATTATTTCGACCTTTTAGGGAGCACCACCTCCTGCCCCATCGATGGAATAATTGAGACGGTTCATTCATTAGCAGCATCATCCCCCTATCTCAGGGGATGGTGGACCATAGGATGCAGAGTCATGGATGGAAGTCATGCTGACGATCTTCGAGCATCTGTAGATACCTCCAGAAGAGGAGGGTGAAGCTCGCTATGTATATGCTTTGGGATTCCACTAAGTGGTGGTGGGATGTGATCTCACAAAATTACATCAGCAGGTTATGGATTGGGAGGAGTTCTAACATATCTCTTATGACTACTTCTACCTGGAACCTTGAGGGGTGATCGAGTCCGAGTTTTTTGAGTTTGGAGCAGGGTACCCTTTCAGTTATGGAGTAGTCGTCTTGCTTTACCGAGCTACAACATTTCACGTCTATTGCAAGAGGTGATGATTTATTCTTGGAAAGGATGTATGAGGATGGTCTAAGGTACGACATCTAATCTTAGGTTAACATTTTCTGTTTTAATTCCATCCCTTCTATCATCAACCAATCGCTGATCACGAAGTGAAATCTGATGGATTATGGAGCTGCGAGCTAGGGCGGTTTGACATCTATAGTTAGTATTCCTCCTATTGATAGGACTAAGTGCCGCAGGGGGTCTTTGTTTGGTGATCCAATGAGGCAAGACACTTATTCTGGTAGCCCAATGGTGTGCTACTAGTGCGGGAAGAGCAGGCCTACGAGACCACATTTCCCAAGGGACCCAGTTGAGTGTTGATCTTGCAGAAATATGGGTCACCTTCAGTGCTTTTATTAGATCTTCTCACCAACAGTTGGTGACAGGGGTTCCTCTATGACTCCTTTCTCATGAGAAGTGCCCCTAGTTTCTCACCAGTCTTGGAACTGGAGTTCTTCTGGTCGTTTTTACTGAGGTGGAGGTCATGGTCATGGTAGCCAGTTGCCAGGCTTCCAGCGACAGTAGGGTGGATCTTCTCATATTGGTGAGGCAGGGTCACAAGGTTGTGGTACAGGCCAAACTTTTGTAGTGGAGTACACCCAGCAAGAGTAGGATCACGAACCTTCTACAGTTCAAGGAAAGATCTTAGTTGCCTCAGTTTTAGCTTCATCTCTTTTCGATACAAGGGTTTACTATAGTTTATATCTATTTCTATTGTGAGGATCCTTGGGCTCTGTATCTTTCCTTTTACTGACATCTTGACGTTGGACACCCCATTGGTTATAAGAATTACTAGTTTATGTTAGTGCAAGTAGTTCCCTCTTGAGGTTGGTGGGTGTCACTTCTCATGGGACCTCTATGTCTTGTAGATGACAAGCTATGACATAATTCTCGAAATGGACAGGTTGGTTCCCTTCCAGGTTTTTGTCGATTTCTATCGCCATAGGGTGAGTTTCACATCACGAGAGGGTAGATCATTCTTTCATAAGGGAGAATGGGATTTCCATGCAAGTAGAGCGGGACCCGAGCATCATGGGTCGGGAGGAGTTAAAGCCTAGATTTCTAGTCTTTATCTGGATGACCATAGGACTTCCCAGAAGGGCTTTCCTCCAGTGGTGGATCGTTTCAGGGATGAATTTCCTAAATACTTTTCTAGTTTGCCTCTGGAGTGTGAGGTAGACTTTTCTATTGATCTTCTTCCAGAAGCAGTTCCGATGTCCATTCCTCCTTATAGTATGGCTACACCAGAGTTAGAGGAGCTCAAGAAGCAGTTAGAGGAGTTGTAAGAAAAGTGTTTCATCCAACCATGTACTTCTCCTTGGGGTTCTCTTGTCTTTTTTGTGATGAAGGTGGATGGTACCCTCATTATTTTTGTGGACTATTGGATGTTGAACCATTTGATGGTCAAGAACTGATAACCATTACCAAGGATTGATGATCTCTTTGATTAGCTTCAAGGAGCCTGGGTGTTCTCAAAGATTGACTTGAAGTTTGGTTACCATAAGTTGCATGTTAGACCATCAGATATACCACTTACAGCCATTTGGATGAGGTATGGTCTATACAAGTATATGGTTATGTCGTTGAGTCTCACGAACGTGTCTGTAGTCTTAATAGAAATGATGAACCGAGTGATCCATCCATACATGGATTCTTTTGTGGTGGTATTCGTTAATGATATCTTTGTGTACTCTCACACTCTACATGACCATGATACCAACATTAATAGCATTCTAAATAAACTAAGACAGCATCAGTTACATGCTAATATCTCAAAATGCCACTTTTGGATGAATCAGATTCACTTCATTGGTTATGTTATCTCTGAGACAGGAGTGTCAGTAGACCTAGAAAAACTGAGAGAAGTAGTTTCTTTGGAGCAGCCAAAGAATTTCTTTGAGGTACTGAGTTTTATAGGGATGTCTGGATACTATAGACGCTTCATTCAGGACTTTTAATGCTTAGTAGTACCACTAGAGGGTTTGACTAAGAAGGGTGTAAAGTTCTTGTAGTCATATTCATGTGAGTCAGCCTTTCAAGAACTGAAAGGGAGGTTGACTTCATAAGCGATACTAGTGTTTCCAAATCCAGGAAAGAGCTATACCGTGTACTATGATGCTTCAGGTATTGGGTTGGGAGTTGTGCTTATGCAGGGAGAAGGATTCATTGTGTACGGGTCTCGGTAGTTGACACCAAATGAGAATAATTTCCCGACGCACGATCTCAAGTTGGTTTCAGTTGTTCATGACTTACATTGTTGGAGAAAATATCTCCTGGAAGAGCATTTTTGGGTTTTTACTGACCAAAAGAGTCTCAAGTACATCTTCACTCAGCGTTATCTGAATTCAAGATAGCGAAAGTTGGTTGAGTACCTTCAGTCTTTTGACATTGAGCTTTCGTATACACATGGGAAAGGCAATGATGTGGCTGATGCGTTGAGCTAGAGGACTCATATATAGGATGTTCAGAAGTCCAGTAGTGAGTGGAAGCTTATAGCTTTGTTCTCTAAGGTGCATTTGGAAGTGCATGATAGACAGGGGTAGACATTTCTTTCTTCTGTGGCTGTTACCTCTACTATTCTTGATCGAGTGCGAATGAGGCAGCTATCAGATTCAGAAGGCCTAGTCCTATAGGAGAGCGGGTCAAGAGAGGACCCTATTCCGTGATAGACCATAGGTGAGGATGGGATCATGCGTTTCCAAGGGTGTGTATGGGTGCCAACATACATATGTGAGGAGCTGATGTTGGACTTTCATTCCTCAGTTTGGGAAGTTCATCCTCATGTCACCAAGGTGTATCGTGATCTACACCATCAACATTGGTGGCCATGTAAGAATAGAGAAGTTTCTAGTTTCGTCATGAGGTGTTCCACTTCTCAGTAGGTGAAGGTGGAGTATCAGCGACCAGTAGGGATTTTACAACATTTACCCATTCTCGAGTGGAAGTGTAATGATGTCCGGATGTATTTCGTGATAGGTTTACCGAGGTCTCATTGAGGGAATGATGGTATTTGGGTTGTCATTGAATGACTCACGAGGGTTGCAAACTTCTTGCCGATCAAGGATACCATCAGTGTCGATGAGCTGGGATGGTTGTACATATATGAGATTATGCACTTATATGGAGTTCCACACTACATTGTTCTAGACAGAGATGCACGTTTTACTTCTTAGGTCTAAAGGGGATTCATAAGGCTTTGGGTACATAGGTACTTTTGAGTACAGCTTACCACCCCAAGACAGATGGCCAGTCCGAGCATACGATACAGGTACTTGAGGACATGCTTAGAGCATGTATTCTAGATTTTGGAGGTTCTTGGTAGAAGAACATACCTCTTGTGGAGTTTTCCTACAACAATAGTTTTCAAGCAATTATTTAGATTGAACCTTATGAGGATTTGTATGTTAGGTCATGCTGATCACCCTTATGTTGGCTGGAGGCAAGAGAGGTAGCTATGTTAGGAACTCATCTTGTCCAGGAGACCACAGATCATATAGAGTTGATTCAGAAGAGGATTTCTATCGTACAGTATCGACAGAATTCTTATGCTTATCATTGGAGATGACCTCTAGAGTTCGAGGTTAGGGATTAGGTTTTTCTGCGTGTCACACTAAGGTTGGGGAACAAGGGGATTAGGAGACAGGTTAATATTTCACCGAGGGACATCGGGCCATTTTAGGTGTTTGAGAGAGTGGGGCCGATTGCCTATTGGTTGCAGTTACCTCAGAGGTACCAATCTATGCACGACATTTTTCACGTTTCTCAGCTTCGACATTACTTATCAGACTCGTCTCATGTTTTCCAACCCGAGGAGGTTGAGTTAGAAGTGGATGCATCATTCTAGGAGCATCCTATCCAGATTGTTGATTGAAGTAAGAAGGTTCTCCATGGTCGGTCTGTTCCACTGGTATGGGTGCTTTGGAGGCACGGGTGAGTACCAGACGAGATATGGGAGAGGGAGGCCGATGTGTGATTACAGTGGCCAGAGCTCTTTGGGGTTTATTCTTCTATGCCACCTTGCTAGTGAAATTCAGTGACAAATTTCATTAGGGGGGAAAGTTTTTAAGATCCCAGATCTTCATTTTTATGTATGTTTTCCATTTCTGGTCGTTTTTGAGAAAAAGATGAATTTATGGAAATTTTTGAAGCACATGTTGTGTAATTTCTGAGTACACGGCATGTACTCAGTTACCGTATGTAGCTGTGTGCTAGCCATGTAGCGGTCATGCACACAGCCATGTGGGGGGTGACATGGAGGCCGCCTGAAGCGGCGTACGGAAATGGAAAGTACATGCCATGTAATTCCAAAGTACACGCCGTGTATTTTATTTTTTTTCATTAAATGTTATGGGGTCACGTCTAATTACCAGAAGCACATTCTTCTAGGATTGGTTTGGCCAAGACCTCCCGTATAATCGCGATCGTCCTTTGAGACACAGACCGAGAATCTGATCTCATATTCGACCGCTGTTGATTGTGTCGGTATTGCCTCGGTATGCTCTTCCTTCTTCTTGAGATTCGTTTCATGATTTCTCTTCCTTCTCATGTTATCCTATGTTGAACACCTTAGATGTTTTTTTAGATCTTCGGAATTATAAGGTAAATCATGCCCTGAAATTAAATTATATTGATCTCCCAATGCCAAGGTAGGCGGTTTGTGCCTTTCAGTTATAATTATTTGAGCTATATGTGCAATTTTTCCTAATACCCATGAACGAGGTAATGTGAATTTGCCGTTTTAGCCGTATTTTTTTCCTGCTATACTTATATTATTGAGTATAGGTTAATTGGATGTGAATAAGGTTAATTACTAAGCTTTAGAAGTGTTTGTGCATGCATGATATCATGTTTGGACCATTGTTTCTAGTTTCTTATTAGGCTGTTGTATACTTTCCCATGCCTAGTTGTAGGATGGTGTGATTGTTCGGATATCATGATATGTTATATACTTCTAGCCAAGTAGTTATTGTGGTTTTCATTGGTCGATACATGTTCCTATACCTACATGATATACACAGGGCCATGAGAAGCTGGTGTAGTAGACCACAGTGAGAATGGACATAAGGGTTTCTCCAGAGTGTCTGTTTTACTTACGGTGTGAGACCATTAGGGGAATTGAAAAAAGTGCTTCCTCAGAGTGTCTGTAGTTCCTTGATGCAGGATACTCAAGGAATGTGAGGTAAGTGCTTCCCTTGAGCACATTTAGTTACTGATAGGAGACTATATGAGGAATTGAAGTTGAGTGCTTCCTTAGAGATTATATGATTAAGCTGAACCAAAGGGGTAAGACTGAGTGTACAACATATTGGGATGCTTGTGTTGCTAGGTAGGACCAGAGGGGATAGGCTATGAGTACTTCCTTGAGGGTTAACTTTTGTGTTTAGCTGCATTTCTTATGTTTCTATGTAGAACCAGAGGGGAAAGGCTGTGAGTACTTCCCAGAGGGTTACCTATTTGTGATTACCTGTTTGTGATTACCTGCTTTGATTAGCTATTGATGGATATATGAAACTGAATGCATTGAAACTATGAATTGTTTAATGCTATTTGTACTTATTACCTACCATATATTCACTGACTATTAGTCACATATCTTATGGTGGTTTCCTACTAGATTTATTCTCACACTCTGTTTGTGCCATGATTTTGGGTGCAAACAGATTATATTGTTGCAGGTATAGATAAGGGCAAGCTCCCTTCTACTTCAGGTACTATATTTTCTATGGATCTAGAGAGCATGGGACCAAGCTATGGTTTGTGATGCTGGGGAGTTGTTTACTTTAATTATTTTTTACTTTGGTTTAGTATTGTTTTATTCCATCTTTTTGATTTGTTTGGATTCTTTTCTAGACGTATGTATCATGCATCATTCATATATACGTGTTCTCCAGTTTATTATTTCTAGTCTTCCGTTGTTTACTTTTTTATGGATTATTCCTGCTTCTGCTTTTTCCATTGGTTTTAATTCTGTTGTATTACTCTACTAATGAGGGCATAGTTTCCCCACTATCACACCCAAGGCCCTCACTACTAGTTGACAGCCTCATGCATTCGATGAAATGCGCTTGAGTCCATGTGACTAGCCGGGTAGTGAGTGCCTCTGGGTGGCTTCTGGAACTGGGACGTTACATCTATAGATTGCTACTAAACATTGTGAATAGAAGTCTTACCCTAATCACTACAGATGACCTCTAGAGTTCGAGGTCAGGTCTTAGTTATTTTTGTGTAACTTAGTGAGGTGGGGGATAGTTAGATTAGAAGGCATAGTAATCTTTCATTGTGATATATCGGTTCATTCAAGATTCTGGAGAGAGTCATGCTAGTAAACATTCTATTATAGTAACCTTAGATGTACTATTCAATTCATGACATCATCCATGTATCCCATCAGTCACATTATCATCCAGAACCGTCTCACATTATAGTACCTAATAAGTTGGAGTTATTAGTAGATTCATCCTTTTATGAGAGTCTGATTCATATCTTTGATAAGACTAAAAGAGGCTCTCCGAGGTCAGTCGGTTTCCCTATTGTAGGTGCTATTGCATCATAGAAATTTATATGAAGAGACATCGGAGTGGGAGGCTATCATATGTTATCAATGGATGGATTTATTTTCTAATGATTATTGAGCAGTGTTTAGAGGGAAAATAATGGAAAAATTTATTTTTGGATGGAATATTGTAAGATCCCATGTTTTTATATGATGTACACACACACAAAATACACACATATATATATAATTTTAATTTAAATGATTTTTTATAGAATAATGTGAATTCAATTTGAGGTAATGGAGGTATTTGGGGTTTAAATGATTGATAAAATCATGGAACCCATCTTTTTTTGGGAATAAGGTAGGATTCTTTGTTAGTAGAAACCATGTCGGGAAGGATGCATGGTTACTACTAACTATGTGATCCTAGGAAATAGAGAGCTATAGGATACTCAACTTGTCAAATCATGCACAATAAGGTGAACAACCATGCAAGGGGCTCAGTATTTTTTTTACTATGGATTTAGGCATCTTTTCTTTATATTTAGTAAAACCATGAAAATAAATTATGTTAGGTGCCCCGCCTTATAGAAAATGGCACATGAATTATGGGCTATTTGGACAGCCTTGCTGCCAAACCATGTGCCCTAAGAAATTTTGAGGAAATTACATTATTTCTCTTAAATAATCCTATAACATTATTTTTATTTTCATTCCATCATCATTGGGAAGACATGGGGTTTGAGTGATCCGAAGTAATATTTCGGGTTCGTACCATTCATTAAATAACTTTGTATCGATGATTTTATTAATGTGGAAGTTAATATAACCTATTTTAAAGTTCATCAAACATTATTCTCATTTATTTTGTTATGAGTTGAATCAGAATATCATACTAGATAAAAAATATTCTACCGAAACATGATACATGGTCAACACTATTGTTGAATGGTTTTATTATTTATAAAGATATTTTGTGTAGTGACTCCCGTTAGACTTTCTGGTGTTACACTGAAATCAAAATGAATAATTGAATTAATTGAAATGGAATTGGGTAGTGATTTACATTATTTACATTGATCTTTTTTGGATGTTTTCTCTAAAAAAGGCCTCCCATAAGGTGTACCATGTTAATTTCACTTTCCTATTCCTTTTTTAAACCACCCATGGGTTGAGTGTTTGTGTTTTTCATTGTTTGAGGAATCACGTAATAAACTCCATTGAATTGAATTGATTTAATTTCTTATTTATGAATTTTTATATGAGTTGGTAAACTAATTTATTATATTTAAATGTGAATTGATATATGAGTGGGTGTACTAATGGAATATGAATTCATGGTAATTGATGTTGGGTTGAGATGTGAATTTTAAAGGAAGTGGATCCCTTGGTTGGTATACCATGGAACTTGATTCCATTTCAGTGCCACAAACATTTCAACAAGGGGTCTTGATTTATGGTTGGTGATTCCTTGGTCTTGTACGATCCTTTTTTCCAAATTTAGTATGATTTTAAGGGCATGAATATCCCTTGGATATAGTTTTATTAACTCTAATTAGACATGCTCTGTTGATAGGATCCTTTCACTCCACATGTGTTGTTAAAAAATACCATTGAGATGATCCTATGACCTGAAGTAGATTACTTGGTCTTATATAACTTGGATGAGGCCCCTCAGGGTCTGACAAATATTATTATATAGAACAACAATAGTAAATTTGATATGCATTTTCATATGATGTGACCATTATTTTGAAGAAACTTCTTGTTATACCAAATGGTCGTGATGGTTTGATTAACTGGTTATACATCATGGTTGTGGTTTGTATGATTTTCTTAATTTATAGAGAGTACATGATAGTTCTTGATACAACATTTTAGGTAGCTTTTTATAGATCTTAACAGTTTTTTGCTGGGAGACATGTTGGTCGACACAGTATCACTTATCGTTTAGTATATATTCTATGTGAAAATTAATTTTATTTCTAATTACTTATTATATATTTTCACTATTTTATAATGATTATTGCACATCTAGGATTTTCAATATAATCATTTGGTGGAGACCTATTTGAATTTATCCCATAACCAATTTTTGCCAATGTTTGGTACCCATATTGAATTTTAGGTTATGTGTAGGGATAGGGGAAAGAACCCCATGTTTGATTATCGACATTATTCGATTCTTAGGAGAATGGTAGAGAAGGACTAAGATGAATATTTTTATGCTAGATAGGATTGTTTGGGGTATTCTTTGTATTTTGTTACATGTATTGTAATATTTTATATTCGCTAATTTTGGATGCTTTGTAGATACATAAAAAATTTATCATTGTATATGAGATTACTTCTAGAATTGTTATATATATATATATATATATCATTATTTTGTATGTATGTATCCTATTATGTTTTATTACTTCTTGTACTATGGATTTTTATGATTTCTAATAGTGAGTAACACTAGGATAAGATGGAATAGTCTCCCAAAAAACACACCATTTTTCCTTGTTTCTATCCATCATTGTTTGGAATTTTGAGAGATACTCTTGAGGCCATGTAACCAATTATACTAGAGTAACCATTCAATTAAATCTAGTTATGGGACGTTACATTTATGGAAATATTTATTTCTTTTATCTTTGAATATTTAGATATCTTTTCATGTACATCATTTGATTTTGTTCATTTAAGGAACATATTATTTTTCATTCGATTGATTCCTCCAACATATATTATAGTAATCCCTAGGTAGATATAATATTTTCATGATTTATTCTACCATAAATATTTTATCCCAAATATTTTTTGATACCCTAGAACTAGTTTCTAGCTGGTCGAAATTCGGCATTCACATTCTACAATGACATTGGATAGATAAACTATATTAATTAAGGGGTTACTTTGTAGTTCTTGATATAAAATAACATTTATAATGATTTAAAAAAAATTCCAAGTTCCAAATATAGTTTCATAACCCTCAGTAGTCTTTATGATTTAATAATATTCTGTCAAATTCCATTGTGGATCCTGTGAGCATATATTGTATTTCATTTCCTATATTTGTCCAAAATAATTGGGAATTTATTCCACTCATATTCCTCACAATAAATTATATATAATATTTCATAGATATAGATTAAAAATTAATATATGAAATAATAAAATGAAGACACAAATTCATGTATCTCTATGTATGTATAATTAAAACACATGACATTAATAGAAATGAAGAATATTGAACATGATTACCATATAAAATATCATCTTCTACAAAACCATTAGATATTTGTTTAATGTTGATCACTAGAGTGGTATACACAATCCTCCCACATAAAATGGTGTCCATAGGAAACCCAAATTTTTTACACACTCAAATGTGACTATCTCTTACCAAAAAATGTGTAAATGTTTCATGAAGAAAAATAAGAAGAAAACAAGGGCTATTTTACTATTTTGTATCAAATATGACCACCACACCACATGAAAAACTATTATAATATAAAAAAATATTTTATATATATCATGTGGATACACCTTTGTTGTTACATGTACTAACTCTTTTGATTTATATCATGAATTAAAACCTTCGTAAAGTCAATCATCAAACGCATTTTACCCCTTTAAAATGTTTTACATATAAAAGATAGTATTAAATTAGAACCTACCTAGGAGATTGTCCAACTACCTACAATCGGGGTCATAATTTCATCCATGTGGCTCAAAAGAGTCATACACTATTATTTCATTTATTATAGATTTCATATGATAGTAACTCATAAATAATGATTACATGAATTCTCATTTCAAACATAGGATACCATTTTACATTTTCACAAGTTGTTTTTAATAATATAATTTCTTTCAAACAATATATATAATAAATACACTTTTATAGAATGTAGATCTTATTATATGATTAATTTATATCAAGAAATAAAATATATTGTATATTATATAAATAGATACGATTTAGGGAATATTCTTTTTAATATCTAACATGAAATAAATCCTAAAAGAAATTGTGACCTTTTATCATATATCATATCATTTATGATAACAAATGAAATAATATCATCTTTTTTATGTCCTCAAAAACATAATTGGTAATAATATTATTAACACTACCTTATATCACATTATATGATTTAAACTATAAATTACCAAAAAAAATTATTCGGATTACTCAAAAAAACATTTAGAGTGCCTCTTTGATCCAATCTAAATCCCCATTCAATGAATAATAATTTATTTTTATTTCTGAATTTTTAGAATTTTAAAAATTCATTGATAAATGTATAAAACCAACATATGCAATTACTATGATATATCTATATAAATTTATAAAACCAACATCATTTCAATGGTTATTCTATGATGAAATGATTATGAAACATATATCTTTTCCATATTTTATGATATGATGAAAATTTTATGACAAAAATTTTAATAAATGGTTTATGATAAAATTACTGATAATGATATTCTAGAACTCATAATTTCGGTTTTCATTATGTTATTTGTAGGAACTATATCTCCATTGAATATGTTGGGTAATGATAAAAGTTCTATGATATAAAATTATACATGGATGGTTATATAAATCCTGAAAAAGAGGGTACACTGGTGGTTATCCCATGATCAAAAATAATAGTACCCAGGTTGTTATCCCATGCCTAAAAATTAGGGACCATGGGTGGTTTTTACCATCCTAAACAGGATTGAAAACATGTGGTTTTCCAATTCCCAAAATAGTGTACATTGGTGGTTATCCCAATCCCGATATAGGTAAACATGTTTTTATCCCATGAATAATATGTTATGAGTTTCTATGTGGCTATCCTTTACATAAGAATTTCTAGGATTATGTTTATGCCAGAAATAAATTCCTTATTCCATTGTTATTCTCTCATAGTTAATTTTCTTTGATTCCCTTATAATTCCTTTCGTATTAACTTCTCATATTAATGTTGTGACTCATGATTATGATCAATGAATGATTGGGTATAAACATTGAATGTTATGTTCATTATCATGTATTCTAATAATTTTATTATATTTTTATAATATCATAGATTTATATCTATCATGTTTACCCATACTGGGCATTTGAGCTCAACCGTTCATTGGATTCCTTTCCCAATTTTATAAAGGAAGGTTATATATATGGTATGAATATAATGTGTAATAAATGGGAATATCATTGTGGAAAACATTGAAGATAATTCAACAGATTTATTTTGTGTGTTACATATTTCCAAAGACACTAAAATATTATGGTCCTCAGGCATTTGTTTATGTAATTTAATGAATATTGTTCTAAAATTATTTATTATCCATGTATGAGAAGCCTGGGTCATTATAGATTTTATTATATGAATTTTTTAATTAACCTTTTTAAAAAATTATATGAAAATATTTAAGATAACCTTGGTGATATTTATAAGGATATGTCATGGGATTTCTTAAAGGATAAATCTATAGATGATACAATGTTTAGGAAAATGTGTTGGAATTCTGTTAAATGATAGATAAAATAGTTTTCAAGTAATTAAATCCTTACGGGGATAGAAAAAATGGATTTTTATCTAGAAAATATGAACAATGGGGTAACAAATACTAAAAACCATTTGATCAAGAATATATCAGGAACTTGTGCGCGACAATGGGCCTAGATTCCCACCAAGTTTGACCCTCCGCAGAGATATGTTTTTTTAATTTTAAAAACTTTTTATGAACCAGATCGAAGGATTTTAATATATGATGACTATTAATATCCTTGGATAAAACTAATGTTTCATTGAATAAAAATATGGTGTCATGATTTAGATATCCTATAAGTTTTTTTTGTGATTATGTGGTTCTCCACTATGTTTTTTGTTACTCACACTATGTTTTTTATTTTAATCAATTACTGGAAGCCGATCAAACAGTGTCAATAATGAATGTATTGGTAAATTTTTTTAGTTTCCTCCCAGAAACATAATGTTATATGAGATGAAATGAAAAATACTTTGTTGGGAAAAAATCCCTCAAGGTATCATTGAAACATTTTTGAGGTGATTATGTTTGTTGACAAAGTGGACATCTGAGTAGTGATTGTTGACAAAGCAAAACAATGACATACAAATTTGTTGACAAAGAGGATTTCATGATGGAATGTCGAGTTCAAGAGCTGAGGTCAATGATCCATGTTTAATTCAAGAATGTTGACAAAAGGAATGAATGATCTGGAGGCGGTACAAAAGAATAGATACAAGGTGGCGCTGTTTTCCAGTGTTTGCCAAATTTTTGGGCCTGAAAATCGACAAATGAAGAAAAGTGGTTTTTGGAAAAGGGACTTGCGCGCCGTGTACATGAAGGCTTGGAAACTTGCACGCCATATGTTTTTCAAGAACAGATCATCAAAATATGGAAAATGGATATGGTTCGCGCAAGTTTTGGTGAGGTCGCGCAGCTGACTTGCGTGTCGTAAAAGATACTTGCGCGCCGATGCCTTGGAAGTTTGAGAACTTGCGCGCCTATGGTTTTTCAATATCAGAAGATCAAAATATGGAAAAGGCAAGAGGTTCGCGCAAGTTTGGAAGTGGGTCGCGCAAATGACTTGGAGGAGCAGAGAGCTGCGTGCCGAGACTTGCGTGCTAAAGGGAGACTTGCACGCCGTCTCGCAGGGGTGACCAAATGCCTATAAATACTGGACCACCCCTCTTCATTCTTAACCGGAGTTCAAAACTTTGAGAAATCAGAGCTCCCGTCGCATAGGTGTGGTGGTCGCGGAAGTGGTGAGTGTGGTCGCGCAGGTGGGACTTGCGCGCCAGGGTGACAGTTGGGCTCCAGTGTTTGAAGTTGTGTGCCAGTGTGCAGTTGCGTGCCAATATTGGTTTGGGCATAAAAGGAAGAGAGTCACGCAAGTTTGGAGTTGGGGAAGCTTGTGTTGCACAAGTTTCTGAGGTAGACTTGTGCGCCCGTTGTGACTTGTGCGCCGATACTTACGCGTCGAGGTTGACTTGCGCGCCAAGTAAGGTTTATTTCCAGCAGTGATTTTTGGGCTACGTGGAAGCTGGAAGTTTGCCCGATACCTTCGGTTCAAAGAGAGATTAATCTACGGGTGAAAATTGGGATTCAATAGAGCATCTACATATAGAGAAAGATCCATTCATTCATGAAAATGAAGAGACCTACAGGTCTATAAACTGTGAGTGGATTCCTTCCAAGAGCAGTGAGAAAAGGAAGAGAAAGTAGGTGATCCTCTCCACCGGTAGTGAGCCAGAGAGAGAGAAACAGGGAGTGACCCTTGGGGAAGCAGTGAGCTGACTCTAAACATTGTAAAGGTAGTGATCCTAGGCATAGAAGTGATCTAGCCCGAATATTGTAATCCACATCTAGTGAAATTTAGTGGAATTGGTACGACAGAAAACTTGTCGGCGTATGCTCGTTGGACGTAGCCCTTTGCGGTGAACCAAGTAAAATTATTGTTTCCTATACATGATTTACTTTCTGTTTACTTTGTGTAACAGGAAAGAGAGAGAAGAGTGTTTTGCGTAACAGCAAAACAAGATCAGAACGGGCGTTAATTATAAATTAGTCATACCCTGATTCACCCCCCCCCCCCCTCTCAGGGTATTCATCCTTTTGGACCTAACAATTGGTATCAGAGGGAAATGTTGATATTAGGTCTTCTCTCAATGGAGGTCACTAATAATAAAGGGATTCCGATCTTCGACGGATGTAATTTTCAGATATGGAAGAATCGAATGCAACACTATTTCTGATCCTTGGGAATGCATGTGTTTTCAGTAGCTATGCATGGTATCACAGCTGATATTAATAGTGGCGCATTATCAGAAGCTGAGCATAGAGAGTTAGATGCTGATTCCAAAGAAATCAATTCCTTAGGGGGAGCCCTTTCCAATCCCATCTACACGAAGGTGATGTCATGAAAAAAGTCACATGCCATGTGGGAAAAGCTTTTGAATGTATATGAAGGGGATACAAAGGTCAGAGAGGCAAAGCTGCAGGTGTTGTGGAACAAATATGAAGATCTGAAAATGAACCTGAATGAGTCTGTTGACGCATTATTTGACAGGGTAAACATTTTTGTGGAGGATATGTGAGGTCTTGGTGAAGTCATTGAAAACATAAAGATTGTAAAGCGCATCTTGAGGAAACTTCCACCTCGGTTCAATCTGAAAGTTTTAGTACTAGAAGATAAATATCCAAAAGAGGAAAAGTAAAGTTCAAAGGGAAGCTTCCACTTGCTTTTTTTAGATGTGGAAAAGTTGGCCATCTTGCTGCAAGGTTCCCCAAAAAGTTTCAAGAAGCAAACGATGAAGATGAAGTTGAAATTACCAAGAAAAAATCTTTAGCCTAAGTGAAAGGGAAGAAGCAGTTCAAGAAAAATTTCTTTAAGAAGAATAATCTTATTTCACAAGAAATAGACAGTTCAGATGAGTCTGAGGGTGAAGAAATTGAAGAGATAAAAAAATGAAAAGATCGTGGAAAAAATGCAATGGTGGCTGTTGTCAGTAGTGCTCAAGAAAAGAAAGAAACCAAAACTGATGAGGAAGAAGAAGAAATAGAAGGGAGAGTTGACATGGAAGCTGAATTAGAAGGAGCTCTTGAAGAGACAGATGTTTGGAGAGAAAAAACAAAGAAATCCAACAAGGTGGTACATGATTCCAAACTCTACATGAAACAACAAGAAGAAGAGAAGTTTGATCTAGTGAAAGAAATTGAAAATATTAAGTCTTCCAGGCCAGAGCACACAGAAAAGGTTGATGAGCAGAAGCTCAGGATTGAAGAACAGAAAAGGGAGATAGATTTCTTGAATAGAAAAGGGAAAGATCACATCAAGCGTATTGAAGAGATTGAAGAGGAAGTTGTCAGTCTGCGGAGAAAAGTTAAAGACCAGGAAAAACCTTTAAATCCCAACACATTCTTGGGAAAGCAGGTCATCACGAAGACTGAAAAGAAGAAAGAAGAGCCTAGTAGTTCAGCATGAAAGAAGCAGTATTTGAGCTCAGATGTTAAGGCTGATTCATGGCTTAATCAGAAACAAAAATCTATGGCAGTTGAAGTCAGACTGCAAGCACCCGTCCTGAGATTGAAGGTGGATTTGGGCACAAAGCAGAATCAGAATATTCAGATATCCCAAGGGTAAACTCGTAGTGCTAAAGTAACATAAAGGAATGCACCTTATATCAGGTGTTATTGTTGTGGAAAGATGGGACATTCACAGTATGTATGTTCCATAGCCAAAAGATATAGAAGGGAATAAAAACAGAGATGGCATCCAAATAGAGAATGGTTTTCCAGAACATATTTCGAAGGACACTGTTTTTGGTGCGGAGGATTTGGGCATATGGCTAGGTACTGCACTTCGACCATTCAGATAAATGTGCCAAAGAATAATCAAAATGTTAGTAAGAAGTAGATTGATAAACCAATAGGTGAGTTAAAAATGCAGAATAGATTTGTAGCTTTGCAAGATGAGGCTGGTCCATCATACTCTGAGAAAGAACATAAGTCTCAATCCATGCCGAGTGTGAAAGAAAAAGTATGGACCAAGAAGAAGAAAAATGAGAAGGTTGTGGTGGCAGAGATTTCCCTTAAAGCATCAGATCGATCTGGTGTGTGGATCCTTGATAGTGGTTGCACATCTCACATAACGGGTAATAAGGATCTTGTTACAGGCATAAAATATGACAAAGAATGAGTTGTCAGATTTGGAAACGATGAAGGCCTGAAAATTGTTGGCTCTGGGAAATCCAAGTTTGGGGGCAAAGAAATGAGACGTGTTGATGTCTTGGTAGTAGAGGGTCTCAGTCATAACTTGCTTAGTGTCAGTCAACTATGTGACTCTGGGAACTCTATCCGATTTACCAAGAAGATGTGTATTGTTAAAGGAAAATATGGAGCAGTCATTCTATAGGGAAAACAAACAAAGGGAAATCTTTACCTGGTAGGTGGGGAAGAAGATTCGTTCTTTTTATCTAGAGAAGAAGAAAACCAGTTGTGGCATAAGCAACTTGGTCATCTATGCCAACCATCTATGGAAGATCTGGTAAAGTGTGATGCTGCTAGAGACCTTACCAAACTATCACGTGATCACACTCATACGTGTGATGCTTTCCAACAAGGTAAGATCATCAGAAAGACATATAGGCCAAAGGAACAGAAATCAACTAGAGTGCTTGAATTGGTGCATGCTGATGTATGTGGACCTATCTCACCACGAGCTATAAATGGGCAACGATACTATGTCCTTTTCATTGATGATTATAGAAGAATGGCCTGGGTATTCGTCATTACCCATAAGACAGAGGTATTCAACTGCATAAAGCAGTATAGGAGGGAATCAGAAAAGATTCTTGGGCAGAAAATTCAGAAGTTACGTACTGATAACGGTACAAAATTCACAAACACTCATGTTGAAAACTATCTCGAGAAACATGGGATTAGGCATCAAGTTTCATCAGTGAGAACTCCCCAACAGAATGGAGTGGTTGAAAACTATCTCGAGAAACATGGGATTAGGTCAAACGCTACCATATTCCTACTAAGACCTACAGAAGGCTCACTACCAAAATCATCATCTGGTCAGGCAGTGTCCTATCTTGGACAATGGCCCGCGTTACAGACTCCATCCAGTCCTTAGCGACCTGAGGATCTGTCTCTCCCCTGAACTTGGGAGGTCTCTCTCTCTGAAACTCATGCAATGCACTAGGTCTACACATGTCCTCTTCTAGAACTATCTACTGTATATGTTGACCATCGGGTGGTGGTAGCACTGGTGCACAACCTGATGGTGCCATCTCAAGCACTGGTTCTGAAACAGATTCCTTGTTACTATGTCAGGTGTCATCACGACCTTATATCGGGATCCTGACTGGTCATCCAGGTGGAGGCATTGTAAAATAGATCAATATGTACCACGATCCAAATTTTATACCTAGTGAGATGACTTTTATTCAAAATAACTTAAGGATACACTTATGCAACTGATGTTTTCATGTATTGATCCGAATAGCATAATTCATGGTCTTGAAGTATGGATATGTCAGCCACCACAACTACACTGGACTCCCCCATTCTGAATGTGAGACTTTCCACACTTATCATTGTTTCCCAAAATCAAATCACATACTCCCATTCATTGAGGGGAGAACCAACCACCCTCTGATACCACTTTGTTTCAATCCCGTCCACTGGGGCATGTGTTGTGACAACCCCAAGACCGCATCTTGATGGCCAGGGGCTGGCGACTTGCATCGAAGGCATGAACCTAAATGTGGGAGGAATTTTCCGAACAACCTGTACACACACACACGCGCCCAACCACATATTAACACACAAAAAGGGAAAAATTAAGTATACTAAAAAAATAATGATTACAATGGAAATATAGAAGCAAGTGGTCCAGAATACAAACCCAATAAAATGAACTAAAACAGCAAGGTAAAAAAAGGATATCTGATGGCCATTCATAGAAAACTATGCCTTATCATTGGAGTAGTGAAGTTACTGGAAGATGAAGTAGTATGTCTTGTCTTTCGGGTCCTACTATGACCCTCCTGGTGTTAGTCCACCATTGAAGCATCGATCGGTCATGTCTCACTGGGCTCCATCATATCCCGGTCCACCAAGGCCCCTATTGAAGTTTCCATCATCTTCACTGGACACGAAATGCATGGGTGGGGACCGTTCATGGGTGAGTAAAATGTAACTCTATAGGGACCATAAAAAAGGAAGGTCCATGCATTAATCCTCAATGTAAATCATGATGCACAAGACAGCTCATACCAGGTATTTTCTAGGGTAGTAATAGTAGCATCATCATCCATATCATCAGACTACATGGAAGTTGTGGATCTCTTCCTCTATCGAGTACAGTGGTCCTGTCAGGTCATACAAAGACACTTCCCATTAACCTTGGATTGATGTGTTACTCATCCTTATTGAGTACCGTGGGAATGTTGGGTCACACAACACCGCTCCTCACTGTGGTCCTGCTGGGTAACATAGACCCACTTCCCACTATGGCTGAACTGAGGTAATCCTCCTATCGAGTACCATGGGTATACTAGGTCACAAAAAGATACTCCCCATCATGGTCCTACCAGGCCACACATAGATACTTCCCACTACATTGTCGTCGAGCAGTCATCTGGTCTTGAGCAACCTGAGGGTTCTGTATGCAGCGCGCTTGGGAGAAACGCTCCTCAAGCCATTTGTGGAATTTTGAGGTCCATTAAAGTCCCCAAAAATCATTCCAAATGATCTTCCTCAATAAGAGGTTCCCAACACCAGAAATGGCTCGTCATTTGGATGCAAGGTTTGCACGATACAAGTGTTTTAGTAAATAGGGGACCAGTTGCAATGGGGCCCTGTCCGACCCGGTCGGGCCGACACGACCAACCTGGCCCGGAGGACCCATAAGCCCCAATTAAATTTGATAGACCTAACCTTAAATAGTTCGGTTTGGGGTCATTATGGTCTGACCTAGCCAGTGTACCATGCCCAATACGCATCGCTAGACCAGGCCTGGTTTGGCAGAGGGTCTAACACACCGGGTAGCCTAATAACCCGGTTTTGTCATGCCTAGCCCGAAGGGTGAGGGTTCAGCCTGTCGGTGCAGGATTGGCCTGATAGGTGTGGGTCTAGCCGGGTGGTGTGGGACTATCTCACTGGGCTAGGGGTGCGGCCCTCAATCTAGTTAATTGTCCATGATATGGAGCCAGTGGGAGCTCCTAACTGGGACGTAGAAATCGGCTGCGTCTGGTCTCCTCTAACCTACATGATGTCATGGGGCCTCCTAATCCAGCCACAATTGATGAACTGTGGATCATCTAGCCATATTGGGTTTCATGTATGTTGGCCAACCCATTCACTCGGTGCCCTCTTGGTATCGTCACTCCCTCCGTCATGGCTAGTTGGTTGTGACCTCCTACAGTCGTAGCGCACTGTCGGGTGCACCTCCACCATATAGCATAGCCGGAGAGGGTCAGTTTCCTCCTCTATTGTCGAGATGTCAGGTGGTTCCACCCCCTTCACGAGGTCATCATGGGCTGGTCATGGCCAGCAGTGCTAGTGAGCTGGTAGAGTCACGCCGGTGGCACCTTCGGTGGCCACCAGAGTTCCTCTGGTGGCCAATTTTTTGATCTGTCTACACCTACGGGCCTCTCAGGTCACTTTCATCCCTAATCAGGCCTCAGAATATAATTTTTGCCAATTCGAGAGTACAACCACCAAGAACTCATGAGCGGAGGTGCTCAGGCCTTGTTCAAGTCTTCCCAAGCCCTCTATATTTGAGTTCTAAATCATGGGGGAGGTTTAGGGATTGAAGTTCATTCATTTCATGTAATTTTTGATTCCCGGATAACAAATCACCATAAAAAGTCACCCTCTTGAATAAATTCATGAATCACAGATCAAATTTTTTTTTGGGTTGATCCGAGTTCATCATTTCTAGAAAAAAAGAATGGCAGGTATGACCTGTGAAATAAAAATAGAACCCCTACCTCTTTGATGTTCGATGTTGAAGCCTTCATCCTTGAGAATTCATGATGTCGACGTCGTCACTTCTGACTCCATTATTCGAGGTTCATCGAAGATGTTGAAGATCTGGGGGAATTCATTGTTCATTATTGGGGAGGTGATTCACTAGAGTTTTTCCAGATAATTCTCCATGTTTAAATTATTCGTCCACCAGAGCATTAGAAAATAAAATAAAATCACATCATAATGTTTCAGTTATGCGTTTTAATTTATGAAACATATTCCTTGTTAAATTTTTTTTATTGAATCGTTACATTGTGTGATACGGTCCATAAATGTGCCTCAATAATACTCCTCGTCACTGCACCTCAACGTCTTCTTCTACGGCTCAATATATGAGAAGGTATATGAAATATTTTTTTGTTATTTTATTCTTTTTCTCGAAATGTCTCAAAATAAACTATTCTGTTCGGCCCTTAATAGCAGAATTTATGTCCATTTTAGATGAATCCCAGTGTCCTGAGTTAAATGGTGTCCTTGAATTTTTTATTTGATCATCGGTTCAAAAGTTAGAAAACCCAGCTCGGACATTTTCTAAATGTACTTTTAAAAAGTTCAAAATTTTGTTTCAGGCTCTCCAGGAAATGGAGTCACATGTCTTTAGAGTGTGATGTATTGGAATAATTACATATAATAAAAAATGAGATATAATTTCCTAGTATTTACATAAATTATTTTATTATTTTAGGGATGGACTGATTAAAAAGTTTCAATATATGTAAGAGATTTGTATTCTATCTTTTATTTCTGCGAGGCGTATGGCTTATTGACCAATATTTTTTTTATGGTGTATATATTTCCCATGAGTTTATTCTACTTATAGTATATATAAATTTATGTGTTTTAAAATATCTATTTAGTGGACTATATTTCATGGTCCTTATGGTTTGGAATTTACCAATCTTCTCAGGAAATTTTATCTCAATTTTTCATTATTTGAATCAAATTCTATGTTATAAGCCTATATTATTCTATAAAGTATATATAATTCCCATGGACATATTTTTTGATGAATTAACATATATTAATGATATTTTATTATTCATTTAATATTATTCACTCATTTTAATTATGATTAAATATTATTGATTTGGTAATAGTTTATTGTTATAATCTTATTATTTGTCTGGATTGTTTAGTATTATGCTTCAATTGATTAATTATAATGATCCATATACCAAGAATTCTATTTAACATTAATATTATATATTTATTAATTATATATCAATTAAATGATACTATTTTCTAATATTTTTTATATAAGATAATTAATAAAGTGCTTTTTATAAAATCATACTATATTTCTCACTTCGATCAGAAACATTTTTTCCCCAAAAAACTATTTTCTAAATAAATAAATAAAAATTAAATGGTAATATAAAATTATTTTGTTGAAAAATAACTTCAATTATTTTAAAATATTACATTATATGTTATCAAATATGTTTTCAAATAAAAGGTTTTCAAAATGATTTAATGCTTTCATTATATGTTCACAAAGTATTTTAATGTAAAATGGTTTTAAATTTTTTTTATTTCGATATTTCATTATATGTTTTGAATGTGTTTTCAATGAAAATGTTTTTCAAAATGTGTTCATGATTTAATTATATTCATTAAATTTAGTTTCAATAAATATCATTTTCTAAATCTATTTAATATTTCATTATATATCTTTAAATTATTTTCAATAAAAATGGCTTTCAATAATGTATTCAAAAATTATTTATATATTTAAAATAAATTTTCAATGAAAATTATTTTAAAAATTAATTCAATATTTCATTATGAATTTTCAATGAATTTTAAACTAAAATTTTTTTCAAAATATTTTAAATCTTTCATTATACGTATTTAAACTATTTTAGAGTATAAATGATATCAATTTTTTTACAATATTTCATTATATGTTTGAATGTTTTTTCAAATAAAAAAGGTGTAATTTTTTTTAAAGATTATATTATAAGAATTAAAACTTATTTTTCAAGAAAATTTAATGTAAAAATGATTATTATTTAAAAATATTTCTTCAATGAGGAATGTTTATTTCCCAAAAAAACATTTTTAAAAGAAACATTCAAGATTTCGTTATAAGAAAATTATTATTGATAATGTTTCCTAAAAGGTATTTCAAATGAAAGTGTATTTTCTATATTAAAAATACCTAGTTATATATCAAACTTTGTCTTCATGAGATATGCAATCCTTTTAAATAGTTTATTCTTTATTGGGGACATAATATAAGGACACCATTATTATTATTATTTTGAATGATTTATGTTTAACATGACATGTTTATTGTGAGACCGGTTTTGATTCCATGGGTTATATACTTATAAAACCCAATTATTTTCATTGTTTATGAATTGATAGAATATTTATTAAACCTATATTTTTTTTGGTTTTTATATGATGAAATATTTATGATACACATTTTTTCATGGGATATGTGATTATGTTTATGAAACCCATATCTTTTTATGGGTCATGGTGTGATATATATTTTTTATCATATTTCATATGTATGTATGATTTCATTATGAGAAATGTGGGCCCTATATCTACTTCATATTCATTAGGTAAATATTTATATCTCATGATATAGAAATGGATGGAATTGGGAATAAAACTAGTTCAGTAATGTATTTTTTCTGCTAAGATGTTCTAGGGAGTGAACCTCAACTACTAAGATTATATTGGTATTCAACCTTTACTTATAATATGGTATTGGGAGAGAACATTGACTAATAATATGGGTTGAGGAGTCAAACAATTCTATTATAAGGAATGTAATATCAAAGAGGAAGGTGGTGTGTCCCACATAGTAGTTTTATCCCCATGAAATAACATGGTAGATTTTGGTAATGCATATTAACTTATAGTGAATGATTTTATATGATTACGTTCATGCCAAAAATTCAGTGTATTATTCCTATGTCATGATTTCATGGATTATGATATTGATTATCTCATGATTCATTTATTATGAATATCAAATATTTATTCCATGATTAAGGTTTATGATCCTTAATATACAGGGTACAATCTTTTAATTTTATGATACTCTTCTCACACCCCTATATTTATGCCATGCTTACATATCGTTCATGTTTACCTCTACTAATCATATGAGATCAATACTTTTTTATGTTTACCTCTCTAGTTTAGGATTAAATGTTTTAAGTAGAAGTACTAGAGAGGAATTTCTTTTTGTGAAACAATGAAGATCATTCACCAGGTCAAATAGATTTTATTCAAAGTTTCTAAATACACTAAACTATTATAGTATATGTTAATGAACTTTTGTAATGTGATGAATATTCATCTTAATTGATGTAATATCCATATATTTTAAGCCTTGGATACTATATACCTGATGAAGTCATTTATTGATGGAAGTATTGAACTTTAACAAACTTGAATGATGTTTCAAAAAAATCTATTTTGACTAGATAAATATGATTACATTGAATAGATGGTTAGATCAATTCTGCCACATTTATGGTGTATGAAATTTTAACAAAAATATTATACTGATAATCGTCGATGCTATCTACATTTTAATGATGGTGAAAAGTTTCTTCTATAATTTTCTCTCTGGAATAATGGGGGGAAAACTAATACTTATGAATATATTCCCCATTAATAGACTTGTTCATATCATTATAGTATACTATCTTTTGAAGATTCAACCAAATCATTATCAGTTCCATGATGTATTTCATGTACCTATTCTGATAAAGTAGAATCATGATCCATCATATGTACTGAACTCTTAGTTTGAAACATTAGATAATGATATTTATAAACAGGAAAAACTAGTGGAGATTTTGGATCATATAGTGAATTTTCTATGAGACAAGACCACTCACCTAAATAATGTTTTTTTTGTGAAACTACCTGTTTTTGGAATCTATGTGGGAACATGATGATATTATGATGTAGAAGTATCCTCATCGTTTTATTTCATAGTGAAGAATTTCTTGAGAAATTTTCATTTTTAAGGGGGGAAGAATATAAGACTATATGTTTTATGGAATATTATTTTTTAATATAATAAATTTCCCTAATAGATTTCATTATTCAAAAAAATGAGTTATATTGTATTACACAAAACAATGTGTTTCTTTTATAGCAAGTGTTACACACAAGACTGAGTTTTATTGAACAACAATATACTATTAACATTATTATTTTATGTATCACCTGTAATTTTTTGTTGTGAGTATGTATATTATAAAATAAAAATGAAAATATATACCTTAGATATATTTATTTGTTATATATTAATTTCGTATAAAATAAAAATCATTTAAAATAAAAATAATATTTTCATAAATACTATATATTTCTATAAAAGAAGTATTAGTCACTCATTGAGAATATATTTTAATTTTTTTAATAAAATTTGTAAAACTATATGGAAAAAATCATTTTAATTTTTTAGATCAGTATGTAAAAATTGTCTTAGTGGGTATTTTTGAGGATTTTTTTTGAAACATTTTTTGATGAATATTGAATAATAATTTGTTTTGAATGAAAATTAATTTTCTCTAAATTTATTTATAAGGTTAAATTTTATTTTAAATGTACTTTAAATAGTTTTTTTGTTAAAATATAATTCTATTAATCTAATTTAGTTCATTTAAATCAATTTTTTGTTTTATTTTTATATAAAAATTTGAAAACTATTTAATATTTGATTTTTTAAAAACAAATTTCTTGTTGCATCTATGTGATTAATTTTAATTAAATTTTTTCAATTTGATGAATATTGTTTGGAAATATGGATTCCATAATTGAAATCAGAATAATTTATATTATCTAATACGGTCACCATAATATTTTAGGAAAACAAATATTGAACACAATAGAAATTAATTACCATCGATATGGAAAAATGGGTTTACCATGTGGTTTAACTAAGAAGATATGTGTTAAAATGAAATAAAAAGATGTAAAAATTTTATTTTATGTTTATATTTCTAGATTACCCTTCTCAATATCAAATATCGAGTAATTTGGTTTTTTTCCTTTAGAAAGCAATATAATGTTTTATCCTTATGTGAAATTTTCATGTAATTTTAGAGGACGTCCTCTTTGCATGCTTATAAAGGGGGATTCACCGCCATTTATTATTCACACATCCCATGATTCATTTTATTGACCTAACCCTACAAATATATCCCCCATAATTCTTAAATAAATTCTAGACCAAATTATCCTCCCAAAATTCCATTTTTATGATCCATAAGAGGATATCCAAAAGAGGATTCTCTTATAGTAAGTAATTATCTTAACAATCTTTTTTAATTTATTCCTTATTTCACAGCATCATTTATATCTTAAAAAATAAAATATTATAACAAAAATATCTATCAAATAGGGATATTTTATTATGTTGATGAATAATATGTATCCATCTCTACTTAGATAAAATAGGTTATGAAATCTTCGTTCATGTATACAGCAGACTACCACCTCGTGAAACAATGAATTTTTTTTTGTTACTGCCACTAAGGGAAGAAAATAATGGTAGTTTCATTATTTAAATATGATATATATTATATTATTATTTTATTCAAATTTTTATTTTACACATACCTTCATGGTATCCATTTTTTGGGAATATTATAACACCTTTTGGGTGTGTGGCAGACTACTGCCTTGCGAAGCGATGTGATTTGGTCACACTATACATAGATTTGATTAATTATGGGTTAAAACAATTATGTAATATTTATGATGTAATAATTATAATATAATTATAATATATATCACCTAAACTTCATTCTTTTTATCTGGTAATAAAATGGAAACAACGTACACATGCCCTACCATTTCCATGAATTAAATATTTCATTTTCTATCTACAAATGAATAATTATAAATACATATATGGTAAATATATATTATTTTTATGTAATTTATGAAATTTTTGAGATTTTATTACCATAATACAATAAATAGGAACAAAAAAATTAAAAAAAATAAAAGAAAGAGGTTATTACCCAAAACAAGATTTTAACAAGGAATGATTAATAAACCTTTAATAAAAGGACCCAAGTAAATCATATATTTTATTATATATATATATGGTTCATTAATATATTTATAATAAAATTATATTTATTATAAATGAGGTCAAATTATGAAAAATGAATTTTAAACTTACTATAAGGGATTTGTTTATCACATTTTAGCTTCTATGAGACATGTGTGACATTAAACACCTATTTCCATTATGATGTTTTTATAATTCACAATAATTTGTTATATGAATCTTAATATTAAAATTAGGGGGTATTATAAATCTGTTTGTCGATCTCCCTTTCATGGGTTTTACATTTCAAAATATATCAAAGTGGTAAGGGGTTTTTGTCTCAATTTTCGTTCATTGTGACATATAGAAATGTTATACACTTATATTCATTTAAAACGAGTATATGAAGATCCGCTTTAAATAATTATAATTTTTATATTTTCACTCAAGATATTTTAAGTTTCATTTTCTTTTTTTCCTTCACGGTTTTTAGGAATCAATGTTATAAAAGAAGAAAATATGATACGTTACAATATCATCATTTATCAAGATTATTTATAATTAAGTATCCAATTATTCAACATCATGATCTAAATCTCAATAATTCTCTAATTTTGTAAATTCATTTTTTATTCATTATATTTTCATGTTATGGTACTTTTTTATGTTTTTTGGTACTATTTTTTTAATAAAATTATTTTATAGAAAGCATATATTATTTTTCTTTTTCATTAGAAATCACTTTAATTAAATACATGTTATATAAATATGATTTATTTTTTTATTACACTATTATGATTTATAAAAAGAATTATTACCCATGCTTGATATTTTAAAAAAAATAAAAGAATTAATCATATCATTTTCCAAACAATCTAAATTTTCCCTCCACCAAAAATGTAAAAGGAATACTCATTTTAATGTGTATGAAAAAATAGAATTTTTCAATGTCCTAGAAAATCACAGGATGAAATCTCCCCTTATATGTCTTAAAGGATATATTCAGTAGAAAAATTTATTTTTAGAAAAATATTTTGTTTTTATTATAGGTAATGATTTTTCCTCAATAATTCTTTTAAATTATATTTCATACTTATTTTCCATATAATTTGACATTAATTAGTATATATTATTCATTATTTTGATATTATATATGTATTCCATTCTTATTCATTCTATGAATAGTTTATGATTTTATATAATGATGTTTATGAAATCTTTTTCTATTTCATGAGTAATACCATGATGAAATTAATATAAAAACAACTTAATTTCATAAGTAATTTTATATTAAAATGACTATTAATACATTATATTTTACATAGATTATTATATGATAATATTTTTTTTATAAACATTTAATTACACAGGTTGTGATCAAATTAATGTGTACGATATTTTGGAACACATAAATATGGTTTTTATTATGATGGGTTTGACTTATATCCCACACTAATGCATTAGGTGAGGATAAATATTATGTGATATCAAATTATACGTGGCCGGTTGGACCATTAATGAGAATTAGGGTACACTAGTAGTTAGACTAAGCCTATAAAAGAGGGTATATGGGTGGTTATCTAAAGCCCAAAAAACAGATTAAATGGGTTGTTAAATCAAACCCAAAAAGAAGGTACATTGGTGGTTATTCCAAGACAAAAAGAGGGTAAATATAGGGTTTCCCAAAGATGAAGTTGGAGCATGTATGGTTATACCAAACTTAAAATGATATGAATTTCATTGTGGGTATCATTTACTTATGATTTACTATAATTAGGTGTATGCTAAAAACACAAATCTTCCACCAATATAATGCCCTCATGGGTCATGTTATTTGACTCTTTAATGATTCATGCCATATGAAATGGAAATAATTATGTTGTGACTCATGATTATGATTTATTACTTGGTAGTTATGAATTTCATAAGTTACGTTCATTACCATGTAACCTTATTCTTGTCTTATTCTTTCATATGATTATAGGTTTATGTCTTTATTGTTTTCCATCATTAAGTTTATGAGATCTCCTTTATTATGTTTTATTTCCCCATTATATAAATAATTTTCTATATAGGTAATGTCAATGAATATTATTAAATGGGATGATCTTTTTTTGAAATATGTAATATCTTTCAGCAGATAAGAATATTTTCTTCCATGTTTCCAAAGGCACTGAACTATTATGGTTCATAGACATATGTTTGTGTAATGTAATGAATATTATTCAAAAAATAAGTAATATACAAGTATAAAAAGTATTTTCCATTATATATATTATTTTTGAATGCATTAATAATAAATTAACAAAATAATTTTTGAGATATTAGATCATATATGAGGCAAGTAAAAGTTGATTTAAGCCGTTTTATCTCAATTTCCACTCCATTGATACTTATTTTGTAGTATGCACATATTTACACTAATATTGTGTAAAAACATCCTATTTTAAGAATTTAACATGAATATATATTTATAGATGATTATTAATTATTCTATTCTTGTCCCTCTATCAAGAATAATATTAAAATAATGTTGATATTCTTTCTATTTTTGATCGAGTATATTTTTATTCCATGTTCATGTTTTTCAAAATAGTATTATAAGATTATAGTTATTTACTTGAATTATTTACTAATAATATTTCATGAAATCCCTGCAAATTTAATTTTCTAGAGTATTATTTTTAATTTCTCATGAATAGTTAATTGTTACATTATTTACAAAAATCTAAAAGAATTAATTTATAATGCATATAGTTGTAACAGAATTATTGACCTCTATAATTGTTTTATATTATATTTTTTCCTTCGAAAGAAATTCAATTTTTTTACAATAAAACACTTTATGAAATTTATTTTAAAATTTCACTTTCATTCTCAAAAGTACATGATTTAATTTTTTAAACCTATGTTTGTGATGAATTTATGGCCATCTTTTATCTCTTTTTAATTTTTTAGTCATTAAATTTTTATTATGACATTAAATTCCTTGTGATCATTTTAAATTGTACATTAAATTTTACTTTTATATATATTCATTATATCATAGATTTAGTTATTTATTAAAATGTATTCTATTTCTACATATGGTGTTTCTATTAAAAGTTACTTGATTTACTATGAAATATTGATATTCTATATTCTTTCATCAATTGGTAAATTTTATAATAATTTATTTTTTATATCAATTAAATAAATAATTAATTATATAATGAATTTATTTTATAATGAATTTTGGGTCAGGGATAATTATAGATATCACTTCGATGTATCGATTGGTCTAATGAGAGAAATGAATTAGAAAAATTAAATTGTTTTCTAGTCTATACCTACCCAGAGACTAAAAATCCACAGCACTAGGCTTTGGTAGAATATATATAATTTGTTATATTATATTTAAAAAATATATTAAATAATGTATTCATTGATAATTGAGATATTATTTCCCATTTATTCATTTCCAAGTCAAGAAACAAATTAAATGAAATGTGTTTTCCATTATCCAAATTACCATATTGATTATTCATTATTTATTCATGAATTATTACATTGTGAATAACTATTACTAAGAATCTAAGATCACTATATACTTTTTTTCTCATTGACATGAATATATATATTATGATTAACTAAAAAAATAAAAAAAATGCATTTTATGCATTCTATTTTATATTTCAAATGTAATATGTGAATCATAGACATATATGGTTCTCCAAGACTAATAAACTAATAAGTCCTCTATAATAAGAACCATTTTATTATATAACATTGTTATAAGTTTTACATTGGATCTGGGTTAGGGTAGTTGTGGTTTTTATATTTAGTTTAAAAATATGTTCATTAAAAAATATGAAAACAACAGTTCAAAAAATATAGATGAGAAAACATTATCAAATGAAATACTCCAAATATAAGTCTAATTATAGAAAAGTTTAAAAATAGTTTCATTAAGGTAGAGATTATGTTGTTTTCATAGAAATACGTCCATGTTGGGATGCTACATGTAGTTTTCATTTTATCATAAATTCATATATGAAAAAAAAACCCTCAAAATGAGTTCGTCAAATATATCTCAAAAATAATTCTAGTAAATAATGAGTGTTCCCATACTACACACAATGTTTTATACTCCTAGAGGATAAAATTATATTAATTAAAATTTTACTTATGAACCATTATGGTAAATGGGAATCTATGGATTCATATCAAATTCCATTGAAATATATGATAAACATAAAGTGTCATAGGTTGATAAGTCTATGGTTTATCATAAAATTAATTTCATAGAAATCCTTTTTCATGTTTAATGTGATAGATTAATAAAAAAATTAAAAGTATTTTTAATGAAATATATTACATTGTAAACTTTTTGGTAGATTTATATTCAATTGAAAAGATTATTTAATGAATAATGTTTTCATATGTTTTGTAAATAAATTTAATTTTTTTGAAACTTCTAGGTTTAATATGATCATTATTGTTAGGGTAATAATTATTAATTAAGATTGTATTATATTTTGATAGAGTTTATCTATATTAAAAATAATATTGTTTAAAAATTTATTTAATGATTAATTTTTTCGGATGTTCATCATATTTTTTGAAACATTATAGGAATTATAATATTATAGTCTCATAAAAGTGAATCCAAAAGGTTTGTTGAAAACGTGTCACATTTAATGAGTATAAGAGTCTTAAACCTACACCCAAATGGTGACAATTGTGAAACATCTATTACAAGACTATGTGATATCGTGGTTTGTATGACATTATTTTATTTTAAAAGAATTTATAGACAAATATTATGTTTTCTTTTTGAAGAATACTTGATTTTACTACATATTTATGATTCTTCATGATATTTTTTGGAAATGATTTTCATATTTTGGAGGATTCTTAATGTTAAATTTGTATGAATCATATTAATATAAACATTGTGGTGGGGGTTATTCTTTATTTTATTAAAGATAACTATAAATATGGGTTATTAATTTATGAAAAATAAAAATTTTATACGTTGGTGTTATTATAGAAATTATAAATTCTAATTTATTATTTTCCTTCTATGAAGATTTACACAATTTTAATATTATATTATATGATGTAAAAAATTCTAGTGTTCTTAATATTTCAATATTTATGTATTATCTTTTTTTATTTTATTTAATATATGATATTTAGGAGTTGATTTTAGTGCTTCAGACATGAATATTTATCTTGAATTCTCATTATTTGGAGAATGGATGCGATTTTGGTTATAATTTATCAATGGATATAATGATACATGTCAGATAAGTATATTTTATAATATAATTATTTTAATCATAATATTTTTTTATAATTTTTACTAATTCAATAATTTTTTTAAAATCATAAGAAACGTAGTCAAACTATTTATTCAATTAATATAAAATTTATATAAATGATTTTAAAAATATCAAGAGTAATATTTTTTTTATTTATTGTGATACATGAATTATATATATGTATATGACATGTTATTGTTTTTCTAAAGTATTATATTCAAATTATGTCTCTATATTGATGTACTTAAAGCAAAATAATATTTATATCATCAATAATAAAATTAATGATATTTTCAAATACATAATATATTATTAAACCACAAAATATTCAAAAACACCCCATTATTAAAGAATGTGACTATTAAATAATTAAAAATATAAAATATGGTCCACATTGGTGTATTTTAGAGTTTTATGAACAAATTCAAGACTTGTAAACGGTGGTAAATTTAAATATTGAGGGAATTGTCAAAGGGGAAAACAAGGGGTTTAAACTAAAAGAGAAGGGTGAAAACATAAGTAAAATTTATTAAAATATTATTTTATCCCATTAAATTGATTAATAATAATATTTTAATTTAATTATATCAACTTTGAACCATTTTATGTGAAATTTTATTTATTTTAATTTTATACATTAAGAAATTCATGAATGCCCTACCCCTCCCTTTTAAAAAGGCACCCCTTGCATCTTTTATTCACATTTCATTGAGATGAAAATCTCGAAAAACCCAAGAAAAATTCACTATTAAACATCCTTATAGATCATAAATACATCTATATATTACTAAAAGGAAAACCTTATCTCCCATTATTAGATATCTAAAAAAAGTTGATCGAAGAAGAGGTAATCCTCTTTACCAACTAATTCATGTTTTTTTATTATTATTACTACATTTAATCTATTTTACCAATAATAAAATAAAAAATATAGACACTTAAATATATTCTTATGTTAGTATAATTATGGTCTCACAATATTACATCTCTTTTCCATCATATTAAATGATATAACATCGCATGTGCACACATATGGATTATTGTGTCCGTGTAGTGGTGTCATTTTTTTAAATAACCAATTTAATTTTATGGATATAAATATGGGAATAATGAGTAAATTTTATATTTATACTATATTTATTCTTATTAATTTATAATATCTTATCAACATTATAACCTTTCAATATGATACAAAATGATAACATCAAACATGCGTATTTTTTGACTACTACCTCCATTAAGTGATGTGATTTTATTCATTCTCTATTGAAATGGATGGGAGGAAGGTTAGATTTATTGAATATATAATATAATATATATATTATAATAATTAATCTGTAATTCTTAATTATTTTTTCCCTTTTTCTGATTTCGTTATATAAAAATTGAAAACAAAGTTCATGTGTTCGAATGGCCCATTATCTTCATGAATAATTTAATTCATTTTTCCACCACTATGTTTAAAGAATGAATATAAATATATGTCAATTGAATATATATGATTTTAATATCTTAAATAATATTTTTTAAAATTTGAAACCCTAATAAATATACAAGGACCAGGATATTAAATCAAAACATACAATGAAACGAATGTAGTTAACCCATAAAATAATGATAATAATAAATGAATTTGAAAAAAGAGGTGATAAAATGTTATAATTGGGAAATATGTGGTATTATATACATTAATATTGTTTTGGAATGTATTTATGATAAATGAAAATATATTATATAGTTTTTTAGAGAACATACGTGATATGTGGAACTTAAGGGGTGTGATTTCAACTCAATTTCGACTCCGTTAAGAATTATTTAGTATTATTGAAATATTTACTCTTTTGTGGTGTAAATAATTCCACTTTTAGGTATTTCACAAGGAAATATATCAATTCAGGATGATTAATTATTCAATTCATGTTACACATTGAAAAGTATTTTTTAAAATTAAAGCTGATCATTTTTCACTATTTGACCAGATTTATTTTTGTCACATGTACATATTTTAAAAAATTTATTTTGAAATGTATATTAATTTACACATATGATTTATTTTTGAAATTTTATTTTATACTATAATTTTTAGAAGGTTTTAATTTATGTTAATATTTTATCACATATTAATTTTGTGGTCCTTAGATTTCTCTTAAAATATTAACTTTATTTTGATAACTTTAAATTAAAAATTTCATTTCACAAAAATATACACACTCATTACAAAATAGATATAATTATATCTTAAATTTTATTCTATTTTTATATAACTTTTTTGACTTTTAATTTCATTTTATTGACTGATAAAATATTGATATTCTATATTCTTTACTAATTATGGAAATTTTCTAATAAATTATATTGTTTATAAATTAAATTAGTCTTTCAATGTATGAATAACACGTTGTAAATTTATTGATGGGAGGGGACTCATTATAGATATCCCATTGAGGTATAGTCTAGCCTTATTAGACAAATCACTTGGAAAAATTAAAAGTTTCTTTAGTGTATACCTACCCATTGGTTAAATTATCATAAAATAAAGAAATAGAAGTAATTATATCACTTTTTGAGATAAAGGATAATAATATTATTCATTTCTTTCATTTATAATTTAGTTATTTTTATTAAGGACATGGTTGCATTAATATTATCAATGGATGAATTCATTTCTCACATTATTGATTAAATGGATTGTGTTTTTCTTTATTTACCACTTCTTATTGATTATGAATTATTGATTCATATAGATTATACTATATATAACAGTCACTGATCAATTGAGCCCACCCATTATATTTTTTCCTTTCCCAAGAATATGATAAATGATATTATTAGTAATAGAATGGATTAAATATTTATTATATATTATATTACTTAAATATATAATATAATATGTGAATTACGGATTTACCTAGTTCTCTAAGACTAGTAAAAATGTTTTTTTTAGGATGATAACCTTTATGTATTATACGATCATTAAATAGAAAATATCAGCTCCGAGTTAACAGATTATGGGTACCTACATTTTTCTCTATTTATTTATTGAATATGATGAATCATTAACAATGTGTATTCATATCATGATCTTTTCATGTTAAAAAAACATAGTTTTAATGAAAAAAATAACATTTCATATAATATATACGAGAAAATAATAGACATAATTTAATTTGAACCATTTAATATTAATTCATTTCATCATATTTAGGACTTCAATGTGGAAACTCTTTATTTCATCACATATATTAAACCAACATGATTTATCAATACAATCTTATGTTGTGAAGTCATGAATGTTTATAACACCTATATAGTGTGACTTTAGTTTCATATTCCTATCAAGAAGTTAAAAATTAATTTTATAAGAGTGATAATTATGATGGATGTTCCGTAGAGATTCATAAAATCCTCTAGATATCATAAAAATTACCATTATTTGGAATTCTTACTCCAATTTTCCTGATACATACTTTAGGATTCAATGACATCAATGATTAAGATGATGAAAAATTCATAGGACACTTAAGAAATTATTATTATCATGGTTTGAACTATTATCTATTTCGGTTATTTTTATGAAACTAGATCCTGAACATCAGATTCATAATTTAAATTTTCTAAACAATTTGTGTATATTTGGTAATTTTTTCTACATCATTTCAATAAATTATTGTAATATTAATTATAAAACAATAACTATCCCTATAGGATATCATCTTTTTTGTATTTAATTATCATAAAAAATCATATTGAGTGTAATTGATGATATTAAATTTCTTTTTCACCACTTTCCATTGAATCATTTTTTGAATAAATTTATGTTATCATAATGATCTAGATTAAAATGTTTAGAAACATAAAAACTTTTACACACTATGGGTTTTCAATAACATGTAAAAATATTACAAGTCACGAAACATTCATAAGATACTAGGAATTACAGTTTTTTACATTAATATTATATTTTCAATGAAATATATGAATTTATATTTTGGTAAATATGATGACATTGTTAACATCAAAAGATATTATCAGATAAGTATAATTTTTATTGCCACTTGGTAATTCCTTTTATTAAATATGAACCCACAAAAATTACAACCACTTTAGAATACATTATTATATTCATATGGAAACATCCATATTCCATCATGAATCAATTCTAGTTTTCATGTAAATAATTAGTGAATATATCTTTTAGAAAACACATATTAATCAAATCATATATTAATCATGAATAGTTGATTTGGGAGATTAATTATTATTATATTATAATGATAAACCAATCTCTTTTCATTTGGTATCACAACTCTTAAATTTTCCTTTCTAAGTATTAACCAAAGTGAACAAAAAATATTAGGAACCTAATAATTAGGTTCACATCATTACGTTCTTTCTTTATAATAGATAATTTTGGGGAAAAAGACATTGGTATTCCATAATTAGTTGGATGATTGAGTTCATGAAAATCACCACTTTTGGTTGAGTTGTGTGATTAATATCCCATTTATGTCTCTCATGGGTTTCTTTTGATTTAGTATATAAATATGCACATCTATATCCAGAACATGGATTTGGTAACTCGATTTCAATGATATTTGACTTCTTTTGGGGTTTCCACATGATTTATTTTTTATCATGATGTTATTTGATGAGTCTACTCTCCATCTATGGGTGGAAAATAATCAACATGTAGTTTATATACTCACCCTACTGAGCCACTAATGATTATATCAGGTTTCTTTATTTATTGATTTTGGTAAAGATGCATCATGTGTAGAAATATTCTATATTTATATTTAATTTTGTATCTCTTACAGCTCCCCCTTTTAAATTTCATGGATTTCTATTGGGTGTGTATATACTCACCCTCAGATGGTGTTTTCCCACACATGTCATGTATTATAAATATGAAAAACAGGGAAGTAGTGACTTCAGTGGAACTTGGGGGGTATCTGTTACATTATACCACATATGGTGTCAATAACTTTTACATAATAATATGGGATATATTATCATTTTACATTCTATTTATACATGTATGGGACATATTTCAAGGTGGAAATGTATTTTCCCCTTTTATTTTTAGATTACATTATCAAACTCTTGTAATGTCTAGAGGTTTTTCATTTAAAGTTGGTCAGTTAGTATTCTAAAAATTCTACTTTTACTCCCTTAACAAATTATTATCAAGATGGATGTGTGTGTGTGTGTGTGTAGGTACTTTGTAAATGTCCACCCTTGGTTTTTTATGCCTTCGGTGCTGGTCATAATCTTCTATTCATTTGAGGAAGGCTTGGGGAAGTTACATCTTGAGCCTCGGATTGGGGTGATTCATGAAATTTTTGTATAAGAGGTTGTTTCATCCTTGGGGTGATGTTGTAGTATCAAATTATGGTTATTTGGTTGGGATTAGGTAAGTTGTTTTAGAGTGTATCAAGTCTAGCTCTCCGGATATTGAATCCAGTGATGGTGCGGGCGACCAATATATTGATTCACTTAGACATTGACTACTTGTTATATTAGCATACTGAGACATTGGATATAGGGACCAATGAAACATGCATCATATAGGATATATCCTTTTACCTCCATTCATGAGTCATATCTACAATGTTTATATATATATATATATATTCTCATCTAACTATTTTATATCTTAATTAAAATTTCAGGATTCCCTCGCAACGCCACCCAACCTAGATACTAGTTTCAGATCACGAAGACAATCTGATTACTGATGTTTCCTTAATTTTGGTTCCATACTGTGGGTCTCTTCCTTCAGGTAGGTATGTAGTTTGACCTCCATATGTTGATCAGTAGACTATTTCAGTAGAGGAGGCTTAGGATGCATGCAATCTTAGAAAGCATTGTGAGTTCCAGTGTTGAAGGTTGTTGACGTTAAGTGGAGATATACATCCTCAAGAAGTATAGGACTATCTAGAGTTGTTGGTCGAAATACTAATGCTCATTAAAACCCCAATGGATTAGGTGGTTTCACTTGAAGTAATCATTTTCCATAGAGTACATGTGTGCTGGTGGAGACTTTTTAAACAAATGCATGATGAGTCGCCACTCTCATGCCCCGAAATCCAAAAGATGTTCCTTGTAGAGTAATAACTCTCCTTATTGTACTCAGTTCAAATTTACTAGCTTTTTGTTCTGATGTAGGGATGGATGATGGTGAACGAGTAAGAAATGAGGTTTTAGACCATACATGGTACTTTTTTGACATGATCAGTGATGGGTAATTCTGAGCACATATGTTTATGGAGGGAAGCCATGGAGAGATTAATGCTTTCTTGGTGACCTTTTAAATACACACATATATTTAGGTGTTGGGGTGGGAACTTTTTATTGTGAGGTTTTTGTCTGAGGAATGTTATAATGCTCGAGCAGTTACTGGTTGACATAGAGCTGAGTCATCTACAACAGCTAGCAGGGGATAGTCAGCTGGATCTCATTGCAAGAGATAATTTTGTGAACAAATTTTTTAATGTGGTTGTGTGTTTCATGGATAGAACATATCACCAAGGTATCCCTCTTTGGTTTTATGTTTTGATTGAAATTGGGGAGGTCACATAGTTCCTGACTTCGTAAACAGATAGGATGAGGATTAGAGGAAGATGGTTAACAGACCGTTGTGGTAGAGTTACCACCATGATTATGAATAATAAAGGAAAGGAAAGGGTGGTCCATGAGGATTAATATAAGGTAGGGGAGTAGGATGAGCTATGTGTGGCTAATGATGTTATGAGATCATTCCACAACCACTAGGTGGCCAACGCCAGGTTCGGGGAGATGGCAGTCAGGGTCGCGGTGAACAACATGATTTGGAGGCTAATAACCCTACAACGAATGAGTTGATTAAAGGTATTTTATATGAATATTATAATACAATTTTTTTACTATTTGAAACAATTTCAATGGAATCCTTCATCTCTATAATCTTATTGTGACATCTAGATAACCTATTTGAGGCACTGCCACAATAGCTTCAAAATGAGGTTCCTATAGCGAACACTTGTTCAATATCTTATATAATCTGGTAGTCTGGGCTATTTCTTAGTGGGGAGAGGTTAACATGGTATACTTTTTTCATCATAATGAAACCCTATAATAACATCTTGGGTATTTATTTATTGTACCTATTCCAAGACCAAATAGACATTCACTTTTGGTGAGTCAAATGGCTTTGTACTAATAAGACATGATAAACATTTATGGGTAATAGTGAACTAGTGACATAATGAGATGGTTCTAAAAAAGGTGGATTCATCCCATCACCCAAGAGTTAGAAATTATATCCCATTGTGCATCGGTTATTTCTAGAATCTATATTTTTTCTGTTGTGGAGGATTATTTGTGTGTCCTCCCTACGGGAGTTTTGGTACTACCTCTATAGTGGAAGAGGAATTGTTTCTTCAAATTTCATCAGAGGACCACTGAGATATCTTATGTGGACTATTGGATGGCCCATACCATGCCCAAGGAGCTATGATTTTTAATTATAGGACCTTATAGAGAAGGGTTTCATCTGACCCAATGTGTTCCCCAAGGGTGCTCCAATGTCTATGAATATAGCTGATGAAATATTGCGGGTTTGTGTGGAATATCATCACTCAAACCAAAAATTGATAATATAAAGGTACCCATTTCTAATTGTTTATGGAAACTTTGACCAGTTATGAGGTGTGTGATAGTTCTTGAAGACCAATATTTGGTCCAGATACCACTTGATGTGGGTTCATGAGGCTAATATTCCAAACATGGAATTCTAATGCCACTATAGAAACTATGAGTTTATACTGATGTCCTTTGGTGTGAATAATTCCACATCAATGTTTATAAAATTGATTAAGTAGGTTTTCCAAACATATGTTGACAAAAAAAATTTGTATTGGTTAATAAAAAACTCATATACTGTAAATCATAGGAGGAGAATGCAATGAACTTGAGGAAGGTTCAAGATTTTCATTGAGAGAACCAACATTATGGGAAACTCTAGAAGTGAAACTTCTGAAATCATGTGGTTCACATTATAGGGAATGCAATTTCAATGCTTTTTTTATCCCTAGACCCAAAAATGATTTATACAATGCTTTTTTGGGAGCCAAAAAAGGATGTCACTAGTGTGGAGGTTTCTTGTCGTGGTGCGGTTATTTAGGAGGATTGTGGAATATTTATATAGAATTTCAACCCCATTGACTATCCTAAAATGAAAAGGGTATACATTTACCTATTCTAAGAAGTATCATAAGTCCTTTGAGAGGTTGAGGTTGCAGGTTATGAGTGTTCCAATGTTGAGACTACCAGAGGAGGGTCTGGAGCTCTTACTGTATATTTATACCTCCATATATAGTCTTGGATTCATGTTGATGGAGCTTCATGTAGTTATCGAATATAGTTCAAGGCAGTTGAGACCCCACAAGACAAATTTGTGACTCATGAACTAGACTTGGAGGCAGTAATATTTTCTATGAGTACATTAAGAAAATAAATTTTTTGATAGAAATTCATCGTTTACCCAGTCCATCATAGTCTCTGGTGCATCTTCCAAAAAAGAGACATCAATGAGAGACAACGATGCTTGTTAGAGATCATGCATGACTATTAAATCAATATACTATATAATCCATATAATGGAAAGATATTGGCAATTTACCTTAGTAGTATATTGTATGAATTCTTAGTATAAGATGATTTGGGAAGTTTTCCTCCCAGTATCCCACCCCATTGAAGTAGGAGGATAAAACTTTTCAACAGTCGATGGTGTTGACTCCTTCACTTCTCGAGCATGTGAGACAACCCCAGCTAGAATAAATCAACTGTGAGGTATTACGTGATTTGATATCTATGAGAGACACAATCGATTGATATTATGGATGAGGTAATCACATAATATTTTTTCATTGATAGATTCTTGTTCAAGGAAAGATTAGGAAGGAGGTGATGTGAAAGTTCCATATTTCTCTTCTATTGATACATCTCGGTGTGGAGAAGATGTAAAAAAACTAAAGTAGTAGTTTTGGGGGTCTGAATTGAGAAGAACCCTATATTATGTTGTCTCTTGGTTGCTGAGAACTAAGTTCCTGTAGGTTTTTTTGCATCCCTTGGAGATCCTGGAGTGGATGTGGGACAATCTATAAATGGAATTATATAATGGGAATTCATGGATAGTGAAAGTCCATAAATTTATTTGGGTAGTAGTTTACTAATTCAATGATTCGGCACACATCCTAGCTATTAGAAAGAAGAGTTTAATGGAGTGTTTGGTGGATTTTTACATATGAGAGATCATTCTCTTTCATGGGGGTTACCTGGAAGATTGTGTCTAATAGAGACACGGGGTTTATTTCGCGATTATAGGGAGTCCTAAATGAGTCATTTGGGACAAAATGAAGATGAGTAAAGATAGTCACTCCAGTACCAATGTGAAGACCTAGTGCACTATCTATGTTTTTTAGTACACGATGAGGTCTTTTGTGTTAGAATTTATCTAGAGTCGGTAGGATTACTTTACAATGGTAGTGTTTTCATAAAAAACAACCAACACTCTTTTATCATCATGAAACCATTTCAGGCCCTACATGGGAGACCATTCATGTCACTCTTGTGCTAGGAAGAGGTCGACAAGACATGTCTTCTGGGACCATATATTGTGTAGTTGGTGATTGAGAATGTTTAGGTCATCCATGAGTAGATAATACTACACATAGAAAACATAAATCATACATAGATCATCATAGGAGGCATGTGTAATTCCAGTAGGGAGACCATGTTTTTCTGATATTCTTCCCATGATGGGGATTATGGAGTTCCAACCTCAGCGCAATGTTATCCCCAATATTCAACAGGCCACTCAATATTGTGTAGTGGGATGGAATGGCTTCTTACCACCCCTGCCTAACACTCACAAATAGACTAATCACAAGATGTCTTCCATGTGTCATGACTGAGGAGATCGTGTGTGACCCTAGACATGCTATCTATTGGGATGAGCTGGACATTGAGGATGGAGAAACAATTCCATGACACATAGTGGTGATCAATGATTGACATAATACAGACATGTGTGGATGGAACATCCCCTTAGTTTACATATTGTTGTTTCCTGGGATAGCGCGTGAGAGTTTTTCTGAGTAAGAGAGGTAGATTTGAGCATAGTATCCTGTGTTTTATTGTTTTTCATTTACAGTATGAATATCATGAAATGGGTAATGATGTAGAGACACATTATTTTTATTATAAGACAATGAAATAGTTTTATATATATTTTCAAATCTCGGTGATGAGATTCATGCAATTCTGAGTCTTGGTTTTCCAAGAATTTATTTTATAAAAATTCTTAAATTTATTTTTATGTTGTGCCTGCATGGTTTCTTAAAGAATATGAGATAACTTTTAAATGGGATCTCTTATTTGGTACTTGAGACCATAGTTGATTCCTCAATGTAGTGTTTTCTCTAAGTACATCCTAAAATAGGTCAGTTACCAGTGTCAAGATATCATGCTTGTTAGCAGTACATTCAAGTGGATTAACTAAAAAATTTATTTATTCATTCATTTATTCATTTATTCATTTAAATTAATTATATTAATATAAATCTATAATTGTATAGAATTTCTTTGGGTTGGCATCATAACCCTTAAACCATCAAGATACCTCCTTCCACCATCTATTGACGAATCCCATGAGATGATAATGAAATACTAGTTTAGAGCCGAGCTAGACAGAGTGAATGGAATGACTTCATTCGATCATTAGAAACCATGTTCTTTGATGATGAATAATTCACTAACAATGTAGGTATCATATATTTTGGGTTTACTCCCTTTTTTATTAAATTTATTGATCATATCAAGCCATTTATTTTATCTAAACCATTTCATCATTTTCATGCACCTGTATTTCACTTAAATTGATTTATTCAAATTTTTTTATAACGTTGACTATCCATGTTATTGACCATTATACATGAAAACTCAGTAACAACCAAAAAAATAAATACCCTTTTCATTTTCCCCTAAATCTCCGCACATTTATCACTTTTTAGACCATACATTACCTGTTCAACGTTGTTGGGAGGTACCGATGATGATAGGACCCCCTGAATCATGAAGGATTCATGAGCTTATAACAAATTGATGAAACAATGATAGATCCAAAATTGTTTCAATGCATGGTTTTTTTTTGTTGATTGGATATTTAATCCCTTATGATGGGACTAACTGAGGCATGTGAACCATATGACAAACCCCTATGGGTTAGCAGAATTTGATATCAAGCCAACGGATGGTAGAAAATATCAAATATAGCCTAGATGTGATGATTATTTGAAAAAAATTGACCAATATTGAATGAAACAAATCATATTTTATGTTCTTGAAGATAATATGAAAATCTATAAAATACCTGACTATGCACTATGTACCATTATGAAATCATAGTGTGTATACCCTTGGATGTGGTGGCATGGGATTTCGAAAATTATAAGGAGGGAACAACATGTAGTCCTCCAACATTCCAGGTACCAGATTCTCTATGTTGATGAGTATTGTTATGGATCAAAAGGCCAGGAACAATCCATGTGACCGAGTATATGGACCCAAATTTAACACATGGGAGGATCCCCACATGAAGCAACTTGTCTTCAACAAAATTACATAGACATGACCTTAGTACATAAACGTGTCTAGAAGGATCTGACCCAGTCCTATATAGTATGGACAAGAAATGTAGTCGACCAATATTTGTATATAATTGTACATGTGTTAGGATCTATGTGTAGCCTAGGGGAACTTACAACTGCTGTAGTGGGACCACACAACATTTGGGACCCCTCACATGTTCTGTACTATATGGTTACTTTTGATGAAATTTCAAGCATTCATATCTCCTACATTTGGACTAGTATTTGGGAATTGGAGTACCCTATCCTGAGGGGTTTTCACTATTGAACTAGATGGCTACCTATGATGTGTATTTTGGGATACAATTTAAAATGTTTAGGTAAATTATTTATTAGTGGATTCTAAATGATAGTAGTGATCTCGTATGATCCCTAGAGGCTTCCCAAGTTGAACCATCTAGCTGAGCTGTGAATGGATCCTCAACATCATTTAGTGTGGAACACTTCTATCCACATGTGGAATGAGTCAACAAGAGACTCCAAGAGTGGAAAATTTGTGTCATTGTTTAGCATGGGTCTACTATATTCATTAGAGTGGAACCCTCTAGCGGGGCCAAGAATAGGTCCTTGATGACTGGAGTGTAACCCTCTTATTAGTGCATGGAATGGGCCCTATACAGACATCTAGATTAGAACCATCCAACTAGGTTGGGCATGGTTCCTCAACTGATTCTTGATAGGAAACCTCTATTTGAGATTAGTGTGGGTCCAAGATGACATCCGTAGTGGAACACACCAGACGAGATGGGCATGGTTCCTCGACGACTTCTATAGTTGAACCCACTAGCTGGGTTGGGCATAAGTTGTATACCACTGGTGTCAAATCATTTTATTTGATAGGGCATGGGACCCCAATAAACTATGAGAGTGTACCCCTATTATACTAGGTCATGGTTCCTTTTCCAAGAGATTGTGCCCCCCAACTGCATGGCATAGTGTTGAGGAATGGATTGACATGGATAATAAATTTTTAGTAGACGTGAGAGAAGTTATGCATCATTTATTAATTATTTGAACTATTGGTGACTCCTATTCTTGGTCTAGGATATGATACGTAGATCTCATTTCATTCTCATTTGGGTTTCTTTTGACTGATCATATATATATATACATATATATATATATACATCTTTATCCATACCTTCTAATTGGTTAATCTCATTCCATGGGACACGAAGACACACAAGTTATTACATGTGCTTTTCATATTTAGAATATCATTGTTGGATGGGTCTACTCTACTTTTATGTGTAGAGAAAACTCTATGTGTAGTTCATTAACTCACACTGTGAAGCCACTTTTCTGGGACAATTTTATTATTTTCCTTACATCAGGTTGAGCTACATATTTTGTACAGTTCTAATGTCTTTCAATTTCTTGTTGTATCACTTAATATTCTCTCATTCAAATCTCAGGGCTTCCTACTTGGTATTTTAATATTAGGATGACTATGAAGAAGAAAAACAAAAAGGGGTGGTAATGGAGAATTATGTTCTTCAAAAACTTTGATTGATTCAAAACACATGTCTTATTATGAAACCTACCATTCCATTTGTCTAAATTTATATTTATTAGTGGAAATAATTAATGAAAATGCACATAATGATATATTGTGGTTAAGGGCCCAAGGATCCCTTGGTCCTAACCAAAAATGTTCATCTCAAGGTGTGAAGTGATTATCACTAACCATCCAACTTATCTAAATACATTAAAAACTAAGTGAAATATATGGACACCATACTAGTATATTATTGGGGCTTCTAGTTCTTTTACAAAGAAATGAAAATCCATAGCTTAGTACAAGAAGTTGAAACTTCAATATGACTTATTATAAGAAATAAAACTCCACCATATCAATAGATATTTTTTTATAAAATAGGTTAAACATCATTTTTTACCTGTAATTAGAAAATGTTATGGATCTTCAATAATGCACTGAAGTAGATAGATCTTAAATGTAGTAAAGTATTTCCTCAAATAACAATAAATTAAACACCAGGTAGATGCTGAAAATTTTATCTCAAAAAATTGTATCTCCTAAATATACCTCATTGTTCTTGCAGAAGAAGGTATAATAATAAAAATAAATAGTATAAAAAACAATCATAAAGATTCGATCTGAGAGATAAAAACATGTATGTATCCAAAGTGTATCTCTAAAGGAAGTAACACATTTTTTTAATTTCATGAACAATAATACTTTATATATATCACCTCTCCTTATATATTTTGATGAATAATTTATTGATATTTATATTGTAGTTGAAATAGTTCCTGTTCAAACCTGATCAAAAATTATTTCAAAATAAATCTTGAATATTTGAAAATTAAAAACTTCAAGAGGGAAATAACATCCTATATGAATAGAAATGATTTACTCCATGTAATAAAAGAATTTAAAACAACCGTCAAGCACCTTTTTAATCAGTAATGAAATATATTTAAATAGACCTTTCATATCATCAACACCATTTCATAAACCTAAAATAATATTTCATATTTAAACTATTTTGTTGAATATTCCAATAAAGGGTACCTTCACATGACGGAAAAATTCAAATATAGGGTGAATAACATCTGATTGAACATAAAAGTAGGGTTTTTGTACCATATAACTATTTATATAAATGTCAGGTTCCTAAAAAATGTATTCATAATTGTTGATACTTTTCCATAAATATTGTCTACAAGATACATACTTGATGTTTCAAACATATAACAATTGGTCCATATGTTATGATAAATGTAGTGTATGAAGAGTTTTTTTACAGAATATGTTTAAACATGGAATGAATACTTTAAAAATATTTATATTGGATCAATGAATTTAATATATTTACCGAAAAAATATTTCAATGAATGTTAATTTCCATAAATTCACTCATAGAAAATTCATTAGTAACATAAATGTGGGTGATTGTGGGAATCAAACCCATAAAAATAAAGGAAACTGATGAATCAAAATATGTTAATAATCTACCTTTTTTTATTATCACAAAACCCGTGACACAAATACATAAAATGTAAAATAATCTTTAGAAAATGAAAAATTATATTTCTTCCATTTTATAATATTACAATATTCCTTTTATATAATATTTCATTCATAATGGAAGATTCACCCCATTATTTATTTATATAATTTTCATTAAATAATTATTTTCTATGATCAAAACATCTCCCATATGTTAAGGATAAATTTCTCTAACATGATAATAATATTAAAAATAATTAAAATTGAAATCATCTCCCATGATTTTTTGACATAAAATAGATAAAATTAGTAAAATTAATTCCACCAAAATTGATGACTTATTAAAAATAATTTCTAAAATAATCATTATAATAAAAAAAAATTATAATGATTATTTTAATAAAATTCCACCTATTATATGGACCAAAATTTATTCTATGAAATAAACAATTCAATGATTTTTTTTTTGCACATGTAATAAAAAAAATAATTTTATAATATTATTTATATTTATACTTGTAGAATTGAATATATTTATGAGATAATTAAATATTAAATTCCTGATCATGTAATATAGTATAATAAAATTATTAAAATAAATTACAAAACAACTTACAGAAAACAATTTCACTAAAAATATATATAAATAAACAGTATGTATAATATTAACATTAAATAAAAAAAATTATGAGTTAGGAAGGGGTAGTATGTTAATATGAACATTCCAAACATCGATATTTTTCTCTAATATTAGATAATACACTTTATAGTTTTTAAAACTTGTTTTGAATATGTAGTATTCTCTGATTTGAAGAAGATGACCATTTTTTCACCAGAAACAGTTTCATCTTATTAAGTTATAACTTTAAAATAGCTTATTTTTTTTATAAAACTCCATCTTCAATAGAATTTTGACATTGAATTCTTGAAATAATACTTTTTAGATATAACAATATTTCCGAATTTTATATTTCATTTTTAATGAATCAAAAATCGTTTCTTTTCAAAGATTTATTCTATAGTTCCTTGTAGGACTTTCTATACCCCTTCTACATAGCTTGTAGCTTCAATTTTTCTTCATATAGATGATGAATGTGAACAGAATCCTTTAATAATATATTTTAGAAGAAGGGACATCCAATTATTTAGGAATTTAAAATTCCTTATTTCTTTCAAAATATTTTTCATACAAATCTTCACCATATGAAACTGACTATTATTTTAACATATCATAAGGATAACATTTTTTCTTTCTGTAAGAATGAATTTCATCTGAACATGATGAAGTTGATCTCTTAATCATTTTTATGATTGGTTTTACACATACGTTTGAACATGTTATTCTAGAGAAAAATAGATATAAAATAAATTTTTTAAAAAATATTATATATCATGTTATTACATAATGCAGTAAAAATATCAAATTATTTAGGTGAAAATTATAAAATAATCATTTCAGAATTAAATTTTTGAAAAGACCAGGTATATAAGAAACTTGTCCTAAATTCATAAATAGATGAAATATTAATATAAAAAAATAAATTAATTTCAAAATAATTTAATGATAGAATGTCTAAACTTTTTTCACAATTTAAATAGTTTTGGTATTTTTAAAAATATTGAAAACAATGTTTATGTGATATATGAAATTTTTAAGAAAAAATTTTTATAATGAAAATTTATAGTGATGTGGATTTAAATAAAACAAAATATTTTTTGTCAAATTTTGAGAAATATCATTCCCCCCTTGTATAAAATAATCAATTCAGTAACAGATTATAAATATAAAAATGAAATACTTCCTGGATAAGTAATTATCGTACTAATGATTTATTGATAATAAACTAATTCAGTTTTCTTCACTCTTTTGGTAGAGACTTAAATATATAAATTGATTGACCACTTAAAGTTTTAATGATAATTATTACTATTGTAATCCTCGAAAACATCATGTGAATGTGCTTTTTAGATCCCATATACTTTTGGGTCTAACTGTGTTTTCAATTAAATTATTCAGCAACCTAATATGATTATGTTTATGATGGATTATATTATCCAAGGTGAACTATTATTTTGAGAAATAAACATTTTCAAAAAAAATTGATGTTATCTAAACATGAAACAATTTTCATAATTTTCGTTAATACAATAAAAAAACATAATAGCATTCCTTTTTTATTCAAATAGTGAACAAAATAATTCACATAGAGTTTTTTCATTTCACCAATGATTCATATTCCATGTTTTTCTTTCTAGAATGAATTTTATCCTATGAATTAATTTAAATTTTTTCCACCAATGATCATCATGCATGAATCTTATTTTGAATTACTAACTTCAACCAGTAAATATTTAATCATAGTTTCATGAAAATAATAATAAATTTTTGAATAATTATCCTTTAAATATGAAATGAAATTTTATTTTTTTTATTAAATAGTTTAACATCATGAGAATTTATAAACATTCAATGATCATTATTTAATGATTAATATTTATCTTAAATCGTAAAATAATACTTATTTAATTCATCATAAGGTGGTTTTCTACAAATACATTAATGAGAGTAAGAAGATTATACCTCATTATTATGATCCATAAGACATTACATTTGTATTTTATTCTCAACCTTAGAATCTATAGATGGATCATCATGTGATAAGTAATTACTAATCCATGTATCTTACAAAAAAATCATGACATATATTTTATTTATAGATTTCATTTGAGCTTTTAGTTAAGTACAATTATCATTTGTATATCCTTCTTCCTGGCATTCATGAAATCTCTTTACTTATTTCCCTTAATTTTTCATTCTTTATATTTTTTTAATTTTTTCACAATTTCGGATAAATCATTATCTAAATCTAGATGACTTGAATTGGATGATTCAATCATAGTAGTTTTGATATAATTTTCATTATGTAATATATGATTTTAAGCTTCAACTTTGATCTCAACATCATACAACATTAATGTTCCATTAAATTATTTAGTTGTAAATTTTATTGACTAGTGATGATTATCTTATAGAATTAAATAATCCATTCCATTGAGAGTGTATTAATCTATGTACATTCAGTTCCCAATCTCATTGAGTAATTGCATCTCATAAGGAAAAAAATACTATTGACCATTCCTATCAGTTATACATTCAATTGAGATAATGTTTTGACCTAATAAAATTTGAATATATTAAACAATAATTTCACAGTATTTTATCTTAATTGTATGATATTGATAGTTTCATCATAGAAAATAGATTTATTTTTCCACTTATTATATATAGTTGTAAATTATTGTATTCGATTGAACACATAAGTTCCAATGCCATACATAAAATCATACAAATCTTTTGAATTGATATCATATACTCTTTCCTAATCGTTATTAAAATCATCCAAAACATCCATATGATTATTATAAGGATAAACTACATTTAAATACACCCTTATTCCATGAATTTTTAAATATATAATCATACATAAATCTAATAATCCATAATTTTCACCATTAGAAGAAGGATCATGGATCATTGAAATAACTTCACTATAATAATTTATTTAAATATTTATTTGTTTTAATCATTTACCCTTTCTTTTTAGATCCTGAAATAATATAACAAGTCATTATAATACCAAATTTTGATATCTGATAGAAAACAGAAATTTCATGTAGAAAATATATGTGTAGTGACTAGCCTCCGATACCAATTTTTAGGTCAGGATGATTATAATGAATACAATGACAAAATAGGGTGGGTTAATTATGTTCTTAAAAACATTAACAGATTTATAACTCCTCTCTTCTCATGTTGGGAATTTTCATTTTCACTAAAATGAAAGTGATAAATGTAAATAAGAAATGGATAAGAACACAATGATCTATACTAGTTCTGGGAAAAAATAACCCTTAGTACACTCCAATGCTCATCTTGATGTGCTTGATGATTTTTAAAAAAAGTTCTTATCCTAATACTTAAGAAACTACGTGTAGTAAGTCGACACCTTAAAATGAATTTAGGGGGCCTTATGGTTATTTTATAATGAAACCAAAATCCAGAGCTTATTATAATAAGTCGATACATCAACATGACTGATTCTAGGTATTTGAAACTCCACAAAATCAATAACGATTGATTTTCTCAAAAAAAATTAATTTTAAATGGTGTAACAGTAAGTGAAAAAATGAAATTGACCTTAAATAATTCCCAGTATCATATCGATCTTCAATGTTGGATGGGATATATTCAAACAACAATAGATAAAACATTGTAAATATGTTTAAACATGTATGTCCCAAATGGTTATCTTCTAGAATTCCTTATTTTTCATTCAAAAGAATATGTAACAATAAATTTCTTAGTAGAAATAACAACATTAGTGATTCGATCATACAACTCCAAACACATAAATCTTTATTTTTTATCTCTAAAGGAAATGATATAGTTGTTTTATTTCACACACTTATTTTCATAATGGACATCTAATCTCCTTATATATTCTTTTGATGAATGTCTCAGTATTTATATATTAGGTTAAACCAATCAATGTTAATCCACCTCTAGAAATATCGTACAAAAATTGTGAATATTTGAGTTTAGAAAAATATATGGTAGTAATAACATCTCATAATAACATAAATGATTTAATAAATTAAATATTTTCCTTTAAAAAATCATAACGATACTTTATAATCATTCATAAAACTTAAATTAATATTTCTTTACTTCCATCATGACCATTGCATAAAAAACATAATATCAAAAATTTAAAACTCCATAATTAAATAATAAAATGTAGGGTTCCTTTACTCGATTAAAAAAACACAAAATGTAGAGTTTACAATGTTTTTTTGATCATAAATTTAGGTTTAACCTACCATAAATTTTTTTCCATAGACATAGGGTTTCATTACATACATCAAAGTGATTATACGCACTTTTCCAATAGTGTATGGTACATGATCAATACGTGTTATTTCAAATGTAGGGTTGCTTATCTATGGGTTATGATAAACATTGATTATGAAAAGTTTCTCTAAAATACATTTAAACTTTTCTTGAACACATTAAAAAATATTCTAAGAGGATAAATGACTTGAATATTTTTCCACAATATATATTTTAAGGAATATTTATTTCCTAAAATTATCTTAAATGAAAATTTATTGTTAGAATAAATTTAAATGTTTGTGAGTATCTAAACCAAAATGATATTAACATAATTTTTTAATCAGAATATCCTCAACATTTATGAATATAGTCACTCTATCATATGAGTTTACATTATGTGTCATGTCTTATGAATATAACACAAAGGCCGATGATGACTTTAGAGGGGATTAGGGATACCTGCTGCTCTAGATATAATATGGTGGTCACAACATGATGATCCAGAGCTAGGATATATTAGTGTTCTAATTTCATTTTCTATTAGATCATGACATATTTTTGGTTGGTATTGTATTTTTCCCCATTACATTTATGTTTACACTACCGTATTCTCGCATTTTCTTTAGTTTTTTAATCCTTTTGGGATCCCATATCATTCTTATTTTTTTAAATTTTTCTTGCAACACAATTTTTAATCGAGTTGACATTGAGTGTGTGTGTGTGTAATGGTAATTAGAAAAAGGCATCTCCAGGTATGTTATGCATTCAGTGATAATTATCGGCCCCAGACACATGGAGGTGGGCTTAGGATAGCTTCAGCTTGAGCCCCTTTCTGGGTTGGATTGTGACAATATTTCCATCAAACTCTCTTCCATTATCTATTCTCATATTCATTATATAAACCACATTTTTTTCTCAAATTTTATTATAAAGGCTCTGAACATTCCTACAGCTTCTAACTTGTGTTTCAAAAACATGATGTTTTTCATCGAGGTGAAATCATCAATAAAAGTTATAATTCTAAATCCCATTTTTTTGATTGATTTATCATAATACCACATCAATCATAATGAAAAATATTATGAGTCCTGGTAATCTAAATTACAATTCTCATATGAATTTTATCTATCATATTACCTTTCTAAAAAGTTACACAAATATCCCTTTCTCATCATTTAATTTCTAGATATTTTTGAACAACATCAAACATTGAATGATTGTTTATGTTTTTCATGACATGGTGGCCAAGTCTTCAGTTACACAACATATTTTCATCTTCCTCAAAAATGTAACATGAGTTGTTAAGTTTTATTATTTGAATGAGATTCCCACTATTTTTTACTCCTTTTTAATAACCTTTTCTTCTTTCACAATTTTGATGACACAAGAGTTATTTGTGATGATCAATAATATTCCATTATCATAAAGTTTACTTAAAAATTTTATATTATATTTTAGTCCATAAAAAACTTGGCTTACTTATATTTCAACTTTTAATATTCAGTAGCACCTATTAATATTCCTCTTATTTTTAGAGAACTATCTATCACAAATGTAAAAATTCCCTCATCATAATTTTCAATAAGTTTCTTTTTTTGAAATCTCCTATCATGTGTAAAGAAAAAAAAATATCAAGTATATAGAGTTTGATCTTTTTTAATTTCTTTAAAACCTATCTAAAAAACAAAGGCTCTTTATTTAACTTTTTCCTTCCTAGTTCATTTTCTATTATTTCATACAAAAGATATATTTGAAGAGTAGTCATAAATTATACAATAATATGACCTAGTTTATCACATAGTCCACAAACTTATTAAAAAAATTCTAACTCTTTCATAATTGGAAATTTTATTTCATCTTGTGAATTCACGTTTTTAATTTTCTATAAGATTTAAAGGATTATCATTATAAATTCAATATCTCATATACTCTACTTAAAATTATTATATATAGAGGCATGTTTTTACACAAATTATATTCCATGTTCTCATAGATTCCAGAACACCAACAAAAATCATCCAATTTTTAATTTCAATTAAATTAAGATCTTTCTTTATAGAAACATAGTTGACATTTATAAATACTTCCTCTTATAACAATATTTAGACATAGACCATCATTCCATTTGAGTGAGTATTCATCTTTTTTTAGGAGAAATATGTTTTTCACATCATATTTCCAACCAAGACTTATGAAAACATATTTCAGAACTTGAAATGGTAGATATATCAGATAGAACATTATTTTTACTGGGTGGGGATTTCAACTCATTCATGAATTCATCTCTCTTAGCAACATCAAAATTCAGATATTTTAATTTTGAATCTTTGTTGATGTTTTCATTAATCTTTCATACAATATTTGATTCCTTTTGATTTTTTGATTAAGAATTGTTATCTTCTTCTTTCTTAACATCATATTTTTTACTGAATATATCAACCATGTTTTGCAAATCAACAATTCAATAGTTGTAAATTAATTTCTCTAGGAAGTATTATTCTTATTTTATGACAACATCCTTCTCACCAACATCAAAATTTTCACCTTTAATATTTTTGATTCTGATTCCATTATTAAAGGATCTCTTTTCCTCATGTCATGTAACATGTTATTTTTTTTGTTGATATTATCTGTAAGATTATTTTCCACATTCTTCTTTTCCACTATGTGGGAAGTATTCAACTTTCTCAACTTCTGAAATTTATTTTATAATAATTTTTATACATTCATCCTCTATGGAATTATTTCTAGCTGAGTCCAATTCATAATTCATACTCAGATTACTTCTTTATTCTTTAGTGACCTTCTTCTTAAATTAATTGAACGAATTTTATTTTTAATAACTTATGTTACACTTATTCCATCAAGGTTTTCTATTTGATTCATCTCAATATTATCCAACATTCATCTTGGGGAAATTCATAAAATGAGATTGATTCTTCCACAATAAAAACATTTGAGAGGATTTTTACCACCACACATTCCTCTTCTTCTTTGATAGTTATTAGACATAAGAGACATTATTTTTTATTTATATAATAATACAGTTTATATATGGAGTCATAGGGATCAATATCCTCAACATATTGTATTTAAATTTTTCTCATGGATTAAAAATCCATTTCATATTTTAAATAATTTTTGATCATTTGAGTATTACTCATTTCATAAGAGATAACTAATTTTTAAAATTCAATGGGAGATAAATCATATTTATATTCAAAAGAATAAATTTTAGAATAAATCATATCTAGAAAGTATGTCTAATTCTTAATCAAAAATTTAGTATCTTACATTACATCTCCAAATCCTTTGATGATGTTAATTTTAAATAATCCGGTGATGTTTTCATAAATAGTATCTTCATTTGTCATTATTATGTCTTCATACATACTATGCCTATTTTTTCATTGATTCCTTTACTTTATTATTCCCTTAAAAATTACTTTCCAGCCTTTCCAATATACTCTTTGATTTTTTTGATACTCACCACTATCGTATAAATAATTTTTTGACAATGAAACAAGGATATAATTTATAGATTTTCCATCAAATTAAATATTTAATTTATCCCAAATTTTCATCGTCGAATCGCTCTCAATTGGTAGAATGTGGATTTTAGCTACATCAACAACTCCTAGTCTAAGAGATATGAGATAATAAACCATCCAAGTTTTACATCGATAATAATTTTTCCTTAAAATTTAGGATTTACTTTACCATTAAATGAATGGATATTATCCATGATAAGGATTCAACAAGGTAAACTACCTATAATTCCATCTATCATTCCCAAGGATCGAATAATAATATATAAGGGGGGTGTGGAATTAGTTTTTCACTTTTTATATGTTTCTGTAATTTTAAAAACTATACCCCATCAAACTATTATGTTTATTATCATAACTTCCTTTTAGAAAAAATCATGCATGAAAAATTGAGAAAGCATGTAAAAAAGATTTAAACTATTATAACACAGTGTTAAAACCTAAATCCTTTCCATTGAAACTATTGTGGATCTATAGAAATTCACTATTATGAAGAATTTAATGCAACTTGTTCCAACTCGCAGTATATTACTTTTATCTCCTGATAGAATTTATTATACTGAATCTTGTTTACTTATAAAAATTATATATAATAAATCAAAAAAATGAATAATTTTTTTTAAAACTACATGAAAAATACTTTCTATAGAACATCTATGCAATGTGGATGAGTCCAATCCTCATTATCTAATGGGATGGGATTGATGGACTTCAGCTGATGAATTTAGAATGATGGACTCAATATGATGAATCCATTAGAAATCTCATCTACTCAATGTATTATTTAATTCTCATTATGATCTTCCCCAATCTATTAAAAACACATTTAAATGTATAACCTTTTATTTAGTTCCTTTACCAGTAAGATATCATTGACATGATTTCTAAAGTTTTCTTCCTTTTCTACTGATATCAAAAAGTACATTACTTCTATTTATAGGAATCTCACAATAGAAGAGGCATGAAACTAATAAAATATTACATTTTTTAAAAAACCAAATGCTTAAATATCTAAACGTTTTTTAATTTCATATTTGACAACATCAACACTTCACAATCCTTCTTTAATCATCCTTATGCTTATTAGTAATCTGTCATTTTGAACATCCTACCTTTTCTTCAGTGCAATGGAACACCATCATCTCATCACGATGGAACATCCTCAACATATTATAATGAATATTTCTTATTTTATTACAAATTTTCTTTACTCATCAAAGTTATTGATGTTAAATTTACTCCTTAGATTCAGTCTATTTGACATTCCTTCTCAAAGTTGGTCTGATTTTCATTCCATCTCAGTGTCATTCTAAATGAAATTCTACCTTAGAGTCAGTCTAATAAAATCCTCGTAATGATGGAATTATAAATATGATAGAATTATTCATATTATGGAATTACCATTATGATGGAGTTATCATTACGATGAGAATTTCTCTATCCAAAATTTAAATACTTCATACCTTATAATGTACAACCCATTTATACTAATGAAAACATCTCTTTTTGATGTATCTAGTCGGAATTATTTTTTCATAGAATTGATATAATAATTATGAATCCCCCAATTCTAAAATATCTTTTATCAAGAGAGTAACCATGATTTACATTCAATATTGGTAAGGCATATTCTGACTTACATAGAAAATTATTATTAAATCACATACATTCATCACCTCCACTCTTTCCAACCAAAACTCAATATGATTGGAATCACCTATTCTCCCCCTTTTCAAAATACGGCTCTCATCACACATGATACATAAAACCTTTGATATTTTGGAACTAAAAATAAATTAACCACTATTTGACATTAATATTGATTGTTTAAGAAATTTTTAACTAATATTAACATTTTATTCATTAAATCACTTTACTAAACTTATGAATTTCATTCTTAGAAACATATAGATTTCTAACCAACACCTAGATTGATGAATCATGATCATCTTGTCGATGGATCTGAGTCAAATGATTCATCTTATTAAAAAAATTATAGAAAATAAGGATTACATATTCCTTAAACCTTATTCAACTGGTATTGTGTATTAGGATAACATGTGTCCCAACACATGCCCTGGGAAAACCATTTCTCAAATATAAGAAAAATTTTCCCCTATTGTGTTTGGATCCAAATATTAAGAAACATTCACCTATTTTTTAAATACATTATTTTATAAAATATAATTTATCAAAAAATATAACATCTGTTTAAAAACATGACATAAAAATGTTTCATAAAGTATACAATATCTAACCAAATCATTTATTTTCTTCAAACAAGATTATCTCTAAATATATAAAATTCAATCATCAATAGATGTAGAGTGGGAATAAAATAAGAGAAAGTAGATGAGGGAGGATAAACAAAGAAATCCATAACATAATACACACTATTACCATATGGATGTAAAGTTTATATATACCTTATGAATAACCCAGGTTTAATAACTATTTATACTAATTTTATTTACTAAAGTATTAAATAGTTGGGTTAACTCAAGAATAAGATTCATTTTAACACTTTTTTATTTTATTATATATAGTGTAATATTATGTTATATACTTTTTGGAGTGTCCTCATTCCTAGAATAAGAGGCATAATTTAGATTAATTAAACTTATGATATATTTTTTGATTAATTAAACTTATAACTTGTTAAGATAAAAATTAAATTTATATGTTTATTTGGAAAATTAATTTATAATATATAATATAATGGACATTATTTATATATTTTTATTCTAGTAAAATTTATTTTATGTAAAAAACATAATATGTTACTAATTTGAGCGAACTTTAGATCTCATTGATAAGAGAATTTGATAATGCTCAAATCAAAGATATTTAGTGACAAAATTTTCCAACTATATTATTTTTAAAAATATTTATTAACTTAATATAGAAATTAATATATAAACTTCCAAATAACTATGTAAAACATATACTTTTGAATATTTATTGTAATTTATTATTGATTTTAAATCCTTTTAGAGAGTTTCTAGTAGACCAACATAGGCCATGATAATTTTTTTAAGTATCACATCTCCTACAATCCAAAATAGATATGGGGGTATGTTTTATCATTGGAGTAATAGATTTGGAATGAGAAAATATTAACTACTTTCCCAATGTAGTTATATACTTTATCAATGAATATCCTTAAAGTAGGGGTTATTGAATATATGTAATAAGTTATGTCACAATGAAGTATTCTTATGGAAACACCCAAATTTTGTTTTTATAAATATATATTTTGGAATATAAGATGTTTTATTTTTCATATAAGAAAGTATTTTTGGAAATTATTTCATTCTATAAAGTGTATATTTCTCAATAAAATAAGAAAAATAATATGAAAAGAAACAACATTATTCTATAATTTTAATTCTAAAATTATTTATTCATATATACATTATAGATGTGATAAAATTAATTATTATTTCCTATAAATTATACTATAGTAAATATATTCGATTTATATATTTTCTATATATTTATCTATGAATTATTACCTTATTCATAGGGATCACTTGTATGTTTAATATATGATGTACGATTTGTGTACCACGGTGATCAAATTAACCCACTGATGGATAAAGGTATTTGGGTTGATCCTGGAAACCATTAAATATTTACTCATATTCTATTTTATTATAATAAAAAGAAAATGGGATACAAAAAAATTATAGTGAATGTTCATAATTACAAAATTGAAAGCAGTAAAATATTTAGTTGTCTTTTATTTGGAACTCCAATAGTTAATTTAAGAAACCAATGAAGAATAATATGAACCCATAGATACCCACTAATTTTTAATTAAATCCAATTAAATGATTTGTAATTCACTTTTCCATTTCTAGTTTTTCATATATCATTAATAATATTAATTATATATGTGTGAACATAAAATTTGTAATATATCCATATTTTTCATCCAGATCATGACACAATATACTAAAATCTATACTCAGTGGTTCATGTAATATTTTAGGAGATTGATTGGGAAGGAAATTTAAACAGTTTTATATAATTATCATCATTAATCAATCATGATAAATAATATAAAAAAACTGTAATACGCAATAAATAAATAATCAAATAACATCCAGTGAAAATATAATAAATATAAAACAAACACAATAACGTATCAAGAAGTGATTATATTTTATGGACCAACATAACATTATAAAATAACTCATAATATAAAAAACCTAATCCCCATTCCATTAAACAACCAAAATCTACGTGAAGCATAAAATATATATGGTAATTTCATGGAACATATCTAGTACTTGTATTATTACTTATATAATTAGATTTCTGATAATAATATCATTTTCATTGATGGATCAGTACGTTCCATATACCATGATTACAAGATGTAGTTCCAAAGACACATTCATTACAAAAATAATATTATACAAACTAATATAACCGCAAAACACATACATTAATTTTCAAAATAAATCAATATTAAATCCTATACACCATAAACCCAAAGGGTTAACGTCTTTCATGATTAGCTATAAAATGCTTTACGATAAATTATATCGTCAAGGTATTACAAAACATTTATGTACACAAATTCCTCTTAGATATATATATATATATATATATATATATTGTGAATTGGTTAGTAATATAAAGGACTGATATCAAATTCTAGGTAATGTAATTTCGTATCAATGAGAAATAAACTATTAGATAAAACTAATTTGATAAACCATAAAAAGGGGAAATAATTATGTAAAAAGAATATGTAATCATTATAAATGTTAAAAATAATTTCTTCAAGGAAATATAAACTCAACAGGGTCATAAATAAAACATAACCTTTACCATTACTAAATAATGTGAAAAAATTTAATGATTTTCATGGGCCATGTTGTACATGTTAGTAATGAAAAACAATTATAGGAATAGGGAATCATAACATTGAGAATATAATTGATCATAATAATTTCTACCCATAAGGGTGTGAAAATAGCTGACCATAATAATTTTCCAGAATTATTTTTGGAATATACATTATTGTAATCACATTTATGCACATTGTTTTGAAAACTATTTACCATGTTCATGATCTTGAAAATATTTTTGATTATATATATGAAAAAATATTTCTATGCGCATACTTTTTAACTAATTTAACCAAAATCATATCAATTCATTAAGTTCTGAAAATATTTAACAATAATCATATCTACACATAGTGCATTCAAGATAGATAACAACAAGGACTTCCATGCACAAAATCAATAGATCATGTGACATAAATCATTACCCAATTAATTCGAGAAATACATAATATTGGTCCCACCAATTATATCACAAAAAACGAAATATATGAGTTTCCCAAGGACATAAAAATTCTTGTAATAGTAAAACCCACTGGATCACATGTATGCTTTAATTTAAGCATATTTTCCTTAAAATTTATTCATTTGGATTTATTAGAATGAGGGTAGAATATGGAGAATGTTAGAGACATATGGTTGGTTTTCAATGTTGATTCACTATTATGGAAATCTATGTGGTTTTCCCTAGAAAAACCTAAGGTCATGAATGGTCCACTAGAAGGGTCACATGGTGTGTCCAAATTGTGCGCCCACCCAGTGAAAATCATGAATGCATGGAAAGAGGGGATTTTATGGTTGTCACATATCTAAAATTGTATCAAATATATAAACACCAAATATAATTGAATGTATGGGGTAACTGTTTGGTTTATGGTTTTTTAACTATAATACCTCCCCCCTAAAATGATATGAACCCATTTGAACTCATAAAAAATTGATTTTACCCATTTCCCTTGGTTTGTTTCTTTATATAATCAAACTATAATGTTTTTTTTACATTTAAAATTTCTTCCCCTAGTGCATTGGTGTTCACTCCCCTTGGATTCTATCTATAATTCATCCTTCTTTATTGGATCACATCGAGGTATGTTGTAATTTTGATTTGTCTTCCCATATTCATTATAGATCTAAAATGTATCTATTATCCATTAATATAGTTGGACACCAATAAAGATTTTATACCAGATATAATTGGTTTCACAGAAGATTAATGTTTTTTTATTATGGATCTTAGATCTTTAGGACCCAATCTATTCTTTCCAAGTCTCCATATTCAAAGGATATTTCTTTCTACCTAAGTTTCGATGTATGTATTTATATATAACAGAATAATTTAATGTATTGATTATCACTATTGCAAAATTTATTTGTATTTTTCATATAAAAGTGTTGATTTGTGTTTTCCTAGTATTTTCTGAAAAAAAAGGAAATTTTCTAATGGGTTTTTTATTTAAAAACTAATTTTTACAAACTAATGTTTGGTGAAATGCTGAAATGGCAGTTTAGATTTATAACTGCATTTTCAAACACCAAAGAATATATAGTTGAGTTTGAAATTTACTTATAATATTTTTAGCATGGTATAGAAATTTTTTTGACAGACTTGGTACACTTTGAACCTTTTGTATAACAGGAAATATATATAGGTGACCGTAATTTTGTGGAACCACTAGGGATTTTTTTATATCGAATGACAATGGAAGGAATTGATATTGGTTTGTACCAACATATGCCTGTATTAGGATTTATTTTATTTAAAGTTCATATTCCTATATTCTAGGGTCCAATACAGTGTGACTTCCAATTTATGGTCCCTTTATCTCATGATGGATTATGTCATGGGTTGTTGCTCACATGCTTGTAAATGAAGTTGAATCACTTAGATTCGCATGTTTTATAATTTCATTGATATTTTTTATACTTTAATACCTCTTATTTTATGTATATTTATTGATTATTTGTCAATTATACTTTTTATATTCCTATATCTGTGAATATGAAATGATTTTATGAAAACTCCAATGAAATGATGTAAAAATGTTCTCAATTTATGAAATTTTTTTGTCAATATTTTTTTATGTTACAAATTCTGTATTATTATTATTTGAAAGTGAAAGGAATCATTAGTGGTATAATTATAGGGTTTGGTAACACTGTACTTTTTAATTTGGGTGGTTGTAGATGTTATAGTATTGGATCTCGGAATAAGAAAGGGAATCTTGAAGCATGTTGGATTCTCATTATGACACAACCTTTTGTTCAGAGTTTATTAGTGGTTATAATTGGTCACAGGGAGAGTATATGTTCTTTTTTCATCCAATAATTTCTAGATTATAATTTTTTTATTAGATTTATGGAATATTCTTGTAGTCCACTAAGCCATATAGCCACCTAATCAGTGCTTTTGGCCAAGTGTCACTGACCATAGGCGCACCTCCCCATACACTAAGGGATTCTGACTAGAATTGAGGTTTTAGATAGGTGATAATGGTGATACTATACCTTCTGGTGATGATAAAGTAATAGTATAATAAATATAACAGTGTATGAAATGACCAAACATGCCCTGGACTAGTAACCTGACCAAGGAAGAGGCATAGGAAATATCATATAATAGAGGAAACATAAGAAAAATTTTCAAGGGAATAAATAAACAAGAAAACATTCCATTTAAATATAATAATTAATATCAAATAGGAAATACATATCTATAAGAAAGAGGGTCTCTAATGGATGAACATCGTACATCAATTTATATAATCATGCTGATATAGAAAGGAAATAAAAGAGAAATTTTCCTAACAAATAGATCACTTAGTCACTTTTCATCCATGAAATGCTAAATAGAAAAACACTAAGGTCTATATCCTCACCCTGAACCCCTTCCTGAAATCAATGCCATAAAATCTACATATTCTCTAAAGAGCCCATGTATTGTTTGAGCAAGAATCTCAATATTCCACCACCAATGTGTTCATACATTAATTGTATGATAATGTATGTGTTTATAAATAATTAAACATAGAAGTAAATCACATATTCATAATAATAACCCACCCCCTTGTACTCTAAATCAACATGAGACTTATCACTGCCTTTAAAGAATGCTATAATGTAGTTCTGTAGAGGATCCTTTGCCTAATCCCAATGCATACCCTAATGTAAATCTGCCCAGGTGAACCTTTATGTTCCACCTCTAAATAATTCAACTACAACCTCATTCCTACGAAGAAATCATTCCAAATAATATCCAATATATTGATGTAATTTCTTCAATAGTCGAATACCAAGTCCCACAGACATCATATCATAAGAATTTCTATCAGCTCAAAGCATGATGTTCATGTTAGAATGATGTCTACCCTCCAAGTAATATCATAATAAACTGAACAGCCTACATGTTGACGAATGAGTGTTGTTCATCCTACAAAACAAATCCAAGTCTAATATCATCAAGTATGATCAGTTGCAACCCCTAACCATGAGTATCAACTATATCAATTGATGGATCCTCGCCATCAACCTAGCACTCTATTATAAGAACATCTAATCATTTCCCTAGGAAAAATCTAATGATGGACTCTACCCACTTGAGTTGTTAATATCACATCATCAACTGAGTCCTTCTATGTTCACGTGTATCTAAATGGTTCATTAGCCAGCACAAGTGTTTAGAAATCACAATCTAAATCACATAACTACATACTTAAGAACATCATTTCTATGCGACCATGTTTCTCAATATGATGGCCAATTATATCCAATATCACTTGAGACTTTCCCATACTGTGAAAGAAAATTCACCTCAATTGATTACTATGTCACTCAAACAGTGATCAAATTCACTCATAATACATATATATTAGTCTATTTCAATCTTGATGATTACATTTCCTCAAATAAAATAGCCAAACCAATATCAATATTCATTTTGATCCTATCATGTTCCTACTAAACTCAAAAGTTAAATATAAACAATATTAGTAATGATATTTAAATAAAACATCACCCTATCCAAATCTAACCAAGGTCTGAAGCCTCTCACTAGGCTTAAACCATTATTAAACATTGAGGAGCATTTTTTTAGGCATATTACATAATTTTAATTACTTAATTAATAGAACCATTAAATTATGAGGGTATCTGTCAAAATACTCAACAATGTGCTCAATGATTCACCCCAAAAAAAACTATGAAATTACAAAGAAAGATGTGAACCACCTACCTCGTGTAGTTAGATATCTAATTGTCCGATCATAATCTTTAACTCGAGTTGATTTGGAAGATATCAGAATTTTATTAGAATTTCCATAATATAGTGTACATAAGCTCACATTGATTTGGTGTCTTGTATAATGAGAAAAAGGGGGAAATATGAAATGGGATTCAATGTCATGCAGATCCGAAAATGTAGACAGATCTTGAAATGGATTCAAGATGTGGGGTGTGGATCACACCTTAGAGGAGGAAGAAATGTGGCACTCCCCTTTATTATGTGTGATTAATTGATAAAGGATGAGGAAATAAGGGAAATATTCTATTTCAACATGTTTAATGGGCCACACATTTTTCTTTAATCATTATATAAACTGTAAGACAACCATATGTGGAAAACTACCTAAGGCTCTATGATCGCACATTTCATGAACACGATTTATCAAACTGTGCACCTACTATGAATGAGACCTCTGTAATAAAATGTAGAAATTTTTACGTAGTCATGTTCCTCCGCCTTCATGGATTGAAACAATATTTCTAGATCACCATGTGTGTTATATGGTTACTCAATGGTGGCCCCACAGTTTTCCCAACCGTGTGGCTTAGTTTGTGCACATAAAAAACTTTTTTTGGCCTCCGATGGACTTGAAACCCAACCGCACATCTAAAACACATGATGTGAATTAATAAAGATCAAAAAAATTGTACTAGGATAATGAAACCCTTATAATTATGTTCCATTAAATGATTAAAGAGTGGGTCTTCCCATAAGAAATATGAAAACTAAAAACGGGAGAGAAATTTTACCGACTCTAAAAAAACCCAACACATTACAACCTCCTCACATTAAAATATAAAATACCCAATCTATAAATAAAAATGTGTATATGGTAAGAGACATAACCATATCACTCAAATTAACTTGTACAACCCTAGTCCAAATATATTAGGTTAACTCCCTCAATACACTCCACATCTTAAGAGTTACCTTATCTGGTCACATGATAAAAAAAACAAATAAAAATAATGGTCTATAGAATATCCCAAGACACAAAATTCATCCAATGATGCATCATCACCCCTACACTTTCATTGGTTCACAAATCATAAACAAGTCAAATCGAACACTAAAAATGTACTACATATCATTAGATTCCCACCTCATTACCATGTCTCTCAAAGAACCTATGAGGCCCCATATATCCACTGAGGCTCAAATTAGTTATGGTGACTTGTACCTCAAAAAATCCCACATAACATCAATATCCTAATGAAAATTGACCTCATGATACAAGAATATAATGATTCTAATTGAATATCCCAAGGCTACATACCCCGTATTTATATAAGACATCTCAGCAGATTCCAACCTACTAAAAGGTGTCTGATTATTTCATTGAAACATCACGTTAACCTTTTTCACCAAAAAAAATAATTATTTCATAGGGTCCACAAAAAAGTAAACATGCCTATTCCCATGGTAAACCTATAACATTAATTGCCTCACTATCTAACTCTAACCATTGCCTCTCCATGGAGTTTACCTATGGTAAAGACATAATTCTTGAAGCCTAGCCTCCCTGTAGTACTACACTATCCACTGGCCACTAAATTCATTTTAGGGTCTCGATGTCTCCATTAAAGCCTCTATGTGAAACTGAATCATAGCTACCAGCTCTTGGTACCTTGCATAGATTGATATCAGAACCCTAATCCTATCATGTTACAGGAGGACCAGTATTATGAGAAGGCTAACTACAAAACCTATCAAAATTCCAAACCTGACTAAATGATCAACAATCTATTGGTTCCTGAAAAAAAAAATATGCATTCACATTACCTGGGTACCAGCACTAGATGAAAACCATTGACGACCAACATCAAGAATGTCTATCATTGTCATTGGCCTGACTTACCCATTGGAAGTCCTTTTGTCCTTACATCATACTATCTAAAGAATCACCAATATAGTCACATGAATCGATCACCTTGATTGAGTATGATTGTTCCATCATGTTGTAATTGGATATGATCTCTTGGTTCATTATATCTAAGAATGAGGCCATCTTGAAGATGTTTACCTATAGGTGAATGATATTCATTAAACCATTCTTGAAATTCCTAAACCAAGTGGTTCCATCGTCCAACCTACCAAATGAAAAGAGAGAAAAATATATTAATGGGGTCACATATTCCATGAAAGATATGTATCCATGCTTTAGGATTATGATCTCTCGAGCTCCCTCTACCATCTGTTTCTTCGAGAAGATGTGCATGAAGAACCTGGTCTTAAATTTTTTTGATTCAAATCCCTCATGTTTTCCACCCTAAACCTTAATTTCCCAAAATTCACTTATATTCCCCTGACAGTGTGTATATACAACTTAATCATCTTCCCCTAGGGGTGTCTCAAGATTCATTAAGATCATATGTATCGACTTTATCCAGTTCATTGGCGCATGTGGTCTGCCCTCACCCTAAAATAGTTGTGGATGCTATTCCTTTAAATCTCATGTTAGATACGCCATTGAAGGCTCTGATCCTTGGTCTCCCTATGAATCCCATGGATGTAACATCGAAAACTCACTCTAAGATTCTCAACAATTTATTACCCAACTGTTTTCGAATTCGGCAGACCCCCTACCTACACTATAGCCAATACCTAGGCATGTACTTGCATATCATAGATTACCTAACCACATGAGGCCACATTCAATCCCCTATTGGTCTCCTCATTTGAGTTCTCCCACAGAACCATATCATTGCCAACCAGATTCTTAATTGTAGATCTACTATGTGGTATCCTTCTGAATACCAATTCCATGGTAAGACATTATATATAACATATATATAACAAAAATATAATAATTAATAAAAGAAAACATAAAATCACTACACTTACCCCCACCACAAACATGTTTCTCAACGTTTTCTAATTACCCACTTACAAGACCATATCATATCTAGGTATAACATATTCCTTAGGTCATTCCCATTCGAACAAACCATATTTCCTCAAACCAATGACTATGTTGCCCAACTTGGTGATCAATATCACCCCATATCAACACCCAGGCTTTGTCTTATAAGATCTAGGACCATGCACACACTCATGGGTGTGTGTGTATATATATATATATATATATATATATAATTTTCATATCGAATATTATATATAAATTCCATTGGGACCACTTGGTTGGGATGGTTGAGTAAGAATCCACCAAAGTGTGTAGAGGTAGAGAACACTATTCATCTTACTTTATTAGCACATTAAACAACCCAACCCATCTTATCCCACTAAAGGTCCCCATTGAGAAAATCCACCCAATTTTTTACATGAAAATATTTATACTTAAAACATACAATGATCCTAACTAGAAAACATAAACAAACACCCCTTACCATACAAGGTAAATAGTCCAACAATCCTTATTTTTCATATAAGGAAAAGGGTCACAAGAAACAACAAATAACAGGAACACCCAACACCATCACTAGAGGTGAAAATAATATCAACAATAAAACTATAAAGAGATAACATAAATTACCTCCATAAAAACATAGTCTATCTCCCATAAATGGGCCTATCAGCACCAAATAACAATCTCTAAACATAGTTTCCACAATATATAAAAATATATAGTAAGCATACCCCATATATTATGACCACAAAATAGATAATATAAACTCCTCTAATGTTATTATTAAAACCCTAACCCATTTAACCACCCGAGTATCACTTCATGTTGAGTTGCATTAGTCTTATAAACCCCTCCCCATACGCCAAAGTCTACCAAATAGCATCAATTGTATAAATTATTGATAGTTCGGAGACTATACCAACTGTTGATGATATAATGAAGTTATAATAAATATTCAGGTAAAATAAAAGTCCAAATAGACTCTAGACTAGAAACCCACCCATTGTAGAAGCAAAAGTCAAATAAATCAATGGAAGAAACATATTCAATAGCATTAGTATAATAAATAAACAATATTATATTCCCTTTTTATCTAATGAATTCAAACATTTTAACACATATCAACAAGGAGGGTCACCAATGTCTAAAAATAGTACATAAATTTATATAATCATGCTCTAAAGATAGTAAAAAGATACAAACTTCAGTTATGTTAAGAACCTCAAGGTTACATTCCATCCATACCATGCTAAATTACCCAAACCCTAAGGAAAACCTCAGGATACTAAACTTTTTCATTACTAATAAACCATAATATCTACAAGCATCCCAAAGGGCCCATGTATGGTGTGAGAAAGAATCTTGGTAGGCCAGCACCGATGTGTACCTACCATACATGTATGATTAATCATTTGTGTCTAAATAATAAAATAAAATAGAATAACACATATGCATAATAATTACCTTCCCCACATATTCTTCATATCCATAAGGGTGATATCATCCACATTTTTCCATTCTAGAATAATGTATTGGAGCGGATCCTTAACCTAATCACAGTGCATCCTCTAATGTAAATCATCAAAATTGATACCTCATGTTCCACCTCTAATAAAGTCACCGGGAACATTATTCCAACTAAAACCTAATGTATTAAACATCTAAAATCCTGAAAGAACACCCCAATAATCAAATACAATTCTGTATAGAAAACAGTTCATAAGAAACCTCATATTCTCAATGATATATTTATGAGGAATAGAGTTTTCTACACTCAAAGTAATATAACTGTAAGATCAAAAAAATCACATGGAATGAACTTTTCCATTCATTAAAAGTTGTCTTGGACCAACAACCTAATGTAAGATAAGCCACTGACCCCAATCAATAGTCCCAACAATGTTAACTAATGGATCCTCACCATCATTGTGGATTTCTAAAATAATAACCTCCAACCATTTCCCTATGAAACATATAAGAGAGGTCTCTACCCATATGAGTGTTCAATACCACCTCATAATTTGTGTTATTTAGTGTGTACATGATTCTAAATGGAACATTGGCCAACATAGGTGAGAAAAATTAACCAAATAAATCTCAAAGAAAAAACCACTAACACCTCATGCCCCTATGATTTTGTCTCTCAATCTGATAGTCAACACCATCCGATATCACATGAGTATCTCCCTTAGCATGACAAACTTTTCACCTAAGTCATTGAATGGGTCACCCAACTAGTGATTAACATCACCCAAATTACATATTTATCTATCCACACCCATCTTGACATGTAAATAACCTCAAATATTATAGCCAATTCTATCTCTATCAATAGTATGAGCCCATAAAATTCCAACGGAACTCATCAATTCAATAAAAATAAATTGAACAGTGTCATTTAAATGAAACATCACTTCAAAATAATACACTCAATTTATGATTCCTCTTTCTAGGATTAAACAATTATTACACATAGAAGAGCAAACCCATAGGTATATACCATGAGTTCAACAAATTAATTAAAGGAAACCATTAAATTATGTGGATCATTTTCAAAACATATTAACACTTTTTTCAAAGTATCATCCCCAAAATAGAAGTTAAATCATAATGAAAGATGATAAAAAATTACCTTGTGTTGGTATATGAACAGTTATCTGATCATATCCTCTAACTCAAGATGATTTGGAAGAAGTCATCTTACTGGAAAAACACCCTAAAAATTGGGTAAATCATCTCACATGGATTAATAATTGCATATGTAGATATCAAGGAATAAAATAATAAATTTTATTTAAGTCCTTATTGATACTGAGCCAACTCCATGTAAGGACTAAGAAATGGATTCTGAATGAGAGGTGTGGATAAAACATTAGAAGAAGATGAAATGAGAGACTCCCCCAGATGTATGTGACCGAAGGAGGAATAAATTGGATGAAATAATAAAAAAGAGGAGAGATAAATTGTTTTTTAACACATTTAATGGGACCCACCATTGGTAAAACCCAGTGGTAATGGTGCGACACTAAATTCCTGAGGATCTAGGCTCATATGGTTTATTAACACTATTTATCAAATGTAGGAAAAATATTGTATGGTCCCTCTATCAAAAAAATTATATATGGTCCCATGACTGTGAACTCCATCCTGTGTGGCTTGAAAAAACTAATCTAGTTCTCCCAGAGGGCCACACTATTTCTCTTTAGAGGTTTCATTGTTTTTCCAAGCCGTGAATCTCAGTTTCCACTAATAGAAAACATTTTTTAGGTCTATGAAACACCTAAAACCCAAATGAACATGATATAATCATACAAAAAATTAATTATTCATCATTAAGAAAATAATGGTTCTAATAAGAACACATAATTAGGTACTGTCAAATGACAACTGTTTTGGTCCACCCACTAAACATTGAAAATTGAAAATGATAATTTAATTCTACCTACTCCAAAAACCTATGATTTTATAATGTTTGAATGTCGTTATTTTATACTTTTTCACTAATTTTATGTATTTTTTTGAATCATTATTTTGATATCTTGTTTCAACTCATCACCATTATGTGCCAGCTTAATTGTCTTGTCTTGTTGACCTGTGATGTTTTGTTCTGTAATAGTACCAAAGGAGATAATTTGGATAATGTGTGTTAAATAATTTTGATTTTGATTCTATTTCATGGGTATAGATTATTTAGGATAGTAGTAATTCAGATAGTAAGTTTGGAAGGTTGAATTTAAATCTCAATTATGTGTTTGAACTAGAATTACCATTGGGCAGTTGGAATATTTGTAAAAGATTTTGGATTTGGTGTTTGAGGTAATTTTAATGAACTAAATTTTTTGTTTATTTAAATAGACTCGTTCCATTATAAAGAGTTTTTTTTCATTCAAGTACTTCATGATATATTTAAAAAATTGAATTTTTAAATAATAGATTTGAGTTATTGATGTTTTAATTGATTTTGAATATTTTCTAAAGAAGATTATAAATTTTCATACTCTTGAAAAAAAATCTCTGAGAATGACACATCAAAATATAGAAGAGGATAGTATGATATATGATCTTCAGGTCAATAGATATATAAACCCTTGTTCAGTTGATGTTATAATTTATCAAATTCAAGCCCCATGTCAAGTGGGTGTTGGAATCCTAAACCATGTGGTGGATCATTTCTTTGAATTTACTTGGAAAAATCAAATTATATTTTTTACATTTAAAGATACACTCAAATTTATTTTATTATCTTGAGTATATTGAGAGGATCCTAAAATTCTTGAACACTCATGATTACTATAAGGTGGGTTTCACCCAGTGCATTTTAGAGGGATCGGGAATGTGATGGTTAGAATCTATTGGGGACATTATGTTTCATGTGGAATGTACTCTAACTATGTTATCCATATGTTTTAGTTGTGGTGAATATCAGAGAGTTTATAACCTTGGAGTAAGGTGAGAAAAAATTTATATCTTAATCCTATTTCATTCTAATTCAGTGCATTTTTACCATATAATATCACTAATGACAACCTCAAAGATAATATGTATTGATCTTGTAGTGAGGCTAGATATTTAGTCGATGTTGATCCACATATTTTATCTATTTTTTTGAAGATATTAGAAAAATTATCATTTCTCGAGGTAGCTTATTATGGAAAGAATAGTTCGGGTGGACCTTGGGTGTGTGCAATTCCTGGCTAGGGTGTGTCATATAGAAATAAAAGGAAGTATAAGGATGGTTCGTTTTCATGAGGATATATTTTTGAGGATCCATCCAGACACCAGTTTGACCTATATTAGTGTGGATGTCATTGAAATTCAAAACCTAACTATGATGAGAATCCCCATACTTGTTATCAATGTTGTAAAACTAGAGGTCTTACATAATCATCTAGAGGTCGTAGGGTTTGATATTCCTAGAATGTCAACATGGGATTCACATGTCCTCTTTTTTACGAGAAAATATTTGTCTTTAATTCTTTTTAGAGATTATCCCTTGTTGAATCCTATGACTATTAAGAAAAAAAATCTGTTTCTAGGTATTGATGATCATTTCAAGAATACTATAGAATAAATTTCATTTTAAAATACTACACTTTGGTATGGTTATAACTCATTGAGATTCTACAATGTGGAAATAAGTATACTAGTTTTTAGGAGTTTAATGTTCATTTTGAGTCTCTCGTTATGCAATTCAGTCACACTAAAACTCATGCAGAATGTATGGTATTTATGTCTGAATAATTCATCTTTTCTAGGTCTATCTTTTATTAGTGTTCATGTATAGTATTTTTGTGTACTCCATAATAGAGGAGGAGCATATGTAACATTTTGATATCATTATTCTAAACATGATAGAAGATTATCCTTATGTTAGGAATTCCAAATGTTTCTTTTGGTTCTAGGAAGTGAGATTTATGGGGCATTTGATATCTGAGATGGGTGTGTTAGTGGATAGGAGAAAATAATTACTATTATGTTCTAGGAAAGGCCTAAACATTTTTATAATATTTTATTATTCTTAGGTTTAGGTAATTACTATAGATTTTTTTCCAGATTTCACTAAGATACATCATTGATTATAGATTTTGCTCGTAAGGGTTTAATGATTGAATGGAGTAATAAGTTTCATGGATCTTTTGAGGATATAAATTTGATGTTGACTTATGAAGTAGTTTTGATTCATCTATAACTGAGTTTATATTATGGGGTTTTCTGTGATGCTTCTAGTATGAGTTTTAGATGTGACTCAGTGGAGGAGAAATAGGTGGTAGCCATTGGATCTCACTAGTTACAACCTCTTGAGAAGACCTAAACTATCCATGATATTGAGATGGAATCCATTATGTATGAACTCAAAATGTGGTGTCACTATCTCATTTGGGAGTGGTTTACAATGTTTTATTATCATAATATCTTAATTCATATTTTTATGTATATTGTTTTAAACATGTGACATAGACTATTGGTGTAGTATATTCACGCATTTTATATTAAAATTTCACAAAATCCTCAGAAAGGGAATGTGGATTCCCATGAATTGTGAAGAAAACAACAAGCACAAAAAATGAAGGAGTATAGAGAGGAGTGGTCTCTTATGTGTTTATTTACAAACATAAGATGTGGATTTTAAGTGGTTTATGGGAAAGTGTTTTTGGAACTAATGAAATATGAATATCCATTCTATTAATGGGTTTGGATTTAGTAGATGATAGAAAATGCGATACAATAATTATAAAAAAATTATTATGCTAGGGAGATCATGTGTGAGTTGTCTTAGTTTCCTAGAAGAAAATTTAAATTCTATATTTTCTTGGTTATTATGATTTCTATTAGTCAATAGTTGATGAATAGTTGAAAATTTTCATGTTTGTCCATACACTATAGGGATAATGAGATGTATCATGACATGAGGTGTCAATATTGGTCGCTATAGAGAGGATCCCGATTAAAGATTAGGTCTCATGGTGTTTCCCTTCTCAATAATTTAATGAGGGACTCCAAATACATGCCTATTTATTTCAATCATTAACAATTCATGTAGTGATGTATGATGAGTTTTAAATATATTTACTATCTCAGATTGTTCTGTGTTTTATTTTTCAATATTATATAGATTATATCCATACCATTCCCAGATACATCATGTGATTTTGAGAACCGGTGTGCCTAGAATAAATGTTTGAAATATATTAAAATATTAAATATCATGTGCGTGAGGTTTTCCAAAAAAGTGTAATAACATCTAAATGGGTGCTTGGATCAGAAATCAATGTTCACTATTGTGTTAAAAGTATCTTCTTTACCATATGTATGACCAAATATTGGTCAATTCTTTTCAAATATGAATATTAGTTTTAGGTTTTTTAATGATTAAAATAAATTTAATAATTATTTTATTTATCTGTTTCCTCAATATGGTGATTCTTATTCATTTAATTAAATCTTTGGGATGGGATCTTAGATTAGGTTCATAACCCTTGAAATACCTAGGATGCACTGGAGTGAAACAATGAGGAATTATCTCAATTTCAATGACAGGGACTTGGATCAAAGATCATTCTTGAAAGATCTCCCCAGCATCAACTAATCTCCAACAATGAATGATCCAATTCCCATATAGGATGTGTTATTTTTGATGTCCTTCCATGTTCATGAATTCAACAATGAATGTGGACCATCCAATGAATAAGTTGATCCGGTGTTTGGTCATGCTTTACTATGTGGGTTTTAATTGTGGGATTAATTTGGTTTGATTGCTATTTGGATTGTTGATCCTTCTTACGGGAATAGATCAATGCTAGAATGAAAACCCTATTGTGGTCCATTAGATATATTGATTAAATGGCAGTTTTCTCTCCTGTTATTTCTATTAATTTTCTTCATTCTTCGACACATGAATGAATGATCGATTTTTGCACCTTCATTCTTGGTACAATGATCTCAAATTGAAGATCTATCCTTGAGACGACCTAATGGATATGTGAGGACCATGGTGATGAAAGAATTGTAAAATATCAGATAAAGCTATTCTCCATGTGATTTGAGTCTAAAAGGATAAAAACAGTTTTCTAAGATGATTGAAGGCCTAAAACACATCGATTCAGTGTTAGGGTGGATAAATGACCTTATATATGATGGTTAGAGGTGATAAGACAACTAGATCGAGATCCAGATCCTCGGACAAGGAACCCGGAGGAAGAAAACGACTTTCTAGAAAAACCTAACCTACAAGGCATGTAACCTGGGGTTACACAACATGTGGAACCCACAAAGTGGTGGATAAGGTTTCAAGAGATAGTTAAATGACACACATCATGTGATACTTGTCACATAGAGTATAATCCCTTCCTCGAGACTCAACTTGTATCTCGGGAGATACATAGACATGTTGGGGTGTACACAGGTTTCTTACATGGTGTGCACCCCAAAAATTATATTGGCATAGACCAAGTACCTGGACTACCCCATGTATCGTTACACGTGTAGAGACACACAGGTTGACACCATGTACTGGCACATGGCCAGAGCACATGAGTGTACCTTTGATGGATGGTCCCAACATGTGACTCTGCATACACATCGTGTACCCACATTCTATATGAAATTTTATAAAGACAGTAGTCATTGTTCTCAGGCAGTAACCGGGGTCAAGGGACAGAACGTGTGACCCTACTATAGGTCGTGTACCTATTTCTACATGTCTTGATTCTCTTGTCATTTGTATCTTAGAAAAGGTTCTTTAGGGTTCTTTCCCTTTATCGGTCCCCTGAATTTACGTACGAATCATTTCTTGCTTATAAGGTTGTGATCCCTTCAGTATGAATTACTAGAAAATGTTTTGGAATCCCATGAGAGGTCGAGATTGTTATCATCTATTAATTCTTCATTCCATGTGTAGAGTATTCAGTATTGATGTTATGATCTTTACAGTTCGTTGATCCTCTACTTAGCTGGATAATCTCAATGGTGTTGTTGGTATCAACCCATGTCCCGAGCTATGATCCTCATTTTTCTATCATATTTATTTTCAGATATGTCAGTGTATCTCTCTCATGACAGTTTCTCATGAATAGTACTTCTCAGTGGGACTTTACTAGGGCTATTGGACTGAAGAGTGTGTTCTCCCAAATGATTGCTTCTTGGAATCCTTGAGCGGGATCCCTAGTTTTTGGATGAAGTAGTCATGACTTACCACTAGACTTTGTGTCTTGTATTGAGTATATCTGTATATTATTATATGTGTTGTAGACATATACTTGTGTAGAGTTTAATTTACTTTCCTTTTTTATATTTATTTGTGGTTTCATGGTGTCTTATTTAGTATTTTCCTACTCACCCCTACACGGTGTTTTCCAACGCATATCATGTATTTTACCCATGAGTGACCTTTTAAAGGATTCTTAGGTGTACCTGGACCAGATGATGCTTTGTGAGATCAAGCAGGCTAAGGTGTGTTCTTAGAACTATAGATAGAACTATTAGTGACTTTTGTTTACAGTCTAGACCTGTGGTTTACAGACTCTACTCAGTGGGATTGTATTCTATCCTGATTTACTTTACATGATTTACTTTTCTATCTTACTGTGCTGGTTCTTATATAGTGGTATGCATGAATTGTTTACATAGTGGTTTTTTTACATTTCAACATTTTTTGGGCATGGAGATGGGTGCATACATATAGGTGCATAAGAAATGCCTCCCATGTTTGTGATATTCTTAAGCAGTGTAAGTCACTAGATCATGGCCTATTGGAGGCGAGTTGGAGAGTCATGGCATGGGCCCCACTAGTACATGTCATGATAGAGTGGTATCATAGGTGGTTGGATATACGTTAGGACATATATTTTTTGAGATTGGTTTGGATAAACAGTACAAAGTGTTTGGAGTTCATCTTTTAAGCCAAGGACTCTAGTGTTTTTGTGGGCAGCTGACGTATCCATACACAATGAATCTGAAACCTGATTTTCTTCTTGGTACATGACAACACTGGTTGAGGGAAAATAATGGTACATGTATCATATAGGATTGGGTTGTGGTTTACATTTCCTTCTTGAGTCATCTCTCCAAATATATTCATTGATTGTGGTATATCTTGTTTTCTTATAGGATGCCTCTGTGATGCATAATAGTTAAGATTCAGCAGCTTGATCATGAGGGTGACCCACTTAGTGAAGAGTCTTCGATACATGTACCAATTCCCCATATGTTTCTTCTAGGTGGGTCTCCCACTATACCGCCACCTATTGAGCAGTGTGTGGTACTCGCAGTACCAGAAGATGAGGATCGTACGTTGAGTGCACTCCAAGAGTTTCATAGATAGAGACCCATAAGTTTCTAATGTGAGACCTAACCTCAGACATCTAAAGATTGTCTTGTGGCCATGACCTGAGTTTTTCACATAGTCCTGACACCATCAGATTAGATGATGGTTATAGAATTAAGCCTTCTACATAGCATAGCAGGGATATGGTGAAGTTTAGATATACTGACTCATAGTGAGATGAATCATTCATTGAAAGATTTCAATAATCAATTTATATAGGATTTATAACTAGATATACTAAGATCTATGAGCATATTGGAGCTTCTTAATCTCCAAAAGTGTATCAGGATAGTGGATGATTATTCATTAAGGATCACCAACCATTCCATTTACTCATTGGATATGGTTAGATATCAATACATTAAGGATCAGACCTATGAGTGAGGTATTATTAGAGATATCAGATCCATCATTATCCCTCTATGCATTCTGAATCATGTTGGGGTGTTTGAGTGATATTTTGTGGTTGAAATATTCTTAGCTAAGAAAATACTACCAATGATAGTCAACAGCGGATGAGAAGAATCATAGAACTCGACATCAGGGAGTCTATGTGAGTCCTAGGGACCTGGACCTGTGAATAGATTTATGAGGAGGTATTAGGATAGAGGGTTTATAGTTAAGGTCTCGTAGGGTGTGTCTAGTTAGTCTAGGGAGAAGTGGTGGTATTCATGTGTTGGCTGGTTACAACTCACTTTGGGTTGTCCAACCCACCTTGTTGTTGATAGAGAGACTATGGATGGACTACTGAGGTAGAGATATCGAGAATATCAGGTAGATCTCATGGGTAGAGTACATGTAATATGAGATGAAAGAAAAGCATGAGGTGGTCAATGTTTGGACTTATTACTACCACCACCCCCAGGAAGTCCACACCAGGCTTATGGAGATATAGGATAGGGGAGGGAAAAGTTTCATGCATTCAAGACATATAACCAAGGGGCTCTAGGAATTATTCAATGTACAATCTATGTCTTTTATACTTTATTTTTAGTACTGATAGAGACAGGTTTTTAACATTCCTTTATCACCACATTTCTTTTTCAAAAGCATAAGATTCCAGTTGATCCATTGACTCAACACTTACACTTGGAGACACATTCTGGAGAAGAATTATTGATCAGAAATATATGGAGATAGTATGACCCGATACTTGGAGGAGATAGATTCTATTAGAACCAATTGTGGAAGAGTTGAGGCCGTTTGGAGTCTTTCATGGTGTCAATTGGTTATCCACACTCCATACACATATTGATAATTTTTGGCAAAGGGTGCGGTGTGTTTGTGAAAATTGAACAGGGTTTTCCTTTTTTGGTAAAAATAAAACACATTAAGCATTAGATATACATATTCATAGGTGGGTGTAGCTAATTACCCAACTATTATCTTTTGTGAACCTCAGTGCGGTAGATGTTATGAGCTTCCATTTTCAATCAATAGTTATGGAATACGAGGATGTCCTTCCTAATGATGTTACATGATTAGATCCACATATGAAATAGACTTTATCATTGATTTATACCTTGATGTGACCTTGATATCATCAATAGAATATCAAATGGCTCCTGCAATGATTCAAGAGCTGATGGTGTAGTTGGAGGACGTAGAGAGGAAGGGATTCATGACATCTAGTGTTTAACCCTAAGAAGCCATGGTTTAGTTTTCCAAAAAGGAATAAAAAATATTGAGGTTGTATGTAGACTTTGGTTCTTGAACCAATTTATCATGAAGAAAAAGTATCCAATTACGTGGATTGATGACCTCTTTGACCAGATAGGATTGGAATGATGGTTCTCTAAGGTTATCCTAAGATTAGGATATAGGTAGTTAGAGTATGGGATGAGGATATTTCAGATATTTCATTCCAATGTTTTTATGGTCATTATGAGTACCTGGGGATTTCTTTTTTTTCTGTGAACAATTCTCCATCAGTGTTCATGGGACTCATTAACACGATCTTTCAGTATTATTTATATTGGTTCATGGCAGTCTTCATCAACGATATCATTGTGTACTAACGTTTGAGGAGGAGCACATGAGAATCTTATGGCTGGTTCTTGATGTAATCTGAGAGAAACATATTTATGGGAAACTCTCGAAGTTCTAGTTCTCGATTCAGATGGTCCACTCTCTGGAAAATGTTTTCTCAATAGATGGAGTGGTAAAAGACCCAGTGTAGTCAGGTTAATGTTAGCATGGGAGCAACCTAAGAACACGATGGAGGTGGAAATCTTCCTTAGGCAATAAGTCTATTATTAGATATTCAGACATCATTTATCAAGTATATTGGAACCTATAAAATCATTGAATCTAAATGGATATCCTTTTGTGTAGACATAAAAGTTCATAAAGGATTTTAAGCAGTTGAGGCATAGTTTAAAATGTGCTATTATCTTCAGGTTGTCAGAGGAGGTCATTAGGAACATAGTTTTCTATGATGCATTAGGGGTTGGGCATGGTTTGTATCCTTATTTAGTGTAAAGTGGTGATTGCCTATGGTTGACACTAGTTGAGACCACATTAGAAGAGCTATATGACCCAATATCTTGAGTTTGTTGTGGGAGTATTCTCATTGATGATGTGGTTAAACTACCTGATGAGAGATTGGTTTATCATCTACACCAATCATGGGAGTCATATGTATATCTTCCCTCAAAAGTATCTTAATAGGAGACAAAGGCGATGGATATAGTCCCTATAGGACTATGAAATGTATATTTTCTATACTCTTGGTAAAGGGAACATGGTTGCATATGATCTTAGTAAAATATCTAGTACACAGTTTCTAAACAAGTTGTTGGAGTATTTGGCCTTGTTATAGTTATCTATAATTGATGGAGATGGAGAAGCTTACATCATGTTGATGGTGTCTACCCTTATACACTCATAGCGAATCAGAGAGGCACAACTTGGGGATACTAACTTTGAGACCCTACATGCTCAATTTTTTATAGGGAATGCACATGATGGATATTCCAAAGGTTTGGATAATGTTTTTCTTTTTATAGGACACATAGTAGTACAAGAAACATTATTAGAACTGGTTTTGAGGGAGTTTCATATGCATTCTTTTTTAGTACATACAGGTGTGGAAAATATTCACTTGTAACTCTAACATTAGTTTTCATGGCCAGGAATGAAGAAAGTAGTTATGGAATTTGTTTCTCGATGACTTACTTATCAACAAGTTAAAGATGATCACTAGGTTCTAGTGGGTTTAGGTCAACCCCTTGAGGTTCTATAATGAAAGTGGGATGGTATATTGATGGAATTTGTGATGGGTTTACCACATAAGTGTAGGGATCATGATTCCATCAGGGTGATCATCAACCGACTCCCCAATTTGGCCCACTTCCAATCTATCCAAGAGTAAATTTTATTGAAGATCTTAGGCATCCTAAAAATGTAGAACATAGTTTGACTTCATTGAGTGCCATCAAGATTAGTTTTAGATCGTGATGATCATTTTACATCTCATTATTGGAAGGAATTATAGGAGGTGTTTGGGACCCAGTTATGCTTGATCAGAGAGTTTCAACCACAGAAGGACACCCAGATAGAGTGGACCATTCATGTTTCTGAGGAAATTCTTTAACCATGCATTTTGGACATCAATCGTAGTTGATAAGATCATATACACCAAGTAGAGTTTACATGCACCAACTTCTATCATTCCACACTTTATATGATGTCATTCGAGGTTTTGTATGGGTGACCACTTTTCTAGAATGACCCGTGTGAGTTATCACTCATGGGCCCAGATTTTTTGAGAGCATCCACAAAAAAGGGGTAGACCAACCATGAGAGAATGAAGGCTACATAGATCCATCGAAAGTATTATGGTGACAGGAGACATAGTCCATTGAAGTTTGATGTTGGAGACCATGTGTTGCTACAGATTTCACCACAATGTTGATTTTGATGATTTTGATATGGTTTCAAGTTATATTTAAGGTTTATAATCCATTTTTAGATACTACATATAGTTACTCAGGTGGCGTAACACTATACTCTTCACCCACTATTGGACTACATACATGATGACTTCCATGTGTCACGGGTTAGGAAGTATGTGCATCATCCATCATATGACATTGACTGTGGTCAACTGTACATCAAGGATGGGGTGATATTTTCTGAGTAACCAGTACAGATATAGGATCAGTAGGAGAGGATCCTTCATGGGTGAGCAATCCCTTTGGTGCTAGTCTGGTGGCAGCATTAGAATCTTCAGTATAACACATGGGAGTGGGATTCTTATATTCACTTATAGTACCTAGATCTTTTTGAGTTGCCTATTTTTTTCTTTTTGGTACATATATCCCCAATGTGGGAGAGTGTAATGTCCCAGATTTTTTTGTGTATCGTTTTTTAATATTATATTGATTATATTTGAGACAAGATATTAAGACGGTGTTTGATTATGAGGCCTAGTGTGACCAAAATTAATGTTTAAAATATATTAAAATATTGAATAGTGTGCTTACACAATTTTCTTGAATGCGTGTAATGACATCTAAAAGGGTTTTCGGATCTGAAATCAGAGGTAAATGTTGCATTTAGAGAACCAACATTACCCAAGGCATGACCTAAGTTTGACTGGAGTGAGTCAAGTTTAAAAAGTAGTTTTGTGTGATTTTAAGGAATAAAATAAATTAAAGATTGATTTTATTTCTCTATTTCATTGATGAAGCGATTATTATTATTTTAATTGATTCTTTAGGTAGGGATCCATGGGTAGGATAACAACCTAGGAAATTTTCTAGATGTTCTTATGGGAAACAGTATATAATTCTATGGACAGTGATGACAAAGACATGGATTCAAGATTTTTCATAATGGATATCAACAGCTGTAATACATTTTCAAAAGAAAATTATCCAATTACCAAGTAAGATGAGTTATTTTGGATTTAAATCTCATTTTAAAAATTCAAATATGAACATTGACCAACCAACAAATAGGATGATCCGAACTACAGTCATGCTTTGTAGGATGGATTTTATTTATGAGATTTATGAGGATTTATTATTGATTTGATATTTTATCAATGTTACTTGAATATATTGTGGCTTGAATGAAAAATTGTAGAGGTACGTTCTTCAGATTCATCCATTGTTCTTTTACACCCCTGGTATTTCTATGTGTGTTCTTTTATCTTTGACGTGTTCATGGAAGAACGATCATTATTCCTTCCTTTATTGGTGAAAAAATCCGAAATTTATGATCGAACAAAAAGATGACCTAATAGAGGAGAAATGATGACAGTGATAGAAAAATTCGACCAAATTAAGTGAAACTATTCTTCGATCAGTCTGCATCTGAACAGATCGATGTAGTTTTCAAAGACGATTAAAGTCCTAAAACACATTGATTCGGTGTTGGGGTCGTGAAATGACCCTATATCTAATGTTTCAAGGCGAATGGACCACCAGAAAAATATTTTGATCGATGGATGCGGTGCTCATAAGAATAATGTGTCTTTTAGAAAGAAAAACCTAAAGATCACAGTGTGTAACTCGTGGTAACACATCGTGTGGCCCCCAAAATGTAGTGGATAGGGTTTTAGGAGATATTTAAATGTCTCACAAAATGGAACTACTATGACATGGAATGTATTACCTTACTAGAGACTCTGCATGTATTTCAAGAGATACACAGACATGAGGTGGAGTATACGGGTTGCCTACACAGCGTGTACCCCACCAAACATCTTGGCATAGATCATGTACACAGACTACCCTATGTACTAGTACACAAGAATATATAGATGGGTTGGAACCGTCTAATGGCACACTGCTAGAGCACATGAGTTGACCCTGGATGGAAGGAAATAGCGTGTGACTCCCTACACATGGCGTGTACCCATCTTCTGCATGACTTGTTCTAAACACAAGGTTCGTTGTATATGGTTAGTATCCTAGTTCATGGGAGACAAAGTGTGACCATAATACAAACCATGTACCTATTTCGACGTGAGTTTATTCTCTTTTCCTCTATATCTTGGACAATTTCTGTATGGTTTCGTTCCATTTATCATTCTCTGAAGGTAGCTACATATCATTTCATACTCATAGGACTATGATCCATTCAGCATGACTTTTTGGATGGTGTTGTGGATTCCCTCAATATGCCCTTAGGGGGATCATCTATTAATTCTTCAGGATGTAGGTATTGTCTTCAGTATTCTCATGATCAATGTTATAGGGAATTGATCATCTACATAGTGGGTTAATCCAGATTCAGTTGTTGGTATCACTTCAGGTCTCTAGTTATGATCTTATTTTTGTGTATCTTAGCTCTCTTTTGATATGATAGTGTATCTCTCTCATCACGGTTCTCAATGAACAATACTTATTAGATGTATATCACCAATTCTATTGGACACAGAAGTGTGTTTTCTCTTATAAGTGCTTTGTGGAATCTTCAAGCTAAATCCTTATTGTAGACATGTGTTAGTCGAGACATACCTCTAGACTATGTGTCTTGGATTGAGTATATCTAAATTTACATATATGTGTTAGAGAAATATAAATTTGTAGATCTAACTCTAATTTCATTTGATATTTTTCTTTTTGGTTTTCCGGTATCCTACTGATTATTTTTATACCAACCCTTGCATGGTCTTTGCTCGCATATGTCATGCCTTGGTTAGACGATTGAACATTTTATAGAGTCATAGGCAGACCTGAACATGATAGTTCTTTGTAAGATCGGGCAGGATAAGGTTTGTTCTTATGTTTATAGACATTATTCCCAGTACCATTTGTTTATAGTTTGTACATGTTGTTTACAGACTCATCTTGGTGGGCTTGTATTCTGGCCCGATTTAGTTTACTTGATTTACTTTCCTATCTTACTATGTTGGATGGGATATGTTGGTATTCATGCATTTTTTTAATTAGTGTTTTTTTACATTTCATAATTTTGTTGTCATGGAGATAGGTGTGTTCATACATGTACCTAGGTATTGCCTCCCATGATAGTGATATGCCTACTAGGTGCTAGTCACTAGCCCTGGGCCTATTAGAGGTAGTCTTTGGGAGTTGTGGCATGGTCCCCACTAGAAAAAGTCATTTCAACATATTAATTCATTGCATTACCAACTAATCCCAGTGGGAGGAAATATATTTGTTTGATATGTGATAAATTTATAAAATAAACTCATTTTATATCTATCATTGAGAGAAAGAATTTATAATAGCTTAGAGTCTTGAACTACTATGTTATTGTGGGTATTCATGGGTTTACCTATGTTATTATTCTTGATAGGGGCCAAATATTCACATCAATGTTCTACAGAGTATTATAGGAGGATATGGGTTTCTAGATTAAATTTATCACTAAATTACATCCAATGAAATATGGATAGATGGATAGATGTATTTAGGTTCTCGAGTATTTTCTCTAGGCTTTCCTTATTTATTTTCAATGATCGTGGAAAAATAATTTTCCTACGGTCGAATTTTTATATAAAAATAGTTATCATGATTCGATAATGATGATTACTTTTGAATTATTTTATGGTCGTCCATATAGAAATCCCCTATGTTGTTTAGATTTATGTGAGTGTTCCTTTTTTAGACTGAGTCTCATTTAGTAAATGACGGAGCAGGTGCAGTTGATTTGAAGATGATGGCCACAAAATAGTTCTATATAATATCATATATAGATCATCTTCGTTAGCAAGTAGAGTTTCATTTATATGATCATGTTTTTCTTAGAGCTTCACCTCACGTGGGACATCATCATTTGGGTATGCAGGGTAAGTTGGCACTGAGATTTGATGGCCATTTTTAACAATGAATTGTCCTAGAAAGGTGTGATATTAGTTGTAATTAATATCTATCTTTAATCTGATTGATAAAATGATTCATGTCCCCCATTTAAGGAGGCACCACCCAGATCATTCACATATGATTGAATGGTATGGTATTGATCCTGATCCGGATACAAATATTGTTCAACTACCTACTCAAATTATAAGTCTCTAGGATGATGTACTACATATTAAAACAATTTTGTACATCTAGGTACTATAGTATTGTGGATGGGATAACAACATGATATGGGTGTGGGACTCATTGAATAGGAATCAATGACCTTCTATTTTTATGATTCTAGAAGCTTGAGTTAGATATAATGGAAAAAAATTTATTGTTTGGGAGGAATTTATTACCCACTGGATCTCAAGTATTATTTAAGAGATAATTTGTTTTTATTTAACCTAGTTAGAGAGGTTTTTCAGTATTGAGAGTTAAAAATTGAAAATTTTGGAGGCCCAAGAGGGATGTGGCCAATTGTCTTGTTATTAGGGAAAACTGTGTGGTTTTGGACAAGAAAACTATGTGTCTAATAATGGTGCACGCTAAGTGGGTGCATGGTTTGTCTGGAAATTGTGGCTACCTATTGAAAACCTTGAACCCCATGATAGATGGGGTTTCATAGTTGGTTCATGGTTAAACAAAACATTCAATGAAAATATCCACCCCAATACTATTGGATATGAGGGGAACAAGGTTATGAACACTTTTGGTTTAACCATGCATCCTACATTAGGAACCAATGCTACAATCATTTGATCTATAAAAAATGGAATTTTTCCCTTTTTTAAAATGGTCCTAATTATATATAATGAACAATTAATATGCTTTTGACTCATAAAAATCCTCCCCCATCACAATATATGTATCTATCCTTGAATTCTATGTGGAATTCCTCCATTATTGATGAATCACAATGAGGTATGTTGTGGTTTTGATCTGTTCTCCCATCTTTATTATATATCAATGATAGATCTCTTATCCTATCATCAGGTGGGTACCCAATTAGGTATGGTTCAAGATAAAATGGGTAAAATTTGTGATTGATTATGATTCTTATTGATCTAGGAATAGAAGGAATCTATATATTGTATCATAGTATTAGTTTTTAAAGTTGATTTTTTCTCCCACCATTTTGAGGTAGGTGTTTCTACATAATTTTTTAATCAAAATAATTTCTTATAATTATTGTAAAATTACATTGCGATTTTCATTGAATTTAGTTGATTTTTTTCCTCAGAATTTCTTTCAATTAAAAAATTTTAAAAACATGTATTCTATATAAAATTGATTTGACAATCCAGGTGTTGGATTATATTCTTGAATAGTGGTTTTGATTTGAAAATATTTCTTTAAACATGAAATATTACAGGAATTGATTTTAAAATAATTTATATAATTTTGAACATGTAATTAAAATAGATTTTAAAAAATGTGGAACACTTGTAACATTGGGTGCATTATGAAATAATAATATGCGACCCAAGTGTGCATGGCACCACTAGGGGTTCCATTGGTGATATCGATATACTGTGGAAGTGAGCGATATTGGTTGGAACCAACAAAGGCCTAGTTTAATTTTTGTTTTATTTATAGATAATATTACCAAGGGCCATGTCCCAATATAATGTTCTTTTTCATTTATTGTTTTTATATTAGATTATGGATTTTTTATAGATTTTTTCTCATATCTATTCATTTTAGATTGTATCACATGGATGAAAATAATGGATTATTTTAAGAAGATATGTTTAATTTCATACCTATTGGTGTATTTTTTTATGCATGTTTTACTACATATACATTTAATATTCCTATAATTATGAATATGAATGAATTTAATGTAAAAATAACGGTAATGATTTATAAATGGAATGATTTTATGAAATTTATTTCTGAAACAGTTTTTGAAAAATAAGTTATAACTATTGGATTCCTGTTATTATACCTTGTATATAAATTGTAGTTTTATCCTACATGGATTTTTGATCACCCCTCCTTATGGTATGTTTGGAATTTATAGATGATATATTGTATGATCTAGTTAATGTGAAGGGAATTATATAGAATACAATATTCTCTTATTGTTACAACCATCTATTCTTGATAGTTTTTTGGTGATAGATTATCACATTAAAGCCTTATTAGTATTTATAGATTCATATAAATCTAGTTTATCATATTTGGATTGGTTAGTATGGATCTATTTGTATCTATTTCATTTGAATTGTACTCAATTTTCACATGTTGTTTTTTTTATTTTCAAGAAATCTTTCCACTATCTTCTTTCAACTTAACACTTTGATGGGCCAACATGGTTGTCTTGTCTAGTTTACCAATGATGGTTTGTTTTAATAATCATAACATTTTCTAATTAATCCACGTGGAATATTTTTCATGAAAATGTTCATAAGAGATGACATTAATCAATCCATATAAATAATTTGGATAGTATAATTAAATAATATATCTAGTGGAGTATATGAAACATTATCAGATGCTGACATAAATGAATTTTTTTTTATAATACTATTACAAATTTAGTTTGATGAAGAATAATAAATACATTTTAGTTATTGTAACATTTTATTTTAAAAGGATCCAATTTATAAATAATATTTTGATAAAAGTAATGTGAAAATAAATAAAAAAATAATTTAAAGAATAACAAGAACATAAAATCTATACCTGTAAAAGAAATAGAAGAAAATAGTGGATGTTAGATATTTTTTAGTAAAAATTAAGAAAAATACATTAAATTTCTTTTTTAGAAACTACCATAATGAAATAAATAAAATATGTGTAATAATATCAATAAAAATCAATTGAAAAACAAGGAAGTGGATAAGAATGATTCATAACTAATAATAATATATTAATTCATTTTCAACACAAAGTAACATTTTCAGTAAATAATAATTCAATTGCATCAGATATGGTATGAATAATTGTACGACCAAGAAATAATTAATTTAAAATAAACAATAAGGGGGTTTAGAGTGAAATAAAATCCCAGTATCCCCCAATGGAAATTTAGTTATTGATAATTTCACTTTTAATGCGATATTTGAAAAGAAATCCTTATATTGGATTCCCTCATTGTCTTAAATGCTCTAAAATATTTCATAATCAATTTAGGATTATTATTAATCAATATAATAATTATATTTATAATTATATTACTTTATATAATTAATTAATAATTTCTTATTACCTATTTATTATTTATTAATTGTAAAAAATATCTTGGTTCAATTTTATCATTTTATATTTACTAGGTTCATTATATATTTTTTATTCTTTATTATTTTGTGTCCCACCCTATACCTATGGTCACTAATATAGTGTTCAAAATAATATACATTACACTCTATCTTTAATATATATAATTAATTAAACAATCATTAAAAATATTGTAAAATTTATATTCCCTATCCCATTTTAGGGGTTCAGTATTCGAGAGTTAGGAAAAAAATCTGACTAGTAGAACCCATTTTCATTGTATCAAATTGAATGTTATCAAACTATAAAAGAAACAACATAATACAAAATAAGCCTTAAATATCTTTCAAAAATCCCCTATTCAAGATATTATTCTAGAAAAATCATAAAAATTACATTTATTCATAGGTTGGGGAAAATGAACATAACATAGGGGTATGACATATTCCCAGTATAGGAAATAAAAATTGATAAAAATACAAGATCGTAATTGTGAATAAGATAATAATGTGTATAATTATGAAAGGTATTTATTTTTGAACCAACAAATCATAGATCACAATTCATCAAATAATGGTTGGCATAAAATAATACATAAATCAAAAGAGTACATTAGAATGAGTAGAAAACAAACCCATTAGAGCATAATATCATTATTCTAGTCATTATAAATATAAAGGAAATAAATCTAAAGAAAACATTGATATACAAATCATTACTCAAATTTTTAAGTGAACAAACACATTATGTCCATGCCCAAATATATGAGAAAACACATTTTTTCCAGGATTTTGTGTGAACAACCCCAGTATGTCGATAACTAGTTATGCCATTTTATGAGAATATAAAACAATTCAATTAAAGGTGTTATATTCTCAACCATCATCATAAATTCCTATACGTATGAAATAATATAAAAGAACACCATATCATAAAGAACTAATGGAAATAAAATAGTACTCATATCATTTTCAAATGGAATCAAATAAGGATAACACTAATCATTCCATCAATAACTCTGATGTTAAATACCCATGGAAATAAACGAGTTTCCAAATATATTTATTAACAATATATTTTAATACCATTGAATCAGGAAAATGAATGATATGATAAATACACTTCATGGTTTTAGGTTTAATGGTTATGTTAATAATTTTCCCAATAAACAGATGTATGAAATCATTATGAACATCCATCAATGATAGGAATCAATAATAACTTATAAATATAAAAAATTAACTAGATGATGATTTACTTTTATAAATACAATATTTTTAAGAATGAAAAAGGTAGCGATAGGTAATTTCTCAAATAGATTTTTGATGTTACTAATTTTTGAGAAATCAGTAAATAGTCAACTGAAATACCGAGATTAATTTTATGATAAAAATAAAATTCTACATTGAAAATCATTATGGTAGTGTACCATTATCCATGGAAAACATCTAATATAAAATTTCATAGAGTTATGTAAAAATAGTTTAATTTTTAAAACCAATGATCATGGTATGAATATTCCAAATAGTGGGAAATCCATTCCTTTGAAAACATTCTAAAAAGAATTTTTTTATTAAAAACTTCCATTGAAATAATGTCCCTAGTTTCATTTATATTTTCATTTTTCAAAATTATGGTAGGATAAATTTTGAGGTATATTAAAAAATTATATTTATGAAACATAAAATAGTGTATTAATAAATATAAAATGTATATATTATGGAAATATAAATTAAATGTAAGAAAATTTATTTTTAATGTATGTAAATTCAATTAAAATATTTTAAAATAACCATTGTTTATAAAACCATATCATTATAAGAGTATTATAATTAAATTTTTAAAACATATTAACATAATTATGATAAAAATATAAAATAATTCAGATTAGATTTCCAACAAAGAGATGATAATATTTATGAGATGATAAATATAGGCATGGAATAAAAGATAACTAGGAATGAATTAGAGTCATTATTTTAAAGGTAAATATTTTATTTGAGAGGGTATTACAATTAGGAAGATGATATTGATGAAAATTATTTTAAAACCTAATATCAAAAAATCAAATACCATAGAGATAATTAATTAGGAGCATAAAATGGTCTTAATAGATCACTATCTTGTATCGAATTTATGACGCAATGAGAATTAATTTGATTTAAGAAAACTATTATGGATTTATAAACATTTAAATATAAAATAATAGAATACAAGTGATATTCAAATTGAGATTATAACAAAATGAATGAACTTTATTTCATGGTGCAATGACTCAATTATGAAATATATAAATTATATAAATAATATTTGGTTTATAACACAAACCATTTAGGAATAATGAAATTTGGGAAAAAACTATTACATATTTTCAAATTATTCATTCAAGAATACGTTCGAGAATAACATAAAATTTAAAAAAAAAATCAATACAAATAATAATAATATGATTAAAATATTTAATGGGTTTTAATATATAATTTCATATAAAATTTTGTGCAAAAAAAATATAACTCAAGGGTGAAAATTAATATACTAAACCCCTACCCTATTTCTAATTCATTGTATATATGTGCATAAAAACCAAAAAAAATAGTTTTTATTATATAATAATAGGAACATTTAAAAATATATTTCAATGAATATCAACCATTATTTACCAAATTATATTTTTTATTATATTTTTCTCTCTTATGATTGTGTTCAAATTGAATCATTATCATCATATTAAGTGAATTTTATAGATTGATGATTTTATAATTATAAGTAAATAACATAGTATTACCTTTCAATAACTATAAATAAATTCTTTTTCTTGTTAACATATACTAACATTTTTATTAATATTCCCATAATCACAATTTAATAGTTTTATATCATTATTCAAGTAGGCGGTTAGACAAACTATAATCAAGAACTCAAAATAACTCAAAGGGTGAGTAAAATAAAGGATGTGTATAAAAAATATAAAATACTAATGATGATATTAATTTTATTCTATTAATTTTTGAATCCTAATTTATTTAATTCATATTAATACTAAAAATCATTGTAGTCCACACAACACATACTCAAAAATTATTGAAAAACATTACTTCAGGTGGCGGTAGTCCACACAACAGATACTCAACATTAATTTTTTCCCAATTAATGAAAATGAATAAATAATTGTTCTTACATATATATAATAACAATTGATTACAAAAATGATACTAATTTAATTATATTACAATTTTTATGGAAGGTTCAGAAGATAATTACTAAGAAGGATGGGATATAGATTATGTAATACAAACTTTGGGACCTTGGAAATTAACTTGAAGGACTCATTGGAAAGGAAGTGATTAGGATTAAAAATTGTGTCCAATGTCTAAACAAATTATAATTGGTTTGTAAGAGGAAACAATATTCATATTTTCAAGAAGATGTTTTATTTAATGGGTGTCTCAAGAAGTGTTTTAAGTGTTCTCTTTAATAGGGGATGATGGGGGAACTTTTATGAACACCCCTTATTTTTCAATAGTTCAATGATAATATTACCCATTCAACTATTTTATAATTTAGAAATAATGGATGATGGGATGAGATAAGGTATATAAGTTCTGAAATATAAATTTACACACATGTTTTAAAAAAAATTCATGTTATTTCAATTAGGTTTCAACATTAATCAATTGTAATTTTAACCATTGTAAATAGTTTTTAGCAAAATAATTTATAATTTTTTAAAAATATATGGTATCCACGCATAAAAACATTGGGATTCATGAAATTGAAATTAATTTCCATTAATTATAATTTAGTTTTCATATAAGATATATTTAATTTTTTAATTTTAAAAAACACAATTATGTTGAAGACAATACTTTGTAGATAATTGGTTTTTAAAAAATTTTGTGTCCTTAATATTATTTATCATTTTCTACCCATTACATATTTGCTAATATGAATATATATTAATTCAAAAATCATGATGGTTTCCATATTTAAAATATTTTAATTTAATTTTCTAGATTAAAATTACACAATATTAATACAACACTTCATTATAAATAACATTTCTTCATTATCACTGTGATTAAAAAATATTCATTGTAATCATCATTTTAGGTCTGAAAATGAGAATTTTGTATTTCAATTATATCAAAAAATTAAATAAAATATGAAAATAGTTCTATAATAAATAAATATATAGTTTATAAAAGTTAATTTTATCTTCCTTGTGTACAACACATAAAAGTCATTTTTTGAAAAAAAAATTGATATTTATGCTTAAAATTCATTTTTAATAAAAATTTATCAATAAGATCGAATTTAATTATATAAATTGGTTTATTATATTAAAATATGTGAGATCTTCCTTTTAAATAAATCCAAAAAAGAATAGTAACATTAAAATGATTAATTAAAAGATAATACTGAAAATTACAATAATATGTTACTTAGATTATAAAATTATATACCAAGTATTTCAAAGTAAAAATTGATATTTAAAATTTCATTATTTTATACATTAAAAAATAAAAAAAATATATAAAGATTAATAATATTCTTGTTCATTATCATACATCGATAAATTCATAAAATTTACTATTTTGGTAAAAAAAAGATGTTTTCACTAATACATAAAAATAAATAATTTTATAAAAATATAAATTTTCACTAAAAGATAATTCTAAGATGAATAATTAAGGGAATGTTTTTCATATTATACTTTTATAATTACATGATTATAAAATTTATCTTTTATATGCAAATACATTATACAAAAGAAAATAAATTTACTAAAAACCTCATTTTTTGAATGTTATGTGATTATCAATATAATCTAACACCAATATCAAATTTTAAAAATGTTGAAATAACATTTTATGTATTAATTATTCACTATTTTTTAATAATATTTTAAATTATTTTAATTGAGTTGATTTTTTTAAATTTCACGATAATGAAAACAAAAACAGATATTTACAAAAAAAAATTACTCTAATAATTTGGAAAAATATGATACTTGTACTGGTACCCAAAACTAAGCTACAGTGAATCTTATTAATGAAAATAATGTTAAAAATAGAGACATGATATGTATTGAGAATACACCATCATAGAATTATGTGAGATACCTGAGAAAGTGACATGTAAAACATACTAAATAACATATTTCATCATCCCTACATGAATACATCCTCCCATCATTATAGATATAACCATCTCGAATGATGTAAGAAACTCCTTGGAGAAATAATCTTCTAAAAAATCAAAATCCTATAGTAGGAACATTCAATAAAGTGATAAGGTTCATCAACCATCTTTTTTGCAAATTACAAGAGAAAAATATTGTTCCTTACCCATATCATAAAAACCAATATCATCAACCTAGATGAAACAGAAATTAAATTAATTATCTCATAAAAAATAATATCTTCCACTATCGGAATTGTCACACCATATACAGGTTATTCCCCAGAGTTCCTTTGGTTCCACTGCTTATCAGTATAAAATAGAGAACCTCACTAATAAATATAATATAAATAATAAAGGGTTTAAATTTAGATTTTAAAACAATTAAACATATCATTACTAATAATAATGAGATATATGGTATCACTAAAGACTTTATAAATTTTATCCAAATAGAACCCAAATTTTCTCAAGTAAATTGCATGGGAACATTTTCTCGATATTAGAAATAAAAACATTTATGATAATTGTATTTAAAACCCAATCCATAAGATTTTAAAAATTTACATGTGTACTAAGAACCTTATGATTTAAAATAAAATAAAATCCAACTCATCCCCGTATATAATATAAATAAAACATAAAAAATAAAATCATAAAAAATTATGATATTTGAATAAACAGAAACCACCTTCAACAGTCATCCCTAAAATTATAATTCACCATTTGAAATAATCATGGAAAATATAAAAATTTCAATGAATAGAGACTATCAAAACCACCTCAAAGAAAACATAAACTTATTCAAATTTAGTAGATCATATAAAAAACAATTACTAGAATATAATCTTTATAAAGGGTAGAAAAAGAAAAAAATTATCAATGTTGAAGGTCCAAAAATATAAAAATATTATTTCTTAAATTTATCCTCCATATATTTGTAAATATGTTATTTTATATGTTTATAGACTTTGGGAGTTATTTAATAATCCATTTTGTTTTTGGACACAATTTAAACCAATTCATAAAGACAATTGATTAATTATTCTCCAAATTCATCTATAACCTAATATTAATTCATCACATTTAGGAAAAAATATCATCATCAAGCCTTCTAGAATTGGTAAATGATTCTAAAATTACCAAATTATATTAATTGAGGAATGCATATTCCTTAAAGGGGATGACCTTAATAAATTCATCATTTTGAATCCCTTCATGTGAAAAGGTATATTAGATTCCTTTACATGTATTCCAAATGATCTTATGTTAAGGGATATTTCCAAATAAGATTAGTCAACATTATAATGAATGTTTTTTAAATGATGCATGATAAACCCATTAATTTTAAAAATTAGATTCATATATATTTCTTAACTATGTTTTGAATAACATTCTTAATAAGTTTGGATTTATCAAGAAGTTTGGTATGGGAATAATAAACATCTACACCAATATTATTCTTATAGTTATCTTTTAGCTTTTTAATGATCATTATCTGAATAATTATATTTATAATTGAGCTCAAAATAAATATTTTGGTGTATAATATCCGTTAGTTATATATTCTAAAACAATTATCTTTTTCTCTGAATCGGAGGCTAAACAGTTGGGGAATGAGAAATCACAATATGATAGATTCATGATTTAAAAGGATGCACAATATTGAAACAATATAGGAAATGATATGGGTGATGTACCAAATAATTATCCTATAGAAAACTAGTTTCACCTTTTGTAATTAGGATTTATGATTGGAGAACATTGGATAGATCAACATCAATTAATATTCTATACATTGATGGTTTGGAATGATTTTCCGTTTCTATATATAATTGAATTATCAGATCAGTTAGACATTAAATTTCATTGAGTGAATCATTATTTCAGATTTGAATTTAAAAAATATCAAAACTCATCCAGACTTGGGTAAAGAATCTTTGACACTAAAGGAATGATCTAAAAAACACATAATCACTTTCATTAAAAAACAAGTCCCCCTAACATAGAATTTATAATAATCATTATCTAAAAAAATTGGATAACCACATGTAAAGAATTTAGGTGTCCAATAGAAAAATTATAGAAACATATATATTCAAAAATATCATCAATGAAATAATCATGAGTAGTAATGTTTTTGAAATATATAGATTAAGGAAAATTAGATGCTAAAAAGTGTATGCCTCGAAATCATTCATATAAACAGAGACTACTGATATTCCTCTATGAGAAGAGAATATTGGGTGAATATTTTCCCTCTCATCCATGTCACCTACAAATAAATAGTGTTTATTAGAAACTATATAAATTCCATGATTTCCATTTTATAGATATACTTGATATTGAAACATCATCATAGAAGTGTGATCGAATTATTGTTTTCAATAATAATTATTTATCTGTTAAATATAGTAATTTAAATTTGGCTAATATAATTATTTATAGATTATTTTTTTCTTATAATCATCTAATATGTCACAAATCGTTTTAGTTCAATGTGCTTATTGACACATTTTAAGAAATATAATTTTAATTTAGAGAATCTGAATTATTGATTCATTACCTAACACACCTTAATTAAATAGTTTCTATAGAGTATTAATTATTACATATAAATAAATTTAGCTTAGAATATTCATAACATATTTTTCATTCAATATATAACTTATAAAAGAAAAGATACCTTACTATCCTAGACGATATCAAGAAACGTATCATTCCTTACACAACATTAATCATCAATAAAATCATATACTCAAGTATGTATAAACACTAATCATACATTCTCCAAAATATACATTTTAAAAAAACTATTAAAATATATATGAAATTAAAAAATATTGAAATCATATGTTCCTATAAAATTTAATTCTATATTTTACCTCCAACTACAGTGAATACTAGTTCAAAATGTCACACACCGGTGAATATTTTTTAATACTTGGGGAAAAATCCTCATTTTTATTATTAAAGCAAAGAAAATACCTCTTTAACTGGGTAGAGTGAGTCCCATTACATAGCCTGAAGGCCCAGTGGAAATTTATCCCATTACATCGCCCGTATGACCAAATTTTTGGCCCACGGCCCATTCTGTGAATAGTATTGCAATAGTACCTGCTCTGCTACAGTCCGGCATAGTACCCGTCATTGCTACAGTGCCCCCTTTAGCTACTACAGTGCCCCATTGCAACAGTATCTCAGCTACTATAGGAGCACTACAGTGCTGCTACAATACCCAGCGCCCAATGGGTTTTGAACCCCCATTTTTCATGAATAAATATGGGGTGCATACCACTAAGCCAATTAGTGAATATTTATCATAAACCCAAAAATTATATAAATATCATGAAAAATACCATGTGTCAACATTTAGTAAATAGTTAATAAATTATAAGAATATCATTATTTTCAAAAATCACTTTTCTCAAAATCAATCAAAACTCTCTTACCTCAAAATCATAATTATATTAATCCTAAGATTTATCCATACCTCCATCATTAGTTATCAAATAATTATACAAAAAATATATCATTTTTCTAAAATATATTTTTAGGATTATTGATACGATATTATATATTTTTTCAAACCCATAATGTCTAAATACAGATGAAACATCCTTTTATGTTTTACATAGTCCTCATAACATTTAGTATATAGAAGTAATCATTGATAAATAACCATCACAATTATTAATAGATAATTGTATCAAGAATTAATAACTATTTTTATATCAACATTATTACATGAGGTAAGACTCGAAATCTCAATATTTACAACATAAAATGATTTCATTTAAATTATAGACTAATTATGTTAGCTCTGTTTTGTGGTTATAAGGAATAGTTGTTTTTGATACACTTCTTTCTCAACATATTTCTCGTGATCATTTTTTCACCAAATAATAAAACTAAAAATGTTATGATAATATCCCATATATGAATATGAAAAGCTAAATATAAAGTTGAATTCTCTAATGATTCCTTTGTTTCTTCATTTGATACTTCTATTTCAATAATCATTATTTTATATTAGTTATAAAGTTCCATAATTCCCATAGATTTTTTTTTTTAAAATGCATTGGAATTTTACAAGTTCATAGTTTTTGACGGCGCTTGATTCCGAGGCCCGGTGTGCCTGGAATCAATTTCTGAAGTTTTGTTCGAGTAATTTCAGTAAATGTACGTACGAGGTTTTATAACTTTTAAATCAGTGCTCGAAATTGAAATCTGAGAGCACCGTTGAACTCGCAGCGTCGGTGATTTCATAGTGAGACCTTCATCGCAGTTGCATTTTATCGAGAGTAGAAGTTATTTTTTAGGGGTTTTTTAATTAAATTGAATAAAGTTAATGATTTAAATTTATTTTATATTGGTGGTTAAAACCTCCAAGGGGAGGTTGGAGATGAGGTCTACCACACCATAACCTCCCTTGGAAGGATTATTAGGTGGGTCCCACCTGACCTCTCTAACTCCCCTTTAACCCCCTCGAACCCCCAATTAAATTTGGCAAAACTCTCCATAAAGTGGGGGAGCCTCTCCACCTTTCCCTACCATTTAATTTATAACTCTCCCCCCATTAATTAAGTGAATGGTTTATTTTAATTCAAATATTTTTGAATTATTTTTCCAATAATTAAATAATTGGTTGGCTTAGCCCATTATTTTGGTTGGCAATTCGTTTGGGTGGAAACTTGAGAGATAACTTCGTCTTCTCAATGAATAACGCGAAGAATGCTCTTTCCACTGAAAATTGACGTCGTCTTCTTCCTTCTTCAACTAAGGCAAGGGAAGGGAAGTGACACACATGAGGAATGCCGAGGTTTTCTTCAACTTTGTAACCTTTGAACGCCCGTCTTCCAATGATGAGTACCTCTCTTCCTCTTCCGACTTTGAGGGAATGACGATGCCTTCCCGTGACTCCATCAAACGACACTGACAAGCAAGGTAGGGGTTTGAGTTTCCTTCTTTCCATTATACGTTGTTCAATATTTTGGTTTACGTTATGCCGAATGTTATCAACATAACATGGGGGTGTTCGGACAGCACCAACACGGCCGACCCTCCCCCTTTTGATTTCTTTTTGTTGACGATAGAAGAGGACAACAGCGGCTGGCGTCGGGCCGTCCGCGAGGAAACCGGCGGCGTAAGACTGCTGGAACACCAGAAAGGTGCGGCACCACCGTGCCACGCAGAGGAAAGGTAAGTAGCAGCCACGTTGGGCCATGGTGGAGGTGTGTGGCGCCATTGCGTCGCATCGTGGCCAGTAGGAGGCCGCGCTGCAGTCACGCTGCGCTGATGGTGGAGGACCGTGGCCAGGGCAGGCCGCTGCGGGAGAGCAGGGGCGTGGCGCCGTCGCGCTGCGCCGGAGAAGAACCGCGGCCTAAGGCCACCGTGGATAGGGGAGGGAAGCCGGCTAAGTCGGTCGTCGGTGCGCACCAGGCGGGACCCTTCGGGCCCTGTGGTTATAAGATTCGGCCCCTTGCGCTGGCCGTTTTGGGAGCCCAAGGGTGTAACACTCCCCTTTACGTGGCCAGCTGGCCACCCGAGCCAGCTAATCGGGCCAGGCCACACGTCTAGCCTGGCGCCACACAGGCAGTCGGGCCGGGAAAAACAGTCGGTCGGGCCGTGCCAAATGGCCAGACGGGCCGGGCCAGGCCACACGGCCAGCCGGGCCGAGCCACAGGGCCTGCCGGGCCGGGCCACACAGCCAGTCAATCGGGCCAGGCCGCCCCTTGGGGCCGGGCCACCCTTCGGGTCGGGCCACCCTATGGGTCGGGTCGTACCTTCTGGTCGGGATACCCCTTTGGGTCGGGTTAGAGCCACGGACTAGGTCGGACCCCAGTCTGGACCCGGGTCGTATCGGGTCGGGTCGACCTAACTAGGTCTGACCAGAACCGAACCAGTCAGACCCAATTACACCTAATCACCTATAACTCGGGCTACGGATGTCTGTTTGATGAACCTTCAGTAGCGCCATTTTCATGTAATGAAGTCCTCCCTTTGAGAATACCCTATGGGAGTTCAGGGTATAGTTGAGATTTGGTCAGGTTGGTTCGTACACGAAACCAACCGGGCCCCTGGGACTAAAAGGCTAATAACTCACAGACCAAGTGTCTGATCAACGTGATGTCTATTGTGTTGAGACCCCTATGACGTTGTGGTCCATTTAGATACTTACACGTGAGACTTCATGACACTAAGAGTATCTACCAGTAACTCGTGGAGTGGATCCTCCTGGAGACGAGCATACAGAGTATGAAGACCTAGTAGCTGATAGACCTAACGACTACTTGAACGATTCGACTCGGAGTGATTCGACTAGCCCAATGGGGAACGCCCGGTATTTGGCGGCAGACCCATAGAAGACGGAGCACCTGGTAGTTGGTAGCAGACTCATGGTACTCGACAGGAGAAGTACCTGTGTAGGGTATTAAGGGGAGAGCCCCGTATTTGGCTGTAGACCCACAGCGGACGGAGCGCCTGATAGTTGGTAGCAAACCCGCGGTACTCGATAGGAGGAGAACCTCAACAGTATAAGGTTAGTGAGAAGTGCCTCGGTCTCACGACAGACCCACTGTACCCAACAGAGGAGGAGTTCTCCAATAGTTGTGGTTTCGATAATAAAAATCATGGTTTGATCTGAGTCAATGACCTTTGTGTTTTCCTCATGATTGAGATGGGTTACTTGATAACTTAGGTATATGTATGGGCATATACCTAAGTAATGGTTATCCGTTGAAATCATAATTTGTGGTTTATCCTTGTTGGATTTTGTGAGACCTTGAGGGTCTCGATGTCCCTACTGATTATCATTATACTCTGCTGCACGGGTTATGCCCGCACCTCATTGTGTTGGATAAAGAAGACAGATAGCATTGATGGAGGCCGAGAGTGCCAGAACTGGACGGTACCCAGAAGAGGACATTACGATGTATCGGTACACAGTGGAGTCTGAAAAATGTGGAGTGTTGTTGAGGCCATATGTACGTACCATTTAGGTAGGAACCCCGAAGGAAAATCTAAGAGCTGATAGATACCTTCCAGCTATTTTCCATTCTAGTTGTATATGTTTGTCCTTTCCTTGTACTTTACTGTTGGGCTTGTATTTCCGGCCCCATTACTTTCAGTACACTTGTTATATAGCTTTTACTTAGTATTTTATTCAGCATGTACTCTGGTTGTTGTGTTTATGATTTCTAGAGGAAATGCCTTCCCAGTTTTAGGGAATTATGCCTTTGGATCTAGTCGCCAACCCCTGGAATATGGAAGGCAGGCTAGGGGTAGTCACGATACGGGCCCCAGGGGACGGGTCATGACAAATTGGTATCATAGGAGTCGGTTTTACCGTAGAACTCAAAACTCTGATCGTCCTTTTCTATGAAGCAATAGTGTTAAGGGTATTGAGTGTGGTTCTCAGTTCAAGGATTCCAGTGTTGGTGTGGCGGCCGACATATTAGTACACCAGGACCCAGACTTCTGATATCCCACTTAGTGCACGGAAACACTGATTGCGTATGTGTTTCAAAAGTTTTCATTAAATCAGCTCAAACTTGGTCAGCTCACCAGGTATAATCATTTGACAGTGTCGCATCTGTTTCTTTCAGGATGACTCCCTGCAGATGACCAGTTAGATCCTTGAGAGTTGTACGCACTGACAGCCCATCGACCAACAAGGCATCGATGTAGGGGCCCTTTCCAATGGAGGCACCAGCAGTACCACCACCTATTGAGCCACCGATTCCACCTTCCCTAGCTGCTGATGATGCAATCCGCTTTAGCGCATTGCACGAGTTCCAGCGCCAGAGGCCACCCAGGTTCTAGTGAGAGATGGACCCATAGGCGGTTGAGGATTGGCTAGAGGCTGTGGTAAGAGTCTTCAGGCTAGTAAGGACACTAGCAGACTTCATGGTGATCCTTAATGTCAGCCTATTTCAGGCTATATCAGGCAGATGGTGGAGCCTGATTCTCTAGATGCAAGATGAGGCATCACTTCTATGGGCAGACATCGAGATCTTATTCCAGGTGGAGTTTGTACCGGTCATCCTTTGAGTGGTGCGGATACAGGAGTTACTACTTCTGCATCAGGGTAGCATGAGTGTAGCTCAGTACTCAGTGAGGTTCACTGACCTCTCGTGGTACTCCACTAATATGGTATGAGACCCGTTCTTTAGGGCCCGGACCTTTGGGTAGCGACTATGGAGAGAGATCATAGTTTTAATTATCTCCCACAGCATCCCGACGCAAACAGGGGTGTTAGAGTGATCCCTCCAAGTAGAGAGTTTCCTTACTGAGTAGTCTCTAGCAGCGAGACCCACCACTAGTCAACTTGCAGCGAAGTCTTCTACAGCTGGGAGTAGACAGATTACATAGAGGTCCAAGAGGACCAGACCCACAGGTGTTCGTCTGCACGACTCAGGATCGGTTTTATGGGGCACCCCGAGTGGAGACGGAGCCAGATATGCCAGGAGAGGGCGGTGTTACTCATGCGGCGGGTAGGGTCACATGGCATGTGACTATCTGACCCGCCGTACAGATTCTCCATCTTCAGCACTGGGATCCTCGTGACGAGACGGTCCTTTTGCGATACTCTAAGTGAGTTTTGGACAATTTTGGAAAACGGCCGGTTTTGGAACGAGCGTAATTCCAACTAGGACCCTGGAATGGAAAATCCAATAACTCTCAGACCGGGCATTCGATTGACGCGTTGTCTGTCGTGTTGGGTTCCTTTTGATGAGATGGAACTTCATGATACATCCACTCTAGACTTCGTGATAGTTGATGTATCGACCCCCTTTGCTCGAGAAGCGGACCCTCCCGTAATCGAGCGTGCTGTGTGCGGGAACCCTAGAGCTGGCTATGATTGCGACTACTACTGTACTGGAATCCTCCGTGGGTTCGACAGCGATGACTACTGTACAGGAATCCTCCATGGGTTCGACAGCGATGACTACTGTACTTGGATCCTCTATGGGTTCGACAATGATGACTATTTTTCTTGTATCATGTGTGGGTCCGGCAGTTTGACCTCTGTACTTATATCCTGTGTGGGTCCGACAGAGTAGCTGGTCTTGTATCTTGTGTCAGTTCAACAGCTTAGCTGGTCTCATATCCTGTGTGGGTCCGATAACTTAGATGAATCAGTGACTACATCTTATCATCTCTATTACTCTCGAGATAGCTGGTCTTGTATCCTGTGTGGGTCCGATAGCTTAGCTGGTCTTTATCCTATGTGGGTCCGACAGCTTAGCTGGTCTTGTCTCCCGTGTGGGTCCAACTGCTTAGATGATCTAGTGGCTACATCTGATCATCTATATCTCTCTACTATTATGGAATACCTATGTGAGCTGATACATGTCTTTCAACCATTATCATCGATGTGATTGAATTTACTTCCTATGTGGACTGGGTTGTTCTTGGGCTCAGGAGTTGGAGCCAAACTGAGATTGATAAATTAGGTATATGTAAGGGCATATACCTAAGTAGGATTGGTTGATACTTCGTGATTGTATCTTTCTTCCTTTGTTTATCATTAGTGGATATTGTGAGACCTTGCGGGTCTCGGGGTTCCTACTGAATATCGTTAGACTCACCCCTGCACGGGTTATGCCTGCACCTCATTGTGTTGGATGCAGACAACGGACATCGCTAACTGAGGCGGAGTGTGCGAGGATAGGATGGTACCCTGAGGTGGACCCTACGATGAGACGGTACCCGGAGGAGACGGACGTATGTGGAGAACTGAGGAAGTATCTCTACCTACCCATCAGGTAGGATCCATGGTGGACAATCCAGGGGCTACCAGACACCTTCCAGCTATTTTTTCTTTTCCTTTTACTTTACTATTGGTCTTGTATTTCCGGCCCCTTTTACTTTCCAGCACATATTTTGTTATACAATTTTTACTTAGTGAATGATTCCCTTGTACTATGGTTGTGTGTGTTTACGTTTTGTAAAGGGAATGCCTTCCCAGTTATAGGGATTTATGCCTTTGGTGCTAGTCACCAGCCCCTGGACTATGGAAGGCGGGCTTGGGGCAATTACGAAATGGGCCCCGGGGGACGGGTTGTGAAAAATTGGTATCCGAGGGTGGTTGTGTTCTACCACAGAACATAGGACTCTGATCTTTATTTTCTGTGATTTAATAGTGTTAAGAGTAATGATTTTGGTTTTCAGTCCAGGGAGTTCAGTGTTGGTGCGGCGGACGACCTATCCATACACCAGGACCCTGACCTCTGATTTCCAACTCAGTGCACGAAAACACTAATTGCGTATGTGTTTCAAGAGTTTCATTTTTGGCCGCTTTGAGTCAGCTCGTGAGGTATAACTTATTGACTGTGGCGCACCTGTTCTTTATCACGATTACACTATGAAAAAAGCCAGGTAGGGTTACTAAGAGAGAGTAAATGATGACGGCCCATCGAGCGACGAGGCTCTAGTGTAGGTCTCTCTTACTATGTTGGCACCTTCAGGTGGTGTACCAGCAGCAGCACCACCCGTTGGCTAGTAGATGCCACCAGCCGCACTGGTGGACGGTGCATGCCGACTGAGCGCATTGCACGAGTTCCAGTGGGAGAGGCCCCCAAGGTTTCGAGGTAAGACAGATTACCAGGAATCAGAGGACTGAATAGAGGTGATTACTAGAGTTTTCCACCTCTTTGAGACATTAGTAGAGTAGAATTTGGTCTTAGATACTAATATTTTTCAGTGAGTGACCATGAGGATGGTCTGCATAGTGATGAGGTTTCGGTACTTGAACCATTTTACGAGATGGTACCTTCAGGCAGTGTGCCAACTATATCACTCCCTGTTGGTCAGCAGACACTACCGGTGGTACCGGTAGAGGACACTTGTAGGCTTAGTGCCTTACATGTGTTTCAGCATCAGATATCCCTCAAGTTCTGAGGTGATCCTGACTCACAGATGGCTAAGGACTAGCCTGAGGATGTGGCTGAGAGTTCTCTAGAACATCTACAGTTTCGGCGAGACGACATGTCAGTAGGTGAGTATTCATCCAGGCATATCGATCGTTCCAGGTACTCGATGAATACGATACGATCAGTGCTTCAGAGCTTGGACCTATGAGTGAGATGTGTTTAGGGAAATTTGTGCTAGCACTTTCTTTTTCCTCTGTGCATTCCTACCTATGTTAAGATGCAATAGAGAACCTTTGTAGTTGAATGTTATTTGGCTGAGCAGATACGGCCAGTGAATCTTAGTAGTGGGAAAGCAAGAAACTAAGTCTAGTCTTAGAGACTTGGGTGTGTAAACTGTTTCAGAAAGAAGATGTAACAGGGACAGATGAATCTACAGGGCAGCAGACGTGGAAGCAGAGCTAGGAGAGCAGCATGAGGTGGTGTACATTTTGACATGTTACAACCACCCACCTTTGTAGTCCCTGCCAGGATCAGATATCTAGAGGGAAGAGGAAGAGAATAGCTTCATGCGGTCAAGGAGTGTGACCCAAGGTCTCTATGAATGATTCGAGGTGTGGACTATGTCTAATACTAGTTGTCGTATCAGTAGTCATAAGTACCAATCATTCCTTCATTCCACGAATCTTGTCCCAGACCTAGAGTTTCCCATTAAACCATTGACTTGACCCTCACGTCTAGAGATACCTTTGGGAGGAGACTCGATAATAAAACTTACGTTGATGGTGTGATCTGACCCTTGAGGAAAGATTTTCGGTTGGAACCTCTTGGTGGCAGCGTCGAGGCCTTACGACATTATTTTGGGTATGGACTAGGAAACCACAGTTCATACACAGATTGACTGTATTAGGAAAAAAGGTTGTGGTTTATCTACAACATTGAGATGAGATTTTCCTTAGTCAGTGAAAAAGTAAACCCAGGCAGTAGAGGTTAAACTCATGCATAGGAGGGTGCATCCAATCACTCTTGAGTCGGCCATCCTTACCCTTGTAGTAGTAAGAGTTTTCAGTTTTCAGTTCCTCCAGGACTATGACTTCGAGATATTCTATACTCTTGGGAAGGGGAACGTTGTAACAGATTCTCTCAGTAGGAGATCTGGCATTCAGCTTCTAGGAGAGGTGATAGAGAAGCTAGTCGGATTGCAGATATCCTTTGTGGATAGAGATGGAGCAGACTTTCTTCAGTATCTCACAGTCCCTCCTCCACTTCTACAGTGAGCCACGGAGGCACAACGTGGGTACATTGACTGTGAAACGCGACATGCTCAGATATCCTCAGGGCAGGCAGCATATGGGTTTTCTGAAGGTGGGGAGCACGACATCCTCTTCAGGGGACGTACCGTGGTACCAGTTGCACTATATGAGGTAGTACCGAGAGAGTTTCACACTTCCTCTCTAACAGTACATCCATGAGTGGTGAATATGTATCAGGACCTCAGATGATAGCACTAGTGGTTAGGTATGAAGAAGGTTATAGCAAAGTTTTTATCATGGTGCCTCACTTTTTAGCAAGTGAATGCAGAGCTCCAGGTACCAGCAGGCTTGGTACAACCCTTAGAGGTTCCAGAGTGGAAGTGGGATGGGATATCCATGGATTTCGTGATGGGGCTCCCACGTACATCAAGAGGACATGACTCTATCTAGGTGATTGTCGACCGACTCACAAAGTCGGCCCACTTCCTACCGATCAAAGAGCAGGGCTCAGAATAGGGCTTGGGATGCCTCTACATTCATGGGATCTTACGACTTCATGGTGTTCCATCGACTATCATCTCTGATTGAGATGCTTGTTTCACTTCCTGGCTATGGAAGGGATTAAATGAGGATTTTGGGATGCAACTACGTCTGAGCACCGCCTTCCATCCTCAGATGGATGGCCAGACTAAGAGGACCATTCATACTCTTGAGGGCATGCTTCGTGCATGTGTCCTCAACTTTGGTCGCAAATGGGAGGACCACCTACCCTTGGTGGAGTTTGCGTACAACAATATCTACCACTCCACCATAGGGATGGCACCATACGAGGCACTATACGGACAACCTTGTTGATCACCTATGTGCTAGATTGACCCAAGGGAGTCAGCACTTGTAGGACCAGAAATGGTTCAGGCTATGAAGGAGAAGGTGCAGATCATCTAGGAGTGTATGAAGACTGCACAGAGTAGATAGAAGTCTTATGCTTATAGGAGACGGAGACCACTGGAGTTTGAGGATGGAGACCACGTCTTTCTACGGGTCTCACCTCGATGAGGTCTATGGAGAATTGGCCAAGGCAGCAAGTTATCTCTGTGCTTTATCGGGCCATTCCAGGTCCTCAGCAGAGTAGGCGAGGTGGCTTACCGCCTGGCTCTTTCACATCAGTTGCACCGGGTGCACAACGTCTTCCACGTATCTTAGCTGAGGAGATATGTGCACGACCCATCCCGCATCATCGACCATGGGGTGCTGGACATCGATGATGGGGCGACATTCACGGAGGTCCCGATGGAGATCGAGGATTGAAAGGAGCGGGTCCTACGCAGACAGTCGATTCCTCTAGTGTGCATTCGCTGGCAGCACGGGAACCTCCAGGAGAGCACACTGGAGTGGGAGGCTCAGATGCGTGCTTGGTACCCTCATTTGTTTCCCTAGTGTGTGTTGTAGATTTAAGGGCACGTAAATCCCTAAGGTGGGGGTAATTTAAAGACCCAAATATTTCAAGGAAAATTTTTTCATAAATTTTTTGAAATTTTACAAGTTTGCAGTTTCTGACGGTGCCTGATTCCGAGTCTCGGTGTGCCTGGAATCATTTTCTGAAGTTTTATTCAGGTACGTTCAGTAAACGTATGTGCTGGTTTTTCTAACTTCTGAACCGGTGCTCAGAATTGAAATATGAGGGCACCAATGAACTTGCAACATCGGTATTCGCCTAAGGGGACCTTTACCGTATTTGTGTTTTATCAGGAGGAGAAGTTAATTTTTTTGGGGGTTTGTTATTAAAAATAAATAAAAATATGAGTTAGAAATTTTTTTTGGTGGGTGGTTATAATCTCCAAAATGAAGTTGGAGGTGGGGACACATCCCACAGAACCACCCATGAGAGGATTTAGTGTGGTGGGGCCCACATGAACCCAAACCCTTTCACCTCCCCTGAACTCTCTAACACTCCCCATTAACACCCCTTAATTAATTTGACAACATCCCTCTTTTAATGTGAACTCTCCACCTCCCTCCATTGATTGTGCCAACCCCATCAATTGAATTAATTAACTCTCTTAATTAATTAATTTCTGTGTCAACAATTCATTTTGAATTGTTCTGAATTACATGGAAATGTGTTTATATTGGACGGCCTTTTATTATATTTTTTTGGCAAAAATATTTGTGGGAAAACTTTGGGAGAAAAACTCTTAGTGGAACTTCCTTGTCTCAACGAAGAACACTATTCTTCAAAAAAGAACATCCTTGATGAAGAACACGAAGAACTTATTCCATGACGCTTCCTCTTCGGATGAACCCCGACGTCATCGAGTCTACGTCGTCTTCGAATTATCTTCCTGCGTCATGATAATGACTCTTCCTCCAACGTTGATGGGATGACACCGTTCTCCACAACGCCGTTTTCTACGATGCCTGACTATCGTGATGCTCGTCTTCCATGGCTCGTCAATGTGAAACATCAATTATAAGTTAGGGGGTTTTTATAATTTAAATTGAATAAATTATACCTTCGTTCTTGTTGAATGCAAGTGATCGTCTATGGCCATTTGTTACCGCCTAACGTGGAGGGTGCGGGCCGAACGAACACGGCCCGATGACCCTCCGTTGTTTCTTGTTTTTATTCGCAATGGAGATAGTGTTGGGAGATTTGGTAGAGACCGGAGTTTGAGATGATCGGGGGCGGCAATGACCATAGGAGGCGGCGGCAATGGCGGCTGTGCGCCGGAACGAAGACGATCGCGGCACCGGGTGCCGCGCGGAAGGGAAACCGCGGCCCGCAACTGCAGGCCACTCGGCCGAAAAATAACTACCTTGCTAAAGCCGGCTGAGTAGGAAGAACTGTGGTGCCTCTCGGCACCGCGCTATGGAGGAACTGTGGGCCACTTCTGCGGGCGAACCGGTCGGTCGCCTACAGGCTGGGTTGAAGGAGTTCGTAGCACCCAAAGGTGCCGCGTGGGAGAATAGAGGCCCACCTTTGCGGGCCGCTCACGCCGGGAAGACCGGCAGGCTTCAGCCGGCCGGAAAATAGAGGCGGTGCCACCAGGTGATTCCGTTTCAAAGAACCGGGGGGGTCGCGCACCCCCGCTCCGTTTGTCCAGCTGGTCGAGCCGCGGCCAGCGGTGGGCCGGGCCGCCTGCCACCGAGCAGGGCAGCACCCCGCCAGGCCGGGCCGCGTCCCACCGGGTTGGGTCGCGCTCCACTGGGCCAGGCCAACCCCCCAGGTGGGTCGGACCCGCCGATCTAGGATGGGCCGACCCGCAATCCTACTGGGCTTGACGGGTCGGGGCCGTTATACTTAAATGTGAATAACTTCTAAACCATGCGTTCGAACGACGTGCTGTCTGCGACACTGGGATCCTTGTGAAGAGACGGTCCTTTTGAGATTCTCTAAGTTATTTTTGGAAAATTTTGGAAAATGGATGGGTTTGGAATGAGCATAATTCCAACTAGTCCCTTGAAACAGAAAAGCCAATAACACTCAGACCGGGTGTCCGATTGACACGCCGTCTGTCATGTTGGGTTCCTTTTGATGCAACAGAACATTGGGATACATAAAATCTGGACATCGTGATAGTTGATGTATCGATCCCCTTTACTCGAGGAGCATACCCTCCTGGAATCGAGCGTGTTGTGTGCGGGAACGCTAGAGCTGGCTGCGATTGCGATGACTACTATACTAGAATCCTCCGTGGGTTTGACAGCGAAAACTACTGTTCTGGAATCCTCCATGGGTTCGATAGCGGCGAATACTATTCTGGGATCCTCTATGGGTTCGACAGCGATGACTACTGTTCTTTTATCCTATGTGGGTCTGGCAGTTTGACCTCTATACTTGTATCTTGTGTGGGTCCGATGTAGTAGCTGGTCTTGTATCCTGTGTGGGTCCGATAGCCTAGCTGGTCTTGTATCCTGTGTGGGTCTGACAGCTTAGATGAATCAGTGACTACATCTGATCATCTCTATTAATCTCGAGATAGCTGGTCTTGTATCATGTGTGGGTCCGACAGCTTAGCTGGTCTTGTATCCTGTGTGGGTCTGACAACTTAGATGATTCAGTGGCTACATTTGATCATCTATATCTCTCTACTATTGCGGCATACCTATGTGAGATGATACATTTCTTTCAACCATTATCATCGATATGATTGACTGTACTTCCTGTGTGGACTGGGTTGTGCTTGGGCTCGAGAGTTGGAGTCGAACTGAGATTGATAACTTAGTTATATGTATGGGAATACACCTAAGTGGGGTTGGTTGATACTTCGTGATTGTATCTTTCTTCCTTTGTTTATCCTTAGTAGATATTATGAGACCTTGCGGGTCTCAGGGTCCCTACTGGGTATCATTATACTCACCCCTGCACGGGCTATGCCCGCACCTCGTTGTGTTGGATGCAGATGACGGATGGTGATGACCGAGGCAAATTGTGCGAGGACAGGATGGTACCGAGAGGTGGACCCTACGAAGAGATAGTACCTGGAGGAGACGGACAATCTTGGACTACTGAGGAGGATATCTGTACCTACCCATCAGGTAGGATCCTTGGTGGATGATCCAGGGGCTTCCAGACACCTTCCAGCTATTTTTTCTTTTCCTTATACTTTACTATTGGGCATGTATTTCCGTCCCCTTTTACTTTCCAGAACATCTTTTGTTATATAGTTTTTACTTATTTCATGCTTCACTTGTACTCTGATTGTGTGTGTTTATGTTTCATAAAGGCAATGACTTCCTAGTTATAGAGATTTACGCCTTTGGTGCTAGTCGTCATCCCATGTCCTATGGAAGGCGGGCTAGGGGTAGTGATGACACGGGCCCCGGGGGACAGGTCGTGACATTATAAAATAGTAATATATCAAATATGTTCTTACTTTACATGAATAAAAAATGATAATGTCATACGTATGTACGTGTAAACTATCACCTCCACAAAGCGATGTGAATCATTTTTATTCACAACATCACTTGTATGATATATATAAATATATTTAAATTATTATTATTATTATATTAATAATATTATGAATATTTTGTAAATATATAATTATAATTACCTTATTTCCATTACGATCAGTAAAAAATTGAAATGTTACTCAAGCATACGTATGACCTACCATATCCCTGATTATTACATTGTTCATTTTTTTCATTCCAGAAATAAATGGTTTGATTTAAAAGTATGTATAATAGTGATTATTATGTCATGAATATTTTTCTATAGATTATAGACTTATGACCACATGGAATATTGACACCATACCATGTTCACTTTCAACTCAAGTGCCGAATATCGAGAAAATGTCTGACATAAACTCAATTAAATAACTAATTATTATAAAATGGTAATTAATTAAATAAAACAATTAAATAAAATTTAATGTTTCTGAAGAATATTGAGATTAATCTACATTTATTATTCATGAATAAGAAGGAACATACGTGATGAATCGAACTCTTGGTAAGGGAATTCATCTCAATCTCCTTTCATTGAGTCATATATTGATATAGTAGACCACCTTCTTTTATTAGGTGTATAATCAACCCCATTGGATTTTAATTTCATTCAATGGTTTTTAAAATGAATATTTTCATATTAATCATTAAGCGTTCTTTTAAAAATTACATAAGGGGTGTTTTTTAACATATGCAGTTACAATGACTTATCCATCATCATAACAATTGTTTTAAATTTGTATTCCTCTACAAGCCTTAGTGTTTTTAAAAGATAAAATAAGTCCATTATTCTCTTTTCTAGGTGTTTTGGTATTGTAAAGGATTTTTACTGTTGATTGACTATTTCAATATCTTGAATTTATTTCTTGTGATTGAAAATAGAATTTTATTAGAAATTTTTTCAAAATTGTAATCTTTTTTGTGATATGATTATGTAATGGTACTTGTAAATTTTATTGGTGGTTATGTGATAAACCAAATATGGGTGGTTATGTGATAAAACAAATATGGGTGGTTATATTATAACCTCCAATTCATTTTTTATAAAATTCATCTATATGCCTATTTTATTTGTATGAATTATATGTGTGGAAGTTGACTTTATGGTTATTCCATTTATGTATGATTATGTCCCATGTTACCTTTCTATGTTATTTGTGATTTATATGGTATTTATGGTAATATTTTGATTAAAAAAATTATAAAAAATGATATTATATTTACAAAAGTGTGTTTATTACTTTTTAAAGGTGAAAAGTATTAATTTATGATATAGTATTCATGGTTTACATGTTTTTCACAAAGATAGATGTTTTTTATTCTTTTTATATCCCTTGTTGATATTTTTATGATCATTTTATGATTTGAATTTGTTTTTGAAGGATTTAAGGAAGAGTATAGTCATGGATTGGATCATATAATATTTATGATGTTTAAACATGAAATGAATCCATATTTCATTTATACATTTTTTGTTTTACGATAAAATGGATAGTGAGTGGAAGTGTGTACTTTGTAATTTTTGTGTTTTTATCTTTGATTTGAGGACTAATTACCTAAATCACTAAGCCTAAAAATGTCTTTGATGTGAATGAAAGTCAAACTAATGACTTAAATTTAGATTAAGTATTTCTTAATGTTATAGAATTATAGTATGTATCAGAGGATGGTTTAGACAACATTATAGGTTTTGGTGATATTTAAGCATAAGTTACAATATATATATAACCGTAATGGTTATCATAATATATATATTCACAGTTATTTTAGATAAATTTATTGTTTTTTAGATAGCATGATTAAGTATATCTTAGTGTTTATCTTCCCCATAAGATAGTATATGATTATTTTATTAATATACTCACACTAAAATATTTGGTTTTAGTAAAAGGATAGATCCAAAAAGAACAAAATTAAAAATAGATGTGGTAGAAAATGTAATGGTTCTCTGAATAAGAGACTGAATGAAATAAGTGATGTAATGAGAACTCTATTAGTTTTTCTAGGCCAATTATCAGAAGTTACGATTGACCACCTGATCCTTAGTGAGTTTTCTAATGCATCATATATGAGTGAAATGAATCCTTATAGACATTATGATGATAACCATAAAGGTAAGTATATTCAAAGACATATGTGTTGAGGATGTGGAAGTAAACACCATGGAAAATGATATAAAGGGATGAGAAGATGTTATTGATGTGGTAATGAAGGTCATAAAGAAATAACCTTCCATAGAAAAATTAAGAATTCAATTAAATTCAAGAAATGGAAATAAGTTTTTCTAAGTTATAAATTGAATGTTTTAAATTTGGGGCATATGGTCATTAAGAAAATAAATTTCCTAGAATTAAATTTCATAAATGGTATCAGGAGGACCATACAGATATATTTTAAGCAATAAATAATGCCATTTTAATTGAATGTGGGAAAACTGAAAATGGCCTATAAAGGAATGAAGTATTAAATAATAATATATAAAAACATTGTTTAAGGAGAATGAATTACAATAAATGATTAAAACATCCTTATATAATGAATTCAATAGTTATGTTAGACTATATGATGATGAAAATTTTAAAATTATTCATGCTCTTTTTTATGATGGGATTACTTTGGGAGACTTTTTTCTATTATGTGTAACCCTGATATTTGTTATTTAGTTATTTTATTTGCTAAAGAATTATATTTCTTATGATTACATAATTACAATGTTATGAATAACTATTATGGACAATATGATCTTTTATATTGAGTTAATTATGGGTTATTACATTTAGGGTTTCAAATTGAAAGTCATGAGATTAAATTTCAGGATAAAACATGTTATGGATATTTTTGTGGATGTTATCTTATTTTGGGAATGTTATAAAATTTTGTAACTTTAAGAAAATGCTAACACATAGTAAAGGTGACAACCCATCATGCAAGATATGTATGTGGAAATCAAACCCATAATCTAAGTGTGACAAGGATTTATCTCCTATATCTGGCCTATAAGAAAACCCTAGGAAATATTTTTTTAGTTAAAATATATAATAGAATAAGAATAAGTTGATTTTGGGAACTTATGTTTTATCACATGAAAATCCATGGCATCATAAAAAGAATTTGGAATTATGTGATAAATTTTATTTTGGATGATGTTCACTATTTTGGTAACATTACATGATTAAGGTAAATTAAACACTATGAGGTTTTATTTAAGGATTAATGGTTGAATTTTAATTTAGAAGATCTATTATTTAATTGTGGACTTATGGTTATTTGTTTAGATTATAGAAATTATTAGCCTATCATGGAGAATATGTTATTTTATAAATTATTTTTTGGTAAGGAACATTAAGAGTGGTCAATGTTATTTTGAGATAAAAGAATATGTGATATAATACCTATTAATTTTGGGTTTTAATCTTAGTTTTGATTATTTTGAGGAATTTTACGGATAGTTATTTGTTGAATGTTCCATGTTGAACATTTGGTTTAATAGTTTAATTTTAGAGATAAAAATATTTTTTCATTATAAAATGGTTTATTATTTTGGGGGAATTATCTGATCGTATCCTAAATTTATAATTTTTGGATAATGTTTCAAGACAGGATGAATAGATAGTAAATATTTTGTGGCTTATTTGATTCCCTAGAAGATTATTCTATTGTTTATGGTATGAAAAAAATATTCATCTTGAAAACTCTTAGTTTTGAGAAAAAGATGAGTTTTAGTGGAAATTTATTAAAGAATGATACTCTACTTTATAGGTAATAATATTTCCTTATGTTATTAGTCAAGATCGTAAATGAATTCCAAAACATTATGAAAAGGATCTTAAAAAAAATGTTTTCTATTTACTTTTTGTATTTTAATGTCAAATATATTTTAACCCATCACAAGTTTTTATCTTTATGATTGTTAAATTTTTCCTAAAAATGTTTTCCATTATTCTCTATAATTAGGTTATCATTAGTTTTATCTTCTATATCCTTGTTTTCTTATATGGAACCCTAGTTTTTGTTATCTTAGGTAACCTTTGTACTTTCCTTTCTTTCTTTTAAATAGGATGTTTTTTAATCCTTTTTCCGATGTGGGATTGCAATACAGGTATTTTGAAAATTAATACCTTATTTACCAACCCAAAATTCAAATTGAGATGCTGCAATTTCCAAAAGTGGGAGAATATAACATCTTGAGTTTTTAAAAGGAATCATTGTGTTTGATATCATACATGACATGCGAAATTTATATTAAATTAACAATATAATATTATTATTTAATATGATATTTATCATATAGACATTAGAATGGATGGAATGAATAATATTAGCTAAATTAGGAAAATTGTGTTGAAACATGTATATATAAATTTACATTGGGTAGAAAATTAATTATAAATGGAAATAAAAACCAATTGAATAATAAATGATGTGTGTTTATGATAAAATATGTAAGTAAGAATTATAGTTCACATAAAATAATCAAATCACACTTGTTGGATTATATTAATGAAATATAAATCAAATATTATTTTTAAAATTCATCTAATATGTTTTCTAGACATGATATAAGAAAAAAATAAATTTTATGAATAAAGGGGGTATTTTTCAAGAAATGCATTTGTACCACCATTTGATTGAGAATTATCTTTAAATATATATTTTCTAATTTTATGTATTTTATTTTTAAAAATAAACTTCACATATTAAATAAGGGAAAAAAAATTTAGTCTGGATAATTTTTTGGTATTTCTATAAAAACATTCATTTTTAAATGAATACTGAAAAACACTTCATTTTAATTCAAAAAATCATTTTTGTCTAATTTATTTATATTGTTATATTATCTTTTTAAATTGATTTAAGATATCATTATATTTTTTTTATCAATTAATCCAATTTAGTTAATTTTATTCTTTTTCAAAATAAAATTAAATTTAAAAGTTATGTGAACTTTTGAAAGATTTACTTTAAAAACAACTTTTCACATTTCGTTAATGCGATTGTTTTTTAATTAATTTATTTCATTCTAGGTTTTGAATTTGGAAAATTGGATTCCATATTTGGAATTATATTTTCCATATTATGTAAATATGTCCCTTTTAACCATGGATATTATGAATAGTAACTTGGGGAATTATTTTTATTACCATAGTTAAAGGTAAATCTGGTAATTAAAGGTAATAATAATAATATAATAATATAAAACTACCCTAAAATAAGTTAAAATTTAATTGGATGAGTTTATTCTGACCATAATAATTTTTGGGTCAACTTTAGGATCACATGGAGCCACATAGTTGAATTTATTCCATTTATAATATTATATTCAATGAATAGTTATTTTTGTTGTAATTTTGTTTCTAAACAAGTAATGTATTTAAATATGGATTTATACAGGGAATCTATTCAACTATAAATAGTATTTATAAATATTGAATAATTACCCAAATCATTTTAATATATATATTATTTTTATGAATTAAATAATTAAATTTAATTTTGACACAATGATGATGTAGTAATAGATTTATTAAAGAAACAAATCTAATAACTGATATTAATAACATTAAAATAAATATAATTTGATACATTAGATGTGATAAATGAATTTTTAGGATGAATATAAAATATATTTATTGAGGTACTATAGTTTATTTTGGAGGTATCTAGTTGGTATGATTTGTTTTATAAAGTCTAGTAATGAATGGTGTCAAAATTAACATAATTCATAATGTAAAATATAAAACTTTTAATTATATTATATAAAATTTATAAAAATCTATTTTTTAACCAAAAATTTGATATCTATCCAAAATATTTATTAATGACTCATTAATTTTCATTTTGATATGATTTGGTAATTATTTTAACTCTTAAATAGAAAATTACATAATAAAACGATAAGAGTTAAAAAAGTTAAAACCAATTGATAATGATTAAAAAATATTCAAAAAATGCCTAATTTTCATTGGATGATTAGTATTCTACACCAAATCATCCAATATTCTAAATTAATGAGTTTGGGACCACATGGAAAAGAAATTGAATGTATAATAATTTAATTATTTTAATAATTCCAAATATTCTCATCCCCTCTCATATAAAAAGAAACCGAATATTATCAATTCATCACACTTCCAATTCCTATTTGTTCAGAAACAATCTTCCCAAAACCATTCCTAAAATAAATCCCTACATTCTTGAGGTATTTTTTTTGGTATAACACTCTTTTTAGAAGAGTTAAGGTTTTAAGAATTGTGATTATCTGAAAGAAAGTTACCGTTTTTATGTGATTCGATTTTATTTCTTATTCATCTTCCTTTAAATATCCTTAGTACATGAGTAAATAATAACTCAATTATCCTCAATATACATGTATGTTATTAGGTTAATATAATCATTCAAATCCATCCCCTTTTTCATCAAATTGTACTGAACATTCCATTCGTGTGTCTGGAGGACTATCACCTCGTGAACTGATATATTTCATTTTTCATTACCATCTCTCAAGACTAGTCATAATGATGTAAAAAAAATTGTATAATGTTAATGAAATATATATCATTATAAGAGAATAATATATGAAATATTTTTTTTTTCTTTCCATGCACATAAAAATGATAACGTCATTGGTGAATACATGTGAACTAACACCTCCACAAAGTGGTGTGAATCATTTTTATTCACCACATAACTTGTGTGATATATATAAGGATATTTAAATTATTATTATTATGTTAATTATATTATTATAATTCTAGAAATATAAAATATGGATTACCTTATTTCCAAAATGATCAATGAAAATTGGAAATGTTACTCACACGTACGTACGACCTACCGTATCCATGATTATAATGTTGTTCATTTTTTTATATTGTAAAAAAATGGTTTTATTTAAAGTATGTATAAATTTTTTTTAGGAATGTAATATTATTTTAGTGTTGATGGACTTATGACCACTGAGACTATTGACCTCATATCATGTTCATTTTTGACTCATGTACCAAATATTTATAAATCGTCTAACTTGAATTCATATAATTAAAAAATTATTATAACATGATAATTAAGGAAATAATAGGAATAATAAACATTTGAAGGTTCTAAATTTTTTTAAATTAACCTATGTTTATTATTCTGGATGAACAAGGAATATACGTGATGAATTGTACTCAAGGTAAGGGACTTCGTCTTAATATCATTTCATTGAGGCATATTTTGATATTATGAACCACATTCTTTTATAAGGTGTATAATAAACCCATATGACATTTAATTTGAATAAAAAGAAATTGAAAATGTTTCTTTCTATATGAATGATATTACTTTCATTAAAAAACAATAAAAGTGATGTTTTTTAACGGTTGCGGTGACAATAATTTCTATACCACAGTAACCATTATTTGATATTTGGATTCCTCTATATTCCTTAATGTTTTTAAAAAGAAAACAAACCCTTTATTCCCTATTTCAGTGTTTTTTTATTGAAAATGGGATTGAAAGTTGAATGAATATTTCAGTATCATGAAAATATTTCTTGTTATAGTTAATGAAATTTTATGAGTGAAATGTTGAAAATTTTAAAAAAATCTATGTAATGATTATATAATGGTACTTAATCATTTTATGGGTGGTTATGTGATAAAAAAAAGATGGGTGGTTATGATATAAACCATAAATGGGTAGTTCCATGATAAACTATGGATGGTTGGTTATGTTATAACATTCAATGTATTCGGTATGGAAGTCGGTCGTATGAATATTCAATTTATAAGAGTGATATGTGTGGAAGTCAACCATATGGTTATTCCATTTATGTAGGATTTTGTACCATGTTAAATTCATGTGTTATAAGTTTTTTATATGGGGTTTATGAAAATATTTTGATTAAAAAAATATTAAGCAATGAGCTTCTATTTAGTGATGAGTATTTACTAATTCATAATGATGAGAAGTATTATGTTACGATAATGTGTTGATGGTGTACATTTTTTTGCATGGCTAATAGTTTTCCTTCTTTTTGTATCGCTTACTAAGATTTTTTATGCTCATCACATGTTTTGAAATGTTTTTGACCTGATTTAAAGAAGAATAGTTTCAAGAACGGGATCAAGGTAATTTTATTAATTTTAAAAATTATTTGAAACCATGTTTCTATTAATGATTTTTGTTGTATGAAAAATGGATAGTGGGTAGAAATGTTGACTTTGTAATATTGAGTTATTAGGTATGACTTAAGGCATACTCCTCTAAATATCTAATCATGAAAAGATCCTATATTTGAATGAAAGTCAGATTGTTGACTTAACTCATGATTATGTAATGTTTAAGGATTTGTCCTTATATTATTAATTGTTAATTATAGTGAGTGGATAAATGAATTTATTTTATTAATGATTTTCTATGTGACAATTTTAATATTCAATGATTCATTGGGTCTTACAAGATGACGTTTTGGAGAGTGTTATTCCCCAACAAAATTTATCATTACCTGGGAGTGAAGATTATATGTTGATGGGATTATAGTTTGGATCTGTTGAAAGAATAAGGGATGACTTTTTAATTCATACAATCCATTTTTTAATTTCATTGGGAAAATGATAATGAGGCTATTATTTTGAGGCCAGTGAGTCGGTATAATGATTTTGATAATGATGATGAAGGTATTAACATGAATAAAAGAAGTTGACCAGATCCATGATGTGTATCTCCCCATGATGAGACCTAAAGTACCCTGGGGTTGATCTAGTGATACACTGACACGAGAAATGGAGTTTATAAAAATGGGTTGCAGTGATCGTTGGTATCAACTTTGAACCAAAAATGAAAGTGTGATCCTGATATGTCTATGATGATGATCAAATTTTTACTTTAAAGGATGTACTCAGATTTGTGAGATGGTTTTGGGTATTCAGTTGACCCTTATGGTATATTTATGGACTCCATGGGTATACTCATTGGATCAAGCATTTATAACTGATACATAGTGATTTATTGGGCCCACTATATAGATGAAAGATGTACTCTTGATAATTATGGATGTCTTGGATGATCCATGGATGTGTGTGTTATTCTTGATATTGAGGATTTCATAGAGCCATCCCTATTGGAATTATATTAGATCGTAATTTTATTTATTACACAGTGTCACCACCTTAAGAATAGCCATGGAACCTCATATTATTTATTACCATTGTTACCTCAAAGGAATATATATGGAGTTTGATTAATATAATTTCCTCGAGTCATAACCCTAGGAATTAGCTCGGTCCGTTATGCTATTAATATTTGAGTGTTATCACCCCATGAATCATCTTTGAGCATGATTACAATGATTACTCGGAGTTATCCTCATGGAACTCATCTTGTAGAATAATGCTATAGATTTACCAGGGTCATTCATTAGGGAAACAATTGACGAAATTGACCTTATATTTTTTCTTAAGGGCATCCAACTATGTATAAGTTTTATAAAATGATATTAATAGATTTCCAAGCTTCAGTCCCAAAATAATCAACTATGCTTCTGGATGATATTACCAGTTTTCCTTGGGTATTCCCCTTCAAAACTAGGAATATGTATCATGTTAATATTGAATCAACAATGGTAATCCCTATGGGGATTATATTTTCCCCTAATACTAATAAACACCAAGGTAATACCCCATAGATTATAGTTATTCCTATTAATTGTTTGGAAGGATTAAGATCTATTCGCAGGGACACTCCAACACTAGTCAAAATTAGATTGAGTTTATCTCAGGTTCAATGTGAGAACAGAAATATAGATAATGGTTATTTATTTGTGCATCCATGAAATTTTTTACTTATATCCCTAGAATATCCTAGGTGTATTAATCAATTACTATTTTTGTTCTAGAACACATTTTTTGTTCCCTATAGGGTAGTACTATCACCACCACAAGGGTTTCAATGACACATGGGTACCCTAGAAAAGTTAATTTATCATAGGATCATGTTAGGCAGAGGCTTGGTGTGGCAAGATAATGTATGAAAGTTGAAATTGGATCAAATTTCGGGATGAGTAAGAACATAGTGGTGTAGTGGACCATCACATATTTTATTCATTTATTTATTTTACATGTGATCTACATAGTGTATGGTCAATAACTATATGATGGAATAACAATAAATTTTTATGAATTAATTCTTTTGGATAATTGTTCTATATAAAATTGATATTTTTGGTTTTTTATTTTTTTCTATGGAATGAAATTTATGTGTCTTGATTTTGGATGATGTATTTTTATATTTTATTATTTCTCACCCAGATAAAGGGAATGTCTCGGCATGGTAAATCTATTGTTAGCCCGGCTAGTTGGATGCTTCAAGTGGATGGGGAGTGATTTCCAAGTTTAGTCAGGGCAACTATATTTTAGGAACTGTTAGTGGTTATGGATTGAGAGAGGACACTACAATGTGCAATGCATGATTTTTGGATTGATATTATAGAATGCATAAATGTTTATTTTATTTTTTCTATATTGAGGGAATTGTGGAGAGTGAATAGTAATGTGTTTGTTCTTTTGAATGATATTAAAGTCATGTGTCATGAAAAACCTTCCGGATCGGATGTATAGAATATTAGGGGAATTTCATTTATTTTATGTTTTTATAGTTTAATGTTTCATGATTTTAACTTATGCAGCAAACATTTATTTTTGAAATTTTTTGATCCATTGTGGGGTTTGTCTCTTAGACCATTGGTAAGGGGCTCCTGCTCATGAATAAATTTAAGCACATAAGATTCAAATGAAATATGTGTTTCTGTTTTAATTTTATTACACACAATTAGGATATGGAATTTAACGTGTCACAAAAACATATATGGGGATTTCATTTATAACATATTGGTGGAATTATTCTCTATTAGACAATTGTATATTTTTCTTTTAATAAAATGTTATAAGGATTTTATGGTGATATACACCAAGATGGTGGCTATTCATTCCCTCTTTTAAAGGATGTATATTGAAAACTAGTAATTCAATATAGGCTTTTGATTCCATATTCATATAGCCCTTGTGGGTGTTTTCAATAAAGGGTTAACCTTATATAATGTTTCTATAAAAAATTATGATATGTATTTCCATATAGCTTCATGGGGGAATTAAAAATAACTACACTATTTGACTATATTTTAACTGATATGGATTTTTGTGGGGATATAAAATTATATATATATATTGGAAAAAATGTGATAACATGATCCTTGAGGGGGTTACTTCTATATATAGAGGCTTTTTCAAGATCGATATGAAATAATAATTTTAGAGATGGTAGACTAATATGTACATTTCAAGTGATAATGATGGACCCATTGGGATGAGAATTTTAATATCCTTCATCTTCCTACAAGGTATGTTTCATTTTTGAGTTTAAATGATTTTTTATGGCCTAATGTTAGTTCCCAGTAAAATCATGAGAGTATTGGGGGTGTTCATGGATTTTTTGTTGAGAAAACCCATATTTTAGGAAAACAAGGATGGTTTTATGGTTAGTGGAATCCTTGTAGGATATGAAGCATGATTACTCCTAACTATGTGATTTATGAAATCATGGACTATTAGGTAACATAGTTTATAGAAATCATGTCACCTTATGCACAAATACATAAAAAATGTTTCATAACATTGGCATTGGCTTTAGACATAGTTTGTGCTATTTTTTTGAAACCATTCATATGAAACCATGGAAGGCCCCCCTATCACATTGATGGGAACATATTGTTATATGGGTTGGCCAACTATGAGGAAAAAAACATAAAACATAGTTAATATAGGGGAAATGTTCATTTCACCATTAAAATTAATTTAAACCTAATTCATATTTCTTATTTTCCTCGATTGGACAACCAATCATGTGGGATCAATCAATTGAATACAAGTGTAGTCTTTTATCTCATTTCTTAATCCAAACATGAATACAAACAATGTTAATCTCATTGGATTTGAAACAAAAATTTATTTGATAATATGGTTTCATTTTACATTAGTATATGTATATGTATAGTTATTTAGTTTGAAGATAATATTCTGGATTTTTAGGATTTTCACATGTTATTTATTTTTCACTCGATCTAGAACAAATCAGAGGTTGATACTAGACCAATGATCTACTTTAGACCTATTGTGTGCGGTCTATACCTTTTCTCTCTAATGTAGTTTTGTACACATCTAGTATCTATTTTTATACATCTATTGATTTCTAGAGGTGCCCCTATAATATTTTAAATGGTTATATTGTATGATTTGAAACCTATTAGGTTTCCCATTGAGAGCATTTGAGATTATTTGAGGTTATTTCCTAAACCTTAGAAACCATTGGGGTTTTCTTTTATATATTCCCTTTTGATATAAAACCCATTGGATGTACGTGAGATCTCATAATTAGAGGGATCTACTTAATAGTGTATGATAACTGAATTATATGATTAAGAGATAGTCAATTCTAAATTTTCCATGTGTTGACATGATGCGAATTGTATTGATTATTTAAAATGATTTTATAATATTTTTTGATATGAGTTGGATGAACTAATGGAATGCAACTAAATATAAATTGATGTTTTAAATGAGATGATGAATTGAAATGGTGGTTTATTCCTTCAATTGTATACTAAAATTCATAATACCATAAGATTTTGTGGTTGTTTCTTCAATGGAGCTTTTTTACAATACAGGATGACCTAAACCTATTTCCTTCATGGTTATTCAATTTGTACGATGAAAAGGGCCTTATTACCCATTGTTTTTGTATTTCATATACTCTCATTAGACATAGTCTATTGACATTCTCCTTAGACTCCAAAAAAATCATTATCATGTTTCCATCGAGATACTCCCAGGACTCGACACAGATGCCTTGGACTTATATTCATTAGATTTGTCCCTTTTTTGTCTGAAACATTTTATTACATCATGAAACCATTTTATATAAAAATTTATTATACAACATTTCCTTGATGGTATTATACAGTAAATTATATATCATGGCCATAAGGGATATTTTTTATATGATTTACAAATATCCAAAAAATGTGTATTTGACTCCATTTGGTTTACTGAACATTATAACTTAATTATTTATTTTTTACCACTACTATTATTTGTGTGATCCAAACTACCATTCATAGTGAGACTTGTCTAGGTAGATAGGTTCACTGTTACTAGAATATTTACTTTTATTAATTATACATCCATGATATATCTTATACTACTTTTGTTTCTATCACATAGACTAAATTTCTTGTGTACATTCTTCATGGTGGCCAACTATGTGTTATCTTACACCCTAATCAGGCCATCGTTGGGTACCCAGAAAGACGTATTTTATATAGGTAGGGGCTGGGTAAATAATCCATTGAACGATGCATTACAAGTTATATTCATAAGATAAAGAGAGCGTGTGACTGAATTTGGTAACGATGCAAACTAGGACAGTTGCATTTATTTATTTTTGTTATTTTGAAACATGTATTATATTTTTACCCTATATAACTAATTTCTTCTTTTTTTGAGACATGAAATTACAAATCATTTTTATGTAAGATTACCATTATAATTGATTATATATTATTATCTATGGTATTTATGTTCTATCAGGATGATTTACTACTTTATCTATTGAATTTATAGTTTAATATTGCTATGATACACTCTAAAATTAGTGGATAGTCTCCCAATAGATAGACCATAGTCCCTCACTTCTATTTGGAAGCCTCTAGATGATGGGTATGTATACATGATTCCATGTGACCCATTAAGTCAGGGAAACAATTTGTGGCATCTAGATCAGGATGACAGAAGGGGTATCAATAGACTTTTTATTTTTTGGAATACTGTTTTGAGATAATAAAAAGTTATTATATGGGTTTGTGAATTTGTTTATGAGACATGATTGGGAGAATCTAACCCACAAGTATAAAAAAATAAAAAATTACAAGAACCGAAGATGTTTTTTTGGTAATTGTGATATAACAATTGTTTTGATTCCATCGTTTGGTTATGAACATGAATTATGATGTAATTATTTATATTATTGAAACCATTTTTTGATTATATGAGGTAATTAATATCATACATAATTTTAGGAACCTTTCAGGATTCACATTCCATGCACTATTCTATTCAATATAGGATGAATAATTTGACTGTATGAATTTGTGATATATTCATTATGTTTTATAACTATTGTTTGATAAATTTTTAGTGCCAAACATTGGAAAAAAATGGTTGGTACATATAGTGCATTCCATCACCTAAATAGTTTTTTCCTTATTATAATACAAAAGACACCCTACGAAGCCAACTATGGAATTTTGAGTCATGGTTCATTGGTCACGTAGACTAGAATATGTAATGGGGTGGATTAATTGGATTCCATATTTCCATTCATGAGGAATATGTTCCATTATGGATTGAAATCTGTGAACCATTTGATTATTCCATTTAAAGAGATCTATTAAATGAATGTTAATTTATAAGGAAATTATTAAAATAGTTATATTCACCTTGACCCATATTTATTGTGGGGCTATATGAAGTGACATTAGTTTTGTTTATGACTATTCCTTTTTACCCAACCCAATATTTAGAAGTATGTAGAGGGGTATGGCTTGTTTATAGGAATTTTTGTCCTTTACAACATTGTAAACCATGATAATATGATTAATGACATTTTTCTAGAATGTTTTTATCATTATAGAGTTATTCAACCATGAACGCCTCGAGTAATATTCCAAGAGGGGGGCGATGACACGCTCCATAGGGGAGGGACATGGGATTATTATAGATACTTCGGTATTTTAATATATGAAATTAGTAGTTTTAAAAGATATATGTACCAAGTTATAGTTTATGAGGGTTTTCTATTATATATAAAAAAATGTTAGAGAGAAATGTATCCCACCTTTTCTATGGAATAGCTGACACGTTTGTCCCACATCAGAATCAACCCATGTTTTGGGGATATTCTGATTTATTTGATGCTAAGTTGTGGCTTGATACTATTTTTTATATCCTTCATAATCTGGATACAAATTCTAAGAGGCGATTGAATATCATGACATATATTCATCATGGAGTGGCGAAGTTCTAGTGGATTGTTATAAACTAGGTTGATGTGCTGTTATATATGGTTTCGATTGATTTACATTACATGTTAAATGACTAATTTTTAACAAAGGAATTTAGAATAGAATGGGAATGTGATTTTATGAATTTGAAGCTGGGTGTGATGAAGGTTCTGTAATATTTGGAATACTTTATATAGCAACAACATTTTATGTCAAAATATCATTTTGATGGATTATCATGGGAATGATACTTCGTGGAAGGTATCAGTAATATCATTCAATCTCATATCTTCATGTTTATGTTGATGAAAATTAGAGAGATATTGAATCATGTGTTTATTATATAGATGATCTAATGTAATGATGGGGGTAAAATGTAGGGCAGTTTAGTCTTTTGACCATATGATTCTACTTCCTGTGGAAGGATGACCATTTTCTGTCTTATCAGGAGGTGAATACAATCCACGATGTTATTGTTGGTAGAAATAATTTCTATAATAAATGTGGAAGATAGTGAAATATTATAAAATAGTTTAATAGATACTAACTTGAGTTCTATGTAGATGATATGATTGGAGATATAAATTTTTTCTACAGAACATCCCCTACAACAATCATTGGAAGTTGGTTAGCTCAAGATCCAGGTTTAGGATAATGATTCACAAAGCTACATCATGATTATATATTTAGAATTACTTCTTATTCAGTCTAAGTAGGTGGTCATGACTAAAGAATCCAGTCAGTAGTTTTACCTTGATAGTAGAGTAGGCTAACTCAGATAGTGTGTTTATTTTATAGTGTCGTGGTTCAAGAAAAAAATATTATTTACAACCTATAGCTAAGTGGAAAAGTGTCAGGCCTTTTATAATGAGAGGTAAAAATTTAGTATCATCTATTCAACTATATACTCTTTTTATATAGTTTATTCCCAGGGTTTCATATATATGCATTTAGGGATAACATTGGGGTAACACCTCGATATTCTAAAGTAACACTATGATATTCAGTATCTTGTATAACACGCAACAAAAATAATGTAAGGGAATGTAATATACCATGTCGTTATAATATATTTACAATATTAATATAATTAATCCAAGATATATAATGTGATGCATGTGATACTGAGTTAGCATATGTCCCATGCAATAATCAGTTTCTTCAATGACTTCCTTTACATGTAAGACAATTTTTTATCAAACAACATTATTATTTAATAAAATAATATATAACATACTCATTATATTTTTATTTGTGAATAATATTTAAAATAATAAGAAAATTTATGGTTTAAATAATATAAAATGAAATCATATGTTACTAATTAAATATAAATGAATATAAAAACCAAATGAATATAAAGGGAATGATTTTATAGAAAACTATTTTTATTCATGAAAACCTATTTTACCCTAATAAATTATATTAAAAATAATTATTGAAATATATTAATATTAATTATAATTTATATATTCAATCGTATATTTTTTATTCATTCAATATATTTTATAGGCATAAGATAAGAACAAACATATTTTTATGTATAAAAACAGATATTTTTATAAATATAGTTTTACCGCCTCTCAATGGTGAACCTATTTTAAATCCATTTTTTATATTTTTATTATTCTTTATGTAAAAATAATCTTATTAATTTATAGAGGAAAAAATATATTAGGGTATGTTTTTAAAAATTTTCTATGAAGCTTCAGTTTTTTATGAATACTAAAAAATATTAATCTTTAATTCTAAACCTCTTTTCCTATAATTTATTTATAAGTATAGATTATATTTCTATGTGATTTAGAAGTTTAATTAGATTAATCTTTAATTAATTAATTATATTTATGAAATATTATTAATTTTAACTCTGAAATTTTCTATAAAAACATTTCAATATTTTAAATTATTTTACATTAAAATCCTACACTGTCATCCCATATATGAGACAAAATTAAAATTAATTTATACCACTAATGTAATTGGAATTTAGAAAAATGGATTACATATTTGGAATCATATTAATTTATTATTTCTAATATTATCCACTATGTGTTTAAAAAATATTAGTGAATGTAATGAAAATTAATTCTAATGAATATGATAATAATTTGCAAAATAAGGGACAAAACATTAAATATAAGAGACAAAATGACCTAGTAACATTTTCCAAATCCATTAGTTGTAAATATTTTGACCTTATCATCCCTTTTATCTAATTTGGTCCATTATTGGTGTCTCTTTTCAATAGAAAATCATGGATGGAATTCCCTTTCAAAAAATTTACAAGAATGTCACTCCTCTACTACGAAAAGTCACTCACACCTCCTACTTCCTCATACCTTTAAATCTACATTGAATTGACCAATCTTAGCCCAAATAGATCTTAATAATCCCTCCCATAATCCCATTAGTCTCAGATTTCACATAAATCCATCCATGTAATCCCTTCAGTGCATACAAAAAATCATTAATTGAATAAGACGCAACTTCCTTCCTCAAGCACTTTCATTTTATTTTCATTCTAACCTCCCTCGGATTTTTAATATTAAATAATTAAATAAAAAAGAATTATCATAAATATAAATATATGTTTTTAATTTATGTGTTCAACCTAAAACTACACACACATCCATATAATGAGTAATGAATCTATCATTTATGTGGATGGAAAACGATGACCACACGAAATGATGATTATTCATTTTTCATTAACCACCTCTCATGGATGGTAATTATGGTTGAAAATTTGTATATGTATGATATATATGATATTTATAATGACTTTATTCTTATTTAATTTATATATATAACAGTCTTTTATGATTTCCATCCTATGTAAATATGATAACATTGTTTATGGATGTGTGGACTACCGTCTCTTTAAAGAAATGTGATTCATTCACACTATACTTGGAATACATAAATCATGATTTTAAAACAAATATGTAACATATATTAAATAGATATCATAATATAATTATAATATACATATATATATATATTATATTTCTTCACTCTTTTATGTTATGAAAAGGAAATGAAAGTACCATTCATTCGTATGTATGGCCTACAGTCTCCATGAATGATGCAATACATTTCATATATCCAATATTTATGTATTATTATATTTATATATATAGTAAATATATAGTATTTAAATATTTTTTTTAAATTATATAGATGATGAATCCATGATCTAATTAATAAGAAAAAACATATAATATGTTAAAACATACTGAATAAATTAGGAAATTAGCACACGAAATATTGAAAATTGATGAATGAATAGTAAAAACGTGAAATAAGATACTATAAGAAGTTAATATATGAGTATGTTTTTGGTATAATTTTGTGAAATGTTTAAAAAACATATACAGTATATTAATCAACTTTCACCCAAAAAGGAAATGCAAGGTAAGGGATTTTCATCCCACTTTTTACATCTATGAGATAAATTCCATATTCACTAGATAATTATTTTATGTTGTTTATATTCTACACACATTTATATATAATTTCATGGATAATATATTATAAAAGATATTTTGAGTTTTAATTTTTATTATTTCATCTATGTGGATTTGATTTTATAGTTACAAAGTTGAAAATATATTTCATAACTTGTCTTCTTTATATTGGCTCATACTATTTCCTCATTGTAGTTAATCTGTTAGGATAGTGTGTAAAATGAAATTGAATATATATTTAAGTATCTAAATTTTTTATATATTTTTTTATATTTCATTCACACATAATACTCATTGACTTATTCTCACTTCAATGTTATAATCTCTTCAAGGGTTACATTACAATGTCATTTTGTTCATGATTTTTTACTCATGAATTTATATGATTTTAAATTATTTGATTATTATCTATTAAACCATTTATTTTTATTCTCCTATAGTTATTCATGAATTTTAGCAAGTAATTGTACCATTTTCTCACTCTTTGGTACTTAATTGTTTTAGAACATTATTTTAAAAAACTAGCCTTCTTTTATCTCTTTAGTCGGAGAAAATGTTTTATTCCAAAACCCAATATTTTAAAAAATATCAAAAATGTTTTATCCGATTTGAAATTTATTTATTAATGAAATTTCTACTCTTTTCCTATTTTACTAATTCCTTCAATGAAATTATCTTATCAATTTCAAAACAAGGGGGTTTTACCTCCTTTTATATTGATTAAGTAATGAAAATTTTACCTTGTATGATAGTGCCTTATTTACCTACAGTCAATTAGTTAAATTTTCTTTTTCAGGACTAATATTTAATGAAAATTATTTTAAGGTTATTTTCAAATAAATACATTTTAAAAAAAATTCAAAATAAAAAAAGAATTTTTTTTCTTTGTGAATGTTTTTAAAAATAGATTTTGTTATATTTATATTCATTGACTACAATAACCTTTTATCCTTAAAAATGGTATATTATATATTGATATCATCGTTATTCTTTCTTTGGATGTTATTTTACTGATTTTTCCAAGGATAGTATTGACATTAACTTCTTTGATTCATTCCCCTTGAAATATTCAATTTTGTATAATCATTGAAAATTTAATTTCCCCTAATTATGTATATCATTATTCATGGATATGTCTACTACCTAGATCATATATAATATCGAGAATCGGTGTTTATATTCAATTTTATTTGACTAACTAGGGAAATATTGACAGATATGTATCTTCTACTCTATACAGATATTTCATAAAGCACATTGTAAACATGATTATTAAATATATGAGGAATGATTTGGAAAGGTATGACAAGGGTGATTCTTGGTTATTTGTAGCACCTCAATGCATCAATAGTATCTTGGGATGAGTTGGATTGCTTGCTTTAGATGTATTGTTACCCGATATGCAATATTGTTTAAGGATTTTTCATGGTGGTAATAGTTCCATGTACATAGGAATCAGGGAGTCCCATAGTTAAGAATTTAATTATTTTAGATTCATCAATTATTTAACTAGGATATTTTACATCAACATATAAATGGATTTATTTCATTCTGGGTTTATTGATTAAATGTCATGTATTTTAACTTTATTACATTTTCATATTGATTTTACTTTATCAACATGTTTTGATGGAATATATTTTTTGTTATTTACATTACTATATTATTTATGTACATTATTCTTAGATTAATAATTACATGGATATTGTTTTAGTTATTGACTTTCCATACTAACTTTTTTCAATTATTCATTATTGATTCTGGTGAAAATTACAGTTACTGATAACTTGAGTTCACCTTAGTTTGGTTTCATTTCCTCAGGATTCCTTTAACTGTACAATGAATGGTATGAAAGGTTACATTATATGGAATAAATTTATTATGCTCAAATAAAAAATAATTATTCTATCCTTGGTGTTTATATTTTTTATACATGAATTATGTATGCTTATGGTTTACCAAGTCTATTAAACTATTTAGTCCATTGGGACACAATTTACATTTATCTTTCGCTAGTGTGATGGTACTATACACTAGATCCTTACTTTATGTGGCCGGGTCTCTACAATTGGTATACAATAAAGTTTATTAGAAACATTGGGAAGTCAGTTTAGGGAAAAATAGATTATAGAACATGACAGAAAGATGGACATTCAGGATAATAATAGAAGAACATCCTAGAATTTTGGAAAGGTTGAGGTTATGATGGTATTTTTAGAAATACATGTTTTTCTATATATAATATATGGATGTGGTTCTGTAATAGATTTAAATAGGGGTAAAAACTCTAAAAAGGTTCTTCGGGCATAACTCAATCATAACCTAGTACCCAAAAATAAGTCACACTGTGCACCTGGTTTGACACTCTCGAAAGATACACTTAGGATAATTCACATTTTCTTTACAAACCATTATGAAGTACTTGAATAGATAATGAAAATGAATAATCTTTGTTAAACCAACATTATTTTAGATTTATAATATTTCATTTTTATATCCTATAAATTATTATACATTTTTTTACTATGAATATTGTTACCCACACTATGATTTCCTATTTTAGTCACTCGATAGAACCCAAAGGGGTTAATTTAACATTGAAAATGTAGGAAACGATGGTGATAATGAGAACCAAATAATGTGTATATTATAGTAAATAATATCATGATTATGGATAATCATTTTCCCTAAAATATGATTAACAACATATACGTGAACCAAATCTTGAACTTGCTAATGAATGGAAGGATTGAGTTTTCTATGAGCTCCAGTGGTGGAGATCATGGAGAAAATAAGGATTGATTTACATCGTAACATTAATGTGGAAGGAGACACACATGGAAGTGTCAAAATAAAATCAGAAAATTCCTTATGTGTGGTAAATATGGATATCATGAAAATAATTTCTGAGGAAAAATGAATATTATGATAGAAGGAAGTGAAACCCATCCTATAGAATCATTTAGAGATTAATGCCTTAAGAATGGGGAACCTGGGAATTACCAGAGTTAATTCCATCTTTTAAAGGATAAACACTAGTCCAAGTAATAAAATATGTGTAAATAAATGGAAGATTCATTTATATATTGGGGTTGTGTAGAGAACATATATTAAAATAATATTTAGTGATTATCCTTATTTCAAGGATATCCAAAATATTAATTTTTGAAATTATAATAATATGGATTTTTAAGAGGACAACATGTAATCCAAGTGACAATCAATCAAGTATTACAAGTACATGGGTCTTGAACTAATAACCAAAGGATGATAAAGGTTTCACACAAACAACTTACCAACTCAATGTCCTAGTTAAGATGTCATTATTTATATTGAAATGATTTGGTGAATAAATTTTAACGATGATACAGTAATGTTACTTTTAGATTTAGAGATTAACGTTTGAAATATATTGTTCTTGGAGAATAGATGGATACAAATATAATGACTTGTTTTATAATCCTCTAAAATAAAATTTTAGTGCCAAAAAATGGGGTTCATCCAAGGGAATCAATTTCATATAGTAAGGGATGAATTATAATTTGTTTTAGCCATACCTAAAAGATGAAATTGTTAATATGATATCAAAACAAATCATGAATTTAAATTTACTATTATTATTAGGTAGTAAAATAATTTTTCAACATTAATAAAATGGTCAAAAAATAGTTTTACTAATACCTTAACTTTTTTCAGTTGATTGTCTTTTAAATCATCACTGATTTATTGATTTTAGGCACTGAACTATCCATTTATCTTTATATTATTTTTTATTGATGAAACAAATTACTACCTATAAATATATATTCATTTCTCCATGTACATGTCTCTATATTCCACTAATTCTCTCCTATTTAGAGACCTAGTTAAATGTTAGTTCATAGGACCTTTATATATCCCATTTTCTCCTTTTTAAAGTATTTTTTATGAACCCTTCTCATGATATGTGATTTCATCATATGAAATATCAAATAATCTATTACAAAGTTAAAGATTTAATATCTCAGATGAAATTTAATTAAGGTGATTATAATATAATTCCCCAAAATTGTAAATTAAAAATATTTTATTTGATATCGTCTATAAAATGAAACACCAAGCGCATAATGGAATATAGAGCCTCAATACATTAAAATATATTTACTATTATAATAATATTAACCCATGAAATATCTCTAAATTAGCATGATATTGAGTTAGCATGTGTCACACAAGACATCGAGTCTCATCAATGACTTGTGGTACACACAAACCCGAGTTTTACCATACAATAATATATTATGAAAATATTATTATTTAATATAATTACATATAAAATCGCCATAAAATTTTAAGTTATGAATAGATTTAACTATATTATAAAAATATATGGTTTTAGAAAATATAAAATTAATTCATAGGTATCAAATTAATTATAAGTTTATATAAGAACCAATTGAAAATAAAGTGATATTTTTATAGAAATTTTTTTATGCCCACAAAGATGTTTTATCTTGATAGTAAATATTAATAAAAATAATTGACTGATATTTATGTAAAATAAATATTCTAAATTCAATGAAATATATTTTCTAATAATTCAATATATTTTATAGAAAAAGTATAAGAATAAACCTAATTTTATGCATAAAATACCTATTTTTTTATAAATGACGTTTTACCACATTTTAAGGGAGAAGGTAGTTTAAATATAAATTTTTAAATTTTAATTGATGTTGTATGTCAAAATAATGTTAATATTTTAATGAAGATGAAAAAAATTATCATATGGTGATTTTTTGTTTTTTCTGTGAATTTTCCATTTTTTGGATAATGAAAAATATATAATTTAAATTCAAAACATCTATTTTATATAATTTACTTGTAAGGATAACTTATATATTTCGTTTTTTTAATTATTAGTTATATTAAATTTATTTTTATTAATAATATTTGGGATATTGAAATCGATTACACGTTCAAATTTGATATAAAGGCTTTGTAATCATTTTAACGTTTATACATTAAAAACTGCATTTTTATCCCATTTTTGGGATTAAATTTAAATTAATTTATACAAATTCTTTGATTGGAATGTGTAATAATTGATTTCATATTTTTTATCATACTATTAAACAATTTATAATATGTTCAACATAGTTTTTAACAAAAATATTACTTATTGTAATGAAAATTAATTACAATGATTAAGAGAAAAATGAGCATAGTAAGACAATGAACCCTAAACATAATAAAATAAATGACCTATAAACTTATTTAAAGTCCATTGAATCTCCATATTTATAACCTATAATACATTTTCAGTATTTTTTATATTATTGGAGCCATTTATAAATGGAAAACGGTGGGTGGAGTTCCCTTTCCAAAACTTTACATGAATGCCACTTCACCTCTACTATAAAAAAAACTCACGCCTCCCAATTAAAAACATATATCAATACACATTCTTCAAACCTGGATCTGAAAAAAAATTATCTTAAAAATACATCTAGACATCATAAATCAATCCATGGAATACTATTTTTAAAAACCATGAAGATTTAACTGAATAAGGGGAAACATCCTTCCTCAATTTCAATCATTTTATTTTCATTATCCTCACCCTCAATTAGCCTTATTCCATGTGTACATAATAACATAAAGAGACTAAATAAACATAGAGTTTTTTATGTTTAGGGTTCTACCTTCACATACACATACATCCATCTAAGGGGTAATGAACCTATTTTTTATGTGTATGGAGAAATACCGCTTCACAAAACGATGATTGTCCATTTTTTCTTTTCCACCTATCAGAGTAGGGAATTATTATGGACATGCTATTTATATTTTTTATAAATGATTTTTATAATTTCTTTATTCTTCTTTAATTTTTATATATAGATTATAACTTATTATTAACATCTTTAATAAATATGCTAACATCATTTGTGGAAGTGTGGACTATCGCCTCCTCAAAGTGATGTTATTTGTTTATTATATATGTGGAACAAAAAAAGGAAGGTTTTAATAATTCAATGATACATATATGAAATAAATATAAAACTATAATTATAACATATATATATAAATTCATATCATTTAATTTTTATTCTCTTAAAAAATTACAATGTAATGAATGTAGCATTCATACGTACATACTACTTGTCATCTCTATGAACTGTGAATTACATTTCCCATATCCAAATAATATGGGTTATTATAAATATGTATATAATGAATAAATATTATAACTAAATAATATTTTACAATATGAATATTTTGAAATGATGATATAATAAATGAGAACCACAAATAAAAAGTTAAAAAAAACTCGACAAACTAGCCAATTAACTACTGAAATAGTGAAAATAATCGATGATTAATAATAAATGTGTAATAAGATATTATAAGAATTTAATATATAATTATTGATTTGGTATAAGTATAATACATGTTTAAAACCCTTTTATGGTATTTTAATTAATCTTCACCCAAAAAAGAAATGAAGGGCAATGGATTTTCATATCACTTTTTACCACAGTGAGATAAATGTTTTATTCACCACTTAATTATTTTGTGTGGGGTATATAATACCTATTTTGATATATTTTTATTTTTAACATTAATTATTTCATATAATTTGATTTTATTTAGGCTTTACCATGTAGAAATTAAATTTCATAATTAGATTCCTTTTTATTGTGTAATACTACTTCCTCTCTATTATTAAGATTATATAATTATGTGTAAAATTAATTTGAACATCTATTAATGTATCTAAACATATTTATATGGATTTATATTTTATAAACATTGTATAATCATTGATTTATTCTCACCTCAATGTTATAATTTTTTCAATGGTTACATTACAATCTCCTTTTGATCAGGATTTTTTACACTTGAATATTCCTTAAAAGAAAATTATTTGTTCATTATCAATAAAACCACTTATTTTTCTTCTCTAGTGGTTATTCATGACCTTAATCATGTAATAATACCATTTTCCAAATCATTGGTAGTAAAAATGATTTATAAAATGTTTTTATAAATATATGACTTCATTTTTCTCTTTGGTCAAGGAATATGTTTTATTTTAAACCCATTTTTATCAAATGGGTTTCAAATTTTTACCATTTCCTAAATTATTTATTATATAAATTATTACCATTTTTTTTGTTAACAAGATCTTTTTGAAGGGATATTCTTGTATCATTCCAAGAAACAAATTTATTTAACTTATTCCCATAAAAAATAAATATTATTTTTTACCTTGTATGAAATATATGAATTTAACAACCTTCATTTCTTCGAAGCAATATTTTCAAGGTCAAATGGATAAAGAAAAAAAATCAATGAAATTTTTTTTCAAGATTTATTTTAAAATAAAAAAAGGATATTTTACTCAGATTTTTTCTTAAAATAGATTTTACATTATTTATATCCATATAAAATAACTACCCTTTATCCTTACACCACATGGGATATTTTGTATTGATACCATCATTACTATTTATCTATTTAATTTTTACTTATTTTTAAATGGATTGTGTTTTCATTCACTTACTTGGTTCATTTTTCCCCATTGAAATATTCAATTTTCTATGATCATTAAAAAATAATTCCACCTAAATATTGAAATAATTTAGCTTGAATATGTCTATTTCCATGACCATATATCATTAATACATATCTTATTTACGTTCCCATTCATTTGATTAATTGGGTAAATATTGATAATTATAAATCCTCTACTCTATATGGATATTTGATTAGGGGAAATTGTATGATTGATTATTCGATATATGAGGAATGATTTAGAAAAGTGTGATAATGTTTTGGTATAGTTATTGAAAATAACTCGATGCATTGATAATCGCATGGGATGATATATTTCAATAGAATTATTTGGTTTTTTTACATGATCTTCTAAACTATATTGTGAAATTTCTTGACAATAATGGTTCCATGTACCTAGGAAACATGGCATTCAATAATAAATAATTTCATAAATTTGTTTTCAGTTATTATTTAACCATAAGATTTTTCATTTTAAGTATCTATTGATCCATTTAATTATTAGATTATTGATTAGATGGAATGTGTTTTCAGTTTCTTACCTTTACATATTGATTTTTCCTTATCATGTTATTTAAAAGACATGTGTTTTTTGAATTTTTTTAATTTAAATATTATTTACACACTTCTTTCTCAGTTTACTGAATACATGAAATGTTTCTTTAGTTATTACCATTCCATATTTTCTATTTTCATATATTCATTATTGTTTTTCGTGTACTCTAACATTAATGATAAATTGATCTCACCCATTTTATGTTTCATTTTCCTATGATTCCTTGATGTGTACTAAGATATTCAAGGTGACAGTTGATGGAATAACGTTTTTATCCTAGAAAAAAAATATTATAATTAGTGTATTTATTTTTAATACAACACTCTTGTATGTATCTATTTTACCATGATTACTAAACAGTTCGTTACTATGGGAAATGATTTACCTATATCACAAGCTAATGTAATGGTAGTAGACAATTTATCCAGTGTTTCTGGGGTCAGGTCACAACACATGTTCTCATTATACAATTTTTTTGGCATTATTTTTTGGGATACTCTGCTGGGGATTAAAACTAATAGTGAATGGAAAATTTATATTGATGGTTGTTACTTTGTATGAGATTTTTTTTCACTAAAGATGATAACGATTTATTCCATACTCATTATTGACCCAATATTTATTTACAAATCCTTTATTGATTTATATAGCTAGATAGTGAATTTCACATCACCATAGGGAAGGTATTTTTCCAAAAGGGTTAATTATATGTCTATTTTGAAGATATATAGAATATGATCCAATGTTGTGAAGGAGTATAGACTACATTTATAGTTTATATCTTCAAAAGTATGTATTTTTTCAGGTGAAATTACCTACAATGGTAGATCTTTTCAAGGATATTTTCCCTGAAGGAAATTCTGGTTTACCCCCTAAGTGAGACGTGGAGTTATCCATCAACCTAGTTCTATGAGTTACATTTATATACATTCCTCTATATTGTATTACTACTAGTGATTTTTAGGACCTTTAGATGAATCTATAGGACTTGGAGATTCTTTTATACGACCCAATACTTCTCTCTAGGGTACACCGTTTCTTTTTGTAAAAAATTGGAACAGTACCCTCAGCCTATGTGTAAATTACTAGAAATTGATCTAGTTAATGGTACTAAATTTTTAACACGCCAATATTCCATGGTGCGCTTCTTTGTGAATAATATAATAGCGTGTTTTATGTGCAACTTCGAGTTCTAACACACCACAACCAATCAAACTAGTTTTTATGAATAGTAGTACCCACCTTTTGAATTTTTATAAATTTTATCTTTCAAAATGGACTTTATTTTTGGATTCAGAATATCGAAATTATCTTTGGGTGAATTTTTGGTATTTTTCTAAAAACTTCTAATTTTTTATGAATAGTGAAAATTACAAAATTATAATTAAAAACAAAATTTTTAATCGAAATAATTAATAGTGGTAAATTATGAATTTTAGTGGTTTTAAAGTATAATTAGAATATATTTTTACCATTTAATCCAATTTTGTTTATTTTACATAATTTCACATTTAAACTAGACATAAGAAAGTGTCAATCTTTTGATAGTTATTATTTTATAAAAACACGCTTTTTGTTTTGACAACGAGAATTAATTTTAAATTAATTTATACCACTTCTGTGTTTTGAATTTAGAAAAATTTATTTCATATTTAGAATCAGGAGATCCAAATTTTGTAAATAGATAACTTTTATTTTTATACATTTTGAATAATTACTTCGGTAAAAATTTTATTTACCATGGTTAAAGGGTAAAACCAATAAATAAGGGTAAAAAATAATATTATAATAATATTAAATTAACCTAACATGTGTCCTAACCTTATTTAATGATACATTTCTGACCATATGAATCTTTTGGTCGATTTTGGGACCCCATGGAGCCACTTGTAAGTGATAATGACACTATATTAATTAAGTTAAAGTAAATACAAAAATGGCATAAGCATATATCTTTTATTAATGAAATTATTAAATAGAGTTATATATGTTATCTCTTCAAATATAAATATTAATTAGAAAGATAAAAATATTTCCTACATAATGGTATTTTATTTATAATTTTTATACATTGAATATTTAACTTTATTTATGAAACAATGATGATGGAGTGTTTTCTTTATTAATGGATGAATCAAATAAATGGTATTATAAATTTTAAAATGAATATAATTTTAATATTTTTATGTCATACACTAATTTTCTAGGTTACTATGGAATGTTAGTATTGATTAAGTAAATTTATTTTGAATTAATAAATTTTTTATGACTTTAACCAAAATCAATTATTAAATAGTGTCTAAATTGACATAAAAGAGTTTTTAAAACAAATATTATATTATTAATTGATATATTATTCCTAAAAATCAAAGGATCATCCAAAAGTCTTATAAAACGATATTTATGTCATTAATGAACCACTTGGGGTTATCTTAGAAGTTTGTAGTAAGTTTTTTAACCAAATAATATAAAAATAAAAAGAGACATGGTAAATGTGAAACTAATTAACTAAGAGTTATATCTAAACGATAAGGTTATATAGTGACCAAAACCTGTCTAAAACCTATTGGTTGAGTGTATTTATACCCATAACCACCTTATCCTATAATTAAGTCAGTTTGGAGTCATTATAAACTGAATATTAATTTATTATAAAATAGTATTTTATGTTTTCCCTAAGGTGCCCCTTACCCCTCTTATAAAAGGACACTCCCCCTTCTCTCAAATTCATACATTTAAAGCCTTTTGGTTCGGCCAACCCTGGCCCAAATATCCTCTCATCTTCCCTCACTTCATCTTAGAGGCATTCCTTTAGTCATAAATTCTACCTATGGAGCCCTTTTGATCAAATCAAAAGGAAGAACCCAAAGAAGAGGTAAATATTTCATCACCTCTTTCAAGTTCCTTTCTTCTTTCACTTCCTATTTCTTTGTTGTTTACATTCTAAAATAATAACACCATTATCTTATATATACTGTGATGTTACTATAAATATGGTACAACCATATCCATTATTCTATCCATCCTTTGAATGACATGTCACCATACGTGCGTATGTACGACTTACCATCTCCACGTCGTGGTGTAATTGTTATTCAATACATTATTATTTGGATGGGTGTAATAATGATGTGTAATTGATTTAAATAATAAATATAACATGATAATGATTCTGTATATATGATATTCCATCCAATTATATATTATTTTAATATCAAAAGAATGATATTGTGGCTTGTGTGTATGTACGGATTACCGTCTCCACGAACACAGTGAGATTCATTCCCCGTTGTATCCATTCAAGAATGACTTCCATTAGATGATTAAAATTAATGTTTAAATACTTGATATCATTCTGTACATGAATAAGATAAATCCCATCCATAACAAATATGACTCACATAACAAAGAATATAAAGGAAAACGAATTCGTTAACACCCGAAACGACGATAATACTAATATATTATTAACAAAGCAATCTTAAAAGATCATATATGATATCATATTAATGTATATGATTCTTGTATAATTTAATAACAATTATTTCTCCATTATACAGGAGGTTAACCTACCCTAGACCAAGGAAAATTACAAGGTAAGGGTTAACTTCCCAATCTCTTTATTATCCAAAGTTGTTTTTACGTATCTACTGGGACATATTTATTATCCATGTACATGTTTCATCAAATAGTTTTCAAAGGGATTATTTTTAAGGTATTTCTTTACTAAAACATCATTTTAAATGTTTTAAATATTTATTCTTCTAAACCGTTCTCATTAATGTATACGTTTTCAAAATGGTTTTAAGGATTTATTTATATGGACATGAATGTTTTTAAAATGTTAATTCCTTTAAAAAGATTCAAATTGGTATGGGACACTTTGATTCAAAAATGCCTTTAAATGTCTTCCTTTTTAAATTGTGTGACTTTCAAATGTTTTCATGAAAAATAGATATTTCTCTCAAAGAGTTTTACAAATCAATTTCATCTATGTCAACATCATTTTATGGATTTTAAACATGTTTGAAGTTGATTTATTATGATACAAAACATCCATATAGTATTGAAGGTTTTGTGATATTTTTGGCTGTGTATGAGCTATTTTTATACCATTCATGGTTTATCGTTAAAGTATTGACATATTGTATGCTAGTTTTAATACAAATGTTTGGTAATATTTCAACCTTTTTATATGATGAATGTATTGGACTTAGTAAGTGACGGGTGGAGCCCGCTATAGCTCCTCGATGCATCGGTAGGTCTTATGAGACAACTAGACATGGAATTGGCCGAGGCCTTTCCCAATTTTATATAAGGTTTTGGCCGAGGCCTTAATCATTTTTAGACTTCTTGGCTGAGGTCTTGACAAAATGTTTCAGAATATCGGGCATTATACATTCCCATATAATGAAAATAATATTGATGGTTCATGTGGTCATTTGACTAGTAGAATACCCATGATTATGCTTTATTATGGAATTATTTACTCAGCTCATATTCTTTCCATAAAAGTATTCATGTTTATTATTGTTAAAGTCATGTGGTTTCAATTATTCACCATGCTTAATATTTATTTTATCTTCCACTACATTTCTTACTCTTACTAAGTGTTTGAGCTCACCCCTTTCTATGTTTTATTTTTCCCAGGATTCCAAGAAGTGTATTGTGATTGATATACAGGGTTAAGCTAAGGGAATAATGGCATTCATAAAGGATTATTTATGTTGTGTTGTATGTTATAAAGTGTAATGTAACATTCATTTATGTAATCTATTTTCCAAGACTCCTAAACTGATCGGTCCTTCGGGACTTAATTCCTTGTAATCATGCCAATGTATTAAAATAATGTACCGACTTTGGGTAACTGAGGTCGGGGCATTACAGTTGGTATCAGAGGATGTTTAGCAATAATCATGGAAGCTATATTTTGATAAACTCTGATTAGAGAACATAGACCTAAGATAGACTTTGAGGATTAGTATAGAAGAACTTCCTAGAATTTTGGTAATATAGAGATTTTGTGAGTTTTCCAAGAAATAAATCCCTATCTGGATAAGAGTAGGTAGAGGAGGCTCTGGCACAAATGTACCTAGGGGTAAAACCCGAAAACACCGCTTCGAGCTAGACTTGAACGGGAACTGGTGCACTAAAATGGGCTTTGTTGCACTCTTGGTTACGACACTCCCGGGGGATATGCTTAGGATAATACTCATTTTCTTTATAAACCATTATGAAGGGTTTATGAGTATATACTTACTCAAATAAAACATTTTTATGATTATGGATTATATCCATAAACTATTCAATTTACGTTAGGTATTTTACAAGTTTGGAATTATGTATTTCAATTCATAAACTAATCTAGTTTATGCCATTGTTTAGAAATGGAACCTAGTGGAAAGAATGGAAATTGTATCAACACACGTACTCCATGTAGGGATTTCCCTCCTACTCAAGATAATTGTAGTAGAGCTGGAGATACAACTGGTGTTGATCATCTTATCACCATACTGGGACAACTCACTCAATTTATGAATAATAACCTTACTCGTATGGAGCACCATTATCCACAATGTGGAGGATCAATTTTAGATCGCTTCATGAGAAAAAAATCACCAACATTAAATGGGAATACAAATCCATTGGTAGCTGAGCAATGGATATGTTCCCTAGAGAAAATATTCTAGGCTTTGGGGAGTAGTGAAAGGGAAAAAGTTTTTATGGTAGTTTATCGCCTCACTGGAGATGCTGATCAATGGTGGTCATTAATTCAAAATAGAAATGAGGATGAAGAAGTATCATGTATAGAATAGAGGTAGTTTAAAGATATTTTCTTAGAAAAATACTTTCCTCATGACCATCGAGCGGATATGGAAAGACAATTTCTAAGTCTGAGGAAAAAGAAGGATGAGAATGTTGCAAAGTATGAGGCTAACTTTACAAGGTTAGCAACGCATGTTGTAGATTATATATGTAACCCAAGAAGTAATATTGACCGTTTCTTTGATGGGTTAAAACCATTTCTCCATCGAGTTTTAGTATCACAATCCTTCTCATCCTACAAAGATATTGTCTCATGTGCTATCAAGACAAAAAAAGGAATTCTCTAAATCTTATGACAATAAAGTAAAGAAAGAGAAGAAGAGAATGGTAGAGTAAAAGATAGGTAATGGGAAAAAGGGAAAGAAGGATTTTTCATTATGTGATAATTTTGGGAAGAAACACCCTGGTACTTGCCTAAAAGGAATGGGAGTTTGTTACAAGTGTGGTGAAAAAGGCCACCAAGCTCATGATTGCAAGGGAAAGAAAGTTGTTGTCAACATTGAATTCTATAATTGTAGAGAAATGGGGAATTATGAAAATGAATTTCCTAAGCTCCAAAAAAACTTACCTTAGAAAAGGCCAAGGGAGAAAGGCCAAACTTATGTTGTTATTATAGTTGAAGTTGAATAATTATTGTATTTGTGCTTTTGGATTCAAGAACTATATTCTGGTTATAAGAATAATGTGATATATATAAGGATTGTAATACATTACTTGTTGTTTTCATTAAGGTTTTAATATGACTGAGGTAATCATATTTTCAGTATGTGACAATAAGAGAAACTTTACTTTGTTTGGGGAATCTGATGTTACAATTGATTTTGGAATTTAGATATCATTTACAGAGAGTCTGGACAGAGGAATTTTGGATAACTATAATGTTTGTAATGGATTAAGATGGACATTGGATAGTATTGTTTAAGTATATAACATTTCTTATGATTATTTTTGGAATATTATAATACTATTGTCTTTGGAAAAGGACAACTTGCAGTTCGGGCGATAACCCGTCGCGTCAGATAAAGCTGTAGGAATCGAACCCACAATCATAGTGCGACCGGCCTTTATTTCCTACCACTAGCCTACAAGAAGTATCTAGTTGTTAAAAATTATTTTCATCACTTAAATGGTATATGTTTATATTTGTAACCCTATATGATTAGGATAAATAGAGTATTTTTTAGTTATATTATGTTTTGGAGTGAAATATGAGTTTGTGGTAGAAATTTATTAATGGATAAAACTCTAATTATAAATTAAGTATATCTCCTTATGATCTTAGCCAATATCATAAATAAATTCCTCAACATTAAGAAAAGTAACTTAGAACAAAAACTTTGTCTATTTACTTTTCTTACAAGGTAATCAAAGACCTTTCAACCCATCACAAGTTTATGGCTTTTAGATCATTAAATTTATCGTATTAATATTCTCGATCACTCTCCTTTAGAACATGATGATTATTTTTCTCTTCCATATCCATTTTTTCCTACATGGAACCCTAGTATGTGTTATTTTCGTTAACCTTTATACTTACCATTCTTTATTTTAAAATTGAGGCCTCATTAATCCATTTTTCGATGTGGGATTTCAACTAAGATATTTTGAAATGTCAACCCCAAGTTTCCAATACTAAGAATAAATTGAAAGGGTGCAATTTATTGAAAAATGGAGAATGTAACACCCCATGATTCCACGGTACGCTTCTCTTTGAATAATACAATATCCTGTGTTATACGCAACTTCGAGTTCTAACACACCACAACCAATCAAACTAGCTGTTATGAATAGTAGTACCCACTTTTTGAAATTTTATAAATTTTATCTTTCAAAATGGACTTCATTTTTGGATTCCTAATATCGACTTTAGTTTAGGGTGAATTTTTGGTATTTTTCTGAAAACATCCAATTTTTTATGAATAGTGAAAATTACTAATTTTTAATTAAAAACAATTTTTTTAAACGAAATAATTAATAGTGATAAATTATGAATTTTAGTGGTTTTAAAGTATAATTAAATTATATTTTTACCATTTAATCCAATTTATTTCATTTGACATAATTTCACATTTAAACTGGACATAAAAAAGTGTCAATCTTTTGATAGTTATTATTTCTTAAAAACACGCTTTTTGTTTTGACAACAAAAATTAATTTTAAATTAATTTCTGCCACTTCTTTTTTTTTTTTTGAATTTAGAAAAATGGATTACATATTTATAATCATGAGTTCCAAATTTTGTAAATAGGTAACTTCTATTTTTATGTATTTTAAATAATTACTTCGGTAAATATTTTATTTACCATGGTTAAAGGGTAAATCCGGTAAATAAGGGTAAGAAATAATATTATAATAATATTAAATTACCCTAACACGTTTTCTAACCTTATTGGATGATACCTTTCTGACCATGGGCATCTTTGGGTTGATTTTGAGACCTCATGGAGCCACTTGTAAGTGATAATGATACTTTATATTAATTAAGTTAAAGTAAATACAAAAATGACATAAGCATATATCTTTTAGTAAAACAATTTTTAAATAGAGTTATACATATTATCTCTTTAACTATAAATATTCATTAGAAATATAAAAAGATTTATTACATAATGTTATTTTATTTATAATTTTTAGACATTGAATAATTAAATTTATTTATGACACAATGATGATGCAGTGTTTTCCTTATTAATGGATGAATCAAATAAATGGTATTATAAATGTTAAAATAAATATAATTTGAATATTTTGATGCCATACACGAATTTCATAGGTTAATACGGCATGTTAAGATTTATTGAATAAATTTATTTTGAATAAATAATGTTTTCATGACTTTAACCATAATCAATTATTAAATAGTGTCTAAATTCACATAAAAGAGTTTTTAAAACAAATATTATATTATTAATTGATATAATATTCTTAAAAATATATGGTTCATCCAAAGGACTTATATGATGATTGGTATGTCATTAATGAACCACTTGGGGTTCTCTTGGTAGTTTATTGTAATTTTATTAACCAAATAATATAAAAATACAAAGAGACATGGTAAATGTCAAACTAATTAATTAAGAGTTAAATATAAAAGATAAGGTTATATAGTGATCCAAACCTGTCTAAAACCAATTGGTTGAGTGGATTTCTACCCATCCCCACCATATCCTCGAATTAAATCAGTTTGGAGCCATTATAAACCTAATATTAATTTATTATAAAATAATATTTTATGTTTTCCCTAAGGTGCCCCTCACCCCTCTTATAAAAGGCACTCCCCCTTCTCTCATATTCATACCTTAAAAGCATTTTAGTTTGGCCAAACCCTACCCAAATATCCTATAAAATTCCCTAACATAATCTTAGAGTCCTTCCTTTAGTCATAAAGCCTACCTAAGGAGCCCTTTTGATCAAATCAAAAGGAAGAACCAAAAGAAGAGGTAAGTATTTCATCACCACTTTCAAGTTACTTTCTTCTTTCACTTCCTCTTTCTTTGTTGTTTCAATTCCAAAATAATAACTCCAGTATCTTATATATACTATGATGTTATTATAAATATGGTACAACAATATTCATTATTCTATCCATCTTTCAATGACATGTCACCATATGTGCGTATGTACGGCTTACCGTCTCCACGTCGTGGTGTAATTGTTATTCAATACATTATTATTTGGATGAGTATAATAATGATGTTTAATTAATGTAAATAATAAATATAAAATTATAATGATTCTGTATATATGATATTCCATCCATTTATATATTATATTAATATCAAAATAATGATATTGTCGCTCGTGCGTACGTACGGATTACCGTCTCCACGAACGCGATAAGATTCATTCCCCGTCGTATCCATTCTAGAATAACTGTCATTAGATGATTAAAATTAATGTTTAAAGACTTGATATAATTCTGGATATGAATAATATACATCCCATACATAACAAATATGACTCGCATAACAAATAATATAAGGTAAAACGAATCCGTTAACACCCGAAATGACGATAATACTAAGATATTATTAACAAAGCAATGTTAAAAGATCATATATGATATCATATTAATGTATATGATTATTTTATAATTTAGTAACAATTATTTCACCATTATAAAATAATTTAACCTACCCTTGACCAAGTAAAAGTATAAGGTAAGGGTTAATTTCTCAATCTCATTATTATCCGAAGTTGTTTTTTTAAGTAAGTATCTTCTGGGACATTTTATTATCCATGTACTTGTTTCATTAAAGTGTTTTCAAAGGGATTCTTTTTAAGGTACTTCTTTACTAAAACATCATTTTAAATGTTTTAAATATTTATTCTTCTAAATCATTCTCATTAATGTCCATGTTTTCAAAATGGTTTTTAAGGATTCATTTATATGATCATGAATGTTTTTAAAATGTTAATTACTTTGAAAAGTTTCAAATTGGTATGGGACACTTTGATTCAAAAATGTCTTTAAATGTATTCTTTTTTAAACTGTGCTTATTTTAAATGTTTTCATGGAAAAGAGATATTTCTCTCAATGAGTTTTACAAATCAATTTCATCTATGTCAACATCCCTTGTAGTATTTTAAACTTTGTTTGAAGTTGATTTATTATGATACAAAACTTCCATAATGTATTGAAGGTTTTGTGATATGTTTGATTGTGGATGTTCTATTTTTATACCATTCATGGTTTATGGTTAATGTATTGACATTTCATATTCTAGTTCTAATATGAATGTTTGTGTTATATTTCAACCTTTTCATATGAGGAATGTATTGGACTTAGTAAGTGAGGGGTGGAGCCTGCTATAGCTCCTCGATGCATCAGTAGGTCTCATGAGACAACTAGACATGGAATTGGTCAAGGCCTTTCCCAATTTGATATATGGTTTTGGCTGAGGATTTAATTTTTTTTAGACGTCTTGGCTGAGGTCTTGAAAAAATGTTTCAGAATGTCTGGAATTATACATTCCCTCATTATGAAAATAATATTGATGGTTCATATGGTCATTTGACTGGTAGAATACCCATGATTATGATTTATTATGGTATTATTTACTCAGCTCATATTCCTGCCATAGAAGTATTCATGTTTATTATTGGTAAAGGCTTGTGGTTTCAATTATTCACCATGTTTAATATTTATGTTATCTTTCATTGTATTGCTTACCCTTACTGAGCGTTTGAGCTCACCCCTTTCTATGTTTTATTTTTCCTAGGATTCCAAGAAGTGTATTATGATTTATATGCATGGTTAAGCTAAGGTAATAATGGGGTTCATAAAGGATTATTTATGTTGTGTTGTATGTTATAAAGTGTAATGTAACATTCATGTATGTAATCTATTTTTCAAGACTGCTAAAAGGATCGGTCCTTGGGGACTTGATTCCTTGTAATCATGGCAATGTATTAAAATAATGCACCAACTCTGGGTAACTGGGGTCAGGGTGTTACAAAATTTGTATCCATTGACATGGATATATAACCATTTTTATCATCTCTATGGACCATGGGTTTTCCCAATGATTGATTTGTGATACGATTATCCCTAGGTGTGCATTCAACCTTTAAACATACCTTGTATGACATTTCATAGAATGTATTTTCTATAGGAGAAATTAGTTGTGCCTTAAGTATCATGAATAACCTAGAAGTGTTAAAGAACTAATGAAAGGAGTAATCCATCCTTATCTAGATTTTTTTGGTAGTATTCAATGACGATATCATGATGTATTCTAAAAATAAAAAACAAATTTAAAAACATATTGATATATTTTCATATACACTATGAGAGAAGTAATCATATGAACTGCTTACAAATTTCAAATTCTGGATAGATTTTCTTCTCTTTTTTGGATATATTATCTTAGATATTGGAGTATCAGTTGACCCAAATAAGGTGAGATATTATTATTCTATGGTGAATCCCAATAACATATTTGATATAAAAAGAATCTTGGGGATAAATGAATGTTACTATAATTTAATAAAATACATATAACACTTAGCAGAACCATTTATTTTATTGACCAAGAATCATGTGATGTTTTTATGGAGATATATCTATGAGATATCCTTTCAAGATCTGAATGTAAGATTGAATTTATGAGCGTTCCTAATTCATACAGAGCCTAGAAGGAGCAATACTATATTTTGTGATGCATTAAGAATCGGGATAGGATAACTTTGAATTAAGTCGGTTATATTTATGGAATACGAGCCTCAATGGCTGAGGCCACATAAGAGGAATTACTCATTGAACAAACTTGAGTTAGATATAGTTAATAACACATTGTGCAGTTGGATTCATTATTTATTGAGGAATAATTCTATACTGTCCACAACCCAAAAATTCCACAAGTATATTTTTACATATCATGAATTAAATCTATGTTAGTGAATGTGGCTTGAGTACTAACAATATTTTTACATTGATCTTTCCCATATGCCCAGAAATAGAAATGAAATTGTAAATGTACTAAGTAGATGGACTCAAATGTAGGAATTTTAGAATTCCATTAGTGAGTCAAACCTTATGAATCTATTTTCTGAGATGTACTTGGAGGTTCATGATGGGAAAGTCCATACTTTTTATTCTTCTTTAAAATTAACATATACTATTCCAAATGGAGTGATAATGACATTATTGTCAAATTATGAGGGCCTAGTCCTATAAGATATTGTGGTAGGGGAGGACTTCCATATTGGATGGAATATTGGTGAGGATCAAATTCTTCTTATCCAAAGTCACATTTTGGTCCTAGAAGACATACATGAGGAGATGATGTGAGAGTTTAATGGATCAGTTAGAGATGTTCATACCATCATTACCAAGATATATCATTATTTTCTTCATAAATTCTTATGGATGAGAATGAAACATGGGTTTGTAGGTTTTGTCTTGAGATTTTATACCTTTAAGTGGGTGTAGAACAAAAATCAATGACTATATAGAATTTTCTAGAAGTTACCTATTTCTGAGTAGAAATGGAATGATATCATGTTGTATTTCATGAATAATTTTGTGAGGTCACCTATAGTGAGTGGTGCCAATCGTGTTTTTTTGGATAGGGTCATGGAGCTCACCAATTCGATTTGGATCAGGGATACCCTCTCAGTATATGATATTGTATTTTTTTTATATTTGTGAAAAAGTGAGTATTCATGGGGTTGCTTAGACCTTTGAATCAAATAATGATACCTTATTTACATCTTTATTCAAATAGAATTTTCAGAAGGTTTTGGTTATACTGGGGATTTTTAGCACCACATACCACCCTTAATCTGATTGATAGTTAGAGTGCTTGATTCAGGTGCCTGAGGAAATACTGAGATCACGCGTCTTAGATTTTGGGGGTTCTTAATAGAGACATATTCCCCTATTAATGTTTCCCACAAAAATAGTTTTCCTATTATTATAAAGATGAAATATTTTGATACACAGTATTGTAGTCCATACAGATGACCCCATATATGGTTAGAGGCATGTGGGGCAGCTTTACCTGGACAACACCTCATACAGGAGAACTCTGAGAAGGTGTAGTTGACTAGAAATTGGATGTTTATAGGATATTCATGACAAAAATCATCACTTATTGACTATGTGGACCACTAGAACCTATGGTTGGGTATCATGTTATTGTTTTTTATCATAAAAATGCTAGGAAATATACATATAATGAGATATGGAATGAATTCTCTATGATATTTCATTCTATTGGATAATCTAAATAATTTTAGGTTGGTGGCATATATGTTGTTGTTGCCTTAGAGGCACCAACCCATGAATAACATATTCGATATATACTAGCTTTTCCATTATCACATATACCCATCTCATACTATACAACTAGATGAGATGGATTTACATGTATATATGTCCATCATAGAGCATCATATTATTATCATTGAATAGAAAACAATATTTATTGATGTATAGTCAGCTCCTCTAGGACATGTTATATTGTAGCATGATCATTTATAGGATGAGTATAGGGTGGGGGAGGACAACATACATTTTTAGTGTTTTGAGACATTCCCAGATGATTATTGACTACCCTGGATAGGTAAATTCATATATAAATTGCTCTAGGTAGGGATGGATGTAATATCCCTAGTTTTCCTATGAGGTGAAGATATATTTTGGTTTAAATAGTTTTTTATGTCCTAATTGGAGTTCTTAATGAGATCATGGGTGTATCAGAGGGTGTATGAATCTTATTCATAGATTGGATCCTAACTTTTTTGAAAAAAAATGTTAGTTCACATGGAAAGTAGAAACATTGCAGGATAGGCCGCATGGTTAGTCAAAATTGTGTGACACATGAAAGAGGGGTGCAGGAGGTACCATGGTTTTTGGAAACGATCAATCCTCAACTTCCTGCCCATTTGAAATGTGAGTGAACTTTGAAATTGGATTAATGAAATGTTTTTAGTTATTTTTTCAGACCATGAACATGAAACTAATTGATTTTCCCCTGAACACAATGAATGGTAAATGGTTGCCGCACGGTTTTCCAAACATGTGGCTAAATGATGAGACCGTGTAAAATTATGGGAAAAACCCATTTCAATCATATAATTATTTAAAACCAAATCCATTTTTTCCTTGGTTAGAAAAATATCTATCATATTATCTCTACATTGAAGAGAATGTATTGGAATTTCTCTCATTCTCGATCCGGGATCAAATTCAAACATCATCGGTCTCAAAAAATTCATGTTGCTAATTATTTTAATCCTCTTGTTCCATTTTACATTTATATTTTTATAAAAATATTTATTTAGGTTAAATATATCATAAACTATTTTTTGGTATTTCTTCATTTCATTATTTTAATCTCAATAGAGTATAAATTTGAGGTTGAAACTAGATGATTGGTCCTCTATAAACCAATGTTAGGTGGTCTAAATATTTTCCTTCTAGTATAGTGTTTATACCGCTACATTCCATTAGGTCACATGTTGGAAATTCCGGTGGTGCCACATTAATTAAATAAAAAATTAAATTGAATGTGTTGGAACCTGTTTGGTATCCCATTGAGCGCCATTGAGATTTTGGGATATTTTCCCCCCAACATTGGCCACCAGTGTGGTTCTCCTTTATATCTTCCCTTTTTATACCACACATTCGGTGATTGTTCACTTTACTAGTTAGATGGAGAACATTAATAGTTGATGAAAATTGAATTATATAATTAGAATAGCGTTAATATATACTTTATAATGTGCTGAAAAGATGTGGAATGTTTTTTTTATTTAAATGGATTTTATAGTATGTGTTGATATTAGTTGGATAAACTCATTGAATGTAATTGAATATAAAATTATTAACTGAAATTATTTTGAATTCCATGGTTATTATACCATGGCTCAAGATTCCATTAGATTCTATGGATGTTTATCCCATGGATCGTGTTTATGGTAGTTGACACCTTGGGTCTGTTTCCTCTGTGTTCCATCATTCCATAGGATTCCAAGGTCTTTGATACCCACATGATCCTACCTTCATGGGATCACATGGGATAAGTGCTCTTAAAAGGATCCTTGTACTTTGAACAATTATTTTCCAAGTTTTCCCCTAGTATTTATTGGGACTTGATGTGTATTCCATAGTATCCTATACATTGGAACTAGCCCGTCGCAGTATAACATTGTTTGTTGAACTTTATGACCATTTTTGGGTGAAATTATATTAAACGACAGAGCCATGATGGTATGGTAAAGTAGATTATATTATTATTCCATTATGAATATTTTTTCTATGATTTATAGATATCCATGGTATTGATATTTCACTCTAATGTGTAGACTGGATAGTTTCACTTTCTTATTCATATTTTACTGCTTCCAATGTCTATGGTATCTTTACCATCATCCACAGGGATCCATTTTTGGATTGATATAATAAAAAAATTATTGACTCTTTTATATTTTTACAAATATACCTATGATATATTTCTCTATGATTTTATTTATATCACACAGACTAGATTTGTTATATAAATTATTGATGGTCTACATAGTCTGTTTTTATACCCTATTCATGCCACTATTGGATACCTAGAAAAACTTCATAGATGTATGTGGGGATAAAGGAATATACCCATTGTATTATAATTGAATTTTTCTATTCATAAGAGCTGGAGATAATTAGACAGAGATAGGCTCGTAATTGCAAGATGGGATAGTTCCTTTTTTTTGGAATTTTTGGTATTTTGATACATTTGTTGTATTGGTTTTCTAAATACTTATTTTACTTATACATAGAGACATCACATGGAACATCTATTTTATAATATTTTCCTATTGTAATTGTTTATATATTTATACCATCAATGATTATCTTGGGTTTGGTTGATATACTCTTTCTTAAATTGATAGTTTTATTTACTAATGATGTGATAAAATATCATACGGAGCCATTGTTTCCCCATAGACACATTATAGACCCTCACTGCGAGTTAGTAGCCAATGGTGTACGAGGACTTTATCATGATACCATGTGACCCACCACCATGGGGAACCATTTAGTGGCATTTAGGTTGGGATGTTACAACAGTTTTGATTTGATTTCATATATATATATATATACATATATAGAACTCCCATATTGTGTAGTTTATCATTTGAATTTCAAGGTGATATTTTTTATGGGGACATAGATATGTTACCCATGAGCTATGAAGTCTATGATATATGTCATATGGTCTAGGGGTATGGTCTAGTTTTGTAGATATGTGGCTTGAGATATGTTAGTAAGATATTATGAATGATATGAGATGAGATATGTGTGAGTAACCATATAAAGGAGATAGATTGGGATTATTATTTTCATATAAATGCGAAGCATGAGTATATTTTTTGAGTTATCAAAACCAAAGAACTAACTAGTTATTGGTTCTAAGGAAAAGGAATGGAAATTCATTTCAATTTTATGAAATATCACTTTGAGGTTCAGTGACTTTGGATTCAAGGACAATATTCAAGGGAAGGATCAATAGGATTTCTGGAACTATCATTTGATGTGTCATTCCCATTTATGTTATATATTGTCTCCCCATATTTTATGATCATGTAAATATATTTTTATTATAGATTCTTTTAATTGTGTAATGTCATCAGTGGTGGGTGTTGTTTGATAGGACATGGCATGGGTAAGATTCCTTATTTTGAAATGGTGATCTAGGATTTATTCAAGTAAAACATTATTTATGTGTATGTTAGAAAGGTCAATTTTTATATACATGGGACTTGATTTAAGGTTATTCAGTCCATGTGACTATGATTCTGGTTATAAGGAATAGTGCTCCAAAAGTGTATGCTTGTTAATTGTGAATGAGACCGGGGGATGTGGATTTTATTCCTGGTTCTATTTAATTTTGGATTAGGGAGTGGAATAATTGTGATCTAGGAATTATGGTTTTCATATAATAATAATGGGGTATGTTTCCATGATTTGTAAAGGGAATTGTAAATGTTTCCTCTCTGTTGATACAGAATATTTTTGTGGTGTGGGCCTAATAATTTAAAATTATTAGTTTGCCTCTCGAGGAGAGATACACATGTGATGATAGAACCCATAAATATTACACTGGAGAATCTATATAAGGAAAACCATGTGGTGGGGATTCTTGTCGATGATGATGGAGGGTAAGATCCTTATTTCTTATAAAAATGTAGTGGATGTCGTGGATGATCATCCCATGATGTAGAAACATTTTTTTTTATGTTTTTTGATGAATAATTTATATTACTAAGGCAATCACATATAGTAATTTCATGTGGAATTGGGCCACATATGGTGTAAGGATATATGAAACCATGTTGATATTGAAATAGTGGGTGCCCTAGACCCAACTATGATGTAATTTTGATTACCATATCATGTATATAGTTAGCTATACATGATGTATTCATACCATTATAGTGTAGAATTTTATGCAAACACTATTTAATGGTAATGTCCAAGGTAAATTTTTGTGTCAAAAGGTTATAGAAGATCCCAGGATATAATGAGAACCTCGAGATACTATGCCATTAATCATAAACTGGTCCAATGGTTGAGACGCATCATAATAACTGTACATCTTAGATGTTTAACTATCAGGTGATGGGGTCTCATAATAATGGAGACTTCTTCTCTTGAACTTCTCACATATTGATCTCTAGTAGTGAAATCATGAGGACAGACCTACCAATAGGAACACCACATTTTTGTGTCATTTTTTGTTCCTATATATTGACATGTATATTTGTCTCCTGACTTTATACCATTACCATTGTGTACTATTTGATTGCGTACATTGAATTTAGGAAAACCCATGATATTTAAATAATTGTGAGGTAGAATGTGTTGGGTGCGTCTTTGGTGGTATGACATTAGTTGAATGGTCAAGAATGGATTTGTCTCTTCCAATTTATGTATGTTGTATAACTCAGGCCTAGTTGATCCGAAGGGTGCTACCTTCATAAGTCTGTAGACAAATTAGTCATAAGGTAAATCCATTCGGAGAGATCCAAAAATAATAAATCAAGAAATGGATGATCACACAAATGCACATCCTGATTTAAGAGATATTTAATATCAATGATATTATAATACAAAATATGTTTTTGTAGGTTAATAGTAATTTCTATAACTATCCTTATCTATTTAGGGGCATTGATGGGTTACTAGACTCCACTCATGGTCTGTAGAATATATTCACTATTGTTGACAAATTTTCCTAGAGGGTCCAACACAATAGAGTATTCAAGAATCCTCCCTATTATGTCTAATATGTATATTGGACATGGTGGGACCAACCATGGTGTCTGAGTATTGTCCAAGGTATTGATCACCAATGAAATAAATAATAATAATTACTATTCATGTTATGAATAACTGGGATTGAATTTATTCATTTTATTTACCATATAAGTAATTACAAGAAAACATTATTCGAACGAATATTATTTTAATATTTAGGGTTCATTTAGCATTAAGGGGGAATGATGAATCGAGTTAAATTGATTGATTTCATCATGAAATATATTTTTTATATATTAAAAGTATGTGATAAATTATTAATAAAATTTATGTCATAGTTCAGTTCGTCCTAATTATAATTCAGTGGATGTTGAAATAAACAGCGGATGGGAAACCCAATTATGTGTGTATAAACTTCGACATAAATAGATAATGATGCTCCCTCATTAATGAATAGTCATGGAATTTTGGGCAGAAACCACTACCTCCTCCCACTTCCTAGGGATAAAACTAATCGATCCACGATCTCAAATAAATATATCCCTCATGCATCAAATGAATCTCGATACGGTGATCGTCAGGACGTCGAAGACATCACCAAATCGCCAACCTAGTTGTAATGCCCAGAACCTAGTTACCCAAAGATGGTGGATTATTATATAACATTGGCATGATCACAAGTGTTCAAATCCCAAAATACCATTCAGTTTAGTATCCTTGGATGTACTAGATACAAACATAAGTTGTACATTACATCATGAAATGGAAAACCAAAAACATTGTGTCCCATTTGAACACACTCATATCCCATATACTATTCTAGTAGGTTAATCATAATATACTTCTTCACATTTTGAGAACAATAAAACATAGAAAGGGGTGATATCAGATTCTCATTTAGGATAACTATATAGCGAAAACTTTCAAAAATAAAAATAAAAATAAATGGAAATGTATAAGACTAAAACAGAAACCTTTTAAACATAAACATTAGCATAATAGGGCAAATATAAATCATATAATTCTAATTACTTATTCATGTGGATACTAAAATTTTCGAATAAATCACTTGTAATATCAATAGACAATTTTATAATAAGGGAATGCATAATGTCAGACATCATAACCACAAAGTCAAGGCCTCATTCTAAGACTACAAATAAGATTTTCTCTAGGCCTTATTCTAAGACACTAGTTTGTCTCATGAGGCCTACCAATGCATCATGGAGTTATATCAGGCTCCACCCATCACATACTAAGTCCAATGCATTCCTCATATGAAAATGTTGAAACGTAACATTAACATATGTTTTAAAACTAGAATACAAAATGTTAATACTTTAAACATAAACCATGAATGGTAAGAAAATAACACATCCACATTAAAACATATCAAAAAACCTTTAATACAATATGAAAGATTTTATCATAATAAATCAACATCAAACAAGTGTAAAATCCATTAAAGGATGTTGACATAGATGAAATAAAAACTATTTGAGAGAAATATCTCTTTCTATTTTTAAATAACTTAAAAGTATCATAGTTATAAAATAAAACATTTATTTTTAAAATATTATTATAATATTTTAAGGGACACTTCTAATGTGTTATAATGGTGGAAAATAGTTTCACCCGACATATAAGTCAAAAAAACATTCTTTTCTTAATTTTGTTAAAATGGTCGTAAAGGACCTTGTTTGAAAAAGAAAGAAAGATTCCTTTATAAACATTTTATAAAAAGTAAAAAAAGGGTATAAATGACTTTAACCCATAGTCTAGAAAATAGTCAAAGTGTTTTGAAATACAATTTTAAGAAAGACATATGTGGATTATAAATTTGTCCCAGTAGATACTCACGTATATATAACCTCGGATAATGAAGAGATTGTAGAATTAACCCTTACCATGTAATTTTTCTTAATAGAGAGTATGTTAAACTCCTGCATAATAGTTAAATAATTGTTATTAAATTATACAATAACCACATACATAAATATGATATTGTATATGATCTTCTAATATTGTTTTGTTAATAATATTTCAGTAGTATCATCACTTTGGGTGTTAACTGATTCATTTTCCTATTTATGCTTGGTTGCGTAAGCCTTGATTGTTATGGATAGAATATATTTGATTCATATTAATAATTATATTATGTTCTTAAACATTATTTTTATCATAAAATGAAAATTATTATTGATTGGTTATGATGGGGAATAAATTTCATCGCATTTAGGGAGACGGTAGTCCGTACATATGCATGAGTGACAATATCATTATATTGATGGTGAAATATTATGTAATCGGATTTTATATAATATATAAATAATCCTAAACATGTTATATTTTTTATTTAGACTAGTTATACTCATTATTATACTCATCCAAATAATGAAGTGTTTGAATATCAAACTACACCATGACGTGGAGACGGTAAGCCATACGTATGCTCATATGATGACTTTTCATTCATAGGATGAATGTGATATTGAAAATGGATGTACCATATATATAATAACATCAAAAAATGTATAAGGTACTGGAGTTATTATTTTTTATTGAAACAACAATGAATGATGAAGTGGAAGATTAATATTTCTTTGAAAGAGGTGGTGAAATTATTACCTCTTCTCCGGGTGTTTTTTTTTTGTGTTGATCAAAAGGGATCCATAGGTTGGCTTTATGATCAATGTAAGGCATCTAGGCCGATGTGAGGGTAGTTGGGAGGACATTTGAGAGTGGTTTGGCCGACCCAGATGGATTTAGAGGTATGATTATGAGATAAGGGGAAGTACTATTTTATAAGAGAGGTGAGGGTCACTTTAGGAAAAGATTGAAATATTATTTTATTATTCAATACTATTCACTTTATAATGGCTCCAAAATGATTCATTTTGAGTAAATGGAAGGGATGGGTCAAAAACCTTTCAACCAATAGGTTATAGACAGATTTAGGTCACTATATTAACCTTATCTTTTAGATTTAACTCTTAGTTAAATGGTTTAACTTTTACAATGTATTCTTGTAATATTATAATAAATGGTTAATAAACAAACTATAAAATGCCAAGATAACCCCAAGTGGTTTCTTATTGATATATTTAACCTTATCTAACTTATTTGGCTGAATCGTAGATTTTTAAGAATATTATATCAATTTATAATATAGTATCTATTTTAAAAAACCCATATATGTAAATTTTGACAATTTTTGGTATTTTGTTTTTGGTGAAAGTAATAAAATCTTTATAAAATCAACCAAAATTATTTAATCAACCCTAAAATTCCATATTAACCTCAAAAAAAATTAATTCATCAGAAGTTTCAATTTAAATTTATTTGGATATTTATAATATCAATTATTATTTTTCATTCATTATTAAGGTAGTTACTGCATCATCATTGAATCATAAATAAATCTAATTATTTAATCTCTAAAAATTATAAATAAAATTACAATATGTAGGAAATCATTTCTATATTTCTAATGAATATTTATAGTCAAATATACCCCATGTATAACCCTATATTAAAAATGTTTTAGTTATTAAACATTTAATTTAACACTTTTAACTCTTCTTTAAATAAAATAATAATAAATGTCCAAATCTAATACAAGAGGACCAAAAGGATCATATTATATTCCTAAGGATGAATTTGGTCGATATACAGTTATCCAATTGAATTATTACATGTGTAAGGGTAATTATAATATCATTTTTTACCTTTAATTACCCTATTAACTTTTAACCGTGGTAAATAAAAGGAAAAATTTACTATTCGCCAAAAATTGTTTTCATATTATTGAATGAAATTTTACTTATTGATGTTAACCGTGTCTCTCGGATTTTTTAAATTCAATTCATAGAAGTAGTAAAATTATGTTTAATGTAAATTTTCAAATGCACCTAGAAAGTGGGTAAAAGACGGTAAAAAGTTCAATAAAATTTTATTTTTCTAATATTATTATAAAATGACTTCAATTAATTACATTGAACATATATAGGTATTATATATCTTTTATTACATATTATAAATTTAAATAAAATAAATAATTATTTAAATAAAATATCAGTTTTAAATAACAATGGAGTGTTTTTAACTATTCATCAAAAAATGAAATGTTTTCAGAAATATACCAAAAATTCCCCCTAAGCTAATTTTGATATTCCGAATCAAAAAATTAAGTCCATTTTAAAAAAAAATATAAAATTTCAAAAATTGGTTATTACTATTCATAATGGCTAGTTTGATTGGTTGTGGTGTGTTAGAACTCGAATTTGCGTATAATGCAAGCTATTGTATTATTCAAAAAGAAGCATACCATGGAAGATTGGGGTGTTACATTTTTCCCTCCTTCAACTAATTTCATCCCCAAAATATCTTGAATATTACAGCATAAAAATATTTGGGTGGTTCTTCATCATTTGAGCCTCGAGTTCTCACATTGTCTCTTCTATCATATGGTTTCTCCATAGAGCTTTCACCAGACGAGTCATCCAGATTCTCAGCACTTGTTCTCTGGTATCCGGAATCATGACATGCTCTTCACAATAAGATAGATCGGGTTCTAGTTATATTTCTTCATATGTGAGTACATGTGTTGGGTCAGACATGTATTTTCTTAATAGGGATACGTGGAACACATCATGATCTTTGAAGAGACTTGGAGACATTCCCAAATTATAAGCTAAAACTCCAATTTGTTCAAGAATTTCGAAAGGTCTGATGTACCTGGGACTCAATTTACCTTTCTTATCGAATCATATAACACCCTTCCTTAGAGATACCTTCACGAAAACATAATCGCCTACTTTAAATTCCAAATCATTCATTCAATTATCATCATAGCTCTTTTACCTACTTTGAGATGCTTTGATGTGGGTTTGGATAACCTTCATCTTTTCTATTGTTTCCTCAACATGTTCTGGGCCTATGAGTTTTCTTTCAACAACATCAACCCAACAAGTTGGTCCACGACATCTCGTTCCATATAAAGCTTCATATGGTGCTATTTTAATACATTAATGAAAGCTATTGTTATAGGAAAATTATACCTGATCAAAATATTGATCGTACATACCTTGAAAGTCATGTGAGAAAGATTTTATTATGTCTTATATGGTTTGAATTGTCCGTTTTGATTGTCCACCACTTTGAGGGTGGTAGGACGTTCTAAAATAAAGTTCTGTATCCAAGGCATTCTGAAGAATTTTCTATAATCTTGATGTAAAATGGGGATCACGATCAGAAACAATCGATAGGGGTACACCATGAAGTCTTACAACTTCATTAATATATAGTATTTCTAAACATTCAAGTGGTAAATCCTCTATTATAGTAAGAAAATGTGTTGACTTGGTAAGATGATCAAAAATGACCCATATTGCATCATTCCTTCTAGGATTCCTTTGTAGTCCCATGAAAAATTCCATCATAATATCATCACATTTTTACTTAGGTATGGGAAGAGGTTTCATAAATATTCTAGGATGTTGTCTTCCAGCCTTCACCTATTGACAAACCATATATCTTGACACATAATCAGCAATATCCCTCTTTATTTTGTCCCACAAAAAAGGTTCCTTCAAATCTCTATACATCATATTGCTACCAGGGTGTATAGTGAAATTGGAGCTATGAGCATCATCCAACAATTCCCTTTTTATATTAGGTATGCCAGGAACACAAATTCTCATCCCAAATTTCAAAATACCATCTTTATATACGAAGTCAATCAACCTCCAATCAATCGAAGCTTTAATTTTCTTTTAAACTCCACATTATCATCCTAAAAAAAATTATCCTTTATATTAAAGATGGTTTGGAAATAATTTGAACAAGTATTGATGCTTCGCCTTCCATGATTATTCCCACATCTATATTTACTAGATCAATGAACATAGGATCCCTTTCAACTCTCATCTTGTTCAAACCTCTATGACCCTTTCGTTTTAAAGCATCTGCCACCTTATTTTCCTTCCCCAAGTGGTAGTGTATAGTGAAATAATAATACTTGAGTAGTTCAAGCCATCTCCTTTGCCTCATGGTGAGTTCTTTCTGTGAGAAAATATACTTCAAACTCTTATGATCGGGATATATCTCACATTTTTTCACCATAGAGACAATGTCTCCATATCTTCAATGAAAATATTACATCTTCTAACTCATGAACATGAGTGGGATATTTTTTCCATGAATTTATAACTATCTTAATTCATAGGTAACAACTCTATCATTCTGCATAAGGACACAACTATGTCCTTTCATTGAATCATCACTATAAATAACAAATCCATCATTCCTTGATGGTAGAGTCAAGATAAGAGCTTTGAATATTATTTTCATCAATTATTAGAAACATTATTCACACTCTTTTTCCCAAAAAAATTTAACCCTTTACATGTGAGCTTGGTTAATGGCCAATCAGGCAACATTTTGGAAAAAACACCTATAATAACCTACTAAACCAATAAAACTACGTACCTTGGTTATACACATCAGTGCTGGACATTCTTGTATTGCTCTTGTCTTAGAAGGATCAACAAAGATTCCATACTTATAGAAAATATGGAAAAGAAAATAAATCACCTGAAGCCATAATTCACACTTGGTAAACTACCCATATATTTCATTTCTTCTTAGAGTCTTTAGAATAGTGCCCAAGTGATTTTAATGATCTTTATATATTTTGGAGTAAACAAAGATATCATCATTAAATACCACTACAAAGTCATCAAGATATTCCATGAAAACTATATTTATTATATCCATGAAGAAAAAGGGTGCATTAGACTGTCCAAAAGGAATTACTGTAAACTCGTAATGCCCATACCTGGTTCAAAATGTTGTTTTCAGAATTTCTTCCTTCTTAACACACAATTGATGGTATCCATATTGAAGGAAAATCTTTGAAAAATATTTAGCTCCATGAGGTAGATCAAATAAATCATCAATGCGAACTAGGGGATACTTGTTCTTTATTTTTATAGCATTGATCTCCATGTAGTCAATGCACAACCTCATAGATCCAACATTCTTATTAAAAAAAGAACAAGGGATCCCCATGAAGAAACACTAGGGATAATAAATCCTTTATTACTCAATTCCTCTAGTTTTTTATTTAGTTAAACTAATTCCGCAATGTCTATTCTATAAGGAGTCTTCGATATGGGCCTTGAACCAGGAATTAAATCAATGGAAAAATCAATTTCTCATTCTGGAGGATTTCCTAGTAAATCCTCTAAAAAAAATCAACATATTCTTGCATAATAGGTATGTACTCTATTTGAAAATTATTTTCCACACCCATAGTTATTTCATTCTCTTCATCCTCAATAATTTAATTTAGTAGAGCTGTTGGGGGAAGATTTAGATAAGAATCAGGTTGTGACGTTTCTTCTCTAAATATAAACTACTCATTATTATCATCGAATATTGTAACCTCTATCTTCTTATAATAAATTTTCACATCATGGTCTGAAAGTCAATCAAAAAAATGGATTATATCAAATTCAATCATGGGTATGACAATTAGATCAGTAGATAAAGAACATTTATATGCCCTAATTGAAATTGGTTCACTAAATTTTGTTGCAATGATACTTCCATTATAAGTTTTGACTGAAAAATCCCTTATTAAATCAAATTGGACATACCTAATTTTTTTAGAAAATTGGGAAGATATGAAACAAATTTATGATCCATAATCAAATACAGCATTTTCTAAAGGAAACCATTAAATTACCTACCACCACGTCATTCAGAGCTTCAACCTCTGCAGTAGTGATCGCATAAGTATATATGTGTTCCCTTGGCCTTTTCTGAGGTATTTTTCCTTGGAGCCTAGGACATTAATCTTCATAATGCCCCATTTTTCTACAATTTTTGCATTCAGCACTTACATACTTTTTATTTCCCTTGCATACACTAGCTTGGTGGCCTTTTCGCCACACTTTTAAAAAACTCTCATTCACTTCATGTAAGTATCAGGGTGTTTCTTCTTACATTTACCAAAGAATGGAAATTAAAATTTTCCCTTCTTCCCCTGTTTTCTATTTCTATAGTGTTCAATATATATCTTCTTCTCTTTATTTTCTTTAAAGTTGTAAGAGTTAGGGAATTCATTTTCTATCTTGATATCACATGAGACAATATCTTCGTACGATGAGATGGATTGTGAGACTAATTCTCGATGGATAAATGGTTTTAACCCATCAAAGAATCTATCAATCTTACTCCTTGGGATATGTATATAATATTTTTCATGCCATGTTAACCATGAAATGTTAGCTTCATACTTTGCGAAATTCTCATCCTCCTTTTTCCTCAGACTCAGAAATTGTCTTTCCATATCCATTCGATGGTCACAAGGAATGTATTTTTCCATGAAAAGCTCTTTAAACTCCCTCCATTCTATATTTGATACTTTTCCATCTGGCATTGTGTTTTGAATTAATGACCACTAACGATCTGCATCTCCTGTGAGGCAATAAACTACCCTAAAAACTTTTTCCCTTTCACTACACCGTAAGGCATGAAATATTTTCTCTAAGGAACTTATATATTACTCAGCTACAAATGAATTTTTAGTCCCATTGAATGTTGGTGGTTTTTGCCTCATGAAGAAATTTAACATTGACCCTCTGCATAGTGGATTTGGGTGCTCCATGCAGGTTTAGTTATTATTCATAACCTGAGTGAGTTGTCCAAGTATAGTGATAAGCTGATCTACACCAGTTTCATCACCAGCTCCACTATAATTATCTTGAGTAGGAAAGAAATATCTACCTAGATTACGTGCGTTGATACAGGTTTTATTCCTTCCACTAGGAACCATTTCTAAACAATGTCATACACTATATTAGTTTACGAACCACAATATATAATTCCAAACTTATAAAACACATAACATAAATTGAATAGTTTATGGATATAATCCATAATCATAAAAAAAAGTTTTCTTTGAGGATGTATATACTCACAAATCCTTCATAATTGTTTTTAAAGAAAATGTGAATTATCCTAAGCATATCCCTCAGAAGTGTCATGACCAAGAGTGCAGCAATGTCCATCGTCGTGTAACAGGATACCTCGGGTCAAGCCTGAAACTCCTTGTCAGAGTTTTCACTCCTAGGAATATCTTTTTCAGAGCTGCCTCAACCTAATTCTATCCAGATAGATATGTATTTCTTGGAAAACACACAAAATATCTACATAACCAAAATTTTAGTAAGTTCTTCTATACTAATCCTCAAAGTCTATCTTAGGGTAATGTTCTCTAATCAGAGTTTTTATAAATCTAGATACCATGTTCTGTAATAAACATCCTCTGATACCAACTGTAATTCCCCGACCCTAGTTATATTGTGTCGGTGCATTATTACATAACATTGGAATGATCACAAGGGGTCAAATTCCGAATGACTGATCAGGTTAGTAGCCTTGAAAGTACTAGATACAAACATAAGTTTTACATTACCTTATGAAATGAAAAAACAACAAAATTGTTCCCCTTTTGAACACACTCATACCCTATAGCCACTTCTTGCAGGTTAATCCTAACATACTTTTTGTATCCTAGGAAAAATAAAATATCAAAATGGGTGATCTTTGATGCTTAGTAAGGATCTCAATATAGATGAATTTTTCATAAATAATAATAAAAATTTACGGAAATGTATAAGACTAAAACATAATGCTTTTAAACATAAACTTCAGCATAATATTGAAAAGATAAATCAAATATTTCCATTAACTTATTCACATGGATATTCTACTAGTCGAATAATCACATGTAATATCAATAGCCAATTTCATAATGATGGAATGCATAATGCCAGACATCTGAACCACATAGTCAAGGCCACATGGCAGGACTACAAATAAGATTTTTTCAAGGCATTATGTCATGACACTAGTTTTTCTCATGATACCTACTGATGCATCAAGGATCTATAGCAAGATCCACCCATCACTTGATAAGTACAATACATTCTTCATATAAAAAGGTTGAAAAATTACATAAACATTCGTATTAAAACTAGCATACGAAATGTTAATAATTTAACCATAAACTATGAATTGTATAAAAATAACACATCCATAGTAAAACATATCACAAAACCTTCAATAACATATGGAAGATTGTATCATAATAAATCAAAATCAAACAAGTGTAAAATCTATCAAAGGATATTGACATAGATGAAATCAAAACTATTTGTAAGAAATATATCATTCTATTTTGAATCCATTTAAAACTAACATAATTATAAAAGAAAACTTTTATTTTGAAAGTATTCTTATAAGCTTGTAAGGGATGCTTTGAAGGTGTTATAATGGATGAAAATAGTTGCACCGGTCGTATAAGTTAAAAAACATTATTTCCCTAATTTTGTCGAAAAGGTTGTAAAGGACCTTGGTTGGAAAACAATGGAATGAATCCTTTATACAAATTTAAAAAAAATAAAAACAAGGGTATAAATGAATTTAACCTATAGTCTAGGAAATATTAAAAATGGGTTGAAATAAATTTTTAAGAAACACGGATGTGGTTGATAAAGAGGTCCCAGTAGATACTCACGTATGGACAACCTCAGATAATGAAGAGATTGAAGAATTAATTGTTACCTTGTACTTTTTCTTGATTGTGGGTACATTAACCTCCTTTATAATAGTTAAATAAATATTATTAAATTATACATGAACCACATACATAAATATGATATCATATATGATACTCTAATATTTCATTGTTTATAATATTTCAGTTGTATCATAGTTTCGGGTGTTAACTGATTTGTTTTCCTTTATATGCAGGTTTACGCAATCCATGATTTATTTGGATAGGATGTATTTGAATCATATCCAGAATGTTATTATGTTCTTAAACATTATTTTTTTATCATAAAATAATAATTAATCATGAATGATTATGATGGGGAATGAATTTCATCGCATTCAGGGAGACGGTAATCCGTATATACGCATGAGCGACAATATCATTCTATTAATGGTGAAACCGTATGTAATTGGATGTTATATCATATATAAAGAATCCTTAACATTTTATATTTATTATTTACCTAAGTTATACTCATTATTACACTCATCCAAATACTAAATTGTTTGAATAACAAACTACACACAACATGGAGACGGTAAGTCGTACGTGCGCACGTATGGTGACTTGTCATTCATTGGATGGATAAAATAATGAATATGGTTGTACCATATTTATAATAACATGAAAGTTTGTATAAGGTACTGGATTTATTATTTTTTTATGGAAACAACAAAGAAAGTGGAAGTGGAAGATGAAAATAACTTTCAAAGAGTTGGTGAAATTATTATCTCTTCTTTGGGTGTTTCCTTTTGAGTAGATCAAAAGGGCTCCATAGATTGGATTTCATATCAAAGTAAGGCCTCTTGGTAGAATTGAGGGTAGTAGGGAGGATATTTTAGTAGGTTTTGGCAGAGCCAACTGGCTTTGGAGGTGTGATTTGGAGAGAAGGGAAAATTCCCTTATATAAGAAAGGTGAGGGTTACTTTAGGAAAAGCTTGAAATATTATTTTATTATACGATCATATTCGGTTTATAATGGCTCCAAAAAGAATTATTTCGAGGCTAAGGTGGGGATGGGTCGAAAACCTCTCAACCAATAGGTTTTAGACAGGTTTAGGTCTCCGTATTAACCTTAACTTTTAGATTTAACTCTTAGTTAAATAGTTTAACTTTTACCATGTATTCTGGTATTATTATAATAAATGGTTAATAAACTTACTATAAAAAGACAAGTGTACCCCAATTGGTTCTTTATTGATATATATAACCTTATCTAATTCCTTTGGCCAAACCTTAGATTTTTAGGAATATTATATCAATTAATAATATAGTGTTTTTTTAAACTTATCTATGTCAATTTTGACACTATTTGGTATTTCGTTTTTGTGAAAGTCATAACAACTTTATCACTTTGAAGAAAATTTATTTAATCAACCCTAAAATGTCATATTAATATATATATATATATATATATATAATTCGTTTAATTTATCAGAAGTCTCAATTTACATTTATTTGCATATTTATAACATCAATTATTTTAATCGTTCATTAATAAGGTAGTTACTACATCATCAATGTATCATAAATGAATTTAATTATTTAATGTCAGAAAATTATAAATAAAATACCCAATATTTAGGAAATCATTTTAGCTTTATAATCGAATTTTTCTCATGTATAACCCTATATTAAAAATGTTTTAGTTATTAAACATTGAATTTAACACTTTTAACACGTCTTTAAATAAAATAATAATAAATGTTATAATTTAATCCAAGTGGACCAAAAGGATCATATTTTATTCATAAGGTTCATTTTGGTCAAAATAAACTTATCCAATAGAATTATGAAATATGTAATGGTAATTATAATATCATTTTTTACCTTTAATTACCCTATATACTTTTAACCATAATAAATAAAAGTCAAAAGTTACTTTTCACCAAAAAATTAATTACATCTTATTGAACCGCATTTTACATACTGATGTTAACAGTGTATCTCAGATTTTTGAAATTAAATTTACATAAGCGGTAAAATTACTTTTTATACAAATTTGCAAATGCTTCTAGAAAGTTGGTAAAAGACGGTAAAAAGTTCAATAAAAATATATATATCTAATATTATTATAAAATGACTCCAACGAATTACATTGAACATATATAGCAATTATGTATCTATTTTTACCTAATGTAAATTTAAATAAAATAACTAATTATTAAAATAAATTGTCAGTTTCAATCAATAATACATTATTTTTCTCTATTCATAAAAAATTGAATGTTTTCAAAAAAAATACCAAAAATTCACCCTAAGTTAATTTTGATATTCTGAATCCAAAAATGATTTCAATTTTAAAAAATAAAATTTATAAAATTTTAAAAAATGGGTATTTCAGATCATAACGGCTAGTTTTTTTGGTCGTGGTGTGTTGGAACTCGATGTTGCGTACAATGCAGGCTATTGTATTTTTAAAAAAGAAGCGTACCGTGGAAACTTGGGGTGTTACAATAACACCCTAAATTTGACGATCAATGTTTCATTGGTATATTGAAGCATGTGTAGACGATCTAGAGGGTTCTTATTATAGATCATTCAAGAAATGATCACCATTTACATTTTGCAATCGAGCACAACATCAAATAAAAACATGTATGTTTTTAGAGTTAATTTACATGATATTTTAATTTACCCGAGATCTTCAGACCAAACTGGGGGTCGTATCATTGGTGATGACATGTTCAGTCATCCTGATGATGGAAATTTTAAAATCCCCAACCCATTGGCGTCCACTGTGGGCCTCGATACCTTCAATTGGATTGATAAGGATAACATATATTTTTTGATTAAAATTAAAATTAGTTTTCATTAAATTTAATATGGGGTTTAATTTCAGTCCCAATGATTCAGACCACATGTTGATCGAATTTCGAATGCATATGTTATTTTCATTTTAAATTTTTGATACCATTCCAATTTTCGGTTTGATCTTTGGTTTTCAAATGTATTAGTTTACTTCTATTCACCCCCAAAGATTTGATGGTATGAATTTATCAGAAGTCATTACAATAATATGTCAATTAAAAATTTTCAATTTTTAATCTGCATAGTAATTTTAATTTTTATAATATTATTTATTATATTTTAATTTTTATATAATAATACATTATTATTTTATTATAATAATTTTATTAATATTATATTTAAATACTTGAGTATAGCCTTTAGAAAACATGTGTGCAGAAAAAGACACACCCAAACAAAATAGGTGGGTAGACTTTGGTGCAAAAAAGTGTAAAAAAATAAAGAATAGGGGTGGGGACACCGGTTACATAGTGAAAACCACTTTTGTAAATGGGATGATGTGCCCCCCGTGTTTCCCCCCACCCCACCCAAACTAGGACACCTTTCTCTGCTGGCACACATCGCCGCCGACTGGACTCCAAAGCGGTGACCCTTTTTGGCATCGACCTCCCTACTCCTGGCCGATCACCTCCTGGATCTCCTTCTTTCCGGCCAACCGGATGCGGCGCCCTCTGCCCGGCTATGCCCTCTCATCTAGTCCTCTGGTCGGCTAGTCTCCCCGCAAGACTCGGTTTTCCCGCCCGTGAATAGGTACCATGACATTGGCATGGCGCACCCTAATATGGCCACCGATCTCCTTCCAGAAACCCCCCATCGGCCAGGCCTGAAAAATGTGGTCCAGGAGGCTTTCTTCAACCTTAAATGGATTTTGGGGGGACCTGCCAGGCCTGAAAAATCTAAGAACGAGTCTGCATAGGTTCAGTGCGGCCCGCAATAAGCTAGTGCGGGGTTTCGGGGCCCGAGTTAATTTAATTAATTTAATTTCTTAATTTAATTAAATTAATTAATATATTAATACTGGATTAGATATAAAAAATTAATAATCGTGAAAATTAATTTAATTTAATATTGTCATAAAATTTAATTAATTCTGAGATCGATAAATAGTTAAATTATTTGAATTTTTGATTCATTTAATTTAATTAAATAACCCTGTACTAATTTAATGCCAATGAATTTTCTCTAGCATTATTTTATCTGCATATTGTTCTTGAGTGCTGACATTTTGGTTGTCTAGATTTATTTATTTAATTAGTAAATTAAATTTGTGCGATTTTAGTAATTCATTTAATGACAATATGAAAATAGTCTTATTTTTGGTTGGAATGTGTAAGGACTAGCGTTTCCAGTTTAACTAATGTACATTTATACATCTAGTCTCGTTGTCCTTTGTGCGAGTGCCATTGTATCTTGGATAGAGAAAGTGTGCCATGTGGATCCCACCAAGATAATGTGGTGTACATTGGCGAAAACAATGAAAGATGTGATGTGGACCCCTCCAAGATGAGGTAGCAATCCAGGATGTGATGTAGACCCTACCGAGATGAAGCGATACTCCATAAGAGAAACAAACATATAGGATGTGGTGATCTACATCAATAGTCAATCATCGACTCATGTACGATGTCCCAAGGTCATTTAGATGCTCAAGACCATTCGAGTAGTAATTTATCATTATGAATTTATTTATTGTTTTAATAATTTTTTATAACAGTTAGAAAAATATATAAAATAACATATAATAAAATGAATAAAGAAAGAACATATGTTTTTTTTATTAATATTCAGTTGTGAGAGAAACAACATAGATGAACAAGATTAACAGAAATAGATTACGTTCATCGAGATTAAAAAAATCCTCATTGTAATATTACATATTTATCACCTTCCATCATTCAAGTCTGTACAAAACCAGGTGTCTGGCAGATAAAGCCAAAGTTGAGGGGGATTCTTATTACAAGGGATTTAATATGAGTGTGGTGGGTTGACATAACTAAAATTGGAACCAATAAATAGCTAAGGCTAACTTGTTGTGATTTTCGAGGCAAGTATTGAGTAAACAAAGTATTGATTTTAGAAGCTGAGACTTCATTCAACAGATCAAGGAATAACGAGTAAATGTGGTTGGCCATCCCAAAGCATACCGCGAACACTCTGAGTAGTGGAGTAGTCGTAGCATGTAGACTATGAGGAGAGGTTCATGGATCCTTTCCACTAGAATACTCAAGTGAAAAATTATTCAAATTCTAGTACATAGGGTTTGTAGAATTTGAAAAAAATATTTTGAGACATTTAATGATTAATCTGTAATGTCTCATTCGGTAATCAATATAAATGTACTAATATGTGAAGGTTTATTTTTGTAGTATATGGAAAGTAATACCCAATGACAAATTGGGATAAATATAGGACAAAGATAAATGTCCAAACAAGCATGAATTTTCATGTGTAGTAAAGTTGCTTCTGCACTACACTACAATATAGGAAATTCAAGGTGTTGGGGTCCATATAACTTTTTAAGACACGTCTTTGTGTTTTAAAATTCTTAAAGCAGACTCATGAATCAAGAATATGATGGTTATGTCATAATGATATCATTAATCATATGATGTTAGTTGCGGTCACTACATCATGACATAGATAATATTACATGTAGTCTCATCTCCATGAAGATTGCGAGGAGAATGTGAAGAAATACTTGGATGTGATAATTACACTCACTTTGTGTAATGTGAATGAACTTTCATGATCTTTCAATGCATCCCATTATTATATCATTTTCACCTATTTACTCTAGTTTCATTTATGTATACAAACTAATAGTATGGATTAGGCAATTCAATACCTTTTAAGTAAGATTCTATAAGGGAAAAAGAAAATTAAAGAAAGTACTATTTTCAATTCTTATGGCGACCAAATAGAAAAGGTGATGTGAAAAGGCCTAGAGAGAGTTATTCCAAAATAACATTCAAAATGTTTTTCTATGAATATATTTTTGGTAATTTAATAGGAGGATATTTTCATTGCATATTATGAAAAAAAATTAATGTTTTAAAATGAAAAGAACTGAATGGAATAAGAAATAACTCCTTCTTCAGTGTTTATTCAATAAATAAAAGTATTGTTTATCACATATTTATTGGGTATTAAATACAATATGCATTTCACATACATGTATTGAAATATAGTAACCATGTAAGTATAGATACATTACAAGAAGTAAGGTATCTTCTCCAAGTAACTGAGAAAGGGTGATTCTAATGTCAGAGGTGAGAAACACATAACTACCTATTGCTATGTGAACGATTCTAGCTGAAGAAGTTGTTGAGTAAAACCAAAAAATTAACCTCACATTCCCTATGTACAACATGGGAAATTATAAAAAGTATAGAAATGAATGATTTTATTGGTTTCACATACTCAACAAATAGTTCAGCGGTACATGAATCATAAGTAATAAGTGATGAATATAAAAATATAGATACTTTTACCCAGTTGGGGAAAGATAATTCTTCATCATGAATCAGTAAAAGTATTGCTCATGTATATACCCAGTATGGTATTTAGGCTCAGCAAAACTGAACACCTTTACTATAATTTATGTATTTATTTTGGACAAAGAAACCATTAGAAATGAAGGTATGTCACAATGCTTTTGTTTTAGGTCAATGAGTAAGAGTGAACTATTTCAAGGGAAGATAGTGGTAAAGATACTTCATTAGAATCCTTTAAGTTATTAAGGAATGTAAAAATGATATATAATCATGGGTAGAAGATATAATTTTATTCGGATTGGGATGCCAAATAATACATTGACCAAGTATTAATCGATCACGATAATGTAGTGTGGTGTAATTCCTAAACGCACATTACCTTATCTACATCACAAAATTGATGTTCATAAGAAGGATCGATGATGAGTCTTATATGTTAAAATTGACCAACACAATTTAGCATGGACAAATTCTTAAACATGAATTTTATACATCAATGTTATGATGTAAGTAGCATCAATGATACATTTTTCAGTATCATCCATCATATTTCCAGGCATGCATCGTATATAACTGCAAAATCCCATAACTGATATGCTAGCTATAATGAAATATGGATATCATACATGTCGTAGTATGATGAAAATCCATTATGTCATTGGACATGTGTTTAGATTCAATGAGTTTGTTAGGACATAAACAAACTAGCATCATTCTAAACACATAGCACATCTAAGTTCTTATCCTAACTATTGTATGGGATATATAAATCCCAAAGATAGAAAACCAGTTGTGAAGTGATAGAATATCTATCTATAAAGGGGTAAAAATATTTATTAGAGATAGTGGGAGATGGATAAACATGGATTTAGTCAATTCTTGAGATGCAGAAATGGTGGACATATGAACAAGATCCAAAAATACTTGGGGAATAAGGATGTTCCATAGACACATACTGTGTAGGAAGGATAAAAATTTGGCGATGGTTTTATATTAATTGTATTCGGTGATAAATTATTCGGTGAGAATGATAATATCTATAAGTAATAAGTATATGTAAATTATCTAAGATTTAAAAGATCTATTAAAATTCAATAATGGATTCGATGTATCATAGTAAAAAGGGGATTATACATTGAATACTACAGTGGACATTCAAGTGAGTTGATACATGGATAGTACAAGTATGGTACGATTAAGGCTTTATTGGTAATACCATGTCGGTATGCCTAAATCCATTAGAATTTTACTAATCATAGTTAACATCTAATATCAATAAAATTTCCATTGTATTCCAAGATCTACTTTTACGGAAGGTGACTAAATGACACAACCAGAAAAGGATGATGACATCATATAGTGCTAATAAGGGTTTCAATTTAATGAAATATAGTTCATTATTAATGTAAGAAATAAGATCATAGAACATTCATTTGGAATGAATCATTTACATATACCTACTAAAGGTTTGTGGGAGCACCGTAGTTTTCCATGTGATTTTTTTTGGCAATATATGGAAAACAGATATTGCTCTTATAGTTAGTTAAGACCAAGATAAATGTAATTAACTAGTGATTAACTTAAAGTGGAAACCTAAGATCTTGGGAATAAGATATTTCAAGGTATATCTAACAATTTCTTGCATCTAGTCAATTAATCATATAGTGACATGCTATTGAAAAATACAATGTGTAAAAATTCAAGCAAAGATTTTTTACCAATGTCACATGGTATAATCTCTTTAGGTTGACATGTTCTGCACATGGGAGGATATTCATCTGGTGAGTAGAAATACATACTCTTTAGTGATGTATTAATCAAGTATACTGTGATATGTACATGAACAGATATATCTAGGATATACTTTATAGAAGGAAAATATTAATTATTTCTAGGTGCACCATAAGTTAAGCCATAAGAACTATCATATTTTACTTTTTCATGTACAAATGATATGTACTTGGTTAGTGGAGTATAAGGATACTAGTTATTGTGGGACACAAACTAGTCTTGTATAGATCAATTTGATCTAGTATCATAGTTAGGATAAGGAGTTGAGCAAGAAAAGATATTATGAGCCAGTGCTACCCATTCCTACAAAACTAAGTACGTTGCAGATTCTATGAAATATAAGAACTAGATAAACATAATGATTTGGTCATGTTCTTGGAATCTCACATAGTAAGTTAAATGTTATCAAAATGTAAAATATGATGTTCTTATTTTCCATGATGTCAATTTTAAATAGTGTAAAAAAAGGATATACTTGAGGATACCATCTCTTGAGAAGTTTTACTCAATGGGATGTGGTCACATAATGCAGAATTGTCACATAGAGGAAAAATGGTAGACCTAGTAGTTAATGCTGTTACTCTGCAGAAACATGATCTTCATCATGTGAGTAGCAAACAAGTATGTTTATAATGTTGTCTCTTTTGAAAGTGTGAGTGCTAAAATAGTGGGTGAACTAGAACCAACATTGCAGAACTTTTGAGTACCATATCATGTACATAGTTAGCTATACGTGATGTATTATGACCATTATAGTTTAGAATTTTGTGTGTCCACTATTTAATGGTTATGTCCAAGGTTAATTGTTGTATCAGAAAGTTATACCAGATCATAGTCTATAATAAGAACCAAGAGATACTATTAAATTAATCAAAAATAGGTAATGCGGTCTATATGCATCATAATGACAGGAAAAAATAGATGTTGGAGTATCAGGTGCTGGGGGATCATAAGCATCAAGACTTCTTCTCAGGAAGTTCACACACGGTGTTATCTAGTAGTGAGACCATGAGGACAAACCCATCAATAGAAACACCACATGTATTGGGTCATATTGGTTGTTCTTATCTACGGATATGTGTATTGGTCTCCCAACTTGGGACCATTACCAGTTTATAGTGTTTTATTTTATACGTTGATACAAGGCAATAACCATGATATTAAAATCATGGTGAGGTAGCTTATATTGGGTGCATCATTGGAGGTATTCCATTGTTTTAATGGTCATTAATGTATTTGTATCTTCCATGTTAATGAATTTTTATATATCATTCATGGTTGATCTGGATTGTGTACCTTCATAATTCTCTAGCCAGAGCAGTCTAAAGGAAAATCCATCCAAATAGATCAACAAATAATAAATCAAGAAATGGATGACAAAAAAAATGTGAATCCTGCTTTATGAGTGATTTAATGGAAAATAGTTTATAATACACAGTATGTTTTTTTCGGTCGGTAGTTGTTACTATAACTGTCCGTATCACATTAGGGTCCTGGATGGGTTTCTAGACTATACTCTTGTTCTATGGATTAAATCTATTTCAATCAAGATAAGGACCTAGAGGTTATCACACAAAATAATATTCAATAATCAACCCTATTAAGTTGAATAGGTATATTGGGAATTGTGGGCCCCACCATTGGGTCCTAGTATTGTGCAAGGTATCGATCAAAAAAGAAATAAATAAGTTTATTTTTATTGAATTTATGAATAATTGGGATTGAATTTATTTATTGTATTTACCAGTTAAGTAAATATGAGAGAATATTATTCAAATGAATATTCTTTTAATATTCTTGGTTTGTTTAATATTAAGATGGAATGACAAGTTGAGTTAAATGGATCAGTTTAATCATGTAATTTATTTTATATATGTTACAAGTATGAGATAAGTTATTAATAATATTTAAGGTGTAGTTTAGTTTGTCATAATTCTTATTTAGTGGATGATGAAATAAATGGGGGATGGGGTACCCAAACGAGTATTTAGAAACTCAATTATAAATAAAGGGAGATAATCCCTCATTAATGACTATTCATTGAATTTTGGTGAGAGCCTATCTCTCCCATCACTTTCTAGAGAGAGGTAGTTGTTCCAAGAGATCAGATCAAGATCTCTCTCAAGCAACGAAGTCATCTCAATGCGGTGATTGTTGGGACATCGAATACATCACGGAATCATTTTTCTAGCACTCATAATTTTACAATTGACATTCTAGTAGAAATTTGAAGTGTGCGTGGATGCTAAGGAGGGTTCCTGCTATAGAACCATTGAGAAAAGATAGCCATCGACAAGTTTCATTCGAGCATAGCTTCAAATTTGAATAGGTTTGTTTTTTGTTTTAATTTTTGTTCTCTTTTAATTTACGCAAGATCATCAGACAATAAAGGTTCTCGGATCGTCAGTGACGACAAGATCATTCATCCCAATGATGAAAATTTTAAATTCCCCAGCACATCAGCTTCCTCTATGGGCATTGGTACCTACAATTGATAGAATCATGGGTGAGATGAGGACACTCCCTATAAATTTTATGTGGATTTTGGGTTTCAATGTCATGGTGAATATAATTTATTTAGTTCCATTCAAAATTCTATATTTAGGATTTAGATTCTTTTTTAGATTTAATTAGAGTGTTTAAATCAACCATAGAGTAAATATGATGAGACATTTGGTTGAGTAGGACCAATGATATTCTAATTCATTAGGTGATATACTGATGATTCTTTTAGTCAATAGGGGATCCAACCATAGAATAACATGAAGAGTCTATTTGAAACATTGGTGTAGGTTTTTAAATATATAATTAATTTAGTCATTTCTAAAATTATTGGTATTAGGTGTGAGGTTAACATATCAGTAGTTGTAGAAATTTTCCACAATGATCATCAAAAGTGGGTCCAAATAATGTTTTCTTATATATATGAGATCCAAATGATATAAAACAAACTTATCATCTTTTTTGGACAATTGATAAATTTGTTTTTGGAATGCAATGACACTAATTTGTTGAATTATGGCTTATAATAGCTATGTATGAGATGAGTAATATAGTGGGGAGGGTCATAGGATAGGTGAAGAAATGAATTATTACCCTATGGTCACATGCGATAGATTGGTTTAAGGATCATTTTATGTGATTTTGATTATTTTATTGAGTGGTGGCTAATGTTTGGATGAATTATACACCTAAAAATGGGATTTATATAGTGGGAGATAAATGGTGTTTCGTATTATGATTCAACAACTAGATGATTAATTGGAACCCACGAATGGCTATGTTTTATAATTAAAATATTTATGAGTCTGATTAGGTAGGAGGAGTGTTATTGTTGGGAGGTGTTAAAACCCTATATCCTTTTTGTGGATGGTATTTTTAAGGGATGTTTAATATTTTGGGGAGTGGCTAATTTTTTTAATCAATGAATGAGACTCTACAATATTTAACACATTTAAAAAGTGTTTTTCTTATTCAGAGTGAGTATCTCAAGAGGGGTTCAATTGAGTACCCAATAAAATATTTATCAAGAAGGGTTAATTTGAAATCCCCATATTAATATAATACATCCCAGTTAAGATCTTCATAAGATTAAATGATTGAAAATGTTTCTTAATGATTGATTAGTTCTAGGGTATGTAATAGGAAATATTACATAGTCTGTTGAAAGAAATTTACATAATATAAATCTTATGAAAACAATACTAATGATTAACTTTAAATTTATCAGCTTCTGTTTTCTTATTACAGTTTCAGTTTTAAATGCAAAATAATGTATAAAAAAATAAACATTAAAAATTTGAAATAAGTGCCTCAGTCTGATGATGAGACATAGTCTTCTCCCTTTGGAAATCACCTACCATCATGATGTTTTTATAAATTAAACATGTTTATCTACACCCTAGATATGATTTTTCCACAATTTACAAACTAAAAAGGTCACACACAACCTATACCATTTTTATTTGTTGGAGTACAAACTAATAGTTCACAAATAGACCTCTACCATAGTCATACATTGGAAAAAGATAAAATAATTTTGAGAACATATCACGTATCTTACTGTTTTATGTAAGAGGAAGTTTGGGTGTGATATAAAAGAGTATGAACACACACTATTCAATATATATGAATAAATAAATAGAACTAATAAATTTAAAAGTGTAGGGATAAAAATCCTCGATGTGTTCCAGTGTAGCTTGTTTCTCTAGGAATGTATTTGGAAATGGTGCAGGTGTCATTTTCTATTCAAATATTTATATGAATATATTGTTGTAGACTATTATGTTCTTTACTTCACAGAGTCTCCCTATTTAATGATATAGGTAGGATTCCCAATCTATTAAAATATATTCATATTATTTTAATTGGGTTCAAATCTATGTGTCTATTAATTAAGCACAAGATCTCTATTTTCTATCATACTACTTCACCTCGTACCACATGCTAGAGTATTGTTCTTTTTTTTTAATATCTGTAGTGGGAAGAATGTCCACCTGTATACAAATAGCCTTCTTCCTCATACATCATTCTAACACACTCATTAGTACTAAATATAAATCATTTAAGAGTATATTATTAAATTATGTTTTGGATTAAAATTCATAATATAGTTGATATAATAATTTAAGTGAAAATGATAAGTCTAGAAATAGTTTTTGTGTCTCAATACAGGTGGTTCGTTTATTTTTTGGTGTCTTTCTATGATGGTGTCTTGTACTTTCTCGAATTTCAATTCTAGTAGTGTCTGGATAACGGTGTCTCAGGGCTAGTAGTGCCTTATGCTTACCATAAAATTTTACTACACTGGCAATGTCTCTTCTAATGGTATGTCTAGCTGGCAGTGAGTCATAGTCCTCTAAATTTATGTTTTGGAATAATGAAATCATGACAATGATATATCCTGGAAGCATCATATACATTCTTAATTTTTCACTCTGGTGGTGTTTCATATGATTGTGTCTCATGAATTAATCAGATTTTCATACTAATAGTGATTCATGGACAATAACGACTCATACGAAACAGAGTCTCAGACTTTGTGAAATTTTTTGCTTGGTGGTGATCCATCTTAACGGTACCCTAACATCAATGATGAATCATACACAGGGAAATTTTTTTATCACCTATCTCAGAATATAATTTACTCACAATAAATAGAAACACATTAATATCATTAGAATCATGATTTTTTAATCACTAATAAAAGGTGTTCAATAATATCCTGCCTTTTGATAACCAAAAATCATGGCATCAACGATATCGAAAATATAAAAAATAACATAAAAGGTAACATCAAAAATAAAAAACATGAATTATCATTCAATGTATGCACGGATGGTATCAATGTGACATAAAAAACATCAAGTGGTAATTAAAATACTCAAACATCATTGTAATAAATTAGAAATAAATTCCATACAAGTATATTATATAGAAGAATTATCTATAGTAGAATTCCATTGTTTTACCCCTTTTTGGGATTACCAAAAAGGTAAAAATAAGCATAAAAATAGTAAATGCAGCAATAAAATTGGAAGAATTGATAAATCTTCAAGAATAATGTTGATCAAAGGTAATGGAAAAAGTGTGAACCAAAATGTTAATAATAAATCGTAGTCCCATTAAATCATAATGTATACTCTAAAATTCTCAAGTTTGGGTAGAAGGATTCATTTGTGATTTTTTTATTGTCTTTGGATCTCTCTTGATCTGAAACAGTTGGATCAGAAGGTCATATGGGAAATGTAGATGAAGCACCAGTTTCAAACCCACCAAGTGCATTAGGATGTCAAGGCTCTAGAAATGTAATGTGCATGAGTCGTCTAATATCTAGGTAATGAGGATGATGGAAAGGATGTAATTGTGTAGGAAAATTTGAAACTGGAACTCTTGTTACACTTGGGTGAAGAGTGGTTTGAGGGGTATTAGGAATTGCTTCTTGAGAATCACTAATAGTGACTTATACATGAATAAATGGATTCTTGAGATTAATAAAGTTTATTATAATATTCCCACCACTTTCCATGGATCTAATGATTTCATACTTCTATTCCATAAATTTATTTATCATAATATTCATCTCCTTAAACTATCATACTTACTCTTTGATGTCTTGTGTAACTAGTGTAATCCTCAAATTCCTAGCTAAAAATTTGATGTTTAAATCCATTGAATATTTAGAAGAAATCCTCAAGAGATAGTATTTTATATATTTAGCTATTGTATCTATGTCATCATTTATATAATTGGAATATGATATGATTATCATGTTATCATGCTCAGTTCCCTTCTCAAACTTCCTCATAATCTCCAACGGTATGAATGGTTTTCCACTAGTTAGAACACTTGAAGAAGCACCAAACTCTTCTCTATCAAATATTTGGATATGATAAACATCCATTGTAGGTGGTGTTATAGAGGTTGAAGTGATTGATGAAACATTATAAAGACTTTTATGAATCCCATACAATTAGGAAATAAAATTTGACATTAAATTTTCAATCATTTCCATTATAGATTTCAAATCAGTACTTTTCCTCTTTTGTTTAATCTCAATCTCCCAGATGGGATACATTATTTTCAGTTTTTTGTGATTAATAACCAACTTGAAAAGATAATAGGTATCATTTTCAGTAATCTTTATCAAGAGTGGTACCAAGAGTTTCTTGAACTTATCAAAATATGAAAATAAAAATCCTCCCAAAATCATCTAAATCACTCTTTTTGACTCAGTCAACCCGGACAATAAGGACAACATCAACAGGTGTAGATTTAGGAACTATAACAACATCAATCATTTCCAAAATGGTTAAAACATCAATCTAAGACACCACATATCCTTTAATATCTACTTATTTTCAAACCTTAGGTCCAAAATAATTTCTTGTAGTCTCATTGATCTTATCCCATTATTTTTTCATTGGATCAAACCAGTTATTTGAAGGCTTAGAAATAATGGGTAAAATAATAGGTGCAATAGTCAGTTCAGAATTTATATGAGTATCTTCATTAAGTTAACCTAAAGGTTCACTAAAATCATGTATATAAATAATATGAATATCCCCTTTCTAAAAAACATCAGTATGTTCAACTTCCACATTCTTATTTTCAAGAGGCGCATGATTACCTAAAACACCAATTTTTTTATTACAATATTCTTCCTCAGCAAGTTCCTTCCTTGATTATTCAGCTACATGATTCCCAATAATAGCTATACCAGCCCTCTCATTAATCATAGTAGAATAAAAAACTATCTGTCAATCACTAAACGAACTCACTTCAGTTCTTTCAGTATCATTATCCTCGTGATGAAATTAAAATGATGGGGATCCACACCATCAATAAGTTCATCTTAATCTTTAAGAAATGGGACTAAATCTATAGTCAAGTCTGGTTTCATAGTAGTTTCACCTGGTGAAGCATGAAGCTCTATGGAATCTCTACATATATCCTTCTAATTCAGTCAGTTGAACCACCAGGGTAAGAATCAAAACCAGAATCCTCTATATCATTTATATCATCTCCATTTCCATTTCCATTTCCATTTTATTATTCCTCATCCTCATCCTCATCATCATCATAATCATCAGACATTGAGCTTCTTTTAAACTATTCTTCCACATAAACACATGTTTCTTCTTCACCACTCTTCAAAATCCCATGTCATTTTGAAAGCCTTTTAGGTGGGGTAGGATCTACATAAGTAATTTGTGGTGATTAAGGTGAAAATATGGTTTACTACCATCATTAGAAGAAGGTTCATTTTCTATTTATTCTTTTACAATAGATTATTCTACATTATTAGAGTATTAAACAGCCTCATATGGATCCATGAAAGGGTTTACTATATCTGTTGATCTTATGGAAGGATAAAACATGTTAAACTCAGCATATAACTTTTCATTATCAGCTAAACACTTCTTATTCCAAAGGTTCTATCTAATATTCATTCTTGAAAAAATAGATCATGAAATGAAAAAACCATTACAATAAACAAATGTTTCATTATCATCTTAAACTAACCTTTTTCTTTTAACATAGTAGAGACCATATTCAGATGTTGTAGGGAATTGGATATAGATGAAGGCTTGATCATTTCAGATAATTGAACCATGTGTTACCAAATCTAATTGATATTATGTCCTCTATTTTTTAGAGTAAGAAATTAGACATCCTGATTACATGGATTATAAAAATCACCCATTCTTGGGAAAAATATGTTGAGGAAATTTGAACAAAATTATGCACTCTCCATCATGTTCTGAGGCAACATAGCTTCTAGAAATCCCATCACCAGTTAGATATTCAAGAGATTTTTCATAAATAAATAAGTCATTTTCTTTAGGAATAAATCTCAGGTAGTCATCATAAACACATTCATGAGGAACTCCCATGAATTTGGACAACTGTTTTGAAGAAAATATTACTCAGTGACTGTTAACTCATGATCTAATCCAATATTTTTCTTCATCAAAAACCAAACATGAAATATTGGAAAAAAATATGTATTATACATGGGTAAAAATATCTCTTATTTTTATAGAACAACACTAACCATCATTGATCTTGATGTACTTTGAGCATAAAAAACCTACTTGAAAACAAAAACATTACTTACATTTCCTTTTTTGAGATTAAGGTACTCTTTGAATGTCCCACATTCACTAGTGAAACGAGAGCCTAAACACTCACTTCCCTATTATTGTTCTTAGTTGATCATGCCATAGATAGAAAAGTCTCATATGAATGATGCATTATTATCATGTAGATAGTTTAGGTAGGGTTGGTCGAAGGCAAAAGTAGGTGAAGGTTGGAAGACAATAGGTCACGCTAGGCCTGAGAGAGAAAGGCACGAATGTAGAGGTTTATTGGTTCTAGAAAACAATCAAATGTATATCAATTGGGATATTTAGATATCTGAAAATTAAAACAAAAAATTAAGAAAAATAAAAGCCTTGTTACTGAAATTACAAATAAAAATAAAAAAACTAATGGTTTAGAAATCCTAAGAATGAACGGATAAAAAATTCACAATGGAAATAAAGTAACAGTTCAATATATCAATAGTGTGAGGTTCAAAAAGGTGAGATAAACATTAATCTAAGACCACAAAAACGGGGATACGAACATAGAGGATTGTCAATCACAATGGTATATCATACCAAATATTATGTCATACCCAACAACGTGTCTTACCAAAAAATAATCCCCATAAAATTTAATCATTTTTAATTAATGTTTGATATTTTTCACTATATTATAATTTAAAGCATAGGTAAATATATTATAAAATTGATGATCGATGCCAATAAACTCAATATTGATATCCCATTTATGAAAATGGTGACTCAAAAATTAATGTCTTATATTAATGTAAATTGGTCTAGAATGTGATTCTACATACATAAAAATATTTATAGAAATTATATTATCATAGTTTTTAGAGACATGTGAGAATTGATATACATAGTCATGTAAAATCTGTTTCATCGATGAAATTTGTGCATATAAATAACTTGTAGCAATGTATTAAACTTTAGCAGTGGACAATGAAACATATTTTAGTTTCATACTACATGATGTAATTGAAGACTTTCCCAAAAAGTGAAATGTTCTAGAGGTTCTTTTCCTATTTAAATTGCATCCATCAGAATCAGCATCATAATAACTCACTCGATCACATGCTTTTTCTATCGGAAAAAATAGTCCTAAATTACTTATATACTTGACATATTTTAAAATTATTCTAACATCACTTCTGTTTGATTATTTTGTATTATCTTGAAACGGAGAACAAATACACACACTAAATATTATATATGGTTGGCAATAATCCAATTAGAGAAGACTTCTAATCATACCTCTTTAAATTGTTTGATCCATTAGATTCCCAACATCACCAAGATCGAATTTATAGGTGGTACACATATGAATATCACAACTCATAGAGATATCCAAATTATAAAAAATTAATTTTTTTATATTAACATAAATTTAAATTAATTCATTCTATAGTTCAAATATAATACAATCCATGAACGAATAGGATTTCACCCACTGAAATCATTTCAAACTAATTGCGAGTCATTTTAGAAAAATAAGTGCAATGATAATTTATTGAAGATCCTAAAATAATATCATTATAATATTTGTGTACTACTAAAACATGATTGATATTTGTTTTATGAAAATAGTAAGCTCATTGGATCCTTTTTAAAATCCTTTTTAAATATGAAAATTATTGAGACTATCATACCAAGCTCTAAGATACAATTTCAAACAATACAAAGCTTTTGTTAATTTTTAAACATGATTTATAAAATGAGGATTTTGAAAACTTGGGGGGTCATTCTACAAAAACACCCTCAATAAGAAAACCATTTATGAATTTACTGTTTACACCAATTTACTAAATCTAGAAATATAAATGTTTTTCTTAGGCTAGTTGGATTCTATGGATTCAAGAATGACTAAAAGTGAACATGTTTATTCATAGTTTATTACTTCTTCTTGACTATAACCTTGTTAAAAAAATCATGACTAATATATAACTATAGTTCATGACTCATCATCCTTGTTCTTAAACACCAATTTTGTTCCAATAATCATGGTGTCCTTGGGTCTATTTGCAGGTTCCCACACTATGTTTATTTCAAATTGATTTAATTCTTCCTGTATTGGTAACATGAAGAATTTATCATTAATAGATTCATTAATTTTCATAGGATCAAACTAATACAATAATGCTTTATGTTCAACCAGATTTCCTATAGAATCTCTAGTCCATGTACCTCAATCTAGATCACCTAAAAAAACTTATAAAGGATGGTATTTAAGATCTATAATAGCTCTATTAAAAGACGGTCTGGTTTGTTCTTGTTCTACATGTTTGAGTTTAGTATGTTATAGATTCTATTCAGAAATGGAATTTTTTTCTAACTATTTAACAGCTTAGTCTAAAGGTTTAGACTATAGAATCAGAGAATAAAAAAATCCTCGTGGTTTTATATAAAGGTCATAAGATCATTTGAATCAACCTCATAAAATTTGACTTGTAGTCATAGATCTACAGTTTTGGTTCTCTTATTATGAAATATATAGGCTTTTTAGTGATTGAATAACCAATGAAAATTCATTCATCACTTCTGGAGGCCAATTTATCTGATTTATCCTTAGTTTTATGATTAAATACATTATAACCAAGGACACAAATGTAATTAACCATAGGTTCCCAATTCATATAAAGTTTATAAGGGGTCTTCTAATGTATTGTCCTTATCAATATATCATTTATGATGTACCAGCCTATATTGACATCTTCTTTCCAAAAATAAATAAGTATATCATACTTATTCAACATGGTATGTGCTTTAAAATATAATGTTATAGTTATTCATTCTACAAATCCATTCAACTATGTGGTCCTAGGATAATTGATGTTCTGAGTGTATCCATTATGTGAGAAAAAAGAATCAAAATATTTATTTTCAAACTCAAGACTATGGTAAAATATTTTGTTCAAAATTACAAGTCCACAAAGATTTTATAATGACTTAACATACATGGAAAAGTAACATAATGATTCAGTTTTTTGTCTATATAGTATTCCCAACTATACCTAGAGAAATCATATACAAGAACATAGACATATCTCTTTATATTTAATCTAGAAAATCTATAAGGTCCAAAAAAATCCATTTGAACCAACTCGAGGGATTGATATGTTTAAAATAATTTATTTCATTTAAAATAATCATTATATTTTTTAATGTTCGAAATGGGTTACATACATTATCAGTTGGGAAATCAATCTTGGGTTGATCCATAACTATACATTTACTAGTAAGCTTCCTCAGTGATTGCATGTTTCACTGGACTAGAATACTTTCCATAACCAAGAATACTTATGAAAGTCTCTTGAAAATGAAACAATTTGATACAACAAATAGTTTAAATAAACAACACAAACATTATCATTTCATAAACCAGTAAAAACCAAATAATATTTCGAATCATAAAAATAGCATGCATCATTTTAAATTTTATACAAAACCCATCATCACATAATAGTGAAATACTATGAAGGTTATATTGTAAACCATTATCAAATAATACATTATATATTAAAACAAAATTTTTGTTACTTATTCGGGAAAGGCCAATCATTTTACCTTTTATATTATCACTAAAGATGACAGGACAACCATCCACCTCAATAAGGATCTTAAAGCATGAATATTTTTCTATCCTCTATCTTCTGAATATGTTGTCCAATTTTCATAGACTTCAATAGGAGGTATTTAATAAATTTTCCAACAAAAAAAAAACATTATGCATGAAATGACTATGGTACCAAGATCATTTTTGGTCAATAGATGATATTAATTAACACTTTGTAAACCCAAATTTTCTTGATGGGTTTACAATAAATAGATTGAATAATTTTTTATATAAATAATTCATTAGGTAATATAGTAAAATAATTACCATAAAAACATTTTGGTTTGAACATATTAACAGAAAGGCTTTTTGTTACTCTCTTCTTCTAGGTTTATATGAAATACTAGTAAAATATTTATGTGCTACTTGATTTCCAAAAATCTTTATGAGTTTATATCTACCATTAGTGAATTTTTTAGGTCCTTCATTAACTAAATATTTAAAAACTTAATTTCATTATTTTCTCTTAACAGTTCATCAGTTTTCCCTTTTTCAACAAATTGTTGAGATTTTATATTTTTACATGAAGCATGATATCTTTTTAAATTATTGTTTTTATCCGTAATCTCATTAAAGGTGTCTTATTAAATGTTACAATATTTAAATAATTCTTCATTGGAAATTTTATTATAATTTTATTCATTTTGAGAATCGTTAGAATTGTCCTCATATGACACAAAAGATTCATTAGGTAAATATGATTAAGATGTTACCTTACAGATGTTTTTCATTAAACATATTTTCAGTCGATATATATTTTCTTCATGTCAAGAATCTAAATCAGTACATCTATCCTCAGATGCACTCCAAATGGATCTCATATCCTTTTTATATCTTTTACCCTTATCTTTATAATTTATATTGTATCTGATCTTTTAGTAGTTTTCTTTGAAATGTCCTTTTATTTTACACTTGTAGCAGACAACCTCTTTTTCATCTTTCATCCAAACTTCTATCCATGTTCTTTTGGAGAAATATTTTCCTTTTTAATTTGGTTGTTTGAAGAAAAAAACCATTCCTATCAAATTTCATAATTATTCTTTCTAACTAGGCTATATTCTCTACAATATCTGTTAGAGATTCACTATAACATGATCTAGATACTTGAATTATTTTATTTTCCTTTTCCTTTTTTCTTCTGTTCAGATGCAGTAGTCTTAAAGGCTTTTGATCTTCTTTTAGGATCATCAAATTATTATAGTTTTATCATTACCTCTTTATAATACATAAAAATATTACCAATTACTTATTTTACTGGAATCATGGTAATATCACATGACTCTATAATAGAGACAGATGTTATTTCCCTTCAATCAGGTCGACATCTTAACAATTGCATGAACTAATCCTTAGAAGAAAGCGGATTTCTAGGAAATCTCATTAGGTTGAAAATTTCATTGAATCTATTGTACATGTTAGAAATATGTTCATCAGGATTCCTTTTGATGTTATAATATTTAATATTATACATGTAAAAACTCATATAATTGATATTAGAATTTCCCTTATAAAAAATAGAAAATGTAACCCCAATTTCATTTGCAATTTTACATGTATAAATTCGGTTTAACTCTTCATGTTCTAGTGAATAGTAAATGTCCTCATTACATTATAATAATTATTATATGATATAATTTTAGAATCGTACCAGGATTTCCTTGAAGTATTTGGTATTACATATTCATCTTTAACTACATGAAAAATTTCAAAAACCATTCTTTCTATATTAAGTATCCTCTTAAATTTTAATTCTGCATAATTTTTTTCATTATATAAAGGATATCTATTTTCAACTGAACATTCTTGACTAGAAACCATTTAAAAAAGTAACATTAGAATTAATAGAGATTTAATATCATTAATGATTCTCTATAATCAAAATTTAAAAATTATTGGAAACATTAATACCCCATAAATAATTCCATTGATACCAAATGATGGTTTATGTGAGTATTTAAAGAGGGGTTGAATTGAGTACCCAATAAAAACTTCCATTAAAGAAGATTCATTTTAAATGCCACAATTAATATAAAATGGAATAGTTAATCAATATAAAAAATCATTATATGTTCTATTCATTCAAATGGTTTCTTAAAGCTTTATTAGTTATGGGGTAAGTCATATAAAACATTACTTAGTCATTTGAAAAAAAATTACTTAATTAAAATCTTATTAGAACACTAATAAATATTATCTAACAATGTATCTATCATTGTTAGTGTAAAATAGTTCAGTTTCAAAAAGTAAATAATGTAATAAAAAACAAACAGTGGAAATTTAAAATTAGAGGTTCAGTCTCAATATGAGACATAGTCCTCTCCACTTGTTTATCTCCTACCAAAAACCAGTTTATATAAAATATAAAAGTTGAGCCATAACCTAGAACTGGTTTTAAAAGAGTATAAAAATTTTACAGGTCACACACGACCAATTCCACTGTTATCCATGGGATAAAAAATAGTCATGTCACATGGGGAACTCTACAAATATAATACATGGTAATATAGATAAAGTGGGGTTGAGAAGATATCATGTATCTTATAGTTTAATAAATTAGATATTGTGCATGTTATAAAATAAAGTATGCACACACACAGGTCAAAATATAAGAATAAATAAACATAATTGAGAATTCTAAATGAGTAGGTAAAATTATTAAAATGGGTTTGGAATTGAAATCAACAATAAAGATGTCATAATAATTTAAATTAAAAAGTTATGTTTGTAAATTGTGGTGGTGTCTCAATTATGGAATTTTCTTAACTTGGCAATGACTTTCATTGATCGTGTCTTGCACTTTTACGAAATTAATTTATGGCGATTTCTAGATGATAGTGTCTCATGGATGACAATTTCTTTTAAATAGAATTTTTTTTTCATCATTGTCGATGTCTCTTCTGATGGTAGGTAAGGAAAGTAGTGAGTCATACTTTACCAAATTTAAATTATGGTATCACGATATCCTGATAGTGAGATATCTTGGAGGTATCTCATATATTAATGATTATTCACTCTTGTGGTTTTTCATCTGACGGTGTCTCATGGCATAGTGAGATATCCATGATAATAGTGAGTCATGGATAATGGTGACTCATATGTGATGGTGTTTGAGACCATGTCAACATTATGTCTTTGTAGTGAGTTATATTGATGGTGTATTGGCATCAGTGATGACTCATAAATAGGGAAAATTTCATCACATATATCAGAATATAGGATACTCATAGAAGAAAATAACACATTAATATTATTAGAATTGGGATTTTTTGATCACTAAAAAAAGGAGGCCAACTGTTCTTGATGGGTTTTTTAATTCTTATCTAGTGTTATAGATGTTCTAGGATATTTTATTATTGGTTTATTGATTCCAAGAGACTAAAAATAGTAGTTTCAATCCATTCATAGTGTGACCATGATGTCCACAAAATTTGAGTATCATTCAGAGGGTGTATTCCATTCCTATGTGTGGCATTTAAAATTCATTATTTCTTCATTTCATGACTATTAACCTGATTATTTTGTTAGTGGTATATTCTCATAATTTTATAAAGGAATATCCTTTTTTTTCTTTATCAAACATAGTATTATAGAAGAACCATATTGGATCGACATTCTGTATCCCCCTCATCTATTGATTACCCATTGACCAAGGTGATTTTGGGGTCATTTTTTCTAATTAATAAGGAATTATTATACCGCATTTTCCTTCTATTTTTCTTTTGATTAGTCACCCTATTTTTCGGTTTTCATTCATTTTGGGTTTAGTAATTGTTACCTCGAATGGAGGAGGAGTCTATTTATATTGATGGGGATTTTTTATTTCTTGGATATAGGAAATACCATGAATATGTATGAATATTGTTTCATGTGAATTCAATGATTGTGGACTGATGTATGATTTTCCATAGGTTTAATGTTGAAATTTGATGAAATATGTTATATTAATAGATGAATAAATTGGAGTTTTATTGTATCATGCATTTTAGTTCATGTATGAAATCGATAACACGCCATTAACCATGTTTTAAAATATTGGTTATGTATTGGTGATAATGTTTTCATTATTCCTATTAAAATTTACTTGTTTGGTTAATTTTGTAACCCTATATATTTAAATACATTGTGTTAAATTTTCATTTAAATGATATAATAACATAATGAATATATATTTATTCATGAATGTGATTAAATAATAAATTAGAAAAGGTAAATAATTTATTTTGATTAAATTTATGACATTATTTTATTAAAAATATAAAAATTATCATAAAAGGAATTTATTAGATTTTACAGAAATAGATTTTTTGGGGAATAGTGAAAAATACTGCTTTTAAAAAACTATAAATTTTAGGAAATTTTAAGTATATAGTATTTGATTAATTTATTATAAAACATTATTTAGACAAAAAATATATTTACGATGTAATATAATCAATGTTAATATGTTTTTTGAACATATAAGTATATGCATAACATTTTAGTAAAGCATTTATTGTTTTTGTTCAAATAAAATGTTATTTTATTCGTTTTTATTTTATCTATTATTTACTAGATACCTTTATTTTTGTATAGATAAAAAAAATTAATTTAAAATGACACCAATAAATTTAATGGGAATCAGCATTATACTGTATTTTCTTATAACATTCTTTATATACATAAAAGGGGGTTTTATAGAATTTAATTTTTCATCAAGTATTATGGGTATATTTTTAATTTAATTTCTTCTTACTTTATAAGTTAAATATGATAAAATTGAAATCATATTTGGTATAATTATTTATATATTTATTAATTAGGGAGATTTAATTTTTTCCATATGAATATTAACTTTGGTAAAACAAAGGCAGTTAGTATAGTAGGATTTATATTGTGTTAAAAGACAAAAAAATATTATAAGATTCGAAATAGCCTTGAAACATATCCAAATAAAATATTAGAGTCACTTTTATACCCTATTTTGTCTTCTCTTTAATTATAATTCATCTTGGAGCTATTCATCTTGACTAAGGGACTAATATAGTATAATATTTTAAAACTTGAAAGTGTGTTCTCTCCCTCATTTATAGAATCACCACACCACCCTCACTATTCATGAACCTCATATCTCAAAATATACCTTCTAAAATATCTTCATAAAATTAATCTCCATGATCTGAGGTTCCTTTTTTGATCAAAATACCACCCTTATAAGGCATGAGATGTAACCCAAAAGAGGGCGTCCAAATAATACATAAAACTATTAATCATTTCTTATCATTTATTTTCATCTTATAACCCAATCAACTATGCTCCTTCTAAGAAGATATATTAACATTATTATCTTATATATACTAATATTTTATTAATTCCATGATAAAACATTTATTATTATAATTATTAATTGAATGGGAAATGATTTCAACATTTGTTGGTATGTGAGGACTACCACATCACGAAGTGACATATTCAATTTTCCATCACCACCAGTCATGGATGGTTATTATTATTCATATAATTATTTTATATTATATTTATAACTTTTTTTTATTCATGAAATATAATATATTATCAATATTATTACATCACACAAGATAAAAAATGATAATTTCGAATGATAATATGTTTGGACATACATCTCCACGATGAAATGTGATTAATTTTTTATGTCCAAAATTCATGGATTACTCTAAATCATTACATAGTGAATATAAATTGTATTTATATGATGAATATTATTTTGGTAAATATGAAACTATGAGTAATATTGAAGGATCAAAATAAAAAAATGAAATCTATAGGGAAAATAGAAAATGTAACACTATTAAATATTGATTTTAATAACAAATTATTATCACGTTGGTGTTGGAATGTTATAATTGGATCATGTATGATACAAAAATCCTATAAATGTTTCAATTATATATGTATAAAAATTATTAAATTTATTATAAAATGTATTAAAATCTTATGATGCATGTTGAACATTAGGTAAGGTTTTCTGTTACAATAAAAATATAATAGGGATTATTTATTTTCATATGTCCTTTGGGTAAAATTATACGATCCTAATATTCTAAAACATCACTTTTTTTACAATTTTTTTGTTCGGTTTTACATGTTTATATTACATTTCCTCTCATATTGTTTCAATAATTAATATGTAAGTTATATGTAATGAACTCTCATTTAAAAATATTCTTTTGAATTTTAATTTCGAAATATTTTTCTTGTATATCCATTTTATCATTAAAATGATTTCATGAATGTTTTAAAAATTATAAAAATATTTTTTAATTTCATGTTACCATTGTTTGAAATTATATAAAATTATTTAAATAAAATCTTATTTTAATCTTATTAACCTTGTAGTTTTTACCAATGGTTTAAAAAACACAAAATGATTTAACACACAATACATAAACAGTATTTACCTCCTTTATGATTTTTTTACCTTGAAAAATAAATTACATGTTTATATGTTCTTTTTAAAATAAAATAATTTACTAAAACTATGTGAATTTTTTAAAAAATTAAATCAATTTTGAATGGTATTATTTTCTTAAAGGAATGATAAGAATTTTGAAAATTATTTTATAAATTCTTTCATACATGAATATTCAAGGATGTTATTTCTAAAAAAATAGTCTTATTTTATTTTACAAAGGATTAGTTTTAATATTAATCCTTAATTTTTCCTGAATAAATTGTTCATTGATTATATATAATTGATTAGATGTTATTTTAAGACCAATCACATTCTTGTGATTTTTTCCTTCAATTTTCTCCATCATTCAATGAATATTATTTTATTTTATATGTTGAAATTTTTGTTATCATGAATGTCTTTAGAATTATTTTAATTAATTTAATGATGTTTCAACATTATTACACAAATACATATATATATGGTATAATTTTATGTTTGATTATTTATTTAGTTATATCATTTAGTTTTTAAATATTGATGTTCCATATTTTTGATTTAATATGAATAATTGTTAGTAAGAAACTTTTATAATGAACTGTATTGATTAATAAAATATATTTGTAACTACTGGTCTATAAAAATGACCATAGGGACATATTATAGATAACCTCTCAAGGCATCGACATGTACCATGAAACAAAATATCAAAATTTTTATATTATATTGTTATCCCATTCAAAATTTCCCATTTATAATTAAGGATGTATTTGTGGAGAGGCCTTAATGGTAAGATTTGTGATTTATTTTTTGAGAGGACATTATACTAAATGTACATAATTATGAATTTACATTATTAAAAAATTATAATCCATTGTCTATGTGATTGATGTGTTGATTTAATCCATTAATATTCATTAAATTAATGTTTTGAATTGAATAATGACATTTTAGATTATCAACTCTTCCATAATGTCTATTCCATTTTCAATTAAGATAGATTCTATAATAAAATATCATTACTGAGAATTTGAGGAAACCCTTTATTCATTTCCTATCCATAAGATGTGTATACAGATATTAGGAATGATTTCAAGGACACAATACTGTTTCATATTAATTTTTTTATATTCCAAATGTTATATCGGTATCATTTATGTATATTTCTCCTAGAATCCTAAAATAGTCGATCCATGTGGTGAGATCACTTAAATTTTGTAAAAATATATTAAATCAACCACCTTCTCTGAGATCAGAGAGTATGGGTGTTATAGTTGTTATCAGAGTGTGTTTATAATTAAATTTAGAAACTATATTTTAAATGAACATAACTATTATAACAATTAAGATAATCATTAAGGTTTTTTGAGAAATTTTGACATTATATTTAACTTTTCTTCATAAATAAATATTAATATCAATTATAAGATAACACAATGTTTCTAGTTATTTAGGAAAGGAATGTGTATTGGGAAAATAATTGATATATTATCGTATCTAAATTATGTTATGATTAATAACCTTTTCATAGTAGGGAAAACTATTATTCCACACTCTAATTCACCTTTTCCAGATCACTTCACGTTAAATAATCCAATATATTTTAATTTATCTACAAATAAATTGTTAGAGAAAAATAGATTCGTCCTCCCAAATGATATTCATATATATGGTATGTAATGAAAGGGAAAAAGTTATTATGGTACTGTATTTACTAAAGGTAGGTGTGGATTAATGGCGACCATTGATCATGAATAGTAAAAATGTTGATATAATCAACTTCATAGAATAGAGAAATTTAAGTGTGATATTCCTCATGAAATAATTTTCTCAAGAAAAAATTGCATAAATGGATATGATGTTACAATATTTTAAGTATAAGGAAGAATAATGTGTTGTAAGGTATGTGGATAACATTATAATATTATACATCCATAGTAAAGAAATACATACTTAATCTAGAATATAAAATTTCAAAATTTGTTAATGATCATAAGATGAGTTTCTGAAGTGAACTAATTTTCCAATATTTTTTCATAATAAGATGATATAGTATTAAGGTTAACTATTATATTAAAATAATATTCAAGTTATTATATCATCCTGTGAAATCCTGAAAAGAAGATTTCAACCAAGAAAAAAGGGAAAATAAATGTATAAGTGAGTAATAAAGGGATGATGGGACTCAAACATGTGATAATATTGGAATGATACAGAGAAATAGTTTAATATTGGGAACATCATTTTGTTTCAAGTGAGTAAAATGATATCAAAATGTTAATAAATTAATGGTAATGAATGAACTCTCTATTATCTAGTGATTAAAATTTAATGAGACAGAAAATTATTCTAAACATTGGAAAATGTATCAATGGAAACTCCCATAAACGATGCCAAGGGAATAATGTTACGACCCGTCCTCGAGGCCCGTGCCGTGACTACCCCAAGCCTGCCTTCCATAGGCCAGGGGCTGACGACTAGCACCAAAGGCGTAAATCCCAATAAAAAGGGAAGGCATTGCCTTTATGAAATGAAAACACACACAAACAGAGTACAAGCAGAAGCTACACTAAGTAAGCAGTATAACAAACGTGCTGAAAGTACAAGGGGCCGGAAATACAAGCCCAAAAGAAAGGTATAGCTACAACTGAAAGTAAAGTACAACTCAAAGGAAAAAAATCTGAAAAGTGACAAGCAGCTCTGGGATCGTCCTCCGGGTTCCTACCTGAAGGGTAGGTACAGATGTCCTCCTCAGCACTCCATGTTCTTCCGTCTCCTCCGGGTACCGACTCGTCGTGAGATCCACCTCCGGGTACCGACTCATCGTGAGATCCACCTCCGGGTACCGACTCGTCGTGAGATCTACCTCCGGGTACCGTCTCGTCGTGAGGTCCACCTCCGGGTACCTTCCAGCTCTACAAGCCTCAACCACGATCAGTGATGTCCGTCGTCTGCAACCAACACAATGAGGTGTGGGCAAAGCCCGTGCAGGGGTGAGTATACGATACTCAGTAGGGACCCCGAGACCCTCAAGGTCTCACTAAATCCAACAAGGATAATCACTAAGAAAGTTCTCAACAGATAACCCTTACTTAGGTATAAGCCTATACTTATACCTAAGTTACTAAGTAACTCATCTCATCCATGAAGTATCACACAGATATGAAGTCTATGGATAACCAATACTTAGGTATATGCCCATACATATACCTAAGTTATCTAGTAACCCATCTCAATCATGAGGAAAACACAAAGGTCATTGACTCAGCTCAAATCGGGATTTTCATTATCAAAACCGTAACTAATGAAGAGCTCCATCTCTGATGAGTATAGTGATCCTGTCACGACTTCGAGGTACTACTCACTAACCAAAGAATGCTGAGGTACTCCTCCTGTCGAGTACCGCGGGTCATCCACCTCACAAAGCAGTGCTCCTCCACCAAGGGTCTGCCACCTCACACAGTAGTGCTCCCCCTCATAGTCTACATAGGTACTCCTCCTATCAAGTACTGCGGGTCTGCCACCTCACAAAGTAGTGCTCCTCCACTATGGGTCTTCCACCTTACAAAGTAGTGCTCCCCACTAGGCTATGCAAGTCACTCCGAATCAAGTCGGACAAGCAGTCATCAGGTCTCAACCAGCTACATGGTCTCCGTACTCCGTACGCTCGTCTCCGGGAGGGTCCGCTCCATGAGCTACTAGTCGATACTCCATGTATCACAAAGTCCCACGAAGAAGTATCTCAAAGGACTGCCTCGTCATAGGGGTCTCAACGCAACGGACGGCGCGTCAATCAGACGCCCGGTCTGTGAGTTATTAGCCTTTTCGTCCCAGGGGCCCGATTGGTTTCGTGTATGAACCAACCCGACCATATCTCAACTATACCCCGAACTCACATAGGGTATACTCATAGGGACCGTTTCTCAATGTGATCACCAACGCCGCTGACGGTTCGTCAAACGGTCGTCCGGTCTGAAAGTTATTGGCTTTTCTGTTCCAGGGGCCCGGTTGGATTTTGGGTACAACCTAACCCGACCATACTCCAACTACATCCAAACCTCGAGCGGAGTAATCCAAATGGTCCGTCTCACTAAGAGGAATCCAAAAAAGTCGACGACACGTCAATCGGACATCCGAAGCTCAAGTTATAGGGGTTTCCGCCCCAAAGGCCCGGTTGGTTTTGGGTTCGAACCAACCCAGCCGTACCAAAATTTCTCCGAAAACTTGAGTGTAATATACCGAAATGACTATCTCGATCCAGGGATTCCATCGCAACTGATGGTGAATCGATCGGAGGTCCGTAGCGTGAGTTATGAGCGTTTGAACGAAACTGCCCGAGAATAGGGGTTCGGGCCCGGTCCGACCCGGCCCGATACCCCATGGGTTGGCCCGAACCGGGTCGACCCGACCCGGGTCCGGGTCTGGCCAATTAGGGAACAGCCCGACCCGGCCTCGCCGGCGCAGCCCGGCCCAGCCGACACGGCCCGGCCCGGCGCGGGGGTCCGGCCCAGCGCAGGCGGCCCGGCCCGGTGCGGGCGCGGCCCGCGTGGCCAGCTTGGAGCGGGGGTTACAACCCCCTGGTTGAACGAAACCGGCAAGACTTAATGTCGCGCCGCCCAATCCGGAACAACTTCTTCTGTTCTGGTTCTTCCTCCGCCGCCGCCGCGGTTTTCTCCGGCGGCGCACCGCCGCCGCCTTCTGCGGACCATTGGACGCGCTCCGGTGGTACGTTTCGCCTGCCGTCTTCGCCAGCGGTCCTCCTGGGACCTTCTCTTCACTACAATGACTTTCAAACGTCGTTGCGGTCCCGTCTCACAATCGCCGTCAATCCTCACACCAACAACAATCTGCGGAGGGTTATCGGGCCGTGTTTGTTCGGCCCGCGCCATCCGCGTTAGGTGTTATCAATTGGAAGTCATTTAAAACACATGATTTTAATATTGAAGAGGGTATAATTTATTCAAGTATAAATTATACTAACATCATACTATCAAACACTCAAGCACGTGAGATAAAAATCGCTCAAAATAGAATTAACAAATTTCCCCTACATTTTCCCCAGCAATCAAATATTCCCAACCCGCAAACATATTCTTTCACAGATCAAATTAATATTGAGTTGATCCACATTCTTTGTTTTAAAAGGAAACATCCATGGGAAAAGATATCACTCTCAAATTAATTCCCTACCTCGTGTCGTTCTTCATTTTTTGATGATATCGCAAGAGGGTGGACGTCGGCTCGTTGACGTCATCCCAAGGGAGAAGATGAAGATGACGATGGTTGCTGGCGTTCGTCGCTTCCGTCGTCGTCGGTGTGCACCCGAGGAAGTGACGTCTCCTCTCTTGTTGCGAACGAAGAAGAGGATGGAGAACCATTCTTCATCGAGGGAGGAATTAATTTCTTTGTGGATGAAGGGAACTCTCCTCAAATCCTCCCAAAGTATTAGCCAACCCCAAAATCCCATAAAGCTTCCCTCTTTTAAAAGATCTCCAATCAATTCAAAAGGAGTCAAGAGGTGAGAAAAATAAATTAATAAGGTTATTAATTATCCTAGTCGACCTCATTAATCTTGGGAGGTGGAGAGGCTCCACCAAAATAAATGTGTGGAGTTGACATGCATTTAAACAAGGGGGGTGAGTTATGGGGAGGTCAAGGGGGTTATGAGGGTGGTGAGGAGTTAGGGTCTCATGTGGGCCCTACCACACTAAACACTCCCATGGGAGGATAGGTGGGTTTGGGCCCCACATCTAACTCCCCCTTTGTTGAAAATAACCACTTTCCATGAATAAAATTTGTGCACGGAAAATTTTATTTATTTTAACTAAACCCAAAAAATTAACCACCTCATGCGACAAAACGCAATTGTGCTTAAGATCCCCTTAAGCAATTACCGGCGCTGCGAGTTCATCAGTGCCCTCAGATTTTGATTCCGAGTACCGGTTCAAAAGATAGAAAAACCCACTCGTTCGTTCACTGAACATACCCGAGCTAAACTCCAGAAATTTATTCCGGGCACACCGGGCCTTGGAATCAGGTGCCGTCAGAAACTGTGTTCTCGTAAAATTCCAATGAAATTAAGAGAAAAAAAATTTCCCTGAAATTTCTGGGTCTTTACATTACTCCCACCTCAGGGCTTTACGTCCCCGTAAAACAATAACACAAACTAGGGAAACAAAAGTGGTACTGAGCACGCATTTGAGCCTTCCGCTCCCATGACCTCTCCTGGAGGTTCCCGTGCAGCCAGTGAAAGCGCACCTAAGGAATCGACCGTTCACGTAGGACCCGATCCTGTCGATCCTCGATCTCTACTAGAACCTCTGTGCATGTCGCCCTATCATCGACGTCCAACTCCCTGAGGTCGATGATGTGTGAAGGATCATGCACGTATATCATCAGCCGAGGTACGTGGATGATTTAATGCACTCGGTGCAATTGAGGTGGAAAGGTCAAGAGGTAAACCACCCCGCCTACCTTACTGAGTACATAGAAAGGTCCGTTGAACCTTGGAGATAACTTTACTCCTTGGCCACATCTCCGTAAACCTCATCGAGGTTAGACCCATATAAGGACGTGGTCGTCATCCTCGAACTCAAGAGGCCTCCATTTTCTGATTAGAACAGAAACTCAAAACTCATGCTTCCATGAGGGTTAGGTTGACTGACTCAAGAGTGATTGACCGCACCCTCTTGTGCATGAGTTTATCCTGTGCTTCCTGGGGTTTCCTTTTTGCCGGCCAAGGAAAACCCATCCCAACGTTGTAGATTAACCACAACCTTTTTTCTTAATACAGTAAATCTGGGTATGAACTGTGAATCCAATCCATACATAGACCAACATCATAAGGCCTCGATGCTGCCACCAATAGATTCCAACCGAAACTCTCACCTCGAGGGTCAGATCACACTTTCGACGCAAAATGTGATTATTGAGTCTCCTCCCAAAGGTATCTCCAGACGTGAGGGTCAAGTCTATGGCTTACCGGAAACTCTAGGTTTGGGAAAAGATGCCTAGAAGGAAGGAATGATTCGTATCAACGTATTTTACTAGGACATCTAGTAGTGTACACAGACTGTCCCTCGAATCATTCTTAGAGACATTGGGTCACACTCCTTGACCGCATACAGCCGCACTCTTCCCCTGCCCTCCATCTCCCTGAGCCTAGCGGGGATAACTAAGGCGGGTGGTTGTAACATGTTTAAATGTACAGAACCTCATGCTGCTCTCCTATATCTGCCTCAACGTCTGCTGCTTCGTAGACTCATCTCTACTTAACACTTCTTCTTCTTGAAACATTTTACACGCCTGAGTCTCTGAGACTGGCGCCAGTTTCCTATTTCTTACTGCACTGTGTAGTCTTCATCTGCTCCTGGATGATCTGTACCTTCTCTGCCTACGATCTGTAAGAGCTTCTAAGATTTCTCCTTTGCCGAAAAGAGAAACTCGGTCTCATCCCCTGGATGAACCACGCCCATTGCCTAATACAGTCAATCCTGACATGAATGATGCATTCATGCCATGGATGGCGTCGTAAGGTCTCGATGTTACTACCAAGAGATCCAGCCGTCACTCTCGCCTCCAAGGGTCGAGTCACACTGTCGGCATCAGTGTGAGGTCACTGGGTCTCCTCCAGTAGAAATCTCAAAAGTGAGGGTCAAGCAAACAGTTTTTAACTGGGACCTCTCAGTATCATCCAAACTGATAGACAGGAAAGAAAACATCACAAAGATAAGTGTCTTTTATTACTGCAACTTGAAGTACAAAGACACAAATACAACAACAACATGGAACTAGAAGTACAAGGGATAAAAATGAATCCACTAGTTCCGCTCCTGTCCACCTGCTTCCGGAGCTCTACTGCCTTGTCCACTACTTGGCTGTTGCTCAAGCACCTGCCGCTGCTTTTGTCTTGGTGGCTCCTCCAATGCTTGCAGATCAACTGGGCGGGGGGTCGGACAGTCACGTGCCAAGTGACCCTTCCTGCCGCATTCATAACACTTCCTGCTCCTCGTATGGCTGGCTCTGTTTCGTGTGCCTCGCACAACCAAACCTGTATCCTGAGGTCACCCACCTGCTGGTCTGGTCCTCTTAGACCCCTGCATCATCTGTCTACTACCTACAGATGACTCGGCTACTGATCGAAAATCCAGTGGCAAAACCAGCAGCTCCTGAACACGCTCGGGGTGTAGAGTCACTAGTATGAACTCCACCCTGAAGAAGGTCTCTAAGTCTCCCCAAGTGAAGGTCATCTCATCACAAAACTGGAACATCCGGCTCCACTACCTGCCTGCTGCTGCCTGAAGGAGGATGGCAACAAATATCACCATGAAGTCTGCTGGTGTACGCACTATCATGAAAAATCTCACCATAACCTCCATCCAATCCTCAGCCACCTGTGGGTCCATCTCTCCCCGAAACCTGGGTGGTCTCTAGCGTTGGAACTCGTGTAGTGTGCTCAAGCAGCGTGCATCACCTACTGCTAGGGCTGGTGGCATCGGTGGACCAACGTATGGTAGTATCGTTGGTGCCTCCACTGGTGCCTCAACTGAAAGAGGGCCCTATACCGAAGCCTCGTCGCTTGGCAGGCTGTCATTACATACATCTCTCGGGCCTCTAGCTGATCGTCCATGGAAAGGCATCCTGAAAGAAATAGATGTGACACGGTCAAATGATTATACCTGGTGAGCTGACCTGGTTTGAGCTGGTTTAAGGGAAAAACCTTTGAAAACACACACGAAATTAGTGTTTTCGTGCACTGAGTCGAAAATCAGTAGCCAGGGTCCTGGTGTATGGATACGTCGGCCGCCCGCACCAACACCGGACTCCATGAACTGAAAACCACACTCGGTACCATTAACACTATTGTTTCACAGAAAATAAATATGAGAGTTATAAGTCCTTGCGGTAGAACCGACTCCTCTGATACCAATTTGTCATGACCCGTCCTCGGGGCCCATTCCGTGACTACCCCAAGCCCGCCTTCCATAGGCCAGGGGCTGTCGACTAGCACCAAAGGCATAAATCCAAATAAAAAGGGAAGACGTTTCCTTTATGAAATGAAAACACACACAAACAGAGTACAAGAAGAATATACACTAAGTAAGAAGTATAACAAACGTGCTGAAAGTACAAGGGGCTGGAAATACAAGCCCAAAAGAAAGGTACAACTAAAACTGAAATTAAAGTATAACTCAAAGGACAACAGCTGAAAAGTGACAAGCAGCTCCTAGATCATCCTCCGAGTTCCTACCTGAAGGGTAGGTATAGATGTCCTCCTCAGCACTCCACATCCGTCCGTCTCCTCTGGGTACCGACTCGTCATGAGATCCACCTCCAGGTATTGACTCGTTGTGAGATCCACCTCTAGGTACCGACTCATCGTGAGATCCACCTCCGGGTACTGTCTCGTCGTGAGGTCCACCTCCGGGTACCGTCCAACTCTACAAGCCTCAACCACGATCAGTGATTCCCATCGTCTGCAACCAACACAACGAGGTTCAGTCAAAGACCGTGCAGGGGTGAGTATACGATAGTTAGTAGGGACCCCGAGACCCTCAAGGTCTCACTAAATCCAACAAGGATAATCACAATGAAAGTTATCAACAGATAAACCTTACTTAGGTATAAGCCTATACTTATACCTAAGTTAACAAGTAACCCATCTTAGCCATGAAGTATCACAAAAATATGAAGTCGATGGATAACCACTACTTAGGTATATGCCCATACATATACGTAAGTTATCTAGTAACCCATCTCAATCATGAGGAAAACACAAAGGTCATTGACTCAGCTCAAACCGGTATTTTCATTATCGAAATCGTAACTGCTGAATAGATCCATCTCTGAAGAGTACAGTGATCCTGTCACAACTCTGAGGTACTGCTCACTAACCTAAGACTACTGAGGTACTCCTCCCGTTGAGTACTGCGGGTCAACCACCTCACAAAGTAGTGCTCCTCCGCCAAGGGTCTTCCACCTCACACAGTAGTGCTCCCCCACATAGCCTACAGAGGTACTCCTCATGTCGAGTAACGCGGGTCTTCCACCTCACAAAGTAGTGATCCTCCGCCATGGGTCTTCCACCTCACAATGTAGTTCTCCCCCCTGGGCTATGCAAGTCACTCCCAATCAAGTCGGACTAGCAGTCATCAGGTCTCAGCCAGCTACATGGTCTCCGTACTCCGTACGCTCATCTCCGGGAGGGTCCGATCCATGAGCTACAGGTCGATACTCCAAGTGTCACAAAGTCCCACGAAGAAGTATCTCAAAGGACCGCCTCGTCATAGGGGTCTCAACGCAAAAGACGACGCGTCAATCGGACGCCCGGTCAGTGAGTTATTAGCCTTTTCGTTCGAGGGGCCCGGTTGGTTTCGTGTATGAACCAACCTGAATGTATCTCAACTATACCCCGAAATCACACAGGTTATACTCATAGGGACCTTTTCTCAACGTGATCACCAACACCGATGACGGTTCATCAAACGGACGTCTGGTCTGAAAGTTATCGGCTTTTCCGTTCTAGGGGCCCAGTTGGATTTCGGGTACAACCCAACCCGGTCATACTCTAACTACGTCCAAATCTCGAGCGGAGTAAGCTAAAAGGTCCTTCTCACTAAGAGGAATCCAACAAAGTCGACAGCACATCAATCGGACGTCCAGAGCTCAAGTTATAGGTGTTTCCGCTCCGAGGGCCCGGTTGGTTTTGGGTTCGAACCAACCCGGCCATACCCAAAGTTCTCTGAAACCTTGAGTGTAATATAACAAAATTCCCATCTCAATCCAAGGATTCCATCACAACTTACGATGCATCGATCGGAGGTCCGTAGCCCAAGTTATGGGCGTTTGAACGAAACTGCCCGAGAATAGGGAGTTCGGGCCTGGTCCGACCTGGCCCGATAACCCCTGGGTCGGCCCGAACCGGGTCGACCTGACTCGGGTCCGGGTCCAAACCATTAGGTAGAGGCCCAGACCAGCCGGTGTGGCTCAGCCCAGCTAGCACGGCCCGGCCCGGCGCAGGTGTTCGGCCCAGAGCAGGCGGCCCGGCCCGGCGCGGGCGATCCGGCCCGGCGCGGCCGGTCCGGCTGGCGCAGCCGATTGGCCCGGTGCGAGCGTGGTCCACGTGGCAAGCGCAGAGCAGGGGGATACAACCCCCCGGTTGAACAAAACCAGTGCGACTTAATGTCGCGCCGCCCAATCCGGAACGGCTTCTGCCGTTCCGGTTCTTCCTCCGCTGTCGTGGCTCATCCGCGGCAGTTTTCTCTGACGGCGCGCCGCCGGCTCCGGTCACCGGTGCTGCCGCGCCGGTGTGGCGCACCACCGCCTCCTTCTGCGGACCACTGGATGTGCTCCGGTGGTCCGTTTCGCCTGCCGTCTTCGCCAGCGGTCCTCTCGGGACCTTCTCTTCACTACGACGACTATCAAACGTCGTTGCGGTCCCGTCTCACCATCGCCGTCAATCTGCGCACCAATAATAATCGGTGGAGGGTTATCGGGCCGTGTTTGTTCGGCCCGCGCCCTCCGTGTTAGGTGTTATCAATTGGCCGTCATTTAAAAGACATGATTTTAATATTGACGAGTGTATAATTTATTCAAGTCTAAATTAAACTAACATCATACTATCAAACGCTCAAGCACGTGAGATAAAAATCACTCAAAATAGAATTAATAAATTTTCCCTACATTTTCCCCAGCAATCAAATATTCCCAACCCGTAAACATATTCTTTCATGGATCAAATTAATATTGAGTTGATCCACGTTCTTTGTTTTAAAAGGAAACATCCATGGGAAAAGATATCACTCTCAAATTAATTCCCTATCTCGTATCGTTCGTCGTTTGTTGACGATATCACTAGAGGGTGGACATTGGCTCGTCGACATCATCCCAAGGGAGGAGATGAAGATGATGATGGTCGCTGGCGTTCGTCGCTTCCGTCGTCGTCGGTGTGCAACCGAGGAAGTGACTTCTCCTCTCTTGTTGCAAAGGAAGAAGAGGATGGAGGACCGTTCTTCGTCGAGGGAGGAAGTCGTTTATTCATGGATGAAGGAAACTCTCCTCAAATACTCCCAAATTATTAGCCAACCCCAAAATCTCATAAAGCTTCCCTCTTTTAAAAGATCTCCAATCAATTCAAAATGAGTCAAGAGGCGAGACAAATAAATTAATAATGTTATTAATTATCCTAGTCGGCCTCATTAATCTTGGGAGGTGGAGAGGCTCCACCACAATAAATGTGTGGAGTTTCCATGCATTTAAACAATTGTGGTGAGTTATGGGGAGGTCAAGGGGGTTATGGGGGAGGTGAGGAGTTAGGGTCTCTTGTGGTCCCTACCACACTAAACTCTCCCATAGGAGGATAGGTGGGTGTGGGCCCCACATCTAACTCCCCCTTTGTTGAAAATAACCACTTTCCATGAATAAAATTTTTGCATGACAAATTTTATTTATTTCAACTAAACCCCAAAAATTAACCACCTCATGAGACAAAACGCAACTACGGTTAAGATCCCCTTAAGCAATTGCCAGCACCACGAGTTCATCGGTGCCCTCAGATTTTGATTTCGAGCACCGGTTCAAAATTTAGAAAAACCCGCTCATTCGTTCACTGAACGTACCCGAGCTAAACTTCGGAAATTGATTCCGGGTACACCGGGCCTCAGAATTAGGTGCTGTCAGACACTGCGGACTCGTAAAATTCCAAAGAAATTAAGAAAAAAAAAATTTCCCTGAAATTTCCGGGTATTTAAAAATAATGGTAGGATAATGTTATTACTATGAGTAAGTATGAAGTTACAAAATATATGGTGGGATGTATTGTAATCATAGACTGAAATTTATAAAATTATTTATTAGATTCTATATATTCGATGTTGTTTATATTTACAATATATATAATTAAAATATTATATTTCCCTAAAAAAATAAAAATGTAGTTGTAAAGAAAAATAATCATACTAAAAATCCTATTATAACCTGGATTTGTTACTTAGTTCCCATTATAAAATTTAAAAGTAAATTATATAAATGCATTAATAATAAAACATAGTTTACTTTTTTATAATCATTGTTATATATTTTATTTTAGATTAAAAAGAAAAAATTTAATCCAAAGAGAAGGATATTAAAAATAAATATAGATATTAAGTACCTCTTTTTATAAGGGAAGATTACATAAAATGAGGATTTCTGAATCTACATTCAAAAATATCTCCTTAATGAAATTTTCAGGGATGAAGAGAGGAAAAAACCAATGAATGGTAAAGGTATCCCAAGAACATAAGAGGTACCTCTTATATAGGAATATATTTATGTGTTTCCTGAAAAACAATATAGGTAAGTCCACCTAATAATGATGTTGATTTTCTTGTTGATATCACCCATGATATAAAAACTACATTTACTACTCAATATACGATATCCATAGTAGAAGTAGAGTGTCAGATAAACTAATATAGGAGTTGTGAGATGCGAGTTTAAAATGACACAATTTTTCTAATGGTGAGCCCATGTTCTTCATTAAAGAATAATGATGGGTATATAAGGATGTTCATAAATTAAATTGATATCAAGTCAATTTTACATAATGAAAAAATATCACCTACCCACATTTATAAACTGTTTGATAAACTATAAGAAGCTCAATATTTTTTACAAGATATACCTTCTTTCAAGGAATCCTCGACTATGATTTAAGAATATAGATATTCAAATGAAAAGATTTCAAATGGTGTAGGAAAATTGTTTATTTATATTATTTCATAATTTTTAGCCTAATTGAACCTCTATTTTTATAAAAATAATGTATTTAATACTCAATTATTATCTTTATAGTTTTATGGATTGAATAATTCAAGTTTTATTTTTATGAATATAAAGAATAGATTACTCGATAATTATCTTGATAATTTTATTATGTTGTTTAGTGGTTATATACTGATATACACTAAAATATATTATGGTAATAGGAGATTTTTATTAAATTATTCTTAACAATTATAGACGAGTGTAATTAGATCCAAAATTCTAAAAATTTGAATTTTAGAATAATGAGTTTTTTAATTCATTATATTTTTACAAAGTGTACAATATAAGTGTATCCTTCAATGAAGAATGAAATGATTAAATGTCCAAGACCAATGAATTTAACCACATTTTGTGGTTTCATTGGATTATAATTTTACTCTCAATATTTAAAAAACGATACATTAAAAAAACATATTATCCATGTTAACAGCTAAAGGGGTAATGATTACACACTTAACAAATGTAATTTTTTTTGATGAATTATATATGAAAAAAATCAGTGAAACATTATTAAAATTAGAATTTGAAAGTGATATATTTTTTATATGTGGTGATGCATCGAAAAAGTGATATGGATATTTTCTTATTTAGATGAGAATGGTTTTTTAATATCTTTCATGTAACATAAGGATTCCTGAATTGAATTAGCTAACATGTGATCTAGAGTTGTTACCTATAATTATTGTAGAAAAAACATGGATACATTACATTTTTGAGGAAAATTTTGAAATTTATATGGATAAAAATTTATCAAATACATCTTCTGATAGAAATAACTCAACATGAGGAAAATTTGACTATTAGAGAGACCCAATTATTATGTTTTCTCAGTACACTACAAACCCTAGAAGGATAAAAAGGTAGTTGAAACATTAAGTATTAATGATCATGAAGTATTGAATATAGAGAGGGATTCCATATAATCATTATTTAATAAAATAGTAAAGATGGATATGGGAATTATTATAATAGGGGAAATATAACCCCTATTCCAAATTATGTACGAACAATCCTTTTGAAAAAAGATAAAAATTTTATATCTTGATGATTATCGTTTTCAAAATAAAAATATAATTTTCAATAATTTCTAGTTAAAGGAACTGATCTATGAAGATGGTATAAATAAATTTGGATATATGATATGTGTTCCAAATTATCCTAAAATAAAAATAATAATTTTTAGATTATGCCGATAGACTAAATTTTCTATTACACCATGGTAGCACCAAATTGTTTTCAGATAATTTGGAAAAAATTACTACGATAATATAAAATGTGAATTTTAAAAGTATATATCAAGATGCATGGATTTCCATTAAAAAAGGGATAAAGGAAAAAATCATAAAGAATTCATGAAAAATATACAAATTTTTATATTATAATGGGATTATGTAACTATATGATTTTTTATTTGATTACCAATGGTTCTGAGGAAAAATGATTCAATGTGGGTTTTTTATCTCTTAGCCACGTCTACACATTTCCCCATAATTAGTAAAGATATACCAATTTATATCCTTGGGTGAATTAATATTCATATAGTTTTCGGGCTTCATGATGCACCTATTTTGACTGTAGCAGATCGTGATCCATGACACACATTGAATATTATGGAATTTATTTAGAAGGATTTAATCACAAAGCTTCATTTGAAAAATTAATATCATCCACACATACATTGAAAAACTAAAAAGAGTTTTTAGATATTATAACACATTTCTAGTTATTTATTTAGTTTCATTCAAGTTATATGTGAACAATATTCCCCTTTTGTTGAAATTTCATATAATAATATCTTTTATTAATGTTTTCATGTAGAAGTGTGTTAAGAATTGTATTGGAGAATATATCATAAAACAACTTATTCTGAAAAAAAATAAGAAAAGAAACCATTAGGCCTAAAATATACTATGGATGATATAATTTTTTTAAGAACATCTAATGTTATATAATGGTATCTCAATTTTGGAAATGGAATATATGGGGAAAACTAAAATAAGGATTCAGAATTGTATAACAGATATCTTGTATTCATGAATTAATCATCATGTAATAGAATTATAATATGTGAAATGAAAGGGTTGATATGTCATAGGTGAATGACCAATTTTAATTTATGAAAAGTGATGGCACGCTAGATTTCCCCAATTAAATGCCACCCAGTATCTCTAATGTTCATCATGTCTTCAATATCTATTAATTTAATAAGTAAATTTTAAACTAATCAAATGTTCTCTACTATAGGGAAATATATTTGGAAGCTAATTCAACTAATATGATGAGTCTATCATGTTTCATGTCACAAGTTAGTAAGTGTTATGGAATCGAACAACTCAATTGGTGAAAATAATTTATCAAAATTAATAAATAATAGTTAAAATTTATGAAAATGAAAAATATATAATGAATAACTATACCCATCCATTAATTTTTTATAGTATAGAAATTTCAATGATGATTTGTTTAAGGAAAAGAATGCAATGAATTAGATTCAATTATAGAAAGTAATATTTTTTAATAAAGATATAATAACACAATTAATATACTTTTATTGAAGAATGTGATTAATCATAAAATCCAAATTTTATAAATTTAATTTAATGAAACAAATATCATCTCGGAGCTCAAAATTTCAGTGTCAATATAGGGTGATATGTTAATATTTTTAAAAAATAGATGATTTTATGCTGAATTGTGAAAGCCACTGATTTTATAGAACTGTCACTTTAATAAAATATTAACGACTTAAGAATATTATGACAGTTTATGAAGCTTTTTATTTATAGTAAATATATATTGAAAATGTAATATGATGAAATATGAAAATATAATGTTGAATTTCAAAGTAAATACGTAACATTTCAGAAGTCTAAATAATGTTTTTATGGAAAAAAATAATTTTTTATTATTTTCTTTTAAGAATGTACTTACAAGATAAATATTAGTCATATTAAAATAAGTATCATTTAATGTATAAAACTCCAATAAATTTCATTGGAATAAATATTATACTTTATTTTCTGTGATGTTTTTGTACTGCTAGAATTTTTTTTTTGTAAAAAGTAGTTATTAATCATGTTTTTCTTGGATATTTTAATATTATTTATAAAAAATATAGAATTTAAATTTTGTTAAATGGAATTAATAATTTGAATTATCATGTAATGATATTTTTATTGATGCCAATTTAAAATTTGGTCATTTTTAATAGAATCTTTTATAAAAATTCAATAACTACAGTAAGTGTTAAAGTATGATAAAAGGGTTAAAATAAAATTGAAAATGTATATAATTAACTAAAATCATTTATTAATACTATTTTATTGTAAATATTAGACTCTTTCTAAGATCATCATAAATTATCAATAATTTGGGATCCTTTAATCTTGAGTATGGTGTTAGTATATTTTAGTCATGTAGAAGATCTCATGTGTTTCTTTTCCCTCAATTATAAAAGGGCACAACATGTACTCTATTAATCAAACATATAAAACCTCCAACTGGACCAATCAATTCCCACCTAACTTTCTATTATCCCTACCCATGATCGAGGGGACCCTTATTATTACATGATCAATATTTGAGTTCATTAGGTTTAATCAAAATGAGGTTGTACAAATAATATGTATAACTCTTAATGAAGGGTTTTTAATTTATTTATTATTGTACAAAATTTAATTATATTTTAACCATGTGTATTTAGTGAAATAATTATCACCCATATAAATAGATGGTATCATGTATATATGACAACCATTATTCATCTCCTTCGCCATCAAATGGGAAACAAAAGCATTACACTTTCATATGTGTTGACTACTACCTCTAGAAAATATGTATTTAATCCTTCAACCCAACCTTTCATTGATAGTGATTATAATTAATATAATTTTTTATTACATTTAAAACATAATAAAAATTATATTATATATGATGTCATTTACCTTCTTAACCTTCCACATGTTAAAAAATGATAACGTTGTTTGTTCGTTCATGTGTACTACCTCATCCACAAAGCAATTGGATTAAATTTTCGCATCTATCATGCAAAAAATATTCTATATATTTTTATAATTGTTATATATGATAATAATATCATAATGACCATTATTATGATTATTTTATAATGTTAAATAATCAAGGATCAAAATTAAAAAATGAAAAACTAAATGAAATATATATTTTTGACACTGATAAATGATTATTTTAGTAACTTATTAATAATTAACGGGATTTAAAATGTTATTAGTGGATAATATAGATTAAAATAAGTATTTATATGGTTTTGGAATATATTTATGAAAATTTTAAATTTATTATACTTGAGGATAAAATTACTTAAGAGGAAAGTCGAACATGAGGTATAAGATTTATGTTATAGTGTCATTATATTTTTGGATTATTTATATTTGTATTTAATTTGGGAAATTATTTTTATCCTAATATTTTAAAAACATGTTTTTTAAATTTTCAATATTTATATTTGGTTTTAATTTACTATATTCCATTTAATATATTATTGGATTAAGAATCAATTGTATGATTTATGCAAGAACTTCAATTAAATATTGATGTTCTGATGTTTTTTTTCAACTCCTATTAATCCATGTCTATATTTTGTATACAATTTATTCATGAATTATTTTATAATTATATAATTAATTAATAAATCAAGTTTTCTAAATCTATGAATTTATTTTAAAATTTTTAAAATTAATATTATATTATATTATATAAATCAGTTTCATTTACTAAGGGTTTGAGTTGAATCATTGTTTTAATGTACACTACACCAGTAATTTTTTCGACCACCGTGAGTAGTCACTGAATTGAAGATTCCTTTACATGTTTCCATATTTTTTTTATTATATAGATATTTTTTCAACAATATACTATTTAAATATATGGTTTTCTTAGGAGGATTATTCATTATGTTTTTTTTCATTTACTAAAGATATATTAATATTTTGTATTCATGATTCTATATAGATAGTTATCAATAACTAATTTTGTGAATTAATTGTATTGATCGAGAAATATATGAGGAGAACATATGAAATTCACATGATATCTGAGGTGTGAGAATAGATATCCCCTTATCCATCAACTATTCTCATTTTATAAAATATTAATCAAACTATATTAGACATGTATCTAGTAGAAAAATAAACATTGATTAAAAATTATATAATTGTTGAGAGGAATCATCTATAGGAATAATGATAACATAGTTTACTTGCTTTGATAATGAATATAAAAAATTATGCATTTCATTTATTTAGAATATAGTTTCATATCTCCATGTGATGCCTATGATGATTTTATCCATGTATTTTAATTTAACACATTTTTTTGATTGAATGGTATATGTTTTTATCATCAACTTTTTCATATGTAAAATTCATTATTTAATCACGATAACATCCAATGTATGGAACAATTTCTGAGCATCTAGGCTCACCATTTATAAATTTTCCATTCATAAGGTTTTGAAGAAAAATATTATGAATTATTGTAAGAATGAAATAATTTTCATATACATTTTTTTTAATATTTCCATTGTAATATATTGATTATATATACATTTAGTTTTATATCAAGGATAAAATGATTGATCTAATATGTTGGTATCCCTTATATTTTATAACAATATAATAAATTAAACATATACTCTTGAATTTTGGTGTTGGGGTGTTAGAAATTTTAAAATGATATAAATAAATATTTTGGTTATTTTCGAATGATAAAGTGCATTAAGTGGATTAGTGAAAGCTAATTTTTCTTGGATGATCTTGGGATATATTTTTCATGTATAGTTAATATGGAATAAATTTACTTTTGATATATGTTCCAACCGAAACTCTCACCTTGAGGGTTAGATCACACTGTCGGCGCAAAATGTGATTATTGAGTCTCATCCCAAAGGTATCTCCAGACGTGAGGGTCAAGTCTATGGCTTACCGGAAACTCTAGGTTTGGGAAAAGATTCCTAGAAGGAAGGAATGATTCGTATCAACGTATTTTACTAGGACATCTAGTAGTGTACACAGACTGTCCCTCGAATCATTCTTAGAGACATTGGGTCACACTCCTTGACCGCATACAGCCGCACTCTTCCCCTGCCCTCCATCTCCTTAAGCCTAGCGGGGACAACTAAGGCAGGTGGTTGTAACATGTTTAAATGTACACAACCTCATGCTTCTCTCCTAGATCTGCCTCAACGTCTGCTTCTTCGTAGACTCATCTCTACTTAACACTTATTCTTCTTGAAACATTTTACACGCCTGAGTCTCTGAGACTGGCACCAGTTTCCTGTTTCTTACTGCACTGTGTAGTCTTCATCTACTCCTGGATGATATGTACCTTCTCTGCCTACGATCTATAAGTGCTGCTAAGATTTCTCCTTTGCCGAAAAGAGAAACTCGGTCTCATCCCCTGGATGAACCACGCCCATTGCCTAATAAAGTCAATCCTGACATGAATGATGCATTCATGCCATGGACGGTGTCGTAAGGTCTCGATGTTACTACCAAGAGATCCAGCCGTCACTCTCTCCTCCAAGGGTCGAGTCACACTGTCGGCATCAGTGTGAGGTCACTGGGTCTCATCCAATAGAAATCTCAAAAGTGAGGGTCAAGCAAACAGTTTTTAACTGGGACATCTCATTATCATCCAAACAGATGGACAGGAAAGAAAACATCACAAAGATAAGTGTCTTTTATTACTGCAGCTTGAAGTACAAAGACACAAATACAACAGCAACATGGAACTAGAAGTACAAGGGATAAAAAGGAATCCACTAGTTCTGCTCCTGTCCACCTGCTTCCGGAGCTCTACAGCCTTGTCCACTGCTCGGCTGTTACTCAAGAACCTTCCGCTGCTTTTGTCTTGGTGGCTCCTCTAATGCTTACAGATCAACTGTGCGGGGGGTCGGACAGTCACATGCCAAGTGACCCTTCCTGCCGCATTCATAACACTTCCTGCTCCTCGTATGGCTGGCTCTGTTTCGTGTGCCTCGCACAACCAAACCTGTATCCCGAGGTCACCCACATGCTGGTCTAGTCCTCTTAGACCCCTGTATCATCTGTCTACTACCTACAGATGACTCGACTACTGATCGAAAATCCAGTGGCAAAACCAGCAGCTCCTGAACACGCTCGGGGTGTAGAGTCACTAGTATGAACTCCACCCTGAAGAAGGTCTCTAAGTCTCCCCAAGTGAAGGTCATCTCATCACAAAACTGGAACATCCGGCTCCACTACCTGCCTGCTGCTGCCTGAAGGAGGCTGGAAACAAATATCACCATGAAGTCCGCTGGTGTACGCACTATCATGAAAACTCTCACCACAACCTCCATCCAATCCTCAGCCACCTGTGGGTCCGTCTCTCCCTGAAACCTGGGTGGCCTCTGGCGTTGGGACTCGTGCAGCATGCTCAAGCAGCGTGCATCACCTACTACTGGGTCTGGTGGCATCGGTGGACCAACGTATGGTAGTATCGCTGGTGCCTCCACTGGTGCCTCAACTGAAAGAGGGCCCTGTACCGAAGTCTTGTCGCTCGGCAGGCTGTCATTACATACATCTCTCGGGCCTCTAGCTAATCGTCCATGGAAAGGCATCCTGAAAGAAACAGATGTGACATAGTCAAACAATTATACCTAGTGAGCTGACCTGGTTTGAGCTGTTTTAAGGGAAAAACCTTTGAAAACACACACGCAATTAGTGTTTTCGTGCACTGAGTCGGAAATCAGTAGCCAGGGTCCTGGTGTATGGATACGTCGGCCGCCCGCACCAACACTGGACTCCATGAACTGAAAACCACACTCAGTACCCTTAACAATATTGTTTCACAGAAAAGAAATATCAGAGTTATAAGTCCCGCGGTAGAACCGACTCCTCTGATACCAATTTGTCATGACCCGTCCTCGGGGCCCATTCCGTGACTACCCCAAGCCCGCCTTCCATAGGCCAGGGGCTGGCGACTAGAACCAAAGGCGTAAATCCAAATAAAAAGGGAAGACATAGCCTTTATGAAATGAAAACACACAAAAATAGAGTACAAGAAGAAGATACACTAAGTAAGAAGTATAACAAAAGTGCTGAGAGTACAAGGGGCTGGAAATACAAGACCAAAAGAAAGGTACAACTAAAACTAAAATTAAAGTATAACTCAAAGGACAACAGCTGAAAAGTGACAAGCAGCTCCTAGATCATCCTCCGGGTTCCTACCTGAAGGGTAGGTATAGATGTCCTCCTCAGCACTCCACATCCGTCCGTCTCCTCTGGGTACCGACTCGTCATGAGATCCACCTCCAGGTACTGACTCGTTGTGAGATCCACCTCTAGGTACCGACTCATCATGAGATCCACCTCCGGGTACCATCTCGTCGTGAGGTCCATCTCTGGGTACCGTCCAGCTCTACAAGCCTCAACCACGATCAGTGATGCCCGTCGTCTGCAACCAACACAACGAGGTGCGGTCAAAGCCCGTGCAGGGGTGACTATACGATTGTCAGTAGGGACCCCGAGACCCTCAAGGTCTCACTAAATCCAACAATAATAATCACAATGAAAGTTCTCAACAGATAACCCTTACTTAGGTATAAGCCTATACTTATACCTAAGTTAACAAGTAACCCATCTCAGCCATGAAGTATCACAAAAATATGAAGTCGATGGATAACCACTACTTAGGTATATGCCCATACATATACGTAAGTTATCTAGTAACCCATCTCAATCATGAGGAAAACACAAAGGTCATTGACTCAGCTCAAACCAGGATTTTCATTATCGAAATCGTAACTGCTGAAGAGATCCGTCTATGAAGAGTACAGTGATCCTGTCACAACTCCGAGGTACTGCTCACTAACCTAAGACTACTGAGGTACTCCTCCTGTCGAGTACTGCAGGTCAACCACCTCACAAAGTAGTGCTCCTCCGCCAAGGGTCTGCCACCTCACACAGTAGTGCACCCCCACATAGCCTACAGAGGTACTCCTCATGCCGAGTAACGCGGTTCTGCCACCTCACAAAGTAGTGATCCTCCGCTATGGGTCTTCCACCTCACAAATTAGTTCTCCCCACTGGGCTATGCAAGTCACTCCGAATCAGGTCAGACTAGCAGTCATCAGGTCTCAGCCAGCTACATGGTCTCCGTACTCCGTACGCTCATCTCCGGGAGGGTCCAATCCATGAGCTACAGGTCGATACTCCAAGTATCACAAAGTCCCACGAAGAAGTATCTCAAAGGAACGCCTCATCATAGGGGTCTCAACGCAACAGACGACGCGTCAATCGGACGCCCGGTCAGTGAGTTATTAGCCTTTTCGTCCGAGGGGCCCAGTTGGTTTCGTGTACGAACCAACCCGAACGTATCTCAACTATACCCCAAAATCACACAGGTTATACTCATCGGGACCGTTTCTCAACGTGATCACCAACACCGATGACGGTTCATCAAATGGACGTCTGGTCTGAAAGTTGTCGGCTTTTCTGTTCCAGGGGCCCAGTTGGATTTCGGGTACAACCCAACCCGTTCATACTCTAACTGCGTCCAAATCTTGAGCGGAGTAATCTAAAAGGTCCTTTTCACTAAGAGGAATCCAACAAAGTCGAGAGCACATCAATCGGACGTCCAGAGCTCAAGTTATAGGTGTTTCCGCTCCGAGGGCCCGGTTGGTTTTGGGTTCGAACCAACCCGGCCATACCCAAAGTTCTCCGAAACCTTGAGTGTAATATAACGAAATTCCCATCTCAATCCAAGGATTCCATCGCAACTGACGGTGCATCAATCAGAGGTCCGTAGCCCAAGTTATGGGCGTTTGAACGAAACTGCCCGAGAATAGGGGGTTCGGGCCTGGTCCGACCCGGCCCGATAACCCCTGGGTCGGCCCGAACCGGGTCGACCTGACTCGGGTCCGGGTCCGGACCATTAGGGAGAGGCCCGACCCAGCCGGTGTGGCTCGGCCCAACTGGCACGGCCCGACCCGACGCAGGTGTTCGGCCCAGAGCGGGCGGCCCGGCCCGGCGCGGGCGATCCGGCCCGGTGCGGCCAGTCCGGCTGGCGCAGCCGATTGGCCCGGTGCGAGCGTGGCCCGCATGGCCAGCACAGAGCAGGGGGCTATAACCCCCCGGTTGAACGAAACCAGCGCGACTTAATGTCGCGCCGCCCAATCCGGAACGGCTTCTGCCGTTCCGGTTCTTCCTCCACTGCCGTGGCTCATCCGCGACAGTTTTCTTTGATGGCGCGCCGCCGGCGCTGGTCACCGGTGCTGCCGCGCCGGTGTGGCGCTCCACCGACTCCTTTTTCGGACCACCGGATGCACTCTGGTGGTCCGTTTCTCCTGCCGTCTTCGCCAGCGGTCCTCTCGGGACCTGCTCTTCACTACGACGACTATCAAACATCGTTGCGGTCTCGTCTCACCATCGCCGTCAATCTGCGCACCAATAATAATCCACGGAGGGTTATCGAGCCGTGTTTGTTCGGCCCGCGCCCTCCGTGTTAGGTTTTATCAATTGGAAGTCATTTAAAAGACATGCTTTTAATATTGACGAGTGTATAATTTATTCAAGTCTAAATTAAACTAACATCATACTATCAAACGCTCAAGAACGTGAGATAAAAATCACTCAAAATAGAATTAATAAATTTTCCCTATATTTTCCACAGCAATCAAATATTCCCAACCCGTAAACATATTCTTTCACGGATCAAATTAATATTGAGTTGATCTACGTTCTTTGTTTTAAAAGGAAACATCCATGGGAAAAGATATCACTCTCAAATTAATTCCCTACCTCGTGTCGTTCGTCGTTTGTTGACGATATCACTAGAGGGTGGACATCGGCTCGTCGACATCATCCCAAGGGAGGAGATGAAGATGATGATGGTCGCTGGCGTTTGTCGCTTCCATCGTCATCGGTGTGCAACTGAGGAAGTGACTTCTCCTCTCTTGTTGCAAAGGAAGAAGAGGATGGATGACCGTTCTTCATCGAGGGAGGAAGTCATTTATTCATGGATGAAGGGAACTCTCCTCAAATACTCCCAAATTATTAGCCAACCCCAAAATCTCATAAAGATTCCCTCTTTTAAAAGATCTCCAATCAATTCAAAATGATTCAAGAGGCGAGACAAATAAATTAATAAGGTTATTAATTATCCTAGTCGGCCTCATTAATCTTGGGAGGTGGAGAGGCTCCACCACAATAAATGTGTGGAGTTTCCATGCATTTAAACAATTGTGGTGAGTTATGGGGAGGTCAAGGGGGTTATGGGGGAGGTGAGGAGTTAGGGTCTCGTGTGGTCCCTACCACACTAAACTCTCCCATAGGAGGATAGGTGGGTGTGGGCCCCACATCTAACTCCCCATTTGTTGAAAATAACCACTTTCCATGAATAAAATTTTTGCACGACAAATTTTATTTATTTCAACTAAACCCCAAAAATTAACCACCTCATGAGACAAAACGCAACTACGGTTAAGATCCCCTTAAGCAATTACCGGCACCACGAGTTCATCGGTGCCCTCAGATTTTGATTTCGAGCACCGGTTCAAAAGTTAGAAAAATCCGCTCATTCGTTCACTGATTTTACCCGAGCTAAACTTCGGAAATTGATTCTGGGTACACCGGGCCTCATAATTAGGTGCTGTCAGACACTGCGGACTCGTAAAATTCCAAAGAAATTAAGAAAAAAAAAATTTCCCTGAAATTTCCGGGTATTTAAAAATAATGGTAGGATAATGTTATTACTATGAGTAAGTATGAAGTTACAAAATATATGGTGGGATGTATTGTAATCATAGACTAAAATTTATAAAATTATTTATTAGATTCTATATCTTCGATGTTGTTTATATTTACAATATATTTAATTAAAATATTATATTTCCCTAAAAAAATAAAAATGTAGTTGTAAAGAAAAATAATCATACTAAAAATCCTATTATAACCTGGATGTGTTACTTAGTTCCCATTATAAAATTTAAAAGTAAATTATATAAATGCATTAATAATAAAACATAGTTTACTTTTTTATAATCATTGTTATATATTTTATTTTAGATTAAAAAGAAAAAATTTAATCCAAAGAGAAGGATATTACAAATAAATATAGATATTTAGTACCTCTTTTTATAAGGGAAGATTACATAAAATGAGGATTTCTGAATCTACATACAAAAAATATCTCCTTAATGAAATTTTCAGGGATGAAGAGATGAAAAAACCAATGAATGGTAAAGGTATCCCAAGAACATAAGAGGTACCTCTTATATAGGAATATATTTATGTGTTTCCTGAAAAACAATATAGGTAAGTCTACATAATAATGATGTTGATTTTATTGTTGATATCACCCATGATATAAAAACTACATTTACTACTCAATATACGATATCCATAGTAGAAGTAGAGTGTCAGATAAACTAATATAGGAGTTGTGAGATGCGAGTTTAAAATGACACAATTTTTCTAATGGTGAGCCCATGTTCTTCATTAAAGAATAATGATGGGTATATAAGGATGTTCATAAATTAAATGGATATCAAGTCAATTTTACACAATGAAAAAATATCACCTACCCACATTTATAAACTGTTTGATAAACTATAAGTAGCTCAATATTTTTTCCAAGATATACCTTCTTTCAAGGGATCCTCAACTATGATTTAAGAATATAGATATTCAAATGAAAATATTTCAAATGGTGTAGGAAAATTGTTTATTTATATTATTTCATAATTTTTAGCCTAATTGAACCTCTATTTTTATAAAAATAATGTATTTAATACTCAATTATTATCTTTATAGTTTTATGGATCGACTAATTCTAGTTTTATTTTTATGAATATAAAGAATAGATTACTCGATAATTATCTTGATAATTTTATTATGTTGTTTAGTGGTTATATACTGATATACACTAAAATATATTATGGTAATAGGAGATTTTTATTAAATTATTCTTAACAATTATAGATGACTGTAATTAGATCCAAAATTCTAAAAATTTGAATTTTAGAATAATGATTTTTTTAATTCATTGTATTTTTACAAAGTGTACAATATAAGTGTATCCTTCAATGAAGAATGAAATGATTAAATGTCCAAGACCAATGAATTTAACCACATTTTGTGGTTTCATTGGATTATAATTTTACTCTCAATATTTAAAAAATGATACATTAAAAAAACATATTATCCATGTTAACAGCTAAAGGGGTAATGATTACACACTTAACAAATGTAATTTTTTTTTGATGAATTATATATGAAACAAATCAGTGAACCATTGTTAAAATTAGAATTTGAAAGTGATATATTTTTTATATGTGGTGATGCATCGAAAAAGTGACCTGGATATTTTCTTATGTAGATGAGAATGGTTTTTTAATATCTTTCATGGAACATAAGGATTCCTGAATTGAATTATCTAACATGTGATCTAGAGTTATTACCTATAATTATTGCAGAAAAAACATGGATACATTACATTTTTGAGGAAATTTTTTTAATTTATATGGATAAAAATTTATCAAATACATCTTCTGATAGAAATAACTCAACATGAAGAAAATTTGACTATTAGAGAGACCCAATTATTATGTTTTCTCAGTACACTAGAAACCCTAGAAGGATAAAAAGGTAGTTGAAACATTAAGTATTAATGATCATGAAGTATTGAATATAGAGAGGGATTCCGTATAATCATTATTTAATAAAATAGTAAAGATGGATATGGGAATTATTATAATAGGGGAAATATAAACCCTATTCCAAATTATGTACGAACAATCCTTTTGAAAAAAGATAAAAATTCTATATCTTGATGATTATCGTTTTCAAAATAAAAATATAATTTTCAATAATTTCTAGTTAAAGGAACTGATCTATGAAGATGGTATATATAAATTTGGATATATGATATGTGTTCCAAATGATCCTAAAATAAAAATAATAATTTTTAGATTAGGCCGATAGACTAAATTTTCTTTTACACCATGGTAGCACCAAATTGTTTTCAGATAATTTGGAAAAAATTACTACGATAATATAAAATGTGAATTTTAAAAGTATATATCAAGATGCATGGATTTCCATTAAAAAGGGATAAAGGAAAAAATCATAAAGAATTCATGAAAAATATACAAATTTTTATATTATAATGGGATTATATAACTATATGATTTTTTATTTGATTACCAAAGGTTCTGATGAAAAATGATTCAATGTGGGTTTTTTATCTCTTAGCCATGTCTACACATTTCCTCATAATTAGTATAGATATACCAATTTATATCCTTGGGTGAATTAATATTCATATAGTTATCGGGCTTCATGATGCACCTATTTTGACTGTAGAAGATCGTGATCCATGACACACATTGAATATTTTGGAATTTATTTAGAATGATTTAATCACAAAGATTCATTTGAAAAATTAATATCATCCACACATACATTGAAAAATTAAAAAGAGTTTTTAGATATTATAACACATTTCTAGTTCTTTATTTAGTTTCATTCAAGTTATATGTGAACAATATTCCCCTTTTGTTGAAATTTCATATAATAATATCTTTTATTAATGTTTTCATGTAGAAGTGTTTTAAGAATTGTATTGGAGAATATATCATAAAACAACTTATTCTGAAAAAAAATAAGAAAAGAAACCATTAGGCCAAAAATATACTATGGATGATATAATTTTTTTAAGGAACATCTAATGTTATATAATGGTATCTCAATTTTGGAAATGGAATATATGAGAAAAACTAAAATAAGGATTCAGAATTGTATAACAGATATCTTGTATTCATGAATTAATCATCATGTAATAGAATTATAATATGTGAAATGAAAGGGTTGATATGTCGTAGGTGAATGAACAATTTTAATTTATGAAAAGTGATGGCATGCTAGATTTCCCCAATTAAATGCCACCCAGTATCTCTAATGTTCATCATGTCTTCAATATCTATTAATTTAATAAGTAAATTCTAAACTAATCAAATGTTCTCTACTATAGGGAAATATATTTGGAAGCTAATTCAACTACTATGAAGAGTCTATCATGTTTCATGTCACAAGTGAGTAAGTGTTATGGAATCGAATAACTCAATTGGTGAAAATAATTTATCAAAATTAATAAATAGTAGTTAAAATTTATGAAAATGAAAAATATATAATGAATAACTATACCCATACATTAATTTTTTGATAGTATAGAAATTTCAATGATGATTTGTTTAAGGAAAAGAATGAAATGAATTAGATTCAATTATAGAAAGTAATATTTTTTAATAAAGATATAATAACACAATTAATATACTCTTATTGAAGAATGTGATTAATCATAAAATCCAAATTTTATAAATTTAATTTAATGAAACAAATATCATCTTGGAGCTCAAAATTTCAGTGTCAATATAGGGTGATATGTTAATGTTTTTAAAAAATAGATGATTTTATGCTGAATTGTGAAAGCCACTGATTTTATAGAACTGTCACTTTAATAAAATATTAACGACTTAAGAATATTATGAAAGTTTATGAAGATTTTTATTTATAGTAAATATATATTAAAAATGTAATGTGATGAAATATGAAAATATAATGTTGAATTTCAAAGTAAATACGTAACATTTCAAAAGTCTAAATAATTTTTTTATGGAAAAAAATAATTTTTTATTATTTTCTTTTAAGCATGTACTTACAAGATAAATATTAGTCATATTAAAATAAGTATCATTTAATGTATAAAACTCCAATAAATTTCATTGGAATAAATATTATACTTTATTTTCTGTGATGTTTTTTTACTGCTAGAATATTTTTTTTGTAAAAAGTAGTTATTAATCTTGTTTTTCTTGGATATTTTAATATTATTTATAAAAAATATAGAATTTAAATTTTGTTAAATGGAATTAATAATTTGAATTATCATGTAATGATATTTTTATTGATTCCAATTTAAATTTTGGTCATTTTTAATAGAATCTTTTGTAAAAATTCAACAACTACAGTAAGTGTTAAAGTATGATAAAAGGGTTAAAATAAAATTGAAAATGTATATAATTAACTAAAATAATTTATTAATACTATTTTATTGTAAATATTAGACTCTTTCTAAGATCATCATAAATTATCAATAATTTGGGATCCTTTAATCTTGAGTATGGTGTTAGTATATTTTAGTCATGTAGAATATCTCATGTGTTTCTTTTCCCTCAATTATAAAAGGGCACAACATGTACTCTATTAATCAAACATATAGACCCTCCAACTGGACCAATCAATTCCCACGTAAATTTCTATTATCCCTACCCATGATCGAGGGGACCCTTATTATTACATGATCAATATTTGAGTTCATTAGTTTTAATCAAAATGAGGTTGTACAAATAAGATGTATAACTCTTAATGAAGGGTTTTTAATTTATTTATTATTGTACAAAATTTAATTATATTTTAACCATGTGGATTTAGTGAAATAATTATCACCCATATAAATAGATGGTATCATGTATATATGACAACCATTATTCATCCCCTTCGCCATCAAATGGGAAACAGAAGCATTACACTTTTATATGTGTTGACTACTACCTCTGGAAAATATGTATTTAATCCTTCAACCCAACCTTTCATTGATAGTGATTATAATTAATATACTTTTTTTATTACATTTAAAACATAATAAAAATTATAAAATATATGATGTCATTTACCTTCTTAACCTTCCACATGTTAAAAAATGATAATGTTGTTTGTTCGTTCATGTGGACTACCTCATCCACAAAGCAATTGGATTAAATTTTCGCATCTATCATACAAAAAATATTCTATATATTTTTATAATTGGTATATATGATAATAATATCATAATGACCATTGTTATGATTATTTTATAATGTTAAATAATCAAGGATCAAAATTAAAAAATGAAAACCTAAATGAAATATATATTTTTGACACTGATAAATGATTATTTTAGTAAGTTATTAATAATTAACGGGATTTAAAATGTTATTAGTGGATAATATAGATTAAAATAAGTATTTATTTGGTTTTGGAATATATTTATGAAAATTTTAAATTTATTATACTTGAGGATAAAATTACTTTAGAGGAAAGTCGAACATGAGGTATAAGATTTATGTTATAGTGTCATTATATTTTTGGATTATTTATATTTGTATTTAATTTGGGAAATTATTTTTATCCTAATATTTTAAAAACATGTTTTTTAAATTTTCAATATTTATATTTGGTTTTAATTTACTATATTCCATTTAATATATTATTTGATTAAGAATCAATTGTATGATTTATGCAAGAACTTCAATTAAATATTGATGTTCTGATGTTTTTTTTCAACTCCTATTAATCTATGTCCATATTTTGTATACAATTTATTCATGAATTATTTTATAATTATATAATTAATTAATAAATCAAGTTTTCTAAATCTATGAATTTATTTTAAAATTTTTAAAATTAATATTATATTATATTATATGAATCAGTTTCTTTTACTAAGGGTTTGAGTTGAATCATTGTTTTAATGTACACTACACCAGTAATTTTTTCCACCACCGTGAGTAGTCATTGAATTGAAGATTCCTTTACCTGTTTCCATATTTTTTTTATTATATAGATATTTTTTCAACAATATACTATTTAAATATAAGGTTTTCTTAGGAGGATTATTGATTATGTTTTTTTTCATTTACTAAAGATATATTAATATTTTATATTCATGATTCTATATAGATAGTTATCAATAACTAATTTTGTGAATTAATTGTATTGATTGAGAAATATATGAGGATAACATATGAAATTCACATGATATCTGGGGTGTGAGAATAGATATCCCCTTATCCATCAACTATTCTCATTTTAGAAAATATTAATCAAACTATATTAGACATGTATCTAGTAGAAAAATAACCATTGATTAAAAATTATATAATTGTTGAGAGGAATCATCTATAGGAATAATGATAACATAGTTTACTTGCTTTGATAATTAATATACAAAATTATGCATTTCATTTATTTAGAATACAGTTTCATATCTCCATGTGATGCCTATGATGATTTTATCCATGTATTTTAATTTAACACATTTTTTTGATTGAATGGTATATGTTTTTATCATCAACTTTTTCATATGTAAAATTCATTATTTAATCATGATAACATCCAATGGATGGAACAATTTTTGAGCATCTTGGCTCACCATTTATAAATTTTCCATTCATAAGGTTTTGAAGAAAAATATTATGAATTATTATAAGAATGAAATAATTTTCATATACATTGTTTTAATATTTCCATTGTAATATATTGATTATATATACATTTAGTTTTATATCAAGGATAAAATTATTGATCTAATATGTTGGTATCCCTTATATTTTATAACAATATAATAAATTAAACATATACTCTTGAATTTTGGTGTTGGGGTGTTTGAAATTTTAAAATGATATAAATAAATATTTTGGTTATTTTTGAATGATAAAGTGCATTAAGTGGATTAGTGAAAGCTAATTTTTCTTGGATGATCTTGGGATATATTTTTCATGTATAGTTAATATGGAATAAATTTACTTTTGATATATGTTCTCACCATTATATATCCAGATGGTATAATATATTTTATACATATCTTTGTTATATATATGGTCTCACCACATAAGAGGATCAAACATGTAAATTATATGAAATATTTTACTAAAATAGTATTCTCATTATTAAGATGAAGAGTGTATCCATGACCGTGATAAAACATTATGAACAATCTTGATATCTTTAGTCACTAATGGGTGGGGCCTTGAGTATGTCCATTATTACTTTTAACACAAGGACCCTGATGGGTTTCAATTAAATGAATTCAACTGATTGATATATAGTGATCCAAGTGTTAGGTTCCCATTAATACATTAGGATGAGGGAGTGGTGATTTTAGGTTGTGGGCCTAAGCATTGGTCACATGGGAAACCTATGATTTCATTTAGCCTTTGGGATTGTGATATAAACCCAGGGGGTGAATTCCTACCTCACTAAATAGTGATTACCTTGATGGGTAGACCCTATAGTGAATGATGGATAGGTTCAGTGAGTGGACTGACATAGAGATGAAATTATTATTTGGATTTTCTTTTTTCAATATGTTTAATGTAATAACATTGATCATTTACCTATTATGAATTTCAGGTTAAATATAGATTATAATAAGAACTAGGGAAGTAATATCCATATGTTATTAGTGTTTTACTAATAGAATTAATTGAGATAAGTGAACCTATGAAAGTATTATTAAAATTATTATTCATAGGGGACCCTTCTCACCACCACAGTGACTTACTAACCCTAGATATAGTGAAAACGGGAAATCTGTAGTAATGATTCTGGGTGTCACCTTAGAACATTGATTGATGATATGATCTTGTTATGGTTGTGATGGTGACAGGTCATTAAATTGAGAGGTTGAAATGGGACTTGTGAGTCAAGTTTAAGAAGAAGGACAACCCAAATGTGATAATAATATATTCCCTAGAAACACTAAATAGATCTAGAAACTATTCAGGATATTGAGAACAGAAAAGGGTCATCCCCCAGGGAATTATCATGGAGCCTAATGTTATTGTTTTCTTTTAGTCATCCCAAATAGAGTCATCATAGAGTCAGATATTATATATTATATATGAACATCCCCTTATGAATTGTGTTGTAGTATGATATTAATGGTTTCCTAGGGTTATCCCCCTAATAATATGCTTGGTTCATGAATAGTAATATTTCGAAGCATTAACCACTAATAATTTCTTTCGTTCATTATTTTATTAAATGAATATGTTCATCCATCTATTTTTTCGATTATGAGTATGATATTTTCTAATTTCCTAGGTTCATACCCATATGATTAATTTACTAAGCCTCATATTATTAGTTTTCCTTTGGTCATTCACATATGAATCAATTGTGTAACATAATGCTATAATAAAATGTCAAATGGTAATCCCCTAAGGAAATCGTTATGTGAATAATGCCACAATTAAATCCCATAGGGTAACCCCCCCTTGAGATCAGATTTATTTATGATATTTATTACCACCTATGAGAAAAAATAATGGGTTTTAGTTTTCTAATTATTTGGTTGAAATTATTTTTATATTTTCTCAGAGACACTCTTTTTTTGTTAGATACTGGTTTATATCGATTCATGTTTTCAAATGAGAACTAATGAAATGATATTGGTCATATAAAATTTCTAACCAACATAAACTTGTCTTGTTTGGGACTAAATTTATGGTTCCCTCTTAAGTAACACTCACACTATAATTAATTAACTATTTCACTTGGGTAACCATGAAGAAATAAATTATTGTGGGATTAAGATTGAAAAAGACTAGATATAACAACCAAGGCTTCTCATACATAGATATTAGATCTTTTTCAATGAATAATCAGTTCATTAAAATAACACATTCCTAAGGAATGTAATAGTTTAGTGACTTTGGTAAACTTGGATCATATTCTTCTAAACTGTTTCAAGGTATTAAATATTTCCCACAATGATCTTTCCATTTAGTAATACTCATATAAATTACTAACATAAAAAAATTCTTCATAACATGGGGAATGGAAAAATTTGAAAGGGAGAGATTAGATATTTAGTATGGGTAATTATAAGAGATATAAATATATGATCATATAAAATAAAAATATAAGAATAAAGGTAATTGGTAATGAACAAAACTTGTGATGTTCATACCCACCCCGATTAGATATCATAAATATTAGTCATGGAATAAACCTCGGTAGTTCATAAGACTTGAATCATAATTAAATGAATGAATATGGTCCCTGAGATAGTAACATCGGTATAAGGCATCGATATCTAGATTAAAAATTATTTTATAACACTGTGAACATTTATAAATGGAAAAGTGTTCACTATTTATGTTAAGGACATGAAATCGGGACATCATGTAAACATACAAAAATGTAAATAGGTCCACGCATAAAAGTATTAACATGAAAGAGATTTCAAAATATGAAATTGTGAATATGTAATTAGTATCATGCATAAAATTTTGAACATATTATTTGGTTCACACATAACATTATGGATATGAAGTACACTTCCATTCATAAAATTATAGTAGTCAAGTTTCACTGCCAAGACCATCATAATGTACAATGTACATTATTGAACTGGGTTCACTCTTAGTTATATCCCCAACAATATTATGATATATATATTTTGACCCAAAACATTAGAGGTATATTTTGGTCACAACCATCAAATAGTAAAAATCATATTGATGTGTGCAACATGGTCTTCAAAATTCATCATATCATAACTGATAATATGAAATAGATTTGATAAACATTTTATCATATCATAATGTTTGGAAATGAGATTGGTTTAATAGTCATTTCAACCTAGATTATCCCCAAAAAAGAAGAGGTTTTTATAATAATTTTCTCATGAAATAACCCTTCGAGGATAAATGGGTTTATAAACACCATGGCAACAAAACATAAACCATTCAGAGAAAGAGTATGAATATTATCTTTGGATCATATCCCTATTATGATATAGGTAACACCAACTGATGTCATTTTAAATGAAAATAAATTTGAATATCATTTAAATCAATATTTGTGTAAAATATATTTTTCACCTTTAAAATTTATTTATTAAACAAAATACATTATAAAATCTGATTTTTTAAATATTACCTTGAAAATTTATAAATGACTATTATAAAATCATAAAAACAAATTTTTAGTAGAATATAATATCTCTATGAAAAGTAATTTTATATACATAAAACATTTCTAAAATATATTCTATTAAAATAAAATTTAAAAAATATAATGGGTGATTTGAAATCAATTTAAAACATTTCTACACAAAATTTAAAAAACATGATTTTTGTAGAAAAAGTATTTTCAACCTAAAAAGTTGATTTTTCATAAAGACATTTTTTGATCACATGACTATATAGAGAGTGGTAAATGAATTTATAACATGTAATATCATGAAATAAACATATAATAACACAAATTAGAAGAATCTATGAGACTTATATCATTATATTTCAACATTGGTGGCCTAATCATAACCAATCTCAATAAATGATTAGATAGTAACATAAATTATTTACCAATTTGGTAACATTTAATCCTAAGACCCATTAAGAAATAAAAAATTAACCTAAAAAATATCATGTGGTTGAATAATTTAATGATATAACAAGCCAATGTGGATTTAAATACACCTCACTTTTGAATACAGGTGTATAATATATTTTATATATCAAATAATGTCAATCGAGGAGAAAATCCCTCACATATTTGGTAAATTTTAAACCATAAACCCCATGAAATAGAGTCCCTAAAAATGATAATTGAATACTAATAATTTTATGCATAATCATTGTAAAATAAATTCATGGGTAGAATATACACCATATAAATAAAACATGTGGTGAACATGGCATGCATCTCAAAGAATAATTTAGGTGAGACAGAAATCCCTTACCATAATGTTGAAATTATTTGTACTTGTTGAAACATCATGTATAATATATTAAATATTATTATATATATTATGTAACAATATGTATATTTATAACCTAAAATATAGTATTTTATAATGACCTTTTATTAAAATTTATTAATAATCATGTGTTGAATTTATGTTTTTGTTAGTAATTTCTTAGTTTTTCATATATAATAAAACTATTAATTTTGTCCTCATAAATTAATCATCAATTCATTATCTATATAATGTAAAAAAAATTATTATAATATACATTTAGTGTCTAATATTTTAATCCATATAAAATATTGATATGAAATAAAATTCATTGTTCATGGGGAAAGTAGGTCATACATACAGATGTATGTTTTTTTGCATCTTCTAGTTGGATTGATACAAAAAATAATTAATTGATATATTTTTATTATATAATAATTTCAATTTTATATATATCACATATTTTTATTAAACCGATCCTTAATACAATTCATTAGGTACTGAATGAATCACATCGCTTCGTGAGGCGATAGTCTGTTATACACATGAATGATGTTATCGTATTCTCACAAAATGAAGAGTATAAAGGTATGTGTAAATAATAATTTTATAATCCTAATAACATCATATGTAACATAAATATCATATATATTTTTAAATCCATAATTATTTCCAACGATGAAAGGTGGTAATTCAAAAATGATTGACATCGGTTCGCGAGGCGGTAGTCCGCCATACACACAGATGATGATTTTTGAAACCCATTAGACTGCAATGGGTATAGATGTGGTAAATTAACATAACATATAAATATATTAATATATTCAAATTAGGGATGTTATTATATAATAATAATATCATAAAATTTTATTGGTGTGGAGGAAGAAATAAAACACATATTCCTATTAATGAATGTTACCTCTTCTCTGGGTGTTCTACAAAATAATGCACTAAAATCATTCCTAGGATGGATTTTTGAATTAAATTAGTATTACATAATGATGGGATTGATGTTTGAAATTTATTATATTTGGCTTTGGTTGAACCAAGAAGCCATAATGGTTGGAGTTTGTGAGGGGATGAGTGCCATTTTACAAGTTAGGAGGGGTAAACTTTTGGTGAATATCCAAATGTATTCACCAGTGGGAGTTATACATTACTAATTTTTTCAAGAAACTTACACCTCCATCATATAAAAACATATTTATCAAGCTATTTTATATTCATAATCATTACTAAAATTTACCCTTTTTGTTTTTTTCTTCAGTAATATGTATCTTTTTATTTTCCTATGTAATTTATCATTAAATAAAAAATAATCATTATTTTATTATTTACATCTTCTAATTATAAATATTATATCCAATTTAAAAAATAAAAAATCCTATTTTTTATGAAAATTAGTTTTAACACAAGTGCATGTAATTTTCAGAATGCCTTTTACCATTAACCACACTAATATAGTTTTTACTATTTATTTTTCAACATAGTAATTATAAATGAATAAATTTTAAATTAATGGATCATATTTTATATTTATTATCCATTACAAATCATTATGTATAATTTAATATTTTTATTTATTTTAATTCATTGAATAAACTGTAATTCATAATAAAATAACATTAATGTAAATTTTGACTATATTACTTTAAATTTATTATAAACAATATTAATGAAATCATTTAATTATAATATATTTTGTTCAAAAAAATTTAAATGATAAATTAAGCTTCAAAATTAAATTAAAAAAATTCATTCAATTAATTTCACCTTTAATATTTTTTTATCTTTTATTTTATTTTATTTTAAACAAAATAATTATTGTGTTGGAATTTATTAAGAATTCAATGGAATTATTTCATATAAAAAATTATAATACATTATCAGTATAAAAAACTAATTTAACATTAAATATTATATTTATAATCCATTATATATTGATTTTCCACATCCCAAAGCAAGATATATATTAAATGCAACAATGGTTCCTCTTTTGAATTTTTCATTACAGAACTTATTATATAGGTATATCTCATGAAAAAGTGACAAAAAAACACATAAAAAAGTTACATAGGTAAATATTTTAGATATATATTAAATTGATTTTGTACAATATGGTATTTCATTTTAACACTTAAATTCCTATTTTACCCCAATGATAAATCAAAGTTTACATTCACTGTGAAAACTAATTTTTATTATTTTAACTATTCATTTTTGTTAAAAATTATGTTCTAAAAATTACATAATATAATTTATTATTATTCAAAAAAAATGGAATCCATTTTTTCAGAATAGTAATTCATAGATGTGGAATAAATTAATTTATATTTAATCTTTCTAAGTGATGAGAAGGGGAGGTTTTAATTTAAATATGTTCAAAGGTTTACAAATTTACAATATCCAATTTCATTTTGAAATCAATTCTACAAACCTAAATAAGAATAAAATATTTATAATTGAACTAAATGTAGTTTAAAAATAATTTAAAATAAAATTTATCATTGAAAATAATTTAACGGAAATGGTATTATTCAATTAAAAATCAGTATTTTTTACTATGCATCATAAAATCAATATTTTATGAAAAATAAAAATAGTATACTAAAATATCATTTTGATATTATGATATCAAAAAATATATTACTTTTATCAAATTATTTTTTAGAAAATTTGAGAAATTCATTTTTTTAATATTCATAATAAGAAACAAAAACCCCTTTTTAAAGAAAAAAGTATTTTAACAACATATAACCACTCTTCTTAAAATTATATTATTTTTTCAAAAGACTTTTTAAAATAAACCTATTATAATTAATATCTACATATAGTTATTAATTTTCATGAAATTTTTGTTAACAACTAGGTTATAACAGTCACCTTTAAATAATAATATTCTTAATCAATATTGGTTTTGTAAAAACTCCATATTGTGCGTAACAAAACCTGAAAAAGTGTTGCATTTCATGAAAATTAAGATTAGAATTACATGTAGTGTAATACATCAAATAAATTTAATTTATTAAAAAAAATAAAAATTCATTAAAACTCGAGGTGTCAGATTTGACCCCGCTTTAAATTTAATTTCTCCTTTTAAATTCATCTATGTCATCAAATGGTTAATTTTTGAATGTTTTTTCATATAAATCCACAACATAGAAGGTGTTAATAAAATATTCTCTTGAAAAAGGTAAATATATGTGTGATGGTCATCAATAAAAATAAAAAAATAGGATTCTAAATTGGATAACTATGGTGGGATGTGAAAATGTAGTCATAGAGGAATAAAACTTAAATACTGATGGGGAGTGATAGAGAACATGTCCAAGAGAAAGTTAATTATAAAAAAGACATAAAACCTAGTAAAAAAAATAAAATAATTGATATAATAAGAATAATAATATAAAGGTAAAATATTTTATTTCATGTTATTTTTCCTAATGTTAATGAATTTTCATGCAAAGATGTTCATACTTGATTCCATTACATTTCATTAGCATAGTCTCACCCATTTATTTTTCATAATGAATTTCCACATCATCTTTTACTCTATGAAATAAAGGTGGATTTTTAATTCCAATATAATTAATATATAATAATATTCATAGATATAATTACAATCCATTCTATCAATCATTGTTTATCATCACAACACAATGATTAACATACATTATCATATATATACAAATCTTTATATAGTGAAGTAATACATTAATTTCTATATACATTTAAAATTATCATCTTAAACCATTTAATTAATGGTAAACATTATAACCCATATTAAATAATAAAAGTCATAAAATTATAAATAAATTCAATAAATTTCCCAAATGAACACGTCTTTAATCCCCCCCCCCCCCAAATGAAGTATCCCTCAAATTTCACATTAAAAACATGTGATTTCATTAAAAATGTATTTTATTGAATCGTGGTAATAAACTAAGCATCTATAAATACTTTTTGAAAACATATATGCAACATTATTCATCACATAATAAACAGATTGTTGGATATATTCCATAAATCAAAAAATGATATAAATCCATCAATGATAATATAAACCATTTATCAAAAAATAATTAATCTATTACAAGGTAAATAATCTTATTCATTTTACATTATTTATAACAATATTCCCTTCATCCAAACTAAATACAATTTTTTAGAAATACAGAACATATTAAGGGTCACCTTCCCTTAATAATGTGTTTTACATATAATATATCATATCGATTAAATAAATTTTCATTGTCATCAGCATCATTTAAAATAATTTTTCAAATGCATAACAAAAAACATATACTGTTTAATCATTATATATTACATAATTAATATATAATAATCATTGAATAACCATACATAAATACTTCAATAATATCACATCCTTATCCAACCAGTAACTAGCATTCATCGTCTTATATCTAAATACATATTTTGTTTCATATGTCATAGATAGTCTCTTCTTTATCAATAGAAAAATATTCACTCATAAAACTGTGATAATTCACATCATCATCATTCCACACAGGACATCAGTTTTCATAATTCCACTTCATTCATTATTTAAAACATTCTATATATGATTTTACCATAAGAAGACCATTATTTTCATTCACTACGTTGAAAAAACATTTCATTTTTCCATTGTAAATATTTCTTTATGTCCTCATTTTCCACACACAAAACATCTTCACATCTATCTGGGACTATAATTTGAGTGATTATTCCCACATTATCAACATATAAGAATTCTAATCTTCTTTCATCCATGGTATCCATTACCCAAACTCTCAGCTAACTCCATTCATATCATCTTTGGTGTGTCTGAGTGATTGTTAATGTAAGAACTGTTAATCCTAATCTATGATAAATGATTATTAATAATTAAAATATCATTTAATTAGGTAATTATCCTATTTGTATTCTAATCAGAAAATTTTATATCACATTCAATAACCAAGTTTCTTATATTTCTGACCACTAACTATAACGAAAAAATATAGTGTGTGAAACAATGATCTTAGTAGAAAACAATATAATCATGAAAATTAAATTATTATATTTCTAAACCATGTGAAATTATTTTTAATATATGACACCGTAGGTTTTTTATAGTTCACCCACAGTAATTATCTATTTAAATCCATCATGATGCTTTGAAAATAGATTGGGAATTTTTGAAACATATCCCCCAAGAGTGTCAACCCATGAGTGTAGTAAAGACCATTGTTGTGCCCTAGTATTCGACCAAATCTACCTCAAGATAGTGTTTATTGGGTTGTTACCCCATGATAAATATGTTCAAGATCCACATAAACTTATAAAATCTCGAAACAATTTTATTTTCATTGAAAATATTCACTTAATCTGTTACCAATATTTCGGGATATTTTTCAACATTCAAACTCATACGTGAACTTATCTAAAGGATCACCTAAAATGTATCCTTCAAAATATCCCTATAGATATCAAAAATATTTTATCATCCATTTTTATAATGGATAACTAAACCAATCATCTAATACAAACTATTACTACATAGGAATATCATACATGGATATTGTATATATTTAGATGAATATTCATTACATTACTCAAACACATTCCTGAGAACTAGAATATTTTAGTGAATTTCATAATGTGGAACACAATAATCCAATTTGGTGAATGATATTTATTGTTTCCCACAAATATCTTCCCTTTTAATAATATTCCTTGACCAACCCTATATAAAACCTTTATTCATAACTTAGGGAATAGAAACATAAGAAAGGGTGATCTATGATTCTCATTAAAGGGGAATTTAAAATATATAAACCTATGATCATATTAAACAATAATATAAGAGTAAGGGTATGTGATAATTAACATAACATATGATGTTCACACCCATCCTATCATAGTTCATAAACAAGATTCAGGGGGTAAATTTTAACCTTTCATAAAACATGATTCATAAGGAAATTTAATAGGCATGATCCCTTAGAGAATTATATTTTCATAAGAAATTTATTTTCATAATATATATCATATTACAACATTTTGAAAATTTATAAATAAAAACATGTTAATTAATTTAGTTAAGGACATGAAATCAGGCCTTCACATATACTTATGGACATGAAACCAGGTCCACACATAACATTATAGACATGAAAAATAGGTACATATCTATCACTTTGAACATGTAATCAGTACATTAAATTATGAAAATGGAATCAGGTTCACTCATAACATCATTTAAATGAAATACGAGTCCACACATAATATAAATGTAGTCAATGATCACTACCAATATTGTCATATTAGATAATGTACCCTACTGTAAAAGGTTCAATCTCAATTTAAGTCTTGTCTATCTCATGTGATATAAATATTTAACCAACTCAGTAGAGATAGATATAGCTCCCACCTATAAAATATTTAAAATCATATTTTTGAGTCATACAATATCATATAAATTCTTCATATCATAACACATGAAATTAAATTGGTATCATAAACATATAATTTTATCATAATCTACCGAAAAGTGAAAGTTTTCATAATCATTTCATCATATAGTATCCCTTGAATTGAGGTGTGTTTCATAAGAATTCAATCATGGTATAACCTATAGTAGAGAAATGGATTTCATAAACACAATTTAAACAAAATAGAATCCTTTTAGAGGTGAAATATGAATTGTATCCCTGGGTCATATGCCTAGTAAAGAATAGATAACACTAAAAAATGTCATTATATATGAAACATAATTTGGAAAGATCATTCCAAAAAAATTATTATGAAAATATACTTTTCAATTTGAAAAAATATATTTATTTTTTATTTTTTTACATTTTTTTAAAAAAATAAATATGAAAAATTATTATGGAATCATTAAAATTATTTCAAAACATTTCTTGAGAAAAATAACATATTAAAATTATAAACTGATTTTAATACATAAATCATTTTGAAAACATTTTATTTGATATTATAAATGAACATTTATAAAATAATATTTGAGATTAATTAAAATATTTTCAGAAAAAAATTTAGGTGACCATGATTTGGGTAAGAAACCATTTCCAATTGAAAAGATTATTTTTCAAATTGTTTTAGTACATACAGATTGGAAAATTAAGGTAAAATCTATATTGTAAGAAAAAAAATTAGAAGAAAATTAATGAAAATTAATGATTGTTAGATCATTAGATTTCATTATTTGAGAATTAATAATAAACTATCCTAATAAATGATGATATTATAACATAATTTATTTACCACATTAGTAACATTGAATCATATACCCCAATAAGAAATTAAATAAAATTAAACAAAAAAATATAATTATCTTGAATAATTTAAACCCACTACATGTCATAAGGTATATATATATATATATAATTAATAAATATTGGTGAGTAACATGTCATGCATCTCAAATGATGTAAATTGAGACAAAATTACCCTACCAATTAAGAATAATTTAACGTGAAAACCCATACGAATGTGACATCATAAAATTGATATGTTGATACAAATAATTTAATGAAAAATTTTCAAAATATAAATTCATGGGAATTATATAAAAACATAAAATAAACTTGTGGTGATCTTGGAATGTGTCTCACAGAAAAAATAAATGTGATAAAAAATTCCATTAGCTTATGTATTTAATTTTTTCAACCCCATTGAATATTCCTGTATAATAAACAAATTTTTACTATAAAAATATTATATAACCATATTTATATATATATCAAACTATCTATGATTTTATTATGGCCTTTTATTTTCCATTTAATGAAAAATCTTTATTAAATAATCATTTCAAGTAATAAACGATTTGTTTGGTGTATACATCATGAATTTTTATTTTTGAAACTATTACATAGATCACAATTCCATCATCTCTATAATTTAAAAATGGTATTAATATCATATATATTCCATATATATTAATTTAATCCATATAATATATTCACAAAGGATGAAATATATTTTTCATGCAGATAGTAGATTGTACATTGACATGAATGATGTTTCCATTTTTTGTTGGACTAAAAAAATTAAATTATATATTATTAATACTAAATAATTTTTAATTCAAATAAATCACTTTTTTCAGTAAAATTCTTTTAATTAAATTCCATATAATCCATGAAATAATCACATCGCTTTGTGAAGCGGTTGTCTGACGTACTAAGGAATTATGTTTTCTTATTCCCAAAACAAGGAGAGCATGAAGGTATATGCGATAGAGCTATTTCAAACAAATATTAATATAATAAATATTATAAACATCATTTATAAAAAATATAAACAAAATAATATCCAACTAGGTTTGTTGGTAATAGAAAAATGAATGACATTTGTTCGTGAGGAGGTTGTCCAATATGTGACGAAAGATGATTTAATAACCCATTTTATGGAAATTGAGATGGTTTTAAATCATTCATATAAACATAATACATCTAATAATATATATTTTATTGATTATATTATGTAATAATGTCATAATAAAAAATAATGGGGTGGAGGAGGAAATAAAACAAAGAAGAATGTTGATGGACATTACCTCTTCTTTGGGTATCCTCCACATGTTTGAATAAAAAATCCTTCCTAGGATGAATTATTTCCAAAATAAGAATTTTAGAATGATTGTATGGATGTTTTAAAGTAAATTGTTTTAGATTATTGTCAAAAAAAGATGATTTAAATATTAGATTATGTGAGGGTGTGAGTGCAATTTTATAATTTCGGACGGGTGATTTTTTTTAAATACCCAAATATATTCACTATTTAGAGGTCTACCTTAACCCAGGTTACTCCAAAATTTTATAATAATGAAGGGTAGGGATTATTTGGTTGAGTAAAACCTCCACAAAACAAAAAAAACACATTTGTATCATCTTATTCATTAGTTTTTGTGTTTACTCAATTTTATAATATAAAAAATTCCATTTGTAATGAATATTAGTTCTAATACAAGATCATGTAACATGGAAATTTTTTTTAGCTTTACAAAACTAATAGATTTTTTAATATTTAGGAGTAAATATTGTCATTATGAAAGATATATTGGTCCATTAATGGAACATATTTTATATTTATTATCATATAAAAATCAATTTTCTAAATGTATGACTTTTAGTAATATTAATTCATTTATGAAAATAAAATTTATAATAAAATAACATTAATTTAACATTTTACAGAATTTGTATAAATTGAATTTCAATAACATCAATACAGTTATGTAATTAAAATTTAATTTTTCAAAAACATTTTGACAAATATAATCATCTACAAAATAACTTAACATAATAATTTATTCAATTTACATTCCTTTTAATCATTTTAGTGTCAATTTTTTATTTAATTGTTAACTAAATAATTATTTTTTTTATGTTACCTAAGAATTTATAGTAATTATTTCGTCCCATAAAAATTAAAATAAATATTCAGGATACAAAAATTATTTAACTTCAAAAATTATTATTATTATCGAATATATATTTTTTTTCTTACCTGAAATATTTATTTTTATTAAAGGAAAATAAGGGCACTTTTTTATTTTTCTTTACTTTACATGTAGTATCATTAAAATTCATGGATAAGTGTCCCAAAAATTCATAGCATATATAATAATATAAATAAGGTCTAAATATTGTCATCCAGTGGATGATTGATATGTTTTTATTTAATTTCAACCCATATCTTCTTAGTTTAACCACATGATAAATCAATTATTATATTAAACATAATAAATAATTAATACAATTTTCACTACAGATATTATTAACAAATTATATTTTTCATATTAGATAATATAAATTATTTTAATCTAAAATTTGGAATCCATTTTTTCAAATTCTAGTAAAAATCTCGAATAATTTAATTTCATAATAATCCCTAAGTGTTGATGAAAATTTTGGTTTTTTGAAGTGAAGATGTTCAAAATATTAAAATGGTTGTACGTCTTATTTAAATATAAAATTTAATACAATGACCAAAAATATATTAATATATATATATATATATATAAAAATTATAAATTAAATAATTTTTTTCAAAAAATTTTCATTTCTAAATAATTTTGGGGGAAAGAGAGTTTTTAATTAAAATACAATATTTTTAACTATTCATCCTGAAAGATACTTTTCAGAAAAATCACAAAAATTTAACCATTTTTTTATATTTATATTTAAAAAATAAATTATATTTTATCAAAATAGATTTCAAAATTATAGAAATATTAATTTTATGAGTGTTTTAAATAATATATCACTTTTTTATAAAAAATTAGTGTCCCGTGTAACTCATGTTTACCTAATATTTAGTCTAATCCAAGAATAACATAGTGTTGTGTGTAAGGTAATACATAAAAAAATTTATTTATTCTAAAAAACGAAATCATTAAAACTCAGGATTTTACACTAGGTTTATCATGATCGATTAGGATATCTGAGATGAGATTAGAATTTTGAATGAATAATAGATTATGAATAATGTGGATACTCATGCATTTTATTGTTATATTTTTTTATGAATTCTATCATCTTTGCTAAAGATCCCCCATTTTATATGATCCTGGACAAAATTCTGCATGACAACTTGATTTCACATGTTCATTGAATAAAACATTGATATTATTATTTATTTCTTTGAATTATAATAGTCTTATGGATGTATTTATCTTATGTATGATGGTTATTTTAATTATTATTGAACAATCTGATTTGGGGGTATATTATCCTAATAGTTATACACTATACCCCAAATACCAGCCTCAGTTATATATGAGGCCCACATGAGGTCTGTGGGGACTCCTCTGATTCAGGCACCATTCAATCACTAAGGTCTAATGTAATATGTTACTAAAATAAGAATTGAAATTTTATATTACAATAGTACAAGAATATTGTCTTAGAAAGAAGAAAAACATTGTTTTATTTTTTACCATTTAAAGAATGGAAGAAAAATTCATCTGCCTATGGAGATTAATGTATTATGTATATTTTAACTTATAAAATCAGGTATATGTGGAAAAAATGAGTCAAATATGAATGAATAATGATATGTATTTTATAAAATTTATTATTTATTTTAATCATAATAATAATTTTTAATTTTTTATGAGTATGTCATAAGCTATGAATTTTTTAAAAACATATTGGTATATTTCTTAAAAGAAAATAGGGTATGTTATAATTATATACTATTTCAAAAATCAATCAAAAAAAATTAATTTTATTTATTATCCATGTAATTTGATATATTTTCTATTTCATGAATATTTCTCTCCATAGATCCATAAGATAATATATTATTCGATAAATATAATATTAGTTTTTTATATGGTTTGATCTGTTTTGTTAATTCTTAGAAACTCAAACTACATTTAGAGATAAGTAATTCAAAACTGGGTATTTTAAATAAATAATGATTTAAAAATTATGTTAGCTATTATGTAAAAAAATTAATTTTTTTTAGAACTTAATATTATTTTAATCCAATTTTTTAATCAAAATCAATGGAAGACAATCGTGAATTATAGATAACATGTACAATGAAATTATTTATCTTACTAATATACCAATTAGAGTGGAAAATATGAGTTATAATAGATGTTACAAAATATTATAGATGGGTTTTATGTAATTATCATAAATGAATATCTAAATTATTAAAAAATAATGATGATTTGTGATTGGATTAAATAAACTTATTGAGTGGAATGTATTTATTGAGGTAAAATATTAATTAAACCAAAAAGATCACAATATTTTTAAACTGATTTACAAGTATCATATACTGTGGAAGGACTAATACATTATGGATTGAATTTTATATTATAATAAAACATGTGAATCCCAAAAATATAATTAGTTACACAAGTATATCTATTTAAACTACAATAACATTTAGAAAATCCAATCACAACTGTTTAGTTTAACATGTGGACTGAAATGGGTTGAAAAAATTATTATAGTATAATTATTATATTTAATAGATTATGAATAATTAAATGCAATAGATATGAATAAAACATGGGAGTTTTTGTAATGTACCAAATTGAATAATATATTTTTTTTAAAAATGGGGTTTTAGGTATAAAATAAACATGAATGTTGATGCTGTAAAAAATAATGGTTATATAGTTCTCTAAGGATACTTTGAGTTATATGGTATTGGTTTTGATGTGGCTTTTTATTATATTTCAATGTTTGAAACTCTAGAAATTTTTTATATAATATGTTATTGAATAGAAAACAATGATTTATATATTAAGGTAATATTTACATTATTGGTCCTAGATTATGATAATCAATCTTACATTTATCACATAGAGGGGTTTCATTTAGTAAATATGGTCTTGTACTATGAATGATCAACAATGAACCCCATGGGATGAAACATGTTCCTTGATCATTCAATTAAATATAAAAAAATAATTTGATGTTCATGATATTTGAACGTGGAATGGTGGATTACAATATGCTATTTAATTAAAACAATGACAAATCCCCCATTGTAATATTGTATGTAGATTATATTATTTCAGTATAAATAAATTACAACCTTATAAAGACACTATTTTCATAAAAGATGCTGTTTGAAATTCATATGAATAGATAAAAGGAATTTTTCATGGGATTGTAACTGGAGAATAAGCTAAATTTCATTTTTCATTCACAGGATAATCATTATCATTATTTTTTTAATATATTTGGAAATGAATAATCAGTGGAGTTATATCCAGCTATCTATGTTTTGGAAACAATGTGTATGTATATAGATAGTAAGGATGTGGATCTAAATATCGTTAATTGTTCATGTACTCAAGTTCAGGAAAACAATGAAATAAATTCTATACATTCTCAGTTTTTTATTGATTCTTGTAAAATTAAATGGATTCATATAGTATGTCATCATTTTAGATATTGTGTATTATAAAATGAATGCATGAGTACAGAATCATGTGTTATAAATTTATGTTATTTCAATAAAAGTAATATTACAATATAATGTTTGTTATAAAATTTATAACATTTTATCTCATCACAATATTATAAAAAAATTACAAACCCAAATTCTTAAAAATAATTATAACTAGGGATATAAGATAAATTACAATAATTTGAAACCACATACCATTGATATTTATAGAAATATAATTTTTAAAAACAAATATAAATTAATATTTTAATAAAAACAAGTAGTAAAATAATTGTATTTTTTTAAATTAATTGAATGTTTTGAATTATATAATATTATATAGAAATGTGTTTTTATAATCCTAAATAACATTATTTTATATTTAAGATGATTCTTGGAATAATGTTAATGTAATATGTCCATTGTAATAGTAATCTAACACTTATATGTATATTCTCACTATTAAATATAAAAAATAATATTTTAATATTATAATTAAATATTCTCACTAATAACTGAATTAAAATGTTGAAAAATATAGTTTCTAGAATACAAAAAATTTATAAAAATTAAAATCCTATTTTTTTTCTCTCCATGCATAATTTTAAAATTCAAAATGTCTTTGTATTTAGGTAATAAAACTGTATGTATATAATATGTTTTTATTGAAAAGATGTTATAAATAGAATAAAGTCATAAAAAATTGTTAATTAAGGGTTTTTAATAAATATTTAATATAATAGGTTTTTTGGGAGAATGTAGTATGGGTATATGGTATGTATCATGACATCATTGTGATGTAAAACCCATTTAAAAGAGAATATAAATTATCTCACAAACTAAAATGTTTTAAATTTTTTGAGAACATATTAAAAAAAATATAGTCAATTTGAAAATTGTATAAATAATTTTTATATTAATAAATAAACATTAATGTTTTGAATGTAAATTTTATTAATAAAAAAATTTCTTGTAAAACTAATATAAATAATGGTATTTCATTTCATTAGCTAATTAATATCAAAATAAATTATTTATATGTTAATTAATATTATATAAAATCAAAATTTTCTAAATAGTATTCAATTTTATAAAACTACTATCACATCCTGACCTAGGTATTACACAAAGGCTCTTTAATTCAATTTTTCAAAATAGCCTCAAGAGTGCCTCCTAATATGCCATAGGCTGCCGACTAGCAGTGAATGAATAGGGTGTGTCCATAGGGATATAATGCGCTCATACCTAGAGTGTAGCAAAAAATATAATTAATAATTGATAAATAGAGGAATAATAATTAAATAGATGACACATAAGAAATAGTGAATATATACACAGGGCTAGTAACTCACCATGGTTAAAGATCACATGAATTATAACTGTGATAAGCAACATATAATAATACTCAAAATTGAATTGATTCATACAATAAATTGGGACAATTATTTTTATGTCTTATGAATGTATAAAAACATGGATACAAAGTAGAGGGATATACATGTTGTAGAAAAGAATCAAAAGGAATCCCAAAACAATCAAAGCATCCCAAGATCCATCTCAGTCTTCTTCTACAATGATCCGTCCTATTGAAATCTATCATGATTAGTTGTCTAATGTAAGTAACTTTCCCTTGTCAAGACATGTATACAAGTAATATAACCAGGTACCAATGGAGTTCTGCAGAGGTTGTAAGATAAAATCCTAGTAGGCCACCATCAACAATGTCTATACACTAGTGAAATTTTTTTTTACATCGATTATTTTTAATTTTTTACATTGGTTTTTAGCCGACATTAATACGAATGACGTTATAAATATTGTTTTTTTACATAGGTTATTTAAAAACTGACGTAAAAAACATAACATCATGGTGTTTATCATGTCGGTTATTAAATAACTGACGTGAAAACCCAGGGGGGGTTTATCACATCGGTTATTTAATAACCGAGGTGATAAACCAGTGTGGGGGGTGTTTTTCACATCGGTTATTTGATAACTGACATGATAAAATAGTGCGGGGGGTGTTTTTTAAGTCGTTTATTAAATAACCGACGTGAAAAACCATTCCACAGGTGTTTATCACGTCAGTTATTCAAATAACCGACCTGATAAATCCTTCCCCATTTCTTTATCACATAGGTTATAAAATAACTGATGTGGAAAACCAATTTTATTTTTAAAATAGAAATCAGTCGTCTTCTCTCCCCAGAAACCAAACCAAGAATTCATTCCAGAAAAATAGAAGTAGACCAAAACAATAACCAAAGAAAAATTAAGCATTTATATTGATAAAATTTAAAACTTACCCCACTGGACAGCCCCCACCACCCCCTGGATAGCCCGCTCACCCCACTAGACAGCCCCCACCACACCCCTGGACACCCCCCACACCCCTGGACTGCCCCCCGACCCCCTGGATAGCCCCAAACACCCCTGGACATCCCCACCACCCCCTGGACAGCCCCCCACACCCTTGGAACCCCTACCTTCCTGACCAGAATCCATACCATAAAAACCATCATAAGTAGACCAAAACAAGAGGTAGAGCAAAATTAAACATTCACATATATAACATTCAAAACTTACACTGTCAACTTCAAAAAAAACTAAATCCAACCTAAACAAATACCAAATACACAATTACAATGACAATATTCAAAATTACATTTTACACTACAAACTACTAAAATTCAATCAAACCTGTAAAATAATTTGACCATTCCACTTGTACGTGTTTGATGTCTTGAGCAGTATAGGGCTGAGAATCATCAAATAGCTACAAATTAAAAGGATATTAGTTAACATGTATAATGAATAAATCTAATTGAAATATTATGGAAAAGTTTAAAAGGAAATCTTACGAGGTCAAAGTTCCCAACTGTCCCAGTTGTTATTATTTCATACATAAATCTTAACATATAATATCCGCATTCAATGAAGCCTTGTTGTTTATTAATATTCTATTTTCATGAGTGGAAATTCAATATATTATTTTTATGTAATAAATCCAAAAAGTACAAATTATAAATGGATATTTACTTTCACATTTACATATTTGATCTTCACACTTCTTTTCTTTATGTTTTTTCGAAAGTAGACACATACCCTGTTAGAAAATAATACGAATGGGGTAAATTTTAAATTCATTATAATATATAGAACTATTGAGAAATTGAAACTTACTTTTCCAACATTTTCTTAAAACATTCTCACACATCACCATGGACAGAGCATATCCAATAAAGTGTTTTCTCCCTGGGGAAAAAACCCCTAACATCCAATGATCACTGATAAAAGGTAATTTAAGGTTAGGGGTTTTTTTGTTAAAAGATAATGAACTCTTTGAGAGAGATGTGTTTCATACCTCTCACAAAAAGGCATCATCCAACATTGTGTGACTATATTCTATTCAAGTCTTTCAGCAATATAAAGTGTTCTTTGTTCCTCATCCAATGCACATGATTCAGGGGAAATAAATTGTGGGTCTATGAATCCATATACATATTTCTGATCATTCTTCTCACAAATTTTATAATGATACCTAATAAAAAACATACATAAGTATACATTTTTAATAAATAAAACGCAGGGAAAAGGTGTTAAGACTTACATAGAAAAAAATTTCACCATGTTGATGCCCAACTTATCTCCAGTAACAAGATGCATGATATTAGATTTCACAATCCCCACAGTTATTGCACGTCCACAAACATGATCTTCTATTGGAAACTCATAATGACCTACCAATAAATTTTAATATCTTGACAATCTATCAAGACAACTAGAATCTGTATCTGATTCCATAGCCATTTGTCTTTGTTGTTGTCTATACAGTATTTCTTTACCTTTGAAGTATTCCTGTAAAAATAAATATAAGAATATATTATTTTTAAAATGATAAAACAACATTAATAAAAAAATAAAATAGAAGATATAACATACATACCTCTATGGTAATGAGTCGAAGAAGTCTGGATGGCCAAATTCAAAAATGGCTGATACTATGTCCAATTGTCATCACCTCATCTGTAGGTAATGGTACTCGAGCTAATCTATCTATAATATCCTGTACAGTGACCCCATGATTATCTAAATCTAATTGTTGATGATGAACTATATCTCCTATACAATATACCAACCCATATGAAACTATATGATGTTGATAATCATCAACATACAACTCGCAATAAGTAAGAAGTTACGGCGGAGGATTAGGATAAAAAATGGGGTCCGCAGGCTGAGGTGGGGGAGTGGGATCTACTGGCGGAGGTGGAGGATAAATATTGGTGTCTACTGAGGTATGTGGAGGAGTGGGAGCTAAAATCTGAAATTTTCTTTGCATGTCTGCAGACATAGACTATAATGACACTCTAATATTTTCCTCCATCGTCGCATTAATATTATGAACTTCATCCTCCAAGGATTCATTTTTTTATAAACTCCCTCAACGTTATAATTTAAAGAATATGGCAACACTTATCTTACCGATACACCTACCAGATATCCTCGTACATGACCAGGATGTTCGGGCTTTCCCAATGTTGCAGATAAAATATCTTGCCTCCCAGTAGCTGTAAATACCCCTTGTGAGCTCTGCTCCTCAAGAGAGTCCTGTATTAATTAATTGAACATTTCTGTAATGATTGAAATTATATGAAAAAAATAGTTAACTTAAATAAATAAAATAGATATCTTACAATCCTCTCAGTTATGATTCTAGATTATTCCGAAAGATATTTCCATTTTTTTCCCATCCAAGATCTCTTCCATTTTTCATGTCTAGATGGAGGGGATGGAGGGGCCACCTCTCCAGAGCTTGAAGACTCAGTTGTTAGTTTTTATAAATTTTCCTCCATCATTTGTTCTTTCAAAAATGCATACCCTCCCAGAGATAAACTATAAGGGTATAAATTTTTAGATTGGATCACTTGATGAGCTTTCCTTGTTTTATGTAAATTAAGAATAAGAAATCATCAACAAAACATTAATAAGATCATTTATATAAGAAATATTATAAAAGTTTATGTTTCCCTTACCAAAAATGACTCTTTTCCTCTACTTTCAACAAACTGTCTCCATGTGTCTTTATCTATAAAAGGATATATACGACACGGATTGTCATGACTCCTATAACCAAAAATAAAATCATATGAGAGGGTTGATTTGAAATCCCTCCATCTCCTGGAAGCCATCGATAATCATTTCTTCCTAACTCCTCCAATGTCAGGAATATCAAATGTCATCTGATAAAGAAGAGGTTAAACATATTATATATACTTGAAACATTTAAATAATATGCAAACAATAACAAAATATCTTACCAAAATCATCTCCCATAACTGAGATATTATCGCTTTATCCACACTTCTCCAGTCATCATACAAAATGCTTACTTTACTCTTACCCTGATTTGATACAAAAATCTAAAAATCTTTTGCATTTGGACCTTTAAGAATATCATCCTCATCAAACTCAATAGGTATCCTTGGATCCTACATACGAGCAAGTGATAATTTTGGCAAACGTGTTCACCCACGTTTACCAACTCTTGAACTCTTTGTCGTAATAGGAGCACATGAGGAAGATTGAGGAACATCAAGAGGATCATGTCAATGTTCCTCCCGAGAGGTATGACCAATATTCTCATCTCCAGAATCATGTGGTTGATCAACTGATTGATCTGTAATTATCCTTTAAATAAATAAAACAAACATTAATTCACAAATATAAAAATTCAAATATTTTATTACTACTATAATCAGAAAATAGAAATTTGTACTAAGTTACATAATAGTAAACATGGTTAAGATGGTAAGTATGTTAAACAATGGTAAAGATGTTCCAGATGGTCAAGATGGTAAACATGGTAAACCTGGTAAAATTGATAAACATGGTAAAGTAATTTTCACTGAACAAAAATAATAGATATATAATTTATGTAATGGTAAACATGTTAAAGTAAACTAAACAAACTTAAAAAAACAAAAACATATACTTATTTTGTTTTAATGCATGTTTTAATAAATAAAAAACTTACAATATCTAACATTTTATGAAAAAAATAAATGTAAACAAGACATAAACAAATGTTACCTGCAATTTTAGGAATGTACAAAAGGATTGTTTTCCCAAATTCCTTCGTCGTGATCGTTCCTTATGGCACAAACCAGGTTTTCAACATGCTCATCATTATGTTCTGTTAATCTTTCCATGGAAGTAGGGATATCACATAAATCATAATCTTCATCAAGTTAATCCTCACCAAAATATTTCTTTTTCCCTTGTAAAACAATATCCCACTGCATATCTTATTGATCTACTACATAGAAATTTTTTTACATGTGTTTCCATTATAAAAGAATCAGCTGTGTATTCCAATCTATTCAGATTAACAAGTGTCATTCCAAATTCACCATGTCTGACACTGTTGTTACTGATAAACCATTTAAATTTAAAAATAAGAACTTTAATTTTAAATTAATCAACCTACCATATGTCTTAAATCACTCCATAATATGCACTTAATGCAGAAATTTAGTTTTTGTCCTTAGCACTTGAAAAATGCATTGCTTCTTGAAAACACCAATACAACACTATTCTGGACTATACTTCTATTGTTCTGAGCTTTCATATAAAATGTATAGTCATTAATGTCATAACCGGACCATGTTATCACATTTAAACATGGACCACACACTATCCATTTTAATTCCTCTGATACATCTGATCTACCAAGCAAGGTCTTTTTAAACCTTGAAAAAAATGTTTTGTTGTGCTCATTCAAAATCCACATTTCTTTTTTCTTTGGATGAAATTTTTTCAACTCATTAATATTCAATGTGATATATGGTTGATCATCAGCTATGTTATTCAAGATGTATGATTCTAACTTCTTCATCTGTTCAGCTGAAAACGATTTGAATTTCAAGCCACGAATCCCCTTTCCCTCATTATTAACTCGTTCATGGAGAGAAGGAGGCAAACCTATGTGCTGCACCACAACCAAGTAGCTCTTACAAAACTCTGCAACCTCCTTAGAAATATACTTTTCAATAATGGAGGCTTTAGGTCGATATGGATTCTAAACATACCCCTTAAATATTTTCAAATACCTTTCAAAAGGATACATCCAACGAAGATATAAAGGTCCTCAAATAATTATTTCTCGAACCATATGAATCATTAAATGCACCATTATATCAAAAAAAATTGGAGGAAAATACATTTCCAATTCACAAAGTATAAAAATTTCATCCTTTTCCAAAATGATCAAACTATTCACATCAATCGCCTTATTACAAATTGAATTGAAAAAATAACACAACTTCATTATAGTCTTTCTGACACAGATGGGAAATATTCCATGCAATGCAACTGGTAGAAGTTGTTGCATCATGACGTGACAATCATGAGATTTCATACCTATCAACTTCAAGTCCTTCAATGAGACAAAAAAATTTACATTTTAAGAATAACCTTGAGGCACTTTGATATCATGAAGACACTGAAAAAAGCTAATTTTCTACCTCTTCGATAATGTATGACAAGCCGGGGGAAGAAATGCTCATCTTCCATTAGAAGTGGGAGCTAACTCCAAACGTATTCCCATTGATAGTAATTATAATCTTTCATTCAACCCATCTTTTTTCTTTCCTTTAATATCTAACATCATTCCAATCAAACAATCATAAATATTCTTCTCCACGTGCATGACATTAATATTATGTTTAACTTCATGATATCTCCAATATAGTAGCTCAAAAAATATTGACATTTTCTTCCAGATATGTCTATCATTACCATATTTCTGTGTCTTTCCCAATGTCACATCAAGGTTTTTCACCCTCTCAAAATAAAGATCACAGGATAATCGTTTTGGAGCAATATCAAATTCTTGTGAGCCATTTAATGCCTTTTTTAGTCTTCTATAAGAGTGATACATTGGAAAAAACTTTCGATGACCCATGTACAATTTTTTCCTCCCATGATGCAATTGACAATATGACGTCTATTGTTCGCAAATTGGACAAGCTTTATTCCCTTTAACACTGTATCCATAAAAATTTCCATATGCTGGGAAGTCATTTATAGTGAACAAAATCACTACTTACAGTTTAAAATATTCCATTTTATAATAATCATACACCCTAATACCATCCACCCATAAAAGTTTCAAATCATCAATCAACGATGACAAGTAAACATCAATATCATTGCCAGGTTGCTTCGGACCAAAGATCATTATACTCAACATGAAATATTTATGATTCCTAAAAATTTCAGGAGAGAGGTTGTAAATTTCCAATAAAACAGGCCATGAACTATGGGTGCTACTGAGGGTTTGGTATGGATTCATTCGATCTATGCACAACCCTAGTCTGAGATTTCAAATCTCATTTCCAAATGTAGAATACTTCTCATCAATTTTCTTCCATTGTAGATAATCAACTGGATGATGCATTTTTCCATCACATAACCACTCATCATCATGCCATATTAAGCTTTTTTCATCATGTTAATTAGAAAATAAATTTTTGAAATGATGAATTATAGGAAGATACAAAAATACCTTTGAAGGGATCTTTGAAATCTCTACATCAGCCTATGATTTTTCTTTCACCTTATACCGTGATGTCCCACATTTAGGAAACTCTGACAGAAATTCATATTCCTTCCTATATATCATACATTCATTCAGATAGGCGTGTATTTTCTTGTATCCCAATACCATCGGGCATAATATTTTCTTGGCCTTATAATGTGAATCTGGAAATCATTATCTTTTGGAATAATGTCTTTCATCAATTGTAGCAGCTCTATAAAACTTCTATCACTCTATCTATATTTCAACTTCAGGTTAATCAATCTTAACACCGCCGACAAAACTGTAAAATCTGTACAACTGGGATATAATGGTTTTTCAACATCACCATATAGACGTGCAACTGTCGGTTCTATCTCAATTTGTTCTGCTGCAATATCACGAATCATTTCTTCAATTCCATTAGAGTTATAATATTGTGAATCATTATCATCAGTGACATTCCATCCAGTTTCACCATGCCAAATCGAAGATCTGTAACTTGGATTAAAACCATGAAAAATCAGATGATGTTTTATCTCTCTACTTTTCATCTTATTTATATTTAAACATTTCAGTCATGGACAGAAAAAAATGTCACCACTTGGAACATTTCATTTAGAAAATTCCAAAATGACATTAATACCCTCCTCATATTCATTGCTCATTCTATGTGTCATAATCCAACTTCGACTCATTATTACCTATAACAAATATCAAAATTATAAATCTTTTTAAGATAAGACAAATATATGTTTATATGAAAAAAATTATAATTTTAATGTAAAACAATTTTGAAATATAAAAAAAATCTATGTGCATTTAAAAAAAATATGCTTGAATATGATTTTAAAATGAAAATATAGTTAGATATAACAGTTTTAAATTCCATGGAATCAAATAAAACCATGGGGCCTCCAATGGTAGATAGAAAATTGGAGAAAATAGAGTAAACCTGAGAATCAATAAAAATTTAAAATAAAAACTCATATGGAGAAAATCACAATGTAAAGCCAATCATCACGACACAATGGGGTCAGGATAGCTATGCATATTTGAAAACCACGATATGGTCTCCCCCATAACCCATAATTTTTTCATAGTTGATGACTGGTCAAAATATATATAACGAAATAGAATCATATTGCAACACTAATATCCATGAAACAATACAATCATCATGTCATAATCTCACAAACCATGATACAATAGTCAATCCCAACTAATACTTATCCCCCACCCCCTTGGACACCCCCTGGACACCACCACCCCTTGGACAACCCCCCACCCCCTGGACACCACCCCACCCCCTTGGACACCCCCTGGACACCACCACCCCCTTGGATATCCCCCCACCCCCTGGACACCACCCCACCCCCTTGGACACCCCCTAGACACCACCACCCCTTGGATTTTCCCCCCACCCCCTTGACACCACCCCCACCCCCTGGACAGCCCCCACCCCCAACCCCCTTGGACACCCCCACCCCTCCTAGACACCCCCACCCCTCTTAGACACCACCACCCACATCCTACCCATTTGGACACCCCCTAGACAACCCCAACACTCTGGACAACCCCCCTGGACAACCCCCAAACACTCTGGACATGCCCCCACCCCCTTGGATATCCCCACACCCCCTTAGACACCCCCACCCCCTTGTACCCCCCACAAACCCCTGGACACCCCCCCCCACCTCCATGGACACCCTAGACACCCCCCAACCCACTGGACAACCCCCCGAACCCTCTGGACACCACCTCCACCCCCTTGGACACCCCCTAGACACCACCACCCCCTTGGACATCCCCCACCCCTTTGGACATCCCCCACCCCCTGGACAGCCCCCACCCCTCTTGACAACACCCCCACCCCCTTGGACACCCCCACCCCTCCTGGACACCACCCCCACCCCTACCCCCTTGGACACCCCCTAAACACCCCAACCCTCTGGACAGCCCCCACCCCCCCCCCCCTTCGACACCCCCACCCCCTTGGACCCCCCACACCCCTGGACTGCCCCCCCCCCCCACCTCTATGGACACCCTGGACAGCCCCCAACCTTATGTACAACCCCCAACTCCCTGGAAAATCCCCAAACCTCTTGACAGCCCCCCCAAAAAATGGGATTTTAATCTCAAGCTACTAGTTTTGGCATATCTATGGATTTTAACCTCAAGCTACAAGTTTTGGTATCATGACATTATTAAATATGTGAACTGTGAACTATATATCCTACTAGTCTAAAATGATCTATTGTTCAATGAATTGGGTTTTAATAGCATATGAAGACTTATAATAGTCCACTAAAATAAGCTACGTAAATAGTTTATGGAACAACAAAAAGTGATACCCAAAATAGAAACAACCAAGGATCCAAAACAAACATTCCACCATGAAAAACCATATATACATATAAAATAAATCACACTGGTAAGCGGAATGGGCGTATCACAATGGTTTAGATATAAATTGTAGTAATATAGGTGAATGAGATCATTAGTTGTCAATGAAAACAAATTTTACCATAAATGTAGGGCATATGCCAAACAAAAACAAACAAAATTGAAGTAGGTGAGGCCTACTTGAATATTGAGAGTTGATCTAATAGATATGGTGATAATAAATAAGATGATTTTGGAAAAACAAGGTAAGAGGGTTCAAAATCGAAGAATCTTACCTAGTTTAAAAAAATAAATTGCAAAACGTAAATATAGACTATCCGGGAAAACAACGAACGAAATAAAGTCGTGGGAGGCTTACCTGAGTGTTGCGAGTGGAGATGATAGATATGAGGAGAGTAAATATGATAAAAAATGATGGAAAAAAGAGTTTAATGAAATGAGATCGAAGAGTCGATTCTAGGTTTTCTGCGCGAGAGAGATGAGTCACAGGTCTGTCGATCGAAAAATCAGAAATGACAATCAACGGGGCGTGATAAATTTTTTAAATGTTTTATAACGTCGTTTATTTAATAACCAACATTATAAACTATTTTTATTACATTTATAACGTCAGTTATTATAATAACTGATGTTATAAATGTTTCAGATACCACATTTTTACGTCGGTTATTTTATAATCGACGTAAAAAAAGAAGCGTGTTGGTTTTCTACGTCGGTTATTCTATAACAGACGTAAAAATCATATCAAAAACCAAACTTTTTACATCTGTTATTTTATAATCGACGTAAAAACTGTCATGTGTTTGTTTTTTATGTCGGTTATAATATAACTGACGTCAAAAATTCTGCGTGTTGGGTTTTTACGTCAGTTATCAAATAACTGACGTCAAAAAGGCCTCTGATGCTACCTTTTTTTATGTCGGTTATTTTATAAACGACATAAAAAATTCGTTAGATACCTCATTTTTTACGTCGGTTATCAAATAACCAACGTAAAAAATGCCGCACGTTGGTTTTTTACGTCGGTTAATTTATAATCGATGTAAAAAACCAACATGCAGCATTTTTTACATCGTTTATTAAAAAAACTGACGTAAAAAATTTACTCTCAGTATTTTTTACGTCGGTTATAAAATAACCGACGTAAAAAATCACATATCACAGTTTTTTGCATCGGTTATATATAACCGACATAAAAAATGGTGACGTTAAAAATGTTTTCTGCACTAGTGATAACAGCCAATATATGAATATAAACTAAATAGTTTGTAGGCATATATATATGTATATATAAGAAAAAGAATTATAGTAATGTAAATACCCAAGTACCTTCTTTAGATTTAGTTGGAGTATGAACACGTAATAATTTAATTAATAAATTCATTTTAGTATTGTTTATGTGGTCATGTTAGGTGACATATATGATCACTGAAAATATATCTTGATAATAATAATAATAATAATAAAGGATCCTAGGTATACCAAGGAATCTTGTAGTGATGATAATAATTATAGAATCTATGGTTGTATACAAGATCATAAACCTTAGGTGTCGATCTAACTCAGTAATAACAAGCATATTTTCTATGAGGGTTCAATGTGTAATCCAAGGGGAATATCCCAAGGGATTCCAATGTAAATAGTTCTAACTAAGTCAAAGTATCTCATCCTAGGTAAAACGGGGTATGACTGAATCACCCCAATGGGGCATACCCATGGCACCATGTTAACAAAGACATCATACTAGATACATGGAGTGTATAAAAGGAGTGCTATTTTATGAATGATACTGAAGTGATCCTATGAAATCATTCTAGTAATCCACTAGAAGACAAAGACCTTTTTTCAAGGTGAGAATCTCTATTAGAAATAGACTTTTTTAATTGGATTGGATATTTCAGAATGACCATGGAATTCCATCAGGAATCCATAGAATAGCTCATGTCTAACCACTCATATAATGATGAAAAGGTCAATATTCCATAAGAACATTTTACATAATTAATTATTTGATTTAGTTAATGTAATACTAACTCCATTTGAAAATTTAGAGGCTTAATTCAGTTTACATTCATCCTAAGTGACAATGTTAAATAGGTAATTCAACCATTTATTACATTAATCATAAAATATATATTTATTTTCACTATTCTTCCTTCCATTAAGCATGGTATTGTGTTCTATTTACATGAAACCATGTCATTAAATAACATTAAAATAGTCCCAGTGGTAAATATATTATAATTTCAATATAGAATTGAGATTAATTTATTATATTGAAACATTGACCATGGAAGGGTCATGTGATGTAGAAACATTTGGCATGATTTACAATTCATTTGTTTAACTTAAGAGGGAGAACTCTTAGAATGGTCCATCCACACACCCAAAATGTGTCATGGATAAACCCACATGGGTTTCCAAGGCTTAATTATGGGAAACCCCAACATGGGGTGGAAGGCGTTGAGGTCTAAAACACCAAAGGTATGTTGTTAGATTATATTATGGGATCCAGAATACAAGCATGGAGATTATATGAAATGAATAAGAATTTAATAATCAACCCATGATGAAATTGGTGTGTTCATAATGATCTATTTTAGTAAAATGATGTGACATTAGGGATGATTCATAGACCACCTACCTTGAGAATATATCACTCAATTCATATAGTATCAACATGTAATTTCTATTGATTAGAATAAAATTGAAATACAAGTCCACACATGGAAAATATTATATATGAACATACATCAAAAAACATTTCTAGAGGATTAGAAAAATGTATAATGACTCAAGGTGAATATATTACTTATGAATTCACATCCAATGAGATGATTAAGGATTAAATCACAGTTTAGATGGTAAAGAAGGATCGAAACCTATGGAAGTGATCTTTTCTAGAACAAAATTGGAGAATAGGTGCCTCTGCCCACTAGAATGAGGAAGGGAGGAAGTGAAGTAAGATTAAATTTTGTTAAGGGGTTTTTTGGTAAATTTTACCTAAAATTATGTGTATCATGGTTTGGACCCATTATTTTCAAAACCCTATTCCAAAATTATAGAAGGAAAGACCTCAAGGGGGACCACAAATTTGTTATTCCACATGGTGTGAGAAACTGTGCACCAACCATAAAGTTAAGCTCTGATTAAAAAAAATCAAAAAACCCACATGGGGATGCTCCCAAGGAAACTTTGTTTTCTAAAATAATGCAACATCTGGATTACCTTTTACTAGCCCTCACATGGTTATAGAAACTATACAGACTACCTTAGATAGTTTCTATGAACCATGTGACGAGTACTTTTTCCCTTAAGTCGAGGTTATGAGCTCGTTTCAATCCCAAGAAACCCCCGTAACCTCAGTGACCTTATTAGGAATCCATAATAGTTCTAAAATAAATAATTATAATAAAATTAAAAGGATCCATAGCTAATAAAAAAAATTCTTACAATCTTCCCCCATTAAAGGTACTCATCCCCAACATCACCTAACATGGGCGATGAATCATGGATAGAGAATAATTCTGGCCACTCAGAATATACTTTGGCCTCTCGATCCAAGGTCTCATCCAATATATGGATTTTATTCTATATTAATTAGGATAAATGTATAGATAGGCCTTGGGGACCCATCATGATCCATTCTTCTATGTATATATGTTAATCCCCAAACAATGCAAGGACATCAAGTTGAACCTATTCCGGAACAAAAGCATGAGATGGTTTTACATGATAACATTGATTCTCTAAAGCATGGAATATTTTGTACATGTCATGATACCTATGAGGTAGTAGCAATTGATATTCTATGGGACAGACTCTATCAAAGATCACAAATGGCCAGGAAAAGTGTGTTGACATCATCCCATTCCTACATATCTTTCTTTTCCAAATGATGGGTTATACCCATAGGAAAACATGATCCCAAACATTTAACTCTTGAGGTTAATGAAAGAAATTAGGATTGGATTTATTTATAGAAAGAGTAGTAGGCATATGATTCATGATCATCAGAAACTAATCTAATGTCTCCTAAACTAGATGAGGACCTTGTATCACTACCTATCCTTCCTCTAACAGTCCAAGGGTGGGGGGGAAACAACCTGCCATATAAGGCATCGTATGAAGTTATAAGAATCACCTTCTGAATGACATAACTATGATATTATACTCTCAATAACTTACAAAATCAAGGACGTAATCTCAAATAATGTACTCTAACACATGTATCATACATTCTGAATGACCATCAGTATGGATGATACATTGTGCTAAAATTAAAATTGTTAACCATATCTCTCTATAACCCTTGTCATTACATAGATGTGAAAAAAGCATCCCTATATGAAATGATTGTATGAGGGACGCTATGCAGCCATATAATTTCATTGATATACTATATTCCCATCTCATTTACAAATAAAGTATCCAAGATATTGTGCATGTTGGATAATTTCAGTAGTCGAACCATGGATACCCAAACTATGTAACTACCTTGAGTCAACCTTCATAATATAAATACAAAATCCATATAAATATCTTCCCATTTCCATTCATAGACCAACAAAATTTATAACAAGAAATTGGGTCACTTTTTCTCCACCTGGTCCTACTGAATGGTGTAACACCTAGTGATAACACTATTTATAATACATTTCTTCCTAGTGAAATAAATAGGCAACACATATCAGGATGTATGTTAGATATTCCTAGATGAACATACCATTAAAAAGCATTGGAATCTTGCATCAGTTTCTCTCTCATATCTATAGGAACTAGGAAACATCTGTATATACATAGGATTTTGTATCTATCAGAAGACCAATTTAATGGAAGGTCCTCAGTATAAATAATCTCTTAGAAAACATACCCCTCAAGATATGATAATTTTATACTATTAACCCTCACAATGAATGAATAGAAAACTCCCAATGATGATTGAGAAAACTAATCAAGATTACTATGAAACTTATGATTTATCTCAGAAAAGAGGGACATCAATTTATATTCATCACTATCTTTAATTATGTAATATGAATAAGTATTCCATCATTGTGAATCTTCTAACTCATTTCCTTTTAAATGAGTATATTAATTATAAAAAATAATGGGATGATGATTTTTTACCCAATTCACTATCTGAGATTCATGTCACCCCATGTAATGATATATGTGATGATCTTATAGCCTGTATACAATATATATCAATTACCCATCAGATACTGTCTCAGTAATTGTGAGGAATTAAAAACTACAACAAGCCCAATAACATGAATTGTATATTTTCTTTAATGAGGCCTCAACTTCAATGATTCATACAGAACAACTATATCCTCTAACATCATCACTGCTCCTTGGCTGATGCTAAATGCATAATAAAATAGTTTATGTCCGTTTCTAGGATCTGGAGGAATTAGAATCAGTTCCCAAACAATTATTCCATTCAACCCTTGAAATTCATTATTGCAATATTGTATCCATTGGAACCTAACACCTTTATTATTCAAAATAGTGATAGGTGCATATATGTAGGAAAGTTTCTGTATAAAATGCCTTTAATATTTATAAAACACGATGAAACTACATATATCAAAAAATTTCTTGGCATGATCCTCAGAAACCGTTGAACTCACATTCTATAAGCCATTTGATACTCTTTATTTATAGATAATATAACCCCATAAATGAAAATTTTGGATCCATAAGTGGATCTTAGAAATCATGGAATAATGATAATCCTCTCTCATTGAATTAAGAATTATCTCCAGTAGTCTAGAATGGTCACTATGAGTATAAGAATTCCCCAATATTCCATCAACAATGACCACATAAAAAGAATCCATATAGTGAAGGAATACCCAATTCATCAAATACATGAAAGCAATAGGTTCATTCATAAGACTAAATTGTCTAACAAGATATTCACACTGACCATACCTAATATGAATATTTGAATGAGGGTTGTCTAAAGGCCTAACTCACACATGAGGATAGCAGGCTCTCAGGTCAATCGTCAAGAATACCTAGGCTCTTTGGTGCTGGGCAAAGAGCTAATCTATTTTTGTTAGTAGATACTCATTTATAAACATAAGATTGTTCAAACATCGGAAATCAATGAATAAATAATGGTTCACATATACCTTCTTGAGGAATATCATCGGTAAAACTCAAGGGGGACCACCTAGGGTTAGGTCATATGGTCTATAAAACCATGTGCTGACTAATCTACTGGTACATTTTAAAAATGGTAGAAACCCCACAGTAGAATACACCCCTGGATATAGGGATTCCTCAAACCATATGGCCTAAAAAAGACATCTTTATAACCTTATAATGTTTATTGAAATTGTGAGAGCTGGTTTCTTGGTTTATACTAACCAAGAAACTAGTGAATTTTTCAAACCAGATGGGGTTTCGAACATTAATGAATCCTTATATACCCTCATATCCCTTTTGAACTCATTATTCATGCATAAAAGTTCCAAAATAAGAAACTAAACTAAAATTAATTGGGTTCAGGCCTCATATAAATATTGGATTCTTAAAAATGATATTTATTAATCCTTACTATAAATATGGTTAAACAGTAATCCCTCATTTTCAATAATATCAAACACATCTCACATTCATCATAAATATAAAACCATTTATCCTGGTTATTATAAAAATATAATCCTCACATGTATTTAAAATAATCTGTTATGGTTCCATGGTGTTCATTATCAAGCATAGGGAAACTACTTAACAAATTATAGGTTCTTAATCTATTTAGTTAATTTCTATTATATAATCCTTTTCAATGCCTTTACATTTCCAATCCAAATTTTTAAGCATCACTATTAAAGGTCCCTGTTATTATTATAATGAGGTAATATCATTCCCCTTCATTATACAACATTCATTCATTGTTATAATGATAAAATATTTTCATATCCAAAAATTATATTCTATAAATACATAAGTATTCAATTTATTCATAGTATTGTGGATATAATAATTACAAACACATGAACTGTACCAATAACTGGATAAGATATTATCAAAATTTTCCCTTATAGAATAAATTTTATTTTGGTATAAGTAAACCTCTGGTTCAAATTTGTATATTATTGTGACTTATTTCTAAAAGAAGTTTTATATCAAGAATGTGTAATAAATTAAAGTGATGACCAAATCTTATTTTTAGATGTTGTATTTAATTTATTTGTTTTTTCTCATATAACTACAATATATTAAAGCCAATTAATAATTCTTATTGATATAATTATATAAAGTTGGTATCTTAACATAATACACATTTATCATCACTATAATAATGATAATTTCCTAATCATTCTTAATTTCAATGTTTCTAATTAGATTATTTGATATTCCCCCAGATGTATGTTTTATCTCATTGACCAAGAACACCATAATGATCCATATTTCAATTTTGTCAATTTTAATATTTAATGATTATAGGTCATTTTAATATAAAAGGATTTTATGGAACATTATGTGTTTTTTATTAGAAAATCTATTATATAATGGATTTATGTTAATTGTTATGTGATTTGTGAATTCCATAATTATATATCACATCGATAAAATAGAAGACCACATCAGACAAACTGGAATATTTATTCAATGTTTTTATATCTCCCTATATATTGTTTTAGGGAATACGGAATTCAAATTCTTTGTTTGGTCTCTGTCATTATGCATTCCATTTTTATGAAATGTATTATTGTTGATAAATCTTATTTTTTATTTCCATTTTTATTTCATCAATTGAGTATGTTATTGTATTCCAATCATTTATATGAAATTATTAAAAATTAGTTTTTCATGTTATGTTATTTTTTTGGTTTTTTCATTATGCATATAGTTGTATGATTCACCTTTCAAAAAATTTATGAGAATAAATAATATTTTATACCCATTGAACAATGAAATCATGGAGAAAACTACATTTTAAAAATGGATAATCTCTAGGAAATAATAATTCATTATGTGTTGTTATAATGAAAAGTAACAATCAAATATTATTTTTTATTCAGGTATATATTTAGTATCTTACGACTAATAAACTAATGGATCATATATTTTGTGATATAATGTAATCTATGACATTATAATAAATAACTATGAGATATGTTTTACTAGAATCTGGGTTTTCATTGTTATATTTTGAAAAAATTTATTAGAAAAAAGAATATCTAACATTTTAAAATATATCATAGAAAAACAAACCATTTTGAAAACCCCATAAGAAATTATATAAATTATTATTAAATAAATAAAATAAATGATATTATGGTTTAATTAATTCGTTGTAATTATATAGGATGGCTCATAATTCAATATATTATACAAGAATTAATTTTTATATACCGTAAATTAAAAATGGATTCTAATGAAATTATTAAAGAGTATCTAAAAATACCGAATTGTTATTGGGATATCTCCCATGATTAATACAATGATTTCATGAATTATAGTTGAGTTGATTATCATCATGTTATAGTGGTTGAATTTAGTTCAGTAAATTAAACATTCATTTATATAAAAACCTATTTCCCCTCAACTAGGTGAAAATATTATAAAACATTTCATTATGTAGATACTCGTATCTTATAATTCAATCATAAATAAATTATGTAATAGTAATAAATCACATATCTAATTAAGTTTGTCATTATGTTGGGATATAATATAATGCATAAGGTTATCATTTAATAACATCATGTAAGGTGAGATATTGATAAAAAGATCCATGGATTATGGGATATATGACACATAATGGAATTGTTGTCAAAGAATATTAATTTAAAAATAAATACCATATAAAAAATGAGGTTATTTTTAAAGGTAATCCCTTAATTTATGAAAAAATTAAGAGGAATATATTATTGAGTATGAGGATTACATTATAAGGTTAGTGATACATTCTTTAGATTATATAAACAATGTGAAAATTAATATGTATAACATTTATAGTGGATTAAATACTTGTTGTATAATTTAATTGGAATTTTTAATCATGTTATTATATCAATATATAGTGACCAATTTTATCAAGAATGAATTGGAGTTTTTTAAGTATTATATTTAAAAATACAATACAGAGAAGAATATGATGGTTTAGTTCATGGTATAAGGAACTCTATGGGAGGATTAAAAATGAACGATATAATTTTGGGATTGTAATAAATACCCTAGGGTTTACATGAAGGGTTTAAGATTTTGTTACCCATTTGGAGATAATATCCATATTGATCGTGATTAAAAAGGAAAAGCACAAGCTACTAATTTAAAATGATGTATATTCATGGAGATATAATGATATTCTAATCAATTCCTCATGTATCTGGGAAATCAAACTCAAAATCAGAAAAGGGAGAAAATCATAGTCTTTAAAATTAATATAATATATATTAAATACAAAATTTATGTTATAGAATGTGCATTTTAATGAATTAAATGTTAGACATTGAAATATTTAATTCTATATTTTTAAACTATCCATATACATTTTAAGATAATATAAAATCATCACCAAATACTCTATGTATAGAGTTAAGAATTAACACATCAAAAATAAATCATACTATAAAAAATATTTTTGGATGTTTCTATTAGAATTATTTGAGGTTTTCTAGGTGAAATTTTTACTTTTATCCTCATGGAAGAAATTAACATAACACATGGTATAAATTTTCTAAAATATATAATTTGAAAATAAAATAATGTTAAATATATATTTTAATCTGTTTTAAATTAATTGAATGTTTTTTATTGGATATAATTCCTTAATTTTTTCATTTCCAAAAGAACCTCTTATACCTTATTAGGGTGAAATTAATACTAAGTAAAAATATCGAATATAATCTATGAATGTGAAGTATACTATTAATAGACGTTTATTATATTAGGAAATAGTAAATAATTATATTTCCTATGAAAATAATAATACATCCACATTAATTTTTATGTATAATTCCCTATTAACCTCATCCTAGATGAAATTCCAAATTTAATCCAATAGAATAGTCTAAGTGGAAATGGTTGAATTGAATATGAAAAGGTAAGAGTTATGTAATAAGGGGTTCATACTCTTTATTTTCACAAAATTGAGAGTACCGGTCCTAATTTTAATGATGAATGTTGAGTATATCTTATTATAACTTCATTATTGAGAAATAGATTAAATCTTTATTAGGATTAAAAAATATCACCATTCCTTAATGATCAGTTTGACCAATATCATGGTGTGCTATAATTTTAAAATATTAATCTTCATTCATTTATTAGTGCTTAAATTTCAATAATGGTGATATTCAAAAGATAAAATTTCATTGATGGAATTTTTATTACGTTCTCACATTATTTAATGTTGGATTAAAAAATCCAGACATAATAAATATAGATATTGTGAAAGGTTATTGAAGTATTATCATTATATATTCAGTATTTTTTTTTGATAAAACATTATATAATCTATGTTTTATAAAGATATTGATAACCATTTTTATATTATTATTAAGACAATAAGAGAGAAAATTTTATATGAGAAGTTTATAAAAATGTTTATGTATTATTATTTATTTTATATCTATATTATCAAAATGAATGAGATATTTGTTATCCCTATAAATACCATATTGTAAAATAAAGTTCTACACTAGTTAACTTATCTGAAATACGTAGTTAGCTTCTATTATCTTGTTAGTGTCAATATAATATTGATTTCAATTCTTTATTAACTAACCCATTAATAGAATTATAATGTAAGAGGGTTAAATCATATAGTTAATTGAATTTCATGAAATGTTTGAATGACTAAAGATGATATTAATCAATTCCCCACTATTAAATATTTTAAACGTGAAAAGAATTATTTTTGATAGGAAGTCTTATATACATTAATAGAATAAAATGATTATTTTTGAGAAAATATATTTTTTTCTAATGAATAATTTAAATTAATGGACAATTGAAAAAATTATCCAACCCAAGATTTAGATATAGGGGAAGTAATAATTTCATTAATAATATAGAGATCATATTTCCTTAGATAAAATATATAATTTATTCTAATAATAAATTTTAATATAAACATTTACAAAAAAAGTGCTCAATAAGGTACATATGTGATTGTTAGAACTACTCAAGTACTATGAATTTTCTAAACACTCTCTTTGTAGGAAGGCATAAATGGTGGTAGATGCATTGATTTTGATAGATCATGTATTTATATCAATGAAATTGATGGTCAATGATGTGATATTAATTAATTCGGTAAGAATTGTTATATAAATTATTGTGGAAGATGAAATATCCTTCCTTTAACAATTAATTACCAATACATATTTACATAATATTATTATGATATAATAGAATGATTATGTGGGATTATAAATTAATATTAAATTTATAGAAGATGTAAAATTGGAAAACATGTCCCTTGATAATTAAAGATTATTTTTTCAATGGTATTTTATATACTACCAATTCCAAAAAAAATTAATGAATTTATAGATGATTTCTATAGATACTATTTATCTATACACTATTGTATTTATATGTTGTATCTATATTTATGAGAACAGTTCTAGTTGGACTAGATAACATTTGAAATTGATAAATATATTTTGGATTATTTTAAATGATGAAACCCAGAGGATGAGAGACAATATTCAATGGATATCATGAAATATATTTCTATTCCATTATGGAAGTGAAAAAAATATCACAATGGTCTTTGAAATTAAGTTTCATTTATTATTTAACTGTGGTGATGAAATATAGTTTTTTGTGGATTTCAAAAAATGGATGACACATTTTTTATAAATAGAGGATGATTTATCCAATATGTTAATTAGATAAATTTTTATAAATTATATTATGTGGATTCATATAGAAACTATATAAATTATATTTGATAATGACGCTTATTTCACATAAAAATTTTGGTGAAATATTTTTAAGGAATTGAACACTGAGATATATTTCAGTTTATCTTATCATTCTGAACCTAATTGGAAGTCTGAAAGAACTATCAAATAACAAATAAACTTGTTGAGCTTATGATAAGTTGACTAATAAAGATATTTTCTCCTAAATTTATCTCTTTTGGAATTAAAAAAATATTAATACATGACAACCTAAATTTAATTATATATTTCATTTAAGTTAAACATTATGTATTCATTAAAATTAATAACACGAAAACATGATCATAATTGATCATGTGATATAATATTCAAATTTTATATTGAGATTGGATGTGTTGGTATGAATATGATTAATAAAATTATGACATATATATATATGTAATTGTTTAGTGTGATAAAATTAGATAGATAATAATTCCATTTAAAAAAAATTATTTTATTATAAAAACAATTTTTTTAAAAAAAATTATTTTATATATGATATTTATTTTTATCTAAATAATGTATATTGATAAATAGTAATAATTATTTTCTATAAAATATTTATATAGTGAATACGAATAATTTCATAATCTAACTTATATTATAACTGAAATAATTTGGATAGATAGAAAAAATATTTAAAGAAATAACAGATATGTTTCAAATATCAATTCTTATGTGTGCAAGGTTTTTTATCATATTTAATTTAATAAATCATTACTAATTAATGATTATATTTAACGTAATATATATTAAATATTAATTTAAATATTATGAAACTCATTTTATTTTTTTATTATTCATGTAGTGAAATTATGTTATTTTTTTAGGATTAAAAATGATTTTCATGAAAATGAGTTCTCATAGGATTTCACATGCTTAATTGAAATTTTATTTCCTCCAAATATTGATCATATGATTAATATAATGATTTTAATATTTTTAATCATGATGTCAATATCTGGAAATGGGTTCAATTTCATTTTTTGTATATATTAAAAAGAGAAAAGAGAAACTATTTTTTACCAATTTTATGGTTAAAACATGTTTACTAAGGGTGTAGACTAAGAAAAAATTGTAATATTTCCACATAAACATGTGTATTTAATATTGGTTGGAGATATTTAGATAGTATATTATCATAACTTATGATTCATTAACCTTTTGATACAAATTCACAAGGTAGTGAAATTATATTATTTAAACTATTTTGTTAATTCCTTGTGTTTTCTATCCATCACATACAAAAGGGAACCTTATATCCATTGTATTTTCATGACCGGACCCACTGGGTATTAGTCTATGACTACCCCATGTCCACCTCTAATAGTATAAGGGATATAGGCCAACTCCAAGTTGGCATATCACACACATGGGATGCCTTATCATATTGTACCTATATATACACACCCACATACATCCCCATGTAGTGTTGTAGAGATAATAATAACTAAAGATATGCATGCCTAAATCTATACCAAAACTAGAGTACATCATATACTGAAATCATAAAAGGGAAAAATAAAATCCCACCAAAAAATAAATAATATTAAAATTACTCAGATATAGGGAACTACTGTCAAATGTGACCCTAGAATGATACCACAATTTGGCGCCATTATACAACTCGGTCTGTCTAGATTACTATGCTCCACCACTTCTGAGTCTTCCTTAGACACCATTGAAATTCCTATCATCTAAAAAAGGTAAAACATGTTTGGGAGGAGTCTGAATATGGGTGAGTATAAAAATACCTATTAGGATCCCATGAAACCCAAAATATTTTTTATGAAATGAATGGACACAATATTCTCAACTCAAACCTAAGGAATCCAAAGTGAGAGAGAACAAGAAACTTCCTCTCTACCAATCCTTCACAATACACAACAAGTCATATCATATCCACATTGCGAGTCAATATATATAAGTTTTATTAAATTCATTGAAGCCTAGATTAACCCAAATATATTCATCTGGTATTCCATGTCTCATATGGTACCATCCTCACAGACATCCATATGATTCTACCTGAGGTACAATGATAATGCTCAACTACAATCACACTCTCCATGAATGCTACCATCCAAGATAAAAATTGTCCAAGGGATATCATTACATCATCATAGTCAATTCCATTCATTGTGTATCATTCGGTAGAACATCTTCCATTAATCATCTCTATTCTGATGATATATCATATCCACCTCACAAGGCATACACCAAAGAGAACACGCATGTTGGTTCTCCCCATGAATAATTTTATGATGGCACTTGATATATGTTGATACAATGATAGGTGAACACAAACATCATTAATGGGGGACTTCTCAATCCCTCTATGAAAAAATTATGATATTATCTCATAATAGAGGGGATCACACCCATGAACACAGGGTGACACCATGAACCTAATCTAGAACTCAGGAGATCATATTGCTCATATAGGGGAAAATTATAGCACCCAAAACATTTTATGGTATGTTTCTCTTAAATTCATTATATTCATTAGATAACATATATTACATGAATCACTGATCCTCTATGAAACAAAACTTGGTTATTTATATGAGATATTCATAACCTAGACATTAAACTTAAATTTTACAGTTTTTTGAATTGAATTTTGAAAATCTAACATAGACTGTTTTTTTCAGGATGATATTTACCTTCGGGTAGAATTAACATTATTTTTGGTGAATATTAACCTACCCTTATGAATAATAACCTAACCTTATGAATAGTAACATACCCTTATTAATAGTAATATGAATCTTATGAATGGTATCCATACCCTTCAATGTATAAATAAATTTAGGCACCTTCAAAATGAAGATAAATATTTTATGTGTTTTTACTTTTCAATTAAATAATGATTTTAAATAAAAAAAATTATCATATTGAAAAAATTATTTTTGAAAAAATGGAGTTTATTTTTTTGATTCTACACGTCAAAAATTGGTTATGGTGAATTTTTTGATTTTTCTAAAATACTTGAATTCTTGATGAATAGTAAAATACTATAAATTATAGTAAATGCTAAATATTTGATTTAATACATCATAGGTTATGTAAGGATGATGTAAGCCCACTTGGTTAGAACTCACATTCCATTATTACTAAGTGGGATCACGTTAATCAATACTATTCATAGACATGAGAAAACATATTGAAATAATAATTAAAATAATGTAAAATCCCTTCTCCCCTTCACTATATTAACCACCCCTCACACCTTTTTCCTCCCACAACCCTCAATCTTCTAGCCTTGCCTAAATTCTGCTAAATAACCTTCCCAAGAACTCTCCCCACATTCAAGGCCATCTGGTATCACCAAAAGGCCAATAAAAAAGGCCTTAATGAGATTCTCAAGGAGTACTCAAGAAGTGAACCTCTCTTTTAATTTATTTCAATTTATTTTACAAGTTCCATTATTTGGTTCTCTCTTCTAACCTAACATTATCCAAATACCATGATAATTCCAGTACCTTACATGAATAGGATTTTCATTATGCTAATGGAATATTTAATTATAATCACTTTTTTCCCCTTATTTTATTCTATAAATGAAAACACCGTCGGAGAATTGTTAATTCATCACATTCAAGGAAGACATGTTTTCAATTTTCATTATTATATTCAGGACTAGTCATGAGACCATTTTAATTATTTAAACAAATCTTAATATATTTATTTTATCTTATTTAATTTTCTATAATCCTTACAAACTCATAATATAGAATAATAATACAAAACAAGTTCTTTGTGCATAGAACCGACAATCAAAATCCAATAGTTTATCATTAATTATCGAATGATCCTTCCTCATGGTATATAACCAGAATAATTATAATATCATTTATATTTCATTAATGTCACTTATAATATACATCAACAAATTTTTATGATTACCCACATTTCAAACAAACTTCCATTCATAAATACAAGTAAACGGATCATGAAAACCATGGAAGAAAATGCTTCCAAAACAATAAAATTGAACATCTTAAACCTATCAAAAATGCCATTAATAAACTTAATAAGGTTATAAAATATCAATTACATGTTTATAAGGTTCATTATTTATTAATTAATGAAGCTAAATTTGATTATTCATGTCATTAAGAACAATCAAGAACTCCTTCGAGCATAAGGTAAGGGATCACTTAACTCAATTTTCATTCTTTGAGTTAAACATCTATTTAATTGGTTACATTATTCCAAGAATATGTGTCAATGAACTATGATTGTTTTATACTGTATATCCACTTATATTTTTGGGATTTTGTTTTTCACACATAAATATTTCATTTATTTATACTCAATCTAATGATACATTTTGCGTAAGGGATCATATCTCTCACTTTTATTCAAGAATCCACCATATGTTGTGTCCCTTTATTTTTAATTACTAATGGTGGGTTATTTTTTTACACCTCCACCATAATTCCCTTCTGATATATAAATTATTGTATTCCCCTTTACCTCCCATTAATCTCACAAAATAACACTCATTACCATACTGAAATGTTTATATGGGGTTTCTCATCTCAATTTCATTTCTGTGATATTTCTATTATTCTCTACATATTTATTGTATGTGGTATATGCATAATTACATTTGATATATAATAACATGATATTATTTATATTCATGGTATTTTGTGATTAATTTAGTGATTATCGAATTATGGTCATATGATTCAATTGATTATAATTCGGTAAGAGACTTTGTCTCAATTTCCATTTCATTGATAACTTCTTGGTATTGTGTATCTAATCATTATTATGTAGGCTATATACTACAAATTAGAGATCACTATTCATTTGAAATGGGTAATATATAATATATCCATATTATAGTTTCATGGATATGAGTATTGTCTTAAGTTGTATACCCTTTTATATACGGTGTTTATTTGAAATGTTATTTTAACCATGGAAATAATGATGAATCTGTATTCTCTAATCTATAAGGATATTAAAAAGCCATATTATAATTGAATTAATTTTTTTTATAAAGAATGATTTGGATGAAAAGTGGTAGTTGGGGCCCACTATAGCCCCTTGATGCATCGACAGGTCTCATGAGACAAATTAGTTGGTGACAAACCCTTTGAGTTTGATTCCAAAAATCAGAAGGGTTTCTACCCACAAAACTAAACTGTTTTAATGGTTTTACAATATCATGTGGCAGATACATGAAATACCATTAATAATCACTCTCTTTATTCTTTATTAGTTATTACATTCCATTAGGTTTTCACTATGATAAAATCTATTGATACAGTTTCATTCTAAGTTATTAATGGCAGGAGTTTTTCATTTATTCATCATGTCATATTGACTATGCCAAGTTGTTTATGATTCTATTATTATTGATTCATGCTTCCTCTATTTTTAACTTTTACTAATCATTTTAGCTCACCCCATTCATTTGTTTTCATCCAACATTCTATGAAGATAAGATCATTTATTGAGTTTTTGTGGATGGAGTTTTTAGTTTTTGTTATGTATTGTAATTTGATAACTTTACCAAAGTAATTTATGTTACATGTATATAACTAGTTTCTTCAGGACTACTAAAATGATCATTCCTTTAGTATTTTAATTCCTTATAACCATGTAAATGTATCATGTAATGCACTGGATCTAGTTTAGAGGGGATGGGGCGTTATAGTTGTTATAAAGGATGTTTAGTAGCAGACATTGAAACTAGATTAGAAAACAAAGATTAGGGAATAAATCCCAATTGTAGTATTTATGGACAACCCTACATGAACATCATGGTATTTTGTTAAGGAATAGATTATGTGGATCTTTCTAGAAAATACATTTCTATCGGGATAAAAACTGGTAGAGGTGGCTCTGGCACAGATTTACCTGGGAGTGAAAGCTCTGAAAAGGAGTTTTGGGCATGACCCTGGATATCCCGGTATACGACAATGGGCCTTACTGCACTCTAGGTATTGAAACTCCTAGGGGATAGGCTCAGGATGATTCACATTTTCTTTAAAATCCATTATGAAGACGTTTAATGTAAATTTTTCCACAGAGAAACCATTTTTATGAGATTACCAATACCTAGAATTTTAATCTATGTTTTTTGATATTCAATTTTAGATTTATAAACTAATATACTGTAATCCATTTTTTATAAATGGATCCTAATAGAAGAATGAGAATTAAAACTTGTGGAAAATTTAAGGATTTCCCCACTGAGAAAGTCAACATAGTTAATGTCATAGAAGATTAGATTATGACTATATTGGGACAACTTACTCAGGTCATGATGAATAACTATGCTATAACTGTGATGGATCATTTCATATGGTAGAAGACCCCATATTTTAGTGGGACTACTAATCTGTTGGTAGAAGAGCAGTGAATTAATTCCCTTGAAATTATATTCATGGAATTAAGATGCAATTAAAATGAAAAGTTAGTGCTGGAAATATATTGTCTCAAGGGTGATGCAGATGAATGGTTGTCCTTGATATAGAATACCATGGAGGAAGAAGTAATATAAAATATTGAATGGATGAATTTTAGGAAAATATTCTTTGAAAAATATTTCAATTGTGGGAAACAAACTGAAATGATGAGGAGATTCCTCGGATTAAGACAAAGGGAAGAAGACAATGTTGTAGAGTATGAGGCTACCTTCACAAGGATAGCCAGGTATGCCATAGAATACATACTTGACTCAAAAGACAAAATCAATCATTTATTTGAATTTCTTAATACATGTCTTCGAAGGGAACTAGATTCTCAAACATTTTCATCATATGATGAAATTTTATCAAGTGAAATCAAAACAGAGAAAGAATTTTATAGATAGAATTTGTTCAAGGGAAACCAAGATAAGATGATGTACTCTGATATCCAAGGAAAATGTGTAGCACCAAAGAAGAACAATGGAACAAAGAAATTCCCATTATATGAGATCTATGGAAAGAATAATCTCGGGAAAGGATTGAACGACATCGTTTTTTTCTATAATTGTACAGAAAAGGGTCATCGATCTAATGGTTTCAAGAGAATGAAACAATTCAATGATATTAAATTCTAAAATTGTAGATAGTTGGGACACTATGAAAATGATTTTCCAATATTCCAAAGAAACATGCCTCAAAAAAGGCCACGAGAGCCCAGGAAAGTTTATTCAATTACAACCGCAGAGGTGGAAGTTCATAATGATGTGGTTTCTGGTACATTATTTATTTCCTCAAGCATCGCAAACACTTTATATGATTCTTGATCATCACATTCATTTCTATCTTCCCAATATTCCAAAAAAATAGACATGTCTAATATGATTTAATAAATTAGTTTTTAGTGAAAACTGTTAGGGGACGTATCATTACAACAAAGTCATGTTGATTAGTCCCCCTCAAAGCACACAAATGTGCTTTAGTGGCTAACCATGTCATCATGCCAATGAAATACTTTGATATAATTCTTTATATGAATTGTCTTTCAAATTATAATGATAGGATTTATTACAAGAAGAAGGAAGTTACAATCTTTGAAAATGGTGTTGAATCTATTATTTTTAAAGAAGAAACCTCACTATATGATTCTTATCTATATACACCCCTAATAGCTCTATTGAATGCAATTCTTGGAGGGGTAGAGAACCCAATATCTATGGGGAGGAAATAAATTTTCAAATTGATGATATACATATAGTGCTAGAGTACATTGATGTATTTCTAGATGATTTACCTAGAAATCCTCCAGAGTAGGAATTTAAGTTCTCTAAAGATTTAATTATGGGAGAAAGAACTATATCAAAGACCCCATATAGAACGGACACTATGAAGTTAGTGGAGCGAAGGAAACAACTAGAGAAATTTAGTGACAAAGATTTTATTCCACCCGGTTTTTCTCCATGGGGAGCCCCTAACAACCTTTTCAGGAATAGTTAGATCCATGTGGCTATTCATTGATTATATGGAAATAAGTTCTATTAAAATAATGAATAAGTATAAAATTCCAATAATTGATGATTTATATTATCAAATTCATAAATCACAATAATTTTCAAAGATTGAAATTTGATCTGGATATCATCAGCTGCGTCTGAGAAAGGAATATATTCATAAGACAATATTTCGAACTAGGTATGGGAATTACGAGTTTACAGTAATGCCTTTTGGCCTAACTAATGCACCATCAGTTTTTATTGACCTATTGAATAGGGTTTTCAAGGAATATATGGATGATTTTGTTATGGTATTTATAATGATATCCTGGTATATTCCAAAACCTATGAAGGCCATGAGAATAACTTACTAATTATTCTGAAAACTCTTAGAAGAAATGAATTATATAGAAACTCTAGTAAGTGTGAATTATGGATTTAATCAATTTATTTTCTTGTCCATATTGTCTCAAATAATTGAATCCTCATTGATTTTTCAAAGACAAAAGAAATCCAAGAGTGTCCCATGCCAATGAACATAACAGAGTTACGCAATTTTATTGGCATAGTAGGTTATTGTCGATGTTTCATCTAGAATTTTACCCAACTGGCTAACCTGTTAACTAAGCTCACACATAAAGGGGTTAATTTTGTATGGATGAAAGAATGCACAAAATTCTTTGAATAATTGGAATGAAGATTGTTCAATGCTCTAGTTTTGACTCTTCAATCTAGAAATGATGGATTTGTGATATACATTGATACATCAATGAATAAACTGAGTTGCGTACTTATAAAAAATGATAAAGTTATTTCACATGCTTTAAGGCAGTTGAAGACTCATGAGAAAAATTACCCAACTCAGGATCTTGAGTTAGCATCCGTATTTTTTGCTCTGAAAATATGGAGATATTATCTCTACAGAGAAATATGGGAGATATACATGCATTAAAAGGGTTTGAAATACATTTTTACTCAAAAAGAACTCAACATGAGGAAAATGAGATGACTTTAGTTACTCAAAGATTATGATTTTTCCATACACTACTTCCTAGAAAGGCAAATAAGGTGGCATATGAATTGAGAAAGAATGATCATGGACTCCTAACCCAAATGAGGATTGAAAGATATCCTATATTCATGGATCTAATGAAGATGGATATGGTAATTGTTAAGGAAGGAGAAACATATTTCCTCTTTCAAATGATTACTAAACTATCTTTACTAGAGAATATAAAAATCTCTCAGTATGATGATTAGAATATACAGATAAAAATTAATTATGTGAATGATGGGAGATTGGAAGACTTCATGTATGAAGATGGAGTTCTAAATTTTTTGAAGAGGTTATGTGTTTCATAAGTACCTGAGCTAAAAAGGGAACTCTTATATGATTCTCATACCTCAAATTTCTCAACACACCCATGTAGCCCAAAGATGTATAGAGATCTGAAAGAATATTTTTGGTGGGATAATATAAAGTGAGGGATTGCTGACTACATGTCATGGTGCCTAGTTTGTCAACAAGTGAAGGCGGAGATACAACATCCTAGAGGGGTGATGAAATTTCTACCTATTCCTATGTGGAAATGAGATGACATTACGATGGAGTTTTTTATGGGACTACTGAGGATTCCTAGAAGGAATGATTCAATATTGGTAATTGTTGATCATCCCAAAAAATCAGTACATTTCCATGTAATAAGGAAGGATGTACCACATGAGTGCCTAGAAAGACTTTATATTTATGAATTTATAACACTTCATGGTTCACCTCTATCAATTGTTTCCAATCGAGACGCCCAGTTTACATCAAAATTCTACAAAAGACTCCAGAAGACTTTGGATATTGAGATTTATATGGGTATTTCATATCACCCCCAAACTGACAGATAGTCTGAATAGACTATTTAAACCCTATAAGACATGATGAGATCATGCTATCTTGATATTTAAGGTCCGTGGGATCAATAATTGCCTTTGGTGGTATTTTCCAACAACAATAGTTTCCATTCTAGAATTTAAATGGCTCCATATAAATAATTATATGGAAAAAGATGTAGAACTCCAACTTGTTGGGACAAAGATTGTGAGAGGAAAATTATAGGCCCAAAACATATTGAAGAGACCACGACAAAGGTAAATACAATTATAGCCCATATTAAATCAGTTCAAAGTTGGAAGAAGATTTTTGCTTATAACCAAAGAATGGATTAATAATTACAAGTGAGAGATCGTGTATTTCTGAAATTATATCTATGTAAGTTTGTCTTAAGGTTCGATAAGAAATGGAAAATGAGCCCCATGTACATCAGACCATTTGAAATTCAGGGAAGAATCAGAGCTATGTCTTACTATATAGTAATATTTCCCTGACTCTTGAATGTTTATAATGTGTCCTACATGTCATTATTAAAGAAAAAAATTCCAGACCCAACAGATGTACTCACCTATGAATAAATATAATTGGAACCTATTTTTTCATATTAGGAAGAGCCTATCTGGATTTTTGACACAAGGGAGCTGGTATTGATAAATCACAAAAATCTTATTGTATAGGATCTTTAAAGAAACCATAATATGGATAATGAAATTTGGAAACCTGATGATGTTATGAAGAAGAACCACCCACATATTTTTGAAGGGCTTTATAAATGAAAAATTTAGGTGATGAAGTTTTTGAATGATAGAATAATGTAGCAACCCAAACATTTTAAGGTATGTTTATCTTAAATAAGTTTTATTCATTAGATAAAAAATATTTCACAAATCATTGAGACTATATAGAACAAATCATGGTTATCTATAGGATATAGTAATAACTATCCATTAAACTTAAATTTTCCAGTTTTGTGATTTGAATTTTGAAAATCTATCATACACGGTTGTGTTGGGGACGATATTTAGAGTCTGGTAGAATTAACATTATTTTCAGTGACTATTTACCAACCCTTATGAATACTAACCTACCCTTATGAATAATAACTTACCCTTATGAATATTATTATGACTCATGTTAATGTTACCAATAACCAATGTATAAACAAATTTAGCCACGTTAAAAATGATGATTGATATTTTAAGTGTCTGTACTTTTCGATTAAATAATGATTTTAATTAAAAATTAAATTTATAATATATAGAAATTTTTTTTAAAACAGGGAGTACATTTTTGGATTCTACATGTCGAAAAATGGTTAGGGTTAATTCTTGGGATTATTCTGAAATACTTGAATTTTTGATAAATAGTAAAATATGATAAGTTACGGTAAATGCTATATATTTGATTCACTACATAATAAGTGATTAAAGCCTGAAATAATCCCACTTGGTTCAAACTCACATGCCTTTATTACTATTTGGGATCACATGAATAATGTCTATTCATAGTATTGAAAAACAATATTAAAATATTTATTTAAAAAATTTAAAATCCCTCCTCCCCACCACCATATAAACCACCCCTCACCCCCTCTTCCTCCGACAACACATAACTTTCAAGGCTTGCCTAAATTCTAACAAATACCCTTCCCAAGACCTATCCCCACGTCCAAGGCTGTTTGGTCCTACAAAAGTCCAAAAACAGAGGACTTAAAGATTCTCTCATGGGGGATTACTCAAGGGGTGAACCTCTCTCCACTTTTCTTTCAATTTCTTTTACAAGTTCTATTCTTTTATTATCTCTTCTCACCTAACTTCATACCAATTACATGATGATTTTAGTAACTTAAATTAACTATATTGTCATTGTGATAATGGTATATCCCATTATAATCTGTATTTTCTCCCTCCTTTTATACTATAAATGAAAACATCATCCGAGATGTGTTAATTTATCACACTCAAGGAAGACGAGTTTTCAATTTTCATTACTATCTTAAAGACTTGTCATGAAACCCTTTTAATGGTTGAACCAGATCATAATATATGTATTTTATCTTATTTAATGTTCTGTAATCCTTACACACTCATAATATGGAATAATAATACAAAACATGTTCGTTGTGCACAAAACCACCAAGAAAAATCCATGCATTTATCATTAACTTTTCAAATGAGTCATCCTCATGGTATATAACCAGAATCATTATAAGATCATTTATATCTCATTAATGTCACTAATAATATATATTGATAATTATTTATGATTACCCACATTTCAAACAAACTTCCATTCATGAATACAAGTAAACAGATCATGAAAACCAATGAAGAAAATGCTTCCAAAATAATAAAATTGAACCTCTTAAACCCATAAAAAGTACATTAATGAACCAAATAAGGCTATTAAATATTGATTAGGTTAAGGAACTATTAATTAATTAATCTAAATTATATTATTAAGGTTTTTAATAACAATCAAGAACACCATCTAGCATAAGGTAAGGGGTTGCTTACCTCAATTTTCATTCATTGAGTTAATCATTTATTTCATCGGTTAAATTGTTCAAGAATATGATTGAATAAACTATGATTTTTTTTATATTGTATATACCCTAATATTTTTTGGACTTCTATTTTTCACACATAAATTTTACATTGATTTATCCTCAATCTAATGATATGTTCTTGTTAAGGGATCATATCTCTAACTTTTAATCAAGAATCCACCATATGTTGTGCCCTTTTATTTTTAAATCCTAATGATGGGGTTTGTTTTAGAACCTCCACCATACTGGCATTATGATATATAAATTATGTTATTACCCTATACCACCCATTTATCCCTCACAAGAACACTCATTACCCAATCGAAATGTTTGTACAGGGATTCTCACCTCACATTAATTTCTATGAGATTTTTATTGTTCGCCACTTATTTCGTTTATGTGGTATATTTGTACATACATTTGATATATAATAACAAGATCATATTTATATTCATGGTATTATATGATTAATTTTTGGATTATTGACTTATGGTCATACGATTTAATTGATTACAATATGGTAAGGGACATTGTCCCAATTTCCATTTCATTGAGACCTTCTTGTTATTGGGCACCCAATAATTCTTATGTGGTGTATATAACTTCCATTTGAGAACATTATTCATTTTAAAATGTAAATATATTATATATCCTTATTTTGGTTTCATGTATATGAGTATTTTCTTAAGCCGTATACCCTTTTATATATGGTGTTTATTTAGAAAGTTATTTTAACTATGGAAATATTGATGAATCTGTATTGTCTACTCTATAGAGACATTAAGAAGGAATATTGTTCTTGTATTAAATATATATAAAATTAATTCTTTAGACTTGTAGTAGTGGGTGGGGCTCAGTATAGCCCCTTGATGCATCGATAGTTCTAATGAGACAAATCTCTGGGCAACAAACCCTTCGAGTTTGTTTCTAAAAATCAGATGGGTTTCTTCCTATAGAACTAAACTGTTTTAATGGTATTATGGTATAATGTGCCAGATACAAGACTTACAATTAATAAGATTTCTCTTTATTCATTATTTGTTATTACTATCCATGAGGTTTTCACTACGAGAAAATCTATGGATTTAGTTTCATTATCAGTTATTAATGGTGTGAGTTTTTAATTTATTCACCATGCCATATTGACTATTCCAAGTTATTTATGATTCAGTTATTATTGATTCATGCTTACACTATTTTTAACCCTATCCGAGCATTTTATCTCACCCCTTTAATTTTTTTACATCCAATAGGTTATTAAGAGGAGATCATTTATTGAGTTTTTGTGGATGTAGTTTTTAATTTTTGTTATGTATTGTAATTTGTTACCATTACCAATGTAATTTGAGTTACATATATGTATCTAGTTTATTCAAGACTACTAAACTGATCCTTCCTTTGGTATTTCTTTCCTTATAACCATAATTTATCATGTAATTCACCGGATCTGGTCTAGAGGGGTCAGGGCATTACAATAATACCAAGGTCAACTAGGGGGACATAGAAGACCATACCGAGTCTCAAAGCCATGATATACAAAAAAGGTGATCATGCATATGTTCACTATGAGATACCAAAAAACAAATATGGATCCATCCACCATGTAGTAGACCAAACTCTCTATGTTATTGAAACCCCAACTAGAAAATACCCTCTATGTTGGGGATCATATATCTATTGATTCCTCATTCCCTCTAGGGATATCCTTTTAGATATGAAATTTCTACATTGAATACCGAGGTCAAGATGGAACCATAAACCCCTCATTTTAAAGTTGATATGATAGAGGATCTCACCATAGACCCCTAGATGGAAACATGTACTCTATATAAACTCATTATGTCAAGGGTATCATAGTCCTATAATGAGTACATGATGACACACATTAACCTAATGGGGGTAGACTAAGGGAAATAACTCAAATGGTACCGGTATATATATTTATCTATCTATCAAGTGAGCTGGAAAACTAACCTCACATTGCATTTCCCATGCCAAATATATGTCCATCATCATGTCTAATACCTAAAAATAACCAGAATATGATACTCATATGTCTCGATCTTTTTCGTGAAGATAGATACGTGTAAGGGTGAAATCTCTAAGGGTAGTACATAAAATGTACCCTTTGTACATGGTGTGACACTCACAATCTGGCCCCTGGACATGTTGTGTTTTGGTACTCATTATGTAAATTAAGAATACATGTAATTTATTCATGTCATGATCCATGTGACCCTATCTGATTTCTTAGTTGTGTCCTCAAACATACACGGTCTGCTGACCATGTTAATATACATGGTGTGTACCTATAGAACTTTGTGTTCTCCACTTTTTCAGGCCCAAACCAGGGTTATTGGTTATTTATGTTTATGGTACCCTATTTTCATATACATGGTCGTGTACATTCACATAGCCAAGTCCCTCGAAATGAAAACCCTATATATGTCCCTTTGACACATGATGTGGGATCAGTAGATAGTGTGCGCCCCCAGTACAAGACATGAATTCTCAAAAGGCCATCTTCCTAGGATGGGAAGAACACATGTTTTTTATCTTACACTACAGGTTGTTAGATTAGAAATTACTAATGTTAATCTCCTCTGATCCATGTAAAAGCCCTAAATTTCACCCAAAAACCATTGATCGGCCACCGTAGGGTTCCTAGTAGTATTCTTTGGGCTCCAAAATAGAAAAAATTTAAATAAAGGGTAATTTGGTTAGAAAAATCTGAAATCATCAAGTCTAATGGAAAAAACTATGAAGCTTCAGGTCCAAAATATCTTACGGAAGCCGCTTTAGCTTGATCTAGTGATGCTTAGTGTAAAAATAGTGATAAATAGAACATCCTCTCCAAGTTTTCACCTCGTTTAATCAATCATTAAAGGGAAATCATCCCACTTTTATAATTTCTTGAGAACCACAATGGATTGATTTATTCTTATAATTTTATTATCTAATTAAACTACCATTTAACACCATTCCAATGATCACCTCTGACTGATCTCCATAGGCCAAAACACATTATGTCACTCCTAGGGTAGGAAATGTGTTCTGAACTCATCTTTGGTTTCAAATTTCTAATATATGACACTGATATGAATTTATTATACTTTTACCAAAACATTCATGATCTTGATATTATATTTAAAAAATTTAACATTACTTCTATATTCCTATTTAGCCTTATAATCCCACACCAACTCAGCAACGGACTACAGAAATATTCTAAGATTTATTCCAAATTCATACATGGAAAAACATGAGATTTTAAACTCTCCCCAAATTCACAATTTTCATACAAAGAGAAAAATACAATTCTCAAGGGAGAAAAATGATCTTTGAACTGGGCCTCCCACAACACACTAGTGAGCTCACCTAAGGGTTTAATATTTTTCGACAAACACGAACTAAGGGGAAAAAAATTCAAAACGACACAAAATTTCCAGGTCAAATCTGGATGACATCATGGGAGAAATCAAGAATATATCTCATCAAACTTGAAAGGTGGAAAAAACCAAGAACCTGGTCCATTTGCAATCATAGAGTCAATATGTACACAACCTTACTAACCAGATATAGATACTAACCATGATATGTAGTCCTCATTTATTTTTTATCAGGCCAAAACAACAGAAACCAATAGGGTCTTCCGAACATGGCTCACCTAGTGATATGTTGATGGTGTTATGGAAAATAATCCCCAGAAACATGAAAACTAAAATTATGATCCCCAAAATATGAATGTTTTGTTGTACACATCTCAACCACCCCACTCTTAGGCGACTCTACTGAGAAAATGAATCCTCCATATAATCTCATCTTGCAACATGACTTGTTCCATCATCAGTCCATTATAAGTTGGAAAACTATATACCTTCATAAATCCAACATGATCATATCTATTTCTTATCCAGCCACATAATACCTCACAAACATAACCACCACATTTTTTTACTCAACCTTGTGGAAAAATTAGAGCTGTAACAACCTAAAACAAGATATATTATCACAATATCATCAAGTGTATCAAGTTAAACTATAATAATGAACACACGAGAGTATCAATTCATAAAACATTTATTCCCATGTATAACATTGTGTCTTACTAGGACCTACATATAAAATCCTCCTACTATACCACATCTCTAGAAGTCCCATGAAAGTTGATTGATTTGCATATTTAAACATCAACGAAGTCCCCATGCTGCATTCTATGAAGAAGAAAACTGATAATGGGAAGGTAATCCTAGAATTTCTTTGGTTATACAACCTTACCTCCACCACTATAGTAGGAAACTGAAATATTATTGAACAACTACTCCAAATTTCATACATTTAATCTAATAAATATGGGATGCATTATCCCACAATGATCCTATGTTGATCAGCTAGGGATCACTCTTGAAAGGATGAAAACACTTTCCTACAAGCCATAAACACTACCAAAACCACCAGAGGAAACTATATAAACATGGATAGTAGGAAAAAAATCCATATTAGGAAATATCACCATAGTGTCTCCCTGAAACTATGAAAATATTATATGTGAGGAAGTCACCTCAGAGAGTGAGGTCAAACTGTAGATTGAAATGTCTATTTATTGATTCTATATAAAAGAGACTCCATTATATAGGTTGAGAAATATATACTTCACTATTATCACCAAGTCTTTTTCCTACCCTCCAAAACCTTACTTGAACCCAAATACACATGTAAAAGTAAATTGTATTCCACACCTTGACGCTTTCACCTTTGGTGGAAAATAACATGACCATAAAAATATTTATCACCTAACAAGTTCAAATCTCTGTTGGGGAATTATCCCTCTTCTAGGAGAGTTTGGAATTGCCTCCAAAATTGTCATTATATGGCTCTATTGACACCCCAAGTCACCCTATATATTCCACGATCAAGAAGCTTTGGGAACACTATACCAAAAAAAGTGTATAACAATAAAAAAAAATTATAATGAACACAGAGCATACAACTAAGAATCTTTAGAGCCTCTAGATCATTGGCCTTATTGAAGTAACTTTTACTCATCCCATACTCTATCTCTTTGAGCCTAGTTCAGACCACCTCTAGGTGGTGGTGGAAGTAGATCGAACCTTCTACCATATCCTATTACTCTCCCCACTTATATTCTACATACTCGATCAAGAGGAACACCATGATCATATCATTTTCATTTTTTGGGAGGTTTATTTCCATGTACTACTCCACGTCATGGAGGGTAGAAAATCTCATGTGATTTTACCCCTTTAGGAATAAGTGGAACACCACATAAAACATAGCTTACTATATGTGTAATTGGATCCTTGAGACCCAATCCCACCATCTTGGGACTATCTTCTAAAGAATGTCACATGCTCATATCCATGAGGATGCAATCAGGTAGCAAATGGTGAGTTCTAACCTCATGTGTTCCCATAACTAACATTTATATTATACACATAGAAAAATATATCCACCACCAGTGCATTCTCAAACACCATATAATTTGTGGTAATTAAAAAATATATCATTAATTCCAAGATATCCTGGTTTCTGCTCTACTTGAAGTTCACTAAACTGAAAAAGGGATATGGAACAATATCAATAGTGTATAGAAAAAGGTATTTTGACAAAGATGAATACCTTACAATGGTCATGATATCATCCTAAAACTAAAAAATCTCATGTATATGCACCATTGTCAATAGGGACTGATAGATTCTTCTCTTAATAGATTACTTAAACTTTTTTCAAGTGAGAATCATCACATCATAGTTCTCCATCACTAGAATCATTTATCTTTGGGCCTCCCAATATAGATGAATCCTTGCTAGGACCATTATATGATCCCAATGTGACCTCACATGGCATAAAATTATGGTCATTTGTTAAACATATCATCATCTACCTAGGGGACTGGCTCGGCCCGATACATCAATGTTCACTACCTATGGAACTCATTAAGTGAACTATTTTTTCATGCATCCTCGACATGAAGTACCAATACAATCTAATGCTCGTTGAGTGGTGGATCGACTGGACGAAAACATGGGGGTACCACATGAGGTGAATTTACCTACACTAAATCCTTATCATTCAGATGATCGTCCTCAATACTATATAATGGAATCCTATTTTAGTGTTGTTACTGTGGAATACTTAAAAATAATAATAGTCATGGTGAATTAATATATTAGCCATTGCACTGTCACTATTGTCCATAAACCAAATTATTATCTTGAGATATGTTAACAATTCCACCATAATTTCCAATTGAATCTCAAAAACTCTAGTCCTAAGGTAGAACTAACACCTCTGATACCACTTTGTCATGAACCTTCCCAACAGGTCTTGTTCCACAACTACACCAAAACTAACTCTAATTGGATAGGGGTTGGAATTCAATATTGATGAGGAATATCCTAAATATGGTATTTCTTAGAATATGGTACCTATATGACCAAACCCACAAGCATGTCAATGAAAAATGTAAAGATAACAAAACTAAGTTAAAAAATGCAGTTATACATTTATCCCACAATCAGAGTATTACAAGTATTGAAAGTATAAACTGAAAATTATACAGCAATAAAAACTAGTAAAGAGTCTAAACATCTTATTTAGATAGAAAAATAGTCAAATAAAATGACTAGAACACACCTCTCTCGTGCATCGATATTCACCTCGGCTTTTCTAGAAAATTATGATCCACATACTCTGAGTCCTCCAAAGACACCCTTGAAAGGTGTATTATCTAGAAAATAGATGTGTGGGTGGTGCCTGTGCATGTGTGCTTATAAAATACCTATTTATTTCCCCAAAACCCATATTAAATGCGAGAAACAATAATTCATCAGTCTTCTTAACCCAAACCAAAGGGGACCTAAGAGAGTAATAATAATAAACTCTATATCGATGACTCCTTAGATATACATGAGTAGTAACATCATGTCCTCGTGGTGTGTTAATAATTACATGTTTCATAACCATAAGTAATTATAAAATAACCATGATCTTTCCTTATCAGACTCCATTTATTATATGTTCTCAACCATACAACCAATCATACGATTCAACCTAATGATAAAATGTAAATCTCTTACAAGATCACTCTATCCATAATCCCTTCAATCCCATATGAGAATCTTATGAGAGATATTACTCCATATGGAATAGCTCTTCCTTCCCTAGTTTCAAATCCAGATAAAACACAATTCATTGTGTACCCCTAAAATGATGGAACAAATCTTCAACCCCATGTTTCGAACACACGAGAGAACATGCTCATTGGGTCCCACAAAAAATAAAGGCATGCTAACAATAAATGGGTATCAATACACAGATAGGATACCACACCCATCCATGGTGGGGATGACCCTAAACCATTAATAAAAACTAAATATCTCATCTCATCAAATATGGGATCACACCAAGGACCACTAGGGGACATTATAGCCACAACATGAAACTATAGAGTTCATATCACTCGGATAGGGTATCACAGATTGGAAAACTGGGGACACCAAAAACACCATTGAGTCCCAAATCCATGACAAAAAATATATGGTATCACGTGGAAGGCCAATGAGAGATACCAAAACACGAATCTGAATTAAACCTAAAAATTGGGGATTATATTATTGATGATACCTCCATTTAACCTCTTATATATTTTAAAAAGAGACACTATGTTCGATAGCGTATATAATATGCCACATTGAACAAAAACGAACAACTACATATTATTATGTTACCTTATAAACTAGATGTTAAAATGGGGGGAATAAATAGTATTTATTGATTTATGAAAATATGGTTTACGTGTGTGTATAATTAATTCATTTGTGAACAATTAGTTATAAAGGAAGACAAAAACCTTTTTTAAATACAAAGAAATGTTTTTTTGAAAAACTATTTAAATGAAAATAAGTGAGGTTATAAAATAATAAAATCAATCATGATATATTTTATTAATGAAATATATATTTAATATATTCAATGAAATATTTAAAATTATACTTATATTTTTTATATACATGATATAAGAACAAATTCATTTTTTGGATAAATAAAATATTTTTCAAAAGAAAATTCTTTTTCTAATGCCTTTTGATGGGGAACCCTTTTTAAATTTAGTTTTTGTCACTTTTATATTTTTTATCTAAAAATATAATCTTTTTCTTTTGAATAGGGACATAAAAAATTTACTTTTTTTTGAAATTTTGGTATTCTTCTGATAAAATTCATATTTTAATTAACAGTGAAAATAACTCATTTTAATTCAAATATTTTTTTTGGTCTAAGTAACTTATATTGCTATATTATATTTATAATTTGTTTTAAAGTGTAATTAGATTATATTTTTATAATATAATACAATTTTTTCATTTTATGTAATTTGAAATTGATATTTTATATAAACGAAATTCAATCTTTTTATGGTTTTTACATTTCCAAAAACATGTTTTATCATTTTTTCAATGAGGATTAATTTTAAATTAATTACAAAAACTTCTATGTTTAGAATTTGTAAAAATGGATTCCATATTTTTAATAATAAGTTACAAATTTTTTAATTAGTTCATTTTTTGACATTCTGTGTAGTTACTTTAGTAATTATTTTAATTACCACAGTTAAGTGTAAATCATGCAATTAAAGGTAGAAATAATATTATAATAATATAGAACTAGACTAAAACTTGTTCTAACTTAATTAGATGATGTTATCCCAACAATAAGCATCTTTGGGTTGATTTTAGGTCAACATGAATCCACTTGGATAACTTTAATACTTTTATAATATTATAATCAACGAATAGTTATTTTTGTTACACTTTTAATTTTAAAAAATAATGTATTTTAATAAGGAGTTATGCAGGGGATATCTTTGATTATAAATTGTCTTTCGAAAGATAAAAATATTACCTACATCATGATAATTTATTTTCAATATATTTAAATTATGTAATTTAATTTAATTATGACAAAAAGATGATGTAGTTATTTATTAATTAATGAATGAATCAAATAAATTATATTATTAATATTACGTTAAATATTGTGTGACATATTTTAGTTCATACATGAGTTGTATGGATATATTTTAAATTTTTTAGGATTTAATGGAGTTGGTTTGAACTTATCTTCTTGTTATGATATTTTTAAAATTCAACTAATTAGTAGAGTCAAAAATGACATTATTAATATTTTTAAAATATATAATATTTTATTAAATGATATTAAATTCCAAAAATCTATGATTAGGAAAAATGGTTAGGATAAGTCTAAATATGTCATAAATGGAACTTTTTTTGGTTCTTTTGACATGTTATGGTAATTATATTAACCCAAAATGTATAGATAACATAATATCACAGTATGATTCAAATGGGTAAAAATAACAGTTAATCCTAAAATATATGGATTTAAAAAATACTTAAAACATGTATAATTTTTAGTTTATGATTGGGATTTGACATAAAATCATCTTCTATTCTAAATAAATGAATTTTGGATCATTTTGAACTGAAATTTAATTTATATTAATTTAATATTATAAGATTTTATAAGGGTGCCCCTCCCCTCTTCTATAAAATGGTACCCACTATTCTCTAATAATCACACTTCCAAAGCCGTATAGTTTAGAAAATATCTTCCCAAAACAATTACAACAATACCCCCCCCCCAACATTCTTGAGGCCTTAATTTAGGCCTATCCCCCTTCTAAAATGTGTTAGGGTGTTCTTCAAAGGTGATTTACTGAAGGAGAGGTTTCATTTATCACGTGTTTCATTTTAATCTCTACTTCTACATCCATTAAATCTTCTCCATACATGATGAAATAATAACTCCTATATTATCAGTATACGTAGATTTTATTATTTTAATTTCATCACTTAAATCCATCTCCAGCTTCATCAAATGGGAAATGAAAATTTCATTCTTGAGTATGGAGGACTACAGCCTCACGAACCGATATAGTTCATTTTTTAATACATTCTTCCAAGGATATAAATAATTATGGAATAAATGATTATATATGATATTAATGACATATTTATAATTTTAAAAGTATAATATTTAAATTATGTTCTTACATTCCATGCACAAAAAAATGATAACGTCGTTTGTGTGTTTGTGTGAACTATCACCTCTACAAAGCGATATGAACCATTTTTATTCCCCACATCACTTGTATGACATATATAAGTATATTTAAAAGATTATAACGATTTTAATTATATTATGATCACTATGTAAATGTAAAATAAAAATTATCTTATTTCCATAATGATAAATGGAAAATGGAAATGTTACATATGCATACGTTCGGCCTACCGTCTCCATGATTATAATGTTCATTTTCCATACCCTAAATGAATGGTTTGATTTAAAATTTATAATTGATGTATAAAATAGATTATAATTTCCTGAATATTATTCTGGAGATGATGGACTTATGACCACATGGACTAGGGACATCAAACCATGTTCATTTTTGACTCATGTACCAAATATCGACAAAACACCTAATATGAAAATTATGAAATCTTCATAAAATGGTAATAAATGATAAAAAAATGTATAATAAACATGAAAAATGGTCTCAGGAATTTATAAATTAAACTATATTTATTATTGAAGAATATAACAATTGTACATGAAGAGTAAGACTCAAGGTCGAGGAGGTCGCCTCAATCTCCTTTCATTGAGGAATATTTGGATATTATACACCACCTTATATTATATGGTGTATAATTATTCGATTGTAATTTTAATTTCATTAAATGGTTTTAGAAATTAATCTTCTTCTATAAAGCATTTTACTAAATGAAAAAGGTTTGTTTTTAACATATGCAGTGATAATGACTTTTCTACCACCAGAACCGTTATTTGATATGTGGCTTCCTCTATAATCATTAATGTTTTTAAAAGGAAAAGAAATCATGTATTCCCATTTTGGGTGCTTTGGAATGAAAAATTCCGTATAATGTGGATTTACTATTTCAAAATCATGAAATGATTTCTTGTTATTGAAAATGAAATTTAATGAGTGAAATGTTGATAATTATTATCGTTCATGTGTTTTGATTATATAATGGTACTTGGTCATTTGAAAGGTGGTTACTTGATAAACCAAAGATGGGTGGTTACGTGAGAAACCAAATATGGGTGGTTACGAGATAAACCAAATATGGGTTATTCGGTTATAAACCAATGATGGGTGGTTAGGTTATAACCTCCAATGTATTGGGTATGGAAGTCAGTGATATGGCTATTCCATTTAGTGATATTTGTGGAAGTCGAACATCTAACGGCCCATGCTTGACGTACATAGGCATTACATTTCAATTATGGAATACATAATACATTAAAAATATATACACCCAAAGACTGTATTAGTTTAGGTTCTTTGGAAACATGGAACATAATCTTCTAACATGGTGAAAGATCTTCATGATCTCCAATAAAGATCATCCCCATTGGTTTTCCTACCTAAAACCCTTATTTATATCCTCAGTAAAATAAAACCTAAAAAGGGTGAGCTCAAATACTCAGTAAGGGTAAAAATGGAGAACATAAAACAAACCTTATGTATAATAATTTAAAAACAAGAGCATAAAGTTTAAATAACATAATCATGAGTCATGAAATAAATTTTGGCAGTACGTAAGGCATAGATCATACATGAACATTAATCATGAAAAAATAGCATCGGCCTAAAACAAGAAATTGTGGAAATAAAATAAGAACATAACATTATTTCCATAGTTTCTAGGAATTTCTTCCCAATATATCATTGTGAATAAAGTCCATTACTGAACCAGGTTTACATTCCATTCCAGCCATGTATTACTGAACCAGATTTACTTATCGTTCCAGCCCTGTATTACTAAACTATATTTATTTGTCATTATAGTCATGTATATATCTTGATATATAATTCATTACCTAATTTATTGGAGGGAGGTATATGTCTCACCCATCTCATAATGAAATCATTCTTACTTGTTCCATAAAAACACAAATCATTCATCATAGCGTAACCCATTAAATAAAATGGGTTTCTTAAACATCATTCCATCATTACATAATACATATAAAATAAATGGGTTTCATTAAAATAATTCCATAATAAACAAAATAAAATAAAATTAGTAATATGGATAGAAAACAAACCCAATGTTATCTTATATGGAAAATAATTTTGATAAAACACTTGAACATAATTCTTGAGGAAAATATCCATTCATCAACGAAATCATATTCTTTTCTCAAAATTCCACAAAATTTTAAAATAAAACAACTTAATTGAAAATACACAAGAAATGTTATAAAATAATATTCATGGAAATAAGTCACCATGTTACCATAAAAACCCATTCCTACCATATAAGATCAAAAAATAGTATCCTCATACTTTTGGTGAAAAAGCTAAAAAGTACCTCGTATTGAATAACAAAAAAATATTCCTTTCATACCATTTAGTAAAAATTCACCAATGGGTTAAATTAACCTTAAAATTTTGACAAAAAATAGAAATAATATTACATACTTGGGAAACATGGATGTGGACGACAAAAACACCTCCGTATATACTTATGAATAAACAATCTTGGATATTAATGAGATTACAAAATTACCCCTACCTTAGGTCTGATTTCTTCCATTTGTGTCTGAAACACCTATATATTTGGATTAAATGTATTATTAACATGTAAAATAACTATAATTATATATATGATATCATATATTATTCACTTATGACTTTATATCACCCGTTTATTTATCAATTCCATGTTAAAGTAATGTTTTGGGTAACAATAGTTTTATTTACCGTACATGTTTTGACTTTTCATTCTTGATATTATTACATAAGTCCAGATTTAATTACAAAAAAACGTAAAAAAAGATTTAAATATCATAAATATTTAGTAAATAAACATTTATAATAGATAGATAGATAAATGAAATTGAGTACACCATTCATAGATACGGTATATCGTACGTACACATGAACATTGTTTTTATTTCCTTGCTGAATGGAATGGAAGGAAGTAAATTACATATATATATATATAGTAGAATTATTATTCCATATATTTCATTATTATTATATATATATATATATAATTTATAATCATTATTGAATGGTTAATGTGGACAATGTATATCATCGGGCTATGGAGACGGTATGTTGTACGTACGCACGAAAGACGATATAATTCACATAATGGTTAAATGGTATAGAATTGGATGGAATATTAATTATACAGAATAATTATCTTGTTATATTCATTTTTTAAATCTGTGATAAACATAATTATACCCATAAAAATTAATTATTGTTGAATAACAAATTACACCACAGCATGGATATGGTAAGCCATACGTACACACACATGGTGATATTATTATTCGTAGGATGGACAAAAGAAGGTATAAGGTTGTTTAAATGTTATAATAACTTATAATAATGTATAATATACTATATTTATTAATTTAATGTGAGAACAACATAAGAATAGGAAGTAGAAGAAGAAAAGAATTTTGAAAGAGGTGATAAGACAATTATCTATTTTCTGAGTATCTTCTTTGGATTTGAAAAAAAGGTCCCCCTGGATGGCTTTCAACAAAATGTTTGGACACTCTGAGGAATGAAGGGATTTTGGGAGATTATTTTAGCAGAGTTTGGACAATACAAATGGTTTGGATGGTGTGAGTACGTGGGTAGAGGTAGAAACCTTTTATTAGAGGGAGGAGGGGCACTTTAAGAAAGTCTTGAAATGTTAATTTATTATAATTTTTTTTTCAGTATATAATGGAACCAAAATCATACATTCATAATATTAGATGATTATGGGTAGAAATTATCTCGACAAAAAATATTTATACGTGCATTTATTTTATTTCAATCCTTTTATTTTTGATTTATCCTCATTTAATATTTTTTAATTTTATTTGTGGTAATAAAATTCTAAAAATTGAATGGTTAAAAATATTTAATTATATGTTTTCAATTATCTATAATTAGACAATTTACTACATTTTAGACCATATTATTTTAATTTTTAAATTTTTAAATATTTTTGTGATTTTTTATATAATTTAATACTATGTGATTTTTATAAAATATTAATAGTTTCAATTTTGACACTATTCATTAATTTGACATTAAATTAAATCCATACATAAGATAAATTCGAACCAAAATATTTAATAATCTCTTAACATGTCATATTCAACTAGAAAATTGTTTTAACATATTAATTAGTTCATATGATATTTATTTTAATATTTTTTAATCAATTTATTTGATATTTTTATCAATAAAATAATTTCTACAGCACTATTGTGTCATCATTAAGGGTAATTATTTAGTCTCTAAAAATTATAAATAAATTAAAATTATGTAGATAATTTATTATATTTATAGGGACTATTAATGATCTACATTTATGAATTTTATCACTATATTAAAATTATTATACTTATAAGATATAAGAGAGAGACATGTTTTCACTTTTTTTGTTTTAAGTATAATTAAATCACTTTCATGTAAAAAAGCCTATTAAATATATCTATTCCTACCCATAGTTGATATTGGTAAACTTTAATTCATCCAATTTGGGTTTTCAGGTGTTTGGGTAATTTTATTATCTTTATCATATTTTTTGTAACCCTAATTTACCCGATTTACCTTTAATTGTGTTAAATAAAAATTATTTTAGTTACTATTTATAATAACAAAAAAAGTAACATATTAACATAATTTTGACCCAATAATTCCTAATATTAAATATATTTTTCAAAATTCTAAACATAGAAAATGCATTAACTAATTTAAAATTAATTCTCGTTGTCAAAACCAGAAAGTGGGTTTTTAAGAAGTAAAAACTATCAAGAGATTTACATGTGTTTATGTCCAATTTAAATATGAAAATAATTTCAATGAATATAATTGGATTAAATTATAAAAATATAATTCAATTACACTTTAAAACTAATTAAAAATTCAATCAATCTATATAAATAAATTAGATGAAAATGTAGTTTTGAATTAAAATGTAGTATTTTTTACTATTCATTAAAATATGAATTTTATTAGAGAAATTCAAAAAATTAAACAAAATTAAAATTTTATGTCCGTCTTCTGGAGAAGTCTTTTATTTTTTCAAATAATTTATAATAAAGTGTTGAAAAATATATTTAAAATTGGTGCCCCATCAAAAGGTGTCAAAAAAACATTTTTTGATTAATACTTCTTTTACCCGAAAAATTGAATTTTCTCTTATATTGTGTTCTATAAAATACATAATATGAATATTAATGTTATATAAAATTATATATGTGGTTAAAAATATTCATAACATATAGTTTATATCCCATTATATAATAATATTGTATTAATATTACGTTGTTTAGTGAAACTCGATATTAACTACAACGCAAGATATCGAGGAAGGTCACTCCTGCATTTAAGGAAAGACAATTAAGTGGATCATCTAGTGAAAAATTCCTTTAGTGTTCCATATAAAATTTTCGAAACATATTTCTTTTATACGTTGAAAAAAATCTATACTCAGTGATGCGTGAAATGAATTCTATTAAAGGAACATGAAATTGTGTGTAATACAAGCCAAGTATAGTATTTCATATATGGAAAGCAAATATGGTCCAACATATAGTGCACACTAATCTTGATGTAGTGTACAACACAACAAATCAATGAAATTAAAAATAATATATCTCATTAAATATCAAGGAGTTACATTATACCCCCTTAAAAGACTTTCTCCCTCAAAATTCATTGGGGTTATAAAATGTTTACAACTTTATAGTTTATTTAATAGAAACCCACATCATAAAAAAGAATAATAAAAATTAATTTTAAAAAGGAGAGATAGAAACATAATAGTTACACAATGTAAATCATCACAGGGTTTCGACATAGGATAACATTGTTAGGAAGTGAAAACATGGATATGGAAGAAAAAATATAACCATCAAGTTCTTATGGATAGTGATAGAGAACAAGGTTTGGAAAATGTTAACAACCTGAAAGCCATAACTATGAAATGGTTTAGGGGCCCATCTTATTAATTGGATAGGAAGGTACTATGATAACATTTTTTTTTCAGGATACTTTTCCTAAAGTTGAAGAACATGAGAATAAATACATACTTTATTTTAGTATAATATCATCATTGATCGTGCCTTGAAGAATTTATACTTAATAAATTATTCAATGAAATGAAGTTGAATTTGTAATTCTGGGAGTTCTAGTATATCAGGCGGTCCATAAATAAAATTATTGGTCATTCTATCTGTCTTTATCACACAAAGGTTACCATAAGTTATCAAATATACATAAGTCCATATATGGAGAGATTAATTGTATATGTTTTAAAAAATGGACTTATAATTAATATATCGACCTGTTTAAATAAAATAAAACAAATTTATACTAACTAGGGAATTCCTGTAGACCATTGGTATGTGATAAAATCCTGTTAAACTTTGGTTGTGGGTTCAATTCCCACAGACATGTCCGACGTGATTGGTTGTCGCCCATCCTGCGGATTTTCCATTTTCTAAAATTATAACATTATAATACAATAATAATTTTTTTAGCATTATACAATACTATCTTATATCCAACATAATCCATTCCATTCATTAGGATTATCCAAAATTATTCTATACAAACTCACAGTACAAAAAAAAACAATTACATGAAATGTCAAATAAATTCCTGTGAATACTTTTATATCATATGATATATCTTATTGGTCGAATTCCAAAAATTTGAATGAATTCATTATGAATTTTCTTGAGTCATAGAAATAACCTAAATTTAAATATATCATTATTGAAAACATGCATGTTTCCTTATTACAAAAACTATCTGATATATTCATAAAGATCCAAATAGTTATACACTTCATCCATGATAGCATAACCCACTGGTAAATAACTCCATATTTTGTTCCCAATATACAATCATCATCTCATTTACTTATTCAAATCCTACATAACTTTATCCAACCATCATTTTCTAAACAAAAGGTACATATTAAGGGTTATCTTTCCCTTAATCACGTGTTCTCCAAGTTTATCACCTTACCCTTAAATCACATTTTTCTCTCCTTAAAACTATTCAACATATCCTTTCATATACTTAATGAAAAACCTATACTGAAAAAAATTATATATTTCATGTTTCATATAACATAATCTGCGAATTACAAAACATATACACCTTAATCATCCAACTTTATTCTTAAACCATGACTCAAAATCCATATTTTTTATTTTTCCTTAAATATAAATAACATCTTAAGGTTTCTCCACCGCCAGCTTCATGGATTAACATAAACAACACTAGAAGAAAATTGCATACCTCTCTCATGTCTTTTTCAATCTCTTCATCCTAAATAGTTTGACCTATACTAATACTGTTATCATGATTCTCTTCATGATATTTCCACATAGGAAATCAATCTTCATTATTCCCATAACTTCCACATTTGAAAAAAAAAATGGTTAAATATGTGCTATGATGTTCTGGTTATTAACTAAGACTAGTAAGTGATGTGTGAGAAATACATATAAGATAATAGAAACACATAATTAAGGTAAATTAAATATAACATTTCAATATATGATATCTTCATTTTAACCCTAGGTAAGTCATTATTATCACAAAAACTTAGGATTGTAACCTATACTTGAATTATCCTGAGGAAATCCATATAAATAACCTTATAAATATCTCTGGGGATTTCAATAATGTTTTTTCATCCTAGTTTCCAAAGGTTGAAAAAAATTCAGGCCGATACCAACTCTAATGACATGGGATTCACGTACATGGACATTCCATTTATTTTGTAGAATAATAAATATATTACAAAAATATACACCCTAAGATCAAATTAGTTTAGTTTCATTGGAAACATGGAACATAATCCTCTTATATGGTTAATGATCTTGAACATCTCTCATAAATATCTTCCCCCATTGTTATGCTACCTAAAACCATTGTTTATATCTTGGGGAAAAGAAAAATTAAAAAGGTTGAGCTCAAATGCTCAGTAAGGGTAAACATAAAAAACATAAAACAAAACCATATACATAAGAATGTAAAAAGATGAACTTAAATTTTAAATATGAAGATAATGAGTCATGATATAAATCTTCATAGTACGTGAGGCTTAGATCATACAGGAACAATAACCATGATAAAATAGAATTGTAATAAAACATAGAATTGTGGGAAAAAAGAACATAATATGATTTCCATAGTAGACAATAAATTTCTTCCAATACCTTCATAGAGGACAAAGTTCATTACTGAACTAAGTTTACTTGTCATTCCAGCCATGTATTACTGAACTAGATTTTCTTGTCATTCCAACCATGCATTATTGAACCATATTTACTTGTCGTTCCAATCATGTCTATATCATGAGATATAAATCTTTAAACAATTAATTATAAGAAGATATAGGTCCCACTCATATCATAATTAAATAATTCTTACATGTTCCAAAAACACAAAAATCATTCTTCAAAACATAAACCATGAAATAAAATGGGTTTCATAAATATCATTCCATCATAACATAATCCATGTAAAATAAATGGATTTCATAAAAATAATTCCATTAGAAACACAATCAATTCAATGTAATAATATGTATTGAAACTAGACCCTATTTCATCTTATATGGAAAATAATTTTGATTAAACAATTGACATTATTTCTTGAGGAAAATATCCTTTCTTCTTCATAAACATTTTATTTTCTCAAAATGCTAGGAAATTTTAAAAGAAAATAATTTAATTGAAAATACACATGAAATAATTTAAGGGAATATTCCTAGAAATAAGGATACATGATAATGTAATAATCCATTCATTCCATATATGTTAAAAAACATTCTCCTCATACTTATTCTGAAAAAGTAAAAAAGTACCACATATCAAATAATGTCAAAAGATTCTTTTCATACCATTTAGTAAAAATTCTGAAAATGTTAAAATTAACATAAAAAATTGTATAAAAATATAAATAATATTAAATAATTGGAAAACATGGACGTGGATGATAAATACACCCCATAAAATACTTACTAATAAACAATATTATATTTTAATGAGATTTCCAAATTACCACTTACCTTAGGTCTTATTTCATCCATTTGTGTCTGAAGCACCTCAATAGTGGGTTTAAACATATTATTAACTTGTAAAAAACCCATAATAATATCTATGATATCATATATGATTCAATTATGACTTTATATTACCTGTATATTTATAAATTCCATGTTAAAGTAACATTTTGTGTCACAACCGTTTTATTAATCGTATGTGTTTCAACTTGTTATGATTGATATTATTACATATAAAATGATTTAATTACTTAAAAAATGTAAAAAATGACTAAAATATCATAAATATTTTCTATATAAATATATATAATAGTTAGATAAATGAAATGGAATACACCGTTCATGTAGACGGTAGGCCGTACTTAAGAATAAATGCTATTTTCGTTTCATTATTGAATGGAATGGAAGAAACTTAATGATATATATATATATATACATAATTCAAGTAGAATTATTATTTCAAACATTTCATGATTATTTATTATATATACATTATAATCATTTATGAATGGTTAACGTGAAAAATGAATCTCATCGCGTTGTGGAGACAGTAAGTCGTACGTACACACGAGCGATGATATCATTCACATAATGGTTAAATGGTATAGAATTGGATGGCATAATAATTATATAGAATAATACTTCTGATATATTAATTATTTAAATTCCATTATACTCATCATTATACCCATCAAAATAACGTATTGTTTAGTTACAAATTACACCACTGTTTGGAGACGAAAAGTCATACGTACACACGCATGGTGATATTGTTATTCCTAGGATGGAGAAAATGAGGTATAATGTTTTAACATAATTATAATAACATATCAGAATGTATAAGATATAGGATTTATTACTTTAGTGTTATATCAACATAATAAGAGAAAGTATAAATAGTAATGAATTTTAGAAGAGGTAATAAAACGATTACAACTTTTTTAAGTATCTCCTTTTTCTTTGCACAAAAGGTCTCCCTAGGATGTATTTCTACTCAAATTGTAACCTATAAAAGTAAGTGAGGGATTTTTGGAGCTTATCTTAATAGATTTTGGACGATACAAATGGATTTAAATGTGTGAGTAAGTGGGTAGAGGTGGTGACCTTTTATAAGAGGGAGGAGGGGAACTTTAGAAATGTCTTAAAATATTAATTTATTATAAATTGATTTTCATTTTATAGTGGTACCAAACTCATTTATTCAGAAGATATGTAGATTATGGATTGAAATTCTCACATCGAAATTTTTTTTTACATGTTTTGATTTTATTTTAAACCTTATCATTTGGATTTATCCTCATTTAATCTATTTAATTTTATTTTTTGTAATAATATAATAAATATTTTATGGTTATATATATATATATATTTACTTATGTGTTTTCAATTATCTAGAATTGGATAATTAATTATATTTTAGACTATATATTTTTCACTTAGAGATTTTTAAATATTTTTTTTGATTTTTGAATAATTTAATAATATGTAATTTTTATAAAATATCAATAGTGTAAATTTTGAAACTATTCATTTCATTGACATTAAATAAAATCCACAGAGAAGATAAATTAGAACGAAAATATTTAATACACTTTTAACATGACATAATCACCTATAAAGTTTTTGGATCACATTAATTAGTTCATATGATATTTATTTTAATATTTTTTAAACCATTTATTTGATATTTCTATCAATAACATATTTTCTAAATCACTATTGTGTTATCATTACTGGTAAATATTTAGTCTCTAAAAATTCTAAATCAATTCAAATTATGTATATAATTTCATATTAATTCTGGAGACTATTTATGATCGATGTTTTATAAATTTTTTCACTATATTAAAATTATTATACTTATAAGATATAAGTGAGTGACATGTTGTCACTTTCTTTTGTTTTAATTATAAATGAATAATTTCATATCCTTAGGTGATATTAGTAGTATTCAATTAATCTGATAGGATTTTTTCAGGAGTTAGGGTAATTTTATTATATTTATCATATTGTTTGTTACCATGATTTATCAGATTTATCTTTAACTATGGTAAATAAAAATTATCATAGTTACTATTCATCACGTTCAAAAATAATAAAAGAAGCCTATTAAAACAATTTGGTCCCACTAATTCTAAATATGGAATTTATTTTTCAATATTTAAAACACAAAAGTTTCATGAATTAATTTAAAATTAATTCTTGTTGTCAAAACCAAAAAGCGGGTTTTTCAAAATGTAAAAACAATCAGAAGATTAACTTTTTTATGTCAAATTTAAATGAGAAATTACTTACAACCACATAAATAGATTCAATGAAAAAATATAATCCATGTATACTTTTAAATAAATTTAAAAGATATTCTATCTATAATATTAAATTATATGAAAAGATAGTTTTGAATTAAAATGCATTATTTTTCACTATTAATTAAAATATGTATTTTATCCATAAAATAACAAAAAAAATAAACCAATGTAAATTTTGATTTCACTCTTCCAAAGAAGACATTTAATTTTTAAAATAAAATATATAAAAGTGTTAAAACTATATTTAAAATCGGTGCTCCATCAAATGGCGGCAAAACTACATTTTTTGAATAATACTTCTTTTACCCGAATGTTTGAATTTTTTATTATATCATGTTTTATAAAATACCTAATATGAATGTTAATGTTATATAAAATTAAAAATTTAGTTAATACTATTCATAAAGGCTATTTTATATCCTATTAAATAATAATATTTTAATAATATATCATTTTTTAGTGAAACTCGGTATTGTGTACAATGCAAGATATTGAGGAAGGTATCTTTTGCGTGAAACACAAGACATGTCAATGTTGAATCTATTGCAAGAATCCTTTTGTGTTCTGTATAATAAAATCCAAACATAATTATTTTATTCATTGTACAAAATCTATTCTCAGTGTTGTTTGAAGTGAATTCAATCAAAAGAACATGAAATTGTGTGTAAAAAAAGTCATGCGTAGTGTTGCATATATGATATAATAATATGGTGTTGCGTATATTTAAATCTAATCTTGTTGTAGCATAAAACACAAGACATAAAAGAAATTAAAAATTATTTAACTTATAAAATCATGGGGTGTTATAAACCATGTGGTTATTCTATTTAAGAATGATTATGTCCCAAGTTACCTTTATATGTTAAATGTTTGTTTATATGGGTTTTATGGTAATATTTTGACTACAAAAAGGGGAATCAATGAGCTTATATTTAATGAATTTTTCTTACTACGTCATAAAGGTAAAAATTGTTACATTATGATAAAGTATTCATGGTTTATAGGTTTTCACAAGACTAACAGTTTTTCTTTATTTGTGTATCCCTTGTGAGATTTTTATGATCATCCAAAGTTTGAAATGTTTTTTACTTGTTTTAATGAATAATAGATAAAAGTATTAGATGAAGGAAAAGTTATGATGTTTAAACATGAAAAGAAAAAATGTTTCTTTTTAAAAGTTATTTTTTTATGAAATAAATTGGTTAGTGAATAATGTGTCAACTTTTTAATCTTTAAGTTGTTATGCATGAGTTATGGCATAATTTTTTAAAGCTCTAAACATTAAAATATCCTTAATTATAAATAATGTAAAATTATTGACTTAAATCAAGAATATGTAATGTTTATGTCTGGGGAATTATGGTTGGTATCGTAGGTCGGTTTAGATAACATTAGAGGTTAGGGTGTTATTTAAGAATTTGTAACAATTGGTATATAACCACAATTGTTAGCATATTAGAAAGAATCATTTTTATTGATTTTAAGATAACATGAATAAGTATATATTACTGTATATCTTTCTCATAAGATAATATATTATGATTTTATTGATATACTCAAACAAACCTTATTGGTTTTAGTAAATTACTGGACCAAACATGGACCAAAGTAACAATGGATGTGAAAGATAATGTGGTGGTTCTCTAAATTAGAAACTGAATTATATAATATCTACAATGAGAACTCGTGTGGTTATTCTAAATCAACTATCATGATTCATGATTAATAACAAGAACCATGATGATTTTTATAAAATATCATATATGAGAGAAATGAATCCCTATATAAGTTCATGTAATGATAAGAATGGTATGTATATTTAAAAAAATATGTACCAAGGATGTGGAATCAAACAACTATAAAATGACTTAAAGGGGTGGTAAGATGTTATAGATGTTTCAATGAAGGTCATAAACAATAACCTTCCAAGTAAAAAAGGAATAATTCAGTTGAATCTAGGAAATGGAAAGAAGTTTTTTCTTATTTATCAATTAAATGTTTCAAATGTGGGGAGTATCATCATTATGAAAATAGGGGTCTTGCAAATAAGGTTGGGAATGAGATCAGTAGGTCCATATATTTATATGCATAGAAATGCATAATTCCATTCCAATTGAAGATGAGGAAACTGAATATGACCAATGAAAGGTTTGGATTATTTCTTGTTTCATGGATTTATATTAATGAATCTTAGGACATGATTCATGTTTTTGTTTGTATGAAAAAATTATTAAGGAATAAGATGGAAAATCATTGGAAGGGTATCATTAAAGAACAAAAAACGATTAATGAGTCTCCATTTAAGGGATTCAATAGTTATGGTAGATTGTAGGATGATGAAATGTTTAATAGTATTAATTATATTTTAATTATGGGATTAAATTCGAAGACGTTTTCTTGTAAGTGTACCTATGATGTTTATTATGTGAAAATGTTATTCATGGAATAATTATCTTTTCTTGTGTGGGCATAATACTAAAATTAATGGATAACCATTAGTGTTCATATGATCTTTTTTTAAGGTGACTAAGAGATATTAATTTTTGGGATTCAAAATGAACGGTATGAGATAACCATTGGGGTTAAAACATGTAATTTATATTTTTGAGTAAATTATATTATTTTTTATAATGTTTTAATAATTTTATAGTTTTATAAAATGGACAACCCACAGGATGGGTGACAACTCGTTGCGTCCAACAAGCCCATGGGAATCAAGCCCACAACTGAAGGGAGACAAGGGAAAATCACCTACTGCTAGCCTATGTGATGTCCTGGATTAGTATAACTTTTTATTTTTAGTTAAAGGATTTTATGGATTATGAATAAGATGATTTTGGACACATATATTTTATGGAATTGATAAAAATGGGATTTGAAAATGATTTTTTGATTAATTCATTAATGTTATTTCAGAATATGTTCACCATTTTGGGAACCCTATACAATGATGATAAATAGAATACTATGGGATTTTTATAGAGGATAAAGGGTTGAATTATATTATGTAAGAATCTATGATTATATTGTGGAAATATAGGGATTTGGGTTATTTAGGGGAACAATTAACTTATCTTTGAGAATATGTTATTAGAAATTACTATTTGGGATAACACATTAAGAGTGATTTATGGAGATAAAAGTAAAAAATTATCCTCCAAGACTATGTGATCAAATAAATTTTAATTTTGGGTTTTAATCTTCATTTTAATTATTTTGAGAAATTTAAAGGAATGTTATTTGTTGAATGGTCTTTGTTGAACTTTGGATATTACATTTAAATTTTTGTGATTAAATGTACTCCTTCTCTTTATAATAGATTAATATTTTTGGGAGAAATTATCTGATCTTGTACTAAACATTATGGTGTTGTTTAATGTTTTAAGGTAGAATAGATTTATAGTTAACCTTTTGTGGTTGATGTGAGTTTTTAGAAGTTGATTTTAGTACATTAGATGTAAAAATTCATCTTAAATACTCATAGTTTGGAGAAAAAGATTAGTTTGTGGTGGAATTAGATTAATGGGTAAAACTCTAATTTTCAAGTAAGTATAATTCCTTATTTTCTTATTTTATGTATTAAAATAATTATCAACATTATGAAAAGGATATTAAATTTTTTTTTATGTTTACATTTCATACCACAAAATCAAAGACCATTTAACCTATCCCATGTTTTTGGTATTCTGATTGTTATCTTTATTCTAATCATGTTTTCTACCACTCTCTATTAAAACATGATTTTTATTTTTAATTCCATATCCTTGTTTTCCAACATGGAATCCTATTATGTGTTATCTCTGGTGGCCTTCATAAGGTCAATTCTTTCTTTTAATGTGGAAGTTTTGTTAATCATTTTTTTTGATGTGGGAATGAAATAATGGTATTTTGAAGAGTCATACTATAGTTTTCTAACCCAGATTCAAATTATGATGATGAAATTTCTAAAAGGGGGGATATTGTAACATCCTATGTATTTTAAAAAAGAGACACTATGTAAAATAGTGTATATAATATGCCACATCGAAAATAAGCGAACAACTAAATATTATTATGTTACCATATAACATAGATGATAAAATGAGGGGAATAAAAAAATTTAATTGATTTATGAAAATATTATATAAACATGAATATAATTAATTATTTTGAGAACAATTAATTAAAAATGAAAATATAACCCTTTTTAAATACAAATAAATGTTTCTTTTGAAAAACTATTTAAATAAAAATAAGTAAGGTTATAAAATAATAAAATCACTCGTGATGGATTTTATTAAAGATATATATATATATATATGTAATATATTCAATTTAATGGTTAAAATTCATGTTATATGTTTTTTATAAATGATATAAGAAAAAATTGACTTTTCTAGATGAAAGAACCATTTTAAAAAAAATGTAGTTTCACAACCTTTTGATGGATAACCCTTTTTAAATATAGTTTTTCACTTTTATATCTTATATTTAACTAAATTAACTTCCTATTTGTAATTTTGACATCAGAATTTACTTTTGTTGGAATTTTGTTATTTTTCTGATAAGATTCATGTTATAATGAATAGTGAAAAATACTGCAATTTAATCCAAAACATGTTTTTCATCTAAGTTATTTATATTTATAAATTATATTTTTAATTGGTTTTAAATTATAATTATATTAATTTTTTAATATTTCATTCTATTTTTTTAATTTTATTTAACTTCACATTGAAATTAGATATAAACGCATGACAATCTTTTGATGGGTTTTACTTTTAAAGAAACATGTTTTCTCATTTTGAAAACAATGGTTAATTTTAAATTAATTACTGAAAATTATGTGTTTTGAATTTGAAAAAATGGATTCCATATTTGGAATCATAGGGTACTAATTATGTAAATAGGTCTTTTTTATTTTTTGGATATAATGAATAGTAACTTTATTAATTATTTTAATTTACGCGGTTAAGGGTAAATCGGGTAACTAAATGAAAAATAAATATTATAAAAATATAAAAATATCCCAATACTTTTAATAATTTAATTTTATGGGTGTTTTCCGACCATGATCATCCTTAGAACGATTTGAGACCCACTTAGAGAATCTTGGATGATTTTAATCCTTTTATAATATTGGCTGAATGTTTCTTTTTTGTTAAAAAAACAGAAACAAACCAAGATAAGAATAAGCGGGAAAAATTAATGTAATGCAATAGAATCAAGCTTAACAATAATCATACAATCATTAGGCAAGGATCCCAAATTGTTGTAAATAACCAATCTATCCCCAGGGTTACCATTTCTAGCCTACAAATCACCCTCATAATTCCATTTGCACCAAGTGTGTCTGACCAGAGTGTTTTGATTAATATAGATCGTCCAAGATCTTAAGTTATATAATAAACCCTATAGATCATCACCTTTTCCAAGAAGAAATTTAACCAGGATAGAAGAATCTGTTTCTACTTCTGAAATATTGATATTGGATTGCCTGCATAAGAGGAGTCCTGTAGCCAAAGCTTTGGCCTCGGTAACCATGGAACTAACATCACCAAAATAAGTATAGAACCCTAAGAAAATAGATCCAAAACTTTCTATTGTTGGGGTTCAGCCCACACATGAGTGTTTCCATTATTTTAGATATAATGTATCTTTTAGATTTGAAGATATGTATTTTTTGGAAATTTAAGATTCTTCCACTTTGTATCTGCCAGCATGAGATTTAGGTAATATCTCATGATATCTTTTTGAGATATTTTCAGATTTCCTTTTCAATCAAGATATGTGGAATGTGGGAGCCTATTAAAGTAGAATCATCGAATCAAGAGAAGGATAATTTGTTGGTGCGCGAAAACCCAAGGAGAGCAGATACTTGGGTAACTATTTTCTAGGGCGTGGGCAGCAGCGAGCATCGGAAAATCAGGTTGTGCAACGAGGTGATGCAACGACGCTGCAAGTTCGATTTTGATCTTCTAAGGGTGACGTATTGTCATGGACTATTATCAGAGAGGCGATGAAGACATATCAGGGTGTGGTTTTTCACACAGGTTTTTATGCTGTATTTGCGATTCAAGTTTTGGGTTTAACTTGGATTTTTGTACTCTATGATTCATAGTGAATTTTCTCAGGGTTTCCCCGTGGTTTTTTAATCCATCGAAAGGGGGGTTTTTCCATGTTAAAATTTTTGTCCACATTTTTTATTCTGCTGTTTGGTTTGGCGCTTCATTTACATTGGTGATTCTCACAAATTTTTGTTGTCACAATTGGGTTTATATTTGAAACCAATCTGTTTCCGACCCAACATTTGGTATTAGAGGAGGTTATTTGTGTTTTCTTTCTGATTAATATGGGGGATTCACGCCGTGGGATTTCTGATCACATTGAACTATTCAACGGGCAAAATGATTTTACACTTTGGCAGCAAAGAGTTAAAAATATTTTGGTCCGTGATAAGACAACGAAGGCATTGAAGAAAAAATCAGAGAAGCCGGAGACGATGAGTGATGATGATTGGCAGGATATACGAGAGTTGGCGACAAGCACGATTCAGATGTATTTGGGTGATAATACACTGCGGGAAGTGATGAATCTGACAGATCTAGAGGAGATCTGGGAAAATCTTGAAAGCAGGTATAAATCAAAATCCCTCACAAATCGTTTATATTTGAAGAAACAGTTGTATCGTTTGCGAATGCTAGAGAATGGAGATTTAGGTAACCATCTGGACAATTTCACCAAACTTCTGATGGAGCTATCCTCGGTGGAGGTCAAGATTGATGATAAGGGTAACACAGTACCTGTTGAAATGGAAGAAGAAGACAAGGCTTTGCTTCTTTTGGGTTCGTTGCCTGATTCATATGATAATCTCGTCACCACACTGTTGTTTGAGAAGGATACACTGAAGTTGGATGATGTGATTTCATCGTTGTTGATGAACGAGACTCGACAAAAGACCAATGTGTTGTACCTCTCGAACCCCTCAAGGTTTAATTTTCATGATCACAATCACTTTCATTTTTATCTAACATTGTGTTTTAAGTGTTTGTGTTGATAGGCATTTGATTGCCAAGAAGTTGACCAAGGAAGAGGCAGAAATGGACTGAAATTCAGTCCACCGGCCGACCGGTGGCTTCACCACCGGCCAGCCGGTGGCATCCAGACCAAACAGTGGAAGCTACTGCCTTCCCACCGGTCGACCGGTGGCTCTGCCACCGGTCGACCTGTGGCATCCAGCCCAAATAGTGCAATCTACTGTCTTTCCACCGGCCAGCCGGTGGCTCCTCACCGGTCGACCGGTGGAGCCTGGATCAAGACTCTTCTTCTCTACCAAGGCACCGGCCAGCCGGTGGAGATGTACCGGTCGACCGGTGGCCCCTGGACCAGACTTCTCCTCCACTGCCAAGGCACCGGCCAGCCGGTGGATCTGTACCGGCCAGCCGGTAGCACTGGTCAAACTAGCCGTTGGCTTTGACCAGTCAACTCCAAAAGCCTCCCAACGGCTCCGAGGCCTTTTCCAACGGCTCCAAAGCCCTCCAACGGATACTTGAAGGTTCCTAGCCTATAAATAAAGACCTAGGAAGCCCCGGAATAACACACAAGCCACCGGACACATTTTTACATCTTTGGCGAAGCTCCGACGGATTGTTCCAAGGGAACCCAAAGTGCTCCAACAACTTCCACATCCAAGAGCACCTCCATAGAAGCTTGGAAGCGGCCCTCAAACATCATCAATCAATCAAAGGCGCCCAAGGCTTCTCCATTACGGGTTTTATTGTTTATCTCTTTTTGAGCTTTAAAATTGGGTTTGTGCCTACAAACCCCAACTCTTTTCTCATCTCCCCTTCTTTGGGTTCTCACACCACCACTAAGGTGTGAAGAGGTTTTCTCAAGCTTTTCCTTTAAAAGGCTTGTGTCTCGGTGAGCTAGTCTTCACCCGTAAAAAGACTAGTGGGTTATTGCTTAACCATCAAAAGCATTGGGTTCTTGCTTAACCACTAAAAGCAAGCTGTAATAGGTCCTAGTGCTACCTCAAAGCCTAGTGGGTTTCTTGCTAAAACCATTGAAAAGCAAGCGGTAGGAATCTCTCAACGGTTGAGTTGGGAGCGGAGACGTAGGCCGGGTTTTGGCCGAACTCCGTTATCAATTTCGTGTGTCTTGCCTTCTTTATTTCCGCTGCACTTTACTTTGATTTTTAATTTGTTAATCAATTTTTTAAAAGGCAATTCACCCCCCCTCTTGCCATCATTCCCTCCTTGGGGTGTTCTTCCGACCAAACAATTGGTATCAGAGGGACCTTTGAGTAATTCCTTAACCCGGTTTCAAAGTTAAGATCTTTTTTTGATGGCATCAACTTCTTTCGCCCCCGAGGGCTACTCATTGGGTCGGGCTCCATTTTTTGATGGGACCGACTATAATTATTGGAAAACCCGCATGACCACCTTTTTGAGAAGTATAGGATATCCCATTTTTAAAATAGTCATGCAAGGTTACACTCTCTCTTCCCCCGACGAATCCAAATGGACCCCCGCCGATATTAAAAATTTTGAGCTTGATGGCAAAGCCATGAATGCTCTTCATTGCGGGTTAGATAGAAATGAATTTAATCGTGTATCCACTTGCACCTCCGCACATGAAATTTGGAAGCTTTTAGAAGTGACCCATGAAGGCACTAATAAAGTCAAGGATACTAGATTAGATATGTATAGACAGGATTTTGAATCTTTTTCAATGCATCCAAATGAGTCTATTTCTGAAATGTTTACACGATTTACTGACGTGTGCAATGGGAGAAAGTCCCTTGGTGATGATGTTTCAGCTGAAACTATGGTGAAGAAGATCCTATGGGTCCTTCCGAGCTCATGGGCACCAAAGGTGACGGCGATCCAAGAAGCTAAGGACGTCAAAAATATGCCGGTCGAGGAGCTCATCGGATCTCTAATGACCTACGAGATCACGATGAGGAGGCAAGCACAAAAGGAGGGCACCCCTATCAAAACTCCAAAGAACATCGCCCTCAAGGTTCAAAAAGAAGTAAGCTCCTCCTCATCCTCATCTTCCTCATCTACTTCATCTTCAAGCGGCGACTCGGAAATGGAGAATCTCGCCCGCCAAATGCACAAGTTTATGAAGAAGCACAAGAAGAAGAAGAAATCTCGCAAGGCGCGAAAGCAAGAACCCACCGCAAGAATCGAGCCAAAGGTAAAATGCTACGGGTGCGGCGAAAAGGGCCATTACAAGCCCGATTTCCCACTCAACAAAAAACGGGCCAACGAAAAAGGAAAGAAGAAGGTCCTCAAGGCAACATGGAGTGACACCTCCTCTTCATCATCCTCCTCCTCCTCAAGCGACAACGGTAACAAATGCCTAATGGCATTTCATGAGGTAACATCTTCCGACTCATCCTCCTCTTGTTCTTCAAATTCAAACTCTTTCAATCATATGTCTTATGAGGATCTCCAATATGCAAGAGATCAACTAGAAAAAGGTTTTCATGAACTATCTTCAAAATTTGTTGCTTTGAAAAAATCTTTCAAAAAGCTTTCCTCCGAAAAAGAACAACTTCTCAAAGAGAAGGAGGAACTCTCCCTTAAAATCCAAAATTTTCCAAATGTTGATTCTATGGAATCAACCATAAAAGACCTTAGGGAGACCCTAGCTAAGTTCACCCAAGGGGAACAAAATTTGAACAATTTGCTAGGTTCCCAACGCATTTCTAGAACCTCCCAAGGGCTTGGCTATTCCAAGCAAGCCTCCTCCTCCCATGCTCAAACTGTTTTTGTAAGGGGGAGCTCCGATTACAAATTTTGTAATTATTGCAAGAAAACCGGGCATCTCATTTATGAGTGTAATTGTAAAAACGCCCGGTATGGTCAACCCAAAAGTTTTTTCTTTTCGGATGAATGTTATAGGAGAAGACCCGCCATGAGGCAAGTATGGATTGAAAAATCCCTTCTTGCGAGTCTCTCCGGGCCTAAGATTGTTTCTTTTCAAAATCCCTCTCCCCGGTGATTCATTGTTTTTATTTAGGGGGAGTTAGGATCTTTTAAGTTTTTTTTGTGTATTCAAAATTTTTTCTTTTCAAAACTCAACTCTTGGTTTCAATTCTTTCAATTCATATTTTCTATCAAATTTTCATTTCTAAAATTCCAACAGTTGGTTTCGAATTTGTTTTGATTCAAAACTTTCAATTCAAATTGTTATTCAATTTTCATTTCAAAATTTTCAAAATTTTCAACAATTGATACCATTTTCAATCGATTTAAAATCTCGTTTTTCATCGATTCCCTCAATCAAGTTTTATGCCCCATTCTATTTTGATAATCACAAAGGGGGAGAAATTTCTTGATTGATTGGGGGAGAATCATTTTCATCATGCTTAGTATTTCCTTTCAATTTTAGTATTTTACATTGTTTGTTTCGGTGATTGTGATCATCAAAATAGGGGGAGATTGTTGTACCTCTCGAACCCCTCAAGGTTTAATTTTCATGATCACAATCACTTTCATTTTTATCTAACATTGTGTTTTAAGTGTTTGTGTTGATAGGCATTTGATTGCCAAGAAGTTGACCAAGGAAGAGGCAGAAATGGACTGAAATTCAGTCCACCGGCCGACCGGTGGCTTCACCACCGGCCAGCCGGTGGCATCCAGACCAAACAGTGGAAGCTACTGCCTTCCCACCGGTCGACCGGTGGCTCTGCCACCGGTCGACCTGTGGCATCCAGCCCAAATAGTGCAATCTACTGTCTTTCCACCGGCCAGCCGGTGGCTACTCACCGGTCGACCGGTGGAGCCTGGATCAAGACTCTTCTTCTCTACCAAGGCACCGGCCAGCCGGTGGAGATGTACCGGTCGACCGGTGGCCCCTGGACCAGACTTCTCCTCCACTGCCAAGGCACCGGCCAGCCGGTGGAGATGTACCGGCCAGCCGGTAGCACTGGTCAAACTAGCCGTTGGCTTTGACCAGTCAACTCCAAAAGCCTCCCAACGGCTCCGAGGCCTTTTCCAACGGCTCCAAAGCCCTCCAACGGATACTTGAAGGTTCCTAGCCTATAAATAAAGGCCTAGGAAGCCCCGGAATAACACACAAGCCACCGGACACATTTTTACATCTTTGGCGAAGCTCCGACGGATTGTTCCAAGGGAACCCAAAGTGCTCCAACAACTTCCACATCCAAGAGCACCTCCATAGAAGCTTGGAAGCGGCCCTCAAACATCATCAATCAATCAAAGGCGCCCAAGGCTTCTCCATTACGGGTTTTATTGTTTATCTCTTTTTGAGCTTTAAAATTGGGTTTGTGCCTACAAACCCCAACTCTTTTCTCATCTCCCCTTCTTTGGGTTCTCACACCACCACTAAGGTGTGAAGAGGTTTTCTCAAGCTTTTCCTTTAAAAGGCTTGTGTCTCGGTGAGCTAGTCTTCACCCGTAAAAAGACTAGTGGGTTATTGCTTAACCATCAAAAGCATTGGGTTCTTGCTTAACCACTAAAAGCAAGCTGTAATAGGTCCTAGTGCTACCTCAAAGCCTAGTGGGTTTCTTGCTAAAACCATTGAAAAGCAAGCGGTAGGAATCTCTCAACGGTTGAGTTGGGAGCGGAGACGTAGGCCGGGTTTTGGCCGAACTCCGTTATCAATTTCGTGTGTCTTGCCTTCTTTATTTCCGCTGCACTTTACTTTGATTTTTAATTTGTTAATCAATTTTTTAAAAGGCAATTCACCCCCCCTCTTGCCATCATTCCCTCCTTGGGGTGTTCTTCCGACCAAACACAATGATGGTGAATCTTCAGGTTATGGTGGTACTCTGGCTGTGGAAGATGGACGCGGTAGTCATAGAGGTCAGTCAAAGACAAGAAGAAAGGTCAAGTGCTACTTTTGAAATAAGGAGGGTCATGTTCAGAGACGCTGCTATGAATTGAAAAAGCTTAAGAAGGAAAAGAAGGTGCACGATGCTGATTCTGAGGATATCGGCGTAAGTCTTGTTCAGGGTGAGGGTGATTTACTTTCAGTTGGCATTTATTGTCGCAGGTCAGATTTGTACACCGAATGGGTGGTTGATTCAGCAGCATCATACCATATTTCACCAAAGAAAGGAATATTTTCTTCATATGAAGAAGGTGAATTTGGTAGATTGAAGATGGGAAATGGAGATTCTGCTGATGTCATTGGTGTTGGTGATATTTGTATCACTACGAATAGAAGCTATACACTGACATTGAAAGATGTGCGATATGTGCCAGGTATTCTCCATAATTTGTTATCTGATACTTCTCTTGATACTGATGGATTCAAGAGTTCGTTTGGCGGTGGAAGATAGACTTTGTCCAGAGGCTCGATGGTTTATGCGCGCGGAAAAATGGATGACATGCTTTACAGGACATATGTAAAGGCATGCAGTGATGTGACAAATCCAGTTGCGAAGAGGACTTCGTCAGATTTGTGGCAGTGGCGATCATCGTGCATGAGTCAAAGACCGTCGACTAAGTTGAAGAAGGTTTGGAAGCCGAAGCTTATCATGGCAGGTGTTTCAGATCTTACACCTAATTCTTTTTTCTTCAGAGAGTGCCACTATTGAAGAAAGAATGGAAATCAAAGATCGAGGTGATGCGCTGTGTGTTTTTGACGGCTCGAAGGATGTTGAGCAGAGGGAGCAAGTAATTCCTGCAGGTGCTCCAGATTATGTGGTGATCACAGTTATGGGGGAGCCAGATATTGTTGATTCTGGTATTAACGGTGCAGACATAGGTATGAAGAAGACTTCGGCATTTGGATTTCTTTTGTAGGGAGAACTTTCAGGTTTTTGTTAGAGATGAAAAAGAGGGATGTCATATTTTCTGCAGAGGATGGAGGTTGGTGTAATACCAACCGGTTTTCTTTCCAACCGAGTTTGTTGGATGCGATCTCTTTCTTAGATGGGCTGAAGGGGGAGATTTTTGGGGTTCATCCCACACATGGGTGTTTCCATTATTTTAGATATGATGTATCTTTTAGATTTGAAGATATATTTTTTTTGGAAATTCAAGATTCTTCCACTATGTATCTGCCATCATGAGATTCAGGTAATATCTCATGATATATTTTTGAGATATTTTCAGATTTCCTTTTCATCCAAGATATGTGGCATATGAGATCCTATTAAAGGAGAAGCATCAAATCAAGGGAAGGATAATTTGGTGGTGTGCGAAAACCCAAGGAGAGTAGATACTTGGGTAACTATTTTCTATGGCGTGGGCAACAACGAGTAGCGGAAAATCAGTTTGTGCAACGAGGTGATGCAACGACGCTGCAATTTTGATTTTGATCTCTGAAGGGTGACATATTTTAATGGACTATTATCAGAGAGGCGATGAATACATATCAGGGTGTGGTTTTTCACACAGGTTTTTATGCTGTATTTTCGATTCAAGTTTCAGGTTTAAATTGGATTTTTGTACTCTCTGATTCATAGTGAATTTTCTCAGAGTTTCCCTGTGGTTTTTTAATCCTTCGAAAGGAGGGTTTTTCCACGTTAAAATTTGTGTCCACATTTGTTATTCTTCTGTTTGGTTTGGCGCTTCATTTACATTGGTGATTCTCACAAATTTTTGTTGTCGCAACTTGGTTTATATTTGAAACCAATCTGTTTCCGACCCAACATCTATAACATCCATCCCACCCTCATCACCCCATGCAGGTAGGACCCATCCGTGTTTAACTTAACACCCACACAATGAGGGATCAATTGAACCCATCGACCATACAATTGGAGATGAAAAATGGAAAACATATAAAAGCTAGGAAGGAAACATCTTAACGTAATGGAGTTACTAGAATTTTTAATCACCTTCACCTATAGAAGGAAACTAACGATCATTCCACCAAACCTGGCTTTAAAGAGAGCTTCATAAATAACACAACAAGAAGTGGAAACAACCATCCCCGAAACTTGACCTCTACCCCAGGATGACCTTCCCCCTAAAACCACTCTTCCATCCTTTCCCGCGTCAAACCGTTAGCATCATAGATGTTCATCCCTTACAAAATAATGTCCTAGACTCCCCTTTCCTAGTCCCCTTGAATTAATATATGATCTGTTGTCTCTTGATGAGGTGATCGACAACACTAACATCAGGAAGGCAGTGAAACTCCTATATATTGAATAATTCTATGTCATGTAATGGCATAATTCATCAACACAAAAATTTAAAATTTTATCTTTCCATGTATTTCCTTGCACCAACGTTTTAGGGCCCACACATCTTTATTGCCACCAGAAAGAATATGCTCTCCGAATGCTCGGCTCAAAAACATCCCTGAATGAGATCCAAAAAAAGTACACCTATCTGGATCATCAACTAGCATTCTGCTATCAAACGCCACCCTTTTTTCCCTGCATAATATTGCCTCTAGAATTTTAGGATACCAACTAGACTCCTTAAATGAAATGGTGGGTGTTGGACAACCATGATAATGAAGATGATCACCTGACCAGTTTGTCCTCCATAGATAAATGTCTATACACTCAACTGTATAATGAACCACGACATATCTCTCTTTTTAGTGACCAAGAAGGTAGTGTGAAAATCTAGATAACATCATGTGGTTTTGATCCGAGCCCCTCTAATCATTCCCATATCTTTCCATAATAAATTTATACCATAAGGAAATTCATTCATATAAGTCCCAAAAAAAATTAGCCTACATGGCTTTCATGGATTCCTCTATTTCACGCTGGGCAACGCCCCCCTCACAAACTAATTTAGCCATCCATTTAATGAGGCATAGTGATAGAGTCCATGTCAGTTGGAATCTCATAATAAGATATTAAAAAAATTATCCAAATGCCTAATCATTCCCATTGGAGGTTTAAGAATGGAAAGAACATACATCATAAGGGAAATAAGGACACTATTAATTAAATTAATCCATCCTTCAAATGAAATAAATTTATTTTCTAGTTGCAAATGCTCCACATAATACGATTAATAATATCATCAAACCGCACCTTCATGATTCTACCATTGGATATCAGGGAACCCAGGTAAACCATTTGTAGTTGTCGACATTGGATACCCAGCTTGGATTGTATGGCGTTTTCATGTCTAATAGAGCCCTTGTTAGATATGAAAACAATAATCTCCCCAGATTTCATACCTTGCCCACTCAACCGTCTATAAACATTTATGACATTTTAAAAAAAGGATATGTATATTTTCCATCTATTTATAAAGAATAACATATCACCAGCAAACATAATATGAGAAACAAATCCCTTTCCAAAACTGTTGCGATAAGGATGGATCTCCCCCTCATCAAGACTGTGATGAATTTTTCTTGTAAGAGCCTCTTGATCCATGATTAATAAGGTGGGAGATAAGGGACCCCTTGTCTAACACCACTAATATGATTAAAAACATAAGACTTTCCTATAATATTAATCGCGATACAGGGAGAGGTGTAACATCTAAAGCACAAGTCATAGAACCAGTCCTGAAACCCAAACCTCTACATGATCCGAATGATGAATTTCCACTCCAACTTGTCATAGGCCTTGTCCACATAAACCTTAATGATGATGTTAGAACCCATTGATCATAGGTTTATATCATTAACTATTTTATGAGATATTCCAATCTCCCAGTGGATACTTCTTCCAGAAACAAACCCATGCTACTCTGGAGAGATAATCTGCAGAATAACACTTCCAAGCCTTCTACAGAGGAGAGTGGTCAGAATCATATAGACACAATTTCACAAGAAAATTGGCCTAAAATGACTCAAGGTTTAAATATCATTCACATTAGGAATAAGAACCACTTTTGAAGAACAAAAAAACCCTATTTAAATTCCCTCCCTTGAAAATTTCATGGACGCCATCCCTTATTTGGCATTTCACAATATCCAACATTTCACCATAATAAAACCCCGAAAAACTGTATGGTCTAAGATATGTATCCTCATTCATACTGAGAATAGTGTTTTTAATTTCCTCCTCTTCTGGAATAGCTGTGAGAACTTCATTTTCCAATTATTCCACCAGACTTGGAATACAACTCATTATCTCTTCCTCACCCTATTGATCAATGAACCCACTTGCATTCAAAAAGTAATGTATTTTAATATGGATTTATAGAGAGGATCACTTTGACTATAAATAGTCATTGAAATCTAAAAATATTACCTATATCATGATAATTTATTTATAAAGTTTAGAAATTCAATAATTAAATTTAATTATGACACAAGATGATGTAGAAATTTATTAATTATTGATAGTTTAAATTACTGATTTTATGATTATTAAAATAAATATTATTTTACATAATTTATGTCATCCATGAATTTTTTCGATATATTTTACATGTCTTTTATGATTTAATGGACTTTTATTGAAGTTATCTTCATGTTGTGATATTTTTAAAAGTCAAATAAGTAAGAGTTTTAAAATTTACATTTTTGGTACTTTTTGAAATATAAAATATTTTATTAAAAGATATTAAATTCCTTTAAATCTAATATTCATCAAAAAATTTAGTATATGTCTAAATATTTCATATATGACACTTTTTGGGGCTTTCTTCATGTTATGTAAATTAAATTATCCCAAAAAATTGTAAATAACATAATTTCATAATAAGATTAGAAAAGGTAAAATAACGGAAATCCCAAAAATATTAGGATAAAAAAATACTCAAAACATGTCTAATTTTAATTAGATGATGGGTATTCATACCCAAATCATATTATATTATAAATAAATTATTTTGGGACCATTTTGAACTGAAATTTAATTTATATTAATTTAATATTTTAAGAGTTTCCAAGGGTACCCCACCCCTCTCAATTAAAAAGATACCCGCTCTTCCGTAATAATCACACTCCCATAGCCTTTTTGTTTTCCCAATATCTTCCCAAAATGATTCATATAATACCTTTTCAAATTCTTGAGTCCTTACTGTAGGCATCACACCCTTCATTAAGGTGTTATGATGTTCTTGAAAGGTGATCAACTGAAGAAGATGTATTGTTTTTAAGTGTATCTATTTAATTTCTTCTTCCACATCATTTAAATATCCTCCATTCATGATGAACTAATAACTACAATATACTCAATATATTGAGATGTTATTATATTAATATCATCACATAATTCCCTCTCCAATTTCATCAAATGGGAAATGAACATTTTTATTCGCGTGTATGGTGGACTACCGCCTCACAAACAGATATAGTTCATTTTTCATTATCATCTATCAAGGATAGTAATAATGATGGAATAAATTTTTATATATAATATTAATGGAATATTTATTATTTTAAAAGAATAATATTTCAATTCTATTTTCACTTTCCATGCATGTAAAATGATAACGTCTTTCGTGCGTATGTGTGAACTGCCACCTCCACGAAGCGATGTGAAATGTTTTTAGTCCCCATGTACCTTATATGTCATATATAAGTATATTTTAATGGTTATTATTATTTTAATTATATTATTATCATTATTGAAAGATAAAATAATAATTACCTTATTTTCATAAAGATCAATGAAAAATGGAAACGTTACTAATGCGTGCATACAACCTACTTTCTCCATGATTATAACATGGTTCATTTTTAATAACATAGACAAATGGTTTGATTTAAAAAATATAATTAATTTATAAAACTGAGTATTATGTCATGAATATTATTTTGGATATTATGGGAATATGATCACATAGACTAGTGACATCCAACCATGCCCATTTACGAATCAAGTGCCGAATATCGACAAAACGTCCAATATGAAAAATTATGTAATTTTTATAACATAGTGATAAGTGAAATAAATGTAATAATAAATTGAATAAGGTTATCAAGAAAATATAAATTAACCTATTTTTATTATTCGGTAATATAATGATTGTATGTGATGAGTCAAACTACAAGTAAGGGACTTTGTCTAAATATCCTTTTATTGAGAAATATTTTGATAATATACACCACACTATTTTATAAAATGTATAATAATTCCCTTTGAATATTTATTTAATATAGTGGATTTTGAAATGAATTGTTAGGACCTGACCCTACCGGTCCCGAGCCACAACTACCTCAAGCCCACCTCCATAGGCCAGAGGCTGACGACCCCGAGCGGGGACCATGACCTGCCTTCAGCGGGTCTCCGCGGAAGAACGCGACCGACCCTTGTGGTCGGTCGGCACTGCATGGAACCAAAGTCCACGGCCGGGCGGACTGGCCGGACCAGGCCGGTCCATCCCAAGGGGCTCTCCCCCTCTGACTTCAAACACCCATAATGTTCACAACGGGTGTCCGTTTTGCGTGTCATCTGCAGCAATGCATTCCTGGCGTTGAGACAGTGCTTTTGAGATGGTCTCAGGGATTTTTAATCTTCGAAACGGGGGGTGTGGGGGGGGGGGTGCCTCGGTGGTGCGACACAGCTTTAAGTGGATTGCTGTTTTTCTTTCGGGGGTTCTTGTATTGGATGGTGTGGACACATCCATTGTCCTATTTGAGCACCATCAGCGGCGTTACGATCCTAGAGTCGAGAAAGAGATTTAAAGTATGGTTTCAGACATCGAAGTTGGAGTTGATACATGGGCCCTATGGGCTGCGTTTTAAGCGTCAAACATATTTTTGTGACAATTTCGTCAGGCGCCCATTCAGGGTGGACGAATAGTCGATTTGGAATGTTTTTCCAAGGCTATCATAATGGCGCAGTCCGTAGAGCCGCAGTCCCGAAGAGCCGCCGCCGCCGCTGGAACCGCCACCCTCTGGCCTATGGAGGAGTATGCCACCGTGCCGCAGTCCCGGAGGAGTCCGCCGCCGTGTTGTAGTCCCGGAGAGCCGCCGCCGCTCCTGGAACCACGCCACCGCCACCTGGAACGTTCCGCACCACCACAGAAGATCGCCGAACCTCCATGGAACCGCCAGAAAAAGTGAAAAACGGCCGAGAAACTTCTCCTGGCCACCCCTGACGCCCCGAGACTCAAAAAGTAGATCTGAAAGGATCTTTGGAAAGATAAATTCATTCCCTTTACAACCAGGGGCTTCCCTCGACGATCAGATAAAAATTAGACATAGGAAAATAAATTTAAAGACAGAACATAAATCAAAACAAAGAACAAAACCTCCTACCTCATTGGGCGTAGACCGAAGCTTCACGATTGGGCTGCTAGGGGGAGACTCTGAAAAAGACATGGTCTCCCTGCTCAAACACCAAAGGCCTGTGACGTCGGTCTACATAGGATCACTTTGACTATAAATAGTCATTGGAAATCTAAAAATATTACCTATATCATGTAATTTATTTATAAAGTTTATAAATTTAATAATTAAATTTAATTATGACACAAAGATGATGTAGTGATTTATTAATTATTGATTGTATAAATTACTGATTTTATGAATATTAAAATAAATATTATTTTACATAATTTATGTCATCCATGAATTTTTTCGATATATTTGACATGTTTTTTATGATTTAATGGAATTTTATTGAAGTTATCTTCATGTTGTGATATTTTTAAAAGTCAAATAAGTACGAGTTTTAAAATTTACATTTTTTGTACTTTTTGAAATATAAAATATTTTATTAAATGATATTAAATTCCTTTAAATCTAATATTCATCAAAAAATTTAGTATATGTCTAAATATTTCATATATGACACTTTTTGGGGCTTTCTACATGTTATGTAAATTAAATTAACCCAAAAATTGTAAATAACATAATTTCACAATAAGATTAGAAAAGGTAAAATAACGGCAATCCCTAAAATATTAGGATAAAAAAAATACTCAAAACATGTCTAATTTTAATTAGATGATGGGTATTCAGACCCAAATCATATTATATTGTAAATAAATTATTTTGGGACCATTTGGAACCGAAATTTAATTTATATTAATTTAATATTTTAAGAGTTTCCAAGGGTACCCCTCCCCTCTCAATTAAAAATATACCCACCCCTCCATAATAATCACAGTCCCATAGCCTTTTTGATTTCCCAAAATGATTCGTATAATACCTTGTAGAATTCTTGAGTCCTTACTGTAGGCATCACACCCTTCATTGAGGTGTTATGATGTTCTTGAAAGGTGATCAACTGAAGAAGATGTATTGTTTTTAAGTGTATCTATTTAATTTATTCTTCCACATCATTTAAATATCTTCTATTCATGATGAACTAATAACTCCAATATACTCAATATATTGAGATGTTATTATGTTAATATCATCACATAATTCCCACTCCAATTTCATCAAATGGGAAATGAACATTTTTATTCGCGTGTACGGTGGACTATCGCCTCACAAACAGATATAGTTCATTTTTCATTATCATATATCAAGGATATTAATAATGATGGAATAAATTTTTATATATAATATTAATGGAATATTTATTATTTTAAAAGAATAATATTCCAATTCTATTCTCACCTTCCATGCACGTAAAATGATAACGTCTTTCGTGCGTATGTGTGAACTATCACCTCCACGAACCGATATGAAACGTTTTTAGTCCCCACGTACCTTATATGTCATATATAAGTATATTTTAATGGCTATTATTATTTTAATTATATTATTATCATTATTTAAAGATAAAATAATAATTACCTTATTTTCATAAAGATCAATGAAAAATGGAAACGTTACTAATGCGTGCATACAACCTACTTTCTCCATGATTATCACATGGTTCATTTTTAATAACATAGACAAATGGTTTGATTTAAAAAATATAATTGATTTATAAAACTTATTATTATGTCATGAATATTATTTTGGATATTATGGGAATATGACCACATAGACTAGTGACATCCAACCATGCCCATTTACGAATCAAGTGCCGAATATCAACAAAACGTCCAATATGAATAATTATTTAATTTTTATAACAAAGTGATAAGTGAAATAACAGTAATAATCAATTGAATAAGGTTATCAAGAAAATATAAATTAACCTATTTTTATTATTCGGTAATATAATGATTGTATGTGATGAGTCAGACTACAAGTAAGGGACTTTGTCTAAATATCCTTTTATTGAGAAATATTTTGATAATATACACCACGCTATTTTATACAATGTATAATTATTCCCTTTGAATTTTAATTTAATATAGTGGATTTTGAAAGGAATTGTCACAACCTGACCCTACTGGTCCTGAGCCGCAACTACCTCAAGACCACCTCCATAGGCCAGAGGCTGGCGACCCCGAGCGGGGACCATGACCTGTCTTCGTCGGGTATCCTCGGAAGACCGCAACCGACCCTTGTGGTTGGTCGGCACTGCATGGACCCGGATTCCACGGCCGGGCGGACCGGCCGGTCCATCCCAAGGGGATCGCCCCCTCTGACTTGGGACACCCGTAATGTTCGCAACAGGTGTCTGTTTTGCGTGCCATCTGCAGCAGTGCATTCCTGGCGTCGAGACAGTGCTTTTGAGATGGTCTCAGGGATTTTTGATTCTCAAAATGGGGGGGGGGGGGTGGCTCAGTGGCGCGACACACCATTAAGTGGATTGGCGCTTTTCTTCTGGGGGTTCATGTTTTGGATGGTGTGGACACATCCAATGTCCGATTTGAGTACCATCAGCGGCGTTACGATCCTAGAGTCGAGGCGGAGATTTACAGTATGGTTTCAGACGTTGAAGTGGAGTTGAGACATGGGCCCTACAGTCCGCGTTTTAAGCATCAAGAAAATTTTTGCGACAATTTCATCAGGTTCCCATTCAGGGCGGACGAATAGTCGATTTGGAATGTTTTTACAAGGCTATCATAATGGCGCAGTCCATAGAGCCGTAGTCCTGGAGAGTCTCCACTGCTGCTGGAACCGCCAGCCTCTGGCCTATGGAGGAGTCCGCCACCGTGCCGCAGTCCCGGATGAGTCCGCCACCGTGACGTAGTCCCGGAGAGCCGCCACCACCACTGGAACTGCGCCACCGCCACCTGGAACATGCCTCACCGTCACAGAACCTCACCGGACCTCCCTGGAACCGTCGGAAAAAGGAAAAAATGACCGAGAAACTTCCCGTGGCCACCCCCGATGCCCTGGGACTCAAAAATTAGATCTGAAAGGATCTTTGGAAAGATAAATTCATTCCCTTTGCAACCAGGGGCATCGCTCGATGATCAGACAACAATTCGACATTGGAAAATAAATTTAAAGATAGAACGGAAATCAAAACGAAGAACGAAACCTCCTACCTCATTGGGCAAATACCGAAGCTTCATGATTGGGCTACCGGGGGGAGAGTCTGAAAAATACATGGTCTCCCTACTCAAACATCAAAGGCATGTGACGTCGGTCTACATAGGATCACTTTGACTATAAATAGTCATTGGATATCTAAAAATATTACCTATATCATGATAATTTATTTATAAAGTTTATAAATTTAATAATTAAATTTAATAATTTAATTATTGATAGTATAAATTACTGATTTTATGATTGTTAAAATAAATATTATTTTACATAATTTATGTCATCCATGAATTTTTTCGATATATTTGACATGTGTTTTATGATTTAATGGACTTTTATTGAATTTATCTTCATGTTGTGATATTTTTAAAATTCAAATAAGTAGGAGTTTTAAATTTTACATTTTTGGTACTTTTTGAAATATAAAATATTTTATTAAATGATATTAAATTCCTTTTAATCTAATATTCATCAAAAAATTTAGTATATGTCCAAATATTTCATAAATGACACTTTTTGGGGCTTTTTAAATGTTATTTAAATTAAATTAACCCAAAAATTGTAAATAACATAATTTCACAATAAGATTAGAAAAGGTAAAATAACTGCAATCCCAAAAATATTAGGATAACAAAATACTCAAAACATGTCTAATTTTAATTAGATGATGGGTATTTAGACCCAAATCATATTATATTGTAAATAAATTATTTTGGGACCATTTGGAACCGAAATTTAATTTATATTAATTTAATATTTTAAGAGTTTCCAAGGGCACCCCTCCCCTCTCAATTTAAAAGATACCCACTCTTCCATAATAATCACACTCACATAGCCTTTTTGTTTTTCCAATATATTCCCTAAATTATTTGTATAATACCTTTTCAAATTCTTGAGTCCTTACTGTAGGCATCTCACCCTTCATTGAGGTGTTATGATGTTCTTGAAAGGTGATCAACTGAAGATGTATTGTTTTTTAAGTGTATCTATTTAATTTCTTCTTCCACATCATTTAAATATCATCCATTCATGATTAACTAATAACTCCAATATCCTCAATATATTGAGATGTTATTATGTTAATATCATCACATAATTCCTTCTCCAATTTCATCAAATGGGAAATGAACATTTTTATTCGCGCGTACGGTGGACTACCGCCTCACAAACAGATATAGTCCATTTTTCATTATCATCTATCAAGGATAGTAATAATGATGGAATAAATTTTTATATATATAATATTAATGGAATATTTATTATTTTAAAAGAATAATATTCCAAGTCTATTATCACCTTCCATGCACGTAAAATGATAACGTCTTTCATGTGTATCTGTGAACTGTCACCTCCACGAAGCGATGTGAAACATTTTTAGTCCCCACGTACCTTATATGTCATATATAAGTATATTTTAATGGTTATTATTATTTTAATTATATTATTATCATTATTGAAAGATAAAATAATAATTACCTTATTTTCATAAAGATCAATGAAAAATGGAAACGTTACTAATGCGTGCATACAACCTACTTTTTCCATTATTATAACATGGTTCATTTTTAATAACATAGACAAATGGTTTGATTTAAAAAATATAATTGATTTATAAAACTGATTATTATGTCATGAATATTATTTTGGATATTATGGGAATATGACCACATAGACTAGTGACATCCAACCATGCCCATTTACGAATCAAGTGCCAAATATCGACAAAACGTCCAATATGAATAATTATGTAATTTTTATAACATAGTGATAAGTGAAATAAAAGTAATAATAAATTGAATAAGTTTATCAAGAAAATATAAATTAACCTATTTTTATTATTCAGTAATATAATGATTGTATGTGATGAGTCAGACTACAAGTAAGGGAATTTGTCTAAATATCCTTTTATTGAGACATATTTTGATAATATACACCATGCTATTTTATACAATGGATAATTATTCCCTTTGAATTTTAATTTAATACATTGGATTTTGAAAGGAATTGTCACGACCTGACCCTACCGATCCCGAGCCGCAACTACCTCAAGCCCACCTCCATAGGCCAGAGGCTCGCGACCCCGAGCGGGGACCATGACCAGCCTTCGGTGGGTCTCCGCGAAAGACCGCGACCGACCCTTGTGGTCGGTCAGAACTGCATGGACCCAGAGTCCACGACCGGGCGGACCGGCCGGACCAGGCCGATCCATCCCAAGGGGCTCTCCCCCTCTGACTTCGGACACCCGTAATGTTCGTAACGAGTGTCCGTTTTGCGTGCCGTCTATAGTGGTGCATTCTTGGCGTCGAGACAGAGTTTTTGAGATGGTCTCGGGGATTTTTAATTTCCGAAATGGGGGGGGTGGCTCGGTGGCGCGACACACCTTTAAGTGGATTGACATTTTTCTTCCGGGGGTTCTTGTTTTGGATGGTGTGGACACATCCAATGTCAGATTTGAGCACCATCAGCGGCGTTACGATCCTAGAGTAGAGGCAGAGATTTAAAATATGGTTTCATACATTGAAGTCGGAGTTGATACGTGGGCCCTACGGGCCGCGTTTTAAGCGTCAAGCAACTTTTTGCAACAATTTTGTCAGGCACCCATTCAGGGAAGATGAATAGTCGATTTGGCATGTTTTTACAAGGCTATAATAATGGCGTAGTCCGTAGAGCCGTAATCCCGGAGAGCTGCCGCCGCTGCTGGAACCGCCAGCGTCTGGCCTGTGGAGGAGTATGCCATCGTGCCGCAGTCCCAGAGGAGTCCGCTGCCATGCCGTAGTCCCCGAGAGCTGTCGCCATTACTGGAACCGTGCCACTGCCACCTGGAACGTGCCTCACCACCACAGAAGCTCGCCGGACCTCCCTGGAACCGCTGAAAAAAGGGAAAAATGGCCGAGAAACTTCCTGTGGCCACCCCGACGCCCCGTGACTCAAAAATTAGATCTGAAAGGATCTTTGGAAAGATAAATTCATTCCCTTTGCAACCAGGGACTTCGCTCGACGATCAGACAACAATTCGACATAGGAAAATAAATTTAAAGGCATAACGAAAATCAAAACGAAGAACGAAACCTCCTACCTCATTGGGAGTACACCGAAGTTTCCCGATTGGGCTGCCGGGGGGAGTCTCTAAAAAATACATGGTCCCCCTGCTCAAACACCAAAGGCCTGTGACATCGGTCTATATAGGATCACTTTGACTATAAATAGTCATTGGAAATCTAAAAATATTACCTATATCATGATAATTTATTTATAAAGTTTAGAAATTGAATAATTAAATTTACTTATGACACAAAGATGATGTAGTAATTTATTAATTATTGATAGTATAAATTACAGATTTTATGATTATTGAAATAAATATTATTTTACATAATTTATGTCATCCATGAATTTTTTCGATATATTTGACATGTTTTTTATGATTTAATGGACTTTTATTGAAGTTATCTTCATGTTGTGATATTTTTAAAAGTCAAATAAGTAGGAGTTTTAAAATTTACATTTTTGGTACTTTTTGAAATATAAAATATTTTATAAAATGATATTAAATTCCTTTAAATCTAATATTCATAAAAAAAGTTATTATATGTCCAAATATTTCATAAATGACACTTTTTGGGGCTTTTTACGTGTTATGTAAATAAAATTAACCCAAAAATTGTAAATAACATAATTTCACAATAAGATTAGAAAAGGTAAAATAACGGCAATCCCAAAAATATTAGGATAAAAAAATACTCAAAACATGTCTAATTTTAATTATATGATGGGTATTAAAACCCAAATCTTATAATATTGTAAATAAATTATTTTGGGACCATTTGGAACAGAAATTTAATTTATATTAATTTAATATTTTAAGAGTTTCTAAGGGTACCCATCCCCTCTCAATTAAAAAGATACCCACTATTCCGTAATAATCACACTCCCATAGCCTTTTTGTTATCCCAATATCTTCTCAAAATGATTCGTATAATACCCTTTCAAATTCTTGAGTCCTTACTATAGGCATCGCACCCTTTATTGAGGTGTTATGATGTTCTTGAAAGGTGATCAACTGAAGAAGATGTATTGTTTTTTAAGTGTATCTATTTAATTTCTTCTTACACATCATTTATAAATCCTCAATTCATGATTAACTAATAAATCCAATAACCTCAATATATTGAGATGTTATTATGTTAATATCATAACATAATTCCCTCACCAATTTCATCAAATGGGAAATGAACATTTTTATTCGCGTGTATGGTGGACTACTGCCTCACAAACAAATATAGTTCATTTTTCATTATCATCTATCAAGGATAATAATAATGATGGAATAAATTTTTATATATAATATTGATGGAATATTTATTGTTTTAAAAGAATAATATTCCAATTCTATTATCACCTTCCATGCACGTAAAATGATAACGTCTTTCGTGCGTATGTGTGAACTGTCACCTCCACAAAGCGATGTGAAACATTTTTAGTCTCCACGTACCTTATATTTCATATATAAGTATATTTTAATGGTTATTATTATTTTAAATATATTATTATCATTATTTAAAGATAAAATAATAATTACCTTATTTTCATAAAATTCAATGAAAAATGGAAACGTTACTAATGCGTGCATACAACCTACTTTCTCCATGATTATAACATGGTTCATTTTTAATAAAATAGACAAATGGTTTGATTTCAAAAATATAACTAATTTATAAAACTGATTATTATGTCATGAATATTATTTTGGATATTATGGGAATATGACCACATAGACTAGTGACATCCAACCATGCCCATTTACGAATCATGTGCCAAATATCGACAAAACGTCCAATATGAATAATTATGTAATTTTTATAACATAGTGATAAGTGAAATAAAAGTAATAATAAATTGAATAAGGTTATCAAGAAAATATAAATTAACCTATTTTTTTATTTGGTAATATAATGATTGCATGTGATGAGTCACACCACACTATTTTATACAATGTACAATTATTCCCTTTGAATTTTAATTTAATACAGTTGATTTTGAAAGGAATTGTCACGACCTGACCCTACCGGTCCCGAGCCGCAAATACCTCAAGCCCACCTCCATAGGCCAGAGGCTGGAGACCCCGAGCGAGGACCATGACCTGCCTTCGGTGGGTCTCCGCGGAAGACCGCGACCGACCCTTGTGGTCGGTCGGCACTGCATGGACCCGGAGTCCACGACCGGGCGGACCGGCCAGACCAGGCCGATCCATCCCAAGGGGCTCACCCCCTTCGACTTCGGACACCCGTAATGTTCGTAACAGGTGTCTGTTTTGCATGCCGTCTACAGTAGTACATTCTTGGCATCGAGACAGAGCTTTTGAGATGGTCTCGGGGATTTTAAATTCCCAAAATGGGGGGGGGGGTGGATCAGTGGCTCGACACGCCTTTAAGTGGATTGGTGTTTTTCTTCTGGGGGTTCTTGTTTTGGATGGTGTGGACACATCCAATGTCCGATTTGAGCACCATCAGCGGTGTTACGATCCTGGAGTCGATGTAGAGATTTACAGTATGGTTTCATACGTTGAAGTCGGAGTTGAGACGTAGGCCCTACGGGCCGCGTTTTAAGCGTGAAGCAACTTTTTGCGACAATTTCGTGAGGTTCCCATTCAGGGCGGACGAATAGTCGATTTGGCATGTTTATCCAAGGTTATCATAATGGCGCAGTCCATAGAGCCGCAATCCCGGAGAGCCACCGCCGCCACTGGAATCGCCTGCCTCTGGCCTGTGGAGGAGTCTGCCACCGTGCCGCAGTCCCGGAGGAGTCCGCCACCGTGCCGCAGTCCCGGAGGAGTCCGCCGCCATGATGTAGTCTCGGAGAGCTGCCGCCGCTGCTGGAACCACGCCACTGCCACCTGGAATGTTCCGCACTGCCGCAGAAGCTCGCCGGACCTCCCTGGAACCACCGGAAAAAGGGAAAAACTACAGAGAAACTTCTTGTGGCCATCCCCGACGCCCCGGGACTCAAAAATTAGATCTGAAAGGATCTTTGGAAAGATAAATTCATTCCCTTTGAAACCAGGGGCTTCACTCGATGATTGGACAACAATTCAACATTGGAAAATAAATTTAAAGACAGAACAGAAATAAAAACGAAGAACAAAACCTCGTACCTCGTTGAGCGTAGACCAAAGCTTCACAATTGGGCTGCCGGAGCTGTCGCGCCTTGCCGGAGTGGTGGAGGAGAGGGGAGAAGCTCGTAGAGAGGAAACCACCAGAGAATTCACTAATGGGGAGTAGAGGGTTGGGGTAGGAGACCTCACCAACCCTGCGCATGTTCTCAAAGGGCCCAATGAACCACGGGGACAACTTGCCTCCCCGTTCGAACCTCTACGTCCTACACCGCGGGGTGACTCTGAAAAGACATGGTCTCCCTGCTCAAACACCAAAGGCCTGTGACGTCGCTCTACATAGGACTTTTGTCTACTCTGAGCCCTCCTCATCCTATCAAGAATGACCTACACCTTCTCTGTCGTCGCCTGCACCAACTCTGGGCCCACGATAGAGGTCTCCCCAACCTCCGTCCAACACAATGGTGACCCTAAAGGTCTCTCGTAGAGGGCCTCAAAAGGATCCATGCCAATAGTAGAGTAGTAACTGTTGTTAGATGCATACTCCACCAAGGGAAGGTGATCCTCCCAGCTCCAACCAATGTCTAACACGCACACCCTGAGCATATCCTCTAACACTTGGACGGTGCACCTGGTCTACCCGTCAGTATGGAGGTGAAAAGATGTACTCATCCAAAATTGAGTCCCTAATGCCTCCTGCAGGCCTCACCATAATCAAAACTTAAACAGCGTATCACAATCAGAGATGATCATCGGGGGTACTCCATGAAGGAGGATGATCTCATGATATATAACTACCGCAGACTCTCCACCGAGCTCTGCTCCCGGATAGCAAGGATGTGCACCGACATCGTGAGTCGGTCCACTATCACCCAAATGGAGTCTTGGCCCTTTGCTTTGTGTGGAAGCCCTGAATTCCATAGATATGTCATACCACTTCCACTCCAGGATATCAAGGGGCTGAAAACAACCCTCTTTGAACCTGGTGCTCTAACTTCACCTACTGACTACCGAGACACAAAGAAACGAACTCATCTATGCTCCACTTCATTCCAGACCACCAAAACTGCCACTAAAGGTCTATGTACATCTTCCCCACACCAGGATGTACAACCAAGGGAGAAGTGTGGAACTCTCACATCACCTCCTCCCGCATCTCATCTAGTACTACAGATCGCCCCTGGAATAGGATCTTGTGATTACCTCCTTTAGAATACCCATAGGGTGCGTCAACCGTGGATATCTGATCATGCAATACCTCACTGTCGACATCCCCCAGCTGTGACTCTCTCACACGCTCAAGGAGCGAAGGGGTCAACACCATTGACTGTAGAAAAGTCGTACCCTCCTACTCCACCTAGGTTAGCCGTAGGGAAGCCAACTGTTTTGAAGCTTCCCGCACTACCTGATCCGGGGAATTCCTGCTAAGATCATCTACTACTACGTTTCCCTTCCATGGAGTGTTGACTATCAAAAAATCATAGTCCTGTAGAAACTCCAGCCAGTGCCTCTGCCTCAGATTCTGATCCCTCTGAGTGAAGATATACTTTAGGCTCTGGTGGTCTGAGTAGACCACAAAACGCTCACCTAGAAGGTAGTGTCCCTATAACCTCAAGGCAAAGACCACTGCTGCCATCTCTAAATCGTGAGTCGCATAATTCTGCTCACGGGGCCTCAAATTCCTCGACCCATACGCAATCACTACATGTTTCTGCATTAGCACGCACCTGAGCCCAACTCCTGAAGCATCACAGTATACAGCGAACTCAACGCCCTCCTTTGGCAGCCTCAACACAGGAGCACTAGCCAGCCTCTGCCTCAACTCCTCGAAGTCCTTCTGGCACTGATTAGTCCAGGTAAACTTTCGTCCCTTCCATGTCAATTTAGTCTAATGAGCATAAATCCTGGAGAATTCCTCCATGAACCTCCTGTAGTACCCTACCAAACGAAGGAAACTCTGCACCTCAGACGCATTCTTAGGTGGCTCCCAAGAAAGCACTGCCTCTATCTTTGTGGGATGCACAACCAATCCATGTTCTGTAATGACGTACCCCAAAAAGTGAACCTCAAGAATCCAGAACTAGAACTTCGAGAGCTTCCCGTACAGATGGTGCTCTCGAAGTATGTCTAGGACCATCCTCAAATGCTATGCATGCTCCTCCTCTGTCTCTGAGTAAATGAGTATGTTGTCAATAAAGACAACCACAAACCGGTCCAAGTATGGCTGCAAAATATGGTTCATCAAAGGCATGAATAATGAAGGGGCATTCGTCATACCAAAGGGCATCAATGAAAACTTGTAGAACCCATATCGACAACGGAAGGCTAACTTTTGGATATCAGCCTCACGAACCCGAAACTGGTGGTAGCCCGATTGAAGATCAATCTTCAAGAACCACTTCGCTCCTTGAAATTGGTCAAAGAGGTCGCCGATCCTTGGAAAAGGGTACTTATTCTTTATCGTGGCTTGATTTAGGTGATGATAATCCACACAAAGCCGCATACTCCCATATACCTTTTTCACAAACAAAACTGGATCCGCCTAGGGGGACACACTGGGCCTGATGAATCCCTTCTCACAAAGGTCATCCAACTGAAGTCGTAGCTCCCAAAACTCTGTGGGTGACATCTGATATGCTACACAAGATATCAGAGCAGTCCATGGCTGCAAGTCGATACAGAACTCCATCTCTCACCTCAGAGGTAGTCCCAGAATATCCTTGGGAAAAACATCCATGTAGTCCTCTACAACGGTAGGGATCCAGGTGTCTGTAGCGTCTATTGATCTAAGAGACATGCTCTCCAGCTGGTGCGAAAAAGGCCGGGGTCCCCTGGTCAGAGTACCCATCTGCTCTACCACGAGGTCTTGTTCACAAAGGATGGTGAACCTCATCCCTTCAGAAAACACGCCTCTAACTCGCCTGTGATGACAGTAGATATGAGCGTGAACCATAGAAAGCCAATCCATGCCCATGGTGACGTCATAAGCTTCTATCGTGATGATGAGCAGGTCCCACGTGAAACTCCCTCCTCCGAATGATAGTTCGAACTGTTTCTAGATAAAGGTCATAAACAAGGCACTTCCCGTAGGAACCTTGAGGCTAAGTGTAGGTGTCAGTGCCTCTATTGGAATCTCCAACTCCCATACCACTAGTAGTGATATAAATGAATGGATGGATCATGTGCCTACTAGTATTGAAGCAAGTGTGGAGTAAACACAAATCGTACCTCAGACCGTCTCGTGCGTTGGAGGGTCTCGAACACCCATGGCCTGAAGCTGCCCGCGGCCCCTACCGCAAGCTTTCTGAGCCTAGTGTGGGCCTCCTAGTGGTGGTGGTGGAGGGATCTCAAAACATCATCATCCACCTTCTGGTCATGCTGCTCTACCTGCACCACCTCCCTGTGGACCGTCCGGTCCTCGCCTAGGTGACCCCTGGTCACAGCGCTGCCTCTGCCTCTGTGGCGCACCCGCTGCCTGCCACAACAATTCTGTGCACCTGGTCTGGAAATCCTGTGCTAGATGACCTCGACCATCACAAGCGTAACTCCGGCTCCCTCTCGTCTCCCCTAGTTCCCTACGGTGCCACTGAGGTGTAGGAAATTGGCCCTGGGTCTGCTCACAGAAGGGCCTCCTCGGCTGAGGCCCAACTCTCTGTCGTCTGCCTGCTGAAGACTCCACTCAAAAGTGGCCACTACTAGGTCCTGCCATCTGGCACACCTTGGCCAGGAAGCTCTCTTTCACATGTACCCTCTCCAGAACCCTGATGTAAGTTGGGATGCACGAGGGTACCACGCTAGCACATATCTCCTTGCGAAGACCCTGCTCGAACGTCCACGCCCAGAAGTAGCTATCACAGATCATGTCCTGTGAGTAGCATGTAAGATCAGTGAACCGGGCCGAGTACTGAAACACTAACACCCCCTGCTTCAACTCCAGAATCTCATGGATCTGAATGGAGTGTAAACACGAGGAGGAGTAATCCTCCCAGAAAAGCAGCTGGAATTCATCCCATGTGAGGGACGACTCATCATGGGTCTGTGTCACAAAACCCCACCAACTCCCGACTGTCCCGAGGAAAGGACTGGCGGCTAGGGACACCATTTGGTCTTCTAGGGTCTGTACCATCCTGAAGATTTGTGCAACTAACTGAAGCCAGTTTTCTTCAACCTAGGGATCTGGGTCCCCACGAAACCTCGGCGGCCTCTGATGTTGGAAGTCTTGTAGCGCACTCAGCCTGCGCGCAACCTCGTCCTGATCTGTCGGTACTATCTGCCGCTCCCCAAGTAGAGGGGTTGCTGCTGAAGCACTGGGTGGAATGGGATCACATGAGGGTCCCTGAATCGACGCCTCATCGCTCGTCTGGTCGTCGTCATAAACCAGAGTGGGTAGCCTGGCAGGCTGCTGTCGTGGAGGCATCCTGAAAATTATCAAGGGATACCGTGATCATATGAGCATATATATATAACAGTCATAACAAAGGGGAGCTGACTCAAACAAAGAATGTCAAAGACTTAGTCCTACAAGATGCATGTTCCAAATTTCCCTGCAACATGTGTCTCATCATGTCAAGTTGACAAGCGGGTTATCAAGGTCTTGATGAATGGATACGTCGGCCGCCCGCACCATCACTGGACTCCCTGGCCTGAGAGCCGCCCTCAAGACATGTCGACATCATTGCCCTAAATTCCAACCAATTCCATTTTAGGGACGTTCGAACAAAGTCCCAATAAATTAACCACCTCTAATACCACATTGTCACGACCCGACCCTACTAGTCCCGAGCTGCAACATCCTCAAGCCCGCCTCCATAGGCCAGAGGCTAGAAAACAGCGCCGAAGGTGTAACAATCTCGGGGAGGCCTTCACCTAAGTACACACACACACACACACACACACAACTGACTCGATGTAGAAGTGTAGAGTAAATAGAAAACCATAGGACAAACAGCTATAACCCAACCATAATCATGCATCAACCACTAAATAGAGCAAGTGAAGTGATGAAAGTACTAAAAAGTAAACTGAACAGTAAAAAGGGGAAAACATGCACCCAACCACAAAGGTGCCACAACCCGAAAACAAGTAACAAAAGGAAACAATGAGATAGATCCCCACCTAAAAACTCTGGCATGACCATGGCGCGCTGTTAGAGCTCTTTTGAATTCTACGCTCCTCTGTAGTGACGATCAACATGTCCGTCATCTTCAAGGGCACAACAAGTGTAGAGACTCGGGTTTTTGGCCTTATCAGACTTTGGATTATTTCTACGAATAATTACAGAGCTAGGTGTGAAGACGACGTGCGATTCCGAGGCTCGGTGTGCCCGGAATAAATTTTATAAAAATATTATGTATTTTTATACTATGCATGTGGTGGGGGTGTGATATCTCTTAAACGGTAGCTTAGAATAGGAATCCGAGGGCATGGTTGCGTCTGGAACATGACGTTTACCCTAGGCGAGGTATAAAATTTGTGGGCGCGGGCCTACGGTGAGAAACGCCACCAGGGGCGTTTTCGTAAATAAATGGAAAAATTGGTTTTTGAGCGTCGGCTCGAATAACTTCTGAACGGAGTCTCAGATCTCAATTCCTAGTTTTTCGTTGCATTCAGAACGACACGTTTACCCTAAGATCGACCTTACCTTTGTCTGTACCAGGCACCGGGTCGGAGGCGAGTTGGTGGGGAGAGTTAATTGAGGTTTTTATAAAAAAATATTAAATGGGAAATCTATCACCTCCCACCTCCTACGCGTAGAGGATGACAGAACCACCTCCTTCCCTCTCCGTTCTTCACCAATTTGAGATTTGGCCGTCCGTTTTCAGCACCGATCGTCAGCAGATCGAGCTCCAGCGCGTCGCAGGCGTCGTTCTGCACCCGAAGCTTCAGCGATCCACCAACAGGTAGGCGGTTTGAGTTTTAAAATCCCAGACCCCATTTATGTGTTGTTTTTCTTCAAATCGTCATAAGGGTTGTATAGTCCAGGTCTCGAGGTTTCCGAAACATGTTTCGGATATGTTTTTGGAGCACCGGGGTGCTCCTGGGGGTTCCCGGAAGTTTTTCGACTGAAACCCCGGATTTCAGCGGCGGCCATGGTGAAATCCGGCGAGGCACAGCGGCGGCGTGGCGGTGGAGTGGTGGAATCCGGCGGCGGTGGTGGTGGCGTGGAGGATTCCGGTGGCGGCGCGGTGGTTTCCGGTGAGGCCAGCGGTGGTCCGGCCAGGATTTTCCGGGGGTTCTTTAAACCCCCGTAACTCGCAAACAGTAACTCCGATTTACGAGCCGTTTGAGGCAACGCCTTCCTTGCGTCGAGGAGAACCTTTGGAATTTACTTTGATAATTTTTTGAGTCGGGATTTTGGCCCGGGGGATTTAAACATCGAATAAAATGATAATATTTTATTATTTTACGACTTCGGACTGTTGTAACTTCTACCCGGAGCGTCCGATTGACGTGCCGTTAGAGGTTTTGAGACCATGATGGTATGAAGAACTTTTTGAGATGGTTTCTGGGTGTTGGGACTGAGAAAGGGGTGTGGGCTTCATGAGGTCAGGTTTCGGCGTTTTTGGAGAAACACAACTTTTCCACTGGGTGTCCGTTTTGGACGAGAGAGTAGTTGATCCTGTGTGTTTTTCCGAGAGGATCGCAACAGTGTGATCCATTTGATGAGTTTTAGGATTGTGGTGTGGGCCCCGCCCGATCCGGCATTCATTGAATAGTGCCTTTTTCACCGGGTGTCCGTTTAGGACGAACGAGTAGTCGATTCCGCTTGTTTTTCCGAGGGGATTGCCGTGGTATGATCCGCTCGATGGGTTTCGGGATCGTTGTGTGGGCCCCGCATGAGCTAGCTACGGTGAATAGTTCCATTTTCACTAGTGCTCTGTTTCGGGCGAGTAAGCAGCCTATCCTGTGTGTTTTTCCGCATAGATCACGATGGTGGCCTCGGTTTTGGACTTGGAGGTGCGCAGTGTGGTGTTGTTGTGGGTTTCTCAGGTTAGCGACATTTTGGACCAGCAGTGGTTGAGGGTACTCCATTGGTTCGTTCCCACGAGGGTTCGTGTGGAATCACAACCTTCGTATAGGTTTGTGATCCTCTCGATGGGATGTTTAAACTGTTAGAGTTGTGGAATCCCTCTGGTGGGCCTGGAGCGAGATCCTCTAGCATCTTTCCCCTAGATTGGGTTCTTGGTATCGCTGTGACCGCTTATTCACGGGCGGTGATCCCCTATCTAGCTGGTTAACCCCGTAGGGTTGTGGCATCATCGGGATTATGATCCCCTACGCGGTGTGCCATACTCAGTAGGGTTGTGGCATCATCGGGTATACGATCCCCTACTCAGCAAGAGGTGTATAGTAGGGTTGAGGTATCGTTGGTTATGCAATCCCCTACTCAGCGCGAGGTTTCGGTAGGGTTGCGGCATCGTCGGTTCGATCCCCTACATCGCGAGTTATACCAGATAGGGTTCCTGTATCATCGTGACAATCTTTATATGGGTGATGATCCTCTATCTGTGTGACACGATTCTGTCTAGTGCCTGATCGGGTTGTGGTATCCCCCAGCGGATCTTGGGTGTGATCCTCTATCTGTGAGAACTACGTATGCCAGATCGGGTTGTGGTATCCCCCAGCGGACCCTGGGAGTGATCCCCTATCTGTGGGCTTCGTATACCGGAGTGAGTTATGGTATCCCCTAGCGGACCCTAGGAGCGATCCCTTATATGAGGAGTTTGGTGGTTATGTTGTTTCAGTGTGGTTTTCCTCAGTGATGCTATCCGACGAGCGTGATCTATCGGGTGAGTGTCTGAGACGTTTGAGAGAAACCCGATAGAGTGTATCTCTCATATGAGTGTCATTAGGGATGACAGTGATCGCGTGGTGTACTCTCCTGTTTGTGGACAGTTACTGGTGATGAGGTCGGTACCTCTTGTGGCTTGGTGAGTGAGTTGGGTATATCTGGATTGTTCAAGGTGTATGTATTGGCATACACCTGAGCTGAGCTGACTAGTTGTGTTTAGTTGAGTATGGTCACGAGATGGAGTTTCTCTCTCGTCTGGGTTCCCTCTGGCTGGGAGGAGCGGACTGTTTCCTTTCAGTTGCTCTCTTTGGTTTTGGGTTTTTGGGGTGCCTACTGAGTATGTTTATACTCACCCCTATATGGGCTTTGTCCACACATGTTTGTGTCTTGTGCAGACCACAGGCCTTTCGACGGAGTTCCAGGAGGACCCGGAGGGTGTTTACCGGTGTGGTGCTAAGGGATCTTTCCAGCGGGTGTTTGTGGCAGAGTTCCCCTTCTTCAGAGCAGGTTGGACGCGCTTTTGTAGTTGTCTTTTGGTGGGCCCTATTTTTCCCTTTTGTACTCTTGATGTTGCACTCTGGTTTGGGATAGATTGTATGCATGCATTTACTTTTCAGTTTTCTATATCTATGCACTATTTCATGGAGGTGTTTGTGGGTGTGTGTGTACTGGTACCTTAGGATAATGCCTCCCATGTGTGTGATAGCCTACTCGGCGCTAGTCGCCAGCCCCTGGCCTATTGGAGGCGGGTTTGGGGAGTCGTGGCTCGAGCCCCGTTGGGTTGGGTCGTGACAGAGTGGTATCAGAGGAGGTTTCACCTTTGGGATCTCAGAGCGTAGCTGGTCTAGCTGTGAGTTTGGTTCGGGTTGCATAGAGGCAGTGTTAGGATGTTTCAAGTTTGGCTTTCAGGCTAGGGACTCCGGTGTTGGAGTGGCGGTCGATGTATCCATACTCTAGGACTCTGATAACCTGCCTTTCGACTTAGGACATTCGTACAATGGTCGTAGGGACATAATGGTACATGCATCATATAGGACTAGGTTTTGGGTTTTCCTTGTCCTTCTTGAGTCAGCTCTCTAGATATACTCTTTGACTGTGGTGCGTCTTGAATGTATTTCAGGATGCCTCCATGATAACAGCCATCGAGGGTTTTGCAACGGGATTGTGGTGATGATCTGCCTCGTGCATAGGCTATGGACCAGGGCGCAGGTTCTGAGGCTGGACCTCCAGGTGGTCCGCCAGTTGAGCCACCACCTGTCGAGCAACTGGTTGTGCCGGTAGTGCAGGATGAGGTTGCGCGTAGGCTGAGTGCGCTGCACGAGTTCTAGAGGCAGCGACCTCTGAGGTTCTGGGGTGATCCAGATCCCCAGGAAGCTGATGACTGGCTTGAGGCAGTCACCCGAGTTTTCTGCCTTGTGAGGACACCTCCAGATCAGATGGTGGTCCTTGTGGAGAGCCTTCTATATGGTTCGGTCGGGCGATGGTGGAGCCTAGTGACGTAGTCCCATGATGAGGAGACACTCACGTAGGCAGAGTTTGAGCGGCTCTTCAGGGAGGAGTTCTATCCGGTGACGCTGAGGTCAGTGCAGATTTAGGAGCTTCTGCAGCTTCGACAGGAGGGTCCGACTGTGTCGGAGTACCCAATGAGGTTTACAGATCTGTCACACTACTCCCTAAATATGGTTTGGGACCCGTTATTTAGGGCTCGGACCTTCAAGCAGGGCTTACACAGGGACATCTGGGTAGGTGTGGTTTCCTTGTGTTTGCCCACCTATGCTGGAGTGCTGGAGCGAGCGTTGGTGGTGGAGAGATTTCTGGCAGATCAGATTCCCCCTGTTAGTGCTGGGCACGTGAGAGCTGAGACGTCGGCATATGGTAGCTGATGACAGACTCAGGGGTCTGGACGTGGCTGACGTTTCAGGAGGCGACCCCAGGATGGAGGATCTGAGGCTCAGGGCTCACAGGGCTCGCAAGCCAGTTTTGGTCAGCCGTAGGAGAGGCGGTGTTATGCTTGCGACGGTCAGGGACATCTTTCTAGAGATTTTCCGACCCGACGTGCTGCTGAGAGGGAGCCGATCGATGGACCGCCTTGGCAGACGCAGCGTCTCGAGCAAGGTGGTTCGCAGGGCGGCGGACGTGGCGGCGGAGCGAGTGCAGCAGGAGGAGGTGGTAGGCGGTTCCAGTTGCCACTACCCCCACCCCCTGGTGGTCCACGCCAAGCTCAGGTAGTTGGAGGATGAGGGCGAGACCAGCTGCATTCCCTAGAGGTTGTTGACCCGGAGGCTCTGCAGATGGATAGAGGTACGACTTGTGTCCTTTCTACTTTCTGCAGTAGTTTGATAGACACTGTTTAGCAGTACCCTTATTTTCTGTTGCTTTCTCGAGTTTTGTTCAAGGTGTTGGTAAGACCCTGTGTGGGTATTGTTCGGTATGCTTAGAATGCGTGAGGAAGAGGGATCCTTCCCCCACCGAGACGTGTTTTTGGGACGCAATTAAAACTGTGCGGGTGAGTCAGTGCCGCCCAAAGTGGATAGTGTTGAGGTGTGGTGTATGAGTCCCTCTGAATTATGCGTTCGGGTTGGGGTGTTTGTTGGTGAACTCGCTGGTGTGGGAGACCCAGTTGAGATTCCAGTCGCTTTCCTTGTGCTTATGGCTTTTCGAGGACAAAATGTTCTAAAGGGGGGAGGATATAGCGACTCGGGTTTCTGTCCCTGTCAGACTTTGATTATTTCTACGAATAATTCCAGAGCTAGGCGCGAAGACGACATGCGATTCTGAGGCCCGGTGTGCCCGGAATAAATTTTATAAAAATATTAAGTATTTTTATACTATGCACATGGTGTGGGTGTGATATCTCCTAAAAGTTAGCTCAGAACGGGAATCCGAGGGCACGGTTGCGTCCGAAACGTGTCGTTTACCCTAGGCGAGGTGTAAACTTTGCGGGCGCAAGCCTGCGTTGAGAAATGCCACCAGGGGAGTTTTCGTAAATAAATGGAAAAGTTGGTTTTCGAGCGTCGGCTCAAATAATTTCTGAACGGAGTCTCGGATCGCTATTCCAAGTCCACTGTTGCTTTCAGAACGACGTGTTTACCCTAAGAGTGACCTTACCTTTGTGTGCACCAGGCACCGAATCGGAGGCGAGTTGGTGGGGAGAGTTAATTGAGGTTTTTATAAAAAAAATTAAATGAGATATAAATCACCCCCACCTCCTATGCGTAGAGGACGATGGAACCACCTCCTTCCTTCTTCGTTCTTCACCGATTTGAGATCTGGGCGTCCGTTTTCAGCGCCGATTGTCAGCAGATCGAGCTCCAGCGCGTCGCAGGCGTCGTTCTGCACCTGATGCTTTGGCGATCCTCCAATAGGTAGGTGGTTTGAGTTTTAAAATCCCGGACCCCGTTTATGTGTTGTTTTTCTTCAAATCATCATAAGGGTTGTATAGTTCGGGTCCCGAGATTTCCGAAACATGTTTCAGATCTGTTTTTGGAGCACCGGGGTGCTCCTGGGGGTTCCCGGAAGTTTTCCGGCAGAAATCCCGGATTCCGGCGGCAGCCATGGCGGAATCCGGCGAGGCGCAGCGGTGGCGCGACGGAGGAGCGACAGAATCCGGCAACGGCGGCGATGGCGCAACGGAATCTGGCGGCGGTGCGGTGGTTTCCGGCGAGGCCAGCGGTGGTCCGGGCAGGATTTTCCGGGGGTTCTTTAAACCCCCGTAACTCGCAAACCGTAACTCCGATTTGCGACCCATTTATAGTGACACCTTCCTTGCGTCGAGGTGGAACTTTTGAACTTACTTTGAGAAATTTGTGAGTCGGGATTTTGGCCCGGGAGCTTGAAACGTCGAATAACATAATATTTTACGACTTCGGGCCGTTGTAACTTCTACCCGGAGCGTCCGATTGATGTGCCGTTAGTGGCATTGACACCCTGATGGTATGAAGGACTTTTTGAGATGGTTTCTGGGTGTTGCGACGGAGAACGGGGTGCGTGTCCCATGAGGCCGGGTTTTGGTGTTTTCAGAGAAACACAACTTTTCCGCTGGGTGTCCGTTTTGGACGAGTGAGTACTCGATCCTGTGTGTTTTTCCGAGAGGATCGCAACGGTGTGATCTGTTCGATGAGTTTTGGTATCGTGGCATGGGCCCCGCCCGAGCCAGCATTCAGTGAATAATACCTTTTTCACCGGGTGTCCGTTTCGGACGAACGAGTAGTCGATTCTGCTTGTTTTTCTGAGGGGATCTCCGTGGAATGATCGGCTCGATGGGTTTCGGGATCGTTGTGTGGGACCCACACGAGCTAGCTATGATGAATAATTCCTTTTTCACTGGTGCTCCGTTTCGGGCGAGTAAGCAGCCTATCCTGCATGTTTTTCCGCGTAGATCACGATGGTGGCCTCGGTTTTGGCCTTCGAGGTGCGCAGTGTGGTGTTGTTGCGGGTCGCTCGTGTTAGCGATGTTTTGGACCAGTAGTGGTTGAGGGTACTCCCTTGGTTCATTCGCACGAGGGTTCGTGTGGCATCACATCCTTCGTATAGGTTTGTGATCCTCTTGATGGGATGTTTAAACTATTAGAGTTGTGGCATCCCTCCGGTGGGCCCGGAGCGGGATCCTCAAGCATCTTTTCCCTAGATCGGGTTCTTGGTATCGTTGTGACCGCTTATTCACGGGCGGTGATCCCCTATCTAGCTGGTTAACCCCATAGGGTTGTGGCATCATCGGGATTATGATGCCCTACGTGGTGGGCCGTACTCAGTAGGGTTGTGGCATCGTTGGGTATACGATCCCCTACTCAGCATGATGTGTATAGTAGGGTTGCAGTATCATTGGTTATGTGATCCCCTACTCAACGCGAGGTTTCGGTAGGGTTGTGGCATTGTCGGTTCGATCCCCTACATCGCGGGTTATACCAGATAGGGTTCCGGTATCGTCGTGACCACCTTTATATGGGCGATGATCCTCTATCTGTGTGACGTGCTTCTTTCTAGCGCCAGATTGGGTTGTGGTATCCCCCAGCGGATCCTGGGTGTGATCCCCTATCTGTGAGAACTACGTATGCCAGATTGGGTCGGTGTATCCCCCAGCGGACCATGGGAGTGATACCCTATCTGTGGGCTTCGTATACCGGAGTGGGTTCTGGTATCCCCTAGAGGACCCTAGGAGAGATCCCCTATCTGAGGAGTTTTGTGGTTATGTTGTTTCAGTGTGGTTTTCCTCAGTGATGCTATCCAATGAGCGTGATCTCTCGGGTGAGCATCTGAGAGGTTTTAGAGAAACCCGATGGAGTGTATCTCTCAGATGAGTGTCATCAGGGATGACAGTGATCGTGTGGTGTACTGTCCTGGTTGTGGATAGTTGCTGGTGATGAGGTCGGTACCTCTTGTGGCTTGGTGCGTGAGCTGGGTATATCTGGATTGTTCAAGGTGTATGTATGGGAATACACCTGAGCTGAGCTGACTAGTTGTGTTTAGTTGAGGATGGTCACGAGATGGAGTTTCTCTATCGTCTGGGTTCCCTCTGGCTGGGAGGAGCGGAATGTTACCTTTCAGTTTCTCTCTTTGGTTTTAGGTTTTTGGGGTGCCTACTGAGTATGTTTATACTCACCCCTGCACGGGCTTTGCCCGAACATGTTTGTGTCTTGTGCAGACCACAGGCCTTTCGATGGAGTCCTAGGAGGACCCAGAGTAGGCTGAGCTGAGTGAGAAAGATTGACCAGGGTGTTTACCAGTGCGGTGCTGGGGGAGCTTTCCGGTGGGTGTTTGTGGCAGCGTTCCCCTTCTTCAGAGCAGGTTGGACGCGCTTTTGTAGTTTTCTTTTGGTGGGCCCTGTTTTTCCCTTTTGTACTTTTGCTGTTGCACTCTGGTTTGGGATAGATTGTATGCATGCATTTAATTTTCAGTTTTCTATATCTCTACACTGTTGCATTGAGGTGTTTGTGGGTGCGTTTGTATAGGTACCTTAGGCTAATGCCTCCCATGTGTGTGATAGCCTACTCGGCATTGGTCTCCAGCCCCTGGCCTATTGGTGGCGGGCTTGGGGAGTCGTGGCTCGAGCCCCGTTGGGTCGGGTCGTGACACCAGGTGCGGGAAAATCCCAAGAAGGGTGAGTATAAAGATACTCAGTAGGATTCCCCGAAAGATCGAGGGAGTAAAAAAGGAGGCACTAAAGAGGTGAGCAGTAGACAGGACCAGAATAGTAAAAGAGTACAGTAAAGAGAGTGCAGCTCAACCCATCAAGAGGAAGGAAGTAAACTCATCCAAACGCATGGAGCTAAGAACGGTGAGAAGATGAACTTCTCGCCAAGTCTTCGCTACCTAAAATGGGACAATGTAATTTTCCATACAAGAATAGATAAACAAAAAAATCACGTGGCATACCCCATGTGTTTTTTCCCCTCCTAGAAAGAGAGTAACTGAACCCAAGGAGTGGGAACCAAAGTTATGTGTATATGTATATATGCTCAATAAGGAACCCGAACGAGTGTATAAGGGGACCTCCATCTCCAAGATCAACCCAGAAAGAGTCACCAATAGTTCTAGGGATATCCATCGCATAAAACAAATGTCTCTCATGTCAACCTAGGAGTTAAAAGTCAAAGGGGCTCAATCACCACACCCTAATACTATCCGCTTTGGGCAGCACTGACTCGCCCGTATGACTTTTTGGTCGCTTCGCAAGGACGCATCTTGGTGGGAAAAGAACCCATCATCCTTGTATTTCCTAAGGTCACATCAAAGCTGTCATATTACCGATCCATATAACCAAGGATATCGCTCTAGAAGTCATGGACAAAAAGTCACTGACTAGCCACATCAAAAGGCCTGAGTCTAAAAGAATTTGTTGGGTAACCCACTGCCCAGCCCAGCTAGAGGGTAAACCCCTAGAGGTCATCGGGTAACCCACTTCCCAACCCCACTGGAGGGTAAACCCCTAATAGGTTGATGGGTAATCCACTGCTCAGCTGCACTGGAGGTTAAACCCTAAAAGTCATCAGGTAACCCACTGCCCAGCTCCGCTAGAGGGTAAACCCTAGTAAGTGAACGGGTAAACCACTGCCCAGCCTGACTGAAGGGTAAACCCTCATAGTTCGACAGGTAACCCACTACCCAGCCCCACTGGAGGGTAAACCCAAATGGTCATTGGGTAACCAATAGCCCAGCCCAGCTAGAGGGTAAACCCGGGACTAGTCTGATAGCTCTGCACCGCCCGTGCTATCACTGGGTGTGGCTAACATCACGACTGTGCGTTGGGTCAGAGTGAATCAAATGAGCCTCCGACCAATGCCCTTTCATATTTATACATTAAATAATATCATGTAAGTGGCTCTGTTTGCATGAACAGATTAACCCATTGTAATCCTCGTGAAAAATCACATGAGATAGACTACTTACTCGCTGGAAACGGCCTCCCGACGGAAAAGTTGTTCGCCACTGCTTTTGGCCTGCTCGGTGTCTCTTGGGGCCCACTCTCAGTCTTGAATGAGGTCGGGCAAACTGCGCCATTACGATGGACTTGAAAAAACATGTTAAATCGACTATTCATCCTCCTTGAACGGGAACATGATGAAATCATCGCAAAAAGTTGCATGACACTTAAAAGGTGGCCCATAAGGCCCACATCTCAACTCCGACTTCAACGTCTGAAACCATAGTGAAAATCTCCGCCTCGACGCTAGGATCGTAATTCCTCTAATGGTGCTCATATATGATTTTTTATGTGTCTGTTCCTTCCAAAATAAGAACCCTCGGAAAAAAATTTCGAATCCACTTAAAGGTGTGTCACGCCACCGAGCCCCCCCACTTTGGGAATTAAAAATCCCTGAGACCATCTCAAAAGATTGGTCTCAATGAAAGGAATTAAATTCCATATAGAGCACACAAAATGAACACCCATAGTGAAAATTACGAGTGTCCGAAGTCAGAGGGGGCAAGGACCTTGGGCTGGACCCGCCTAGTCCAGCAGGTCCGCCCAGTATGGGCCGGCCTGGCTCGCAGTGCCGGTCCGCGGCTCAGTCGCGCGGCCCAGTCATGGAATATGGGTTTGCGTAGCGCCGACCAGCCACGAGGTCCGATCACGGTCTTTTGCAGAGACCCGCCGAAGGAGAGTCTTGTTCCCCATTCGGGGTTGCATGCCGCAACCCCGGTCCGCCTTGCTGTCGACCTTGCCGCTTCCTAGAGCCGCAACCGCACCGCGCTATGCTGCCACCGCTAAAGAGTCCGCCACTGCGTCGCCATCCCGAAGCACCACCGTTGCCGCTGGAACCGCACCGCCGCCGCCTGGAAGGCGTTGTGCTGCTGCCGAAGCTCACCAGACCTCCCTAGAACCGCCGGAAAAAAGGCAAAACGGCCGAGAAACTTCACGGGGCCACCCCAGACACCCTGAGACTCAAAAATTTGATCTAAAAAGGTCATTGGGAAGATAAATTCAAGAACATCGCAACCAAGGGCTTCACTCGACAATCGGACAACAATTCAAAATAGGAAAATAAATTTAATGATAGAATGGAAATCAAAACGAAGAAAGAACCCTCCAACCTCGTTGGGCATAGCCCGAAGCTTCATGATTGGGCCATCGGAGTCGTCGCGCCTTTCCAGAGTGGTGGAAGAGAGGGGATAATCTTGTCGAGAGGGAACCACTTGAGAATGCACTAAGGGGGAGAAGAGGGTGGGGGTGGAGTTTAAATAGAAAAACACTTAAACCCCCCGCCCATAGACTCCATATGCAAACTTTCAGTGGGGCCAGGGTTAATCCTCCCCTAGTGTAAAAACTATGTTCTGAGCACAATAAAGGTTTTGAAATTTTAATCTGAGCCTCCGTTCAACAGTTGTAAAGTCCACAAATGATGCCACTAAATTACAAAAACACCTATGGTGACATTTTTCACAGAAGGGTCGCGCCCGCGAAAGTTACACCCCTCCAAGGGTAAACGACACGTTTCGGACTCAACAACGCCCTCAGTTTTCCCATATGAGCAACTATTTAGGAGTTTTTCTGTTTATTTAGCACCTCCAGTGTGAACGCACGTCAATTTTAATTATGTCCATGCCAGGGCTCAGAATCGCACACCGTCTGAATGTCCTGCTTTGGAATAACATCAAGAAAAATTCAAAGTCTTATAGGTTCAAAAACCGGGTGCTTACATCATTCCCTCCTTCACGTTTTTCATCCCCAAAAACAAAACTACAAAAAAAACTAGGGGTACTGAGCTCGCTTCTGGCTCTCCCGCTCCCAGATACTCTTATACACCCTCCCGTGCTGCAACATCACACGAACTAGAAGAATAGCCCGTCCATGCAGATTCCACTCATGTCGGTCGTCAATCGCCACTGGGTGCTCCGAAAAGGTGGTTCCATCCTCAATGTCCAGCTCTACCCTGTTGAAAACAGGTGTGGGGTCATGCACGTATTTCTTCAGCTACGACTTGTGGAAGACGTCGTGCACTCTCTCCAGCTGTGGGGGTAGAACAAAATGGTAGGTGACCTCACCAACCCTTCCTATGATCTCAAAGGGCCTGATGAACCGTGGGGACAACTTGCCTCACTGGTCGAACCTCTGCATCCCACGCCACGGGGAGACTCTCAAAAAGACATGGCCTCCCTACTCAAACTCCAAAGGCCTGTGACGTCGGTCTGCATAGGACTTCTGTCTGCTCTGAGCCGTCCTCATCCTCTCACGAATGACCTGCACCTTCTCCGTCGTCACCTCCACCAACTCTGGGCCCACAAGGGAGGTCTCCCCCAACCTACATCCAACCCAACGGTGACCTGCAATGTCTCCCGTATAGGGCCTAAAAAGGTGTCATGCCAATAGTAGAGTGGTAACTGTTGTTTTACACAAACTCCACCAAGGGCAGGTGATCCTCCCAGCTCCGACCAAAGTCTAACATGCACGCCCTGAGCATATCCTCTAACACCTGGATAGTGCCCTCGGTCTGCCCGTCAGTCTGGGGGTGAAAAGATGTACTCATCCGCAACTGAGCCTCGAACACCTCCTGTAGGCCTCACCATAATCGCGACGTAAACCACGCATCACGATCGGAGATGATCATAGAGGGTACTCTATGAAGGCGGACGATCTCTCGAACATATAACAGCCCCAGACTCTCCACCGAGCACTACTCCCTGATAGAAAGGAAGTGCCCTGACTTTCTGAGTTGGTCCACTATCACCCAAATAGATTCGTGGACCTTCGCTGTGCACGGAAGCCCTGCGACGAAGTCTATAGATATGCCATCCCACTTCCACTCTAGGATATCAAGGGGCTGCAGCAACCCTGCTGGAACCTAGTGCTCTACCTTCACCTGTTGACAGGTAAGACACCGAGAAACGAACTCAGCTACGCTCTGCTTCATGCTAGACCACCAAAACTGTCACTGAAGGTCTCTATACATCTTCCCTACACCGGGATGTACATCCAAGGGAGAAGTGTGGAACTCCCACATCACCTCCTCCCGCATCTCCTATGGTACTACATCTCTCCCCTAAAATATGATCTCATGATTCCCTCCTTCAGAATACCCATAGGGTGCATCACTTGTGGATATCTGATCATGCAGTACCTCGCTGTCAACATCCCCTAGTTGCGACTCTCTCACACGCTCAATGAGCGAAGGGGTCAACACCATTGACTGTAGAAAAGTCGTACCCTCATGCTCCACCAAGTTCACCCATAGGGAAGCCAACTATTCTGAAGCTTCCCGCATTAACCGAGCCTGGGACTTCCTGCTAAAAGCATCTGCTACTACGTTGCACTTCCCTAGAGTGTAGACTATCTCGAAATCATAGTCTTGCAGAAACTCTAGAGAGCACCTCTGCCTCAGATTCAAATCCCTATGAGTGAAGATATACTTGAGGCTCTGGTGGTATGAGTAGACCACAAAACACTCACCTAGAAGGTAGTGTCTCCATAACCTCATGGCGAAGACCATTGCTGCCAGCTCCAAATCGTGAGTCGCATAATTCTGCTCATGGGGCCTCAACTGCCTTGAACCATATGCAATCATTGCGCGTTTATACATCATCATACACCCAATCCCAGCTCTTGAATCATCGCAGTATACGAATAACTCAACGCCCTCCTCTAGCAGCCTCAACATTGGAGCACTAGTTAGCCTCTGCCTCAACTCCTTGAAGGCCTTCTAGAACTTATTAGTCCAGGTAAACTGTCATCCCTTCCGCATTAATGTGGTCAAAGGAGAAACAATCCTTAAGAATTCCTCCAATAACCTCCTGTAGTACCCTGTCAAACTAAGGAAACTCCACACCTCAGACACATTCTTGGGTGGATCCCAAGCAAGCACTTCCTCTATCTTTGCGGGATCCACATCCAATCCATTATCCATAATGACGTGCCCCAAAAAGTGAAAATCAGGAATCCAAAACTGGCACTTCGAGAGCTTCCCATACAGCTGGTGCTCTTGAAGTAAGTCTAGGACCATCCTCAAATGCTCTGCATGCTCCTCCTCTGTCGCCGAGTAAATGAGTATGTCTTCAATAAAGACAACCACAAACTGGTCCAAGTACGATGGGAAAATATGGTTCATCAAATCCATGAAGATGGTAGGGGCATTTGTCACGCCAAAGGGAATCACTAGAAACTCATAGTGCCCATATCAGCAATGGAAGGATAGCTTATGGATATTAGCATCACGAACCCACAACTGGTGGTAGCCTGATCAAAGATCAATCGTCAAGAACCACTTCGCACCTCACAATTGGTAAAAGAGGTTGTCGATCCTTGGAAAAGGGTACCTATTCTTTATCATGTCCTCATTTAGGCGATGATAATCCAATCAAAGCTGTATAATCCCATCTACCTTTTTCACAAAAAAAACTAGAGCCGCCTAGGGGGACACACTGGGCCTAATGAATCCCTTCTCACGAAGGTCATCCAACTGAAGTCATAGCTTCCTAATCTCTATGGGTGCCATCCGATATGCTTCACAAGATATCAGAGAAGTCCCCGGCTACAAGTCGACACAGAACTCCACCTCTCGCCTCGGAGGTAGTCCCAGAACATACTTTGGAAAAACATCCATGTATTCCTCTACAACAGTATGGATCCATGTGCTTGTAGCATCTGCTGCTCCAAGATCCATGCTCATTAGCTGGTGCAAAAAAGGTTGGGGTCTCCTCCTCAGAGTACCCATCTGCTCTGCAATGATGTCTTGTTCACCAAGGATGGTGAACCTCGTCCTGCCAGAAAACACGCCTCTGACTCGTTTGTGAAGACAGTCAATCTGAGCCTGAACCATAGAAATCCAATCCATGCCCAGGATGGGGTCGTCAGGTTCTATCATGATAACGAGCAGGACCCACGTGAAACTCCCTCCTCCGAACGTCAGTTCGCACTATCTGCAGATAAAGGTCACTAACGAGGAACTTCCCGTAGGAACCTCGTGCCTATGTGCAGGTGTCAGCACCTCTAATAGAAGCTCAAACTCCTATACCAACAATAGTGATATAAAGGAATGGATGGCACCTATGTCTACTAGTAATGAAGCTAGTGTAGAGTAAACACAAAGTGTACCTCAGACCATCTCGTGTGCTGGAGGGTCTCGAACACCCATGGCCTGAAGCTACCCACGACCCCCACCTCCAGCTCCCTGAGCCTGGCGTGGGCTGCCAGGTGGTGGTGGAGGAGGGATCTCAAAACGTCATCCTCCACATTCTGGTCCTACTACTCTGCCTGGGCCACCTTTCTGAGGACTTCCCGGTCGCCACCTAGGTGACCCCTGGTCATGGCGCTGCCTCGGCCTCTCTAGTGCGCCCGCTGCCTGCCACGGCTGATCTGGACGCCTGGTCGGGCAATCTTGTGCTAGATGACCCCAACCGTCACAAGCATAACACCAGCTCTCTCCCATCTCCCCTGGTGCCCTACGGCGCCACTGAGGTGTACGACCTTGGCCCTGGGTTTGCTCACGAATGGGCCTCCTCGGCTGAGGCTCATCTCTCTGATGTCTACCTGCTGAAGACTCCTCTCTAAAGCAGCCACTGCTAGGTCCTGCCATCTTGAGCCCCTCAGCCAGGAAGATCTCGGTCAAAAGTTCCTACTCCAGCACCCCGGTGTAAGTGGGGATGCACAAGGGTACCATGCGAGTATAGATCTCCCTGCAAAGACCCTGCTCAAACTTCTGCTCCAGGAAGTAGCTGTCGCGGATCATGCCTTGTGAGTAGCATATAAGATCAGTGAACCGGGCCGAGTACTGAGACACAGACATCCCCCATGATTCATCTCCAGAAGCTCCTGGATCCGAATGGAGTGTAAACACGAGGGGGAGTACTCCTCCCATAAAAGCTGCTGGAAGTCATCCCATGTGGGGGACGACTCGTCATCGGTTTGCGTCACCAAACCCCACCATCGCCTGGTTGTCCCGAGGAAAAGACTGGAGGCTAGGGCCACCATCTGGTCTGATGGGGTTTGTACTAGCCTGAAGAGATGTGCCACTGACTCAAGCCAGTCCTCCGCCACCTAGGGATCCGGGTCCCATGCAACCTCAGCGACCTCTAACGCTAGAAGTTTCATAACACGCTCAGCCTGCGTGAAACCTCAGCCTGATCTGCCAGTACTAACTACTGCTCTTTAGGTGGAGGAGATGCTGCTGAGGCATTGGGTGGAATGGGATCACGTGAGGGTCCCTGAACCGATGCCTAATCGCTCTTCTAGTCGTCGTCATGAACCGGAGAGGGTAGCCTGGCTGGCTTCTGTTGTGGAGGAATCCTGAAAATTATCAAGGGATACCGCGATCAGATGATCATATATATATATATATAACAGTCAAAACAAAGAGGAGTAGACTCAAACAAAGACCGTCAAAGACTTAGTCTTACAAGATGCATGTTCCAATGTTCCCTGCAACAAGTGTCTCAGCATGTCGAGTTGACAAGCTGGTTATCAGGGTCCGGATGAATGGTGTCCATGTATTTTTCTATAGAGAATTTTATTTATCGTAAAAAAGTAAAGTTTCTAATGTATGCGACGATAATGAATTCTCTACAAATGTAACCATAAATGGATATTTTTATTACTCTATACGGCATAGTATTTTTAAAAAGGAAAAAAATCCCTTAATTCATTTTCGGGAATTTTGGTATTTCAAATGGTTTGGAATATGGATTTACTATTTCTATATAATGAAATCATTTCTTTTGATTTAAAATGAAATGTTATGAGTGAAATGTTGATAATTGAAATCATTTATGTGTTATGATTATAAAATGGTAATTAGACATTTCATGGGTGGTTAATTCATAATCCAAATATGAGTAGTTACGTGATAAACTAAATATGGGTGCTAATTTGATAATCTAAAGATAGTTTGTTCTGTGATAAACCAAGGATGGTTTGTTACGATATAACTTACAATGCCTTGGCTATGGAAGATGAATGTATGGATATTCCATTTAGTGACATGTGTGGAAGTTGACCATATAGTTATTCAATTTAAGTATGATTATGTCCCAAGTTACTTTTATATGTTATATTTTTCTTTCTATGGGTTTTATGGTAATATTTTTGTTACAAAAAGTTTATGAAATGATCTTACATTTAGTGAAGTGTACTTACTACTTCTTAATGGTGAAAAGTATTACTTTATGATAATTTATTCATGGTTTATATGTTTTTACAAGACTAACAGTTTCCCTTATTTGTGTATCCCCTGATGTGATATTTATTCTCATCCCAAGTTTGAAATGAGTTTCATATTTTTTATAGAACATTAGAGTCAAGGATGGTATAATGGAAATGTTTTGATGCTTAATCATAAAACAAAAAATTATTTCTTTTTAAAAAAAATTTTTATGAAACAAAATGGTTAGTGAGTAGAAGTGTCTACTTTTTAATATTTAATTTGTTAGTTATGAGTTATGTCATAATTCTCTAAAGATCTAAACATAAATAGATCCTCAATATGAAATAAAGTAAAATTATTGACTTAACTCAATATTATTTAATGGTTAAGGTCTAGTCCTTAGACCTCAATCCCTAATGGATGCCTAAACCTATGTTGGGGATTATATATATGATGATGACTCAAACAGTAATGGTCCAAACAACTAGATTTGGGATATTTTTCTTATTTACAGTGGTGATAATGATTCTATGAGCCCCGTATCGGGAATCTGATATGATAGTGGATCATGCCCGGGCCTCGGAGGGACAAAACAACACTATCAAAACTAATCCTTATGAGGGGATAAAAATCCAATTATGAGGATATGATTTCACATTTTCCCTCATGGAGGTAGATTAATTAAAACCACTGAACTAATAAATCTATATAAGTTTATTTTAAATAACCCACTAACCTCCTCTCACATTGCATCTCTAATGAAAATACCTAGACACCATTTCTTTCAACTTGTAAAACTAACCAGGATAGAATACTCACATACCTCTAATTGAGTCCAAAATGTTGACATGCATTGGGGATAAACGTACAAGGGGAGTACATAGTGTGTACCCTCATAAACAACATGTCTCTAAAAATCCAGCCCATGTCAGTGTCCCCTATTGGTACTCATCATGTAAAAGAATACTACATCTCACATACCAGGGTAACATGACATGTGAACCTTTTTAATTTCCTATATGTTTCCTCACCCATATAGGGTTATCTATCCTTTCCTCCAAACATAGAGTGTACTAATGGTATTTGGTTTGGTCATCTTGATCAGTCCCAAGCTTGTTTTACGGGTCATTTCAATGAATAGAACCATGTATATGTATTCATGACCGTGTACATTTACATGACCATGTCCCTAGATAAGGCCACCATAGCCATGTACCTTGGCCACATGACCTAGTCTTACTACATGTAGTGTACCTCATGTTAAAGGAGTTTTGTCCCAAAAATTTCATCTTCCCCAAATGATAATAACACTTTTCTTGTTATTGTAAAGTATGATCCATGTGGTCAGAATTTCCATACAACAATCTCTTCTAAGCCACCCAAAAACCACAGATCGATACCCAAAGGGTCTCTAGTATTAACTTAAAGACACTAAAACCTTAAATAAGCACATATAAAAGGGTATAAAAACATAATAAACATAAATATACCTAACTTGTGGAGAAAAAATGATGCTTTATTTTCAAGAGGATACGAAAAATTTGTTGCAGCATAATCTGGTGATGATCGATGTAAAAATTCAGGATTTGTGGCACCAACTCTCCTCAGTTCAGTTTCAATTTAAATTATATTCAATGGGGTATTACCAATACCCTCTTTAAATCCAAAATAAAAGAGATTGTTTTATTTATATAAGGTTTTTAATAAAATAAACCTATTTTAACACCCCACCAAAGGTTCCCTCGAACTGGGTGTTTGACATCCACAAAATTTGCGTAGTGAATAGGGAAACCACTCATTCTAAACACAAAATAAGTCTTATATTTACAATTTAGTTGCCCAATAATGATTTATTATTCCGTAACCAAAAAATAATTAATTCATGATAAAATGATTAATATTTTTAATATCACTACATTGAGGATCTACAAGCCCGAAAAATCCATGTTGTCTCAATGCATGAGTTCAGAAATATACCTAGATAATTCTGAGGGCTTATAAATATAAAATAGAGTCATTATAATTTTTCATGAATTTGGAGAATTCAACCATGGGTAATAATATCCAAAAAACTTTTATAAATTCTTTCTCTTCTTCCTAAATCCCTTGTTCATCTCTTATGACTAATCATTCATGTCATAAGTTGTAATCCAAAGGAGGTCTCTCAAATAAGAGGTATAAGTTTCAACATAGATCATACTATTTTATTACTTATTCTGCCATCTCTAAATATATTTTATCCATCATAACATGATGAAACTAATATCATATATATATATATATGTTAGTATCATGATGTAACAAACATTTTTGATCTCATTTACCTAAAATTGGAAATCAAAGTGTGCCCACTGTGTATATTTAGACAACATAATCTGTGTAGATATAAGATTTACATTCCATAAGTGGATCAAATTTATAGATATAATAAATTTATATAATTATTATTATATGAGTCTTATTTTTTATTGATAAAAATTTATTTATAATTATTTATATGTTGTCATTATAAAATGAAAATAACAATTATGTTTACGTATATACTACCATCATCAGGAATGGTGTAATTCTTATTTAATCTCTAACATTAATGGTTGGTTATATATATATATGTAGATTAAAACTCAAAAAATTTACTAAAAAATAATATAATTCAATTTATTTATTAACGTGCATCATTTTTATTTAAGTGATCTATTATATAATGTAAAAATATTGTCTAATTATATTCATTATAACCTCACTGTTAAGTTATTATTATGAATAAGCATAATGAAATTATAAAAAAAATATGTGAAATTTTTTAATAATTAAATTTTTTATTATTATATAATAAATAAGTGCCTAATTTTTAGTAACGTAATTTTGTTATTTAAATAATCTGTTTCATCACAAATGGTTTTATTTCTATTCTTGCACAGACATATTGATTAATTAATAATAATTAATAATTCTTTGTTAAATTATTTACATTTTTTGAATTATGGTTTTAATATTATAAAATGATAATTTTTTCGTTTTTTTGAAAGAAAATATTTTTAGGTTTATAGTGAACAATTCATTTTCTATATAACATTTGTTAAATTTTATAAAATAAAGTAATAAAAAAGCCCTATTATATTTTCTAGTTTGTTATAAAGTAACATAATAGTTCTTTTGTTATAAATAATATAATTAAATACATATTAATCAATATATAGTTTATTTTTGAATAAGATTGTTTTTCGGATTACAAACAAATTTTCCTCAAAAATATTTACGCGAAGTGTTCTAATCATAATAATTAAAATTTACAAATTTTATTACACCTGAAAATAAAAATTTTATATTATATATTGAAATATTTTTTTTACATTCATCTACTACTGATATCTACGTAAGGAGTTAGAGTAAACACAATTTATTCATAAAAAATTTAATTTTCTAAAAATTAGTTTTCATAGTGTTTTAAGATATTTTTATAAATATAAAATTTTTATCATGTAGAATTTTTTTTATAAAATGGATTCTATTTCCAGAATCATCATATCCATATTTTTTAATCTATCCACTTCTTTTTTTAAAAATGAATAGAAAAAACACTAAAAACATATTACCATGATTATGGTTAAAATGACTTTAATTAGGCCAGGGAGTTAAAATAAGAGATACGGGTAATATCTAAAAAAACTAGTATATGTTTTAATATTTGAAGATATTTAGACTCTTTATAATCATTTATTAGATTTCATTGAATTTAGGATCCATTTTTTAGAAAATAACATTATATTCTTTAAATCACTTTTGTAATTCACTGTGTGTCCCCAACTCGCATATAAAATGGATCAACTTAACCTCCAATATTAACAATTTGTTATCAGTAAATCTCTACCAATACCTAACAAATAACATTCCCATATACCTTAGTATTAATCATGATCTTATCTTCTTAGCCTATAAATATCCTATGATAGATTATAGTAATCCAAATGTCGTCCCTCAAACACTACTCTATAATATTCCATTAATAGATACAAAAATTGTCTTTATCTGAGCTAGATAAGTGCAGACTACTGGAGTGATATTAAAATCACTTTTCAATTATTAGAAAAAAAAATCTTTGATAATAGGGACTTTATCATCCCTAAAAAAGAGTTGATAATATACCACATTTATATGTTCTTTTTTAACACTGATAAAGGAAAAATTTATCAACTCTTTTATTTAGCACCAATAAAGAATAAATTTATCATAATTTTCATAGCCTTGATAAAGAAAACATTTTTCATAACCTTCATAAGCATTGATAAAGGATCCATTTACCAACACTTTCAGAAGCACTGATAAAATTGCATACTGTATTATTCCATAACAACACACTATAACCCCAATGAAATGGGCTATAATAGCACACCATAACACTAAAAAACCACCAAATATTGAAAAAATGTTTCAAATATAGAATTTAAATAAAATAAAAATTTTAACAGAAATAAAATAAAAGAAACCCCTATATTATAAACATTTTACACATTGATTTATACAATTAAATTAGTAAAAAATATTATATAAATTTAAAGATAGAAATATTCCTTTTTCTATTCATTATGACCCTAACTCATTCTATTACCAAATAGACCACCCCTTCTTAATCAAAATAATACACATGTATAAGAGAAAAATTCATATTTAAGTAATAATAGAATCAAATAAATTCATAGAAAGTGTTAATTTTAAGATAAAATTTTAGTTATACCAGGAATACTGTGTATTGTATTGAGTTTTTGTTTATTCTTACTTGTCACTCCATTTTTTATTCGTGTTAATGAATTATCTCTATGAAAAATAATTAAAAAATTAAATGAAAATCACCACGGGTGTAGCCTAGTGGCTGCATGAGTGACAATTTTTTATCTAAAATGTCAATTTTAAATAGGTAACATTCACATTGAGTCATATCGATCACATGATGTATTAGATTGAGATGAGGCTGAATAATGAAGGTGAAAATTTATTTATGGATCTTTTTTGTAATGTATCAAAATAATAAAAATTAGTTTTCTCAGTTTTGATTACTCCATTTTTCAATTTACTAAATTTAATGTCAATTTTAATAAAAAAGACACATCTAGAGTCATAATGGCCACGCCATGAGTTTAATTTATATAAATATGATTCTCACACCTCTAAAATGACATATGGGTCATTTTAATACTATATTAAAACAATTTCAATACCTTTTCATTGTTTTGTTTACACCTCTTGTCTTTTTTACAAGAATGTAATTTTATACAGAAAACATGAAATTTGACTCATACCAATTACTTAATGTAGACATTTTATGTGGGACTTTATATTTCACATCCAAAATTAATTATGAATCATTATACCAAATTATAATGCAAATCCAAGCACATTTGATTGGTTTCCAGTGAGTGACACTTTCTAATCTAAAATATTGATTTTTAACTGATAATAGACACATTGAGTAATTTCGAGAACATCATGATCATATTGAGGTGTGGATTATTCATACACATAATAAATTACTTATGCTTCATGTTAAAAAATTATCCAAAAATTAGGAATGATTTTTCTAGTATTTTGAGTAGGGAATTTTCCCATTTTTGTAAAATTGATTTCAATTTAAAATAAAATGACGCACTTGGAGTCATACCGATCACACAAGGAATTATATAGAGGTGTGGATGATTACTAAAAAAATGACATATTTATCATTTTAATAAATTATAAAAACAATATAAATGTGTTTTCTCAATTATGAGTATGTCACTTTTTTATACTAAAATGTCATTTTAATATAGAAGCACACACTTTGACTCGTAACGATCACATCATGTATCAGTATGAAATGATACTAATTCATACACATCAAAAATGTCATTTTAATCACTTTACTAAATTACTAAGATAATATTGATGAATTTTATTAGATTTTAGGGCGTGAAACTTTTTAAAATAAAATGTTGTTTTTAAAATCATAATTGACACGTCATTCAATATCTGGAACATTGTGTATCATATTGAGGTGAAGCCGATTCCTATACATAACAAATGTATTTTGAATCATTTTCCTATAGTATAAAAGCAATATGAATATGATTTTTTGGTTTGGAGTTTGCTAGTGTTCATTTTTAATAAAATCAATGATAATTTTTAATGAAAATATGCACTTCGAGTGATACCGGTGACAATGTGTCTCAGATCAAGGTTTGGATGATTCCAACACATCCCAAAGACTCCAAAATCACTAAATAAAAATGTTACAATGATTTAAATTTCCATTATTTATTTAATTTCCAACAATATATGTTAAATTGATGTTCTTAGTTGAAAACCCATTCTCATTGATGAAATGGAGAATATAAGAGGAATATCATGTTCCCATTATATGATGAGAAGTCACCAAAATGACCACATTATTTTAATATACTATTTTGGGTTCCAATAATAATGTTTTTTCTATTGTTAACATTAATTCAATATGAATTCACGAATATATGTGAAAAAACTAAATAACTATTAGATAAAAATGATAAGGAAATTAAATTGCAAATAATAGATAAAATGATGGAAAAATTAATTAAATTATAAGTAGGCATTTATATTTTCTTGATTTTTGTATAAATTATTGATGAATTTAATTTTTTCATTATCTATGTTGATTTTAAAATATTCAATCTCTCAAAAGAATTGGAATCTTTGAACTAACGACTGAAAAATGAATAAAAGAATCAACCTATTTAAAAAACAATAATTATATGATTAATAATAATAAAAATTAAATAAGTCATAAATATGAAACAATATATTAATTATATGGACTATGATTTACTACAAATACATCAATATTATGCTTTTTATTGATAATTAGTGGAAACATGATGGAATGTGATTCATTCCAACACTATAAGGTGAATGGTTTTGAGGGAGAAGTAGATTGTGAATGTTTTTTGTATAAAGGAATGAATGATGGACATAACACCTTACCTCGAAAAAATGAATCCACCAGTATGAGAAAACAACTACTAAGTGAGTAATATTAAAAAAATTAAACATTAATATTAAATAATAAAATAATTCTATGAACAATGATTAAATAGTTAAAACATCAAGATTACCTATGTGATTGGGGAGAGAAATAATTATTTCTCATCATGCAATGTCATGAAATATAGAAATAATTATTCTAATTTATAAAAACTCTATAATGAATAGTGAAAACTAAATAATCATTTAATTATATAATTTTTCAATAAAATAGATATTGTTTATTGAAACATTACCTTTAAATGTTCCCAAAGGGGTTTCATGGTTATTGTTTGTTCTATTGAGGGATTGGAAACATCATCATGTGTAGAAGACATTTCCTTCTTGAGTAGTCAAAAAAATTAATTTATATTATGTTAGTGAAGTAGATAACATATCATATTATGTGGAAAACATAGTATATAAAAAAATATTTTTACCGTCTCATTGAACACTATTTATTATTAGTGGTTTCATGGATTTTATTACACTATTGGGAATCCAAATTCTCTCCCTGTAGTCCCCTATATCTTATAAGAAATTTTCTACATTGGGACCACCATGAACTGATTTTGGTTTCCCAATTAAAGGTTCATCCTCGATTAGATTTTAATTTTACCCAACATTTTTTATTGTTTCCAATAGGATAATATACCAATTCTTATTTTTTGGTTCTGATGAATAAAATACATTCACCTTGTGTGATTCTGTTATGAACATCTCATATTTTTCCCTTGAACATTTACATTCACCTTTACTAACCCCATTTCACCAACTTTCAAGACACTCATATTGTCAACTCATTTGAAATAGATAATCAGCCCATGAAATTTTATATAATCCAACTGACATATCTATTTGATAAAACAAATATATGACATATTTTCATAAATGAGATTTCAATCCTTGGAACTAGATATGTGAATAACTTACAACATGAGCATAAAAACACTAGTATTAATCATACTACAGTCATCATGTTCTTTCTCATAGAATGTATAACCATTTATTACCAAATCATTGTATGATTTAAAGTTTTCATTCGGTCCCCTGGATATCCATTTTAGTAGTTTGGAAATAAAATTCATATTTTAAGAAAACTTCTTATAAATTTTAGCATTGACCGATCTTATTAACTATTGTTATGCATATTTGATATCCATCCTTTATCCCCTGATTGATTCATACCTCTAATAGTTTCATTGTGGCCTTCAATTCATAGATCAACATATTCCCTATTATGTAAAATTTAATGGTGTTCTTTCTCAATATTTGTCATGGTAATTGTAAAAACATTTCTTCTGGAAATTCATTCACCCATAAGTTGTTTTTTGTGACAAGACATTGAGAGACCAATTTTTTAAATATATTATAGAAAAATATTAGAGTGTTCAGTAGGTTCTAAAAATATATATTGTTCTAAAATAAACCCTCGGGGATGGATGGATTCTTGAAATACTATTTCAAAATATCCATATACCTTTTAATGTATTTCATTCATCTATAATGGAAAAGACCACATAGTTGAACCTCTCTAACCAAATGAACCATCAGGTGGACTATTATATTAATGAATATTGTAGGAAAATTCATCTCTAATTCATATAATATGACTGCAACCACCTTATTCATTATTGACATCATATTTAGGTCTATAATAATACTGCAAATGGATTTGAAAAAGAAGAAGATTCATGTTAATATATGTTATATATTTTGATGAATAATTCAATGGAATGAAACATGCATCAAATCTTGCATCAAAACATAACAGTTGTGTGATTTTAGTCTTTGTAACTTAAAATTACTCACTAACACAAAATTATTGATTTTCTATAAATATCCATATAGAACATTAACATTGTTAAGGAAAACTAAAATTGAAATTTATCCTTTATGAATAGAGCATAAAATTTTGGAGGAATAAAATGTTTCCATTTATAATCCATTGGGTCCAACTCTTCAATTATCTAAATTTCTTTCAAGTCCAATCTATAATTTATTCCATCCTTCATTTTCTTCAAGAAAATTTAGTAACATGAAAATAATACTATCAAATATATTTTTTCTACAAGAATTTATTCATGAAAATGTCTCACATAAAATAAAATATTATATTGTATTTTTAAAAATGATCACTTCTTCCAACCTAATTTTGTAATATTTAAAAAAATGGTTTACCAAAAATAGTTTACCTAATTTTGTAATATTTTAAATTTCTGTACATTTTATCACACATTACTAAAGATATTATAGTTATATATTTGATATTACCATCAAATTATATCATCCAGGATTGGTATTTATGTCTTATAAGTAAAAATTTATGATTTTGTAAAAGCATAGTCTTTGAGGAATGTTTTAATCGAGCTGAGTATCAGAATTTCCCACAAATGAGACACCCAAAAATTTATTTAACACTATAACCTCATATATTTTCATAAGTATGAAAGTAATTTATCTTCCCATACAACATGGAACTCAATGTGAATTATTAACTTCTATAATAATCATACATCATAACACCTATGTTCCACATTAATTCCAGATCATCTATCAATGGAGACAAATAGAAATTAATTTCATTATGATGTTTCTTTGGTCTAGATATAATCAGAGACAACATAATGTATTGCACATCATGGATAACCATTGAGGTAAGGTATAATTTACCAACATGACAAGACATGTACTATGAGTACTTCTCTATACACAAAAATTATTTATTCCCTCTAGAATACTATAAGAAGAAATATTGTTGTCTCATTTTCAAATTTAAGATACTCATAATCAAGTTTCTTACACATAGGTTAATGTACTAGATGACATAGGTTCCAATATTTTATTCTTATATCTTCATTCCATGTCAATTGTATCATGGATTCCCGAAAACTATATTGTCTTCTAAACCACGGAATGATATGAACATTCCATACATATTTCGAAGGACTTGATTAATTTTTCATGAATCAATATTTACCACACATAGGTAATATTCTAAGTGATAAATGGTCCTTGTGAAACAATATGAAATCATTTGGGAAAGAATGTATTTGTTAGAAATCATTCCCATTGAATGCATCGTTCATTTTGCTCTATATGTTAGACATGGTAGTTCATTGTCTTCCCCCAACATATCTTTCAAGATACCAAGTAGTTTTTTAAAGTTGTTGTTCCTCCATCCACTTCCATATTTCAAATTATATAAATTCAATATAAAAATAATGATGCGTATTTAGTACAAATAGTATAAAATGTTTTGTGGGAACAATTATTTAAATTCTCAAACAGCATTAGGAAATCAAGAAGGTACTATTAAATTTCCATTGACATTTCATCCATGCAATCGCCATAATCATTTAAAAGATATTTGTATCAAATGATCCATATACCGAAGTATCATCTGAATTGGTGTGCATGTTTAGTTTTTCCTTGTGTTTAGTCTGATATATATACCTACGATCTATTATAGGACAAATCAAATGTTATTCCTATTATTCTGGGATAATGTTTCCTACATAAAAAAAACATAAACACATATAAAGGATTTTAGAAGGGTCATATGAATTCTCTATTAAAAATGTGAAGATAAATTAAAATAACTCTTCATACTCTTTTGTCAAACAGTTTTCATGAATATATTTTCAATTCGTATCACTACTATTGGTTTCATAAAATAATAATATTTTTTAAAAAATAAATTAATACAAAAAATATATTCATTATTATATGTTAAATATATATAAAACTTTTATATTAGAGACCCAATTTTTTTTTGTTTCAAATAATTTTAGTATTATTTGAAGGAAATAGGTAATTTAATTTATGAAAATAATTATTCCAATATGGTAGGTTTTGTACTATAAATTCATTTAAAATTTAATGTTATAGACAACATTCATTCTCATCATATCATATCCCCAACAATTGTTATTAAATTTGGTCGTTTGACAAACATCCTCTATATCTTGTGGACATGAACCAATGTTTCTTGAAATAATCCAAGTAAAAGTAATCGATGGATGACTATAGATCAGAGTCGTACAAAAAACATAATAGAGATAGGGGTGAGTGTCAATCAACAAAATGAAATAATTGTTCAAGAGATGTAACTGATAAGGATGAATGTTTTTTTATAAAAGATATGGGGGATGAGTCTCAATTAACGAATTGAAATAATATCTTATTTTTGAAGAACATTAAGTCTTTCTTAAATCCCATAGAAAAAAAATATAATATAGAAAATTAATTTGTAATTATAAACCAAAATATGATAAACAATAATAACAAAATATCATTAAATCACATAGAATATATAAAAAATAATTGATAAAAAGTTTTAATAAATAAAGGGTTATTTCATATTCAAGGATGGTAATAAGATATTCATATTGGTGGAACCAATACATGTACACCTAAAATGATAAATAGTTGAAAATAATTTCAAATATATAGAATTTGATAACCTCTATTCTATTTCTTAGAACTAGTTATATAACAACCAATGTAATTATTACATTTAAAATTAAGGGTATATCAAATTAATGAAAACATCTCAAGACTATTGCGATGTCATATATCCACTCCAATGCATCCCAAGGATTCTAGGGAGGTCATCACATCAGATCTTCACATATGAAGGATTATATAGAGGATATATAATACACTTTTTCACATCCTTAATATTCTAGGGAGGTCTATAAAGAAGTTGGAATAACAAAATTAAACACATCAACAAGATATATAAAAAATATATAAAATACACTAACCCTTGCAACAACTATACCATACACATGAGCCTCTACTTAGATGGAATGACTACACTTAGGTCACATTTTCTAATTGGACTACACTAACTTCAATCATAAATGTAATTAGATTCAGAAAATTAACAAATCTATAAAACATCACTACGCATCTAAAGCCTCTACAACAAAAATATTAAAATAAATTTTCAGTTTAATATTCTAGGAAGCAGTCTCAGAGGCTACCCCAACCATCATCATAGAAATTGATAAATACAAAATATATAGATGATGTAATATGAAATGGTACTTCTATAATATTATAATTTCACTATTTATAAAAAAACCCATGATTCATCCACACCTTCACATAAGTAAAACTATAGCTAAAAAATCACCTAAATTAATTAACAAATGTAAGTGATAAGGAATTAGATGCTCATATGGCCCAGGAGAGATGATGGGAAATATCTAAGTCTATGTGTTTCACACTCTAAAATTTGCAAGGATCAAAATATATGACCTCCAAGAAAAAATATCCAAAATGGCAAGATCACCACACTTGTAGTTGCAAAACAGATTCTACCATGGTGAGAACCATTGATTTTGTAGATCCTGAGTTCCCCAAGAGAATCTAGATAATGGCATATGTTCAAGAGAAGGTAGGGAAAGGAATAAATTTGATCAATGTAATTGTTTGAAACTTGAATCATTCGATCCTTGGAATTGTTTGAGCATTAATTTGAGATTTGAATCATCAAGGAGGAGCTCCAACATGAGGTGGATTTTATAGAGATATTTGAATATCAAGAATTGGTTCGTGATGGTTTAGGTTCTTAAAATTGATTTAGATACTTCGATTAAAACAACATAAAATGACCTAATAAAGATAGATATTTATCAGCGCTAAATAAGAAAAGATAAAATCCACCTTTATCAATGATAATGACTTGCACTGATAAATATTTCATTTACCAGTGTTTCTTAGAGATAATAAATCACTATTTTATCAACACTAAAAAATCACTAATAAAAAATAATTTTATTAGAGCTTATTACTTAAGTTGTGAAAGACGATTTATAATTATAATTATAAATAAGTTTATATATATATATATTTAATAGATATATATTTAATAGATACATATATATACTAAATATAAATAAATATAATGATAGTAAATATATTCCTTGTTTAAACATATTTATTCTAATATTATCATTGTTTAAATATATAATTATATTATTATAATTATATAATTACTTTTTTTAAAAATATTTTAATATTTATTTCATTAAATATATTTAAATAATTATGTATATATATAACAAATGTGTATAAATATAATTATTGTAAATATATTCATTATTTAAATATATTTATTTTAAAGTAAATAATTATTTAATATATATATTATTTATTTATAATTTTATAGACACTTATATGAAAGGATAATTTTTATTTATTTATAATTATAACAATATTAATGTATAAATATCATAAATTTACATTTTTAAAAAAATTTATTAATAATTTTTTTCATAATATATTTTTAACATTATTAATGAATATTTAATATTAAGTGTATTCATGTTAAAAATTTGTGAATTTGAATATATTTAAAAATTATACTTTAATAATATTGAAAAAATAGTTAACATTTTTGTGTGTGCACTGTATATATATAATAATGCATTAATTAAGTATATTTGAAATCAATATAACACACATATGATGTACGTTACACTAAAAAATCAAATGACATTCAATTATGTTCATTACTCTTGGCATTTACTCAAAATTTTTAATTCATATTAAATTTTAACTATAAACCATTATTCACTATGTATATGGCTATTTAATGTAAAAACATACATATTTGGAATTATATAAATCACATTTATATACATACATACATACATACATATACATATACATATATATATATATATATATAATATAAACTATTTATTAACAATATCAATAATTATTTACTTAATTAAATGTGAAAAAGTTTTCTATTTTTACTTAGTTTTAGTTTTATTCGATTAATTTTTATATTGTATATTCATCTATATATTTAATTTAAAATAGTTTTTAGTATTTTTAATTTATACATAGTATAATCTATTTATTCATTTGTATAAACTATTATTAAATTTTTATTTTTTTATTTTTTAAATAAAATCATTTTTTATTATTTATTTATTTAATTATTTCATTTTATTGGACCTTTATTAGCACTACAAAATCATTGATAATGGATCCCTTTATGATCACTAAAAATAAAATGCTGATAAAAGGTTCCATTTATCAGTGATTAAAATAAAGTGTTAATAAAGGGTAACTTTTATCAGTCCTATGACAATTGCACTGATAAAAAGGTAAAATTTTTCAATGGTTTTTTTAGTGCTAATAAAAGTTCCGTTTATTAGTTCTTTTTTCTACTGCTATTAATGGACAACGCTATTAAAGGTCGATTTTGTAGTAGTTAAATTAGTGGTAATCATCTTACATGACTAATTCAAAGTATATATCTGTTTCTAATTACTCTAAAAATATTTTATACATAAGAACATGATGGATTAAGTATCATATATATATATATAAACTTATATTTTATTATGATTATGTCATAACCATTTCCTTATACTATTTTGTCAAATAGAAAATGAATGTACCACTCATAAATATATGGGGACTACTATATCCACATAGTGATATCATTCATATTCCATAACAATATGTCATAGTTGGTTATTACTATTGAATTAATTTTTATATATGATATTTATGAGATAATTATTATTATGGAACTATAATATCTTATCCAACTTCATATCGTCCCATCAATTGGAAAAAAGATAACGCTGCTTGTGCCTACGTGTCAACTTCGACCTCAGCAAAGTGACCATATTTGATTATCATGTATACATTAAATTATGGTTAATGAGAATAAATTTAATAGATATATATTAATTTTTCAAATATTAATTATTTTAAATAGTGGAATTATTGTTTACCTTACCTTTTATTCATCCATATAAAAGTCAAAATATAACCTATGCGTACATACAAACTATTGTCTCAAAAAACTGATATAACTCATTTTTCATCCGCTCTTTATATGAATGGATTTAAATAATATTAATATTAAAAAATATAATACTAATGAATTGATTAATATTTTTGATATCAATAAACAATTATTTAGATTTTAGGAACATATCTTCTGAACTAAAGAATAATGGAAAAAATAAACAATTATCACTCAAACAATGATTTTGATAAATAATTGTAAATGAAAACATCTTCACATTTTATAAGAGGTCCATGTATGATACTATACTTATTTAAATAGTAATTTTATATAATTATAATGTATTTTAATGTATTATATAATAGGTTACATTTCTTATGAATCACATCAGACATAATTTGAGGGGTTTTTGTCTCAATAAATTTTCATGAAGAAATGTATGATGTTATGATTATATCATCTTTATGAGGTGTATAAAAAAATACATTTGCATATTATATCGTGTATCCATATTAACTAATTTTATTTAATTTTAAAATTAATATTTTACCATCCAAGGGTTTTAAAATCCAATCTTACCAAACTATTATTAGTTAATCATCTCAAATTTTCTTCTTTTAAATATTTTATATATATTATATATATATATATATATCATATTTTATGAGGTTTATATAATAAATATTTAAAATTTTATATTTTTAAAAATTTACTCATTATTTTATTTTATTATCTATTTGATGTTATTTATTTAATGGTTATTTTTATTAAAAGGTTACAAAATCGATATGACATTAATTTTATACTATAACTTTTTATGAGTATTATTTATGATTATGTCATTCAATGATTATATTATATGATAATTCAATCAAAATTGTATTTAATTAATTCTAATATGCTCATTTCTAGAAAGTACATGTTTTTTTATTAATTTAAACATCATTAAAAACTCAATTTTCTAAATGTAAATTTTTATGAAAAATGTACCTTGTTATCGATTTAGTTCGGAATATTTTCTTTCATTTCACATGTTTTATAATTTGTTTCAATAATTATTTTTTAATACTACCATTTAATTGTTTAGATTATTTTTTAATCATTTTTTACATTATTTATAAATTATTAATTTTTATCAAAATATTTATATTTTAGGAAATGTTTGAATGCAATCCTTGTTTTATAGTATCGTGATCAAATAACATTTCCCACCATCTTAAATTATATTTAAATTGAAGATTCAACTAACTAATTTCAAGGATCATTTTAATGAAAAATAACATTCATGTTTTTTAAATTTTTATATTAGAAATGTGTCCCTTAATAATGACAAGGTTAATTTACTCAGAACATATTCTATTATTCTTTAAAATGGATTTTATCAGCTTTAATAACATCATATAATGTTAATTGTTCATCATTTATGATATTATTCTATGATATAATATATATTCATTCATGGTATTGTTAAATACTATCATAATGAAATATTGATGATTCCCACTATCTTTTCCATCGGTTATGCTATGATGAAATGATAAATATTTTAAGGATCATGTGGAATATATATGAATGGGTAATAAACATGTGATGGTCGGGTTCATTATATCTATCTAATGAATTGGATGATGATTATTAAATTAAAATTTGTTATGGTATATTGTAGGTTAACACAATCTCAATAAGGGCATACATGAGGTTATTTAAATCCAAAATAAGGTACACATATGGTTAGACCACTACTAACATATGAAAAATGTCTTGGTGGGTAGCATTGAAATAGGATTTCATTAATATTTATTTTGAAACCTTTAATGAAATATTTTTATGAAATGAAAATATTCGAATATTATTGTTTGAGGGATCATATTATATTATTCCATTATTATTGATTTTTTATGATATCAGAAGCCTTATTCCATGACACAAGATTAATATCTATGAATTTTCTTATGATTTCCAAAAGTTAATATCACATTCTCATACCAATATGATCATGATATGATTACATATGAGCATTGATTAATATCTCCAATATTTACCATTATAGAATATTTTATCCCACCCTTTCATGTGATTCCATTCCCCAGATTATGAATATTGGTTTTATATATGATATGCATGTTACTAGTTCTCGATTCAAAGAAAATAGTGTGAAAATATATAGATATTTTATGTTCTAGTTTTTTATGAATCCATATTTTTACAGATAATAAATAATTATAGTTTTTCCATGGATCATAATGATATAATTGAATATTAATCTAAAATGATGTAATATTTTTGTATGAAATTTTAGGTAAACTAAGTTGGTTTCAGATTAGTGTTCTGCTATTTTGGAAAACTATATTGAAAAGAAACTAGATAAATCCTTTACGGTAAGCCATAATTAATGGAAACATCCAATTTTATGGTAAATAATGGTTTTTGATTTTCCAAGATAATTGATCTTTATTTGGATACTAAAAATTCAAGAGGAATGTGGTATAAATGCACATAGGGTGTAAAAAGATTGAATTGGTTTGATTAGATATGAAGACAATCTTGTAGAGTGCCTGACGAGTTAGCATAAGACTCTACAACTATCTTGATACACATGGTGTTTATGAATGGGTTAATGAACATTTTCTTTATGAACCATTATAAATTATTTGTATAGATAAGGACCTCAAATGGCCTAGGATAACCCAGAGGTCTCATAGCATGAAAATAAAATATCATGATTTAGGCATCCTATGAAATATTTTCCAGTACTATATGATTACTAATAATGATACTTTTTCTCATTCTATAATTTTATGGTTTTATTTAGTGTTGAATCAAGGATGAGTCATGTTAATGATCAATGTGATTGATGATTCAGTGACTATAATCAAAATCATCCAATTGAAATTATTGAAGGAATATAAATATTTAAATTTTTTACTAAATAGATATCCTCATATATATCTATGAAAATTAATTTAGGATAGTTCTTAAATGAACAGAATAAGATAACAATGATGTTTCATGGTGACCATGTAAGAATGAGTACTAAATTTATAACTTGTTAAGAATGTGCGAAGATTCACCCAAGGAAATGTCTCTAAGGAATAATTAGATGTTTTATTTGTGAAAAAAGGGAATAATGAATGTAAAAATAGATGGAAAATAAAAAGTTAAATATAAGTAAATAAAGTATATTATGTTGTACTATTTACCATTCCATGTCATGTGGTTGGTGAACATTGGAATTATAAGATTCATTTATACAATCTAGGGGATAAAACCTATAACAATGAATGTCCTATCATATGACACTCATTTAAGTTAAATGGTTGATTAAATTATATATTGTGATATGATAATCATGTTGTAAAAGTTTTTAATTAATGATATTATAGTTATAAGAAAATTGAATAATATATGAATACCAATATAGTTGTTTGGATTTAGGTATTTGTAATTATATTTTGAATGGTATATATAACTTTAAAACGATATTTTTGTTGTGTGAAATTATTATAAAATAAACAATTTATTGATAGATAACCGTTAATATATGACTGATATTGAGATAACATATTTTAGTTGGGTTAAATAGTGTATAAATATTGAAAATATAAATTATATAGTATTGGCGACCATAAAATTGATAAGTGATTTAATGAGATGTTTATTTTTTATGTTTGATGATTTTTTCATTTATAGATGTATCAAATATAGTTGATAGTATCTAATTTTCTTTAGGGAATAAGGATAGTGTTATTTTAATGATGCTTACAAATTTCCATTAAGGTTTAGTGGTGATCCATTTTGTTATAGTGTTTATATTTATTTTGGAAATGTTTAATACTTCATTCAATTTTTTTTATTTTGAGGACTAATAATGTATTGTGTTATGATTTCATGAAATTATCTATTTGAGGAAAGAATCTACTATATCTACTAAACCTGGGTGTTCCCCTGCTTATGTGTCACCACCATATTAAGCCACGTCACCCATTTCGCATATGAATTTACCATTAGGCCCATGCACTATCTGCTCACACAACCACAATACGACTCTCTTTTCATCTCTGGCATACGCAGAACTGCGCCCCAACATCGCGATTAGGGTTATGTCGTTCCATCTTCTTCCTCCCGCATTGAGCTCACTCTCCCTCCGCCGCTCGCGTACTCGCCTACATCTCAGTCTTCACCACCACATGATTCCCCTCCCTTCTTCCTACAGTTCCCACAAAACACCTCCACCATCCTGCTTGATATTTCAATCCCCTTCGACATCAATCCCTCCCTGCTAATTCATTCGAGAGAATCCATCCTCCATTTCAAACCAATATCATTCTATCATGTTGAACCCCCACAAACTCATGATTTTCATCAGGTCTTGCTAAGGTATGAACTGTATATTTACTGTCATTTCCTCCATGCCCTAATTCGGATTATCTGAATCGGAATTTCTATCAAGTCTTGCTATGAAAAACACTGAATTTTTACTACTGCTCCACACCCTCCTCTAACATGTGCAGTAGCCATCTCTTTCTGGTAAATCGACTTTCGACTGACCTGCTACTCCACGTACTCCATACCAGTGTTGACCTATCCACCATTTCTAAAGGTATGGTTTTACCACATCATATTTTACTTCATGAAAAGTTGTCATTTTACTATACTGTATCCTCAAATATTCAATTTAACCCCATCACATGGGCCAAATGAAAATCTCGATGATCACTTTTTTATTATGATTTCAATGGCTCTATTTTTTATAGGCAATTTATTTTTTGTTATTTCTAATTTTCCATTTTAGAAGTTAATGCAGTGAATTGTTTTACCTATATTGGAGGTAAGCCTTCATTTACTAAAATTTTCTTAAATCTTAAATGTTGATTGATTCATTATACATTCATTGATTTTCATTGTGTTGTTACTAGAAATTATATTTACAGTTGACTTTGAGCTCACACAGTCTACTACGAACGATTCGATTAACCAACTACTGATATCATACGATATCAGTACAATCATGCGATATAACTTCAGCTCACGAATTGTGTTGCCTATATTGAAGGTAACCCAAAATTTACCTAGACATGCAATCTTCATTTGTGGAAATAATAAGAACCAGTGGCATCATGGGCCTGTATGTCGGGTTGTCTCCTACCCTTGTGGATATCATACCATATTCTAGCATACAATTTGGACCTATGCTAATTTCATGCTCTAGGGCCTGGTTAGTTTCGTTTCATCATCATTCAGATACATTTCCTGGAATAACTAAGATGAATCATATTGGGTGACACGTTAAAGGACATAGCTTGAAACATATGTATCCTAGTTGGGTCACAACTGATTCCATACATAGTCTTTTTCAGGATGCTTATACGTAATTTTTTTTCACATTATATATTTCATATTGTATAAACTTAATTATTTCCAGATTTCTTATACATTTGTGTTTTCTTATACATAACTGTTTCATATTTCTTACACATAGGTATTTTAAAATTGCATATTGCAGATTGTTTGTTGATTGCAGATTAGTAGATTTCATGTTTAGTAAGTGCAGTTATAACATAAATCATTATTTTATATATATCATAAATTTTTCTTGTATCAAAAGAAAAATTATTATATATTTTGTTTCAATATAAAATACTTGATATGTTCTCTAAAAAATGTTTATTTATTACATTTTATACGGAACAAAAAATCGAATAGGTATTCATATTTCTAGTATCATTGTTTTCTTCTAAACATAACATTGAAATCATTGAAATTTCAGTTTTTATGATGGATAATGAAGAAATTGAGTTGAACACAAGTTGTTGAACTGATATTGGGTTCGTAAAATTAATCGTACATGTTTTATCAACTCTGATATATATCTGTACTCTTGATTTATAATTATTTTTATTGAAACATTATATTCTAAAAATATTCATTTCTGTTATCATTTAAATTTTTTTGATAATTAAAATATACGATTCATTTATTATTTTCAATTTTTTATAAATCAAAATTATTTTCAGATTTCTTATACATAACTCTTTACATATTGCTTATACATATTCATTTTTGTATTTTTTTTCAACACCCATTCAGATTTCTACTTCAGGTTTTCCACTGCACTGGGCCTAAACATTTACCACATGAACATGTTTTCCCCATTATGGATTTTTCATGGTAATGGATTGAAAATTAAATTAATTATTATTTAATTTACATTAACATTCGACAGTTACCTCAATGATTTTATATTTCCCAATTTCATAATATACCTATTTCAAGTGATTCTTTTTGACTTCTGCTTGGGTTTAACTAGGTTGCTCCTTTTATTGATGCTAGATCAAGTGGACATGGTTTGTGGGAGTATTTTTGAAAAAAATATACATTGGTCTGCTAGATCAAGTGGACATGCATCTATTTTCCATTTATCCAAGGCTGATCGAATAGCTCTGGTGTGTGATTATCATGTTTCTAGACCATGTTTTCTTTATCTAATTTATTATCGTTGAGACTCATCATACTTATATGGCCTATCAAGAGTTTTCATGCACCCCACTACCTATTTTTTTCTCTAATGTTCGAATGAATCATTTGATTTTGGTTATCCATTTGGCTTCCATACCACATGCAATGCTTTCTTTGTCTGTTATATTTTTTGTATGGCATGATATTCCTACTTCTTTATCCCATGAAATTTGATAGGAATCTCTCATTCAATTTTGATTTTCATTGAGTGCGTGCAGGAAGGAAGTTCATGGTTTTAAAAAGATCTCAAAAAATATAAAGTGAGAATTGAGGTTCCCAATTGGATAGGTTCTCCTCAATCCTTTTCATGAGGAACCCCTATATCAGGTCCTATAGTATGGTGGAGATTTGATGTAGAAGATGAGTTTCTTAGAAGATCTATGGTGGAAATTCATGTGTGGAGGATGCAGACTTGATACGTTATATGATACAAAGGTTTGGATCAAGAAACATGTATTTATAAGTGATTTAACATCATTCCTATAGTGTCCATTTTTGTATCCTTTTTCTTTTGTGCATACATGAGTCCATCCTAGAGTGCATAGTGAAAACTCTTTATGAAGGAGTTAAACACTATGACATGTTTTATCTTAACCATCTTGCTTAAATTGCTTCATTGGTATGATTTTGAGTCTGATTCTTTCCCATTTTTCTTTAGTAATAAAATATTACATTATGCGGTGTTCTCATCATATAGGTAGGATCAACATGATCCGAAACATGTTATATCTTGTTCTCTTTGTTCTAATTTATATTTTCTTTTTAGAAGTACACTCATGTGACTCTATTCAATTAATTCATGGTTTTACTAATCAAAAAAATTTACCTAATCGTTTTTTAATCCCTAAAATATGAATCAATAGATCTTGGATGATCTTTAGAACAACCACTTCAATGTTTCCCTACAAAAAATGGTACCAAGCCGTATAAAACATAATGATTTATGACTACAATTTTAAATAGATAATCTTGATGAATAAAATGATTTCAAACTATAGTTAGTGGTCCTGAAAATAAGGTCACCACTCTATCCCCCCAATAAAAATACCACTATTTCAATTGGATGTTTCATAACTATAAAGTGGACTGCAACAATTGAGAATTGCTTTATAATGTTATATTATTGAGAATTCTTTTTTCCCTCATAGTTCATTTTTTTAAAAGTTTGGGGTCGAAGCCTCAATTTATTATTTAAAGAAAAGACCTCTTTTAGTGTGGGTATAGGGAGACCCAATACATAGCCCAATGCCCCAAGGCCAAGTGGACTAAAAACAAGGTCTGAAAGCCCATTTTTTGGCCCAAAGGACCCCTTAGTGAACAGTGCTACTACAGTACCCATGCTACTATAGTACCTGCTACAGTACCCGCTGCCGCTACATTACCCTGAAATAGTGCCTCCACCGCTACAGTGTCACAGCTGCTATAGTTCTGCCACCGCTACAGTACTACTACAGTACCCTGCTACAATACTGCTATAGCAACCCAGAAAATCTTCCCTGTTCGGATTTGATCCTGGGTATTTTGGATGCCAAGAAGGAGCTTGTACCACTTGGGTACAAGCTCATTGGCACCTTCATAGTTCATGTTATAGGGAAGAGGGTGGAAATTTATGCAGAGTTCTTGGGTGGAAGTGTCACCTATGATGCATACCACAGAACTAAACCTCACCCAGAAGGTAACTGATTATTTTTGTTGAGTTGATTTATAACAAAACACTTGTAGAAATTTGAATAAATTCTAATATTTTTAATGTTGTTTTATCTTAATATTTTTATTTTTCTTTCTAAGGAAGGTGTCATTATTTGTATTGAGAAATCCCTAGCCCAGCCCGAGGTTGCCAAAGGAGATGCTAATTATGTAAATGCACATGCTACATCGACATCGGTCGGTGACTTGATAAAATATTAAGCTCTAATTGAATAATTTTTCTATAATCTCGGGGTAAGATGATGGTTCTATCATTATCAAATTAGTGTGTATGTTACATAATTTAAGTGCACTCTAATCCACTTGTCACCCTTTTTTTCTTTAATTGATTTTTTCTCAGCCATGTTTCATGTTAGCAGGTAAATGTTAATTTTACAAGGTTTATGACGGAACACATTCTTGGAGATGCTGGTGCTGTAGAAGTTATTTTAGTAGTGAAGGTACTGCATATATACCACTCCTTTTTAGAATTATGTTTCATTTTTCTTATGTTATGGGTATCTGATAACATGCCATGTTTGTTACTACAAAGATCTAATCAACAATATAAATTAATATAAAACCGTTTAAAAGGAATTAAAGATAAAAGTTAAAATAAATTGAACATATGGAATTTATCATTAGTTTTTTATGCTTTAACATTTACCTTATACTATTTTTTAATTAATGAATGCTGTTTGTGGGAAAATAGAATTGAATCAACTAATTGACGAAGGGTTTTTCAAATTATTAACCAATCTGGTTAAGCTGCTGCTTAATAAATTGTCCTTAATTATTGTTCGATTTCAGTTTGGGAGCATGGGATGACTTTGTGCCAATCATTAAACACAAGGTAGTTTTGAGAATTTATATGAATTATATGTGAATTGCAGATTTTTTCTCTTCTTTCTATGATTTGGTTATAGTGTAAACTATAATTGATATTTTAGATTGTTTTTAGTGAAGTGGAAGCATTTCTTTGAGTAGTGGATATTTTATTATTTAATTGAACAGTGAATCGATTTTTATAGCATTCTACAATATGTGGTGTTTGTAATATACATTTTTTTGATCATTGATAGTGAAATATGTTCAGTTATGAATTAATTTTAGGATTCCCTAATTTTAACTTTTGTGTGCAGGTTCAATAGAAACTTGGGGTGGGGGTGTATTGCAAGGAACTCCATGTAGATATTCAAAGTGCGTGCTTCTGTAATGTTATGAATTTTGTTTTTATTGGATTATTGGATGAATTATATGAATGAAATTACACAACACATAATGATTGGCAATATTAGACATTATTTTTTTACTATAAAAACCAATCCTGTGAGGTTATTGGTGATATTATCTTATGCATATTTCATATTTTAAAGAGGGTATTGCAGCGTGTTATTTTTATTAAAAGGTAACAACTTATAAATTGTTCAGTAGTCTATGATACATTACTTCCTTCTATAGTTGCTTTAATGTAGTCTATAGATTTATGATTCCTAATAATTGGTTTCCATTTATTACATAGAAATATACATGGGCTATATAGTTTGACTCTGTTACTTTAAGATGATCATCTATAATTGATGAAGTGTTAAACCATAGTGGCAAGGTATTTCAGGTCCATGATGGAAGAGCTGGGTAGGGGGGATGGGAGGGGGAGATCTGGGCTGGGGGAGGGGGCTGGTGTGGGAAGGGGCTGGGCAGGGGGGAGGAGGAGGTGGGAGGGTGAGCTGCTGGGAAGGGATGGGAAGACAAGCTGGTTAGAGGGGAGGGGAGACGAGGGGATAGATAGGGGGAGTAGGACGGAGAGGAGGAGGGGGGAGGAAAGTGTGAGAGGAGAATCTGGTTAGTGGGAAGGGGAGGAGAGGGGAGGGGATGGGCGGTTTGGAGGGGAGGGGAGGGGAGGGGAAGATGAGGCCAGGGGGAGGGGGCTGGTGGGTGAAGAGGATGGGTAGGGGGAGTGGTGGGGGAAGGGGCTGGGCATGGGGAAGGATGAGGTGGTGCTGGGATGGGGCAGGAGACAAGCAGAGGAGGGGGAGGGGAGGGGTAGAGCTGGGTAGGGGGTAGGAGGAGGTGCTGGGAAATTGGGGGGGGGTGACAAGCTGGGCTGGGTGGGGGGAGAGGAGGGGCTGGGCAGGGGAGGGAGGACAAGTAGAGGAGTGGGTAGGGGAGGGGTAGATCTAGGAATGGGGGTAGAAGGAGGTGCTGGGAAAGAAGGAGGTGACAAGCTGGTTAGGGGGGAGGGGCTTGGACGGGGGGAGGGGCTGGGTAGGGGGAGGGGAATGGAGGGGGTGGGCCGGGGGGGGGGGGGGGGGGCGGAAGAGCGATAGAGAGGTGAGGGCTGCAATGAAAAGAGGGGCTGGACATGGGGGCTAGAAGGGAGGGCGAAGGGTAGGGGAGGGGTGGGGCAGTGATGATGGGCTAAGCGGTGAGAGGTAATTCCCTAGGTAGCAGAGATGGATTTATGTTTGTCTTCACTTAAAACAGTTTTTAGTTTTTCAAATATATCATATTTTTTCCTGATAAAGTGTACCTGGTTACTATTTTCTATTATTTGTTTCAATTAGTAGTGATTTTTCATTTTCATATTAAAAAATTTCTTTATTGAATTTTTATAAATCTTTTTTTCACCGATGAATACTGTAAACATCAAATCTATTTGATTATGACGTTTTGTTCACTTCACTAGATTAACAATTTATTTTTTCATAGTAAAATGTCTCATTTAATCACATTCATGTCTACTTATATATTCCAAGGATCAACAAAACTGTCAACAAAAATGGCAAAATACTACTCTACATCAATGATGCATGGTAGTACTGTGAGGCTATTGACAACACTTTCTGATGGCATGGATTGTAATCTAATCTGCACACCCACTATTATTGAAAATCATGGTTCCTGTTAATGTTGTCAAACATGTATTTGCTAATGAAACTGTATTTATGTTCTCTTATCATTGTTAAATAACATTTTATAGTTTTATTTCAAAGGTGACATAAAAATTACAACTAATGTATGTTTCAAATGTCAAGTAATCTTACCATGATTCTGTTTCAGTGTATACCTATTTCAAGTATCTAGAAATTAGATTTTCATAATTTATTTCTATGAATACATTTATAATTTCAATATATTATTTATTAATTTTCATTGATAAATTATCATATTTCTCATGAATTTTGTAGTTCATATTCCATTTATGACATCGTGTGAATGCACGAGTGATGTACTAGTTATATAGATATTTGGGTATTATTATTGAATTATATGTCATTAATATTTGAAAATTATATTTATTCATACCAATTATCTTACAATGTACATGAAAATATTGGATTCAATAACTAAATAAGGAAACAAGAAAATATTCCTAACCTTTTTTAGGTCTAATGATCTATTTGAAAAATGTTTTCTTTCTAAAGGTACAAAATATTCATATTTTTCATTTATCATTGTAATATGGTATGAAAAGTGGTGTAAACTAATTAAAACACACAACCAAAAGATGAAATTAGGATTGTGGATTTGAGGAAATCATAAATTTTTTTTTTCTGATATTCTTTGTGAAAATAATGACAAAAATGTAAGAAAAAGAACAAATATAATGATTTTTAACATTTTATTGATATTTTATAAGAATTAGTGGTCATTTTTACCCCTACTAAATTCATGGTTTTCAACCATTAAATTTTTATGACGTGTTCCCTCAATAAATATTTACTATCCTTTAAACATTATAATTATCTAATATTCCTATACCATAATGTACAATTAGTTTTCTCTTTATATGGTAACCTTAATATGTGTTAATTTAAGAAAAATTTATGTTTCCATTTTTCCTTTTCAATGAAAATGCTCTTATACAATTGTAAGATTGGTGTATTGAAAAAATATATTTTTTAATGTTGAACACTTAATTATTGAGTTAAAATTAATGAGGATGAAAATTATTTATATTGTTGAGATTATAACACCATTAAAATTTTAGATAAACTAATATTATTCTTGATTTAATGATTAATTAGAATCATTGATCTTCATGAGAACTCTTATATATTATATTTTTTAAATATGACTGTTATATACTAGATTTTATGTAGGATTCAAGAATAGGAATTAACCAATTATGTTAAATTTTTATAACATTTTTATATAATGAAAATATATTGATTAATTCACAATAAATAATTATTAAATTAATATTGAAATCTCTTTATTCTGAAAAAAATGTTTTCATAAAAATTTGGTTTTTGTTGAGTTTTGTGTGTGCACAAGGTTGTTAATTTATACTGGATTTTACAAATTGTATATTTGGAAATGAATTTTATTTTTAGTATCATTATTTCAATATTATCTTACGATTCTTATTTCAAAATTTTAGGAGAATAATTATTTTTATTTCAATAGTAAAAATACTGATTCATGAAAAACATGAATTTATTATAAAATATAATAAATATGAAAGTCCCTTTATCAATTGTATTTGATCATAATGTTAAATAATTCTCCCTTTCATATATTTATTTAAATAACTATATATGAATTGTAACTAAACATTTTTTTGTAACATTTAATATTTAGGCTTGTATTGCATTTCCTTAAAACATATTTTTATGTGCATAGTGTACTTATAAAATAATGATGTAAATAAATCACAATTTATTAATATTTATTTGCCTTTTTATATATAAAATGTTTTAATATTCATATCATTTTAATATCTTGTAATGGGGTATTATTATACTATGTTTTATACTTATATATTAATTTTTTTGAAAATATTTTATCATTTTATTTTGTGTTGTAATTTAAAAATTATAATTTAAAAAATATTAATTGAATTTTATAAATTTTAATCTATATTTTTAGATATATATTAATTTTTTAATAATTCCTCTTTCATTTTTCCCATAATGAATAGTATAAATAATAAAAATTTGTAACTCTATTGAATGTAAAAATGGATTTATCGGATGGTATAACAAATTGAATGGGGTATGATGTGGAAAAAAATATATACTTCTTATTATTTGATTATTTTAATACACTATCTTATCTTAACTTATAATTACAAGACACATTAACACACTTTAATAAGAAAATGTCATCATATTATTTAAGGATTTTATTTAATTCACTTTGTGTCAATCCACTAAATTATAAAAAGGGAACCTCTTATCCCTCATTAATCTGAATATTTGAGCTATGTAGAAAAATAATTAAATGAAATAATCTTAAAAAATTAATTCCCTAATTATTATGCTTTAATTCTTACCCTAATATATTCATAATATCTCTTTAGGGTAAATTTTATGGTGGTGTCCCAAGGAAGATGTAATCATCTTACCTTACTATTTCAAAGTTTATTTCATCATATAATTCCTAAAAAAAGTATTGAATCAATAAAAACATGAATAATATAGGATAATAAATATAGTTAGTTTTTTATTGTGATCATATATCTATTTACCACCTCATTTCCATCGAATGGAAAATGTAAGTATCATTGATGTACACGTGTTGACTAATGCCTCCATGCAGTGATATAACTCATTTTTCAACCCAAAATTCCATGGATGGTTATGAGATTAGATTTAATGATTATATATGATATTTATGAGTTAATTATTATAATCTAAGTATATGATTATATCAACCTTCTTAGTACCCTATCTATTGGAAATAGATATTGTCGCTTGGGTGTATATGTGGACCACAACCACCACAAAGTGATAAGATTCATTTTTCATTTTGGGTTTACATGTATATATATAATGATATATTTAATGAACATAAATTTTATGTATTGAATTATATAAATATGAATTTTTATTTATCTTAATTTTTTCATCCATCAAAAATTGATAACACAACTCATGCATACATACAGGTTACCCTCTATAAAAAAAGTGATGAAATTAATTTTTCATCAAAAAAATATATGAATGGTATTAAAATATTATGTAATAAAAAAATATGATTGTTATAAAATTATTAATATTATTTTTTAGGGTTGAATAATGTTCTCTATTTACGTAACATCACTTCCAAACCGAAGCATATATAAACAATGAAATAGTGGTCAACAGAAAACAAGGAAGTTAATAATGAGTTTCTTATAAATGAGTGTTTACATATTATAAGTGGATCACAAATGAAATTATAATTATTAAAATGGTTTTTCTTATACTTTTTACAAATTCAAATTTTCTATACTTTAGGCTTGAGTGCTAATAATTAATGTCAGATATAAGGAAAGTATTCTTCATCTAAATATTGTTCTACCAAGACAAGATTGACGTTAAGGGAATAATTATTTTTATAAATCTTATATATTGCTACATTGAAAATTTATAGTGTCTATCCTCCATAATTAATTGTATTTAATTTTACAATTCAGATTAGTCCATAAATATAAATTTGATTTGAATTATACCAATATGGAAAGGGTTTATAGTCTCAAATTGTCTTTTTTGGACATATGTTATGAATTTAACCTATATTTGTTTTGTACCTACTACCCATTTTATGTTTCAAATAATGGAAATATTTTTAATGATATTGTTTAATGATTCATTTTAGGTTATTTATTTGATGGAGATATGATTAAAATGTTACGAGTGTTCTATGTTTTTTATGTTACCATCTCACTTTTTAGTGGGATTATTTATGCCCAAGTTTTCGAATAATGTAATTATATGACCTATGAGATATAAATATTTTTCTATTGTTCCCCATTTATTTCTATAAATTAGTTATTTTCAATTCATTTTACTCACTCTATGCACTGAAAATTAAGAAATAATATTTTTTATGGATTTTTGAAATTTATTTTATATTCAGTCATGAATCATTTCATCAGTGTCCATAAATACACTAATTTTTTTTAAATAATTTTGTGGCTATTATCATATGATTTCAATAAATATTAACCAATTCTGATATTTTATAGAAATTTTACAATATAATCTTCTTATCTTTTGAAAAAGTGGTAGTCTTTAAAAAGTGTGTGAATAGAAAATTTATTTTAATGTACACCACACAAATACATTTTACTACCATCCCAAATTAACATTTTTCTGATTATAATATTACATTTTTTTCATGTATCATTTAGTATAAAAGTTTTTATACATTATTCTGGATATTTTTAAATTTTAATTATTGATTTCAAAATGAAATTGGTATTTTCCTAATATAATATTCTATTGAGATTTTAATGTTATATTTCATTAATGATAACATCCTTTAATGTAAATTATTCTTCAGGTTTGATATGATTCTATGATACTATTTGTATTCTTGATCTTGATGTTTATTTGATATAATGATAAAATATTGATGAAACCAATTTTATTTCCCTTGGATTAAGCTATGATGAAAAGATAAATGTAATCATGATCATATAGAATACATGTGAATGTCCTATGATTACATGGAATGTGGTTCTATTAAATACATCCTTGAATTGGGTAAATAATTATGTTTTATATTCTCAATGGGTACATGGGATGTTATCCAAATTCCATCAAGGGTACACAATAGGTTATACCAAGTCCAAATAAGGCACATGTGTGTTCATATAAAGCATAAAAAGTTATTAAGGTATTGGTGGGTATACATCAATGATGATTTTTATGAATATTATTTTGTTGTAATTTAACACACAATTTGTTTAATTCAACTTCTAATAATGTTATACCCTTATGGACTCTATTCTTTGGTTCCATTATGATTCATGCCTTATGAACTACCAGTATTTATTACATGACTAACAATTATGATCATTGAAGTTTCTCGTATCAATTTAATGAAATATGATCATCTTTTCATAACATTATTATCATGATTTTATTATATATTACTATTGATTAGTATCTACCCTTTTACCCTTACTAAGAATCTGATCTCACCAATTATTATGTTTAACATTCATATGTTATGATGAATAGTTTTAATAATGATATATATAAGAAGGATTCATGTTGTGAAGAACATAATCTGAAATGATTTGTATTTTTTTTTAAAACCATTTTTATGTATCCATTTTTACAAATATACAAATCTTTTATGGTTCAATAGTTTATCATAATGTTATGTAATGAATATACATATAATATGATGTAATATTCATTTATGTAATGATTAGGTCACCTAATAAATAAAAAATATTGTTAATATATATAACATTTTTTTTCACTACGGAGTTGAAGAAACCATTATCAATTTTCAAGGATCACAACTGCTAAACTAAATATTATGTTTAAAATAATTTTTTTATTAATTATAAATGATCATTTTAATAATTATTTATTAATTAATTCATATTCAAATTTTATAATTGGATCATATATGTAATTTCTATATGTATATGGTTATATCATAGAATAATAATAAATCTAAATTTATTATACATGAGGTTCGAGTTATTACATGAACATTAGACACTAGGTATGTGTTTTGAATTTCAATATCAGTTTTTCTATGATTGATTATACATAGATATTTAATGAAGATATTAAGTGATCTATCTCCCGTAAATGTTAATTCAGTTATTATCATCCTTCTTTTTTTTAAATCACAAGTCTTATAACAAACTATATATTTCATACATCCATATTGCATATTAATAGATGAATATTATCTCAATATCATAAAAAACCACACCATAACCCTATGGGTTAGGTGTCTTTAGAAACTTGGAATTATAAAAAACCAGTTAATAAAACATCTAAATTGTCTGTCATATGTTCCTTTATAACTATAGAACTTTTTCTCATGTCATACTTAATACCATTATTCATATCCTGGAGAGAATAATAATAAAAAATATTGAGCTCATATTTTTAGTAAGGGTAAACTAGGGAGATATCATTCATAACATAAGAATAAGGGAAAAAGACCAAGAAAATAAAATTTAAAAATTATACCCTGTATATCAAAGATCGTAATATTGAGTCATGGATTAAATCATAGAAGTTCATAAGGTATGATTCCTTAGAGAACAAGATCAACGAGTGAATAAAATTTTAATATGACATGGAATTTTTCATACAAATAAGCATTGAAAATATATGGGAAGTGAAGCATCCTAAGTGGGAAACTCCAACATCCCTGGTGGCATCTCATTCCCCAAATTGGAATGGGTTTACCCCTGAAACCATCATAGAAGTAATGGTTAACTCCGAAGACCATTATAGTGGAAAAGAGGTCTATACTAAACTTTTATCACATCATGTTCGTGTTCTATTTAACAAAACCATGTTCAATAACCGTTCTATTAATGTTCTATGAAACTAAGTTCAATCCACATTTTAGTTCTGTCTATCTCATGAGATATAATATCACAACCTAATGTATGGAAGAGAGATATTGGACAAACCATTGTTGGTTAAATTATAATCATCATCCTTCATTATAACATAACTCTCATCACATAATTAAAATGATTCATATTTATACCACAATAATAGATGTAATTCCACATATCAAAACCCATGTAATTAATTTAATTTTATAACATCTCATCATGACAAAACTCATGGAAAAGAAATGGGTTTCAAAAATATCATTTCATCATATACATTAAACAACCATTAATATAATAATTATTATATACTTTAATAATACCGAAATTAAATCTTAGTTAATATAATTTAATTTTTTCTTAGATGGAAAACAATTTTGAAATATAAAAAATAAAATTTTCAAAAAAACAATATTTCTTATTTAAATAAATAATTTTTATAGATCTCAAAAATAATATGGAAAATGTTTTCAATGAAAATATAATTTTAATATTGTATATGGGAATTAATTTAATTAAAATTTTATGATAGTGGGAAATTCTACTCATGTCGTATATGTTAAAGAGTACATTACTACCATATTTTGGGTGGATAATTCAGAAAGAACCTCTTTTCGAAAAGAAAAAAAAGAATCCTTTCAAACCATTTTGTAAAAAGTAAAACATGAGTGAAAAATTAAAAAATCATAGGATAATATTAAAGATATATTTTTAATAAATCTTATACATTTTTACGTGGATGAAAAAGTGAGATTTTAAGGGAAACATTAGAATGATTATTTTTAAAATAATATCTCTTATAAGTATCATATCATTTAAGTTATCATTAAAAAATAAATAACATACTTGTATTCAATGTAAACGAACATAAAAACATATGACATAAAACATAATATATTCAAAATTCATTTAAAAATATTTCTTAGTATTACATAATCAATCAAGTAGAAGTTTAACACAAATAATAAAAATTGGGTTAAGAATTCTTTTGCAACATTGTAATCAGTCAAGTAACATTCTTAAAAATTTAATAATTAAAAAATGAATAATTTAATACCATAGAGATAATTATATTCATGAAATAAGATATCAATTTTTAGTATATACACCACACACAAGATATAAATTGTTAATAAGTTATATATCTTATAGAAGTAAATGTGAGATGAGAAACCCTTACCTCACACTCCCATATAGTTTTGAGTTATTTAAACTTCTGTTAAAAGTATTAAATAATGAAACTAGTTCATTATAATCTATAATCATTTTTCCAATACCATATGTGATAATTTTGTAACATATTCTAACCAGTTGATTAATAATATTTCACTATTTTCATTATTATATGTGCGTTCGTTTCATGGTTTTATTATTAGTTCATTTAAGAATCCTTATGAATTTTGTCATAAAATAGAAATAAAAATATAGAATTGAAATGAAATGGTATTCATGAAGTTGTATATGTTTAAATTTTCCCATATATTATGTGTTTAGGTGTAAGGATAATTTATTTGATAAAATGATAATGATGAATTTTTAGTTTATTTTTGTGGTTCTTCCATCTATTATGAACTAGTTTTGTTTTTTAAAATGATGTAAATATATTAGTTTCTTATCATGAAGTAGGTTATATTTTACCAATTAAAAATAATATTTAACTTAAATAATATTTTTTGAGTAGATTTGAGGGTGTTAATGGAAGATGAAAAATCAGCATTCACTGAGATGATAAACAACCATAATTTAAACAACGGTTTCGTTTCTTTCAATAAGAGTTTCTAATAAAAGGGGTTTATATAATATATTCCATAAAAAATATAAAATTCTATTATATACATGTAATTATCATTATTACTCCACAGAGGATGAAAGAAGTGAGGAGTAGTTAGAAAAAGAATTGAAATTAGGAGAGTTTGTTTTCGAAAGATACATCTTGATAATTACTTCCTTAAAAGACCCCATTAAAGAAAAAGAAATTGGTATTTGGGTGATACCATTAGAAAATGTATCTGGGTAAGTGTGTAATGTAGTTTTTTAGCTATTTTAACGGATTCATGGATTTTTAGGATTTAGGTGATGGTGAGGGGTGGTATTTATGCATAGGGATGGGTGGGTTTAAGTGATCAAATAATGACAATTTTATATTTAAAGCCAACCACATTGAGTGAAATTAATTCGAATAAATATGGAAGATCATTAATTTTGTAAGGGATGGTTAATGTTTAGAAACACAACGTATAACCCTTTAAGGTTGTATTTTTTTATATATTTTAATATTTCTCCTATTAAATTTTTTCGGTTATAATATTTTACATAAACTATGGTAATAATTTTTTTTACCATTATAATATTTTATACCAAAAATTGAAAATTAACATATAAATGAACATTGAACACCTGATTCCAAATAAGTAATTTATTTTTAAAAATAAAAAACACATAAGAAAAAAAAATTATTTAAAATTAATTAGTCAAAAGATAATTAAAACTATTTTTTTTGGAAAATGTATTTTAAGACAAAAAAATTGTACTTAAAGTAAAACAAGGTATAATTATTTAATAAATTCTATTATTTAGATCATATATATCTAAAAATTACATAATTTACATTGATATAATTTTAGTATCATAAAATGACTTCCAAATATAATAAAATAAGGTATTTATAAATTCTATAGTTTATTAATATTCACTGAAAAAATTAAACAATTCAAAAAACACTCAAAATTCATCTAAATATAATTTTGAAATGATAACTCTGGGTGAATTTTATTCCTTGGAGTTACTACCACATCTCTTCCACCATTAAGTGCTCTCGATTTCCTAGACGTCTATATCATCTGTCGTAGTCCCTCCCCCGCCCTTGTGGGAACTCCCTTCACCCCACACATTTTCCCATCTTCAATTATTCACCCCTTTTCAACCTAGATATATTGTAGACCATTCACATGATTGAGATTTTCCCAAAAGTTGTTGTCCTATTCATTGTATTTCCTCTACTTCTAACTTTAATTCTGGACATCATAGAGGCCTCATCCAAACTTATGTTTAATCTAGTAGCATGCTTCAATCATCTTCTTCCTTAGTAGGATATGTTTGACAGATTTGTTTCTAGCTCATGGGGTTGGAACAATTCAATAGTTTTTAGTCTTCCTGACAAGAACTACATTATGTGTCAGTTTTCCAAGGATGAGAATCTGATATCGACGTGATATAAAGCTCCTCACTTTGACAAGGGCTCACATATCTTCCTTCTCAAATGGTCCTAATATTTTTATATGAAGCATGGTGCAATTACTATGGCTATATAGGTCAGTCATCTGGAACATCCCATCCATTTTTATAATCCTTCTATACTTCTTATATTCGGTATTATGGTTGGTCAAATTTTATATATATAGAGTAGAACAAATTCAGTTATACATCTAGTCTCCTCGTGTATTGGCCTTGAGGTTGATGTATCCAAACTGCTAGTCAATTTTTTGTGGATTTCCATTAGATAACAATTTTGGTGAAATAAGAAGGATTTATTTTAATCATGGATTGTTTATTGTTCATAGTGAAAGATTTTGGGAAATGATGATTTATCGTGTCGATAGGGGAGTAGGGGGACCCATTTGATGAATTCCCCTACACTGTAAACTAATCCATATGTTGTAAATACCCGGGATTCTATTAGGTATCCTATATAGTTTAATAGTTTGGATCCCCACATTGTTATGAAAAAAATAAGAAGCATGATGCTAGATTTTTTTATATTTTCTAGGAATTTTAAGGATCAGGATGCTCCAAAGTCGGCCTCAGGAGCCTCTAGATCTATGATTATTCTTTTCTATACTGATACAGTTAAGGAAAGTGGAACATTTCATGGGCAAGAGGTTTAAAAAATCTAATACATTTGACATGAAAGAATCCTAGTTGAAGAAATGATTTTTTAATAGATACAAAACCAAGATGGAATAAACACAGTTGTGTCCCCTGATTCATGGTTCACCTGTTCAGTACAAAGCACCAAATCCAATAAAAATTCAAAATCTCTTATTGACTCTGAATGATTTCAAAAAAGAATATGTAGACCCTGTTGGATAGAAAACCTTTATATCAACTAGTAAATGAAAATGGTCTAAAGTATGAAATTCAGAAGATGAGGTGCCAAGTGATATAGATGATAACTCATAACAAAATTCAGATAATGAGCATGACTCTTTAGTTGGAACTGACTCAAGGAAAGGGAAAGAAGGGAAAATTTGTACTTGGAAATTCAATGTCCTTATGTGGGGGGGTGGGAGATCCAAGACCAAGTAAATATTACTTAAACACCGCAAAAACAACAGTCCCCAGTTTTCTAACAAAGGAAAGGACTAATGAGACAGAGGATAAATTAGGGGAATCCACAGTGTTTGAAGATGTGAATTTCAGTTTAGGAAATAAGGGAAATCAGATTCAAATTTTTTATAGAAAAGCACTAGATGTTGAATTAAAGTCAAAGGAATGTATAGTGTTGGATGGAAACTTAAAAAGGTAGGGATCAAAAATAGAAGAGGAGAGCAAGAAATATTTGGAACTTGTCCTTAATTCTAAAGAGGAAATGCAAGAATAATTCTTCAATATTAATTTTTCTAAAGAGATAATTAAAAATATTTACAATAAAATGATTAATGTATCCATTAATTAGTAAAAAAGTGAGAGGATTGAAAAAAATATTGCATTTTTATTCAATGATTCAATGAAGGTAAGAATATATAAGAAGAATATATTAATTCTTGGAATAGAATGGTAGATCATATTTAATCTTGTGTAAATGTTAATCTGGATATCTTAGTAAGTTAGTGGATATGGGGGTTATTTATAATATATGTCTGTAACATTATTATCCTCATATTTGAGTACTATTTTTCCTATTATTGTGGTTATTTTTTGTGTGTGGTGTTGTTTGTTTTTTCACTTTTTCTCAAAAGTGTTTTTAAAATAAAAAATTACTTTTCATTGTAAAAAAATGAGGAATCTTGAAATGATGTGTATTTAATGAATTAAATTTTCTAAATGTTTCAAAAATTAATTAAATTTATTTTATCATGTAATTTTATAAAATAATCTTCTTTAGAAATCATATATTTGAAGAATAAATTGACATTACTCAAAATTATGGGCATATTTACAAAGATATGAATAATATATTAAAAATGATTTATAAAATTAATTTTTTCATAATGTGGTTAATATTATTATTTGCTAACAATTTAAAATATATATTATAATGGTAGTCTTAAAATAATAATATTTTTATAGTTCATTTCATCTTGGTGTTCTATGAAACAAAAGTTATTGAAGGAATTTAATTTTTTTAAAAATAATTAAATTAAAATCTTGGGGTGTAACATTTTTCTACCATTCAAGTTAATTTTTCAATCAAAATTTGTTACTCATTTAAAAATATATGAGAATACTTATTCCTCATCTAATCATTAGGTTCCCACATAACATACTATAATTGGTGGGTATTTGAAACTAATTAACTATGTGACTGGTCATGTTTTGGTGAATATTAATTACATGATCAATTATCTCTACCAAGTTCTTTTGATAATATTGATCATTTTCTAGTGGAATGAACTCTATTTTTTTGTACATATGGTGGATCAGGTATGCACTTCCTCAAAATATATACATGTAACCGATCATAAACATGGCATAGGTTCGGTGGAAGAAAAATTCAGAAGGTATTTCTCTGATTTAATATTGAATTTCAAAAAACCATGTCGTCACAATTCAAAATTGAACATCAAAAATAAAAGTTTGAAATTGGAAAATTTCATTGTGGGAAAGAGACATCAAAATAAGGTTCAATAAAACATCCTCTCAAAAATAGTAAAAGTAAATGGAGAAGATCACAAAAAAGGATTCCAATTAGGATAATAGTAGTAAAAATGAAATATCTAGACATGGAAGATAATTATAACTATAATTTTTAGATATATAATTTTTAGGATAATTACCACAATACCATAATACAAATGGTTAAAAAAATGGTCTTTTATATCATCATAAATGATGATACAAGTATTATATTTTATTTCAAAATCACTTGAGAAGATTAACATACTACATATCATCTCATAAGTACAATATCACTCTATAGTTATGCCTTAATCACTTTACTCATCCTTTATAACTTTATGAAATGATTTTGAATCATTAATTCAATAATAACTATTGGATATTAAGATCTATAATGGGATTAAAATTCTTTCCTTCTGTCTCTAAATATCATAAAAAATGGTTTTCACTTGTTATCAAATATGCATAAATATTCATATGGTTCTATAACACATTAGTCTCCAAAACCTCTTAAAAATTTCAATGTAAACGATTTCATAAATGGTGTCCCTTAGAAAACATTCAAAAATAATTTAAAATCCAAAACAATCTAATATATGACACAATTTTTTTAAAAAAATTATAATTAATTCCTAATAAACTTAATGTGTCTCTTAATTGACACTCATAAAATATGTGGTGATCACTATCATGTATTCACTGGAAATATGGGATTAAATATAATTTCCATAAAATTTTAGAGAAAACATGGATTCATTAAAAAATTAACTATATCCTCATAATATAAATCCATAAATTCGATAAACTCCACACATAAATAACCTTGTAATAATATTACTAATCAGTTCCATGTTCATGAATATTTTACCTATCAAACATCTCTATTTATCAATATAATACCACCATCATGCACATATTATGGTTTTCCATCTCTTCATCACATGTTCTCCAAAAATATAATCCCAATTAGTTTTCATGCATAGTAATACCATTCATCAAATACATTCAAATACAAAAGAAAAAACAATAGTGTAACAATCCAGATATGTTTCATGAATATATAATATTCATAGAGGGATATAATCATAAGATATTTTACTAAAGGATAATATTCTCAATGGTCTCACTCATACAAAATTATACATGAATTCCCAAACTAAGGTGGGGAAGATAAATGTGCCCTAACTTACATTACTTACATTGCCTATTATGATTGAATAAGATTTCAATTCGTACTTTTTAATTGGATTTTGTTGTGTCTTATCATCCATATTGGACCTTGGATTATGGAATTGATTCTAATAATGTAAAAATATTACATTTAATAAATAATAGTGTGGGTTATGTATTCCATGAAGTTATATCATGATTTTAATCATTATCAATCTATATCCCATAAAATTTGAAAAAAATTTCCCAATGACCATTCCTTCCACACATAAAAAATTTAACATTTACCTAAATATAATTTCTTCTATTTTTATCCCTATATATTGATCATAAAATAATGATAATATTTTTCCATCCATGGTTTTTAGAAATACATTTGAATTCTATTTTTGTTTTCTTATTAAAACCATGAGATTGATGGGTAAATCCAATTTATATATTCACCTTGATAGAACGTAGAAAAATTTCTTTTTAGGTACTAAAATCTATTATATATGACTTCCTTTAAAGACATTGATTTAATACACCATTGAATATATCAATTTTTCATTTAGGATTGATAATAAAATATAAGAGAAGCCTTTCAATCCTTGTAAATTTTCCATATATGTGTTGATCAATTATTCATCCATTTTATTCATCACATGAAATTTCATGTCAATATTTTTATATATGATACATGGGAATTACATAGTAAATAATATTCCCATAAAATAATAACATAAATATGATTCAATTTCTTCTTCTTTCCACATTTACATAATAAAATTCCACCATTAATCAACTACTAAATCCAGATGATATAAAACTGGGATAAATTTTTCATGTCTCTACCATTGACGAATTAGAAATATTTTTTCAAAGTTTTTGATACCTTTTTCAACCACTATTTGATCAGAGGATCCAATGAAAGAAGCTGGATCGTGCCTCCAAAAGGACTCATCAGAATATTTTCCCCTCCTTTTCTTATTGTATTTACATTATTATTCATAACTTTTATTAGTATATAAATAATAATTTTTCCCTAGTCCCATGACATTTTGTTTCCCATGAGGGAAATAATTTCTTTTCCTATCACATTCATTGTTGACAGGGTTCCTTTGGGTTCTATCCATTGACTAAACCAAAAAATAAATTTATGAGCTGAAATAATCATACCAGGAAAACAAGATAATCAATTGAAATTACATATAAAATTTCAATTGATTAAAAAATAGGAGTAATAATATATAATTCATGATTATTACTAAATTTTTTGGATGCTAACATATACATATAAATTTTCATAGGTATTGTACTTAATTTTTTATAATCCTTGTTTCCAAAGGTTAGCTAAAACTTTATCTGATATGAAAAATAATGGGAAATATAATTCATTCTTATATATATCATCTAAATAGATGAATATTAATAACATACCATAAAAACATTATATAACTGTATGGGTTTAGTGATTTTGGATATATAGATTCATAAACGACATGTTCATAAAACATCTACATCATTTACCAATTATTAATTTATAATTATAATCATTTTTGATATTTCATACTTAATACATTCCATTATATCCTAGGTAAAATAACGATAAGGAAATGGGGATATTAGATTATTAGTAATGGTAAAAAAGTATATATAAATAATAACAAAATCATATAGGACTAATAACACGAACATAACATTTGAAAATTATAAATTGCATATCAAAGATCATAATATTTAGTCATTAATTAACTTGTATAGAATCATAGTTCATGAATCATAATAGAAAATGAGCCATGATAGAATAAAATTAGAATAAGACAAGGAATATGGAATTCAAATTAGTATTTAAAATCAATGGGTTGTTACACCTACTAGGAAATACACACCACCATACGTCCCTTTCCACATAGTGTAATGTGTTTACTCCCCAAACCATTATATTCATCCAGGTTCACTCCCAATATCATCATATTAGTAGAAGTGACTTATTGAATTGATTTAACTACCTGTTCCAGCACTGTTTTACATAACCTATATCAATCCATTTTCTATCTTTTTCTTATTAACTGAGTTTACACGCCTTTTCAGATCTATCTATATTATGAGATATAATTTCATAACCCATATAATTATATAGATATATATCCTTGGGAATAATGATACACTATAATTTCTTACAAATTAACCAACTTCACCAAATGAAAATAATACATTATTTGTATCATACGATTATAATTCATTGATCATATTATAACTCATTTAAAGAATCGAGTTTCATAAAATTTCATCATGAAACAAATCATGAAAAATATGTGAGTTACATAAATATATTTCTATCATTATCATAATCCAGCCATAAATAGAATAATTATTGAATCATTGAACAATATAATCCATGAATCTTTTATAACAAAAAATAATGTTATCGTAGTTGGAATATAATTTTGAAATATTACATGAAATAAATTTTCAAAAAAATTCATTTCAAATCATTTATTTTTAAAAATAAATGGAATTATAAATGTAAAATCTTTTATTTGGGAATGAACTTATAATATTATAAATGTGTAATCATAGAATTAAATAATTATGATAGTGTAAAAACCTGATCATTCTTTATATTTTAAAAGAAAACATTTCATCCTTATTTTTGTTGAATATGTCGGAAGAAACATATTTCTAAAAAATGCCAGAGAGATTAATTTCAATACATTTTGTAAAATGTGAACCATGAGTGAAAACTACGAAAAAATTGTAATAAAATAGTAAAAATATTTCTTTGAATCAATTTATGAAAGTATGGACAAATATAAAAATGGAGTTTTTAAGGATAGAATTAAAAAGATAAATTTTATAAGAATTTCAATTTTTTGTATCATAAATTTGAAGTGAGCCTTAATGAAATGAATTGAGTGTGTGTATTAATTTTAAAACCAAAAATAATTTAATTAAAACGTAGGATTTTCAAAATTAATTTTACAAATAATTATTGTATAACATAATCATAGATGAATAATATTATTCCAATGAATAGAAATTGGGTTATGAATTATCTTACAACATTATAATCCACAAAATCACACACTAGATAAAACTATTATAGTTAAATTAAAATTTGAATACCATAAAGATAATGAGACTCGTGATAGAATATATTGATGTTTATTATATTAACCACACACACTAGAAATAAGTGGTGAATTTGGTAAATATCTCACAAAAGGAAAAGTGAGACAAGAAACCCATATCTCTCACATCACATTAAATGTTTGTTTATTAATATCGTATTTAAAAGTTTATAGTATTTTTTAATTAATTTATTAACATTGAATTATTTTATAACACCATATTTTATTCTTTTATAATATCATACCACCCATTAATTAATAATATTTCATTATTTTCATTATTTCACATGTGTTCGTTTCATGGGTTCATTATTTGTTCATTTGCGTATAATTATGGATTTTCTTATCAAATTAAAATAAAATAGAAAAAGTGAAATGAAATTTTATTGAAGTACTTAAATATGTTTAAATGGACCTATATAGAGTTTTTTTCACCTAAAGATGATTCATTTGATAAAATGATAATGATGAATGTTTAATTTATTAGTTTGGATTTTCTAACCATCACTAACTATTATTGTTATATTTAATATTTTTCATATATATTATTTATAGAAAATTAACTACATTTCATATTCCTTTTGTAATAATAATTAAGAATATAAATACTTTTATTACCATCCTTGAAGGTGGTCATGAAAAACCAAAAATACTTTTTTTCGAAGATAGTTAACCAATATAATTTGGGATACAATTTTGTTTATTTGTATAAGTGGAGGTAATAAAATTGGTTGATATAATATATTACAATATCAACATAATATTATATTATATAAAAGATATATAATTTATTACTATTTGATTATTTATTAAGGTGAGGAGATGGTTCGAAAAAAAATTATGAGAGGTTGTTTGAGAATGATACCTATTGAATATCACCTCATTGAAAGACCCCTTAATAAACATTTAATCAGTCATTCCATGAGTCCATAATCACATAGAAATGGGGAAAGTGGGGATTCTACTGTTTTTAAGAGATTCTAAATTCATTAATTCTTATGAGGAGAAATAGTGTGGTGATGGGTTATATTTATAATTGGAGAGAGGTGGTTTTATATGATTTAAAATTGATTAAATTATATTTAAACCCACCCAAATTTGGGTGAAATTAATTCCAACAAATACAGATGATAATTAATGTTTTTATGTATATTTAAGGTTGATTTAAATTTAAAAAATAAAATTTAATGTTTTTTTGGAATTTCATGATTTTACCTTTTAACTTTAACCTACTACAATATTTTAACTATACAACGTTAGTTTCTTTACAATGATAAACTTTTGTTTCTAAAAATGAAAATTGAATTATAACCAAAATTTTACCTCCTGATTACAAATATTGAATCCACATTTATAAATTCAAAACACATATATCGAGAAATAAAATTTAAAATTTTTAAAGTCAAAACCTTATTATTATTATTTTTGAAAAATGTGTTTTTAATCTAAATTATATACTTGTAACAAAATAAATAAATAATAATTTATTAATTGATTTTAATTATATTAAATGTGACTAAAATTTAATTTATTTTCATTGCGAAAAATTTAAAATCATAAGATAATTGTCAAATTATAAATCAAAAGAATTATTTTCATTTTATCTTATGTATTTTGTAAAATTTTGAAAAAAAATATATTTATTTTTTCATAGAAAGAAATAAAAATAAATTTTGAAAGAAAATGTATATTTAAATAATGAAATTACTTCACTAATAAATATGTGCATGTTTATAAATAAATAATTAACACATTAACAATGAGTTGGATAGTTATATATTTCATAATTTGGCTAATTCTATTAATTACCACTAATTTAATAGCTAGGTTATATTATGAATGAATAAAAATACATACCCCAAAATAATGGGGTGAAACATTTTTCTATTTTATATTTCTCTCTCCATGTACTAAATGTTTTTAAAATATGTTTTTGTTAAAACCAAAAAAATTTCTTTTCAGTGTTGAATATTTTTTCCAATGAACATAATTTCTCTAAAATGTATTCACCAATGTATTCAAAATCATAAAATTACTTATTAAAATAATTTTTATCTATTTTTTCATTATTCTCACATATTTAAAAGAAATATTCTTATTAGTTTCCATATAAGGTACTTTTAATCAAATGTTTGAATGGAATATTTATTTTAATGTACTTCACTTTAATTGATTTTCCAACCATGATGAATAATCATTACATTATTTAATCTTAAAATAGGTTAAATGGATCAAATCTAATGTAATTATTTCCTTAATATTTTTTAAATTTTATGAAATTACATAATTGCATTAAAAATAAAAATTTTAATTTCCTTATGAAATATTCTAGTGATTTTTTCAAGTAATTTATCATATTTAATAATATCCTAGACGTTACTTATATATCACTTGGGATATCATCCTATGATACTATCTAAAATAATTCTCTATATGGTTAATGATTATAATGATGAAATATTAGTCAAAATTTGCATTTTTTCCATGGGGGAAGATATGATGTAATGGTTTTTTTCCATGTTATTATGGAATATATATGAATTTACATTGATTTTTTGATAGATTAGGAAATTTTATCATTCCAACTAATTGGATAAATATTAAATTTATTTGTGTTCAATGGAAAAAATGTGAGGTCATCCCAAGACCAAATAGAGGGTAGGCAGGAGGTTACCCCAATCACAAAGATGATTTTTAGGTGGGAATCCCAAGCCACACATGGGATGATTGTATTGGAGGGTATACTTGACACATGATTTATACACTACTAGAAAAGGGGGCATTGGAGCCCCCCAGACTCGGGCGACCGCCATTGGCGGTCGCTATAGCTCACCATTAGCGACCGCCAATGGCGGTCGCTAACCTGCCTAAAAAAATTCGGGGGGTTTCTGCGCCCCCCCCCCCCCCCCCCCCCGCGCCCTCGATCTCCCTCGCCCTAACCCCCTCCCTCCCTCGCCGCCCTCCCTCGCGCCGCCCTCCCCTCCCCCGCTGCCCGGCCTCCCCCGCCGCCCGGCCTCCCCCGCCGCCCGGCCTCCCCCCCCCCCCCCCGCCCGCCCTCCCCCGCCGCCCGGCCTCCCCCGCCGCCCGGCCTCCCCCGCCGCCCGGCCTCCCCCGCCGCCCGCCCTCCCCCGCCGCCCGGCCTCCCCCGCCGCCTGCCATCCGGCCTCCAGCCGCCGCCCTCCGCCCTCGGGCCTCCGGCCGCCGCCCTCCGGCCTCCGGCCGCCGCCCTCCGGCCTCTCGGCCCTCCCCCCCCCCCACCCCGGACGGCACCCGCACCCCGGACAGCCCCCGGCGCGCACTCCGGACCGCCCCCCGCACCCCGGACGCCTCCCCGCACCCCGGACAGCACCCCCCCCCCCCCCCCCCCCCCGCGCACTCCGGACCGCCCCCCGCACCCCGGACGCCTCCCCACACCCCGGACAGCCCCCCCCCCCCCCCCCCCGCGCACTCCGGACCGCCCCCAGCACCCCGGACGCCTCCCCGCACCCCGGACAGCCCCCCCCCCCCCCCCGCACTCGGACACCCCCCTCCGAACCCGGACAGCCCCCCCGCACCCCGGACAGCCCCCCCCCCCCCTCGCACTCGGACACCCCCCCCTCCGAACCCGGATAGCCCCCCCGCACCCCGGACAGGCCCCCCGCACCCCGGACACCCCACCCCGCACCCCCGACAGCCCCCCTGCACCCCAGACAGCCCCCCCTCCCCCGCACCCCGGACACCCCCGCACCCCGAACACCCCTGCCCGCACCCCTGACAGGCCCCCGACACCCCGTACACCCCTCCCCGCACCTCGGACAGCCCCCCCCCCCCCCCCCCCCCGACCCCGGACACCCCCCCCCCTCGCTGCCCGTCCCCCATCCCCTCACCGCCTCCTCTCCTCCAGCTCCCCGCCGCCGCCGCCGCCCGTCCCCTCCCTTGCCGCACCGCCTTTGGCTCCGGCTCCCCTTCGCTGCCTCCTCTCCCTCGCAGCACCGCCTTCGGCTCCCCTCCCTTTCAGGTTTGTAGCTCAATCAGGTAACATGAGCTTTCAGTTACATTATTATTTTATCAATGGTTCATAAACAAATGGTTAATATTTATTTTGAATATAGTTGATTTGAAAAATGTAAATGTAATAAGTATTGTGTAAATGTTTGTTATACAGATATTATTATGGATAAGAGTTGGATTGATCTTCCAAATCGAACGTCTAGAGAATATTTCAATGGCATTATGCAGTTTATTGACTTCACGAGAGGATTTGAAAGTGACTATATTAGTTGTCCATGTAGAAAATGTGCTAACAGATATCAATTCACACGAGATACTGTGAGGGAGCACCTTTTCTTTAATGGATTTCTGAAAAATTATAAGAGTTGGACTCGTCATGGAGAAGAATATGTTCGTTGTCAAAATACAGATGCAGCTCAGATGGATGTTGATGCAAGGATGACTGATCCAATGCATGAAATGCTTACTGAAATGGTACGTGGGTTTGATCCTGAAGGCATTGACATCCAGAATCTTGAGACCGGTGAGATAAATCTTCGCTCTGGTGCAGATCGTGATTCGAGGAGGTTTTATGAAGTACTTGATGATGCGAAAACAGAATTATATCCTAGATGTACTTCTTACAATAAACCGTTGTTTATCGTGGAGTTTTTGCATTTGAAGACTTTGAATAATTGGTCAGACACATCATTCTACATGCTTTTGGTTTTATTGAAAAAAGTTCTTCCTGTCGACGCTAAGATTCCTGAGTCGTATTACTATGCTCGTAAGTTGACAGAGAACTTAGGTTTTACATATGAGACTATAGATGCATGTGCAAACAACTGTATGTTGTTTAGAAATGAAACTGCTCATTTGGATATTTGTACGGTTTGTGGCGCTTCCAGGTGGAAAGAGAACAGGGGAAATAAGACTCATCAAAGTCAGATTGCGATACAGGGGAAACTGATTTCCGTAAAGCAAATGCGTTACTTTCCCCTTAAACCGAGGTTGAAAAGATTTTTTATGTCATCTAAAGTTTCTAATTTAATGAGATGGCATGCAGAAAGAGTTCATGAAAGTGACATGTTAACCCACCCGGCAGACTCTCATGCATGGAAGGATTTTGATAAGAGACATCCCGACTTTGCTAAAGATGTTCGTAATGTCCGATTGGGATTGGCAGCAGATGGTTTCAATCCATTCAAGTCTATGGTTGGTGCAACTCATAGCACATGGCACGTGGTGTTGGTTCCATATAATCTTCCTCCGTGGCTTTGTATGAAGCAAAAATTTATATTACTTTCCACTCTTATTGATGGACCTAAAAGTCTGGGGGATAAGATTGATGTTTACCTTCAGCCATTGATTGATGAGTTGAATGAATTTTGGGGCGATGGTGTGATGACTTATGACTGCGAAACGAATGAAATGTTCAAACTGCATGCAGCTTTATTGTGGACAATCAATGACTTCCTAGCTTATGAAAATTTATCAGGCTGGAGTACGAAAGGGGAATTTGCTTTCCCTTGTTGCAATAAAAGTAAAAAATCTGTATGGCTTAAACATTCCAAAAAATGGGTATACATGGGTCACAGGCGTTTTCTCCCTCCCCAGCACAGGTTCAGAAAGGACAGAGTGGCATTTGATGGTTCTAGAGAGTTCAGCCCAGCACCAAAGATCATGACAGGAGTCGAAATGTTATTGCAGATTGAGGAAGAAAACATCCGCACGGTATATGAAATTCAGGATTTGGTGGCTCCTCCAGTACATAATATTCGTGCTGCGGGTAGGCAGCGCAGTCACAATTGGAAAAAGAAAAGTATTTTTTATAGTCTTCCGTATTGGAAAACTAACATGTTGAGGCATAATTTGGATGTCATGCACATTGAAAAAAATGTTTGTGATAACATATTGTGGACCATTTTAGGTGTCAGTGGAAAGTCAAAGGACCATGTTAATGCACGCCGTGATTTGGAAGAAATGGGTTTAAGAAAACAGTTGCATTTACAGTTAGCCGAGGGAAACAAGGCATATATGCCTGCTGCACAGTATTCGATGACTACAGAGGAGAAAGAGACATTTCTTTCCATTTTGAAGATGGTCAAGGTGCCTGATGGTTACTCTTCTAATATTTCAAAGTGTGTGAATCTGACGAGCAAGACATTGCAAGGGTTGAAAAGTCATGACAATCACATATTACTTCAGCAGTTGATTCCAATCGCAATTTGTGATTTTTTATCCCCCAATGTTGTTCAGCCCTTGATTGAGATGAGTAATTTTTTTAGACAGCTTTGTTTAAGAAATAAACGAATGAGTGATTTAAAAATTTTGCAGGACCGAATTGTACTTACGCTTTGTCACTTTGAGAAACTTTTCCCCCCCTCATTTTTCGATGTTATGGTCCACTTGACAGTGCACCTAACTGATGAAGTAATGGCTGTTGGTCCAGTGCAATTCAGGTGGATGTATCCTATTGAACGGTATTTGAGTACATTGAAAAGATTTGTACGCAACAGAGCTCGTCCAGAGGCATCAATAGCCAATGGTTATTTGATGGATGAGTGTACTACCTTTTGTGCAGAATATCTTACGGATGTTGAAACAAAATTAGATAAGCCCTCTCGGATTCATGATGGTCCAGTTGGAGAAGGAACCACATTTGATATGGACAACATCGAGTGGATACAAGCACATCGATATATCTTGTTCAATACTCCATCAGTTGCACCATTAATGCAGTAAGTATCTTATCAATGTGCTTGTATAACTTTTACATGTTTTCTTTGCATAAGTTGATCTTTTAAACATCGCGTAATCATTTGCAGGAAACACATTAATGAGATAAAAGAAGAGATGCATCGTGCGACTGAGTTGCAAATTCAACAATCTCATTATGCGGCATTTCATGATTGGTTCAAGGATTATGTATGTATAAATTGATTTTTATTATGAGTGAAGTATTAAACTAATTCTTTCTGCATATATCAGTATTGATTTTTATAAATTATGTAGGTTCGTAAGCTGAGGGAGTTAGGGGACCCCACGCTACCTGAAGTATTTATCCAACTGGCTGAGGGTCCATCTATAACGGCTCGTCGTTATAAATCTATTGATGCTAATGGTTTTCGATTTCGCATTAAAGATGTTGACGACAAACGAGCAACACAAAACAGTGGCATCGGTTGTCCCTTTGTCGATTCTGGTTATTACTATGGTCAATTGATAGACATCATTGAAGTTGTATACACACACGATTTGAAGTACATATTGTTAAAGTGTAATTGGGTTGATCCAGTGCATGGATGTAAAGTCGATCAATATCAGTTTTCATTGGTGAATTTTAACTATATGTTATACAGAAATAATGAACGAGTTGAGAATGAACCTTTCATTTTGACATCACAAGAGGAACAAGTATTCTTCGTTATTTGCCTTCGGATCCAAGTTGGCAAGTTGTTGTCAAAATGTCTCGAAGAGGAGTGTTTTTATTTGAAGAAGATGAACCCGAGACTGTTCCGTTTGTTTACCAACAACTTGATCAACATACCGTAGTTCAACGTGAAGAAGATATTTATTGGGTCAGAGCGGCTGTTGAAGGAGAAACGGTCGATTTGCATGCTTAATGAAAGGTATAATTGTTTTCCCGCTATTCAGTAGAATTTCCTAGGATATCATAAATTATCTAATCATTTTATAAATCCTTATAAGTTTTAATCCTCACTTTTGTAAGTTAATTCAGTCATAAATATTTAGGTTGATTAACTTTCTGATTTTTTAAAATTCATTCACAACTAATTATTCAATCCATTTTTTGTTTGATTAACAGTTGTACAAGTTTGATTTATTAAGAACAATCCAATTTATCTTTTAAACACTTTGGACTCATTACTGATATTTTGTATGACTGCAGACATGTCAGGGGAAGAGGCAGAAAATCCACATCATCCATCTGAGGCATCTACGTCTCAGGGTCGAGGTATGTTTGAATGTCATTGTCTATATTTTTTATGTAATTGACATATATATATATATATAACATTTGTCAATTTATATATAAAATTGTTTTCAACAGGATCAGACTCGGCTGCTTCTTCCTCTCGCAGGAGAGGCCCTGGTCGTGGCATATTATCATGGAATTCCGACACGACGATAGATGTTTCATTTGATGAGGTATTTCATCCCGTGGGACCGAATGCCCCGGCATTTATTCGTCAGCTGGGTCATATCATACGTGACCCACATCGATTTCCATTGACCACGCGTGATTGGGCTTCTATCCCTCAGGACACATTAGATCGTCTATGGAGGGAGGTTCAGGTAAGAAAATAATTTTACTTTATTTTCTATTTATAAATAATACTAATATGTTTGATTATTTTCATTATAGCAAAATTTGAAAGTATGCCCTGAAGAGTTTCGGCCGGTGTGTATGAGCAAATGCCGTAAGCTGTGGAAAGATTATAAAGGAAAAGTGAAGAGGGACCACTGGATACCAAATGTGGGTGCCCTTGACATTTTGGAAAAAGTCCCGAGAGGTGTCCTCCCAGCTCAGTGGCGTGACTTGGTTGCATATTGGTCTACTGAGGGTGTTGCGGTTTGTATATTAATTATTTTGCTGTATATATATTTTCAAGAATATGTGATTTGTTTGAAATTTGAATGAATTGAATGTAGGAGGTGTCAACACGCCATTCGGAGAATCGAGCGTTGCAGGGACCAGCTCACAGGCTCGGGACTCGTCACGTGTCTCAGATCCGACATGAGGTATATATTATTCATTTTTTAATTTATTAATTAATATGGTTTTGTGTTTATATTCTTTTAATATACAGTTGCGAGGGCAAGGTGCAACAACTGATAAAATGTCGGTGTGGATAAGGACTCGTGATCGCAATGATCCAGAGGTTGCAGCATTGATAGTAAGTGTCTGTACTTACCAATAATTACGTAAATCTATATATTAACATATATATATTTATATATATTTAAATATTTCACAGGATCAATTTGAAGCTGAGTTAGAACATCTGCCAGAGGACCAGCGACAGCTTCCCATGCGACGGGATGAGATCTTTCATCGCATTATTGGTCGGGACGGGCATGGCTATAGTTTGACCTATGGAGCAGGGATTCCTCGTTCTGTAGTGTCACGCGCTGCAGTTGTCGGTCCTGTTGTTGCTCATATGACACAACAGATGTCAGATTTTGAGGCACGGCTGCGCGCTTCCGAGGAGACAAATGCGCAATTGACAGCTGAGGTTAGAGCACTGCGGGAATATGTGCGTCAAGCTGATGGTACAGGGGATCATACGACGCAGGTATATACTGTATTTATTTATTTAATTTAAATTATTTTTGTTATTAAAATATTTATAATGTTTATTTGTTGTAGGCACCTGGCCCACCAGAAGGAGGTAGCAGTGATGGCAACGCGTGACGCACCATATATTCACGAGATATGTTTTTTGTTTTTACTGGTAGGGTTGACATTGATGTACTGTATTTATTCATTTAAGTAATGCATTATTACCATCCATGGTGGTCTTTTAAATATTTTATACACATATTGAGTTTTTGATCAGATAATCTTGAATGATTCTACATTTGAAAAAGTCGAACTAATTCCAACAGATCAATAAATCTGATATTATAGATTATGTATTATTAATATATTTTTTATAAATTTCTGTATGGTATCGATAAAAGAAATATGTATTAATTAGATGTTATCACTTTTATTTTTCACTTTTGTAATCAATGGGATGGCCTTTGCACCCCCAGAGAACCCCCCGCACCACCGTACTGCTCCCCGCCACCCCCGTACAGGCCCCCGCCACCCCCGTACAGCCCCCCGCACCCCCGTACAGCCCCCCCCCCCCCCCCCGCACCCCCGTACAGCCCCCCGCACCCCCGTACAGCCCCACCCCCCCGCACCCCCGTACAGCCCCCCGCACCCCCGTACTGCCCCCCGCCACCCCCGTACAGCCCCCCGCCACCACCGTACGGCCCCCCGCACCCCCGTACAGCCCCCCCGCACCCCCATACAGCCCCCCCCCCCTCGCACCCCCGTACAGCCCCCCGCACCCCCGTACTGCCCCCCGCACCCCCGTACAGCCCCCCGCCACCCCCGTACAGGCCCCTGCCACCCCCATACAGCCCCCCGCCACCCCCGTACAGCCCCCCGCCACCCCCGTACAGGCCCCTGCCACCCCCATACAGCCCCCCGCCACCCCCGTACAGCCCCCCGCCACCCCCGTACTGCCCCCCGCCACCCCCGTACAGCCCCCCGACACCCCCGTACACCCCCCGCACCCCCATACAGCCCCCCGCCACCCCCGTACAGCCCCCCTCCACCCCCGTACAGCCCCCCGCACCCCCGTACAGCCCCCCGCACCCCCGTACAGCCACCCCCCCCCCCCCCCCCCCGCACCCCCGTACAGCCCCCCGCACCCCCGTACAGCCCCCCGCACCCCCGTACAGCCCCCCGCCACCCCCATACAGGCCCCCGCCACCCCCGTACAGCCCCCCGCCACCCCCGTACAGCCCCCCGCCACCCCCGTACAGCCCCCCGCCACCCCCGTACAGCCCCCCGACACCCCCGTACAGCCCCCCGCACCCCCGTACAGCCCCCCGCACCCCCGTAGAGCACCCCCCCCCCCACCCCCGTACAGCCCCCCGCCACCCCCGTACAGCCCCCCGCCACCCCCGTACAGGCCCCCGCCACCCCCGTACAGGCCCCCGCCACCCCCGTACAGCCCCCCGCCACCCCCGTACAGCCCCCCGCCACCCCCGTACAGCCCCCCGCCACCCCCGTACAGCCCCCCGACACCCCCGTACAGCCCCCCGACACCCCCGTACACCCCCCGCACCCCCGTACAGCCCCCCGCCACCCCCGTACAGCCCCCCGCCACCCCCGTACAGGCCCCCGCACCCCCGTACAGCCCCCCGCACCCCCGTACAGCCCCCCCCCCCCCCCCGCACCCCCGTACAGCCCCCCGCACCCCCGTACAGCCCCCCGCACCCCCGTACAGCCCCCCGCCACCCCCGTACAGGCCCCCGCCACCCCCGTACAGCCCCCCGCCACCCCCGTACAGCCCCCCGCCACCCCCGTACAGCCCCCCGCCACCCCCGTACAGCCCCACGACACCCCCGTACAACCCCCCGCACCCCCGTACAGCCCCCCGCCACCCCCGTACAGCCCCCCGCCACCCCCGTACAGCCCCCCGATTGTGCCGTTTTCAGCAGCGCGGCGCGCGCTGAAATGGCGTGTTGGGGGGTCAAAACCACCCGAACGACCTCCGAATGCCACGAAACCGTAGGACAACATCCGGGGCGTGAATTTTGAAATGGTCGGCCAGACGGCACCTCATTCGGAGGTGCCGTGTGACCGCGGCGGCCGGAAACGCGTTTCCGGCGCCATAAAACACCAAAATGGCGTGCGGCAGTCCCATTCGGAGCAAACGTGCTCCGAACGACCTGAAACCGCACGGGAACGATAGAAATATTATTCCTGAGATGCAGAAGGAGGCCGCACGTCCATCGGACGTGCGGTGCGCGCGGCACGTCCGATTGTGGCGTTTTCAGCAGCGCGGCGCGCGCTGAAATGGCGCGTTGGGGGGTCAAAACCACCCGAACGACCTCCGAATGCCACGAAACCGTACGAAAACATCCGGGGCGTGAATTGTGAAATGTTCGGCCAGACGGCACCTCATTCGGAGGTGCCGTGTGACCGCGGCGGCCGGAAACGCGTTTCCGGCGCCATAAAACACCAAAACGGCGTGCGGCGGTCCCATTCAGAGCAAACGTGCTCCGAACGACCTGAAACCGCACGGGAACGATAGAAATATTATTCCTGAGATGTAGGAGGAGGCCGCACGTCCATCGGACGTGCGGTGCACACGGCACGTCCGATTATGCCGTTTTCAGCAGCGCGGCGCGCGCTGAAATGACGCGTTGGGGGGTCAAAACCACCCGAAAAACCTCCGAATGCCACGAAACCGTACGAAAACATCTGGGGCGTGAATTGTGAAATGGTCGGCCAGACGGCACCTCATTCGGAGGTGCCGTGTGACCGCGGCGGCCGGAAAGGCATTTCCGGCGCCATAAAACACCAAAACGGCGTGCGGCGGTCCAATTCGGAGCAAACGTGCTCCGAACGACCTGAAACCGCACGGGAACGATAGAAATATTATTCCTGAGATTCAGGAGGAGGCCGCACGTCCATCGGACGTGCGGTGCGCGCGGCACGTCCGATTGTGCCGTTTTCAGCAGCGCGGCGCGCGCTGAAATGACGCGTTGGGGGGTCAAAACCACCCGAACGACCTCCGAATGCCACGAAACCGTACGACAACATCCAGGGCATGAATTTTGAAATGGTCGGCCAGACGGCACCTCATTCGGAGGTGCCGTGTGACCGCGGCGGCCGGAAACGCGTTTCCGGCGCCATAAAACACCAAAACGGCGTGCGGCGGTCCAATTCGGAGCAAACGTGCTCCGAACGACCTGAAACCGCACGGGAACGATAGAAATATTATTCCTGAGATGCAGGAGGAGTTCGCACGTCCATCGGACGTGCGGTGCGCGCGGCACGTCCGATTGTGTCGTTTTCAGCAGCGCGGCGCGCGCTGAAATGACGCGTTGGAGGGTCAAAACCACCCGAACGACCTCCGAATTCCACAAAACCGTACGACAACATCCGGGGAGTAAATTGTGAAATGGTCGGCCAGACGGCACCTCATTCGGAGGTGCCGTGTGACCGCGGCGGCCGGAAACGCGTTTCCGGCGCCATTAAACACCAAAACGGCGTGCGGCGGTCCAATTCGGAGCAAACGTGCTCCGAACGACCTGAAACCGCATGGGAACGATAGAAATATTATTCCTGAGATGCAGGAGGAGGCCGCACGTCCATCGGACGTGCGGTTCGCGCGGCACGTCCGATTGTGGCGTTTTCAGCAGTGCGGCGCGCGCTGAAATGGCGCGTTGGGGGGTCAAAACCACCCGAACGACCTCCGAATGCCACGAAACTGTACGACAACATCAGGGGCGTGAATTGTGAAATGGTCGGCCAGACGGCACCTCATTCGGATGTGCCGTGTGACCGCGGCGGCCGGAAACGCGTTTCCGGCGCCATAAAACACCAAAACGGCGTGCCGCGGTCCAATTCGGAGCAAACGTGCTCCGAACGACCTGAAACCGCACGGGAACGATAGAAATATTATTCCTGAGATGCAGGAGGAGGCCGCACATCCATCGGACGTTCGGTTCGCGCGGCACGTCCGATTGTGTCGTTTTCAGCAGCGCGGCACGCGCTGAAATGGCGCGTTGGGGGGTCAAAACCACCCGAACGACCTCCGAATGCCACGAAACCGTACGACAACATCCGGGGCGTGAATTGTGAAATGGTCGGCCAGACGGCACCTCATTCGGAGGTGCCGTGTGACCGCGGCGGCCGGAAACGCGTTTCCGGTGCCATTAAACACCAAAACGGCGTGCGGCGGTCCAATTCAGAGCAAACGTGCTCCGAACGACCTGAAACCGCACGGGAACGATAGAAATATTATTCCTGAGATGCAGGAGGAGGCGGCACGTCCATCGGACGTGCGGTTCGCGCGGCACGTCCGATTGTGGCGTTTTCAGCAGCACGGCGCGCGCTGAAATGGCGCGTTGGGGGGTCAAAACCACCCGAACGACCTCCGAATGCCACGAAACCGTACGACAACATCCGGGGCGTGAATTTTGAAATGGTCGGCCAGACGGAACCTCATTCGGAGGTGCCGTGTGACCGCGGCGGCCGGAAACGCGTTTCCGACGCCATAAAACACCAAAACGGCGTGCGGCGGTCCAATTCGGAGCAAACGTGCTCCGAACGACCTGAAACCGCACGGGAACGATATAAATATTATTCCTGAGATCCAGGAGGAGGCCGCACGTCCATCGGACGTGCGGTGCGTGCGGCATGTCCGATTGTGCCGTTTTCAGCAGCGCGGCGCGCGCTGAAATGGCGTGTTGGGGGGTCAAAACCACCCGAACGACCTCCGAATGCCACGAAACCGTACGAAAACATCCGGCGCGTGAATTTTGAAATGGTCGGCCAGACGGCACCTCATTCGGAGGTGCCGTGTGACCGCGGCGGCCGGAAACGCGTTTCCGGCGCCATAAAACACCAAAATGGCGTGCGGCGGTCCCATTCGGAGCAAACGTGCTCCGAACGACCTGAAACCGCACGGGAACGATAGAAATATTATTCCTGAGATGCAGGAGGAGGCCGCACGTTCATCGGACGTGCGGTTCGCGCGGCACGTCCGATTGTGGCGTTTTCAGCAGCGCGGCGCGCGCTGAAATGGCGCGTTGGGGGGTCAAAACCACCCGAACGACCTCCGAATGCCACGAAACCGTACGAAAACATCCGGGGCGTGAATTGTGAAATGGTCGGCCAGACGGTACCTCATTCGGATGTGCCGTGTGACCGCGGCGGCCGGAAACGCGTTTCCGGCGCCATTAAACACCAAAACGGCGTGCGGCGTTCCAATTCGGAGCAAACGTGCTCCGAACGACCTGAAACCGCACGGGAACGATAGAAATATTATTCCTGAGATGCAGGAGGAGGCCGCACGTTCATCGGACGTGCGGTGCGCGCGGCACGTCCGATTGTGCCGTTTTCAGCAGCGCGGCGCGCGCTGAAATGGCGCGTTGGGGGGTCAAAACCACCCGAACGACCTCCGAATGCCACGAAACCGTACGACAACATCTGGGGAGTGAATTGTGAAATGGTCGGCCAGAAGGCACCTCATTCGGAGGTTCCGTGTGACCGCTGCGGCCGGAAACGCGTTTCCGGCGCCATAAAATACCAAAACGGCGTGCGGCGGTCCCATTCGGAGCAAACGTGCTCCGAACGACCTGAAACCGCACGGGAACGATAGAAATATTATTCCTGAGATGCAGGAGGAGGCCGCACATCCATCGGACGTGCGGTGCGCGCGACACGTCCGATTGTGCCGTCAGCAGCGCGGCGCGCGCTGAAATGACGCGTTGGGGGGTCAAAACCACCCGAACGTCCTCCGAATGCCACGAAACCGTACGAAAACATCCGGGGCTTGAATTGTGAAATGGTTGGCCAGACGGAACCTCATTCGGAGGTGCCGTGTGACCGCGGCGGCCGGAAACGCGTTTTCGGCGCCATAAAACACCAAAACGGCGTGCGGCGGTCCAATTCGGAGCAAACGTGCTCCGAACGACCTGAAACCGCACGGGAACGATAGAAATATTATTACTGAGATGCAGGAGGAGTCCGCACGTCCATCGGACGTGCGGTGCGCACGGCACGTCCGATTGTGGCGTTTTCAGCAGCGCGGCGCGCGCTGAAATGGCGCGTTGGGGGGTCAAAACCACCCGAACGACCTCCGAATGCCACGAAACCGTACGACAACATCCGGGGCGTGAATTTTGAAATGGTCGTCCAGACGGCACCTCATTCGGAGGTGCCGTGTGACCGCGGCGGCCGGAAACGCGTTTCCGACGCCATAAAACACCAAAACGGCGTGCGGTGGTCCCATTCGGAGCAAACCTGCTCCGAACGACCTGAAACCACACGGGAACGATAGAAATATTATTCCTGAGATGCAGGAGGAGGCCGCAGGTCCATCGGACGTGCGGTGCGCGCGGCACGTCCGATTGTGCCGTTTTCAGCAGCGCGGCGCGTGCTGAAATGGCGCGTTGGGGGGTCAAAACCACCCAAACTACCTCCGAATGCCACGAAACCGTACGACAACATCCGGGGCGTGAATTGTGAAATGTTCGGCCAGACGGCACCTCATTCGGATGTGCTGTGTGACCGCAGCGGCCGGAAACGCGTTTCCGGCGCCACAAAACATCAAAACGGCGTGCGGCGGTCCCATTCGGAGCAAACGTACTCCGAACGACCTGAAACCGCACGAGAACGATAGAAATATTATTCCTGAGATGCAAGAGGAGGCCGCACGTCTATCGGACGTGCGGTTCGCGCGGCACGTCCGATTGTGGCGTTTTCAGCAGCGCGGCGCGCGCTGAAATGGCGCGTTGGGGGGTCAAAACCACCCGAACGACCTCCGAATGCCACGAAACCGTACGACAACATCCGGGGCGTGAATTGTGAAATGGTCGGCCAGACAGCACCTCATTCGGAGGTGCCGTGTGACCGCGGCGGCCGGAAACGCGTTTCCGACGCCATAAAACACAAAAACGGCGTGCGGCGGTCCAATTCGGGGAAAACGTGCTCCGAACGACCTGAAACCGCACGGGAACGATAGAAATATTATTCCTGAGATGCAGGAGGAGGCCGCACGTCCATCGGACGTGCGGTGCGCGCGGCACGTCCGATTGTGCCGTTTTCAGCAGCGCTGCGCGCGCTGAAATGGCGCGTTGGGGGGTCAAAACCACCCGAACGACCTCCGAATGCCACGAAACCATACGACAACATCCGGGGCGTGAATTTTGAAATGGTAGGCCAGACGGAACCTCATTCGGAGGTGCCGTATGACCGCGGCGGCCGGAAACGCGTTTCCGGCGCCATAAAACACCAAAATGGCGTGCGGCGGTCCCATTCGGAGCAAACGTGCTCCGAACGACCTGAAACCGCACGTGAACGATTGAAATATTATTCCTGAGATGCAGGAGGAGGTCGCACGTCCATCGGACGTGCGGTTCGCGCGGCATGTCCGATTGTGGCGTTTTCAGCAGCGCGGCGCGCGCTGAAATGGCGCGTTGGGGGGTCAAAACCACCCGAACGACCTCTGAATGCCACGAAACCGTACGACAACATCCGGGGCGTGAATTGTGAAATGGTCGTCCAGACGGCACCTCATTCGGATGTGCCGTGTGACCGCGGCGGCCGGAAACGCGTTTCCGGCGCCATTAAACACCAAAACGGCGTGCGGCGGTCCAATTCAGAGCAAACGTGCTCCGAACGACCTGAAACCTCACAGGAACGATAGAAATATTATTACTGAGATGCAGGAGGAGGCCGCACGTCCATCGGACGTGCGGTGCGCGCGGCACGTCCGATTGTGCCGTTTTCAGCAGCGCGGCGCGCGCTGAAATGGCGCGTTGGGGGGTCAAAACCACCCGAACGACCTCCGAATTCCACGAAACCGTACAACAACATCCGAGGCGTGAATTCTGAAATGGTCGGCCAGACGGCACCTCATTCGGAGGTGCCGTGTGACCGCGGCGGCCGGAAACGCGTTTCCGGCGCCATAAAACACCAAAACGGCGTGCGGCGGTCCCATTCGGAGCAAACGTGCTCCGAACGACCTGAAACCGCACGGGAATGATAGAAATATTATTCCTGAGATGCAGGAGGAGGCCACACGTCCATCGGACGTGCGGTGCGCGCGGCACGTCCGATTGTGCCGTTTTCAGCAGCGCGGCGCGCGCTGAAATGACGCGTTGGGGGGTCAAAACCACCCGAAAGACCTCCGAATGCCACGAAACCGTACGACAACATCCGGGGAGTGAATTGTGAAATGTTCGGCCAGACGGCACCTCATTCGGAGGTGCCGTGTGACCGCGGTGGCCGGAAACGCGTTTCCGGCGCCATAAAACACCAAAACGGCGTGCGGCGGTCCAATTCGGAGCAAACGTGCTCCGAACGACCTGAAACCGCACGGGAACGATAGAAATATTATTCCTGAGATGCAGGAGGAGTCGGCACGTCCATCGGACGTGCGGTGCGCGCGGTACGTCCGATTGTGGCGTTTTCAGCAGCGCGGCGCGCGCTGAAATAGCGCGTTGGGGGGTTAAAACCACCCGAACGACCTCCGAATGCCACGAAACCGTACGAAAACATCCGGAGCGTGAATTGTGAAATGGTCAGACAGACGGAACCTCATTCGGAGGTGCCGTGTGACCGCGGCGGCCGGAAACGCGTTTCCGACGCCATAAAACACCAAAACGGCGTGCGGCGGTCCCATTCGGAGCAAACGTGCTCCGAACGACCTGAAACCGCACGGGAACGATAGAAATATTATTCCTGAGATGCATTAGGAGGCCGCACGTCCATCGGACGTGCGGTGCGCGCGGCACGTCCGATTGTGCCGTTTTCAGCAGCGCGGCGCGCGCTGAAATGGCGCGTTGGGGGTCAAAACCACCCGAACGACCTCCGAATGCCACGAAACCGTACGACAACATCCGGGGCGTGAATTGTGAAATGGTCGGCCAGACGGCACCTCATTCGGAGGTGCCGTGTGACCGCGGCGGCCGGAAACGCGTTTCCGGCGCCATAAAACACCAAAACGGCGTGCGGCGGTCCCATTCGGAGCAAACGTGCTCCGAACGACCTGAAATGAGATTATTTCTTGAATCGAAGTTTCTAAATTATTATAGCACAATGATTTGATATTATATATGTATTAAATATATATTAAAACATTTAAAATATATTATATATATATATATATTTAAAATATTGTATTTAATAGTATATATATGAATATTTTTACATATATATATATATATATATATATTTATATTGAATTCAATAAAAAAAAATTTAAATTTTTTTTTTTTTTCGAATAGAGACCGCCAGAGGCGGTCGCTGAAGGCCGATCTGCCGGCCTTCTATAGCGACCGCCATTGGCGGTCGCTAAAGGCCTCTAGCGACGAGGCAACAGCGACCGCCAATGGCGGTCGCTGCGCGGCCGCTAAAGACCTTTAGCGACCGCCAATGGCGGTCGCTAATGGCCTTATTTATAGTAGTGATATGATAATGATAATATGAATCATTATGAAAATATTTTATGAAATGATCTTATCCCAATGTTATTCACTTAGGGAACATATTCTATGATTCCATTATGATTATTGTCCTATGAACTACCAAGAAATATTCCATGAGTCATGATTATGATCAATGAATGGATGGGAATGATTTTAAAAGTAAAATATTTTAATCATATACCCTTATGATTATTTATTAAAATCTCCCTTATTGAACCCTATCATGCTTCTCACCACACACATTATAACCACTACTAGAAAATGATGATTTACCAACAGTTCTGAACCATTGGGAAAGGCCCCAGAACCATTGGTAAGTAAGCCGTTGGGATAGAGTTTCCCAATGGTTTACATAGAATCGTTGGGATATGTTAGAAAAATTAACCTATCCCAACAGTTTCCCCTGAACCGTTGGCAAAACCAGCATTTTCCCATGGTTCCCAATGGTTTTAGAAACCGTTGGGAATGTAATTTTACCAACGATTCCCTTTGAACTGTTGGTAAAAACATTCAATGAACCCTATTCCAATGGGTTGAAACCATTGGCATATGTTATGCTGTGAAAATTGCACAATAGCCTAAAATTTGCACAGCACTGGCAGGGTTTCCATCCATTCAGGTAATTCTCCGGTCTCCTCTCCAATTAATGTACCTGAAATAACCAACTAACACATACATATACAGAAAAAATTCATACACATTTAACAAATAATGCATCTAGAACTATACACATCTAGAATTAAATCATAATTCATAACTTAATTATAAACATACATAATTCATTTAAACATGCACATTTAAATGTGTTTTTTCTAGAAATGATGTCCATTTTAAACAGAATACATACATTTGGAGTGATACCGGCCACACCGTGCCTCATATTGAAGTGAGGTTGACTCATACACGTCATATATGACGCATGGATCATTGTGCTAAAGTATCAACACAATCAGATTCTGTTTGGTCGGTTTTCCGTATGTACTTAAAATGTTGTCCATTTTAAACAAAAGAGAGACACTTAGAGTGATCCCGGCAACACTGAAACTCGAACTAAGGCGTGGTTGACTCTTACACATCACAAATGACCCATGGATCATTGTCCTGAAGTTTCATAAGAATTCGAATGTGTTTGGTTGGTTTACCGTATGTCAGTTGTTGTTTTCAATTAAAATGAAGTCCATTTTAAACTATAGAGAGAAACTTCGAGTGGTACCAGCCATTCCACGCCTTTTATTGAGGTTAGGATGACACAAACACATCACATATGACCCATGCATCTTTTTCCTAAAGTTTCAACAGAATCTGAATGGGTTTGGTTGGGTTTCTGTATGTCAGTTGTTGTTTTCACTTAAAATGTTGTCCATTTCAAATAAACCTGAGACACTTTGAGTGGTTCTAGCCACACCGGGCCACAGATTGAGGTGGGGTTGACTCTTACACGTCAAAAATGACTCATGTAACTTTTTCCTAAAGTTTCAACAGAATCTGAATACGTTTGGTCAGTTTTTCGTATGTCAGTTGTTGTTTTCACTTAAAATGTTGTCCATTTTAAACTATAGAGAGACAGTTCAAGTGGTGCCAGCCACACCGTGCCTGGGATCGAGGCTGGGTTGACTAGTACACATAACATATGACACATGAATCTTTTCCCTAAAGTTTCAATGGAATCCGAATGCGTTTGGTCTGTTTTGCAAATGTCAGTTGTTGTTTTCACTTAAAATGATGTCCCTTTGAAACAAAAGAGAGACACTTTTAGTGGTACCAGCCACACCAGGTCTCGGATTGAGTTAGAGTTGAATTATACATGTCAAATATGACTCATGTATCATTTTACTAAATAAACAACACATTACTAATGCGTTTGGTCCGTTTTCTGTATGTCGGTTGTTGTTTTCACTTAAAATTAAGTCCATTTTAAACAAAAGAGAGACACGTTGAGTGGTGTCGGCCGCACCGCACCTCAGATTGAGACGGGGTTGACTCGTACATGTCACATATGACCCATGGATATTTTTTCTAAAGTATCAACATAATCAGAATCCATTTGGTTGGTTTTTCGTATGTACGTAAAATGTTGTCAATTTTAAACAAAAGAGACACTTTGGGTGGTGACAGCCACACTGTGACTCATATTGAGGATCATTTGACTCTTACACATCACATATGACCCATGAATCATTTTCCTCATGTTTCAACAGAATTAAAATGCGTTTGGTTGGTTTTCCTTATGTCAGTTGCTGTTTTCACTTAACATGAAGTCCATTTTAAACAAAAGAGAGACACTTTGAGTGGTGCCAGCCACACCGCGACTTGGATTGAGATGGGGTTGACTTGTACACATCACATATGACTCATTAATCATTTTCCTAAAGCATCAACACATTCTAAATTCATTTGGTCAGTTTTTCGTATGTCAGTTGTTGTTTTCACTTAAAATTATGTCCATTATAAACAAAAGAAAGAAACTTTGAGTGGTTCCAGCAACACCATGCCTCAGATTGATGTGGGGTTGACTCATACACGTCACATATGACCCATGGATCAATGTTCTAAAGTATCAACACAATAAGAATTCATTTGGTTGGTTTTACATATGCTAGTTGTTATTTTTACTTCAAATGTTGTCCATTTCAAATAAACGTGAGACACTTTGAGTGGTGTCGGCCACAACCGGCCTCAGATTGAGGCAGGGTTGACTCGTACACGTCACAAATGAATTATGGAATGTTTTACTAATGTTCCAATAGAATCCAAATGTGTTTGGTCGGTTTTCCCTATATCAGTTGTTGTTTTCACTTAACATGAAGTCCATTTTAAACAAAAGAGATACACTTTGAGTGGTGCCGGTCACACCGCATCTTGTATTGAGATGTGGTTGACTCTTACAGGTCACAAATGACTCATGGAACATTTTCCTAAATCATTAAAACATTCTGAATGCGTTTGGTCGGTTTTCATATGTCAGTTGTTGTTTTCACTTAAAATGATGTCCATTTTAAACAAAAGAAAGACACTTTGAGTGGTACCGGCAACACTGTGCCTCAGATTAATTCCAGGTTGACTCGTACACATAAAATATGGCAAATGGATCATTTTTCTAAAGTATCAACACAATCCAAATGCATTTTGTTAGTTTTCCGTATGCTTGTTGTTATTTTCACTTAAAATGTTGTCCATTTCAAATAAACCTGAGACACATTGAGTGGTATCGGCCACACCAGGCCTTGGATTGAGGAGGGGTTGACTCGTACAAGTCAAAATTGACCCAAGTATCATTTTACTTATGTATGAACACAATCTGAATGCATTTGGTCGGTTTTCCGTATTTTAGTTGTACTTTTCACTTAAAAAGTTATCCATTTCAAACAAAAGTGAGACACTTCAAATGGATCCGGCCACACCGCGCCTCGTATTGAGCTAGGGTTGACTCGTACACATCACATATGACCCATGGATCGTTTTGATAAAGTATCAATAGAATATGAATGCATTTGGTTGTTTTTTTGTATGATAGTTGTTCTTTTCACTTAAAATCCCATCCATTTTAAAAAAATGAGACACTGTTAGAGTGCTACCAGCCACACCACACCTCGTATTTATACAAGATTGACTTGTACACATAAAAAATGACCCAAGTATCATTATACTAAAGTATCAACACAATCCTAATGCATTTGGTCAGTTTTCCGTATGTCAGTTGTACTTTTCACTTAAAATGTTATCCATTTCAAAGAAAAGTGAGGCACTTTGAATGGTGGAAGCCACACCGCACCTTGTAATGAGCCGGGATTTACTCGTACACAGAAAATATGACCCATGGATCGTTTTCCTAAAGTTTCAATAGAAACAGAATTTGTTTGGTCGGTTTTCCGTATGTCAGTTTTTGTTTTCCCTTAAAATCATGTCCATTTTAAACAAAAGAGGGACACTTTGAGTGGTACCGGCCACACCACACCTCAGATTTAGGAGAGGTTGACTCTTAAACGTCACATATGACCCATGTATCGTTGTGATAAAGTATCAAAACAATCATAATATGTTTGTTCGGTTTTCCGTATGTACTTAAAATGTTGTCCATTTTAAACATAAGAGACACTTTGGGTGGTTCCGGCCACACTGTGACTCAGATTGAGGCGTGGTTGACTCATACACGTCACATATGACCCATGGATCATTTTCCTAAAGGTTCAACAGAATCCGAATGCGTTTGGTCAGTTTTCCGTATGTTAGTTATTGTTTTCACTTAACATTAAGTCCATTTTAAACTGAAGAGAGACACTTTGAGTGGTACCGACCACACCGCGTCTTGGATTGAGATGAAGTTGACTCGTACACATCACATATGAATCATTAATCATTTTCCTAAAGCATCAACACATTCCAAATTCATTTGGTCGGTTTTACGTATGTCAGTTGTTGTTTTCACTTAAAATTGTGTCCATTTTAAACAAAATAAAGACACTTTGAGTGCTGCTGGAAACACCGTGCCTTGGATTGAGGTGGGGTTTACTTGTACGCATCACATATGACCCATGGATCGTTGTGCTAAATTATTAGCACAATTTGAATGCATTTGGTCGGTTTCCCGTATACTAGTTGTTATTTTTACTTAAAATGTTTTCCATTTCAAATAAACCTGAGACACTTTGAGTGGTGCCGGACACACCGTGCCTCAGATTGAGGCAGGGTTGACTCTTACAGGTCACATATGACCCATGGAATGTTTTCTTAATGTTTCAACAGAATCCAAATGTGTTTGGTCAGTTTTCCGTATGTCAGTTGTTGTTTTCACTTAACATGAAGTCCATTTTAAACTAAGGAGAGACACTTTGAGTGGTGCCGGCCACACCGCAACTTGGATTGAGACGGGGTTGACTCATACACATCACAAATGACTCATGGAACGTTTTCCTAACACTACTGAAAATCCAGCATTTCCCAACGGTTTAGAACCGTTGGGAAAGGCTGCAGAACCGTTGGTATATGTTATACCAACGGTTCTGCAAACCGTGGGGAAGTAAGCCGTTAGGAAAGGCTTTTCCCAACGGTTTACATAGAACCGTTGGGATAGGTCAGAAAAAATCAACCTATCCCAACGGTTCTGCCTAACCGTTGGGAAAGACCTTTCCCAACGGTTTGGCCCGTTGGTAAATCAAAAGATAATTTTCTTTCCCAACGGTTTACAAACTGTTGGTAAAAACAACCATGCAACAAGGTATCCCAACGGTTTCAAACTGTTGGGATAGGGTGTTTTTACCAACGGTTCAAGGAACCGTTGGTAAAAACAGCTACATAGAGCCTATGTCAATGGTTTGAAAACCGTTGGCATAGGTTTGCTGTGCAAATTGCACAGCAGCCTGCAATTCGCACAGTAGGTCTGGTTTTTGGGCATTTTCAATTCAATTTTCAATCCAATTATGCCCTCGTTTTCAATTCATTTTTCAATCCAATTATTGTACCTGTAACACATATAATGCATACATATAGAGAACAAACCAACACATACAAATAATGAAAACCAACCAACCAACACATATAATGCATCCTGAAAATATACACTTCCATAATTAAAGTAGAATTCATAACATAATTATAAACATACATAATTAATTTAGAATTCATTTTAAAATTTATATGACAATTATATGTGGAATCCGAAATTCAATTCATAATTTGATCAGGTTTTTCTATACCATATATTTTTACCTCAAATGATGTCCATTTTAAACAAAATACATACACCTGAAGTGATACCGGCCACACCGCACCTCAGATTGAGGCGGGGTTGACTCGTACACGTCACATTTGACCCATGGATCGTTGTGCTAAAGTATCGACACAATCCGAATACGTTTGGTCGGTTTTCCGTATGCCAGTTGATGTTTTTCACTTAAAATGACGTCCTTTTGAAACAAAAGACGGACACTATGAGTGGTGCCGAGCACACCGCGTCTCCAATTGAGGCGGGGTTGATTCGTATACGTCACATATGACCCATGGATCGTTCTCCTAAAGTTTAAATGGAAACCGAATGTGTTTGGTCGGTTTTCCGTATGTACTTAAAATGTTGTCCATTTTAAACAAAAGAGTGACACTTAGACTAATCCTGACCACACCGCGACTCAGATTCATCCCGGGTTGGCTCATACATGTCACATATGACCCATGGATCGTTGTGATAAATTATCAAAAGATTACGAATGCGTTTGGTCGGTTTTGCGTATGCCAGTTGTTCTTTTCATTTATAATCATGTCCATTTTAAACAAAAGAGACAGAGTTAGAGTGGTGTCGGCCACACCGCGTCTCGGATTAAGACGGGGTTGACTTGTACACGTCACATATGACTCATGGATCGTTGTGCTAAAGTATCGATAGAATCCGAATGCGTTTGGTCGTTCTTCCGTATGTCAGTTGATGTCTTTCACTTAAAATGACGTCCTTTTGAAACAAAAGACGGACACTTTGAGTGGTGTAAGACGCACCGCATGTCGTATTGAAGCGGGGATGATTCGTACACGTCACATAAGACCCATGGATCGTTCTCCTAAATTTTCAACGGAAACCGAATCCATTTGGTCGTTTTTCCGTATGTACTTAAAATGGTGTCCATTTTAAACAAAAGAGAGTCACTTAGACTTATCCTGGCCACACCGCGACTCAGATTCATCCCGGGTTGGCTCGTACATGTCACATATGACCCATGGATTTTTGGGATAAATTATCAACAGATTCGGAATGCGTTTGGTCGGTTTTCCGTATGTCAGTTGATGCTTTTCACTTAAAATGACATCCTTTTGAAACAAAAGACGGACACTTTGAGTGGTGTCGGCCACACCACGTCTCCGGATTGAGCTGAAACCACCATTCAACATTCTAATTATTATTCGTGATGTGTACGTGCATACGGCACGTCAATCGGATGTGCGGTTTGCGCGGTACGACTCAATATTCGTGTTTTAAGTGATGCGCGCGCTTCGTAAACGCACGTGAGGGGGGTCCAAACGGGCTGAACGAAGTCGGAATGGCCTGAAATCAGACGAAAAATACGGGAGAGTGATTTATGAAGTGTTCGAGTAGACGGCACGTCAATCGGACGTGCCGTGTGCCCGCGGTGACCGACAACACAGTTCTGGTGTCATAAACGGCCAAAACGGGCGTCCAATGGTCAAATTCATAGCGGACGACCTCAGATTGAGCTGAAACCACCGTGAAACATTCTAATTATTATTCGTGATGTGTACGCATAGACGGAACGTCAATCGGACGTGCGGTTTGCGCGGTACGGCTCAATATTCGTGTTTTAAGTGATGTGCGCGCTTCGTAAACGCGCGTGAGGGTGGTCCAAACGGGCCGAACGATTTCAGAATGGCCTAAAATCAGACGACAAATACGGGTGAGTGATTTATGATGTGGTCGAGTAAACTTCACGTCAATCGGACGTGCCGTGTTCCCGCGGTGACCGATAACGCAGTTCTGGTGTCAAAAACGGCCAAAACGGGCGTCAAACGGTCAAATTCATAGCGGATGACCTCGGATTGACCTGAAAACACCGTGAAACATTCTAATTATTATTTGTGACGTGTACGCGCAGACGGCACGCCGATCAGACGTGCGGTTTGCGCGGTACGGCTCAATATTCGTGTTTTAAGTGATGTGCGCGCTTCGTAAACGCGCGTGAGGGGGTCCAAACGGGCCGAAAGAAGTCGTAATGGCCTAAAATCATACGACAAATATGGTTGAGTGATTTCTGAAGTGGTCGAGCAGACGGCACATCAATCGGACGTGCCGTGTGCCCGCGGTGACCGACAACGCAGTTCTGGTGTCATAAACGGCCAAAACGGGCGTCCAACGGTCAAATTCATAGCGGACGACCTCGGATTGACTTTAAAACACTGTGCAACATTCTAATTATTATTCGTGACATGTACGCGCAGACGGCACGCCAATCGGACGTGCGGTTTGCGCGGTACGGCTCAATATTCGTGTTTTAAGTGATGCGTGCGCTTCGTAAATGCGCGTGAGGGGGGTCCAAATGGGCCGAACGAAGTCGGAATGGCCTGAAATCCGACGAAAAAATACGGGTGAGTGATTTCAGAAGTGGTCGAGCAGACGTCACATCAATCGGACGTGCCGTGTGCCCACGGTGACCGACAACGCAGTTCTGGTGTCATAAACGGCCAAAACGGGCGTCCAATGGTCAAATAAATAGCGGACAAACTCAGATTGAGCTGAAACCACCGTGCAACATTCTAATTATTATTCGTGACGTGTACGCACAGACGGCACGTCAATCGGACGTGCGGTTTGCGCGGTACGACTCAATATTCGTATTTTAAGTGATGCACGCGCTTCGTAAACGCGCGTGAGGGGGGTCCAAACGGGCCGAACGTAGTCGGAATGACCTGAAATCAGACGAAAAATATGGGTGAGTGATTTCTGAAGTGGTCAAGCAGACATAACGTCAATTGGACATGCCATGTGCCCGCGGTGACAGACAACGCAGTTCTGGTGTCATAAACGGCCAAAACGGTCGTCAAACGGTCAAATTCATAGCGGACGACCTCGGATTGAGCTGAAACCACCGTGAAACATTCTAATTATTATTCTTGACGTGTACGCGCAGACGACACGTCAATTGGACGTGCGGTTTGCGCGGTACGGCTCAATATTCGTGTTTTAAGTGATGCGCGCGCTTCATAAACGCGCGTGAGGGTGGTCCAAACGGGCCAAACGATTTCGGAATGGCCTGAAATCAGACGACAAATATGGGTGAGTGATTTATGAAGTGGTCGAGCAGACGGCACGTCAATCGGACGTGCCGTGGGCCCGCGGTGACCGACAACACAGTTCTGGTGTCATAAACGGCCAAAACGGGCGTCCAACGGTCAAATTCATAGAGGACGACCTCAGATTGACCTGAAACCACCGTGAAACATTCTAATTATTATTCGTGACGTGTACGCGTAGACGACACGTCAATCGGATGTGCGGTTTGCGCGGTACATCTCAATATTCGTGTTTTAAGTGATGCGTGCGCTTCGTAAACGCACGTGAGGGGGGTCCAAACGGGCCGAACGAAGTCGGAATGGCCTGAAATTAGACGAAAAATACAGAACAGTGATTTCTGAAGTGTTCGAGCAGACGGCACGTCAATCGGACGTGCCGTGTGCCCGCGGTGACCGACAACGCAGTTCTGGTGTCATAAACGGCCAAAACGGGCGTCCAACGGTCAAATTCATAGCGGACGACCTCATATTGAGCTGAAACCCCTGTGAAACATTATAATTATTATTCGTGACATGTACGCACATACGGAACGTCAATCGGACGTGCGGTTTGCGCGGTACGGCTCAATATTCGTGTTTTAAGTGATGTGCGCGCTTCGTAAACGCGTGTGAGGGTGGTCCAAATGGGCCGAAGGATTTCGGAATGGCCTGAAATCAGACGAAAAATACGGGTGAGTGATTTATGAAGTGTTCGAGTAGACGGCACGTCAATTGGACGTTCCGTGTGCCCGCGGTGACCGACAACGCAGTTCTGGTGTCATAAACGGCCAAAACGGGCGTCAAACGATCAAATTCATAGTGGACAACCTCGGATTGACCTGAAACCACCTTGAGACATTCTAATTATTATTCGTGATGTGTACGCGCAGACGGCATGTCAATCAGACCTGCGGTTTGCGCGGTAAGGCTCAATATTCGTGTTTTAAGTGATGCGCGCGCTTCGTAAACGCGCGTGAGGGGGGTCCAAATGGGCCGAACGAAGTCGGAATGGACTGAAATCAGACGAAAAATACGGGACAGTGATTTCTGAAGTGGTCGAGCAGACGACACGTCAATCGGACGTGCCGTGTGCCCGCGGTGACCGACAACGCAGTTCTGGTGTCATAAACGGCCAAAATGGGCGTCAAACGGTCAAATTCATAGCGGACGACCTCATATTGAGCTGAAACCACCGTGCAACATTCTAATTATTATTCGTGATGTGTACGCGCAGACTGCACGTCAATCGGACGTGCGGTTTGCGCGGTACGACTCAATATTCGTGTTTTAAGTGATGCGCGCGCTTCGTAAACGCACGTGAGGGGGGTCCAAACGGGCCGAACAAAGTCGGAATGGACTGAAATCAGACGAAAAATATGGGACTGTGATTTCTAAAGTGGTCAAGCAGACGGCACGTCAATCGGACGTTCTGTGTGCCCGCGGTGACCAACAACGCAGTTCTGGTGTCATAAACGGCCAAAACGGGTTTCAAACGGTCAAATTCATAGCGGACGACCTCATATTGAGTTGAAACCACCATGCAACATTATAATTATTATTCTTGACGTGTACACGTAGACGGAACGTCAATCGGATATGCGGTTTGTGCGGTACGACTCAATATTCGTGTTTTAAGTGATGCGCGCGCTTCGTAAACGCGCGTGAGGGGGGTCCAAACGAGACGAACGAAGTCGGAATGGACTGAAATCAGACGACAAATACGGGAGAGTGATTTATGAAGTGGTCGAGTAGACGTCACATCAATCGGACGTGCCGTGTGCCCGCGGTGACTGACAACGCAGTTCTGGTGTCATAAACGGCCAAAACGGGCGTCCAACGGTCAAATTCATAGAGGACGACCTCATATTGAGCTGAAACCACCGTGAAAAATTCTAATTATTATTCGTGACGTGTACGCATAGACGGAACGTCAATCGGATGTGCGGTTTGCGTGGTACGGCTCAATATTCGTATTTTAAGTGATGCGCGCGCTTCGTAAACGCACGTGAGGGGGTCCAAACAGGCAAAACGAAGTCGGAATGGCCTGAAATCAGACGAAAAATACGGGTGAGTGATTTCGGAAGTGGTCGAGCAGACGGCATGTCAATTGGACGTTCCATGTGCCCGCGGTGACCGACAACGCAGTTCTGGTGTCATAAACGGCCAAAACAGGCGTCAAACGGTCAAATTCATAGCGGACGACCTTGGATTGAGCTAAAACCACTGTGAAACATTCTCATTATTATTTTTGACGTGTACGCGCAGACGACACGTTAATCGGACGTGCGGTTTGCGCGGTACGGCTCAATATTCGTGTTTTAAGTGATGCGTGTGCTTCGTAACGCGCGTGAGGGTGGTCCAAACGGGGCCGAACGATTTCGGAATGGCCTGAAATCAGACGACAAATACGGGTGAGTGATTTATGAAGTGGTTGAGCAGACGGCACGCCAATCGGACGTGCCGTGTGCCCGCGGTGACCGACAACGCAGTTCTGGTGTCATAAACGGCCAAAACGGGCGTCCAACACATTTCGAATGCGTTTGGTCAGTTTTTCGTATTTCACTTTTTGTTTTCACTTAAAATCTTATGGAAATTCATATAGAATATTTTTATATCATATTTAGTATGGATTAGATTTTAGTTGATCGTGCTATGAAACATTTCAGAGCTAATGAAATTAAGGAAGGTGGAGGGGCTGTCCGGGGGGCTGTCCGGTGGGTGTCCGGGGGGCTGTCCGGGGACCAAGGAGGAGGGTGGGGGGGCTGTGCGGGGTCTGTCCGGGGGGTGTTTGGGGGTTGTTCAGGGGGTTGTCTGGGGTTGTTCAGGGGGCTGTCCGGGGGCTGTCCGGGGGTTGTTCAGGGGGTTGTTCAGGGGGTTGTTCAGGGGTTGTTCAGGAGGTTGTCCGGGGTTGTTCAGGGGCCTGTCCGGGGGGTGTTTGGGGGGTTGTCCGGGGTCCAAGGGGGAGGGTGGGGGGGCTGTCCGGGGGGCTGTCTGGGGGGCTGTCCGGGGGGCTGTCCGGGGGGCTATCTGGGGTCCAGGGTGGAGGGTTGGGGGATGTACGGGGGTTGTCCAGGGGGCTGTCCGCGGGGGCTGTCCGGGGGGGGCTGTCCGGTGGGTGTCCGGGGGGCTGTCCGGGGACCAAGGAGGAGGGTGGGGGGGATGTGCGGGGTCTGTCCGAGGGGTGTTTGGGGTTCTTCAGGGGTTGTTCGGGGGGTTGTACGGGGTTGTTCAGGGGGCTATCCGGGGGTTGTTCAGGGGGTTGTTCAGGGGGTGTTCAGGGGTTGTTCAGGGGTGTTCAAGGGGGTTGTCGGGGTTGTTCAGGGGACTGTCCAGGGGGTGTTTGGGGGGTTGTCTGGGGTCCAAGGGGGAGGGTGGGGGGGGTTGTCCGAGGGGCTGTCCGGGGGGCTATCCGGGGTCCAGGGTGGAGGGGTTGGGGGGCTGTACGGGGGGCTGTCCGCGGGGCTGTCTGGGGGGTGTTCGGGGTCCAAGGGGGGGGGGGGGTTGTCCAGGGTCCAAGAATGAGGGGGGGTTGTCCAGGGAGTTCACAAACACACAAACCACTAAAAGACAACAACATCCATAAAAACAGACAATATATAAAAAATAACTCAACTCCAATACTATATTATGAGTCTAGATAAAACCAACAACTAGAATAGATTAAACATCAAATCTCAGTAATATAAGTCAAAAATGTAACGGATCAATGTGTCCCACATCAGCATCACCGTCACCATCATCATCATCATCATCACCCTCTTCATCTTTCTCCCTCATCGTCCTCACCCTCCACAGCGCCTTCCTCCTCGCCTCCGCCCTCCTCCTCGCCCTCCTCATCTCCCTCCTCTTCCGCATCAGACTCCTCACCATCATCATCTTCAAGATGGACATCGGCCTGACCACCACTGGAAATGCCACCTGGTGCACCATATATAGAATGTATCGACGACATTTATTCATCAATCGCTGGGCTGGCCTCTGCTGGAAGTGTTGGACGTAGAACTTCAATAAATTTCATAAATGCACTGTTTGCCCTAGAAGACTGTTCTGCCGTCTCTGTGGACTTTTCGCAGCCTGTTCTGCCAGTGCCCTAACTTGCTGCAGCTCGGTGGCACTACAACTCGTACCTGAGGCAGGCCAATACCTCATTGGGGCTATCCTAGGTCGGCAGCGTACTCTGCCAGAATGATCCTCTCCCAACACCTGATGTAAGTGATCAGATGGCCCAAAATTGTTTGCTTCTTGGGCATCGAGGGCCTCTAAAGCATCCTGTTACAAATATAAATATATTATTAAGTTACGAAATAGATATTAAAATATAAAATCAACATATTAAAACATACAATCTGCTGCTGAGTCGCTTCGTTGACAGCACTTCCATCCTTTTTTCGTCTACTCAAGCAAAACAGTTTTGCTCGAGGCACACGTCCTTCAATATTTTGTACTTGCCTCTACAATGACATTGAAAACAAAAGTTATATAAAAACTTTAGAAAATGATTAAATAATTGAGGAAACAAAAGAAAATGTAAGTCGCTAAAGAAAACTTATAAACAATTGTCATACCTGCTGCCTCTCATGATCCGGCATCGTCGTGCGTCCTAGTGTATGGAGGTATTTTTTTGCATCAATGTTTTTTTTATTTTTTCCAAATGATTCCTAAATAAAATTCGATAATGCAAAAGGATAATATTAATGGAAAACTTGAAAGTTATTATTTAAATACCTCAAATGTATTTCATACCTTAAACTGGGTACTCGTCCAATGAGTAATCATCTGACGATACTGCTCTATAGGACAATCATCCACGACTGGTACCGCCTCTAACTCAGTGCCAACTCTAGGCATGCCAGCCAATATACAACTCATGCTTGTAGGCTCTCCAAATCTCGCCTAAATCCTTTAGACGTTCCAGTCGTGCACCCTCCCCATCAGGAAAATTAAATCGAAGCTGAAATCAAAATATTAATTCATATAAATACAAAAATAATTCATGGCATTAAATACAACAGATTTTTTTACCCATATCTCTGCCCAAGCTCTATCTTTGAACTCATGTGGCAAATGTCTCCACGACAGCGGGCTGACGGGAATGATGTCGGAGTATTTGGCAAGCATCGCCAGAAAACTCTGACATTGCTGCCCTGTTTTCTCAACCATCTGATTGTCTTCATTATATTCCACCATAACCTGTGTGCGACGGTTCCACACCGAACGCATGCGTGTATGGCCCCACCCCCCGCCTCCTGTCAGTAGATGTATCTGTCATGAAAGAAAAACAAATATTTTATCAAAACATGTTATAATGAAAATAAATATTGCTATAAAAAATTTGTTAGGGTTTTATAAATATACCTGTGCTAGTCTGATCAATGAGTGGCGTCGGATCCGCAGAACCTGATGGAACACCCTCTGGTGGAACAGGAGTCGAAGACGATGGAATATAAAAGCTTGGAGAGATAGAAGTAGAAGGAAAAGAAGATGGAATAGCTGTATGACCTGATGCTGACTGGGGAGTGGGAATCATCATGGGATGTGAAAATGATGGGGCATAAGATATAGAAGGTAACGAAAACATGGGAGGCCTAAATACCCCATGTGTCCCTAACGACACACCGGGATCAGAATGTGGGAAGGCTGAAATGTCAGTGGGAGGGGCAGGGTCTAGTCGGGCACGCGCAGCTCTACGTCCACCTCTGGTACGAACCCTCCGCGTACCACCGGCCTGAGTACTAGGACCAGTACTAGGCTCCTCGTCGAATAACTGTCGACATAATGGTGGATCCTACAAAAAAATTTACAAAAAAAATTAATCACATGACATTATATATTCTATAAATATATATATATATATATATGTATGTATGTATATATATATATATTTGAAATAAAGTACTCACTGTAGGAACTAATGGTGGAATGCCCATCTCCTCCATCCGACGATTGTTCTCCGCCATTTTTTTTCTCCGTCTCTCTTCAATTGGCTGCATTTCCTGCATTTGAAAACAAATATGTAATTAATTAGAAAAAGAAATTTAATGTGTAAACCAAAAAAACTAAATATATGAGGGAATGAGGGGATTTATTGGTAATTTAGCTATCAATTGTTTTAGAAGAGATTGAATGAATTTAATAAAACATACAAGTTGTAATGTTCACCAAGTTATAAATATTGTTTGATTTGGTTTGAATACAGTTCAATTCCAAATTAGAAAATTCAATTCAAATAAAACAGCAACCAATAAACATTGAAAATTCACATAACGGTCAAGTCAGCTAAAACATATTTGTGATCAATACTAAATAAATATGAATATTACCAAGCTTAACAACCCAACTCGAGGTAAACCAAAAGAATTGAGAACATGGATGAATGATTCTATATATTTCCAACCACAACTTCAGGTTCACAATCAACTCTGACAATTGAGCTATTGGAGTCATCAAAAGAAATAAATGGATTGGTTCCAATGGAAATAGGGACAGTGTCAATTCCATCATCAGCATCATCAAAAATATGTCTTGGAATTACTTCAACTATGAAACCAAATTCAGGTTGAAGTTGATCTTTGACATAAAAAACTTGTTTAGCCATTGATGCCAACACATATGGTTCTTCGGTTGCAAGAGTGCGGGTCATATTAATTACTCGAAATCCACAATCATCAATAAATGTGCCATGTCTCGTCATCGAATCAAACCAATGGCATTTCATCATTGTGACTCGTCCATGAGAGTAATAATCCAATATTATTATTTTCTCAACGACTCCATAATAACCCACATTTTCATGTCGCGGTCTACTATCTGATGCACTAGCATAACAATCTTTTGTGGCAGTAACCATAATACCATCATGTTGTGTTATCATGTTTTTGGCTCGTTTAGTGACAATAAATCTGTACCCATTGATAACAATTGATTTACAGTCACGAACCACGGTATTAGGACCAAAATCCAAAGCTCTTATTTCCTCAGAGACATAGTCAGCAGACAAACTCAATACCTGCAATATAAATGACAGTTAAACTTAAGTAAATATTGAAATAATTAATTTAAACAGTAATATTTTTACCTTCAATTTTAACCAAGAAGAAAACTCTTTGCTATGCAAAGTCTCTCTCCTTCTCAAAGATAAAGAACGATGCTTCCTATTTATCATTGTTTTATGTTCCCTGTAGATAAAAAAATATGAATAGTTTAATAGATATATATGTAAGATATACATATTCAATTTTGTTACCTGATATAGTCATCGAACAAATCACAGTTGAACAAAACTGTGCGATGTGCCATCTCCCGCTCTTCAAGGCTTAATGTCTTCAATGTATATGATCCAGGAATTCCTCCTGTTTGAGGAAGTGATGGAAAACTGGGTTCAATTTGCTCATATTGTTCTTCTTCATTTCTCATTGGTCTGTTCATTCTTGTAGTAAGATCAGACAAATACATTGAACAGAAATCCATACATTCTTGAGCTAAGTAACCGTTCACGATAGAACCTTCGGGATGATTCTTGTTTCGAACATAAGACTTTAATGTGAGCATATTTCTTTCAGTTGGATACATCCAACGAAAAGAAACAGGTCCTCCGAGAAGTATTTCAGTTGGAATATGGACAGTCAGATGCAGCATGCATGTGAAAAATGATGGGGGAAATATTTTCTCCAACTCACACAAAATTAATGGGGCATCTGTCAAAATTTTTTGCAAGAAAGACTTGGACAACTTTTTAGCACAAAGATCTCTAAACAAATGGAACAACCGAATAACACCCACCCTTACATTATTGGACAAAAGATGACGGATTGCTATTGGAAACAACTCATGCAGTAGAACGTGATAATCACGAGTCTTCAAAGATTTTAGCTTCAACTCTCTTCTGTTGACCCGTTTAGATATGTTGCTTGAATAGCCATCAGGAACTCTAATAGTCTCTAATACTTCCAAAAATTGTTTTTTAGTAGGTTTCATCACATAAGAAGCACATGGAAGTTGCCATTTATTTTCACTGATACGCACAGGATGCAATTTGGGTCTGATTCCCCAATCCACCAAGTCACGTCGAGATCGTAAATCATCTTTTGTCTTCCCCTTAACATTTAGAAGAACTGAAAGCAACATTTCACATATATTCTTTTCAATATGCATTACGTCTAAGAAATGACGTAGCAAATTGGTTGACCAATAAGGAAAATCAAAAAAGATACTCCTCTTCCTCCAATTGTAACAGGTTTCTGTGGAAACATTCTTTCTCTTTCCAGATTTCATTTGACCCTTCCCGAACGAAAAACTGAAATCTTTCAATTCATTAAGAACATCAGTTCCAGACATACGCTGAGGTGGATCATTGGTCTCTATAGTATTATCAAATCTTCGACGATTCATTCTATATGGATGATCCTTTGGCAAAAATCGTCGATGTCCCATAAAACTGAAACTACAATGATGTTTCAGTCTTCTGGATCGTGTATTCTTCATACAAACTGGACATGATAGTTTTCGCTTCGTGCTCCATCCAAACATCATTGCATAAGCCGGAAAATCATTGATCGTCCACATAAGCGTAGCACACATCTGAAATATGTCTTTCGAACATGCATCGTATGTGCGCACACCCACATCCCAAAGAAGTTTCAACTCTTTTATTAAAGGTTGCATGTATACATCAATATCAATGCCGGGATCAGAAGGACCAGATATGAGTATACTCATGAAAGTGAAAGATTTTTTCATACACAACTATGGGGGAAGATTATAAATGTGTATAAAAACTGGCCATGTGCTGTGCGAAGTAAGCATCTTCCCAAACGGATTAAAACCGTCGCATGAAAGACCCAGCCTCACATTACGCACGTCAGCTGCAAAATCAGGATATCGAGCATCAAATCTCTGCCATGCAAATCCCTCTGCAGGATAAACCAACTCATCATTAGTCTTCTTTCTCTCGGTATCATGCCATCTCATTTTTATTGATATGTCATCAGACATAAAAAGATTCTGGAGTCTGGGGATCAATGGAAAGTGCCACATTACTTTCTGTGGAACGCGGGATGGTGTTCAATCAGTTTTTGACTTCCAGCGGGATGTTCCACATTTTATACATTCATTTCGTTCAGCGGTTTCTTCCCAGAATAAACTGCAATCTTTCGGGCAAGCATGAATTTTGTTTCTGGAAAATCCAAGTTCTTCAACTAACTTCCATGCCATATAGTGGTTTGAGGGAATATCTGCATCATCTGGAAGTAAATCCTTCAAGAGGGTAAGAATGTAATCGATTGCTGTATTAGAAATCACATACATAGTTTTTCCATGAAACAATCGGATTAAAAATTCCATCTTTTTCATTTTATCGCATTGTCGATATACTGGAGTCGTGGCAGCATCATTCAATTTTTTCACCCTATCAATATCATCATTTTCACTAGATGCATCAGTTGTCCTCATATCGACGTCTTCTTGAGTCGAAATCCTTTCTTTTTCATGATGACGAATAAACGGAAACCGATCATCTAACAAATTCTCCATTCCAGTCCTTTCATTTCGATCATCACCAATTTGAGATTTCATTTTCTCCCCATTGTGATACCACACAAAGTAGTTTTCTTGAAAACCATTTTTGGTTATGTGGTAGTTGACTTCTTCATGACTCAACCAAGGTCTACCAACACAATTGGAACATGGGTAGTGTATGCGACCACTATCTGAAGCATTGTGAAATGAAAAATCTATAAAGCTCTCCAAATTGTTTTGAAAATCGCTTGAGATACGATCAGTTTCATACATCCAACTTCTGTCCATTCTGTAAAAAAAATCATATAAGTCATTTTGTCATAAACAATTCAATAGGATTGAACTTTAATAGAAAATACATTTAAGTAAACGATAAAGGGAGAAAATAATCATGGTATCAACTACACATGTGAAAAAAACATACTAATGTGTTATTGAAAAAATGTAAAACCAACAAGAACTTAATGTGTTATCACATCAGAGCATGCCTTATCCCATAACCATATTAGTAGGGTACCCTCGTGGACAGCCCCGCCCACCCCCGTGGACAACCCACCCACCCCCGTGGACACCCCCTACCCCCTAGACAGCCCAACCACCCCCGTGGACAGCCCACCCACCCCCCTCGACACCCCTTCTCCCTATGGACAGCCCCCCACCCCCTTGGATAGCCCACCCACCCCCCTGGACACCCCTACCCCCTGTGGCCAGCCCACCCACCCCCCCTGGATAGCCCGCCCACCCCTCCTTGACAGCCCGACCACCCCCGTGGACAGCCTGTCCACCCTTGTGGACAGCCCGCCCACCCCCGTACCCCCCTGGACACCCCGTACCCCCCCCCCCCCCGGGATAGCCCTTCTCACCCTCCCAAACAGCCCACACCCCCCTCCCCTGCAACCCCACCACCACCACCTAGACATACCAACCCCCCTGGACACCCCACACACCCCTCCCCCACCAGGACACCCCACCCAGACCCCCAGGACAGCCCACACCCCCTGGACAGCCCCGCCCACCCCCGTGGACAGCCTTTCCCACCCCCGTGGACAGTCCCCACCCCCTTGGATAGCCCGCCCACCCCCTGGACACCCCTACCCCCTGTGGCCAGCCCACCCACCCCCCCGGGACAGCCCGCCCACCCCTCCTTGACAGCCCGGCCACCCCTGTGGACAGCCCGTCCACCCTTGTGGATAGCCCGCCCACCCCCGTACCCCCCTGGACACCCCGTACCCCCCTGGATAGCCCCGCCCACCCTCCCAAACAGCCCACACCCCCTTCCCTGCAACCCCACCACCACCACCTAGACATACCACCCCACCTGGACACCCCACACACCCCTCCCCCACCAGGACACCCCACCCAGACCCCCAGGACAGCCCACACCCCCTGGACAGCCCCGCCCACCCCCGTGGACACCCCCTACCCCCTAGACAACCCAACCACCCCCGTGGACAGCCCACCCACCCCCCTCGACACCCCTTCTCCCTATGGACAACCCCCACCCCCTTGGATAGCCCGCCCACCCCCCTGGACACCCCTACCCCCCGTGGCCAGCCCCCCCCCCCCCTGGACAGCCCGCCCACCCCTCCTTGACAGCCCGACCACCCCCGTGGACAGCCCGTCCACCCTTGTGGACAGCCCGCCCACCCCCGTACCCCCCTGGACACCCCGTACCCCCCTGGATAGCCCCGACCACCCTCCCAAACAGCCCACACCCCCTCCCCTGTAACCCCACCACCACCACCTAGACATACCACCCCCCTGGAATGTGTAGAAATAACATAAAAATACATGATATATAGATAGCACAAAATACTCAACCTATGGGTTCACATTAACTACATAATCACACACTTCACTACTACCATAAAACACATAAACCACACCACCACCACACAAGACGCATAGCATTTCTCACATTCATTTATAAGCCACTTCATTCACACTTACATTGTCCATTCATTTAATGTTAAATTAATTAAATCCATTTACCACACATCCATTTCTATTCCATCTCATTTATTTAATATCTTGTTTTTTTGTTTTAACAGCATAATTTATTCCATAGATAACCAGGAAACTAATAAAACCACCACACAACAACTCACCATCTCACAATAACCATCGTCACCATGTTACATCGACCAACCATCTCACCAAAACAACCACATATCACAATAAAAATATTGCACATCACAAACCACCGCACAACCAAAACCACCTCACCACATTATACACCACAACTTCATCACACAACACCTCCACACGACACAACACCACCACACATCATCACTATCATACAACTTCACATGACACATCCATGCCCACTAACCATCATATTACAACCCCACATATCACAAAGCCCAACTGGTCACCTCAATCCCCATAAAACAGCCTACAACATAAAATGAAACACAACAAAAAACCTCTCATAGAGGCAACATACCCCAACTTCCACAATTTATTTATTCAAGGTCTTTTATTACATTACCCCTTTATTTATCATGGACATTATAACACAACTGATATTCCAGGGGAAACTAATTAATTAACAAAATATTTATTCATTTCCCTATTTTACACGGTGAAATCAAATCAAAATCCAAACTTAAAACTAAAATATTAGATCAATAACAATAAAAACAAGGTACCATATGTGTATAAAGAAAAAATTACTTGATTTGAGATGATTCAAATGGGTTTTCACCTATTCGGATGGGGGATTTGGAGAGCAGCAGAGAGCTGGAGGTGGATTGATAACTTAAAACTAAAATACTAAAGCAATAACAATAAAAATAAGGAAGTATATGTATATAAATGAAAAGATACCTGATTTCAGATGGTTTTCACCTCTTCGGATAGGGGATTTCGCGAGAGGAGAGCGGTGGAGCGGATGAAATTAGGTTCTGTGCGAATGGGGGAGATCAGCCTCGCGGCTGGATTTGGGGGAAATAATTCTCAACGGTTTTAAAGAACCGTTGGGAAAGAGATGCTAAGGACCCCTTTGCCAACGGTTTGAGGAAACCGTTGGCAAAGGGGTGAGCCTTTCCCAACGGTTCAAAAGAACCGTTGGCAAAAGGTGATTAACACACCCCTTTACCAACGGTTTCTTAAAACCGTTGGCAAAGGGGAGGCTTTTTGTCACACCCCGACCGCGGACGTCCATAATTTTTCTATTTTCTTGGTCCCGGTTTAAATTTTTCGAAGATTAATTGTGATTGGTAGTTTCGCGCCGGTGCGCGGTCATCGCATCGCTAGCGATGGTCGTGCGTTCGGCCCGGGGGACGATGTGTCCACCCGGCGTTTTAAATATTAAAGTTTTTACATTGACTTCTTTTTTATTATTATTATTTGAGTTGCGTTATTATTATAATTAACTAACTTTTATTTACTTTAATTATTTTGTTGTTATGATTATTATTATAAAGTATTATTAACATTATTATGAAGGTTTGTTGTTATTATTATAAAGCAATTATTATTATCATAACATTTTATTATTATAATTATTATAAGTTTTATTATTGTTATATAAGTTTTATTTTTATTATATAAGTTTTATTTTTATGATATGAGTTTTATTGTTATTAATATTATATGTTTTATTATCATTATTATAGTTATAATTATTATTTTTATCACATATATATATATATATATTTTAAACCTACCCTAGCCTACCCTACACCCTACCCAGCCGCCGCACCCCTCCCCTTTTCCCCGTACTCTCCCTCTCCCTTTCTCCCTTCCTCTCTGCGCACAGCCTGCCCTGCGCCTTGCCGCCTCCGCAAGCCCGCCGGCCATCGCCTCACCAGCCTCTCCCTCACCGGCCCGCTCCACCCGGCGCCCTCCGCATCTCCCCCGTACGAACCCCCGGCTCCGGCGACCCAGCAGCCCTTCAGCCGCGTCTCCGGCGGCCCGCACCCTCTGCCTCTTTCGTGTCCGATTCCCCCCTGTCCGGTGGCGACCTCCCTGTCCCAGCCTCCTCCGTCGCGCCTCCATCTTCGGCCATCACCGCCGACTGGCCCCCCTCTCTTCTCTCTTCTCATCCCGCTACCCTTCACCGCGCGACTCCCCAGCTCCAGCCTCCTCTCGCGCGACCACCGCCTCGCCGCCAGCTCCCTCCGCTGCTCCGCACCCAGTCCCGGCCTCCCCTTCGTCCGGCTCCTGCTCCCGCTCACCCCCAGCTCTGCACTCTTCACTCCGCCTCCCTGCAACCGGCTTCCCAGCGCCCGGTCTCGTCCGGCGCTCCCTGTCCCGGCGTCTTCCCTCGCGCAGCATCCCGGCCCTCTCCGCCTTGCGCCGATTCCGGCGGCCCTTCCCTGTTCCGGCCTCCCTTCCTTGCTGCCCCCCCTGTCTGGGCTCCGACCTGCGCCGCACCACCCTCTCACCGTCCGCCTCACCGACCGGCCTTTCCTCTGTAAGTTTTATTTTTATTTATTTTTTTTTTCTTTATTTTTGTTATGGTTAATATCATTTATTTACATTTTTATATATATATATATATATATATTTTTATCATGTTAATAATAATAATAATATTATTATATTATTTTCATGTTATTATTATTATTATTATTATTATTATTATTATTATTATTATTATTATTATTATTATTATTACTATCATATTATTAATATTATTATTATTATTATTGTGATTATATTATTATTATCATTATATTATTATTATGGTGATTATATTATTATTATATTATTATTATGTTGATATTATTATATTCTTATTATTTTTATTTTTATTATATCATTATTGTTATTATTGTTATATTATTAATATACTTATTAAATTATTATTTTTATATCATTCTTGTTATTTAAGTATGTTATTATTATTATATTATTATTAATATTAATATTTTATTAAGATTAAGATTATTATTAGTATTATTATTTTCAAGTTAATATTATTAAGTTATTATTCTGTTATGTTATTGTTATTATTATGGTTATGCTATTATTATCATTATAATAATAATATTATTATTATTTTCTTATTATTATTACTCTGGCATTTACTTGTGCTCTGTTAGGGGTTTCCCTCATTAAATTATATTTGTTTTTGGTAGGTTTAAGACTTTAGGACCCGCGCAGGGCGTTTCCGAGAAAGCGCCATCGCCGCGCCTTGTTTTCGAGGTTCTGCCGTCTTGCGCCGTGTCGTTTCGTTCCAAGCTGCGTCTTGTGGTAGGTCTCCCTATGCACTTGCCTCTAAATTAAGAATTTATTTATTCCTTGTCCTTTTATTAAATTTCAGTAAATTTAAGAAAATAATATTAAGTAGTTTTTATAGTGTGGTGACTTGCTGATAATGCAAACTGTTTAATTCCAGCATTTCATTAAAAGTGTTTTCTTGGTTTCAATTGTGGGATTTCATAGTAATGTCGCTAAATGGTTTTTCCTGAGTAACGAAAGACATGTTGAATTGGGTTTTGAAATGTTTTTGGCGTGTGTAAATTAGTAAATGTACGGTTTATGAAAAATGATGTTTTCTTATAACCTTGATTAGAGAAAACGTCGTGTGACCTTTTGAAATTGTTTTTGGAAACTTTGCGTGTGGTTCTTGGTTGACGAAAGATGTTTTCCCTTGTTGTGTTATTAAAAATAATGTTTTCTAGGTTGTGAAAGTTGGTTATGTTCTGGTTTGAGTGTTTCAAAGAAAGGGGTTTTTTTGCGAAATGATTGGGTAATGACATTTATATTTTCAGAAAGGTATTTTTGACGTGCGTGAGTTTTGAAATATTGTTTGGGTGTGGAAATGGTGACTTTTGTGTGTGGTATCTGGTTTGGCTTGCGATATGAGGAAGTGATATATTATGTGAATGTGAAACTTGCTTGAGCACACGGGAAACCCTGGGTATCTATGTGGGCGGACTAGAACTAGTGTGCTAGTGAGCCGGATGGGTGTCGTCCCTGTTTCACTTAGCTGGATTGACGATTGCAACACTAACTAAACATATGATATCTGATGGTCGTGGCCTTCTAAGCCACGTGTTCTGAGGGTCGTGGCCTTCTAAGCCACGTTTTCTGAGGGTCGTGGCCTTCTAAGCCACGTTTCACCGAGACACGAGGTTCTAGGGTCCCACGCGAGCTAGATGAACCTTAGGGGTTTTACCCATAGTGCTCTACCATCTCTGGCGTGGTGCCTTCCGTCGGCATACGGGGGACCATTTGGGTGTGAGTGTGTGTGCGTGTGTGAGTATGTGTGTGTGTGTGTGAGTGTGTGTGAGTGTGTGTGCGTGCCCATGGTTATTGCTGATAACTTCTGGTTTATTTTTACTTGCACTTGGTTTTTCCTTGCCTGTTTACCTCTACTTGCACTTGCTTTCTTTCCTGCTTGATTACTTTCAGTTCTTCTTTACCGCTTGTACTGGTTGCTTTGCGAAAATGGTTTTCAAATAAAAATGCGTTTTTCTCTTGTATAGTAAAACTGAAAGTGTAACACTTCTTTATCGTTCAGAACGAATTTAGAATCAATGAAAAGAAATTCAACTTTTTAAAAAAAAATAAGGGTGATGGCTTGTGTTTAGTTTTTCAAGTGAAACATTGTAAAAGCATACTTTTATACATTGTAGTTCAAACCCGGAATAGGTAGATTCTTTATTTACTGGCAGTGCATTGGGATTTGTTGTTGGGCTCACCTACTGAGTACTTTTGTGCTCACGCCTATCTTTTACCACTTCCGTTGCAGGTTCCTTGTGTTCAGGTTTTCCTGGCTTGAGTCGCTCAGTGATGGGGCGACGTTGGTTTGTAGTTGGGTGGTGACCCGCGAGGTCACGTGGAGGTATGTCGTGGTTTAGTTTTGTTTATGTCTTTACTGTTTGCCTGTTTGTTTAGTTTACTTTCATTCTTTCGATCCTGTTTTTAGTTTGGGCTGAAATCGTTCCCAACGATTAATGTTTCAATGCCCGGCACTTGTTGCCATCCCGGGGGGATCGGGAACGCCCCTCGGGACTTGCCGCGGACCGGCTCGGGTGACCGGTTCAGGGTCGACCCGGGCTGGTTCGTGACAAAATGGTATCAGAGGTGGTCCTTGTTATTTGGGTTGTCCGGTAGAAGGAGATTAGGACTGTCGGAACTCGAGGGGTAAGTACGGGAAGAGCGTCGCGAACTCTTGCTCGTACTGATCCTCGAGTTACCAGGGGTAGTTCGGGGATTGTGTCCTTGTCTTTTCTGGTTTGTCTTTGATTGAGAGATGATAATGGAGGCAAGCCGACGTTACGTCGTAATTTCACATGGAGTAGTGACCCATGTGGAGTTCGAGTACGTGGTTTGAATTCCTCCTAGTGGTCGACGCTGACTTGGGACATGGCCCACTACCATGTCGCCTGGTTGAGTGTGACTACTAGTCCCTCATTTCAGTGGTTGATGCAAATTTGGATGTTGCTTTCATTTTGGTCTGTGTGAGTGCGTAGTTGGAAATGAAAAAGGGTTTTTGAAAATTTGGCTGGTTTCTTTTAAAGGATTTTAAATGTATAAAATGGGTTTTGAAAATGAAATCTCTTGTTTTGAAAATCCGTTGTTTGCATGGAATTGGATAAGAATGATTTGGGTTGAAACCTCGGTTCCTCTTTATGAACGTTTGCACATGTGTGAGAATGCATGGAAAGTATGTGTTGATGCACGTATGAATGGAATGTGAATAAAGACATGTGCAACGGGTCATGGGAGTACCTGGGTGTGTATTTGAAATTAAGGGCTTGACCTTGTTTTCTAAATTGGTTTTAAAGAGGAAATGGTTTTGGAAAGTTTTCGGTTTGAAAGTGGATTGGTTTTTGGAAAGTGATCTTGAAAAAGGGTGGTTTTGAAATCAAAAATGAAAAGGGAATTTTAAAGAGGAGATTTTGTTTTGGGTCGTGTTGTATCTGTTTGGGTCGTGTTGTATTTGATTGGTCCTTGTGCTGACTGTTTTTGATGAAGGCACTTTTGTTGATGTTGCTTCGATTTGATGTTGGTTTTGGGTTTGAGTTTTATATATATCGCTTAGGAAATGCCGCCCAGAAAGGTCTCTAAGGATTCGGATATGTCATGCCCAGTTTTTGGTCCTTCTCAGACTTTGCCTATTCTCCATGGTGATCAGGGTCCGTTAGAGGCAGTGGAATGGCTCGGGGAAGTGGAACGTGTCTTTAGAATATTGGGAACTCCCGATAATGTTAAGGTTCGTGCAATTATGGAGTTGTTTGAGGGTCCAGCTCTGGACCAGTGGAAGATGGTTACCCCACCGTCAACGCAAGGTGAAATGACGTGGGATGTCTTCAGAACCGTTTTCATCCAATGGTTTGTACCTGAGGAAGTGAAGCTGGAGAAAAAAGGGAGAGCTTGTGCATATTCAACAAGGCCAACGGACGGTGAAGGCATATGTTGACCATTCCAAGGAACTGATTTCCTTTTCTCCAGATGTAGCGTCGCATGAGCTCATGAAGGCCTCTCTTTTCACTGGAGGTCTTCGTCCAGAGATCAAGGAGCGAGTCCTCCCTTCTAAAGACCTTTGTTTCGAGAAGCTGGTGGAGGAAGCCTTCTTGGCTGAGTTAGTTTCTGGTGTGCGGGTGGTTAATACTTCAGTGTCCCCTGTTGTTGTTCGTAAGAGTCCCCCCTCTGGTGAGGAAGAGGCGCCATAGATACCTGTTCCTAAGGAGTTATCCCCTTTGGTCTCAGCTTCCAGTTCGTCAGATCGTTCGAGGGTATGCTATCAGTGTGGTCGTTTCGGCCATTTAAAGCCGTCTTGTCGCAACCCTCCAAGGACGTGTCATCGCTGTAGTTGTCTGGGTCATCTGGAGAAGTTTTGTCGGAAGCGTCGCTTAAAGAGGACGTCGTGATGGGATAACGTCAGTACCTGACTGTGAGGCAGAAGATGCTTCAGCCATCAGAGCCCCAGCCACAAGTCTCGGGGTGAAGCTCGCGCACAGTCAGGAGTCCCCGGGGTTGTGAAGCCTTGGTCCAAGTTCTGTCTTCCGTGTTGACGGTGAGCAATTAGAAACCTCTTTCATACTTGTCTTCCTGCCACTGAAGTTCCTGCCACTGAAGTTTCAACAGCGTTGTAAATGCGTTGTCTTTCTATAAAGTGATGGTGGACTTGTTCTATGATAATCTAAGCAGACTTGTCGTGTGAATGCAATATTCTAAATCGTGTGTCCTTCCTAAAAGTGTGTTTGACTCTCGTGTGGGTTGACCTCGTTTTACTTATGTTTAAAATGTGGTTATGTCTCGTGGACTTCGGTGGATCATGTCTCCAATTTGATGTTGGTTTAGTGTTTTTCTATGGTTTTTCCCCTGGTATTGAAGGTTGTTGACTCCGGTCGAGGATTTAATGTCTAGACGGAGGTGTTGTAGTAATCGTGTTGTAAGAGTTGGTTTGAATTGGTTGGGAGTTCCCGCGTCGACCCCCCTTCCCGGGGTTTTCTATTTAAATGGTCATCTTTTCTGCACTAGTTAAGCTCTTGTGGTGGGGAGAACCCCTTCGTGTTCTCCCCTCAATCTCGGACCCCAGTTTTCTCTTGAATCGGTCGGGTGTGACCTGTGTGGAGTAAGGTCATCCCCGAGATTCTCAATCCTCTCTGGTTCCTTTAGTTATGTTTGGGCATAGACTTGGTTTTTGGTTGACTTGCGGCCTGGTGACTTTCTGGGGGCAGAAAGTGTCTGTGGTGGGGAGAATTGTCACACCCCGACCGCGGACGTCCATAATTTTTCTATTTTCTTGGTCCCGGTTTAAATTTTTCGAAGATTAATTGTGATTGGTAGTTTCGCGCCGGTGCGCGGTCATCGCATCGCTAGCGATGGTCGTGCGTTCGGCCCGGGGGACGATGTGTCCACCCGGCGTTTTAAATATTAAAGTTTTTACATTGACTTCTTTTTTATTATTATTATTTGAGTTGCGTTATTATTATAATTAACTAACTTTTATTTACTTTAATTATTTTGTTGTTATGATTATTATTATAAAGTATTATTAACATTATTATGAAGGTTTGTTGTTATTATTATAAAGCAATTATTATTATCATAACATTTTATTATTATAATTATTATAAGTTTTATTATTGTTATATAAGTTTTATTTTTATTATATAAGTTTTATTTTTATGATATGAGTTTTATTGTTATTAATATTATATGTTTTATTATCATTATTATAGTTATAATTATTATTTTTATCACATATATATATATATATATTTTAAACCTACCCTAGCCTACCCTACACCCTACCCAGCCGCCGCACCCCTCCCCTTTTCCCCGTACTCTCCCTCTCCCTTTCTCCCTTCCTCTCTGCGCACAGCCTGCCCTGCGCCTTGCCGCCTCCGCAAGCCCGCCGGCCATCGCCTCACCAGCCTCTCCCTCACCGGCCCGATCCACCCGGCGCCCTCCGCATCTCCCCCGTACGAACCCCCGGCTCCGGCGACCCAGCAGCCCTTCAGCCGCGTCTCCGGCGGCCCGCACCCTCTGCCTCTTTCGCGTCCGATTCCCCCCTGTCCGGTGGCGACCTCCCTGTCCCAGCCTCCTCCGTCGCGCCTCCATCTTCGGCCATCACCGCCGACTGGCCCCCCTCTCTTCTCTCTTCTCATCCCGCTACCCTTCACCGCGCGACTCCCCAGCTCCAGCCTCCTCTCGCGCGACCACCGCCTCGCCGCCAGCTCCCTCCGCTGCTCCGCACCCAGTCCCGGCCTCCCCTTCGTCCGGCTCCTGCTCCCGCTCACCCCCAGCTCTGCACTCTTCACTCCGCCTCCCTGCAACCGGCTTCCCAGCGCCCGGTCTCGTCCGGCGCTCCCTGTCCCGGCGTCTTCCCTCGCGCAGCATCCCGGCCCTCTCCGCCTTGCGCCGATTCCGGCGGCCCTTCCCTGTTCCGGCCTCCCTTCCTTGCTGCCCCCCCTGTCTGGGCTCCGACCTGCGCCGCACCACCCTCTCACCGTCCGCCTCACCGACCGACCTTTCCTCTGTAAGTTTTATTTTTATTTATTTTTTTTTCTTTATTTTTGTTATGGTTAATATCATTTATTTACATTTATATATATATATATATATATATATATTTTTATCATGTTAATAATAATAATAATATTATTATATTATTTTCATGTTATTATTATTATTATTATTATTATTATTATTATTATTATTATTATTACTATCATATTATTAATATTAATATTATTATTATTGTGATTATATTATTATTATCATTATATTATTATTATGGTGATTATATTATTATTATATTATTATTATGTTGATATTATTCTATTCTTATTATTTTTATTTTTATTATATCATTATTGTTATTATTGTTATATTATTAATATACTTATTAAATTATTATTTTTATATCATTCTTGTTATTTAAGTATGTTATTATTATTATATTATTATTAATATTAATATTTTATTAAGATTAAGATTATTATTAGTATTATTATTTTCAAGTTAATATTATTAAGTTATTATTCTGTTATGTTATTGTTATTATTATGGTTATGCTATTATTATCATTATAATAATAATAATATTATTATTTTCTTATTATTATTACTCTGGCATTTACTTGTGCTCTGTTAGGGGTTTCCCTCATTAAATTATATTTGTTTTTGGTAGGTTTAAGACTTTAGGACCCGCGCAGGGCGTTTCCGAGAAAGCGCCATCGCCGCGCCTTGTTTTCGAGGTTCTGCCGTCTTGCGCCGTGTCGTTTCGTTCCAAGCTGCGTCTTGTGGTAGGTCTCCCTATGCACTTGCCTCTAAATTAAGAATTTATTTATTCCTTGTCCTTTTATTAAATTTCAGTAAATTTAAGAAAATAATATTAAGTAGTTTTTATAGTGTGGTGACTTGCTGATAATGCAAACTGTTTAATTCCAGCATTTCATTAAAAGTGTTTTCTTGGTTTCAATTGTGGGATTTCATAGTAATGTCGCTAAATGGTTTTTCCTGAGTAACGAAAGACATGTTGAATTGGGTTTTGAAATGTTTTTGGCATGTGTAAATTAGTAAATGTACGGTTTATGAAAAATGATGTTTTCTTATAACCTTGATTAGAGAAAACGTCGTGTGACCTTTTGAAATTGTTTTTGGAAACTTTGCGTGTGGTTCTTGGTTGACGAAAGATGTTTTCCCTTGTTGTGTTATTAAAAATAATGTTTTCTAGGTTATGAAAGTTGGTTATGTTCTGGTTTGAGTGTTTCAAAGAAAGGGGTTTTTTTGCGAAATGATTGGGTAATGACATTTATATTTTCAGAAAGGTATTTTTGACGTGCGTGAGTTTTGAAATATTGTTTGGGTGTGGAAATGGTGACTTTTGTGTGTGGTATCTGGTTTGGCTTGCGATATGAGGAAGTGATATATTATGTGAATGTGAAACTTGCTTGAGCACACGGGAAACCCTGGGTATCTATGTGGGCGGACTAGAACTAGTGTGCTAGTGAGCCGGATGGGTGTCGTCCCTGTTTCACTTAGCTGGATTGACGATTGCAACACTAACTAAACATATGATATCTGATGGTCGTGGCCTTCTAAGCCACGTGTTCTGAGGGTCGTGGCCTTCTAAGCCACGTTTTCTGAGGGTCGTGGCCTTCTAAGCCACGTTTCACCGAGACACGAGGTTCTAGGGTCCCACGCGAGCTAGATGAACCTTAGGGGTTTTACCCATAGTGCTCTACCATCTCTGGCGTGGTGCCTTCCGTCGGCATACGGGGGACCATTTGGGTGTGAGTGTGTGTGCGTGTGTGAGTATGTGTGTGTGTGTGTGAGTGTGTGTGAGTGTGTGTGCGTGCCCATGGTTATTGCTGATAACTTCTGGTTTATTTTTACTTGCACTTGGTTTTTCCTTGCATGTTTACCTCTACTTGCACTTGCTTTCTTTCCTGCTTGATTACTTTCAGTTCTTCTTTACCGCTTGTACTGGTTGCTTTGCGAAAATGGTTTTCAAATAAAAATGCGTTTTTCTCTTGTATAGTAAAACTGAAAGTGTAACACTTCTTTATCGTTCAGAACGAATTTAGAATCAATGAAAAGAAATTCAACTTTTTAAAAAAAAATAAGGGTGATGGCTTGTGTTTAGTTTTTCAAGTGAAACATTGTAAAAGCATACTTTTATACATTGTAGTTCAAACCCGGAATAGGTAGATTCTTTATTTACTGGCAGTGCATTGGGATTTGTTGTTGGGCTCACCTACTGAGTACTTTTGTGCTCACGCCTATCTTTTACCACTTCCGTTGCAGGTTCCTTGTGTTCAGGTTTTCCTGGCTTGAGTCGCTCAGTGATGGGGCGACGTTGGTTTGTAGTTGGGTGGTGACCCGCGAGGTCACGTGGAGGTATGTCGTGGTTTAGTTTTGTTTATGTCTTTACTGTTTGCCTGTTTGTTTAGTTTACTTTCATTCTTTCGATCCTGTTTTTAGTTTGGGCTGAAATCGTTCCCAACGATTAATGTTTCAATGCCCGACACTTGTTGCCATCCCGGGGGGATCGGGAACGCCCCTCGGGACTTGCCGCGGACCGGCTCGGGTGACCGGTTCAGGGTCGACCCGGGCTGGTTCGTGACACTTTTCCCAACGGTTTCAATGAACCGTTGGGAAAGGCTTTCTTAATCCTTCAAGCCCAACGGTTTTAGCAAACCGTTGGTAAACACCCGTTGGGAAAAACAGCATTTCCAGTAGTGTAAAGCATCAACACATTCTGAATGTGTTTGGTTGGTTTTTCGTATGTCAGTTGTTGTTTTCACTTAAAGTGATGTCCATTTTAAACAAAAGAAAGACACTTTGAGTGGTTCCGGAAACACTGGGCCTTGTATTGAGGCGGGGTTGACTCGTACACATCAAAAATGACCCAAGGATCATTTTCCTAAAGTATAAACACAATCCGAAGAAATTTGGTCGGTTTTCCGTATGTCAGTTGTACTTTTCACTTAAAATGTTATCCATTTCAAACAAAAGTGAGACACTTCGAATGGTGTCAGCTACACCACACCTTAGATTGAGCCAAGGTTGACTCATACACATCACATATGACCCATGGATCGTTGTGATAAAGTATCAACAAAATCTGAATGCGTTGTTTAGTTTTCCGTATGTCAGTTGTTCTTTTCACTTAAAATCTCACCCATTTTAAACAAAAGAGACACAGTTAGAGTGCTATCGGCCACACCACACCTCGGATTTAGATGGGGTTGACTCGTACACATAAAAAATGACCCATGGATCATTTTACTAAGGTATAAACACAATCCGAATGTGCTTGTTCAGTTTCTCGTATGCCAGTTTTTATTTTCACTTAAAATCTTGTCTATTTCAAATAAACCTGAGACATTTTGAGTGGTGCCGGACACACATGAGGCATGGTATTACAATTTTTCAAAATAGACACGTCCTCAGTTTATCTTCAAGGAACCAATATCACTCATGTGTAATAGAAACCATATTGGTATCCCTAACCTAGAAAACAAAGCATACATCCTGGAATTTCAAGTCTAAATTCCCTGAGCATGACGAGTCCGTCCATGAGTCCTTAACATGTAACCCATGTCTTATCCTAACAATTGACAAATAAAACAAATCAAAAAATCCATAATTCACATAACATGGATAATGTACAGCAAGGATTTGTATTCAAATTAATGCATATCATCACATGCATTTGATGTGCATGAGTTAATAATCTTACCAAGACATTCATATAATCCAAGACATACAAAAATGGAATAATCCTAAATAAAATTGCATGATCAGAGAAATAAAAAAACACATGTGAAATCAAGGAGGGTGGGGGGCTATCTGGGGGTCCAGGGAGGAGGGTGGGGGGGGGGGGTTGTCCGGGGGGCTGTCCGGGGGGTGTCCAGGGGGCTGTCCGGGGGGTGTCTGGGGGGCTTTCTGGGGACCAAGGAGGAGGGTGGGGGGGGGGGGCTGTGCGGGGGGCCATCCGAGGGGTGTTTGGGGGGATGTCTGGGGTCCAAGGAGGAGGGTGGGGTGGGGGGGGCTGTCCTGGGGGTGTCTGGGGTCCAAGGAGGATGGTGGGGGGTTGTCCAGGGTCCAAGAAGGAGGGGGGCTATCCAGGGAGATCCCAAACACACAAAACTCTATAAACATGCTAAAGATACACCAAAACCACTAAAAGACATCAACATCCATGAAAACAGACAATATATAAAAATAACTCAACTCCAATACTATACTACGGGTCTAGATAAAACCAACAACTAGAATAGATTGAACATCAAATCTCAGTAATATTAGTCAAAAATGCAACAGATCAATTTGTCCCACATCACCATCACCATCATATCCATCATCATCAACCTCGTACTCGTCCCCATCATCGTCCTCTCCCTCCTCAACGCCCTCCTCCTCACCCTCCCCCTCCGCCTCGCCATCCTCCTCCGCCTCGCCCTCCTCCTGTCCCTCCTATTCTGCATCAAACTCCTCACCGTCATCATCGTCAGGCTGGACATTGTCTTGAACACCACTATAACTGCCACATGGTGCACCATATATATAATTTATCGATGAAATATATTCATCAAAAGATGGGCTGGCCTTTGGTGGAAGTGTTGGACGTAGAACTTCAATAAATTTCATAAATGCACTGTTTGCCCTAGAAGACTGTTCTGCCATCTCTATGGCCCTTTTTTCAGCCTGTTCTGCCTATCCTATAACTTTCTATAGCTCAGTGGAAATTCAACTCGTACCTGAGGAGGTCCAATACTTTGTCGGGCCTATCCTAGGTCGGCAACGTACACTGCAAGAATGCTCCTCTCCCAACACCTGATGTAAGTGATCAGTTGGCATAAAATTATCTGGTTCTTGGGAATCGAGGGAATCTAAAGTAGCTTTTTACAAATATAAATATATTATTAAGTTACAAAATATTTATTAAAATATAAAATCAATATATTAAAACTTACAATTTGCTGCTGAGTCAGTTCGTTGACGGCACATCCATCCTTTTTCCGTCTACTCGGGAAAAACATATTTGCTCGACGCACACATCCTTAAATATTTAGTTGTTACCTCTAAAATGACATTGAAAACTAAAGTTATATGAAAAATTTATCAAACTATTAAATAATTGAGGAAACAAAATAAACTGTAAGTCGTAAATAAAGCTTATAAACAATTGTCATACCAGCTTCCTCTCAAGATCTGGCAATGTAGTACGTCCCAGTGTGTGGAAGTATTTTTTTGCATCAATGTTTTTTTATTTTTTCTAGATGATTCCTAAATTAAATTAGATAATTCAAAGGATAATATTAATGAAAAACATGAAAGTTATTATTTAAATACCTCAAATGTAATTAATACCTTAAACTGAGTAGTTGTCCAATGGATAATCATCTGCCAATACTGCTCTACAGGACAATCATCCACAACTGGTACCGCCTCTAACTCATGGACAACTCTAGCACTCCATCCAATATACAAATCATGCTTGTAGGCTCTCCAAATCTCATCTAAATCCTTCAGACGTGCCAGTCGTTCACCCTCACCATTGGGAAAATTAAATCAAAGCTAACACCATAATATTAATTCATATAAATACAAAAATAATTCATGGCATTAAATACAACAGATTTTTTACCCATATCTCTACCCAAGCTCTATCCTTGACCTCATGTGGAAACTGTCACCACGATAGCATGCTGATGGGAATGATGTCGAAGTATTTGGAAAGCGTCGCCAAAAAACTCCAACATTGTTGCCCTGTTTTCTCAACCATTTGGTTGTCTTCATTGTAATCCACCATTACCTGTGTGTAGTGGTTCCACACCGCACGCATGCATGTACGCCACCTCCCCTACCTCCTGTCAGTATATGTATCTGTCATGAAAGAAAAAAAAATATTTTATCAAAACATATTATAATGAAAATAAATATTGGAATAAAAATTTGTTAGGTTTCTATAAATATACATGCGCCAGTCTGATTGCTGAACGCTGCTGGATCCACAGAAACTGATGGAAAACCCTGTGGTGGAACAGGAGTTTAAGACGATGGAATATAGAAGCTCGGAAAGACAGAAGTAGAAGGAAAAGAAGATGGTACAACTGTATGACTGGATTCTGGCTAGGGAGTGGGAATCATTATGGGATATGAAAAAGATGGGCTAGAAGATGCAAAAGGTGGTGAAAACATGGGAGGACTAAATATCCCGTGTGTCCCTAACGACACACCGGGATCAGAATTTGGGAAGGATGACATGTTAGTGGTAGGGGCGGGGTTTAGTTGGGTACGCGAAGCTACTTGTCCACCTCTGGTACGAACCCTCCTCGTACCACCAGCCTGAGTACTAGGACCAATACTAGACTCCTCGTCAAATAACTGTCGACGTATAGGTGGATCCTACAAAAATGTTTACAAAAAAATTAATCACATGACATTATATATTCTTTAAATATATATATTTGAAATAAATTACTCACTACAGGCACGAATAGTGGAAATCCCATCTTCACCATTCGACGATTGTTCTCCATTAATTTTTTTCCTTCATCTCTCTTCAATTGGTATCATTTTCTGCTTTTGAAAACAAATATGTAATTAATTAAAAAAAAGGAAACTAATGTGTAACCCAAAAAACAAAATATATGAGGGAATATGGGGATTCATTGGTAATTTAGCTATAAATTGTTTTAGAAGAGCTTGAATGGATTTAATAAATAATAAAAGTTGTAATGTTCACCAAGTTAGAAATATTTTTTGACTAGGTTTGAATACAGTTCAATTACAAATTAGAAAATGAAATTCAAATAAAACTGCCACCAATAAACATTGAAAATTCACATAATGGTAAAGTCAGCTAAAAAATATTTGTGATCAATACTAAATCAACTTGAATATTACCAACCTTAACAACCCATCTAAAGGTAAAACAAAATAATTGAGAACATTGATGAATGATTCTATATATTTTCAACCACAACTTCAGGTTCACAATCAACTCTGAAAATTGAGCTATTGGATTCATCAAAAGAAATAAATGGATTGGTTCCAATGGCACTAGGGGCAGTGTCAATTCCATCATCACTATCATCAAAAATATGTCTTGGAATTACTTCAACTATGACACAAAATTCAGGTTGAAGTTGGTCTTTGACATAAAAAACTTATTTATCCATTGATGCCAACACATATGGGTTTTCAGTAGCAAGAGTGCGAGTCATATTAATTAATCGAAATCCATAATCATCAATAAATGTTCCATATCTCATCATCGAATCAAACCAATGGCATTTCATCATTGTGACTCGTCCATGAGAGTAATAATACAATATTATTATTTTCTCAACGACTCCATAATAACCCACATTTTCAAATCGCGGTCTACTATCTGATGCACTGGCATAACAATCTATTGTGGCAGTAACCAAAACACCATCATGTTGTGTTCTCATGTTCTTTGCTCATTCAGTGACAATAAATTTGTACCCATTGATAACAATTGATTTATAGTCACGAACCATGGTATTATGACCAAAAGCCAAAGATCTTATTTCCTCAGAGAAAGAGTCAGCAGACATACTCAATACTTGCAATATAAATTACTATTAAACATAATTAAATATTGTTATAATTATTTTAAATATTAATATTTTTACCTTCAATTTTAACCAAGCAGAAAACTCTTTGCTATGAAAAGTCTCTCTCCTTCTCAAAGATAAAGAATGATGCTTTCTATTTATCATTGTTTTATGTTCCATGTAGATAAAAAATATGAATAGTTTAATAGATACATATTTAAGATATACATATTCAATTTAGTTACCTGATATAGTCATCGAACAAATCACAGTTGAACAAAACTGTGCGATGTTCCATCTCCCACTCTTCATGTCTTAATGTCTTCAATGTATATGATCCAGGAATTCCTCCTGTTTGAGGAAGTGATGGAAAATTGGGTTCATTTTTCTCATACTATTCTTCTTCATTTCTCATTGGTCTGTTCAATCTTGTAGTAAGATCAGAAAAATACATTGAGTAGAGATCCCTAAATTCTTGATCCAAGTAACCATTCACGATAGAACCTTCGGGATGATTCCTATTTCAGACATAAGACTTTAATGTGTACATATTTCTTTCAGTTGGATACATCCAAAGAAAAAGAAATAGGTCCTCTAAGAAGTATTTCAGTGGAAATATGGACATTTAGATGCATCATGCATGTGAAAAATTATGGAGGAAATATTTTCTTCAAATCACACAAAATTAATGGGGCATCTGTCAACATTTGTTACAAGAAAGACTTGGACAAATTCTTAGAAAAAAGATCACTAAAAAAATGGCACAACCGAATAACAGTCAACCTTACATTATTGGATAAAATATGACAAATTGCTATTGGAAGCAACTCATACAGTAGAACGTGATAATCACGAGTCTTCAAAGATTATAGCTTTAACTCTCTTCTGTTGACCTATTTAGATATATTTCTTGAATAGCCATCAAGAACTCTATTATTCTCTAATACTTCCAGATTTTTTTTTCCATATGTGTCATCACATAAGAAGCACATGGAATTTGCCATTTATTTTTACTTATACACACATGATGCAATTCTGGTCTGATACCCCAATCCACCAAGTCACACCGAGATTGTAAATCATCTTTTGTCTTCCCCTTAGAATTTAGAAGAACCGAAAGAAACATTTTGCATATATTATTTTCAATATGAATTACGTCTAAGCAATGAAGTAAAAAATTGTTTGACCAATAAGGCAAATAAAAAAAGATACTCATCTTCTTCCAATTGTAATAGGTTTCAGTGGAAACATTCTTTCTCTTTCCAGATTTCATTAAACCATTCCCGAATGAAAAACTAAAATTTTTCTATTCATTAAGCACATCAGTTCCATACATACGCTGAGGTGGATCATCAATCTCTATTGTATTATAAAATATTCAAAAATTCATTCTATATGGACGATCCTTTGGAAAGAATCATCTATGTCCCATAAAACTAAAACTACAGCGATGTTTCAGTCTTCTGGATCGTGTATTCTTCATAAAAACTAGACATGATAGTTTTCCCTTCGTGATCCATCCATAAATCATTGCATAAGCTGAGAAATCATTGATCATCCACATAAGCACAACATGCTTCTGAAATATGTCTTTCAAACATGCATCGTATGTGCACACACCCACATCCCAAAGAAGTTTCAACTCTTTTATTAAAGGTTGCATGTATACATCAATATCAATTCAAGGATCTGAAGGACCAGATATGAGTATACTCATGAAAGTGAAAGGTTTTTTTCATACACAACCATGGTGGAAGATTATAAATGTGTATAAAAACTGGACATGTGCTGTGCGATGTAAGCATCTTCCCAAATGGATTAAAACCATCACATGAAAGACCCAGCCTCAAATTACGCATGTCAGCTGAAAAATTAGGATGTCGAGCATCAAATCTCTACCATGAAAATCCATCTATAGGATGAAACAACTTATCATTAGTCTTATTTCTCTCAGTATCATTCCATCTCATTTTTATTGATATTTCATCAGACATAAAAATATTCTGGAGTTTGGGGATCAATGGAATGTGCCACATTACTTTCTATAGAACGCAGGATGGTGTTCCATCAGATTTTAACTTCCAGCAGGATGCACCACATTTTATACAATCATTTCATTTAGGATTTTCCTCCCATAATAAATTGAAATCTTTTGAGAAAGCATGAATTTTTTTATTGAAAATCCAAGTTCTTCAACTAACGTCCATTCCATATAGTAGATTGAGGGAATATCTACATCATCTGGAATTAAATCCTTCAAGAGGGTAAGAATATAAGCGATTGCTGTATTAGAAATCCCATACATAGTTTTCCCTTGAAGCAATCAGATTAAAAATTCTAGCATTTTTATTTTATCGCAGTGTCGATATACTGGAGTCATGACAGCATCATTCAATTTTTTTCACCCTATTAATATCATCATTTTCACTAGATGCATCATATGTCCTCATATCGAAGTCTTCTTGAGTCAAAATACTTTCTTTTTCATGATGACGAATAAACAAAAACTGATCATCTAACAAATTCTCCATTCTAATCCTTTCATTTCAATCATCACCAATTTGAGATTTCATTTTCTTCTCATTGTGATACCACACAAAGTAGTTTGCTTGAAAACCATATTTTGTAACGTGGTAGCTGACTTCTTTATGGCTCAACCAAGGTCTACTAACACAATTGGAGCATGTGCACTGTATGAGACCACTATCTGAAGCATTGTGAAATGAAAAATCTATAAATCTCTCTAAATTGTTTTGAAAATCTCTTGATATACGATCGGTTTCATACATCCAACTTCTGTCCATTCTGTAAAAAGAATTTATATGTCATTTTGTCATAAAAAAATCAATAGGATTGAACTTTAATAGAAAATACATTTAAGTAAATGATAAAGGAAGAAGTTTCTAGTCGATGTAGTGAACTATTAAAATAATTTAAAGAACAAGTAATCATAAATTAAATTAAAATTTATTTATATTCATTTTCATTAGGTCTATAAGAGGAACATGCCTCAGGTCCCATTATGTGTTATAGGCATCCCAAATCATTCACTCATGTTCAATAACTCATTATTGGCACCTCTATGTCCATACCTTTCATTACCCAATTACTTCCACATGTCAAGCACACCCCATGGGTGAATAAATTTTTGGCTTCTACACTAATAGGTTGTTCATGGCTTGTAAAAAGATTTAATTTCATAAAGTATAGACAAAAACATTTATTTTTAAATTTGAGATTAATAATAAAGTATTTCAATGATAACAACATTACTGAATTAAACTTGTGAATTATCTAAAATTTTTATGGATGTCTACACATGACAACATGGCTAGTGAAAAGCACCCCACCCTCATAAAAGTGAGTATTGGCCAAGAAGGACACATAATATAAAACGTACAATGAGAACCATATTTAATTGACCCTAAAGTTATATTAGTACAATAATCTTGGGGGGAATGGAATATATGATCCTGGTTAACTGGTGAATTCAAAAGCTCATATTCCATATGTTGGACACTATCTAAGGTAAGAAATCATGTGAGGATTGGTTTACATCATTCAATTTCTTACATGCTAGTGAGAATGAAGGCTTGAATTAATGACTTGAGTTCACTGATTAAATGAGGGTAGAGGTTACATAGGCTGTGTAAACATAATGATTAAATAAGGGTAGAAGTTTCATACACTATGCATGGTGGGGGAGTCTCAGCCGATTTAGAAACTAAAATAAATTCCCATCTTAGGTATCAATAAGAAACATCAACATCAAAAGAGACTCCAAATAAAAAAGGACTAAAAACATCAAACATTTCAATAATTCACTACTATGCATGGTTTATCCACATGTTTAGCAGTAATTATATGTATTAATCATGAACCAACTCTATAGCTCCCAGTTTTAACCAATAAACATAATGTAAATATCTCAAAATATATTTAAAACAACTCATTAATAGGATCAAAATGTAAATATAATCTTGAACCAACCATGGAATCTCTTTCACAACACATTCTCACACACTAGTTATCTCATGTGTTACTAAATACAAGAAATAGTCACATTAAAAGTGTACTATAACAAATTACATTACACCAGCCTTATTAAAAAAATTATCATTTTTATAAAACACTTTTCTCAAGATTAAATCATTTCTGAAATATCTTTATAAATCCATTTTAAATCACCTATGTTTGCATTTACCAATAGTTTTATAAAACTATTGGTAAAGGCCTCCTTTATGAACCGTTGGTACAGGAGCATTGGGAAAACCCAGATTTTTAGTAGTGGATTCCACTAGATGAGGTATGAGTGCACTAGTGAATCATAAATCTAGATTTTCCCATCTAACTATCTATGTCACCATGACTAGTCAATAGAGGTGAGTAAGATAATGAATTTATGAGGATCAAAATGAGGATCCTTATCAATATCAATCATATTATTCAGAACTCAAATCATATCTCAATCTCACCCCAATCTCCATCGTTGTGAATAATCCCATTTTCAACATCCATCAATTGTAATTACAAGAATTGAGCAAGTTACATTAATTAATTATTACAATTTAGGATCTTCATATAGTTCCAACTGAGTGGTAAAAAATCATCAATTCTAATCAAAACCCATATTTAATTCAATATTTAGAAAGGTTATCTATACTAACTTCCTTCAAAAAACTTACACATAATTCTATACAGGACTTTAAAAAATCCTTTATTTCAAAACATCCCAATGGCATTAAAGGATGTTTTACAGTTAAAAATTCTCAATAATAATTCAAAACATGGGATTACAACCTATTTCCACATGAAAAAATATCTAATTTAAAATTACGAAAGAAATATCATTTTAAAAAAAATCATTCCAAGAGGGTTCATTGTCATTTCACAAATTAAATTATTTGAAACTACTTAGAAAACATTAAATAGGTCAAATCATTTCATGCAAATAAATTTATTTCATTCATTGAATAAAAAATAGAGACAGAGACTCAATTTCACCAATTCATTCTTTAAATATTCTTTGAAAATAAATCTGAATAGTCATGGAATTGAATAATTCATAAATACTTGAAAGATGTAAAAATTATAGTCATTAAATTAATGACTTGTTCAATTCAATGAGAATAGGGTTAAATAATATTTCACAAGGATTTTTAAGGAAAAAATTCATAGAAACTTTGTTAAAAATTATAAATAAATTTTCAAGTAATAATTAATTACAAGATGAAGAAAAAGAATAAAAACACATACTTAGAAAATCTGGAATCCAACCTCAATGAATTTGATATGTTTCTTCTTTGATGGAGGGTTAAATATTTAATTAATTAAATGGATTGGAATAGAGAATGTCTATATTAAATTAAAACACAAAAAAATGATATACACATCAAAATCAAAACATAAAACTAAAATATTAGATGAATAACAATAAAAACAATGTAAAAATTAAATATTTTATGTGTATAAAAAAGAAAATACCTTATTTGAGATGATTTCGATGGAGTTTCAGCGGTTCGTATGGGGGAAGCCGTGAGAGGAGTGCTGCAGATTTAGGGTTCTGTCTCACGAATGGGGGAGAGGAGAGACCGAATGTATTTGGGGTAAAACATTACCAACAGTTTTTAAAAACTGTTGGTAAAAGGGTGTCCAAGGTACCCTTTCCCAATGGTTTGAGAAGAACCGTTGGGAAAGGGTGGGTCAAACACCACTTTACCAACAGTTTTAGGAAAATGTTCGGAAAGGGGTACCCTTTACAAACGGTTCACTAGAACCGTTGGTAAAGGGTGTCATGGCCCTTTTTTACCAACGGTTTAAGCAAACCGTTGGTAAAGAAGCATGGGGAAAACCCCCCATTCAAGTAGTGAATGTTTCCATTTCTCTATGATATGATGAAAGTCTTTTAGTATGACATGTCAAAGATGATTGTATGTTGTGAATAACTTATAGTGAAATAATTTAGATCTATAAATTAATAGTTGTTTGTGAATCCCGATTTGAAAACACACCAGTCCTTTAAAATTTTATCCTATATCAGAATGATATGTAATGAATTTTTACCTTTTATGTTATAGTAACAATGTTTTAATATGTGATTTTCTAACTTGGATTCCACTAAAAGGGGATACGAGCTAGTGGGACACATGGCCACAAGATCACCACCCCATACTCTAGAGGCATTTGACTAGGAGTTATGGTCCATGGTGGTATAGTGGGGAGACTATACCACCATGGAAATAGTTTCACAATAGTGAAGTATATTGATAAACAGCGGAAGATTAATATCAAATTTTAATGTAAGTTAAAGAATAAAAAATAATAAATAACCTTCATCTAGAGTCAAACTAAAATAATGGTTTTTCGTAAGTTTAAAAAAGTGGAACAACCAGTGGTATTGTTCAATACATGTATAAAAATTGAAAATAAAAGAGAAACATACTATCCCCTATAGTATTAGGATTCATCAGATGGTTTTATAATATCATTCTCCCATGTTATAAGAAACAAAAGATTCCCCCACTAGGAACATTCCAATGTACCTAATTGCATGCACAAAATATTCATGGGTACCATTGGTAGACCAAATATGATGTGAGATAAACTCAGTAAGGCACCACCATCCATTTTAATAAATTTATATTTATTGTGTATAATATGTCAATGTTAATGTCAAAATGATAAATATTAATGAATGTTTAAAGGGTCAACTCTAGTTCCAGAAGGACACCAGGCTAACTAAACCTACTTCTTCCCAAGACGAATAGTATTTGAATATATAAACATATTTATACACATATATGAACTATATAAATAGTGAATTAAATATCCATATATATGGAAACAACTACTAGAATGGACCCAAGGTATAACTCTGGTGTCCATTAGTTGTAACATGGGTATTATAATAGTATCAAGGGACACAATTCTCATTATCACATGAATATGGGATTCCCTTCCCATCATCACAATAATAGGTTCACCATACATGGATCATAATTGTAGGGTCATCATGCTCATGCATTATAGTAAGGTTCATCATGAACAATATCATAAAAATATGGTCATAATATCCAAATGATATCACATGGGTCAGAATTCCCAATATAATATCATAAATAACTCTATTTTCTTATATGGTATCTCATAAGATTCAAAATGACATGTCATTAGATTTTATAAGGGTCTCCATGTCTATGTATCATTATAAATGTTTTATATGCCCATATCATAATATAATGATGAAAATCATGTATTTTAATTGTATCAAAATGTACTCCATGTTAACAATTTTTCAAAATAAGGATCTTCATGCCCAATTTATTACAGAAGGGTCTCCCTGCACCATTATGTAAATATTAATTAGTGAAGGTAATTACATTGATACACCAGTAAATTAAAATATCATTACTATTTTTTAATAATAATGGTGTAACCATTGTTCTATTTAATTAGGTTATATGGTCATTCCACTAACCATCCATTTGATTTTATATAGTATATTAAGTGTGATATATATGGTACACTTCCACATTGATTCATTATCAATTAGGGTATCACCATTTAGGTGTAATGACAAACACACCAATAGGTTTTTTTGGTATATAACTATAAAATTCAATTAATTGTTTAAAGGGAGAACCCAAATGGAGGGATAATGGTGATGCAGACTACATCAAATGATTTTTGGGATCTATAAGTATCATTGTGTTCTAAAATATAGAATCCAATTTTATACATATTCATTTTAGGGGAAAAACATGTGGAAAATGATATGTTACAAAATAACACATATTATAAAATATTTAAATAATGAGGGATAATGTCTAGGAAACCTAATTAATTCTTGTAGATATGTACTCATCATTTATTAGCCTTTAGTTTACTCCAAATTTGGAGAAAATGGAAAAATAGATGAACTCCATGAAAATAGGGTATAACTTTCTTCACCTAAATAACTCTATTGAGAGAAATACATATAATGAATGGAATATTATAAATGAATTACTTATTGGAAGGTGTCCAATGAGATGAATGGAAGTCAAATCCGAGACTATATAGTGGAAAAACATCAGAGATTAATGTTAGGTATAATGGTATATAGAAGGAAGGATTTATCATAATGTATGAGGGAAAGATAGTAGAGATGGTAAGGAAAAAAATTGGGGTCTTTCCCTTTTAAAAACAATCCATGGAATTTAAACAACATTGAAAAAATTTACATGTCGTGCAATAATAAGGATTTAAAAATAGGTAAAAGTCAATTAAAAATCATTAATTATCCTTCCCAAGACCATACACATCTTTTATTGAAAAAAAGTCATTTATTCTAAGTACATGTCTTGTACTTCTTGAATAACAAGACTCCAGTCTAATCTGTTTTTCTTTCTAATTTCCGAAGTCCCTCCCTAGGGAGAGGTTTCAAATTTTATACCATAAGGGTACAATAAGTAATGTATCAATAGGAAATTAAAAGGATACATACCTAATAAGGAAATTTAGCTCATACAATATCATCACTTAATTTAATTCGTATGCCAATTTTAGTTTTGAGGGTGGTTGAATGCTATCTGAGAACAATTTTGGCCACATAGCACGTACGTCAGCCTCCCCCTCCCATGCCTCCTCTAGTACCCTCCCATGATATTGTATCTCCCATACTAAAAAGACCAATTTTCCTTATAGAATTAATTTAATCTAATCAATAATGAGTCTATGATATCCTCAAAAGTATAATTGATATCCAAATTTATGTCCTTGAGATCAAAATTATGAATTTTTTTGGAATGATAATAGTGAAGTTGTGAAATGTTGAAGATATCATGGATGGAACAATACCTCTGAGGTAATAGAAACTTATATGCTACCAAACTGAATCTATCCAGTATCTCAAATGGCACAACATAACGAGGTGACATATTTAATTTAATATATTTCCTTATATTCCTTATTATGGGTTCCTTATTATGGGTGATACTCATAGGAAAAATGATTCTTGATCTCTAACTACATAGGCCATTGATGGTGATCGTATTTTTTTTTGTCTGGACTGAGTAGTAGACATATGCTTCTAGATAATTTTCCCTACTCTGAGGTGTCCTGAATAAGATGGGGACCTAGTAGTGCTGCATATCTTGCCTATAAAGTATATAAGGATGAATGTAATCACCTACCATATAAGACGTCATAAGAATAAATCTATATCATATCATGGTATCTATTATGATAGAAAAACATGATGTAAAAGACATGGCTTTTCTATGAATCAATCAAATTGATGACACTTTCTTGAAGCACGTCATCAAACACATGTAAAGAACGTTAAGAATTTACATCATTATGAGGGTGAAGTGATATGGTAAAATGAAACTTTTTACCCATATCTCTCTATATCCCTTTACATAATCATGATTTAAAACATTAATAACTATCTATAATAATATAAGGAGGGACATCATGTAGCCACATAATATCACAAAAATGCAATATTCCCCACTCATCAACTGATGAATTCTCTAGGATAAGAAGTATGTGGGGTACATTCATTATTTTTTCAAGGACTACCCAAAATTTGTCACTACCTTGAAGCGACATTAGTTCATCAATAATAATTTCAAATGAAACATCCTCCCATTTCCATTCCCTAACTGTAATCACTTGTAAAAATACAGAGGGCTGGTTTTGTTCTTCCTTCACCTACTAAGAGGTATAACTGCTACTAATTAAACCAGATATCTAACATTTAATCCCTATACACTAATACTATCAACACATATGAGGGTACATAATAGATATACAAGGAATCACTAACCAATAAGATGCATGTGACTCTTACATCATCTACTTCCTCGTATCTATAGGGGTCCAGATATTCTCATTTATATATAGAATTTTTTTTACTGTTGTTATACCAATCTAGAAGTGGTTCCTCACATGAAATACTCTCTCATAGGACCAAGCCATCAATATCTGAAAACAACCTCATATTCATTATTTCATGATTTTTAGAGGAAACTAATTGAGTATAATGTATTGAATTTCAATGAATATTCGAAACATCTATGTGAATCTCAGAAAAAAGAATTATAAACTACTGCTCACTACTAGCCTCCTAAACTACTTGTGTCTGAGTCCTCCAATTCAGATCATCTACAACAGTATCTCCCTTCCCTATTTTATATACATTCTCTATATTTAGGTATATAATGTATTCCAACAAACTTCATTTCTTATGATTCAAGTCACACTATACAAAAATATACCTTAGGATTTTGTGGTCTATAAAAACCATAAAACACTGTCATAGTAGGTAATTCATTAAACAAACAAATGTTTGAAGAATACCTTCCAACTTGAGAGAGTGTGTTGGGTAATTTCAATCATAAGGAGTTACTTACTATGATCTATATAAAACGAATCTCTCTTCCTACAAAATAAATTCTCATATGGAGATACATGATGCGTAAAAATATACTATATAACTTCTTTCTCCCTCTAAAGGAAATAGAATCAACACTTAAGTCATTCTCCCTTTCAACTTCAGAAATCATGTATTGAATAATTATAAACATATAATCTTTACACTCCTCTAAGTTAATCTCATAAGAGGTTTTTTATACATGATAATTCCTATATTAAACTCCTATACTATCCAAATTGATATAAGAAACTATTCCTATAAAATATGTTCTTAGGATCCTCCGAGGTTGCTACTTCCCTCACCTTATTTGGGTGAACTGATAGTTCTTCCTTTGATATAATATGACCTAGGACATGAACCATATTGATCAATAAGTTAAATTTAATGAACATAGCATATATATGGTTCTTCATGAGTTTATTCAAAATGATCTAAACATGTGTCTCATGGTTGATTTGTGTATGAGAACACACCATGATTTCATTGATGTAGTCCATAAAAAAAAGAATTCAGATAGGGTTATAAAACCATATTTATTATATACATGAAAACCATAAGAGCATTTGTGAGATAGAAAAACATAACCAAATACTCATATAAACTGTACTAATTCTGGAAAGTCATTCTTGGTATATACATAGGTAGAACACTCATTTTATCATAACCTTTTCATAGATCAATATTTTATAATATCATCTCTACTATATGATTATTGAAGATATCATATATATGAAGTAAGTTATATTGGTTCATCATAGCAAGAAGATTCAAATTTCGGTCAAATTCACAATGCCAAAGGTAGTTGTAAATATTCTTGGTGATATGGACCAGTGAACCCTAGGGAGATGTAGTGGTCTATATAAAATTGTTGGCATTTGAACCCTCCAAATTCTTATTGATCCCCTAAACCTCACTGACATCTATCATATAAGAATTAATGGATACTAGTTCATCTCCAATAACTATATCGATAATATTATCTACCTCCTTATCCAGAGTTAGTCTAGAAATGTGTTCATGGAAAACTTCCCTAAAACGATGAACTATAGTAGTAAATTTAGTATGATGATATCTTTGATCACCTCTAAAAACTTGAAATCTGGTCAATGAATCAACCATGTCCAAGATTAATTTTTCTGGCTCTTCTAGCCTATAAATCATACTCACCCTTATGGGTATATGTACCACACTCTAGTGATGGTAACGAAAATCTTCAATTATAAAAATATTCATAGGTATGATGGGGGACCAACTAGTCCATCTTATGAATAAAATAAAATACCATCATCTCAAGGATAAATAGATCCCCTATGATACAATGGTTTCATACCTCAAGGGGGAACTCAATTCAATGGAATACTCTGTCACGACCCGTCCCAGTGGGGCCCGAGCCGCAACTCCCCAAGCCCGCCTCCAAAAGGCTAGGGGATGGTGACTAGCACCAAGTAGGCATGCTGATAAAATGGGAGGAATTTCCTATAAACCTGTACACACACACACACACGCATCTCCAAGCCAACAAAGCTGAAAAGTAAAAACTGCTAAAAGGAAAAGATGCATGCATACACTAAAACCCAACCAGAGAGTATGACCAGAAAGTAAAGTGCATGAAAGTAAAACCCTGGGCCAAAAGTACAATCCCACTATAAGAAAGTCTGTAACAAAGTCCAACCTATAAGGAAAGGCATTGGGACTACAATCTGTAGCCGTAGGAACACACCTCACCCCGCCTGATCTCACTGAGCACCGTCCGGTCCTGGTCCTCCTAGAATCCTGTCAAAGGCTCGCTCGTCTGCACAAGAAACGACGCGTGTGGGCAAAGCTAGTGCAGGGGTGAGTATAACAATACCCATTAGGACACCCCAAAACCACAAAGGAAAATACAACAAGGGAAAAATACCACATAGGAAAGATACAGTCAGCTTTACACTGTATATGTCTACCCAACATAAAACAAGAATAACCAGATATACTCATTCACAAACCACCATTGAGATACCACCATAAGGATCCAGATCGAATATTCCACTAAGCATACAGCAAGGAGAACACACTCCTAGGTCTGAATAGAGAGACACGAAGTAGTCATTCTGAGAGAACAGACTCCTCAAGTACTATGAGAACATGATGCTCAGATTAGGATCATAACCAAGTCATGGGGTGATTCCAACAACTCAGTCTGAGCTAATCCGCTAAGCAGAGGATCGGCGCCCAGGTAAGGTTGGTCACGTAGATACCAAAAACTCTACCTAGGGTTCTAGGAATGAATAGAGGATCCTACTCTAAGTCTCACAGATGGGATTCCAACAACTCTATTCAGGAAGTTTTGTTGAAGGGATCATACTTCTGTGTAAAGGAAATGATACTAGAACATTCAGGGAAAAGACCAACGGTACGAACCCTAAGAAAACCAGTCCAAGTCACAGAAGGAAAGTAGCTCAAGCCTTGAAGAAAATATTACATGGTGTGTAATATGGTTACAAGTCGTGTTCCTTGACCCTGGGTACTGCACATGTAACGGCCCATGTCATCCGTTCAGGCTGTGTAAAATTCAACTACACAACGTGTAGAAAAGTACACATCGTGTTCCTGACTCTGGGTACTGTCCGTGTAAATGGCCCATGTCATTTGGCTTGTCGGATAGAAAGCAACTACACGGCATGTAAAAGAATCACACGCCGGGTCCGAGCATCTGGGGCTCGCTCTGTGTACGCTGGCCATGTGCCCATACACGGTCTTTTCCCGTGTCCGTGTTGCCTACCCATGTACCAGTACACGGGGTATGATCATTTAATATAATATTTAATTATATATACTTAACAACCAAATTTTTTAATATAATTTATTTTAGTTAAATATTAACTAAATAATTATTATATCGACATTTCTTATGCATTTATAAAAAATATGATCATTTAAAAAAATTAAAGATAAATTAGTTTGAAATAATAATAAATAATACTCGAAAAAAGAATTTATAAAGGAAAAAATGTTCTTTTTTTCTATCACAAATCATTTTATATATCAAAATTATGAAAATTATGGTTTATGAATTTTTTATAACATATATTAATATATGTGTCATATTTGAAGCAATGTTGGAAGGAATTTAAATATTTAAGACACATTTTTTTCAAAGTTATATATTAATTAATTCAATATTACTAGGTAAATATTTTAGTTCAGTTTAACTCTTATTGTTCTATTTTAATGCCCAATAAACCCATTTTACCATAACCATTTTAAGTAATTTTTTACTTCATTCACTAATAATTTTTTCTCAAAAATATGTCTAACTTATTATAAGTTTATAATAATATTTATTACACATATGGAAACCATTTTTTCACATTCATTAAAAAAAAATTGACATATATTAATATAACATTAATCTCATAAACACTACATGAAATTTTGTTTTTATAGAAAAAATATAAAAAAGTTTAAACATATTTGATATGAAATTTCAGTGATAAATTGATTCAAATGAAATAAACTAAATTAATAGTTGAACTACTGAAATAATTCAACATTTATCATATAAAATATAGTTTAATATTTTAAATAGTATAAAGTAAATGGTTATTTTTCAATAAAACATAGTTATTTTGCTTTCATTAAAAATGAATCCTTCCAGAAAAATCCAAAAAAAATTAACCATAATATAATTTTGACATTAAGATTTTTAAAATTAATTTTTTATCAAATTAATTTGTATGAAAATGTCAAAAAATTAGTTTTCTTACAAAAACATTTTTTTCTCAAAATATAGTATTTTGTATTCATATAAAGACTTCACAAAAAAATATTTATTTTTGAATTAATATTGTTTTTTATATAAATCCTATGTACTTATTATTTTAAAAAGAATTTATTATTATTAATATCACAATGTTTAATGGAAATGTCATAACAGTCTCATTAAATTAAATATATTAGTAATATATCATGGAATTTTTAAAAGTTAGTGTGATGTGTAGTGCAAGTAAAGTGTTCTGTGTAGCTCAAGCTTACATGGAATTTTTTGTAACATAAAAATTAAAAATTATTTCATACAATGAAAGATTAACATAGTGTTTTATGTAACATAAAATATTTAAAAAATTAAATATATTTGATTTTTTTACAAAATCATGATGTGTTTCATTTAGCCCCTAGAAAATTAATTTCCACATCAAAATTCATCTCGGTCATAAAATGTTTAACATTTGAAAGTTAAATCATATAAATCCACATCATAAAAATGAATAAAAAATTTACTTTCAAAATGGATTGTCGTAAATATAATGGTTACCTAATTAAACTCATAATTTTATTTCCACATAGGATAACAACGGTGTAAAGTGATGATTTGGATATGGACAAAAAGTGTTAATAATTATATTGAGTGATAAAGATCCTTGATAGTAGTGAATTTTGTGATAAATGGAATGTTTGGAATAATAAAACCATAATTCCATGAGGATTATAGGCACCATTTGATTCATCAGAAACTATGGTGCTAGGATAAATTTTTTATTTCAATACCAATTTCATAAAGTTAAAAATATTTCATGAGTAGATATGCTTACATGATTTAATTAAATTTCATATGCATAATGTCACCTTATAGTTCTGCCTTGATCAATTTCCATAGCATCTTTTACACCATGAAATGAAATTAATTTTTTTATTCCTAAAGCACTAATGGATCACAATATCTATAAATTAAATGATAATTTATTCTATATATCTTTAATTGAAATCAAAAAAGGTTACCATATATTATTTCTACGTAGAAATAATACATTAATCTTGAAAACATCATTAAATTATCAACATGAACCATTTCATAAATGAATAAAATTTTGATCCTTATTAAAGATGAAAATCCATTAAATTATAAAGAATATCACTATACATTTTTCATAATAATATAAATATTTATCCCATATATACCTTAATGTGGCTCCTAAATTTAATATACCAAAATGTTGAATACCATTATCATCAATTGTATTATAACATGGTAAAACCTTAATTACCATAAAATCTTAATAAATCATGAATTACCCATTATTCGTTGAATAAAAAATATTATTATATATATTCCTTAAATCCAAATTTGTTTTAAACATTATCCATTATGGAATAAACCACGTTGTCGAAAACTCATTAATTAGTGTGAATATAATTACTTCTATCCAATCTAATTTATCAAAATTCCATCATCCCTTATTTACAATATCATTGTTTTATCTTTAAGAATATATTAATATTTGTCTAACCCTTAGCCATCCATTTTAGATTAATATAGCCTTTCTATTTAAATTAATTTTCTAGTCTACTAATATCATTAAACATATCCTTTCAAATACTTAATACAAAACATATACTAAATAATATATATATATATATATATATATTATTTAAATATCATAATACATTAATTGCAATACATAAATACATGATTCATCTCATTCATAACTCTAATAATTAACAATGATTCATACTCATATTCTGTAACACTTCTTTACGTTCATATGTCATTTTTAGTCTCTTCATCATCAATAATATAATAATTAATCAAACTATCTTGTTGATTCACATAACTTTCTTTCCCATAAAGAAACGGATTTTCATAATTCCTTTAAATTCCATAAAAAATCATTCATCCATTTAAAATTCTTTATAGATACTAATATTCTCATCTATTGTGTGAACAAATATCTACAATTTTTCTTATTTTTTGTCATCTACTTTGAATAATTCTATTTTATAGTCAAGAAAACATGTTCTTCCATCCAATTATCCACATGGAAGTTTCTTCCCACATCCTTAATAAATAAAAAAGTAAATCTTCATTCCACAATGGTATTTACTTCATGAACAATTAGTGATCTATATACTTCTCTTCTTCGGTGAGTCTGAGATTTTCCTGAGGTATAAATTTTTTATCATATTCCATTAAAAATATATAGCCATAATGAAAAATTCCTTTACTGTAATATTCATACCATTTATCTACACATCAGCAATCTTCCTATGAAATTCAATGGTAAATATGTTTCCTCTATTTTCTTCCATTGATAAAAAAATTCAAAAATCATAATGTGAGAAACAATAATCATAGTGAACCCTCAAATAATAAGGAACTTAATTCACCTATTTGATGTGTAAATCATTAAAAATTATTCTTAATCTATGATACCATATGATTATATTAGGTGATTAATAATTATCAATTTTTTGATCCTTTATGATGGTTCGTAACTATTTTGTTAATTTTCAATGATTATCCCATGGGGTAGAGAATCCTTGTGGGTGGAAAGTCCTATTTCCATTAAAACATTCATGATTGAGTCTAGCTCAATATAGTGTTTTTAGGGTTTTTATAACTAGTTAAATCTATTCTAGATCCATGACATCATATAGTATCGAAATAGGAATATATATTTTCAAGAAACTAATCTATGATTCCTTTACCAAAATTTCATGACATTTTCTAAAATGTTGAGTCATCATTATAATTATCCTTTGACACATACTTAGGAATCTAGCTAAAATTTTAGCATCCTAGTTTATAATGATTAATTAAACATTTCCTTTCATAAAATATGTAGAGATAGAGGCTTCTGATACATGTATTTTTGAATGTTTTAGATTAATGTTCCACACATTATAAAAAAAATATCTAAGGACCATAATAGTTCAGTTCCTTTAGTGACAGGGAATCATAATCTACTAACATGGTGAATGATATTTATTTCTCCCATAAATATCACCCCAGTTAGTTATCCTACATACAAACATTACTCATATCTTGAGGTAAGGAAACATAACAAATGTTGAGTTCAGATACTCACTATGGAAATATAACGTAGACTTATGTGTATAACATGAACTTAAGGGAATGAGAACATGAGCATAACATTGGAAAACTATTCCCTTAATATCAATGAATATAATCATGAATCATGTAACAAAAATTTTAATTCCAAAAGACATGAATCATAAGGGAATAAAATAACATGATCCTAGAAAAAATAACATTGTCATATGGAATAGAATTCGTGTAATACACATGAGAATAGAAAATATTTTCCATTTTAGTCAAAGATCAATTCAAATTCCATAATAGTAGAAAATGTTCTTTATTGTGTTGAATTTACTTCCCCTTCCATACCTTTCTTATTGTACCAAGTACTCTCCCCATTTAATCGAAGTATATATGTAAAGGGTTCACTCCCAATTCCATCCATGTTAGTCTCATGATATATATAAATCATTACCCAATTCCTTGGAGAATGATATTGGTCCCACCCATCACATAATGAAAACCAAATTAATGTGTTCCAGAAGATCATAAAGATTAAAATTATTAAATCCAAAAAATAGAAATTGGTATTATAAACAATTCATCACTTCATAACAGATGGAAAAGATAAAGGTTTCATAAAAACGTCATCATATAATAACATGTGAAAATAGGTGGGTTTCATAATCATTTTATCCTAGTATGACCTGTGGAAGAGAAACATGTTTCACAAACATCATGCTATAATAACCAAAATGATTTAGAGAAAGAATATAAATGGTATCATTGGATCATATCCCTAGTTATTTACATGTAACACCATTGGATGCTAGCTTAGATAAATAATAATTAGGAATATAATTTCAAACATTTCATAAGGAAAATATCCATTCCCCTTTGAAAAAACACTTTTAAAACATAAATCTTATTCAAAAACCATTTATTTTAAAACAACCTTTACTACAAATAATGGAAGAAATGAAAATATTTTAAAACAATTAATAATCAAGAAATATTTTAAAAATAATTTTATTTGAAAATAACCATTGAAACAAATAAAGGAATCCTTGAAAATCATATTAAACAATTTATTAAATATAAAACATTTTCAAAATATTTTTCATGAAAAATAAAATTTAAAAAATATAGAGAAATAATTGAATATATGTTAAACAATTATTTAGATATAAATAATTTTAAAAATTCTTTTCATTGATTATAAACATTGAACCAGGAAAAAATAGTTAAAAATATTTCTAAAAAATAAATTATTTTTAAAATCCTTTTAACTGAATGTATAAATTGAAAATTATAAAGGATGACATGAAAATCATTTAAAACAATTTTTATAAAATAAAACATTTTCAAAATCCTTTTCAAAAAATATATCCTTGGAATCCTGTAATTAAATCTTTTAAAATTATTTAAAACATTTTCTAAATACTTCTTATTGAATGTAACATCTGAAACATATAAATGAATCTTCTAAAATAATTATATTTTTTAAACATAATAATTTTCAACATAGAATTCATTGAAAATGAGATGAAATTATAGTTTAAAAACATTTTTTTAAACGTATTTGGAAGTACTGGTTTTGGAAGGAAATATTTTTTCAAACAAAAGAGATAAATAACGTTGGATTTTCATAAGAAATGTTTTTAGTTCTTTTATGTAGAAATGTCATGAGAATGGAACCATTACATGAAGATATAATGAATAACCAGATTAAAAAACCATGATAATTATTAATAGGTTGACCATGATATTTAAAAGTGGTTACGTAATAAAAAATAATCTCAATAAATGTTGAGATTGCAACCTAAAATATATACACCTTCAGTAACAATGATTCATAAGACCCACAATGGAATAAAATGAAATGAAACATTAAATATCATGAGTATGAATAAATTCAAGACATTTTATGGAAATGGTGTTGTTTGTACACCTTATGAATTAATATAGGTGTATAGTATAACGTACATCTAAATGAAAGAAAAATTGACACAAAAATCCCTTACAACTAGAGTAGTTTTTTGAATTAAAATACCCACGAAATAATAACATAAATGGAAACATTAGTCATTATTAAATGAAGTTTATTCATGATATATCATTTCATAGGAATATATATACATCATACCTCATATAGAAGTGGTGAATATGGAATAAGTCACATAGATTTAATTGTGAGAATCGAAATACCCTTTTATTGTGTCTTAACATATGTTTTACTCATCCAAAAAATGGTATAATCAATATAAATTTATTATAAATATATCAAATAACCATATTCATATATATAATACCTTAAATTACCTTTTTATGATTTTATATTTCCCATTTACTAACAATTCAGTATTAAAGTTTTATTTCGGGAAATGACCTCTTTGTTTTTTCGTATTTGTTTTGACTTGTTATTCTTGGTCCCAATAAAAAAATAAGGGTTTAATCATATTTAAAATATAATAAATGATAAAAATATCATATATATTTAGCATAAATTTACTTATACAAATTTACAAATTTTTTTGACAGAAAATTAAATGCACCATTCATGGAGACGGGTGGTTATACATATGCTTCAATGTGGTTTCCACTTTCTTATCATATTTAAATAATGAAAATTAGATTATATATATATATATATAAACATTATGCTATACTTTTTTACAATGTATATCCCTTATTTTTATTGAAGTCATCCCTAATACATTATATGTAAATCAAGAATAAATAACACCGCTTCATGAGGGGTAATCTTTTGTACCAACGAGCAGCGTTATCTTATTCCCAAAAAATAGAAATACTGAAGGTAGGTTTGATATAATAGTACCATATGAAAAGTAAATATTATAAATATAATAAGTATCATACATAAATAATATTTCTTTTATTATGAAAGCCCTTTAATGGTGATAATGGAAAAACTAACAACATTAGCTTACGATGTGTGAGTCTGTCGTACATATAAAAAATTATTCTATAACCCTTTTGATAAAAGTTTGTATGGTTTTAGGTCAAAGGAATAACATAAAAACAACATGGCATATGTAATATACTGTTGTTTTAATAAATTAATAATTGTGCATTAAATGTTTATGGCGATAGAAGATGATATAAAATGAAATCTCTTATGCAAGAACATTACATATTCTTTAGTAATACTCTATAGATTATCACTATTGATTTAAATGGATATATTTACGTCCAAAATAAATATTATTGGATTATGGGAGGGAATTTTGGAAGTGATTTGGGTAGTTATTGGTGTTCCAAATAGCTATTGTTGTGTGAATAATTGGGCACTGTGAGTGCCCTTTAATAGTAGAGGATGAGTGGAAATCTTATAAATTCTCAAATATATTCAAAATTTTGGGGGGTATAAATCATGACTATAGTGGAACAAAATATTATAATTAATGTTTTTTATAGATTATATGGTCAATATATACATTCACCTCAAATTATAAAACAATTTTTTAATATTTTTTTCTTCTAATCACATGTTTACTTATTTTTATTGTTTTATTTATAATGGTAAGACATTTTCTAATGAAAGTAGATTATTATTTAAGAATAAAATAAATTTATCCTTAATAGATAATATAGACTAAATGATTTATGAGATGAGATAAAATTTATAAAATAAACAAATTAAGGGTTTTGGAAATTAATTTTAAAATAAGTGCATGCAACATGAAAAAACACTACATTAATATTAGCTGTGCTAATAGAGTTTTTTAAAATTTAATGGTATATATAGTCTATATTATAGTACATTTGTTCCATTAATGTACCATAGTTTATATTTATTAATATTTTAAAAATCACATGGAATAATATAGCTTATTGAAAATTTTTAGTTCATTTAATAAATTAGCATTTATTGTAAAATAACATTAATGCCAATTTTCACATTATTGCAATAATTTGTTTTTTAAAATATAAATGAAATGATTAAATTAGAATATATTATTCTTAAAAATATTTATTTTTTCATATAAATCTAAAAAATAAATGTAAGTGAATAATTCATTTAACATAATTAACCTTCAATATTTTATTATCATTTATTATAGATAAATATTAACTAAATAATAAATCATTTGGTTTTTATTAAACTTTTAACTAACATATTTGTCTCAAAAAATTGAAGATAAATTATTATGATAAAAAATTATTTTATTTTTCATACTAATATGTATAACCGAACCATTTTTTGTTTTCTCTCTATCCAATATAATTTTAGATATTAAAAGTAGAAAAATTTACATTTTCAACTTTTTATTTGAATAACATATTTTACGGTTCACATTCAAAAATAATGTGGTTTGGAATTTTTATTTTTCAGAATAAATGATATAAAAGGTTAAAATAAATTCATTCAATAAAATTAAGATAATATTTTAGGTCATTTTCAATAATATCATTCTAGTGTAGTGCCTAGTAATACCATTTTTAACTTAATCATGATAATTTATATTTTTCATCCACTGTTCATTTTAGTTAGAAAATAATTTGTCCCCATGTGAATAATAAATTATGATGATTAAAATTGTGGAATCAATTTTCATAAATAGAAATCCTTCTAGTGGGAAAAATAATTCAAAATTAATCACACTCACGTGATAAGAAAGTGTGTTTTTATAAAAAAATTGATCAAAAATATATAATGATTTTATATCCAATTTTTATGTTAAATTAAAAAAAATGATATACTTTGAATTTTTTTTATAACATTGAACTAATAAAACCTTAACTAAATTAAACTATAATTTAATATTATTATTTAATTACACCAAAATGCAATTTGTAATTAAATCTCAATATATTCTAATATTTATCAAAAAAAGGAACCTTTCAGAATAATTTGAGAAATTGACTATAACTGAATTTATAAAATTAAAATTGAAAAATTAATTTTATTTTATAAAATTAATTTTATAATATTGATAACAAGAACCTTTATCAAGTTTTTTTTTCAAAAATATTGTTTTTGAAACATAAAAAGTCTATATTGAAAATTATGTTTTTTATTATCAATATGTTTTTGTTATATAAAGAAATTATAATTATTATTTTAATTTTTTTTAAAATTAATTTCATTTAGTTTAATGGATATGTTATAACTGTGTTGTTGAAAGTAATATATTAATAATATATCATGGTTTTTTTTAACAATAAGTGTTTCTTGTAATGTTCGCTAAGTGCTGCTTATGTTAAAATATTAACTAAGAATTGGGAGTAATATAATAAAAAATAAGTATTTCAAGTAATAAAACATAATATTATTGTTTAATGTATTATAAAATATAAAAAGGAATAAATATATATGAAAAAATATACAATGAATCAGTGTGTTAAAAATACGGTTTTCTCCTTAGAAAAATTTCCAGTAATCTTATAATGGCATCATTAATCAATAAAAATATCCTAGATTTTAATATTTATTAAATGTATCATTATATTACTTTAACATAATTATTATTTATCATTTCTTTAATGAAATGTTTACTAAACTCCATTTTTTTTCAAAAATAAAAGCTATGATTAAATGATAAATGATTTCATGATCATGTGGAATACATATAAATGGATTATGATGATGTGAGTGGTGGGTCCATTATAATACTTCGATTCATTAGATATGTTTTGTTTAATATGATAAAAAATAGTACAAATGAGGTTATCCCATGGCCAGTAGAGCATACACAAGAGGCTATCCTAAGACAAAAGCTGGAATAAAAGTGTTTAGCCGAAGCCTAAGAAGTTATTAATATATTGGTGGATAGTGTTGAAAAAATATATTTTTGTTATTATTATTCTAGACTTTGTTCCATGATTTTATGAAATTATAATTTTTCAATGTTACTCTCATGGATCATATTTTTTAGAACATTAATTATTCATTTATTATGATTCTCTATGATTCATTCTATAACACATTATTATGATCTATAAATTGTGGGGTATAATTTTCTAATGTTAAACAGATGTTATAATACCCATATGATTATTGATAGATAACTCTCTTGTTTACCATTATAAAGAATATGACATTATCTTTTATTATTTTTCCCTTTCCAAATTATATGAAGAATTATTGTGTGTATGATATATATAAAAATAGTGGTCTTTGTGAAGAAATTAGTTGGATACGATGTAGATATATTATGTACCTATTTTTTTATACCCAAGAATCTATAGACAGTAAACCATTACTAATCTGGAATTGATTGTAATGAGATTTATTTAATATACATATAATAATATTTAATATTTATGCATGAAGTTATAACTTCCCTAACCCGATGCCCTATCACATGACCAAGAATAGTAGTTATATGATCTGAGGAATGCATCCTTGTATGTTAAAGAGTTCCTACTACCAGTGAGGGTGCATGAAATATAGTGGGGAAAATATATCATTTGTTTTATATTTTTAAAAACTATGATAATGATATAAATTATCATACATACATCCATGTGGATTAAAAGATAAAAATTAAAATTTAAAATTATAATAAATTTTATATAATGACATGATAAATATAAATAAATGATGTGATGAAATTCAAACAATTAAAATTATTCAAAGAATCAATTAAATAATCCAAATACTCTAGTATTGAACCCATTTTCTCTCCCAAATCAACTCACTTAGCCATATAGAAATAAATCCACCAATATAAGGCCCCTTTCAAATGTGCAGACCAGCAACAATGAGATCTGCTAAGTTATTAAATAGTGAACTGAATAGTGTGTGGGAATAACATAGTATGTTGACACCACCATGTGTTAAAAATAATGTTTGAATGTATATATAGATCTTCAAATAAAAGGATAAACATGGTTATTAATTAATAAATTAATATAGCACATTCAAAAACTCTTCCATCTCGTGAGTTCTATGTTTTTATCCAAGGTCATTAAACCCACCTTCACCACCATGATATTAATATCAATCTAGATGTTGATCCTCCTACATAATGATAGATCATCAATGCCATAAAATATTACTCATTAAAGTTGGAACTTTTAAATGACATCGCAAGTGACCAGGAAACATCGGGATCAATGAAAATTACCGATGCTAAATTTTACATACATCTTTGATGGGTGAATTTCTATACCAGGGTGGATATCATGAATATCATTCTGGTCTCCATGTGAATTACACATACTAGAATCCAAAAAATCTTTCCATGGAACACTTCCATCCCAATGGTAATGTCATGAATATCATAATGGCATCCATTTGAACTACACATACATTACTGGTATATGTATTCATAGGGAGAAACATTATGTAAAAGTGGAAGGTGTCTATATAAATTGGTGACTTCTCCTTTATTAGGGTGAATCATAGGTACCTCATATCTGGAGATATTCAATCAAATCCTTTGGTATTGTATCATTAAATATCATGTGTAATATTTCCAAAATAATAACTATATCAATTGATGGAATCAATTTTTTAAGATGAATAAATAATAACATAATATACAAAATAGATCTGATCATGGAATTGGTAACCAAAATTCATGACCCCAATAAGCTTTATTAAAAAGTAAAGACAATCATACAACACATATCATGGCCCACATACCCACATATATAACACCTAACAAAATGTATAGAAGCGCGTCACTATAAAACAGTCATGACCATCCTGCAACTACCCAAACCATGTCAACTGTTGCCATCCTGCCTTTGCAAGTCTTGAAGTCGCAGTTACTCCCACATCCAGAGATCACCCTCCTTGCAAATGAAGTTGCCGAAGCAAGCATGTAGAGGCCATTCCCATGTATCTATGCACACATCCCCAATAACAATGTGGAATATTAAAATCCATAAAATTTCTAAACCCAAATCATTATCTCAATGTCTCTTGATATGTGCATAGAATTCCACAGACTTTGCCAATCAAGATCCTCCGAAAATCATGAACCAGCCCTCCCTAGTCGGATGATTTGACCCCTTGCTAGAAACTGTAACAATCCTTGACAGGCTGTTACCCACCTACCCCATTCATTACTGCACCCCGAGGTCAAGCTCGCTGTTCAAGGTCGCCTCCCACCTAAATCACGCACGCCAACTTGTAGCCAGATATAGGCACATACATAGTTCATCCTTTCCACACACATGACGCCGAAAAAGATCTCAACACCGCCACATCAGGAACCCTACATAGCGCCGCCGCCCTGCAGAGGTCATTGATGTCCCACTGACTCCAAATCTGCTAGGGTCTGACTTTCCCCACATCGCCCATCCGAATCCATCACCTTCGTCGCCAACGTCACCATGCTGCCTATAGCCACTAGCCTGTGCCTCCATCATCCTACATCACAGGCCACGCTACCTCTGGGATCCCCCAGAACAAGATGCATCACCCGCCGCATAGCCTAGTTATTGTCTCCTCCCTAAGGTCTCCCCAAAACCATCGTGGGTCATGCCGGCACACCTGCCCACTGTACTACCGAACAACGGGCTTCCAACGCGGCTAACCGTCCTCCGTCGTCTTCCAACACTTACCCCGTTGTCCGGAGCCCTCTTCGCCACCACACAACCACTGAAAACATCCCTAGAATACATCCCTACTGTTGACCATCAATCGGCTCCCATATGCCAGTCGTCTGGTGAACCAGTCGCATTTGCGCCCACGATCACCACCCGAGAAGAATTTGTGCCATTGAAATGGAGCTGCATCGAGAAATCACCTAGGACAGCCCGCCACAGGGATCCCAGATCATCCTTCACCAACACCAAAGACACGCCAGTGCCATGAAAAATACTACCTCATCGCCGTTTCCATCCCCCGATCATCCCAGATCAGCATGATCCCCATGTTCTGTAATCATAATGACCAGATCAAAGTACCCTCCCAGTACCCCACTATCATAACGAGCAGCTGTAGTCATCCACCGACCGGACCGAAGTCCACTACCAGCATGCCATCGTCCTGGAGCATCATTGACCCTCAGGTCCCGACCATAATCCTCGTTGTCGCCATTAGAGATCAAAGAACCACCTCCTATTTCTTTATCACCACTCAACGATCCAGCCTTATGGTGATCTCCACAGGCCAAAAACATAGAAAAATGACTAATAATACAATCATCAAAGATCTTGGTTGGGTTGCATAACCCATACCCTTTCATAACAAGATAAAGAGGCTCTCCGTTCTTGAGAGAAGAACTCTCCATTTCTCCACTATAACATAATATATAACAATAAGAAAGTCACAAGTAATCATGAGAAATATTGACTAAATCATCAATTTGTCAATTAAAAAAAAATTATTCTCAAATGGTTAATTTTATTATCTGTGGTGAATCACCAATGCCGCATCATGAAATTTGACCATTTATTACATTTCACATATAATAGAATGTGTTCAATGTTAATCGAATTCTTAAAAATTCCATTAAATAAATTTTTAGAGTACATCTCAGGTGGCCATATGTCCATATTATAATAAAATGAGACCCAATGAGAACTTGGGAGGTGTAATAATTTTGATATCTAACTAAATTTGTTTGATCTTGGAATATTAGTATAATCATAGTTATTTCACAATCTCTAGAAAATAAATACACAGATTATAGAATATTATTATACCACCAAACTCTAAATATGAAATGAATATGACAATTTTTAAAAATCCACGGTTTTAATAAAATATTTCCTTACCAACACACTGAAAAATAAAACAATTAACAAAATATAAAAATTTACTTATATATCTCATTATATTATCCCTCACTAGGGTTCCCAAAAAATTAAAAAAAAATTGGGAGGGGATGAATAATAATATTTTATTTCATACCTTAAATATATCTATATGAAACACCATGATCTAATAGAATGTTTTTCTTGGCTATTTTATATCATAATACAACAAAGTTAATATGTTTAATAGGGATTTGGTTGTGACATATTCTTGATATATACATTCCATTCAAATTTTAGATGCCTCAATCCCCATACAATCTCAATTATTCATGACCTCATGTAAATAATTTCTAGGAATATTTAATTTGAACTTTGGAAACTACATCACAATGTGAGTTTTCATTTCATGGGGTATATTCAAAGAATGAAAAATAATCATGGGGTATTCTCAGTACCATTTATGGAATGAAGGAATTCATGGGGAATGAATAGAACTATTCCTAGATTGAATGAAGTTATTGGAGTCTACTGTGATCTAATCTAGGTGTGAAAGAAGTTCATGGGGTCTTTAGAGAACCATTCATGTTGTGAATAAAGGTCACAATGTCTTCCCCAAAATATTTAGGGCATGAATAGATATCTTGTGGGTTTTTCAATAATTATTTAGGATTTGTATGGTTTCATGGGGTTTTCTAAAAATAATTCACATTGTGAATCGAAAATTCATAGAGGGGAATATCCATGTAGCTAGACTCATCTCCCTCTCCACTTTCACCTCTCTAAAATTTAAAAAAATTGGAACAAGGATTAGAAATCTAGGATTAATAAAAAATATATCCAACCTAAATTAGGTTTAAGAAAAAATAAAGATGGATGTACCTAGAAAAAGACAAGATCTGACAACCTTCTTAACATAAAATCTCTCATCCCCATTCAATCCTCCATAGAATCTCAATGAGTATCAGAGAAAAATTATTGACACTATGTATGTATATCTTATCCCCTATACTAGGTCTCTACATTAACAAGTCTATATTTCTGCTTTATTCTCACAAGATTCTTGGATTTCCCTTAATGATGATTCTCGCTACAGTTCATGATAAAAATCAAATGCTCCTTAATGTACACATCAACATCCAACTCGAAATTATTGATGAATATCATGTATGATGCATTTAAATATATATATATATATATATATATATATATATATATGAATTTGTGACACATGAAATATGCCATCCATGCTTCTATAGTACCCTTTTTTGGAAAATGGCATACCACTTAATCAACTATTTCCCATATCTAAAATGGGAAAAAATCCAAGGTGCTAGATTCCCTTTATTCTAGATGTGGCATCAACCTAGTATAGGAGAAACAAGAAGAAAAAGTTGTTTACTGAACTCATCCTCTAGAGTTCATATCAAATGGTCATTTTATAAAATCTATAGTTCTTTTATGGTTTCCAACAAATTTTTTATCAATTGATCTTTCTCAGAAATCTCTATCATGAGACTTGGTCCAATGGTTTCTGAATCACCCACCTATAACTGGAATACAGGCGATCAACATGATCTTCCACACAATTACATGAAAGTATCCATTTGGATTTATGTATAAAATATATTACATTAGAAAAAACCTTTTTTTCATAATTTTTCCCACAAGAACCACAAAAACACAAAACACATGATCATAACATATCTTCTATGATTTGTATCACCAATTCAAATTGGCCATCAATCTAAGGATAATAGAGTGTACTTATATGAATATGTGATCCCAAATCATTATAATGATCACTCCAAAACCTATATGAGAATTTAGTTAATTTATTTTAAATGATGATCCAAAAAATACCATTCAGTTGAAATTTTACTCACATGTTGATATAAAAATGATTATTGAACATGAAGGTATCACTAATTGATAAGAGGTTTTATGTGATTATCATAAAATATATAGTCACCACTACTGAAGAAATTATTTTAAAATTTACTAGATAATACTATTAATAAATCCATATTTAGATTATCTCACAACTATTCTGTATTTCATTGAGGCTGTAGTACCCATACATGCCTCTCATTCTCAAACATAACTAGTTGATAGGTGAATTATCTCACCTTTAATCCCACTATCTCAATATTCTTCCATGGATACCGGTATTATCAATCAATATCATGATACATGTTTGTCACACCCTTATGTAACACCCATTTACATTCACACATCTCTCTCATCATCTCATTTTAAAAGCATTTATGAAGTAATTATCAGACAATGTCCAGAAAAAAATCCACAACTCTATGAGACCATTCTGATAGTGGCTCCATACCATATATGTTTTCCCTAGGATCTAATCCTTCCAGATTTAATTACACATAAATTTAGATCAAGATCATATGAATGGTGATAGAATATGTAAATGTTTGAAATTCTATTACCTTCAACTCTATACCATTTAGATACTTATTAGAATAGTGTTTCATCATCCATCACACATTATAACTCTATAGTACTACATTTTTCTACATATTCCCTCTCAAAGCATCAAAAAATACATTTTCCATTACTATAGTGTAATCCATATTGAAATCATAATATTGTAGATACTATACCTTCTTAATATGTTTAAGGATAATGTGTCGCTTGGAAATGGTGTACATGAGGCTCTTGGGGTCTATGAAAACGACAAAAATCTATATAATTATGTATTGTCTCCAATACATCATGTCATCTACCACTAAAAACATCTCCTGATCATGATTTGGTTAATTACACTTACATGTACTAGGCTATCTATATCCATAAGCAACCACTTATTTATTCTACACAAAAATTGATCTGAGTCTGATTAAAGATATATCACATTAAAGCGTATATTATTTACATGGAAGATAAAAGGTGAGGATAAGTGGTGAGTAAAGCCTAATATTAATTTTTTAGATATACCTTTCACATGAATATTAACAAATGAACATCACCACATTATTAGTAAGTTCATATATTAGATATTCTATATAGTATAAGTACTGGATAAAATTCTATTTATAACTTGCTAGATCTATAATGCAATGAATGTATGTGTCATTCTTCAGACGATAAAAATATAACATGGATTCCACAACCACTAGGTCCTCTAACTATCAAACCACTACGATATTATTAAATTATAAGTTCATATTCTAAATAGATAAAAAATTTTGATATCTTGGCATGGATCTGTTGTTCTCTATGTGTACTCATGATAATTTGAATAAGTTGGGAATGACCATCTAAAGAATAGTGGTACTCCAAAATTTTAGAAATTAAAAAACCAAAAACTAATCTTGAAATATATGGTATATTTGATTCATCAAGGAAATATATTCAATCATCACATTCATCAGACTGAATAAAATCACTATGAACTCATGAAAACCATAACTAATCATAAAAGTTATCAAGGGTATGTTATATGGTCTCACCCTCAAAGGATGGTTCAATGACCTCAAATCTATCTTGGAAAAAATTGGAACCTCTCATCCAATCAAAGTGATCTTCGATGTGATAAGGGTGATACTATTTCATGACCCTCATCTATTGAAATATCATATATTCTACACATAAGACCAAAGTAACATCGGCCTTGTAATTAGAAATAATTGGAGAACCCAATAGATAAATACTAAGCCATATGGATACCTTCATATATAGATCATCGAACTAAATATTCTATTCATTAAGATCTACTTGTGATATTAATTAATGTGGGATAAAAAGAATCTCAACTTTAGACACAAACTCATTTCTAAATTTGATCTCTCTCTTAGTTTGAAATCTAGAAAAATATTCATGAATAAAATCCAAAAAATGGTACACCACTATAGGAAGAGTGTCCTACTGTATTTCAGTATTATCCAGAATGTTGTTTATTGTCATATTTATGAGATGATAAAATCTACACCGAATTTTTCCCATCAAACAATCCTAAATATCACACTATGACTATTTATATTACCTTCCTACTTTATTATATAGAAATTAAACTCACATCCTATAATAGTATAATTTATTTTTGTATAAAAAACTAAATACAAGCCTATAATAAAATAAAATCCTATCATTTCTAGTAAAAACCATTAAAAAAAACCATATCCACCAATTTCATGATAACACATCTTAAAGTGTCTGATAAAATCTAAACAAACCCCTAACGACATGTATATGGACATAATTACATCCATGTTATTCATATCTAAGATAAATAAAATTTAAAACTATGAAAATAAAATTTAATGTGATGCTCTTATATAAAAATCATAATAAAAGGTAGAAGATACATGGATTTTATGCATGACTATAAAAGATCCTGCATCCAAACCATCAAGAGTATTACTCATAGAATAATATAAATTTCCTCTATTTTATGGAATTTTTTACCCCCATGTATTGCATTTTCTAGTTGGTAATACTACTCATACAATGAGAGACTACATACCCTACCTCAACCTTAGTATCCTGTTAAATTATGGCTTCATGACCACTAAGGGGTAGCTGAGACCTTACAAAAAATTGGTTCCTATCTTGATCCGATGAAATTGATAAGTTGATGTGTTCTGATTGGGAACCATTGTACATGGATAATACTACCACTAGAACGATACTCCACTTTATGGTAAAGACACTTGAAGGAATTTTTTGAAACATTATATACTAAATGAACTACAACAAAATGTAGTTCTAAGATGGATTTATACTCTAATAGATTATATTACTACTAAATCATTTAGGAAAATTTAATAAAAATTCATTATTCTATCAGAAAAATATGTATTTGATCACAATTCTATATATACATATCCACCACTCAGTGAAAATCTCAAAAATTATTCTATAAGGAGAGAATGGTTCATTAAGTTTAAAAATAATTTTAGGAAAAAGAAATTCACGTGTGACTTTATATCATAATGTTTTCTATCCTAGAAAAAAATATCCTTAACTAACTAATCAGTTATCAATGAAAGAGAAAAAAAATTCTATATTGGTGAAGAAGAAAACATAGTCAATCATTAACAAGACCATATGTTTTATATTCCTGAAATCAAAAACCCTATCATGCCACAACATATCAGGATAGAAGTGGCATAATATACTCACTTAAAATTCCTTCCAGGATAAATTCTCTTCATAATTATCATGATCTACATTTTATAGGCAATTCATTGTCGATACTCATAATATGTTCAGAATACGATTCCCCCTATTTTTAGTGGGTGTCCCCATATGTTATATTATCATTTCGAATGATAAAACCCTAAAAACAGTTTTTAATTTTCATCCATCTGTAGTGAATATAGCTATATTATACAACATTTACTCTATTTTTAGGTAATACATCACATCTATAATGTGAAAAATACTCCATTAAATGGAAATACTAACCTTCATGATCATTTCATAGAGTTGATCATCCATATGGAACTTTAGAGATGCAAGATGTTCTAGAATAGATGTTCTAAGAGAATAACTATTTACACTTTCTTTATGCTTGATTCAAGGATATCAAAGAGTCATTTTCTTTACAAGGGTAAACATACATATATAACAATGAAAATTTACAACATGATCAACCTAAGAATGTATGAATAATAACAATATAGAACCACTAACTCGAGGTTACCCTAAAAATGGAATAATATTTTAAATGGAATGACATAATAGTTAAATTAATTTAATCTATTCACAGAAATCTAAGGATTACTTTAGAAAGGACAATTATGTATATATATATATCACATGAAATAAATAGTACCTTGACCTGAACTAGTTATGTCAAAATATATCATTAGGTGGATAGAATGATGTATGTATACTCACCGCATTACATACTAGTCCATGACTAAAGTATCAATAAATGGTAACATCACTCATAAATTGATTTACCAATGGTGAAATAATATATATAATTACCTAGAAAATATCATGAATTGTAATCCCACCATGGGTAATATAGTTTTCTCCATACATAGGTTAGATACTCTTATAAAGGTGCTCAATTACAATCCTCACAACATCCAATTATCTTGTCTATATTTCTAAAATATTAATATTATAGAAAAAAATTCCCTTTGATAACAAGTATTATTTTCCACGACCTTATACTTTCTCATGTGACTGATATGGGTAGTTATGTGACCCTTCTAACACCCCCATATTCATGATGATACAGACTAGAAGTGAGGTTTTATTGAATATAGTGGGGATGGTATACCCTATAGTATAAGGAACAAATAAAATCTGAAATACACTATATTAATTGGAATGAAATTTTTTTTGAATCAAATTGAAAAACAGAACAATTTGAATAATAATAAATTTAATATAATGACACGATGGATATTAATATATGACCTAATGAAAATCATATACGAAAAAGTAAAATTAGAATCAATAAAAGACTCCAAATACCAAAATATAGATCCATATGTTTGTAATATATCCAATCTCTAACCAATGCAATAGGGAATCAATCAACACAATTCCACTTTCCCATGTCGAGACCAAAAACCATACAATTTTTCTGGGTACCAAATGGTTTCTTGAACAGGGTGAGAATATATCTAAATAAGTCAACACCATGATGTATAAAAAATACAATCTGAAAATATATTATTCATGAAATAATACATGTAATTGGGTTATTAAATAAAAAATTAATAAAACATGTCACAAAATCATATAGACCCTCATGCTCCAGGTTGACACCCAATGTCAACAAAATCTTCTTCAACTCCATTAAATATTTTTCTCTCTATAGGTGAAACATTCTGTTTCAGAATAGATCTTTAGGGTCATGGAATATTCAAATTTCAATGATTAATCACAAAAATGTCATTTATTGTGACCATGAAAGACTGTTATCTATGTTATTCACCCATTCCAGAGTAACATACATCTATCTAGAGTGAATATCTATTCCAAGGGGAAAAAAATAATATCATAGTGGGAACAATGTGTGTTAACCATATAGGAGTAAATTTTTTCTTCCCCTATCACACTTCAAAATTGTGGGCCACATCAAGAATATTAGACTAGGATTCAAGAAATATACTCATACCAAAGTCTCTTACATATTCCCTTGGTGTAGTTTTATGCCATAGTGGATGTCACCAAATCAATATAGAGATACTCCCATGTCATGAAGAATCACAAGTATTATGTCTCATTATATTGTTAATTAATACCTATATAATCAAATCAGTATTCATCAAGTGTGATAATCCAAAAAAATAACTCTATCGATTGAGTTACTCTCATGTCTACGATAAATCATTGATTTCATAAAACTAAAAATAAAGTGTGCAACACGTAATCATAATTCAGGTTGGTCAAATAATCTAGTTTTCAATTAATAAACCAATGATTTTCAATTGGTTAATTATACTATCCAAGATGAATTATAGATGTACCTTAAACCTAATTTACCTTTTATTATATTTCACATATAATTAAATGTGATATTAATAAATCTTATTCATAATAATTTCACCATATAAAGGGTTGGAACACCACTTAGGTAGCTTCAATTCCAAGTAACAATTATTTATGACCCCATGAGTCCTTGGAAGGTTTGACCAGGTGATTTTATGATTTAATTAGGTTATGAACATTATATTATAATAGAGTCGATATTATTTCACATACTAGATAAAAAATACAAACATTTGGGAGATGTTCTCGGACCCCAACCTTAAAAGTGGGGAAAATTATGGTTTCAATTCAATGTATAAGGTTATGATTAGATTATTACTTCACATTGATAATGACTAAGAAACTTGTAAAAAAAACATAATACATCTGATGTAGATCAGGTTTTGTCATCCCACAATAGGCTTATAAAATGAAATACCATATAAATAAAATATGATAAGAATAATAATATCAAATTTCTTACCATAATACTCTTTATTCAATGTGACAGGATCATACATAACCCGCTTCTAGTTTGGAAATGAAAATCAAGGGTGGTCTGGAAGTGCTACACTGTAGAGAAGTTTACATGATATCTGTATCACATGCAACCACTAGTTTAAAATGAGTACAAGATATAGTATATTGAGGTTGTGAATAGTCTATGCATGTTATTAAGGCCTAGATTACAATATACACAAAAATATATGTGACATCTTATTGCACCCCTACCTTATTATCCTAAAGTTAGTGTCTATATTTTATATTTTCATAATATACAAGTAATCACATCTCAAATGATGAATAGTTTAATAGTCTTTGTAAATTAGATTAAAACATGAAATTGTTATTAGAGCTGGAAATATAAAATTAATAAATTATTTTCTTAGAGAATGAAATTATTTTCCATCGTGTATCCCTACATATAAATCAATAACACTTCCTAGTATCCTGGAAAAAATATATTGTATGAATAGTTGAAATATAATTCTCAGTAAGGGTAAAAATACATCAAAATCTATGAATAATGAGGAATAATTAATATCAAAATGTAAATAACTAAAAAAATTACATTTAAAATTTAATGAGAGAATAATATAGAAGTAATAAAAAATTATCAAATAATAATATAAAAATAAATATATAAATTGGAAGTCACAACCATGTATATTTTTTATAATTGAATTATAACATGGAATATCAATAATTGAATTTATAGTGAATTACATATAAAACATACTGTTGTGACATTTTTCCAAGACATCTAATATCGTGAAGGCCTCATTCTATGAAATCAATGTAAATTGGTAAGGCCTCAGTAGAAAACCAATATATATTGACTCATGTGACCTACTGAATCATCAAGGGGTTGTTGAAGGCCCCACCCGCCACTTAATAAGACATATTCAACCCTCACATGAAATTAGTGAAACATATTATACATAAACATTCATATTTAATCATTTATACAAAATGTAAATACATTTCCCAAAAAAATAATAATCATAAACCATTTAGAGTAAAATGAATTGTATCAAGATAGTACATCCCCATTCAAACTGATTAAAAAGCGTATGATGAAATCGTAAGGATGGTATGATTAGATTATATCCCCATTATAGAATAGGTAACATCAAATAATTTATTCTTTGATAGAAAATGAATTTGAATGAACACTAGAAAAATTTCATGAGTAAAATAATTGTTCAACAAAAATAAAATAATAATTTAAAAATAAAAAAATTCATAAAATATTATCAAAATATTTTTCATTGAAAATAAATTTTAAAACCAATGAATTTATAGAATATTAGGGAAAACATTTTCATTAGAAATATCATTATAATTATGATAAGGAAGATTTAATGAATTATAATTATGAGGGTGAGTAATTTTGTATATAAAATTAAAAATTTAATTCCTTTTAAAGTGTCAATGTTAAATAAAGGTTACTTATTCATAAAATGATCAGAATAATCCATTAAAACTCTTTTGAAAAATGATAAATTTAAAGACACAAAATCCAGTATCTTATAACCAGTTTCTAACTTACTATATTGGAATATGATACAATGAATAATATCTTAATAAAATGAATATTATAATATTCTTGGTAAAATAGATACATACATGAGTCATGAATTGAATTTCAGATTAAAAATAAAAATATATTTTTTCACAAAGAAAACAGTGTATCCTCAAGAATTTTCGTTCATATCAATAATAGTACTCTTCATGGATTCTTGATAAGAGAAAAAATAAGGGTTATCTCAAATTCTCATGAGGGATACTTATAGTCGGAGATATCATGAATCAATAAACATAATCAATATGGAAAGGTATATAAATGAACACAAATTCTATTCAAATAAATATATAAGGAAGAATCATTATGGAAAGATAACTAAATGAAAAAAAATTCTATTTAATCAATAAATTGAGAATTAAATGAATCCATAGATAATATCACTATGAAAATATCATTGATAATATGAAAAGTAATAATATGTATGGAATGGAAAATAATTGAAACACATTTAATTTAATCCCTAAACTGAGAATGAAATTAATCTAGAAATAATAACAATGTCAAAATCTCATTGATAATAATAATTGAATTCTTAATGAAGGAAACAAATAAAAAAATATTGTCATGATATCAGGAATGATGATACCTCTATCTTCAAGACCTTTCAAAATATTTTATAAAACTATATGTAAATGCTCATTCAATTCTAGATTATTGATTTAGGAAACTATACCTATTACATTTATAGGGTCTATATAATATCTGGTCTCATCAATCACATCGTGTCCATTGTATTCCTCACATACCGAATAGTCAAATTAATTTCATGAATGATGTTCATTATTATAAAATATTATTAATGATTAATTAATTCATTGTTAACAATATTTAACTGGAAAAAATTACATTTAATATTGAACACGATTTTAAGAAATGATATATGATTTAAGAAAAAACATATCCTCCTTAAGTAATATTGATATTTATGTGCTATTTAAAGTTCAATGATTACAAGAAATTTATTTTTTATTATGATAGTTAATAAAAACAAAATAAGATCATGAAAGTGATTGTCAACGCTTTTTTTTAAAAATAATAATAAAACAAATATAGAATTAATAAGCATGGTATAAATACAATATATCCAAATTATATTATAGTTAAAATAAAATAATTTTTTGTTAATGATGAATATAAATAGAGTAAAAAGATATCTAGAAAACATAAGGAAAATATATTTTCCATTTTGAAAATTAAATTAAAAAAATATGAAAAATAATTTAAAATAATTTTATTTTAATAGCATATTTTAATCATATAAACAAACCATTAAAACATTTATTGTTCATGACGACCAAAAATACATTATATGTTGTGTATGTTGAAACTGAAATTCCATTCACATTTTTTTAAAATCCGAATGAAACCTGATTTGAAAATTAATTGAATATTTGAATTAATAAAATTTAAAAAAAAGTAAAAAATGGTTTAAAATTTTCATAATAAATAATTTTTTATATGGTTAAACAACTATAAAATAGGTTTTGAAAATTGTGTTTTGGTAGAAAAAAGATTTTGGAGGAAAAAAGATAAATGATGTAAGATTTTCTAATAATGATTTTCTAACAATTTTTATGTACCAAATAATAGTAAAATGGCACTATTACATTAAAATATCATGAATATGGAAAGGAAAATACATAAAATTATTTTACTATAAAATTATCAAATAATTTTCTTTAACTGAAATTCATGAATAAAAAATATCCATTTGAATGAGATTATGAAATAGACCCTCACAATGATCATAACATTGAAGATATAATTTAAAAAATGAATTGATTTTTTGTGTTAAATGTAAATACTTTTAAAATAAGTGTAAATGACACTATATATAGAAACAATTCATTACACACATAATAAAAAAATATCTTTGAATGTTAAGGAGAAATATAACCTAATAAATGAAACTCAGTTATGAAATTATTTTCCACTTTGTGACATTTATGTAAAACAATAATTTGATGAAACATTTCTAGTAGAAATTAAAAATATGATTAAGTTTGAATTATTAATGACAATACACATAAAAGAGGTATTAATTAAAAAATATTAAAAGAAATCAGGTGAACAGTAATAGAATATTCCTCAATGAATAGAAATTGAGATGAAGTCCCTTATATCACACTTCTTTTTGGTTGAATGTAATCTATCCTCTAACATAGTGGTTTTAAATTAGATATTAAATTATAAAAGGTTTATTTTAGTATATAGAATATCATATATTATTATTTTAGAACATTTTATATCTAATTAATTATTAATCTTTTATTATTTTCATTGTTTCTGGTGATAATTAAAATTTTCATCATGCATTTGTTGTCATGAATAATCCGGTTCTTGAATATATTACATGGTTGCATAACCTCTATAATAATAATCATGAAATAATTATCAAATATATATATAAATTATATTTTTAATACCAATGATGTCAAATGGATTTGAGAAATAAATTACGTTATCATCATGGTGATGATAGGTCTTATGTACTCATGAGTAATATTTCCATTTTACTATTGTAATTATGTAAAGGTGGTGAAAATTATTTTATTTTCAAATAATTATTATAATATCATATATATCATATTTTTTCATTTAATATTCTTATATATATAATATATATGTTGTTTGTAATGAAAATAGAGTCGCATCACTTAGGGAAGTAAATTGTCCACATATACATGATTGTTGTTATCATCTATATGTAAGTGAAGAGGTAATAAATATAATGTTATATTATATTTTCAGAATGATAATTATGTTATTTATATAATAATTATTTTATTTATAACACATAATTTAATTAAGTATATTTTATTACCCTCCAAGTAAATCATTTGTGAAAAACGAATCACATCCCTTCATGATGAGGTAGTCCAGCGTACACATGGGCAATGTTATCTAATAACATATGTAATGGAATGTGAAAACTTTATATATGATATAATGACTTAATAAGAATAAATTTGTTTTAAATATAATATATAATTATTTTATCCCTCATTACATACAATAATGAGAGTTGGTAATGGAAAATAAAATTACATCAGTTTGTGAGGTTGTTTCCCTCTGTACACACAAACGATGATTTTGTAACCAAATTAATGAAAGTGAAGATGGATGTAGGTTAATACCTAGAAAATAAATAATTTTATATAATATAATAAATTTATAATATCATCATTTTTTAATAATAACTAAAGGTGGTGGAGGAATAAATAAAAGAAAAAAATTATGTTAAAGAACATTAAAACACATTGGGTAACCTCTTTAGTTTTACACCAAAATCATACATATATTTCCTTTATACTAGAAATAGGGATTACAATATGGTAGGATAAATTTTTTTACTTTTTTTCGTAGTTAATTTCCAAAAAATAGTGTTTGAAGGTGGGAATATGAGAGGATAGTGGGTGGACTTTTATGAGTAAGGTGAGTGGAAAACATGTAATTTTTTAAAATGAAAAATAAGTACACATTTTTTCCACATGAAAATAGTATAAAAAATATAGTGTAAAAATACTTATATATAATAATGTCAAAATATTTTAAGCCAATATATTTTATAATGTAATTTGGGTCATTTAAACCCTTATCATTTCAGTTTATACCTCAGTAAATCCATTTTTACCTTAACAATGATAAATATATTTTTATAGTTTTCACTATCCATTTTAGTAAAAACCTCTGTTTACTTTATTTGATAATATAAATTATTCTTATTCCAAATATTTAATCCATTTTTAATAATTCCATTCAGATTTGAAGAATAATTAAATTAAAAATTAATCGTAGTGACATGATGATATTGTATGTTTTTAAAGAGAAAATGTCTAGAAGTTTTCAATGTTTTTATTTTGAAAGTCAATATGAAATTGATTAAGATGATCTTAATTGAATTAATATATATATATATATATATATATATATATTTGAACTATATTTACATTAAAACCACCTAAATGTTATTTAATTTTTTTTTGTTTTCATTAAAAAATCAGGTTTTTTCAAAAATAATAATAAAATTAAATATTTTAGAAAAATCCAGAAAAATTAAGATGAATAACATTTTGATATTTTAATGCATAAAAAATATCAGTTTTTAAAATAAAATTTCAAAAAGTGGAAAAATTATTTAATGTATGTGCAAAAAATGCAACTAAAATCAGTTTTATAATGAATAATTTTTTTTAGAAAACATTTCATTTTATTTTGAATTATTCATATTTTATTTATCACTAAAGGATAAAAAATTATATTTCATTTTTCATTTATTAAACATATAATTTCCATAATTTTTATTTTAGTATTCATACCCACAAATTTAAAGGTTATGTTATAATGATATAATATAATAAATTTCATTTAGACTTAGTGTTGTGTGTTCCATATGATACCAAAAATATTAAATTTGAACAAATATATTTCATGTATTCTTTAAGTTCAGTGTTTTATATGATAATAGATTTTAAAAAAATTATTCTTTTAAAATATCGAGTTGTTCGTTTCTCCCCATATTAAATAAATTGCCTCGTTATAATTTAAACATGATATCTGTAATCAAGGGTTTGACATTTAGAAATAAGAGTATTGAAATAAAAATTTGTAAAAGGGATATAGAAATATCCTATAAATAATTTAGATATGAATGTAGAATGATTATATGGAAGAATATATGGCTCAATTTATACATAGGAGAACATTGGGGGTATGATAAAATATGGACATGTATTAAAAGTGGAAATAATTATAGGGAGAGATATATATCATTGATCACAAGAAAGTGAGTGATCAAAGGGAAGTTAGTTATCTGAAAACCATAATTATATGATGATTTAAAATACAATTTGATTCATCAATTATAAAGGCAAAATGATTATTTTTCAAGATCATATCCATAATGTTGATGAATTATTTTAATATCTATGAATATATTTAAATATTCTTACTCAATATATTTCTATTTTATTTGAACAATTTAATAAATCCGTTTTTCGTCAATTAATTTCTTATTAATCAACAAATTAATGAAATAAATATATAGAAATTAATTTTTTATGATTTAAGAACCAAAATTCACTTTTAATTCATCACAATGTATATAAAAGAGTGATAAGTCTTTTCTTTTGTCACTAAATATTTTCCAAACGTGAATTTTTAGTACAAGTTATATAATATAATATATTATTCTCCAATCCTAAAAAGTCATATAAGAGATATATCATTAATATTCTTTCATAAAATCATATAACTATAATAAATGAAATATTAATCAAAACATCTCATAGGTCAGTTGTCGTCACTAAACCCTTATCATTGTTCGGTAATGGGTTTAAACCTCATGGCCTAGTCAGATACAATAGGTTGTCACAAGACATACTATTTCTTCCTTTTTCTAGAACAATATAAATATAATTTCTATAACACACTAAAATTTTAGTGACACATAATTATTACACCATTCGGAATAATACAATACTTAAAACAATCCAATACCATTAATCTTATGTTAAAAAAATTCAAAATAATATTTCCTCAAATAAATCATTCAAAAACTCATCTAATATTTTTGATGATCATAAATTTTTTCGTAAAAAATAATTTATAATCTTACATTCCCACCAAATAAGATTTCAATATATTTATATAATACATTAAACTAAGGATCATCTATATACTGATAAACACATAATGACATCCATAACACATAAGATAATGAAAATGAAAAATACTTTAATAGTTACATAATCAATAAATAATTCAAAATACATATAACAAAAATACTATTGGTAAATTATTATACAATTTAATTCTTGAAACCCTTTACAAAAATACTTCATCCAGTTAATATCAACATATGTCATTCCTTGGAAAAGTAGTTTTTCATTAGAATATGTAATTGGATCATATAATTCCTATGTTCATAAAAATTAGTAATGTGAACTACAAATTGATTCTTATGATGTTATTTATTTATTTCCCGTATACTCTTCATTTTCATGTTATATTAATTAGAATATTCCATTTTTTCTTTAAATAAATCATTTTCCTAATCCACTCAGACCATTTCCAAAGTGTCTCTACACACATTTTTAGATTATGGAAATCCAATATTCCTTCCTCCAAGATCTCCACTACATAAGCTCTTAGAAAAAAAAATCCTCATATTTTTTGGGAGTTAGAGTTTGGGATAAGGTTTATGTTGTTAATAATATATCAGGATAACTGATTAAAAATAATCAAGATTTCATTCACTCCTTTCATCATCAGATTTTGATTCTCATAGTCACCACAATGTGCTTAATATAAAATTTTGACATGTTTTCATTGGGTTTCATCCATATAATACAACCAAAAATCATAGTGTGATAAAAAAATAGTCAATATTGGTAATATAAATAATCATTTATATGTTTTTTAAATCAGGGAACCTTTTTAATAATTTATAGAACCTTTGGTTTAACATATTTCATTCATTGGCATTATATATTAAAAAACAACATAATATTTTATAATGAAAATGATAATTTTCCTATGTGTATCCCATGGGAATGTCAAAACGAGTGTACAATAAGGCCTATTGTCATGCAATTGGTGATGATTTCATCAACCCAATGTGTTGTTTTGATTGTTATTGCCCATAGGTACATTTTTTCCAGAACAATTCCCACTATAATATATATATATAAGGATGTCTTACATATAAAATTCAAATAATATCTACCTTAAAAATTATTATAATGTTTTTCTACAATTATCCTCATAGTTTTTCATAAGGTTACAATCCATAATAATTATTTTCCAAAATAATTTTTCCCAAATATTCAAATAAAATCCCTTTGATACCAACTGTATTGAACCAAAATACAATACCCCAATCTTGGTTTTTGATTTATTGTATAGTAATAAGATAAATTGACTCCCATCCCAGTTGAATGAATAGTATAATAGCGTTGGTAATTGAGACACATACTGGATTCTTTCATTATATTTGAAAACAAAATCAACAGATATATTTTTTTTAAAATAAAAATTTTCATTCTACTATATACTTTAATATATATCATAGAAAAAATCATGTATTACAATGACAGAAAAAAATAAGCATGAGTTTAGATACATTGTAAGGGTTAAGTATAACAGAAACTATGATATATGAATAAACATAATCAAAATGGTAAGGTAAAAAGTTGAACAGAACATCCATTTAAATACCTGGATAAGTTATTAATAATATAGAATGTTAAATAACTAATAACACAATCCATTTAATAAATAAAATGACAATGAAATTCATCCAGAGATAATATCATTGAGAAAATCATAAAAAAATAACATTTGGAATAAAAAATATGGACAAGTAAAAAATTGAAAGCACATTCCATTTAATCAAAAAACTAATAGAATCTAGAGATAATATCAATGTCAAAATTGAAAGGATAATAAAAATTAATTTCTTAATGATTGAAATACTTAATTATTGGACAACATGATCTTAGGAATCATAAAACCTCTACTGTCAAGACTATTCACAATACTACATAAAACTATAAGTAAAACACCATTTACTAATAACATATAGATTTTTCTCACGAGGAATATAGATGAAATGGTGGGATATATAATCTTGTTCCCCTCCTATAACATCAAGACCCAAGCATTCCTCATATATCAAATAATTGATTGATTTTTATTAACAATGTTCCTTATAATAAAATATTTGAACTGAGTAATGAATACAGATTTCAAAATATATCCCGTGATAGGCAATTAACTATAAATTAAAAACACCATATGAAGAGAAGATATGTGGATTTATTTATAAACATATAGATTTTAGATAATATTTATATTTAAGGTAAATTAATTTTTTAATGATCACTTGAAAGTTAATATTTCAAGGGAAAGTTAATGGCTATAAAATGAATCAAGAAATTGAATATTAATACTTTACTTGGTCAAAATGATCATAAAATATCCATTTAAAGAATAATTATTGTATCCATGAAACATATCCCTAGTGGAGAATTAGTAATTTAAATGGTTGGTGTATTTGATACATAAAAACACCATAAAAAGTTCACTAAAAACAATCATTATGAAAATATGATTTTCAATTTGAAATTATATTTATAAAAATAAAAGGTTAAAATGCATTTTGAAAAAAAAATCTTCAAAAATTATATTTTATACATACAATTTAATCTTTAAAACATTTATTTGTTAGGAAAGTAGGAAATCCTCCATATTTAATATATGTTAAAAAAATATTTCTTTCACATTTTTGGTAAAATTCAAACAGGTATTGTTTTTCAAATGATACAAATATTCAATTAAAACATTTTTAAAAATGAAAAATTTCAAAAACATTAAATAATAAAACATTTGGAAAAGTTTAAAAAAAATATTTGAATCATTTTTATAAAATAGGGCATTCGTAGAAAATGATTTTCTAATTGAATAAAAAAATATTGTAAAATTTTCATAAAAAATTAAAATATACACCGAATACCAATAATGAAACAAATTGGTCTTATTTTATGAAAATATCCAGAATAATTAGAGGATTATAAAAATAAATGTGTTTATTAGAAAATTATTAAATATTTTCCATCAGCTAAAATTCAAAAATAATTAATCTCTATTAAAATAACATTATAAAATAAACCCTTACAAAGATCATTATATTGATTTTAGAATTAACCATTGAAATGATTATATGTATCAAATGTAAATCGACATAAATAAGTATGAACTCAAAAAGATACACTCAAAATTCATTACACATAGTATCATATAACATTAATGATAATGCATGAGTAATATAACCTAATAAAACAAATTTTGAGTTTTGAAATTCATCACCACTTGGTAAATTTTATGTTCAAATCCACATAGATCAAATATATAAAATTTAAACTCAAAATACCATAAATTATGAATTATTAATGATATTAGAGGTATAATGGTTAGTATTTTCACTATATAAAATAAATTCGTTGCATAGTAATAGGACATGCCTCAATGAATGGATATGGAAATGAAGCCCCTTACCACGCACTTCCTTTTGTTAAAATGTTTTAAAAGACATTATTGTTATCTAAAAAATAATATTAAATTATACCATAAACATATTATTATTTATAATATCATATTTGAACCTTTTATAGTATCTTATCACCCATTCGTTAATAATATTTCATTATTTTCATTGTTTCGGGTGTTGATTACCCTGATTTGTCATGTTTGTTTTATCATAAATGATCTGGTTCCAAGAATATGACATAGGATCATAATATCCAGAATAATATCTATTATATGATTAATAAATTAATAATTCAATTATAATTTTAATACTAATCATGAATGATTTCTTGAGAAATGAGTTATGTTACCTTCTAGGATACAGTAGGTTGTACGTACACATGAGTAGCATTTTCATATCCCGTTGATCGTGACGAAAATGAGTTATGTCTTAATTTTTCATTAATTATTTAAAATATTTTTATATATAACCTAAAATTTCTTTACATATATTTAAATATATATCGTTCATGTTCTGTGGTGATTAAAAGTGAGTTAGCTCAGCTCGTGAAGGTATCAGTCCAGATGTACATGAATGATGTTGTCATCATTATGTGTGGGAAAAAAACAAAACTAAATGATATATTATATTAAAGGAACAATAAATATTTCATTAATATAATAATTATTTAATTAAAGTATCTTATATTCATTAATTATATTAATTTTAGATTTTATATAAAGCGTTAGTGAAAAAAACCCCATCACTTCGTGAGGAAGTTACCAATCGTATTCATAAGCGATGTTATTGTATAACCAAGTTATATATTTTATAAAGAAAATTTAGGTATAATTATTTTATAGATAACATATATAAACTATATATCAATTATTATACCAATGTTTGAGATGGGGTAATTGAAAAATGAAGGACACTGGATCACAAGGCATTTGTCCGCCATACAAAAGAATGATGGTTTGGTAACACATTTGATTGAAGTGGAGTTGGTTATGGGTAATTATCTAAACATAAAAAACATATAAGTATGTGTAAGATACTATGCATATTATATAATCATGTTTTAATAGTAATTTTTTGATGTTGGGAAAAAATAAAATAAAAATAATCATTTCAGATCCATAACTTTTCTTCAGGTAACCTCATTAGGTTTTCACCAAAACCCTCCTAGGATTTCATTATACAAAAAATATTTATTATATGATGATAGATATTAATTTTATTTTCATGGTTTTAGTTCATAGTAGAACCAAAAGGGTTTAATGATCTGAAGAAGGGAGAAGTGTGGGTAGGTTTTTTTAAGTGAGGTGAGTGGAAAACTTATAATTTTTTCAAAATAAAAATATATTCCACGACTTTTCACATGGAAATAGTGTCCAAAATGAATTATCCTCACAATTATCCCCTAAAATGTTGTTATAAATCCAGGAAATAAAATTTATACATGTGGTTAGGTCATTTTAACCCTTAAATTTTTATTTTAACACCCAGTAAATGCATTTTTACTTTAACCAAAGAATTAAATTTTAATTGTTTTCACATATAATTTTAGTAAAAAATGTATTTTAATATTTATAAAGTAAAAAATATCCTTAATCAAAATATTTAATTCATTATTTCAAATTCTTTTCGAAAATGTGAAAATATAATTTAAAATTATTCCTGCAGACACTATGATAATGAAAAGAAAAAAAATTCAAATGTTTTCACTATTTTGAGATCTTATTCCAATAAAAATATTATTAAAATAAAATATTACTTATTAAAATATTTATAATTTAAATAATTTAAATTTAAAATATTTTTAAAATATAAATTATCATTATAAATAATTTAAAGGAAATGTAATTTTTCTATCAAATTTTTTGTTTTTTCCCTATTTATCAAAAAATGAAACATTTTTGGAAAATCACAAAAATTCACCATAAGATATTTTTGATATTATAATATGAAAAATTAGATTATTTTATCAAATATATTTTCCATAAGTGGTAAAAATTATTTTCAAATTATGTGCACAAAGTGTGATTAAGAAGTCATTTTGAAATAATATATTTTTTTCTGAAAACATTTCATTCTCTTTAAATTGATACTTGTATTAATTCTAATGAATAGATAAAAATTATGTTGTTTTTACATGTTTACACCATATAATTTTCATAATTGAGTTAGTAATATTCTCACACACTAGTTTAATATGTATTTTATAATGTTATACTATATTAAAATTCATTTTGAATTGGTATTTCATGTTCTACAATAAATCAAATTGATTACTTTTAAAGAAATATATATTTATTGGTTTACTAAGATTAGAGTTTTATGTCAATGATACTATTTAAAAAATGTTATTATTCTAAAATCATGGGGTGTTACATAAAAAATAGTTAAAGGTAACTTTTATAAATAATTTTGAGAATGATAAAAAATCAAAATATTTCATGTAAATGTGGTTTTGAATGAAATTTTTTTTCAATCGAAGAAAAAAACATAATAAGTTTTCATTATAAAAATCACAATCATGTTATTTATTTAATAGAGGAACAAAATTCTTTTAAGTTAAAAAGACCATGATTAACTAGATGAGGTGAATATATAATAAATTTAAGATAGAAATATCATATAATTCCCTCTAGGGATATATAAACGAAAATAATCCCTAATAATGATGAGATTGTGAAATAAATGGTTACCATTATGATATATTTTAAATCATATTCCCCATGAAATAAATAAATTTAATTTAAATATTAATTAAAATTAAGATAACTAAATTCATCATATAACATGAAAATATATTATTATATATTCCCCCAAAAATAAATATATGTTAAATATGGTTTACTTCACATGGTTGTAAAAGTGAGACAAGAAACACTTACCTTTTCTCGGACTCGTAATGTACAATTTTTATCATCCAAAATAATAAAAATTTTAATTTAAATTATTATAAACAATTTTCATGATTATAATTCCTTTTATTTCACTTATTACCATTTTATAAAGTATTTCTTATTCATTTGTGTTTATGTTTGATGGTTTGATGATATATGGCTTATGTATCAAAAATAACACTGGGAGGTCGACCATGGTCTTATACTTTATTATTTAAACAAAATAATAATAATAATAATTTAATAATTATCATATTTATATATAAATTATAATTTTAATACCAATTAATAATGATGGTTTTGATATTGGAATTATGTTACGATCATAGAGATTCTAGGTAGTATATATGTATGAGTAACATTTTCATATTTTCAATGATCATTATAGAAATATAGTGGGTAATGTTTTCTCTTATCATAATTATAAAAAAATATGAAATAATATATTATTTATTTAAATATTATTATATATATCATCAATGTGGTGTTGTGAAGAAAAGTATGTCACATCGCTTTTTGAAGACAACAGACCACATATACATGAATGATAGGATCCACATATAGTTAGTGAAAATGTAAGAAATAAAATGTGATTTTTTTAATAATGAACAATATATAATTAGTATTAATTTTTTTTCATTTATCTCACATATAATAATTAAATAAATTTTTATCACCTTAATTATAAGTGTTAATTAATTACGAAACCCATCATTTTGTGTGGAGGTAATCTACCAAGCACGTGAGTGACGTTACCTCATCCCATACGATATAGAATGTAAAAATAAATTATTTTATATATTGACTATAGAAGAATCATTTAATTTTATATATCATATATATAACTTATATCAATCATCATTCTCAATAGTTAGAGGAGTTAATTTAAAAAGGAATGACATTAGGTCAAGTGGTCATCGTCTTCCATTATAAATGATGATTCAGTAACCCATTTGATTGATGTTGGGACACTTATAGAAAATTTACATGAAATAAAAATATAAAAATATATTAAATATAAAAATGATGTTATATAATAATGGATTAATAATAACTTATCTTGGTGGAGGAAGAAATATTATAAAATTTCATGTCTACGACCAATTCCTCTTCATTGGGTAACCACCATATATTTGTAACAAAATTCCTCCAAAGATGAATTTCCTCCAAAAATATGTCTTCTTGGATGAGATTATTTATTTTTAGAGTGTATTATGGTAGGTATTGGCTGATAAAAATATTATTTATTATTTTAATAATATATGAAAGTGGGTGGCATTTTAAATGTGAGTTGAGTGGAACACTTGTAATTATTAAAAAGAAAAAGTGGTACCCACATTGTTCAAAAGCCACAAGGGTCAAAAATGTATTATTTTTTAATATTTAACATAATATATTATAAATATATCTATTATATATATTTAAAATAATTTTATTAGTCATTTTAACCATTTATTGTTACTTTAACCCCCACCCCATTAATCAATTTTTACTTAAACAATGGTAAATATTTTTTTTCTTTTTCACTATTAATTTTTTTTCAAAAATCAATTTGACAATAATAAATAATATAAATTAATGTGATTCTAAATATATAATGTTTTCCCCCAAATCCTTTCAGTGAAGTGGAAAAATAAAATTTACAATTAATCTCACATACGAGATGAGAAATCAAATATTTGACGAGAAATGTTCCAAACATTACAATGTTAATATATCAAAATTCATTATTAATATTATTAAAATAACCAGAATTTTTAGTAGATATATTACTTAAATAATATTAAATTAATAATAATTAAAAAATTTAATTTATCTTTATTAATAAATTAAACAAAAAATATTTTTATGTAAAAATTCAATATTATTCATTATTCATCGAAAATTGAAAGATTTCTAAGAGAATTAAAAAACATAAAATGATCTAATTTTTAAATTAACAATTAATTTCTTTTTTCATTTTATGAAATAAATTTTCTTATATTTATAATAATTAATTTTTAATAATGTTCACAGAGCATAACAAAACCATCTTTTAGAAAAAAATACAGTTTTAAAAGATATTTCCAATTCTATTAAATGATTATTATTTTGTATTTTATCAATAGATAATATTATTTTATGAATTAGGTCATATGACTAATATATTAAAAATTAATTTCTTGTTCATAGTAGTCATTTAAAAAAAATTATTTTCACATATTATCATGTTTCATTCAAACTCGGTGTTGTGTGCATTGCATGCTATTGAAGAGAGTGATTTTATTTAAAAATATATTTATTTTATGTTTTCAGATTTTATTTTCCATTTTTAAATTATGTTACTTGTCATACATAATATCAAATATGATGTAAAAATTAAAAAAACATTCAGGGAGTTACATCCCCACTTAAATAAAGAAGATTCTCACAATTTAATTTTGATCTTGGTAATCAATAGTTTTTCATTTGAAAATACATTTCTTGAAATCCCACATCATGAGAAGGGTTAACTAAACATCTAATTTATTATATATAAATGGAATACCATGACCATATGGAATAATAAATAACTATTCTTCTGTGTATAAGAATACTATTAGGAAGTAAAGATATAAACATCAAACAAAAGAGAAAATAATTGTAGAAAATGATTGAGTTCATTGATCTCACAATGTAAATGATCAAAAAAAATTTGAGGACCTAAAAATCAAAAATATGTGATGATTTAATAGACCACTTGTTCAGTATTAATTATGGTATTTGGAAAATATTTTTATTCAATATCATTTTCCTAGAGATTATGAATTATTTTACTATCCAAGAATAAATAGAAATATACATTCCCAATATGTTTTCATTTTATAAGAACAAGTTAATAAATTGGGTTTGATTTAATAATAAACCAATTAATTTCTAGCTAAATTAAATCATTATCAGAAAATTAATTTTGGTTCTTGAATCACTAAAATTCACTATTAACACACAATAAGATTCATGAAAGGGAGAAACATCTTTCCATATATCTCTAACTATTTTATAAAACCAATGTGATTGGCACAATTTATCTGAGATAATTAATTAATTTCTACACCACAATGGAAAAACCATTGTTTCATCATTAGAATTTATTCATTGAATCATTTAACTAAAAAATATATCATTTTAACCAAGAAGTCACATCGTTCAGTGGTAGGCTCTAAACCCTTATCATTCATTGTGGTATTCATTTACATAATGCCTATTATCCTTACAATGGAATCATTTCTCATTGGAATATTCTTTCATTCACATAAAATCATGATCTTTGTGTCATCATTCCCCATACATGAATAAAAATAATATTCCCTTTTAACATGTACCTAGGTGTTTCTGAAAAAAAGAATCACATGTGGGAAAATCCATCCTTCTATTCATCCCGTTATCCATTTTTCATCAACTATCTTCTCCATCTATTTCCTCTAATTAGAATTAATATGTCTTGGAAAATTATTTCTATATAATTATAACACACAATACTATATCCTCTTATGATGAGAATGTTTGAGGTACTATATCACATCGGAGGGTTATCTTAAGGAATATGATGAAACAAATAATATTTTTCATTGGATTAATACATAGTCTAATGTTTTCTTCTCTAATCATGTAATGTTGGATTCATACTTAGTGTTATTTAATTCATCATTTTATCTTATATTCAAGAATTTTTTTTCCATATCTTCTCATTTATTATAAAGAAATTTTTTCCCTACGAAATGTACCTTGAAATAAATCCACTCAATCTTTTCTATTTCATCCCCGTCATTAGAGTTTTGAAATAATGAACGTCATTGATCTGCATATCCTCATAGATGATAAAATACCCTGAAAACATTCCCCCTTTCATTATGTCCTACAAAAATAAATATATTTTCTATGGAACATAAACAATGCTAAGAATAAAAGTTATTTTTAGTCACATTGAATGATTTTGGTAGCTGATGCATGTAGAAGTATAACACCATTACACTACATAATGGATTAGAAGGATGCTCCATATGGGAATGATTATTACTCATAACATGTGTCTTATACCACAATATGGTTATTATTTCATTATTTATAGCTTTAAATTGATCTCTATATTCATTATATTGTCCAATAGGGAAATCCTTTCATGGAGTGTGATCATTGATACAGTATACATTAATTTAATTAGGTAAAATTACTAAATGATTCAAAACACTATTATTGATTGTATCATTATGAAACATAATTCATCATCCCAAAAGTAATGAAAAAATGTCCTAAATAGAAAAATTATGTATTAATAATATCATAATCATATATATGGTTTCTTTGGTGATATCAATATTTTCAAATAAATCATAATGGATTATAATTAAAAAAGGAATTATGATAAGTATAACAATTAGGAATATAAAAATAGGTGAATATTAAGTCCCATTTTTATCCACCAATTTATGATGGGGTCAAGACCAATGTGTCATTTTCATTGTTATTAATCTTAGGTTTAACATTTTCAGAACCAGGTTCACTTAATGTATATATGCAAGGATATATTTACTACAAAAATACATAATCTATAACATTACAAAACATCAGGATATCATAATATGCTTATCGACAATATTTACCAATGATTTATGTTTCCTAATCTATGTTTTTTAAAATTTTGATACTGTAGATTCTACCCAACACTTTGTTATAGACTATAGTTTCATGACCCCAGTAGACTAGATCCAGTGTATACTTTGTTATATATTTATATTATATATGGAATCACATCCTGAAATATTGAATTGTTCAACAATTTTGGTATCTATAAACATACATGAATTAATTATTATAATTAAAAAATAAAATAAAAATGTTACTTCTTTGAAAAATCCATTAATCCTCATAGAATATCCCATTATTTCATTCAAAAAAATTAGCGGTATCTTGTGGAAAATAACACATACGAATGAGTTTAGATTAGATTCCCATTAAGGGTAATAATATATCACATGCAATGAATAAATAATTAATATTCAAGATGTCAAGGTAAATAACTGAAGCACATTAAATTTAATTAGTAAAATGAGAATAATATGAATGTAATAAATAATTATTAAATAATTCCCTATAAATAATCACATGATCTTAAAAACATAAACATTTATATTATAATTAATTGAATAATGAAATGGAATATCAAAAAATGAATTCATACTGATGGAATACATAATACTGGGAATCTAAAATATAACAAAGACATGATATTCTATGATATCTAATACCATAAAGGCCTTGTCCCATTAAATTTATGTAATTTCTAAATTCCTCAACCAAAACGAAATCTAGTCTGTCTCATCATGCCTACCAATGCATTGAGGGGGAATAATGGGACCCACCCATCACATATAAAGACCAATATATTCATAATATGTAAGGGGTGATCCATATTGCACATAAAAATTCATATTCAAACTATAGTATGAATTTTTGTAGTTCTCCCAATCAAAATACATAATCTCAAACCATCTAGGGTGAAATAAAGTTTTTCAACATAGTACATCCCATGTCAAATTTATCATACACCATCTGAAGAAATAGTAAGGATTTTATATTTGGATTATATCCCCATTAAAGAATTATTAAGAAAAAATAACATCATATTAGAGGGAAATTGATTTTTAAATATTACATGGAACATTTCATAAGGATAATAACCTATATTTGATATTAATATATTTTATATTGAAACTATAAATTTCATAAAATATAGAAAAAAGTAATTTTCATTGAAAATCAAATTTAAAAAGTAAAAATTTATAAAATAGTTGAAAAAATAATTTCATTAAATAGACAGTTTTTGACATGTTGAGGAATAATTATGGGAATGAAATTCATTATTGGAGGTAACTTTTCATATTTTTTTAAAAAGAACATTCCATTTTCATTGTAAAATTGTTATAAATATTCCTCATTTAGAAAATATAAATAATTTTACATTTAAAATATTTTCGATACATAAAAAATGTATAAAAATGTCTTAAATATATCATTTGCATAATTCTAAATCATTTTTGGAATAATTTTTGGAAAAAATTCTTTTGAAGAAATGTATTTTCAATCATTGAAATAATTAAATAAGGATTTTGTTAAAATAGTCTCAAAATAATTTTAAGTAATTTAGAGATGAAAAAATATAGCATTGATTTCAAAATATCAATAAAAACAATAAGGGATAAAAATCGATATTTTTTATTATAGAAAAATCAAATAATTCCACCATGGGATACTTAAAATAAATCAATCCCGAATAATAATGAGATTGTAAAATAAAAACTTATCACTAAGGAAACATTTTACTCATAAGAACCATGAAAGAAATAAAATTTAATTTAACATTATACAAAATTAAGATAAATAAATTCATGTTGTAACATGAAAAAGGGATGTATATACACCACAAAAATGAAATACATTGTGAAAAATTTATGTATCAGAGAATTCAAAGTGAGAGGTGATACCTTCACCATGAGTTTGAATAATCCTGTATGTTCATTATCATCCTTAATAATAAAAATAAAAAAATTATTTTATTTCACAATAAATTTCTGAAAATTTATTTTTTCTTTTATTTAACAAATTATTTTATTATATATGATTACATAGTTAATTAATTTTGCAACAATTTTTTGATGTTATATGTATTATGTGTAAAATAATACATTGGTAGGTTCACTATGGTCAAATTGGATATTATTTATATGTCTTCATAATAATAATTATGAAATAATTATAATATTTATACATTAATTATACTTTTATGACCAGTTAATAAATACGGTTTTGAGAAATGAAGTGTGTTATGATACCGAAGAATGTATGTCATACGTATGCATGAGCAATGTTTCCATTTTTCTAAGATCATTATGAAAAGGGGTTATGTAATATTTTATCATTACATGATGATAATAACATCAAAAAACATTTTATTTATTTAAATATACTTATATATATGATTCATGCGGTGTGTTGATGAAAAGGCTGTCACATCACATTCTGAAGTTGATAGTCCACACATAGACGAATGATCTTATCATCTATCAGTATGTGTCAATTTTAGAAATAAAAACATATGTTATCATTTAATAATGATCAATATTAAATTAACATTATAATTATATCCTTTATATAACTTTTAATTGTTAAATTTATCTTTATAATCATCCATGTTAGGTGTTATTAAAAGGCGAATCACATCGCTTCATGAGGTGGTATTCAGACGTACACACGAGCAATGTAATCATTACCCCTAAAGAATGGAAAATAGAATTTTTTATATATGTTATAATGAGTAAATAGATATAATTATGGCCTATATATCATATATAGTATTTATATCCGTCAACATACCCTGCTGTGAGAGGGGGTAATGGAAAAAAGGAATGACATCGATTTGTGAGGTGGTAGTCCACCATTTGTAGGAATGATAATTTCATAACACATTTGATGAATGTGGGGATGGTGTTATGTAATTCCCTTAACATAAAAATATAATTAAATGGTATATACTATGTTTTGTTAATAATTTTTTAATAATAATTTAATGAGGTGGAGGATTATTAATTTAATAATGATCTTGAAAAAATGTTACCTCTTATTTAGTTACCTCAGTATATTTTCACTATAATACTTCCAAGGAAATAGTTTAACCAATAAAGGTTTCTTGGATAATATGTGTTAATTTTGGAGAGGATTGTTTTAGTACTTGGAGGAACCAAATAAGTTTTATGGTTGGATGAGGGGAAGGAAGTGGGATTCCTTTTATAGGTTTAGTGATAGGAAACAATAAATTGTTGAATTAAAAAATTGACACCCACTTTTTTCATATACCAAAAGCATAAAAAATGGATTATTCTTGAGATTTAGACCTAAAAAAGTAGAAATATGTCCATAAAATAAATTTAATACGTGTTTTTACTTCATTTTATAAAATATATATTTAGTTTTACACATGGTAAGTCCATCTATATCTTTATAATGATAAATGATTTTTTAATATATTCACTATTAATTCGAGTAAAAAAACTAATTTGACATCATTATTAAATATACAATATGATGATTCAAAATAAAAAATGCAATTTCTAAAATTCTATTCTTAAAAGTGAAAAAATATAATTTAAAATTAACTTAGAAGACATGATGAGAATGATGTGATTCAAAAATATATATTCAAAAGTTTTCAATTTTTTATATAAAAATTCAATATTAAAATGAATCCAATAACTAAAATTGGATATATATATATATATATTTGAACTAATTTTCCATTAAAAATAATTAAAAATGTAATACATCTTTATTAATAAGTTAATAAAAATGTCATTTTTCAATTAAACATCAATATTTTTCACTACTCATAAAAAATTGAAATATTTAGGAAAAATTCGAAAAATTATCCCAATAACAATATTGATAGGAGGATTTAAAAAAGGAAGTTATTTTTTCAAAATTAATTTTCTAAAAAGTAATAACAAATAAAAAAATTATGCAAAACACATGACTATAATGCCTTTTAGAAAAAATATAATTTTTCAGAAATCATTTATTTTTTGTTTATATGAACATTATTATATTTAAAACTAATAGATAACCATAATTTTACTAAATTGGTTTTTTGTACTCATACAAAGAAACATAATAGGTTGGTTATAATGATTATGATTAAAATATAATTTTTTAATAGAGTATTGTATTTTTTTCAAACATGGTGATGCATGCATTTCAATCTATTAAAGAGGTTGAATTTATTTAGAAATACATCTATCCTAAAGTCTCAAGATGTTATATTCAATTATATACTTGTTTTTGTGTTTCAAACATTTTATCAAATATTATTTTTTGTATATTCTTAATTTTATAGTGTATCACCATGGTCAATAATTTCATGATAAATACCATTTCATGTCAAAAAACTGAATTATGATATGGTATTTTGTTTCATGTTGCTCATTATAGGAGTGAATAAAATTCATGATGTTTTTCCAAAACCATTCAAGGTGTGATTTAATTTAATAGGGTATTACCATAACCATTTTGGATGTGAATGAAGTCGATGGGGTCTTCTAAAAACTATTCCAGGCATGAATAAAGATCATGGTGTCTTCACAAAATCATTTAGGGTGTGAATTATGATTATCAGGTCTTCCCAAAATTATTCTTTACACAAATTAAGTACATGTGGTTAAGGAAAAAAATATTTTTTCCTTGTATGTATTTCATGAGGAATTACCTAATTAATTAAAATCGTTAATTAATAATTCCCCATGTGACATCATTATCCAAAAACACTCATATAACTCTCCTCAAACACAACCCCAATACTTAACCAAAACAAACTAATGCTAAACAACCAAAGATTAAATGAAATGTAACCCAACAAAAATATGTTAACTAAAACATATATAGGGAAGTTCCTAGTAAAACATTATATTTAATATATCCATAGTTTCATTCAGAATTACAGTTAGACTATTATACAAATGTCACTATATGATGATTTTCATAGGATCTATTTCATTCTCACACCTACCAATATAAATTTCTAAAAATTATAATAATTTTTATAGAATATATTAAGGGAAAAATTAAAAATTTGTCATCTAAACATGAAAATGTTAATAAAATACAAATAATTAAATAATATTATACTGATAATTGTTGGAAAATTAATGTTTCATTTATTAGAACACGTATTCTTAATTATTTCATAGTATAAAAGTGTTTTTTTGTTTTGAAATAGTAATAATTCATGCTATAACTATCCAAAATGCTCTATCATTTTCCAATAAATTAGTTGATAATGCTCAATTTCCAACAAACATTTTTTAACTCCATTTTTTGGAAACTAGTCCCAAAGGAATCAATATAATGATTCATAATTATTTCAGTTAAATTAATATAATATTAAATAAATGGTTCATCAAAACAACATAGAATAAAAATAGAATATATTGGATGTATCATATATTTCATTTTAAACACATTTATAATTACTAGAAAAAAATAATGGACACCATAAATATGAAAATAAAAATCATTTTTGGATAAGATTAATGGAAAAACCATTAAAAATATGAGTCAAATATGTCAAAAAATTATATATCAATCCAAAATGGGATCATCAATGATGAACATAATGGGATTGGATACTGATGACGCTGATAATAATTTAATCCCAAAAAAACATTACCAGCACTATGTTTCAAATAAAATCATACCCTTTTGAAATGTGTTGTACTACCACTAATGATCTCCTATATTCCAAAACAAATGTTATATGGTATCTGATTCCCAAAAGTATGTTTTTAACATCAAATTCATCAAATAATCCATTTCCAATATATAAATAGAGTTTTTATATTGTTTTTAGAAAATATTCTCTGTAATATTCAATCACATGATCTATGTTTTTTCCATTATAAAATAAATAATGTTTTTCATGTTTGAAATAATAAAAAAATATAAATGTCTTATCTCGTCAAAAAATAAATTAAATTTAACGTCATATTTATAATAAAATAAATAAATGTTAATCATGTTATCCACGTTGTAAAAATATACCTAATGTAAGAAATAAAAAAATGATTGGAAAAAATGATTCAATATGTTTGGTGTTAAAGAAAAAATGGGGAGAAATATTTTCATCAAAGAAAAAGAAATTATAGTATCCATGAACTTAGTATTAAAAACATAATCAAATATCATCCAAATTATCATTTTTATTATTAAGTACACTTTTATGGAGAAAGTGTGAAACCATCCAGTAGAACCGAGAACATCAAAATATATTGGTTGGGTCATAAAGGTCTAACATAAAAATATTAGATGTGTTCCCCCTATATTGTTTCCAGGAGAGTTCAGTTACCTTTTTATCGAGATCATATCTAAGGCCTTCTTTAAAATTATAGGCCAAATTTTCCCACATCATCATGAACTCTTCCAGTAATATTTTTTTGGCATTGAATCCTTTGGCCATGATGTGAATTTACTTGATGATCCATTATTCCAACTCATTGTTAAGGTCCACCTAAAATGGTTCATCATTCAACATTGTTGAATCCTATTTAGACGCATTAAAAATCAGTAACTTCTCTATCATCTCTTTCCCAAAGTGCAAAAGAATGTTCCTAGGCTCCTCCCTAAATTTTTCAACTACCCACAGAGAGATCTCTGAGATGCCCATTGGTCCACCCTATTCAACATCCTTACACGATAGCCCCTAAGGGAGAGGGCCATCGATATAAATAAATAACTTATCTACCTTCTTCTCCATGACCTGCTTTATAATCTTAGGTTTGGATGTTACTCTTCCACTCCCCAAGTTCGGGCCAACCCCCTCTGCATGTGATTTTTTTTCACATACCTTACATTATGTTTTTCCCTAACATTTTAGCTGATCTTGTCTCCCTAGGCCTTGAGAGGTTTCCGTAGTCCCTATGGCCTTTAGATTTTCTCCTTTGGTGCACAATGCAGCTATCCAGGTCTCTATTTTCTCTCTATCCCTTCTTCTTTCTTGGTCTGTGAATCCCCCTCCTAGACCCTTCTTTTGCATTGTCCTCTGAGAGCGAGTCATCACTCTCCCTACCCCCGGACTCCATCCCTGAAGATAAGTCAGTCCCAATTGACACAAGGTCTGAATTATTAGATCCCAAACCATCAAAACGATTGCTGGTGTTAGTAGAGGATAGGGGAAAATCATCCTTTCTCTTCCCCCACCATTCACCCACTCCCCCCAATTCACCTGGTGCTTCATGTATCCAAATGTTGTGTCCCCTGTTGTCTGTTTCCTCAGATCCCTTATAAGACCGATCCACTTATGCAAAGGAAGAAATTCATTGGGGCTATGTTGTGCTGGTTTCCACTTACCCGGGAAGATCCTCTACATGTCCCTCAACCATGTGATACACCAACTACACCCCCACATCTATACTCACATACACCTGATTTTCCACACTGATCACATCTTCCCAGGCCATTCTATCCACCCTCGCACTATTAAACAACGTTCTATAGGGGGAGGGACCTGCTAGGTCCTGCCTCAACCTCCTAAAGAATTTAGAGACCAATGGGTTGGTCTGAGCCATAGAAGGCTTCCTCACAGGTGATTGGAAAATAGTGTACGCTACCTCCCCACCCGCAATAGCACCCGAAACAATATTACTCGTTTCCTGTTGACCATCAATACACACTCTAGGTTTTTTTCCACAACAATTACTTCTCCTCCGCACAGGAATACATGACCCCCTTTGATAGCTATAAAATTATTGTCTCATCCTCTTGCATCCAGAACAGTAATTAGTCTAGGTTACATAAACTACCCATTGTTTGCAACGGTATTCCTCACCCAAAGTAATCCACATGAACTCGAACAGAGCTTTCAACACATCCAGTTCTACACAAACATGAGGATTGACCATGTGGCACAATGCCACTGTGTGGTAGTCTAAGCACATATATCTACCAATTATATTCCCTATCATAGACATAACCAAAGTTTTTTGAAAAGTTAGGGGAAGATTCCAAAAACATAACCACATCGCAATTTTATGGGGTTTGTATTTCATATGCAAGTCAAGATACCACTGGAATAGGTAATAGCTGAAGCCATTTACACAAAAAGGGGAACATGACCTAGCGTTGATGAGACCAGCCTCTGAGGTGAAATGAACCATCATGTGCCTACTGTACATAATACACATTGTCACCCTATCTTTCAAACCCCATGCTCTTAAATGTTTCAGTCGAATGAATCGACGTGAGGACATCGATGTTTAAACCTAGAAATTTGGTTATGCTTCAGTAGATTCAAAGACTCCAAGAACTCCATAGTCAATAATGGGATATTAGGGCATCCATCCGATAGATCTAAAACCTCAGACCGATCGAGACCTGGGGGAAAGGAGGAAGGACATTTGGATCTGATAAGGGAGAGAGGAAGGAGGCCACTCCTTTGATGGAAGGCTAGGTCCCCTCCCACATCAGAGGATAAGGGACTAGCATAGGGTCCACCTTCATCACTGGGGGGAGAGGGTTATCAGAAAAACTCAAGCCTCAAAACCTTACCAAGATAACATAATTAAATATGAATCCTACTATATGAAAATTGTTATCATGTGGAAAAATTACATATAAGTGAAAAATATGTCATAGCTGTAATATTCCAAATAAAACCTACCAAATAATAATCCCAATTTTTTTTTTCTAGTATGTGGTTAATCTATTCTATTTAGAAAATCATGGTGAAGAATAATTTATCTTAGCAAGCATCCTTGTCTCTAATTTCCCATGGAAGAATCCATGTTATTCTTATGAATTTTAAATATTAAAAACCCTAAAAAATAGCATTAAATAATATCACAGCTCCTCACTAATTCTATTCAATGGAATAGTACCACCCTAATTTTTCACCATCAATCAATTGAAATTAACACACACACACACAAATATATATATATATATATATATGCTCATGAGCCTCAGCCCGATTAGTGAGGACTCTCCAACTGCATCCATGAGACCTAGGTTCGATTATGGGTGGATGAATAATTCCAGGTACTATAGCAGTACTATATCAAGAACTATAGTAGGTAATGTTGCAGGAACTATAGAAGGTACTATTCAGTATTTTAGCAGCTAAATTATTCACCTTGGGGATACTAGTTTGGTCTTGGAGTCTATAGCATCTTCGAGCCACCTAGGCCTTTTGGTCAATAAGGCTTTCAGGCAACCTGATGTCTAGATTCAACTAGACAGATTCTACGTGGAACAAGACCTAGAAGAATACTAGTGAAAAGTGCATTCACTGGAGTAGAGCTAAAGTATTTGGAAGAATGAGAGGGTATGACATCTTCCATCATAACCAATACTATGCACCTATGTATAGAACAACCAGTCATACATCCATGCAATGATGGAGGCCTGATCACGATGCAGATGCTAAGGAGGGGTAGTTTCATATTGTCATACTATGTAATGAATGAATTATTTTAAGACCTTTGGGTCTTGTAATGTCAATGGTTCCCATTAAACCCTTAAAAGGGGGTTATCAAAAAAATTATTAACAAATGATGGTTCCGACCATTCTATCTCATATAAATTTAATTTAAAATATTGAATCAAAATATCATTAAAGGTTGGTTGAATAAGTAAAAATTAATGATCAGTTCTAACATCAATATATATATTAAAATCAATTTAAAAACATTCATGAATCCTTCATAATTCTTACTAGAACATTAAAAGAAAACACATTATATTATATCATAATAAAATATTGTGTGAAAACCGTCATTGTAATGACCTAAACATTTATCAATGAAATTTCTCCCTCATTATAGTTATTTTATATAGTATAATCACATAAAATCACATAAGGAAACACAATTCCTTTCTTGATTAAATCAAATACTAAATTATATATGTTCATTAAACATAATATTTCCACTTCTGTGGTTTGAATATCAAAAATCTGACCTACACTATTACGATGGGTAAGCTGTTTGGAGTCTGATTGAAGAAAATTAATTTTTGGTAGTAACATACCCTTATGAATAGTAATGTTAACATTATGAGTAGTAATATAACCCTTATTAATAATAAATCATACAATTGAATTGGGACCTTATGAATGATAGTATAAATAAAATTTATCTACCCTATAAGTGACAATATGATATAATTATATTATAGTGTTTGCATTTTTATATGTTATGAATATTTAATGAATAATTTAATAATTAAAGAAATTTTATTTTCCTAAAATGTAGACAAAAAACTATTATTCTTATGTCTTTTTATAATATGGTAATTTTAGGTCACCTTAATTAATTTTTCAATGTGATGAAAAAATAGTTAAAATTTTAAAATTTGTATTTTTCAAGTAAATTATGATTTTAATTAAAAATTAAATTACTCATATTTAGAGAATTAGTTTTATATAATGGAGTTCATTTTTAATTTATACACATCAATAAATGGTCTAGGTGAAATTTTGAGATTTTTCAGAAATACATGAATTTTAGGTGAATAGTAAAATTTTATAATTTTCAAAATATACTAAATAAATGAATTTAGGCATCATTCTTCAGTCATGGATGATGCGAATGGAAATTATTTCAAACTAAAATGCCCTATTTACGTTATATAGTCATGTAGTCATCACTATTTCTTATCTTGATGGAAATTAAAAAACTAATATATTAAATATTGAGAAAACACCCCTCCCTCCACTATAAATACCATCTCTCACAACCTCATTTACTCACACCTCTAAAGCCTTGTTACTACTACAAATTCAACGCAAATATCTTTCCAATTTACCCTACCACGTTAATTAGGCCTTGGTCTCATAAAAAAGACCAAAACCTCTCCCCTAAGTAGGCTCTCAAAGAAGATATATTCAATAGGTAATTTCTCTCTCTTTTCATTCAATTCCTTTTTAAATTTCTTTTCTTTTCATCTATTATCCTAAATTTATCTTATCCAAATTATATGATAACTAAATTATTATTCATATAAATAAATTTTATCATGTTAATGAAATATTATTCATTATACTCCTCCCTCTCTCTCTTTGTTTATAAAAATGAAATCATCGCTTGTGATGTGTTAATTTACATACATCACGAGCGATGCACTTCCATTTTCATTCATCTCCTTCAAGGATGTCAATAAAACCATTAAATGGTTGAAAATAGATTTTAATGTTTATTTTTAATCCCCTTTTATGTTATAGAAAAAAGTTTTATACATAATACAAATTGATAAAAAAAACATGTTCTTTGTAATCCCAAAATCACCATAATTTACTTAAAATGATCATCATTAAATATTAAATAATGATTAATAATTGTAAAAAAATTAATGTAAGATCATTTGAACTCCTATTATATAATTAACTGCATGTAGTACCAATTATGGATGTTTATAAATGTTCTACATGAACATCCAATCATGAGTACACATTAATCGTTCATTAAAACCAAGAAAAAGAACACTCACAAAAAGTGAATTTAAACTGTATAACTCATCCAAATGACTATAATAGAATATAATAAAACCATAAGTAACCATATTCTTATATAAAATGATTGCCGATTTTTAATTAATGAATCTAATGTTATTATACAGGATATTAATGTGCAGAATGTGTTTGGGTACAGGGTAAGAGGAATTATCGAACACATGTTTCTTTCTTCGGGTTATCAATTTTATCACACCATTTTTAGTATTTTTATTCCCTAAAAATAATCTCATCATCATTGATATACCATTTCAGAGATATAAATTTTTTCCACGTGAGTTTACACCAAACATAATATTTTCCAAATGAGATCTTCTTTTAAAAAAACACCGTTTACACCACACTCAAGGATAATGGTCCTTATATAAAGTATGGTATTACATCATTCAGATGGGAACCTAAATTTTATGAATATTTGATTTTTTAAGTAAAATACATTCTCTTACATTTGTTGTTTTATGCACAATATTGATATATATTTTTTGGCATGCAGGATAATTTAAATGTCATGATGTGACAGGTGCGCTCGGAATTATACAGTGCAATAAAAATATTATGATGTAATGGGGATCCCAGAATTTTATAGATCTCCAATAGATTAGGTAATGTGAAGAACCTCATAAGTAATGTGAATTATGTGTGAACATGATGCAATATTTTTTCACGTCTATGTGTGGTAGATGACCATTAATATATGATGTTTTATTTTTATTTATTTGCACATTCCATGATACTATCTAATGTCTCTTATCATGATTATGATGATAATATTATTATTATTCTCACCCTATATTACATTGTTCCATGTTTTTATCTATCCTTTTACTGGGATTTTATCTCACAAATTCTGATGTATAACTCCATGTGACTACTTATACTATGGATATTTCAATAGCCAATAAGAAGATAAAGAAGAAGAAATTAAATAAATATTTTGTGTTGTTAATGTTATGTATAGTTATAGTTTTCCCAAGACACTAAACCTTTTGATTATTTATGCGTAATATTTTTATGTTATTTATCATTAAAATGATTTAAAAATAATGTATGAAAGAAGGTTTTCTATAGTTGGTATTAGTGGAATGGTTTAGTTAATTTTGGAATTAGGATTAGAGAAAATTAGTGAAAACCCTAGTATGAGACTATGTATATGTAAGAACACTAGAAGATTTGATAATCATATGTATCCCATAATGGAAGATTTTAGTTTTAATTTCACAAAGGAAAAACTTTTTTATTCATTACTTTTGGACTTATGTTTTCTTATTACATTTTCAATTTTAAGAAATGGTGGGAACTAATAGAAACCAGGCCAACAACCCATGCAGGGGACAATGCAGCGATTGCTCGAACTAAATCCCTAATGATTTTGGAGGAGGAGTTTAAAAAATCATGGTGATGATTACCCATTTGAATTATGTTATGAATAAAAATCTGACCAATTTCAAATGTCCTCCTTCACCTAAAAGGGATCAACCTGGTATCGAGTGTTTTATGTGGAAACAACCACTGATGTTTAGTGGATATTCTGATCCAAAAGTTGTAGAATAGTGGGTCAACTCTATGGGTAATATCTTTTATGTGCATCACAATTCTAATATATAGAATGGGAATCTAGCCATTTATCACCTCCATATAGGGGCTGACCAATGGTGTGCTTTGATTAAGAAAACCATACTGGGAGACCAAATTGAAAAGATGGAGTGGGAAGACTTTATGATAATGCTTCTTAATAAGTATTTACCAAAATACTTCATATAAAGATAGAGAGGGAATTTATATATTTAGTGAAAAATAATGGAGAATCTATCATGATTTACGATGAAAACTTCACATGTCTTGAAAGGTATGATTCATGATTTTTTATAAAAAATGATAGTGAAATTAATAGTTTCATTAGTGGAATAAAACCACACCATAGAAAAGCTCATGAAATTAGAGACATTGGGAGTTATGAAGAAGTCATTTGATGTGATTTCAAACTATATTTGGAGTTTGGAGAATGGTTGCATGTCTATGGTGATAAGAAATGAAAGATAGATTTTCATGCCAAAGGAACTAATGAGAAAAGGGAAAAAAACTCAAACACCCACATGTCCAAATGTGGGAAGAAGCATAATGGGAATTGCCTCAAAGGGAGAGGGGAATGCTTGAAGTGTTGGAGAGAAGGGAAAAAAGCTTAGCATTGTTTAAAATACATGAGAAGGCAAGAGAATGTGGTGGAGGAAATGAGAGAACCACCCAAGGTCTGATGCTACAAATGTAGATAACATAGGAACAATGCAAGCTAGTGCACTAAACCTCAAGACCTCAAGGGTAATCTGTGTCATCCAACACCAAATCCAAAGGATAAAGGGAAGGTTAATTCCATAACTACTATAGATGTTTTTCAGGAAAATGAAAACATAAAATGTATACATTATATTCACTCAAGAATGGAAAATGTTTTTTTGGATTCTGGTTCTATGCATTCCATTATATCAATGATGTCTTCTAGAACTATATAATCGAATCCCCAAAACTGTGAAGTAGTGATATTGGGAAAAAAACCAAGTGGTGAAATCATTGCAACACAAGTGTTGGACTCTTCTGCTATTAGAGTATGTGGGAACATTCATCCATAAAATCTCGTGTTCCATCCCTTGGTGGAGTTTGACTCTATAATGGGAATGGATTGGATCACATTATATAGAGAACATGTCAACTATTTAGAGAAGTAAATAACTTTTCATATTACAAACCATCCCACTCTCCTCTTCAAATTCAAGGAATATCATAAACTCTTTTATAAAATCCTTCAATGGTGTTGTTGTTGTTTTCCTATAAAGAAGCACACCTTACTCAAATGTTTGGGTCAAATGAATGTGTCAACCTAGTAAAAAATCCTATCATGAGAGAATTCAATGTGGTATTTCCTGAAGAGTTTACCAGTCTTTACCCAGATAGTGAGGTATAGTTCTCTATAGAACTCATAACCAGATCCACTCCTCTATCAATGTGTCCCTATAGGATGGTTTTTATCGAATAGGAGGAGTTTAATAAGCAGCTTCAAGGGAATTTTGACAAGGGTTCATATTCCCCAGCACATCAATGTGGGGTTTACAAGTTCTCTTTGTGAAATAGAAGTATAGATAAATGCGGTTGTGCATTAATTATCAGGAACTCAACAACTTCACAAAAAAAGTATCCTCTCCAAATGATTCATGACTTATTCGATCAACCACAACATGATATGTACTTATCAAAGGTGGATATTATTTATGTATATCATCATCTAAAGGTGAATAAAGAAGAAATTTAGAAGACTTCCTCCCGTACAAGTTATGGGGACTATGAGTTTATGGTGATGCCCTTTATACTTACTAATTCTTCTACAATATTCATGGTTTTGATGAATATATTAATTATAAATCATCTGAAAAAATGGGTGGTAGTGTTTATCGATTATATTCTCATTAACTACAAGGCCAAGTAGGAACATGAAGAGAATATATGACTTCTGTTAATGACATTGAGAAATGATAAGTTGTATGTCATGTTTATCAAGTGTAAATTTTTGATGAAGCAAGTCATGTTCTTAGGACATGTGGTCACATGTGACGTAATTTCTATGGACCCTTGAAAATGGTGATTTAGGAATGCATTAGACCCTCTAGTGTCATAGAAATCCTTTGTTTTCATGGATTAATTGGGTAATACCGACGTTTTGAGAGAAATATCTCATAATTTTCATTCCATATAACTATGTTAACAAGGAAATGGGTAAAGAATATACAGATGGAAGAATGTGATAAAAGCTTCAAGGAGGTAAAATAAAGGCTAATCAATACACATGTAATCAAATTACCCAAAACTATAGAATTTTTTGTGATATATAGTGATTATTCGAAGAAATTCATGGGGTTTGTACTATTGAAAGATGATAATGTGATACCATATGCCTTACAGTAGTTGAAGATTCGTGAGTAGAATTACCTGACGTATTATCTAGAACTAGAAAAATTAATATTTTCCTTGAAAATCTGACAGCACAACTATAGTGAGATGTGTGACAAATTTACTGATCAAAAGATCCTAAAGAATATATTAAGACAAAATGAGATCAAAATGTGTCAAATGATATGGTTAGAGACAATCAAATACTATGATTTCTCTATTCACTATCATCCTAGAAAGGTGAATAAGTTAGATGCTTCTCTTATTAGAAAAGAACATACTACTTTATCCATGTTGCAGATTGAGAAATACCATGTCTTCATGGATATGTAGAGGATTGATTTGGTAATCACAATAGAAGGGAATAAATCCTACCTTTCCCAAATTCTTTTCCAACCATCTATCCCAAATAATATTAAGGAGGAATAAAGGGATTATTTAGAGTTTCAAAAGATGGTGAACGTAGTAAATGAAGGGAAGCTACATGAGCTTCATAACGTTAATTATGGTGTGATTAATTTTGGTACAAGGATTTGTGTTCCTTCATCACTCTAGATAAAGAAGAATTTATTGGACAAAGCACATAGCTCAAGTTTCACTATACATCCTAGTAGTACTATGATGTGTTGAGTTCTATGAGAACACCTCTGGTGGGATAACATGAAGAAAAAGATTATAGAGTATATCTCAAGGTGCTTGATATGTCATCTAGTTAATACATTTTAAAAAAAATTCCAAAGTGGTGATGAAATTATTGACTATACCCATGTGAAAATGGGAGAATGTCACTATTGAATTTGTTATGGCTCTACAAAATACATTCAAAGGAAATAATGTGATATGGGTTATCGTGCACTGACACACCAATACTACCCACTTTGTCATTATTCGAGATAATATGTTTCTTGAACAAGTTGAAAAGATATATGGGAAGGAAGTGGTGATACTACATGGTGTTCCACTCTCGATTGTATATTATCATGATCTAAGTTTTACATCTAAATTATGAAGGAGTCTCCAACATTCCTTGAGTACTGAATAAAATTTAAGCGAGGACTACCACCCCCAAATTGATGGCCAATATAATTGGACTATTCAGATGCTCGAAGATAAGCTAAGAGCATGCTCTTTAGAATTCAACATTGGATGAGATCATTATCTCTAATTGGTTGATTTATCATATAATAGTATATTCCACTCGAGTATTTAGATGGATCCGTATGAAGCTTCATATGGAAAGCGATGTTGAACTCTAACCTATTACGATGATGTTGGAGAACAAAACCTACTTGGATATTTTTTTTGCAAGAGATGATATAGAACATTTAATTCATATAGAAAATATCAAAGTTTCTCAGAATTGGTAAATGGGCTATGCTTACATCCATTAAAGGGATATGGTGGTTGATGTTATAGGTAAACTATTCATTTGAATATCACCATGGAAGAGAGTCATTCTTTTTGGAATGATATGGAAGTTAATCCCAAGGTACATTGGCCCTTTGGAGATCCTTGACTGCATAAGAGATGTGGCCTAACTGCTTGAACTTCCACACAATATGGCTCATGTTCATTATATGTTTCATGTATCACTTGTAAGGAAGTACATACCATATAACTTACATATACTAAACTCAGAGGTGGTATATCTAGAAGAAGATCTCTTTTATAAGGAGAATCCAATATAGATTCTAGACTTGAGAGATATGGTAATATATAGAAAGACAACCCACATTGTCATTGTTTTTTTGTAGGAACTATAAGGATGAATAATCAACATAGGAACCAAAGGACGTGATGAAGGAGAAAAACTCCCACCTGTTTATGTAAACCAAAATTTTGAGGGTGAAATTTATAAGGGGGGGGGGAGAATGTAACAATCGTATCCTTTATCAATGTAATTTCTCCCTTCTTGGCGTAATGTCATATAGTATAGTCACATAAAATCACCTTAGGAAACACAATTCCAAATAATTATTAAGTGAACTAAAATATTCTATGTATCCTTTAAATATAAATTTTCCACTTCTGTGATTTGAATTTTGAAAATCTAACATACACAATTGAAATCAGTAAGCTGTTTGGAGTCTGATATAACATGTTTAATTTTTTTGAATAGTAACATACCCTTATGAATTGTAATGTTAAAATTATGAATAGTAATACGACCCAATGAATAGTAAATCTACAAAGTGAACAGTAACCTCACAAATTATAGTATAAATAAAATTTATATATCTGATAAGAGATAATATGATATAATTATATTATAGTATTGGTGTTTTTGTAAGTCATGAATATTTAATGATTAATTTAACAATTTAAAAAAAATTTATTTTCATAAAATATATTCGAAAGAAATTATTTTTATCTCTTGTGTTTGAATATTAATTCTATGAGTCCTTAATTAATTTTTCACTGTGTTAGAAAACAAGATTAATTTTTGAAATTTATATTTTTCAAGTTAATTATAATTTTAATTAAAAATTAAATTACTCAAATATAGAAAATAATTTTTATATAATGGATTCAATTTTTTTAACTTATACACATCTAAAAATGGTACGTTTGGTTTTTTTATATTTCTCTAAAATTCTTGAAATTTTAGTGAATAGTGAAATTGGATAATTTACAAAATATGCTAAAAATTAACGATTCCATAATTCATAAGTCATGTTTGAGGTATATGGTCATTGGTTCAAACTCACATGCCCTCTTTATTATATTTAATAATGTAATCATCACTATGGTTTTCATGAGTGAAATTAATGACCTACTGAATTAAATATTGAGGAAACACGCCTCCCACCACTATAAATACCATCCCTAAGAATCTATTTTCCTCACACCTCTCAAGCCTTGTGCATACACCAAATTATTCTAAAATATCATCCAAATATCCTCCCCCACATCCAAGAGCCCTTGGTCTCATAAAAATATGAAAACCTCTCCCCTAAAGATGCTCTCAAAGAATATATATTCAAGATGTAATTTCACTCACTTTTCTTTCAATTTCCCTTAAAATTTCATTCAATTTGTTCTATTATCCTAATATTACCTTATAAAAATGTCATGATATGTATATTTTGATTGATATACTTGTATTATTACATGTTAATGTACGATTATTCATTATACTCCCCCCTCTATCTTTGATTATGAAAATGAAATCATCACCCATGATGTGTCAATTTACCTACATTGTGGGTGATGCACTTATATTTTCCTTAAACTCTATTAAGGTTTTCAATAAAACCATTAAATGGTTTAAAAATAATTTTAATATTTATTTTTAAACCCTTTTATGTTTAATAAATAATTTTTACACATAATAGTAAATTATAAAACAAAAAAAGTTCATTGTAGTCCAAAAACCACCGAAATTAACCCAAAACGATCATCATTAAATTTTATCTAATAAATCATCATAATAACTAAATTCATCATAAGATCATTTAAAATCATGGATGATCATAAATAGAATATAATATAAATTTCTTATGTTTATCATTTCTTCATCATTATCTTACCTTTTCTGGGATCTACATTTTTTACTGGAGTTTTTGTCAAACATAATGTTTTCTAAAAGAACTCTTCTTAAAAAAAAACATTTTACCTCTCACTCGAGTTTTATGGTCCTTGAATCAATTTTGTTATTCCATATTCCATTTGGTAACCCAATTTTGATGAATTTACTCTTGGTTAAGTAAAACCCAATCCTTTACATGTGTTGTTTTATGATCAATATTGATATATGTTTTATGTAGAATACATGATAGTGTAAATTTTATGATGTGATGGGTGTGCCCAAAATTTTATAGCGCAATGAAAATTTTATGATGTCATTGGTTCACCTTGAATTGTATAGTGCTCCAATGGATTGGTTAATGTGAATAACATCATGATTAATGTGATGTATGCATGAAAATGATGTTAAATTTGTTCACAAATACATGTGGTAAATGAAAACTAAGTCATGATTTTTCATTTTTATGCATTTTCACAATCCATGTTATTATATAATACCTCTTATCATGATTATGATGGTTATTTTATTATTATTCTCACACCATTTAATATTTTTCCATTTCTTATCTATCATGTTACTAGGTTTTTAGATCACCAATTTTAATATATATCTTCAGGTGACTACTTGTACTAAGGATAAGTCAAGAACCAATAAGATGCTAGTGAAAAAGGAATTAAATAAATGTTCAGTGTTGTAAATGTTACGAATGGTCCTAGTTTTCCTAAAACACTAAACCTTTGTATCCTTTATGTGTAATGTTTTTATGTTTTATATCATTAAAATGATGTGTAGGTAATTGAAGAAAAGTAGGGATGTAATAATCATTAATCTATAGAGAATATTTTATGTTAAATAAAAACAATTCCATTGAGATGTTCCCTTTTACCACTTAAAATAAATATTTATATAACTCCAACAATGTCATATCCTCCATGGTTATCTAAATGAAACCCATATATTATAACAACATATTTTTCCGAACCTCAATTTATTCTATCTTCAAGAACATTCTAGGATAGATATAGGCTAAATCTATGTTTAATATCATCCTTCTATCCTCTTCATTTAAATTCGTCTACAAAAATGGGGAAAACCTATACATCCCACCAATATTAGACAAAAAATTGGTCTTAAAATAATTTAAATATTATAAAGTCACATAACTAAATGGTGAATGATTATTTGCGGAGGAGGAGGAATCCTCTCCTTGTATGGTATAAAAACATCTTTATGTCTAGTCTCTATAGAATGATCACTAGAAGGAAATCCATATAAAAAACATACCTAATCAATAATCACTAATCATGATCCTTTAAGACCACTTTACTAAATAAAATTGATATGTCCACATTTATTTAGTGGTCCTCCCAAATCATTATCATCACCATATTTATTTAATTACATTGATTAGTCTGAACCATGATGAGTTGATCCTTAGGAATGCAACCTTTAGTAGGTTAACCATCCTTATCTATATAAAAGGTATACTATTAAAACATTACTTGTAGAGGATTGAATATATATATCAACTCTTTCAAAAGATTCCCAACTATCAAAATAAGAATGAGCTCCACCATACTTCTCAATACATATAGATATTCTAGTCTTAGTTAATAGATGATAATAATGATACTTCTTAACATTGTATCTATTGTCAACATCATACAAATAGAAATTATATATTACTACTATATCCTCATATGTCTCAGAAGGAGGCATGACAATACGATAACTATTGGATACCTATATTTCTTATAACTCATCATCTTCCCTTAGAAATGACTCTCTGGTAGGATCATAAAGTGAAGGACTAAATGATCCTAAGGATAAGATAGAGAACATAGCCAAATTTGGGTCACTTCCCAATTCAATTGAACTATACACTAGTAATTCTTTACCAACCATATCATTATCTTCTTCTTATTTATTTTATTATGCTTATTTTTCAATATTCTTATCATTGGAATTGACCACAACCTCATCTTGTTCTATGATAGGGCCAACAAAGCCTATTTCTTGGGTTGGGTGATACAATATGTTAATAATATCATATATTTTATCAACATTGGCCACACACATATTCACCCATGTGTTCATATTAATTGAAATCCTATTTCATGTCACCAAACTTAAGAATAAACCACTACATTTGGTTTCCTTATCATCTTCTTTAGGAATTATTTATATAGATTAAATATATCCAAAATCGACATTGGTTCACCCTTGGAATTTAAACTATAATAGTACTTTCTAAATTCCATATTTTGGGCCATAAATACCTAGATAGATTTAACTTATTTTCCCTTTTCATAAGAAATAATAAATACACATAAAGAAACCTTATGATACTAAAGATAACATTTTCAAGAAAATGTTCTTAATAAACATGAACAAAAAACAACACTCAATATAAATATCTATTGTTGTAGGCATTCAAATAACAATACTCATAGAAAAATCTAAAAACCCATCTTGATACCTGAAAATCATATCTATTATTTGGATTGGGCATTGAAAATCATCAGATATACCTTCAGGAGGAACATTGAGGAACCATTCACACTACAGCAATGGGAAGGTGAGTTATTCCAAATCAATATTATTCTATAATAGAATATTTCATTTCAAAAAATTCATACTGTATAAATATATAATAATAATGAACCATGATATGGTAAAATAATCCATCATTCCTAAAGAACAATTCGATCCATCCCTGGTCCAACATCACATTCAATATGATAATCTATCTTTAAACTATCCACTAGGAGTCTACAACATTATCAATGATGAGGGAACATGAAGAGTGTTTGGGGATTATTGGTTAAGGAATATTATGACTGCATTAACCTCACAACTTCTTCAAGATATGTGATTTTGTAGGAGATGACTCATTGGGATTCTTGACACTTGCCATTTCAAAAATATTTGGAGGGAATGATAAAGTAATTTTGATGGTCATGGTTGATGAGAGAAATGAGAATGGAAGGATCATAGTAATAATGATAAAAATAGTGGTTCTCAAAAAAATAATTTGTAAAGTAATATAATTTATTGATTTTACCTCAAAAACAACAATAATAATAATAAATAAATAAATATAAATAATACTAATGATAAACACGTAGAAGAATTAAGAGTAGTATCAATTGAATGAATGCACTCAAATAAAGGAAAAATATAATATAAATTTAATTTTAAAATGAAATGGATGATTATATATGATAGTTTACCAGTGTTTGATCAAAAACGATAAATCAATATTGGTTTATCACTAATTGTATATAACAAATGATCTGTCACCATTGGTAGATCCACAACGGTCGACTGCCAAAATAATTATTATTACCAAAACCTATATAAATCATAGTATAAGAGACTGTTTAAACATATCATTCCATGTTCACAACTAGTATAATAAAATCTATCAAATTCCATAGGCTTCCTCAATATGCATGTAATATGATTTTCAATACCTATGATCTCATGAGTTACATCATCCTTTTGGAAACAATCTCTCAATAACTGATGTCTTATAACAATATGTTTTGTTTTATATTGATAAATAGGCTTCCTTGAAATTATAATATCATTTATATTATGATATTTCATATGTACATGTTGAAAATGATAACCATTTTTATGTAAAGTGTGTCTATTCCATAGAATCAATTCACAATAACTCCATGTAGCTATATACTCAGATTCATCTATGGATAATGTAATATAATTATTTTTTATGATATACTATGAAACTATAGACTTTTAAAAATTGGATATGTTCTATATGTTCTTTTCCATTCAAATTTTAAACCACTAAAATAATCATCTAGTTAACTCACTATGTTAGATAGTTTTCCACTAGAATTAAACTATAAAAAATCTAGTGTGCCTTTAATGTATTTAAAAATTAATTTGATAGAAATTAAATGTGTTTGTTCTGCATTTTCATAAAAATGGTGACATATTGAAACAATAAATATTATATCATTTTTCTTATCATTTAACTATAGTAAAATTAAAATCATACCTCTTTAATTTGTATGATCAACTAATTTCACAACCTCTTTAGAATCTATCGTATAGATAATTATTATGGAAGTTTCAAAACATTTAATACTATCCCTGCCGAAAAATTTTAAAATATAGTTAGTATATTTAATTTAATTTAAATATCATATTTTTGAAAAATCAGATAACTTGAATAAATTAATGGTCAAACATTAAACTCATTCCAAAATAAATTTTCATCATTTATGAAAACTCAATACATAGATAATTTCATGAAGTTAAAAAAATAATATAATAAATAAAAAAAATTACATGTAAAAAGTATTTTTAATTTTTTTATAAATATTTTAGTGTAAGTTATCCACGTAGTAAATACTTTTGATAAAAAATGGGTTGAGCCTATCATAATAAGATCATGGAGATTGTTTGATATCATATAAATCACATTTTAGTTTAAAAAAATTATATGAAATGTGAGGTTTATAAAATCATTGGGGTTATTCAAAACAAACAATTCTACAAAATATATCTATTTAAGTATGTAATAATTAAATCCATTTGATATAGATAGATATTAAATTGTGTTCTATATGCATGAAAAATTATAGTGGACTCAAGTACATCTACTGGATAAAAGGTTTCCTCATATTCAATACCCTCTTCTAGACTACATTATTTTGTTATCAGTCCCACTTTATTTCTATGTATTATTCTTAACTAGTAAACTTTGTTTCAAAGCACCCATTTAGTTCAATAGTTGTACAAAATTTGGGTACTTCAACTATATCCCAAACATGATTTAATTAAAATTTATTTAACATTTCTATTATTTCTATTTCAATAATTCATCATTAATTCCCATATTCATGTTATTAGGTTTATGTTGTGACATGAAAGTGTGATCTTTATCATTGTTTCTTATAGGGGCTCTAGTCTGATTCCATTTGCCTTGGTTACCCACTAAAGAATCTAAGGGGTGGTATATATGTGTCTTAAGATATCTTCTAAGATAAGTGTTAGGCACCTCATTTTAATCTATTATTTTAGGGTCATACATTTCATTAGATCTCATAGTGTTGTTTGTAGGAGGTCTAGGATAATTGTCACTAGTTTTGGAATTGATTTCTTGGATAAAAATACCATCATCTATATTTTTATAAAGCATTCCTAGGCTCATGTGGGTCTTTCACATCAAAAACTACATGTATATATTCTTCCAAAATATTAGAAATTTTTTTAAACACCTTTTACAATTCATAGTATATTGAATTACCAAGGAATCTTCTATCATAAATCTTTATAGAGAACTTATATTAATTCTATTTTTTGTTTACTATATGTACTGTTTTACCAAAAACAATGAAGTAATTATCCATTTATTTTATACAATTATATAATGCATAAAAGGTTATCATTATGAGTGTTCTAATTAAAAATAAATTATTTTTATAGAATTCTATATTTGTTTATTTTTGAAAAAAATATTGGAAAAACACACATATTTAGTATGTTCCATGAAATTTATTGAAGCATTATATTTTTTTACTCTACTACACCATTCAGCTGTTGGGTTCGATGATTTTAAGAGTTGTGACTATAGTCATGTTGTGAGTATAATTTTTCAAAATAATAATTTTCATACTCATGTCCATGTTCACTTATTATCGAAATTACATTATAACCAATTAAGTTTCTACCGATTTAGCATATTTATATAAATAGTTAGGAGCTTGATATTCATGATCCTGGAAAAACACATATGTATATATTTTAAATTCATCTACTATAACATAGTTATAATGTTTTCTTTATAAACAAAAAAATTTATAATCTCCCAAAAATCAATGTAATCCACCTATAATGTCCGATATATTGACACTTTATTCTTTGGTTTGAAATAGATTTTGTCCTCCTTTCCATTTTTACATGGATTACATTCATTTTATATCTGTAATTATTGTTTTAGAAGATCCTAAATATAACATGATACATATAGGTATCGATGTGGGAGAGTATTTCAATGGACTGGTATTCTATTCCAATTCCATAATTCTTTTTGAAATGAATATAGAAATTATTTATAATGATAAGAAAATGTTAAATCTAAAACAGAAACATTTTCACTTCTAATATATGTAAAGGATAAATAATTTTTACAACTAAAAACCATTAAAGAATTTTTTTCCAATATATCATGAAAACTAAAATTATGTAATTTTGAAACACTAATAAAATTAAACCTTAATCTATATATAAATAAAACATTATAAATTTTAATTTTTCATGACATATCGATTGGAACAAGTCCAATAGTTTTTTTCATCATTTTCACTAAATATAAATTGTCCAGCATCAACTATGAATATGGTTTTGAAACATTAGTTGTTTCAATTTAAAAGTATGGGCCATATAATTTAAAAAACCCCTTAATTTCTGAACTCCGCAAGAAGGTTTCCTACCTAATATATTTAAAAAAATGATTTTTGTACCCTTATTTTTTTGGGTTAATAAATGTTTCTTATAAGTTAATTAAGATTCCATAATTGTTTATATTTATTACTATATTCCAATCATAAAATATTAGAAATGAACCATATATTAGGTTTATTATAATAAAAACTACTATAATAAATAGATGATATCGATTTTGGAAGAAATATGTTTTTATTTATATTTATCTTTACATAATGGTATCAAATTACAGTAGTATTCTTGTGAGTAGACATTTTACCAAGTATCTAGACAATGGTTCTTATTCCCTTTCTAAATATGTCATGATTATTATTCAGTTAATCATTAATTAATTTCATATCATTAATTGCTTTAATAATATGATAAATTTTATCTATTTCAATAGTGTGATATTAGTATCCCCACACATTAAAATTTAAAAGGCATAATAACATTAGAAATTCTTTATAATAAAATTTTCTAATTAATAATTATAATCTATATAGTGTAACAGAAGTTATAAATATAATAATAAATTTTATTAAATAATGAAAATGAATAAAAAATAATTTATTTGATGTGTTAAATAGTATGATGATAACTGGAAGTTTATAATTCAGAATAAAATTAATTATAAAAAAGGATATTGTATCCTTTGAATCATTCATCTCATCATGGAACTATTTTGGAGTGACCTACTCTATAATATCCATTGGGATATCATATGATGTTAAAGTGGGTTCATTGAATTCAGTTATGAATTCATTTTTGAAAAATCCACCTCAATGAAAATCATTACATGGGACTTAACCTCATAAACTTCTTAAAACCCCTCAGACCTTTACTACACTACCACCAATGGTGAGTGACAAATGAATATTCAGGAAATATTTTTCAAGAAAATAATAGTAAAATATCATATAGTAGAATAATATTACTTTTTAAATATTTAATAAAATTAACGGAAAACAGTATTAAATGTAAGCATAATTAATTTTGTTATAGTATTCAGGAAACTAGTGAGAGTGCATAGAGTATGGATAATTTGATAGAACATAATTGTTTGGAAACTAACAAAATATAAAACCACATAAAAAGTTGTAAATGGGTAAATAATATTTAAGTAGTTTCAATTGACCAAACCCTACATGACTTCTATTATAGCTACCAACATGGAATATATGTATTGATGTTTCTAGTTACAATTATATGATGATAATGCAATAAATTCAAAATTAAAATTACAAATTCTGATTATATTTTGAAATAAAATAAGATATCAATTAGGAAATTAACACAAGGGCTATTGATATAGATTGTTAAGAGATATCTATAAAAATATTTAAAAATAAGTTATATATTCCATCTCATTGAAATATGAAATATAAAATTTAGAGTATTAAATAGTCAATTAATGTGATGTAAAATATTAAAATTTGATCATCTAAATATGTAAATGATAACGAGACATCATTTATCTCAACCACTATATTTTCTAATTAACATATGGTCTCAATGATCCAATTTTAAGTGAAAAAATATATACACAATGTATAATAAAAACTATGCTAACACAAGTAATAGTTAAGAAAAAAATGAGAACATGAGATATAATAATTATTGTATATGAAATCGTATATTTAAATTAAATTAATTTATAATAACATAATATATATTTTTTACCTTTCATATTCATAAAGATTTATTAAATAAGTTAACAATAGTTACTTTTTTGGTGGGTTTCCAAACTCTTAATGACTTCATAGAGTATTCATATAAGGTAATTAAAAATGTCCATGTTTAAAAACTATCATAGTATAAATCCAATATAAATATAGTGAATAAATTAATTTTTTCAAGACATTATACTGAAATATTTTTGAGAAAATAGTTAATTTTTTAATGAGGAAATTTTCACAATTTACCAAAACTAAAATCCTATAACACAAAGTAGATACAATTGAGATTATCACCTAATTTTTTTTAAAGATCACCAAACAATCAACTATGTATCTAATATTTTAATTGAAGTTTTTTTAATTTCAAATTACAAGGATTTAATACTTCACATTGTTGACCATAAAGATGATATTGAAATATATTGGTGAATCATGGTAAGGGAATGGTCCTATGTTAAATCATGTCATAAGGAAATGACATGATGGTTACAAAAAAAGGCATATAATAGATGCATGGATTGATAACACAACAATTTGATATATGCATACTGTAACTACTAATCGTTGTAAGGCATTGGACAACCACTATGATGTGGAATGATTGGAATATAAAAATTATGTCCACTAGGCTCCTAGATAATCTAATTGGTGGACTCTCACTGACTACATGGTGGTCATCTTATAACAGTGTTGGTACTACCAAGATAATTTTTCTTCAAGTGGAATCGGACCAACTAGAGGTTGGGATTGAGACATCATGGTCAAAGAACAATAATTACATCGTAAAATTGCATTGAAGTTGTTAATAAAATCATTAGATTACCCTTGGACTTCTCCAACATCATGAAGGCTATCTATAGAACCTTTTGGGACTTATAAATATATCATATCATCTGATTCACAATGTTAATGTTTGATGATCATAAAATTTCTCCCAAGATAAATCAATTTAAAATTACTCTCATTCTTTACAATTATTGATTTTTTAACTGAAGTAATTTAAAAATTAAAATTCATGGTGCAGAAAATAGATGTGAAATGTTTTAAAACATGAAAAAAGAATATTAATTGGATGACATATTCAATACTGAAATTCTAGTTGGTTTTTTAATAATTTGATTGTAATTTCAAAATGTATACGTATGTTATATGTTTACAGGTGTGTGAAAATAAAAGTTTTATAGGGTACTTCTAAGTTTATTCAAAATAATAAGTATTCTAAACCTAGGAAACTTTATTTGATACATAATACTAATGTAATTGTATTTAAGAGAATATTTATTTTTCATTGTTTATATATTATAGTCCTTAAATATTTTATAATTTTTCAGTATATATATCTTATTGAATTTTATTTTATAATGTTTGATATATTTTTTATTCTTTATATATAAACTAATGTATTTATTATGATTATAATTTTTATATAATGAAATGAATCATAAAAGTTGATGAAACATTTTATATTCATGTTTATAAATGTAGAGAAGTTATAAGGAAACGATTCAAAATATATTAGTATAAATTTCCCATAGAGGATGAAATAGAAGATACAAAATATTAATGAAAAAGACAGTTTATATATTTATTTAAAGATATTTGGAGAAATATGTAAAGTAAATTAATAAACTAAAGGACCATTTTAATACCCCAAGGGTTCCAAATTGGGATACTAAACTCCTAGATTCAACAAATTCATTATTATGACATGATATTATAATAACGTCATACACCTGGTAAGAATTAAAATATACCATAAAACTAATTATTGTTCTTGGATCTATGATAAATATTTATGAAAAATATTACTTAAAATTAAAATACTACTTAGATGTAGAAAAAACTATTTCAATAAGTCATTAATGAGTCCTTAAATTCCATAAATTAACAAATTTCCATATTCCTTCTTCTAAATATGTCGTGGGTGGACTAATATAATACATGAAAAAAATACATATTTCTTATAATAAATACAATTAGTTTCATAACCAGGATCTAAAAAATAGAAACATGATAATTGTGATGAATTGAATGAAATTTCATCAACAATAACACTCTTTCTTACTAGTTTAATAATTTGATATCATTTCTATCATAAAAAATATTAGATTGGAAGTTAAATTAAAATGTATTATAGTCACTAATTAAATTAATATAACAATCTTGAATTGAGATTTTTTATTCTATCCTAAATTATGGAATCGAACAATTAGATTTCCTTCACAACATGAATAACAAAAAGTGTAATAACATAATATATATGAATACTAAAAACAATTGTTGCCCATAAAATCATATAAAAAAAATCAAACACATCAAAAATAAAATTTATGTGGAAATAATTTTCAAAAAATTATGGAATAAATATAATATTAATATAGTGACAAATTTGGAAGTGTTTTATGAACTAACAATGCTAAAAGAAACTATACTTGTAACATTAAAATGGAGGAAAATTAAAAAATAAGAGTAAAAAATATACATTGGTCAAAAAATGTTTATTAAATAAATATAACATGTTAACATGTTCCATCGATGAAAATAATTTACATCAGGTTATGAAAAAACTAAAATACATAAACTCACCTAATAATATAATTAATTAAAAACTAGGAAAAAATATTTTGAACCCTGAAGTAAATGATCTTAAATTCTTGAATATGGGTTTAATGATAGAAAATAACTTTTTTGGATGAAATGTTAGATGTTCAACAAGAGAATTTATAACAATTGATGGTCATGATTATAGATATTTAACATTATATGTCATGGTTCCTTTTATCTTATATAATGATGTTTTTATTTATCGTGACAAATTTAATCTCTTATAAATAAGATAATAATTAAATAAATATTATTTTAAATAAAAATATATTGAGGAACTAATGAATAATTATGAAAAAAAGATATATATTTTATAAATTAAGTAAAAATACATTAATTTACATGGTAAATAAAATATTTTAAAAAATAAAAATATAATGTAATTGTCAATCCATATTTAGATTAAGAGAAAAATGAATATAATATATTTACCAAGGAAAATGGAAATTAGTTTTAAAACTTATGATTCCAACTATTAATGTCATTAGATATTGATTTTAAAATGATGTTAGTCACATCCCTAAGTAAATTTTTTATTAAATTATGTTCATGACAATAGTATTTTCCATGATAATGGGTTATACCTGATGGGGGTCACTATAATGAAATAATAATTATGAGTTATAAGTACAACCCATATTCTAGAATCTATATTTCAACTGCAATTACTTATCAATTTTAGAAAATCTATAAAGTGAAAATATATATAATTTAGTAGAAAATATAGAATTCAAAATTTTACCCAAAATAAATATGGAATAAAAAAGTAACTTATTTTTCCAAAAAATGTATCATATTATATGTGTTAATTAAAAAATACAATAATAATAATTTTTGAAAGAATCGAAAATATAAAAAGGTGAAAGAAATTGAAAAATAAATTTAAAATACAAATAATTACTATACATGGGTGTAGAAACATACCTCTTATAAAATCAAGAAAAATTCAAGAGGAAAAAGAAGTCTCGCACGATAATCCTTCTTTATAATATTTTGAATAATATAATTATTTTTAAAAAGTTTGACTCAAAAAATGCATATCCAAATTTGATATTTGAAAATTTTAAATGGTCCAGGTATGTATAGAATAAATCAATGATATTTTTTAATGTTTTGGAATATAACCATAGTAAATAAACTGGTGTCGCAAAAAAATTGTCTAATTTTGAAACAACAAAAATGTAATCTAAACAAAAAATACTCATAAAAAACCGGAAAAAACACAAACAATAACAGTAATTAAAGAAAATTAGTAGTTTCATATGAAATAACCAATAATGTGAAATATTATATTTCAAGTAAAATCCATTGTTGTTAGGCATTCAGGGGATCCCAGTATGAATAATTTCCCCACATGCATAAAAAATTATATTTACAAATTGCTTTACATATGAAATTTATAGATAACTATGAGTGGAGTAAGAATATATTTAGACATAAGTATAAATATATTAATATAAAATTATCAGATTTGGATCTATAAATTTAGCTCAATAAATTAATTAAGATTATTACCATGTTTTAAGAGAATAAATTATAAAGTTTTTCACATATTTGGAATGTCACAACCAAGAGATACTTTTTTATAGGGTGGATCAATGTTAAGAGGATTTCATGACATTCTATACAATGTTTTGAATTTTTATCTTTAGGATATTTTATAAGGTCTGCAATTTATGAATTTCTTTAAACATTAGATGATTTTTTTTATTTTGAAGTATTATATCTCCACATGAGGATTTAAGCATATTGGATAACATTTTCTAACAACATTATATTGATAACTATTAATGATAGATATGATAATATATCATGGATCTCAAGATTTTTTAGAGAATTTGGATGGAAAAATTCACCTTCATTTTTTGAGAAATAGGTTAAAAATATCATGGTAATATAAAGGGTTTCATTTCCCTGAAATCATGTAAGTATGAACTTTAATAAAAATTAATTACATTAGAAATGGTATCTTGAAACTAAAAAATGTTATCCTTGTAACT